>OX454421.1:56922531-59817791 GCA_949715475.1 Microchrysa polita | reverse complement strand
GTGGTGTTTCCCCTCTTCATGTTGTGTTGACGTTCGTAGAAAGGTTGTGGTGTCTCCCCTTTCTATTGGTGGTAAACTCGAGAGGTTGCGGTGTTTCCCCTCTTTGCACAGAGTTTACGTGTTGGAGAGGTTGTGGTGTCTCCCCTCTCCATGTTGAGTTGATGTTTGAAGAGGTTGTGGTGTCTCCCCTCTTCGTGTTGTGTGATTGAGAGGTTGTGGTGTTCCCCTCTCTGAAATTTGAGTAGAGGCGCGGTGCTCCGCTCCGGAGTTGATCCCCCTCTGTAATAGCTAGGAGGTTGTGGTTTCCCCCTCCGCAGTCTACCATAGAATACCGAATTAGAATGTTTTCGCCAGAAGTTGTGTGCCTTAGGTAGAAAGGCTTTACTTCTGCACTGAGAAAAAAGGTTTAGAAAGTTTAACTAATGAAAAGTAGTTGACTTTTATTTAGATGGTTCTACTAAAGAAATGGTTATTTCCACTAATCCGTGTAGCAGAAAACACTATTAAAATCGTTCAATTAACCGGACAAAATTAGACAAAAGAAATCGGGCCATAAATAGTCAATTCTTTTACTAAATTTGTTAAGTTAACCATTTGAATATACATTTTAACTACAACCAATCGTTCGGTTTTCACCGGAATAGAAATTTTTTTTAATAAACCAATTTAACTAAATATTTGTGCAAATTGACTACTTATGTGAAACTCCAAACACTTTAAATAGAAAATTCGACTACTTCAACTAGCTAAATTCTATTTCCTAAACACACATGTAGAAAAATCAAGTAATCAAGTAGACCAAACAACCATTTTGATAATAATTCTCAACCGGTTTTTTGCGTGTCCATTCCCGAACAAAATGCAATCTCCTGTTCCGCGTACATTTCGCATTATTTGTGGTTGTGTGATGTTGATGTGTGTATCTGTCCTACGAGTTAAGCAGTGATTAAAGTGCGTGCGTTCTTTGTTTAAAAATGGGTGATATTTTTGTAGAGTTGCCTCGCATGTCGAGGATTTGATTTCTTTTGGGGCCTTACACCAATCATCGAGGATATTTCTGGTATGTAAATGTAATTATATGTGATAAATTTTGAAATATGCTGAGAATTCCGACTTCACAGGAAAGTATTCAAGGATTTGACGCTAGCGGACATTGAACAAATGGGCAAAACAAATAATTCCCAAAGAACAAATTGGACTGAGAAAAGAAAATGTAAGACTTAATCCTGATGTCATATCATTAACATTGTCTAATATTTATGCTTTTTCCAGGGTTTCGTTCAAGTTTAGCGGATAATTAACGCAGAAATATCATCGACATCTCAAATTGTTGAAGTTGAGGTTAGATTTTATTTTTAGTTATTTTAATATTATACAATTTATGCTTGATATTATTATTATATCCCAAAGAAGATAAATAAAGATATTATATGTATATCACAAAACCAGGTGGAGTATTTGTAGTTGTTTCACATACTTTTCAGCAATAATCCAATCGACTTCATCATTTACAAATGAAAATAGTCAAATTTTCAAAAGTCAGTAGGTCTTTTGTCTAATGACATTAGATAAATTTTCCAGATTAACTCGATTTATTTAAGAATTCTTTGTCTGAATGAAAGACAAATAGTGGATGATTCTATTTCAGAATTGAATGAATTATGATTTTTTTTTGTTGGTTCATCTATTAAAAGTAGTAAAAATTACTATATGAATAGAGTTTTTAATGATTCGAAGATACTGATTTATAGACAATAATTAACTATGTTTACTGATAAATTAATTAAGTTTTCCAAATTTATTAGATATTTTAACTAAAGAGGATTAGATAAATTAGCCATATCTTCGTAGCTATTTTAACTAAATAGAATCATAAGCTGAAAATCAACGACGAACTTTAGATGAATTCGACTATTTCTTTAGATAACCATTCTAATGTTTTTTCTCAGTGTGGATATAGAAGAATTGAGGATGGTAGTGAAGTGGGATTGAACCAAGGAGAAGCAGCCGAATCAACCGATACATCCATCCTGCGTCTACCTCGCATTGCCGTTTGAATACCTGAGCCAGAATCAACCGATACAACGAGAAGCCGATGACCTATGCTGCGATGACCGATGCTGAGACGACGACGCCGACAAGTGGTTCTCCTTCGCTCTCCTCTTCTTCCTGTTTGTTGGCCGGGCCAACATAAAGATTTGAATTATTATTCGTTTTCGTTTCAAATAACTTAATATCTTCAATGCGTGTAACTGCAGGCTCATTGGTTGTCTTTTTCTTATTACAGATGGTATCAGGCGGTATAGATCAGGTGAGTACCGTATTTTATGCATACAAATGTCCAGTACGCCATGTTCATTAAAAAAAAAGAAAAAAAAAATTATATAACAAAATAAAGTTTGAGTCTCTTACACTCCTAAGGAACACGGGCATATTCTGAAGGAAACATTTCCGGGACGGTTAATCTCTCGTTTTGGTGATTTGCACTGGCCGGCCAGATCACCCGATTTAACTGTTCCAGTCTTCTTTTTATGGGGTTTTTTGAAGTCGCGGGTTTACGTCAACAAGCCTCAGACTCTTAAAGCCCTTAAGTAGAATATTCGCCAGGAATGCGAAAACCTGTCGGCCGATATTCTGGGAAGAGTGATGGAAAATGCCATAAAACGGGCCCGCATGGTAATCAACTGAGGCGGCGGCCACTTGGCGGAACTCATTTTTGCGACTTGATGCAAAAAATTCTACGGGATTAAATAAACGTATTTCATAAGCAAAATCGAAGTTTTTTTTATTAAGAAAAATACAGCAAAATAACATCGGTTGATTACTTGTGCCCCACCTTGTACAATCGCTACATCATGAGCATATGCGACCACTATAATCCGTCACAGAACCTTGAATTTAGTGAAATAGCTCCTATAAGTTCACATCCACATTCCGAGAGCCTGCTTCATCTCATATGTCTGAGAGGGCATCATGAATAGATTCAAAGCAGACATTGTTGGATGCCCCTCAATAATGAGGCTGTGCTCCACAGTACGCAGCTCATGGAGAGCCGTTTCTTTGGATTTACTATCCTTGAAGTAAGCTTGCTGTAATCTCGAAAATAATGAGTTTTCTGAGGAGATTTATAGGTAGAGAAGCAATCTTCATCTTCGTAATACCTTTGAATACAGAACCACTCTGCCAATCACCTCCACTATGCGATACCGGTCTCTGCATGCTAGTGTTTGTTTTTTTTTTGTTCACACAAGGAAATGTGTATTCATAAGAAATTCAACGGATTAACTAGTTAATTGTGCCCAATCGTCATCCTCTCTTTTTTTCTCGTACAAATTCGTATGTGAGCTTCGAGCTTTCCTTATCGTTCGTTAATCTTCTTAAGAAATTATGTATATCAAATTCCTAGTGCAAAGCATAATTCCTTTGGTTGGAGCATCGGAGTATATGTATTCCCATAGCGACTAATTGCAAAATAAACAGGATTCTGGACACAAATCGGATAAGTGGTACAGAACACCATAATGGCATAATTTGCTTAAATCTTACACAAATTGCAAAATATTAGGAGAAATTTGAATGAGGTGTCCCGCATTGGGTGGTCAATACTGTAAGGGTTGATAGCGCAACTTGTTTCAGCAAGAAAATTCCCAATACAATTGGAATTTTTTTTACCGTTACCTTGTTATCGCTCTTTTTGTGAAAGTCAGCGAAAATCGTGACTTGTCACGCAAAATCGTAATTTGCAGCACTCCTGATGACTTAATCCTAGATTTGATTTCAGTTTCAGAAACTAAATTAAATTTCACAAAAACTGAAGTTTTTCCTGTTGCCAACCTTATCGGCACTTTCAAGATACAGTTACTCAAACTTAACAGAAATTTTAAAATAGATTTTTCATCGAAAATTCAAACAGTAATTGCATAACGGTGCTTTATACGTACAACTCTGCAAAGTTGATAAAAGTTGTTTCAACATGTTGGCTTTGAAACGGTATATCACTTTTCTTATTTACATTGCAGAATTTTAGGTAAACACGCATTGAATGGCAATTATAATTCGGGATAGAATCTCGCTACATTATTTTGACCAGAACTGTAGGATATTTGAAATTTGGTACATTGTTTGGCAAATGCAACGGTACGGTACGGTTAACATTTAATATTTGCTATTTATGGCAGATAGACGGGTGCCATAATGCGAGACCTATCAAAGAATATTTGGAAAACGAATTTCCCGGAAAGTGGATTGGCAGATTTGCTATAAAGAAAGGAACAGACAGGTGCGTAATTCTGGCGCAGCATAAGTATTTTGACAATATTTAAATCTTTGATTGTCCACCAATTTCTCAAAAAACAAATATGGACAAAACATAATTTTATTAATGTTTTGGTCTCATATTTTGAAAGGTTGAAGACGCTGCAATTGAATTTAATTTCATACGGCATTATAAAACACCAAAAATGAATAAGAGAAAAGAAATAGAAAACAATTCCATGCATCACACAGAAAGGGGATGTGAATATCAAAGAATTACCGAAAAATCTTCCAAATATTTATGGAAAATGTCCTAATTGAACCAATAGATATTATGGACTTGGAAAATTTGCCATCGGAGTCACAGAAAATAACCACCACCTTCGGCCTAGAACTAAAAAAGGCAAATTGCATGCATACACAGATAAAGTGAAACCAAAGAAAGATAAATAAAAGGAAAAAGTTCCGGAAGTTTTTCAACTAATATTCGTTTCTTTAGTACATTGTTACAAAACAAAAAAAAATAATATTTAAAGAAAATGGTTTATGGTTTATGTAGAAAAACGGATACCTGGTTATCAAAATGAAAACCGCAGTGGAGGCTCTGTCATGATGCAGGCATATAATATACATATTATGTATTGCTTACAATGGTCTAGGCTGCTTAAGTTCAAATTACTATTTCCATGGCCAAAGCTTCTTTTGGTCGTCATTGAATCATCGGAGGTCATATTTGTTTTTTTTTTTGCGGCACAATTTGGTTTAAATTTCACTTCTTTCGTCATCACTCGGGGTCGACATTCGCTTTCTTTCAGACAGCGCCAAGATTTGTCTTTGTTTTATTTTATAAAATTTTTGTGTTTAATAATAGACAGTTTACCGTATGAAATAAAATTCAATAGTAACGTATTCAATATTTAAACCAGGACTAAAGGTACATTTTTCTCGACACGACTGCACGACAGCGACTCGCTCATTCCGTATAAAAACTCGTTTTTAAAATGAGAGAAAAACGAGTTTTTATATGAAATGAGCGAGTCGCTGTCATGCGGCCGCGTCGAGGACAACGTACCTTAAGGCTTGCTTCTATCGATGCTCAAACCAAGCTTGTTATAATTTCTGATTTCATATTTATGTTTCGAGCCACTTGTAAAATTATTTACTTGAAGTTCAACAGGAGGAACTCAAAAATTATTAAGAATGTGTTTTGTCCTTAATTTTTGCGAAAAAACACGTGCAATCAAAGAGTTAAATATTGTCAAAATACTAATGCCGCACCAGAATTACGCCTCCATCTTTTCTCTTTTCTATAGCATTGAGTCCTAAAGAAGACAGGAAAAATATTGAGCATATTTATTGCTGTTGATATGTACTTTAATTTCGATAATTAATGCCGACTAGTGTATGTTGGAACGGATGAAATCGGAGCACTGCGTCATAGGGCTGTCATACAAACCAATCCCTGAAAATTAGGTTCTTCTAAGAAAAATTATTTTCTTTATGAACCAATCTTAAACCAAACATCACCCAAATATGTTCCTAGTAAAGCCTCAAAGCATATCTAGGAACGGATGAATTCGGAACACTACATCATAGAGCTATCGAACAAATTAACCCTTGAAAATTAATTCTTCTGTTTTCTCTTTTAACCAAACTTCAACCAGGCCCGCTCTGTCTCACTTCGTTGAGTCGCACTCTACGATGCTAGTAATCTAGAGGTCCGGAGATCGAATCTCGGCGTCGCACAGTGGGGCGAAATCAATGATTTTTCGGACATCGCATATTTGTGAAGATGTCCTGTTGTAAAATGTACCACGTAAATGACTATAAGTTGAACTTGTTTCTGCTGAATCGAATGGTGGACTCCATTTTAAAATACGCATTGTCAGAAAGAAGATATAGCGGTTTTAAGGATGCTTTCACCAATCCCATAGTATAGACAATTTACCGTTTCTCCTTCCTGATGTTACAAATGATATTAATAGATAGTACGACTCATTTAGAGAAAAAATTATATGGCCATAATGCTCTCTCATTTACCGTTACAAAACTGCATCATTATTTATGAAATCTTTGGGAAAGCTAGAGTAACCAAACAAATCCCAAATTTAACCTGTCTTGCTTTGCGCAATTTAGCATTTGGATTAAGGTATTAAAAATATACAACATTTTATGTATTTGACTACTGTCCCATTACAAAACTCACTGTTATTTCGAAGATATAGTAATTCAAACTTTGAAAATTTACAAAATTTATTTGACATAGAAAATGCAACCGCTAATATCATAACGGTTCTTTAAACGGATAAATATGAAAAATTAGCAAAAGTTGCTCTTTTATGTAAGCTTTTCGGGAGCTTGAAACAAATTATCAGAAATATGCAAACACCGAAACAAACGACTTTTCGCTTTGCGAATTACGAGCAACTAAGACCATTTTTTTTGGTAGAATAAGATCTTTTATAGGGGAGCTGGTGGAATCTTTGATTTAATCGACCCTGTACTTAGTCCTGTCGAAGGATATTCGATTAAAACTTAGTAGTATAATCTTAGCGTATTAGTTTAATTCAGCAAAGAGTTATGACTAATCTTATATACTTTCTACCTATAATTTGTAGGGGAGGTGCGGGACCTGTTGCTCCGATTTGCCCCACTTTCAGTATCATATGAGATTATAACATTGCCAGCATGTAACAACAATTTAAAGTTCAAAGCTGCATCAGAATGAATGTTATTTTGCGAAAAGGTTAACATGAAAAACAGAGATTAGCCGATAAAAATGGCTACTGTGGGCGGGGTCGCAGGTGGTCGCAGCCAAACTTTGTGTTTTTATTGACTCCATTAATTGCAGATAATTATGGCTTAATTCATTTCCCGGCCATTTTTTGTTTTTGATGAAACAACAAAAATATCAAGGTTTTTGGCTAGAATCGTTAAAATTTACCGTTATGTTCTTTGTTGGATACGTAAATACCATAACAAGGTCCTGTTATCCAAAGGCCAAACGTGAAAAGTATATTTATTTGCCATTTTATTAGGTAAGGTGGTTGGTACGGGTATTTGAAATTTTGGGGTCATATGCCAAAAATGCATTTCTTATTGAACAAAACTGCCTATACAACCAATACCGTTACAAGTAAAAGATTATTAACAATGGATTTCGATAGCTTACACGATATAGTGTAAAGTCATAGTAGTCAAATCTGCAATATTAAGATTTCGTATAATTGCCTATGTCCGAATTTTTGTTCTAGTCGCCCCACTGTGCGTCGTCCAAATTTCCGTACATGTGCGGATAGGAAATATATAGTGCTTGTAACATTATATACACTCCGAAATGATATGCAATGTAACGTTGACTCGAAATTGCATATAAACGGCTGGCTGATTTAACGCACCATGGCCTTACATGAGGCTATACGGTACTGAGAAGAAGAAACTTCACCCAAGTGTGTTGTAAAAAGCCTTAAAACATATAGTATAGGGACGAGTGAAATCGGAGCACTACGTCATAGGGCAGCCATACAAACCAACCCCTGACAATTGGGTTCTTCTAAAAAAACGTTTTTTCCTTTCTTCTAATAGCCTAACAAACTTTTCGAACGGTGAAATAATTGGCAAGGTTATTCAATAAACAGTTTTTTTCCCGGTGAGACTAAACGATCAACCCGTTTCCGATTATAGTCTACATTTGTAGAAAGATGTGCTCCGACTGTCTCTCCTCGTAGTGGAATTTTTATGAAATTTGACACGCATTATCCTTTGATTGTCTTCTTGACAAAGCATTAGATAAGTCAGAGGAATAAGATAAATATAAATTAATGTGTAATATGAACTAAAACATTCCTTTCCCTTGTGTATAGCGACTCTTCCCCGTGGACGGTTTTGTAAGATATTCGGAGTAGTGGTTCACTTTTGAATAGACATACAAACCATATAGATATCAAAACACAGGTTTCGCAATAACTTGTTTCCCATGACATCAATAGACGTATTTTCAATCCTTGTAGGATATACGAGGGCGGTTCAAATATGATCGAGACAAATGCTCTCGACACGTTTATTTATTATAGAAACAGTTTTTCTAGATACTCCCCTTCACTAGTTACACATATTTTCCACCTCTCCGGGAGCTTTTTGATGACGGTATCGAAAAATTCCTTGGACAACTCGGACATCCATGTGCGCACAAACTCCGCTGCCTCATCGTCGGTGTTGAATTTTTTGACCTCCGAGGGCTTCTTTCAGAGGTCCAAACATATGGTAATCGCAGGGTAATAAGTCCGGACTGTAGGGGGAGTGCTCACCGTTATTTTGCGATGTTGAAGGTGTTCGTGGATGAGAGACTCTACACTACCAATGATAGAGCCGAGCTCAGACTATACAATACCAATGATAGTTCTGTCTCGAACATTCATCCTACGGTCCTCCGAAATGAGTTGTTCTACGCGGCGAATGTTGACTGGTGTGATGTTGGTTGGCGGTCGACAATCATGCGGCTCATTCTCGACGGTTTCACGGCCATCCTTGACCGCTTTGGCCCATTTAAACACATCAGTCCTAGTCAGGCACTCACTACCGAACGGATTGTACAAACGCAGAAAAATTTCCGTATTCTTAACGCCTTCCGTCACTAAAAAACGAATGACAATACATTCCGCAATGGCGGTCGGCACTTGATGTTCACTCATGGTCGTAGCACGAGTGTAAGATATCCCTCCGCCACGAAAACTTTGCCACTCTGTTCGTAAGGAACCCAGCTATCATATACTCAAACCACGACCTTCAAAACATACATGCGCGCCATCTACAGCGTTTGTCTCAATAATATTTGAACCACCCTCGTATGTTCAGAAAGACCTTTTCGTCGGTGAACGCTGTATGGGCAAGATGGGTGTCGTCCTAAGGAAGTTATTTAAATCCGTATCAATTATTTTTTCAGCTGATGATTTTTTTCTTTGGCGTTGTTGTTTTTTTTTACATTAACTATTATTATCCATCCAGTTTTATACTAATGAGACAGCGCAGTTATTTCTCCCTCCATCCTGACGCTGTTTCGGCCGTTTTGCACTCATGTGTATTGGACAGAATGCTCGATAATATGTATACCATTTTCAAGACAAATTCACTCTTTTCTCGACACGAAATAACTATGCATCAAATGAAATAAACACAAACATGCATAACATATTGCAAGAGTTCTACAAATCTTGCGGAAAATCAATATGCCACCGAACAGATGAAGAACAGAGCGAAATCAACAATTTAATTGCCGCACAGCAGATGGCGGAAAGGATGTAGGTGTACAATCACATATTACTTGCATTAAACTTTTGCGAATTTGGGTAACAAAATACAAAATCTTCGGACGAAAAATCCGAGTCTAATTTAAAATTTAGAAGGTGACCAGACAATGGAAAATATAAACCACAAACTTAAGGCTTGTGAACCGATGTTTATGACCCAAAGTCGTTTAGGTTATTTCTTTCGAAATTCGCTTTAATATTTGAATTAAAACTAGGGAGCTTCGCCCCCTGCTCGCTTCGCTCGCCAACCCCGGGGCCGAGGCTAATTTCGGGCGCGGCCTAAATTTGGATACCCTTCGCTTGGGTTAAAAGTTTTTTCGGGCGTACCTATGACTTGTACTTAATCCCCCTCCTCATTCTTTTTCTTCCATTTTGACAAACGTTTTGGGCTTCGTTGAAATTAGTGAGCAAATAAAAATATTTACTCGGAAAATTTTATTGGGGTTGCCGGAGCATGACCCCACAGTACGATTCCATTCGTTTTGAACTTTTTAGTTGCTTTGATAAAGACACATTAATTCAAGGTTTTGTGAAATTGGTGTAAAAAAATGTTTCTTAGAAGAACCAATATGGGGGGTTTGGTTTGTATGGCAGCCCCATGACCCCATGGTCCGATTTGATCCAATCTTACATATGTTTTGTGTCATCAATAGAAATACATTCGTGTGATATTTGGTTGAAATTGGCGCACAAATAAAAAAGTTTTTTTAGAAGAATATAATTTGGGGGGTTGGATTTGTATGGCAGCCCCATGACCCCATGGTCCGATTTGATTCATTCTTGTATATATTTGTGTTATCTTTAGAAACACATTTGTGTGAAATTTGGTTGAAATTGGTACACAAATAAAAAAGTTTTTCTTAGAAGAACTCAAATTGGGGAGCTAGGTTTGTATGGCAGCCCCATGACCCAGTGATCCAATTTGGGTGAGTCAAACATACAAACAGCCTGCAACAATAAGAAGCACGTGTGCAAAATTTCAGCTTGCTAGCTTCAATACCCGCCGAGTAAAACGCGTCGCAACAGACAGACAGACGGACATGCTCCAATCGACTCCCCATGTCATGCTGATCATATATGTATACTTTTTATATGGTCGGAGATGCTTCCTTTAATGCGTTACAAACTTCATGACAAAGTTAATATACCCTTTCACTCTATGAGCGAAGGGTATAATGAAATGGAAATAGCAGCAGCATTCGCTATTTACATGCAGCAATTTTTTATTGTACAAGTATGCAGCAGTCCAAGAATTCATGACCTGGATACCAAGAAATTATCGACTAACACCAATCACTTATCAACGCTATTTACTTTTGAAAATATCTCACTCGTTATTTATCAAATGATAACATTCAATTGCGAAAAGCAATGTCGGGGTGTCACATACATAATCGGGTACATTGCCCAACAGTTTTTTTTACTACTTTTCACTAACGCAACCAACACTTTATAAACCGTGTGGGTATCTTATCAGCATAATCGATATGCTGTCGGTAATGAAATTTTTGGATTAATATTAACCATTCCGATAACCTTAAAGGTATCCCTTACTGTTAGTCATTCGATGCACACTAAAAATTATGTTGACATGTTGTCTCGTTTTCTGATCTTATGATGAAAAAAAAAATATTTCGGAAAAGCACCAAGCGAACTGCTGATTTAAAAATAAGTTTTAATAAAAAAAATGTGTTATTCCTCCCAAACAAAGTGGTGGAGTACGAATAATAAGCGGTGACAATTTCTTATATTCCACAAAAGTTCTGTAAGATTTTTTCAGAGATAATACGATTAATTAAAGAGTGTGGTCTCATACTTAATTTTGATTCTTTGGGAGACATGCGTTATTAAAAAATGTATACTTACGCTCCAATATTTGGATTTAATGAATGCAAACGATTTTGGTCCAGTTTCAATATCGTTAGACGATGCACTTTGGCAATTCCATCAGGAATTGATTCTAAAAGATTCTGTGATAAGTGTAAGTCGGTGAGATTTTCAAGTCCACCAATTTCTTCGGGTAATTCTTCTAATCTGAAATGAAAGAAAAACAAAAATGAAAAAATGTGCTTATAATTTTCCTATAGATTTTTTTTTACTACAGACCAAGAAAGGTAACTTACCTATTTTCGGAGACATCTAAACATACTAAGTTTCTCAATAGGCCAATTTCCGGTGGAAGTTTCTGTAATTGATTATGATCCAACCATAATTCTTGAAGTGATGGAAGGTAGCCTAAATGCGGGGGTAATTCGTCAATTTCATTATCACCCAGATCTAAACGTTCTAGTTTTGTCAAATTGCTTATCGATTCTGGCAATTCCTTAAGTAAATTCTCTCGTAATTCTAATGATTCCAATTGTGTTAAACTGTAAAGAAAAAAATATAATTGTCTTAAGATGAATGACTGTTTCTTGTATTTAATATAAACTATGAAGTATATTAGAAGAATAGTTTTTGCTAATTAATATAAAATTATAAAATTGTTTATATTTGTCGGCCTCGTAGAGAGAAGGGGTTCCATCGCATAGCGCGACCAGCAATGCAGTGATCAGTGAGCCACTTTCGCCTGCGAGTCAATTCGTTAATAAGCATTTGACCCTCGGTGCACGGGTTTAAAAATTGTAAAATTCGACGAAGACAGGTGTCGACGAAAGTTTGCAACTTCTGGCTAACTGCGGCCGAAACATTCCAAGTGCTGAGTACTGAGGCAACTGTTTTGCCCGAGCTTAGACAACATGCCGAATGCAAGCCTGATTGGTGCTGCCATCAACAGCAACAATGTTACCTATAAGCAGACAAATTCGTCTACCAGTTCTACATGTTGTCTATTGATACCTATGGGGGAAAGTGGGATTCCCAGTCTGGCCAAAGATGTTGGTCTAATCTTAAGCTCGCTCGACAATCTTTGCCTCTCTCTCAAGATCCAGAGCCACCAAATGTGTCAGCATAGTCCAAATGTTGTAGGTGAGATTTCAAAATCCAATTAATTCCAAGGTTGCGTTCTTCAGGCAAAGCTGCATTGCATGGAGCATATCACCAATCAATAAAAGAAACAGAATCGATGGTAGGATGCAACTCTGCCTGACCCCGGTATGAACTTCCAAGCCCTCCGACACCTTACCTTTATGGAGTACGCTACATGTTGCACCGCCGTATGTTGCCCTAAGAATAGCCAGTATTTTCTTTGGGACACCCCTCTTGGTCAAGACCGCCCAGATACATTTAAGTGGAGCCCAGTGAAAGCAATTTTCTCAATTTTCTTCATTTTCCGATCGATTTAACAACTGTTCCGTTTTATTTTAACGCTGATTTCGCTCTTTGTTTGCCTTTAAATGTAATGAGACCTCCTCTGCAAAAGTTGCGATTGTTGAAAATGCAATTTTCTTCGACTTTTCGTGATTCATTTTCAAATAATGTCCCAAAAATAGGAGTAATACACACTGGAAAACTATCTGCTGCCAGCGAATGACACTTAAGATGGAAAATGTTGCAGTGCTTGTGTATTTAAGTATTCAAACAGGAGTTCATACAGCAAAACTTTCTACAAGAAAAATGTTCTTCTATGTAGCCCGGGGGTAGTCGTTTTCAGAAAATAAGACTCCAAGAAACTAAAAGGTTGGACGCACCTTTGCCCTAGTGGGTCTCCCGACTTAACCAGCTCTGACATATCTTTGGATTCTACCACACATGAAAAAAAAAATCTCGTATACTTTGAAACAACTGAAGGAATCATACGCGAATAGATCAGGCGTAATCAAATTGATCTGAATATATAGATAGATAAGTGTTATATTTGTAAAGCTGTGTTTTCTATAAAATGATAACAATTCAATAATTCAATTCATCACTTCAATAACCGCAATAAAAAATTATTAAAAACAATAAGGGCATGGAATAGCCATCAGCCCGATTAAGTGGACTTTTTCATTATAACTTTAATTAATTTACATTTAACTTCTGTATTTTATTATGTGAGATGTTATAAAATTGTTATGTTTTCTTTTATTCCCGTTTATATGTAAATATATTATTTAGCTTTGCATCGAAATTATTGTTTTTTTATTAATTGCACGTGTAGTGTAGTTACTACGTGATAAACCTAGTACATCAGATTGCAAAATGTGGTGGAGACAAATTTTTTTATTTTTTTTTATTTTTTATGGGGTGCTGAGCACGAATCCGGAGCTTCCCACCAAAATTTCGTTGCGGAACAGGGTCAAAATCGCGAAAAACCCTTAAATTTTTGCTGTTTTTCCGTTATTTGGCCCCTAATTCTGAAACTGTTTATTTCTGCGAAAAGCTCTCCATGAATATTTTAGAGAGCACATAATTGCGCGTCCAAAGAGACATAAATATTATAAATCTGTTGAGCGGTATTACTACAATATATAATTTAAATTTGCCATTTTTAACATAGTTCCATTTTATGAATAAAGTTTTGAGATTGAACGGTTTTTCATTTTTGGTCGTAAGAGTTGAATTTTTCTTGTACATTATGTATTTTGGAGTGCAGAACCTGAATCTGTAATTTCCCACCAAAATTTCGTTGCAAAACAGGGTCAAAATTGCAAAAAACGCCAAAAAAAGGACTATAAATTGTAGCAATACCGCTTAACACATTTTAATGATTAATGGCGCGTTGGACCCGCAGTTATGTTTTCTCTAATATTTTCATGGACAGGTTTTCGGAGAAATGTACACTTTCGGAGTTATAAACAAAAAAACGGGAAAACACCGAAAGTTTAGGGTTTTTTTCGCGGTTTTGACCCTGTTCCGCAACGAAATTTTGGTGGGAAGCTCCGGATTCGAGCTCAGCACCCCAAAAAACATAAGAAACAACAAAAAATTGTTTCCACCACACTTTGCAATCTGAAATCACCTCGGAACTACACTAGTGATATTAAACAATATTGCTCTTTTTGTCTTTTGCTGGTTGCCAGATGTTAGTGTGTGTTTAAATATCTGTGGTTGGATGAGTGTACTGGGCAATGAAGTTCACACAAATCCAGATCATCAAGTTATCATTTACGAATACAGCAAATGCGTCCGGGCTAAGCTTACATCCTTGACGTACGCCCACGTTTGTATTGAAAGATGCTGAAAGCTGATGTATGGAATACAGCTGCATTTGTGTCCTGGTAGAGCCTTTCGAATATATTGCCAAATTTTGTAGACATGCCGCCTTATTATCTCTACATACGAGGGGTGCCTTTTATATTTCGGGATTCGAGAATCATCGAAAATCACTTTATTGTTTTTCAAAATATTTCCAAATTGCAACACTAGTGTTCCAAATTCCGAAATATAAAAGGCTACCTATGTAAGAAACCAATGAGCAAGCACAAACTAGCTTCGAAACAGTTTTCACAATACCAACCGGAAGAAATCATTTCAATTGGCATTAATAAAATATTTTCTTAAAAGAATCAATTAATTTCTTAATGACTGGCAACTATATTAGGATATTCTCAAATAATTTTCATTTCTGGATGATCTGCGATTAACAGGCCCACTCAGTCCCCAGGCCAGACTTTTCCCCACTGTACTTGAGACTGACGCCACTTTCAACCGTCTAACTCCTTAAATTACACAAAGCCACATAAAGGTCGGTCTAGTTTACACAGTGTACTAACGATTTTTGTGAAGCAGTGATGTGCCTAGTGTCAATTAACTTAAGAAGTTAAAACTATTATACAAAAAGGGGTTACTTTATGTGAGAAAAAATCACATAATGTAGTATCTGAACCTAAGATTCAAAGAAATTTTCAACAAGTGTTTTTTTTGCAGCCCTGTGTTATCTGACAGGGTAACACGCGAGCAAATCACATTTAACTCAACTCAACAAAGTTCGGTCTCCCAGCCCTGTCCTGGGTCCAAAGAAATGCCAATGTTGTTTACTTTTAATTTTGGTAGGTAAGCCTAGTACTGAGATCGAGAGTGAAATTTTTGTCCGCTGCGATTTTTTCAATGAAAATGGGGAATTCCTTTGCTACAATCCGAAAAGAGTTGCATATTTTTTCTCGGCCATTTTATGTATTTTTTCCGATTCCCCGGTTATTTCATCGTGAAATGGCAAATGACCGGGGAATCGAAAAATAATACATAAAATGGCCGAGGAAAATTATGGAACCGGTCTTGGATTGTAGCTTATGGAATTCCCTACCGTATCACGACAGTAAGTGTGCATTTTTAATATTTTTATACCCGTCACTATGTGAAAGGATATATTAACTTTGTCATGAAGTTTGCAACGCACAGAAGGAAGCATCTCCGACTTTATAAAGTATATACACATATGGCCAAAAAAATAAGTACACCCATACGAATTTTTCACCCTGTAGCAAAGTAGTTATTTGAGGAAATAAAATCATATGCAAAGATTTAATTACTTAATTGATGAGGAATCAAATAATATGTAAATTAGCATATTATAATAAATAACAGCTTTCATTTAACTTGAAAAAGTATTAACTGACTAAAATAGGCAGGACAAAATAATAAGTACATGTCAGTTAATTTTATTAAAACTTGTTTTAATTAAAACATTAAGTTCTGATTCGACAAGAATTTAATTTATTTTATTATTTAAAAGTAAATCGTCCATTATTTTCAAAGAAAAAAAGGTTTTTGTTGGCCCTCTGGAGATAATTCTTATGGCATGTTCCCATACATCCATATATCCGTTACTTCCAGGAAATTCCGTAATTGTTCCGTTTTGGGAAAACTGTGTTTCTGGTTCATTGATTCAACTCTCTCTAAACATTCCGGATTTAATTTAACTCTAGTAACAACGTGAAAAGCCTACCGATTTGGTTGAATCGGATCCTTAACCAGTTTGTAAGGTATGGTTAAGGTTAATATCCTGCTGAAATCCCCATTTAAAGTGTATGGGTTCATCATTGAAATATTCTAGGACTCCCAACTAACATTTCTTATATGGAAATTGCCTCAAAGTAACGGTTGTTAGGTCTATTTGAACGAAACCAAACAATAAAAATTAAACCATAGACCATGTTTTTCGCCTCCATGGGAAATAGCCAGTTGATGTAGCGTATATCATATTATTTTTTCCTGAATGAAGAATATTACGATAAGATTAGTTCCCGATCAAATTTATTGCGATCTCATAAATAAAACAGAATATTCTGTGAGTTTCCATTGTTCGGTCTGGAACAAGAAGAACTATCCCTCCCAAATTTTCTTGAACCGTCAACACTTTTTAACGTCGCCATGGAAAGTTCTAAACTTTTTGTCAAAACTGCTTCACTTCTTGTATTCTTCGATTAACTTTTTAAAGGGATTCTATATTTTCAATATTTGCCGCGAAAATCATCAATCATGTCAAGATAACTTTTCTCGCCATAGTGATAATGAGACCGACAGTTGTCCTTAAGGCCCTTACATGGACTTAATCGCATTAGAAACTGCTTTTATTCACTTTTTAATGAATTACGCAGTAAATACAATGTTTAGCTATGGTTTATTTCGTTATTGAAAGAATAATTTTTCCGCTATTTCAAAGTTTCGAACTTAGCCTTCTTTTTTCGTACCTACCATTCGTTTTTCGCCCCTTAAGTATTTTTGTTTGTTTTTAATTTAACGCTTCTTGCATACACCAATGAATAAAAAAACGAATCCTTACGGAAAATAGAAACTTGTTGTCAAAAAATTAAAAAAACCGATGGTGTACTTATTATTTTGACCAAGCTGAAAACCCACTTCAAAGCTAATATCGGGAGGGACTAAGATAATAGGGGGATACCATTTAGGTTCCTTTGGCATTGTTGTATCCTAATTGTTGTAATGGTTATCTACACTTACGGTCAAAAGTATCGACTCAACCTAAAAGCGCGTGTATTTGTACGTGTTTTTCGAAAAGTATAGCAGGTATCCATAAATGTATGTCATTGAAAAGCTTAAGGCCTCAGCTTTACGTTGGTACCATTTTAACCAATATTTGGTGAGCACTTTTAAATTTGAAGCTCTATGAACGAAAACGTAGCAAAAATGAGCAAATATGAAAATGGATTTTGGTTAGGTTTTTTGCAAATAAAACAAAAACTGTTGGAAAATAAGTTAAGTATTTATTATTTTAGTATTTGGTATTTCCTCCTCTTGCTCTAATGACAGCTTCCAGTCGATTCTGCATTGATTTGATCAAGTTGCTGATGGTATCTTGAGGAATACCGTTCCACTCCTCTAATAGGGCTGCCTTCAATTCTTCAGTGGACGAAGGGACTGGATTTCTGGCTCGGACTCTTCTCTTGAGTTCGTCCAATAAGTGTTCAATGGGATTGATGTCGGGACTGCGCGCAGGCCAGTTAAGTGACGACATATTGGCTTCATTCAAGAACTGCCGAGTGAGGCGCGACGCATGACACCGGGCATTGTCGTGCATCAAAGTAAAGTTCTTGCCAATAAATGCTGCATAGGGCACAACGTGGACACGGAGAACATCGGTAACGTATCGCTCAGCTGTCAGCCCTCCTCCTCGGCCTCCTGCGGGCACGAATACGAGATCCGTTTTTCCCTCCAATGAAATGCCAGCCCACATCATACAGGAACCGCCGCCGTATGCAACCGTTTCAGTGAAACAGCACTGCGCAAATCGCTCAGTTGGACGCCTGTAGACTCGACATCTTCTGTCACTGCCATGCAGACACATTCTCGACTCATCAGTGAACAATACTGAGCTCCATTCCGTATCGCTCCAAGTAAGATGATTACGAGCAAATATGAGGCGCGCTTGTCGGTGTCGTGCAGTCAATTTGGGGCCCCTGGCAGGCCGTCTTGGAGTGATATTCGCTTCCCTTAATCGTCTCCTTACCGTGCGGTCACTGACAGCTATTCCGCGAACACGCCTCAGGTTCCGCTGCGCAGCAACACCCGTGAGGAAACGATTTCGTAACGTACTTGTTACAATGAAACGGTCGTCTCTCTCTGAAGTGGATCGAGGGCGGCCCGTTCTTGGTCTCGAATTAAAGCTACCAGTCTCTCGAAATCTCCTGCTAACTCTCGAGACAGCAGACTGACTCATTCCAAGACGGCGAGCGACGGTTCGCTGACTATGATTTTCCGACAATAGGGCTACAACTTGTGCCGCCTGTTCTGGCGTCGTATCCATTGATGACCAAACAGTGACTGAAATTACTTCAGATGTAATCTCATTGATCGGTTTCACCGCTGTTTGTAGCTTATTTTGAATTTGTATTAATCAAAAACACTTTTCCTTACTACAATTTATTTTTATTTTTGCAAATATATATTTCGAATGCAACTTGCATTCTTCTTCAGTGCGAGTGTTTCTGAAGTTTAGATGGCTTGTACATGGTAATTTATTATCAGAATGTTTTGTTATCACTACCTTTCTGAAGTTTAGATGGCTTGTACATGGTAATTTATTATCAGAATGTTTTGTTATCACTACCTGGTTAAAAGGTAAAAAAAAGGGGTTTTCTAAAAAGTTAATCCTGTTTAGCGCACCTGTGCGGCTAGTTTAATGATTCGTGATGGGCAATTTCCTTCGTCGTCGTTGAGGCGGTTACTACCTGGTATCTTCATGATCTCCAAGCTTTCCCATGCATCCAGTCTAGAGGGTTTATTGACTTTACGTAATATCTCGATATCCTCCCAGCTTATGACGTGTCCTTCGTTTACAATGTGGGATGCGACCGCTGATTTAATTGTTGTGTTGCTTCTTCGTGCTGCTGCTTCTGCCTCTTTCTCGTGCTCGTTGAATCTCGTCCGGATGAGCCTCTTCGTTTGTCCTACGTATTCCTTGTTACAATCCTTGCACGCTATTTTGTAAATTCCGCTCAGCTCGTCTTTCTTGAGTGGGTCCTTTTCGCTACCTAAAAGAGATTTTAAGCGGGTATTAGCAGTAGATCCTACAATCTGTATATTAAATTTTTTGAGGCGATTTTTTATCTGGTAGAGAAGGTTGGAAGTTGGAACGCTAATGCGAGTTGGTGTGTTGTCCTCAATTTGTGTGTTGAAAAAGGTAGAGTATTGCTTTCTTTCGGTTTGTTTCTGCTTTCGGTAAATCAGTTTCTTGATTGTATCCTCACTATATCCGTTCTTCGTTGCAGTGTCTATAATATAATTCATTTCATTCTCGTAACCTTCCTTTGTAAGCGGATATGTAATGAGGCGATGGACCATAGAGTTAAACGCTGCCATTTTCTGTGGTACGGTATGGTTTGATGAGTTTGGTATAGTGCGTTGGGTGGTGCTTGGTTTCCGGTAGATTTCATATGTGAGTGTGCTTGCGTGCCTTATAATTGTTACATCCAGGAATGGCAACCGTCCGTTTTTCTCGTGCTCTATTGTAAATTTAATGTTCTTATGGATGCTGTTGATCCCCTGTGCCAGGGTGTCCAGATTTTTCGCTTCTACTACGGCGAAGACGTCGTCCACGTACCTATACCAAATCCGAGGCATCATCTCTTTTTCCTCGATTCTCCTTTCAATTTGCGACATGAACATTTCGGTTATTAATGGGGAGAGTGGGTTGCCCATCGCCACTCCCTTCGTCGTTCTAAAAAATCGTCCTCGAAAAGTGAAATAATTTTCGTTCATACATAACTCGGCCAATTTCGTATATTGTGCAACCTTTTTTCGCCATTCAAGCGATCTTCCTTGGCTGTTAAGCCATTGTCGGAGTTCGAAGGTACCCTGCCTTACTGGTGTATTTGGGAAAAGGGCAGTTACATCAAATGACACCATAACCTCATCTTCTTTCAGTTCTACACTTTTTAATTTTTCTGTTAGTTGCAAAGCGTTTTTTATCGAATACTTGCTGTTCGTATCTCCGATATCCTGGAATTCTTTGATAAGCCATTGTGCGATGTTGTAAGTTGGGGAATTGGTGTCAGCAATGATTTCCCTTAGTTCGTTGCCTGGCTTATGTATCTTTGGCTGACACCTTATCCGTGGTAGTGAAGGATTAGGCATTCTCAGTTTGGATGCGTTAGGGAATACTAATGTGGCTTCTTTGATTGCTCTATCCACCCTCTTTATCGACTCCTGCAATGGGTTGGCACGCAGTTCGAGGTAGTTGCCATTAGATAGCTTTTCATTAACTGCATTGTCGTACTCGGTTTTTTCCATTATTACAATGTTGTTCCCTTTATCTGCTTTCAGATAATACACCGGTTTTTCTTTCAGGCTTTTGACTAATTTTTGTTCCGTCCTCGTGATATTCGGTTGTGTATCTAAAAGGCCGAAAAATACTTTGAGACAAGCCTTATCAATACTTCTATTAAAAATTTGCATGATAAACTATCTGAAACAACCTTAAAAGCATACAGCTACCACCTAAAACTTGCAAAGCATGCGTCTATCACAGGAGCACCTATTAACCAAATGATCACAAAAATTAACACAAGAAATAGACAATTTTGTTATAAATAGGTCATCTATCACATACACACCACAAGAGCTCAAACTTTTAAATAAAGGCTTAAAGCATTCCCTACCGGCCATAAACCCCATACCGGAGACAATAGTGAACATCGAAGCAGCCATCAAGTGGAAAGACGGGGACGTAAAGGACGCAATTAGGCAAAACGTGCGACGAGTAATCGAAAAGGGCACCGACGACCCAAAGCCCACACAACCGAATATCACGAGGACGGAACAAAAATTAGTCAAAAGCCTGAAAGAAAAACCGGTGTATTATCTGAAAGCAGATAAAGGGAACAACATTGTAATAATGGAAAAAACCGAGTACGACAATGCAGTTAATGAAAAGCTATCTAATGGCAACTACCTCGAACTGCGTGCCAACCCATTGCAGGAGTCGATAAAGAGGGTGGATAGAGCAATCAAAGAAGCCACATTAGTATTCCCTAACGCATCCAAACTGAGAATGCCTAATCCTTCACTACCACGGATAAGGTGTCAGCCAAAGATACATAAGCCAGGCAACGAACTAAGGGAAATCATTGCTGACACCAATTCCCCAACTTACAACATCGCACAATGGCTTATCAAAGAATTCCAGGATATCGGAGATACGAACAGCAAGTATTCGATAAAAAACGCTTTGCAACTAACAGAAAAATTAAAAAGTGTAGAACTGAAAGAAGATGAGGTTATGGTGTCATTTGATGTAACTGCCCTTTTCCCAAATACACCAGTAAGGCAGGGTACCTTCGAACTCCGACAATGGCTTAACAGCCAAGGAAGATCGCTTGAATGGCGAAAAAAGGTTGCACAATATACGAAATTGGCCGAGTTATGTATGAACGAAAATTATTTCACTTTTCGAGGACGATTTTTTAGAACGACGAAGGGAGTGGCGATGGGCAACCCACTCTCCCCATTAATAACCGAAATGTTCATGTCGCAAATTGAAAGGAGAATCGAGGAAAAAGAGATGATGCCTCGGATTTGGTATAGGTACGTGGACGACGTCTTCGCCGTAGTAGAAGCGAAAAATCTGGACACCCTGGCACAGGGGATCAACAGCATCCATAAGAACATTAAATTTACAATAGAGCACGAGAAAAACGGACGGTTGCCATTCCTGGATGTAACAATTATAAGGCACGCAAGCACACTCACATATGAAATCTACCGGAAACCAAGCACCACCCAACGCACTATACCAAACTCATCAAACCATACCGTACCACAGAAAATGGCAGCGTTTAACTCTATGGTCCATCGCCTCATTACATATCCGCTTACAAAGGAAGGTTACGAGAATGAAATGAATTATATTATAGACACTGCAACGAAGAACGGATATAGTGAGGATACAATCAAGAAACTGATTTACCGAAAGCAGAAACAAACCGAAAGAAAGCAATACTCTACCTTTTTCAACACACAAATTGAGGACAACACACCAACTCGCATTAGCGTTCCAACTTCCAACCTTCTCTACCAGATAAAAAATCGCCTCAAAAAATTTAATATACAGATTGTAGGATCTACTGCTAATACCCGCTTAAAATCTCTTTTAGGTAGCGAAAAGGACCCACTCAAGAAAGACGAGCTGAGCGGAATTTACAAAATAGCGTGCAAGGATTGTAACAAGGAATACGTAGGACAAACGAAGAGGCTCATCCGGACGAGATTCAACGAGCACGAGAAAGAGGCAGAAGCAGCAGCACGAAGAAGCAACACAACAATTAAATCAGCGGTCGCATCCCACATTGTAAACGAAGGACACGTCATAAGCTGGGAGGATATCGAGATATTACGTAAAGTCAATAAACCCTCTAGACTGGATGCATGGGAAAGCTTGGAGATCATGAAGATACCAGGTAGTAACCGCCTCAACGACGACGAAGGAAATTGCCCATCACGAATCATTAAACTAGCCGCACAGGTGCGCTAAACAGGATTAACTTTTTAGAAAACCCCTTTTTTTTACCATTTAACCAGGTAGTGATAACAAAACATTCTGATAATAAATTACCATGTACAAGCCATCTAAACTTCAGAAACACTCGCACTGAAGAAGAATGCAAGTTGCATTCGAAATATATATTTGCAAAAATAAAAATAAATTGTAGTAAGGAAAAGTGTTTTTGATTAATACAAATTCAGATGTAAGTTACCTAACTTTCCTGATGCAACTTATAATGAGAAACCGATTACGGGCGCTTTTATAGGGGTAGTTTACCTGACCTGACCTTTACCTTAAACTTCAATTTTTCTGGGTTTTAAGTGGCAATAATTTAAAAAGTGCAAAGCAAATGTTGATAAAAAGGGTACCAACAGGTAGCTAAGGTTTCGAACTTTTAAACGACATACGACTTTTATGAATAACTATCATACTTTCCAAAAAACACGTACAAATACACGCGCTATTAGGTTGAGTCGATACTTTTGACCGTAAGTGTATTTGGATTAATTCAATTTTAAAAAGGGTATGCAAATTTGGCATAAAAAGGTACATGAGGGATGTACTTATTTTTTTGTCCATATGTGTATATTATTGATCAGTGTGACGAGAGAAATCGATTTTGCGATGTCCGTCTGTCTGTCTGTCCGTCTGTTGCAACGCAAACGAGTCCTTCAGTTTTGAAGCTTTCGGGCTGTAATTTTGTATACAAGTTTCTTTTTAGTGTACGCTGTATATATGTCGGAACGAATGGAATCGGACTATAGGGTCCTCGGGCTGCCATACAAAACAACCACTGAGAATTAGGTTCTTCTAAGAAAAACGTTTCTCTTTATGTACCAATCTCAACCAAACTTCATCTAAATGTGTTCCTAGCAAAGCCCCAAAACATATCGAGAAACGGATGGAATCGGAACATTACCTCATAGGGGTGCCATACAAACCAACCTCTGAAAATTAAGTTCTGCTACGAAACATTTTTCCTACCTTAACCAAACTTTATCCAAATGTGTTCCTAGCAAAGCCTCAAAACATATCTAGGAACGGATGAAATCGGAACACGTCATAGGGCTGCGGTAGAAATTGTTAACACAAAAGAAGCCTAAATTTTATTCAAATGTGACGGGCATTCAAATTTCGGCCGCTACCGAAATTAGCCTCGGTCTCGTTATTGATAAAATCGCAGTGGGAAAAATTTCACTCTCGATCTTAATTCATGGAAAACTTTTCACCCATATTTTGTTGAAGGTACAGGGTGGCACACGAGAACCTAACAATTTTTAAAACATCGTAAGAAATAGGAATCGCGGAAAAATGGTTTCCGTTTTATCCCTAAACTTTCAAAGTCGTTTTTTTGGCAGATTAACTTAACTTTATGCGATCTCTTCAGTTTTTCAATCTGCGCGGTTTATTTTCATAGATGAGTAATTGAACATCTTGAACCCGAAGAAAAAGGATCAAACATGGTTGATTTGAGGAACCGATTGAAACATCAATAAATATTGATAAAACCCTGCCGGGAAAACATTTACGAAGAACTGGTATTGAGGCTCTCGCAGTGTGTACTGTTGTCCTATTTTGCTGAAATCACCTTGTTCGAAAGCGTTTTCTGTAGATGCAATGTGATTTTAAGTGAATGGACAGATGAATTATAATGAATATTGGAGGTATGACGAAACTCTCACTTTACGCACGTTTATTTCGGCTTAACGCATCATACGCAGAAGCAAGGTGTTGAATTGTCCACTGGTCCATATTACAAGCTGTAACGCATTGAAGTGCATCTGCTAGAAAGTATTAGGAAATTCCTATAATTTTAGTATGGTGGAAATGGGCACCTCTCTATGGCACAAAATTAGGGATCTTTATGTACTAATGGGTTAGTATTTGAGAGACACAGGCAACTAACAAAATATCAGCCGGCACGGAATAGATAATGTTCGTTCAAATGTATACACATTCGTGATTTAGCCGTCAGCTATCAATGATTTGTTGAGATAATCGTGCATTAATTCTGGATACGTTAAAGATTGAAAAGTGAATGAGACCACAAAACCTAATCATTATCCATATAAACGTTTGGATGTCGACCAAAATAGTGTGAAATACCGATTGATTAAAAATGGCGTTAACATTTAATACACCCGTCTTGTAAACGAGGGGTTAATTATTTTATTAGAAAACAATATAACATTTTACTTACCACCCGAAATCCGCAGGTAACGATGATAATGACATGTCATTTAAACCTAATACTGTTAGGTTTCTCAATTGTGGGAAACCCGCCGGTAAACGGGGAATTGGATTTGAACTAAAATCAGCTACTTGTAAGCTTTGTAAATGTTTAATGTCATCTGGAATGTCTGCGATATCTGCAAATAAAATTAAAAAATAAATGTTATTTTAATGCAACCAAAAATTTTAATAAATACAAATCAATCAAGCAAATGACTGGTATCATTTTTATCAGTCTTTATAGGAGAATAACAATGTAAACAGGTGAATATAAAAGTAAACACCTAATTTGGATTAGCTAAGAAAAATAAAGCAACAATAACAAATCGTAGCTCAACAGTCATATGTATATAGTATTGTTGACGACTATCTATAACGTCATAATAAACCGCACTTGATCTTACGAAACGCAGTCATGTGCAGCTTGTAAATAATTCAGTCACGTTATATTATAAGAAATGTGCGAAAATGCATGTACAAATCCAAATCGCGTATCGAGGAGTAGTTCGAATATAGAATAGTTATTAGTTGCATTTCGCAAATTGAATTTTCACAACTCGATGAGCAATGATAATGTGCATACTCGATAAATCGATCATGTTGTATCGTCACCATGCTTATATACGACAATTGAAATAAGCAGCAATATACATACTAACTTTCATGGATGTCAATTTTATATTGATAGTAAAATCAATTAACGTTAATTCCTGGCAATGGATTTTTGTATGATGCAGAAAATGTTATTGTTTTATTCTAACAAACAGATAAAAGAGGAAACCATACCCACTGACTCTTTTTAATAGTAAAATACATTGGTATACATTATACCATATCAATATCCATCTCCTTTGCAACACCCTTGGTGCAAAGCAGCTTTCAATTTTGGTTTAAAAGTGCTGACATTTTGACCTACTAAACTTTAAAAAAGAACATGAGAAATATTTATAGATGTCGATAGTGTTTCGCTTCTGAACACAATGACTTAAATAGTTTTCTGAAACAAAAATGTAGAGGCATACATTCAATTTTATTTGAAAAAATAGATCAACAGGTAAAGGATTAGATGTCCTTTATAATGTTCCCATAAGTCAAGAGGAGACCTAGACATAAAATAATGAAAACAAAAGCATTGTCGAATGGAGGAAAATAAGAGCTGTTGCTGTGTACCCATTTAAAATGGTTCGATTTGAAAGTTAGAATACATATTTTGATTATAGTTTTAGGTGTTCCACACATTTTATTCATAATTTCAACTTACGAACAACGAATTTAATTCAAACGTGTTTATGAGCATTTGCCGCATCCCTATAATGATAGATAATTATAAATTTCCCGAATGTTGAATTCCTAGCTCATAAGAAATAAAACTTTTATGAAATTGAATAAAAAAATCTAATATATATAATTACATCACCATATAAAGAATATAATAATCGATATTAGCAACTTCATAGTTCGTAAACATATATGTATGTACATACAATCGGGCGATAACAATATTCATTAATAACTAACGTTTATATCTATGTATATAAAAGAAAAACTAAATTCGTAAGTACACGAAACGATTACGTTCTCTGTCAGCCTTTAGTCACATATTCCCCTGCTAATTTCTCTGCAACCATAATTTTTGAAATGCAAATGCCGTGACTATTTTTCAGCTTCCCTTAATGATGACACAATTAGCGTATCGAAGTCGAAGCTATTAATTTGTATGCAGTCCATATAATGGACGGCTCAATCCAATATGCATCTTATACTTTACACAATGGACATTTGCATTTTTTCAATCTGGTGACCATATTTGAAGCTAATGGAATTCGTTCTTGGTTTGCAATTATGAAAGGTACAGCCTTACTAAATTGTGATAGTCGAACTAATGACTTTTATCTTAAGGAAAACGATTTCAGTCGGAATTAAAGATATTGGAAACTCTGTTCATTTTAGTGTGGTGCGACATGTATCACCATTAACGAAAAAAAGGAGTGACAATACTGGCGGGTATAATCACTTATAAATAGTAGGATTTGTGCAATCGTTCGTAGAAAAATGTTCAATAGCCGCTGATCTACATAGCCAACACTAGTATGTACTGGGTGGCCCACTACCCTTCCCATACAGGAAGTCACCCACAGATTTTAAATCTAGATATTTTCCACATTGGGGTTGAGATGCTACGTGAAACATAACTCTGAGTGATGATTTAAGGGAATTGAATTGAGATGGTAAATCTGAGGTATAACCTCTCATTATTATAGCTTTTCAATTACCATATGACGAATTTTCGTAATATTTATTTATTTATTCAAGATACCAAACAAGAAATTGTAAATTGTATCGCTTATGGCTTATATTTTCCTGTTTGGTATCTTGAATCTTCTTCTTCTTTTATGAAGAAGAAGAAGATTCAAGATGCCAAAATGGAAAATATAATCCATAAGCGGTACAATTTAACAATTTCACATTCACGAGTTCGAATTCAGATATTGATCAATAAAAAATTAAGGAAATGCAACTAAGTAAAATAACAAACAATAGTATAGGAACATTATGAATTTATGTAAAATGAAAAAAAGCAAACATTAACCCTTAAATGCATACTGTTGCCAAATGTTTACATTCCATTAAAATGCATATAACAACACTTGTGTTTTACAATGTGCGAATCGACTTGATGTAGACTATCGGCAACACACTCTATTACAACATGAATGAGATGCTCATTAATAATTTCGCACAAATTTTTGAATTTAACGGTCAGTACTCAGTCAGGTCCAGCGTTGCAATTGTGGCTAGTGGTGACAGTTTTGTCTTGTTGAATTAAAGTGTGTTTCTAAGTAAATAAAAGTGAAAAAATAATTTTAAGATGGAAAACAGGTAAACTTTCGAAAGTTTCATAATATGTAGTGAAATTTTATCGTTTCGGTAGATAAATGTCGCGTTTTTTCAATGTAGCCAAATGTCTACATCATGCGTTAAGGGTGCACTTGATTCGATATAATGCAAAGCAATTTTTCTTTGCAGAACATCAAAGAAATTCAAGTCCGACCTTGAAATTGAGGAGTACTTGCTTTCTCTAATGGAGGACAACATTTCGGAGGATGAAGCTGAAGTCGATAATGACATGATCGATTATTTTATGGAAAATTATCTCAACGATTCTCCTGATTTAGAGATTGCGGAAGACGATGATGATTGCGTTGAGGATGAATCCGTTCCTGAATCTGCATCCATGGACAATTTGCCGAAAAAATGACAGTCTCCGAACAGGTCAAACAAACCCGTTCGGAAATTCGGCAGCTTTCGCTGAATAGTGACCAGACAAACTTTCTCGGAAACCAGGAGTTCAGTCCTAATATTGCATCTTTGGATACACCTTTCCAGTTTTTCGGTTTTTTTTTCGATAATGATTTCCTGCTACAAGTGGTTGAACAAACGAACCTGTACATCGTCCAGACAAGTGTTTCCAACTGCCCACCGGTATCTGTGCTGGAGTTACGGAAATTTTTCGGAATCCTCGTATACATGTCGGTCTACCATTATCCAAATGTCCGATCGTATTGGAAAGGCAAACAGGCATTTAGACCTATAGCGGAAGCAATGACATTAAACCGATTTGAACAAATTCGAAGCGTTGTTCATTTTAATGACAACCTAACTCATAAGCCTGTTGGACACAAGGATCACGACCGTCTCCATAAGTTAAGACCTCTCATCACCCACCTGCAATCTGCTTTTGCAAAAGTCCCTCTAGAGCAGACATGTCAAACTCGCGGCCCGCGGCCAGGTCGAAGAAACTGAATGTGTATCAGCAAAAATGCGTAAATATTAAAAAATGTGAGATGTTGCACTCAAGTCTAAAGAAATTACTAAAACTCGTCAAGAAGTCATTCCTTCTATGTTCTATAACCCTATTACAGTTTGCTGACAGTTATTTGAGGTACATTTTTCTAAGGCGACTTTTTTTAGCTGGAAAATATTAAGTTCCTTTGTGAAATTTTTTTGTCCCGAAATTTGGTTCAGAAAATAGTTGTTGGCTTTGCCGAAGCTTATAGTTATTTGTTACGGTTGAATTAAATTTCGTGTTTGCATCTTTAAAGTAATGGAACAGGAACATCTTGGAACATCTTGGCAAAATTTCAATGAGGAAATCACCTGGATGTGGAATTTCGTAAAGTAGCTTCAGTCCATTACCCATTTTTTGTTCCCTTTTAGCTTTACTGGTTCATGTTCACACAACATCAGAAACAAATGTTTATCTATTTTTTTTCCACCTTTCTATCCGAACTTCATTTAGGTCAGCTTAACAATTTTCACTGGCAAGGTAGTTTTGGACTACCAGAATTTTGGATGACCGGGGCTACAATGTTCTGATCATCTGTCCAAAATTTGGTGGAAATTATGTTTACTTATCGATCAACTAAATTTTGATGGTTTGATCTTTTAACTGTCTAAATTTGTTTGCTTAACATTTTCAAATGATAGCATTTCTAAAGGATATAATCAGTGCCGGATTAACCACGTGGCAGAAGGTGGCAAATGCCACAGGCCCCGCGCTTAGAGGGGCCCCGCGCTTGCCTCAAAAAATAAATAAGCTGCAGAATTTTGGAAAAAATCATAAATTTCCGTTACTTTCGTTGAAAATTTATATTAATCTTTATTTTCCTTCAACCTATCGATGGGGTATTTTCACGAAGGTCATACATGATACTGGTTCGAAAATATCAATCTCTGCACGATGGAACTTTTAGGCGGTTTTCCCATTCTAAAACGAGTTTTGGGTGACTTATCCAATAACCAAAATCAAAAGCTGAGTGTCGTAATCAAGCTTACGGACTAGCTTCCAAAATGAACAGGCAAGAAACAGAAATATTGATGGTAGAATGGAATGACATTTTAGAACGCTTACAAGCGACTAACGCTTCATTACAGTCGACTGATCAAGACCTTAATACGGGATAGGCTGTTTATAAGTCATTATACATTGCTACGTACAAGCAGTGCTGTTCGCATACAAAGATATATAGAATCAAAAGCCATAGATCTAATCGGTTGTGAGGAATACCAATCGATCGAAACCGAAAGCGGAACACAAATTATGACCATTTCAGTGGCTCCTCAATCCCCGATGAAATTGTTGACAGTCAAGGACCTGCCTAAACCTTTGAAGTCAATGTCTTTATTGTCACAATTGATAATATACTTTCTGCACTAACTAGACGCATGGAAGCTTATAATCAACTAAATAGAGTGTATTTGGTATACTTCGGGAGTTGATGATTTCATCGGCAGAAGATATCTTAGAAAGAGGCGGGACGTAAGTTCATATCCGGACCTGGGAAATGAACTGGGTATTCGAAAGGAATTGCTTTCGAAATAGCCAAAGAGGTATCATGTAACTCGAAAACGAATAGCTTCTTTTCGAAAGTAATAGGACTTTCGTTTTTGAGCACACGAAACGAAAATCCTCTATCATGTAATTCAAAAGTGTTCGACGGTTTGGACGAACGTCAAAAATTCATTCGAAAGATAGGGTACTCTAGAAGAGCGATCGTTTATGTGTTTTGTTGCAAGCGAAGATGGAGTCATAACCCAAAAAATAAGGTAATGGAAGGCGAAGGACTATGGGTTTTCGTCAAAATTATGCGTTTATAGATTTAGTGAAAGCGAATAAAATTGCATTAAAAATGGTACCTCCTTTACCCTGGGAGCGGTAATGTACTCGGCCGTTGGTTAACGTAACGTCACAGGTACACGGCTTCCTTGACCATTAATACATTCTTGACAGTGGGCTGCGTTCGGTATGGGAAATAATTACTATGACACTATTCTCATACATCAATAGCCGCTGTAAACACAAATTGTTCGGTCCGGTCGTGTGCTCTGACGTGCCGTTGCACGACCACGAGCTCTTCCATTTGAGTAGCAACAGTACCCAATGGCTGACATAGATACCATCTACGGTGTATACGGCCAGGGGAGCACCTAGCCGTCTCCCGGTCCTTCGGCGTTTTACTCATCAATGTGGCACGATAGCCCGACGTCGGGCCTTGGCCGCCTGAATCGTTGACCTCCAATTGTCGCGGTTACGTGACCTCGTCCTCCAGTTTCGGAAGCCCAGCAGCTGTTGGGCGTCTTCACCTACGGAGTTCTCCCAGCGAGCTCTCGGTCGTCCACGCAACCTCGCTCCGTCAATTCGTTGAGCGTTCATCACTTTCTTTGGCATGCGATTATCGTCCATCCGTTGTACATGCCCCGCCCATTGCAAACGTTGAAGCTTCACGATTTTCGATACTTCCAGCTCATCGTACAATTGATACAACTCATGGTTGTACCGGATACGCCATTGGTCTCGCTCGCGAACGGCCCCGAAAATTCGTCGAAGGACCTTTCGTTCGAATCGGTCTAGCAAAATTTCGGAGGCTTGGGTGAGGGTCCATGTTTCGCAGCCATAACATAGCACGGGTCGGATGATCGTTTTGTACACGCGGAGCTTCGTGTTCCTGTGCGCAAGTTTCGAATTAATTATAGGGAGGACCGAGAAATATGTCTTATTGGCTAGTTGTATCCGTCGCTTGATTTCGTCGGTTTCGTTGGCGTCCTTTGACAAGTTACAACCCAGATAGTTGAAGTTGTCTACATACTCGATATTAAGGTCCCCCACTGTGATGCTTGAATTTGCTGGCGTCCTTGTTTTCGATTGCATCATGGCCTTTGTTTTGCTTTCGTTGATATGTAGTCCAACTTCCTTTGCGGCGTTATTGAGGTTATGCAGAACGCTTTCTGCATCACCCAACCTTCGAGACATGATGTTGATATCGTCGGCGTACGCTACTACTTGAGTCGATTTGATGAGTAGCGTTCCGCTGCTGTCCATATTCATGGCTCGAATTACATACTCCAAAGCAAGGTTGAAGAGCGTCGGCGCCAGCCCGTCGCCCTGCTTGAGTCCAGTACGAGTTTCAAATAGGTCAGTGAGTCGATTCTGCACTCTGACCTGCGAGACGGTATTAGTCATCGTCATCCTTGTGAGTCGCACTAACTTTGCCGGTATACCAAAATTCAGCATAATGTTGTACAGTACACTTCGATCGATACTGTCGTATGCCTGCTTGAAGTCGACAAAGATTTGGTATACGTCGATGTTATATTCCCAGCACTTTTGGAGTAGTAGCTTCACTGTGAAAAGCTGATCGGTCGTTGATCGACCAGGTCTGAAGCCGCCTTGATACTCGCCAATGATTCGTTCTGCGTACGGATTAATTCTCTTTTCAAGAATTTTAGATAATATCTTATAGGCCGTACAAACTAATGATATGCCCCTGTAATTCTCACACTTCAGCTTGTCACCCTTTTTGTGGATTGGGCAGATTATGCTTTTGCGCCAATCTTCGGGGATTTCCTCGTCGTTCCATATTTTCAGCAGTAGCACATGTATTGCGTTGGTCAGGCACGTTCCACCATGCTTCAGCAGTTCTGCTGGGATCTCGTCAGCGCCGGGCGCTTTATTATTTTGAAGCAACTGTATGGCAAGACTCACCTCCTCTACTGTTGGGGGTAGAACGGGAGGGCCTGGTTCGGCTAACTGCTCAAGAGCTGGCTCCACGGGGGATGTTGATGGTGCATTGAGGAGCTCTTCAAAATGCGAGGCCCATCGTTTGTTGACGCTTTCGATGTCGCTGATGATGTTACCATCCTTGTCCTTACATAGGCTTGTCCTGGGTTGATATCCGTTTTTAACATTATTTATAAGTTTGTACGCCTGTCTAATGTTCTTACTGGCTAATCTTTGGTTTATTTGCTGTAACTGCTCGTCAAAATGTTTGCGTTTCTTACGTCTAATTAACTTATTAGATACTCGCCGAAGCTCGTTATATCTTTCTTTCTTGGCTCGGGATGCGCGTTGTGTGTATTGGCGATAGGCTTCATTTTTCGCCTCAATCGAGGCCCTGCATTCGTCGTCGAGCCAGTCTGCTCGTCTGCGCCGGCCTTTATAGCCCACGACCTCTTCTGCGACCCCCTTGATGCTGTCTTTGAGCTCCTCCCAGAACTCATGGATGCCTAAATTGTTGATGTCATCAAGCATGGGCGACAGTTTTTCCTCTAGTGCTGTTGTATACGCAGCCGCCGTGGCATCATCAATCAAATTGTCAACCTCGAAGATCTTGGCAGGGTTGATTCTCGTTAGGTGCACCGAAGAGATTCTGCACCTGTAGGTCGTCTTCACCAAATAGTGATCGGTGTCGCAGTTGGCTCCTCGATAGGATCGAACATCTAGGACATTAGAAGCCCATCTCTTGCTGGTCAGTACGTGGTCGATCTGGTTCACGGTGTATTCATCTGGAGACTTCCAGGTCTGCTTGTGGATTCGTCGATGAGGGAAGCATGTAGAGCTTATTACCAGGTTTCTGCCGCTCGCGAAGTCGATAAGTCGCTGACCGTTGTTGTTGTTTTCGTCGTGGAGGCTATGACCTCCAGTAGTTCCCCTATGCCAGCTTTCATTTCCGACTTTGGCGTTAAAGTCTCCTAGCAGCAGCTTGACGTCGTTTGATGGAAGTGAGTCGAAGAGTGTTTCTAGGTCGTTGTAGAACTCGTCCTTAATCGCGTCTTCTTTTACTTCTGTAGGGGCATGCGCATTAATGAGCCAGAGATTAGCGAAACGGGTCTTAATGCGGATCGCACATAGCCGCTCGTTGATGGGTTTGAAGCCGATAACGTGGTCCTTGAGCTGCTTATTCACGACGAAAGCTACTCCAAACTCCTTGTTGCCCTCCTCTTTACCACTCGTAAAAATAGTGTGCGAATTGAGGTCGTTAATCTCGCTTTTGAGCCATTTAGTTTCCTGGATTGCAACTATGCTCAGCTTGTATTGTTCTACCTGATCCAGGAGGGCCCTTAAGGCCCCCGGTCTATTCAGGGAGCGTACATTCCAGGATCCGAAAGAGTAATCAGTTGTTCGTTTGCGGGGTCGTCGTTGTTTTGTATCCGTCCAATCCGAGGCTTTTGTTTCAGGTTTCTTGACTTGAAGTTTTTCTTAGGATGAGTTGTCGGCACATCGCTAAACCATGATAGGGTTTAATCGTTGAGTAAAGGCCATCATGGGCATGCCTCGAAGATGCTGCTTTAGTGGTTGACTTAAATGTTTTCTGTCACCTATCACGTTAAGTAACCTGAGACGCTGCAGATGTTAATGCAGCACTCAGGCGCAGCGGTTACTCGGATAATGCGGGAAAGTAACGCCCCGTAGAGAGACATAGGAATTGGCCGAAGTCCTTTTCCTATGAAACTCCTCCTGCATAGCTAAGGGTCCGCAGTTATGCCACAACTGAAGAAGATATAGGAATTAGCCGAAGCCTTTCAACCTTTATCTTCCCCCTTACGGGTGTTTTACTGCCAAGGTCTTATTGTCAGATGGGGATTTCTCCATCAGGTGAATGCACTCCCCGGGGCTGCATCACCAGCTCGATGTCCCAATGGTGGACATGTTGAAATAAAAGGAAAAAAACGTGATTAAGCGAAATAACGATTTGCAAGGATACAGTTGGTAAGTGTGGCAACCACTTAACGCTATTGAGTTCAGTCCATAGTGAAACGATACAAAGCGTTCTTCATTTTCCAAGGTTCGTCTCGACTTTACCTGGAGCTAAGTGCATATTGAAATGATACAAATTCTTCTTCATTTTCCAAGCTTCGTCTCGACTTAAATTGGAGCTAAGTTATAATGTATTTGTTGAGTTGAATAAATTTAAATTGTCTTATGATAGAAATAGAATGGAAAAAGCAACCGCAGCAGCGGCCCAATGCATTTTAAATAGGTGGGAGCAAAATCTATATTGACGTCATCCATTTAAAATGCATTGTGCTGCTTTCTTCAGTAGCATTCAACGCGTCTAATCTTTTTCAATAGTTACTTTCAATAAACTTCTATTAATCTTCTCTTTTTAGTAAAGATAGATAGGATTTTAGAAAATTCGGATGAGTTACGACAATTATTAGTTGGGTTAATCCAGGCTCCAGGTTTCAAACATTAATTTAATGCATTTCAAGAGGCCCCGCACTTGTCATTTGCCACGGGCCCCGCGCTGGCTTAATTCGGCACTGGATATAATGCCGAGGTTATTAGTGACTCTGATTTGTTGTCATGTTTTAATAGAAGTATTCTATGATTAAAATTTGAAAAAAATATATTGTGGTTTTTTAAATGTTTATCCTGCGGCCCGCTTAAGCTGTTGGCAACGGGGGTCGTTTTGATGAGCGGTTCCTAAATGAACCAGACTTAGGACCAGTCTCCAATGCTGTCGTTCGTATCTCTCGTGTCGTGCCTCGAAACGTAAACCACATTCTTTACTTCGACAATTTTTACACGAATATTCCAATACTGCAATTTTTCGCCAATGAAGGGATATACTGCCTTGGAACCGTTCAGAGGAACCGATTGGGTAAAGTAAAAATCAGTGATAAAAAGACACTCATGAAAGATACCGTCCCAAGAGGTAGCTACGAGGAGTGCGTCACAAACTACAAAGGAGTCGATATCTCAGTGACCTCATGGAAAGATAACAAGCCGGTGCTTCTTGCATCAACTTATACTGGAGCTCAACCAATCGGAAAAATTGAGAGATTTGACAAAAAAAACAAAAAATTAAGTCGTCATTGATTGCCCGAAAGTTGTATCAGACTACAACGCGCATATGGGAGGAGTGGACTTAATGGACAGTCACTTAGGCAGATATCGCATTCGTGTTAAAAGCCGCAAGTGGTACATACGGATCTTCTACCATTCCATAGATATGTCCATTATAAACTCTTGGATATTGTACAAGAACGTTAAAATAAAGGAGGGGGTCGCAAAAGGACCTATTGTCGCTGGCCGAATTTCGCACAGAGTTGGCGGAAACCTTGTGCAATTTTCAAAATACCGACGAAAACAAAAGGGGTAGACCTTCAGGCTCGAGTATTGACAGATCAATTGAAGCAAAAAAACGGAGGGGACCAACACAGCATGTTCCACCCAAGGACGTGCGGATGGATAATACGGGTCATTGGCCAACATCATCCAAGAAAAATCGATGCAAATTACCCGGTTGCAAGGGTTTTAGTCGCACGGCATGCTCCAAATGCGGAGTATGTTTCAATAAAAATCGGAATTGTTTTGATATTTTTCATAACACCAAATAATTCCCCACAATTAAATCAAAACTAATTATAAAATTAAAAAATGTGTTTTCTTTATACATACAAATATTTTGGCTAGATGCATAGTGTTGACAATTGGCAACAATGCTTTTTTTCTAAAAAAAAACCCATGAAAATAATGAATTAGATTTTTTTAAATATTTTTTCACCGATTGGCAATTAGTTTTCCACCATAAGCTATTTTTTTCATTACAAAATAAAAAATCATGCATTTAAGGGTATAAGTACATAATAGAAAAGAATGCAAAGAACAACGAGACCGAGGCTAATTTCGGGCGCGGCCGAAATTTGGATACCCTTCGCTCTTCACCCGGGCTCTCCTCCCCGCCTCATTCTTTTCCTTCCGTCACAAAAGTTCCGTTGCTTAGACAAAACAATATTTGTGTGGGGTTTGGTTGGAATAAGTGGGCAAATAAAAATATTTACTCCGAAAATTTTATTGGGGGATGCGGGAGCATGGCCCCATAGTACGATTCCATTTGTTTTGACCTTTTTTGTTGCTTTGATTAAGATACATTAATTCAAGGTTTTGTGAAATTGGTGCAAGAAATGTTTCTTAGCAGAACCAAAATGGGGGGTTGCGTTTGTATGGCAGCCCCATGATCCCATGGTCCGATTTGATCCATTCTCACATATGTTGTGTGTGATCAATAGAAATACATTTGTATGGAATTTGGTTGAAATCGGTGCAAAAATAAAAAAGTTTTTCTTAGAAGAACCTAATTTGGGGGGGTTAGGTTTGTATGGCAGCCCCATGACCCTATAATCTGATTTGATATATTCTCACATCTGTTGTGTGTCATCAATAGAAATACATTTTTGTGGAATTTGGTTGAAATCGGTGCAAAAATAAAAAAGTTTTTATTAGAAGAACCTAATTTGGGGGTTAGGTTTGTATGGCAGCCCCATGACCCCATTGTCCGATTTGTTCTATTCCCACATGTTGTGTGGAATTTGGTTGAAATCGGTGCACAAATAAAAACGTTTTTCTTAGAAGAACCTAATTTGGGGGGTTCGATTTGTATGGCCGCCCCATGACCCCATGGTCCGATTTAACCGATTCAAACATACAAACTGCCTGCAGCAAAAAGAAGCATTTGTATAAAATGTCAGCTTCATAGCTTTTAAATTGGCCGAGTAAAACGCGTAGCAACAGACGGACAGACAGACAGACGGACATCGCCCAATCGACTCCCCATGTTATGCTGATCATATATGTATACTTATTATATGGTCGGAGATGCTTCCTTCAATGCGTTACAAACTTCATGACAAAGTTAATGTACCCTCCGTTGACTCTACGAGCGGAGGGTATAAAAATAAAAATAAAAAGCACCAAAAATGTCTGTTACTAACAGTTTACTGTGTAGTACATTTTTAAGAAAAAAGCGAAGTAGCCAAAGGACCGAGTAGCAATCTATCATAATTGCGCATGGAACGAATAAGAGGCGAATTCATGAAAACTGAAAGTTCGGCTGTTGGTGGGTCAAAAACTAGATATAACCGCGTATTTTATGACTGGACACGGTAAATTATATACCCAGTCAGCGATGATTTTAATAGACCACGACATAGTTTAACTAGGGGGCTTCGCCCCCTGCTCGCTTTGCTCGCCAACCCCCGGGGCCGAGGCTAATTTCGGGCGCGGCCGAAATTCGGATACCCTTCGCTTGGGCTAAAAGTTTTTTTCGGGCGTACCTATGACTTGTATTTAATCCCCCTCCTCATTTTTTTTCTTCCGTCTTGACAAAAGTTTTGGGCTTGGTTGAAATAAGTGGGCAAATAAAAATATTTACTCGGAAAATTTTATTGGGGTTGCCGGAGCATGACCCCACAGTACGATTCCATTCGTTTTTAACTTTTTAGTTGCATTGATAAAGACACATTAATTCAAGGTTTTGTGAAATTGGTGTAAAAAAAAATTTCTTAGAAGAACCAATATGGGGGGTTTGGTTTTTATGGCAGCCCCATGACCCCATGGTCCCATTTGATTCAATCTTACGTATGTTTTGAGTCATCAATAGAAATACATTTGTGTGAAATTTGGTTGAAATTGGTGCACAAATAAAAAAGTTGTTCTTAGAAGAACCTAATTTGGGGGGTTGGATTTGTATGACAGCCCCATGACCCATAGTCCGATTTGATCCGTTCTTGCATATATTTTGTGTTATCTATAGAAACACATTTGTGTGAAATTTGGTTGAAATTGGTACACAAATAAAAAAGTTTTTCTTAGAAGAACTCAAATTGGGGAGTTAGGTTTGTATGACAGCCCCTTGACCTAGTGATCCAATTTGGGTGAATCAAACATACAAACAGCCTGCAACAATAAGAAGCACGTGTGCGAAATTTCAGCTTGCTAGCTGCAATACCCGCCGAGTAAAACGCGTCGCAACAGACAGACAGACAGACAGACGGACATGCTCCAATCGACTCCCCAAGTCATGCTGATCATATATGTATACTTTTTATATTGTCGGAAATGCTTCCTTTAATGCGTTACAAACTTCATGACAAAGTTAATATACCATTTCACTCTATGAGCGAAGGGTATAAAAAGAATGCACTCATCTAGGAATACTCTCCGCTATTGAAGGGATAACAACTTCAAGCAACCAAGACGTTCAGCATACGGTATATAAGGTTGATTTAACTTGCATATTAGAGCCCCTTGTGAATTTATGTACGTTGAACGGATTCTAAGGCGGTAGTATATGTGGAAGATGTGAGAGACCATATAAATTAAGCATACTCAAGACCTCTACGTACTAAAGAAACAAACAGTTTGATGGAAGAACTAATAGAATTAAAGACGCTTCTGTAAAGCAACGTAAAACCAATGAGGATAAATACATAGTTATTTTTCAATGGTAAAACGAAGCCCGCGAGCTTAGATGCTTTCTTAATTGTTTCGAGAGGGTGTTCATTGAATTTAAGTCGACTCTCAAAAATGACTCCAAGATCGCTGAAAAGAGAGACGTAAGTTAGGTTAGACGTGTCGATATTGTAGGGGAAAGACAAAGGCATGGGTTTTAGTGAATATATCATAGTGATTAGAGTCACAACACGCTGATAGTGTATTTATATCTGATTGCAATGATAAACAATCATCGGAGCCAGAACTTGAAGCGAAAAGCTTACAATCATCTGCATACAACAAATAATGGTTATTCATCAGGTAACTCATTTATGAAAAAACTGAAAAAGGGGTCCCAAAATAGAGCCTTGAGGAACTCCAGACGAGGGACAGAATAACGGAGAAAGTGAGTTCTTAAATACTACACGAGAAGATCGACTGAGGAGATAAGAAGAGAGCCACGATACAAGATAATACGGGAAATTAAGTGATAACAATTTATCAAGTAAAGAGAAATCCGTATAGATTACATGAACATCTAAATGCTTGTCCTGGTTCTATTAGATTCGAGAGAGTCGATTAATTTTGGAGGGCTTCGGTACAGTATTCAAAGTAGCGAAGAGGATCAACACAACTTCATATGCAGCCCTAGACTAGACTTTGTCATAAAGAGGTCAATCAGTAGCGCAGGACTTAAAAACGCGGAGAACACGGAGTCATTAAAAACGCGTCTTGTTTTATCTATCGTTTATTCGAAACTACTTACAAATTTCCTTAATGTAACTAAACTTTTCCACCTTATGTCAGTAAAAACTACATTTACAGACACATACTAGACTATACAACACAAACTATTGGTTCTCATTGCCATATTATGTTTTCTCTCATTTCTTATGACATAAAAACATGGAAAGTCGAAGAAGTAAGATCATAAAAGTAAAACGAACATTCTTAATATCCTATACAAAGGATATTTGAGTAACATCCTTTTCTCTTGTGAATAAGTACATACGTGCCCATTCGGTGCGGATACCGACTTTTCCTAAACATGTACACTCTAAGCTCAAATCAACCTCAATGTTATCATTCAACTCTCGGTTCTGTTCGACATTTGTAAATATCTTTCTCTATTGGCCGTGTCTCTTTGATGCACATAGTTTGACGACTGGGACACCTCACCCATCGCCCATCATTATGTTATATTTTTCTCTTGTCTTTTCTAGACGTTTCAGTGGGTTCGATAGATTTTCGCGTACACGATAAGGAATAACTCGCTTTACTGTAACACTAATTATTACAACACACACGGATATACAGGGTGTCCCGCATTGGGTGGTCAATACTGTAAGGGTTGATAGCGCAACTTGTTTCAGCAAGAAAATTACCAATACAATCGGAATTTTGTTTACCGTTACCTTGCTATCATTTTTTTGTGAAAGTCATCGAAAATCGGGACTTGTCACGCAAAATCGTAATTTGCAGCACTCCTGATGACTTAATCCAAGATTTGATTTCAGTTTCAGAAACTACATAAAATTTCACAAAAACTGAAGTTTTTCCTGTTGCCAACATTATCGGCACTTTCAAGATACAGTTACTCAAACTTAACAGAAATTTTAAAAACGATTTTTCATCGAAAATTCAAACAGTAATTGCATAACGGTGCTTTATACGTACAATTCTGCAAAGTTGATAAAAGTTGCTTCAACATGTTGGCTTTCCAACGGTATATCACTTTTCTTATTTACATTGCAGAATTTTAGGTAAACACGCATTGAATGGTAAAAATCATGGCTTCAGTGGAATCGTTAACAATTTTCCCTTGACTCGAAAAAAGACATACAAAGGCAATTATAATTCGGGATAGAATCTCGCTACATTATTTTGACCAGAACTGTAAGATATTTGAAATTTGGTACATTGTTTGGCAAATGCAACGGTACTTATAACAGTTAAAATTTAATATTTGCTATTTATGGCAGATAGCCGCTCATAATGCGAGACCTATCAAAGAATATTTGGAAAACGAATTTCCCGGAAAGTGGATTGGCAGATTTGGGACAGTTGCGTGGCCTGCGAGGAGTCCCGACCTTACTCCCCCAGATTTTTATTTATGGGGTAACTTAAAAAGCAATGTCTATTCCGAGCCGATTACCTCCCGGGAACAGCTGCTGCGGCGAATTAATGATGCTTGTGATAACATTAAGGAAACCCTGAAATCCTTCTGGACGTTTCTTCCATGCGCCGAAGGTGTCGAGTCTGCATACAAAATGGAGGAGGCCATCAAACAGACCCATTTAATCATTAGTCAATATTTTTAGGTTATTGGTTCTTTCTCATATTCAAAACTTTATTTTCATTTTTATTTAACAAATTTTCAAAATTCCGATAGTAAAATATAAAAAATAAATTAATAAAATTTCATTTTAAATAATCCGATAACAAAATAATTACCTCGTTTTTTTTACATTCAATATGTGTAATTCCAAAATCCCGTAATGTAAATATGAAAAGTGATATACCGTTGCAAAGCCAACATGTTGAAGCAACTTTTATCAACTTTGCAAAGTTGTACGTATAAAGCACCGTTATGAAATTACTGTTTGAATTTTCGATGAAAAATCTATTTTAAAATTTCTATTAAGTTTGAGTAACTGTATCTTGAAAGTGCCGATAATGTTGGCAACAGGAAAAACTTCAGTTTTTGTGAAATTTTATGTAGTTTCTGAAACTAAGATCAAATCTTAGATTAAGTCATCAAGAGTGCTGCAAATTACGATTTTGCGTGACAAGTCACGATTTTCGATGACTTTCACAAAAAAAGCGATAACAAGGTAATGGTAAAAAAAATTCCGATTGTATTGGTAACTTTCTCGCGGAAACAAGTTGCTCTATCAACCCTTACAGTATTGACCACCCAATGCGGGACACCCTGTATACACGATTTACAATTTCCTAATTACTGACTAGTTATTGATCCGACATAATCCACGAGTAAAACTATACTGACTGACTGACTCTAGTCGACGCCCTTATATACTCGTTTCCAGTGTTCCAGAAACTTCGGTGACGCACTTTCCGGAAACTTCCAGAAAGTCGTTGTTCTTGTTAATCGGTCAACCCTATTCTCGCTTGCGCCATCTGGTGCCAAGTACGGAAATACAATTTGGGTTGACGTATAGTCTAGAGCTAGACAGATCACAATAATCACTGGTCGTTAGCAGATCGCCTATTTGCACTTTATGAATTTTATTCCCGTACCTAAAATGTAGTCTGGCTGGTCTAGCGGTTAGTGCGCGCACCTTCGGTGCACAGGGTCATGAGTTCGAATCTCATCGTGGATCATGGTGTTTTTCGAACTCACGAGCTTGTGACGGACTATGATCCCACTCCGATGTTAAACGAGTACCCATTTATGGGGATAAATAACACTGCTGAGCGTGATGCTGATCTCATTACCTCAACAAAAAGCAGATAAGATCTTGGAAATAGGATGTCACTAACACATCCTGCGGCCTTAGTCCAATGTTGGATTGTCGCGGCTGTTATTTATTTATTTAAAGTCAAATATGCGTTTCTGCGTTTCCTAAAACAATTCACTGGGAATACTCCACGACCCAAAGGCCAAGCAACTACTTTCGTTCAAATCGAGTCACCTGATCAAGGCTTGAATATCCCCGTGGGAGGAGAGTCTGAATTCCTCAAAAAATCGAAGCAGTGTAGTAGCGTATATTATGACTCCGTGCCGTGCCTGATATATACGAAGCAAATCCTAATTTTTTTAAGGTGTCTTCTTGTCCATAGGAATTTTCGAATTATAATTTATTGAAAACTCTTCGGTTCTTTCGTCACCCTGCCCCATCAACAACAAATAGCCCATCAGCCTTTTTTTTTTTGCGATTCGCACTCAGAAAAATGGGCCCCGTAAATTTAAAAGTTTTTGTACCATTCTTTTAATTGGACGGCAATTTACCAGATTTCTTCACAAAAGTAAACAGATGCAATAATTAATATAACTGGACGAATCCTATTGAGATATTTTGTATGGAATGAAATTTGTCCCGTAAATCCAAAAGGACATCAGATTATATTTTAATCAGTTTGTCCCATTAAATTTACGAGGTCTGATATGATTAATTAATAATAGGATGGATCCCATTTGTTTTATATAACGTCCTATTACATTAATTGGATAGTAGTGCAGTCATATTAGCATTTGAAATAGAAAAAAATAGAGTAAGGTTAATTCTTGTGGTTTTTGAATCAGTGGGCTCCCAGGAATCTAAAACTCATTTTGCTAAAAAAAATTTTGATCGGAAAGGTCCCAAAAAGGACAAGAAAGGATACTCTTTAATCCTTGACCGGAGGTCGGCATGTGGGGTATCAAATCAAAGGGGACGTCAAGTACATTACATATCCGGTGTTTGTTCCATGTTTCAAGGACTCTCAACAGAATAAATCGAGATTAAATGGAGAATTATCGTGTTTCCCGTGTATCTTTCCGAAGCCCTAATTACGAGAGTAATTCAAATTATCACTACGTTTCTCACTTTTCCGAATCTATAATAGCTAAAGGTTCTACCATTAAATTTGCTAAGAAAAAAATGATCGGAAAGCTCTCAAAAAGGACACTAATTACAAACCTTGATCGAACGTGGGCATGCGGGGTGTCATATCAAAGAGGACGTCGAGTACATTTCATATCTGGCGTTTATTACTTGTTTCAAGGACCCTCACAGGAGAAAATTGCAATCCAATGGAAAATTTTCATGTTTCTCGTATATGTATCTTTCCAAAGCCGTAATTTTTCGTTTTAGCCCGATTTTTTCCATTTAGTGTCCTTGAAACAGGAAACAAACACCGGATATGCAATGCACTCGACGTCCTCTTTGACATGACACCCCGCATGCTGACTTTCAATCAAGGTTTGTAATTAGTGTCATTTAATGTCCTTTTTCAGAGCTTTCCGATAATTTTTTTCTTAGCAAATTTAATGGTAGAATCTTAACCTATCATAGATTCGGAAAAGTGAGAAACGTAGTGACACCTTGGATTATTCTCGTAGTTATGGCTTTGGAAAGATACACGGAAAACAATAATTTTCGATTTAATCTCGATTTATTCCGTTGAGGGTCCTTGAAACAGGAAACAAACACCGGATATGTAATGTACTCGACGTCCCCTTTGATTTGATACCCCACATGCTGACCTCCGGCTAAGGATTAAAGAGTATCCTTTTTTGTCCTTTTTGGGACCTTTCCGATCAAAATTTTTTTTAGCAAAATGAGTTTTATATTCCTGGGAGCTCGCTGATTTAAAAACCACAAAAAATAGCCTTACTCTATTTTTTTCTATTTGGAGGCCTGAAATGGGATATTTTGACTGCACTATAGGCCTTTTAATTGAATTTCAAGCATCTACGAGTAGATGTACGTATTTTGCAAGATAACCAACATCATGCTCCGTAGCCGAGATCGGTCGGTTGCCCACCCGTGACTTGGTAAGTTTTAAGGAGTACTATCAAATCGGATGTTCAATACTCGGCCTGGCCAAATATCGTGAAATGTACTTAAAAAATTCACAATGACGTAGCTTGGAAGGTATAATAATATGGGACTTATAAAAAATATAGTTCGATCAGATTACGCGTGAAACGATGTTTTTTATTATAGGATTGATCCTATTAATTCAATAAGATATATCGTATTGGAAAATAACTAGACCATGTGTTTGTTTTAAAATGAGTCAACTATTAAAACAAACGGATATTTATCGAGTGAAAGTAATGGCTCCTATATTTTTAAAGTAATCTGATTTTTCATATTGACTAAAAACAATGGGACAAAATGATTAGTTAAATGGGATTTCCCATTGAAATTTTTCTGAGTGGCCATCACCACTCTGCACTTTTTATGCCATCCTCCATTTATGTAATACCGAACCAATTTTAATCACAACAGGTCAGTATGCGCTCATTATTGCGACAACCTGTAACTCAGGCGTTGCCCAATCTCCATGATCAACCAGTCGGTCACTTTCTTCTTAGTATGCTATTTTTGTGACATCGAAATCTCACAAGGTTTTTGAGCGGCATTTAATATCTGATGGAGTCGATTTGACAATAAAACACTTCTGTGGAGTGTGTTGAAACTCCGAAGGTTCGAACTTCTTCTTCTTCTTTATGGCACGATAGCCGGACGTCGGGCCTTGGCCGCCTGGATTGAAGACCTCCAATTGTCGCGGTCACGCGACCTTGTCCTCCAGTTCCGAAAGCCTAGCATCTGGTGGGCGTCCTCACATACAGAATGCTCCCATCGGGCTCTCGGTCGTCCACGCAATCTGGTTCCGTCCACTCGTTGCGCGTTCATCACCTTTTTGGGCATGCGATCGTCGTTCATCCTTTGTACATGTCCCGCCCATTGCAGTCGCTGCAATTTCACGATCTTCGACACCTGTAGCTCATCATACAGCTGATACAACTCAAGGTTGTACCGGATGCGCCATTCACCTCGTTCACGAACGGCTCCGAAGATTCTTCGGAGAACCTTTCGCTCGAATGTGTCCAACAGGTGTTCAGAGTTTTGGGTTAGGGTCCATGCCTCGCAGCCATAGCATAGCACAGGTCGGATTATGGTTTTATATACGTGGAGCTTCGTCTTCCTGTGCACCAGCTTCGAATTCATAATTTGAAGGACCGCAAAATAACACTTATTAGCTAGTTGTATCCGTCGCTTTATCTCATCTGTTTCGTTGGCGTCCTTTGACAAATTGCAACCCAGGTAAGTGAAGTTGTCTACATACTCTATATTGAGGTCCCCCACTGTGATGCTTGAATTTACTGGCGTTCTAGTTTTTGATTGCATCATGACCTTGGTTTTAGATTCGTTGATATGTAGTCCAACTTCTTTGGCGGCGTTATTGAGATTATGCAGGAGGATTTCTACATCACCCAATCTTCTAGACATGATGTTGATGTCGTCGGCGTAAGCTACTAGTTGAGTCGACTTAATGAGTAGCGTTCCGCTGCTGTCCAAATTCATGGCTCGAATTACATACTCCAGAGCCAGGTTGAAAAGCGTCGGCGCCAGCCCGTCGCCTTGCTTGAGTCCAGTACGAGTTTCAAATAGGTCAGTGAGTCTGTTCTGTACTCTGACCTGCGAGACGGTATTAGTCATCGTCATCCTTATGAGTCGCACTAGCTTAGCTGGTATACCAAAATGCAGCAGAATGTTGTACAGTACACTTCGATCGATACTGTCGTATGCCTGCTTGAAGTCGACAAATATTTGGTATACGTCGATGTTATATTTCCAGCACTTCTGGAGTAAAAGCTTCGCTTTAAAAAGCTGATCGGTCGTCGAACGACCAGGTCTAAAGCCGCCTTGGTACTCGCCAATGATTTCTTCTGCGTACGGATTAATTCTATTTTCTAGAATTTTAGATAAAATCTTATAAGTCGTACAAACTAATGAGATGCCTCTGTAGTTCTCACATTTTAACTTGTCCCCTTCGACGATTTTCGAATAGGTTAATTAGACGTAAGAAACGTAAGCATCTTGACGAGCAGTTGATGCAAATAAACCAAAGACTAGCTAGTAGGAACAGTAGACAAGCGTACAAGCTAATTAATTCAATTAAAAGTGGATACCAACCCAGGACCTGCCTCTGTAAGGATAAGGATGGCAATATAATTAGCGACATCGATAGCGTTGATAAACGCTGGGCCTCACATTTTGAAGAGCTTCTTAATGTTCAACCGAACAACCCCACACAAGATGCTCCGGAGCTGATGGCTGAAACAGGCCCTTCCGTTCAACCCCCAACAGTAGAAGAAGTTGATCTCGTCATGCAATCACTGAAACATAATAAAGCCCCGGGCGCTGACGAGATTCCAGCTGAACTGCTAAAGCATGGTGGGGAGAGCCTTGTTACGGCTACACACACTTATCGTTAAAATATGGAACGACGAAATAATCCCGGAAGATTGGCGCAAAAGTATAATTTGCCCAATCCACAAAAAAGGGGACAAGTTAAAATGTGAAGGTTCGAACTGCAAAGACATTTTTGTTCCTGTCGCCAAGCACGTGATTACCCATAAGGTGTTCCAAGCCTGTAGGATTGATATAAGTTATCAGTACCGACTTTGAGATGCATTGAGATCCCCCATAATAATTTTGCCGTTCGTTTGAATTAAATATATTTCGTTCAATATTAGTGAATATTTCTCTGAGTGTAGGCTATTTCGAGTCAATATATATATTTCCTATCCGCACATGTTGGGAAATTTTGGACCACGCCCAGATTCGATCTCCGGACCTCCAGATTACTATCATCGTAGAGTGCGACTCTACCAAGTGAGCCACAGAGGATCGCTGTGATATAATTCTAACCCCAAAACCACAGGAGTCAATTTTTTGATAAGCTTCAAACATACCCGTACCATTGAGCGCAAACAAATTGATTATGCGCACAATTAAGATAAGATCTTTGGAAAATCAGCCATCGAACTCGCCCCCATGTTTTGCCCTGGGCAAGAATAGTGCCTCCTCTTTTCCAGGGGTGTCGTTAAAAGCGACTGAAAGGGACAGGAGAGAATAAAACTCTCCCGGGCTTCGAATATATCTTTACAATTGTGTATCAATAAATATGTCTTTGTTATGGGCACACGGAATTGTTCGGCGCCTTCCTACTATGTGGCTCCTGCCTATATTCAGTGTGGTGAGGTGGGGTGCTACCATATGAAGACGTGCGATACTCATCATTCTAGGCTAGCGCATGAAAAGATATCTGTTGTGTACCAAACTGATCTGCCATGCCGTATTTGGGCATTCTCTTCGGGCGGGTTATATTATCATCAGTAGGGCTCGGATTTTTATGTTTTTACATATTTTTTCTTTAGACTGATAATCAATTTCTGGGGTGTTTTCTTTGCGTTTCAGAACATTTGAAAGAAAATGGCATGTATTTGTTTTTACATATTTGTAAATATTCAAGTGATATTACATATTTTTAAATATTTCACTCTTTTTTACATATTTTCTTCCATATTTAGAAAATTTGTACATAAGTACGAACAAATGATTAAAAAAATATTGAATTGAATTGAATACCACAGTTTCATTAGAATTAGGTATAAATTTTCCCATTTTTGAAAGGAGACGCATTATTAAATAGATACTTATACAGGGTGTCCGGAAACTGCCGCATAAACGGACCGGATTGTGATTCCTCATATGATTTCCAGCAAAAAAGTTGTAAGGAACATACCCCCTTAGCTGAACGCTTTAGCTGCCACAGGCATTTGAAAATTAAAAAAAAAAAACATTTTCTTGTACGACTAAAACTTCAATATCTTAAAAGCTAGACTAGCTAGAATATTATTACAGCCAACAAATTTACCTAAAAAATAAAACTAACGGCACTAAAATCAGATAGGAGGTTTGGTTTTTACAGAACTTCAAAGTCAAATTTTGGTGATTTGACCCAAAAACAATATGTTTTTCCATCTCAATTTTCTCCAACTTCTGCCACGGTGAGTTGCTCGTACAATTCTTTTAAAAATTGGCGCATAGTCTAACGATCATTTCTTTCTTACTTCATTTTATTCTATAGCTTCTTTATTTCTGACAATTTTAAAGCCTTAAGTGCAGAAAACTAGGGTTCATTTTGGATAGATTTTGATATAATTTGAATAAATTGCAGATCTTTAGGGGCAGTTTGAATTGAATTGAAATCGAGCTAAAATTAACCCTAGTTTTCTGCACTTAAGGCATTAAAACTGTTAGAAATAACGAAGCTAGAATAAAATGATGTAAGAAAGAAATGATCGTTAGACTATGCGCCAATTTTTAAAAGAATCGTACAAGCAAAAAAAAACCAAACCTCCTATCCGATTTTAGTGCCGTTAGTTTTATATTTACAATATTTCAATTTGCTACAAAAATAATTTGGCTGAGAAATAACACAATAAAAGAATCAAAATGCAAAAGGTAAAGGACTACGCTGCATTAAGGGAGACTCGGTAGTACATTTGCATTCAATATTTGGGTTAGCTATTTAGAGGGGTAATATCGCTGAAATTATAAAAAGTGCGAATACTACATAAATGGGTACTGTCTATAAAATGGTCCTTGATGGACATTTTCACTTATTTCGTGTTTGGTATCCGTTGTTGCGGAAAAGCTGTGGCAACCACCCAAAGATACAGCATATTTCTACTGCTTTACATAAACAAAACAAAGAGAAAAGAAGGACCTCGAAACAAACATTTATTTCTCCTTCGGAAGGCAGCAGCAAGTCGGCGTTTAAAATGGATTTATGTCGCGCTTTTGTCAAGGCCGATATCCCATTTTATAAACTCAACAATCCCCACTTTAAGGAGTTCTTAGAGAAGTATAGTAGGCAAAGAGTTCCCGAGGAAAGCACCATGAGAAAGACCGATTTATGCGACGTCTACACGGAAGCACTTCATAGAATTCGCGATATAATTGGTGATGGGCCATATGGATCTCAATAGACGAAACTACGGATGTCGAAGGGAGATATATAGCCAACGCTATTGTTGGGCTATTATCTTCGGAAAAAACGAATGTTTAATGTCGAAGTTTTAAAAAGTGCAACCACGCATCTATTGCTCAATTTTTCAACAATTCGATGAGCGTACTGGGCCAAATGGAGTGCAGCACAGTATTGTGTTGCTGGTCGTAACTGATACTGCTCCATACATGGTAAAGGCTGGGAAAGCCCTCCAAGTATTTTATCTATTTTATCCGAGATTAACTCACGTTACTTGTCTCGCCCATGCATTTCATCGCATTGCCGAGTACGTTAGAAACGAGTTCGTCGAAGTAGATGCCTTAATTTCCAAGGTAAAGAAAGTGTTTTTGAAAGCACCAAGTCGCGTGAGAATACTTAACGAGAGCTTCCTCGATTTGCCCCTACAGGAGCCCGTTGTAACCAGATGGGGAACCTGGCTGGAAGCCGTGAAGTATTATTGCGAAATTTCGAGGAGATCAAGGCTGTGTTCTCCAAACTTGACGAAAACGCTGTGGCTATCGAGAAAGCCAAACAAATTCTTACGAAACCATCAATGATTAAAAAGTTAGAAGAGGAAATCGCAAAATTCAAATATGCGCCCATCACATCAGTCGATGTTGAAAGGTCATTCAGCCGGTATAAAAATATCCTTGCACCAGACAGATGGAGTTTCAAATTTGAAAATTAAAAAAAAAATATCTAATTTGTAACAATTTTGAAGAATAACTACGATTTCGATGTACGTAATCATATTTTTATTTTACATATTTGAGTTTTTTTTTACATATTTTGACAAAATAAACACATATTATATGTACATATTTCATGTTTTATTTTACATAAAATTCCGAGCCCTAATCATCAGTATCTCCCAGTTTAGTCACAACCAGGAGCCGTTTTCGATTTTCAGTTCGTCAATCAGTACTGTTCGTATTCTCACTAGTTTTATGGAATCGGGATAGAATGGAGCTTGAATAAGAAATGGACTTCAAGCTTCGACAGACGTCAGTTAAATCTTTGCAAAACTTATGGTAAAAAGAACTCTTTAGAATGTTGGCTATTGCGTTTTAAACTGAATGTTAAAAGAGGCTGCGAGCGTAACGTATATACATCGAATTTTATTTTGCGGGTGAGCTAAAGGTTCATGCCGTAGCCATGCCCCACTATATATACCGCATGCAATATCACTTAAAACTACTAGAATCTAAAGACATAATATACAATAATATTCAACAAGTTTTTTTTCTTGGTCAAAATATTGCATGTTTACGTGTCGTGCTCTTACACGTTCTCTATCTAAATAAAGTATGTACTCGTAAAAGCCACAACCTTAGATTGCCATTCTTTTCTATTTTCAAATAGAGTTTTATCGCCTTGCGCCCATTCTAAAAGAATTCTAAATCAGAATAGGTTAAGAATTCAATTTGATTGAACTAACAACAATTCCTATTATGAGCTAGTGAGTATATGGGTACAATCCGATACGAATATGGTAGCAAAATCAATAATCGTAGGAGGAAATGCAAGAGTGTCAACTTTCACATTTCACCGCATTTCAACGTGATGATTTAAATCCGACAAAGAATTGCAATCTTTTTTTTTTTGTGTGTTTGTGCTAGGTGTCTATAGTGCTGACCATGGATGGTATGTACGGTACGGTAAACCGACAACATTCCCTATCATAACAAACGACATGAATCGACGTCATTTGATAACTTTGCTCTGAAGTCGTGCTTAGCCAACCGTACATCCCCTTTCCCATATATATATATACATAGGTACATAAGTGAATTCATTCATCTCGTACAGTCTTTTCCTCTTTCATTTGCTTGGCATGTTTGAAACTATAGAATTAGATATGTATGTATGTGTGTTGCATGAGCACTACAGTCCTGATGAAGTCAATTTAGTTAGTTACTTGAATGACGTACACTCTAGCACTGCATGAAGCTTTCATTGTCTCAAAATTGAAAATGACAGAGACAGGCAGATTTTGGATTGATTGGTTTACGGGACGAAAGAGGTCTCTTCAAATCCCTTTGTGTTTTCTAATAGGAATAAAAGGAAGATATTAGTCAATATTCAATCAGACGGCCCGTTAAACATCTCGTCAAGATGAGATGTGCATTATGTTTTGTTGTGAACGAGTTAGTCCTCCCTTCGACTGCCAGAAACATTGAACAATATGAAATCATAAAGTCGGTCGATTGTTCAGACGATTGAGTTCTATCTATGATGCTTGATACAGTCTAGAGATTTGAGGTCGATTTTCGGCAGAGTACTATAAGTTGAACCACGAATAGCATCAACATTATATACTCCAAATTATGCAATGAAACTTGTCATAACCGTAGCTGAATGCCTCACAAGGAATCACAGTCTGTCGAGATAGAGAAATTTCGATTCAAATGCAAACATTTTGGAATAGTTTTTGCCAATTGACGAGCAGAATTACAATAGAAATAAAACAGTTTGTAGCCTTACTCACGAGAGTGTAACTCAAGTCATGACATTCACAATACTTCATTTGATTCCGATGTTACGATAAAGCTAAATAGTGTAAACAATTCCTACGTCCCATCCTGGCACTTGTGGCACAAACCACCGCTGAATTTGTTTTGATTTCTAAATAAATTGGTTCTTCTTCTTTTAATTCATGACGTCAAATGAACTTGTATCGATTAAACGAATTCCTCTTGATAGCGTTAATTGGTAAAAATTTGATATTTGAAAGAAATATTTACCCTAATTGTATTGATATATTTACAGGCTTTAGTCTTTCATTTAGTCAACCAATTACCGCCAAAGGCATTATATGTTCGAGCACTTCTCCATCAACTTTGTTTTATTCCAGCAACATTTTCAACATTAGAAGCGTTTTACTTCGCAGCATGCTTCTGGACCACATACTTATTTATTATAAAAGCAGTACATATGTATTTTCAAAGCAAAAGTGTTTTAGCAAATCACATAGCTTTATTCGATTCAATGTAACATCAAATGTACTTGTTTTCGCATTGGGTGAACTTCGGCATCATGGAGAGTAAACCTTATTTTCCCTTTATACTTAAGTGCTACAATAACCGGTTTAAAATCCATCCTTTAAAAATCTGCCAATGAAAAACATATGGAAGTGTCATGGTAAGGGTACTTATTTGTGACAAGTTTAATTTTATAATTTTGGCTACAAAATCTTAATATCGTTTTCCTTCTATATGTAAAAATGTTAAAGTCGGATAAATTCGGGAAAATGTCATTTTATTCGTGTTCTGATTGGCTACGATGATTCCCGAATATCGATAAAGCATTCAAGAACGGAAAGCAGTCAGTCAGTGCTGCGAGCGCAGCGCGAGCACGTCTGCCACGTGGCGGGGGTTGACGAGCGTAGCGAGATGGGGGCGAAGCCCCCTAGTTAATATAAAGATGAGAGGAGCTTCTTCTTTTTTGTAGTCTGACAGGCCTTATACATCTGCAACTTGGTTGCCAACCTAGGTTGCAGGTACCTTACTACACACTTGTAATATTCCGGCAACCACGCCATTCACATTCTTGCAACCTGCAACTTGCCTACAAATCACTTATTTTCCGGTTTTTTTTGCGTGTTGCCAACTTAGGTTGGCAATCAAATTGTAGGTGTATAAGGGCTGTTAGGCATCACTTTCAGTTGCAGTAGTACGTTTTTTCTTGCTCCCCAGCCACAATCTCAATTCGAAACACATTTTAGATCGTCCAATTTATAACATTACGAGGGTCATCCGAAAAGTCTCCGTCTAGACCATATTAGGGCGCGACCATTCCAAAATGGTTTTGATAGCTGTGACACCACCTTATTTCAGGTTAATACGCTTTCGCAGGTGTAGTACCGGTTTTTCATGCAATTGGAACTATACAGGGTGGCGCGAAAGTCGCGAATTCAATATAAACACACGCGAAACATCTAACAACATAAAAAACAATATATGTACTCCAATCAATAGAGAAGGAAATACAGGAGTTAGCGTGCAAAAATTGCGGTAGTCAAAATTTTTTGTTATTTTGTAAGGGCACGTGGGGTTAGTTAAAATCCAAGTTTGCGTCATCTTGTTTGCCATCTTGAAAAACTATCTAAAATTGGGCTATAACTCTTTTCCAGTCCATTTGAGCAGAAAATGTGTCAAAAGTATTTTGTAGAGCACAAAACTTTCTATAAAATTTAAAAAGTTTTACTCTACATTAAAAATTGACAGAGTTATAGTGCCAAGAAAATGAATAAATATCACAAATCATGCGAATTTCATAGTTTTTGTCCATTTTATTTCATTTGCATTTCAAATAGAAAAAAATAGAGTGAGGCTAATTGTTGTTTTTGAATTAGTAGAGTCACAGGGATCTAAAACTCATTTTGCTAAATCAAAATTTTGATCAGAATAGTCCTAAAAAGGACAAAAAAGGACACTGTTTAATCCTTAACCGGAGGTCGGCATGCGGGGCATCATATAAAAGAGGATGTCGAGTACATTACATATCCGGTGTTAGTTTCCTGTTTCAAGAAACCTCAATGAAATAAACCGAGCTCAAATGAAAAATTATCATGTTTCCCGTGTATCTTTCCAAAGCCATAACTACGCGAATAATTAAATTTGCCACTGCCTTTTAATTTTTTAGAATTTATAATAACTGAAGATTCTATCATTAAATTTGCTAAGAAAAAATTCAAACATGGAGAATATTTTATAACAATTTCATAGCATAGGAAGTGAGCCTAAACACGTGAAGACTCTATCAAGTTGATAAAAGTCATTATACTACTCTCTTTGAAATTTCTCGCTTCCTGTGCATCGTACAACCACAATTTATGATGAAATTTGATAACAATCAAATTTCCTATAAAACATACTTAGGAGACTGCAGCAGAATTTTGCAAAGGATTCTTTTATTTCATGTGGCGAAGCGACTATGGGAAGATTGGATCGAGGTAGGAGACCATTTATCAGTGATGCTACTTGGTCTCTTATCTCAGCATGCAAAAGAGTTAAGGAACAGATTAACTCTGCTGCTGATGATTCAGCTAAAAATCAACTTCGTGCTGAACACCGTTCACTACAAAAAGGCGTACAGAGAAGTCTGAGGCGTGATAAGCGTACTTACATCAACGCTTTAGCGAAGGAAGCAAATGATGCGGCTTACCGTGGTGAAAGCGGTACCCTATTTAAGCTAATTAATCCACTAATTGGCTAATCGTTCACAACGGACCATCCTGTGAAAGATAAAGAAGGGTTACTGCTTGTTACTGAAGAGCAGCAACTTCAGAGATGGAAATAGCACTTTTTTGAGGTCCTTAACAACCGTTTTGGGCCTGCAAGTGCATCTTCATCGGCAGAAGAAGACGTCCCTCCAGTAGCCAGTATTAATTCCAGACTACCATCTAAGACGGAATTAAAGCGGGTTATCGAATCTATGGACGCCGGTAAGGCCCCGGAGATAGATGGAATTCCGGTTGAACTATTTAAAGCGGATTCGAATACTACAGCGGATATTCTGCTTCCCTTCATCAGAGTGTTGGGAAACCGAAACTCTTCCAGTAGAATGGAAAAAGGGCGTAATTATTAAAATTCCGAAGAAGGGTAACCTTAAGGATTGTAATAATTGGCGCGGTATCTGCCTACTTCCAGCTGTATCCAAGCTGATGGCTAAAATTATATTGAACCGGATCAAGGATGAAGTTGATCGCACTTTAAGCAATGAACAGGCTGGCTTTCGTGAGGGTTTTTTCATGGAGTGACCATATAAACACCCTCCGAATTATTATTGAGCAATCCGCCGAATGGAGATCCCCATTACACCTCATGTTCATTGATTTCGAGAAGAGTTGATCGGGAGTATATTTGGAGAGCTCTTCGTAGGAGGGGCATACCAGATAAAATAATTTCCATCATCAAGGAATCTTATCAGGGAGCCCAATGTCACGTTTTGCACAAGGGTAAGCTTTCAGATCCTTTTGAGGTGCACAGTGGAGTGAGACAAGGTTGCATTTCATCACCTATTCTTTTCCTCATAGCCATTAACGATGTACTAGTGAGCGCGCTTCAAAACCAGAGGAAAGGTATCAGATGGAAAATGTTTGATTACCTGCAACACCTGGACTATGCTAACGATATTTGTCTGTTTTCAAATAAAAAGGAGGATGTAGCTCAAATGGCCGATGCTCTGCATTGCGAAAGTCGTAATGCCGGGCTCAAGATAAACGCTGCCAGGACTTGAGCTTGAGCTCCCATCCAGGGGGACAAAGCGGAATTTGTGTTTGGGGCCAGGCAGTCGAAAAAGTTCACGAATTCTGCTACCTCGGAAGCATAGTCACAGCAGATGGCGGCGCGGACGCTGATGTACAATCGCGTATCAATAAGACTAGGGCAGCCTACTTCACTTTGACTCCTTTCTGGCAAAATAACAACATTTACAGGCGCACCAAAATCCGAATCTTCAATTCTATTGTAATATCTGTGCTTCTTTATGGCTGTTCAACTTGGAAGTTGACCAACGAGATAACAACTAAGATGCAAACATTCGTAAACCAGTGCCTACGGCGCATCCTAAAAATCCGCTGGCCGGAGATTATTTCCAAAGATGATCTCCTGAGTATCACAGGCCTGGAATGGACAGGCACTTCTGTCAAAAGGCGAAAGTGGCAATGGATAGGTCATACTCTCCGAAAAGGGCCAACAAATATTGCAAAGCAGGCCCTAGATTGGAACCCGCAGGGAGCCAATGCTAGATGCCGTGTTGGACGAGCAAGAAACACGAGGAGAAGATCGGTTAATAGCGAGGCTGCTTCATTAAACAAACAGTGGTCACACCTAAAGACGATGGCACAGAACAGAACGAGGTGGAAAGTAGGCGTAGTTGATGCGCTATGGCCCAGAAGGGGTTAACAGGAACCAGAGAGAGAGAAATGCAAAAAAACTGAAAAATTGTTATGATTTTTGGAATTTCCCGCATTTTCTTGATGCTATATAACTCTGTTAGTTTTTATTGTAGAGTAGACATTTTGTGCTCTACACTGAGAGAATTTTTTGTGGTTGAACTAACATAATCTTTCTGTTAAACAAATAACCGGGAAATCTGTTGTAGTAACAAAATATTTATTAGTTCAACAGTCAAATTAGATTATTCAAGTGTAACTTAATTTTCCAATCAACAGAATTTCTGTTAATTGACGGGTGGAAATTTGATTAAACGTCTTCTTAAGAGTTTTAACGTAAATTCTGTTGCTTTAACATAAATTTCTATTAACATTGAAATTACCGTGAAAAATTATATTGTTCTGTTAGCCAAACAGAATCGTTTTGTATTTTCAAAATTTCTTTAACATACGATTCTGTTGAAATCACAGAACTAGGGCAGTATTAACAAATACTCTATTTGAGTAACACACTTATATAGTCTGGTTAGTCTAGTAGGCAGGGCGTTCTTCTACAAATCATAGGGCCACGGGATCGAATCCCGCTGTAGGCAGGTAATTTATTATGCATTTTAGAGCGTTAAGAGGTAAATTAAATGTCGCCAACACCAATAGAAAGGTTAATGCTAGTTATACAAAACTCATTTATGACTTAAATGTTCTTTCCCTATGAAATTTTTTTTTTTTTTTATTCAAATGGGAAATAATGATGATATTCCAAAAATTAGGGAGTCTCATTCTGTTAAGTAAACAAAGTGATATGTTAAAAATACAGACAATTCCGTTACAAATACAAATCACTTTTCTGTATTGGTAACATAATTGGTTTAGTTAAACTAACAGAATATTCTATAGGCTCGAAATCAAAAGAATAATCTGTTAAAATAATTAGTGTTTTTTGTTACTGTAACAGAATAATTTTTTGAGTGTACAAACTTGTCCTAGCACATTTTGTGCTCAAATGAACAGGGAGGTAGTTATAGGTTAAAAACTGATAAAAGGGCCGATTTTATATTGTCTTTTTTTTTCAAGATGGCGGCGGGAGGACAGGGGGCAGAGTGACGAAACTTGGATTTTAACTCACCCCACCTGTCTTCAAAACATAAAAAATTTGCGACTACCGCAATTTTTGCAAGGTAAAACCTCCCGAATCTCATATAGCCATACAAACGAACAGACGCCAAAAGCGCGAATGTCAATGCTCCATGCATTAATGCGTTGTAACTTGGTTGTAACTAGCAGAAAACTACCAGAAATAGTGAAGTTAGCAGTAAATCATGCAAGGGAGATATCCATAAGTCAATTTTCAATGAATCGTTGAAATACAGGGTGTCTCTCGAAAATATTTACGATTTGAACTATGTAGTTATAACTTATTCATTTGTAAATCGATTTCTTTTTGTTTAAACTTCATTAATAAAACAAACCCTTTATAAAGAAATAAACTAGACACTTGGGAGACTAGTTGAATAAAGCACAAGGATCGTATAGTTGCCTATACATAATGCCTATTCGAAGCTTTAATAAAGACTCACGATTAATCAATCCAAAACTCATTACTGTGAAAGCTCTCTTAAGCGGACAGTCACGGTCCCCGTATTTTTGTTCGCTTAAGAGAGATGTCCGGTTATTGGATAGATTGAAAAAAATATTGCCGGATAAAAAAAGTTAACCAAATTTAATTCATTTGTATTTTTATTAATTCAGTTGCTAACACGTTAACATTTTTGCATCGATTATGTATTCATTAATTTTTGAAAAGTTAATCATGTATGTTATTTGAAAAAATCGAGAACAGTAGTTTGGCGCAATTTTGCCCTTTTCTGCTCTATTAGACAGTTTTGGAAATAGATCTTCAAATTTTTCAAATGATCAAATGCAATGTAATCGTTACTTGAATTTTTTTTTATGTTTCGTTTTTGGCGTAAAGCTGCTTCAAAACAAATTATTCCATGAGCATCCGAAGCTCTTCATCTTCTCAAGCAACTTCTTCACTATTGCCACACTCTTCGCCTAATTCCAGTTCAACACTGCTATTATCCGTTTGCAAATTACTGCCGGTATTTATAAATGACTTAATATTTTGGTCGCAATCGGTAACTTTCTTTTGTTTGGTGCCATCTTGAATGATTTTCAAAACATGCACCCTTATGAAACCAAACCTAAACTTACAATTTAGCAGAAAATGGAAGGGTTTATCTTTTTTTCAATCGAAAACGTCTGCCAGTAGAACAATTTCTTGGGAACATCTCCAATAAGCGGACGCGGAGCTCCCATTAACGGACATTTCTGAGAATATCAACGTCCGTATGAAACAAATTTGTCCGGATATGAGAGCGTCGCGTCCGTTTATTGGAAATGTGTTGACGAAATGTTCCACAAACTACTGTCCGTGTCCGTTCTTTGGAGTGTCCGCTCATTAGAATGAAAGTTACACACAAATCACCAGAAAAACATATGTTCCAAATAATTTGTCCGTTTATTAGAGATGTCCGCAAAGAGAGCTTTCACTGTATAGCTTTTTGATGGCAGAAAGGACCGAGTAAGACTTAAATGATGTAAGAAAGATATGATCTTATGGCAATGCGCCAACTTTTGGAAGCATCATACAAGTATCTCACCTTGGCAGAAAATTGTATAGGATCCCAAATCATTAACGATTAATCAGAGGACGAAAACATTGGAGTTCCAGGTTTCTGTGACTATTGTCAGCTACCGATGTAGGCAATTATTAAACGAACATTTTAAGATTTGACAATTTTATAAAGTACTGACCTTTAACAGTACATACAATAGTTTAACTTGCAGCTTGTCCATAGACCAAACAACAGTCACCGAAAAGCTCGAAAGTCGACTAATGAATTGGTATTGATATGTTCAAAGGCGTCCGCTTGAGAACCTCGGAAAGAAGGCGATATCGAGGCCAGAGGCAGACCGAATAATAAGTGGATGTGTCAAATGAAAAAGCAAACAACAACGCATTGGTCTCCAGAGATGTATGATTTTTGCCGACCAAATGTTTTTGTTTCCTTTAGCTAAACTTGTTTGAATGCTGGTTCAACTTCTTCTTTTAGCGGTACAGAAAGGTGTGAACCGCTATGTATCTATATGGATTCGATTTTTGGTTCGTCGTCGTTTTCGTCTGTAATCTCCAGGTACAAAAACGTGGCAGCTGCAATGGGGTTTTCCCATAGTGAGAGGGGGGTGAGATTAGTGGGTGCAGCTGGGCATTGAAACAAATGGGACACATCGTGTGGCGTGCCAGCGCAATTTGGACGAATTGAGGCGTGAGCAGAAGCCTGACCGAAGTTGGACTAAAGTCACTCTGGTGGCTCTCGGGAGCCTAATCTCCTCAGGCGAAATAGGGGGTGGGAGCGCTGAGAGGACTCTGTTCGTACCTAAACTCGCAATAGACCGACTCACTATCTCAGTGTGAATCATTGCAATGGCAGCCCGGTATGAATCTTCATCGAAAGGATCCCTTTTGTAACCCTGGACCTCTCTCTCTCAAGGTCACGAAGGCCACGTTTGATGTTGCGTGGAGGGGGAATTTTGTCACGGTTAGGATGATCCTCTCGATAACAACCTACTAAATATTGTTTCGTAAGTAGTCGATTGTGGTCACGTATTGGCATCAAATGTGTCTCCTGATGTAGGCGATCCTGATCCTGGGCAGACATCAGAAGGCACCCTGTGGCTGTGCGTAGAGCAGCATTTTGGCAGACTTGGATTTTACTCCAGTTTGTGTTACAAAGACCTTGCGACCAAACTGGCGCCGCAAAATTAGCCGCTCGACCCACCGCTTTATAAGTGGCTAGCATAGTCTTTTTATCTTTGCTCCAGGTGCTGCCAGCCAGTGCTTTAAGAATTTTGTTCCTAAAAGATGCGCACTTTTCACATACCGCTTCCGCGTGATGAGTTGAAGTCATCATTTTCTCAAAGTGAATCCCGAGAATTTTTGGATTTGCAACAATAGGAACTGGTTTGTTGCCCATACGTACCCCAACCGGCCATCGACAATCACCTGACCAGGTGGTAAGGAAGGTCGCAGACGATTTGGACGCTGAGATGGTTAAATTTCTGCTAAGAAAAAAAGCTTCTAGTCGCGCTAAATATCAATTGATATCTACGCGCCTGACATCCCTATCCGCTCCCGTGGCGAGTACAGTGCAGTCATCGGCATAGGAGATAACTTGAATGCCTTCCGGAGGTGTTGGGAAACCTGCCATGTACTGGCAAGAGCCTGGAAGGTCTCGATGCAGGAAGGTTGTGTATATTTGTGTATATGTTGTATGGATTCGTTCAACTTCTTCAAACTTGTTGGCCAACCTCTGTTTACACGTATACGATACGATAAGTCTTTCAAATTGTTTTAATGCTCAAAAGTTGGAACGCGATCGGCATTTAAAACACCAAGAGGTTTGCATGCATGCATTGGAAATTCGATTTGTTTAGAAATCAAAAGATTCTCATGAATTATGTTGAGTTTTCTGTGGGGCCCATCCATACAATTCACATAACACAGCTTACACATGCTATTCTCAAATAACAATTTGATACTTCCAGAACCTAAACATTATGATCTTTTCGTCGTTATATGAGTCAAGTTTTTATTTACAGATTAGGGAATATATGATAAGATAAAAACAAAACAAAATTGATAAGAAAATGCCTCGTGAGATAATATGATAAAAAAATATGTATACAGACTCTTAGTTCAGCATGAAAAACACGTTTTAACTGCAAAGCAAAACATAGCAGATGAATACCAGATCAGCGTGTAAATTGAAAGATATACAAAAGCGTACATTTTTTTAATATTACTCACAAAATTAACAAGTATTTGTGAATTTGATATCAAACAAAACATTTTGTTTTGTCATATTAGCAGTATTCAGTATTGAATAATAAATGGCTAGTAGCTACTCGATTTTACTTCTTCACCGTACACTGATGTCAATTTTCGCAGTTTCTATTTATGAAAATAAAAAAACCTAAATTTGATTGTTTCTAAAAGAATGCAATTCAGATAAAATTAACGAACAATTATTAAAGTAAGATATAAGATATGTTACATAATTAAATCGTGCGTCATTCGTATAGCAGTCACAACAAAAGATGGATTTTCGTTAATTTTTCATGCACATTAAGGATTTCCTTCTCTATGTTTCAATATCGACCTCACTCTACAAGATTTACGAGATTTCTTAAAAGAACAAACCTATTTCTGTTTATTTCGTATATATTCCTCAGCAAAATGTATTCGTAAGAAAATTTAACGCATAATTTTCGGTTAATTTATGTGAAGTTACAGACCATTTAGTTGTAATTTGAAAAAGCGCAAATCCCTCTTCCATATGAATATGTTCACGGGTCTTAAAAACATCTGTTTATGATTTCCAGCGTGTTCCCATGCCAATATAAATGAACTTATGGGAAGTCCAGCTAAATTTAAATTGGTTAAATTGTACACAATGACCAACCTTGGCACACAAAAATATTGAATTATTTACGATTGTTTAAAGCACCTTAGGTTATTTTCATGTGTGTTGTTATATTATACATATTACACGTATGGTAGTAGCATTCCTTACGCTAGCAGCTTCTTTATAGTTGTTGCTTATTTGTAAGAAGAATATTGTGTTGATCTCCAAATATAACAATGAATGCCTATTATATTCAATATAAAATCTGGCTGGAATGGAAATTGAAGAAAATTTTCGTATTCTAAAATTAGAAAAACACACGGCTATATCTGCTTCACGGCCCAGCAATGCTGGCGGTGGTAAATTAATAATTTAATTTTGAACAATTCATATGGTTATAGAACAAACAGTAATGTGAGTAGGTATATGTTAGTCGGAATGATTATTTTGTATTGTGAGTGAACACACATATCGAAACAATTTTTGATCGATATATTTCATTTTCGATTTGGAAAACATTGAGAATTTTTTGCGTGTTTGCTGTCTCGCAGATGTTTTTATAAAACGTTTGTCAAAATATTTGAATATGTCTGTAGGTTTCAATTGAGTACAATATATAATATATAGTAGTTAGAGGTGAGTTTCAGAGTTGTTATTATTACTTCACTTCTTTAAACATGATTAAAGAATAATTTAAGAAACAACTATAGCGAGCAAAAATTGGGACTGGGAAATGAAAGTTAACCTAAAATGTCCCAGATATTTAAAGAAAAATATTTAGCATCCCAGCTAGCTACAAACTATCTTAATACCTTCTTGTTTATTTCTGAAGTAAAAATGCTTGATGATGATTCAAATGTGTCTACGAGGGCAGTTCAATAAGTACCCGTGTTTGAAGACATAGGATGGTACTGAGAGAAGATGGTGTCATCATCGTGTGCTGCCATCTATCAAACGACGCCAAAACAAATTCCAGACTAATTTATTGGTTAGTTTTGATTTGACAGCCATTCGAGTAACGCGTGTTTCGTAATTTTCGATAAGATGGAAAGAGAGAGGTAATTCGATTTCTGTTTTTGGATCAGAAAAAATGCGAGGAGATAAAAGCGAAGTTCGATGCTATTTATGGGGACACTTCATCGTCTACGACCACCGTTAGATATTGGTTCAACGGTGAATCTGCTCCAAAGAAGGCCAAAACGGTTCCATCGGCCGGAAATCATGTCATGGCGGTCATGGCGACGATTTTTTGGGATGCGAAGGGCGTCATCCTTATGGATTTTTTAGAAAAAGGAAGAACGATCACTGGACAGTGAGATATTGGACCGCTTCGACAGAAAAATGAAGGAGACACGATCGCATTTGGTGCAAAAGAAAGTGCTGTCTCACCACGATAACGCACCAGCGCATTCATCCGAAGTCGTCGCCGCCAAACTGAATGAATTGCGTAATGAATTGCTGCTGAATCCTCCGCATTCACCCGGTCTGGCTCCCTGCGACTTGTTCTTGTTCCCTTACATGAAGAAATGGCTCGCGGGAAAAAAATTTAGCTCAAACGAGGAAGTCATCGCCGTATTTTGGCGAATTCGACAAATCCTATTTTTTGGAGGGGTTAAAAAAATGGCAGGAACATTGGGAAAAGTGTATCGTACTAAAAGAGAACTATGTTGAAAAATAAAAATAAAAATTATAAAAAAAATGTGTTTTCATTTTCAACACGGGTACTTATTGAACCACCCTCGTAAAGAAGGCTTCAAGGATATTATATTAGGACAAAAAGGCACCTACTTTTTACATAAATGGTTCTTTTTTCTTGCTTAAATTATGTTACACCATTTAGATGCTTTAAAGAAAAATGTATAAGGAATATCAACGAATGCTATAAAACTTCTTAACGACTTTATTAAAGAAAGATATGTGAACAAACAAAGAAGAAACATATAAATCATTTATAAGTAAGATTTAAGAAATTCATAAGAGGAACAAAACATTAAATATACTATTACTACTTTTTTCGCCTGAAGTAGCGTTTTTAATGAAAGGCATTCAATCACTTATAGGAGAATACCGAGAAAATATTGTGATAAAGAACTATGCGCAAATTTTTCACTTAACCGGGGTTCGAACTCGCTGCCTCATTAAAATCCAGTCAGACAATTGTCTTCTTAAACTGTTCTTAATTACTATCATAAAGCAGTTATTAAGAGAGTGGATGTACGCTTATGTGTGGGGCATTCGAACACAGAATACTTGTCATTAGGTGTGGAGCAGGGGCAAGGACAGTGGACTACGGAACGAGAGGTCGTGAGTTCGAATCCCGGTATGTGCAAAAATTTATATATTTATCTGAATAATTTCTTACTATTCTCATATAGTTACATATGAATGTCTTTCTAGAAAAACACCATATCAAGCCAAATAAAGGAAAAAAAGGAGAAAAAGTAATAGTATTTTATCTTTTGTTACTTCTTATGAATTTCTTAAATTTTATAAATGCTTTATATGTTTCTTATATCTTTCTTTAATAAAGTCACTAAGAAATCTTATAGCATTCTTATATATTTCTTATACGTATTTCTTTAAACCTTCTACGGTTTCTTACACTGAAAAAAATGGTTTAGACTTTTTATCTAAAGTGAAGTAGTTGACTTAAATTTAGATAGTTTTACCAAAGAAATAGCTGATTTCTCTAATCTTCGTAGCTGAAAATACTATTAAATTCGTTCATTTAACCACGGAAGATTAGAAGAAAAAGTTTAGTCAATTCTTCCACAAAAGTTGTTGATTGTACTATTCAAATATAAAATTTAACTAAAACAATCGTTCTTTTTTCTTCAACACAATTTAGCTATCCAACATTTAACAATTTATAGATAATGAATAGCTGTCTTTACAAATGAATTAATTGAATTTGCAAATATAGTAGATGTTTCAACTAATGACGAATAGAAAAATTATCCATATCTTCGTAACTGTTTCAACTACATAGAATCATAAGCTGAAAATCAACGCGAACTTTAGATGAATTCTACTATTTCTTTAGATAACCATTCTAATTTTTTTTCTCTGTGTATAAGATGCTTTAAGCAAGAATAAAGAACCGTTTAAGACCTTATATCCTTATTTAAGCATTCTTAAGACATGTTTAAAGAACAAGCATTTTTCCTCTAGAAACAAATAAGAAAGTATTAAGAGAGTTTGTGGCTACCTGGGATAAGACTTTTAGCTACATATCACGTTTCCCCCCATTAAAACTACATGAGTCGGAGATTTGCGAGCAAGCAAAAGCAACAACAACAAAAAACAACAAAAATTAGATCAGAGTCAGAATTGAAAGAGATGATGAAACAGAATGAAAAGCTGATGTTCCAAGCGCGAGCCTTGTGGTAGTGTATGTGATGTGAAAACGAGAGACAATAGACAATAACGTATTTTTAGTGTATCCTTGGCTAGGCTAGGTAAGGTGACCAGAATCCCGAATGCAGTACACATGCTTTCGGAATTCGGTTTTCAGATAAATCCTCAGCCATATTTGGATTTCTTCAAGCGGTATTTTTAAGGGTAGTGCGATTGCCACAAAATCAGATCGCACTAAGAAAATTTTGTTATACAGCGTCACATGAGCGGCTTACCCTTGAACAATACTGTATCATACTACCCGATATGCAGTTATGTAGGATTTTTCTGACAACCATCTCGTCCACCGGATTATCTTTCGGTATTACTTGACAGAGGCTGCCTCCTCGCTCTGCAGAACATTATCGTATGATGCAGACAAACTACTCATTGAGACCTATATGTTTACCGCATCCATTCCGGGAACGATTCTTAACACTTGCGCTCGATGTTGCAGAAGAACCTTCAATTTTAAGTTAAACAAGCAAAATTGATACAATTTCATAACCGGCTCATTTTTCGATCTCGTTAGCAGACCTTAAACGACTAAAGAAAATGTTTATTCGGTAGAAAAACATAGAAACAAGATTGGTGTTGACTATTCCTTAAATTCCTTATTAAGAACCCACGAGTTTATTGCATTTCTCCTATGCTGAAAATAATACCACTGATCCCCTCCCTCTTCAAAATGCTTTCTACGTCACTGGTTCTCCTTGACAAAAAATCATCTGCGTGTGAAGGACAAACGTATGTTTTAACACAAAAACCTATAACACGAAACAGTACTTGAAATAAAATTATACACATAAAAGAAAATATTGATTTCAGAAATTTCAGATTTATGTAGCTATGGAGAGAAGTCTCAGAACCTCTAGAGCGGTGGAAGAGTGCCAAATCCTCTTATCCACTACAAGTGTGACAAATTCCACCTTTTGGAGGAGAATAGGCAATTCTCAATGGTTACATTAGTGAAGCTATGTTCTCTAGGCTCCATTTTAATGGATTCAAAGGACATATTATGGGCAAAAATCTTTATCTAAAAACCCTTGCAGAGTCCTTTCTTTGTAATGCTTTTTCCTATAGAGGGGAATCTGTTGGAGTACAGTTTTTCGATAAATTAAAATCGCATCTTTTGACGGCTGTAATTTTAAACCTTGGAAGCTAGAGCCTTGACATGTTCACCAAATATGAACAGCGCGGTGCTCTACAAGTCTGCCAATTTTCAAAATTTCGCTCAAGAATTTCAAAGTTATGGACAATTTTAGAAAACACAAAAGTGCGATTTGGGCAGCTGTAACTTCCGACCGAGGATAGGTAGGACCTTGAAACTTGGAGGAAAAGTGTGCCAAATTTCAGAAACTTCAGTCGGTTATCGAGTTATGGATAATGACTGATTGACAAACATAAAAGTTCGATTTATCTCACTTAATATCGATCGTACCAGAGTCAAACTAGACACCTTAAATAGCATCTTTTGACGGCTGTAACTTCTGAGCCTTGACAACTAGATCTTTGAAACTTTCACCGAAAATTAACAGAACGGAGCTCTACTCTAAGTTGTTTAAATTTCAAAGTTGTTCGCTTACGACTTTTCGAGTTATGGGCAGCCGTAATTTCCGAGAAAAAGTAAGCGCCAAGATCGAGAAGGGTTCCTGAGTTATCGAAAATGAACGATTGGTCAAACATAAAATTTCGATTATCTTCCAAATTATCAATCGTACAGGGTACAGGAGTCAAACTTTACACCTTAAAAACAGAAGAAAATTATCAAAATCCTCACCGAGGAGCTTATTACATATTTGGTGAATAAGGTTTCATTGTGTGCCACGGGGAATGCTGTACATTTCCCAATGCTGTACGACAGGTCAAAATGCTGTACTGTACAGCAAAATGCTGTACGTCTGGTCAGCTTAGGATAGAGGGCATTTTATGAAAACTCCAACTGCATACTGTGCAAAGGGGCCGACAAACTTGAACTTCAAATAAGGTTTCAAAAAATGAAAGTGAATTACTTCCAGGCTCCATAATGATCTGCTCCTAGAGATAGTGGCAGAGACAGAAAAAGGTGGGATCGAAATTTAGATACCCACCTCTCACTCCAACTCACTCTCAGGTTAATAGCTTCTCGAGTCGAGCCATCCAATGATTTAGTGTTCAGATTCCGTTTGTTCCTACCAGGGGCGTACGGAGAAAAATATTTCGGGAGGGGTTTTGGAGAGTGGTTTCCCTGGGAATCCACTATACCCTCATACAACGATGGTGGACATGGTAAGTTCCAGAATTTTGGAGACGACATCACTCTCAGCACTCTCAGGTTAATAGCTTCTCGAGTCGAGCCATACAATGATTTAGTGTTCAGATTCCGTTTGTTCCTACCAGGGGCGTACGGAGAAAAATATTTCGGGAGGGGTTTTGGAGAGTGGTTTCCATGGGAATCCACTCTACCCTCATACAACAATAGTCGACATGGTAAGTTCCAGAATTTTGGAGACGACATCAATACAAAGCTACTCAAATGCTCAATAAACTTGCAGGGACGAGTACCGTTACTCGCTTCTTTCTAGATTTTATATTTTCTAAAAATAGTGAAGCCATACTCTTGGTTTTCCCTTTATTGTGTGAGTGAAATTACAATTTTAAACAGAGCTGCTAACTGACAACAAGTTGCCCGCATACCCTGGCTAAAGATTTGGTTTTGCGCGACCATTTGCCGATTGGATAACATCAGCGAATACTTGCGAATACAGAATGCCTTTAGACCAGTACTAGTATGTACATGCTCGTATTTTAGAACAAAGACGAAGATCTATTCTTTATCTCTATATCATCAATTAATTTCGGAGGGGGTTTGAACACCCAAAACCCCTACGTAGCCAGTGGTTCCTACGCATTGCAGTCCCATGACCCCATTATCGATAGGATCACATTCATGTGAAGTTTCGTGAATATTGTGTAATGAAGGCAGCTGGTGTTGAGTAGCTGGCGGAGGACGACAATGGAATCGGCGGCGGCATACGCTTGCTGGCAGCTCAGTTCGGGTAACGGGGTGGGTTGTTGCCGTTCATTGCCTCCATTCCATCACACTTTTTTTTTCGTATGCCTGGAAACGGACAAACATGCGGAACTGAAATTTGAAAATGAACAAAAGGAGAAAACAACGAAGAAGAACACCATCGATGACATCATGCACGGAATCCAGCTGGTCGGATTCTGGCCAAGTCCCACCACAAACCGTTGGATCTCCGGGGCCAATGTTCGGAGACCTCCCTGAAAAAAAAACGATGTCCGATCCGGGTGCGCCTACATCACTATTCTGAAAAGGTTAGAACTTCTTGGAGGAAAAGATTCACTTAAAAGGATCTTAACACATTTTTTTATTCAAAGCGAAAATTTAACAGCAAAGAAAAATACGGATCAAAACAAATCTTAGTTTTAACCTACACGCTGTGCCCCTTTTTAGAATTTGTATCATGACAATAAATTTATACAAAAATGACAAAATTGAAATAAAATGGACTTACCCCACGTGCAGCTGAAACGATCGTTTTGGTGCGACGAGGCTATATAAAAGGTTTGGTTTTACAAGTTTTCATAAATTATGAACTGTATAGGTGCACACCAATAATTAATCAACGAAACGCGTATAGGATTAACACTAAGCTATACAACGACAATTATCGCGCGAAATAAGCAAATTTATTGTTGTAAGCGAACAAAACGTTTGATAGAAAGTTTTAACTATTTTTACGATGGACAAAAAAAACTAAATCGATTAGAACGTCGTCGATATCTCCCATTAATCAGCACATATACAACAACAGGAATGGCTCCGCTAGTGCAATCATTTGATCATCCGGCGCAATGGATTGCTGGCAGATTTCACGGAAACAACATGTAGCACAAGTTTTATGTCGATCTGTGCACGGTTGCAGGGCAATTGATTACAACACATCAATCCCCGGATGCTCCCAATCTGGCAAAAGGCATAAAACTTGCAGGAACAAAAATATCACTTAAAGATTGCGTGATTAATTCCAGAAACAACGCCAATGACTCCAAATAATATGGAAATAGAACCACACCGGCGGGGTTATCAAGATGCCGGTCGCTTTAAATGATGTCGAGCGCAGAATCACACCGGGGTTATTAAGATGCCGTCGGCTCCAAATAATATGGATACTACACCGGATATTAGGATGCTAACAGCTCCAAATGATGTTGAGGACAGAATCACTCCAGGATTATTAGAACGCCAGCGGCTTCAGATATATCGAAACAGCATCACACCGGGGTTATTAGGATGCCGTCGGCTCCAAATAATATGGATATAGCACTTCGCCGGATATTAGGATGCTAACAGCTCCAATTGAAGTCGAGGACAGAATCACAACGGGATTATTATAACGCCAGCGGCTTCAAATATATGGAAAAAGCATAACACCGGGTTATTAGGATGCAGGCAACAGAATCTTATGATGGCACGAAAATTGTGGTTTAGAGGGGTTCACGTTTCCGACAATTCACTGAACCAAATTATACGACAAACTTATTTAGTTTTTTTTATAACCACTAAAAGAACATTTTTTTGTTCAACTAATTTCACTTATAAGTAAGTTAAGTTTCCGATTATTAAATTTTAAATAAACTCTTAAAAGAGACTTATTCCTACGTCCGTACACGGTGCCAACCAAAATTCAACTCCTCGAACAAAATTTTCAATACCCCCGAAGAAAAAAAGGAAAAAGTCCCGCTTCCAAAATTCAAGGCCAAAAACCCGCAAAATCGTATGATCCCAAAAACCGTATCCTTTATGTACAAAAAATTAAAGTTCATTGCCATCATCAACCATCATCAAAACCAAAAAAAAACCATATAAAAAAAAATATTACCACCCATATTTCATATTCCCACACTGCCCATCAATTTCCCACACCCACCACAAATTTCAGATTTGCGTACACGCATTACATTACGTGCATATATTACTTGCAGTACATGCAGTACGATAGTACAGCAGTACAGCAGCGACACACCCTTTTCTGCACTTCTCATGCCATATTCTCTCTTCTAGCAGCAGATCATATGATTGTATAGATCCGTTGGAGTGATAAGATCAAATATACCGTGTAGTATTGATAACTACTCAGCTGATCGGATCTGAATACTAGATAAGAGAATATGGCAAGAGACTGTGCAGAAATCTTGTGCAGCGGCTTGCATGCAAATCTACGTGTTTTGAATTTGTGTCACTTGCAATTTTGCCGTCGGCAACGACACAGTAGCAAAATTAATAAAATGTAATGCGATGTACAATGTGAAATATTACAATTGGTTCATAAGTGAAAAAAGGTTTTCTTAGAAGAACCTGCTTTTGTCGATGGGTATTCTAAGGCAACCCCATGACTCCATAGTCAGTTTTCGTCCGTTTTTACATAATATATCTAGTGGCATCGATAGGGATGCATTAAAATGAGGTTCGGGGGTATATTAATATCAAAAGTTTTTCATAAAAGTATGTATCTGTTTTAGGGCGAGCTGATATGCCAGAAGCATCCCAAGTGTCCGTTTACACACGAACTAGAATAAGACAAAGTCTGACGTGTGTGTCCGTTTATGATAAATATTTGCCAGGGCTGAACTTTCTTCAGCTTCTTCAGAAAGTTTGCCGCCGATTAGAGATCACATTACACCAGTGGTTCCCAATCTTTGTCAGCTCGTGCCCCCCTTGCGAGATCTTCTGATATTGACGCCCTCGAGAAAATGTTGGCCAAAAGCCGAAAATAGATGTAAAAACGGCAATGGGCAAGGAATGCTTTTAATTTTGAACATAAGTTCGGAATCCATTGTCGCAATTTAAATTGTTTGAACATTCGTTTGTTATTCCAGCCCATATCTTCGGACTACTGGAATTTTTGGGAAGTATTATTTAAATTTCATGATTTCTGCATTCTGAATTTTGTCGTGAGTTCGGCCGTCATCACGACTTCAGTGATACGTCGAGCAGCAAAACTGATATTAATATTACTGGAGCGACCAAATCCGTATTTTTTTTATCAAAAATGCAAGGCTTTGCAACAACCGATTACCCCTGGTGTATTTTGAAAGAAGTTCGCAAGAAAATCATAATTTATTAGTGAAATCAATATTATAGTTGTGCCCGCGCCCCCCTTCCCCGATCGTCACGCGTCCCTAGGAGTAGGCCTGTTCGGTACCGAGATTTCAGTACCGGATTTCGGTTTTTTTCAATACCCGGTACCACAAGCGGTTTCCCTGACTCAGGTTTTTTTTCAGTACCGACGGTTTTTTTAACCATAAGCCGGTTTTTTGAGTACCGGGCTAAAAACCGGTACCAAAAACCCTGAAAAAACCGGCTCATGGTTGAAATTAATCGTTCTTTTTAACTCGGTACCAAAAAACCGACTCGTTGGTCGGTTTTTTTTAACTCGGTACCAAAAAACCGGGGTATCGGTACTTTAGAATATCGGGTCCGGTACCAAGTGAACACCGGTTTTGTACCGGGATCCCGGTTTTTGGAACAGGCCTACCTAGGAGGGCGCGTCCCACAGTTTGGGAATCACTGCATTACACAGAGAGGAAACTCTGGATGCCATAAGTAACTACTATCCAGGATACCTAACAAAGTCATCCAGCGGACGTTTCGGGAGACGCAATGGGACGCCATCATTTCGTTTACTTTGAATATTAATCTACCGTTATTCCAGTCACTGGTCTGAACGATGGTTACGGATTGTTTGATCCGACCATCAGAGGATCATGTGTGGCAAATTTTACACGAATCCTAAAACGGGGAGAGGCACTAAAAGTGTCTTTCTACGACCGGGTTACTCGCTTAAATTTATCAGTGGGGGAAAATTGTTGTTGTATTGCATATATCTTCCCGTTATTGCACCGATGGAAGAGTGTGACATGCATTAGATTTGGATGTGCTGAGTATTTTAATAAAAACGTTTCTAAAAGCTGCCTGGAAGGCTGTAGCCCTGTCAATCGGTAAACCGTCTTTCATACGGTAATCTTACTTGTTCGCGTCTGTCGTTTTTTTTTCATTTGCGGGCGAGACGCTCCCGCCTATTTTTAATGTTATTGAAACGTCTTAGAAAGGAATCTAATAATTCGCTAATAAACAGTTGATTTGACATTTTTATGAAAATAGGGGGACAAAAAACTTACCATTTCTTGAAACGTCCAGTTCTACTAAATTTTCGAAATTTTGTATGTCAGACGGTAATCTGTTTATTTCATTGTCACTTAATCCTAATTTTCGTAATCGGTGTAGTCGAAAAAAGTTCTGAAATGACAAAAGAAAACATGATTATTGGCAATTGGTCTTAAACAAAAATTAATCAATAAAATATTGTATACATCGAAAACAGTTGTCTAATCGGATACCCATACAGATTCATATCGCATCAAATTACCTCAAATGAGGCAGATTTTTAATTTCAAAGATTTACAGCAGGATATGATATACAATTACACCAGTTAATGATAAAACGTGTTAGCACTAGCTGGATTTATTATCCTGGTTATTTTTTAAACTCTTGTGTTCACATTGTCAGATTCGCCCAAGAAACAAACAAACGTCTTCCCCGCAGAAACGTTAAGAAAGGTCGGGCAGTGTGGGGCGCAGTACGTGTGGTCTTGCTCGCTCGACGGACCACTCCTTGGTACAGGAAAAATTAAATCACAACACACGCGAAGAGTTATTGTAAAAGCTCCCAGCCAACATTTTAGTGAACATTCACTAGGTGAAACTGATCTGAAATCACATACTGAATGTACACTTCACTTGAGCTTCACCTAGTGAACAATTATGGACGTATTCACTTTTCTTTTAGGAAATGAAAGCTAGGTGAATCCATTCACCTAGTCTTCAGCAGCTGAATAGTTACTAAATGTATTCAGATTTCTTTCAGGAAATGATTTCACTTAGGCTTCATGAAGTGAAAGGCAACTGAAATCTATAATAATACCCGTAGCAATCGTTGGAATGCTATATTGAAAACTTTTAATAATTTTTATAAAAGTGTCAATTGAGTATAATTAGCTGTGCTGTGAAGTGAAGTTAAACATAAAATAATTTTAAAGAATTTTGGTAAAAGCATGTACTGAATTATTACTGAAACCACCTAATGATTTCAGTTGCCTTTCATCTACTGAACTCACTCTGAAGCCACCTAATGATTTCATTTAGGACTCATATTCTGAATTCGTTTTGAAACGACCCTATGGTTACAGTTGGGATTCATCTACTGAATTCATTCTGAATCCACGAAATGATTTCATTTCGGCGTAAAAATTTTCATACGTAGGTGAATCCGATGTGATATCAAACTGAAGCCTAAATGAAGCTTAAGTGAACTCACTTTCATGAAATGAATTCACTTTGATTTCAGTATGAATTCAGAATGTTGGCTGGGCTGGTACTAAGCACAATTTCCAATACATAAAATCCAAATTCGTAAAAACAAAATCTAATCAATAAAACAGGCATCAAGGGTATCAAAGTAATCAAAAATCAACTGCTTACAACGGCTTCTCGAAACGAAGTGCCGCGTTATATACTAGTTACTTCCCATGAAAATATATAACATATTATATTCTTATATTTATATTATATTCTAAAAATGCTTTTGCAACAAAAAAAATGCTGAGTGCATGTTGAACAGCAACATGTTGCAAGTCGTGTTACATGTTCAGTGATGTTGTATGATCAGCTGATCGTGCTGTCATCTGTGTTGTTTCGTATTTGTTTACGTTTGGTGATGGTAAGTGTTGCAACTATGATGATTTCGATCGGCATCAAATAATATATGATTTCTCCATATTTCAGAGGACGTCCAGGACGGGCAAGGTATGTTTGCTGGACGCCAATTAGCAGCGGATCGTGGGCAGGAGGTAGGATCGCGATCGGTGATTGCTAAGGTTAGTGATATAGTTTGTCGTTGAGAGATTTTAACTAACACTCTTCCTGTTTCAGTTCTACCTCGTTGCCTTTGGCTCTAACAGTCAGCTTTCATAAAAAAAACTCAATCAAAAACTTACATTCAGAAGAAGAACGACGTAAGTGCAAAAATTGTTACTTTTGAGTTAAGTATGCCACTAGTTCTGAATTTAGCTACAGTTTCAATAAAAAGTAATTTTAAATAAAATTTGTTGAAACAGTAATAATGCAAACAGTAAATATAATCCTGATACCCTCAACAGGCAGATGAAATTTTCAATTGCGATTTCTGACAAATCTTCAAATTCTTCTTCTGGATGTACGAATGTTCTTGTCATTTTGGTTCTTCTTTCTTTCAAATGATCATTTTGCTGAACAAATCCTACAAATAATCTAGAAAAATACACAATATTACCCAAGCAGATCCATAACGCTCAGGACTAGCCATGAACGCGCAGAAATCTTAACTTTAACATATGACTATAATCACATTTTTTCTTACTCTGTTTTTCTTTCAAAAGGTGTATGTAATCACATGGGGCCAACAACCAAGCCAACAGACAGTCACAATCAGTGTTGCCAATTTAGCCGTTTTCCGGCCAAATTTAGCCGGAAACCGTGCTGTTTAGCCGGAAGAAATTTCTAATTCCGGCCGGCCGGATTTTTAGCCGGAATTTATTTTCTTCGACCGTTTTTCCGGCTAAAATTATTTTATGAATTTTTTTTGAAACGATTCAATTTTTCAATATTCACAAACAAAATAATTAATCGCCGTGAAATTATTTCTACATACACTTATTGTCGTGTGTTAGGGTAAGTACCTACTATGTCCAATTAAAGGAAAACTTTCATTTATGTCTCCTGGGAAAAATTTGCCGCGGAGCCTTGCCTTTTTTCAATAAATTTTGGGTAATGGGTTTCACGTAAACTGACGATATTAGCACCTAGTCTAAGCATGTAATTTACTAACCACCAATATGCTGAATAATTTGCAAAGTAGAAGACAGTTTCTTAGATAAAATTCTTTACTGAGCCATTCTTGGAGCATGGGGGTACCTGAACATTTTGTGTCAATTCTTTATCACAGATAACGTAATCATGCCAGATTAAGTACAAGGGTGAAAACTTTTTAGCGCGATTCATAGTTATTGATAATATTGCCGCAGTGTAGTGTTCAACACTAACGTTGTGCAAGTAGCTTGCCCAGTAACCTACAAAAATTAAATTTAAATGTATATATTTCGGCGGCAACCTACCCCTTTCTTCAGCACAAAAGCTAAGTGCTAAAGAAGGAGGTAAGTTGCCCCCGAAATATAAACTCACCTAAATATAATTTTTGTAGTTTACTGGTCAAGCTACTTGCACAACGTCTGACGATTTATACGAGTAGAAACTACACATTTTCGTAGATCCATTACATTTCGTTTTGGGGTTTGTAGGAACAAATTTACCAAAAACCTATACCATTTTCCGGCCAAGATCATAATTTTGGAACATCAATTTTGTATCTTTGGAGCATCAAATCCGTAATTGCGGAATATCAACAATGGAACATTCCTTTCGTAACTATGGAAAATAAAATAAAATTTGGAGGGCTCAAATTCGAAAAGGAATAACAAGCTTGACACACATATTTTCGAATGACGCAAATTTATCATCATTAGCACGAGTTCCAAATTACGCATTTGGACTATCATTTGGTCAATAATGACTTTACACATTTCTATTAAAATTCTTTAAGAAAAGTGTGTCCTCAAATTATTGAACTGAATATTTATCAAAATATCGCAATTGTGTGGGACATTTTCACAATTCACACAAGCAGAGTTACGCATTGGACGTTCCTTTTACGAATTGTATGTTCCATAATTTCGAACCTAATGTGATTATAGACTTGACCGAGAAATTGTACCTGTATACAACAATTTTGACTAGTTGAGCTATCTAACTCCGAACAAAAGTAAATTTTGACTGTAATTGCAGCGATTGGAGCATAAATGTAATAAAGCTAAGAAATCTGTCTAAAGCATAGTTTACGGGTAGTACCCCAGAAAAGAAATAAAATTATTAAAATCAGTTTTTTACTATATTTTTTCGTAATGTTACTTTTTTGTATGATTTAGCCGATTTTTTGGCCGTTTTTCTGGCTGAAATTTATTTAGCCGGATTTTTAGCCGTTTTTGAAAAAAATATAGCCGGTTTTCCAGCTAAATTTAGCCGTTTTCTGAATTTCCAATTGGCAACACTGCCCATAAGTATCTTTGTTTGTTTTTAATTGATCGCCTGTTGCATACACAAATGAATAAAAAAACGAGACCGAGGCTAATTTCGGGCGCGGCCGAAATTTGGATACCCTTCGCCCCCACGGGCTAAAAGTTTTTTCGGGCGTACCTACGACTTGTATTTAATCCCTCCCCCATTATTTTCCTTCTGTCTTCACAAAAGTTCCGTTGCGTCGGCCAAACAATATGTGTGGGGTTTGTTTCAAATAAGTGGGCAAAAAAAAAATTTTTCACAGAAAATTTTATTGGGGAATACGGGTGCATGGCCCCATAGTACGATTCCATTTGTTTTGAACTTTTTAGTCGCTTTGATAAAGACACATTAATTCAAGGTTTTGTGAAATTGGTGTAAAAAATTTTTCTTAGAAGAACCAAAATGGTGGAAAGGTTTGTATTGTAGCCCCATGATGACCCTTTTGGTTGAAATTGGTACACAAATAAAAAAGTTTTTCTTAGAAGAACCTAATTGGGGGAGTTGGATTTGTATGGCAGCCCCATGACCGATTTTACAGATTCAAACATACAAACTGCCTGCAGCAAAAAGAAGCATGTGTGCAAAATTTGAGCTTCATAGCTTTTAAATTGGCCGAGTAAAACGCGTCGCAACAGACAGACAGGCGGACATACGGACATCGCCCAATCGACTCCCCAAGTCATGCTGATCATATATGTATACTTTTTATATGGTCGGAGATGCTTCCTTCAATGCGTTACAAACTTCATGACAAAGTTAATATACCCTTTCACTCAATGAGTGAAGGGTATAACAAATCCGATGGTGTACTTATTATTTTGACCAAGCTGATTACCCACTTTCAAGTTTTTATCGGGAGGTACTGAGATAATAGAGGGATGCCATTTAGTTTTTCGGGTCCGTTGGCATTGTTGTATCCTAATTGTTATAATGGCTATCTATTTGGAATATTACAATTTCAAAAAGGCAAGGAAAATGGGGCATAAAAAAGTACATGAGGGGTGTACTTATTTTTTTGTCCATATGTGTGTGCGGAGAGGTTATCGATTCTTCTTCTCCGTGGGGCATGGTGGGTTCACTCAGCGGTTAATAGGCTACTTCGAGTCAACGTTACATTGCATATAGAGGAGTGTACGAGTATATAATGTTGCACTATATATTTCCTGGACCACGCCGAGATTCGATCTCCGGACCTCTAGATTACTAGCATCGTAGAGTGCAACTCAACCAAGTGAGCCACAGAGCGTGTCATTTCTTTTTGTTTACCGTAATCGATAACAACCCCATGCGGAGGGGTTATCGATTACGGTACACAAAAGGAAATTTTCAGAATGGAAACGTACGTTTTCTAAATGCTTGCATTTTAATTTATTTTAAATTGATGCACATATTACAAATTAACGAATGTACGTTGAAATCAACTGCCAATTATTACGATACCTACTATTACTCGTATTAGAATAAAAACAATAAAAAAAGTTTATATTTTGGTTCTTAAATAAAAAAAATTCAAGTTGAAACAGAACCAACCGAGCAATTGGATATCGTCATTTATCTCTTTTTCGCAGAAATATTCTGTATGATTTTCAACAAAGCAAACATTTAAAAATTTCACCCTTTTTATGCACAGTTATAATGTGAACCCTTGCTCAAAATTATGATAAAACATGATGAGTAAAACTTAATCTTTCAAATAACATCTTAATTAATAATCTTATTTCATAAATATCAAATGCAGGCTTTATTCATCCGGTACATATACAGTGCTGGAAGAAAAAAGTTGCTCAAGCCTTTTAATGGCCATTTTACCTAATATTCTTAAAAGTTATTGGAACTACAACTTTTCAGTGGGCCATATAAAAACAAAGGACATATAAACGGTCTATTAATAGTTTGAATTTTATGAATGAGGTTGATTCACTTGGTGAAATTAGGGGGTTTTCACAAAGAGGCTGAATTTAATGGAAAAATGAGACACGTTAGTCCAGAACTATAAAGTAATATTTTGGTTTTGGCGAAAGAAAATCTAATCACTCGTTAAATAGGTCAAAGGATGGATATTCCTCAACGCATTGTGGCATGGCATTGAAACATTTTGGGGGGAGGGGGGCACCTCTAAACCGAAAAAAGGCTCCGGACGACCTAAGAAAACTGCACCTTCGGAGAATCGCTTCATCATTTTACTAAGCTGTCGAAATCGATTTAAGACATCGTCGGACATTAGGAATAATCTAGTTTGATCAACTAGGAGTCGAATTTCGGCGAGGATGGTAAGTAATAGGCTTGTAAAAGCTAGATTACTTGCGCTTAAACCTGGGCATAAACCGGAATTTCAATTAAAAGTCAAGCGAAAACGTTTACGGTGGGCTGAGAAGCACATTTAAATTTAATGGACTCAGGAGATATGGGATCGCCAGTTTTTCAGACGAGTCCAACTTTAAGCTTTAATTAGGCGACGGGAGAATTCTAGTTCAGCGGGATCCTCGGGAAAGGCTTAGCGTTGAATACATGGAGGCCCTAACTGTTAAGTTAGAAGGAGTTATAATGTGGGGCTGTTTTTCGGGAGACAAGAGGGACCGAATATGCTTTATTCATTCAAAAGTAACAGCTTCGGTCTACCTAAACGTCCTATAAGGCGAGCTGGAGCCTTGCGTGTAAAAGCTATTTGGTGATACCGGAAGATTTGTGTTCCAGGAGGATAATGCGCCATGTCACACTGCCAAAGAAGTAAGTATTAAATACAAAAAAGTCAAAACTTTAATAACCATATCATAAAATATTACAAAAAAATTTTTTTTTATATTTAAAGGTCAAGAGGTACTTCGAAGAAAGGAATGTTGACGTTTTTGATTGGCCCCCGTGTAGCCCCGACTTGAATCTCATCGAAAATACGGGTCGAGCATAAAACTTGAAGTGGCCAAGAAGCGCCCGGACTCCATTCAGACCTTGAAAAGGTTAATAAATAGTCACTTGGCAAGCGATTCTCAGAAAACAACCTGGAAAAACTGATTGGAGTTGATGAATCGGAGGTGGGGGGCAGTAATCGACGCCAGAAGTGGTCCAACCAAATATTAATATTAAACTATTATGTCTTAAGAACCAATAAAAATATAAAAACACACCAAAAAAATTTACTTTATTATTACGAAACAATCTTTTTATGGGTAAAAAAAATCCCTATTTCCACTTTATCTAATTTCTCCCTCGGAATCACAAATATAATTATTTTTTAGCAAAAATTTGCCTTCATATTGTTTCAACTGACACAATAAATCAAATAACAAAAAATACCTACCAACTTTTATCATTAACTGTCTTTTATGGCTAAAAAAGGGCTTGAGCAACTTTTTTTTTCAGCACTGTATATTCACATAACACACAAAGGGATTTCAGAACATCATAATTTCATGGGAAAATACCATTTATGTTCATCCCATTCACTTGAGTAATTCAATCCGTTCAACATTCATTTCCTGCAAGATGCATTGAATCTTTTAAATGTTAGATCCTAAGCATCTTTTGAATCTTGTAAAATTATTTCCAACTGCACGACAATGCACTTGATTTTTTGATCATGAATTATGAAAATGCTTTTGCTGCCAAAGTCGTATTCCTTTCTTGCGGGAAGTTTATTCACATAGAATGCAACTTATCAAATTAAGTAGTTCATTGCGATTTAAATGAAACATTGCGAAATAGTTAAGAAACGAAAGGAGACATTCGTATACGAAAGCCATTAGGGCATTAAGGAAGAACCGATTACAAATTGTAAAGTTCAATTCGGAAACAATTTTGTCTTTTAAAATGAAAACGTGCACTTCGTGTTGTGAGAATGACACGATAAACGTGATGCATTGTGCGCTGCAACAACTTAAGATTCTAAATCTTTTCTAACCATGAAGAGATTAAGAAGGTATATACATTACAAATAGGTTAGGTGAAAGGGCCTTTCTTTTTTGTAGAGATAGTGTGATAGAAAGCCCTTATAAATAGCATGAATATACCTTAAGTAGAAAGATAGAAGTCAGATAAATTAAGTATGAGGAGATAAATTTTTATTTTTTATCTAATGCATATTTAAACAAACGTATTGCCTTTCATTTTAGAAAGGTAGAGCGAAGGTTACGGAACAGTCAGTTAGTTTTGCAGAAATATCATAAAATTCTGTGTGCACACCTTTATAAGTTATCAAATTTACGTTTTAACAATCAAATCAAATCATTTCAGTTCGATAGCGGAAACATAAAAATGATGCTGCAATCTTTGCTATCTCTCTCTCTCTCTTATTACCGTAACTCCTAATGGAGCATGGTGCGTTGATGTCTACCGTGTCCGTGTGTAGTCATCAACGTTACAAAGATAACTGAATTCGGAGTGTGATACGGTTGTCAGTCATACCACTTCCTAGTCGCATTGTTAGTTTATTATTCTCCGATAAGAATATTTCTTATCGTCGTCTTCTGAATAATTAACTTGCGACGAGTCGTGCCCAGTTTGGAAACTTGCTATACCTAAATACATATATTATTAAAGACACACTTTCTTAGTGATCTCATGATAATGCAAGTCATACATATTCAAGCCAATAAATTAAAGCCTTCCCAGTCGCGCCTATAATTGGGTCATATCCATAAATACGATTCATATAAGTTAGTATGGTCAAATTTGTAGACTAAAAAAAATCGTACAAAACCCTAACCATCTGAATCTAATCAAATTATTTTACTCGTTTCCGGCTTTCAAATTAGACAATAGGTGATGATACCACATACAGCCATCATCAAAATTCTTACCTTGCACTTCTTTCTCATCAATTGAAAAATACATAACAATAGAACTTGGCTACTTTCCGAGCCTATGTATGTACACACATATCTACATACACGAATATGTCCATTTTATGAACGCAAGAGTTCAATGGCGAAGCACAAAATCTGTTCAAAAAAATACAATGACAACAAAAAAAGTCTTCTAAAACGAATGATAAAGAAGCTGTGGCATATTTGCTGGAGGCAACGACCTCACGCCCAGCATGCACAAGAGTTGTATGTATCGATAAAGAAGCAACATCAATTCGATATTTCAGTCCGAAAAACTGGCAAAACCATGATGTTATGATGACTCATCCTATGTGCAAATATTTTGCGATCGAGGTTGTTTCGTATGAATGTATAGAGGCCCAGTGTAAAGCCACAAATAAGGATTAACTTAGAATTTGTATGCACATTGCGGAATCATATGGAAGTGAAGTGATTGCGGATTTTCAAAGTTGTATACGCAAATTATATCGTAGTCATTGTGGTCGTCATTACGTGAGTTGCCAGCGTATAAAACGGCTTTTATTGCAATGTCTGAGCAAAATCTATAATCTTTACTTTATGTTTGTGTTTAGTTTTATTTTGAGTCCAAACAATATGTACTATAAGAGGAATGACTCTATTGTCTAGTAAGAATAAAGTTCAATCCACACTTTTCACTCACAGTCATTTTTCATGCAAGTTGACAGATTGTCAGTCAATCAGTTAACTGACAATCTGTCAACTTGTACGAAAATAAATGTCACAGTGACTGATGACTGAAATGTGTGGATCGACCTTAAGGACGATCTGATTTTCTAGTCTAGCTTTAGGTTATACCAAAATTCGGTACTTTCAGAACGGACAACTGGCTTCTTTTCGTGTTCTTTGACTTTCGTTTTTTAACCCGGTTGTGGTTCAATTCTGTTTTAACCCGAATATTAAATTCTTTATAAATTTTCAAACATTTGAAATACAAAACAAGACCCGAGTTTTAATCGTGCGAATATACCATATACTATACATAAAGAAGGCACGCAAAATCCAAAATTTTCAATTTCACCTTTTTTGTGGAGAAGGAAAGGAGAGATGGGTCGTATTTAGAACACCTTTAATATTGTACAAAAATATCACAGTTAACACAAATTTAAAGTTGTTTCGTGACATTCTATCAAAAGATATAGCTGAACCTACTCCATTTTCCATCAACTTTAAGAATGTGTCACAAAGTTTCAGATGCCTAGGGAAATTCTGGCCGAATTAAAATATCAAAGAAGGAGATGTGTATGGGAGGTAGCGAAGCCCCTGGACCCATTTGGTTTGGCCCATTTTCAATACCGTCCAAATTTTACCAAAAAATCATCTGACCAAAATTGCATACCACTAGCTTCATTATTGCTAGATTTAGAGTTAGCGTGCGAATAGACAGACACACAGACAGACATGGTTGGTTGGTAAAAGTGGCGGCCTAGGCATAGAGGCTATATTGATTTTATTTTATTAATTATATATATTGGTCTCTATATATTAATATATATTTAATTATATATTTAATTGTTTTTAAACATTACATTATTTATAATAAAAATTGAATTTTTAATGAATGAATATTTTTTTTTTGTCTTATTGAAATGAAATCTAATTTTTGAATTGAATTTTTTTTTAAAACATTTTTTTATCAATAAAAAAAAACTAGATTGATTTTTTTTTTATAATAAAAAATGGCTAAGTGGATGCAGAAGATTCCAGCACCCACGCTACAATCCATTTTAGACCCATCGGTGAAGAGTGTGATGTCAAAATCCTTGACCACCTCACTCTCTTTCCATTCACCTCTAGTTGGGAATCTGACATCAAAGTTCTTCCCAAAGCTTAGTCTGGGCACTTTGAGATTCGTTACAGCGTTGCGTACGTCTTGTGGTAGTTGGTTTAGAATATTGCTGTGGCCGTATGGCCTAGCACTCCAGCAGCTTAACGCTTTGAGTCTGACTGCACTACATGCTGCCAGTTGGTTGATAAGCAGATCGGTGGGTAGAAGATGCAGGATGACATTCAGTGCATCCCTGTGATGCTAAGGCAAGCCAATCTCTGCACTCTACCGAGGTTTGTTACATTGTAGCCTTTACTGAGCGCTGGCCACCAGACAAGACAGACATACATGGCTTATTCGAATAAGGGACCGACCCTGATCATTTATAATTGGTTTTTGAGTCTAATCACAAAAATTTGAATTTGTTACTTAGGAAATATTGTTGGCTTTGATGTAATAGTTTTTCTTTCGATATCCCAGCTGGTCTAGGGAGGAGAATTTTCTTTGTCTCCTTATTGAAACTAGCGCTACACAGTGTACCATCCGTCATATAGTGGGAAATATCGGAAACACAAAAGTTCTCCTTATATTATGAAAACGGACAGCAGAACAATCAAGCAAAAAATCCTTGCCCAGCTTATGAGATTATTATCCTGCTGAAATTACCACAAAACTGGTTTAGATTCTTTAGAATAATGCGCAATATGTTTCGTAACATACATTTCTTACACTGTCTCACAGTAACGGGGTTTAGATGTATTGTAATGATACCAATCTATGAAAATAAAGCCATATACCATGATATTTTAGCCTCCGTTGGAAATAGTCCTTTGATGAAGCGTATATCAAATTATTTTTCTTTCAGACTAATATTTTGATAGGAGTCCTTTTACATTCAAATTTATTACGATCCCGTCACTAAAAGAAAGTATTTCGCTAGTTTTCATTATTAGGTCTGGACCAAGAAGGATTATTCCTTTCAATATTTTGCCGTGCCGTCAGTATTTTTCACGGTCGCAAAGGATACTTCGAAGCTATCCGCTAAAATTACTTTACTTCTTGTAGCCTTCGATTGACTTTCTGGAAAGATGCTATATTTGCAATACTTGATTACGTGATTTTCAGTTAAGCACGAGGCCCTAATACGGAGTTTATCATACTTCGGACGAAATTTCTTTAATTCTTAAAGAAATATGCTTTAATGATAATTTGATTTATTTTATGATTGAGCGAGTAGTTTGGTCGCACTTTCGAAGATTGGAGCTCAGACGACTTTCTTTAGGTTTGGTATGCGTTTTTATCCCCTTGAGTATTTTTGTTTTGATTTTAAGTTGACGTTAGTTTCACACAAAAAGGAATCCTTACGAAAAGCCGAACCGGTTGTGAAAAAATACAAAAAACCGTGACGTACTCATTATTTTGGCCAAGCTCATTTCCCACTTCAAAGCTTATACCGGTCGGGACTGAGAAAATAGGGGAGGGCCATCTTCGTTTTCGGGTCTCTTGTCCTTGTTGGTTGTATCCGAATTGTTATAATGACTATCTATTTCGATGATGACAATATAATAAATGCAATCAAAATCAGGAATAACACGGTACAAGAGGAGTGTACTTATTTTGTTGTCCAAATGTGTATTGTACACTTTTATCAAATTAGGAATTATTTGCCGGTGCGTTTATGCGGTAGTTTCCATAAAGTTAGCATAAATGAAAAAAAAAACGCAGCAATAACAATCAAAAGGGATCCTCTCGCCCACTAAGGAAAAAATCAGAGCAAGCAAGTGTAATATTACCAGACGAAACAATTTCACACCTCTGTTTTCTGTAGTTCTGGATTCTTATTAGCCAGAAGAACCAATTTTTGGAATAATCCCTTAAGTATTTATTCAAAAATACCGGCGTACAGAGGGCTGCGCCCGCAATACGAGGGTTTTTTAGATTTTGGATACACACATTGTGAATAATTTTGCACATATATTTTATAGGTAATAAATAAGCATTATGCACAATATTAATGAAATGCTTCTCGTAAATCTATTTTTGGATTGGTCTAATTAAAAAGTGTTACAGAATGAAAGGCGTTAGCCTTTCATTCTGGGACGCGTTTATTACTATGTATCATGGCTCCACATATTAACTGGATATATTAGCTGTAACTCCGTTACCATTACTCCAAACTGGAAAAAAGCGACTGATATGAAATGTAACCATCGAGTTCTTTGATGTGAGTACCCATACGTCCATGTCCGATAAAAACTAAAAAAGTCGGATTTTTGAAATCTCCGAGACACCCTGTTAGCTTTACTCTACCAACGTCTAAGTATTTCGTGCTAAGGACTGTTACAATTCTACACATTCCTACCAAATTTCATAACGATCAGTTAATGAACAAATTTTTAAATCTCCGGGACACCCTGTTATCTTTGCCCTACTAACTTCTAAGTATTTCGTGCCAAAGACTGTTACTATTCTACACATGCCTACTAAAATACATGACGATCGGTTAAGCCGTTCGCGAGGTATTTAGTGAACAAATTTGTAAATGTCCGGGACACCCTGTTATCTTTGCCATAGCAATTTTTAGGTATTTCATGCCAAAGACTGTTACCATTCTACACATTCCTACCAAATTTCATGACGATCCGTTAAGCCGTTCGCGAGTTATTTAGTGAACAAATTTTAAAATGTCCGGGACACCCTGTTATTTTTGTCCTACCAACTTTTAAGTATTTCGTGCCAAAGACTGTTACCATTCTACAAATTCCTACCAAATTTCATGACGATCGGTTAAGCCGTTCGCGAGTTATTTAGTGAACAGACGGACGGACAGACGGACAGACGGACAGACGGACGGACAAAATCGATTTCATAAGGGTTTTTTTGAAAAATCTAAAAAACCCTAAAAAGCACACATATTTCTTATAAAAGGAATATAAAATAAATAAATAACAGGCGCGACAATCCAACATTGGACTAAGGCCGCAGGATGTGTTAGTGACATCCTATTTCCAAGATCTTATCTGCTTTTTGTTGAGGTAATGAGATCATCATCACGCTCAGCAGTGTTATTTATCCCCATAAATGGGTACTCGTTTAACATCTGAGTGAGATCATAGTCCGTCACAAGCTCGTGAGTTCGAAAAACACCATGGAACACGGTGAGATTCGAACTCATGAGCCTGTGCACCGAAGGTGCGCGCACTAACCGCTAGACCAGCCAGACTAAAAGGAATATGGCTTGATTGAAACTAACGGCAAATTCTTGTACATATAATAAATTTAAGCGTAAAGATGTTAAAGCACTATGGATCCTCGACCAACATTCAATTTCATATGTATATTTTTTTCGGACGTCAAGCCGTCATTGTGGTATATTTCTTATACAGAATATCACAAAGAACTGTTCAAGAATGCAGCGGTACAGTCACGGTTTGGTCAGTGATGTGGAAAAGGAATAACAGAAGAACCGTTTGATGATCTTAATTTCACTTCGGCAAAACCCCTAATAGGAGAATTAGTCACCAACAAACTACTGCAACGCTGAAAAAAATCTTCCACATTTCCACCAATAAAAGCAACTGAAGCAGTGTGGCTGACTGCATCACACGATAGTGGTGTTCCTTAAGGAGATCCGGTAATGGAACACACTACATTACATCCTTCCAACTGCAAGGATGTCTTTTACCTTAGCAGAGCAGCTATGAGGTTTTCACTTAACTACCAGAACGGGGACACAAATCCCGCTGTGACCATGTATAAAAACGCTCCTATGGCAGTCAGTTGCACGATGTAAATCGAACCGGAGTAAACCCGTCGTTGCCGAACCCCCCTCGATTCTTTTGCAAGCTTTTTCCTTCAAGTTAGACGGCTTCTATTTCAACTTCAAACTTGTTGTGTTGGCCAACCTCTGCCAAATTGTTTGAATGCTCAAAAGTGAGACAACTTGATGAATAGTGCAAACGGCCCTTTAGATGACACATTTACAACTTTGTGTTTTTGTTGTTGTGGGATTTTATTTACAAACAAAAAAAAAGCAAATTGATAAATAAAACTCGGCTAGAAACCACGAAATAGAAAACAATTAAATTTTAATAGCTCATTCTCATGTTGTATAAAGTCTAATAAATACTGGTTTTTGATTACTGTTTTGAGTGATTTTTGTTATAATGTTTGCAAAGCAAATATTTTAGTCTGACAATTTATATTTCAGTCAAAGTTTAATAGTAGCTTAACCCATTGCGGTTGCGTTTTCGCAACGCTTTACATTTTCATGTCTCACGCTTTTCTGGTAAAAAAAAATAAACTTGATCTCCGAGGAAGAAAGGTTCATTTAAGAATTATCTAATCGACCTGTTTTTGCTCAAAGATGCATTAAAAATGTGAAAATTCAATTTTTTATGTATGGATGCTAATTTGTGTATAAAAATAGTTATTTTAGATCAAATATTTTCCTGAAATCTACGGAAATACCATAAGAAAGACTACAACAGATGCGAAAATATGCACATCAAAAAGTTGTATTATGAGCGCAGAACATACGCTCAAAATTAAATGTTGCGGAAACGCAACGCTGGACTATATCGATATGCTCTTTTTCCTACTCTATGGACAGATGATTTCCATTATTTTTATTACTAATTCAGTTTTCATGCTATTTAATTTTTGCTTTTATTTTTTGACTCTGTTTAACTTCATGAGATTAAGCGGAGCGACCATTGTTTGTACTTAAGTTTTCGATAAATTTAAGAAATATTAGTAAAAAGACTACTACATCACTCATCGTTCCATACAAAATTCACCCTTCTTAAGCGACCACCTCTATTAGCGACCGTGAAAAATGCGATGTGCCCGTATAAAGCGACCATAGGCGAGTACATATACGCTTATCTTTAATGATTTTCGTAATAAATTTAGCAAGTAACGGTATTAATTCATATAAAATCAAGGCTCAGAGAAATCTGAAGTCGTTACTAGTTATGCGAATAATAGATTATTCACATTATGCAGCAAAAGTAAAAATGTCCAATTTGATCCAATTTTGGAGTTTGTGTTTGTAGGGGTCATTCGGTCCTGATGCAGCTGCTGTTTTCATTGTAAGTCATCGAACGCCAATTAAGCAAACACATACTACATTGTCATTTTGCGGTTAATGCGTGTCTGATCTATTTTCAAGTTTAAGTTGATATTTTAAAAAAAGATTCAGTTTTCGTGTCTAGCCACGTATTGAGAAGATTGCGTTTTCGAATCCATTCAATAAAGATTGTTAGATTTTCATGGCCAACTGGGAATTGAAAACGCTATAACGCGTTTTTTATGAAAGATCGAAATTTACTTTTCAACAAATTTTCAATAGTATTCTTGAAAAAATCTCTAGATATTCAAATGTTTCCTTTTTTAGGAAAAGGGTTGTTTTGCAAAGCATTGGTCAATTCGACGTAATTCTCTAAATTTCCCAGCTTCGGCGATTTGTTTGCGTATGCAAGCCTTTCAAAATGATTCAGTTTAAACGGTGGAGAGCTCTTGCATTCACGAAGTGCAGGTATAAATAGAAGATTTGAGATATTTACACTCTGTCAGGGGTGTCAAACTTAAAACCTGGTCCGGGCCACTGTCTTTAGGTTTGAAAATAGAAAAATTTTCACACAATTTAATCACTGAAAAATTCCTTTAAAATATGTATGTTCATACTAAGTTACTCAGTTACTAATCTCGGGATTATATTCTTTAGAAATGCCATCTTTTGAAAATGTTCTTCAAACTAACTTAGAAACTTTACACAAAAAGCTGTGCTCGAAAAGTTAAGACAACACTAGAAGTTAACAAGCGAAAGTCGAGTTCATCGAGCAGTAACCACTATTTGTGAATTAATTTCCACCAAATTTTGGACAGCTGATCAGAGCACACCGCCGGCGCCGGTGGTCTAAGTGGTCCAAAACAACCATGGGAGTCAAAATTGATAGGCTGATATAAATTAATTTCAGACAGAAAGGTGGCTAAAAATAGACAACAAAATTTTTCTGGTGTTATGTGAAACACAGACATGTAAATCTTAAAAGGCTAAAGGGCTAAAATTGTTATGATTACGAAATTGCACATCCATGTGATTTCCTCACCAAATACAAGATTTCGAGTCTTTAAAGCTTGATCTTCTTTTCAAATAAATCTGACTCCACAATGATCTTGTCCCTGAAACATGCGGACGCGAATTATAATGCAACCGTGGCAGACAATTACATATAAGGTTCGGCAAAGCCAACAACTTCTGAATACAATTTCGACACAAATCAATTTCACGAAAAGGTCTGCTCAAAAAAGGCCGTCTTCAACAAATGTACCTCAAATAGCCATCAGAAATTTGTTTATAGAATACGAGTATAGAGGAAATTTTTTAAAATACATAGTTTAAGCTTGCATAAGCCACCAACTTAGTGAATTTCTGAGACTTAACACCTCACATTTTTTATTTTTACGCTGACACACATTGTGTTTTTTTCGACCTGGCCGCGGGCCGCACAGACCTCATGTTTGACATGCCTGCTCTATGTAGTTTGGAGCCTAAATCTACCAGTAATAAATTTATACATGACACCTCCTGTCAAAACAACAATATATCTTCAATTCTGTATGGAAATGATGGGCGTAGATTTCATGAGAAAATAATAGTCTTAAAATCTCTCATGTGGCTTCACTTGAGGAAAGGTGTTGCACTTTGCCTCCAAATTAATGAATTTAGTCTCTTAGTTAAATCCCCTTATTAAGCGACCACCTCTAATAGCGACCACTTTTTTCGGGAACCAATGGTGGTCTCTTTAGACATGTTTCACTGTAGTAAAGTGCACGAAATAAATGACCTGATCAAGTATATCATCTGCTACTACAACTCAGTTATTCGTTTCTATAACTCCTTCTAACTACTATGACCTTCTAAAATACTTATTTTGCTTATGATGAAAGCATTAAAGGCGATACGCAATCAGGTCCCGTTACTTTTACCTAGAAGCTCTCGCAATTCAGTTTCCAGAACGAAATAATTGAACTTATCAATTTATTGTTTCGTGTGACGCAGTTGCGATAGGAGGTAAATTATAGCGGGATTTTTATTTATCGAGAAACGAATTACAAAGAAGTGAATTTTCATTTGAAATTTGCAGTATAAGGTTTTAAATTATTCATAATTCTGTAGAAATGCCTCAAAGCCGTTACCTCTCGGATGAAGATCGAGTTAAAATCTCAACATTTCGCGAAACAGGGATGCCTCTGCGAAAAATTGCTGCGAAAATAGGGAGAAGCTACTTTACTGTGCAAAAGTTTTTAAAGGATCCAGCGAACCATGGGAAAAAACCTCGTAGTGGTCGCCCGCCACTAGTGAAAAATCGCGATAAACGACAAATAAAAACGCTAGCAGTCAAAGAAAACAAAAGCGCTGCTCAAATTTGCCAAGAATTGGCTCTCCCAGTTTCAAAACGTCGATTGGAACAAATTTTAAGTGCGGATCCATACATTTTGCAGAGACACACAAATTCTGGGACTTGGAGTGGCAAAATATAATCTCCAGTGACGAGAAAAAGTTCAATTTGGTCAGGCCAGATGGGTATCGATATTATTATAGAGATATCAGGAGTCCAAAACAAGTAAAAGTATCACGTAATTTCGGAGGAGGTTCGCTGATGGTTTGGGCTTCATTTGGCTTCAAAGGAAAGAGTCCAATATGTTTCATAAATCATCGTATGAACTCCGAAAAATATGTAGAACTTTTAGACGGAGTTCTTATCGACTTCGCAGAAACTCATTTTGAGGAATCCTGGACCTTTCAGCAGGATAACGCTCCAATACACGTATCCAAACGCACAAAACAGTTTTTCGAAGAGCGAAATATACCGGTTTTGACGTGGAATGCTAAGAGTCCGGACCTTAATCCAATTGAAAATATTTGGGGCATCCTTTCCAGCAAGGTTTATAAAAATGGAAGACAGTTTGATACTCTTAAGAAATTGAAAGAGTCTATTGTGACAGACTGGGCAAATTTAGATCTGTCAAAATCTAATCAATTCGATGCCACGAAGAATGGTTATGGTTCTTAACTCCAAAGGAGCTCCCCTCTAACCACAATTTAATTAAAACTACAGTTCAGGAGAATCAAATTTTCATTTTTTAATGATTAGTTCATTTATTTCGTTCGGAAAGTGAATTGATCAGTTCACTTATTTCGTTCGGAAAGTGAAAATGATCAGTTCACTTATTTCGTTCCGAAAAATTTTGTTTTAATTTTTAAAAATGTTTGTGTTAATCGCTGAAATCTTTTTATGTTTAATTTTTAGTCTTAATTTTATGTATATAACAGAAAAAATAAAAACTTGAAAATATCCGCAAATTTGTGTTTTTACGAAAGAAAATATAGTTGATCAGGTGAATTATTTCGCACACCTTAGTGTTAGCGGACACAATTTGCTTTTGTTTGAAGTTTCCCGTCAATAAAGTATGTAAAAGAAACGTCTATATTTTCTTATTTAGTAGTACAATTTAGCATGGCTATTTGCAGCTTTCGAACTAAAATTTATTTTTCCCGTACTCCATCAATGATTTCTAAGACGACATACAATTTAGTCGCTTCCTGTAGATATTTTTACAACATCCTTTCGTTCTATCTTCAGCATAGCAGCAATAATTTCACGTTACCATCAATACCAAACCATTCCATGCTTGCATTAATCAAATAACATGAGATTCATTCTCAAGAGATATTATGCGGTGAACATGCCATGAGCTCGTATACGTTTTTGCATTTGTTTATAATAACTATAACTGAATGTAACTGAATATGTGTGATTGCGCTTATTACAGTTGGGACCAGCAAACAAAGTTATAATAATTCCACGCTTTTGCCTTTTGATTCATATACAAAATATAGAATCTACGAACCGCATTACTACAACTACGGAACATGACGTATAGTTTGCAAATATAAAACCAGTTTGAAACCGGCTAACTTAACGACTTTTATCTTTCCAGCATAATAGCATCATAGAGGTTCTGTTGACTTGGCTTGAAACCAACTGGCCGATACGAAAACTACTATCATTTTGCTAGAGATACAAAATACGAGCAAGTTTTCATATTTGTGAACCAGTTGAGAGCGTTCGTGCTGGAAATTTTGCATTCTAATACACTGTTAAATGTTACTTGTTTGTGTTCTTCTCATGTAGAACATGAGGCGAAACGTGTGATGATGTCAACTTTAAATATGAAATTAATTTCAAACTGTGAATCGAACTATTCCCACCATGTTGTCATGTTTTTTGGATCACGAACAGTACACGAATGTATGTTACGTACATACTTAAATAAGCAATGCATTTTAGCATAATATGCAGCAAAGAGAACATTTTCAATTCTTAGATGAAATTTCTATAGCGTTATTTCATAAAGAACGGGATAACAAATTATGTATTGACATACAAGCAAACACCGATATACATTTTCAGACAACTGAGTCAACTATCATCAATCGAATGGACTTCTAAGAAAAATGGCACATTTGGTCGGCAAAAATCCTATATCGGATTTTTTTTGGATTATGGTTGGGAATGGTCCCCAGATTATGGCATTAAAAGTTCCAACTGATCGGGGGTCCGCAACCTTAAAAAAAGGGGGAAGGGGGGCATTTTTTCGGTTTTCTGCGATTATTTCAAAAACTGTAAGAGATACAGAAGAATGCTCTGAGAACGAAAAATACTACATAAAATTATCTTTGCAATGATATGTATAGGCCAAGCAATGAAAGCATAAAAAGGGGGTGTAGAGAACATCGAAGGGGGTGACGATTTTTTTCTTCGGTATATTGTTAGGAGTAGTTACCAGGTAAAGGTACTAATTTTACTCGGAGCTAACGCGGGGAGAGGGGGTTAAAGGTGCAATTTTGTGCAATTTTTGGTGTTTTGGGCTATATCTCGAAAACGGTGAGTCGCAGAGAAAAAAGTTGTGAGTAAGCATTCAAGCTATCTAAATATCCTATTTATTTGCTCATACTTGCAATGCAAAACTCCTTGGAGAATGCTGGGGAATTCCATAAGCTACAATTTACAAAATTCGAAAACAGTCCCATAATTTTTCTTGGCCGTTTTATGTTTTTTTCGATTCCCCGGTCATTTCATCGTGAAAAGTCAATGGACCGGGGAATCGAAAAAAAATCTACATAAAATTGCCGAGAAAAATTATGAAACCGTTTTCGGATTGTAACTTGTGGTATTCTCCATCGTTTGTGACATGCTCCACGATAGTAAGTATTCATTTTTATTGATAAAATCGCAGCGGAATAAATTACGCTCTGGAACTTAGTTCAAATTTTTGAACGGAAAATTTTGAAATTTGTCAGATTTGAATAGAGCACCGCACTGCCCAATGTAGAAAGTTCAAGCATGTAGAGCTGCTAAAATCCAGAAGTTGCAGCGGTGGAAAGATGCGATTTTAATTTTCCATGGAACGAAGGAGAAATTACTGTACTCCATCCGATTCCCCTATCAATCATTATAGGAAAATGTATACTACAGGACACTACTATCAGGGTTTCCAGATAAAGTTTTTCCCACAATATGTCCATCAAATCCAATAAGAGTCCAGTTTTTAAATAAGGTACAATGAAAGATGTGCTCGGACATCTACAGCGCCCCCCCTCCGCCTTGGCCGTTTATCACGGCATTTTGTTACTTCTGTATAAAAAATACCTGTAATATGAGAGAGCGTGAGAATACAGTTTCGACTCCTTCCTAGCATGGCACAAAAATTTTCGTGCTTTATATTTGAAGTATTGTTTTAAAATGTGTAACATCTTTCCTAACAAAATGCGACCGCCAATTTGAACAGACCGGAAATCTTAATTTTTGTCGTAGATTTTACATATACCCACCCAACTCTCCAAAAAAATTTCGGGCCCATGGTCTTAAAAATTAAAAAATGTTGGACTTGCCCCTTCTGAGCAAGATCCTGACTACACCCCTGTTACTTGTTATAGCAATGCGTGTTAAAACTTATATTTTGTACTTCACAGGCTGATGATGTTTTGTAAATGAGAACATTGAGAACTTCAGGGCTCCTTTATGGGTCTTGTTTAGTATCAATATAACCCTGCTTTCTCAAGTTTCACCACCAGAAATAGTATGATTGAGGGTTTGTCTGAGAACCGAATTCCGCAAGGTGTACAGCATTGGGCCTTCGGGAGTCTGGTCACCTTAAGGTACACCCCTCTCTCACTATTTTATTCCGGATTTTCATTGCATTTATTGTATTCTAATACTGGAAAATGATAATCATTATAACAACTCGGATGCAGCAATGCCCTTGCATCCGAAAAAGAAGATGGCTCTCCCCTATTTACTCAGTCCCGGTCGATATAAAGTGTGAAGTTGATAATGAGCTTGGCCAAAAAAATAAGTACGCAATCGTTTTTTACTTTTACTTTTCATAAGGATTTGTTTTTTTTACTATTTTTATGTGTAACTAACATACAATTAAAAACAAAAAAATATTTAAAGGACGAAAGTGCATACTAGGCCCGTAGAAATGAGTTTCGGGTCTAAACCCTTGAAATGGCGGTCACACTACTCGCTCAATCACGAAATAAATCCGCTGACCGTTGCATTAAGTGCATTAGAAGAAAGCTCAAATAAGGGCCTCAAGGATAACTGACAATCACATTATATCTATGGCAAAGGAAGTTCCCTTGGCATTATCGACGCTTATCGCGGGAAGTATTGCAAATATCGAAACTCTCCTAAAAGTTAATTCAAGGTTACAAGAAGTTAAGTAATTGTGTCGAATAGCTTCGAAGTTTCCTTTGCGATCGTAAAAATTATTGACGGTGTGGCGAAATATTGAGAGGGATAGCCCATCTTTGTTCGGGCGAAACAATGAAAACTCGCGGAATATTTTGTTTCAGTCACGTAATCGTAATAAAATCGAATGTTAAGGACTCCTTTCGAAATATTCTTCATCTGAATGAAAAATAATTTGATCTATGCTACATCTAAGGACTATTTCCATGGGGGCGAAAATATCATTGTCTATAGGTTTTTTTTCATAGGTTTGTATCATTCAAATACATCTAAAAAATGTTACTGCGAGAGAAAGAAGAAATGTTTGTTAAGAGGCATATCGCATCATGCTGAGAATCTATACAAATTAGGTCAGCACTTCAGCAGGATAATAAGTTAAACAACACCTCAAAAGCTGTTCTAGGACTAGCTTCTTTAAAATGGAGTGTAATTTTATGATTGGTGAAGTCATCGGCAGAAGCGGCAGAAGCATTTTTTCTGCTTCTGCTGTCAATGTGGGTCATCAAAGGAAAATGCGTGTGTTCTAAATTGAAATTTTTCTGCTGATGCTGACGCGGGAAATGTATTTCAACCATCAGAGGTGTTTGAACCCAGCGCAAATAAGCTATCTCAAGATTTATCAAGACTAAAAACTTGATTGTAGGTCACTGATAGACTACGAATTTTTCTTCAGTTGTGAATGATTTGCCAGATGGCCTAAAAAGTGGATGTACTCGTATTAACAATTTTTCTTTCCATATAGTGGGCGCCCTTTGTTGACTTCCAAACTAGCCAAAGCCTTCACCCATCAGTTTCCTTGGTCACCATTTTGTGGTCAGAATACCTTCCAACTTCGAGCTTATCCTGCGACCCCTAAGGGTTGAGAATCACTGATCTACAATATTAAATGTGTGTATGGCAGTATGCCCATGATATGAGAATACGCAACGTAGATGACTGTCTTAAGTTGCAATCCGAATTTACAAAAACTGCAAATTTAGTGCCAATAACATTTGAAATTGAAATGTTAGTAAATGTAAAGTAATTAGCGTGTATTAATTGAAAACTCCGCTCTGAAAGGATTTCTGAAATAGAAAAACATTTTACGCTGACCTGTTTTGCTGTAATATGAATTGTGTGAAGATATATTAAATAACTTTCAAGACAGAAACATTCCTCACAATTTACGACGAAAGAACTTTTACGTTCACAGTAAAGTATGGGCTTGAAAAATATATAACAATATAATGTATAACTAACTGTATTATGATAATTTAAAGTAAGGTGACCAGAATTCCGAAGACTCAATGCTGTACACATGCTTGCGGAATTTGGTTTTCTGGCAAATCCTCAGCCATATTGAATTTCTTCAAGAGGTTTTTGAGATAGTGCTACTACCACAAGAACAGATCACAGATTCACTAAGAAAATTTTGTAATACAGTGGCACATGAGCGGCTTGAGCTTGAACAATACTACATCATCTTATTCGGTGTGCAGTTATGTAGGATTTTTCTCACAACCATATCGTTCACTCATCCGCTGGATCATCTTTCTTCTTCATCTATTACTTCACAGAGGCTGCCTCAATGTATTTACGTCCTGATTCGAACATTATTGTATGCTGCAGACACAACACTCGTTGAGACCTATGTTTACCGCATCCATCTTTGGTGCGCGAACGATTCTTAACATATGCGCTCGATATTGCAGACGAACCTTCAATTTAGTTCAGCCCACAACAATATTTGCTTCGCTATGTCAAACCTACTCCCCCGGAATCTCAGCTAAAAATCTATCTACGCCACTGATTCTCCTTGACAAAAATCATCATAACAGGGAACAGTAGGTACTTGCAATAAGATTATACACATAAAACAAAAGATCCCAGCCAGCAAAAAACACCTATCATTCATGCCATGCACTACACATCAGTCCAGATACCTTTGTCATTTATCACGTTTTCATACAAACAGTATATGACGATGTCCCCCTGTATCATCTATACACGCCTTATTACGGATAAAGACTACAAAATCGTTACTCATAAAAATGACGGAATAGTTGTGTAAAATACATATATGTTTAATGCATCGCTCGTAAAAATTATTCATGACTTACGCAAAATGAATGAATGATGTATCATTCGTAATGAGTGAAAAATGCACATCGCCAAAGAAGTCCACATGAGTCCCACGTCAAAATGATTATTAAAAGATGCAAAAATAAGGAGGATTGGCCTCAATGAAAACATGTTGACATTTTTGCAAACAACAAATATTTCAAGCTACACTTATAAAAATATTTGTTGTCTGCAAAAGTGTGGTATGGCGGTCAACTTGTCACAGCGCATAACGCTGATGTGCTGCTACACGCCAACAACATGAATACATAAAGAATCAGACTCGCGTTTGTCTTATAAAGTAAGATGAATTTCACAAGCGTGCGAATCATTTTTGAGGAGGATTGAAATATTCTATTTCCCATATGCAAGCACCCATATTGATTAATGGCATTTCCCTCAGCTGACCAGCATGTGTTTCACTTTCAATGCGTCCTATAGATACAACAAGTCGACTCGTGATACATGAAGTGAAGTTTATTTTTGACTATTTGGACGCTTATGTATGACGCCAATACTGGCTGGGATAAATTTAAGAAATTTCAGATTTTCAGTGATCCGGCATCTGGCTTTTCATGAAGCCCGCAAAGTACCTACTTGTAAGATAGACTGATAAACGGATACCTCATTGGGCCGAGAATTCTTCAGCGATGGTGATAGGCTTCCAGGTACAGTTTCAATGTTGCTATGGAGAGAAGTCTGAGGTGACCCTCCAGAGCGGTGGAAGAGTGCCGTATCCTATTTGCGATATTTTTGGAAGAGAATATGCATTCCTCCATGGTTACATTAGTGATGCTATAATCCCTAGGCCCTTAACGCCATTTTAACGGATTCAAGGGACATATCTAATCATCAAATATTTATCTAAAAACCCTTGCAGAGTCCTTTTTTATCAAGCTTTTTCCTATAGAGGTTGGTAGGGGAATTTTATGCATAACAGTTTTGCGATAAATTAAAATCGCATCTTTTGACAGCTGTAATATTGAACCTTGGAAGCTAGAGCCTTGAAATGGTCACTAACTGTGGATAGCGCGGTGCTCTACATACAAGTCAGCCAAATATCAAAATTTCACTCAAGAATTCCCAAGTTAGAGTATGGACTAACATTTTTAAATACTGGAAAAATTTTTGATGGTCGTGAAATCGAATTCCCTTGGTGGTACTCACTTCACACGAAAGTCTCCACACCGGTTGTTGGCATTTCGCCAGCGAAAACAATGCAGTTGCACTTTATTTCATAGGAAAAAAGTGTCATCGGCAATCTATCAGTCCGCGAGTGCATATTTATCTTGAATTTTGTGAATAAAAGGCTAGTCTCCACGGCAAATTTTTCATGGGAGACATAAATGCAAGTCTGTCGGTGAACATAGTACATACCCTTATAGGGGTAGGTAAAGTGGTGGCTTAGGTCAAGCAGACCAGAAGCCCAATTAGCGCAGAAGGCGCCGTTTTGAAACCACATATTCCGTTAAACTAATAAAGAAGGACGTTACAGAAGGTTAAATGTCATGAGTGGAGAGGCGTCTAGAGCCACGCAGTACAATTGAGGAACTGAAGCAGCTCCCCTATTTTCGCCTCCGACGCATCCTCTATACTATCAAAAAACGCACGACCGAGCGTTTGATAGCGGGATCTAGCGAGACCTGGGCATTTGCAGAGAAAGTGAGTTAGAGAGTTTCTCTCTCATTTGCGTTATCGCAACTACGACAATGCGAGTTGTGAGGTATACCCAACCTGGCCGCATGGTCCCCTATTGGCCAATGGCCCGTAATAACTGCTGTAAGTCTGGCGATATCCTTCCGCGATCTTGTTAGAATCTCGGACGTCCTTTTCCAGTCATATGATGGCCATAACTTCCGTGATATGGCACAAGTTCTTATGTTTCGTCAGTAACCGCCTGCAATCGTAAGATAATACATACATACAATACAGACTATCTGAGCAGATGGCTATGTTTTGGATGTCTTGAATATTTCCGAGTGCGAGGCAGGCCCTTATGATTGCAAACAATTCCGCCTGGAAAATGCTAGCATGATCAGGAAGACGGTAGGATTCAGAGATGTTAAGTGTATCGCAGAAGACCCCTGAACCTACACCGCAGCTCATTTTAGATCCATCTGTGAAAATAGAGATTTCGTAATCCCCTACTGCCTCACCCGTACCCCATTCGCACCTAGTCGGAATTTTGACAGCAAAGTTTTTCCCAAGACTCAGTGTAGTCACTGCAAAGTCTGTTGTAGCCTTGATCTCATCTAGTGGCAGCTGGTTGAGGATATCAGCGTGGCCATATGGCTTGGAGGTCCAGCCACCGGACTCTTTAAGCCTTACCGCGCTACATGCCGCCAGTTTAAAAAAATAATAATAAAAAGGTTGATTGGTAGAAGATGCAGGATTACATTCAACGCATCCCTCGGGCATGTTCGCATACCCCCTGTGATGCCAAGACATGCTGTTCTTTGCACCCTACCCAGTTTCGTTATATTGTACTCTCTGCTAAGCGCTGGCCACCACACAAGTGCTCCATACGTCAGCATGGGACGTACCACTGCTGCATAAAGCCAGAGTACTACATTTGGTTTAACGCCCCACCTTTTATTGAGGGCTGTCCTACAGGCGTAGAATACTACGCAGGCTTTCTTAACACGCTCTTCAATATTCAACTTCCAGCTAAGCTTGCCCGTCTAAAATGACTCCCAAATACTTCGAACTAGTCGATAGTGTGAGTTGCTGTCCGTTAAGTTTTGGAAGGGAAAAATATGGTATCTTGGTTTTTGTAGTGTACAGCATCAGCTTTGTCTTGCTTGGGTTTACACCAAGGCCACAGCTTGTAGCCCACTTGCTGACTAACCCGAGCGCTCTTCCCATGATCTGACTGATCACGGAGAGACACATTCCTGATACTATGATCGCTACATCATCCGCATACGCCACTACTTTTATACCTTCCTCGTCGAGTTTAGTTAAGATTTTATTGATCACTACTAGCCACAGTAGCGGAGAGATGACACCACCTTGAGGTGTCCCTCTGCAGACGAATTTTGTCATCTGGCTGTTTCCTAAGTCCGCATGAATTACCCTGCGGTCTTCAGCAGACTCACTATCCATTTGCTGAGTCCCACCTCCACTCCCGAATCCGCAAGGGCTTCGTGAATAGATTCTATGCGGACATTGTTGAAAGCCCCCTCTATGTCGAGGAAAGCGGCTAACGTGTACTGTTTGTATTGCAGACTGTACACGATGCTGCGCATTACTTCGAGGAGAGCCGTTTCTGTGGATCTACCCCTTACGAATGCATGCTGCGACCTAGAGAGTGCTGAGCTTCCCATACCCTTATAGACACTTTTTGATTAGAAAACAGAAAGTGCGATTTGGGCAGCGCCCTGAAACTGAGGAATTGTACGTCAAGCAGCTCTACAAATTGCCATATTTCAGAAATTTTTGATCAGTTCTCGAGTTATGAATACTGAATCGCATCTTTCTATGGCTCTGACTTTTGAACCTTGACAGCCAGAGCCTTGAAATTTTCACGTAATATCAACAGTTCGGTGCTTTACAAGTTACGAATTGTCGAATTATGGACATTTTTCAATTAGAAAGGCAAAATTGCGATGGGGGCAGCCGAAACTTCTGAAATGTAAGCTCCAAGTTGCTCTACAAGTGTGCCAAATTTCGGAAAGATCGCGAAGGCTTCCCGTGTTATCGAAACTGAACGATTGTCAAATACAAAAGTGACATTATCTCGCTAATTATCGATCGTACAGGATGCAGAAGTCAAACTTTACACCATAAAGGCAGAAAAGACTGATCAAAAGTCTCACTGAGGAGCTTCTTATTTAGTGTATTAGGTTTCATTGTGTGTCATGGGGAATGCTGTACATTTCCCAATGCTGTACGTATGGTCAGCTTAATTTAAAGGACAAACACTTCTTCACTTCTCTAAAACAAAATGTACATGACGGCGCCCCCTTGGGACATGGCGCCCGGGGTGAGTGCCCCCTTCGCCCCCCTCTTCACACGTCCCTGCTCGACTCATCGAAAAGTTACATTTCATTTATTGAATATCTAGAAAACCTGTACGATTTCGCAAAAAAAAGCAGATTCTATCGTTTCAGACAAATATTAATGAAATGTACGTTAATCATCAAAATTTGGCGTCACAGATATCGAAATCTCTCCCCTAAAGTAGTTGCTCGAATTGGCCTTAAGTTGTATATTAATTTTACCATGTCTTGTACAACAATAATGTACTACAATATCTCTTTCATTCACTTGCATAACTGCTTAACTTAATGTGGTGGGGGTCATATGAACATTCCTAAAGAAATTGCTGACAACAGCCACTGTCCGGTATCGGCCTTTGATTAGGCCACAGGTGGATTAAGCAAACCCACAAATTTACTGCAAAAGCAAAATTCTTTTTCATGCTTCATTTCTACTTACCTTCGGCAAATCCTTGATATGATTGGCATCGAGCAACAGCTCTTCTAGGCTCCGGGAATACCGAAGAATCTCCTCAGGGACACTGGCCAACGAGCAGTGGCGCTTGTCAACAAACTCCACCTGTCGATTGCAGCCCTTGAAGATGGGAATGCACTTGAACATTGTGGCGACCGGCACGCTGGCGACACAAACGATAAATGCTGCCTGACAGTTTTTTCGCTTCTCTTAATTTTGATCCCGCTCGAGTAATTTTGCACAATTTGACGTAAGTGGCTTCATCAAAGCGGATCCTTGCGGCTTTGGTCAGGAGGCAAGCCCCAACATCGACCATGAACACTGCGGAGCACTCTGTTACGACCGCGACACACAATACTTGTATGGTCCCTTGCTAGTACGGACGGACACGAAGGGTTCTATGCTCCAATGCACCTGCAACCGGGCGCCGATTCCCACGTAGGAATGTTGTTATTGCACACACGAATGACAAGTGGCGCACTACGAAGACGACACAACCTCGAACGACATGAACGTCGTGTCGTCTATTTCCTCGCGGTTCCGCGCTTATACCGACCCGACGACAACGACACACACACACACACGCACGCGATATGTTTACTCAACTAGTTCCGACACGGCACGTCGTACGCTACCCGAACACGATACAACTCGGCGAAATCCTTTCGTCACTGCACGTTAGCAGCAGATGTAAATGAACATGGCCATCAAGGACCTCATTTATTGGTTTTGCACTGGGGCTCCAACTTGCACCGGTGGTGGCGGCAACGTTTTCACACTAGAACCTCCAAGCTGTGCGTTCTCACGGGGCCTCTGACACGCCCAAACCAATGGCTTGCTCACAGCGGTCGCGATTTTCTTTCCAATGTTATGCACTGGTCGAACAATCAACACAAAAAAAAACACTCTAGTGACGACTCTAGACTTTTTTTGCACACACTCGCGACAGCCCACGATAGGCAAGGACGAGGCAGGATGTGACCACAAATGGCAGACAACAGAGTGGTGCGGAAAGGACAAGGGCGGATTCTACAGAGACAATGCGACCACAACAGGGAAATGCACTAAATTGTTGGCAGCGGATTTGAGAAGCCAGGAAAATGACAAAAAATGCCGCAGCCCAAAACTAAAAATGCCAGACAACGACACAAGCAGACGCGCACCGAAACAACTCGAAAAATCGACTGAACGCGACGAGAACAAGTCGACAGCGCTACGAACAACGAAACGCGAATTCCAATGCGTTCTGTGACGACAGAACGTCAAGTCAAAGTGTCGACAATTTTCGATGCTGGCAAGGTGGGATGGATTGTTGCGCACACACATACACTCAAAATACGTGTAACGCCGCGCCGAAGACAACTCTCCGAACTTGTTTATTATGCAAAAAACCCGTCAGCGCTTTTGTTAGTACGCTAGCAAAATGCACAATATTAGGCCCCGGGTTTTTAGAATCACGATTGCTGTTAAATTCGTTATTTGGGTGGTAGTTTAGAGGAATTTTAAGCGAATTAAACAGGAGCGATTTCTAGCACTTCACGACGATGATGACATTTCGAACGGACTGAAGGAACTTGGAACACGGCGAAATGGGACTGCCACATTACACTGAAATATGCTGTACCTGTGGCGAAATATTTGAATCGTTAAGGTCCAACCAAATAGACTGCCAAATTGCAGCACGCGCTGACGTCAGCTGACGGTTAACCGCTTGTCGAATTCAAAGTGACTATTTTGCATTTTGCAACATTTGCTCATGTATCTCATGTATCATGTATCTCATGTATCTCAGCTTTTTTATATGGAGTTTCGTTACCCAAACCTACACCCCAAGTAACAATTTCATCCCTATAATACTTCGTAAAATATTCTCTTCTAACGACAATAGGGGCACTTTACAGGGTATAAACACTGAATAATAGTCCAATAATGGCATCTGGCGCCGTTTTTTAATCCAATAGTACCTCATTGTAGCACTGAATTACGCTTCGAGAAACACATACATCATGTGTTATGTCATCATTTTCTGTCATTTTCTCGCGATTGCAAAAAAAAAGAGAAAAAAATAATTCCCGCAGCCAGCGTCGAACCAGTGACTGTCGTACGCCAGTCCGACGCCCTAACCACTCGGCCAACCTCACATATAGATAATATTGCTCGTAAACACTACAAGTGCTCGACACTTCTTTATCGACCCTTCTCCTATGCACCTTCTTCTTTATATGTCGATCAGTTGAAGCTAATTAAATTCACACATTCTTCAATAAAATACAGACATTTTCTCGCTGAGTTTATCTTAATTGATTCATAAGCTAACAAGGAGTGAGGAAATGTTGGTTTCAAGCAATATTTCAATGAATTCAATTCAAGAAACGTGGTATTCCAGAGCACTTCATAAGTGTCAATTCATTAAATCACAAAGTCCATCCTTCTATAAAACTACGGTGAACAATTTATTGGATGACCATACGAATGTCACACTATAAAAATGACACCGACTGTGCTATAGAAGAATATAATGCATGTGTGTGAGTTAACTTAGAGAGACCATTGCATGTGTGTGCTGTATCATCCAATAAACACAAGAGTGGAGTATTTAAAGGAGTACGTTTTTAGGTTAACGTTTAGAGACAGTTTTATCGAAGTTCTATACCACCATCTTTAAATTTATTCCATAATGATGATATAAGCTTTCCGGAAAATACTTTAAGGATGTTTTATCGGATCAAAATATTACTTTAAGCGATGTCACACGATGATGAATTTCGTGGTACTATATGATTGCTACAGTATGGAGTGCTTCTTTAAAGCAAACGAATTGTTGCTTGGGCGGGGGCATGTGCCGCCATGGAGTAATACATTATTACTCATATGCGGCACATACCCCCGGAGTGCCAGAAAAAACACCGTTAGAATTAATTGTTGGTTCCATCGTGTTCATTTAGTAGTCTATTGCTGAATTGAAGTGCGAAAATACATTTTTTTAGTGTTAACATGTCGGAACGCTCGCGTCGCATGGTCAATTGGCCAAAGCAAAGGTGAAAAATAACGAAAAATTACAATTTATTATTATAATTATTTGGAATCGGCTCCTGGCTGAACTGAAGACAGGTTTGTACCTAAGGAAGTATTTTATCTAGTTTTTGATCGATTAAAATTAAATTCCGGGATATGAGAGCTCATTTACTGTTGCAGTAGCCACTTGCCCCCGGGGCATGTGCCGCACATGAATAATAACCGCACAGAAAAGAAGATACCGAAAATGACTGCCGCAGCCAACGTGTTAAGTGCAGAAAACTAAGGTTGATTTTGGCTCGATTTCGACATACTTTGAATGAATTTTACCAATTGCAGATATTTAGGGGCAGTGTGAATTGAATTGTATTGAATTCGAGCTGAAATTAACTCTAGTTTTCTACACTTAACGTATGAAAACTGTTAGAAGTAATGGAGCTAGATTAAAATTATGTAAGAAAGAAAGGATCGTTAGACTATGCGCCAGTTTTGAGATGGAAAAACAGATTGTTTTTGAGTAAAATCACAAAAAATTTGACTTTGAAGTTCTGTAAAAACCAAACCTCTTATCCGATTTTAGTGCCGTTTGTTTTATTTTTTAGGTAATTTTATTGGCTGTAATAATCATCTTATTTTGCTATTCTAGCTAGTCTAGCTTTTGAGATATTGAAGTTTTAGTTGTACAAGAAAATGATTTTTTCAAAAATCTTCAAATGCCTCTGGCAGCTAAATGGTAAAGGTAAGGGGGTATGTTTCGTGCATCTTTTTTTTGCTAGAAATGACATTAGGAATCACAATCAGGTGCGTTTATGCGGCAGTTCCCGGACACCCTGTACATTAAGGCCGCAAATGTAGACTCGTAAACGTCAAATCCGCCGATTAAATTGCATTGCATTGTTGTTGCTTCTCGTGACATTGTTGTTGTTTGCCCGTGTCCGACGAACAATTTAAGCAGGAACCATGCCGTCATCGTACAGCTGCCCATCTATCTAGATGGCGTTGGTTGTGTAACGGATAGGAGGTTTGGTTTTTATAGAACTTCAAAGTAAAATTTTTTTGATTTGACTCAAAAACAATCTAGTTTTGCATCTAAATTTTCTCCAACTTCTGCCAAGGTGAGGTGCTCGTACGATTCTTTTAGAAATTGGCACAGAGTCTTACGATAATTTCTTTCTTGCAACATTATATTCTAACTCCATTATTTTGTAGTACACAATTATGAAAAAGTCTTGTTTTCCACAACAAACAATAATTACACTTTATTCTTTCGAATTTATAAATACACGTCTTTACAGGTCAAGTTCTAGAAACAACAAGCACGGTGCGATTACATTTCGATTCGTTGCGAAATTCGATTATCTCTCCTAAGCTCACTCTGCGCCTCTTGCGGCAACCGGCTGTACCCCTACAGTACTCCCCTCTGAGAGGTGATGTCCATTGTTTGATGAGGAACCTCGGATGCTTGAGTTCGGTGATCCTGGAGGCGCAGATGATGAGATACAACCCAGTGTACTTCCTGTCGGGGGCCGTGCATAAGTATGATCGCCTAACGTTGTGTAATCGGTGGCCGAAAAATAGCGCACATCGTCTGAAGCTGCAAACGACACTCGCTTGCACGTTGGCGATGAAATGCTTGGAGACTTCCGGGCTGTAGTAGGTGAACGTTTCGAATTCGACGGCGGGCTGCTCGAAGCCAAATGGGAATAAGCTGGAGCGACTGGTGCGAAGGATGATGGTACCTCAGAGCACATTACTGGCACAGCACTTGGTGTACGAAACGATGTCGATGGACGTGAGGCTTGAATGTTGTCGGAAGTCGAAGGCGCCGGCGTCGGAAAAAGGGTGGAATCTTCCGAATCGCAGGTTATAAAGGCAGGCTTCACGCGCTCCGTTGAGACGTTCACCTGCTTACCGTTGACTTCAATCGTGAGCAAATGCGAAGAGATTCGCCTAATGATACGGTGCGGGCCAGTGTATGGTGGACACAAAGATTTCTTCACTGCATCAACTCTAAGAAATACATGTGTGCACGTACTCAACTCCCTGTACACAAACGTTGTCCTGGGACTTCGATGTACAATCGGCTTCGGTCGAAGCTGTCTAATTCGTTGACGCATGGAATCAAGAAACTCGACGGGATCAGTAGCGGCATGGTCGTCGATAAACCATTCCCCCGGCAGACGCAGCGTTGATCCGAAAACCATTTCGGCTGGAGACGCTCCGATGTCCTCTTTGATGCTGTTGCGCAAGCCTAATAGTACAGTCGGAAGCGCATCAATCCAACCGTTATCAGCCTCGTGACACATGAGCGCAGCCTTCAAGGAACGGTGCCACCGCTCTAGTGCACCATTAGAGGCCGGGTGATATGGTGAAGTTCTTGTGCGTGCACACCCAAGCAGCTTTGAAAGTGACAGAAACAGCGATGATTCGAACTGGGTGCCCTGGTCAGTCGTGACAATAGCCGGTGCTCCGTACCGAGAAACCCAGTTCGCGTAGAATGCCTTGGCGACAGTGGCTGCTGTTTGGTCGGGAATGGGTACTGCTTCCGGCCACCTTGAAAACCGGTCCAACATCGTTAAGATATATCGGAATCCCTGCGAGCTCGGTAGGGGCCCGACGATATCCAGGTGAACCTGATGGAAACGTCGATCCGGCACGGGGAACGGCTGGAATTCGTTCCGTGCATGCCTAGTCACCTTTGACCGTTGACACTGCAGGCACGCGCGCGACCATTGGCGAATATCGCTACGCATGCTTGGCCAAACAAACTTCTTCGAAATGGACCGCAACGTAGCACGTGCTCCCGGATGAGAGCATCGATGAAACACGGTGAAGACCTGGTTCCGCAAGCTCTTTGGGGACTATAGGCCTCGGCGTGGAGCGAGACGTATCGCACAAGATCGTTGATTCTCCAACTACCACCTTTTCAATTTGGAGAGACGTGTTGTTATCGGCTACTAGTCGATTCAGTTCATGATCACGTGACTGCTCGTTCGCAAGCTCGTGCGTGTCGAAATCCGTAGGCAGAGATATCTCCTCGAGACGAGATAACGCGTCAGCTACTACGTTTGAGTCGCCCGCTACATGCTCAATTTGGGTGCAAAACTGGGAAATGTAACTGAGATGCCGAATTTGACGGCTCGTGGACTTGTCAGTCTTCTGAGAAAATGCGTGAACGAGTGGTTTGTGGTCGGTCTTTATAACAAATTGAGCTCCTTCTAGGATGTGGCGAAAATGCTGGATGCTGCTGTAAATCGCAAGGAGCTCGCGGTCATACGTACTATAGTTTCGCTCCGGTCTCGTCATTTTACGCTGATAGTACGCTAGCGGCAACCACCGGTCACCGTGCTTTTGCTCGAGTACGGCTCCAACTGCAACACTAGAAGCGTCGGTGACAAGAGCCAAAGGCTTGTTCGGGTCATAGTAGACTAGTAACGTGGCACTTGCCATGCTATCGCGGCACTTCTCGAACGCTTGAATGGTGACGGGGGTCCAGTCTATCACAGAGTTGTCGCTCTTTACTTGCCCGCACAGCAAGTCATTGAGTGGCGCCTGTAAGTTTGCTGCGTTTGGAATAAATCGGCGGTAATAATTTATGGCACCTAGAAAACGCCTGAGCTCTTTAAAGGTGGAAGGACGCCGGTAATTAAGTAGAGCTTCCACACGAGAGGCAGGTGGTGCGATGCCTCTTTCGTTGACGATGTGTCCAAGGAACTCCACTTCCGGGACACCAAAAACACACTTGGACACATTGATAACGACGCCGAAGTTCTTGAGACGCTCAAACACCGCACGGAGGTGTTCTTCGTGCTGTTCTTCGGACTCTGATGAAACGAGGATGTCGTCAATGTATGTTGCGCAGAAGTCCAACCCTCGCAGCACCTCGTCCAGGAACCGTTGAAACGTTTGCGCAGCATTACGCAACCCGAATGTCATCACTTTAAACTCAAACAACCCAAAGGGAGTGATGACGGCTGTTTTGGGAATATCGGACTCCGCTATGGGGATTTGATGAAATGCCTTCAGCAAATCGATCTTGCTGAAAACTCTTTTTCCGGCGAGCCCCGCAAAGATGTCCTCGATGTGGCGCATGGGGTAACGGTCGGGTGTCGTCACCGCGTTAAGGCGGCGAAAATCGCCACATGGCCGCCAAGAGCCATCTTTTTTGGGCACGAGGTGGAGAGGGCTTGCCCATGGGCTGTCCGAGGGCCGACAGTGTCCCATCTTGAGTAGGTACTCGAACTCCAATTTTGCTGCGGCCAATTTGTCCGGCGTGAGACGACGGGCTCGTTCGGCGACTGGTGGTCCCTTGGTAATAATGTGGTGACGAACCGCATGCTCGAGGACTGGACTTATGGGGTTCGGGTTGGTTACCGACGGGAATTCTTTAAGCAGCCTATGGTAGCGAGTTTGGTCAGCAACTGTTGCGACCGTTTGTATGTTATTAGGGCCGCGGAAGCCTTTTGCTGACAACCCCGTTGACGGATCGGTTATGCGATAATTTCGTAAATCGACTAGGAGCCCAAAATTTCGTAGAAAGTCAGCTCCGATGATGGGTCGCGAAACGTCAGCCACACAAAACTTCCAAGGCAGCTTCCGTTGAAGATTTAAATTAACGGATAGCAACTGCTGCCCATATGTATTGATTTCCGTCCCATTTGCAGCGAACAGTTTGTACGGCTCTGTTCTGCAAGATCTAGCTATACACTTTCGGGGAATGACGGAAATGTCGGCGCCGGTGTCGATTAAAAAGGTAAGTCCATTGATTTTGTCGTGAATATAGAGGCGGCTGGGCTGTTGTTGTTGTTGTAGGACGCTGTCAACTGCCGCCTGTGACAACGTCGGCATTAGTTTTCCGGCGTCTGCGTCTTAGGCGCCCATTCGCAGGGTGGCCTACATTTTCGGGCGCGGCTCCCGAACTTAGCGTGGTAAAAACAAAACTTACCGGGCGACGGCGAACGCTGGCGAGGTCTACGACGGTTACTCCGGTCGGTAAATGATTTGTTGACATCCATACGGAGAGCAGCCAATTCTTTTTTAATTTCATCCAGTTGAGATGATGACGATGTAGAGCATTCAACACTCGCAATGCCACCAGGTGCTCGTGCTTCGAGAATCTTATCCGCGACCTCTGCCAGCCGGGACAAATCGGTCGTTTCCGAAACACTTAATATTGCTCGGACGTCACCCGGGAGACGTTGAAGCCAAAGCGACTTTAGAAATGGCTCGGTCACTTTGGTTCCACTTCTGAGCCGCAAGTTTCGGAGGAGTTGCGACGGACGCTGGATGCCAAGCTCAAGACCGGTGAGCAGCTCCCGAATTTCGGTTTCCTCGGAGACCGCAAACGCACTCAATAGACGCTCCTTCAGCGCCTGATATTTGCCATTGTCTGGGGGTGATTCGACGATGTCGGCGACCTGCCCGAGGAATTCCGCGTCTAATTCGGACACAACTTTATCAAATTTAGCCGCGTCACCCGTAATCTTATGAGTCCGAAACTGCGCCTCAATACGAGCAAACCAAAGTTGGGGCCTGTTCGTCCAGAACGGTGGTAGCTTAAATGATGTTATGGCATCTACTGACGATGGCTGAACTGTAGCGTCTTCATTCTCCGCGTCGACAAATTTTTCTTCGTCTTGTGACATGCTTGTGGTTGATAGAAACTTAGCACACGTAACGGGTTATGCGCGTTTCGCTCGCACAGCACTGTATCCCGGAAAATGTACAAAAACTACGAGGACAGCGTGTTTCGCCAATCTGTGGCAACGTCGGGGTCACCAATTGTAGTACACAATTATGAAAAAGTCTTGTTTTCCACAACAAACAATAATTACACTTTATTCTTTCGAATTTATAAATACACGTCTTTACAGGTCAAGTTCTAGAAACAACAAGCACGGTGCGATTACATTTCGATTCGTTGCGAAATTCGATTATCTCTCCTAAGCTCACTCTGCGCCTCTTGCGGCAACCGGCTGTACCCCTACAATTTCTTATAGTTGAAATAGATTACGCGCATCAGCAGCAGCATCGGCAGAATTTCATAGCTGACAAATATGCTGAATGCCAAGTCTTCTGCTCAACATTTTTGTCAGCAATGTAAAATGCATTGCGCTTGACGTTTCGCGATGCCGATGTTGCTGCTGATGCGTGTAATCTATTTCAAGCATAACAGTTTTAAGGCCTTAAGTGCAAAAAACTAGGGTTAATTTTAGCTCAATTTCAATTCAAACTGCCCCTAAAGTTCTGCAATTTGGTAAAATTTTTTCAAATTATGTCAAAAAGATATAGGCCCATTCTCTCGTAGATAGAATGGTTAGTCTTATCGCCTAGAGAAGACACACACAATATTCAAAAAGCTTCTCCATTATATTGAATAGATTTTTTGTTAATTTTGCATAGTTATGTTATCTTTTGCTTATTTACGCTGTTGGATGAAAGTGCGCAATGATTTTCTCAATCTAAGATGATGGCTTAACCAAGCAAAATATGGCGTAGCTATGCAAAATAAACAAAAATTCCATTCAATAAAATGGAAAAGCTTTCTGAATATGGTTTGTGTCTTCTCTACGCGATAAGACTAATCAGCCGACAGGTACTGAATAAGAGCTATCAGAAACCCGGCCATAATCGTTAGACTATGCGCCTATTTTTAAAAGAATCGTACAAGCGCCTCACCTTGGAAGAAGTTAGAGAAAATTGAGATGCAAAAATAGATTGTTTTTGCACAAAAATTTGACTTTGAAGCTCTTTAAAAACCAAATCATCTTATCTCACAAAAACAACTCTGTTGTAAAAAGTTTGCGCCAAAGAAAAAGTTGTCAGCCGCAAAAAGGATTGATATAATACAATCCCGCCAAAATGCTCGCAAGGATATGCATTCAAAAGTGATTGAATTAGTTAATAGTTTCCACCAAAACAGCGTGGTGCGGTTTGCGTCAGAATTTGTGAAATAATTTCCGCCGCGATAGACCACGCTGAATTTGCCAATTCGTATGTGGAGTCTTTGTTGTGTGTACCGCGTAACGCACCCGCGCTTGTTTGGTGGAAGCTATTTTCTTTCAACGCTTATTGGCGGGAAGCTGACGAGGGTGCTATTTGCTGCTAGGCTCTTTTCTTAATCGGATTTAATCTCGAATCTTCCAGCCTTGTAAATAAAATGTGTTTTACAAACTTTTTTTGCTTTCCTTCGTATAGACGACTTTTCCCTTTTTAGGGTTTTTTAGATTTTTCAAAAAAACCCTTATGAAATCGATTTTGTCCGTCCGTCTGTCCGTCTGTCCGTCCGTCTGTTCACTAAATAACTCGCGAACGGCTTAACCGATCGTCAAGAAATTTGGTAGGAATGTGTAGAATGGTAACAGTCTTTGGCACGAAATACTTAAAAGTTGGTAGAACAAAAATTACAGGGTGTCCCGGACATTTGAAAATTTGTTCACTAAATAACTCGCGAACGGCTTAACGGATCGTCATGAAATTTGGTAGGAATGTGTAGAATGGTAACAGTCGTTGGCACGAAATACTTAATAGTTGGTAGAACAAAAATTACAGGGTGTCCCGGACATTTGAAAATTTGTTCACTAAATAACTCGCGAACGGCTTAACGGATCGTCATGAAATTTAGTAGGAATGTGTAGAATGGTAACAGTCTTTGGCATGAAATACTTAAAAATTGGTAGGACCAAGATAACAGGGTGTCCCGGATATTTACAAATTTGTTCACTAACCGATCGTAATGAAATTTGGTTGGAATGTGTAGAATCGTAACAGCCTTTAGCACGAAATACTTAGACGTTGGTAGGACAAAGTAAAAAGGGTGTCCCGGAGATTTGAAAATTTGAATTTTTTAGTTTTTATCAAATCAAAGAACTCGATGGGTAAATTTCATATCAGTCGCTTTTTTCCAGTTTGGAGTAATAGTAACGGCGTTACAGCTAATAAATCCAGTTAATATGTGGAGCCATAATATATGGTAAATCTATTTTTGGATTGGGCTAATTAAAAAGTGTTACAGAATGAAAGGCGTTAGCCTTTCATTCTGGAACGCGTTTATTTAGACCAATCCAAAAATAGATTTACGAGAAGCATTTCATTAACATTGTGCATAATTCTTATTTATTACCTATAAAATATATGTGCAAAATGATTCACTATGTATGTATTAAAAACCTAAAAAACCCTCGTATTGCGGGCGCAGCCCTCTGTACGCCGGTATTTTTTATACAATAAAGTTCTTTCGTAATTTTCATAAGATTGGTTTTATCCTGCAATTACCCCTATGAAAGCTCCCCGCCAAACAGCATTGCAAAAAATTAGCTTCCACCAAACAAGCGCGGGTGCGTTACGCGGTACACACAACACAGACTCCACATACGAATTGGAAAATTCAGCGTGGTCTATCGCGGCGGAAATTATTTCACAAATTCTGACGCAAACCGCACCACGCTGTTTTGGTGGAAACTATTAACTAATTCAATCACTTTTGAATGCATATCCTTGCGAGCATTTTGGCGGAATTGTATTATATCAATCCTTTTTGCGGCTGACAACCTTTTCTTTGGCGGAAACTTTTTACAACAGAGTTGTTTTTGTGAGATATCATATTTTTTTGCAGTTTTCAATTGACAAAATCACCTTAACATAACAATAAATGAATGCGTTTATTTCCTTGAAATGAAGACGATATTCACTGCCCTTTTATCACGACCATGTTTGAGAACATAATAACAATAATAACCCACTTGGTAACCTTTGTAACCTTAGCGTCCTTCGTAACCTGAGGTGTGTGTGTTTTGCGAACCTCTACCGTTTGCTGGAAGCTTTAGGATCATCGGGATGTTATTTATTTGGAACTTTGAGCCCTTGCCGCCGCTCTTGCAGACGCTTTACAACTGAAAACTTTAGAGAACATATACAAGGGATTGTTCGAAACAGTCCTGCCAAATCACAAAACTATACGATTCTTTTCTAGGCATTTTTCGGGCCTATCCCCGACTTTTGCAAAATGCTTCCTTTAAAACATATAAAAAGAATCGACATTAGTGTGGGTGGACAGCCGCCATCGCCATCTCGCAATTTCATTCTGTCAGTCGAAACCGACAACAATCGTGCTTCATGCACTATTTTTGGGAAAAGAAAAAAGAAAAAAAAATTTTTTTTTCCTTTTTTCATTTCATTCATATAAAAAGATTTAAGCGAGAAACTCTATGTATTTTTTCACATTTTCCGCTGTATCTTTTTTTCTACTCCACGGATCGGACCAAACAATAGCCTATGCACACCTTCACGACAGACTCTATCAATGGGAAAAGAGACCAAATCCCGAGATGCCCTCTGCAAGGCTGTAGCCCTGTCAATGAACGACAAGAACAACGAGAACAAGATTTTCGAAAAAATGCGATTTTCAAACTCTTATATATCCAATGTTTTTCATCGTATCTTCTTGAAATTTTCTACACTTCGTAAGACGGCGCGAACGACAACCTTTACCTAATTTGAACACTCAGGACCAACCAGGGTCCGAGCTACAGAGATCCGAAAACCCATACTTGTTCCGTCGTGTAAACATAGTCTTAGTCGCTTCTCACTTTTGATTTGTTCAAATTTCTTCGTTTTTCTTTGGCGGGCGGGACGCTCCCGCGTCCCTAGATTTCGCTATTCTAGCTTTGCAGATATTAAGGTTTAAGTCGTACAAAATCTTCAAATGCCTGTGGCAGCTAAGGGGTAAAGAATTGGGGGTATGTTACGCAAAACATTTTTTCTGGAAATCAATCATATGAGGAATCACAATCCAGTGCACTTATGCGGCAATTTCCGGACACCCTGTATATCAGGAGGTTGATATCCTTGTACATATATCGCTAGACTTCACCCATGTGATTGCGAAAGTGCAACAGCATCCTGTCAGGAGATCACTTTTACACTAGAAAAAAAAAATAGGTGTACGCTGATTGAATCCGCTATGAGAAACAGATAAACCAATGAAAAGATCAGTGTAGGGTCAAAAACAATGTTGAGTATATTTAATAAAACAAATAATTTCGTCTTTTATTTACAATCACAATACATATTTACTTGCTACAATAACATGGAATACTGAATACGTTGTACAAACATAAACATAACACTAACTAAAAGAAATTGTACATTGCCATGTAGGCAGTGAAATTATCGCTTTCGGATTTACGATAAAATTCCAAATAACAACCTGAATCTCCTGGAATGAAAATCACAGATCCACGGCGTAGTGATAGCTCACCGTATGTGCTGGTTTTTAGGATTGCCTCGCCATCTAGAACGAGTAAAATCGAAGCATATTTTGAATGTCGCATTTTATAGAATGTGTTGGTGATAGGAATGTGTATGCGACCAACGGAAAAATCTTTAACGGGCGGTACGAACAACTCGAGATCGTCAATTTTGGCCGATTGAAAGAGTTTCTTTTCGCCAGGCTCGCTAATGTAGTTAACAGTATCAATGAGTGTTTGAATGTCTTTGAATTTCGGTGTGAGTCCTGCACGAATGACGTTATCCGAACATGCCATGCATTCAATACAATCGCCTTCCAAGTAAGCGTGCAATTCCTTAGCGCCGAGAAATATTGCCTGTCCCGGTTTTAGGTTAATTACGTTCAGGAAGAATGGGCTTAGGATTCCGACATCGTTGGGGAAATCGTTGCAAAGTGTTGCGAAAATCTCTTTGAGACCGTTTGATTCAAGTTCTGTAAAGTAAGAGTGTAAAAACAAAGACTGTTAGTAGCATTGAATAATATATCTCAAAATAATTAAATTTGAATAGTAATTTAAATTTTCTGTAGATTCCTATTTCCAGAAGTTTGCAATTTGGTAGACTTATGCTTGAAAGCAGCAATGCAGCAGGCGAGAGCAGCACCATGCATTTTAAATGGGTGACGGCATGTTGGCGGCATGCTGCTGCTGTTCAACAGCACAAGTAAAATGACGTCACCCATTTAAAATGCATGGTTCCGCTTTTCGTTCTATTTCCAGCATTATGCTTGAAACAGATTAGACGCGTTGAATGCTGCTTTCTTCGGCAACAACGCGTCTAATCTGTTTCCAGCAATATTCAATTGAAATGATCGAAACAATTGTTATTCATTAGACTATTTAATAAAACAGGACAGAGTACTGTGTGTAGTGGTGGTTACCAGCACGTTATTGCGTGCCCCTCCTCCCTCTAAGACGATAATTGACACACGTCAACTTTGGCAAATTTTGTGATTTCTGTAGTATTCTCCTTCGTACTGACAACTTTAGAGCGCTTAATAGACTTACACATCCGGCAAAGTCTTGAGAAATCAGCACTTTCGAAATCACAGCATGTATTCGTAAAGGGAAAGTCCACGGAAACGGCTCTCCACGAAGTGGTCCATATCATCCAACACAGCCTTGAATACAAACAATACACGTTATCCGCTTACCTCGACATAGAAGGGGCATTCAATAACGTTCGCATTGAATCTGTTTATGAGGCTCTCTCAGACTTAGGCGTTGATCCAGAGCTTGAGTCCTGGACAGAGACACTACTAACGACCAGAGTAATCCGTGGTGACTTAGGAAGCAGCCACTTGACTAAATTTTTGTGCAGAGGAACACCTCAGGGTGGTGTCATCTCTCCACTATTATGGCTAGTAGTAATTAACGAAATCCTAGCTAGGCTTGACAGGGAGAGGATTAAGGTGGTCGCATATGCGAATGATGTAGCGATTGTAGTATCAGGAATGTGTCACTCCGTGGTCAGTCAGATAATGGAAAGAGTCCTTGGTTTGGTCAGCAAATGGGCCACAAGTTGTGGCCTGGGAGGACAAAACTGATGCTGTTTACTACAAAAACCAAAATACCGCCTTTCTCGCTCCCGAAATTAAATGGACATCAACTGCAATTAGCGCCCAGCTGTAAGTATTTGGGCGTTATTCTGGACTCAATACTCAGTAGTTGAAGTTGAACATTGTATTGCTTTTTACGTCTGCAAGACAGTATTTAGCAAGAAATCAAACCAAAGATGGTACTTTGGGTACACACGGCGGTGGTACGACCCATCCTAACTTACGGATCACTCGTCTGGTGGCCAGCGCTTGGTAAAGGCTACAATGTAACAAAACTTGGTAGAGTGCAGAGATCGGCTTACCTTAGCAAAGGGGGCATGAGAACATGCCCGAGGGATGCGCTGAAGGTAATCCTGCATCTTCCACCCATCGATCTTTTTATCAGCCAACTGGCAGCATGTAGTGCAGTCAAGCTCAAAGAGTTAAGCTGCTGGAGTGCTAGGCCATACGGCCACAGTAGAATTCTAAACCAAATCCCACAAGACGTACGCAATGTTGTAACGGATCTCAAAGTGCCCAAAACTAAGCTTTGGCACATATTAATAACTTACTTATCTATAAGGCTTTGGGAAGAACTTTAATGTCAAATTCCCAACTAGAGGTGAGTGGAAAGAGAGTGAGGTGGTCAAGGATTTTGACATCACATTCTTCACCGATGGATCTAAAATGGATTGTGGCGTGTGTGCCGGAATCTTCTGCAGATCACTAAGTATCTCTGAATATTACCGTCTTTTACCAACCAACCCTTTCTTGTGAATAACGCGTTACAGTTTATCTATAACGATTTTTGTTAGTTGTTGTCAGTTACTTACTCAATGATGTTCTGCACAAAGAGGCGCCCGTGAAGGCGGGTACATTTCCAAGAACTTCGGAAATGCAGAAATTGGTACTTCTCCAGGCTCCTATGATGCGGGAAAATCTTGGGGCAGATCATTTTCCATAGACTGTCGACGATTCGAAAACGGTACATGCTTACCCATAGTAACGTTTCTATACGCGCTGCTCTGGAAAAGGTGAATGGCGCAGAGACTTGACTCTGTAATATTAGCAATAGCAAAAAATCCAGAGTGCATCACACCGGTGAAGCGATCACAACGATGATAGATTCGAAGCAGAACTTTTAAGAGCATCTGCAATATGTAAATCCTAACAAACGCTATCGCGGTAATGATTATGCCCAATATAGGAGGCCCAATACCAAGTAGGAGAATATTTTACTGGACAGAGTGATTACATCGATCATATTGTATGCCTCATTGGTCTGGGTAAGTTCACTACCTTCCATCGGATTTGTCCGAAAAATATGCTCGGTTTACGGGAGATGCGTAGTACGCTCTGGGGACCGAGCCACCTCTCACAAACCTGCCTACGTTGTCGCTGGAGTGATTCCAATTGCCACGTATGTTGATTAGACATGACGACGACGTAATCAACAACATGCACAGTAGAAGCAAAGTCCCAAAGGCACTGGCACTGGCACTCCTGGGACAAGGACAAAGAAACCATGCTGGTAACGAGCAGCCCCTGACTATGCTGCACCGGTGTGGTCACAAGCCGTATTTGACACGAACTGGAGCAAGATCCTGCCATGTCAGAATGCTACTCTACGAACCGCTACAGGTTGCCACCTGATATCGCCCCAGGATCATATACATCAGGAGATCAGTATGTTCCAGTGCGAGAGCATAATCTTCTCCTGTCTCTCCAATGGCATGGATAAAACTTCCCATACTCCACGGCATTTCATCTCTCTCGAGAGAAGTCCAGAGATACAAACGGGTATCTCCCGATAGTTACGATAGCGCAGCATAGCACGCGGCCATCGCATTCGTTGTGAATCGGTTCACAGGGAGACAAGGTAGTAATAGATCCCTCTCAGAGAGAGCCACAAGAGCGACACTGGCTCACCTTAAGTCAGACTAGGCGCCTCAATTCCTACCTATAACCCCGATGGGGGTTCGTAGCACTGAAGCCGATGGACCTATTGTACTATCGCCCTGGTCATCTGTGGGCAGGACTACGCCTGACGATCGAGCTTGATCGTGCTAAGAAATGAGCTGAGTTTACTGATTGACGTCGACGCTATGTCGTCCGTGTCTGGATAGGCCACTCCAAATTGTGTCCAGCGGCGTTGGGCCAGAGCATCACACTCGCATAGGACGTGGGTCGAGGTCTCGTTATCCTCTTCGCAGAATCGGCAGCTCGCGTCTTGTACGAGCCTCATTGTGCGCAGAATTGATCTCAGGCAGGAGTTGCCTGTAAGAATCCCACATATGGTACGTACCTTATTTCTGGTTAGCTGAAGTAGCTCCGCTGCTCTTTTATGGGAGTATCCTGCTATGAACAGTTTGGATTGCCTGAGCCCGGGTAGATTGTCCCAGTTCTCAGATGCCTTAATTTGTTCCTGGTCATTGATTAGTCTGTTTACTAAACATGTAGAGATGCTACTCATCCGTCTGTTCGTTCCCCGTGATGCCTATATGACCTGGGACCCAGAAGAGTGTTAATCTATTGTTTACGCCTAGTTTGTCCAGTGCATTCAGACAACACTGTACCAGCCTTGACGTAACGATGTACTTGGTGAGTGACTTAATAGCCGCTTGGCTGTCTGAGAAGATCGCTATTCGTTTATTTTCATAGTTAGCACGCAAACATAGATCGGCGCAGGTTGCAATTGCGTGCACTTCTGCCTGAAAGACAGTAGTGTGGTGCCCCATAGGTATAGATACTCTGTGATCTGGACCAACCACACCTGCTCCTGAACTTCAGTTGTTTTGGAACCGTAAGTAAACCATTTTATGGTCTGTGGGTGCAGCTTAGCGAAATTAGACTGCCACTCCTCTCTGCTCCATGTTTCAGCCTCGAAACGGCGACCACATGAGATCTCGTTTGGAACGTGATCGGAAGGCATGTTCGCAATATTGATGTTGTTGAGAGATTTTAGCTGCCCCTTGGTAAGGTCCAGATTGGCATCGGTCGCGATGAGTCGTACCAGTGCCAGTTTTACCTCGGTTTCGAGGTGTATGTCAACTGGGTGTAGGTGAAGTAACACCTCTAGAGCGCTGCTAGCGCAAGATCGGAGTGCACCGGTGGTAATGAGACATGCTAGTCTCTGTACCTTGCCTAACACAGACTTACCCTCGTGGTCAGGGCTCTCTTCCACCAGAGCACAGCACCGTAGTCTAGAGTGGGTCTAACTATTGCTCTGTAAATCCAGACCATAATGGAGGGTTTCATACCCCAGGTTTTCCTTACGAATTTTTTGCATGTCCACAGGGTTCTGGTGGGTTTTTCAGCCGCGCACCGCTTCGACATGCTTTTGCCAGTAAAGTTTACTGTCGAGAATTACCCCGAGGTATTTGACTTGATTTCCAATTGGTAGATGGGTGTTGTACATTAACGGGCGTCTGAGTTCAGCACGATTTCTATTCCTAGAGAATGGTATGATGATCGCTTTGGATGGGTTTACTCGCAGCCCGTTCGCATTACACCATTCTTCAACTATTTTTAGTGCTGGTTCGAGTAAGTCAGGTAATGATTCCTCAAACAAACCCTTTACCACTATAACCACATCGTCGGCATTACCCTGCACGGAGAAGCCATTGGACATATGCTTCCACAAAAGTTCGTCTGCAACCAGGCACCACAGGAGGGGCGAGAGTGCGCCCCCTTGTGGGCAGCCTCTAGTAACCTCAGCAAGGAGAGATAGTTCGTTGATTAGGCAGACGACTTTTCTGGTGGAAGAAGGGATGCTCCATCCGTCGTCGTATTTCCTGCCATCTTGTTTCTCAATGCTCTTTCAATTGCATCGAAGGAAGTATTATCGGATGCCCTTCGATGTCCAAGAAAGCAGCAAGTGCGGTATTTTTGGCCTCAGAAACTATGTTGATCTCCCACAAAGCGATAGGTAGGGCAATCCCTAGCTATGCAGCACCGGTGTGGTCACAAATCGTTTGTGACATGAGCTGGAATCAGATTCAGGCATGGCAGAACGCTGCTCTATGTATCGCTACAGGTTGCCATCCCATGTCGTCCCAGGACCATCTTCATCAAGAAACTAGCATGTTATCAGTACGTGATCCCAATCTCCTCATGTCTTTCCAATATCTGGTCGGTTGCTATTGAGATGATCACCCAAACTATCATCTCATGGTATATACTCCCCCTCCACAACATGTCAGGAGTGGAATCAGAGATCTCGAGAGAGATGTCCAGAGATACAAACGGGTCCCTCCCGATATATTCGATAACACAGCATACCATGCGGCCATCGCAGATATTCACACAACCGTTGTGAGTCGGTCAATAGGGAGATTAGGTCCGAATAGAGTCCTCTCAGTGCCCCCACACCCCAGGGTTTGAGTCGCTGTGCATGTCTGTGGATGTGCTCTAAGTTTCGTCATCGTTCTCGCCTATTGTCTCAAGCGACAAGAACGTAGCAGCTGCAATAGGGTTGTCTCATAATGCCCTCGGAGTGAGGTTAGTGGCTGCACCCGGGCATCGAAACAGGTGGTTCACATCATGTGGCGCACCACCGCAGCTCGGACAAGTGTTCTGGATGTCCGGGTCTATTCGAGATAGGTACGAATTGAGGCGTGAACAAAAACCCGACCTAAGCTGGGCTAGTGTCACTCTTGTGGCTCTCGGGAGCCTAGTCTCCTCAGGCGATATGAGTGGGGGGGGGCACTGAGATGACTCTTTTCGGACCTAATCTCCCTATTGACCGATTCACAACGGTTGTGTGAATATCTGCGATGGCCGCATGGTATGCTGTGTTATCGAATATATCGGGAGGTACCTGTTTGTATCTCTGGACGTCTCTCTCGAGATCTCTGAGTCCACTCCTGACATGTTGTGGAGGGGGAGTATTGTCCATGAGATGATAGTTTGGGTGATCCTCTCGATAGCAACCGACCAGATATTGTAAAGACTTGAGGAGATTGTGATCACGCACTGATAACATGCTGGTTTCTTGATGAAGATGATCCTGAGACGACATGAGATGGCAACCTGTAGCGATACGTAGAGCAGCGTTCTGGCATGCCTGGATATTATTCCAGTTTGTGTCACAAACGGTTTGTGACCACACCGGTGCTGCAGTTGACCAACATAGTTTCATTGTCCTTGCCCCAGGAACTCCCTAGTGCCTTTAGGACGTTGTTTCTACTGTGCATTCTCTGTCGACTACGTCCTCGACATGATCTTTCGACTTCATCATGGTATCTAGATAGACACCAAGGATCTTGGGGTTGGTAACAGTAGGAACAACGTCTTCTGCATGCTTACCAGTACGGATCGCAAGCACCTCCGAAAATTCCTGCGTCCAGGTGGTGAGAAGAGTTGCAGTACATTTAGAAGGCGAAATGACAAGGTTGCGGATATTGAAGAACTCCACCAGTTTCTCAATATAGTCATTCAGTCGAGCACACATGCCGTTTAAATCATTCCCCGAGGTGAGTACGGTGCAATCGTCTGCATAGGAAATTTGTTCGATACCTTCCGGTGGAAGGCTCGATAGGTAGATGTTAAACAATGTAGGAGAGAGTACGCTACCCTGTGGAACTCCCTGCTTAATTTTCCTATGCTTTGAACAACTGCCCCGAAACTCTGTGAAGGATTGCCTCCCAGCTAGATAGTTGGCAATCCACCTAACCTCGTGTGCAGGAATATGCATATTTAGGAGATCGGCCAACAACGCAGAGTGAATGACCGTGTCGAAGGCTTTCGACAGGTCAAGGGTTGTGACGGTTCTGTCACAGGGCTGTTTCTGGTTGAGGCCATTTTGGATGTGATGGGTTATCATATCCAGGGCTGTTGTGGTGCTATGCATCTTCCTGAAGCCATGCTGGTGAGAAGCTAGCTCAGCTTGCGATACAAGGATGGGGTGGATGAGTGCTTCGTGCGTTTTTGCAACGGGTGATAAAATTGTGATTAGACGGTAGGATTCGGCGAGTTTCGCGCTTTTACCGGGGGATAATTCGTCCCTTTTTCCAGAATTCAGGGATGACAAGCGTGGATATCGACAAGTTGAAAGCAAACGTTAGATATTCGATGGCCGGAAGATCTAGGTGTTTTAGCATGATCATTGAAATGCCATCTCGTTCAATGGCCTTTGATTTTTTCGCATTCTTGATTGCTGCTGAAACTTGGTCCGCTGCATAGGTAGGGATGATGTCAACCGTTCGGTTGCGAATCCTTCTTTATACCCGTCACTATGTGAAAGGGTATATTAACTTTGTCATGAAGTTTGCAACGCACAGAAGGAAGCACCTCCGACGATATAAAGTATATATATTATTGATCAGCGTGACGAGAGAAATCGATTGAGCCATGTCCGTCTGTCTGTCTGTCTGTCCGTCTGTTGCAACGCAAACTAGTCCCTCAGTTTTGAAGCCATCGAGCTGAAAATTTGTATGCAAGTTTTTTTTTAGTGTACGCTGTATATATGTCGGAACGCATGGAATCCGACCATGGGGTCATGGGGCTGCCCCTGAAAATTAGGTTTTTCTAGGAAAAACTTTTTTCTTTATGCACCAATCTTAACCAAATTTCACCCAAGTGTGTTCCTAGTATAGCCTCAAAAGATATCTAGAAACGGATGGAATTGGAACATTACGTCATAGGGCTACCATACAAACGAACCATTGAAAATTAAGTTCTTCTAAGAAAAACTTTTTCCTTTTTAATCCGACCGTAACCAAACTTCATCCAAATGTGTTCCTAGTAAAGCCTCAAAAAATATCTAGGAGCAGATCAAATCGGAACACTGCATCATAGGGCTGTCATACAAACCAACCACTGGAAATTAGATTCTTCTAAGAAAAACTTTTTTCTTAATGAACCAAACTTAACCAAACTTTGCGCAAATGTGTTTTTAGTAAATCCACCAAACATATCTAGGAACAGATGAAATCGGAACACTACGTCATAGGGCTCTCATACAAACCAACCGCTGGAAATTAGGTTCTTGCATGAACAACTTTTTTCTTTGTGAATCAATCAACCAAACTTCACCCAAATGTGTGGCCAGACGTACACCATTTTGCTGTACAATACCTAAAGCATTTTGACCTGTCGTACAGCATTAGTAAATGTACAGCATTCCCAACGCCACACCAAAGAAGCCTAAATGACTTCATAAAAACCTCCTCGGTGAGGCCTGTAGTCAGTCTGTTAGGTGTTATTAGCAGGATAATCGCACTCTCATGTGGCAAACATTCATTTTCGATAATTTCGAAACTCTTTGGTCAATCGTTCTAAAATTTAATGTACCTAAATGTAAGCGCCAGGTAGCTCCACAACCTGGGGATTACATTTACTTACATTTCTCCATATTTTAGGGTCGCCTATCTGCGTTCGACAGTTACAGCTGCCCAAATCGCACTTTCGACTTTTCTAATCGACAACTCTATAAAATGTGTCCAATAAATTTGAAAATGGGCAGAGTTGTGAACATTTCAAGGCTCTAGCTCACACTTGTAGCTGTAGAGCTATACTTGGCGCTCACCGCTCACATTGTCTCCAAATTTCAAGGTCCTACTTATCTGCGTTCTGGAGTTCAATCGATTTAATCGAAAATTGTCTCTAATTCGGAAATTTTGGAGCGTAAAATTTTGAAATTCCCAAGCATCTATAGCTGCCAATACTCAGAAGTAACAGCCATGTAAAGATGCGATTTAAATTTTTCACAAAACGATGAATTACTGTACTCCATCCGATTCCCCTATCAACCTCTTTAGGAAAAAGAAAATTCAAACTATAGGACTCTGCAAGGATTTCCTCTATATGTTGACCAAATCCAATAAAGTAGCGATAAATCCCCAGAGAGTCGCCATCCGCTTAAGAATTCTCTACGCAATGAGGTATTAATTTATCTATTGTAATAAACAAAACGAAACTTTTAAATAGGTAGGTACAAGGAGGTGTAATTTTCGTACTTCAAATAAACAGCTTCATGATTTTTGCCTCAGGGTCACGCATAGTCAGAGATAGGGAAAGGGCCATCATCATCCCAACAATGCTGCTGAGACTGCAGTTTCGAACACTGAAATTCAAAAGTTGAAAAAAAAATTCCTAACCCTAAAAAAAAATCGGGTTCATTGTGTTAAACAAATGTTGGTTTTGCCCCTTTTAAACGAGATCCTGGCTACACTTCTCCCATGCCTGTTATAACTTTGCGTCTTAAAACATACATTTGCACTTCACATGCTGATGATGTTTTGTTAATGAGAACATTTAGAAGTTGAGGGATCCTTTCTGGGTCCCGTTTAGTACCAACAGAACCTTGCTAGGACGTATCCAGGATTTAGCCAGATATCAGAAATTATGACATTATTAGAATCTTGTTGTTAATTGTAGACACTAGTTTCGGCGCTGCCCCAATGCATAATATGCCTCCTGTCCCACTGTTCCTGTGTCGAATCCAATTTTATCGCTTGACGAGGCTGGGCGAGCACGAGTGCACGCACGATTACTTAATTGCTCCGCTATCATCGGAAGCAGAGAGTGCCACGTCTACAACGCCAAAGACTTCTTTTCTGTACAATTATAGAAGGGCTCGTGGGCCATGGCATATGCACGAAGCAGCAACTATGGAACTATGGAAAGTACGATCGCATATTCGGTGCTCGCGTCATGCTGCTTTTGCTTTCCCTTCGCACGGCTCAAAAAAAATTCTTCATTCTTACAGGGAAATATTTTATTTCAAATTGTGTAGCCTGTATGAGTTCTTACGAAATTTGTTGAAGTTTCCATTATGAAAAACCATCCCTATTTTGGGTCACCAGATTTTTTGTGTGTTCCAAATTGTTTATTATATAGTCACTACTTTCGTCCAGATGACACAATTTATCTGACTGTAAGCTTAATTTTGGCAGAGTTTTAGGAATGAATAAATTAGAAATCTGTAGGAAGTTAGGGACTCCTGGACCCCTCCTCTGGCTACGTCCCTGGAACCTTGCTTTCCCAAGGTTCACCACACATTTCCCAGAATAAAGGCTACTATTCTTGCTGTATTCCGTTTAGGAAGATATCACTTATGAAAGGATGGAGAATATGTGGTCGTTTTATGGCATCCGTCATGGTGGTAGCCTCGTGACATACAATCGACGCCGCTTAATGCGATCATATCGGGATCTTGCTGTTTTGAAAACATTAAGCGAATGATAACAAATAATAAAATAGTACGATTGAGGGTTTGCCTGAAAACCGAATTCCGGAATGTGTACTGCATTGGGCCTTCGGGAATCAGGTCATCTTAGGCTAGTAAAGCTTCAAAAGATATTTAGGAATGGATGAAATCGGAACATTACGTCATAGGGCTGTCATACAAACCAACCCCCAAATATTGGATTCTTGTAAGAACAACTTTTTTTCTTTTTGAATATTAACCAAAATACATCCAAGTGTGTTCCTGGATTAACCCCAACGTATCCAGAAACAGATGGAATCGGAACACGTTATTGGGCTGCGGTAGACATTTTTAACACAAAAGGAGCTTCGGTTTCATTCAAATGTGACGGGTATTCAAATTTCGGCCGCGCCCGAAATTAGCCTCGGTCTCGTTTTATCTTGCAGTTGAGCATCTTGGTCTTGGGGTGTTCAATAAATTGCTTATTGAACAAGCTCGCGCAGAGTTTTGGATTTGCGGTGGTTTTCTTGCCGAGCCGAATCTGATGGCTACACTGCCCTTGTCTTTCGTTGGGTGAGACAGGGCGCGGATCGTAGCCCATAGTTTGCTGACACCTTGTGAGAGGTTGCAGCTATCTAGACGCTTGTTGCATTTTTCTTTTTTATAGGTGTTAACTAGTCGATTTATTTCGGAGTTTAGCTCTTGAATTCTGGGGTCTGCCGGATTTGCGCGTCTTAAATCGTCCCGTTCGTCGGCTAACCTTGCGGCAGCAGTTGGGAAATATGGCCGAACTTTGGGGATACGCCCTGCCGGAATGTAGCGAGCTGCTGCTATGACAATGACGTTCCTTATATTCTTTTCGGCTTCCCTAGCGTTCGTTGGAGTAGGTAGCGCGGCGAACTTCGTCGAAGTGAACGCAGTGAAACCCTCCCAATTTGCCTTTTTGTGGTTGATAAACGTACGCCGTTCTGACGTCGTCAGGTTGGAGTGGACCAATATCGAACTTATAGCCAGATGATATAAGCTGGATGCTGGTGGAACATACACATATGGCCATAATAATAAGTACACTATCGGTTTTTTACATTTTTTGACAACAACTTACTATTTTCCGTAAGGATTTGTTTTTCTATTCATTGGTGTATGCAACAAGCGTTAAATTAAAAACAAACAAAAATTCTTAAGGGGCGAAAAACGCATGGTAGGTACGAAAAAAGACGTTTTGAGTCCGAAAATTTGAAATAGTGGAAAAATTATTCTCTCATTAACGAAATAAACCAGCTAAACATTGTATTTGCTGTGTAATTCATTAAACTAAATAAAAGTAGTCTCAAATGCGTCAAATAGGTCCATGTAAGGGCCTTAAGGATAACTGTCGATCTCATTATAACTATGGCGAGAAAAGTTCCCTTTGCTTGACTGATGATTTTCGCAGTAAATATTGAAAATATAGAATCCCTTTGAAAAGTTAATCGGAGAATACAAGAAGTAAAGCAGTTTTCGTAAAAAGTTTAGAACTTTCCATGGCGATGTCAAAAAGTGTTGACAGTACAAGAAAATTTTGTATGGATAGTTCTTCTTGTTTCATACCGAACAATGAAAACTCACAGAATATTTTGTTTTATTTATGAGATCGTAATAAATTTCATTGGAAGCTACTCTTATCGTAATATTCTTCATTCAGGAAAAGAATAATATGATATACGGTACATCAACTGGCTATTTCCAATGGAGTCGGAAAAAACTTAGTCTGTGGCTTAATTTTCATAGTTTGGTTTCGTTCAAATGTACCTAATAACCGTTACTATAAGGCAATTTCCATATAAGAAATGTTAGTTGATAGTCCCAGAATATTTCACTGATGAGCCCATACACTTTAAATGGGGATTTCAGCAGGATATTAACCCTAACCATACCTCACAAACTGGTCAAGGATCCGCTTCAACCAAATCGAGTGGCTTTTCACGTTGTTACTAGAGTCAAATTGAATCCAGAATGTTTAGGGAGAGTTGAATCAATGAACTAGAAACAAAGTTTTCACAAAACGGACCAAATACGGAATTTCCTGGAAGTAACTGGATATATGGATGCATGGGAACTTAAGAGTAATTCTTCACCATAGGGCCAACAAAAACCTTTTTTTCAAAAGAATGGATCATTTACTTTTAAATAATAAAATAAATCGAATTCTTGTCGAATCAGAACATAATATTTTAATTAAAACCAGTTTTAATCAAATTAAGTGACATGTACTTATTATTTTGTCCAGCCTATTTTAGTCAGTTCGTACTTTTTCAAGGTAGATGAAAGCTGTTATTTATTAAAATATGCTAATTTACATATTATTTGATTCCTCACCAATTAAGTATTTAAATCTTTCCATATGATTTTATTTACTCAAATAACTACTTGGCTACAGGGTGATAAGAAAAATTCGTATGGGTGTACTTATTTTTTTGTGTAGATGTTTATAAGTTCGATATTGGTATTGCCGGATTTAACGGCAATAGCTTGCATTTCCGCCGTGTCGTCGTTGAAACGAATATATAATACACTGTATTGCACGGTTCTGTGTATTCCTGGATTCGACCCTGCCCGCCGACTCTACCGCGCCTCAAAAGTATGTAATCGCCGCGGATGTTAAATTCGGGAGTTGAAGGTTGGAGCTTTGTCTCCTGAAATGCCGCTATCAGAATTTTGCGCGTACTCATGAAACGGACTATCTCGTCGATCTTCAGACGGATGCTATTGCAGTTAAACGGCAATATGGTGAGTGGGGTGTACACTGCTGCAGGGTGTGCAGGTGTTAGACTTGAGTGATTATGTTTTGTTGTATTGTTTACTGCGGGTGGCGGTGGTAGAGAGCTGGGGCTAGAAATGGCCGGAGACGGTGGTGGGCCATTAGCTTGTGAGCTAGGGCCTGTGGTGGCTGGGGCCGACCCGCGGTCAGACACCCTGGAGCAACAAAGGACAACTTGTCATAATCTCTCATTTTCCTTAGGCCTGAGCAGTAGAAATAACACCATTCTCTGTAGCAGGTACACCTCACGGACCTGGCATTCCCGAAGATACGTCGGTTACATACACAGCAGATGTAGATTTCGGGACCTGGATTGGTCTCGATGCCGGCGCGGATTAGAAGAATTGAGAGCAACCGTGCTGAGATGAAATGCTCCCAATTTGACGAAAAAACACATAGAACGCGGTCGCAGATATGAACCAACCATAGAAGGAAGTAAACTGAACTACAAAAAGTACCTACCCTTATACCAACTTATAGTTGTCTGGGAGGTGCAAAAGACCTTATTACGACGATAATGAAATAAATAGCACCAAAATGATCAAATCGAATTGATTAGCTTATTCCAGATTTCTAGAATCAAAAAAATTATGAAACATAATTTTGAACTGAAAAATTTTACTGGAATGATCATGTGGAAAAGGCTTTCGACTGCGTTTGGCATGATGGTCTTATTCACAAATTGTACACTTATGGCTTTCCTGTCTATCTTGTCAAACTTATAGAAAATTTTTAAAAAGATCGTCTTTTTTACGTCAACATTAATGAGTCCAAATCTTCACAGTTCAAGATCCTGGCCGGGGTTCCTCAAGGATCTGCACTTAGCCCCATTCTATTTAATATCTTCACGTCCGATATGCCGATACCAGAAAATTGCAACGTTGGATTATTTGCAGATGATACTCTCCTTCGTAGCTCCGAATGTCCTTCATACATTACAAATAATCTTCAAATTGGGTTTACAACACTGCAGAATTATTTCCACAAGTGAAAAATTAAAATTAACGGTAATAAAAGGAAAGCTATGTTTTTACTAGAAAGCGTAAGCCCGAATATCTACCCAGTGGACCTTTATGTTTGGACAATACCGATATTAACTGGAATAGAGAGCACATAAAATACTTGGGTATCTTACTAGACAAAAAGCTGACCTACAAAGCATAGTCAAGAAGGCTGACTCTAACATAAAAGCGCTTTATGCGCTAATACACAGGAAGTATACTTTATCGGTTGAAAATAAGATTCTTCTATACAAAATCATATTTCAACCTATTCTTCTATATGGAGCCGCTGCTTGGGAATCATGCGCTACGACTCATAAAAACAGACTCCAAGTTAAGCAAAACAAGATCCTTAAATTGCTACTAGGCCTGCCTTCTTTTATTCGACATCAATGCTTCACGCAATATCAAAAGTAGCGTTTCTTCATGCCAAAATAACTAACATTAAGATAAATTTTAAACTTTCTTGCATCAGCTCACTAAACCCCCTCCTTAATACATTGATTTAACTCAACTCTATCTCGGTCACCTATGTCTGTGATCATCTTATTAGTATTTTAATCTTCATGGCTATTGTTTCTCACTGCACTACATTTACAAGCTCTATCCGAATTTATTTTTAAATTTTGCACCTTTTGCTTTTTCTTCTTGCTAATTTTATTTCAAGTATTCCCTCATTGTGCCTAGTTTCGACAGTATGGCGTATGTCATAACTGTGTCGAGATTAGGAACAATGTCCACACATTCTAGTTTTAAGTTTTATTCTAATTAATGTGAATAGAAGGTTTTAACCCATTTTCCTTCTAAGTCTTCCCAAATTTGAAATTATCAATTCCTCATATTCTGTTGTTTCTTTTTCACTAAATTAGTTCTTTTATTTATAGCTGTAAGAGAAAATTTCTCCATCACATATATTATGTACATACATAATCGATTATAACTCACTCTATAATAAGTTTTTGGTTGAATAAATTGAATTGATGAGCTCAGTAGATCACAACGAATAGAGTTTTTTTCTGGTAAAATTGAAACCTTTTTTTCTCTAGAGCACTCAAAAGCTCACATAGATTGAAGACATACAAATTTTTTTTGTCATGTTATATTAAGGAAGGTGCGCCGTATTAAAGTGGAAAGGAGATGCGAGGAGGATAAAAAAAAAATACCGGCGTACAGAGGGCTGCGCCCGCAATACGAGGGTTTTTTAGAATTTTAATGCATAGTGAATATTTTTTGTACATATATTTTATAAGCAATAGATAAGAATTGTGCACAACATTAATGAAATGCTTCCTGTAAATCTATTTTTGGATTGGTCTAAGTAAACGCGTTCCAGAATGAAAGGCTAGCGCCTTTCATTCTGTTCCACCTTTAATTAGACCAATCCAAAAATAGATTTACTATTTACCCAGTTTGTATAAAAGTACTCCAAGGCAAATCTAAAGGCAAATCTAAAGGCAACGATTTAAGATTTCTGATGGCCTTTGACTAAAAAGAAACTCAGGCAAACGTAGGGATGGCTTGGATTTATATATGAACTGAATTATTAGCTGTAAATCTATTGTTACTGTTTTTTAATCAAGGAAAAGCAACCTTACATATATAAAATGATTCCATTGTGCTCCCTGTCATAAGAGCCAAAGCAAGCTTTCCTATGAGTATTGAACAAGTATACTTTTGCAGCTATTCAGGGACACCCTGTTAACTTGGTTCTACTAACTTCAAAAATTGTTGTGGCTAACACTATTACCATTCTATGCATTTCCACCAAATTTCATGTTCATTGTTTCATCAAGTTAAAAGATATGCATTGAAGAAATGCTTAAGAGGCTTGCATTGTGAAAGGCCCTTACTAAATACTTATTTGGCTATATTTCCGGTTCGGATACAGTTATTCGAATAAAAATTCGTAGACATATTCTATATGTAATTTTCTAAAAACCCTTAGCAGCATTTTCATATTTGGAAACCTAAGAGGGGCTACACACGAACAAATTGAAATTTTACAAATTTACTGTTATTTACTTTTCCTTTGCAAAAGTCAACAGTCTTAATATTTAACGTATATAAGGCCCTACCGACCAATCTTTGTGCAAAGTTTCATATCGATCCCTATAACGGTTTAGAAAAACGGAGCTCGAAAAGGAAGTTTAACTTTAAACGCCAATAACTTTTTTACCGTTACTCGAAACTGAAAATTTTTAACTGATATGAGGTGTACTCGTTTAGATCTTTGATTTAAATACCCATACGTCAATCTCCGATAAAAACTAAAAAAGTCGACTTTTTTCAAACGTTCGGGACACCCTGTTGTCTTCTTCCTACCAACTTCTAAGGTATATGTGCCAAAGACTGTAACCATTCTACACATTCCTACCAAATTTCATGACAATCGGTTGAGCCGTTCGCGAGTTATTTAGTGAACAGACGGACAGACGGACGGACGGACAGACGGACAGACGGACGGACGGACAAAATCGATTTCATAAGGGTTTTTTGAAAAAAAATTTCTAAAAAACCCTAAAAACACGTCCCCACACATACACATTCCTCCTGCATCGAACCTTCATGGTTATTGTCATGGAGGGGTCTTTTGGCAACTCTTGGCCGTTTCGTTGGTATGAAACGGGTGTGGTCCGCCCCGAAGAGGCGTGAAAAACCTGTATGGTAGCAAACTGCCATCGGGAATGGTCGCCGATAGAACCACCACGGATATGTTTCGATATCTTTGCATACAAACCTGTCCACAACGGCTAAGTAATATTCCACACGGTTTTGTTACAAGCATTGTTTCTATATTAAAATACTCCGAGGTAATCGCAGCGGGTTAGATAGCCAATCCCGCTCAATTGAATATAACAAACTGTGCCACAGAGCTCATTCTGAATTATTATCTGTTAGGGTCAAGTGGTGTATTGTAAATATAAGCGACAACACTATAAATTTATGAGTTTCATCATAAAATTATTGTTTTTATAGAAACGCCCATCCAGTGTACATTAGAGCCATATACACCAACTGTAATTGTGCCAACAGCGAATTAATGTGTTCAGCTACTTTTAGCTAACAATTAGTCGATTTAAATTGCATAATTTCATAACAAATTTGCTTGACGATGTCGATTTCATGTCAATGTTTATAAATATAGCTCAAAGTTCAATTTTAGAAGCTTACCCTCTTGAAGTTTTGGATCAGTCTGAATTCTTTGAATACATTTGGTTACATCGTCCTGAGGTGACGTCATAAGCTTTGCGTAACAAGCCTTAAGAGCTTCTGGCGTATTTTCCTTGAGCCCCTCGACCAAATCGCCGCCAATCAGGCCAGTCAGTGGTTCAAATTTACAACAGAAACTAAAAATTTCCGTCATTGGACGAAATCCGCACAGTGCACGAAATGGAGTCAGGGCAATGGCAAGTTCAGGCTTGTGGTTTGGATCCTTGTAAATATCTGGATAGTCGGCATGAAGTCGCTCAGCCTCTTCCTTGGGGTGAAAACGAAAAAGAGTCATAAATCTGCCAAGAACTGGAAATTTGCTTGCTTACCTTGTCCGGATGCACTTGAACGCTAAGCGATTTTCTGATACTCAGTACTTTGAAGAGAAATGGCAATCGTTTCATGGAGCCATTGGCAGTGTCAGCATTCTCGTCAAGAAATTCGCCCAGCTCTTGGCCGGTGTTCTTGAGGGTGGAGGGGCCGCTGGGGTGATCGCCCATCCAAAACTCTGAGTAAGAAGTTGCATCATCCGGTGTAAAGTTGACCGAGTTCAGTTGTGCCAGCTTGGCAACATTCGATTCCAGTCCTAATTTACCCCATTCGTACGTCTTAACATGACCGACCAGTTCCATAGCGTGAAAGAGGACTCTATAGTTACAATAGGGAATCCTCGCGCGAAAGACACTTCGAAAACACTTTACACTCCGCGAAGACGAAAAAAGACTGCCTGCCCCAATACTGAACTGCAATTCTCAATTACCCACAATTGACGTTTGAAACGTCTGAAGTGAAATATCATAACGTTTGTTGTAATGTTGGTAGGACCGAGTAAATGTCGGTTGCTGTTCGGGATGAAAATGGGTTGACGCTTTTACTATTTTACGGTTCAAGTGGATGATAATTGTCGTTTGCTACAATCCACCGGTTAAAGTATTTAATTGAAATTGGTTGTAGTCAAGGGGGATAATTGGTTAGTGGTCTTGATGAAAAGACCTCGGCACGAGATGTCGCTGGTCAGTCTGGAAAATCTATTACATTCTTCTTCTACTACTACTACATAAGTTATAATTCGTGTTGCACCGGTAATCATATTAGAAAAGGAATCGGCTAGGTTTTTATACAGGGTGTCCCGCATTATGTGGTCAATACTATAAGGGTTGATAGCACAACTTGTTTCAGCAAGAAAACTACTAATACAATCGGAATTTTTTTTAAGGGTTACCTTGTTATCGCTCTTTTTGTGAAAGTCATCCAAAATCGTGACTTCTCATGCAAAATCATAATTTGCAGCCCTCCTGATGACTTAATCCAAGATTTGGTTTCAGTTTCAGAAACTACATAAAATTTCATAAAAACTGAAGTTTTTCCTGTTGCCAACATTATCGCCACTTTCAAGATACAGTTACTCAAACTTAATTCAAATTTTTTTATTCATTTATTTTTTATATTTTACAATTGCAATTTTGTTAAATAAAAATGAAAATAAAGTTTTGAATAAACTAAAAATATTAACTAATGATTAATCATTAAATGGGTATGTTTAATGAATTGGAATAATGCTGCTGGAATTGGCCTCCTTCATGACTGCATAGACTCGACACCTTCGGCGCATGGTCCGAAGGATATCAGGAGAGTTTAGCTTTCCTTTATGTTGTCACAAGCATCATTAATTCGCTGCAGCAGCTGTCCCCGGGAGGTAAAATTTGCAAAATGTTATCCTCCTCTGACAGTCGCTCGGTAGTAATTCCTGAACTTGCGTAAGGTGGTGCGGATACCGGTTGTCCGACTGAAGAGTCCTATGGATCGTCATCCGAGGAGTATCCAGCTGAAGTGCTGCTCTACGCGTGCTCAATTTAAGGTTAGTATCGAAGAGATTAAGAATCTCTTCTTCTTTTCCGACACTATAGTACGGCGAGCACCTTCTCTACCGGTGTGGTTGTGGTTTGGTGTTCGACCTTCTTAGAGAGCCGATACGTTCTTTCGAAGTTACGTCTGCCTGGAATTCGTCGCTGCGGGAATCGCCGACTGTACTCACGAACTGCTTCAAGTCCATTTCATCCTGCGACCCCCTACACAAACACCATATCCGGATACTCTCTATTAGTATAAGAAAATTGGACCGAAATACAGCCATCGAACGGCAAAAATCCTACATCGGAAATTTTTTTTGATTATGGTTGGGGATGGTCCCGAGATGATGGCATAAAAAGTCCCAACCGATCGGGGGTCCGCAACCTTAAAAAAAGGGGGGGGGGGCCTTTTTTTTCGGTTTTTTTGCGATTATTTCAAAAACGGTAAGAGATACAGAAAAATGGTCTGAGGACGAAAAAAACTACATAAAATATCTTTGCAATGATATATAACACATTAGAGTTCAATTGAATATTTCGGCGTTAGAATAGAACATAAATTAGAATATTTTCATTTTAGACCTTTTTTAAAAGCTCCATAACTTTTGAAAGAATGTTAGTTCAGCCGTAAAATGTTGTACAAGTATTAACAACAAGTTTAAGATAATTTTAACGTAAACGCTGAGTCGCTCCGGTCAAGGATCCCCATTATCCCCCCCATTTAAATTTGTCAAAACGGCATGTCCATAACTCCCCCCAAAATTGGAGCAGAGTGCTAAATTTTGGTTTGTTGGGATTGGAGGTCATAGTCACCCCACCCACCAAAAATCAGCTCATTCGGATAAAAACTAAGGGTACCTCCCATACAAAGTGACCCAAGACAACTTTGTTCTACAGTTTATTTTTTTTAAGTATTGATGACTTTGAATCGCAAAATTAATAAGGATAACCTTAAGGGTTCCCTTAAGTATAAGTAGGGACTATGAATTCCGCCCTTAATCTAGTTTATTTCGTCACTAATTTACTTTAGAGTAGCTTCTACCGTTTAAAAGTGAAAAAATAAGAAAGAATAACAGCTTTTCGATTACAGGAGAGAATATTATTATTATTATTATTATTAAGGGATACATAATTAAATTATGTATACCTTATGTGTTTACTTAGCACTAGCTACTGAGGCCTTAGGCTGACGGACAGGAGAGAATAAAACTCTCCTAAGTTTCGAACATATTTCTACAATTGTGCGCGCAGCGACTCTGATTTGTGCGCTCAAGGGTTCAGATACGAAACTTAACAAAAAATTGACCCGTGTGGTTTTTGGGGTTAGAATTATGCCACAGCTTTCCCGGCTTGTCGTAAAAGGCGACTTGAGGGATAGGGTACGTAGGCTTGTAACCCGCGTACTTGAAATTTTCTTTACACTCGAAACATTTAACGAGCCTCGGATACCTCGGACTGATTCTTCGGCAACGACTTTTGGCTATAAACAACGGACCACGATTAGGTTTTGGAACGTTCGAACGATGTGGGGCGAGTGCAACAACATGATACTCACTGAAGTCGAACGGGAAATGACCGCGTATAACATCGCTATATTAGGACTGAGCGAAACAAGATGGCTCGGATCAGGAGTGACTTTATCACCAAGCTCTCATACTGTTTTATTGTACTCTGGAAATGATGACCAAAATGCAGGCAGGCGTCGGAATCCTCTTGACAAGGGATCCCTTATCGATTGGAAACCAGTTTCCGACCGTATTATCACCGCCCGATTCAAATCCAGAGTACGAAATATCACGATAATTCAGTGTTACGTACCAACCGAACCAGCTGATCAAGCTGATAAAGACGTCTTCTACCAACGACTTGGCGACACCTTTGATAGGGCTCCCAGAGGTGACATTAAGATCATAATGGGGGATCTCAACGCTAAAGTCGGGTCAGATAACCAAGGATTGGAACATCTTATGGGAAATCATGGGTTAGGCGACAGAAACCAGAATGGCGAAATGTTTATAGAGTTTTGTAACTCTCGTCAACTCGTCATTGGTGGGACTCTGTTTCTGTTTAAACACAAAGATTGCCACTTATCAACCTGGACTTCTCCAAATGGCAGAACTGAGAACCAGATAGACCATATTGCTGTTTCCAAAACGTGGAGAAACTGTGACCTGGACGTTAGGGCGAAACGTGGTGCTGAAATTGGCAGTGACCATCATCTTGTCATCGCAAAAATGCGCTTACGAACGGCAGCAATCCAGCTTCCGAACCGTGCAAATATTTGCCCTAGGTATAACGTGTAGAAGCTTAAAATTCCATCAACCAAGCGTGCGTTCTCCACCGCTTTGCACGAAAAAGCTAATGCACCACCACCAAATGAGAATCCGCCAATTGAAGATAGATGAAAAGTCGCTAAGGATTCATTTATCATGTGGCGAAGAAACTTTAGAACGATTGGATCGCGGTAGGAGAACATTTATTAGCGACTCTACTTGGTCTCTTATTTCAGCACGCAAGAGAGTTAAGGAGCAGATTAACTCAGCTGCTGACGATTCAGCTAAAGAACGATACAGAGCTGAATACCGTTCGCTCCAAAAAGGCGTTCAGAGGAGTGTAAGACGTGATAAGCGTAACAATATCAACGCGCTTGCGAAGGAGGCAGAGGATGCGGCTCTCCGCGGTGACAGTGGAACACTCTTCAAACTTATAAAGCCATTAACTGGCAGATCTTTATTAACGGAACATCCTGTGAAAGATAAGGAAGGTGTTCTGCTCGTTACCGAAAAACAACAGCTACAAAGATGGAGAGAACACTTTTTAGAGGTCCTGAATAACACTTTCGGGCCTGCAAGTGTATCTTCGTTGCCAGCAGAAGACGTCCCTCAAATAGACGGCATTAGTTCCGGTCCACCATCCAACAAGGAACTAACAGACGCTATCAAATCAATGGACGCCGGTAAGGCCCCGGGAATTGATGGAATTCCGACAGAATTTTTAAAAGCGGATATTAACGCTTACAGCGGATATTCTTCTTTCCTAAATCCGAGAGTGTTGGGAAACTGAAACTCTTCCCAGTGAGTGGAAAAAGGGTCTAATTATTAGAATTCCGAAGAAAGGTGACCTGAAGAGTTGTAATAATTGGCGTGGGATCTGTCTACTTCCTGCTATTTCCAAGTTGATGGCTAAGATTGTTTTAGGACGAATCAAGGAAAAAGTCGATAGCACATTGAACGATGAACAGGCTGGCTTTCGCGAAGGGTTCTCCTGTAGCGACCACATTAACACCCTCCGTATTATCATCGAGCAATCCGCGGAGTGGAGATCCCCATTACATCTCATGTTCATCGACTTTGAAAAAGCCTTCGATAGTGTTGATCGTCAGTACATCTGGGATGCCTTACGAAGACGAAATATTCCAGACAAGATAATCTCCATCATTAAGGAATCCTACAATGGAGCCCAATGTCACGTCTTGCTTTCAGATCCTTTTGAAGTGCACAGTGGAGTGATACAAGGCTGCATTTTGTCACCTATTCTCTTCCTTATTGTCATTAGTGATGTACTCGGCTCCGCACTTCAATTACATCGCAACAAAGGTATCAGATGGAAATTGTTTGATCACCTTCAACATCTTGACTACGCTGACGACATTTGTCTTCTATCAACTAATACGGATGATGTCGCTCAAATGACACTAAATTGCGGAAGTCGTAATGCGGGGCTGAAAATCAATGCTGCCAAGACTAAGTTCTTGAGCACATATCCACGGGGGCAAAGCGGAATTTGTATTTCTGGACAGGCAGTCGAAAAAGTTGATGAATTTTGCTATCTCGGGACCGTAGTTACAGCAGATGGTGGAGCGGATGCTGATGTAAAATCACGGATAAACAAGGCTAGGGCGGCTTTCTTCAATTTGACTCCTTTCTGGCTAAACAACAATATTTCCAGACGCACCAAACTTCGAGTCAACCTGTTCAACCTGGAAGGTGACTAAAGCGATTACAGATAAATAAGTTGCAAACTTTTGTAAATCAGTGTCTACGGCGCATCCTACATATTCGTTGGCCGGAGATCATTTCGAACGAGGATCTCCTCACTATAACTGGCCAAGAAAGGATAGGCACTTCGATCAAAAGACTTAAGTGGCAATGGATAGGTCACACCTTCCGAAGAGGGCCCAATAACATCGCAAAAAAGGCCCTGAACTGGAATCCACAGGATTCCGGAGCAAGACGCCGTGTTGGACGGCCAAGGAACACGGAGAAGATCGGTAATAAGCGAGGCGAAAACGCTAAATCTTACATGGTCGCAGCTAGCGCCGTTGGCGCAAAACTGAACGAGGTGGAGAGTAGGCGTAGTTAATGCCCTATGCCCCACAAGGGGTTGACAGGAACTAGAGAGAGATAAGTACCGTTGTATTTGCCAAACAATGTACAAAAATGCAAATATCTTACAGTTCTGGTCAAAATAATGTAGCGAGATTTTATCCCGAATTAGAATAGCCTTTGTTTGTCTTTTTTCGAGTGAAGGGAAAATTGTTAGCGATTCCACTGAAGCCTTGATTTTTACCACTCAATGCGTGTTTCCCTAAAATTTTGAGTTGTAAATATGAAAAGTGATATACCGTTGGAAAGCCAACATGTTGAAGCAACTTTTATCAACTTTGCAGAGTTGTACGTATAAAACACCGTTATGAAATTACTGTTTGAATTTTCGATGAAAAATCTATTTTAAAATTTCTATTTAGTTTAAGTAACTGTATCTTGAAAGTGGCGATAATGTTGGCAGCAGGAAAAACTTGAGTTTTTGTGAAATTTTATGTAGTTTCTGAAACTGAAATCAAATCTTGGATTAAGTCATCAGGAGGGCTGCAAATTGTGATTTTGCATGACAAGTCACGATTTTCGATGACTTTCACAAAAAGAGCGATAATAACGTAACGGTAAAAAAAAAAATCCGATTGTATTGGTAATTTTCTTACTGAAACAAGTTGTGCTTTCAACCCTTACAGTATTGACCACCTAATGCGGGACACCCCGCATTGCCTGGATTACAAGCGTACGAGAAAAAAATCAATCGGATGTTCGTTCACATTTGAAAAGTTAAGGGCAAAATAGACCGCTTCCATTCCCAACTAACAGATTTAGCACTAAAATACTTCAACTTGAGTACAGGAAATATTCATGATATAAGCTCTAACGCAGTCCAATCAGCAGTCCAACATTTGTCGCCGTTTTTTAGGACCTTTATTATAGTACCAGAAGGCCTATACAGGGTGTCCGGAAACTACCGCATAAACGCGTCGGATTGTGATTCCCCAAGTGATTTCCAGCAAAAAAGTTGTACGAAACATACCCCCAATTCTTAACCCTTTAGCTGCCACAGACATTTGAAGATTTTTGAAAAAATAATTTTCTTGTACGTCTTAAACCTCAATATCTCCAAAGATAGACTAGCTAAAATAGCAAAATAAGATGATTATTACAGCCAACAAATTTACCTATAAAATAAAACTAGGCGCGTCCAGTCAATTATATACCAATTCAGGCCTCCAAATAGAAAAAAATAGAGTAAGGCTAATTATTTTCGTTTTTGAATCAGTGAGCTCCCAGGTATCTGATTTTGTTAAAAAAATTTTTATTGGAAAGGTCCCAAAAAGGATAACCCTTGACCGGAGGTCGGCATGCGGGGTATTATATCAAAGGGGAAGTCGAGTACCTTACATATCCGGTGTTTGTTTCTTGTTTCAAGGACCTTCAACGGAATAATCTATCTATCTATCTATCTATCAGAATAATTCAAGTTGTCACTACTTTTATCGCTTTTCAGAATCTATAATAGCTAAAAATTCCACCGTTAAATTTGCTAAGAAAAAAGTTGATCGGAAAGCTCTGAAAAAAGGACATAAAAGGACACTAATTACATACCTTGATCGAACGTGGGCATGTGGGGTATCATATCAAAGAGGACGTCGAGTGCATGGCATATCAATTTTTTTCTGAGCAAATTGAATGTAGAATCGTTAGCTATTATAGATTATGAAAAGTTATAAAAGTAGTGAGAACTTGAATTATTCTCGTAGCCGTTGAGGGTCTTTCAAAGAGGAAACAAACACCGGATATGTAATGTACTCTCGACGTTCCCTTTGATATGATACCCCGCATGCCGACTTCCGCTCAAGGATTAAAGATAACTTTCCGATAAAAATTTTTTTTTAGCAAATTGAGTTTTAGATGCCTGGGAGACCCACTGATTCCAAAACAACAAAAATTAGTCTTACTCTATTTTTTCTATTTGAATTGCTAATATGACTGGACTAGTTTGGTTTTTACAGAGCTTCAAAGTAAAATTTTTGTGATTTGACCCAAAAACAATCAATTTTTCCATCTCAATTTTCACCAACTTCCGCAAAGGTGAGGTGCCTGTACGATTCTTTTAAAAATTGTTTACATGTTAAATTGAGTTAATGTTACTCTACGATTGCTGCAATACGTTGGAAATGCAGCCAAAGAAACTGACCGTTTATCCTACGAACAATCGCATAATGTATGGCGGCTCTGAGTCGGTTTTTGGTTGATAGTCATCATCAGTAGAGTTGATTTGATACAGAGCATGTGAAAGATAAAGAAGAGCAACAAGAGTTTAGTTGGAAATAACAATTTGTTGAGGTTTGGACATGCAAGTACATCTTAATCGGCAGAGGAAGTCGAAGGAAGGCCGGGCATTCGGTGGCTCCGTGGTAGAGATGACACTCTACCTCTGAGTAGCTGGAGTGTGGGTTCGAATCGAATCCTACTGTGATGGGTGTTTGTGTTGTCTATAAAAAATTCGATACATATCGTTCCGGAGCTACCCGTTGTTACAACGGCTAAGAGCTGCCAAAACCCCCTTGGATTCAGGAAGAAAATCTACTGAATCTCTACTACAACAACAACAAGGAAGGTCTATACAGGTCCAGAAACTGCCGCATAAACGCGCCGAATTGTGATTCCTAATGTGATTTCCAGCAAAAAAGTTGTATGGAGCATACCGACAATTCTTAGCCCTTTAGCTGCCACAGGCATTTGAAGATTTTTGAAAAAATCATTTTCTTGTACGACTCAGTATCTCTAAAGCTAAAAAATAAAACTAACCGCACAAAAATCGGATAAGAGGTTTGGTTTTTACAGAGCTTCAAAGTCAAATTTTCGTGATTTGACCCAAAAACAATATATCAAGGCCGCAACTCAGCTGTACGATAACGGCATGAATCCTGATTAAATTGTTCGTCGGACACGGGGGCACACAACAACAATGTCATGAGAAGCAACAACAATGCTAATGACCCCTCCCTGATAGTTTAATGTGGGCATATTTTTCGAAAGAATATCGCTAGCGCCCTGAAATTTTCATCAATGCCAAATTGTGACATATGCTTGAAGTTGGTGGGGAAGGTCTGATTACCCCTACCCCTTCATCCCCTACAAAGCAATATTAAGCCATATCTTTTGATATAATGTCGCGAAAAGCTTCAAATTGATAGCCAATGATCGCTGCTGGATACCGTTATAAGATATTAAAGATATGCGGGATTCGACCCATCTACCCCTTCCCCCGAAAAAAAATTGAATATTTTCGGTTTACCGCGCATTCTAGAGGTCTGTACATGGGTCGGTATACACTCATCGTGCTATTCGCACGATTAGAACTCGTTCTCGTTAATTTTTAGCACAGAAAACACTGTCAATTTATTCCACAACCCAACAAGACAACCCATATAAACTTATCCCAAAATGGTCCTACTAAAATTTACAGAATTAGCTATGTATTTTTTTTTCAATGAGATTCCTACATTTAAACTGAATGAATATGACTATGGAAAACTCACTTTAGCACAATTACTCTCATTTCCGGAAGACAATAAATTTGTTGAGTGATTTCGCCTCATTAAGTGATATGAATAAAGGAACAATAACAATCACATCGCAATCCTTAAGATCGCATCTTCACTTAAAGTAATGGATGAGTATTCCAGTATGTCATAATTAAATTATCTCGTCTTGCAATAGACTACCTCATATATCACCATCCACTCATGCTGTGGTGACGGAGATGCTGAAAAGCCGGAAATTCGATTTGCAACAAGCTGCGATTCACTGAATATATAAGACAAGGAAATTTCCTTGCTCCATATCAGTTCTTGTATACAGTTCCCACGGAAACCGTAATCCTTACCCCATTTACGTGAAATCAGTGTAAATTCGAATTTGGTGAGTTTGTTTTCCGTACGTCTTAATCAAAAGATAAAAATATTCATTACACATAATGCTGTTATTAATAAATATTTATTGGGACTAATCAACTTTCATTAAGTGGCCTTGTGTAAAATTTCCATAATGATTAATAATAAATAAATATTCGCGTGCCAATCGTTCGGTTATTCAGCGGTGCATCTTGTTGTTATTCCGGTTTTAGGGCATATGTTGGTGGCCAGAATTTTATACACGTTTTTGGTAAACGGTAATTGACGGCAATGTCTTAATTTGTGAATTATCGAATATTTTTTTAGATAGTGAAATGCAGAGTACAATTTGGGTATTTTTGAATTAAAAAATAATATTTAATTAATTTCGCGGATTAAAGGATTTTTTATCAAACATGGGCCGATAAAGATTTGCCAGACATTTAGTGAGCAATTAGGTAATTTGCGTTCCTTGTCTAGATATGCACTCTCTGCTCTCTCTCATTCAATAAACTGAATTTATTAGTAACAACCAGAACAAGAAGTAAATATCAACATAAACATCGTTAATCAACTTTTTCCTACCGCAGAAATTTCTATCAACCATTTCGAAAAGAAACATACACATGAGTTTCCGTACACCCGGAAACACTTAGAACCCAATTGCCGGTTTACAAGTGTCCACTTTTCATAGTGGACAGCGCCATTCCAAATCGATCACTTATCCATTAATCAAACACTTCAAAAGTTGATTGTTTAAACATATATCGCGCTTGATTTTCCCGCCAAACTTGTCGCATATGTTAATATGACAGAATATTAGCCGGTTGAATCCGAACGCTGAGTAATCTCAAAAAATTCTTAACGTAAATCTATCTGCAACTATAGTAAGGTGTTATCGCTCTACACTCGTACTTAACACGATTCTTTATTTTTGTTTGGCATTCAAAAAGAGCTAAGAAACTGGTTTGATTGAATGAAGTGTTAACATAAGTGTGCGGTGGATGCTTTTCAAAAAATTCTTCCGTCTAGAGAGGAACTCGATAAAAAACAGAACTAATTATAGTAAACTAGTTGACGATTGATTAAGCTTTATCTGGTGATTTTTTCTTGTTTGCTGGGACAATGCATGAGATTTTAGATGGATCAACTGTTGTATTATTTGTTTACAGGTTGTTGAGTAAATCCCCCCACAAAACAGATTTTCGAATCTTTTGAATGAATAAAAGTACAAAGGCGATTAATTTCTCATTTAAAAAGTTATTTAGCAAATATAGTAGGTGCAACAACATCGTCGTATTAAGATTAAAAGTGGAAGGTGTCTTATATTCGTAAGTGATTAATGAAAGAGAAACATATTTTTACATTATGTTAAGTACAGTTTCAACGCAGATTTTTTTTTCTGAAGTTATGCAGATATGTAACATACATTGGAAAGTTTTCGGTAGTCTGAATTGTAGTGCGTGCTGCGTGGAAGTTTTGTGTCATATGTTGTACTTTGCAGTGGAAAATTTGATTAGGTGTATGAAATAGCAATTTACTTTTAAAATTCCATGTTTGTGAATTGAAAATGAAAAAAGAAGACATGATCATCAATTTTCACTAAGATGATGTTGTTTAGTGCAGTGTTTTGATATTACTTGTTTCACAATATTAGACAATGTACCACAGTTATTTTCAAATAAATAACTTAATCTGTGTTGAGCTACCATTAAAATAAAAACAAAGTGACCGGAAACTGCCACATACGCCACCGGATTATGATTCCTCGTGTGATTTCCAGTAAAAAAGTTGTACAGAACATACCCCCAATGCTTAACCCTTTAGCTGCCCCATGCATTTGAAGATTTTTGGAAAAATAATTTTCTTGTACGACTAAAACCTCAATATATAAAAAGCTAGACTACATAACTAGAATAGCAAAATAAGATGATTATTACAGCCAACAAATTTACCTAAAAAAAACTAACCGCACTAAAATTGGATAAGATGTTTGGTTTTTAAAGAACTTCAAAGTCAAAACGCCAATTTTTAAAAGAATCGTACAAGCACCTCGTCTTGGCAGAAGTTGCAGAAAATTAAGATGGAAAAATAGATTATTTTTGGGTCAAATCACAAAAACAAAAAAAAAAACCAATGCTTTGAAGTTCTGTAAAAACCAAACATCTTGGCTGTAATAATCATCTTATTTTGCTATTCTAGCTAGTCTAGCTTTGGAGAAATTGAGGTTTTAGTCACAGAAGCAAATAATTTTTAACAAAACTTCAAATTCCTGCGGCAGCTAAAGCGTTAAGAATTGGGGGTATGTTCAAAAATACATTTGAGTTTCAAGTTTCAACTCGTGTATCTCGGAAGATACGAGCAACTTAGTGAGGGGCGTTGTTTCGTTTAATTGAAAATTTTATGTAGTCTCAGAAAGGGAAGTCATATCTCAGATGAAATGTTTGGTGGTGTGGCAACTTTTGATTTAGTTGGGCAAGTCGGCCATTTTTAAAAAAATTCTATTACACCATGAATGGGACACCCTGTATAGAAGAAAATTCATATTGCAGTTAAAACCGAATAATCAAATATCAACCCGGTTCGCCGTTATGAAATTACCGGATCGAGGCTAATTTCGGGCGCGGCCGAAATTTGGATGCCTTTCAGCTTTCACTCTACTCGGGCTAAAAGTTTTTTTTTTCGATCGGTCCTATGACTTGTGTTTAATCTTTCCCGCCCCTCCATTCGTTTACTTCCGTTTTCAAATAAGTTCCGTGGGGTCGAGAAAACAATATTTGAGTGAGCTTTGCTTGTAATAATTGGGCAAATAAAACACATTCTCTCAGAAAACTTTATTGGAGGGAAGCGCGAGGGGGGGGGGCATTGTCCCATAGTACGATTCAATTTGTTTTATTTTTTTTTGTTTCGATAAAGACACATTAATACCAGGTATTGCGAAATTGGTGTCAACCCAATGACCCCAGGGTCCCTTTCCATCCATTTTTACGTATGTTTTGTGGAATCAATAGAAACACATTTGTATAAGGTTTGGTTGAAATTGGTGCACAAATAAAAAAGTTTTTATTAGAAGAACCTAATTTCGGGAGTTGGCTTTTAGGGCAGCCCGATGGTCCGATTTCATTCATTTTTGCATATGTTTTGTGACATCAATAGAAATACATTTTCATGAGGTTTGGTTGATATCGGTAGCCAAAAAAAATCTCAGAAAACCTAATTTGGGGGGTTGAGTTTGTACGGCAGACCCCTGACACACGTTCGATTCCTTCCACTTTTACATATCTTTTGTGACATCAATCGGGATCCATTTGGCTAAGATTGGTTCATTTATTTGTATATTTAAACGGACTTGAAGTCCTTATTACAAAAATTCACAAAATGGTAAACGATTCTTCATTAGAATAAGCGTTAAATAAAATATAAATATAATATAAATATAGTAGAAAGATAATTAAAAAAAAAATTCAAAATTAATATTAACATAATTCTAAAATTCAAGATAAAACAGAGCCGAAAATGATCTAAATGTAGTTAGTAACAATTTTTTTAAAAAGAGACAGGTTTGTATTAAATATATCGATGTCATTAGAAATTTTGTTTCCAATTTTTTTAGTCTTTCAAGCGGCGAAAACTGCAAATAATTAGTTCTATATGTTGGTAGATAAAATAAATCATTATTCCTTGTTAGTCTAGAGGGAATTCTAAAAGTGATTTCGCTTAAAAGATCCGGAGCATCAAGCTTACTATTTAATAGATTAAACAAGAAAACTGCGTCAAATGCAGATCTTCGTACATCAAGAGTATTTGCATCGATAACTCTTGGTAAATCAGGATACGAAATAGTCTCATGATTCATATGTAGTTGATACGCAAGGAACCTCAAAAATTTTTGCTGAACCTTTTCAATCATCACAGAGTGCGAGTTATAGTAAGGATTCCATAACACAGAAACATACTCAAGCCTGCTTCTTACTAAAGAAAAATATAAAGTCTTAAGAGGATTAATGTTATTGAAGTGAGATGTTATCCTCATTATAAATACAAGAGACCGACGCGATTTATCACAAATATTACAAATATGGGTTAAAAAACTAAGAGTTGTGTCAAGAGTGACACCAAGATCATCAACAAAATACACTTGCCGTAGAGGATGGTTGTTAATATTGTACGTGTACTGATATTGCATATTAGTTCTATTGAATATGATATATTGACATTTATCGATATTCAATTTCAAGCTATTGTTGACACAATATGTATGTAAGCTATTTATATTTGATTGCATGATTCTTAAGTCAGCCGGAGTGGAGATTGTTTTGAAAACTTTGCAATCATCTGCAAAAAGGAGAAATTCAACATTCTGAAAAACGAGATTTATGTCATTAATGAAAATCAAAAACAGTAAAAGGCCTAAATGAGAACCTTGTGGAACCCCTGAAGTCGGACTGAAAGCTCTAGAACAGTGGTTCTTAACCTTTTGCACATGAGGGACCACTTCATTAAACTCGTTAGTCGTTGCGGACCACCAAATTGCAAATGTGATAAGAACGATTCAAATCATGAAATCTTGTACCGAAGACTACTTCTGGCGGTGACCGTACTGCACATTGGGAATATTAATAGGGAAACTAATAGAATTAATTCAATTAAAATTTGGAACACAACTTATTGTTGTCTTGTCAGTTGACGTTTTCGATTAGAAAAATGTGGAAATAATGACAAACGGATATAACTGTCTTTAAGACATTCATACAGGAAAATTCAAATGATAGAGATCGTCTTACAAAGGACTCTGGGTGTAATTTCAAAACCCTCATTAATTTTCGTAAAGGGTGTTGCCCAGTATTTCGTTTTGTTTCATCCAGAGATGGCTCATAATTTTTTAATCCAGTTTTGTTTATCAGATTATAAAGCCCTTTCTTACAGTTCTTACTGAAAGAACAACAATTTTTACATAAACTCCTGACCTATAAATATGGCATTGCTGGTTCATGTTGTAGGTCCGAATCGGAACCCTATTTCGAAGTGCCACCGAAGATCAATAATAGCTAAATTATCTTATAGGTCAAGTCAATAAACCGAACCGGCGTTAGGTTGCAAAAAATAGCTCGGCTCTGATCTTTTGGCATATTGATACGATAGATACCAGTAGTGTACCACCAAGTTTGCAATTTCGAAAAACCTGTGCTAACCCCGTGACCCTCAAAAATCCTCAAAATTTTCGGACTTTTTTCATATTTTGGTTTGTAATTTTTAAAAGGTGCTTCCTACAAGACAGCACTTTTAGCTAACAAAATCTTCTTTAATTTGAATGCAACCCCAGCTTTGTAGGTGAAAAGGATCCAAAGATACAGCATTTTAAAATAATACGACGTACTCTATGACGTGTTCCGATTCCATCTGTTCCTGAATGCATTGAGGCTAATCCAGGAACACAGTTGGATGAATTTTGGTTAAGATTCAAAAAGAAAAAAAGTTTTTCTTACAAGAACCCAATATTTAGTGATTGGTTCGTATGACAGCCCTACAACGTAATGTTCCGATTCCATACATTCCTAGATATGTTTTGAGGCTTTACTAGGAACACATTTGGGTTAGGTTTGGTTAAGATTGGTTCATAAAGAAAAAAGTTTTTCTTATAAGAACCTAATTTCCAGGGGTTGGTTTGTATGACAGCCCTGAGACGTAGTGTTCCGATTTCATCCGTTCCTAGCTTCCCTATGACCCCATAAATAACAGGCGCAACAGTCCAACATTGGAATAAGGCCGCAGGATGTGTTAGTGACATTCAATTTCCAAGATCTTATTTGCTTTTTTCATGAGGTAATGAGATCAGCATCACGCTCAGCAGTGTTATTTATCCCCATAAATGGGTACTCGTTTAACATCTGAGTGAGATCATTCTTTCCGAAATATATACAGCTAAGTTACTGGTTTATAACTTCGCGTCACATGACTTTCTCCGTAGAATGCGCATTTAAGCCGATATTTAGTTCGGAAGACAACTAAAATTACAGTTTCGAACTTTTTTAGAAAAAAAAACAATGTTTAAAATGCTGTATCTTGGGGTCCTTGCACCTACAAAGCTGGAGGTGGACTCAAATTAAAGAAGGTTTTGTTAGCTTTAAAAATCCAATAGGAGACCTTCTTGTAGGAAGCACTCTTTGGAAAATTACAAACTAAAATATGAAAAAAGTCCGAACATTTTAAGGTTTTTTTAGGGTCACGGGGTTAGCACAGGTTCGAAGCTGCAAACTTGGTGGTACATTTCTGGTATCTACCCTAACAATATCCAAAAAAAACCAGAGCCGAGCTATTTATTCAGCAATGTAAATTACCATTATGGTCTGCCCGAAAAAGAATAGGTTTTTCAAATATTCATCGCTTTAAACACCTGAATCGTTTACATACAATTATGGCGAAACTCACGTCTATGAAGACACATCTACTCCACATAAAGTGAGCATTCCTATTAAGCTTTCGGCCGCCGTCATCGTTTTCTTGCACATCGCAATCATCTTACGTTCGTCACCTGTTTAGGCATTTGATTAGTGTTAATTTAATAAAAAAGACGCATAGAAAACAAATTTTGACGGTATTTCTTTTCATCGTAATAAGCTACACTCACATTTCTTTTTGCGACCAATACAATATGCAATACACTAAATATCTTACACAGTCCACAACGGTCAAAATCTCAATGAAAACAGTCTGTCCTGCTCAGTCAAAAACGAACTCCCATATTCGCCTCCTACCTTCAAGTTTCCATTTAGAAAGTTAAGATTGAGCTAAGTGAAATTCGATAATTGTCGTATAGGATTGTGAGGGAAATACAGCAAAGGCTTCGCGGACCACCTAGGGTCGCCTCAGGGACCACTAGTGGTCCGCGGACCACCGGTTAAGAACCGTTGCTCTAGAATATTTATTATGCACATTAACAACAAGATGTCTATCTCTTATATATCCATTTATCCATTTCAGCAGCATACCATGAAATGCAATATTAGCAAGTTTCTTAGATAGTAAATCAAAATTGACCACATCAAATGCTTTCGAGAAATTCGTATATACGGAATGTACCTGCAAGAATTTATCAAATGATTCATTTATATAATTATGGTAAGATAACAGATTAGTTGCTGTGGACTTGCCACTGCAAAAGCCATGTTGATTACTGATTATACTTGGGCGAATAAGAGGTGTAAGAAAATCAGTGACTAGACTTTCGAACATTTTCGCAAAACTATAGAAAGAATACATATAGGACGATAGTTTCTTGTGTCGCTTTTATCTCCTTTTTTAAAATTTGGAATTACGTAGCTCCATTTCCATTTTTCCGGGAAAATACCCTCTGATAATGATTTATTAATAATAAGTAATAAAGGATGCAATAAATGATGAGCACATTTTTTCAAAAATATTGACGGAATTCCGTCCGGACTAGCGCTCTTAGACTCATCTAACTGTAATAGTTTGTTCAATAAAGATTCACTATCAATAGAAAAAGTTGAAAGATTTAGTGAATAATTGGGCAACGGAGGATCGTATGAGTTAATGTCAGAACTGTATACGGACGAGAAGTATTCAGCAAACATATTTGAAATTTCTACTACATTAGAACATGAAATATTACCAAAATGCATTGAATTCGGTAACCCAGACTCATTCCTAAATGAATTTACATATCTCCGAAAGTACTTACTTACTTACATGTTTTTTTAAATCGATTCGCGACTTATTTTTGCTTTGTATCTAGAAAAAACTTCATAATCAGGGCCGGATTTAGTCTCTATGGCGCCCTGGGCAGTAACCAAATAGCCGCCCTCCGCAACTGGTTAAATTTGAAAGTAGTGTTATACACATGCTAGGAAAAACGTTAGCTGTGCTGTGGTATGTGAGAAGAAAATTTCATATTTTTACGCGAGTGACATATGTTATTTTGTTTGCTTGACAATATGGTGCTTCCGAGGAATGGGGCCAGGTGGAGGTCCATGGAGTTCGGACCCTTCCCGGAATTGTTTAAAAAGGCATTGAAATTCAGCATTCATTACATCGAATGTGTTCAGAATGTTTGCTAAATACCTTTCCACTTTCGGAAATTTGTCTCATTTTTGGTAGTTTTAGAAGTTATAAACGAATAACCTAACCTCGGAAACTAAAATTTTTCATTAGTGTCATGGGGAATGATTTTTTTATGTGTCTGTTTACATTTCGAAAATTTAAACTTACAAATTGTGATTTTTTTAACCTGTTCACACGACACAAACATCTTCCTGAAAATTTTATAGCTAATGCATCATTTCTAATATCCCAAGTGTGGAGGTGTCCACCTGAAACCGAATTCTGGCTACATCCCAGTTGCTTCGCGGCTAATTTTAAGACAGTAAATTAGTAATAGAAAACTCGAAAATGTGTTCTTTCTTTTATTAACTAGGGACACTGGGCCACACACGCAGAATGTGTGGGCGGCCTAGAGTTATTTAATATAGGTTCAGGAATTCCTTGATTGTTACAGGGATCTAAAGCGGAGAAGGTCGAAGCGAAACTAACTCACGGAGCGAGGAGCGCTTTTTTGCTCGTCGAAGCGGAGTGGATCGACTTGTTTTTGAAAAAAACTCGGCCATCTCCGAAATATTTCAAATAAAAACTATTGAATTGACGTTTTAGCCTGATTTATTCCACTTTTAATTACATGTAAGATTTCTACAATATTCAAATGTTTGCGCTAAATTTCGTTAGGGCTCCATTACACAGTCATATTTATATTATAATATGTATGTCATATGCCTAAGCCTACTCGATTCATTCAGTATAAATTTTTAGACGTGCAGGAAGCGAAATCAAGTAGGCTTAGGGATATGATAATATCTATTATAATATATATTACCAATATATGACTGTGTAATAGCGGCCTTAGCCATAATCTTTATTCATATCGTACAAAAGGATACTGTCAGAAGACATATGGCAAATTTGTTCGTGTGGTAGCAGAGCGATAAAATTGGGCCGCTCCGGATCCCTGATTATTGCACCCAAAAACTCCCCAAGGCTTCCTATTAAAATGGACACTGAAGTACTTGCTAGATCCCTTCCCTTGGTTAAGTTGACGCCAATGATTTGCGAAAATACTTTCTACTTCTAGACTCACTGAACTACGCGCCACCAGTATAATACTCGGAATGAATGCTAAAAGAATTTTGCATGAAAGTTAAGTGCCAACTTTTGTAGATGACTAGAATTTGTTGTAGACTTTTTTTCAATTTCAGTTAAGTGTTCAATTGGACGCCCTGGAATATATCTAACTGGAGTAAATTGGAAACATTAAATTAAAGTTTTTGTCTAATAATGTCAACTCCTCTAAGAGTTTCCAAAATGTTACTTTCGCAGAGTTTAAAACAAAGGGATACTTTCGAAAATTGCCGCCCCTCAGAATCTGCCGCCCCGGGCAGTTGCCCAGGTTGCCCATATGGGAACTCCGGCTTTGTTCATAATCATTAATTTCACCCGAAGCTTTGAACTTAGCATGTGCGGCTTTCTTCACAAGAATTAACCTTTTTAGTTCGGCCGAAAACCAAACTGGGAATTCATCATTATGTATTGTAACAATGGGAACATAATTTCTAATGACGTTGTTAAAAAAATCATAAAAACAGTCAACGGCTTCATTTATCGATAAATATGTCCAATCCATGGATAAAAGTTCCGCGTGAATACTAACATAATCAGCTTGTTTAAAATTTAAAAATTGAGTAAGTTTCGATTCCGATTTGTTCATAAGATTCAAATTTAAATCAAGAGGTAAACTAATAATTAAAGCAGGATGAAATTTGTCAATCGCCAATAAAGGAAAATCATTACAACGAATAACAATATTATCATTATTAGAAAAAATTAAGTCCAGCACGTTATTACAAATATTGTTAATATTATTAAACTGTTTAAAATTCAAATACGAAAATGATTCACTGATAATGGAGCTCTTGACATTAGAGCAATTCGACAACATATGTAGATTCAAGATTCCAGCTGATTCCAGGTAAATTGTAGTCGCCGGTAACAACAAAGTCCGCTTTCGGATATTTACGGACGTTATTCTTGTGATACGATACATCAAGTGCAAACCTACTTTGCGCAATTCGTGTAGGCTAAAAGGTTGCTAAAGGTTTTACAAAAACGTGCTAGTTGTTTATGAAAAGAATCTTCGCTACCTTACCACAATAATAAAATAATTTAACTAAAAATGTGGAATTGCATCACATCACACGCAACACAACCTTCTGTGAAACATTTATGCATTTTGTTTTATACACTATACACACTCGTATTTAGGTTTCTGAGAAGTGGCGAAAAAGTCGCATGCCACCTTTGTCTGTGTAACACATTTTAATCAAATCAAAAGATTTATTAAAGCACACATTTTGTAAATATGTAGAGTTTCGAAGAAATATAGTTTAGTACGTGACATGAAAAGTAAGCCAAGGTTATAACTAATTGTGAATTTTATGTGCAACACTATACTTAAATCATAAAAACCATTAAAAGAAAACTTATTCTAGTGCTTTTTTAAGTTTATGTTAATGTGGGATTATTTATTATGTATTTTAACAGGAATCCTGAAGATGGCCCATACATTAAAAATGACTATTGTCTTATTTGCCGTTGTTTTCGTTGCCACAATGATGAAGACATCTCACGCAATACCCGCTATTGGCAAACGTTTTGGTAAGTGAAAAGACCTTTTTAATGCATATTTGATATTGCTTATATGAGTTAAAGTATGTAGTTTCCTATAGTTTATTTAATTTACCTATTATGTAAAGTAGCTTTGGTAGATGCAAATTTTAAGATGCTTTAGTAATGCAATTGGTACAAGTAGAAAGTTTCATTATTTTTTTTTCTTCTCCTTTTTTAAAAACAAGAAAACAAAATAATTACAGATACTCTCACCGGACTCGACTTCATTCAGATATGCCTAAATAATTGTGCACAATGTAAGAAGATGTTTGGTAACTACTTCCAAGGCCAAACTTGTGCCGAATCATGTCTGAAGTTTAAAGGAAAGGCGATTCCCGATTGTGAAGACATTGGTTCCATTGCACCGTATTTGAACACATTCGAATAGAAAGATCTCATATAAATTTTCCGGACGCCAGACTCTTAACTCATGAAAAATTGACCAAGTGTATTAATAACCACCAATTTAACGCTTTTTGTAAATCGTATTTGTATTAGTTTTTGTAAATCATATGCAAATTCTGAAGAGAAGATTTATGTTGAAAAGCGACGAATACTCGTATAATCTGAGCCCCTGAAACATAAATTGATTTTTCCGAAATGTTTGTACGAATAGGTTTTCTATTTGTACAAAGGGTTTCAATATGTCCAAAGATGTTTTAGACGATATTTATAAAATATTATATAATTTTAGCGAATTTAAGGAGAATGTTCCTATTATTTTAATGTTACGATTTATGTAAGTTGTATACACAAATGTATTATTAGTTATTTATAATAAATGTTTTCATAAATAGCATCTTATAACGTTTTATTTCAATCCTGATCTAATGGTAGTACAAATTCCCTTCAAGTAAAAGTTGAATTGTCGGGATACAGGCGGACACCAAGAAGTCGAAAATTGTTGCTGGTAAAAGTTGTCATTTACATACGAGCGCATTATTTCAATAACACTTCTAGGTTACTATCTTAAGTCTTTCGTTTTCAGACATTATTATTAATTTGTTATTTTTTAACCAAAAAAAGATGTAAGACAGTAAATAGGGAGGGCCACATGATTCGAAAAAGTGTTTTTTTTATGACTTTTCCAGAAACGTTAAAAATCAATTTTGAGCTTTTGGTAGTACTTTACTTGCTTCGATACCATCGCCTGTTTATTCACCGAATTTTCGCCAGGGTCAACATTAATCGCATGAATATAAACTGGCAGCGTCTACGTCGTATTATCTGCGCTTCCCTCGTCGACAGGCCAACAGCTCTCCTACACATCGCATCCTTCTCAACATCAACTAATATCGTTTGAATCGCATTTGCCACAGCAATTAACCGTGAGTAATAGTGCTAATCATCGTAGGGACGATATGGCAGCGCAAATGTCTACGGGTGCTATTGCTCCTACTTTGCGCGTGTGCGCTCGGCTACGGCAAATTTTCGTATCGAGGCTGGCATACGACACGACAGAGGAGGAGCTTTTCTCATATGTAGTCAATAGACTTGGCTTTCGACCTGCAGTGTTATGGGATCATACAAACCTAACCCCCCAAATTAGGTTCTTATAAGAACAACTTTTTTATTTGAGCACCAATTTTAACCAAATTTCACACAAAAGTATTTCTATTGATGACACCAAACATATGCAAGAATGGATCAAATCAGACCATGGAGTCATGGGCCTGCCATACAAACCCAACCTCCAAATTAGGTCCTTCTAAGAAAAACTTTTTTATTTGTGCACCAAATTCAACCAAATGTCACCCAAAAAATTGGTCAAACAAATGGAATCGTACTATGGCCCTTTCGTATCCCCCAAAAACATTTTCTTATTCCAACCAAGCCCTACACGAATATTGTCTTGTCGACGCAAGGGAACTTTTGTGGAGATTGGAGACTGAAGGAAAAGAATGGGGGAGGATTCAATACAAGTCGTATGTACGCCGACAAAAACTTTTAGCCCGAGGAGAGCATAGGGTATCCAAATTTAGGCCGCGCCCGAAATTAGCCTCGGTCCCTTTTTCTTTATGAGTTTAATATAATTTTGAGTTCTCTTCCTTGTTATAGTCGTAGCTTTTCGTGTTAAAACATACGTTTGTGCTTCACCTGCTGATGATTTTTTGTCAAGGAGAACCAGTGGCGTAGATAGCTTTTCGGAGGGCGAGGGGTATTATTTCAGCACAGATGAAATTTAAAAACGAGCTGTCGTTTGAAGGCTGACTAGCAGCAACGTTCAAGCAAATTAGCCCTGCGTGTGCCGTAATGTCCCTTAATTAGAATCCTATTCTATGACTAGCAGTGTTGCCAATTTAGCCGTGTTCCGGCCAAATTTAGCCGGAAACCGTGCTGTTTAGCCGGAAGAAATTTCTGATTCCGGCCGGCCGGATATTTAGCCGGAATTGATTTTCTTCGACCGTTTTTCCGGCTAAAATTATTTTATGAATTTTTTTTTAGACTAGATTCAATTTTTAATATTCACAAACAAAATAATTAATCGCCGTGAAATTATTTCTACATACACTTATTGTCGTGTATTAGGGTAAGCACCTACTATACATATGTCCACCTAGAGGAAAACTTTCATTTATGTCTCCTGGGAAAAATTTGCCGCGGAGACTTGCCTTTTTTCAATAAATTTACGGTAACGGGTTTTCACGTAAGCTGACTATATTAGTACCTAGTCTAAGCATGTAATTTACTAACCATACCAATATGCTTAATAATTTGCAAAATATGTAGAAGACAGTTTCTTAGGTAAAATTCTTTACTAAGCAATTCATGGAGCATGGGGCTACCTAAACATTTTTCCATTTTTCAATTTTTTACCACAGATAACGTAATGATGCCAGATTAAGTACAAGGGTGAAAACCTTTTAGCGCGATTCATAGATATTGATAATATCGCCGGAACTTTGTAGTGTTCAACACTAACGTTGTGCAAGTAGCTGTAAACTACAAACATTAAGATTAAGTGTGTATATATTTCAGCGGCAACTTACCCCCTTCTTCAGCACAAAAGCTAAGTGCTGAAGAAGGAGGTACTTTGCCCCCGAAATATATATTCACTTAAATCTATTTTTTGTAGTTTACTGGTCAAGCTACTTGCACAACGTCTGACGATTCATAGAAACTTCACATTTTCGTAGATGCATTACATTTTGTTCTCGGGTTTGTAGCAACAAATTTACCAAAAATCTATACCATTTTCCGGCCAAGCTCATAATTTTGGAACATCAATTTCGTATCTTTGAAGCATCAAATTCGTAATTGCGGAATATCAACAAATGGAATATCCCTTTCGTAACTATGGAAAATAAAATAAAATTTGGAGGGTTCAAGTTCGGAAATGAATAATAAGCTTGACACACATATTTTCGAGTGACGCAAATTTTTCATCATTAGCACGAGTTCCGAATTATGCATTTGGACCATCATTTGGTCAATAATGACTTTACACATTTCTATTCAAATTCTTTAAGAAAAGTGTGTCCTCAAATTATTGAATTGAATATTCATCAACATATCGCAATTGTGAGGGACATTTTCACCATTTACACAAACTTCAAAAGTAAATGACGAATTCTAATGACGAAAGCATATGTATCACCCCAATTTCGAGCTTTCATCATCATTATGTATTATCGTCATGATGATTTGGATATGTGTCTTGGGTCTAAAATGGTTGAATTTTAATCAAAATTTAAAATTATTCAGGTGCAATGGTGGTAAGATATCCATACATAAATGCGGTTGCCGTTGCCCATAGTTACGCATTGGACGTTCCTTTTACGAATTGTATGTTCCACAATTTTGAACCTAATGTGGTTATAGACTTGACCGAGAAATTGTACCTGTATACAACAATTTTGACTAGTTGAGCTATCTAACTCCGAACAAAAATAAATTTTGACTGTAATGCCAGCGATTGGAGCATAATACACATATGGCCAAAGAAATAAGTACACCCATACTAACTTTTCTTATCACCCTGTAGCCAAGTAGTTATTTGAGGAAATAAGCTCATATGGAAAGATTTAAATACTTAATTGGTAAGGAATGAGATAATATGTAAATTAGCATATTATAATAAATAACAGCTTTCAGTTACATTGAAAAAGTACGAACTGACTAAAATAGGCTGGACAAAATAATAAGTACATGTCAGTTAATTTGATTAAAACTTGTTTTAATTAAAATATTAAGTTCTGATTCGACCAGAATTTAATTTATTTTATTATTTAAAAGTAAATGGTTCATTATTTTGAAAGAAAAAAACGGGTTTTGTTGGCCTTTTTGGAGATAATTCTTATGGTATGTTCCCATACATCCATATATCCAGTTACTTCCAGGAAATTCCGTAATTGGTCCGTTTTATGAAAACTGTGTTTCTATTTCATTGATTCAACTCCCCCTAAACATTCCAGATTCAATTTAACTCTAGTAACAACGTGAAAAGCCACCCGACTTGGTTGAAGCGGATCCTTGACCAGTTTCTGAGGTACGGTTAGGGTTAATATCCTGCTGAAATCCCCATTTAAAGTGTGTGTTCATCAGTGAAATATTCTAGGACTCTAAACTAACATTTCTTATATGGAAATTGCCCCATTGTAACGGTTATTAGGTATATTTGAACGAAACCAAACTATGAAAATTAAACCATAGACCACGTTTTTTCGCCTCCATGGGAAATAGTCAGTAGATGTAGCATATATTATATTATTTTTTTTTCCTGAATGAAGAATATTACGACAAGAGTAGTTTCCAATCAAATTTATTACGATCTCATAAATAAATCAGACTATTCTGTGAGTTTTCATTGTTCGGTCTGGAACAAGAAAAACTATCCCTCTCAAATTTTCTTGAACCGTCAACACTTTTTGACGTCGCCATGGAAACTTCCAAACTTTTTGTCAAAACTGCTTTACTTCTTGTATTCTTCGATTAACTTTTCAAAGGGATTCTATATTTTAAATATTTGCCGCGAAAATCACCAAGAGAACTTTTCTCGCCATAGTGATAATGAGACCAACAGTTGTCCTTAAGGACCATACATGGACTTAACTGTATTTGAGACTGCTCATATTCACTTTTTAATGAATTACACAGTAAATACAATGTTTAGCTGGTTTATTTCGTTAGTGAGAGAATAATTTTTCCGCTATTTCAAAGTTTCGAGCTTAAACTTCTTTTTTCGTACCTACCATGCGTTTTTCGCCCCTTAAGTATTTTTGTTTGTTTTCAATTTAACGCTTCTGGCATACACCAATTAATAAAAAAAAAACAAATCCTTACGGAAAATAGCAACTTGTTGTCAAAAGATTAAAAAACCGATGGTGTACTTATTATTTTGACCAAGCTGAAAACCCAGTTCAAAGTTAATATCGGGAGGGACTAAGAAAATAGGGGGATGCCATTTAGTTTTTCGATTCCGTTGGCATTGTTGTATCCTAATTGTTGTAATGACTATCTATTTGGAGTAATTCAATTTTAAAAAGGGTATGAAAATTTGGCATAAATAGATACATGAGGGGTGTACTTATTTTTTTGTCCATATGTGTATGTAACAAAACTAAGAAATCTGCCTAAAGCATAGCTTACGGGTAGTACCCCAGAAAAGAAATAAAATTATTAAAATCAGTTTTTTACTATATTTTTTCGAAATGTGACTGTTTTGTATGATTTAGCCAATTTTTTGGCCGTTTTTCTGGCTGAAATTTTAGCCGGATTTTTAGCCATTTTTGGAAAAAATATAGCTGGTTTTCCGGCTAAATTTAGCCGTTTTCTGAATTTCCAGTTGGCAACACTGATGACTAGATATCCTACAATACTGATTCTCGCTAAAATGGCAAGTTTTCTTAGTAAATTCCACCTGATCTGTTCCTGTTGCAGTTACACTATCTGAAAAACAACGCTTGAAGAAACCCAAAACACATGTAAGCCAGTATACGATATAAATTGTCATAATTATAGCCAAGGCAGTATCAATTATGCAATTGAAAATACTATAAAAAGTGTTAATTTCGAAATACCCCTGTGGATGGCATTTCGGTAAATATTGTGACGCATCGTACCCAATTAATAGCAAAGAACTAAATTTCAAATAAATATAATAAATTTATCACGGGGATCAATCTCATAGCCCCCCTTCCTCCCCTTATCTACGCTACTGAGAAGAACATTGAGAACCTTAGGGTTTCCTGCTTGGTATCAACAGAACCTTGCCGTCCCGATGTTCTCCACATATTTCCCAGAATATCGGCTACGTTCTTTCTCAGTTCTCTTCACGAAGATATCACTTATGAAAAGAAGAATCATGGTGGTAGCCTCGTGAGATATTATTCTTTCTCCAAATCGGCGTGAAGGGGAGGGGTAGTGCTGCTGATAATTTACCTGAATACCGAATTCCGAAGTATGTACAGCAGTGAGTCTTCGGAAGTCTGGTCACCTTCAATTAACCGAAATTGATGGCTTCCATCATTCAGTTCCCAAGCCCATATTTCACCACCATCACATAAAGGTCACTCTGGAAAGTTCGTGGAATTTGACAGCATTTCGTCTGAAACGGATAAATTTACCGCGCCAAGCCTTTCTTTGCGCCTTACTATTTCCTAACCTTGACCCTCTTCTGTAGATCGAATTCCACGAATTGATGTCGCAGTCACTGGCTCGTGTAAGTTTGAAAAGAATCGAGTATTGTTTCCATTCTTATACAAATCACATTTTTACTTTGGTATTTGACTCATACCACGAGTTGAATTTAGTTACTGTAATGATTTACCTTAGAGAAAGCATGCGTTAGCCCAGAGTGGGCATCAGAAAATAAAAATGGCACCGTTCTCACACTATTGCAGTTCACAGTTTGCGTGAAAATTTTATTCAAACGTCCATTTTTTGTTTACAATTGAGAATATAAAATCCGCGTAATATTCATTACTCTCTTAAAATGCCGACGTGATATTTGACCCTTCTGTTTGGCGTATAGATCCAGACAGACCATTGGTACTATATCTTGATGAAAAATATCGTTCAATAATATTTTCCACCCCTTTCCATATAAATTTCAAAGGAACCGACGGCCACAAATGCGATCAAACGTTCGGCGAAATGTAAACTATGTCTAAAGAATCGAAAAAACGGCGCATCATCGTAAGACACATGTATGTAAACTATTTCTAGAACCAAAATTAGACCTCTTCAAAAAATAAGATTGATTTCACAGAAGATTCAGCTACACCTTAGGCATAATAGCTCGTAGGCGGCGTCAGAAGGGTTAATAATTGCATCGACAATATTTTGACATTTGAATTATTTCGTGGAGTGTAGTGTAATAAATTTGGAGTCAAACACATATGGGTTGTGTGATCACATAGCCACTCTGGACTAACGCATGGCATGGGTTGCTATGTTTTCTCTAAGTGATTTACTTTTAAATTTTGATGTAAGCTTATAGTTTCTATTAGCATGTTCACTCTCTATGAGTCACGTGTGTACATATAGCGTCATGTGCGTAGCCAGGATTTCGTTTAGGAACTGGGGGACCTCATTATTATAGCTTCGAATATTCTTAGAGAGAGGTGAAGTGTGCATTTTATTAAAAAAAAACAACAAATAAGATTTGACCTTAATTTAAATTGCCGCGCTAAAAATATTGTTTGAGAGTTGCTAAAAATTGTTGATTTAAACGATAAATGATGCTGATTACATCTAATTCGCCTGCTTTTTATGTCACTTGGACGTCATATTCTACTTGTGATTTGAAAGAAATGGATAAGAAAATATATATCTGATTTACATGTCACTATTTTTTATCTGAAATGAAGTGGCATTACTTATGCATTTCCCAATCCATCTTTAATAGAAATTTATCAATTATATTATCAATTTCTGTAACTAACATAGTGTTTAGTATGATCTTCTTCTTCTGTGTGACTATAGTAGTATTTTCTTGTAATTATCAAAGTTAGTTGGAAAACATGATGACAAACATGGGTGGTTGGGATCCTTACGAAAATAAAACCTTAGGAAGATCTCCCTAAGAGTAAGATTTCAATTTCTAAAGAGGATATAAATTATAATAATATAAGGATATCAATTTTCTCGATTTGCAAATAGTCAAACCCAAATTTTTATGCTTTAAAACACTGCAGTGCATCGGTTTTTTAAGACTACAGCTGTAAGTACAAAAATATACCGTGTTCACCACCATTCTGGTATCTGCAATGGTCGCATGCTATGCTGTATTGTCGAAAACATCGGGGGGACTTCGCTTGTATCCCAGACTTCCTCCCTTTACCGTTTCCGGATTTCCAGTCTATGATCTCCGCTCATACAAATAAATTAGTGCAGTCAATACATGATTTGGAGGGGACTTTTTTTGTTTCCTCTGTTTTTTAGGGGTACTGACCACGAAACCAAAGCTGCCCAGGAACATTTATTTGCAGAGCCCGGGTCAAAATCTCGAAAAATTCCCGAATTTTTCTTCTATTCGCCTTTGACTTGAGTGCATTTAGTCATTTTTACAGAGTACATATCTACTTTGAATACACATGGAAACCAAATAATATTTCTTAAAAACATTTTAATTTATTGCTCACTCAAATACAAAATATTATTATAAAAATATCGATCAATAGCAATCTATATAAAAATGCTTATTTTTCCGATTTCAATATTTTTTGTTTCTAAAGTATGTACAAAAATAAAAAGTAAACATGAATTAAAATAAAAAAAAAAATCATAAAAACAATTACAGGCTATTCACAAAAGGATTACATATATGGCTGTTTTACGCATATATCAATATATTACAAAGAAAGATCATCTTTCACGACATTGTCATTTTTTATCTTTCTACAATATAGCATAAGCTTTTAAGGCGTCAGTAAAGTTTCTGGACAAATAGATTTGTAATGAGTAAGGAAGATGCATGAATATGTTTGATTATAGTTAGTGAAAGTAAGGGATATGACGACAAGAAATTTCCATTTTCCGCGAAAAATCATGTTTTACAATGAGAACGATATAATAAAATATGTAAATAACGACAATGAGTTCGAAAAAATATATATATGTATATAACAATATAGAGATTGTCGAAAGAAAGATTTCGACAAGTTAGTATGACGGGGGAGAAATGTAATGGCCCTATCAAAAATATTTGTGCCTATTATAAATCGCCTTTTTACATTTTTCGTGTAGTTTTACATCTATGGTATAATATTGGTTTCTAAATGCTCAGTTCATTTCGACCCACGGATCATAGAAATCAAAATGGTTGTAAACTGCGCCAACAGAATTCAATAAATTATTTTTTTAAGACTGAGTCTAAGGTGTTGCCGAAACCATTGAGTCCGTTCTGAAAATGAAACAATAGAAAATGTTTTATTTATAATGGCTATAAATAAATTTTCTTAGTCAATTGAATCAAACTCTTCTTACGTATTCAAAATGAGATAAATCCTGATTGAAATCTGCCCACTTAGACAAATCTATTGAAGGAAGAATTCCGCTCTTGCATGGGATACGTGGGTTCCTATTTGAATAGAATGTATTATTAATAAATCGTCACCTAGCAAACAAATGTGTAACTTACAATTCATGATCGTGCAAAACCATTGGGTATTTTTGAACAGTGTCGATCAGATCTGTATTATCGCAAATCAAACGGGCCAAACCGACCTTCCGAATTTCTTGTAATTGATCAGGAGTAAAGGATGACGGCTGATTGGGAAGTTCATACCAGAAGCGATCGCCGCGTCTCAAATAACTCATTTGGGTAGCAATAACACAAGCAAAAGTTGGCCCCAACATTGAACCTGGCAATGGCTTTTCTGAAACTCCACCAGACCAAAGGTCAATATCCGATGGATGTCTAAGAAGTAAGAGATATTATACAATCGAAAATTAAACATATCCCAAAAATTACTTACTTAAAAATGCTCTGATATCTTCTTATTGTCTCGTTTGGCATTGATCCGAACATTTCATCCCAATGGCCAGCTGGTGGAAGACCGCAGAACTTTCTGAATTCCATGTATCCAGGAATGCCAAATTCTCGACCACGTTGCATATTCAACGATACTAAATCCATGCCAAATCGAGCTCCCTCCTTTTTGAACAAATGATTCGTGACTTCTTGCGTAATAGAGTCGTCCATAGCTTGTGCCACTTGATTCATCAGACCCATAAAGTATTCGTCAAGTACTCCAGCTCGGTATAAATCATAAGGACGCCTAATCAAATCCGAAAGTCGTTTCGAAGCAATGAACTTATGAGCCTTGGACCAACGTTCTACGGCGGTTGGCAAAAGTGAGTGACCGAAACGGAAAGCAGCCGATGCGAAAGCGTCAATAATGCTGGGGTTAATCTTAGAATCATATCCATCCCAGTAGCCATGCTTTTCAAGAACAAGTCCGAATTTGTCGAGAACCTCTTTTCCAAGCAGGATGGGCAAGAATTCGTTGAACGTGACGTGTTGAATTATAGCGATATTGATACGACGAGCCTCTTGGAATATGGTTTCATCATCCCAGTGGGGGTTAACTTGAGCCAATCCATTTGCCATGTTATTGTGATTACGAGCCATCAATGTGTGCATACAGGTGAGTACTAATTGTTCATTTACACGAATTTCGCCTGGAAGAAAACGGTTACATGTGTCATTAGAGGATCAAAATCAATAATGATCAATACTCACCAGCATCGAAACAGTACATATTGGGGTTGGGTCGCGTGCAACCTTCATCTGGGATGTCAAGTTTAAGTGGCAGCAAATCTTTTAGACCATATTGTTTGAAAACTGGATTCATACGGAGAAGACCACCGTATCCGGTACGAAGGGAACGAGCGAATTTCTCAGTAACACCGTAGACAGTGTTGCCGTCAATGACACCAGTAAGAATGTTGTAGGGGTTTCGTGATCCTAGAATAGAAGTATTAATACGTTCATAAATAATTGTTTAGAAAAGGACACGTAGGACTCATTATAGCATGACACAATGGAAAAGATCTTTGAGTGGATAATATTTAATTTTTTGTCAGAGATAATAAAAAGGAGTTTCCTATTAGATAGACGAAGGGTTCAGCCAACAGTAGTCACAACAATGATAGTTACCAGCAATGGCGTAACCCACGGTGAGAAATTTCAGGGAAGCCTCCATTCCGGCATTTCTACCGGTAAGATTAATAAGACCATTTTTTTCTAGAAAATTCGCGAATGGGAGAAATACGAACGTAGTATAATAGTGGGGTAGCGGTAAATCCTGAGTCGACATTATGTAAGGCAATAAGCGACATACAACCAGTGGCGGAATAACTTCACTCGGGGCCCTCCCGCCAACTTCTTGAGTGGGCCCCCCTACACACTTACATAAACAACTTTCTACTAAAATTTAAAATGTCGTTCTTAAAATAACTTTGCTTAGAGCTACTTTGACTCTTTGCATTCTTATATTGAGAATAGCGTTCTTGCTGTAACGCTTATTTAATAATTTCACCAATGCTTTTTTATTTCAAAATAAAAACGCTCACGCAGCGCAGCATTGAGCTCTATAGGCGTTGGTGATATTTAAGTAAAGTAAATTACCTGCGCCTACAATGGGACTCGACCCCGCGAACCTATGATTTGAAGACGATCGTCCTGTCTACCCTAAAGCCGCACACACACGGTCAATCAGAATCCATTTCTTTTTTAATTTTCGTTGTGTCAGAATCGAAGAAAATGTATGAATTTACCAGAACGAAGAAGCCAAAAAATGGATTCGGATGCTTCGTGTGTGGGCGTGTGTGGACCCCTCTATTCCTTGTTTCAGCTTTAAATTTAAGTGTACTCTAATTTCTAATTTAAATCCTTCAATTTTAAGAACCAAAAGTGGCCTCTGCACTACAGTCCTAATGACCGTGTATATACCGCAAGCAAGTTAAATTTTTTTATTCTTCACTCTCAAACTATTTTGTTCGTGTTTGACAGATCATGACAAAGTGTATTGGAATTTAGTCCGAAAGTTTAGAAAAGGTACTATCACCAAAAATGTTTTAAGATAATTTATTTGCAGCGGGACCTAAAGAATTTTGCCCAAATGGTACTTGGCAAGGAAAAGGGTGGATCAGATTACAGAGACCGCGGCTACAGCAAATAGCGCAGCAATGCCAGAAGCAATTTCTTTTGTTTTTTCAAAATTTGAGGATCCGGATTGTCTATTGAACTTTCAAATATTATAGGACAATATTTAATGTGTTTATCTAAGGGACTTGGTGGAAGAGGAACAATAAATTTAGCATTTGTTTTGACTTCGAAAAGTGTATCTCTTCTTGTCTACAAAAAATGTCTACGCCCAAGCAACAATTTGTTTGCTTTTAAAGAAGCACTTCACACTGTAGCAACCATATAGTACCACGAAATTCATTTATCGTGTTACATCGCTTAAAGTAAGTAAAGTAAAGATGGTGGTATAAAACTTCGATAAAACTGTCTCTAAACGTTAACCTAAAAAGATACTCCGTTAAATACTCCACTCTTGTGTTTATTGGATGATAGAGCACACACATGTAATATGTCTCCCTAAGTTCACTTACACACATGCATATATTCTTCTATAGCACAGTCGTAGTCATTTTTGTAGGGTGACATTCGTATGGTCATCCAATAAATTGTTCACCGTAGTTTTATAGAAGGATGGACTTTGGGATTTTTTAATGAATTGAAACTTGTGATCTGAAATACATAATTTCTACATTAGAAATCCTTGAAATCTTGCATGAAACCCACACGTACGCACTCATTGTTATCTTCGAAGCCAATTAGGGGGATCTCTGCGCATAAATTGACTTCATTTTATTGATAAATGTACAGACTCAGGGTGCATTGTAGAAGATACGATAAAGAATTGTCAAGCATTTCTATAGACGCACCTATCCATTTGTAGTGTTTACGAGCAATGCTGACTATATGTGAGGTTGGCTGACTGGTAGTGTGTAGGACGGGCAATCAAGAGACACGGGTTCGATTCTACCTGCGGATTTTTTTTTTGCAAATTCGTTGAATGACAGAAAATGTTGATATAAAGCAAATGACGTACGTCTTTTTTGAAGCATAATTTGGGGCTACAATAAGGTTCTATTGGATTAAAAAACGGCGCCAAATGCCATTATTGGACTGTTATTCAGTGGTTATACCCTGTAAACTGCCCCTATTATGGTTAGAAGAGAATATTTTACCAAGTATTATAGGGATGAAATTGTTACTTGGGCGTCGGAGTGTTATTTTTCGTAGTCGTGTTGTTTTTATGATTCGAGAAATCCTTCGTGTGGCTTTTGGACCCCTAAATCTCGTGGGCCCCCCGCCACGCGGGCCCTGTGGGCCCTTATGGGCCGCCCCTGCATACAACCGTCGCTTTAATTTGTAAGGGTATCGTGTGACGCTAAATCTAGCAAGAAAATGACTTAGAGTGCGCTCTGAGATTAATCCGGAGGTATATTTCGGAAACTGGGGTGCATAATCGTACCCCGCGGTAATCGGTTAACTTGCTCAGCTCTTCAGGTAGGTGACGAAGATGATCCGCTGGTGCTCAAGTCGCCCAAAACCCCTATATGTGAGGGGAACCGGCTAGCATATGACATAGTGTACATTTTTTGCTTACAACCGCAATAAAAGCATTCAAAAAGTTTATCGATTTCCTCACTTTCAAGCGGATGAGATGTTATTTTACGAGTATAAGAAAACTGTACTCGAAACTCTAGGTAAGATTTTAACTACTTTTTGTCACCTACTCGGGGCACAGGTTTTTTTATGCTGTTTTGAATAAAAAGTGCCAATGTGAAATCCGATGATTCATATAGGAAGTCCACATTAGTTGAAAAAAAAACACGTTTCTACTGAACGAATGTGAGAATTAGTTGGCAACCCTTTTCGTAGTAGTTTTCTATAAATGCAAATTATATTTTCCAAAATTTTAAAAATTCATAGGGATTGGCAGATTTGAAAGACACTGCAAATGTGGCAACTCGGGCGGGCGAGCTGAAAGTCCCTGTAACTCCAATGACCAATGAGTGTCGCAGAGGAGAAGGTAGTATAGAGAGCATGCTGTTTTCGACTACCCCAGATTTGCAGAGGCTAGGAATAAACTGAGCACCGCTACCTATTATAATTTGCTGGTCAAAGTTCAAAGGTTGGCTTCTCTTCTTATAACAGGAGCTTTTGGAACTACTCCTACATTCGGATTAGATATGGTCCTGGGACTGTTCCCTTTGGACATTTTCGGCCAAAGAATGGCCGCAAAAGTGGCCTTGCGCCTACGTGAAACTGGTCTCTGGCGAGCGCTGGACTATGGGCATTCAGCGATACTTCGTAATTTTAACCTGCCCCTAGCGACTGACTACACTGTTCCCAATCACTTATTTGGTAGGAACCATTGTAGTTTGATCCCCTCAAGGGAATCTTGGGATAGTAACAGCTTCTTGGATCCATTTCCATCTATACTGATGGTTCCAAGACCGATGCAGGAGTTGGTATAGGAATCCACTCGGATGAGTTGAATATTCATTTGTCTTTCCGCCTGCCTAATTTTTGTAGTGTCCTCCAAGCGGAGATCTCCGCGATATTAGAAGCCTTAAATTGGTTGGTCTGTCACGTCATCACTGGTAGGGACGTCTTTATATTCACAGATAGTCATAGTTGAAATAGATTGGATGCGTCAGCATCAGCATCGGCAGAGGCATCAGCAGAAAAATTTCAATTTAGAACACACGCATTTGCCTTTGATGACCCACATTGACAGCAGCGGCAGAAGCATTTTTGTGGGTCATCAAAGGCAAATGCGTGTGTTCTAAATTGAAATTTTTCTGCTGATGCCGATGCCTCTGCCGATGCTGATGCTGACGCGGGATATCTAATTCAACCATCAGACTGCAATTCGATCAATTGATTCAGTGCTGACCACTTCAAGAACTACTGAGAAATGTCGTTCAGTACTTAGAGAGATGGGTCGCTTCTTCAACATTACGCTATGCTGGATACCGGGCCATAGTGGCTTTGCAGGTAATCCCAATGCAGATGACTTGGCCCGGCATGCGTCAGCAGGTAGCGTTGAAGACGGTAATTCCTTCTTGAAAACACCTATTGCGGCTTGTGCATTGTTAATAGAGACCGCTACAATATGCAGAACCAATGCAAGATGGATTCATGGCTTAACATGCGCAACGACGAGAATGATCTGGCCAAACCTAGACAATGTCCGTTCTAAGATGCTACTTTCCTTAGACAGAAAGCACATTCGTAGTGTGGTGGGAGTAATAACAGGGCACTGTCCTATTGGAGAGCACGCAAGAAGACTCCGAATTCCTCACAACGACTTCTGTAGAAGTTGTGATAATGAAGAAGAGGAAGAGAGTGTGCATCACTTACTCTGCCACTGTCCCGCCCTGGCTGAGAAACGAATGCGTTTTCGGGCTCAAGGTATTTCTACGATACCGATGATCTTCGGGATGTGAGCCCAATACTGCTCAATAAATTTATTGTAAGCACGGGTTGGTTTTTAGGCAGTTAGTAGAGACATGATTCTCTCGGTGGTATCACAATGGACCAAATCTGGTCTAAGTGTGCTGGGAGCAAATCTGGCGGCCCCTGTACCTAACCTAACCTAACCTAGGAATAAACTAATAGTCTAAGAAAATTACGAGATTTGGTCGGCAAAAATCCTACATCGCCAATTTTTTGGATTATGGTTAGGGATGGTCCCTAGATTATGGGATAAAAAGTCCCAACCGATTGGGGGTCGGCGAGGGAAAGGGGGGTATTTTTTCGATTGTTTGCGATTTTTTCAAAAACGACAAAAGATACAGAAAAATGGTTTGAGAACGAAAAAAACTATATAAAAATACCTAGCGTTATCATAGACCTCCGCTCCTCTGAAATTATGAATTTGTGAGGAATTTTCTCTTCATGAATCAATCAGCAAAAAGCAATATTTCGAATATGGTTACTCCCTTAATAGGCCAGTCAATTACCGATTTTAGGTCGCAAAAAATTGCTCGGGTCTGGTTTTTTGGGATATTGTTAGGATAGATACCAGAAGTGTACCACTAAGTTTGCAACTTCGAAAAACCTGTGCTAACCCCGTGACCCTCAAAAAACCTCAAAATTTTCGGACTTTTTTCATATTTTTGTTTGTAATTTCTAAAAGGTGCTTCCTACAAGTAAGTCGTCCACTGCACTTTTAAAGCTAAGAAAATCTTCTTTAATTTGAGTGTAATTCCAGCTTTCTAGGTGCAAAGGATCCCAAGATACAGCACTTTAAAAAATGTGATTTTTTTGTATAAAAGTCCGAAATTGTATTTTAGGAGGTTTGTATGACAGCCCTATGACGTAATGTTCCGATTCCATCCATTCCTAGATATGTTTTGAGGCTTTACTAAGAACACATTTGGGTGAGGTTTGGTTATGATTGGTTCATAAAGAAAAAAGTTTTTCTTAGAAGAACGGTTGGTTTGTATGACAGCCCTATGACCTAGTGTTCCGATTTCATCCGTTTCTAGATATGTTTTGAAGCTTTACTAAAAAACATATTTGGGGGAAGGTTGGTTAAGATTGGTTCATAAAGAAAAAAGTTTTTCTTAGAAGAACCTAATTTCCAGAGGTTGGTTTGTATGACAGCCCTATAACGTAGTGTTCGGATTTCATCCGTTCCTAGATATTTTTTTAGGCTTAACCAGCAACATACTTGGGTGAAGTTTGGTTAATATTGGTACATAAAGAAAAAAGTTTTTCTTAGGAGAACCTAATTTTCAGGGGCAGCCCTATGACCCCATGGTCTGATTCCATTCGTTCCGACATATATACAGCTAAGGAACTGGTTTATAACTTCATGTCACATGACTTTCTCTGTAAAATGCGCATTTAAGCCGATATTCAGCTCGGAACATGACTGAAATTACAATTTCCAACTTTTTTTCAAAAAACAATGTTTAAAGTGCTGTATCTTGGGATCCTTTGCGCCTACAAAGCTGGGGTTACACTCAAATTAAAGAAGATTTTCTTAGCTTTAACAGTGCAGTGGACAACTTACTTGTAGGAAGCACCTTTTAGAAATTACAAACAAAAATATGAAAAAATTCCGAAAATGTTGAGGTTTTTTGAGGGTCATGGGGTTAGCACAGGTTTTTCGAAGTTGCAAACTTGGTGGTACACTTCTGGTATCTATCCTAACAATATCCCAAAAAACCAGAGCCGAGCAATTTTTTGCGACCTAACGCCTTATTTTTCGGTTTATTGACTGGCCTATAAGTATTTTGTTTGAAGAGCATTTAAAACGAAAGATTTAAGCGAGTAAATTTATTAGAGAGTTTTAGCAAGCCGTAAAAATGCTAAAAACGTCAAATATAAATTGAAATATTCCTTTGTCGGCGTATCCTAGGATACCGTGAAAGATGTGTTTGGCTTTAATTTAAGCCAGAAGAACTCGATGCAATGACAATTCATAACTTTATCATCACCTGTTTCAATCAATAAGTATAACGCCGACTCGTACACCACAACCGTTTGACGACTTGCTAAAACTCTCTATTAAAATTAGGTTGTTCGTTAAAAAATATAAAAATTGAGAAACTGGAAAATAGATAAAATTCCATGAATTATTGAGAGCCAAGTTATTTTTTGCAGCAATCCGAATGACGAATTCAATTACGTTATGAAGGAAGTAGAATTCGCGAAGAGAGTTCTAGGTTTAGCATTTTGTTTTGGATAGTCAAGTCTTTTAGCTTAATTGCTGGTTATGCACTTGATTTTTTCTTTTAGTACGTATTGTAGTCTGGGTGGTGTAGTGGTTAGTGCGCACACCTTCGGTGCACAGGGTCATTGGTTCGAATCTCACCGTGAACGAATTCATGGTGTTTTTCGATCTCACGAGCCATGTGACGGACTATGATCTCACTCAGATGTTAAACGAGTACCCATTTATGGGAATAAACAACACTGCTGAGCGTGCTTTTGATCTCAACATCTCAACAAAAAAGCAGTTAAGATCTTGAAAATTGAATGTCACTAACACATCTGGGGCCTTGGTCCAATGTTGGACTGTCGCGCCAGTTATTTATTTATTTTGTAATGGAGGACGCTGGACATCCAGAGATGTCCCAGGGGACGAAGCCAATGCCTCGCCTCTATAACCGTGCAGGTTAGGCCAACGAAAGGGCTCCTCAACGAGCGAGCAGCGGCATGCTCTTGCTGAAGCTCAGAGCGGTAGGGTTGGGCAGGGTTTGCGCTGCCCCTTGCCACTTGTCCTGTACATCAAAACAGGGATTTCGCATATGCCTATGAATTAACGAGCACAAACGTTAGGATTAAAATTGGGAGTTTTGTTCTGTTTCAAGGAACTTGTTGTTGGTTTTACCGACGTGGTCACCAATGTCTTCCCGTGGTGCTCAAAAAGACGCGGTTCCGCAACCCATCTTCCTAATATGGGTGCACCGACGACGTCCCTTGTTGCGTGCTGGGTAGCCATCCGTACAACGGCATACAACTTACGACGCCTAGGGGCATGCAGGCGCTTCTAGTTGCGCATGCCCAGCCGACCCGCCATACAATGGCCAAGTTCGGTTAGCGGGCACCCACCTCGGTCGACAAATCGCATCCCCACGCGATTTGTCCACCACGGGAAAACTGTGCAAAAATTTCAGAACCGCGCGAATAACAAATTTGAAGAAAATATTCCCATTCTGCCCCTGCCACCACCAGCTGACTGACTAGAGCAGTCGCATCGACGTAATGGTTTTTTTAATGCTTATACGAGGCTTACATGGATCCTCCCGCAGGTCGGGTTTCAATGGTAACCCATACCCAGTTTACTCCTGGAATGAGGTTAGGGAACCATAACCTCTAAATCGCGTGGTTCATTATGCCGATAAGGGGCCCAAAGGACAATTTACGAAAAAAAAAAAATGATGGGTGGCGGAGAAGGCGTAATATGTAGCCAGTGAGCTTTTGTTTATACAAACATACATACACATAAAGACGAAATATAACCTAACTACACACCGCAGACAACTTAATTGCCCTTTTCGTTTCACGTATCACGTTTCTCGGGACTGTGACGGCCTTGTCCTACAGACACTTTTAATGAGACGAGGCAACCAATTCCGCCATCACGTTTTGTTTTGACATTTATATGTCTTGACTCTGCCACATAAAGCGCAGTATAGACCTCGGGCGGAATGAAAATGAAATTTTTGTCCGCTGCGATTTTTTCAATGAAAATGCATGCTTACTGTCGTGGAACATGTCGGAAATGATGGGGAGCTACAATCCGATTCCCCGGTCATTTCACCGTGGAAAATATCTAATGACGAGGGAATCGAAAAATAATACATAAAATGGCCGAGAAAAATTTTGGAACCACATTCGGATTGTAGCTTATGGAATTCCCCATCATTACCGACATGTTCCACGACAGTAAGCATGCATTTTCATTGAGAAAATCTCAGCGGACAAAAATTTCATTTTCATTCCGCCCGAGGTCTATTCAGGCCTTAAATTGGAAAAGCGTCACGAAAATCATAACGAAAAAGCGTTACGTTTTTGGCATTACAGGTGAGTTTTTGGTGCCATTCAAGGTTCAACGGAAGTTGGGCTAGGTTGTACCCTATGAGTGTTGGGTGCCATTCAAGGTTCAACAGAGGTTGGGCTTGGGTTCAATTTACGTTCAACTTGAGTTCAACTTGGGTTAAACTTGGGTTCAACTTGGGTTCAACTTGAATTCAACTCGAATTCAACTCGAATTCAACTTGAATTCAACTTTCAACTTAGATTCAACTCACGTTCAACTTTTGTTGAACGACCCAAAAAGTGTAACTTTCAACTTAGGTTCAACTTTCGTTCAACTTTTGTTGAACGACCCAAAAAGTTTTACTTTCAACTTAGGTTCAACTCACGTTCAACTTTCGTTCAACTTTTGTTGAACGACCCAAAAAGTGTTACTTTCAACTTAGGTTCAACTCACGTTCAACTTTCGTTCAACTTTTGTCGAAAGACCCAAAAAGTGTAACTTTCAACTCACGTTCAACTTTTGTCGAACGACCCAAAAAGTGTAACTTTCAACTTAGGTTCAACTCACGTTCAACTTTCGTTCAACTTTTTTTGAACGACCCAAAAAGTGTAACTTTCAACTTAGGTTCAACTCACGTTCAACTTTCGTTCAACTTTTGATGAACGACCCAATAAGTGTTACTTTCAACTTAGGTTCAACTCACGTTCAACTTTCGTTCAACTTTTGTCGAACGACCCAAAAAGTGTAACTTTCAACTTAGGTTCAACTCACGTTCAACTTTCGTTCAACTTTTTTTGAACGACCCATAAAGTGTAACTTTCAACTTAGGTTCAACTCACGTTCAACTTTCGTTCAACTTTTGATGAACGACCCAAAAAGTGAAACTTTCAACTTAGGTTCAACTCACGTTCAACTTTCGTTCAACTTTTTTTGAACGACCCAAAAAGTGTAACTTTTAACTTAGGTTCAACTCACGTTCAACTTTCGTTCCACTTTTGTTGAGTCAAATTCGAAAAGCAAATCGTCACGAAAAACATGAAAATGTCCCGCTGAGTTGCGGACTTGTACGCATTTTTTTTGTTAACACCAAGCGAGAAAAATTCAAGCACTCATTTTACTTTTTTTAAAGAAAAACCACTCAAAATTAAAACGTTCGTCCTTTCTCCGTTAGTTGACAGCTTTCTTCCCTTGATCCCCCCATGGAAGTATAAGATACGATCCCCCGTGATCTCCGTCACCAATCCCCCTTTTTTTAAATGGCCGCCAATTGTAAAATGGCATAATTGCTCACTTTGCAATGTGGCAGCCCACAACAAAACAGCTGTTATGTCACACTCACAAATGTCGATTTTCGAATTTGAGCGGGATTTTTACAAATGTCAACGATTCGAAATAGATCGGATCAAAGACATTTGCAAAAATCAAGCGAATTCAAAAATTGACACTTATGGTCCATTACAATTTATTATGTAAATTCTTGGAGTTTTCTCTCCCATTTTGTCTCAAAACAAACGTTTATAGTTTAGATAAAATACAGTTTTAATTTCTAAGAAGAAAAATAAAACTTACCAAGTCGACATCCAGGTCGAGGCGAAGGGAAAGCTCTTACGAAATCAAGACATTTCACATTGAAGAGTTTATAGAAATAGTCATCATCCGGAATACGAATTTCATTACAGTATGGATGCTTCAAATGCAACGGTCGCTTGCAACATTCTTCCGGATCGTTACGGTTAATAGGATCTATTCAAAGCAGAAAGAACAATTTGTAAATCGTGTAAAATCGATTATTTCAATTATGATAATCTCTCTTACCTAGTGGTGTTCCAGTAAGTGTAAAATCATGATCCATGAATTGACCCCAAGCAATGATCATAACAGTACCGGCATGATCGTGATAGCCTTCATCAGGATGCATTGTCCGTGAGACGACACGAGATAGTGGAAGATCACTGCCAGTCACTGATATTCTTGGTGCATTTATGCCATCAGCGAATAATGGTCCGATGAGACGTTGGAATGGTGCCATTGTAGCGCCCCACGTCGGATGGTCGACATTATTGCAAAGTCCATCGAAACGACGATATTTGCCAGGACGACATTCCACTCCAGAGAAGAATGGCGGACATACTTCGCGAATAAGTGTTTTCGATGTATCGATTGTAGGGAGACCCTTTTCGATTTCTTCGTATGAGAGTCCGTATCTGTAATAAACGGAAAAGATACATTTATTAATTATGCAAACTATTCAAAATGTTTGTGTCGACTACGAATTGTGTTAATTGAATTAATTAAATATTGAAATTTAATTCTTTCGGCTTCTTAATATATTCTTTATTAGATTCGTATAACCATCTGAATTTATTCTATGCAGTAGTAGAATTCTTTAAATATAAGAATCATAAGTAGTAAATAATTGTGACACTAGTTGATGCGATAAAAATCTGCATAACTATTAATAAAATACTAATAACAAATATCATATTTACATGCAATTATTCTAGTAACCTTATTAGCTATGGGCGTTAAATATTGATATTGAATATAAAAAAAAACTATTCAAATTCATTTACACGATATTTGAAATATTGCTTCGTACACTTTTACTTAATTGAGTGAACGATAAGCCGTGTCGAGTTTCAGAAAAAAAGTCTGAAAAACACACAGTGGTGTTAAACCAAATCTGGACACTCAAGAATAATAATGTTGATCGGAGTGTTGATACGGAGTGAGTAAGCTGTCAAGTTGTCGAAAAGATAAATGCATCGCCATAAGTTATGCGGTTTGACCCAGTTCAACTGATGGGTGTGAATTTAGATTCAATCTAATTGATCTTGAAAGAATTACATTCACATGTCATTTGAGATACACACATTTGTTTAGTTGATCCTTTGAAATTAAGACTCTAAACCCGATTGTACTACCAGTCGCAGTTAATAAGATTAAATGAAATATTTAATGACTGAATTTGGGCAAGTTCACTCCTTATTTCACAGTAAAGTATTATGCACAAGTAGTTAGAACCGTATTTGATTTTTAACCATTAATCAGATCATATTGCCCAATATTTTGATTTTTATTGTCTTAACATTGAAGAAAAGTTAACTTAGGTTAACTAATACCTTTAAGAATCCAGATATTAGTACGTAGGCGTGAGGCCATGCGGCCATTTCGAAAAAAATCGTGATCAGACATAAATGTAAGAAAGTTGGTTTTCAAATGAATCAAATTTAATAAATATGTATTGGGAAAAGTTTTCTGCACACTTTATCTTAATTTATTTGGTATGGTGGTTCTCAAAAAAAATCTTCATTTGTGTTTTGCATTGAGTTAGGAACTCTAAGATCAAGGGCAATGACAATGGCCCATCCCACTCGCAAAAGCGTTTTAAATAAATAATTTTTTAAATCAACCAACCGCTACTCTTTACTACTACTGTATACTATACATATGTTTGTAAAGTTACGCATTCAAAGTATTAAGTATCATACATAAATGTATAGGCATACATTTTTTAGTAATATTCAGTAATAGACTGCAAATTATTTAGACGAATACGTAAATTAAGCTCTTAGTGGTTTAATTATCCGCGCGATTTGCCAATCTCAATGTGCGAACACTATTTTCTAAAGTAGGTCTAAAGCTTATCCAACTATAGACAAGAGATATACACTCGTAATTACTTATTGCATCTCATAAAACTATGAGTTCATATAAATAATTTTAACGAACTAATAATTGCCATTGATTGCACCGGTGCAACATGATTCTGTTTACTTATGTTATCTGGTCGATATATGAAGTGCTGCAGTAATTTAAATAATCAAATAGGGTCATGACTTTCTGCACGAAAGAAGTATGTATGGTATTTTTATTAGTTTGAAAGGATTGAAATGTTAGTGTGCAGATTAGAAGGATAGAAAGAAAAATATAATGAAAAATATTTACATTGATATTATTGGCAATGGAAAATTGTGTATGAAGACTCATTGCGATATTGTACCAACATATTTAACAATTGCAATCGTTTTAGTGTAACAATCTGAAGATGTTTTACGAGAAAAGGCTGATTGCGGACGCGCCGCTGAAATTTGGATACCATTCACTTAATAGCTTCTCAGACTACTATGGTTTACTGTTCTGATTCCATTTGTTGCTGCATATGTATGGCATGTGACAAATTTTTGGGAACGGAATTTCTAAGGACCAACGCGGCCCGATTGTCATCCCTTACACGTTACAAGATGTAACAGCAATAGGGTAAGCGGCGCATTTATCTGAGGTTTGGTGAAGACTGGTGGTGGGGTTTCTATGGTAGCTTTATTACCCATAGTCAAGTTTAATCCATTTTTACGCTTTCTTAACCCTTCTGTCGGCACAAAGGTCTGGCCAGACCTTTAGCACTATATTTTTTTCAAAAAAGTATAGAAGATGAAATAGCAGCGACTTCATACTTCATGATATCCTAAAATAATAATGTTTAGTAGCAATTTGAAAAAAATTGAAAAAATCGTTTTGTTTTGAGCATGTTTTTGACGTCGTGCTCTGTGGCCGGTCGCCACTTTGTGAAATAGACACTCATAGAGAAACGAGTTTCCAAACTCGGCAAGACTCGTTGCAAGTTTATTATTCAGAAAAAGATGATAAGAAATATTCTTATCATAGAACTCCATGCTCCACTAGGAGTTACGGTAATAAAGAGAAAAGAGAGATGTTTTTGACGAAATTCAATTTATAGTGCTTTTTGATACTCAGTAGGTCTGGCCAGATCTATAGTTTTTCACCCCATTTTTCTCTACAGATAAAAAGTGAAATTTTCACATTCTCTTAAAATTATTCTATTTGTGATGTAATAATGTCATTAAAATTAAAAATTAAATTAAAAAATTCTGCGATTTTTCTTTAAGAAGTCGCGAAGTTCGGAAAATGGGTATGCCTAGTTTTATCATGTTTTATTACATCACCTAATCAACTGAGATTTGGATCTAGGAAATTCAAACCAATTTTATTTCATTTACAATAGTAATGACTAATTATGAATGACTTGCGAACGTCTTTCCAAATCGATTTTAGCAAGAATTTTACGAAAAATTTAAAATGAAATGATGTTTGGCTTAAAAATTTCTTTCCACTTATTTCACTAAATCTGCAGACTAACACCGGGGTAGAATCTACCAACAAAGTGCTAAATATTTCCCCAAAGATATTGGAATTGGAAAATGCGATCAAATTTATACTAGGTATACGCTATGAAAATACAAAAGCAGAAAAAGGAGAAAATAAGGGAAAAACATGTTTGTACTAATACCACCTCAAAATACTCGTAAGTCTACTTAAAAACGTTCCCAGTATATCTATGAAAATGATATAAAAGCTATATTATTCTAAAAAATTACAATTTTTTCTCAGCAAGGTTAATACATTTTTTTCGAAAAACCCTTATAAAATCGGTTTGTGTCCTTCTGCCTGTCCGTCTGGTCAATAAATAACTCACGAACGGCTCAACTGATCGATATCAAATTTTCTGGAATAAGTAGAATGGTAACACTCTTGGACAGTAGTCGTACCGATCCTGACAAAACATTTACAAGTCCACCATACAAGAGGCTAAGTTTCAGTGCGATAGTAACATAAGGCCATACGTTTTTATGCAAAGAATGGATAGTAAAGGTTTTTGGTCTCTTGTCAAAGCAGTGCAGAATAACTTGTCATCTTCTTCTGTTCCGCCTCTTATACATAACCATGAACATTAGGGATGTCAAAAACAGGACGGTTAGTCCGAAAACCGATACTTTCAGTACGGTTAACCGGTTTTAACCCGGACGGTTATTTGTCCATCCGGTTAAAACCGGGAAAAAAATCTTTCAAAATTCATACAATTTTTTATTTCCAAATTTCACCCCTTTAAGATATTTTCGAAATCTTTTTATTGCTATTGCTCGTAGAACCATCGCTTCGTCAAATCACTTCTCCTTGTATCTTTGATTTGATTTTGCATACGATACGAACAATAACAATACGAGTGTGAATGCATGTTTTTACTAATATTCTAAGCAAATCAATGAAAATACTCGGTTAACCGGAAAACCGGTACTTTGAGCCCGGTTAAAACCGGACGGTCTAACCGGCTTTGCAAAAAACCGAAAAAACCGAAAACCGGGTTATGGGGCGGTTTTTGACATCCCTAATGAACAGTATAATGAGCCACTTGAAAAAGCCAACTTCTCTGCAAAACTATTCGCTTCTAATTGGGCCTGTCTACACGGGGTACAAAAACGCGAGAACAAAACGGTTTTTGTATGCAAATTGAATTTTTCCTTGCCTAGCTCCTAGCGAATCCCTTCTAAAAAAAACGTTTTTTTCATCTTGTTCCTGTTTCGCGTTTAGACAGGTGCATTCAACTTTACCACCCAATCTTCAAAGCCCGCCATCTATACCTGTAGGTATGCTTCTTCAAACAAAGGTCGTCGCATTTTCGTACTAGAGAGGTTTTCAAAGTTCTTACCAAGCTTATATATAGTCGTTATTCAATGTGCTTCTTCTTTGGTTGCGAAAACTATTCCATCTGTCCTATTCATCAGGAGTTTTCCCATCGTCATGAAATTGGCTCATGTACAGCCTATCCTTAAAAAAGGTTATCGTCAATGCGGGTTTCGGGCTTTGCGTTCGATCGGAGACTTGATGACTTTTCTCACTGAGTGATAAAATCATTGTCTTCATAGCTTTGGTGAAGCGAACGTGGTTGCTTTGTTGTACTGGACGGCGTTAAATTATCTGCTAATTCAATTAACGCTGGTGTACCTACCACTTGCAAAATTTCCAAAACTCTTTAATGCCAAAATTAAACCCATATTATTTAATGGTAAACGTTTCACCAAACACGTGGGGTCTTTTGGGAGCCCAGAGGGTATTTTTTATATATTACTTTTGTCTCCTCTTAATCTTATATACGATAGCTTATTCTAGGTCTGATGGACAAACATATTTAATCGCAGAGCCATCTAGAAAGAGTTGTAGCCAAATGGACAGGCACAGCAGTGGCGGCTCGTGGTAGAAAATACCGGCGGTTCACAGGGAACATAGAAATTTATTGATTATATGGCAAGAATAATGATGTAGCTAATTTTTTCTTAGTTTGTATTTAAAAAAGAAAATACTGTTTTTAAATTACATTATTATTCTTCCGCAGACTATTTCCGACTTTTGTTAGCTGGAATGTTCGTTTTCACTCCCGCACAACAAACAGGGAAAACACACACATGGGAAATCCATGGATTTTATTAAATTTTCATTCTGTCAAAATCCAAATCGGACAAACTCATTGGACAGAACGAAAATCCATTAAAATCCATACATTCCACATATTCCGATAAATCTACGTGTTTTCCGCGTAAATTGCCGCTATAATTTCACGCCGAAAATGTTATTTTCCGTCGCTTGCACTAAAGAAATCAATGGTCTAGTTCTTCCGCAGTTTTTTATTTTTATCTTATTTTCTATTAGAAGATTTTTAAAATTTGCCTTAAAAAATCAACCATTGCAATTTAATTCATCGCGATTTCAACAGAACAGACGGAGGCGAGCATGCGACACAATCTCTCTGCTTTTAGAATTCAGTTCATACAATTTACAAGGCGCTGTGCACAACCTCTTTGTGCACAAGCTCTAGTGTAAATTTTGCACTACCCCCTTGCCCCGGAAACCACTAAGATATCCTAAATTTGAGCGTGTGCTCCTCTTTCCAGATTGTGCACCCATCGTGGTTGCAGGTTGTTGGTCGCAGTGTCGTGACCATGTCATATGTGCAGTGAGCAGTCGGAATAGTGTATATTCATACATAGATATGGGATCGGCATATAGATTCAGTAGGTAGAATGTGTATCTTGGTATAAATAGAACAAGGCCGTGTTGGGGGCTGGATCTGCGATTTGGGATACGCATTTTCGATTTGAAGAAATCGGTGAAATACGTGCCCTTACGATTTTTTTGTCAGGGGGTGCACGTGCACTTGTGCACATATGGGCGAGCCGCCACTTGGCACAGGACTATTATTTATGCAGACATTTATTTTATAAGTTATCTCCATTAGTCCTGGAACGAAGTCCAAGACAGGAGTTAACCACTACATTTGCTCGAAATGTATACGGCTTACAGCTGTGTGCAACAAATTTTGTAAATAATTATATTCAAATTAACATTTTCTCATTTCACGATCCACGGGACATGCCTGCGAAATAATTTTAACTGACAAACCTGCAAAGCTGACAAAAGTTAACCCGTAGGGTAAGCTTTTGAACGAAATATTAAAGTAAAAATATGGGCAGTCATTTCTATCCAAAAAGAAAAAAAAAAATCAGCCAATTCACAGAGTATTTCTTCTTTGTCCGAATATGCATACATGCATAATAAACTCGGCGTCAAAGAAACCGGGCCAAATGGCAAGCGTTTGTAATGTGAGTTAATGGTACTTCAGATAAACATCATAGTCCTTTGAATTGCCATTAAATGCACTTTCTGTAGATATAACTTTCATAGTTGTAAGTTTCATACTTTTTGAGAAAATTTAATTTGAGTCGAAAGTGGCGAGTGGCCCGATTTTTGTGAAGCCGAGTGTATTTAATAGTATCGAGTTGATCGTCGCGACGCGACGAAACGTTGCCCATTTCCGCGGTATTGCTAAATATTTTTTAAGGGCAGCTATCATCATATCATCGTTTGATTTAGATATAAAAATTATTAAAAATGTGTTTTTTTAATGCGATAATTTAAGCAAAAGCCATGGTTTGTATTCTTTAAATAACTGCTCTGTGAGAGGTGATAAGAGCCTTTTAGTTGAAATAGATTACGCGCATCAGCAGCAGCATCCGCAGAATTTTCATACTCTTAGCTGACAAATATGCTGAATGTCAAGTCTTCTGCTCAACATTTTTGTCAGCAATGTAAAATGCATTGCGCTTGACGTTTCGCGATGCCGATGCTCCTGCTGATGCGCGTAATCTATTTCAAGCATTATAAAAACTTTTCAAACAAGTACGAGTTGACTTCTCAAGAGTATATTTGTTGAGTTTTTTTTTTACTTGACAGAACCTACTGAAAGTATGCCTAGATGCTACACTAATAAAGATGCACTTTAACACCACGCAAGAAAATTACCTAAAGCGTAAAGGAAAAAAGAGAGCATGTCAACATGTAGTTGAATTACAATGATGCCATAATTGGAAATTAGTATGCAATGAACGCTCTGCCCTACTTGGATGGTTCCTTTATCTGTTTTCGTTATTTTCGTAATGCACAATATGATAATAGCAGTGCAGCCGCTCATCTTGATGATAGTTGAATTATTTTTTCATACTGCCTAGCAGTTTGGGAGATTTGTAATTTTACTCACACTAACTAAACCTACATGTGGTTGATATGATTACACGTTTGCCAACATTTAATTTAGTTCCATTACATTTCTATCAAGTTGCCACCATACTCAATGAAATATTATTCAATTATCCAAAATATGGACAAATATTCATTATCTTTATAGTTTTCGTACTTCATCCAGACGGCATCATAATGGTGATATGATTTTGTATGCACTTAATCAATTCGCTATGCGAAACAGCAATCCATCAATTCGGCTAATAATATGATTTGAATTCCATTATTCCACTCAACAAAATGAGTGTCAAGGTCTTTGCAGTAAGTTTTTGTGAATTCAAATTGTATTGGTTTCTCGTTTGCAATTACACATATTATTCAGCAATTGCAAATTCATATAAACGGTACGAGTGTTTCTGCAATTACTCTATGAGGGTATCTATCTTTTGATTGTGTGTAGTGAGTGCGATTATTTTAGCATGTTCAAGAGGCTTTGTTGTGATTATATTGCTGGTGTCGAAGTTAATCCGATTAAAATTTTCAAGTGTGATTTTACGCAATTTGTGAGGACTTTGAATTTATTTATTGGCAGCACACTAATTTCAAAAACTGTATAACGAATGTTTAGTAGTCTGGCAGTCTGTCTGGTGTAGTGGTGGTGAACTCGCCTTCTAAGGACATGATCGTGGATTCAAATCCCACTTCGAGCGGATTTAGTTTATTTATGGTTTTTGAATTCACTGCCCATATTGCCGACTATGATCTGAGTTCTTTCCTCTTATATAGCTTGTTAGACCCAGTTTGAAGTACCTACACACGATAAGACACTCATGGCAATTTAATTCCTGGTATTCAGTCTCAGAATAGTAGCAACACAGGGATAACTACATAATCCCGAAAAACAAAATCCCGCCTGCTCATAATCCCACTTTTTACCAAAAATCCCATTCTACATAATCCCGATAAAACTAAATCCTGCCACTTATAAATCCCGCTACATCAAAATCCCGCTCACTAAAAAGCCCGCCGTTTTAAAATGCCGCTGGTGGATAGTGAAATAATCCCGTCAAAATACCGCCAAAAATGATTTTCATTGTTTAAAAAATCAATAGTTTTGCTATGTGATTCCCAGCACTTAATGAGATAAATCCGTCGGAATATTTGGTTATTTCTTCGATCAAGATGATACTTTAGCCCCTACAGAACAAGACTGTCATGCAGGGGATACTTAAAAGTACGTTTTCTTCGGCACGGCCCTAGCGGCTATAGCGACTGCGACTCGCCTATTGCATATAAAAACTCGTTTTTAGTTGATAATCGCTGGGCATAGCTCCACAATGAAAATTGTCGTCAAATGAAACGCGCCGCTTTTGTTGTATTATAATGCCCGCATGAGTGGTGAACGTGGTGCATTCGCTTGCTTGTAGGCTTCGGGCGACGGCTGCTTGGGATAGGGTAGTTGTTTCGCACAACGGTCGTATTCGTTCGGCCGATATACGAATCAGCATGTCTTGTTGTACATAATGCATGTACGCTTGTTTGTAGGCTTCGGGCGACGGCTGCTTGTGGTAGGGTAGTTGTTTCGCACAATAGTCGTACTGATTCGGCTGATACACGAATCTGTCTGTTTATAGAAAGCAGTCGCGGGACTCTTGTTGTACATAATGCATGCACGAATGGTGAACGTGGTGTACTTGCTTGTTTGTGGACTTCGGGCGACGGCTGCTTGGGATAGGGAACTTGCTCCAGAGCCGCTGAAGTCGCTAGAGTCGCTGCGGATGCGTCGAGGACAACGTACCTTAAGTCTCGACTACCGAAAGACCAGACCATAAATTTTTCAAATTAATTCGCCTGATCCGTGGGTCTCCGAGAATTAAGTATTCCCAGGAGACCCATTATTTTAACAGTAAATATGAAGGCGCTTTTAAATATCCCGTCATAGAAGGTAAGTACTTTTTCAAAATCGCGCGGGCGATTAAAAAAGCGGGATATTGAAAAGCGGTATTTTGAATTAGCGGGTTATTGAAATGGCGGGATATTAAGTTGGCGGGATTTCGATTAGACGGGATCTCAATTGAGCGGGATTTCAAACTGGCGGGATTATGAGCGTCGGGACTTTGTATAACAGGAATATGATTGGCGGGATATTGTATCCAACCCAACAACAATGCATTCTCCTATTTTCATAACTGTAAACACAAGGATCAGGATTAACATTTTCTTTGCATAACTTTCCAACACTTCACATAATTCCTTCAATTTTTATACATTGCTTCCTTACAGCCTGCTTAGTGCTTAGCCTGCCCTTAGTTGTTTGCATTGCATGTATGTAGGTACATAATACATGTATTGCATAATATGAGTAGCTACATCCCTACAAAGGGGGTATGTACTGTTAAACTCGATACAGTGTAAATATTTGTGGCTGATTTCAAAAAAGCACCTTCATAATGTTTTTGCTGTAAAGTATGCATATATGCAACATGTAAACTTAAGTTGTACCCTCTATGAGTAATTCAGATTTAATGATTTATAGCCTTCAAAGATAATTGGTACTTATAACAACCACTGAAAGTATGTACATACATAATGCACTTCAACCCGTATAAGAACATCTTTGCCTTGCTCGATTGTGGATGCAAGTACATACGGAAAATATAAAAACAAGTTATCAATGATTGAAAATATTGATTTCTACAATTTTTAAAAGATAGAATGTTAAAGGTTAATTGTTTAAGGAAAAATATCGGTGCGAGAATTTGAATGAAATTAATTGAAAAAAAGTAAATATGTATTATAGTAATAGTATGGATACGATAGTTGCAAGAAAATAAGTAATATCTACATAGTGTAGTATAGAAGAGTATATTTAGAGGGCGTCCACAAACTACCTTACAACGCATAGGAAAATGATTCCTCATATAATTTCCATCAAAAAAAGTGTACGGGATTTATCCCAAATTCTTAGCCCTTAAACCACAAGCATTTAAAATTATCGGACACCCCAATTGTGAAGATGTCCGGTTGTAAAATGTACCACGTAAATGACTATAAGTTAAACTTGTTTCTGCTGAATCGAATGGTGGACTCCATTTTAAAATACGCAATGTCCGAAAGAAGATATAGCGGTTTTAAGGATGCTTTCACCAACCCCATAGTATAGACAATTTACCGTTTCTCCTTCCTGATGTTACAAATGATATTAATAGATAGTACGACTCATTTAGAGAAACAAATTATATGCCCATAATGCTCTCTCATTTACCGTTACAAAACTGCATCATTATTTATGAAATCTTTGGGAAAGCTAGAGTAACCAAACAAATCCCAAATTTAACCTGTCTTGCTTTGCGCAATTTAGCATTTGGTTTAAGGTATTAAAAATATAGAACATTTTATGTAATTTGACTGTTCTCCCATTACAAAACTCACTGTTATTTCGAAGATATAGTAATTCAAACTTTGAAAATTTACAAAATTTATTTGACATAGAAAATGCAAACGCTAATATCATAACGGTTCTTTAAACGGATAAATCTGAAAAATTCACAAAAGTTGCTCTTTTATGTAAGCTTTTCGGGAGCTTGAAACAAATAATCAGAAATATGCAAACACCGAAACAAACGGCTTTTCGCTTTGCGAATTACGAGCAACTAAGACCATTTTTTTGGTAGAGTAAGATCTTTTATAGGATAGGATAGGGATAGGGAGCTGGTGGAATCTTTGATTTAATCGACCCTGTACTTAGTCCTGTCGAAGGATGTTCGATTAAAAACTTAGTAGTAAAATCTTAGCGTATTAGTTTAATTTAGCCAAGAGTTATGACTAACCTTATATATACTTTCTACCTATAATTTGTAGGGGAGGTGCGGGACCTGTTGCTCCGATTTGCCCCACTTTCAGTATCATATGAGATTATAGCATTGCCAGCATGTAACAACAATTTAAAGTTCAAAGCTGCATCAGAATGAATGTTATTTTGCGAAAAGGTTAATATAAAAAACAGAGATTAGTCGATAAAAATGGCTACTCTGGGCGGGGTCGCAGGTGGTCGCAGCCAAACTTTGTGTTTTTATAGACTCCATTAATTGCAGATAAGTGTGGCTTAATTCATTTCCCGGCCAACTACGGCCATTTTTGGTTTTTGATGAAACAACAAAAATATGAAGGTTTTTGGCTAGAATCGTTAAAATTTACCGTTATGTTCTTTGTTAGATACGTAAATACCATAACAAGGTCTTCTTATCCAAAGGCCAAACGTGAAAAGTATATTTATTTGCCATTTTATTAGGTAAGGTGGTTGGTACGGGTATTTGAAATCTTGGGGTCATATGCCAAAAATTAATTTCTTATTGAACAAAACTGCCTATAAAACCAATACCGTTACAAGTACAAACATATTAACAATGGATTTCGATAGCTTACACTATATAGTGTAAAGTCATAGTAGTCAAATCTGCAATATTAAGATTTCGTCTAATTGCCTATGTCCAAATTTTTGTTCTAGTCGCCCCACTGTGCGCCGTACAGAGAAGAAGAAATTCCAAAAGGACAGTCTCGGGAACCATACACGATAGAACACCAGAAAGCGAAAATAATATATTTTGTGGCGATGGAAAACGGATATCCATCGCAACTATCGACGACCGCCCGATGGCCATATTTTGGTTTATTTTACTTAGGCTATGAAAAAATGTTTTGCTTTCGACTGAGTTCATGTTGAATTAAGTACATGTATGCTATTGAAAGTGAAGTTCGCTCCCCTCGGACTAAAAGTTTTGTCGGGCGTACCTACGACTTGTATTTAATCCCCCCTCCCATTCTTTTCCTTCTTTCTTTACAAAACTTCCGTTGCGTCGGTAAAACAATATTTGTGTGGAGTTTGGTTGGAATAAAAATACTTACTCAGAAAATTTTATTGGGGGATGCGGGAGCATGGCCCCATGGTAGGATTCCTTTTCTGTTGCTCCGATAAAGGCACATTAATCAGTTTTTGTGAAATTGGAGTAAAAAAGTTTCTTAGACGAACAAAAATGGGGGGTTGGGATTGTATGGCAGCCTCATTACCCCATGGTGCGACTTAGCCCATTCTTATATATGTTTTGTGTTATCGAAAGAAATACATTTTTGTGCAATTTGGTTGAAGTTGGTACACAAAAAAAAGTTTTTCTTAGAAGAACCTACATAATTTGAGGAGTTGGGTTTGTATGGCAGCCTCATGACCCCATTGTCCGATTTGATTCATTCTTATATATGATTCGTGTTATCAATAGAAAAACATTTGTGTGAAATTTGATTGAAATTGGTACACAAATAAAAAAGTTTTTCTTGGAAGAATCTAATTTGGGGGGTTGGGTTTGTATGGCAGCCCCATGACCCCATTGTCCGATTTGATTCATTCTTATATATGATTCGTGTTATCAATAGAAAAACATTTGTGTGAAATTTGATTGAAATTGGTATACAAATAAAAAAGTTTTTCTTGGAAGAATCTAATTTGGGGGGTTGGGTTTGTATGGCAGCCCCATGACCCCATGGTCCGATTTGATCCAATCTTACATATGTTTTGTGCCATCAATAGAAATACATTACTGTGTAAAATTTGGTTGAAATTGGTACACAAATAAAAAAGTTTTTCTTAGAAGAATCTATTTTGGGGAGTTGGGTTTGTATGGCAGCCCCATGACCCCATTGTCCGATTTTACCGATTCAAACATACAAACTGCCTGCAGCCAAAAGAAGCATTTGTGCAAAATTTCATAGTTTTTAAATCGGCCGAGTAAAACGCGTCGCAACAGACAGACAGACAGACGGAAAGACGGCCAGACGGACATCGCCCAATCGCCCATCGCCCCAAGTCATGCTGATCATATACAGTGCTGGAAGAAAAAAGTTGCTCTAGCCTTTTAATGGCCATTTTTCCTAATATTCTTAAAAGTTATTGGAATTACAACTTTTCAGTGGGCCAGATAAAAAGAAAGGACATATAAACGGTCTATTAATAGTTTGAATTTTATGAATGAGGTTGATTCACTTGGTGAAATTAGAGAGTTTTCACAAAGAGGCTGAACTTAATGGAAAAATGAGACACGTTAGTCCAGAACTATAGATTAATATTTTGGTTTTGGCGAAAGAAAATCTAATCGCTCGTTGAATAGGTCAAAGGGTGGATATTCCTCAAAGCATTGTGGCATGGCATTTATAAAAATTGGGGGGAGGGGGGCACTTCTAGACCGAAAAAAGGCTCCGGACGACCTAAGAAAACTGCGCCTTTGGAAAATCGCTTCATCATTTTACTAAGCTGTCGAAATCGATTTAAGACATCGTCGGACATCATAGGAATAATCTAGTTTGAGCAACTAGGAGTCCAATTTCGGCGAGGATGGTAAGTAATAGGCTGGTAAAAGCTAGATTACTTGCGCTAAAAACTCTGCATAAACCAGAATTTCAATTAAATGTCAAGCGAAAACGTTTACGGTGGTCTGAGCTGAGAAGCACATTCAATGGACTCAGGAGATATGGGATGGAGCCATTTTTTTAGACAAGTTCAAATTTAAGCTTTATTTAGGCGACGGGAGAATTCTAGTTCAGCGGGATCCTCGGGAAAGGCTTAGTGATGAATACATGGAGGCGCTAACTGTTAAGTTAGAAGAAGTTATAATGTGGGGCTGTTTTTCGGGAGACAAGAGGGACCGAATATGCTTTATTCATTCAAAAGTAACAGCTTCGGTCTACCTAAACGTCATATAAGGCGACCTGGAGCCTTGTGTGTAAAAGCTATTTGGTGATATCGGAAGATTTGTGTTCCAGCAGGATAATGCGCCATGTCACACTGCTAAAGAAGTAAGTATTAAATACAAAAAAGTCAAAACTTTAATAACCATATCATAAAATACAACAAAATTTTTTTTTTATTTTTTTTTTTACATTTAAAGGTCAAGAGGTACTTCGAAGAAAGGAATGTTGACGTTTTAGATTGGCCCCCGTGTAGCCCCGACTTGAATCTCACCAAAAGTACGGGTCCAGCCTAAAACCTGAAGTGGCCAAGAAGCGCCTGGACTCCATTCAGACCTTGAAAATGTTAATAATAGTCACTTGGCAAGTGATTCTTAGAAAAAAACTGGAAAAACTTATTGGAGTCGATGAATTGGAGGTGGGGGCAGTAATAGCAGTAAATAAATATTAGTGTTAAACTATTATGTCTTAAGAACCAATAAAAATATAAAAACACACCAAAAAAAATTTACTTTATTATTACGAAACAATCTTTTTATAGGTAAAAAAATCCCTATTTCCACTTTATCTAATTTCACCCTCGGAATCACAAATATAATTATTTTTTAGCAAAAATTTGTCTTAATATTGTTTCAATTGACACAATAAATCAAATAATAAAAAATACCTACCAACTTTTATCATTAACTGTCTTTTATGGCTAAAAACGGGCTTGAGCAACTTTTTTTTCCAGCACTGTATGTTACTTTTTATATGGTCGATGATGCTTTCTTCAATGCATTACAAATTTCATGACAAAGTTAATATACCTTTTCACTCTATGAGCGAAGGGTATAAAAAGATGCGAATCTAAGCATTCGATGCGGAAGTATACGATGGACACATCGTTTTGGAAGATTTGGAGATATCAGCACAAAAAAAATCCAGCTATGTTATCAAACATATAGAAAGCAAGAAAACTAGCAACACAATGTAACCACCCACTCTCGAATTTCTGCATTTTACGTTTACGGGCTGGAAATTGAGTAAAGAACTAAAGGCGAGGCGCATATAAACCACTCATGGCACAATTTTTCATGTAAGCTGTGAATCATGGCCATAGTAGATACCTTTCGTATTTTCTACTTGACACAATTACTATTGTATTACACAGATAAACTTCCTAATGTCAGTCACAATTTCAAGCCAAACCAAGAAATTTAAATATTTTGCCAGGTATATTGTCATTCCGTTTAGCAGTTTTACTTATAGGTAGGTACCAAAGCGCATTTGCCAGCTGACTGAGTAGGCTCATGTCTAGGGCGGCTAATTTAATTGGCGGCATTTTTAATAGAATTATACGCTTCATATTCAGAGGTTTGAATGAACTTTGGTGCTAAGATATCATTCGAATTTTAGACGTGTTATCTTAGTTTGATCCTTTTTCAGCCAGCCGTATTGCAAAATTTTCGCTTTGTTATGAGAGAGAGAATATATGCAAAAATCGCACCAGAATTCGGGAATGCTCAGAAAAGTGGACATGCGTCACGTTGTAATTTCCCTACAGTTTTTGTCGCTCACTTGCGCTCACTTGTGAGTAAATGCACTCATGCAATGGATATAGCTTAAATTTGTATACGGCGGAAAATTTTAAAAGCCTACTAGTGGCATATTACGTAAATCTGACACTGACCGAAGCGTCCGCCAGTTTCATTTGAGATATCTCGACATACGTACGTATTTTAAAAGTTAAAATTAATCAAAGCTCCTCAAAATTTGCGGCTGTGTGAAGTTAGCCAGTCATGTTTTTGAAATTAGGTCCTTTTGCTCGGTGAACCGTTTGTTCTACAGCGGCTACGTTTGTTCTTGATTGTTAACCAATTAATATCGTTTGTGCTTCTCTAATCATTTAATTATAGCAACTTTAAAATTGTGAGTGTGAACTTAGCCAGTCATTTTTAAATATGGGTCGGAAAGGTATAGGTTTGGTATCAATCGAAAGCCAGACGTTTGTTCATTTTGTAGGGCGTTTGTTCATCCTAGAAACGGAAGGATACAGGAATTATTAAGGAAAAAGAGATTAGTTGTGACGTCATCTTCACTCAACCAACGCCATCTACTCAGCTCAGCTGTACGATGATGGTGTGGATCTTGCATAAATTGTTCGCGGGACACGGGTTGCCCGTACAGCTGAGCTGAGTAGATGGCGTTGGTTGAGTGAAGATGACGTCACAACTAATCTCTTTTTCCTTAATAATTCCTGTATCCTTCCGTTTCCAGGATGAACAAACGCCCTACAAAATGAACAAACGTCTGGCTTTCGATTGATACCAAACCTATACCTTTCCGACCCATATTTAAAAATGACTGGTTAAGTTCACACTCACAATTTTAAAGTTGCTATAATTAAATAATTAGAGAAGCACAAACGATATTAATTGGTTAACAATCAAGAACAAACGTAGCCGCTGTAGAACAAACGGTTCACCGAGCAAAAGGACCTAATTTCAAAAACATGACTGGCTAACTTCACATAGCCTTTGCGCCCGGGCAGCTGCCCAGGTTGCCCATATGGAAAATCCGGCCCTGGCTACCTGTAGAAAAGTGACTAAATAAAACGTTGGATCGAATGGAAGACATGTAATAAAAATCGATAACAACAATTAAGGCTTACCATCAGTTTTAATTGGTCCCAAAAATATTGTTTAGGAGGTGTCCCAACACCAGCTCAGTGCGGACAGAAACCACACACAAATGTGTTCCAAATTCGGACAATCGTCACCTTTTAACGATAGAGGGGACCTTTTCCTCGTCCGAAATTAAGTCGTGTCAGCATGCATAATGTGATGCATACTTACTGTAAATGGAGTCAAAGAAATTTGTAAAAAATAAACTTTTTCATTTGAATTATTGAAAACCGCGCTGGCACTAACATTCCCTTTCAAATCGAATAAAATTGAAATTCTAAACTCGATGTGGCCAAGGGATAGGAAGAGAGCTTCCTTTAAAATTTTGCTCATCCGTTCCGTAGATCCGACTTTGGAGATATTTATTTATTTATTTAGACAAAAGTATTTTAAAAAGAACTGTTTTTAATAATTATTCTTTGTGATTTTTCGCATATGTATTTCAGCATGGGTGTACACCAATCCGCTGGAATCTTTTGACTGAAATCTGGTAATTTCGTAAAATCCGCTAAGAAGTTTAAGCAATATAAAAAAATATGTGAAAAAAAAACTCATTGTGAATTGTTGCTCGTTGTGATTACTTCAATAGCAGTATAGCTTTTCCCCTGGAAGCCTTGGGTCAACTTACTGAAATCCTGTAATTCGTTCAAGAACGACAGAAAGAAGTATAAGAAAAAGAAATTGTCTTCATAAATGTGCCCCATTGTGAAGTTTTCATAGTCTCGGTCCTGTTACTTTGGGCAGAGACCAATCCTGTGGAATAAATTTACTGAAATCCGCTCATATGTTGAAGAAATACACGGAATAGGTAAAAAAAAGAACCCATTGTGAATTTGAGATCATTGTGAATTTTTTGCATGTTTCAATAGTTATTATCCTTATTCTGGCCAGAGCCTAATCCAACAAACCCAAAATCATGAAATCTGTCCAGCCGTTCTCAAGTTATAAATGGTGTAACTAACACGACTTTCTTTTATATATATAGAAGAAGATGTGGTTGAGCTATGTGTACATATATTTTTTAATCACGGTGCGATTCCCATTATTTCTTGCTTATCTACTCCACTAGGTGCATTACAAGTAAATTGAAATTTGAAAAAGCTCCCAAATTTTCGAATATACATAATATATATACCACTGCCACTCTAAATAACGCAAATATTTCCTTTTCTTTCATTATTAGCATTCGCAAGACTTTTGTCTCAAATTTTTGGATAATCATTAATTAGTTGAACAATCTATTCAACAATACCATATTGTTTGTTATGACCAGTAGGAAATTTCAACAAATGAAATCACACATAAAATCGAGTTACTAAATCGCCAGCGGTTCCGGTTCAACCATATCGTTACATCTCATCAAAGATAAACAGTGAAACATTGTCGGGAGTTATTTCATATACGAGTATTTGTGTATTATATGCCCTCACGTGATCATAGCGTAACACTCTATAACTCTAATAAATGTCTTAGCATTGCTTCACACATCTAGATAAGTGCTCTTTTCATGCAATTAAAGTCTGAGAAAAATATTTCCAGGTAGGTGGTTTCTAGCTTTTCATCTCGTGCTATACTATGTATATTAACACCATAGGCTTAAGATATGAGCATCTTTACTATTTCTTTTTAGACTCGTGTATTGCAAAATATATATACATACTTGAAAGAAGTGGCTCTGATACGTCTAAATCTTGAAGAGGATACAAATCGAGCTATAAAAAAGTGAATGGCGGTCAGTAAGAGTAAAAGTGCTTATGATATCTTACGCAATATGCAGTAGAAAACGACATCTATTCAATCGTCCATGGCGCGTAGTTTAATTGCAAATTTTTAAATGTTAATGCTTTACTCCAAACTAATCGAAAAATTCGCGAATTCAGTTTATACATATGTAATTGCTCGGTTTCTTGCGCATCCAGAACAGAGCAAGTTAACCTCCTCCTTCGAGCAAACTTTAAAATTAACGAGACCGAGGCAAATTTCGGGCGCGGCGTAGATTTGAATACCCGTCACATCTTAATGAAACTTAAGCTTCTTTTGTGTTAATAATTTCTACCGCAATCCTATGACATGTTCTGATTCCTTCTAGCCTTTGATGTGTTGAGGCTTAATGAGGAAATTAGTTTGGAAGGAGATTGGTTAAGATCGCTTCATAAAGAAAAAAGTTTTTCTTAGATGAACCTAATTTTAGATTTTAGGTTGGTTTCTATAGGAGCCCCATGACGCCATGATCCGATTCCACATCCGACATACATATATACAGCGAACACTAAAAAGAAACGTGTATACAAAATTTCAGCCCGATAGCTTCAAAACTGGGGGTCTAGTTTGCATTGAAACAGACGGACAGACAGACAGACGAATGGACGGACATCGCTCAATCGATTTCTCGCGTCACACTCTGATCAATAATATACAGGGTGTCCGGAAACTGCCACATAAACGCACCGGATTGTGATTCCTCATGTGATTTCCAGCAAAAACGTTGTACAGAACATACCCCCTTAGCTTAACCCTTTAGCTGAAAAGATTTTAGAAAAAAATCATTTTCTTGTACGACTAAAACCTCATTATCTCCAAAGCTAGACTAGCTAGAATAGCGAAATAAGATGATTATTACAGCCAACAAATTTACCTAAAAATAAAACTAACGGCACTAAAATCGGATAAGAGGTTTGGGTTTTACAGAGCTTCAAATTCCAATTTTTGTAATTTGACCCAAAAACAATATGTTTTTCCATCTCAATTTTCTCCAACTTCTGCTAAGGTGAGGTGCTCGTACGATTCTTTTAAAAATTAGCGCATGGCCTAACGATTATTTCTTTCTTATATCATTTTATTCTAGCTTCGTTATTTCTAACAGTTTTAATGCCTTAAGTGCAGAAAACTAGGGTTAATTTTGGATCGATTTTGATATAATTTGAATAAATATTACCAAATTGCAGATCTTGTAACGAAAGGACTTGGCCATCCGAAGATGCCCAGGGGACGGAGCCAATGCCTCTAAAACCGTGCAGGTTAGGCAACGACGATAGGCTCCTCAACGAGCGAGCAGCGGCATGCGCTTGCTGTAGCTCAGTTCGGGAGTTACGGGTGGGGTTTGTGCCACTCGTTGCCCCTGTCCTTCTACAAAAAAAATGATATCGCATGCCTGGGTGCACGATACACACAAGGGGGTTAAAATAGGGAGAGTATTGAAATGTGCAACCGACCAGCACAGGTGCCACCTTATTCGCGCTCCGCGGACCCGGATGGCGACGGGTCCCGGCCAAACTAAACCCACTTAATATTTAAAAACAACCCGACCTGAGGCGCCCGCGGCCGAACAAAATTAATGGAGGGCGCCTCCCTTTTATATTAAAGCTCGCCCCTGGAATGGGGGGGGGGGGGAATTATTTCGCGGGACTAATCATGATAAGCCATAATTTGGAAATGGGAGCGAACAGCCGTTATGGCACAAATTAAAAAGGTGACATCGCGGACGACCACACACAATAGCCACACACCTCACAATCAAACACAACACAACATATCACAAAAAACTTAGCTCATGCTAATTGGACTTCTTTTCCGGCCTTCAAAAAAAGATTATTCGTCCCCGGTCTTCCATCGCAAACCCAATTTCGTCTTTTTCGTCCGCCAACTCCAAATCCCGCGTGTCACCGTCGTGACATCTCGCACCCAACTCCCCGAAGTTGGACGCTTCTTATCCCCCTTGAAGTTGGCCGTGTCTTACTTCGATCACGCCATTTTCGGTCCATCTGCCCCAATGGTAATGTTTTCGACACATAGATGTCTACTTTTGAATGTGGCGGGATGTTTACAAATATTAATAATTTAAAATAAATCAAATCATTAATATTTGTGAAAAATATACCAAATCCAAAAGCAGACACATACACAGGCACATACAGCCAAAAACCGTCCGTTACAATCTTTAGGGGCAGTTTGAATTGAATTGAATTAAAATCGAGTAAGTTTTGTAAGAGTTCTCATGATTGAAGTTTGAATTATATTGTATTCGTTTAAAATGGCATCCTCTGTTAGTCCAGTCAAAATATCTGTAACGAACCGATTTCGACATGTGCCTATTTTTGGGCTTTGAGCATCTTCAGAAATATTGATGATTTGATTAATTTAAAATCACTAATATTTTTGAAAATCTACCCAAATCCAAAAATAACTGAGCGGTTCAAACAGCTGGTCCGAAAAATTGTGGCAGGCGACGTGACCAACTTCGGGAAATTGGGTGACGGCTGTCATCAGGGGAGCATGCGGTTGTTGGATGGGGAATCGAGATTTTATCCAGGCACGTAGCCAGGGGAGGGGTCCATGGGGTCCGGACCCCTCCCGAAATGTTTTCGATGGGTTTCAAAATTTCAGTGATGGTAACATGAAAACTATAATAATGCGCACTTATTTACATGTCAGGACAACAGTACAAAAATTCACCGAATTGCACATTTTTGAAGTTAAACCAGTTGTTGTGAAAATGGGATAATTATTTGTGTAACCCTCGGACTGACACTGGAGTCTGGCCAGACCTTTTTTGAATTTGATACTAATTTTAACATGTTTCTGATTTAGCTAATAATTTGAAATTTCTTCCTACAATATTGTTAGCTAGCTTCAGGATCTGCGCAAAAACTAGATCGCGATGAGTTCCACAAGGATAGTTATAAGGACATTTTGATGTACATGCCACATTCGTAACACATGGGTCTGGATAGACCCACTCGTGATATGTGTGAAATGCCAACTAATTTCTTATCGTATGTTGACATACAATACAATTTGCGTAGTATATTATAGAAAAAATAGCGAACTTCGGTTCCTACACATCAATGCCCTGGTAAAAAAGACATGATGTCATGTGACTATGTGACGTCATATGAGATGTAAATACTGCATTTTTTAAAACTAAAATGCTTGGGAAAACGAAAATCATTACATATTTCATTTTGTAACGCTGAGCAAAACGGCACTAAGTTCAGCAATCAGCCTCCTTCAACATAATTTTAAGCCGGCCCGAAGGAGACAAATTCACTTCCAGTGGAGGTATTTCACTTTTTTTTTCACGGAAGATATTTGTTTCATTATCGTCGAGAAAACAAATCGTTATGGGCGCGAACCGACAGATATATGGAATTATTTTGATCCAGATCAAAAACCTAAGGTACCGCGGTAAAACCAGTTTAACCAAAAATATATTCCGTCTAAACATTCAAAATACGGAATAACAAAATGGTTGGCTTGTGATTCAAAAACTAAGTACCCGTTGCACGGTAAAATATACACCAGACGAGAAGAAGGGTGTCAACGAGAAGTCAAACGAGGAGAAAATGTAATGCTCCAATTTGCAAACCACACAGTAACACAGGCCGCAGAATTATCGCCGATAACTTTTTTACCCAGTTTAGATGGGGTCAAAAACTTGGCCAAAATGGTCAAATTTTGTTTGTCAGCAACATTCGAAAGTGAACTATGTTTGTTTCGATTGGATTCACGTAAAGTAATAAATAACCAAAAGGAAGTATATAATTGTATTTTATTTCAGAATTTGTTCATAATATTTTGCTTTTCAGACAGCTTTTCACATTTATAAAAACGAAAATTACTCAAATTTATACAAATATTATATGCCCACATAACATAAGTATTCAATTAGGAAACAAGAGTTTCAACAAATATTACCTACAAGAGTACTAGGTACAGTGGGTCTGGCCAGACCCCAGTGTTACGAATGTGACTATCTTAACATGTGTCTGTCATGTGTGGAGGGTTAATGTCCATGCAATGCAGCCCGGATTCATCTCTATTCCTTGCGATTTTTTTAGATATTGCATCCATATTTTTTTTCTAAAGAAATATAGAGGCTTTCATTTTCGAAATTCAAAGTGTGCACAGAGGCCGAATCTTTTTACAGAAAATCGAACCAAATCTGAAAATTTTGGATTTCATAAAAATACATACAAATAAGTAATCCGTCGCTGTTTTTCATTATTTAAATTTATTTGAATCATTGCCAAAACGTTCGGTAGCTTGAAATACGTTATCTAAGGGATGTTGGCTATAACACACGTTAGAAGTGATAGCTCCAAAAAAAGTCAACATGAGCTCGAAATTAGGAATGGGCTTAATTGGTCATTTCGCAGTTACCGTTAGATTTTATTGTCCTAATTGGCTTTGCCAATAAATGGCCCCGTTTTGGAAAGTAACCTCTTCTCTGCACAGTTAATTTATTTTAGATAGATATGCTAAAGTTGTTCTTTCGTCGGTGATCAATTTTCATTAACTTTAACAACCAACGATGAATTCCATTTTCAAGTTTTTCTCACTCAGGATGATAATAATTTTCCTCTGATTTGGTTAATGAAATTTGCAGAAAAAATGAGGCTCTACTTTCTTTGCTTATTTAACCAGTAACTCAAGACTGCAATTTAAGCTATGTCTTGCCTTGTGCCAATACATAAAAATGGTGACAAAGCTGAGACTGAAAATTATCAACGAACTATCCCTTGCCAATCCTTAGATTATTTGACCTAGAGGTTGACCAGGGTTAACTCTGTAGTTCGACCACTAATAAAATTTGCTTTTTCAGAGCTAAATCTACTACTACAAATCTTAAACTAAAATTACACCTACGAGTCTCTCTCAGCCCTCATTAATCGAAATGTGCCAACTTTAAACCCTCCGGGGTCAATATTTAGCGAGAAAATCGCAATTTTGTGTTTTCAAATGGACTTTCCAAAAGTCGATGTTGAGCGCATTGAGAGCTACATTTCGCTGAAAAAAAAAACAGAGTCCTAGCTATCGCCGTTTTTTGTTTAGATACAGCCGTCTAAAGCTGACACATGATATCGTTCCGTGATTCTGATCATAACTCTGTTTCTCTCAATTTCCACCAACATCATTGTTTTTTTCTAGATATTCAGAAACTATTTAAATCCCCTATGTAATTGGAGCGGATGAAATCGGTATATATCGAATAAACAGGGATGCATTTCGACACATTTTTTTAGCGATGTATTTTTTCTGTATCACCAAAATTACAGTAAAACAGTTCTCCACTAGCAACACAAAAAAAAATGATTTACAATAAAATTTCTGAAATCTAAATTTGGACCCCTCCCGAAATAAATTCTTGGCTACGTCCCTGATTTTATCGGTACGTTTTGTTTTCGAGAAGAAAAAGGGATGTCAAAAGGACACGCATTTGAAGAGGCCGAAGGCGGTCAAGGAGACGCGGATAGCGGCGGAGCGCTTGGATGTGAATAAACACAAAAAAACTTGTGATGCTGGCGAAACGCAGATAAGTGATTTTGGTTTTTGTGTTTTTATTTTGTGGATTATGTGTGTTGTCTCCTTCAAGTACGAGGTTGTCCGTCGCCAGAATATCCGCCGCGAGTAGGTTGCGTTAAGTCGTTGCGGTAATTGCGTCCCCGTCTCAGAAGTTATTTGTTATAACAGCCCGCCCCCCCATTCCAGGGGTGAATTGTGATTTTCTTAAAGGGAGGCGCTCGACATTTCTTTGTTCGGCAACGGGCGCCTCAGGACGGGTTTAATTGTTAAATTGTGTGGGTTTAGTTAGGCCGGGACCCGACGCCATCCGGGTCTACGGAGCAGCAATAAGATGGCGCGTCGGCTCATACTCAAACGGTTTCTTCCTCGTTTTAACCATCTTTTTGTATTGTAGTTCCTTTTGGAATGCGATATCCCTTTCAATTGTAGAAGGACAGTGCAACGAGTGGTACGAACCACACCCGTATCTCCCGAACTGAGCTACAGCAAGCGCATGCCACTTCTCGCTCGTCGAGGAGCCCTATCAACATTGCCTGACATGTACGGTTGAAGAGGCACTGGCTCCGTCCCCTGGGCATCTTCGGATGGCCAAGTCCTTTCTTTACATATCCCAATTCAGGCCTCCAAATAGAAAAAAATAAAGTAAGGTAAATTTTGCTTGTTTTCGATTTAGTAGGGTGGCAGGAGTCTAAAACTCATTTTGCTAAAAAAAATTTTGATCGGAAAGGTCCCAAAAAAGGCAAGAACGGACACTAATTAATCCATGGTCAGAAGTGGGCATGCGGGGTGTCAGATCAAAGAGGACGCCGAGTAGATTAAATATTGTGTTTGTTTCCTGTTTCAATGACCCTCAACGGAATAAATCGGGCTTAAATGAAAAATCAACTAGCGTCCTTTTATGTCCTTTTTCAGAGCTTTCCGTTAAAGAAATGGTCGAATCTTCAGTTACTATATAGATTCTAAATTGGTTGGCAACTTGAAATATTCGCATAGTTATGGCTTAGCAAAGATACATATAGTAAGTTACGGGAAACACGAACATTTTTCATTTGAGCGCGATTTTCTCTTTTGGGGCCCTTGAAACAACAAAGGCCGGATATGGAATGTACTCCTCGTCCCCTTCTATATGACACCCCACATGCCCATGTTTGGTCATGGATTAATTAGTGTCCTTTATGTCCTTTTTTCAGAACTTTCTAAACAATTTTTTTCTAAGCAAATTTAATGCTAGAATCTTCAGCTATTAAAGATTCTAAAAAATAAAAAAGGTTGTGACAACTTGAATTATGCGCATAGTTATGGCTTTTTTTTATGTCAGTGACGAGGCTTTAGGGGATAACCCTTTAATGCATGCATAGCCTTGGCAGAGGGGAAATTAGGGTAAGGGATTGGGAGGGGGTTGCGTGGCTAGGAAGTGCCGATGCACATTTAGTTTGAGCTTTTGCAGATCATAATTTACTGGAAATACTGAAGATGGTAAGTTATTCCACATTCTAATTGATCGAGTAACGAAGGAGTCGAAAAATTTAACGGTGCGGCTGTTCTTGATTTCTAGTGTATGCTGGTGGGCACGACTTGAAAGTCGGGTGGTTCGTGATGGGATTGCGAGGTCTGGAATGAGATTGTGTATTTCATCGGAGCAACGGTGATTATAATACCGATAAAATAATGTTAGGCAACTAACGTTACGTCTGTGCTCAAGAGATTCAATTCGAGATGTAATAGATTGATCGCCAATGATTTTAAAAGCCTTGCGTTGGACTTTATCCAGCATAGACAATGCAGTACTGCCTGCACCAGCCCAAATATGAGAATTATATTCCAGTCTAGGTCTTATGTGGCTTTTATAAATTTGGGCTAGATCATTGGCAGAAAAATATTTTTTACACCTATTGGAAAGATACAGATGATAAGTTACGGGAAGCACGAAGATTTTCAATTCAAACCCGATTTATTCCGTTGAGGGTCCTTGAAGCAGGAAAAAAACATTGGGTTTACATATTCGACTTCTCCTTTGATATGATACCTTGCATGCCGACCTTCGGTCAAGGATTAAATAGTGTCCTTTTCTGCCCTTTTTGAGATCTTTTCGGTTAAAATTTTTTTTAGCAAAATTTTTTTTAGACTTTCGGGACCCCACTGATTGAAAAACAACAAAAAGTAGCATCACTTTTTTTTATAATTGAAATGCTAATATGAGTGGGCTTTAGTTCTAGGCGTAAAATGTCCACGATCTTTAGGGTTCCGCGCAGTGGCGTAGATAGCTTTTCGGCGAGGGGGGGGGGATCATTTTGCAAGATTACGTTTACTTTACGGTTATTAAATCTTCAATTTAAGAATAACAATTTCTGTATTTATTACACTTCAAAGTAGCAGTTCCTTTGAGCAAAAAACTGAGTCCTGAAAATATTGCGTCGATAATTTTGGCTTTTTTACTACGGTGATTGAATCCACAGTATTCCAATTTTCGTACTGTGATTGGAGTATCAGAGCTTTATATTAGGGTACCCAGTGGTTAGTGGCTGCCAAGCTTCTCAGAGTCACGAAACACCTAGCATCGCCGCTTTTCTGGCCGGAACACCTCAAAACAGAGATTAAAATAAATCATATATGTATGTCCAGAAATGGTAAATTGTTAAAACGAGAGTTCGTTGGGAATGCCCTGTATTGTGGATAAAGTACAGCTTTTGTGTTTTTAAATCGAAATTTCCTGATAACTCAGCAATTCGATAGTAGTAAATATTTCTAAAATTTTAAAACTTGTAGGACACCGCAGCAGCTATATATATTTGCTATAAGTTTCGAGGCCCTGGCTAGCAGCCAATTGTTTCAAAAGATACCAAAAATGTGAGTAGAACTTAAAATTTGAACTGTTAAACCATCGGTTAAAAAAAATCGTAGAAAAGTTTTGATTAACACAAATTTAATCCTCTAATTAAATCGCGCCTTAATTAAAATCCCAAAAGCCTTGTCACAAACACTGTGGGCATTCTTTATTTTCTGGTACACACTACTTCCTTTTCCATTTCCCATATATGTAGTAGAAATTTGTAAAAACAAATCGGTCGAGTCTCTAATGCTGATCAAATATTTTACAAATAAGTTGATTTCCGGTACAGTGTAGACTAAGCTTTTATTTTAATTTTAATATTTACAAACATTTTTTCGTATGGATTGCTTGCAGTTTTTCAATTTTTGGATATCTTTGCGAAACCCCTGAGAGATCTTCACGAAACCCTAGGGTACCGCGGAACTCCGTTTGTTTGTTTGGTTATTTGTTTTCGAATTACTGCCTGCATAAGACTATATTTCCAATTTTGGAAATTTGTACAATTTTCTTTATAGAAGACTTAGTTAATAAAAAAATAATCCTGGTTATAGCTTTGAGAGTTCGTTGTATTAAAATCAATAAAATTGCGAACAACTAGAGAAAGTCAAGACTTGCTTTTATTTGAAATAAATAAAATAAAACATTTCGTTAAATTTTAAGTTACTCAAAACTCAAACAATAAAGGATGCAAAAAACTTAGAAGCAGTTTTGCAGCATTTTCTCTTCATTCTTATTAGCTTCCCACTCTCCTAAAATCTTCATAATCTTGCATACTGTATATTTCACCATTGGAAATTATGCTTCTGTGGAAGAGCACTCCATTTTCCACATTATTTTTAAATTTTTTAACCGAACATTAAGATTTTCCGGAAACAAAATTTCCAATCAGTGCTTACATTTAATTCTTTCAGCAGCACTTATACACTCCCAGTCACTTGAATAGGGACAAACTATTCGAGAGTTGTTTATCTCAAAATATCCTTTTCCTTGCAGCGGAGAGGATAACTTAGTATTTGTTTACAAATGCTATTATGTTGCTCATAGGTTGCGAGAAAAAAAATGAAACATTTAATAACAACAGTTATGTTTCATCAACATTATGCTGATGCTCTAATAAATTCTATGTTCAAAATTTGGTCACTTTTTTTGTTTTTTTTTTTTTAGCTTACCAGACATTACAATTGTCAGCGCTAGCCTAATTCATAGCATTTTATTCACAATTAATTTCATTTCATTTATACAATAATATTACATATTTCTTTGTGGTAGCTTTTCCTAAAAGCAGAGCTTGTGTGTTGGAAAAGATTTGTATTACTTAATTTGAATATTCTTACATACTACCAAGTGATTATTTTTCTATTCAGTATATTTATCAATCAATTAACATAATTTTTTAATAGTATATTTTCCTTAAACAAAATCACAGAAAGTAAAATAATGTTGAGAATTCTTCAATGTTAATATTTAGGAGCCATTTTTTAATTTGGAATTTAATAATTGAAAATTGTTGATATTTCTTAATTCAATAGGTAACGCATTAAAGCTACTTGGTCCTATAAAAGACACATACCGTTGAGAATGTGTTTTATTATGAAAAGGCACATACATTCTTCTGTTATTAAATCGTGTGCTTCTGTTATGAAAAGGGTTCAATGCCTGATTCTTATGTATGTAGCATAATGACGATTTTATGTAGAGTTGGTTCAAGCTTAAAACTTTTGACACCCCGAACAGACTCAATGTAGGATACAAACGGGGGAGGCCAAAGATAGTTTTCAATATTGAGTTTTGGGTTACTTTAATATTTTTTGTATGAACACTAAATGTGCCACCCCAAGCTACTATACAATATTGTAATTTTTATTGGACTAAGCTAAAGTATAAAGTTTTTAGTTGATGCATGGTTAATATTTTGCTAAACATATTGAATATGAACAGACTTTGCCTTATCTTTTTATTGATGAAATCAGTGTGTATATTCCACCTGAGATGCTTATCTATTTTGATTCCTAAATAATTTGTAGATGGAACTAGCTTAATAGTCCGACAGTGCTGATTGTAACTGAGTGAAGTGTTACTGGTTTCTTCACTATTCAGAGAAATTTCATCGAAACAAGGTTGACCTGAAATATTTGAAGAAAATGCGATCGCTTTGGTTTTGTCAATGTTGAGTTTGAGGCGATGCTTAAACAGCCATTTCATTATTGCTCTCATTGCAACTTGAATAGCACTCAAAGTTTGACTCCATGTAGGAGTTGTGCATAAAAGAGCAGTGTCATCTGCAAATGCGACAATTGTGCAGTTTTCTTGAATATATTGGCATAAATCATTAACATATATCGTATACAATATGGGTGAAACAACAGTGCCCTGTGGAAGTCCTACATCCCTATTGTATTTCCATTCACTGAAGCTGCCATTGACGATTACCCGTTGTTGCCGGTTAAATAAGTATGATTTGAATAATAATAATGCATTATTTTGAATACCTATGTTTTTTAGTTTATTTAATAGCAGTTTGCATGAAATCGTATCAAAGGCTTTGGATAAGTCCATAAACACAGCCATAGGCTTTTGGTTATTATCTATTTCTTTATATAGGAAATTAGTGACATTTAATACAGCATCTTCAGTGCTGAGCCCTTCTCGAAAGCCGTATTACAAGCACTTTCGAAATAACGGCCGAATCGCAACTGTCCCTATTCAAGTGACACAAATTTTGAACATAGAATTTATTAGAGTATCAGCATAATGTTGATGAAACATAACTGTTGTTATTAAATGTTTCATTTTTTTTCTCGCAAACTATGAGCAACATAATAGCCTTTGTAAACAAATACTGAGTTATCCTCTCCGCTATGCAAGGAAAAGGATATTTTAAGATAAACAACTCTCGAAAAGTTTGTCCCTATTCAAGTGACTGGGAGTGTAGATTACTTCAGTAGCGCTTGCCTGTGCGAAACTCCAGATCCAATGTGAAGAAGTAAATGAACGTAAAGCCCTGCGTTGTAGTTTTCTATTCTATCGATACGTTTCTATTATACAATTGAAATTTGAGGAAGTGCTAAATTTTCTATTGCAGTTCTGAAAATGGTTTCACGTTTTTATGAAACACTACACACGTTGAATAATTCCAGCAAAAAGTTTATGTTTGGTTTGTTTTACGTACCTAAAGTAATTATAAAAAAAAAGTGTAACCGAAGTGGGGGGATTGATCCCCTTAATCCCCCCTTATCTACGCCACTGGTTCCGCGTATTAAAAAAGATTTGAAACCATTGGCCAAGGCATTAAACCTTAGCATTAAAAATTACGGCTTATTATTTTCATACGAAATGGGATAATTTGGTATCGATGTAATTTAAACTAGCAGTCACACTTGATTAAGTTATCTATCTATTCATATCCTAGATAAAACAAGGTATTGGGGTTGTATTGAGAAGCTTTTAAAGAGCTCACGGCGTTTCAACGAACCAATCACATTTTCCAATCGGAGAATTGGACATTGGGCGCAATAGCCTGCTTTTAAGACAGCTACTGAAGTAGAAAAAATCCCCCGATGCACAACCATCGCATGATCAGAAACTACCTGACCGAGTTCCGATAATTTCTTAACTTTTAGCTCGGTTAATCAGAGTGCGCTCGGTCACTTCTGAATCCACCCGTTGTTTATTCAGAAAGAGAGATCTTTCGGACTGAATTTACTAGTAGTTAAATGAAATCAATACCACTTTTCAAGTTCAGACAATGTATTATTCCATCTTTGACCATTATCAATGACAATAATCAATCATGTAGACACACATATGCATGCATTCCACTTAAAATATTTTAACGGTAATCTGGTGTGAAAATGGTGATTAAATCTATTAGTCGGATATTATCACAAAATGTTAATGAGATTAAAGCAAACAAAAGAAACACGATGATTACATTAAATAAATCAGACATATCTTGGAAAATCCAATACTGAAATTTACATTCCGAACATATGTACATATTTTTATAAGTTGAACCCCACATTCGCGTAAATAGATATAAAATGTAAATTTACTGAAAGTGAAACTATGCATGCAGAGTGTGTCATGTGAGGCGGACTTATGTTTATGTACGACGATGCGGGCAAACAATAAAATTGAAATCAATGAAGAGTATGCAAACAAACTTTTTTTCCGCAAATTTTCTGTTACTCGGGAATTTTAAATTTGCAAACAATTTTCAATGAACTCCATTTTAAATAATGGTCGGCGTTGTGGGTGTGTTATAATTATGAATATTTTAATGATTAAATAATTTCAATCAAAATCTGGTTAGTATTTGACAGATGTAGGTTCTTACTAGTTTTAATCGTTGATTGACATGAGGTCTTTTTTTCTAGATATGAACGACTGCGGCTTTTAGCCCTTGCATTGCGTGTACATATTATTTTTTATTGGCGTTTCTTGAATGCTAATTTTTACACGTTGCAAACCAAAAAGAGTTGGAAATGTAAATTTTCGTGATGACCTATAATATATTACGAAATTCAACTTACGTTCTGGCCAAATTTATTGAAATGTCCAATAAGAGTTCGCCTACAGTTGCAACATGCTCTGGTTTCCATTCGCCATGCGGTTGTGCAACACCTGTTGAAAAATAATATTAAAATTATTAAAAGTTATTTTAAATACTATGTTATGTAGCTTAGACTTATTTGCATTACAGCATGTCAAATACTTTATAAACAACTATGTAAGTATAACTCTTGTATAACTGATATTTATGGTTTAACACATTTTGTACCGGTACCCGAAGAAAATATCTCCAGGTGCATCTTGTCAAGAGTTACTTTCAGTGTTCACGACCTGACTTTTTCAATCATAGTTATCCTTTCTTTCATGTATTGAAGATTTCACATAATTTTGTACAATAGGGGTGCTTAGAGTCGGTATCACAGTGAAACAGCCACTGGGTTCGCATGTCATTAGCAATTTAGTAAATGTTTAAACAAATTTGCTTTTTATTTTATGGGATAGCATCCATGTAGGTAAAATTTAATACAGTCAATCTCTTATATGCAGTGCCGGATTAACCTCATGGCACAAGGTGGCAAATGCCACGGGCCCCGCGCCTTGAGGGGACCCCGTACTGGCCTTAAAACAACTTAATAATAAATAACTAAAAACGAGTGGTAGTATTTTCAATATAAATATAGTCATACAGACACCCAATAAAGTTTCTCTATGGTAATTACTCTTCGAGCAAATGCCTCTTTTGAGTCATAATTTTCCATTACAACTTTGCATGGATTCGACTGAATTTTGCCGATATCGCGACTTCCTAATGAACGTCTTTCTCCCCTTACTAAGATGAAAATTTTGAGTGGAATATGTACAATGATTTTAAAAACCGAGCCATATAGCCCGTGAAGCAATCAAATTCTTATATGAGACATTTATTTTCGATTCGCCACAGGTGATGTGGCTATAAAGCATAAATTTAACAAAATTTTGTTATAAATTATGTTAAAACAGAATTATAAATAACTGGGCCAATAACAGGTACAAGAAAAGGCAAATGGGGATCAAAGAGATCAACTATCATACGATCATTCAAACTAAACAGAAATTGCTCGTTTAGTGGCTAATGTTCAAAGACTTTAGTACATCGATGGTCAATATTTTTCTGTCGGACTACAGTAGTGTCGCTATCATTATCATTTTAAATGAACTAGGGACACACGACCCGAGTACTTATGATTTTATGGAAAAATTGGCTGATCAATACGACTTGATTAAACACTTGTCGAAATGAAGAAGAAGCTGGTCAGAGAGTGACAATACATTAAGCCTTTGTTTTGACGTCAGAATTGTCACAGTCCAAGTGTACGATTCTCAGGAGTTACTAAATAATATTTCGCACAGGAAAAATTAGATACGCTAAAAATTTTACATATTTTGCCTTAAGAAAGATTAATGAATAAATATAGACGCGAGTGTTTAATTTAGCGTTAATTTTGGAACACCTTTTTAGTTGGACTACTCGAGGTTTCAGTGTACTCCAAACAGAGGTGGCGCATGAGAGCCCGCAGTGCCCGCGTGACTGAGAGGCCAACGAGAGTTAGGTGCTCAAAAGCCAAATTCACAAGAATGATTTTTTGAGCAGTAAAAAAATGTTACTACAAAAAAACAATTTTCCAGCGTCGGTAATTTTTTTAGACAACGAGAGATGTTCCTCTTCTCCCTAGCTAACCCTATGCGTCTCTAGAGAACTTAATTTGTCCCAAAATACTTCAATACCAAAATTTGAGAAGGGTTATACTATACGAAAAAAGCCTAGAAAAACCAGTTAAATCGAAAACTGACCAGACCAGCCAGACCAGACCATAAAACCATGTTTCATCCCCGTTGAAAGTTGTGCCAGTCGCATTGTCCTAACCGTTGTATACTCTAACATAACAAGATTTTGTTAAATTATTTATGCTTTCTAAACACATAGTCTTTTTTTCATACACATATACATACACATAACTACCACGCCGAGGATTTTTTTTATAATCAGGTCACCAAAATACTGGATATCGTGACCGATCTGGCTGCGTCAATACCTAATAAAAAATTTACGGAACTCTACCCAATGAATTAGACGATATTCCAATTTTAATAATAGAGAGTTTTAGCATATCGTTTGGAATAAAACGACATAATTTGACATTCCATATAAAAAGTTGCTTGCTTACCGTATACGAAACGAAATATCTTAATTTTGCATGTCCTAAGTAGGCATAGGTGTAAAAAACGACAAATTATTTCGCCAATTTCGACTGTTTCCTGAGCATCAAATATACGGAAATACACACATGCCTCCTTGGGACATGCAAAATTAAAATTTTTTTGTTTCGTATACGGTAAGCCAGTGAATTTTTATATGGAATGTCAAATTATGTCGTTTTATTTCAGCCGATATTCTAAAACTCTCTAATAAAATAGTTAAACTTAATTTCAAATACTTAAAGCATTCTTATTAAAAAAGAGTGATAGGCAAAATACTACGAATTATATCAGGGGGCCACTCACTAAGTTGGCGGGAGGGCCCCGAATCAAGTTGTTCCGCTATATACTGACTCCAGACATGGGCATCTAATTCAAATCTAGGGGGCCCCATCCTTGACTGTTGCCACGGGCCCCGCGCTTGCTTAATCCGGCACTGCTTATATAATTATTTTTTTTAATTCCATTTAATTCCAATTACATCAGCCAAACTGATTGGCATCATATTACAGTTTTACAAGTGCATTCTTTATTATGTAATTTTAATTTCTTAATGTAAATAGTTTCATGTTTGGCAGATGTAACAACTTAAATAGTAGTCAACTTACGAATTCTCTTTCTGGCATCCAAGTAAGCTGCATTCACTGCATCATATGTTATGCAAGTCCGATCGGCAACAAATGGTTCCCTGTAAAAAGTGAAAAGCACTAAATTACTATATACTCTAGCCTTAATCTTAGTAAGTAAAATGCACATACATAATAAATACAAATATCTAACAAACATAGTATGTTTATCTAAAGATTCATCATGTTGTTTAAAAATATGTAGCGGGTAATTGAACTACTATTAGTTGAAAAGATCTTACAAAGATGGAGTGGATGGATAATAGTCGATAGTTGATTATGGGCAATCAATTTATTTTTCCTGAATCTTCATCTTACTTCTATTAAGGGGTAGATCACAATGAAACTCATCGTGAACGAATTCAGTCTATTATGTTTTTCGAAATCAAGACCCATGTGACGGACTTAGATCTCACTCAGTTGTTAAGTCACTGGGTGTGCTGTTGATCTCAACACCTCAACAAAAGGCAGTTAAGAACTTGTAAATTGGATGTCACTAACACATCTACGGCCTTAGTCCAATGTCGCACTCACAGAGCACAAAATCATCACTTAAATTTGAAGTGAAACATATTGAAAACAAAATTGGACCACATCAATAAATCATTTTAAAAACAAATAGTTTTATATTAAATTTAATATGATTCACTTTAATGATCTGTTCAAAATTGACTGAAACATCGATTTAAATATATTCAATTTTGTTTTAAAGTTGTTTAATTTTGAAGGCTGTGTCCGTCATATGTACATAAGCCCGCCGCTTTTTTGTTCAGTGCTAGTAATCTCCGATAGCTTAGGTGTAGGAAGTAGGACTACGAAACGATAGGTACCCGGTTCGATTCCCAGTAGAAGCAAAGAGGGAAAATAAAGTTTTTAAAATATTGTAAAAATAAACATAAATAAAAAAAATAGACAAAATATAAAAAAAATTTAAAAATTAAAAAAAAAAAATTAAAAATAAAATTAAAAAAAGACAAAAATAGAAAAAAAGGGAAATTTTTTTTTCACTTTTTTAATCTTACAATCAAATTATTTTAAATTTAAAGTGAAACACTTTTAAAATAAAGTGAAATCGCTTTGAAAATAAAGTGATATTCAATTTTGATTTGACATGCAGCAATTTTAAAAGTACGAGAATCACTTTAAAATTTCCACTATTGATTCAAAATGAAACATTTTTGAGTTAAACGTAAACGTATATGGAGCCAAATCATATTTAAAAATTTTTGAATCAGAGCTATTATTTTTGGTTTTATAACGATTTCTCTGTGCTGTCGCGTCAGTTATTTATTTATTTCAATAAATGTTTGAGGTTACATCGGGTACTATTTTTCATAATTTGAAATTCGTAGCGATTACGTGAACAGTGGAGCCTATTAAGCGCTTATGGGGACTAGGACGTCGATTGGACTATTATACATACATGTCGACATTTCACAGCGGGCTAACCTTGAACTCAGCCCTGGCTGATGTCCAGATGCATTGTCGCGCGAAAATTCGAACCGACGACGCACGTCTCAATAATTTTCCAACATCGTAGAGTGGTGAACGGAAACGAGCACGACACTAAACTATTAATATTTTATAAAAACACTCTGTTAGCTTCCACCTTAAATTTATTACTTGTAAGCTGTCCAGTAATATTATCACGATGACATGAAATTTGTAACTTCAATTCCCGAATAACTTGAAATTACCCTAACACTTGGATTTTAAAGATGAGAGTCATTGCAATGATAAATTTTTGCGCTATCAAATGAAAGTTGCCGAGTCACATTGCATCACATGATGATCATTGCATTTTCCATATGTATTCAGACCAATTGCACACTATCGACTTTCTTCATCCTGAAAATCGAAAACCGGAAAATTGATACATATTCGGATTGTCTTGAGCGAACTGCATCATGTTGCGAGTGCTTGTAAGTATGTATGTACGTCCTATGTAACTATCGTAAAGTCGAATAAAGGAAAATACTTTTTATAGCTGGAAAATAGTGTAACAAGCATTTTGAAATTTGCCTAGACCTTTCATTTCACTTAAATGCCAGTACATGATCTGGAGACGATGAGGTGTTTGTTTCATATTAACTTTAGAAAATGGCGACAAACACAAGTTCAACATATCTAACGCATACACTACATTTTATTATGTCGTGCAGAATTAGCAGAAGATGATATAAGTGGCATTTACTTGTTTTCAAATAGCTTACGATTGCTTGAAATGATATGTTGAAGGCATGCAAATATTTACGAATTCGGCTTTCGGCTTGGCTGCGGAGTTACATACTTGTGCTATCGATGAAGCTCAATGGTATGAAGGAATTGAATAATCAGTTTTTGAATGAAAGGATTCACATGATCGAATTAGCAACCAATTTCGGGCTTATGCCTAAAATCATCCTGTTACACTGGAAGGGATCGGGATGCAACTTGGAGTAGGTACTTTTAGGCAGCTAGAGACAAAACACATTTTTATACCCTTCGCTCATAGAGTGAAAGGGTATATTAACTTTGTCATGAAGTTTGTAACGCATTGAAGGAAGCATCTCCGACCATATAAAAAGTATACATATATGATCAGCATGACTTGGGGAGTCGATTGGGCGATGTCCGTCTGTCCGTCTGTCTGTCTGTCTGTCTGTTGCGACGCGTTTTACTCGGCCAATTTAAAAGCTATGAAGCTGAAATTTTGCACAAATGCTTCTTTTAGCTGCAGGCAGTTTGTATGTTTGAATCGGTAAAATCAGACAATTGGGTCATGGGGCTGCCATACAAACCCAACTAACCAAATTAGGTTCTTCTAAGAAAAACTTTTTTATTTGTGCACCAATTTCAACAAAATTACACACAGACGTGATTCTCTTGATGATACAAAATATAGCTAAGAATAGATCAAATCGGACCATGGGGTCATGGGGCTGCCATACAAACCTAACACCCCAAATTAGGTTCTTCTAAGAAAAACTTTTTAATTTGTGCACTAATTTCAACCAAATTTCACAGAAATGTATTTCTCTTGATGACACAAAACATATCTAAGAATGGATCAAATCGGATAATGGGGTCATGGGGCTGCCATACAAACCTAACCCTCCAGATTAGTTTCTTCTAAGAAAAACTTTTTTATTTGTGCACCAATTTCAACCAAATTACACACAGACGTGATTCTCTTGATGATACAAAACATATTTTAGAATTGATCAAATCTGACCATGGGGTCATGGGGTGGCCATACAAACCCAACCCCCATTTTGGTTCTTCTAAGAAACATTTTTTGCACCAATTTCACAAAACCTTGAATTAATGTGACTTTACCAAAGCAACAAAAAAGTTAAAAACGAATGGAATCGTAATGTGGGGTCATGCTCCCACAACCGCAATAAAATTTTCCTAAGAGAGCGAAGGGTATCCAAATTTCGGCCAGGCCCGAAATTAGCCTCGGCCCCCGGGGGTTGGCGAGCGAAGCCCCCTAGTACTATTTTATTTTTACAAGGAATATCCTCCAACCGCATTCTGACTGAAAGGGTTTCCTTAAAAATATTCCATGAAAAGCATGATGTTTATATAACAGGAACCAGAGATGGTTATATTAACGAAATTACCTGTGTATTTACTGTCCCCTTGTATTCAAACATTTCACTATCATCACATACTGTTAACAGGAGTTTTTTCTAATGATGCATTTTTCCATAAAAACGTTAAGGTGTTCAATATTCGTATCTAAACAATAACACCATAAGAAACTAGGGTAAAATATATAATAAACAACGGCTTTATTGTTTTGTAATAAAGATACACCATATTGAACACGATAACGTGTTTGATTCGTACATCATTGGCCATGTAGTTGCTTGATTCTTCTTTGCCATCGAAGGCTGTTATTGTTAATCATTGTTGGCGAGAAAAATATAAGCGCTACAAATGGGAACCATTCAGTCTCATTTTTTTTTTGTGCAGCGCATTTAATGCAACTAACTGTGCATATATGCAAATGGTACGACTACATTGACAATGTTGCCAATTTAATTAAAATGAAATGGAGAAGTCGTGGCCGACATGATCGTGATCGGACGACAAATCTTTAATTAGTATACGTTTGTCAAGGTATAATTTTTCCTAGACTAATGTAGATATCCCTTGCTATATTATCACCGATTTATTAGAAGAAACAACTCATATTTAAAAAAAATGGGAAAAGTTACTCACTTAAGTCTTTTGTTTTCAATATCACAAAATCATAAGATTTAAGCGAGAAACTTGGCGAAGAAATTGGTTGATCGATAGACAGTGGCTAGGAGAGTGTGACATAGCAAATGGTCAATCGTTTACATCTTTATTTTACCTCTAACGAGATTTACAAAAGAAATTGTCTCTAATTCGATTATATGGGGGAGATTATAGTACATTATGTGAATTCATACCCGAAGTAGTTTTTGGTTTATCCTTTCTGGTATTGACCCTAATGACTAATGACTAATATGTACACCAGCGTTTCCAATATTTTAGTCATATACTACGGTTTGCAATCTTTATATACGAGGGCAGTTCAAATATAATGGAGACAAACGCTGTAGATGGCGTGCATGCATGTTTTGAAGGTCACGGCTTGAGTATATGATAGCCGAGTCCCTTACGAACAGAGTGACATAGTTTTCGTCGTCAAGGGATGTTTTACGCTCGTGCAACGACCATGAGTGAACATCAAGTACCAACCGCCATTGCGCAACGTATTATCATTCGTTTTTTAGTGAGGGAAGGCGTTAAGAATACGGACATTTTTCTGCGTTTGCAAAATCAATTCGGTAGTGAATGCCTGAGTAGGGCTGCTGTGTTTAAATGGGCCAAATCGGTCAAGAATGGCCGTGAATGGTCGAGAATAAGCCGCATGATTGTCGACCGCGAACCAGCACCACACCAGACAACATTCATCTCGTAGAACTCATTTTGGAGAACCGTAGGATGAATGTTCGAGACAATTCATCTGAACTCGGCACTAGCATTGGTAGTGTAGAGTCTCTCATCCACGAAAACCTTAAATATCGCAAAATAACGGCGCGATGGATTCTCAAACTGTTGAACTTCTCCAAGATTACGCGCGTCCTCATACTGCGCGTCTCACGCTCGATACAGTCCGGATTTATTATCCTGCGATTACCATATGTTTCGACCACTGAAAGGAGCCCTCGGAATTCAAAAACTCAACCCCGACCGAGGACTTTTTGCGCACATGGATGTCCGAGTTGCCCAAGAAAATTTTCGATACCGGCATCAAAAAGCTTCCGGAGAGGTGGAAAATATGTGTAATTAGTGAGGGGAGTACCTAGAAAAACTGTAAATTTTTGTATTTTTTTTTCTATAACAAATAAACGTGTCAGAGCATTTGTCTCGATCATATTTAAACCGCCCAAGTATACAAAAATAATTGTGTATGTGTGTCTGTTACTTAATTGGCTTCCAAACCACTGAACCGATTTGAATGATTTTTATACCCTTCTCTCATAGAGTGAAAGGGTATATTAACTTTGCCATGAAGTTTGTAGCGCATTTTAGGAAGCATCTTCGACCATATAAAAAGTATACATACACATATGGCCAAAAAAATAAGTACACCCCTCATGTACTATTTTATGCAAAATTTGCATACCGTTTTTAAAATTGAATTACTCCAAATAGATAGCCATTACAACAATTAGGATACAACAATGCCAACGGAACCGAAAAACTTAATGGCATCCCCCTATTATCTTAGTCCCTCCCGATATTAGCTTTGAAGCGGGTTTTCAGCTTGGACAAAATGATAAGTACACCATCGGTTTTTTAAATTTTTTGACAAAAACTTACTATTTTCCTTAAGGATTTGTTTTTTTTATTCATTGGTGTATGCAACAAGCGTTAAATTAAAAACAAACAAAAATTCTTAAGGGGCGAAAAACGCATGGTAGGTACGAAAAAAGAGGTTTAGAGTCCGAAAATTTGAAATAGCGGAAAAATTATTCTCTCATTAACGAAATAAACCAGCTAAACATTGTATTTACTGTGTATTCATTAAACTAAATAAAAACAGTCTCAAATGCGTCAAATAGGTCCATGTAAGGGCCTTAAGGATAAATGTCGATCTAATTATCACTATGGCGAGAAAAATTCCCTTGGCTTGACTGATGATTTTCGTGGTAAATATTGAAAATAGAGAATCCATTTGAAAAGTTAATCGGAGAATACAAGAAGTAAAGCAGTTTTCGTAAAAAGTTTAGAACTTTCCATGGCGATGTCAAAAAGTGTTGACAGTACAAGAAAATGTTGTATGGATAGTTCTTCTTGTTCCAGACCGAACAATGAAAACTAACAGAATATTTTGTTTTATTTATGAAATCGTAATAAATTTGATTGGAAACTACTCTTATCGTAATATTCTTCATTCAGGAAAAAAAATAATATGATATACGGTACATCAACTGGCTATTTTCCATGGAGTCGGAAAAAACTAAGTCTATGGCTTAATTTTCATGGTTTGGTTTCGTTCAAATGTACCTAATAATCGTTACTATGAGGCAATTTCCATATAAGAAATGTTAGTTGATAGTCCCAGAATATTTTACTGATGAGCCCATACACTTTAAATGGGGTTTTCAGCAGGATATTAGCCCTAACCATACCTCACAAACTGGTCAACGATCCGCTTCAACCAAATCGAGTGGCTTTTAACGGTGCTCTAGTAACAAATTGAATACTGAATGTTTAGGGAGAGTTGGATCAAGGAACTAGAAACAATGTTTTCACAAAACGGACCAAATACGGAATTTCCTGGAAGTAACTGGATGTATGGGAACTTAAGAGTAATTCTTCACCAGAGGGCCAATAAAAACCTTTTTTTTCAAAAGAATGGATCATTTACTTTTAAATAATAAAATAAATCAAATTCTTGAAAATCAGAACATAATATTTTAATTAAAACCAGTTTGATCAAATTAACTGACATGTACTTATTATTTTGTCCAGCCTATTTTAGTCAGTTCGTACTTTTTCAAGGTAGATGAAAGCTGTTATTTATTAAAATATGCTAATTTACATATTATTTGATTCCTCACCAATTAAGTATTTAAATCTTTCCATATGATTTCATTTACTCAAATAACTACTTCGCTACAGGGTGATAAGAAATATTCGTATGGGTGTACTTATTTTTTTGGCCATATGTGTATATGATCAGCATAACATGGGGAGTCGATTGGGCGATGTCCGTCTGTCTGTCTGTCACCCCGCAGGGGGGTCTGGGTAGCTATTGGTATGACCGACTTCCTCCCATAACTTACGGGTGGGAAGTCATATAAAGGCCGAGCACGATAAACGGTGTTATCTGATTGGGGGGTTCACCATACGGTTAAACGTGTGAGCTTCGGAGCTGGCGGCTTCGCATAACCCGAGCCTCGAAGAGGCTAGTTAGGGAGAATGGCCTAGGTGGAAGATGCCTATATCTAACTAGTTTATGCGGATTGATGACCACACGGCCCGAATCGCATTGCTGACTAGTATACTGAAGGGGCCGCCTGGATGTGAAAAGCAGCGCTATGAGTCTGCTTTAAGCAGACCTGGGATGTACACATCTGAATTCATACGTGAGGCTTAACCAATAGGAGGCCGAAGGAGGATCACACCTGCTATAGAGAAGTCTTTAGCGAATACTATACCTCGGGGATGGGTGTGCCCAGGGGACCATGGTCTTTGCCCATCAAGGTGTTGGCATCGAGGTCGCTGTAGGTTGTTACCCGAGACATCGAGCTGGTGATGCGGCCCCGGGGTTGGGTTTCTGAAGGTGAGTGCATTCACTGGATGGAGAAATCCCCATGTGACAATAAGACCTTGTCAGTAAAATGCCGTAGGTCCAAACCGCCGAAGGACCGGGAGATAAGGCCGTTTCGGCTAGGTTCTCCCCTGACGGTATACCTCGTAGATGGTATCTATGTTTGTCTGTCAATTTAAAAGCTATGAAGATTAAATTTTGCACAAATGCTTCTATTTGCTACCGGCAGTTTGTATGTTTGAATCGGTAAAATCGGACCATGGAAAAAATGGAGGAGGGAGGGGGTTAAATCCAAGTCGTACGTACTTTTACCCGAAGGGTATCCAAATTTCGGCCGCGCCCGAAATTAGCCTCGGTCTCCTTTTTTTTTGTTTAATCCGTCTTACGAGAAAGAGAAAATTTTGCAAATCCCAAAGAAAGTGGCGGTAAATCGAAATTACAGTTTGTATGAGAGTCACCTGTGGCAATCACGTTTTCATCGACAACATTTGAATTTAATGGAAGTATTTAGTTGTCACTGGATCAAATGCAGTATAACTCCGATAAATTTTATTCAAGGTGACTACATTTTTGCGTACATTGTTTAGGGATTTTATTATTATTTCCACGAATTATGTGAAGTATAAAATGTATGGAGTAAGTAGTAAAATAAACTAACCTTTACGACTATCAACATTAGGTAAGAGTTTTGGACTGGGTTATACTACATGGGGTAAATATCTCAGCTATAATTAGACTGAGCGTCCAATAAAACGTTGAAATTGACCGTACGCTTCAGGTCTCCCAATTCGATAAAGAAGTACTTATGTCCCGAGATGATCTTATTCTCACTATGATAACTCTGGACAAGCACCTACAAAGAAAATGGAAGATACTCTCCATTGCGTTCACATCTTCGCAGTTTCTGCAGAGATCGTTATACGGAAGGTCAAGCCTCCTGGTGAAAGGGGTAAATTTGTTTAAAAAAAATTTCGATTGGCATTTAGATTTTGTTGTGACGGTATGGATATGGCTTGTTTTGGAGCCTTAATCTAAAAAATCCAGCGTTGCGTTGTTTGAAGAACAATGACGTTTCGCTCTGCATTTTGAGCATCTTCAGGTTGAATTGGTATCTACTAGACCACTAGTCACTTCACCAATTCAACCTGAAGATGCTCAAAATGCGGAGCGAAACGTCATTGTGAAAGGAGAAGGAATAAAGCTGGAATAGTGATGGAAAAAAACTGAATTGTCAACCATCATACCAGTGAGACAAAGCATATCAGTGAAAACGTTTAACGCTTAAAATCGACCTTCCCGTAGTTCACCAAATTTAGTATACATTTTCCTTCGAACGCCCTTACAAATAATCGAGAATCACTGATGAGTTGCGGGAATAACGGTAAATTCGCCGTTGAAGCGAATGAAAAGTTATCTTTCAATTGGTTCTCTTGGCTCCCCCTGTCGAGCGATTTGGATGAAACTCGGATGGAAGTTAAGTGGTGCGATCCTTATTATTTTGGTGTCGGTACTTGTTATGAGAAAGATGTCCTTGGGCAAAAAAGGTCCCTTTTTCTTTGGGAATGTATTATAGTCGATTTCATATCAAAATACAGTATTCGGTGAGTTGAGTCCTTCAAAATAACCACAAGCTCATTTTGGGTTTTCAAAGGATATTATGTACATATGTACCACCAAAAAGGAAACTTCTCTAAGGAAACTGAGATTGGGAATTATAATTGTCGTTCGAAAGTCGATATTTGGGGTACTGCATGTAATCGGTTTGAAAGGATTTTTAGGCTTCTGGAGTGACAAGATAACGGCTGATGCAATGTAGATTATTTTGTAAGCAATAACGTAGACCTATACATGATCTAAGATTTTTCCCCTATGGGAAAACTTCTCGGAGTTTTTTTTAGAACGAGTCAGGAAACCATAGCTACAGTTCTCTTCTATAAGTAGTAAGGTTTATCTTTCAAAATATACAGCATTTCAGGCGAACGCACGTCACTCAGTAGGAAACACTTTTTTATTTGTGCACCAATTTGAACTAAACAACAACACAAATGTGTTTCCGTTGATGGCACAAAACATATGTAAAAATATATTGAATTGGACCATGGAGTCATTGGGCTGTCATACAAACCACCCGGGTTCTTTTCAGTTGACACAAATAAATAAATTTTATTTGAAAAAGTTGCTCGCTTAAGTCTTTTGTTTTACGATAATCAACCAATCAAAAGATTTAAGCGAACGACCTACTTATTTGCTTGAAAAATAAGCGGAAGTATTGGTAAATCTTAAAATTATACCTGACTGCGGCTTGTTTGCAAGGCGCGTATACATATTTTTATTGAGGCAGTTCCGGGTGTTTTAGAAATCAGGTATGATATGCGAAATTGATCGTGCCTAAATTAGATGATTCTGATGAGGACATTTAATTCCAACAAGAGGTTGCCAAAAGCGGATTTCTTTTTATGAGAAATATTTGATTTTGAAGGTTTCTTTGGATAAGAAAGACTAAATTCAATGTTGCGTCAACAAGATTTAGCGACATTTATGTAAAATGTTTACTAAAAATAGCATATGCGCCAAGAAGCCGGTGGGAGCGTTTTAACGATTTAGGCAGCTGTTATTTCTATTTAATTTAAATTTTGCGGGTAATTATGAAACATAGTAGTAGGTACTGTTCTATTTTCAATCACAAGGAGCATGTAGGCAATTTTTTTTTAATATTTACGTAAAATTTGTACATACACGAAGCATGAGAATTAATATCCAAACACAATAAACGCAAATGTGGTCGGTAACTCTGCTAGCAGTAACCACAACGTCAAAAGATTTATAAGATTGCGCCGGTTTTAAGAGATCTCACCGCACTGCTGTTGTCGCTATAATGCAAACCCAGGTGCACGTCTCCTCGTCAATAGCATCATTGTCGTTCCGTCCACACTCCGTATGTACATACTGACTTAGGACCGCATCACTGAAGAGAATATTGTCTCCAATCATGTTATGATGCAATTCACCTGATTTCCATGATAGTCATACACATCATGTTGTTGCTAAGAATCTAACAAGAGGGAATTGTGGTATGTGCGATACAGTTTCCAGACTATATTGCCAGATCAATACAAGCAATATGCCTTCCCAATGTTGAACGCCATAGTTAATTTTATGGCGCGGAATATTATGAAATGCACAGTGTCAAGCAATCATTCTGGCGGATGTTTTAAAGTGTTTTCATAAAATGAAACGTGCCGGCTTATAAGTAGATATATCAGGGGATGTGCATATATGGGCTTTCGATTTGGATAGATGATTTAGGATGGAACACTACTTTACACAACTTTCTGACTATGGATACTACAGTTGATGATGTTTCAATCTCAGTCTTGAATATTGGTTCTATGTATGCACAATGTCCACAAAGTTTCCAGCCCGCCCTATTGGATATAGTTTACATTTATTACGTTACCTATTTTAGTCTGAAAGTACTACACTAGTTTGGTTATTTTATTTCACACAAATACACAGATACTTACGGCTGACCCTTGAATAAACTCAGATGATAATCGTAGGCCGATGAACGACCAGGACCCAAGACCAGTGCACATTCTGGTCCGAGTGAAACTTGTTGTTCATTGCCAAAACCTACTGATGTATGATACTGATTTGGGCCAAAGCCCCACTGTCCATATATGCTACATACGAGCAATAATAAGCAGGATATTCTGAAAAAAAATAAAAATATTTGAAAATATGTTGATTTTAAATAATATATTAATTAATTTGAATATTTAAGCACATCGTAATATTATACGGAAATATTCACTATTTGATTATAAATTCACTATTCAAACTGAGAATTTATTGAATGTGTAAGATTCATTACCTGCAGCTATATTTGATTATGTGTTCATATGTAATGTCTTCATCGACAAACCATAAACAATATTATCTATGCTCTATGCTTGATTTAGCATTGATTGTAGGTGCATGCGCTAAGATAGATGCTATACCTACCTATACAATGGATAATTATTTATCTGGAAAATTAATTCAATCGGCATTTGCTTAAGCACATTAAACTATTTGATATGCTCCGCAATATGACTCTATTGTGCGAGATTTTCTTAGATAATATTCATTTTCTAAAGAAAACTTAATGATTGCCTTTGTAAATCGAAATGAGGTATTAATGAATTTGTAAACCGCTTTTGGTTTCAACCAAATATTAAATGCAACAAAAGTATTAAAAATATGTACATGTTATTAAGTCAAATCTAAAAAATAATTTTTATCTATCTTTTTCTTCTATCTATCTACGAGTACATATCTTCTATATATATAAAAGAAAGTCGTGTTAATTACACCATTTAAAACTCAAGAACGGCTGGAGCGATTGCCTTGGTTTTAGGTTTGGTGGATTAGGCTCCGACCAGAATAGCAGAATAGCTATTGAAACATGCAAGAGATTCCCAATGAGTAAACATTCACAATGGTTTTTTCACCTACTTCCGGGTGTATTTCTTGAATATATCAATGGAATTTCAGTCAATTTGCTTCTCAGGATTGGTCTCTACACCAATTACCAGAACAACTATTGACACATTTGAGAAATTCACAATGAGCAGAATTATGAACATAGTTCTTTTTCGCATACCTCTTTCTGTATTTCTTGAGCGAATGACCTGTTATAAGTAAGTTTACTCCACCAGATTGGTTTACACAAGGCTCCATCCGGAATAGCAGTATATGTGTATTCAGAAAATTCACAATGAGCAACAATTCACAATGAAGTGTTTTCATTTAGTTTTGTCTTAATTTTTTGAACGTCTAGCGAAAAGAAATCCAACCGAATAGGTCTCCTCCACGAATAGCAGAGTAACTATTGAAACACGCAAAAAATTCACAATGTACAAAATTAAAAAAAAACAATTCCTTTTCGTTCTTAAACGAATTGCTGGATTTTAGTAAATTGATTTCACCGGATTGGCCTACACCCAGAATACTATTGAATGTACCATGTGAAAACAGTTCTTTTTCAAATAGTTTTGTCTATAACTAAGATTTTAGTAAATTTGCATCATAAATAGCAGAATAAGCATCGAAACATTCAAAAAATTCACAATCAACACACATACTGTAGCATTTATTTTCTTCACAGATAAGCGGATTTCGGTAAATTTATCACGCCGAATCGTCTCTACTCCAAATAACAGAATAATGAAGTTCACAATGGGAATAATGTTCAAGGCACCTGCCTTTCTGATCCCATTTTGGCATGGTTTGTTAGATTTTGTTAAAGTTACACCAACGGATTAGTTAATTATCTACGTAAATCCATTCAGGGATTTAGTTTCCCTGAATACCTGTCGAAAAATCTGCCAAAACAGAAATTATTTCTAGCTTTTGATTTTCCGATTTCAGTAATTCCATCTCCTCCTCCTGAATTGATGACCAGGAGCAGCAGGATAGCTTAAGAAACATCTGGAAAATTTCGAATCCACGGTCCAGTTGCCTATATATTGATGCATTTTCTCCTCCTTTTGTCGGATTAGATTTCACAATAGGGTCATTTTCTCCTGCCGATTTCAAGCCTCCTCTTCCGAGGGCGCAATAGTAGAACTTCCACACGCAACTGAAAAACTCCCGCCTGTAAATTCGTGATTAACTGATTTCACCAAATGCACGCCCCTCAAACATGTGAGCATGTGAAATATCGGCCAGAAAAATTAATCAAGACGCCTCACTTTTTTATGTTTTTGACCATACAAACAAATTTGAAAACTTCAGTAGTTTTGCCCCACCCGCCCCAGTGCGAGAGGACCCAATCAGTAATTTGCTTAGCTTTTCTCTGTATTGACTGGTCAACTGGCAATTTTCAGTAATGTGATATTGCAAAATATGGTGGAGATATTTTCTTGTTTCTTATGTTATTCGGAGTGCTGAGCACGAATCCGGAGCTTCCCACCCAAATTTCGTTGCAGAACAAGGTCAAAATAATGAAAAAACCTCAAAATATTCGAAGTTTTTCCGTTTCATTGATATATGTGGAACCCAAAACTATAGGGTCTATACCAATAAGCCGCAATCAACCTATGCCCTTAAAGTCAATATCAACCAAGCCCTCGCTCAAATTCGCAGAATCTATGAGCGCAGAGTCATTGAAAATTAGACTACTCGGATATAGTTAGGCTCTTTCTTCCTTCTAGTAATGCTGAAAACCGCAAAACTTAAATTCATAGTAAGCTAGTGGAGAAATTGTGAAACATAAATACATATCGATTTTACCAGTTTCAGTTATCCTTTTTCCGAGAGAGGTATACTCTTTCACTAAACCCTTTTAGATTTATTAAAGCCGCATAATATTTATTATCAACTTTGAGTATTGCTACGTGGACCGAGTAATAGTGAATAGCTTCATCGGTTCTTTGTATTAAGGGTGCAAAATTTCGAAGGGGTTTCAACCCCCAAAACCCCTACGCAGAATCGCCACTGGATACGGGCTTAGACAGATAGCAAAATCATTATGACGAAAATCCTTCAAGATTATGAAAGTTCGAACTTGGAGTGACACCCATATTTTCGTTATTTACTTTTGACGTTTGTGTAAATGGTGAAAATGTCTCTCACAATAGCGATATTTTGATGAAATTTCATTTCAATAATTTGAAGACATGTGCACGAAATAAATGACCTGATCAAGTATATCATCTAGTAGTCTGGCTGGTCGAGCGGTTAGTGCGCGCACCTTCGGTGCACAGGCTCATGAGTTCAAATCTCACCGTGTTCCATTGTGTTTTTCGAACTCACGGGCTTGTGACAGACTATGATCTCACTCAGATGTTAAACGAGTACCCACTTATGGGGATAAATAACACTGCTAAGCGTGATGCTGATCTCATTACCTCATCAAAAAGCAGATAAGATCTTGGAAATAGGATGTCACTAACACATCCTGCGGCCTTAGTTCAATGTTGGACTGTCGCGCCTGTTATGTAAGTATATCATCTGCTACTACAGCTCAGTTAGTCGTTTCTATAACTCCTATGACCTTCGAAAATACTTATTTTGCTTATGATGAAAACATTTAAGGCGATACGCAATCAGGTCCCGTTACTTTTACCTAGAAGCTCTCACAATTCAGTTTCCAGAACGAAATAATTGAACTTATCAATTTATTGTTTCGTGTGACGCAGCTGCGATAGGAGGTAAATTATAGCGGGATTTTTACTTATCGAGAAACGAATTACGAAGAAGTGGGTTTTCGTTTGAAATTTGCAGTATAAGGTTTTAAATTATTCATAATTCTGTAGAAATGCCTCAAAGCCGTTACCTCTCGGATGAATATCGAGTTAAAATCTCAACATTTCGCGAAACAGGGATGCCTCTGCGAAAAATTGCTGCGAAAATAGGGAGAAGCTACTTTACAGTGCAAAAGTTTTTAAAGGATCCAGCAAACCATGGGAAAAACCTCGTAGTGGTCGCCCGCCACTAGTGAAATTTGTTTTTTCTAAATCAATTCAATTTAAATCGAATGATAGGGCCGCAGAAGTGCGATCACGAGCGCATCTTATTGAAATCTTCAGTACCTACAGACAAGCAAGCATATGTACTCATGAGCATACTCGATAATACTGAGGTTTTAAAACACATGTACATATTGTAAATGGAATTGACAAAGAGTATATTGAAGTGTTTATCTTTCTTTTGAACACTCTCCATAATCGAAGCAATTATAATGATTGGTATAGCCGATATGTACTTGTTTTTCGTTTACCTACAATATCCGTTCACTTCTTTTACAACACTTCTAAAGCATCAATTTTGTATGAACATCGTAATAACAATCAGATCAAGGCCCGTGTCTAATAGATACCTTACTGCTATCTAATAGTGCTAGTGCTCGTGTTCGTTAAATTTATTAGACGCTCGACAAGATATAGGTATGCGCAGGCATGTATTGAAGTTAACCTGCAGAGCATCTTACTTTCAATTTCTTATACGAATAATCGTAAGAATATTATCCTCCTATTCTATTGTCAACGCTGCTTCTATAAAAGGTCAATGAAACACTTCGTGGGTTCTTGGCTTAGCTACGATTTTCAATCTGCGCGAAATGCAAACATTTGTCATTCCAAGTGCTAGTATCTTGTTTTCTAATTGCACTAACCGCTAGAGAGCATGGTCCACCGAGAATGGATGTTTGCGGGACAATTTCGGCCGGGACAAAGTTCTAACAACAATGTCTTAGATGGTCAACGCAAGCAATTTTCCCGTTTTTCTAGTGGCATGCTTGAAATGCGAAAATTCACTTGTGATAATTTTGCTAAGGTTCTTTGATACTTTTAAACTTCCTGTTGGGGCGTATCCTTGATTTTTTTTTACAATTTTATAAGATATCTTTTATTCACGGATTGGCTGGAAAATCTTGTTATAGCACGACTCTTCTTCTTCTTCTCAACGTATAGCCCCATGTGGGGCCATGGTGCGTTAACTCAGCCGTTTATAGGCAATTTCGAGTGAACGTTACATTGCATATCATTTCGGAGTGTATATAATGTTGCAAACACTATATATTTCCTATCCGCACATGTACGGAAATTTTTGACCACGCCGAGATTCGATCTCCGGACCTCTAGATTACTAGCATCATAGAGTGCGACTCAACCAAGTGAGCCACAGAGCGTGGTACGACTCACTTGCTGGAAAAATGAGTAAGCTATAAAGATTTAATTTTTAGCATATTTCCGATTAACCATCGCCCAGATAGGGCAAATGTTTCCACTTTCGATGCTCTTCCGATCTGTTAAGTCTCAAAGCGCTTTGTCATCGTCATCCGCGATTTGTTGCCACTATGGTTCTGCAGAATGCAGCTCAAGTTTAGGAAAAAGAACCGAAACAATATCCTCGGGTCGCACAGTGCGCTTTGGCTGTGGTGTTTTATGTAATCTCGAGTTTATACTCCCTGGCACAAACCTGCTTGAAATAATTTTGGTTCCACATTTTAACTGTCAAAGATCTATGCTCCATAGCATGAGCACATGGCTAAGTCCGGTTGACTATGGCTGTGGCGAATGGGATTTTTCCGGGTATTTATGTAAAACTAAATAATTTAGTAGAACATTTTTATACTCTTCGCTCATAGAATGAAAGGGTATATTAACTTTGTCATAAAGTTTGCAGCGCACAGAAGGAAGCACCTCGATTATTCGAACTAATTGGTCCGAGGAAGTTCGGATAATCGAAAAGTTCGGTTAATCGAGGTCGTTGAATATACCTATGTGTAAAAAACCTCGGAAAATTAGAAAAAAATATTATTACCCATTATGTATGTATTACTTTTAGCACATATGATGTATATACATACAAGGATATTATTATGCAAATGGAAGCCTTAAGGGACGTGTTCGTAGAGATATCTCATGTGATGACCGCTCAGCGATCCTAGTTCTGCATCTAATTCCGAGCTATATTTGCATATATTTTGAATGGTGCTACTTTTATTGCATCGAATATGACCTAAAGGAACATGTACGTATAGAAAATATACGCAAATAATGCTTAGAACAGGTGGTTTTACTATGCGATCGCTGAACGATCATCACATGAGTCGTCTCTGCGAACACGCACCTTTACGTCGCAAAATAAATTTCGTTGATTTTTGTCTGAAACTGTTGGAAGGTGAATTCCCGGAAATACCGGCTGGCATTTTTTACAGCCACTTACAAAGGTAGATTTGAATGCACCATTATGAACTTTTTCTGAACTATGAAAACTGAACATTCTAAGAAACTAAAAAGAATGTTCATTACATACCTTGGAAAAAGTTGCCAACTCTGAGAGTTCGGAGGTTCAGATAATCGAGGTTCTACTGTTTATATATTATTGATCAGTGCGACGAGAGCGCAGATTGAGCAAAGTCCGTCTGTCTGTCCATCTATTGCAGTCATGTGCAAAGTACGGCCCGCGGGCCAAATATGGCGTTTTGGGCTAGTCAATCCGGCCCGCGACATGGTTTCGAAGAAACCCTAAAAATTACACAGAGTACATCGGATTCAATTTATTGATTTGAAGTGTGGAACAGTGGCGGCCCGTGCCTCCTTGCACAGGATGGGCCCTTCACAGAATAAAAATCTTTTGGAAACACCTAAAATTAACGACTTTCCACGTAAAGTTCGCATTGTATTAAATGGAACCATACATTTGGTTGGTTTTTTATTCATTTTGACCAGCTCACGGTAACCCCGAAAATTCGCTTGGGCTAAAAGTTTTTTCGGGCGTACCTATGACCTGTATTTAATCCCCCTCCTCATTCTTTTTCTTCCGTCTTGACAAAAGTTTTGGGCTTGGTTGAAATTAGTGGGCAAATAAAAATATTTACTCGGAGCATGACACCACAGTACGATTCAATTCGTTTTGAACTTTTTAGTTGCTTTGATAAAGACACATTAATTCAAGGTTTTGTGAAATTGGTGTAAAAAAATGTTTCTTAGAAGAACCAATATGGGGGGTTTGGTTTGTATGGCAGCCCCATGACCCCATGGTCCGATTTGATTCAATCTTACATATGTTTTGTGTCATCAATAGAAATACATTTGCGTGAAATTTGGTTGAAATTGGTGCACAAATAAAAAAGTTTTTCTTAGAAGAACCTAATTTTGGGGGTTGGATTTGTATGGCAGCCCCATGACCCCATGGTCCGATTTTATCCATTCTTACATATGTTTTGTGTCAACAATAGAAATACATTTGTGTGAAATTTGGTTGAAATTGTTGCACAACTAAAAAAGTTTTTCTTAGAAGAACCTAATTTGGGGGGTTAAGTTTGTATAGCAGCCCCATGACTCCATAGTCCGATTTGATCCATTCTTGCATATATTTTGTGCTATCTATAGAAACACATTTGTGTGAAATTTGGTTAAAATTGATGCACGAATAAAACAGTTTTTCTTAGAAGAACTCAAATTGGGGAGCTAGGTTTGTATGGCAGCCCCATGACCCAGTGATCCAATTTGGGTGAATCAAACATACAAACAGCCTGCGACAATAAGAAGTACGTGTGCAAAATTTCAGCTTGCTAGCTTCAATACTCGCCGAGTAAAACGCGTCGCAACAGACAGACAGACGGACAGACAGACAGACAGACGGACATGCTCCAATCGACTCCCCAAGTCATGCTGATCATATATGTACACTTTTTGTATGGTCAGAGATGCTTCCTTTAATGCGTTACAAACTTCATGACAAAGTTAATATACCCTTTCACTCTATGAGCGAAGGGTATAAAAAGGCTAAAAGCAGCCGAATTTGTTGAATAATACAAACACCGGAAATGTTTTTGTGCAGTGGCTCCCAAACAGTAATTGATAGATTTGTGAGAGACTCGGTAGCACTGGGAAAAAACTATTAATATGAATGATTTTCACCTAATAGTCAAAGGTAAAATTTTGTTGTACATTTCTACTGATGTTAAAACATGTGAATAAGTGTATTTATTTATAGGGTGGGCGTGCCCACCTTGCCCACTATGACGAGCCACCACTGGTGTGGAACGTATTGCCAATGCAATTTTCGGTACAAGCTGTCATGACAATCATGTGTTCTCAGTTGCGGATTTGTTGACATAATCCTGTGGTCGTTCTACATGCTGTGGTTGTGGCGGTCATTCTCTATCAAAAGTAGCAATGGATGTCCGTCTTCCATCGCCAAAAACGGTATAATTTTCGCTATTATGTGTTGTGTCTTGTTTTTGTGGACCGTAAGACTGTAAATTTCAGATTGCCCGATAAATTGCCTAATGTATGTGCTGTACGGGCGGCAGATCGATTGTGGCCAAACGATCGGCCAAGAAATCATCAGGTTTGTTGCGGCCATATAGGACCATCGGCTTCAAATTTTTGATTTGAAGTGTGGAACGTATTGCCAATGCAATTTTCCGTACAAGCTGTCATGACAATCATGTGTTCTCAGTTCCTGATTTTTTTTTTACATAATCCTGTGGTCGTTCTTCAGGTTGTGGTTGTGGTGGTCATTCTCCATTAAAAGTAGCAGTGGATGTCCATCTTCCATGGCCAAAAATTGTATAATTTTCGCTATTTTGTGTTGTGTCTTGTGGATCGTGAAACTGTTAATCAGCATCAATCGAACAAGAAATTTTTAATAACAAATGGAAAAATAATTAACTCCAGAATTCATGTTTACTCAACATGGAAAGAAAATTAAATTGAAAAAAAAAACAAGACCGAGGTTTATTTCGGGCGCTGCCGAAATTTGAATAACCGTCACACCTAAATGAAACTCAAGCTTGTTTGTGTTAGTAATTTCTGCCACATACTATATGACGCTTTACGATTCCACCTGTTCCTTGATACGTTGAGGCTAAGCCATTTATTTATATGGGGAATGTGAGTTTTGCAGTTAGACTCCTCGTTTATAAAAATATGTTTTATCAATTTTTTTCCGGCCCGCCTAGATAATTTGTGATTTTATCTGGCCCTCCCCTTAGAAAGTTTGCCCATCTCTGGTCTATTGCAACGCAAACCCTCAGTTTTGAAGCTATCGGGCTGAAATTTTGTACACAAGGTTCTTTTTAGTGTACGCTGTATATATGTCGGAACGAATGGAATCGGACCATGGGATCATGAAGCTGCCCCTCAAAATTAGGTTCTTCTAAGAAAAAGTTTTTTTTATTTATGTATTAATTAACCAAACTTTACCCAAATGTGTTCGTAGTAAAGCCTCAAAAAATATCTAGGAATGAATGAAATGAGAACACTACGTCATGGGGCTGTCATAACGAACCCCTCCAAATTAGGTTCTTCTAAGAAAACATTTTTCTTTATGAACCAATCTTAGCTAAACTTCCTCGAAATGTGTTCCTAGTGAAGCCTCAAAATATATCTATAGGAATGGATGGAATCGAAACATTATGTTATAGGGCTGTCATACAAATTAACCTCCAGATATTTTTTCTTTTTGAATCTTAAGCAGAATTCATCCAAGTGTGTTCGTGGATTAGCCTCAACGCATCAAGTAACAGATGGAATTGAAACACGTCATAGGGCTGCGGTCGAAATTGTTAACGCAAAAGACGCTTAAGTTTCATTCTTATGTTACGGATATTCAAATTTCGACCGCGCCCGAAATTAGTCTCGGTCTCGTTTTAACTTTTGTTGACTAAAAAAAATCAGAAAGTATGCCACTCTCAGATTATTACATTCCAATTAGATAATGCTGGTTATTAGTAACAACCACTTAAATGCCACACTTAGTTGGTGCATCCCTGAGGAACTATAAACTTTTATCGCTGGAAATGTAATGCATATTTGAGGTCAGGTCAGATGTAGCTTATTCCTGCGTAATACTCAGCAAAAAATAGCTAATTTATACTTTCGTAGATCTTGTACTTACTACAACTTTAATCACAATTGCATGGCGTACCTAATACAATGCGTAGTCCATTATTGTATCTAAGCAAAAACTGTGTGATATTATGTATTCAATGCAGGTCTCAATTCAAATCAGAAAAAAGACATGTGTTCAATGTGAGGACTAGGCTATTACAATTACATACTTTGCTGCATAAATCTTTCATACACCCCATTAAGCCAAACTAGTGGGTAATAAGTCAATGAAGTACATAAGACAAAATCTACACAAATTGCAAATTTCCAAATAAGGTGTTATGACCTGATTTTCATTTACGCACGCACTCCTATGTTCTACTGAGTTTTGTCGGTTATTGCAGCACAAATAATAAACTTGTGGCTATTAATTTGTTATAGTATGGAATAAAATTTACATTTAAATGCAGACAAAATTGGGTGCGTTCGTTCTTGTTGAAAAATCGTTGTTTTTTAATTATACTTGATAAAGCCCAGCCAAGTATTCGTTCATATTGTTTTCGAATTGCCTCAACGAGTACAAAATAAGGAAAATGTATGATAAAAGCTTGGCCAGCATAGACCCAATATCTAGCAAAAGGTTTATTAATTATGTAATCCCAATTGATTAGTGAAGTGAAGGATATTTTCACAGAAAACATCCCATGATTTTCTGCAAAATATTCTTCTTAATTTAGATTACATAACAGCATTAACCCTACAAATAAAAACCAAACCAGAAACAGTTTTTAGTAATTATAAGCAACTGTTGATGCTAACATCCTCGGGAATTTCTTTGGTCATTGATCTTGACACACTTGCACTTACACAAAAATCCACATATCTACGAAGTTTCATAATATTATACCAATTCTAAACAATAATATAATATGTATTCAATAACAATCCAAAACTAAAAATCCGTCTGGATATTTATTTCATAGTTTTTTTTTTACACAATGTAAACGTGTGGTGTTGCTCCGTTGCTTCACGCCATTCAGACCAGACTCATCTTTATGGTGTAGTCTCTAAAGTAATTTTCCTTGCATAATCAATTTGAAATTTGGAACACACCGCCAGAAAAAGACAATGGAATGAAAGAAAAACAAAAAACAAATAATACCTCGTGATTAATCGCTCAAATAGTTTTCAATGTGCTTCAAATGGTTTTGAACTTTCACTTGGTGGCCGGTTGCCGCGCACCGCCACACCGCACCGTTTCAGACATATTAAGACGCGAACAATATTTTCAAGTTAAAGGTCGTTTCAGCCCACAGAATTTTGTAATTTTTACAAAACCATGAAAGGTCAACATGACTTTTTAAAATACAACTATAATATGTATTTATAAATTACACGATAAATATCCTTCAGGTGTAGAAGACTTGTCAAAATTTAACTATTTATGAATTGAAGAAAATGATTGCCTCTTCCACAAAATCTATATACTTTTATACTCAATTATTTGTGAAAACATACATAATACAAAAGTTGTGAAATCGTGCATCAATAAAAATATTTAACAATATCCATTCATTAACATATATACCAAAGAATGGTTACACAAATCTATCGAACACTAATCTGAAATGATTTGTAAATCCCAAATCCAAATCACCTTATTAGTAAATAAAAATGATTTGACGCCCGCACTTATGACTGCGCTTAGTATGCACAATAGTTCATTCAACTCATATAGACATGTGGGAATGGAAAATGTCAACGATTTTGAAAATTTTATATTAGATTAACATCTATATGTTTTCTTTAATCATAAACAGTAGGTAAACTAGTAAGAAACGCTGCGTCGAGTTTCTACGTATTGGATCGTGAATATGTATGGATTTTTACCTTTAGTACGACTGCAACATAAAATTAATAAAATATTAAACAATAGTTTTGATTTCCGGGCCAATCTTTCGTTGTCAACTAGGCTTGGTAAATAGTCGCGCAGTTTATGATTGTGTGTTGCATTGCATGCTCAATTTATACATGTATGCTATACAAGTATAGTCGAACGGACCCAATCAATTTCTTCGTTAAGCCTAGTGCTGACATCGAGAGTGAAATTTATGTCCGCTGCGATTTTTTCAATAAAAACGTATTCTTACTGTCGTGGAATATGTGGGGAATTCCATAAGCTACAATCACCGTTTGTAACATATTCCACGGCAGTAAGTATGCATTTTTAATGATAAAATCGCAGCGGGTAAAATTTCACTCTCGATCCCTTAATAGAGAAAATTCGCTATGGAAATTGAAGCATTTTTTCATAGCTCACTATGAGTAAATACGTGTAAAATGTCTTCACCCTTCTCTGCCTTTAGAAGTCGTAGGAAATTTACCTTCCATGAAAGGGGCAGACATGATCCGTTCCTGGAACTGTGAAACATAAGCGAACTTCTTATGGATAGAATTGAAATGTAAGAAATCGTGCATAAAATGTGTCAGCCAGCCATTTTCATTTCTTTTAATATACCCTATCCAACTTTTTTAACCCGGGAACACTAATGTGAGTCATTTTGACGCTTTTGATATTCCACATATTTCCATTTTCGCTACCCATGTATTCTTTAAGAAATATGTTTTCTAATGAATGTCCGAGTAAGCAAACGTTTCCGATTTTATGGTAAGCAGCTATTTGTGTTTTTCTGTGACGGGGTTAGTACTAAACGAACGTTTCTTGTGAGTCAAAATGACTCACGTTAGTAACAACCGTCTACTTTCTTTAGTTGGCATATTTGGTTTCTTGGTTGTTTCTACAGTTTATTCGGATATAATGCACAAACTTTTAATACAGCTTGTATAAAATAAGTATTCCGCAGAATTTTGGCACAAGTTTTCATACCCCTCCACTTTAAATACAGCAATTTCCATAGTGAGTCAAAATGACTCATGGTTAATAACAAGCGCCTGGAATTAAGGTTAGTGTTCCCGGGTTAATAAGCCCAAACTTCGCACATGGGGAGCTACGCCATTTGCATAGAGTTTTTTTCAAAATTTCCACAAGTAAACGGAAAATGTGGCACTTATTCATAGTTGTCTTAGCAATCACGCATATTAAAACTTTGTAACATAGACATTTAAAACACTAGAAGGGTCAGAGCCGTCAATTTGACGGTTTTGTGATTTAAATCATCTATGTATATCTTCGAAACTACGATGTTTTCAGCTTTCATTTTTATTGACTTTTCCTAAAATATGTATTTGATCATATATTTGAATAGAAATAAAAATAAAAAATTTTAGTTTGTGAGATATTTCTTGTTATACCTATTAGGGTCAGAACCGTCAAATTGACGGTTAAGGCTTATCAGCCCAAAAAATCCATAAATCCGTCGTTAAAAATTTTTGATTGTAGTTAGAGCGCTCGTTAAAGAAAATAGTCGATAATATAGGTTTCTTTTTGTGATATTGTGCCGCTTGAGTTCACTAGCCCAGGCTACGGACTTAGTCATTTTCACGGTCCTTGGCGTGCTTGTTTGCTTAGTTATGATAATGTTGTAATGCAATAAAGAATACGTTGCAACAGTACTGATACATTTCCCAAAATTAATGCACTCCAGTGATAAAGAGTAATGTCGAGATAGAACAGGATTTCTTGAAGCGTTCAAGACAACGATCTAACGGACACCAGAAAAATTGATGGCACTTATGCTGAAATAACTGGTAGCCAGTGAGTACCTAAAGTAAAGTAAAATACTAAGATACTCTAAAATACATTGAGAACTCCATGTCCAGAAATCCACTGCAAGGAAATAAGACTACCTCATATGAAAGTAGCGCCACGATCAGCCCTGATATATGTATAATCCACTTAGTTCTGAATTTCTGCTGGGCATCGTATTTGTTTTTGGAAAGTAGCATATCCTTCCGTGGCATGTTTAGAGTTTCAATACCAAATCCATGACGCTTGCAATCTCTTTTTGGTGAGGAGCTATATGCTATATGACCATTGACCACAAATTGAACCTTTGCCAGTCGTACCGAACGTGTGGAATTCATATATTTAGCTGACATCCTTCCTTCTTCCGAGCAACCCTCGCGATATTTGCAATGCGATCCTAATTTAGCTGTCCAAAGTTGCTTCCCTCTTCATGATCGAATCACAGTTCCGTACAATAAAAACGGTTCGTACTTGAGTTGTTGACTGCGATTACTTTACAATCATCGGTTATCTCGCTAGGAGTAACACTGACTCTTTCACCTTTCATACTTCAACCTACACAGTGGTCTGAAAAGTAGATGTCACAAATTCAAATATAAATAGTTTTACCAAAAACAGAATAGGTTTCGGTCTGAGAAGCACTCGGGATAAACGCTCTTGGCTACTGGGCGGTTTGTTTTTATTACTAAAGACCTACTCCCTGTATAACTGGCTAGAGCTAAAGCAACAAGCAAAAAGGATCACCTGATGATATCAGTGTAAATATGGATTTCAGGACGACTGGAAAAGAATTCAACTATTACTTTTTTACCATCTGCAAAAGGCTGTTTGAGAAGAATGTGCTATTAGTCATACTTAAAAAAAATATTTTTACAAATTTCACTAATAAAATATTTAGAAATACATTAATTTCTAATTAAAAGAAAGATAATGTCTTATTTCTTTATTTACATAAGCATTTTATATTTATTTAAATACCATTTTCGCGGTAAACACCTTGCCGTCAAATTGACGGCTGTGACCCTTTTCTCTCTCTCTCTGGTTCCTTTTAACCCCTAGTGGGGCATAGGGCATTGACTACGCCTCTTTTCCACCTCTGCCTATTAGCAGCCATCGCCTTTAGCTGGTCCCACGATTTGCCTATAGATTTTCCTTCTGCCTCAACAGATCTTCTCCATGTATTTTTTGGTCGTCCCACACGACGGCTAGCATTGGTTCCCTGAGGATTCCAATCTAGAGCCTGTTTAGCAATGTTTTTTGGCTCTTTTCGAAGTGTGTGACCTATCCACTGCCACTTTCGCCTTTTGATGTCGATGCCTATCCTATTTTGGCGAGTAATTTTGAGGAGGTCGTCGTTAGATATAACCTCAGGCCAGCGAATTTGTAGGATGCGTCGTAGGCACTGATTGACGAAAGTTTGCAGTTTGGTGGTAATGTTACTGGTCACCTTCCACGTGGAACACCCATATAAAAGCACAGATTTTACATTGCTTTCGAAGATCCGGAGTTTGGTATTTCTGGAGATGTTGTGGTTTTGCCAGAGAGGAGTCAGGCTGAAAAATACTGCTCGGGCTTTATTTATTCGCGACTCTACATCGGCATCAGCCCCACCATCCGCGGTCACTACGCTTCCAAGGTAAGTAAAGTCCTCGACTTTTTCTATCGGTTGTCCGGAGATAGAAATGGTGTTTTGCCCTCCTGATGACAAGCTCATGTATTTAGTCTTAGCGGCATTAATTTTCAAGGCAGCGCTTCGACTTTCACGATGCAAAGCATCCGTCATTTGAGCCAGATTATCTGGTGTGTTTGAGAGAAGGCAAATGTCGTCGGCGTAGTCCAGGTGCTGAAGGTAATCGAATAATTTCCACCTGATACCCTTACTTTTATGGTCGCGTAGAGAATCGCAGATTACGTCGTTGATGGTAATAAGGAACAGCATTGGTGATAAAATACAGCCTTGTCTGACTCCATTATTCACCTCAAAAGGACTGGACAATTCACCCTTGTGCAAGACATGACATTGGGCTCCATTATAGGACTCCTTTATGATGGAAATAAGTTTCTCTGGTATGCCTCTCCTACGCAAGGCTGTCCAGATATAAGCCCGGTCAACGCTGTCAAACGCCTTCTCGAAGTCAATGAACATAAGATGTAACGGGGATCTCCATTCAGCGGATTGTTCAATTATAATTCGGAGGGTGTTGATATGATCGCTACATGAAAAACCCTCACGAAAACCAGCTTGTTCATTGTTCAGAGTGCGGTCGATCGTGGTTTTGATCCGGTCCAAGATTATTTTGGCCATCAGTTTAGAGACTGCAGGGAGGAGACAGATTCCACGCCAATTATTGCAATCCTTGAGATTTCCTTTCTTAGGGATTTTAACAATGACGCCCTTCTTCCATTCTTGAGGGAGAGTCTCGGTTGTCCAACACTCTTGGATCAGGGGTAGAAGAATATCCGATGTAGCGTTGGTATCCGCTTTCAAAAGTTCCATGGGGATACCGTCTGCCCCCGGGGCTTTACCAGCTTCCAATGATTTAAGGGCCTTAATTATTTCCAGCTTGGATGGTACACCGGTATTAATTCTGGCCATTTGCGGAAGACTTGCTGCTTCCGGTGAAGGTGGGCTTGAAGGGTTGAAGTTGTTGTTAAGTACCTCCATGAAATGCTCTCTCCAACGGCGCAGTTGTTGTTCGTCTGTGACTAGCAGAGACCCGTCTTTATCTTTTACAGGATGCTCATGGGTAAAAGATTTGCCAGTCAATGGCTTAATGAGCTTGTAAAGGGTCCCACTGTCACCACGGTAAGCCGCATCTTCTGCCTCCGCCGCTAACGCGTTGATGTTGTTGCGTTTATCACGTCTTACGCTTCTCTGCACTCTTTTTTGAAGAGAATTGTACTCGGTCCTCAGTTGTTGCTTGACTGTAGTGTCAGTAGCCGAGTTCAATTGCTCTTTAATTCTCTTCCGTGCAGTTATCAGAGACCATGTATCGTCGCTGATAAATGGTCTCCTACCTCGCTGAAGTCTGCCCACAAATGTTTCGCCACACGATATAAAAGCGTCCTTCACAATGTTCCATCTATCATCAATTGATGAAGGAGTATCTGGCGTTTGTGCATTAGCTATCTCGTGCAATGCACTAGAAACTGCACGTTTTGTCGATGGATCTTTAAGTTTTTGCACATTAAATCGTGGCAATACATGCTCGTTTTGTGTGCGACGAATAGCAGCGGTGCGCAAGCGAATGTTTGCTATGACAAGTTGGTGATCGCTGCCTACATCAGCACCACGCTTAGCCCTGACGTCCATGAGACAATTCCTCCATGTTTTGGAGATGGCTATATGGTCAATCTGGTTCTCTGTTCGGCCATCTGGAGATATCCAGGTTGCTAAATGGCAAGGTTTGTGTTTGAACAAGGTGCCGCCAATGACAAGCTGACGAGAGTTACAGAACTCTACGAACAACTCACCATTGTCGTTCCTAACACCCAGACCGTGATTGCCCATAAGATGTTCCAATCCAACATTGTCAGACCCAACTTTAGCATTGAGATCCCCCATAATAATTTTTATATCACCTCTGGGAGCCTTGTCAAAGGTGTCGCCAAGCAGGTGGTAAAAGACGTCCTTAGCATGCTGGTCGGCTGACTCAGTCGGGGCGTAGCACTGAATTATAGTAATGTTCCTTACTCTGGACTTGAATCTGGCAGTTATTATTCGGTCGGAAATAGGCCTCCAATCTATAAGAGATTGGCGAGCTTCCTTGTTCAAAAGGATGCCGACTCCAGCCATTCTGGGTGAGGCTTCAAGTTCACTACCAGAGTAAAGCAGCACAGTTTGGGAACTAGGTGATAAGGTCGTTCCCGATCCGGTCCATCTTGTTTCGCTCAGTCCTAATATCGAAATTCTATATGCGGTCATTTCCCGTTCGACTTCCGTGAGTCTTGTACTACTGCACTCGCCCCACATCGTTCGAACGTTCCAAAAACCAATCGTAGTCCGTTGTTTGTAGCCAAAGGTCGTTGCCGGTAAATCAGTCCGTGGTATCCGAGGCTCGTTCAATGTTTCGAGTGTAGTTTAGTTTCAGGTATGCAAGTTACAAGCCTACACACCCTATCCCTCAAGTCGCCTTCTACGACAAGCCGGGAACGCTGTGGCATAATTCTAACCCCAACACCACAGGGGTCAATTTATATTAAGCTTCGTTCATATCCACACAATTTAGCACAAACAACGTCGCGCGCAATTGTGGTGATTTGTACGAAGCCCAGGACAGTTTTATTCTCCCCTGCCCCATTAGTCGCCTTCTACGACACGCCGGAGGAAGCGGAGGCATTATTCTTAACCCATGCCACAGGGCATGACCCTTTTAGGTATATAAAATTCCTGACCCTTCTAGTGTTAAAATATCTGAAAGTATCTGCGGCCCGAAAAAAAATTGTTATAGGGAAAAATTCGTTACAGAGATTTTTTTTATATGAACCCTTCAGTTTCTCCTACATTTGTCCCTGAATCTATGACCACTTCGGATAGCAAGATATCTTATGTAGCATCTGGAAAAGAGGGATATATAAAATATAAAGGCAGGTCATTTTCCTGCGTTTGTCTATATCTCCTAATCGAATTACTGTATTACCCCCCCCCCCCTGTATGAATTTCTTGCACCCTGATTGCCAGAAGAAGTATTGAAGAAAATTTGGAGATGGGAACATCCAGCAAGGCAGTTCTTCTTCGATCTTCTACCACTTTTGTCTATATTTCTTGAACGGATTAGCTGACTTCAGTAATTCCCCAATAAAATATTGAAAGTATAACAGAATAGCTATTGGCACATCCATTGGTAAAATTATGCAAGTGCCTCATTTTCTCAAATTCTTGAATGCATTAGCAGATTTTAGAACCTCTTCCCCTCCAATGTCTTCCCACTAAATAGCAGAATAGTTTATGACACAATTGGAATATAAACAGGGAAAAAATAAAACAAAAGAGTTCATTTTCTACATAGGTTTTTTTTTGTATATACAGGGTGTCCGGAAACTGCCACATAAACGCACCGGATTGTGATTCCTCATGTGATTTCCAGCAAAAAAGTTGTACCGAATATACCCCCTTAGCATATCCCTTTAGCTGCCACAGGCATTTGAAGATGTTTGAAAAAATCATTTTCTTTTACGACTAAAATTTCAATATCTCAAAAGCTAGAATAGCTAGAATAGCAAAATAAGATGATTATTACAGCAAACAGATTTACCTAAAAAATAAAACTAACGGCACTAATATCAGATAAGAGGTTTGGTTTTTAGAGAACTTCAAAACTTCAAAAATTTTCTACTTTTCCATCGCAATTTTCTGCAACTTCTGCCAAGGTGAGGTGCTTGTACTATTCTTTCAAAAATTGGCGCATAGTCTTAAAATCATATCTTTCTTACATCATTTTTTTCTAGCTCCATTGTTTCTAACAGTTTAAATACCTTAAGCGCAGAAAACTAGGGTTCATTTCCTGCTAATCTCTTAATCGGATTACTGTATTACGTCCCCTCTGCCCAAATTACTTCCAGCCTCAATGCCAGAATAGTCAAAGAAGAACACGATATTTGGTCGGCAAAAATCCTACATCGCTGGATTTTCGCAGGATGGTTGGGGATGGCCCCCAGATTATGAGAAAAAAGTACCCATCGTTTGGAGGTCCGCAACCTTAAAAAAAGGGGGAAAGGGGCTATGTTTTCCATGTATTGCGATTATTTCCAAAACGATAGAAGATACAGAAAAATGTTTTTTTTTGCATATTATAATGGAAATATGACTATGTACTGGAGCCCTTAGAATATTTTCATTTTTGACCTTTTTAAAAGCTCCGTAACTCTTGAAAAATGCAAGTTCAGCCGTGAAATTTTGTCTAAGTATTCACAATAAGTTCAAAATCAGTTTGCATTTGAATTTACCAAAACGGCATGTCCATAATTCCCCTTAAAACTATAGTAGAAAACTAAACGTTGGTTGCCAAAATTTTGAAGACAGCTATGTCTCTCATGCTTTGTCCTAGTTTTCTGCACTTAAGCCATTAAAACTGCTAGAAATAACAAAGCTAGAATAAAATAGTGTCAAAAAGAAATGATCGTCAGACTATGCTCCTGTTTCTTAATAAATCGTACGAGCACCCTGGCAGAAGTTGGAGAAAATTGAGATGGAAAAATAAATATATTCTTTTTGGGTCAAATCACAAAAATTGGATTTTAAAGTCCTGTAAGAACCTCTTATTCTTATATTATTAGTTTTATTTTTTATGTAAATTTGTTGGCTGTAGTAATCATCTTTTTTTGCTATTCTAGCTAGTCTAGCTTGTGTGATATTGAGGTTTAGTCGTACAAGAAAATTACTTTTTCAAAAATCTTCAAATGCCTGTGGCAGCTAAAGAGTTAAGGGGGGTATGTTCCGTACAATTTTTTTGCTGGAAATCACATGAGAAATCACAATCCAGTGCGTTTATGTGGCAGTTTCCGGACACCCTGTATATTATTGATCAATGTGACGCGATAAATCGATAGAGCGATGTCCGTCTGTCTATCTGTCCGTCAGTTTGAATACAAACTAGACCCTCAGTTTTGCAGCTATCGAGCTGGAATTGTATACAAGTTTCTTTCTAGTGTACGCTGTATAAATGTGGGAACGGATGGAATCGGATAACCGCGTCATAGGGGTGTCATACAAACCAACCCCTGAAAAGTAGGTTCTTCTAAGAAAAACTTTTTTCTTTATGAAACAATCTTAACCAAACTGCACCCAAGTGTGTTCCTAGTAAAGTCTCAAAATATATCTAGGAACGGATTAAATCGTAACCCTACATCATAGGGCTGGCATAGAAATCACACCTGAACATTGGGTTCTTCAAAAAAAAAAAAAAATTGTTGTTTTAACCAAACTTCACCCAAGTTCCTAATAAAGCGTCAAAATATATCTAGGAACGAATGAAATCGGAACACTACGTCATAAGACTGTCATACAAACCAACCCCCGAAGATTAAATTTTTGTAAGAAAACCTTGTTTTCTTTCAAACCAAACTTCACCCAAGTGTCTTCCCAGTAAAGCCTCAAAACATATCCAGGAACAGATGGAATCGGAACACCTCATAGGGCTGCGGTAGAAGTTATTAACACGAAAGAAGCTTAAGTTTCAAACAAATGTGACGGGTATTCAAATTTCAACTGTACCCGAAATTAGCCTCGGTCTCGATTTTTATGCATTTTGTTCCGAAGAAACAAAAGAGTTAAGCCAGTAACTTCTCTCGATTTTCACTATGTATGTATCACTTTTCCGGTCGATAGTCAATATCAAACAAACGTTCTGCGAATGAAGACTTTCTAATCCGGAAAAAGTGAACTTCATTATGTTCATAATTCCCTAATCATGATTTAGTAGTCTCCTTATTCCGAAAGCTAAATCATTATTCGCGCCATTCGCTAAGCCTACACCTTCTTGTTTATTACCATGTCATGCGAAATTGATTGATTGCAACATCTCGATATAAAAAGTACAAAGTGAATTGTTACTAATCAATTCATGATTTTATTTTGGTAACGAAATTTCCATACTTGACTATACCTAATTGAATTAATTTAGCACATAATTAATAATTATTATGGCCTGGGAATATTAAAGTGAATAATAAAATGCGAATTGCAAATTTATGTTTTTTCGATTTTTCTTAAAACAAGAACTTAATTCCAAATCAATAAAAGGAAATTTATTTTTATAATTGTGTATATAAGAAACAAGTTGCATTACATAATACCTTGTTTCTGGGTTACTAAACATACACGATGCAATCAAAACAATGATGCGTTATCAAGCAAAGCTGTAATTTTTTGCTCCGTATAGTTTTGCATATGACATATCAAATTATACTGCACTGTCTCCGTTATGGATGATGCGATTTGTGTAAGATGTGCGAATCTCACTTTAAACATTACTTATGCAACATATGTTCAACATGTTTATACGAGTATGCTTACCCGGAGAGGAAACATTATATTTTGTTACATCAAATTAACACTACAATGACTGACTGCAGGACAGAATAAAATAATATTGAAAGGGAACGAAAAAGCTCTCATTACGGAAATATTTATTCATTTTTTCCCTCAACACTATTCGCTATTGTTTCTTTTGGTCTGTATCTTCCACAGTTTCATAATATGCGTCTAACCGACCGCGAATGAATGAAATGACTAATAATTGCTCCTGTTAATGCGATAGATTATATGGAAGAGTAATTATATCATTTAATTAATGAAATTTTGTAAAGGTGAATGTTTTCGTAATTGAAATTTCTTTTTGTTTTTGTATTCTTTTATTTTGTTGTTTGTAACAAAGACTAGTGATTTGCATGTGTTCCGGCATTGTATATTTCGTGTAGAAAATTGTATAACAGCGCTTAAGATCGTACTGCTAATATTTGTAAATTGTACATGAATATGGGGCTATTTCATAAACATATTGCGCTATAGAAAATTAACAAAAGTAAACAATGCTAATCTTTTTCATAGGTTAGATAAAGCCCGAGTGAATGTCGGGATCACAGAGATATGAGCCCAGTCAACCAACCAGCGAGTAACCTTCAGATCTTTAGACCATATAAATTAATTTTAAGAAAGTTTCAGGAGAACAAACTCGACCGGCCACCCACGTTTCCATCACTAAAACAATATCTTATCACTTTTCTTTCAACGAGAAAAGGTATAAAAGAAGCGACTATATGTAAATTTGTATTTCAGATTTATATTTATATCTATGCTTAAAGTGCAATAGACAAAAGACCGAATAAATTAACTATGACGCGATCATCAACGATCCCCTACTGACATGATTTTCTTAATGTGCTTAATTAAGGATTTTATTTTTAGGTACGTTTTGTTTGCGTCACAAAAAAATGAATACTTATGCTGAAGCATAAAACACTTTCACTTATTGTATTCACATTTCTTCGGATTAATTTGAATAAATGCTAATATGACATGTATCGATTGTATTTTGCCAACTTTGCGCTTATAAAAGGCAAGCACGCTCGTAGCTATGATAAATCAATCATCAACAATCTTTAATTTTCTACTATGACATCGAGTGTTGTCGCCAAATTGAGTCGATTCAAATTTAGATACATATTATCTTCTTTTATTGAAAGTTGATCGATTTATATTCCACATGATTAAATTTATTTTTTTGCGGCCTTGTAAGGTGAAATTTTTGGAAAATTGTTTTATTACAGAAGAATGGTCATTATTCATTATGTATATTGAATAGTCGTGAGTAATTTGAATAAGTGCATTTCCTAAAATTTTAGTTTAGAATCAGATAATGAAATCAAAAAAATGAGAAAGAGGTATTTTGTAGGTGGTTGCTCTGAATTGATGAGTTAAAGTCTGTTTTTTTTAGGAATGCTATAATGAAATGAATGGATAGCCATTGTACTGTAATGCTTTCCTGCTTTCAATGTAAAATTCAATTTATGAACTTAAATACAAGCTCAAGGCGCAGGAAGGAAGGAAGTAGCTGCGTCAAAACTATTTTTTTTCTTCAACAGCATGTGCTTTAAAGATGGGGAACCTTTTAAGACCGCTAAGTAATCTAACAATTACTGTTAATTGAAGATTATTTGCCAGGTGATGCAAAATAATGAGCCAATTTGAGGCTTTAACGGATGCTAACCGTTGCAATTACCGGGGGGAATTCGAACCATTTCGACCTCGTCCGTGTCATTTGCCATGAGGCACATTAAATCGTAAGAAATTATTAACGTTCAAACCGTGTGTTCGACTATTCAATTATTCGATTACCCTTCCTCCTTCAATACATAAATTGTACGATTTTTCGCAGGATAGTCATTTTACTTTCGACAATATTTTACCACAGGATTTTCTTTCAGATAACAAAGATTAATTTTGTATTTAAAAACATAGTTGACTTGGTGAAACTACTCGTGAAGCCAGTGTATCTATGCGATTCTGGCACTGACAAAGGTTGTTTTAATCTCAATAAAACCCGTTAGCTGCTTGATATATTTGAAACATATGTATGCACATCCAAGGGCGGCCCATGCCCGACGTCGAGCTATCGTGCCACATTGATGATGATGATATAGGTGAAAATAACAGTTGACGGAATTAATGGATTTGACGAAAACCTCACTGGTGTCTGTTAGAGTGTGCAGGATAATACAAGGAAGCTGCTGTTGCGTCGTTCATAGGAAACAGGACTTCCACATCCCACAGATTGCTAAATTTTGCGTTGTGGTATAAATAACGAAGACGTGCGTTGACCCATTTTCAGCGACATTTCTACCTAATAAAATTTGTTTGCCCAGCATATATTTTCTCTATAGTTTGCAGATTGTAGAGGGGCGTGAACCCGAAGGGTTTCGCAGCACTGACGCCAGTGGGCCTATTGTGCTATCGCCCTAGTCGCAGATGGGCAAGACTACGCCTGACGATCAAGGTTGATCGTGCTGAGAAACGAGTTGATGTCGTTAATAGATGTCGAAGCTATGTCGTCCGTATCTGGGAAGGCCACTTCGAGATGTGACCAGCGAAGCTGGGCCAGTGCATCGCACTCGCATAAGACGTGGAAGGAGCTTTCGTCATTTTCTTCACAGAATCGACAGCTCGCATCTTGCACAATTCTTATTGTGCGTAAATGTGATCTCAGGCAGAAGTGACCTGTGAGAATGCCACAGATGATGCGTACTTTAGCTCTGCTTAACTGCAGCAGCTCAGTCGTTCTTCTGTGTGAATACCCTGCTATAAACATTTTATATTGTCTGAGCCCTGGAAGTTTATCCTAGTGCTCAATTGCCTTAAGTCGTTCCTGGCCTCTGAAAACTCTCTTTACTAAACATGAAGAGATGTTGCAGAAGGGTTCAGGTCCGCAGAAAGGGGATGATGCAGCTGTGCATGCTAGCTCATCAGCCTGTTCGTTCCCTGCGATGCCCATATAACCTGGAACCCAGAAAAGTGTTAGTCTGTTGTTTTCGCCTAGTTTATTCAGCGCCTTCAGGCAGCATTGAACAAGTCTTGACGCGACGGTGTAAGGGATTTAATAGCCGCTTGACTGTCTGAGAAGATGGCTATACGTTTATTTACGTAGATCTCTCGTAGGCAAAGATCAGCGCAGGTTTCTATTGCGTGTATTTCTGCCTGAAAAACAGTGATGTGGAGGCCCATAGGTATAGATATCCATGTGGAGGCCCATAGATATAGATATCCTGTGTGCTGGGCCAACGACACTCGCTCCTGAGCCTTCAGTTGTCTTAGAGCCGTCAGTAAACCATTTGATGGTTTGTGGATTCAGCCTAGCGAAGTTAGGGTTCCACTCCTCCCTGCTCCATGTTACAGCCCGGAAGCAGCGTCCGAATGAGAGCTCTTTTGCAAGGTGGTCGGAGGGCATCTATAGTTTAAAATTCTCTCAAAATTCGAATCGATCACGCAGTTCGTGTTCAAGCGATTCAATTTAAAACCCCATTGTAATCATTCTTCTTGACTGACTGTGTATTCGCTATTCCCTAACACAGGGAAGTCTAGTTATTGTTTCGTTGACAAAATGTATTTAAAAACAAGAACATCTCCAATTCCCCAATCAGAATTTGTTTTTAGTTAACTGTACCCGCAACGCAACAATACGTTTTTGAAAGCTTCTGAATGTAGGCATTAGCTTAACCGTCAGGTGTTGATCAGTTTTGCTAAGCGGAATCAGGAACGACTATAGGTATTCGCAAATGATTTCTTCTGCGTGTGGGTTCATTCTGTTTCCCAGGATTCTAGAAAAAACAAATAATAAGATGTGCAAAGTAATGAAATTGACACATGTAGATTAAATTAGATTTATGGAGGGCAGAGGCAACAGGGTGGTCTACCATTGCCCCTACTGTGAATTAGATGCATCTAATCGACTACTTTCGATAAATCGATTCAGCTGGGCCATATTTAGAGTGGCGAAATCTTCTTCCAAGGGAAAATCGCTCTGCAAGCCACTTACACAGGATGTGACAGGCAGTTTCGTCGTCAGCCTCACAAAAGCGACAGCTGGCGTCGGTAACAATACGCAAGCACTTTAAATGACCATTTAAACGGCAGTGCCCCTTAAGGAGCCCGCATATAATCCGTTTGGGTGGCAACGAAAAGTTTTGACTGCCTAAGCCCTGGAAGAGCTTCGCAGTGTGAGGTGGCTTTGACTTTTTCCCACTCACTAATTACATTTCTGCATGTGCAGAGTAATAGCCCACAGTAGGGTTATGGGCCATAGAAGGTAGTGGATGCTCTTCTTGTGAGCTCGTCGGCCTGCTTTTTGCCATAAAACTCCAAGTGCCCGGGTACCCAAAAAAGGGTGAGACTGTTGAGAGTGCCTACCTGTTGGAGGATTTCCTGACAAACCCCCACAAGCTTAGATGTAACAGTACAGCTCGTCAGCGCTTCTATTGCTGCTTGGCTGTCAGTGAAAATTGTTATTTTCTTGTTGGTGTAACTTTTGTCAAGGCATAATCATGCACACACTTCGATTGCGTGCACATTCGCCTGAAACACGGTCGGATGTATTTCCATAGGAATAAAAATACTAGTATTCGGGCCAGTAATTCCGGCGCCATAGCCTGTAACGTCTTTGAACAGCCCGTGTAAAATTTAATGGTACTAGGGTGGAGTGATCTGAATCTGTAAGTCCAGTCCTCCCTTTCCCACATCGCTACGCTATAAGAAGGATCAAAACGGAGAGTTTTGACCAGATAGTCTGATGGCATATCCAGTAACTTACTGTTACTTCCATCCTTGTTGAACTGAGTTCAGTGGGGATGCCGCATCACATGCTTTGAGTCTAATGATGGCTAGCCTTGCCACTGCCTCGATGTGTATGTGGAACATCCGGTAGGAAATCCTCGAATTTGCCTTTAACCGTGATTACCAGGTCATCCGCATACCCCTGTGCGGAGAACCTAGCTGAGCTAAGTCTCCACATCAATCCATTAACTACCGAACCCCACAGGAGGGGGGACAGTACCCCTCCTTGGGGGCAGCCACGAGTGGCTAAAGCAGAGAGGGTAGTCTTGCCTATACTGGTAAAAATCATTCTCGACAAAAGCATACACCCAGGTAATGTCACATGTAAACTTAACACTTTCCTCTGGAGTCTGGCTACAGCGCAATTCTGGTATGACCTCATCAGCTCATACACCCAGAAAAAAAACCAATTAAGTTTTTAATGTTACTTCCACTCAACAGAAAACTGCTTTAAACGTATGAAATTTGAATAATATTCGATAAAAACGGAATAGGATAAAAAAAAATCTCATGGGCATAGCCAGGATTTCGTTAAGGCAAGCCCAACAATTTTTCAACATCGTATCGCAGTCAAGAATTCTCTTTTCTTTCATGTAATTAAAATTTATGACAACAAGATTTTCCGTCAATTTAAATTGTTATTCCCAAAAATATTGTAAAAAAATGTAATTTTTTTTAGAAAGGGCCATCCAGAACCCCTTTTTTACCTTTTAACGACAAATGGCATCTGCATGTGTTCAGTCTTTCACTCCGGAATACATTATATAACCTTCACCAAAGTTTTCCCTTTCAGACGGAATGATGATGTTGATAAATTCCATTAATTTTACAAAGTCATGAAATGATGAAACACAGAGAATATGTGTTAAGGAAATTTTGGCGGCAAAATATTTCCTTTCGATGATCTATAGAGGTTGGTTGGGCAACATGATCACACACATAGGTGGTACGGGAAAATTTTAGCTTGGGAAGAATAGGCGAAACAAGAAATTAGCAACATTTTCTATCTGGTGTCATGGCAATGCGAACAGACTGGCACGTAGACGGACCTTGTTCGAATCCAAGTGTCAGCATAAGGTTTTTTAGAAAAAAATATAAAAAATTAAATTGAATTGCCATTTTTTATAATTTCAAAAAAAAGAGGATCGAATGAAATTTGCATAGAATCGATGAAATATTGCATTGTTATAATTCAATATTCATTTCGCTTTTCAATTATATTTCTACACCGAGAATAAAAATGAATTTTATTCAAGAAAATTACATAGGCCGTATGAAATTCTGGCTATGATTTGGTGCCCATGGAATAGCCTTTTTGGGACAATGATAGAAATATCATTGAAAATATGAAGTGAGTATTTAATTATAGTCTGGCTGGTCTAGCGGTTAGTGCGCGCACCTTCGGTGCACAGGCTCATGAGTTCGAATCTCACCGTGTTCCATGGTGTTTTTCGAACTCACGAGCTTGTGACGGACTATGATCTCACTCAGATGTTAAACGAGTACCCATTTATGGGGATAAAAAACACTGCTGAGCGTGATGCTGATCTCATTACCTCAACAAAAAGCAGATAAGATCTTGGAAATAGGATGTCACTAACACATCCTGCGGCCTTAGTCCAATGCTGGATTGTCGCGCCTGTTATTTATTTTATTTATTTAATTATGACAATGAAATTTTTCATCTAGTCTATGTCTTAGAGAAAGCATAGTAACACAATCCATGCGTTAGTCCAGAGTGGCCATCAGAAAATAAAAATGGCACCGTTTTCACACTATTGCAGTTCATAGTATGCGTGAAAATTTTATTCAAACGTCAATATTTTGTTTACAATTGAGAATATAAAATCCGCGTAATATTTATTACTCTCTTAAAATGCCAACGTGATATTTAACCCTTCTGTTGGCGTATAGATCCAGACAGACCATTGGTACTATATCTTGATGAAAAATATCGTTCAACAATATTTTCCACCCTTTCCATATATATTTCAAAGGAACCGACGGCCACAAATGCGATCAAACGTTCGGCGAAATATAAACTATGTCTAAAGAAACGAAAAAACGGCGCATCATCGTAAGATATAGTATGTAAACTGTTTCAAGATCCAAAATTAAACCTCTTCAAAAATTAAGATTGATTTCACAGAAAATTCAGCTACACCTTAGGCATAATAGCTCGTAGGCGACGACAGAAGGGTTAATAATTGCATCGACAATATTTTGACGTTTGAATTATTTCGTGGAGTGTAGTGTAATAAATTTGGAGTCAAACACATATGGGTTGTGTGATCACATAGCCATTCTGGACTAACTCATGGCATGGGTTACTATGCTTTTTCTAAGGTCTATGTAAACATTTCATTGAATTGTATAAACAAAAAATATAAAAACAAAAAAATTGTTTTTTTTTTTAATTTTGTAATTTTATTTAAAATTTTTATATTTTTTCATATAAAATGTATGTCGAAACACTTGGATTCAAACCCCGTCCGCCTGCGTGCCAGTCCGTTCACATTTACATTTCACCAGATGGGGAATTTTGTCAACGTTTCTAAAATCTGATCTACTTGATACGCTGTGCAATACAAAACTATTATTATATTCTATTAAATAAATTCTTTAAGTTAAAAAAAAAATATTTCATAAATTCAATGATACGAGTTACATCTTACTTAATAAATGTTTATACCTAGGGACTATGCAAAGTATTCATAGTTCCCATGAATTTTGTATGTATTAGATTCAAAGAATGTGATTTACTTCATTCTAAATCATTTTTGCACTAGCTGTATGTGGGCATTTTTTAATTCTATTACTACTGACATCATAAATTCTATGAAACTGTATTTGACCCAATGGCATTTTTAATTAATTATATTCAAACTTCATCCGTTTAAAGACATTTTCTGTTTATTTGAAGTAAATCATTTTCCCAAAAACGTTATTTCAGCGGCTCCAAATCATAGCCAGAGTTTCATTTAGTTTTTAATTAATTTCAATTAATTGTCTTTAATTAAAGACAATTTTTTCTGGGTGTATCGGTAGCAGTAGTGCGTATAGCTTTGACTAAGCCCACCCAGTCAAAATTCCACAGTTTCGTTGGAATTTCGTTTAAAGTCACCATGCACTTCACTAACAAATCACAAAATTTTGTTTTTGCTGAAGGCAAGTGGTATTTTGAGGCCAACCTGCACTGGATTCTTGATTTGTAAAATATCTACCATACTATCAGAATCAATTGATGCTATTCATATTCTTGTATACAATATTATTTTTACCAAAACACTCTTCAATTCTGTCAGAGTTATTAAATTGGAATTGACTATTGAGTAACGCACCAAGGAGTTCGTGATCCATAAACCATTAGTAGACGCTTTATCATAATCACTTACGAATATGAATTGGCATTCAAGGTACATACATTGTATTTATATATCAACCCGTTTGAGATTTGAGCGACACACGAGGACTTCTATTACTATCTATTACACGATTACTTAGCATTATCTATTATCTTATTATGTATATTATATATTTATGTTGAATTAAGGAATTTCTCAAGGAACACTGAATAAGAAAGTCAACTGTCAAAATTTGCTCCCTTTGCTTACATAGGTCGTACAGTTATTCGAACAAAAAAGTTAATTGATACTCACGACAAGCCCACGAGCCCAAGACAAGGTCATGATCAGATCATGGTAACGTGCTTTCAAGCATAGTGTTATATCTTTTATCTATGTCTCTGAAACAGCAGCAGCTTTATGCATCTGGATTGGACAATTATTTTTTAAAATGTTTGTGAGGTCAAAGAAATGAGGTCATGTGGCGGAAAATTGAAGCAGCAAATTTGGAGAAAACTATCACAACTAACGTAGTTACACACACGAAACACCCACACTCAAATAGTATTTATGATTTCTGAGACATCATAATAGGACACTGTTTTGCACTACTATCTACAAGTACTAAAGGCTATACAGAAAACCTAATCGGTTAAATCGGAGAGAAATTGTAATTTGTTGAGTTTATCCATGTCTAATAATTGCTATCGCAAGAATGATAACTCTGAAAAAAGTTCATAATATACGAATAATATCTAACCAGTTAACTTAATATCAGATGTCAGAAATTTCTTTTCCAGTGAATATCGTCTGTTGACGTACGAGTATCGCTATTATGCTTACCACTTGGCTGAATATTCGACATTTTCTTATGGATACACATTGTTGTAAGCCGCATTGTTAATCGGAATTAATCTACACGGAAGTACAAAAGAAGACGCCTACTGATGAGGGCTCGTATGAATTTACCATACTATTTTTGTGATCAACCTGTTCGGTTTGAGCAGCAGCCAGCAGGTTAACATAATGTACATACGTCGTAGATGTTATGTGTATTAAGAGTAAGAATGGTAGTCACGTTGACAATATTTTATCGGTGGCATGTTAATTGATTAACGGTACTGACAACAGGTTACACTGATGAATCGGTCACAGCCATTAGCTACAGAAGAAACGTACCGCGGCATAAAATCGGTATGTATCACTATGTAGATGCCATTGGAGACTTTCCCAGATTTTTTAGATCAACAAAAGATTTATGTGAACACTAAAGAGGCAACGACCATAAACAGTGCCACCTACATGGCGTGCTATGGTGTTGTGGACTACACAACATAATGCGAAATTGATGCATTCGTCGCTTGTGTTGTTGATAAAAATAGTCGTAGCACTTTCTTGTGAGAAAATCAAGAAAAAAAAATTTCAGTCATTTGAATTTGATTGGTAAAGTTTATAAAATAAATTTGGGATGGTGGGTGTGCTACTGCTCTATATATTTAATAATACTTCACATCTTCAAAAATATGTATGAGTACAAATTTTCCCCAAAATTTGATACGACACCAAAATCCTATTGTTTAGTCTGCTATAAATCAAATATGTAGTTTTGATTGGTTGGTAATAGTGGAGCGTCGATTATCCGAACTAATGTTGACAAGGGTGGTTCGGATAAACGAAAGTTCGGTTAATCGAGCTTCTATAGAAAAAATGGAAAATAGCCCAAATGTCAAAGGAAGCGACAAACTAAAAACGTGTAAAACGACTAAAACTGGAAAAAAAATCGAGGTGCAGATGAGATGTTGCTTCCTTCAGACCATTGATTTTTCATTTTATTCGATGTGTTTTACAAGAAAATAAGCTGAGTCCCGGTTCGGTTAATAGAACGTTCGAATAGTCGGCGTTCGAATAATCGACGCTCTACTGTACTACTTATCAAATCTGAATAGGCACTCATCTATATACCTATGTAAGCAAATAAATTTATTCATAATCATCAAAAAATTAATGCTCGAATCTCATCTTTCTATGATAGCCAGTATTTAATAACATGATTTCAAAAGTATCATGTCTCGAAATTCCATAATTTAGGAAAACTGATATTACAGCAATAAACTTTAGAAAACGCTTTAAATAGGTGCCAAAATTTCAGAAAGTGAAAGTCCATAATATAACGGTAATTTTGCACAGGAAATTCAGTGTATTTCATATTACATATTTTCTTTCAGTCCCGCCATTACATATTCCATTACTGAAAAATATTGTATTTTTATAAAATTGCTATAGGGGGATTCATGCTCGCTTCGTATATCAGAAATCCTTGTTATTGCGTATTTGAGTATTATAACACAACAAAATTTGAATGATCGCCCCAAAAATCCTAGTCGTATATGAAATACTATGTTATACTATGCAACAACAACAATGAACAGCTGATTTTTTGACAAAAAAAATCACAAATTTTCGTTTTATGTGTCATAATTTTAAATGAGAATTGCGAGAAAGTCTCTCATTCCGCTCAATTAAAAACAACCTGGTTACTAGGAAAAAAGTAAATTTTATACGATTTTCGTATTTTCTGTCCCTATTCTGCCTATATTAGTTCTCGTATTCAATAACAAGCCAGAACCCGTGTTTTTATTAGGTATGTTATTTTTGGTCAAATAACAGGCTTGATGCTTGATTACCGGTGGACACTGTGCTTATCTACAGCATAGTTTTTCGTCAATGAAAAAGGTAGATGCTCAAACAGATTTATCCCTCTAATGCTATGGGCTCAAAATGAACGCTGCCATGACCAGGACAGCATAAATCCAAAGCGGAATAAGATTTCGGGACAGGCAGCCGAAAAAAGTAGTAGCTTGGATAGAAATGTAATATGTATTCAACAGTGAAAATGTATATGCAATCCAACATCAAGCCTTTATATCTGGTGTATGGTGTAGTTTCTTTCGTTTAGCTGTGCCGAAAGGAGCAGTCACCGTGTTTCAACTTAATCTTGTTTGCTGTTGGTCGTCGCTCTCGATCGAGATGTGGGGGAGACACTACCGTTTATGCGGTAGGGCACACAGTTATAATGGAGGTTCGCCAGTGGGCACAGCCGGGAACTGGAAGGCCTACATCAAGAGGAATATAGCCAGATCTATGAGTGTGCGAACGGATCTATAGGTCTACTAATGTAATACAGATGGGTCCTGTATGCACAATATTCAGAAAGCTTTTCCATTGTATTGAATGGCATTTTTGTTTATTTTGCATTGTTACGCCATATTTTGCTTGGTTACGCCATCATCTTAGATTGAAAAAATAAATCATTGCGCAGTTGCATACTGCGTAAATGAGCAGAAGATAGCATAATTATGCGAATTAAACAAAAAAAAAATCATTCAATATAATGGAAAAGCTTTCTGAAAATTGTGTGTGTCTTCTCTATGCGATAAGACTAACCATTCGATACGAATTTTGAGAAAATGGACCCTTATCTAGTGGCTATCGGCTGTTTAGTCTTATCATAGACGCACACCATTGTCCGATAGCTTCAGTACAATGCCATTGGGTGAATTCACATTGTAAGACGAAGCCGGACGCGTAAACTTGCAAGACAAGAACCATCGTTCTTACAATGTGTAATGCACAATGCTTGTCTGCTGGCCACTACAAAAGCTCTAGCCTATTAGGTGTTCTTAATTTTTGGTGGAAATTTAATATTGCGACGGATCACCAAATTCAGTAGTAGATTTAGTAAGCTGGAGGCTAGGGCGTGGAACACTGGATACGAAATATTTTCACTGCCAGATGTAGCAAAGCGTGTTTTTACCTTCAGTGAAACAAAAAATGAGGAAGTGTTTGTCGCCATTATAGGCATTCATTACCTCAGAGTTTTAAACACTAGGAATAAATATTGTGGACCAATCAGTGAACTTGTCTGCTATAATTAAATACTTACAGACTTACTCAAGAAATCTTTGGCTTTTTAGGATTTTTTACATTTTTCAATAAACCCTTATGAAATTGATTTTGTCCGTCCGTCTGTCCGTCCGTCTGTTCACTAAATAACTCGCGAACGGCTTAAAACCCTTTCAGCCCTAGTGGTTTCACCGTGAGACCACCTACTAAAACTATGAGTACGTTAAGCCCGAGTGGTTATGGCACACGACCACACCACCGCAAATATTCATCATTCTTATCATAATCTATCAGATGAAACCGGTTGTTTTTTAAATTTTGTGTCTGGATATCATTCAAGCCGTCTAGAATAGAGTCATTCGAGTGAAAAACGCAAAATTGGCGACAAGCTCATTGTTCCTTTTTGCATTTGGTAAAATACTAAGAAAATGGCAGGTAATAATATAGAAATCTAGCAGAAACCCATCCATAGAAAATAAACCAATTTTGAAAGACGTCGAAGTTGCGATGTATTTGTTTTGTTCACGGTGGAAGTTGGTGGTTTCACTGTACGGAAGGGCCGATATTCCAGGGGCAGTGACTAGGAACAGGGTATTTGCCTGTCACTGTGACTACCTGTTCCCGAAGAGCAAAAATACCTGTTCTTGGCAGTCACAGTTTCCGCGCTATTGTTTGCTTTCTTTCTTTCCTGATGGTTCTAACACTGCTGGCACTGTCACTGTTGGTCGCAATCAGTCACTCACTCACTATACTATTACAGTCACATCCAGTTACTATTTTCTGTCAGAGTCCACAGTCACAGCTGTCCCTGTTGGTCGCAACCGGTCACTACACTACTAGAGTGTTAATATTGATAACAATATAAGATGCATTGAGACGAAGAATTCAGTGTTTGCTATGCTGCTATTTTTTATATCTACATGATGACATGTTGTCATATAAATTTCAACGAAGCACTTGCTTTGCGACGTGACGTAATTTACAATATTAGGAACAGGAACTGGACCGGTAACAAGGAACTGTTACTTGCGAGTCACAGTAACAGTTGGAACTGTTACTTAAAAATATCGGTTGGGCCCATCCCTATTTCACTGCGTAACCACTCGGACTACAGAAGCCTTTTTTGGTTCTAGGCGCGCGTACGTCATGGAAATTTTCCGCAATAGAAATTATGCCTTTGGGAGAGTTTCGACAATTCTTTGAGGACATACCTTCCGACAACGAATCATTCACCTCTGATGTCTCAAATGGCATGAATTATGACGAAGATAACTACGAGAATCCTTTAGCACCCAATTTGGATGAAAATGTTCTGGAGCCCCAAATTCATGAAATTGAATGGGACAGCGAAGAGTATGAAATCTTTTAGGCTAGCCGTGGTATCCGTATTGGTGGGCGCAGATTCGAGCACCCGAGCTAGGCGTAAGAGTGTCAAAAAAATGTTTAATTTTCGAGGAAATGTGGCTCAGAAAAAGAGGCTTGACTCTACAGCGCACATGCCCACACGTGGGACATCGCGCAAATGCGCTCATTGTAGGATAAAAACGCATCCCCATCGAAAGAGGTGGGCTTGTAACACATGCAACGTTGGATTGTGTTTGACCACAGAAAAAAATTGGTTTGCACAATTTCACACTTAAGCCCTGGTGGTTTCACCATGGAACCACCTCAAAACAACACTTTGGATTCTATTTTTTTAATCTAATTCCAAGAAATGTTTTTTGAATTACATTTATGTTCACATTTACATAAAAAATTGAAAAAAATGTGCAGCGTTTAAATTCAGGGCTCAAAGGGTTAACCGATCGTCATGAAATTTGGTAGGAATGTGTAGAATGGTAACAGTCTTTGGCACGAAATACTTAAAAGATGGTATGGCAAAGATAACAGGGTGTCCCAAACATTTGAAGATTTGTTCACTAAATACTCGCGAATGGCTTAACCGATCGTCATGTATTTTGGTAGGAATCTGTAGAATAGTAACAGTCTTTGACACGAAATACTTAGAAGTTGGTAGGGCAAAGATAACAGGGTGTCCCCGGAGATTTAAAAATTCGTTCACTAGATAACTCGCGAACGGCTTAACCGATCGTAATGAAATTTGATAGGAATGTGAATCGTAACAGTCCCTAGCACGAAATACTTAGACGTTGGTTAGGCAAAGCTAACAGGGTGTCCCGGAGATTTCAAAAGTTAGTTTTGATCGGACATGGACGTATGGGTACTCAAATCAAAGAACTCGATGGGTACATTTCATATCAGTTGCTTTTTCCAGTTTGGAGTAATGGCAACGGAGTTACAGCTAATAAATACAATTAATATGTGTAGCCATGATACATCTTCTTCTCTGTACCGGAACCTGTTCCTGGGCATAGTGTGTTCACTCAGCCGTTTATAGGCTACTTTGAGTCAACGTTACATTGCATATAGAGGAGTGTATATAATGTTGCAAGCACTATACAGGGTGTCCGGAAACTGCCGCATAAACGCACCGGATTATGATTCCTCAGTTGATTTCCAGCAAAAAAGTTGTACTGAACAAACCCCCTCAGCTTAAACGTTTAGCTGCCACAGGCATTTGAAGATTTTTGAAAAAATCATTTTCTTGCACTTAAAGCTTAAGCTCAATATCTCCAAAGCTGGACCAGCTAGAATAGTGAAACAAAATGATTATTACAGCCAACAAATTTACCTATAAAATAAAACTAGCGGCACTAAAATCAGATAAAATCATTTTCACAGAACTTCAAAGTGAAATTTGTGTGATTTTACCCAAAATCAATATATTTTTCCATCTCAGTTTTCTCTAACTTCAGCCGAAGCGAGGTGCTTGTACGATTATTTTAAAAATTGGTGCTACGATCACATCTTTCTTACATCATTTTATTCTAGCTCCATTATTTCTAACAGTTTTTATACGTTAAGTGCAGAAAACTAGGGTTAATTTTAGCAAACAAGAAGCAAAAATGAAATCTCAAACCAAGTAATTATTAGAATTATAACGGAAGTGTTTTTTTTTTCAGTGTTTTAGGTAAGTTACCATGCCATAAAACTACAGATATACACGACAGTGGGGGCTTTTACACAAGAAAAATAAAAATCGTACCAACATTGGAATATTATATTGCTAACGTGAAATACATGTATTTCATGGGAAGATGGGAGTCGGGATAGGAAGCGAATGATTAATGTAGCATCTAACAAAATGGAATACATGACGTGTTTATATGCAGTGTTTTTTTTTTGAAATCAGATACCTATTTGTCATGCTCCCATGAAAAAGGATTTCCAGAAAGGACTTTTCATAAGGACAATATAGCTAAGGAGTGTTTAAAATCGGCCGATTCAAAATCTATTCGATTAAATTAACCCAATTAGATTAATTCAATGTATTAGCAACAGTGCCGCTGGAAAAAATGAAAATATTTTGGGAGGATGTTAAGGAAAGAGGTTGACGTGCCAAGGAAATTCGGCAGCAGTAGATGTCCTACGCATCACCATCGCTGCAGTACGGTTGCACAGACTGAAAACCGGTCCAAAGCCTTCTAGTACTATGTCGATCTCTGCAGCCACTAGTTAGGATCCTTCATTCCTCCAATTATGGAAATGCATGCAAACAGCTGCGGATCTCAGTCTCAACCTCCACTTCGTGCCAAAATTAAGAAACACCAGGGAGTAGTTTCATGTCCTACTTCTTACGCTGATCAGAGCTGGGCCATAATAATAAATCAAGCTGATACATTTTTGTAGTGCTATAAGTACCTTCGGTATAGAAGGAAACATATTTCCATTCATATTCTCTGTCATTCTGAGTCCCTTGCTGTTGTTCACTGTCTATTTTAGGTTGCTTTGCTTATTCCTGGTATACCGTATTCAGAATATCTGTTTAAACCTGTTAAAATTTGTCTTCCTTTTCTATTATTCTAACATCAGGATGTTTCTCAATTACTTGTTTTTATAATATTATTACCAGTAGCGGAACAACTTCACTCGCGAACTTCTTGAGTGGGCCCCCTACTCTGAGAAAAAAGCACATGACTGTGACTGATGACTTAAAAGTGTGGATCCACCTTAAACCAACCCTTTTGAAGCATGATTTTGACGTTCAGTATTTCTACTAAAATTAAGATGGTCTTACTCAAAATAACTTTGTCAAGAGCTACTTTGACTTTTGCATTCTTATATTGAGAATAGCGTTTTTGTTGTTAACGTTAACGTTGTATTAATTAATAATAATAATTATTGATTTCATCAATCGTTTTTTTTTTATTTTAAAATAAAAACGCTCACGCAGGGCAGCATTGATCTCTGCGCCTACAATGGGATTCGATCCCGCGAACCTATTATTTGAAGACGAGCGCCCTATCTACCCTAACGCCACACACACAAAGTCCGAATAGGAATCCATTTTTTTGAATTTTCGTTCTGCCGAAATCGAAGAAAATGTATGAATTTGCCTGAACGAAGAGTCCAAAAATGGACTCGGACGCTTCACGTGTGGGTGGCCTAAGTTTGTAACTTCCTAGACAATTGAAAAAAGCAACACGTTAATAATTAAACTCTATTCCTTGTTTCAGCTTTAAATTTAAGTGTACTCTAATTTAAATCCTTCAATTTTAAGAACGTTTGTACTTAACATTAAATTCAATACAGCAATCTTGGCAAGACTCCTTTCAAACGAAATGTGGCCTCTGTACCCCAGCCCTAATATGACCGTGTATATACCGCAAACAAGATAAAATATTTTAGTCTTCAACGACATATACAGGCCGTACTAACTAGTTTGAACTAAGTTTAGTACCACTCTCAAACCATTTTGTTCGGGTTTGACAGTTCATGACAAATTGGATTGGAATTGAGTCCGAAAGTTTAGAAAGTACTACTCGTATCATTAAAAATGTTTTAATATAGTTTATTTTTAGAGGGACCTAAGGAAACTTTTTGCCCATATGGTACTTGGCAAGGAAAAGGATGGGTCGGATTACAAACCGCGGCTACAGTTAGGTACAGTAAATAGCGCAGATATGCCACGAGCATTTTTTTTTTGTGAAAATTATAAGATCCGATTTGTTTCATGGACTTAGGGTAATAGGCACGGGCTGTGCGCCGCCCCTGATTATTACATCAACCGATTTCAGGTTTGACTTCCTAAAACCCCTACTTAAGATCGCCATTGATCGGCACCCGTGAGAATGTTGCCCATTTCAGCAAGTTTGTGTTTGGTGCAAACCAAAAAAAAAAATTAATCTTAAAAAATATTGCAAATGATGGAATTCATTGATGCTTTCCAATTCAGAACCAAAAATATACCGGCCAAGTTACAGCATTTAGTACTAAGTTCTTTTTTGAAATTGTTTTGTCCCGAAATAAGGTTCAGAAAAGATTGTTGGTTTTGTCGAATCCGATCTACATAAAACTATCTACCACGGTTGCGTTATAGTTCGCGTTCAGATTTTTTAGGTTATGAGACAAGAACGTATTGGATTGAGATTTATTTGAAAAAAAAACCAAATCCTGTGTTTGATGCTTTTTGCCTTTTAGCTTATTAAGCTCTACATCAGAAACATTTTATTGTTTCCAAATTTGTTTGAACAGCATTTTCAAAATAATGCATTTCTTAAGTATATAATCTCGAAGTCGATTTTAAAAGAAATATTCTATGAATTAATTTTAATCAAACCTGAAGACAGTCGTATTAGACCCAGGCCAGGTTTTGAGTTTGGCAGCCAAATCTACTGTATATGCAGTGATCCAATGGGCAGAATAATTCTCAAATTAATGATTAATAATTATTGTAGTCTGGCTGGTCTAGCATTAAGTGCGCGCACCCTCGGTGCACAGGGTCATGAGTTCGAATCTCACCATGAACCATGGTGTTTTTCGATCTCACGAGCTTGTAACAGACTATGATCTCACTCAGATGTTAAACGAGTACCCATTTATAGGGATAAATAATACTGCTGAGCGTGATGCTGATCTCATTACCTCAACAAAAAGCAGATAAGATCTTGGAAATAGGATGTCACTAACACATCCTGCGGCCTTAGTCCAATGTTGGATTGTCGCGCCTGTTATTTATTTTTATTTTATTTTAATAATTATTAAAAACTAAGGAATGGGCTTTAATCTAATGTTTGGAAAGAGGGTGTAGATAATGGAGCATTTTAACAAATTTTATCTAGTGCATAATACTAAATCATACCTTAAAATCATATTTTTTGTATCTTAATAATCCACACGTAGGAGATAAAAAAATAAATTTATCCAAGTAGGCACAACAAATTAATAAACACTTCTTCCTTTCCCTTTTTTGCTTAAAATTTCTTCAGCATTTAACCAAGTGTACTAATGAGATACAATCGCCGGTTGAAACAATTTTTTCACTATCGATCGTTTTTTAAATGCACGCACTGAAACCAATTACGATCCCGTTATAAGAATTTTCTTCACACTAAAATGACAAGACGAAGATGTCTCGGTCAACACGTCCGTTTCACAAAAAAGGTAACATACACACTATACCTAGGTATCGAATCTTATAAAAGTTTTCAAGAAATTGAAACAAGTTCACATCTTCTTGATATACCGTCTATATTGTGCGAACAGGTAAAAGTTAACACTATAGTATTCTTGTTTTCGGATTGGAAGTAAAAGTGAATAAAAATGACGAGAGATACTACTCGTATAACGGACGATTCGCGCGGGACACCAGTTTGAATTGAAAGCAAAACTGAACCAAACGAACGAATGTCCAAACATTAACTGAATGCGCTAACTTTGCAGCTGTCGCGACATAAGAAATTCCATCGGCAAGTCTGTAGCAGCAGTCTGGTGGTAGATACCACGGCCATAGAGTTACTTTCCAATTGCCTAAAAAGCGCATGCATAAGGAGACAGCCAGTAACTATTAGTAGCATGTATGTATTACAATCTTCTTTTTTTAGCTACGCGAGTATGTATTTTGCGTAAAGTGGTAGTCAAGAATTGAAGCTTTATGGTACAAATCATGTGACGCACTTCCAATTATTGCTACCACCACTAAGTTATTGCAAATGCCGAACGGAACATTGTTGGCTTTTGATTTTTTTTTACTTTTTAGTTGGCCACAAGAGAAGGTCTCTGCTCTCATAATATTATCAAACCCTTCCTTTTGGCGTACGCCAGACATAAATGTACTCGTACATACGTATCTTCACGTTCGAGTGTTCAGTACTTTTCGATGGTGGCTTATGGAAAATACGTGTATTGTATGGTTTATACAATAGATATTCAAAGCTGGAGTTTAATAATAATTGCTCATTTACAAGCAATGTAAGACGTCTCAAGCTTAAGGTTATTTGATAAGCAGGAAGCAATAAGCGCTTCATTCATCATTTGCTTACGAAATGGATGATATTGCTATGGCACGAGTTTTTTTAATGACTAAGTTCGTACACTGTAAGTATGTACTTTTAAGTACTAGCTGTAGGTAAAACTAGAAAAAAATTTCAAAATTTGTTTTTGGTATTTAACAGACATAATGCATATATATATACGTATGCATACTTATCTCATTCACGAAAAAAATACGTTATGTTTCAAGATCACGCTTGGTGTCCCAGGTGGTTTGGTCACCACTTCGCTTTAGTAGTAACCACCTCAGAACAAATTTCGGCGCTGAAAATTTTCATATGTGCGAAATAAACTTACTCTGGAGATACGAGTTTAATGGTCCTTAAACCCAAACAACCCTCCTTCCCCCGGAAGAGGTATTGAGAATATGCCATCCATCAATACTAACCAAAAGAGTCAATACCCCATTTAAATGCCAGAAAAGAGCAATCTTGCTGCTGTCCAATCTTGGGGCGGTAAAAATTATCGTCGGGATTCGAAGTGTCAATTTTCGCATCATGGGCGTAGCCAGGAGGGGCAGGGAGGGGCGACCGCCCCCTCCTGGCCGTTGAAGTTTTTTTTGTATTGAATTGAATTAATAATACTGAAAGGAAAAAATTCTATCATAGATAATTTCGTCCAAATTTATAGCAATCCTGAGCGCTATGGAAGGCTCTTTTTAATGTCTATACAGCAGACTCGCGTAAACGTGAACTGTGCCAAACGTAAAGGTGAACAATTTTATGTGAGCGCAGACTACTCTGAGATGTTAAAAAGTCTCGAAAGCCCTAAAACATGAACATTAAATAAATGTATGGAAAAATTACTTATTTGTTGCTATTTAAAATAAGTTGCATTGCAAAGTATCGTATGAAAAAATGTTCATTACCTACTACTGTAGTATCTACTGCACTTACGTCCCATAACGTACACGGTTTCTCACAATAGAGAGTTTTAGCAAGTCGTTGGAAATAATACGACATAATTTGACATTCCATATAAAAATTCGTAATACCGTATACGAAACAGTATATCATAATTTAGCATGCCCTAAGGAGGCATGGACATATTTCCGTGTTGACGTCTTTAAACAGTCAAAATTGTCGGGTCGCTATTTTTCTTTCTCTCTCTGGTTCCTGTTAACCCCTTGTGGGGCATAGGGCATCAACTACGCCTACTTTCCACCTCGTTCTGTTTTGTGCCATCGTCTTTAGGTCTGACCACTGTTTGCTTAATGAAGCCTCGCTATTAACCGATCTTCTCCACGTGTTTCTTGGTCGTCCAACACGGCGTCTAGCATTGGCTCCCTGAGGGTTCCAATGTAGGGCCTGCTTTGCAATATTTGTTGGTCCTCTTCGGATAGTATGACCTATCCATTGCCACTTTCGCCTTTTGACTATCCACTCCAGGCCTGTGATACTCAGGAGATCATCATTGGAAATAATCTCCTGCCAGCGGATTTGCAGAATGCGCCGTAGGCACTCGTTTACGAAAGTTTGCAGCTTAGTTGTTATCTCATTGGTCACCTTCCAAGTTGAACAGCCATAAAGAAGCACAGATATTACAATAGATTCGGGCTTTGGTGCACCTGGAAATGTTGTTATTTTGCCAGAAAGGAGTCAAAGTAAAGAAGGCTGACGTAGCCTTATTGATACGCGATTGGACATCAGCATCCGCGCCGCCATCTGCTGTGACTATGCTTTCGAGGTAGCAGAATTCGTCAACTTTTTCGACTGCCTGGCCCGAAACACAAATTCCGCTTTGTCCCGCAGGATCGGAGCTCAAGTACTTGGTCTTGGCAGCGTTTATCTTGAGCCCAGCATTACGACTTTCGCAATGCAGAGCATCGGCCATTTGAGCTACATCCTCTTTTTTATTTGAAAGCAGACAAATATCGTCAGCATAGTCCAGGTGTTGCAGGTAATCAAACATTTTCCATCTGATACCTTTCCTCTGGTTTTGAAGCGCGCTCACTAGTAAATCGTTAATGGATATGAGGAAAAGAATAGGTGATAGGTTGTCTCACTCCACTGTGTACCTCAAAAGGATCTGAAAGCTTACCCTCCTTTTTCCATTCTACTGGAAGAGTTTCGGTTTCCCAACATTCTCTGATGAGGGGAATCAGAATATCCGCTATAGCATTCGAATCAGCTTTAAAAAGTTCAACCGGCATTCCATCTATCCCCGGGGCCTTACCAGCATCCATAGATTCGATAAACTGCTTTAATTCCGTCTTAGATGGTGGTCTGGAATTAATACTGCCTACTGGAGGGACGTCTTCTTATGCCGATGAAGATGCACTTGCAGGCCCAAAACGGTTGTTAAGGACCTCAAAAAAGTGCTCTTTCCATCTCTGAAGTTGCTGGATGCACAGGATGGTCCGTTGTGAACGATTTGCCAATTAGTGGTTTAATTAGCTTAAATAGGGTACTGCTTTAACCACGGTAAGCCGCATCATTTGCCTCCTTCGCCAAAGCGTTGATGTAAGTACGCTTATCACGTCTCACACTTCTCTGCACGCCTTTTTGTAGTAAACGGTATTCAGCTCGAAGTTGATTTTTAGCTGAATCATCAGCAGCAGAGTTAATCTGTTCCTTACCTCTTTTGCGTGCTTAGATAAGAGACCATAAGTAGAATCATTGATAAGTGGTCTCCTACCTCGATCCAATCTTCCCACAGTCGCTTCGCATCATGAAATAAAAGAATCCTTTGCAAAACTCCATCTGCCTTCACTTGTAGGATTCTGAAGAGATGTTGCTGCACAAGCTTTTTCGTGCAGGGCGGTCGAATATGCACGTCTAGTTGAGGAATTTTTTAGCTTTTACACATTAAATCGTGACAAGTTTCGCGTGTTGTGAAATCGTGAAATCGCTGCGAAATTTCGCGATAACAAGATGGTGATCGCTGCCAACATCAGCCCCACGTTTCGACCTGACGTCTAAGAGGCAGTTTCTCCATGTCTTAGAAACAGCAATATGGTCAATTTGGTTCTCTGCTCTGCTATCAGGAGAGATCCAAGTTGTTAGGTGGCAGGGTTTATGCTTGAACAACGTTCCGCCAATGACTATTTGCCGAGAGTTACAGAGCTCCACGAACATTTCGCCATTGTTGTTCCTGTCGCCAAGCCCGTGATTGCCCATAAGATGTTCCAAGCCTAAGTTATCAGTGCCGACTTTGGCGTTAAGATCCCCCATTATAATTTTGATGTCACCCCTGGGAGCCCTATGAAAGGTGCCGACTGGAGAATTTAAAACGGACATTGATCTCGCAAGTGAAATCCTAGGAATTCGCTGGCCTGAGGTAATATCTAACGACGACCTCCTCAAAATTACTCGCCAAAATAGAATAGGCATCGACATCAAAAGGTGAAAGTGGCAGTGGATAGGTCACACACTTGGAAAAGTGCCAAAAAACATTGCAAAACAGGCTCTAGATTAGAATCATCAGGAATCGGGAATTTCATGCATTATCAGCCTACCTCCTTGAAAAATTACGATCAGAAATTACCTCAGAAAGTAACCCTCTTTTGACAGTAGCTTGACAATGATTCATGACTTTCATGTTTAGTTATCAATTTCATGGGATAGTTATCAGTTGTCGGAATATACATAACTAGAAATTGACAAATCGATATTTGCAGGATATTCGGCTGACACCCAACTCAATGAAGCCATTCCCATGCTTGAGGCTCCGTGAAACTCGTCGTTCGAATTCCAATGGAAGAAGGTCAATATTTGATCCTTCCACATCCATTGATTTCAAGTTAATAAATTATTAAAAATTAAAATAGAAAAAATAAAAAATATTTCTTAGTTTTGAATAAGTTTAGTTATCTATGTTTAACAACATTAATGTAACATTTGAAACCACGTAAGGGAGAAGAAAAGGTTGAAAGGCTCCGGCCGATTCCTATATTCTCTTCAGTTGTGGCATAACTACGGACCTTTAGCTATGCAGGAGGAGCTTCGTTGGGTGAACGGCTTCGGCCAGTTCCTATGTTTCTCTGCGGGGCGCTAATTTCCGGCATTATCCGAGTAACCGCTGGGCCTGAGTGCTGTATTTACATCTGCAGCGTCTTAGGTTACTTAATGTGATAGGTGACAGAGAACGTTTAATCCAACCACCAAAGCAGCATCTTCGAGGCATGCCCATGATGGCCTTTACTCAACGATTAAACCCTATCATGGTTTAGCGATGTGCCGACAACTCATCCTAAGAAAAAACTTCAAGCCAAGAAACCTGAAACAAAAGCATCGGATTGGATGGATACAAAACAACGAAGACCCCGCAAACGAACAACTGATTACTGTTTCGGATCCTGGAATGTACGCTCCCTGAATAGACCGGGGGCGTGAAGGGCCCTCTTGAATCAGATAGAACAATACAAGCTGATCATATTTGCAATCCAGGAAACTAAATGGCTCAAAAGCGAGATTAACGACTTTAATTCGCACACTATTTTTACGAGTGGTAAAGAGAAGGGCAAGGAGTTTGGAGTAGCTTTCATCGTGAGTAAGCAGCTCAAGGACCACAAAGTCGGAAACGAAAGCTTTTATGTGCTGAGTGTTTAGGCGATTCCTTATTTTTCATTTCATTTGAATGTTTCCGGGAGCTTAGTATTTATTTAGTGGTCGTGCTCTCTTATAATTAAACAGACTAAACTAAACTAATCAAATTACTATATGCCAAATAACTTTCGACAGTATACCTATCGCTAGCGATCTAAAATGTTGATAATTGTGATGTATCCTTGGGGTTGACGGTGGATTAGGTCTGAATGTCGCGAAAAACTCCAAATTTGTTTCAAATTGTAGCTGTTGAATGTCCATAATCAAATATTAAAGGCATACATCCCCTACAAAATTTAAATTGAATATTTGGGGGTTTAGGTGCTTTCTAGGTCTGTACATGGGCTTAGGATATACATATCTAGTGATACTGGCACGACTAGACCTCAGACCATTTTGCTGTAGTTTTTATGATTTTAAAAATAATGGATAAAATGGAAGAATACCCTTTGGTTTTAGGGCGCACAAGCGGTAGGAGGTCGACAATTTGGAATTTAATCGACAAGAGTCACTAATATAACATTTAAAAAAAAAATTAAAACTACTTAACTTTTTGCAACAAATGGTACTTTTTCATGCTTTATTTCATGGAGTAAAATGCGTATACTAAAAATAATAAATACTCTCTCTGAAATATCTCTGACAAGAACCATATTTAGTAGAAAAAGTTCCAATTTTCAAATTCTACAATAACAGTGACTTATCCGCAGTAAATGATGGAATTGATTCCATCAGTCGCCTCCCTCCATCCAAAAACCTAAATTTGGGGCTTTGGCGCTCCTGATTTTGTAAACAATCATTATACGATTAGAACTTAGGTCTCTTTCAACTTCCTTTTGAATATGTACAGTTTGCAACTTAAATTTTTCTGATAAGGCCCGTATTTATAAACATACCTTAACTCAATGACACCTTGAGTCAAGGATGCCGAACTTAAAAAAACTTAACTGTCATTTTCCATACTTTTTCATAGAAATCACTCATTTTCACGAGTCAATGCATCCTTGATTTAAGGAGAAACTCAAGGAGACCTTGAAATTTTCTATAGTCAACCTCACTTGAAGTCAAGGTAGCTACCCACCTGCCTTGAAATATTATATTTCAAGTCTATTGAAAACTTAAGGTCTCCTTAAATTAAGGATGCATTTACTCCTGAATATAATTGATTTCTATGAAAAAGTATAGGAAATGACATTTAATTTTTTGAATTTCAGCATCCTTGACTCAAGGTCTCCTTGAAATAAGGCATGTTCATTAATACGGGCCTAAGCTAATCACGATAAATCCAACGTAAACAAATTGGGATTTTTGTCTAAAATCAGCACGCTCAACTCAACCAAAGAATCTAACTTAAACTGCTACTCCTTATAACCATTCTCGTCTTATTCAAGATTACAACAATTTATCCCAAAAACAACATTGGCCAAACTTAACTCAAGCTAGCCGAAGGCATATTATATTTATGGAATTAATTAAAAATAATTTAATAGTCACCTGCGTGAGGTAATCTGACGAATGCCTCTGAGTGTGCTAAGTCCATAAATTGCGTTCTACCGCACGTATCATAGTTGAAATAGATTGGATGCGTCAGCATCAGCATCGGCAGAGGCATCGGCATCAGCAGAAAAATTTCAATTTAGAACACACGCATTTGCCTTTGATGACCCACATTGACAGCAGCGGCAGAAGCATCGGCAGAGGCATTTTTCTGCTTCTGCCGCTGCTGTCATTGTGGGTCATCAAAGGCAAATGCGTGTGTTCTAAATTGAAATTTTTCTGCTGATGCCGATGCTTCTGCCGATGCTGATGCTGACGCGGGATATCTAATTCAACCATCAGAATCATAAAGCGAATGAATAGCTCAATCAATGCACTGAACATCGCCTAGATTATCAAGGTGCAACTGTCTATATGGAATTCCAAACAGAAAAAAAAGCAAAAAATACCAATATTGGTTTTATGGCGAAGAATGGATTCGTTCTGACTCCAGCTAGGTCACATGATGTTTAGACTTAAGTTTTCTTATGCACATGTATTAATATTATACGTGCGTGCAGACTACTCATTATCCACTGAAGAATATGGAATGCGTAAAATAAAGCGTATGTGTTAAGAGAATATATAAATCACAATTTTATTTGTAAACAATATTTATTGCACAAGAGACCTAGAATACGTGACCTTTTTCAATCTAATCTGTTGTCGACCCAAAGGGAGAAGTCGATATAAAATTTATGAAATAACGAGTATTTGGCAATAGTTTCGCAGGTCTTCCTTACAATCCAAAGTGTCTAATTGAGAAAAAAAATGCTCCAGGAATTTAACCCCAATATAATCCGTTATGGTTATTCTTCCAGACATTTAGTCTTATTGAAATCGAAAATCAAGATACCTCCTTAACTTAAATACAAGAATTTGTATACTAAAACTTTTTAATTTTTAACAATAACATATGACCGTGATTTTGATTGAAATCAGTTAAATTTTTAGTCAATTTGAAAACTAGTATTCATCATAGTAGTAAAACTTGATTTTGCATTATTACCATTATCCAATCGGTACTGAAAAATTAAAATTTAAACTTTAATTTGAAGGTCCAAATATATTTTAGGTATCTTTAAAATTATTGCAATTATTATACAATATCAAAGCAGTTCTCGCACGTTGTATGTCATCAGAGGGATTGAGGAAATTATGTGTATTTGACTAATATAATTCAATCCTTGGTTGTTGTAATTACTCCGAATCAAAGAAAATTAGTTTCGAATGATTTCAACAAATTAGGTCAATGAATTAAAACCGCTGAAAAATCAGGAAATCGTGTAAATAAACGAGCTGGAGCATGGGGAGTTGATATTATGCTACTGAATACATGGTGACTAAAATTATTATAAAGCATCACACATGGTTTTACATTTCAAATAGCGGAAGTGTGACAGACAATTTGCAATTTCAATCTTTGCAACTTCTTATGGCTTTGATTTTTTTTTTTATCCAATTGTGTCCACAGTACGACTGCGCAGCTGTTGCTCCATTTTTATTATAATTTTTAATTACTTTGAGCGGACTTCTGCTTTTTTTTATTAGTTCGCAAGGAGTGTTGTGGTCAGGATTAAAATCACGCACATGGATCAGATTTTGCTACTTCCGTCGAACACTAATTTTTTCCTTAAGTCGAACCTTTAGTAATACCGAAATTTTGTAGATTCAAACAAAAGATTGAGCGAGTAACTCAATCCGATTTTATCCAGTATTATTAAATACATAGCCTGCGGAAGGATATTTGTTGAAAGTATTGAAAATATTTTTATACCCTTCACTTTATAAGTGAAAGGCTGCCATACAACCCCCTCCTCCAATTTGGATCTTCTACGATTTTTTTTTAATTTGTGCACCTATTCCAACCAAACCAAGATAAATGTGTTGCAATCGAAACCACAAAAAAATATGTAAAAGCAAATTATAAATTTAAAAAAAAAAATATGCACCCAACTAAGCCTCACTCAAATATCAACGTCAGGGAACTTATGTAAAAAAGAATGGAAACAGATGGGGTATGTATAGCAGCCACTGGAACCGCACAAACAAAAAGCAAATTACAAGAATTCTCTAGAAACGGGCGGAAACGGAACACGTAGGGTCGACTAAGAAACCTAGTAGAAAGTAGAGAGTATCCAAATTTTGGCCGAGTTACATCCCAAGCACTATAATCAAATTTTTTGTTATACATTTCAAGTTTATCTCTCCTCAATGATTAGAGAGATAAACTTAAATGATGATTCTCAGTCTTAAGACCGATGCCGAAGTAACATCATCATTTTTGTATATTTGTGAAATAAATTTAGTTTTCATTAAACCCCAATATTTATTTCATATACTCTAGTCGGCATATGTATTTTGACATCTCATACACACGAACCCCGACACTGGTTTTGTTTAACTGAAGCCAAAAACGGTAACGGTAAATTTCTTTTATGGAAATTAAAGTACATATCGACAGCAATAAATATGCTCAATATTCTTCCTGTCCTATTTCGGACTCTCATGCTATAGAAAAGAGAAAAGATGGGGGCGTAATTCTGCTGAGACATATTTTGACAATATTTAATTCTTTGATTGCACCCATTTTTTCGCAAGGATTGATATACAAAACATATTCTTATTAATTTTTGAGTTTCCCATTTTAAATAAAAAAATCAAATAAAAAAATATCACCAGTGGCCGGAAACCTAAACAAAAATTAGAATTTAGAAGATTGGTTTGAGCATCGATAGTGGCAAGCCTTAGTCCTGGTTTACACATTGAATACACTGATATTGAATTTTATTTCATACGGTAAACTGTCTATTATCAAAAAAAAAATGTTATAAAATAAAACAAAGACAAATCTTAGCGCTGTCTGAAAGCTGTTGCTGTTGCTCCATTTTTATTATAAGTTTTAATTACTTTGAGCGGACTTCTGCTTTTTTTTATTAGTTCGCAAGGAGTGTTTTGGTCAGGATTAAAATCACGCACATGGATCAGATTTGGCTACTTCCGTCGGACACTAACTTTTTCCTTAAGACGAACCTTTAGTAATACCGAAATTTTGTAGATTCAAACAAAAGATTGAGCGAGTAACTCAATCCGATTTTATCCAGTATTATTAAATACATAGCCTGCGGAAGGATATTTGTTGAATGTATTGAAAATATTTTTATAACCTTCACTTTATAAGTGAAAGGCTGCCATACAACCCCTCCTCCAATTTGGTTCTTCTACAATTTTTTTTTTTTAATTTGTGCACCTATTCCAACCAAACCAAGGTGAATGTGTTTCAATCGAAACCACAAAAAAATATGTAAAAGCAAATTAAATGAATTTAAAAACTAGGGGGCTTCGTCTCGGAAAATTTTATTGGGGTTGCGGGAGCATGACCCCAAAGTACGATTCCATTCGTTTTTAACTTTTTTGTTGCTTTGGTAAAGACACATTAATTCAAGGTTTTGTGAAATTGGTGCAAAAAATGTTTCTTAGAAGAACCAAAATGGGCGTTGGGTTTGTATGGCCACCCCATGATCCCATGGTCAGATTTGATCAATTCTTAGTTATGTATTGTGTCATCAAGAGAAACACGTTTGTGTGTAATTTGGTTGAAATTGGTACACAAATAAAAAAGTTTTTCTTAAAAGAACATAATTTTGGGGGTTAGGTTTGTATGACAGCCCCATGACCCCATTTTCCGATTTGATCCAATCTTACATATGTTTTGTGTCATCCATAGAAATACATTCGTGTGGAATTTGTTTGAAATTGATGAATAAATAAAAAAGTTTTTCTTAGAAGAACCTAATTTGGGGAGTTACATTTGTATGGCAGCTCCATGACCCTATGGTCCGATTTGATCCAATGTTACGTATGTTTTGTGTCATCAATAGAAACACATTTGTGTGAAATTTGGTTGGAATTGGTACACAAATAAAAAAGTTTTTCTTAGAAGAACCTAATTTGGTGAGTTGGGTTTGTATGGCAGCCCCATGACCCCATTGTCCGATTTTACCGATTCAAACATACAAACTGCCTGCAGCAAAAAGAAGCATTTGTGCAAAATTTCAGCTTCATAGCTTTTAAATTGGCCGAGTAAAACGCGTCGCAACAGACAGACAGACAGACAGACAGATGGACAGACGGACATCGACCAATCGACTCCCCAAGTCATGCTGTTCATATATGTATACTTTTTATATGGTCGGAGATGCTTCCTTCAATGCGTTACAAACTTCATGACAAAGTTAATATACCCTTTCACTCTATGAGCGAAAAATTATGCACCCAACTAAGCCTCACTCAAATATCAACGTCACGGAACTTATGTCAAAAACGAATGGAAACAGATGGGGTACGTATAGCAGCCACTGGAACCGCACAAACAAAAAGCAAATTACAAGAATTTTCTAGAAACGGACGGAAACGGAACACGTAGGGTCGACTAAGAAACCTGGTAGAAAGTAGAGAGTATCCAAATTTTGGCCGAGTTACATCCCAAGCACTATAATCAAATTTTTTGTTATACATTTCAAGTTTATATCTCTCCTCAATGATCAGAGAGATAAACTTAAATGATGATTCTCAGTCTTAAGACCGATGCCGAAGTAACATCATTATTTTTGTATAGTTGTGAAATAAATTTAGTTTTCATTAAACCCCAATATTTATTTCATATACACTAGTCGGCATATGTATTTGGACATCTCATACACACGAACCCCGACACTGGTTTTGTTTAACTGAAGCGAATAACGGTAAATTTATTTTATGGAAATTAAAGTACATATCGACAGCAATAAATATGCTCAATATTCTTCCTGTCCTATTTCGGACTCTCATGCTATAGAAAAGAGAAAAGATGGGGGCGTAATTCTGCTGAGACATAACACGCCAGGAAATTTGAACAAAAATTTAGCCAAACTTCGGAAAAAGTAAGAGAAAGCTTGATTTTTGCATGAGCCTTCCTTTCGAGGTCCTAAACAAGACCCTAAAAGTCCCCGTCTCTACGAGTGCCGCTAGCGGTGCTACAGAGGGTCAAAGACCCTCGAAAACAGGTTTTTCTGAATAACTCGATAACGGTAGCATATACAGAAAAGTCGTGTATGGCAAAATTGAAGCTCTTGTGCTTTTTCAATAAACGATGGAAATACCGAATACGTTCAGGTACTCCTAACGGTGCCAGGAGGTCTAACGGTATTTTTAACACTTTTTCAAGAAAATCTCTATAACGGTAACTCGTACTAAAAGCTTTTGTGTGGAAAATTTGTAGCCTATAAAGTTTTGAAGAAAGCGGTAAAGTTTCATATCAATACGTGCAGCCTTAAGGGCGCTATGGGGGTTCAAACCTTAAAAAAATGTGTTTTTTGGAGTTTTTCGTGAATGGCGCTAAGACGGGCGGGTGTGCTCTCTGGTCTTCTGGGAGAAGTTTGTAGTATATGTGGCTGTTAGTAAGACGCCAAAAGTCCCCAAAGATGGGGGCCCCCTTAAGAAGTTATGAGGGTCCAAAAATTCAATTAAACGGTTTTTGGGGAATATCTCTATAACGGTAACGTGTACCGAAAACTGTTATATAGCAAATTTGTAGCTTATACAACGCTCAACTAAATATCCGAATTTCAGATCGATGCGTGCAATGCTAAGGGAGCTATAAGGGTCTGAACCGTACACTAACGGTATTTTTCGGTTTTTCGTGAATTTCTTCAAAACGGGAACGCATTCGGGAAGGAGGCCTATAATAATTTGTTGCTTCTGTAATTTCAACTTAAAATGCCAAAACAACTCATCTATTCGAGCACCCCCAACGAAGCTATGAGGGGTCAAAGTTAAACAAAAAACCGCTTCTCGGAATTTTTTTAATAACGGTAACATCTTGAGAGAACCAATCTGAAATAAATTTGTAGCTCATGTGGCTGTTAGTAAGGGGCCAAAAGTCCTCAACGATGGAAACCCCCGTAGGGAAGTTATGAGGGTCCAAACATTCAAAAATGAAGTTTTTTGGGAATATCTCTATAACGGTATTGTGCACCGAAAACTGTTGTATGGCGAATTTGTAGCTTATACAACGCGTAATTAAATATTCGAATTTCAGATTGATGCGCGTAATGCTAAGGGCGCTATGAGGGTCCAAACAATGCAATTTCGGTATTTTTGTTATTTTCCTGAAATTCTCTGTAACGGTAACGTATAACAGAGGCAGTCTGTGAAAATTTGTTGTCTGTATGGTTCCAAATAAAATGCTCCACCGATTTGAATGCGCCTGAGGCAACCATACGTGCATTACAACGTTTAAACTAACTAATTTTTGAGGAAGGTATGTGTAGTATGTAGTATGTAGTGTATGTGTGCACGTATGGTTGCCTCAGGTGCATTAATATCCCTGGAGTATTTTATTTGGAACCATACAAACGACAAATTTTTACAGACTGCCTCCGGTATACGTTACCGTTAAGGAGATTTTCACGAAAATAAATACCGAAATTGTAAGGTTTGGAGCCTCATAGCGCCGTTAGTACTGCACGTATTGATCTGAAATTTGAACATTTACTTAAGAGTTGTAAAAACTTCTTATTCGCCATATAACAGTTTTCGGTGCACATTACCGTTATAGATATATTTCCAAAAAACTGCTTATTTGGATGTTTGGCCCCTCATAACTTTGCTAGGGGGGCTCCCATCGTTGGGGACTTTTGACGTCATACTAACAGCCACACGAGCTACAAATTTGCCTCAGACGGTTTCCCTCTAGAGGTTACCGTTATTAAAAATTTTCCGAGAAGCGGCTTTTTGTTTAACTTTGCCCGCTCATAACTTCCTTGGTGGTTTGCGGGTAAATGAGTTGTTTTGGCATATTAATTTGAAGTTACAGAAGCAACAAATTATTACAGGCTTCCATCCCGAATGCGTTCCCGTTATAAAGCAATTCACGAAAATAACGAAAAATACCGTTATTGTGCGTTTCGGACCCTCATAGCGCCCTTAGTATTGCAGGTATCAATCTGAAATTCGGATATTTAATTAAGCGTTGTATAAGCTACAAACTCGCGATATAACAGTTTTCAGTGCACACGACCGTTATAGAGATATACCCAAAAAACTGCATTTTTGGATGTTTGGACTCTCATAATTTCTCTAGGGGGCTTCCATCGTTGGGGACTTTTGGCCTGTTACTAACAGCCACATGAGCTACAAATTTCTTTCAGATTGGTTCTCTCAAGAGGTTACCGTTATTAAAAAATTTCCGAGAAGAGGTTTTTGTTACCTCTTTGACCCCTCATAGCTTCGTTGGGGGTGCCCGCATAGATGAGTTGTTTTGGCATTTTAAGTTGGGGTTACAGAAGCAACAAATTGTAATAGGCCTCCTTCCCGAATGCGTTCCCGTTTTGAAGAAATTCACGAAAAACCGAGAAGTACCGTTATTGTAGGGTTCTGACCATCAGAGCGCCCTTAGCATTGCACGCATCGATCTGAAATTCGGATATTTAGTTAAGCGTTGTATAAGCTACAAATTTGCCATATAACAGTTTTCGGTACACGTTACCGTTATAGAGATATTCCCCAAAAACAGTTTAATTGAATCTTTGGACCCTCATATCTTCGTTAGGGGGGCTCCCATCTTTGGGGACTTTTGGCGTCTTACTAACAGCCAGAGAAGCTATAAATTTCTCCGAGAAGACCATAGAGGACACTCCCCCGTCTTAGCGCCATTCACGAAAAACCCCAAAAAACACATTTTTTTGTGGTTTGAACCCCCATAGCGCCCTTAAGGCTGCACGCATTGATATGAAATTTGACCGCTTTATTCAAAACTACATAGACTACTTACGAGTTATTCAGAAAAACCTGTTTTCGAGGGTCTTTGACCCTCTGTAGCACCGCTAGCGGCACTCGTAGAGACGGGGACTTTTAGGGTCTTGTTTAGAACCTCGAAAGGAAGGCTCAAGCAAAAATCCAGCTTTCCCTTAATTTTTCCGAAGTGAAATGCCAAATTTCCTGGGGTATAAATATTTTGACAATATTTAATTCTTTGATTGCACCCATTTTTCGCAAGGATTGATATACAAAACATATTCTTATTCATTTTTGAGTTTCCCATTTTAAATCAAAAAATCAAATAAAAAAATATCACCAGTGGCTCGAAACCTAAACAAAAATTAGAATTTAGAAGATTGGTTTGAGCATCGATAGTGGCAAGCCTTAGTCCTGGTTTACACATTGAATACGCTACTATTGAATTTTATTTCATACGGTAAACTGTCTATTATAAAAAAAATATGTTATAAAATAAAACAAAGACAAATCTTAGCGCTGTCTGAAAGAAAGCGAATGTCAATCCCGAGTGATGAATAAGAAGGGCATTGAAGAACTCTAAGAAAGAAGTGAAATTTAAACCAAATTGTTCCGCGAAAATTTTCGAATAGGACTTCCGACGATTCAACGACAACCAAAACAAGCTTTGGCCATGGAAACAGTGATTTGAACTTAAGCAGCCTAGGCCATTGTAAGCATTATATCCCTGCATCATGACCATGAGATAGCTCCACTGTGGTATTCATTTTGATAACCAGGTAGGTATCCGTTTTTCTACATAAACCGGGTATTTTCTGTAAATATTGATTTTATTGTAAAAATTTAATAAAATAACGAATATGAGCTGAAAAAAACTTTTTCCGAAAGTTGCAGTAGCTTGAACTTATTCCTTAGTAACAGAGGTTTGCTTATGGTATGGTTTTCAAACCTTTCTTTGGTTTCACTTTATCTGCGTATGTATGCAATTTGCCTTTTTTAGTTCTAGGCCGAAGGTGGTCGTTATTATCTGTGCCTCCGATGGCACATTCTTCATATCCATAATATCCTTTGGTTTAATTAGGACATTTCCAATAAATATTTGGAAGATTTTTTCCATAGTTACGGAATTGCTGTTCCATTGTTGCGACTTTGTTGATGTTCCGGAATTACGAATTTGATATTCCAAAGATACAAAATCGATGTTCCAAAATTATGAACTTTACCGAGAAATGGTATAAGAAGATTTTTGATAAATTTACTGGCTTCAAACCCACCAACAAAATGTCATGCATCTACGAACACTTATAGGTTCTAGAAGGATGTTACACTTGTGCTTCATCTGGCATGATTACGCTATTTGTGGTAAAGAAATGACACCTTGAAAAATGGTCCGGTACCCCCATGCTCAGCAAAGAACTTTATTTAATAAACCGTCTTCCATTTGGCAAATTATTCAGGATTTTGGTGGTTAATTAGTCCATGCAAATATTGTCAAAATTCTGATGATCGTGAAATCCAATTCGCTTGGCGATACTCACTTCGCACGAAAGTCTCCCCACCGGCTTTTTTCATCTCGCTTTCGAAAACAATGCAGTTGCACTTTATTTCACGGCAATCAAGCCGCGAGTGCACGATCTTAAATTTATTGAAAAATGGCAAGTCTCCACGGCACATTTTTCCCTGGAGACATATGTAACTGCAAGTTTTCCACTCGGTGGACATTGTACTTACCCTTATACACGACAATAAGTGTGTAGAAATAATAGAGAGTTTTAGCAAGTCGTATGGGATAAAACGACATAATTTGACATTCCATATAAAAATTCGCTTGCTTACCGTATACGAAACGAAATATCTTACTTTTGCATGTCCCAAGTAGGCATGGGTGTATTTCCGTATATTTAATTCTCTGGAAACAGTCGAAATTGGCGAAATAATTTGTCGTTTTTTACACCTATGCCTACTTAGGATATGCAAAATTAAAATATTTTCTTTCGTATACGGTAAGCAAGCGAATTTTTATATGGAATGTCAAATTATGTCGTTTTATTCCATACGACTTGCTAAAACTCTCTATTGTCACTGCGATTAATTATGTTGGTTGTGAATATTCTATTTTCAAAGCAAAAAAAAACATAAAATCGTTTTAGCCGGGAAAACGTCAGAAAAAAATAAATTCCGGCTAATAATCCGGCCCCCTGTGGTTTTGGGGTTAGAATTATACCACAGCGATCCCGGCTTGTCGTAAAAGGCGACTTGAGGGATAGGGTATGTAGGCTTGTATCCTGCGTACCTGAAATTTACTTTACACTCGAAACATCAAACGAGCCTCGGATACCTCGGACTGATTCAACGGCAACGACTTTTGGCTATAAACAACGGACTACGATCGGTTTTTGGAACGTTCGGACGATGTGGGGTGAGTGTAATAACACAAGGCTCACAGAAGTCGAACAGGAAATGATAACGCATACAACATCGCTATACTAGGACTGAGCGAAACAAGATGGCTCGGATCGGGGGCGACTTTATCACCAAGCTCTCGCACTGTATTGCTCTACTCTGGAAGTGAAGACGATAATTCACCTCGGCAAGCGGGCGTCGGAATCCTGTTGACTAGGAATGCACGCCGATCCCTTATCGACTGGAAACCTATCTCCGACCGTATCATCACAGCCAGATTCAAATCCAGAGTACGAAACATCACAATTATTCAGTGCTACGCACCGACTGAACCTGCAGACCAATCCGCAAAGGACGTTTTTTATCAGCGACTAGGCGACACCTTTGATATGGCTCCCAGGGGTGACATCAAAATTATAATGGGGGATCTCAACGCCAAAGTCGGTACTGATAATTTAGGCTTGGAACATCTTATGGGCAATAACGGGCTTGGCGACAGGAACAACAATGGCGAAATGTTCGTGGAGTTTTGTAACTCTCGGCAACTAGTCATTGGCGGAACGTTGTTCAAGCATAAACCCTGCCACCTAACAACTTGGATTTCTCCTGATGGCAGAACAGAGAACCAAATTGACCATATTGCTGTTTCTAACACATGGAGAAACTGCCTCTTAGACGTCAGGTCGAAGCGTGGGGCTGATGTTGGCAGCGACCACCACCTTGTTATCGCGAAATTTCGCTTACGAACGGCAGCGATTCAACGATCTCACAACACGCGAATCTTGCCACGATTTAATGTGCAAAAGCTAAAAAATTCCTCAACTAGACGTGCATATTCGACCGCCTTGCACGAAAAAGCTTGTGCAGCAACATCTCTTCAGAATCCTACAATTGAAGATAGATGGAATTTTGCAAAAGGATTCTTTTATTTCATGTGGCGGAGCGACTGTGGGAAGATTGGAGCGTGGTAGGAGACCATTTATCAGTGATGCTACTTGGTCTCTTATCTCAGCACGCAAAAGAGTTAAGGAACAGATTAACTCTGCTGCTGATGATTCAGCTAAAAATCAACTTCGTGCTGAATACCGTTCACTACAAAAGGGCGTGCAGAGAAGTGTGAGGCGTGATAAGCGTACTTACATCAACGCTTTAGCGAAGGAGGCAAATGAAGCGGCTTACCGTGGTGAAAGCGGTACCCTATTTAAGCTAATTAAACCACTAATTGGCAAGTCGTTCACAACGGACCATCCTGTGAAAGATAAAGAAGGGTTACTGCTTGTTACTGAAGAACAGCAGCTTCAGAGATGGAAAGAGCACTTTTTTGAGGTCCTTAACAACCGTTTCGGGCCTGCAAGTGCATCTTCATCGGCAGAAGAAGACGTCCCTCCAGTAGCCAGTATTAATTCCAGACCACCATCTAAGACGGAATTAAAGCGGGTTATCGAATCTATGGACGCCGGTAAGGCCCCGGGGATAGATGGAATTCCGGTCGAACTATTTAAAGCGGATTCGAATGCTACAGCGGATATTCTGCTTCCCCTCATGAGAGAGTGTTGGGAAACCGAAACTCTTCCAGTAGAATGGAAAAAGGGCGTAATTATTAAAATTCCCAAGAAGGGTAACCTTAAGGATTGTAATAATTGGCGCGGTATTTGCCTACTTCCAGCTGTATCCAAGCTGATGGCTAAAATTATTTTGAACCGGATCAAGGATGAAGTTGATCGCACTTTAAGCAATGAACAGGCTGGCTTTCGTGAGGGTTTTTCATGTAGCGACCATATAAACACTCTCCGAATTATTATTGAGCAATCCGCCGAATGGAGATCCCCATTACACCTCATGTTCATTGATTTCGAGAAGGCGTTCGATAGTGTTGATCGGGAGTATATTTGGAGAGCTCTTCGTAGGAGGGGCATACCAGATAAAATAATTTCCATCATCAAGGAATCTTATCAGGGAGCCCAATGTCACGTTTTGCACAAGGGTAAGCTTTCAGATCCTTTTGAGGTGCACAGTGGAGTGAGACAAGGTTGCATTTTATCACCTATTCTTTTCCTCATAGCCATTAACGATGTACTAGTGAGCGCGCTTCAAAACCAGAGGAAAGGTATCAGATGGAAAATGTTTGATTACCTGCAACACCTGGACTATGCTGACGATATTTGTCTGCTTTCAAATAAAAAGGAGGATGTAGCTCAAATGGCCGATGCTCTGCATTGCGAAAGCCGTAATGCCGGGCTCAAGATAAACGCTGCCAAGACCAAGTACTTGAGCTCCCATCCTGGTGGACAAAGCGGAATTTGTGTTTCGGGCCAGGCAGTCGAAAAAGTTGACGAATTCTGCTACCTCGGAAGCATAGTCACAGCAGATGGCGGCGCGGACGCTGATGTACAATCGCGTATCAATAAGGCTAGGGCAGCCTTCTTCACTTTGACTCCTTTCTGGCAAAATAACAACATTTCCAGGCGCACCAAAATCCGAATCTTCAATTCTATTGTAATATCTGTGCTTCTTTATGGCTGTTCAACTTGGAAGGTGACCAACGAGATAACAACTAAGCTGCAAACTTTCGTAAACCAGTGCCTACGGCGCATCCTACAAATCCGCTGGCCGGAGATTATTTCCAATGATGATCTCCTGAGTATCACAGGCCTGGATTGGATAGGCACTTCTGTCAAAAGGCGAAAGTGGCAATGGATAGGTCATACTCTCCGAAGAGGGCCAACAAATATTGCAAAGCAGGCCCTAGATTGGAACCCTCAGGGAGCCAATGCTAGACGCCGTGTTGGACGGCCAAGAAACACGTGGAGAAGATCGGTTAATAGCGAGGCTGCTTCATTAAACAAACAGTGGTCAGACCTAAAGACGATGGCACAGAACAGAACGAGGTGGAAAGTAGGCGTAGTTGATGCCCTATGCCCCACAAGGGGTTAACAGGAACCAGAGAGAGAGAGAATAATCCGGCCGGCTTGAAAACGGCTAAATTGGCAACACTGTTCACGATCCATGTAAGGGCTATGATCTCACTCAAATTTTAAGTGAGTACCCATTTATGGGGATAAATCATTCTGCTGAGCGTGCTGTTAATCAACACCTCTACAAAAAGGCAGTTAAGATCTTGGCAATTGGATAACACTAACACATCTCAGGCCTTGGTCCAATGTTTGACTAGCTGGGCATTTTATTTTCTTCTGGAATTCAATGTAAGTTAAATATATATGTATATAGGTACCTACAGGGTCTACGAAAAAGGATACGATTTGAATATTGCATAACTTTTTTAAATATTGTGGAAATCTAGTAGAAAAATAGGAGATTTGTTAATACTATGCAACGAATGTGTATAATTTAATCCGACAGTCTTCATTTGGAGGTTTACTGAAAATAGTAATTTTGTTCCATAAATTATTTCAATAAGTAAAAGAAACGCAAACAACAATCAAAAATTCCTAATTTTATTTTTATTATAATTAACAAAATAAATAATTAGTTTATTTTCCTTAAATTCCAGAAAAAATATTAAGAAACAAAAAAGCTAGGATCAATTCCCATCGGGAACTTCGCAAAAGTGATTCTTTTTCTTCTAATGTTACAAATCACTCTTTATCGAAAACTGATCTACTTGGAACTGGAACGCCATGAAATCTCCCAGGTTTCTTGTTTATTTTCGCAAAATTGTAAAAGAAAGAATATATTGATAAATAAAGAAATGCTATGTTCAAATTGTATACTTATACGTGGCTCGCCCGGTACATAATCAAATTCAGTTACTCGCTCAAATCTTTTGTTTTGAAGAATACCATAAAAATCTACCTTAGGTGAGAAATCAACTTGAAAAATTATAAAGTTGTAAGAAAAATCGGAATGTCGGAATGTATTAATATTCATGCTATTAGTCGAAGTTCTAATATTAATAACAAACGATTATTTTATTTATTATCAAGTTCATATGCTTTTACTTTTAATTACCTAAAATTATATCATCAAATTATTTATAATTACTCGGATATGACAAATGTATGTATGATACAATCTTGTAAATAAATAATTGTACAACCAAGTAAATATCACGAAAATATGCAAAATATTCCATTCACAAGATCATTTCTTTATCCCTCTTTTATTTTATTATGTTTCGCCTTGCTCCGTTGACCGTTGCGAGGCACATAGTAATTTTTTGGACAAACGAATGAAAGGTGTAAAAGATTCAATTGAAATTTTTACTTCCGCTTGTATTTGTATAGGAGGAAGCTCGCGCTTTTGTTCAGTATATTCACACTCTTATAATGGTCGAATGTGAAGAGAAACATCAGAAGGCAGTGCGCTCGTGTGTTCAGTCACAATTGTTTTGTTCTTGATTTTAGCAAGAGGTGTATAAGCTTTTATTTTTCTGTTAATATCTGCCATCATCACTCATACATCAGATCTAGATTTTTTAATTAGTTATTGAAAGGATATACTTACATTACTGACCGCCTCGCCTTGGATTTAAAAGTATCTGTTCAACATTTGCCGGGACACCTTGTATGGCTTATATAACGAAAAAAATTGCAAGTAATCGATAATAATTCACGTGATTCAATTTCCAATACCTTATCGCGATAGTCATGCTAGGTCGAACAATTTTATATAACGCTCGTATTAATCCAAATATTTCCAAAATATCCCAATGAATGACAATCTAAAATTATATTTGCTCTTTCGACACACTTTTTATTCTTGTTCGCAAATTCCTCAGTGGTCTGTCAAAAATTTACCCCAACTGACATTTATTTTACCTTTTAAACTAACTCGCCGTCAATATTGCATAATTCAATAAATTTATTACTGGATATTTTTGTTGTTCAAATCACGTACAAGGTAATGTAATGTAATCTGGTGTGTAATCGCAACTCATAGTGCAATACATTTATTATGGTAGTGCTCTAGTATATAGTGCACACTAACAAAACATGTTTACATACAAATAGACACCCGAAAATTTCGAATTTAATTGGCATACATACAATTACTGTCTAACTAAACTTAATTCAGTACATTAAGCGCGATGGAATTGTTTGTGAATGACGCGATAATAATGAATATTTGCACGGTTTAATTTTTAGGTATGTACATATTTTGTTGTTTGCCATCAAACGATTATGAATTGGTTATTAGTCCAGTCATATTAGCATTTCAAATAGAAAAAATAGAGTAAGGCTAATTTTTGCTGTTTTTCAATCAGCGGGCTCCCAGGAATCTAAAACTGATTTTGCTAAAAAAAATTTGATCGGAAAGGTCCCAAAAAGGAAAAAAAGGATACTCTTTAATCCTTGACCGGAGGCATGCGGAGTATCATATCAAAGGGTATGCCAAGTACATTATATGTATATCCGGTGTTTGTTTCCTGTTTCAGGGACCCTCAACGGAATAAATCGGGCTTAACCCTTATGTCTACAACCACATACCCGGGTATGTTTTTCAACTTTAATTCGAAACATTTAGAGTTCAAGGGGTCGTATTGACTTGAAATTTTCAGTAGTCTCCTAAAATATTGTTTTTTAAGACATTGTGAAAAAAATTTATTTTTCCGATTTTTTTCAAGAAAGATATTAACTGTTTTAGAGATTTACTCCTTATGTACAACCAACATACATACCCTGGTATGTCTTGTATGGTGGAGCTATTCTTTTGGCTGTTAATTAAGAAAATAAATAGGAATGTTTTATTTTGAAAGTAAATCCAATATAAGACACAAGAATATATTCATTCGATAATAGTTGCGTTTCTTTGTTTCCAGAACAGGACTTAAGGTGGCCTCATGTCCTTATACAATTTTGAAAAGTGTATAGAATTATTTGAGACAAGATTTGAATGGAAAGTAAGGTTCTCGTGGTCTGTTCTAGATCCAAGGAAACGCAGACGCAGCTAATGAAACGAAACCTATACTTGTTGTTAGTCTGGCTACTCTAGACCAGCCAAAATATTGACGTGTGGGGAGATTTTTTTCGAAAATATCAAATATAGCACTTGAATTTCGGTACATTTGAGAATACAAACATAATTAATGTTGTGTCATCTGTAACGTAAAAATATATTATCCTTAGAGCTCCAGATCGGGAGAAACTCCATACTGACTGTTTTATAGTTCCTATGTGGTGTTGAGAACATATCAGTTGCAAAATAAGCATGGCTAATATTAGAGAAGTGTATGCATCATCATTAATTGTAAATGATTTTTAATTTTATTAGTTTTGGCTTTTTTTTATAGAACAATTGATGGAAAGTAATATAAATGCATGTTGGGACGCAGCCTCCGCATCACACGAAACAGCCGTGGAGCCCTCCGTTGCCGTCCCTGTTCCCATTTAGTGCGGGTACACAAATTATACATACGTACAATATTTTTCAGAATGAAGCTCTCCGAGCGATTTCCTGATTTACAGGCATATCGACTCGGAGAGTGCAAAAAATGACATTCGACCGGTTTCGATCGAATGCATATGACACAGCACTCTCATCAGGTGCCGCCGCTAGTGCTGTGTCATATGCATTCGAGGACGGCACGACCAGGAATGCACCGGCAAGCTGTTACTCAGCCGTATATAATATATAAGGTCAGCATCATCTTGCAGGAGGATCTCTTCCTCATCGTGTGGCTCCTTCTTTTGCACCAGCATACAGTCTTGTATAAAATGTTGCATCTGTGAAAGCGACCTGGATAAATGGTTTGTCTTATTTTGAAACAATAGGTGTATCTTTAAGAGTGTTTTTTATTTAGTTGTGCATATAGGTTAGATGCAGACTTGGCTTTAAGGGGCTCAATTTAATGTGAAAGCAACAATTTTGAATAGTTTAGAATTTTTGAAAATCTGGGTTGAAATCGATTTTTCAAAGAAAACGAACCACCCATATTGAATTTTATGTATAGTTGCAAGCAAAGGGATTCGGAGCGGAGAGAAAGAGCCTATCAAAAGAGCGGAGCAAGGAACGATTTATCGTTATTGTAAAATCGCTTCACTCGGAACTATTTTAGATTAAAAGTTTTGACCAAACATAATGGCCATATTTTGCAGAATTTTAAGACCGTATATATGGACGGATCACAGTAATAGTAAGTTGCTATTCGACTAAAATGTGATCCGTAGCAACGAATGATTTTTGTTGGTTTATATACGGCTGAGTAACAGCTTGCCGGTGCATTCCTGGTCGTGCCGTCCTCGAATGCATATGACACAGCACTAGCGGCGGCACCTGATGAGAGTGCTGTGTCATATGCATTCGATCGAAACTGGTCGAATGTCATGTTTTGCACTCTCCGAGTCGATATGCCTGTAAATCAGGAAATCGCTCGGAGAGCTTCATTCTGAAAAATATTGTACGTATGTATAATTGATGGAAATTTCGAATGGATTGAGTAGAACGAATACAGAATACTGGCATCGTTCGCTATTGGAACTCGACCAAAGTCTACGCGATGCAACCGAAAGACCAGGCAACTCGATTCGACAACATTGGGTGGGGTTCCAAAACGGCAAATAGCGTATGTTTCGCAAACATGTTAGCCATTCTGATCCCCTAACTGCCATTTTGCGGATCAGGAATAATCTGCGGTTCTTTTCCTTTGTATGCCTTTGTGAAATATGTTAACGAAAAGAACTTGAGATGATTTCTGCTCCGCATGGGATCAGAATGGCAAACATGTTTGCGGAACATACGCAACTTTCCGTTTTGCGGCCCCACCCATTGTCGCCTAGCTCTTGGGTCGCACCAAGACTCTCTTCGCTTGGTGTGAGCTCTAGAATATTTAGAATAAGAATACATATTGTTATATATTTCTCGTCTTTTCTAGACTTTCCAGTGGGTTCGATCGATTTTCGCGTACGCGATAATGAATAACACTCGCTTTACTGTAACACTATTTATTACAACCCCACGGATATACACGGTTTACAATTTCTACTAATTACTTCACTAATGATGTGGGGATTAAGTATAGAGAACAATTATTAAAATAGTGAAAAATAATTTATTTCAACAATATTAATTATAATATTCTCATGAGACGCTCCAAGATTGAGTGTCTATCGTCGTGTCCTCGCCACGGCTTTTTATACTGTTTGACGGGTTGCACATCCATACAACAACCCTTGGTACTTCATTTGTTGAACAGCTGTTGAGTTGCCACATGTCATGGCATTGCCAGGTCACTACACTACTCCATCCTGAGTAGTTTGGTCGGTAAACGAAAAACTACGTGTATTTCGTCTAAATGGCAAATTGTACATTTCTCGCATTGCTTGCCCTCGATTTCGGTCCTGGATATGTTCTTGAAGCAGCAGTCGCTTGTGGTTGTGAAGTTTGTTGTGAATCGCTGTCGAATTCGTTTGAAAGTTCAAAGTAGGCTGGTTTGAGTCGATCGACATTGACTCTTGTTGATTTTCCTTGAATTTCCAAGGTAAAAACATGGTCAGAAAGTCGCGCTAAAACTTTGTATGGTCCTTCGTATGGATGTTCCAAAGGCTTCTTGACTCGATCGATACGGACGAATACATGTGAACACGAAGAAAGGTCCTTGTCTACGAACACTTTCCTCTTGTCATGACGAGTTATCGTCATGACAAGTTGCTCGAACTTGCTTCATCTGTTCACGAAATTTTTCAACAAAGAGTTTTGGGTCCGGTGTCATATCTTCGTCGAGAATGAACTCTCCAGGAATGCGAAGAGAGGTTCCATAAACGAGTTCAGCAGCTGTGGCGCCGATGTCTTCCTTCACGCTTGTGCGAAGACCGAGCAAAACTGTTGGCAAAACATCGACCCACTCATGATTGTTATGGCACATAATAGCTGCTTTCATGGATCGGTGCCATCGCTCTATCAGTCCATTAGAAGCAGGGTGGTAGGCAGTTGTTCGAATCTTTTTGCAACCCACTAGGTGCGTTAGTGATTGAAAAATCAGAGATTCGAATTGCGATCCTTGATCCGATGTCAGCGTATTAGGTGCTCCATATCGTGCAATCCAGTTGGTGTAGAATGCATCAGCTATGACGTCTGCCGTTATTGCCCGGATGGGGATTGCTTCGGGCCATCTTGTAAACCTATCAATCATGGTTAGGACATACGAGTATCCCTTTGAAGGTGTTAGCGGTCCAACGATATCTATGTGGACATGACTAAACCTCGAGTCCGGCATCTCGATTTGTCCTTGAGGAGGTTTCGCGTGCCTTGCAATTTTGCTGCGCTGGCAAGAAAGACATGTTCGAGCCCAATCGAGGATGTCCTTGGACATGCTGGGCCAGACATACTTTCGGCTAATTAGTTTTTTCGTGGCTCGTCCGCTTGGATGTGATAGCCGGTGCGTAATCTCGAATATTCTCTTTCTGAGGAGTTTTGGGATGTACGGACGTATTTGAGAAGTTGATACGTCGCAGTAGAGCATCGTATCCTTTTCGTCGACTCGCAGTCTTTTCAAATCCAGTGATGTTTCAGATGCGAGTAGATGTTGAAGTTCCTCGTCGTTCTGTTGCGCTGAAGCTAGCTCCTCGGATGTTATTGCCACAGGTAATGTAACAACGCTAATTCGGGACAAAGCGTCTGCTGTAGCGTTTTCTTCTCCAGGCACGTATGTGATGTCGGTTGTGAACTGGCCGATATAGTCCAATTGCCTTAACTGTCGAGGACTGGCTTTATCGGCTTTTTGTTGGAAGGCAAACGTTAATCGCTTGTGGTCGGTTCTGATTAACAGTGGACGACCTTCCACCATGTGACGGAAAAATTTGACGGCACTATATATCGCTTGCAGTTCGCGATCGTAAGTGCTGTATTTACGTTGGGTTTCGGAGAACTTCTTAGAAAAGAATCCGAGCGGTTCCCAAACATTGTTGTTCCACTGCTCGAGAACTGCTCCCATAGCCATATCCGATGCGTCTGCTTTTATCGCCAATGGTGCAATTTCGACGGGGTGTCGAAGTAAAGTAGCGTTGGCTACTTGCTGCTTGCACCGTTCGAATGCTGCATTTCATCGTGGGTTCCAGTTGATTTTGCGTTTGTCTTTTTTCTTTGCACCGATTAGATATTCGTGAAGCGGTGCTTGAATTTCGGCTGCATTTTGTAACGATTTCCTGTAGAAATTAAGAGCTCCTAGAAATCGTCGCAAATCGGCAATCGTGGTGGGTTTCTCGAAATTTAAAATGGTTTCCACTCGTCCAGGCAGAGGTTTGACGCCATCTTCGCTCACCAAATATCCCAAATATTCGGCAGAAGATGTTCCGAAGTTGAACTTGTCGACATTGATGGATAACCCGTATTCACGAAGTCGGTTGAATATCGTGAATAAGTGCATGCGATGCTCCTCGTTTGATTTCGATGCAATGAGGATATCGTCAATGTACGCATAGCAAAAGTCCAATCCTCGAAGCGCATGATCGATGTACACCCAGAGAAAAACATCCCATAACCTGTTAATGGGACTCCTATTAACTTTTCGCCTCGGCTATTTTAAACAAGTTAATAGTTTTATCCTATTAGTTTAATGAGATTAAAAACCATTGAATTTCTAATAGGACGTACATTTTAGACTAATGGGATTATCTAATAAGATTGATTCAGATTTACATTGTTAGTTGCCAATATTTTAAAACGTATGCTTATGCATTATGATTAGAGGTACGGATAATTCGCAAAATAATGAAATTTCTCATAAAAAATTTCTGAATATTGGAAATTTTGCAAAAATAATGCAAAAATCAATCTGAGATGGAATTTATTTTCTCTTATCAGTCTTAGCTGATTTTTTGAAAAAAAAATTAACTTTTTCGTGGAAAAAGTACAAATGGGTGGATTTCGCATTTATTTTTTAAAACAGCAATTTTCGCTGAAATTCGCAACTATTTCGTAAATTTGAAATAGATCCGAATTCGGTATTTAATTATGATTTTCATATTCATACTCCCGTATTTATATACAATTTTATATGTACAGTGATGGAAAGAAATATGTCCTGTTATTGAGGTAACGGTATTTTCAAAGGGACATCCTATAAAATTTATAGGAAATAACTATTGTCCCAATAAGAAAAAATTATTGTTTTAATAGGATGCCCCATTATTAATATAGGATAAACTATAATTTCAATGGGAAAATCATATTAATTTAATGGGATGTCCTTTTATTGAGGCAATAGGATAACATGATTGCATTAATAGGATATCGTATAACATTAATAGTAAAATATCACATTGATTTAATAGTTCGATCTTATTATTTTAATGATGTTCCATCCCATTGAATTAATGGTCTCCTATTAACCCAATAATGGGATTTTCCCATTGACTAAATCTAATGGGATAAAATGGCCAATTCCTGGTTGGTTTAATGGGATTTTTTTTCTCAGTGTACCGCTGGAATGTTTGGGCAGCGTTACGTAGGCCAAACGTCATCACTCTGAACTCAAAAAGCCCAAATGGAGTAATGACCGCGGTCTTCGGGATGTCCTCTGGTGCGACTGGGATCTGATGGTATGCTCGCGTCATATCAATAGTGGAGAATACCTTGCAACCATTAAGTTTGTGCGCAAAGTCACTGATGTGCGCAATGGAGTACTTATCTGGAACGGTGATCGAATTCTTCTTCTTCCTTGCCTCGTTCTTTATACCGCTCCATGGTTCCGCGTTGCTCGACCTGCGGTGTAGGCACATCGCCCGTTTTGGCGATAATTTCTCAGCATATTTCTACAGGCAGCTCTATCTTGGATCGTGTCATCGCCGAGACCAATGCGTTGTTGTTGAACGGTGATCGAATTCAAGCGGCGATAATCGCCACACGGCCTCCATTGTCCGTTTTTCTTTGGGACTATGTGTAACGGGCTCGCCCAAGGGCTACTCGAGGGTTGACATATCCCCTGTTGTAGCATATAATCGAATTCAGCCTTCGCTTCTCGCAGTTTTCGGGTGTCAATCGTCTCGGTCGGTCCGAGACTGGCGGTCCTTTTGTCAGGATATGATGGTAGACGCCGTGAGCAATTACTTTGGATGTGTCCGATGGAATAGTGATATCGACAAACTCTTTTTGGATGTCGTGATAACACTCGCTGGACTTCAGTGTTGTCACGCCATAAGTAATGGTTGTGGTAAGCGTCGCAACACAGGATAAATTTGTCGTTTGGTCGATTACCTTTTTCCTGCGTATATCTACCAACAGTCCGTAATGATGAAGTAAGTCGGCACCGATTATGGGTTGTTGAACATCAGCCAGAACGAACTTCCAGGTAAATGGTCTTCGTAAGCCGAGGTCGAGCGTTAGAATCCGTTGTCCATATGTTTTGATTGGTGTGTTGTTGGCGGCATACAGCTGGAATTGCGATGGAGTGTGCTGATATTTGTCTTTGGGCAAGACTGAAATATCAGCACCAGTATCCACCAGAAAATGCATGCCGTTTTTTCGATCGCAAACTAATAATCGGCTGGGTTTGCTGTGAGAGGGGTCGTCCTCGGCCGCCGAAATTCGGGACGACGAATTTAGTTTCCCGAACTCGGATGATTACTTTGCCATTTACATGGCGGCCGGCAATTGCGAGCTTGCTTCCCAAATCGCTGATGGAAGAAGCAAAACTCGCGGTTTCGTGAGCTTGAACGTTGCCTCCTGGTGTCGCGCTGTTTGGACCTGGGCCGACTGCGTGTTGCGATTTGCAGTCGGTCAATCCGACTTAGTACTTGCGCCAAGACATCGTTTTCCAGGGAAGAGTTCTGCATGGTGGACACATAAGGCGCTTGTTGCATCTCCACCATCAAATCCGCCATTTTTGCCAATTTGTCGACATCCGCTTCGCTGGAAATTGCCAACACTACGCGGATGTTCTCGGGCAATTGCTCAAGCAGCAATGACCTGAGCATAGCGTCGGTCACCTGCTCTCCGCCAGTGTTGCGCAAATCCTGTAAGTAGTGTGATGGTTTCTTCCCTTCCAGATTTTTTCCTTGAAAAAGTCGACGCAACCTTGATTCGGTCGACTCTGCGAATGCTGCCAGTATCCTCTCCTTCACAGCCTCGTATTTGTTTGCTTGAGGAGAATTCCGGGCAATCGAAATAACGTGTGGGAGGATGTCTGGCTCGGCAAACTGTATCACGTATTTGAATTTTGTTTCGTCCTGAGTGATTTGGTTTGTGTGGAATGCGGCTTCCACTTGCTCAAACCAAAATGCTGGATCGGGACGGTAGAATGCCGGAAATTTGTTTATCCGCGCTGCTTCCACGTATACGTTTGATGAGCGAGTAGGTATCGGCGGCAACGATTCGTTTCCTCGTGATGACTTGGGCGTTTCTGGCACCTTGGAATCCGTGGCCATGCTGATGATAGTCCTTAGCTTCAGCTTGTAATAATGCTGCTATAACGACTCCCAAGGTCCGGATAGCGTTCGGCGTCGGGGTCACCAATGTGGGGATTAAGTATAGAGAACAATTATTAAAATAGTGAAAAATAATTTATTTCAACAATATTAATTATAATATTCTCATGAGACGCTCCAAGATTGAGTGTCTATCGTCGTGTCCTCGCCACGGCTTTTTATACTGTTTGACGGGTTGCACATCCATACAACAACCCTTGGTACTTCATTTGTTGAACAGCTGTTGAGTTGCCATATGTCATGGCATTGCCAGGTCACTACAATGACAATGACACTAGCGCCATCTGGTGCCAAGTGCCGAAATACAATTTGGGTTGTTGTATAAGCTAATACGTCAACGTTGTTAGTGACATAGGCGCCCTTTGGTGTAAACTAATTGTTGACGTATAGCCTAGACACATTACAATACTTTGTGATATAAATTTTTCGGTGGATGAAATGCAGCTAGAATTGCATTGGCAGGTGATTCACTTCTAACTTATTACCATCATCAGGTTGACAGGCTGGTATAGCCTTAGCGTATTGATATTATAACTTTGTGTTACCAATGATTGCGATCTGGTCCAAACTTGCTCATTGCCCCCTGTATTAACACTTAAAATTCCTTTAGTAAGCTATCGGCCAACATACGTTGTGTTGTATTATGACTCTGGATAATTCGAATACAGAACATCGGGATCGCGAAAAAAAAAAATTTTTCGAGAGTATAATCCTTTGAATTATCTAGCAATGTAAACAGAAACTTTAAATAAATTTCTGAATAAACAATTTACCTATTTCGTCCACGACTATGTATAAGCCATAAATGGAACTACGTGAACATTTCGAGTTATCAAGAGGTACAAGGCTTAATTCTTCGATTTAGTTGCATCATCAATGTTCGTAGTTATTTAACTTCAAACTTGAATGTTTTTCTCGCCTCATTAAAAAAACAGGCATCAAATAATAAAAAAGTTCTAGTTCCCGAGAAATTCGAATTAACGAGGTATTCGAGATATCGAGACATTCGTATTGTCGAGTTTTGGATTTAGAAGAGGCTACTGTAACTATTTAAAAGTCACGGACCATTTATAACGAGAAAACAAAAATAGGCACCTACAACTAATAATACTTACGACATTCTCGGGTATGCTGGTTGTACGCTTGTGTATAAATGTTTGGTTGTAGACACAAGGGTTAAATGGAAAATTATCGTTTTTCCGTGTATCTTTCCAAAGCCTTACATACTTGAATAATTCAAGTTGTCACTACTTTTATCACTTTTCATAATCTATAATAGCTGACGATTCTACCATTAAATTTGCTAAGAAAAAAATTGAACGGAAAGCTCCGAAAAAGGACATAAAAGGACACTAATTGCACCTTACACCACTTCAACCGTAAGGGGGAGGGTAAAGGTTGAAAGGCTCCGGCCGATTCCTATATCCTTTTCAGTTGTGGCATAACTGCGGACCCTTAGCTATGCAGGAGGAGCTTCATAACGTGAGCGGCTCCGGCCAATTCCTATGTTTATCTACGGGGCGTTACTTTCCCGCATTATCCGAGTAACCGCGCACCTGAGTGCTGTATTAACAACTTCAGCGTCTCAGGTTACTAAATGTAATAGGGTGACAAGAAACAAATAGTCAATCACCGAAGCAGCACCTCCGAGGCCTCTCCATGATGGACCTCTTTCGTTTTACGAATACTATCATGGTTAAGCGATGGGCCGACACAGTGGCGTATTTAGAAAATTATCAAAGGGGGGGGGGGGCACAGAGTCGGGGCTAATTTCTTATATAATGTTTTGGTGTGGGGATACCCGAGAGCAGCTACATAGGATTTAAGGCGAAACTCAAGGAGACCTTAAGTTTTCAATAGACTTGAAATATAATATTTCAAGGTAGGTGGGTAGCTACCTTGACTTCAAGTGAGGTTGACTATAGAAAATGTTAAGGTCTCCTTGAGTTTCTCCTTAAATCAAGGATGCATTGACTCGTGAATATAAGTGATTTCTATGAAAAAGTATGGAAAATGACATTTATTTTAATTTCGGCATCCTTGAGTTAAGGTATGTTTATAAATACTGGCCTGAGAGTCCTTTCAATTTCAGGTTTATTACACCAAAAGTTTAGTTTTCCTGACAGATCTTAGAATAACACTCATTAACTGCTTTTGGCTTTTCTTGAACAAAAATACGGAGGGCCTAAAAAAAGTTTGCGTAGTGTAGTTCGAAGGAGCCTGAGGCCGAAAAGGAATTTTAGGAATATGCACTTAATTGGCTATGGAATTAATGCAATGACCAAAGAGACTGTTTCCATATGACAAAACGGATTCCAGACGAAACACTTTTCTTTGGAAGAGAAATTTCATACATCGTCCGAAATTCTGCCAAATTCCGCCAAAAAGTGGTTCTGCTTACTTTTGAAAGAAACACGGTTGAAAAGCTGATACAACAAATTTTGGCTGACATTGTGGTCTTGAATTCCATGGCAACTTTAAGCGAATTTGAATGCAAAATTAGGATTTACTGTATGTTTTGTCAAAAATCTAGTAACAGATTCCGTAAACTCGTAACAAGTGCCGAATAATATTTTACAAGTACAATCCAGAATACTACACGGTTGTAAATTTTGGTGTAAACCGGGAGTAAATCTTATAAATAAAATAGTATAACTCCTATCTATTCCAAAACTTGAATCAAATTTGACCCTTTTCAACTTATAATTTTAGTTTATTCGAAAATTATATTAATTATAACCGCTACAGAATAAAACTATCCAAATACCCTTTTAATATTATACATTTTACACCGTTCGGGATAGAATAAATTGCATTGAATGTTGTTATAACATTAAAGGGTAGAATCAATCTTACTATGTTATCAAATCTACACTATCAACGCAAAAAAACCATTCAACCTAGAAATATATTGATTTGTAGTCTGTCTGGTTCAGTGAGCAGTGCGCTTGCCTACAAATCACAGAATTGTGGATTCGAAGCCGACTGCACTCGTATTACAATTTTCATTTTTTCGAGCGGTTTGTGTAAATTTGCTTATCAATTTTATACTATTGAAGAGTAAAATTTTTATCAAGAATACTTATACTTTTAATATAGTTCAATTAGACTTTTGGTAAAGTTTTTATATGGAAATGTATGAATATATTTTTTTATAAAAGTTACACCAAAATTTTCAGCCGTTTAGGAACTATCCGTGGCATAGAGCCGGGAAGTGATCAATCGATTAACTAAAATGAAGCAACAAAAGTAAGCAGGAAGGTATGATTGTTTGCTATTTCTATATGTACTACACTAACTTCAAATCTATAGTATCTGCAATACCTTTTAAAACGAGTCCTAGATGGTAAGCTGAAGCAACATGCTTTAACAAATGAATTGCGAAATAGAAATTAGAAGGAATGGCTACGATGATGTTTACTTCGTGAAAATTGAAGCATTGAAGAAAGTACCCCAGGCAGGGCACCACAGACACCGAACCGTGGGAATCCGAAAATGTATACTAAAAATGCTTTCCCACCAAAAACACTTCAATTTTTAGCATTTTAACAGAAAGAGAAGCATCTGGTTTAAAGACCTTTACAGCAGCCAAACACGAACACGTGCCCCTGTGTGCACCCCTGTAAATACGCCACTGCTTCAAATCATGTTCGCGGGATCGAATTTCATTGTAGGCGCAGGTAATTCCCTATGCTTAAATATCACCAACACCTATAGGGGTCAATGTTGCGCTGCGTGAGCGTTTTTATTTTAAAATAAAAAAAACCATTGATAAATCAGTAATTTAAGAAACGTTACAACAAGGACGTCATTCTCAATATAAGAATGTAAAGAGTCAAAGTAGCTCTTAGCAAATTTATTTTAAGTATGACGTTCTTAATTTTAGCAGAAACACTGTAACGTCAAAATCAGGTTTCAAAACAGTTGGTTTAAGGTCGATCCACACTTTTTAGTCATCAGTCACAGTCATTTCCCATTCAAATTGACAGAGTCAGTCGATCAATTAACTGACAATCTGTCAGCTTGTATGGACAATGACTGAAAAGTATGGAGTGTTTTTGATTGATTTCACTCTACTTTTTTCTCAGTATAGGGGGCCTACTCAAGAAGTTGGCGGGAGGGCCCCGAGTGAAGCGCCACTGCGCATGGAATATAATTCACGCCATTCTGCAGCCCCTACGTTTTGAACAGTTTTTTTTTCATATTTTGTTTCTTGTGGGTATTTCGGCACATTGTGACGAGAGAGACAAATTAGAAAAACTGCCCTATAATACATCAAATCACAGTATGCAGATGCAGAAACAGGGCCAAAATCAAAACATTTCCGGAAACTTTATTATTATGCACTGGATCTTGTAACTAGTCAAAGTTTTCGAATTGTACAATCAGTCATAGTTCATTCAATCCTGTTTATTAGATTTGGAAATGTATGGATTTAGAATTGTTGTTTGAGCTTATCTAGAAGTGCATATTTTCATAAATTGTGAATGCGCTTGAAGTAATAAAACTATGACTATGACTATAAGGCAAATCGCTGTTCATCTACATGTCAGATATGCGTGCTTTGACTAATTTTCCTAATCAAATCATAGTTCTAGAGTACTTAGATAAAGGCGCAGTTACATGATCGTTGCCAGGATTATCGGGAATTAAAACCTACAACAACAATTAAAATGCCCGGATAAATTGTGGTCCAAAAATTATGTTAAAATAGATGTTAAAAATGTTATTGTTAAAACTTTAGAAAGGAAAATCGAGACGATTCTTTATCGTATTTTGCCTTTTACTCCTACATACACAAGTATTATTAATTTTAGGGTCGATCAAAAAGGGCACATTTGAATTTGATAACTGAACTGTAATGTCACTTCCATAGCTATCGATGGCGAGTGCGAGTGAAAATAGCTGTCAACGACAATGGATAATTTGAAACGCCAAGAGTTGACTCGGAAAGCTAGCTACACTCAGAGAAAGAAGATTGGTCAAACTAAACAAAATAAATAGTCACCTAACTATCTGTTGGATTTTGGTATATTTCACCAAAGATTCATTTGAATTGATGAGCGCCAAATTGTTGATTTGCACTATGAAAAATTGTTAATAGAAATTCTTAAGAAAACTATTTTAATTGTTCTTCTCTTGTAGCGGTGCAGAAAGGTGTGAAACCTCTGTGCATCTATGTGGGTACGATTTATGGTTCGTCAATGTTTGAGTCCGTGAGGTCTAAGGACAAAAACATAGCTGCTGCGATAGGGTTTTCCCACAGCGATATAGGGCTAAAATCAGTGGGCGCAGCGGGGCATTGAAACAAGTGACCCACATCATGAGGAGTACCATTGCAGTTTGGACAGATGTTTTGGATGTCCGGGTTTATGCGAGAAAGGTACGAATTAAGGCGTGAACAAAAGCCCGACCGAAGTTGAGCTAGTGTTACTCTAGTGGCTCTCGGGAGCCTAATCTCCTCAGGCGAAATTGGTGGTGGGCGCTCTGAGAGGACTCTATTCGCACCTAAACTCGCGATAGACCGATTCACTTCTTCAGTGTGGATCGCTGCAATGGCGGTATGTAACTTCATCGTAAGGGTCCCGTTTGTATCCCTGACATGTCGTGGTGGAGGAATTCGGTCCATGAGATGATTATTGGGATGATCCTCACGGTAGCAACCAACCAGATACTGTTTTGAGAGTAGGAGATTGTGGTCACGTATTGGCATCAATTTTGTCTCCTGATGTAAGTGATCCTGGGCAGACATCAGAAGGCAACCTGTCGCGATGCGTAGAGCGGCATTTTGGCAGACCTGAACTTTAGACCATTGTGTCACATAGACTATGTGTCCAAACTGGGGCTGCATAATCAGCGGCCGCTCGACCCACCGCTTTATAAGTAGCTAGCATGGTTTTTTTATCTTTGCCCCAGGTGCTACCAGCTAGAGCTTTTAGGATGTTGTTCCTACTGCGCATTTTTTCACAGACTGAAGCTGCATGATTCGCAGACGTCATCATGTTCTCTAGGTGAAGCCCGAGAAATTTGGGGGTTTTTAACAGTAGGAACAGAATTGTTGCCAATACGTATATCCATCTTCCATCTGATGTCCTCCCACCAAGTGGTTAGAAAAGTCGCAGAGTCGCTTATGGTGCGTATTAAAGTCGCCAAGGATGACCCTGTGCTCTCCGGAAAGGAGAGGACCAATATCGAAACGATAGCCTGAAGGGCAACTGGAATGAGGTGGTACATATATATTAAAAATTTCGATATTAGTACTCCCTGATGGAACTGAGATGGCTTGAATTTCCGCCGTACTGTCAGCAACTACATCTAATACACAGTAATGTACGGACTTGTGTATTAGGAAGGCAAGTCCACCTCCAGGGTGAGAATCATCCGTGGCGGCCGGTCGATCTTTCCGCAGTATAACATATTCGCTATGGACGTCTCTTGCATGGCGGCGATGAGAATTCTGTTGGAACTCAAGAAGTGTGTGATCTCAGCGATTTTTCCGTGGATACCATTACAGTTAAACTGTAATATAGATAGTGCAGTGAAAACTGCTGGAGGAGGAGGGCCAGGCGTAAGACTGGGTCTGGCATTCCTTATCATATTGTTTGGCGGTGTAGGGGGCAGTGGTGGAGAAGGTGGGCTGGGAGCAGCCCTGGGTTGCCCGGAATTTATACAACCTGCCGCAACATATGCTAAGGAGTGTTGACCTTGTCTTCGTAACCCCCAACACCTAAAGTGAACCCATTCCCTGCAGCAATTACACTGCACTGATCTGGCATTCGAACCGATTCGTTGGTTGCAGACACTACAAATCCATACCTCTGGGCCTGGATTTGTTTCAACACCGCCGCGAATTAGTAAAATTGAGAGCAGCCGCGCCGAGATGTAATGCTCCCAATATGACGAAAAAACACATATATCGTACCCACACATATACACAGACAAACACAACCTTCCCGCATCGAACCTTCAGGGCTCCTGCCGGGGCTCTTGCCAGGAAGGCATATTGGCAGCTTTTGGCCGTTTTGAAATAACAAAACGGGTGTGGTCCGCCCCGTAGAGGCAGTTGCCGTAAGACCACTATTTTAATTGTTCATTTTTACCAATTGATATTATTAAATTTCGTCTGGAATTTTAAACTGACAATTCCACAGGTTATTTCAAACATGAAATTGTTTGAAAACTACTGTAATAATTATCATCTAACCAGAAATTTGGTTAAGGCTTTTATTAGATTGTTTCTTTGTCTGCGAAAAATGGCATTCTTTTGTTATCGTTCGTCGTGTGTATAGTGCGTGAAAATCGATAATTGCCGGGAGTGAATCAATGCCGGTGTGAGTACAGGAACTTCCGAAGTTTTAATTTTACCAGAGAGTGATTCGGATTTTTTCGTGTTACCTATTAAACAACTGAATTTGCAAATATATGTTGCCCAATTTCGAATGTAAGTATATATGTACACATCCCAAACAAATTTTAACAGTGAAAAAGTCATGTATTTTATTCCTTATAATTGAATTCCTTTAACGTGTAATTAAAAAATCGCGTCATTTTCAAGATGTGCATTAACTTAGTGCTTTTATTTCTATTATTTCTAGAACTGAACCTTACCAATTGGCAATTTAAAAATAAAGCTGCTGGAAACGCGAGTGACTTATCGAGAAATACATACATTTTAGATGAGTGAAGTCAGTTTTGCTGTTGTCGCTGTCAATGAGAGTCAAGTGTGTGCTCAAAAGTGTTGTATTTGTATTTCAAGCCTTAATTGCCCCCGCTTTCGAGTAATATCAAAGCCGTCTAGATAGGTACTAATTAAGCTTAAAATGTTCAACAGAAGAGTGAATAAAAACAACCTTCTAAATATTTGTTGTCTTTTTAATGCAACAGTGGAATTATTTTCAGGAAATCGACAGAAGAAAGTAATCGAATATTTCAAGGATTACCATTTACAATTCTACAATATTTTTAGGCACAAAAAAAGTCCAAATAAACAGTAGCCTCATCCAGATGATTGTCAAAGCAACTATTGAAATTATTAAGTAACCGAAAACTGGTCACTTGACATTTCCGTTCATAAGCCAACAATTAGAGTTGTTGATTTAATGCTAATCCTATTAAAGTTACTATGACATTGTTGAATTCTACATAAAAACTAGCAAGAAATCAACTATTCTTCGTCATTTAATTTTACAAATTTCCTCGATAGGCTCTTTTTCATAGGGGAAAATTGGTTGTTTTTACCAAGTTCTTTCTCTGAGTGTAGCTATATACATATATCGGAATTTTAGAACAACGGAGTGTGAATATGAGTAATACTTTTACTCATATCGTATTATAAATAGAACGCACTCCTGTTTCGTTTGTTACTGTTTTTCTTCCTAATCGAAATGGCGTAGTTAGTCTTAAATAAAAGCGCGGCCAAAATTTGGATACCCTTCACTCTCCTCGTGCTAATACAGTTAGTTTCTCGGGCGTCCCTATGACTGCAATGGTCGTATGTATTAACTTTGATTTATATTATATTATTAGTAACAGGCCGAGTAGTCTTAAGCGTACACACTGATTTAATTATGTAGTTTCATAAGACATATGCTATAAATTCCTCATTATGTCTAATGACAATTTCTAACACTTCAACTTCTTTAGTATGCCCCGTGATTTCAAGATATGTACCATTTCTATATAAAGGTCTTACGGAACATGTAACTCCAATAGTATAAATGGACTGCAGAACTTCTCTATTCCTTTAATAGTAAATTAACAACACTTTTCAACACTTGAAAATAAATTTGTGTGAAATCGTACGTTTCCTCTATATGAGCTGTGGTATTCATGTCACGAGTGTTTAAAAAGTTGCACAGATTGTAGCAGTAAGCGCAGCGGTCATGAATGATGAATGATTGGTGTTTGCAATGATGTAAGATGATCATCTCTTTGAATAACCTTATAGGAATGCTTGAAATGACCGGTAATATACACATATTCAAACGGAAACTGATGTATGAAGTATGTGTGTATTCCCGTGACATACATTATACATTTACATGTATATTCTGCGCAAATGCTATATTGATGACGTATGTATAGTTGAACATTTTAGCAGTTGCAGATTAGCGCAGACCACTTTTTCGTTTGTGTGAAATTTCATTAAAACTGTTTACCTAAAGTTGTGTTCTTATCAATTATTGTCTCCCGGGTGAGTCTGATTACATTTTTACAGGACAGAATGCACATCACATACACTGCGCGACAAATGCTTAGGTTCATGGATATTCTCCTTTAAAATTATATAATTTCGATGTACTACTCTGATCGGAAATAGTTTTTAAATAATGCTCTCTCAATTAACGGTTATTTTAGTAAATATTGCAATTCTATCAAACAACTGGCATAGCTAAATTAAATTGAAAATCGCAATTTCCACTGCGAGAATTGTATAGGTTCACTTACTTTAAAGAGTTATCTCGTCCTGGTGAGAAGTTTTTGTGTAAACATTTTTTTCGCGTTGTACTCTGTGAGTCATATAGTGGATAATGTCAAAAGGAAAGCAATTTTCTGCCGAGGAATAGGCGACAATTTCCATACTAAAGCAAGAAGGATATTCAAACCGACAAATTGCAATACGGATTCAGCGGAGCTCGAACGTTGTTAATAATTTTATACGAGATAGTGAAAATGATGGCCGACGATACGCAGGAGGCAGAAAAAATCGATTTCCGGTGCATCAAGGCGACGTCTTTTAAGAGAAGCCTCGAATTCGCTTCTTACTGTGCGTAAGCTTGGGGAGATTTTGGTATTATCAGCAAGTGTAAGGACCATCCAACGAGTTCTTAGATCTTCTTCTTGTTTGAAACGTTTACGGTTAAAGAAAAAAACAGCCTTAACCCCGCAACATCGCCTACAGCGCCTGGAATTCGCCTCAAGTTTTATGAACTGGACATCACAATGGAGGCAGGTAATATTTACGGATGAAAAACGGTTTTGTGTAGACGGTTCAGATGGGTACTCCTACTATTATCATGATATTAAGAAGGAACCTATGTACCTGTCGCCATCACTCCTGAATAGGTCCCGTTATGGTTTGGGGAGCCATATCATATCATGGAACTATCGACTTGGTCATCATACGAGGTTGCCAAACGGGTTCATCTTATAAACAGCTCTTAGAAGAGGAAATCCTTAAGATAAATGTCATGTACGGAGGCGATCCTCGGATATTGCAACATGATCTTGCTCCAATTCATACAGCGAGGGCGGGAATTAAGACAGCTTGGTCTAAAATACCGATATCCGTGCTGCATTCATTACACGATTCCCTGCCTCGAAGGCTTTATGAAATTATAAATAAAAATGGCGGAAATACACACTATTAGATTACAACGAGACCGAGTTCTAATCGTGCGAATAGCACGATGAGTGTATACCCTATACCCATGTACAGATCTAGAAGGCACGCAAAACCCATAAATTCAATTTCATCTTTTTTTTAGGGAAGGTAGGGGTAGATGGTTCAGACTGGCACATATTTAATATTATAGCAAGGCATCTAACAGCTACCATTTGATACTAATTAGAAGTTTTTCGCGACATTCTAGCAAAAGTTATGGTTGAATATAACTTTGTAGGGGAGGTAGGGGTAGGGGTAGTCGCATGTTCTCCACTTTCCACCAACTTCAAGCATATGTCACAATTAGGCATTGATGAAAATTTCAGGTCGCTAGCGATATTCTGTTGAAAAATATGGGCGAATTAAACTATCATGGAGGGGTCGTTTGTATGGGAGGTAGGGGAACCCTTGGTCCGATTTGGCCCATTTTCAATACCATCCAAGCTTTTATCAAAACAATCATCTGACCTAAATTTTAAATTGCTAGCTTCATTATATCGGGAGTTATCGTGCGAACTGACAGACACACGGACGGACAGACAGACAGACAGACAGACAGACAGACCGACGGACATGGCTTATTCGAATCAGGGACCGACCCTGATTATTTATATATATATACTTTGCCATACCTCCGGTGGCTCCCATCTTATGGGTATAGGGTATAAAAAGTGCTCTTGTTTTCTTCGTATTTATCCTCTTTCATACTTTTCTGAAATATTTTTCAGCGAAAACATTATGTAAAACGGTAAATTCGTCCCTGAACCTAAGCAATGGTCGCACTGGAAATTGACTCTTTGAATGAAATAAATTACTGTAATTTAAGGTAAATGTCCTGTAGGGATTCAGTCCATTCATTTTCTTTGTGATATTTACTAGTTCCAAAAAAAACATTTCTTGAACCGGTAAGCTTTAATTTTACCGTTTCATGGAAGGAAATATGAGTGAACCTAAGCATTTGTCGCGCAGTGTATATGTAAGTATGGTAAGTTGTTTTGTTGACCAAACACGCGATTTTACTTATACCATCCACCAAAAGGGGAAAATATTAAAATTATGGAACCCATGTATCATAAATGTAAAACGATATTAAATATTGTGAAACTGTTTTATCATGGATCTGTCGATGACAATAATTTTATTATGGACACAATAGGATATGCTTCTTCCTCCACCCAAAGATAATAAAATTGTATCACATTTACTTTAAACAGTATTTACACATTTAAAAAAAAATTGACTACAAAACGAAATTGAAAGGAAATTCCCATACCTATTATTTGGCCAATACCATTAGTCCATCGCGATCTTTTTTTTTCTAAAATAATTTTATGATTTAATCCAACCGTTGTTATCTCGAAACGTACTTGGTGAAATCGTTTTCATGCAAAATAAATATGAAGTACGATTAGCAAACCCTGAATACAATACATTAAAAGTGTTTTAATGGTCATTAATTTGCTACAATCTTTTTTAAACGAGTTTGCAAAAAGTCATGTGACTGACTTACAGGGTATGAATGAATGAACAACGGCGTACGGGTTAATGATCATGTGACTTGTCGGTTGTTGAAGCCGTTGATGCTTTCGAAAGTCTTCGCCTCATCTCAATTGATGCTCAAATCTTTGATGTGATGCATTACATAGGTACAAGTGGGAACCTCCCAATAAAAGATACTTCTGCCAAGTAGTAGACAATAATAAAATAATTTGAATAAATGCTAATTCTTACGGAGAAAATGTAGATTTCAATTTACCGGAAAGTCTCGAATTCGAAGGTCTTTCGAGAACATTCATGCAATTTCCATTGGCCACAGCAGGAGCGAAAACAAACAAATTAAACAAAATATGGACATCGAGCGGCGAAAATCATGTACACTAGTCGGCATATGTATTTTGACATCTGGCACTATCGAGCCCAGACACTGATTTTGTTTAACTAGATCGAATAACGGTAAATTTCTTATAAGGAAATCAAAGTACATATCAATAGCAATAAATACACTCAATATTTTTCCTGTCCGCAGAAAATTAGGGTTAATTTTGGTTCGATTGTACCAAAGTGCAAAACTTTAGGGGCAGTTTGAATTGAATTGAATCCGAGCTAAAATTTTCCATAGTTTTTTACACATACTGTTTCAAAACTGTTAGACATAATTGAGCTTGATGAAAATGATCTAAGGAAGATATGATCGCAAAACTATGCGCTAATTTTTAAAAGCAAGCAAAGCTTGGCAGAAGTTTGAGAAAATTGAGATGGAAAAATATATTGTTTTTGGGTCAAATCACAAAAATATGGCTTTGAAGCTCTATAAAAACCAAACCTCTAATCCGATTTTAGTGTGGGTAAATTTATTTTTTATGTAAATTTGTTGGCTGTAACAATCATCTTAGTTTCCTATTTTACTACACTCTAAAAAAAATTCATGTAAATTTACCCTGATTATAAATGGCACATGAAAAGCATCTCTCTACAGCAGGGATTCCCAAACTGGGGGGAAGGGCGGCGTGAGTACAACTTATATAACGCTGTAACCAGTGCCGGATTAACCACGTGGCAGAAGGTAGCAAATGCCACGGGCCCCGCGCTTTTAGGGGCCCCGCGTTTTTCTCAAACATAAATTATGCCAACGAAATTCTACAAGCCAGTTCCTTCTAAATTGATATAACACGTTATAGTAGAACAATTTACGTCAGGGTATTCCAAAATTATAGCAAGGTTAAAATTAAAATACAGAAATATTTCTTTCTGTATAATTCATGATGGCATTCCCGTAAGTTTACGTCGGCAGTGTTTCAGATTCACATTCTAGAGGGGACATAAGATTTTTGAAGTTTGTGTTGGGGTATTTGCACACATCCATAGAACTTGGAAATTACAATTATATCTCTCATCCACAGTACGTTATGAAAAGTGGGGGCAAAATTACCTGCTTAAAAAATGATTCAAAATTGTTTCACAAAAATTTTGTTTTTCATTTAAGTGTGTAAGATTTCCAAGATTTTTTATTTAAATTAGTGAAACCGAATAAATGTAGGTGTTAACGTAAATTTGCCCTTCTGGTATGCTCTACGTTAGTATATTTATTATGAGCCTTCTTTAGCTAGATGTTTGGTTGTGACCTTTTATGAACCTAAGTAACCCTGAAAAGGGACAATTCAACCGAAAGCTATATTACTAAGCAACACTTTTAAAATGAAATATTTTCCCATATTCTATCACTTTTCGGAAAATGTCGAATTTGTAAATTTTCAGAGGTCGTCCAAAAAGGGACTTCTAAAATACATTCTTCTTTGTCAAATAAATATAATTTATCTTCAAAAATTTACTGTTTTACTAATTAAAATAAAAAACTTGGCAAACTTACACAAGTCAATGAAAAACATTTTGTGAAACAATTTTCAAAACAGATTATTTTTGCCCCTATTTTTCATAATGCTTTGAGAGGTACGCCACTGTGCATGAGGGATATAATTGTTATTCTATATTCTATTGATATCAGTAATCGCATACTCACTCTTTTGATTTTTGTCCCGCTAGAATGTGAATCTGAGCCACTATGCGTGGAAGATAATAATCTTCTTCTTTTTAGAATGATTTTTCCCATTAATCAGAATAAATTTGTAAATTGTAAATGCAGAGTGCTGAGAGTCCACAGAATCACGAGCACAATGGTTTACCAAACACCATACTTTTAAATATCATAATAGCATTTCTTTTATTGCACATTCATCGCATAATGCAAGGCTGTAATTCCGATATTTGCTAGCAGCTAGCCGTTTTCCTAAACCCCTTAAGAAATGACTAATAACACCGAAATATTAATTTTAGAACCAACAATAAGGTGAATCGAAGTTCAATAGGCCCCGGGCTCAACATTTGCCACGGGCCCCGCGCTTGCTTAATGCGGCACTGGCTGTAACAATAAATTTATTTTTATTCTAGCTAAGAGCCTCTACCCAAAAGAACGCTGGAAATATTTTGGGCCGAAATCACTTGATGATATTGACGTCTAGACTCGTGTGGAAATAATTTTCTTTTGATTTCTTTTTATTTATTTATTAGAACACCTTCCAAATGTGATAGCTCTAGTAATAACAGCTCTTTACTTATCGCTAAGCCAAAAATATATATCTTGTGTTAGGATAAATTATTTCGGCAAAAGTCAATTTTCAGTTAACATTTGCGTCTTGCGTTTCGCTGTCCAAATCCACACCAAAAATAAGTCTAGTTACTATCGTGAAGATAGCCTAACTTCCAACGAAACTCACGTTGCGTACTTTTCAAAAAAGTCCAAAAGTTCCAAACTTGGGCTCCACTAACCAACAATTGTGCTTTTCTATGCAGGATTGAGATATGGCTGGACAATTTTGTGGGTAGCTTGGAGTAGGTACATATCTGGATTTATTAATGAGGCAAATCTGTGCATTGGAGTTGGTCATAATTTATATTACAACAAAATTAATCTTGAATTCTGTCCAAATTGTCCACATCTGTTTTCGGGTTTCCACCACATTTTCTCGAGTGGCATCCGTCCCACCAGATTTGGCAAAGGGGGGCGCGGACTGAAAAAGATTGGGAACCACTGCTCTACAGGGCAAAATTACAACGAAGTGTATTTTAAAAGTTTAGATAGCTAATGTTGTAAAATACTACTTCTGAATTGTTGTAATTTCGCGTATTTATGGAAGTATTTATCTTTCAAATCTGACTCAATCGTGCTACTCTGTGTAATTATTATAAATAAGAAGTGTAAAATCACACTTTTTGGGGGGATGAGCACAAAAGAGTACTTCCAATTACACCAATTTTCACATGCATGTAACTCATAAATGAGTTTTGTATAACTAGCATTAACCACTCTTATAGGTTGTTTGCGACATTTCATTTACCTCTTTACGCTCTAAAATGCCTAATAAATTACCTGCCCACAGTGGGATTCGATCCCGCGACCCTATGATTTGAAGCCCTACCTACTACACCTCACAAACTACGGAACGACGTTTGTAATTTACACCATATCTTACCTGGCACATAGTGCGGAATTAACTTAGGATTTCCAGTGATTTTGGTGTAAAATTAGAAAATCATGATAATCTGTGTATTTATAAAATACGATGTTGATATTTACCTTGATATTTACATAAAATCACATTTGTATAGTATAAGTTTTACACAAAAGATATGTAATTTTAGTGCAGCGGTTGAATGTTACATATTTCGTCGTAAATTTGACACAGAATCTGATGGAAAAGTACTGCAATTTTATATATACACTCATATTTGTGTAAGATTACTTTAAAAATGTAGGAATGCTAAAAAAAAAATTGCGATACACAAAGAATGTGTAATTTTTGCACTGTTGTTTAATTTTACAATGCTTTTACACAGATTTTACACAGAATTCGAGAGAAATTTACAAACTTGTTTTTAGAGTGTAGTCCAGCTTTGGAGATATTGAGGTTTAAGTGGTACAAGAAAATGATTTTTCAAAAATGTTCAAATGCCTGTGGCAGCTAAAGGGTTAAGAGTTGGGTGTATTTTCGGTACACTTTTTTTTTGCTGGAAATCACATGAGGATTTACAATCTGGTGCATTTATGCGGCAGTTTCCGGACACCCTGTATAATACCGAGAAAGGGCGTCATTATACTCGCACCATATCAAAGTGACCCAAAACAACTTTTTTCTAGAAGTTAGTTTTGATCCGATTGGGCTGATTTTTGGTGGTTAGTAGTATAGTGGCCACCCCCCCCCTCCTCAAATTTTCGGGAGTTATGGACATGCCCATTAGCAAAAATCTAATGGAGGGAAGGGGGGGGGATGGATGGGGGTAATGAGTGTCCTTAATCGAAGGAACACCATTTTTAGCTAAAAAAAAATGCTAAACTTGATTTAATATTCACCCAAAATTTCCATTGCTTACCTTTCGTTTCGGTAGTTACGGTGCATTTTAAAACGGTCCAAAATTGAAATACCCTAATTTATATTTTGGCCTATTTTATATATTTATAAAACACACTCTTATTTTATTAACTCCATGGTTAAAGCAACGAAAACCAACTGTCATCAAGCTAACACCCATTGAAAGCAGTATAAAAATGCTAACCCTCAATCGGTTGTTGCTGTTAAATTAAGTTATTAAATTAAAGCAATAAGATTGAAATCCTAACACAAAGTTGGTGGGTTTTCAAAAAGTCGAAGTACATATTGGCAATTGTGGCAGTTCTGAAGCCGTTTTTGGTAGTTTTTAAAATTTGTCTTACAAGACACATAAAACGGTACTTTTCAATTTCTTCTTTCTCTATCTTGCTAAAAAAAGAGGTGACATTGATTGGCCACCCAGATGTCCAGATTTTGCTCCCACTGACTTTTTTGTGGGGTTATTTGAAAAGCAAATTGTACGGCAGCAATCCTCGGACCATTGACGAACTCAACGCAAACATTAGTGCCGAAATCAACGCTATACCACCGGAGATGCTCGAAAAAGTGAAAACGAAGGAAAAAGGGGGTAATTTTGCTGTGACCAATAATGGCGGCCACTTGATTGATATAGTATTCTAAAAATAGTCCAAGTGAATTGTAAATAAAAAGTTTTTTTTAGCAAAACCTAATTTGGAGGTTGTGTTTATGTGGCGATCCCATGACCCCATGCATGATCCAATTGCATTCATTTTTACATGATGCCACATGAAACAAATGCATTTTCATGAGTTTTGGTTGAAATTAGTTCACAAATAAAAACACGTTTATTAGAAAACCCTTAATTGGGGAGTTGGCTTTGTATGGCAGCCCCATGATCCCATCATGCGATTTCATCCATTTTTACATATGTTTTGTGATCTCGATAGGGACCCATTTATCGGAAGTTTGGTTGAGATTGGTTTATAAACAAAAAACTTGTTCTTAGAAGAACTTAATTGGGAGCGGTGTTTGTATGGCAGCCCCATGACGCAGTGATCCAATTTCGGTGATTCAAACATTCAAACAGCCTGCGGCAGAAAAAAACTAGACTGAGGCTAATTTCGGGCGCGGCCGAAATTTGGATACCCTTCGCTCCCCTCGGGCTAAACGTTTCTTTCGGGCTTCCCTACGACTTGTATTTAATCCCCCCCATTCTTTCCTTCTGTCTTCACATAAGTTCGGTTGCGTCGACAAACCAATATATTTGTGTGGGGTTTGGTTGGAATAAGTGCGCGCTAACAAAAACATTTACTAAGAAAATTTAATTGGGGGATGCGGGAGCATGGCCCCATAGTACGATCCCATTTGTTTTGACCTTTTAGTTGCTTTGATAAAGACACATTAATTCAAGGTTTTGTGAAATCGGTGTGAAAAATGTTTCTTAGAAGAACCAAAATGGGGGTTGGGTTTGTATGGCAGCCCCATGACCCCATCGTCCGATTTTATCCATTCTTACATATATTTTGTGTCATCAATAGGAATACATTTTTGTGAAATTTGGTTGAAATTGGTGTACAAAAAAAAGTTTTTCTTAGAAGAACCTAATTTGGGGGGTTGGGTTTGTATGGCAGCCCCATGACCCAATTGTCCGATTTGATCTATTCTTATACCTATGTTTTGTGTCATCGATACAAATAGATTTGTGTGAAATTCGGTTGAAATTGGTACACAAATAAAAAAGTTTTTCTCAGAAGAACCTAATTTGCGGAATTGGGTTTGGCAGGTATCGTATGGCAGGTATGGCAGCCCCATGACCCCATTGTCCGATTTTACCGATTCAAACATACAAACTGCCTGCAGCAAAAATAAGCATTTGTGCAAAATTTCAGCTTCATAGCTTTTAACAGACAGACAGACGGACATACTGACATCGCCCAATTGACTCCCCAAGTCATGCTGATCATATACACAAATGGCCAAAAAATAAGTACACCCATACGAATTTTTGTTATCACCCTGTAGCAAAGTAGTTATTTGAGGAAATAAAATCATATGGAAAGATTGAATTACTTAATTGGTGAGGAATCAAATAATATGTAAATTAGCGTATTATAATAAATAACAGCTTTTATTTACCTTGAAAAAGTACGAACTGCCTAAAATAGGCAGGACAAAATAATAAGTACATGTCAGTTAGTTTGATTAAAACTTGTTTTAATTAAAATATTAAGTTCTATCGAGTAATTCGACAAGAATTTAATTTACAGTATAACACGGTTATAACGCTCACGCATATAACGATTTCACGGTTTTAGCGCCATTTTTCCTAGTCCCCATAATTTAGCCATGCATTAAGTGCAAATATTTCACGGTTATAGCGCAAGTCTTATAACGCTATCACGGTTATATCGCTCCAAATTGTCAGTCCCCAGACATTCATTTACACTTTTATAACGCATTACGAACAAATAAAAAAAAATGCCCGGCTGTTTACAAAGAGCTGGAAAAGGTGCTATTAGAATAGTTTCGCCAAATTCCTGTTCTCCTATACACAAATGCAGATGGAAGTGACAAGTTGGAACCGCTTGTGATCGGAAAGTCGCAAAAGCCTCGCTGCTTTAAGGGTATTCAGTATTTTCCGTGTGAATACAAAAATCAAAACCGGGCGTGGATGACAAGTGGCTTATTCGTAGAATGGCTGGGTAAGTTATACCGGAAAATGGCAAGACAAAATCGACACATAGCTCTTTTCATTGATCACTGCCCTGCTCATCCTACTAACGTCGATTATTTGAGCAACGTCAAAGTGATATTTCTGCCACCGAATTGCACTAGTCGCCTGGAACCCCTTGACCAAGGGATTATTAAAGTTTTTCAGCAAAACTATCGGCGAAGCATTTGTTTCATTCTAAATATTTTTATAGCGCTTTCACGTACATACCGCGCATTTCGGCTGGTCCCTTCAATAGCGTTATAACCGTGTTTTACTGTATTTTATTATTTAAAAGTAAAGGGTCCATTATTTTGAAAGAAAAAGAGTTTTTTGATGGCCCTCTGGAGATAATTCTTATGGCATGTTCCCATACATCCATATATCCAGTTACTTCCAGGAAATTCCGTAATTGGTCCGTTTTGTGAAAACTGTGTTTCTGGTTCATTGATTCAACTCTCCCTAAACATTCCGGATTTAATTTAACTCTAGTAACAACGTGAAAAGCCACCCGATTTGGTTGAAGCGGATCCTTGACCAGTTTGTGAGGTATGGTTAGGGTTAATATCCTGCTGAAATCCGCATTTAAAGTGTATGGGCTCATCAGTGAAATATTCTAGGACTCTCAACTAACATTTCTTATATGGAAATTGCCTCAAAGTAACGGTTATTAGGTCTATTTGAACGAAACCAAACTATGAAAATTAAACCATATAGACCATGTTTTTTCGCCTTCATGGGAAATAGCCAGTTGATGTAGCGTATATCATATTATTTTTTCCTGAATGAAGAATATTACGATAAGATTAGTTCCCAATCAAATTTATTGCGAACTCATAAATAAAACAGAATATTCTGTGAGTTTCCATTGTTCGGTCTCGAACAGGAAGAACTATCCCTCCAAAATTTTCTTGAACCGTCAACACTTTTTGACGTCGCCATGGAAAGTTCTAAACTTTTTATCAAAACTGCTTTACTTATTGTATTCTTCGATTAACTTTTTAAAGGGATTCTATATTTTCAATATTTGCCGCGAAAATCATCAGTCATGTCAAGATAAATTTTCTCGCCATAGTGATAATGAGACCGACAGTTGTCCTTAAGGCCCTTACATGGACACCGCATTAGAAACTGCTTTTATTCACTTTTTAATGAATTCCGCAGTAAATACAATGTTTAGCTGGTTTATTTCGTTATTGAGAGAATAATTTTTCCGCTATTTCAAAGTTTCGAACTTAAACTTCTTTTTTCGTACCTACCATGCGTTTTTCGCCCCTCAAGTATGTATTTTAGTTTGTTTTTAATTTAACGCTTCTTGCATACACCAATGAATAAAAAAACAAATCCTTACGGAAAATAGCAACTTGTTGTCAAAAAATTAATAAAACCGATGGTGTACTTATTATTTTGACCAAGCTGAAAACCCACTTCAAAGCTAATATCGGGAGAAACTAAGATAATAGGGGGATACCATTTAGTTTTTCGGTTCCTTTGGCATTGTTGTATCCTAATTGTTGTAATGGCTATCTATTTGGAGTAATTCAATTTTAAAAAGGGTTATGCAAATTTGACATAAAAAGGTACATGAGGAATGTACTTATTTTTTTGTCCATATGTGTATGTATACTTTTTATATGGTCAGAGATGCTTCCTTCAATGCGTTACAAACTTCATGACAAAGTTAATATGTATACCCTTTTACTCTATGAGCGAAGGGTATAAAAACATAATAGTGCTCAGAATCTAACTGCAATAAAGCTGCTGTTTAGGACCTTAAAAAACTGTTCTTACATCTTTGCAGCTTCTGTTATTTTTACAAGATAGTCTGTATTAAGAGATTTGCCAATTTATGGCTTAATAAGCTTGAATAGGGTGGAGCTTCTTTACGGGATGAATCAATCTTGGTAGGACAGTGCTGATGAACAGACGAAGGCCCGAAACGTCAAAATTGTCGAAAGAAATAAACGTTAAATCTTGGTGGTCCCTTGTAGGATTTAGTTTCAACTTTTAGAAGTCACAGATGTATCTGCTCGTGAAGGTGAATGTGAATGTACTCCCCAATATCCAATCTTTACTTCCCTGTAAAAATAGTCCAATTAATTTAAAATGCATGACTATCGTACTTAATCGTATAATCATATCGCTCAAGTACACATAATATTATAGCATTAAAACCTCAACCCTTTTCGATGCAGATTAAGAAAAGTGAAAGGCTACTAACTTGAGTGTCATTCTGTATTTGTTTAGTGCGTAACAAATTTGAATAAGTCTGGTTTGTATGAATGAGTATGATGTTGTCTACCTTAATAAGTATGTGCCGCATACATTCAATTTATGCAAAAATGACCAGTTAAAGTGATTTGAACGGCCATAGAGTTAACGGGCGAGTAGTTTGAGGCTATAAATAAATTGGGTCTGCTCTACACACATATTGGACTTCATGTACACAGGTCGATATGAATTGCCGCCAATTACCTATATTTTTCGCTAGTTGGCAAACTGTTACTGAAACTACCCACAACTCGCGAACACATTATGGAATTGCGAAAAAAAATATCAACATCTCACACTCCCGAATTATCCGAATCGAGATTAAATGGATATGGCCTTAATTGTACATCAATCAAGTTTTGTTAGAAATCATTTCACTTTCCACGAATCGCTTCAGGTCATATTTCAGTTGCAAAATAGGGGTCTATCGTCTGGATCATGGTACGTTGCTTGTGTATCGGAATCGAAAGCAATAGATATTATGTATTATTACCGAGTAGTAGTTCACCAACAAGTCGGGTCAGTTCGCTTGAAGAGGTTAAAATCAAGCCATTCTAGTATGATCATTACATTATATGTATTTCCTATTCAGCAGCATCCCGTATGCTGTGAGAAAAAAAATTGATCATAGATACACAAGACCATCATCATCTTTGAAATTTTTTTTAGAATATCATTGATATCATCATTATGGTGTTTATTATAACGGATTAGAAAACAATCACATTCCAACAACCTAGGTACACTTTTCCCCTGCACTACCTACCAAAAGGGGCTCATGTCCGGTCGTTTTGATTTTTTGTTTATTTATGTACGTACATATTTTCAAAACATTTTTTATTTACTAGTTGAGATTGTAAATAGTATGCAATTATGCATTTTTCTATAATACTACATATATATAATATATATAATACTACTTATGGATTTCCCATACGGGGATGTGGGCCCGCAAATTTTGAAGGACTTGATTTATATAAAATATATTACGGGGAGTCCGGGAGAGTTGAGCCACTTTGTGCTACATCGCGGATAAAAAGTTATCCATTGGTTAAATTGATGCCATTTATTTTTTATTACATAGTGCGTGATGTTACCTTTAAAATTTGATTGGTATTTATTGATAAAAATCCATAGTGTATGGCACAGATCTCCTTATTCAAAATCCTCAAAATGTCTCAAGTTTCCCCAACTGGCGGGAGAGTTGGGCCACCATAGAGGGAGACATGACAAAATAAATTATTTTTGACGGACATGTTAAAATGTTTTATCGTTCTCATCATATATTATACGAAAAAACGTAATCGTGTTCTTTTTGGCTTTTGACTGGACTAAGAACGTTCAACTGAATCCTAGTATAAATTATGTGATTTTTTTATGTTAATTGCTGGTATGGCTGACTATTCCGAGGAATAGGGAAAAAGTCAGTCATGCTGTGTCACCCATACATGACTAGGGAGCTCGGGAACGTCATCGCCCGACGGTCTTTGTACAGATCCACGCCATGGCGTATCAACCATACCAGGGGCCTCCCTGCGCTGTACGTGGTTTCGCAACTCACCAAAGGCCTGTGCCACAAGGACACTGCCCCCTTGCGGGATCGGTGTCTGGACAAGCAAACCATCTACAGGTATACCGTCAGGGGAGCACCTAGCCTTTCGGCCTTTATCTCCCGGTCCCGCTAAATGTTTGGACCTTCGGCTTTTTACTGACAAGGTGTTGTTGTCAGATGGGGATTTCTCCGTCCGGCGCAGGCACACACCATCAGGAACCCAACCCCGGGGTTGCATCACTAGGTGGATGACTTGGGTAACAACCTCCAGCCACTACGAGTCCAACACCTTGATGGGCAAGGACCATGGTCCCCTGGGCACACCCATCCCCGTAGTTCACTATTCGCTAAAGACTTCTCTATAGCAGGTGTGATCCTCCTTCGGCCCCCTATTGGTTAAGCCTTACGTCGAATTCGGACATGCACATCCCAGGCTCGTTGGACCTGTGACTACGAGCCTGTGTAGACACGTAGCGCTGCTTTTCACATCCAGGTGGCCCCTTCAGTTTACTAGTCAGCAATGCGACTCGGGCAGTGTGGTCATCAATCCACAAACTAGTTAGATATAGGCGCGTAGGCATTTTCCACCAAGGCCGTTCTCCCTAACTAGCCCCTTCAGGACTCGGGTCATGCGAAGCCGTCAACTCCGAAGCTCACACGATTTCCATAAGACGCACTCCCCCACCAGAGGACATCCCAATCGTGCTTGGCCTTTAGTGCTTCCCTCCCGCAATCTATAGGGGGAGGTAGGCACGCCAAGAGCCACCCGTACATAACTCAGGAGCACGGGACCGTTACCGCCCGAATGGTCTTTGTACAGATCCTCGCCATGGCGTATCAACTATACCAGGGGCCCCCTTGCGCTACTAGGTCCGTGGTGTCGTAGCTCACCAAAGATCTTTGTCCCACTACAAACAGCCTTCCTTGGCTGAGTGTCACAAGGACACCGACCCCCCTGCGGGGTGGTGTCTGGACAGCAGGGAGACGATTAAGGGAAGCGAATATCACTCCAAGACGGCCTGCTAGGGGCCCAAAATTGACTGCACGACACCGACAAGCGCGCCTCTTATTGGCTCGAGATCATCTTAGTTGGAGCGATACGGGATGGAACAATACCACTGACGAGTCGAGAATGTGTCTGCATGGCAGTGACAGAAGATGTCGAGTCTTAAGGCGTTCAACTGAGCAATTTGCGCAGTGCTGTTTCACTGAAACGGTTGCATACGGCGGCGGTTCCTATATGATGTAGGCTGGCATTTCCTTGGAGGGAAAAACGGATCTCGTATTCGTGCCCACAGGAGGCCTAGGAGGAGGGCTGGAAGCTTTAATGACAGCAAGAGCAGGCATTACCAAATACTAAAATAATAAATACTTTACTTATTTTCCAACAGTTTTTGTTTTATTTGCAAAAAAAAAAACCTAACCAAAAACCATTTTCATATTTGCTTATTTTCGCTACGATTTCGTTCAAAGAGCATCAATTTTGAAAGTGCTCACCAAATATTGGTTAAAATTGTACCAACGTAAAGCTGAGGCCTTAACCTTTTCAATAACATACGATTTTTATGGATAACGGCTATACTTTTCGAAAAACACGTACACACGCGCTTTTAGGTTGAATCGATAGTTTTGCACCCGAGTGTAGTAACATTCCGGTCAAAAACACTTTTACCAATGCAATGGCATCGGTCTACAGTCTACGAAGCTGTATTTCGAAAGAGGCGCGCTACACTTCAGACCAGAGACCATATTCAAAGACGATGAATGTTGCGTCTTCGCAACCCACATTTTAAAGATATGTGTCTTCCAAAGGAACCAAATGATCGGAGCTGACCTTGACAACCATATTGGCGAGGATTCTATGAGCCAGTGGCGGCTCGTGCTCTGCGAATCTGGGTGGGCCACTAAGAAAAGTATTGATACCCATTCCCCCATACCGATTCCGCCTAAAAAAACAGTAAAAAAATGAGCTCAAATATTGTTCGAAATATATCTCGAAATATTACTGTATACTATTGTAAGAATTAATACATTTGCGTCTTAAATTATCTTGCAAACTACAATAAGAATACGCATAAAAAAATAGTTGGAGTTGATTTTATTTGTGCTCTATGCCAGTATCTGCATACCAAGTTGAATTTTAAAATTGTGAACAATTTTAGGCATTTCATGAGGCTAACAAATATTAAATTATAAAAATCAGGGTTATAATAAATATGTAGTTATGCACTGTCCAGAAAGAACCAACGCAGACGTCTAGAGCGTTTTTGCCATGAGGATGAGAATTGATCACTTTACTGATTTCTGTTATTTACTATTCACTCATGGCAAGTTACACGGTTGAGAAGCGCGTTCAAGTGACAAAACTTTATTATCAAAATCAGTTTTCGTTAAAACAAATTTTACGCCTATTTTGCGGAAATTGGCTCCCAAGATCATGTGGTTTGACCCCTTTAAACATTTTCTGTGGGGGTTTCTTTAGTTGCGATCGACCGATGCTCTTAAAGTCAATATCAATCAACCATTCGCTGAAATTCAGCAGGATCTATGCGAGAGAGTCACTCGGATCCCTGCCACCGTGACAAGCCACGGCGGACATTTGAATGATGTTAAATTCCCTACCCACACAATGGTACATATATGCATCTTTCAAATAAAATAAAAGAATCGTATATACCTCACACATAGCTTGTTTTAGTCCATTTCAATATCTACCCGCCCTTATTGGAAAACCCTATATGTTATTATTATAGAGTAGTTAAAAACCTACAAAACACAAATTCAAAGGATAAACGGTCATGCATGACACTACAATGTATTTTCAATCCAGGAAATGCTAAAACAAATATTCAACAAAAGTTTCCCGTTCGTGCACTAGGCACAATATTTCGGAATGGCACAAAAACAGGCTAAAAACCAAACCTTCAAATTTAAAAACCGATAATGCACGACACTACAATCTGATTTCTGAATTATTCAAAAGTTAAATCCGTGCACGACAATACAAAATGCTTGGGCGCCACAAGAATCAAAAAAGGGCTAAACACTACGATTCAATTTAATTTAACCGAAAACAGCGGCCAAAATTGAAATCCAAATCATCGAAGTCATTATTTTCAAAAAATGGGGTAAGAGTCATAAAATATTCCTTTCCAAATTTTTAGCAAGGAAAAAGTTCATGCACAATTTAACCCCATAATAATTGCATTTATTTTCCTATGAATGAAAAAACAGCTATGTATTTATTTTCATTCACTAACCTAAAAAAAAGTCCGATCTAACACACCTCTCTCTATTATTAATTCGAAAATCACAGAGTGCGAGTTTTGTATGCGAGAAAAAAGACAATGTACGAGATGACATTCTCATTTTTCTCGCATATAAAACTCGCACTCTATAAGTTCGACTGTGTTCTTGAGCTTTTGGGCCGGCCAAGAGGCGGTTTAATGTGGCATTTATTTGTCTAAAATCCCACCAACAATTTCCATGCAAAATTTCCAACAATCCAACAAATAGCATGCAAGCAGGTGGTCACTTGCAGTCAGTGTCCTTAATTTCATGCAACTCGAAGCTTTCAAAGTCAATGGATTTTGCGTATAACCATTGCCATCTAGATGGCGTTAGTAGAACGAAAAAGACGACCTTGGATGAGATAGAAAAACGTAGGTTTTAACCGGCTATGTGAAGTTAGCCAGTCATGTTTTTAAAATTAGGTCCTTTTGCTCGCTGAACCGTTTGTTCAACAGCGGCTACGTTTGTTCTTGATTGTTAACCAATTAATATCGTTTGTGCTTCTCTAATTATTTAATTATAGCAACTTTAAAATTGTGAGTGTGAAGTTAGCCAGTCATTTTTAAATATGGGTCGGAAAGGTATACGTTTAGTATCAATCGAAAGCCAGACGTTTGTTCATTTTGTAGGGCGTTTGTTCATCCTGGAAACGGAAGGATACAGTAATTATTAAGGAAAAAGAGATTAGTTGTGACGTCATCTTCACTCAACCAACGCCATCTACTCAGCTCAGCTGTACGGGCAACCCGTGTCCCGCGAACAATTTATGCAAGATCCACACCATCATCGTACAGCTGAGCTGAGTAGATGGCGTTGGTTGAGTGAAGATGACGTCACAACTAATCTCTTTTTCCTTAATAATTCCTGTATCCTTCCGTTTCCAGGATGAACAAACGCCCTACAAAATGAACAAACGTCTGGCTTTCGATTGATACCAAACCTATACCTTTCCGATCCATATTTAAAAATGACTGGCTAACTTCACACTCACAATTTTAAAGTTGCTATAATTAAATAATTAGAGAAGCACAAACGATATTAATTGGTTAACAATCAAGAACAAACGTAGCCGCTGTAGAACAAACGGTTCACCGAGCAAAAGGACCTAATTTCAAAAACATGACTGGCTAACTTCACACAGCCGTTTTAACCCTATAAAAAATCAAACAATTTAAAGAGTGTTCTCGATAAAAAAAGTAGAAAATTTCATGATGACAAAAGAAGGATAAAAGCCGTGGAACGTTTTTTATATGGAATTTAATAGCAATTTAGAATGAATGAAGCACCCTGATTGATTTTTGAACAGTATGTGCTTTAAATATAGGTATGTGTTTTTTGGAATATATTTAGTGGTATGTTTAATAAATAATATTTGGGTGGGCCGGGCCCACCTGGCCCACTGTGACGAGCCGCCACTGCTATGAGCCGATGTAAGAAAGCGTACAATCTTCTTATATCCTTCGCTCTATGAGTGAAAGTGTATATTAAATCAGTCATGAAGATTGTAACGCAATGAACGATAAGTCCAGTCACATTAGCATTTCAAATAGAAAAAAATAGAGTAAGACTAATTTTTGTTGTTTTTGAATCAGTGGGCCAAGTCCATTTTGCTAAAAAAAAGGACGGATACTCTTTAATCCCTGACCGGAGGTCGGCATGCGGGGTATCATATCAAAGAAGACGTCGAGTACATTACATATCCGGTGTTTGTTTCCTGTTTCAAGGACCCTAAATGGAATAAATCGAGCTTAAACGGAAAATTAGTGTTTCCGTGTATCTTTCCAAAGCCATAACTACGAGAATAATTCAAGTTGTCAGTACTTTTATCACTTTTCATAATCTATATTAGCTGCCGATTCTACGATGAAATTCGCAAAGAAAAAGTTGATCGGAAAGCTCTGAAAAAGGACATAAAAGGACACTAATTGCACACCTTAATCGAACGTGAGCATGCGGGGTGTCATATCAAAGAGGATGTCAAGTACATTCCATATCCGGCATTCGTTACTTGTTCCAAGGACCCTCAAAGAAGAAAATTGGGCTCAAATGAAAAATTTTCGTGTTTCCCGTATCTGTATCTTTCTAATGCCATAATTTTCCATTTAAGCCCGAATTATTGCATTTAGTGTCCTTGAAACAGAAAACAAGCACCAGATATGCAATGCACTCGACGTCCTCTCTGATATGACCCCCCACATGCCCAGGTTCGATCAAGGTGTGTAATTAGTGTCCTTTTATGTCCCTTTTCAGAGCTTTCCGATCAATTTTTTCTTAGCAAATTTAATCGTAGAATCTTCAGCTATTAGATTCGTGTGATGAAAGTAGTGACAACTTGAATTATGCCCGTAGTTATGGCTTTGGAAAGATACTCGGGAAACCCGAAAATTCCCCATTTAAGCTCGATTAATTCCGTTGAGGGTCCATAAACCGGGAAATAAACATCGGATATGTAATGTACTCGGCGCGGCGTCCCCTTTGATATGATATCCCGCATGCCGACCTCCGGTCAAGGATTATCCTTTTTGGGACCTTTCCGATTAAAATTTTTTTTTACCAAAATCAGTTTTAGATTCCTGGAAGCCCACTGATTCAAAAACAACAAAAATTAGCCTTACTCTATTTTTTTCTATTTGGAGACCTGAATTGGGATATTTTGACTGGACTAGGAAGCATCACCGACCATTTAAATGTTTATATAATATTGCTCAGTAGGACGAGGGGAGTCGGTTGATCGATGTCTGTATGTTTGTCTGTTCGTCTGTTGCAGCGCGTTTTCCTCGGCCGCAATAAAAAAATACAGATCTAAAATTTTGCACACATGCTTATTTTTGTTTGGCTTTTTGTATGTTTGAATTGCTATTAAATCGCACCATTTGGGCACGATGCTGCCATACAAACTAGTGATGTGCGGTTCCGGGTATCTTTTGAACCGGTTCTCAGAGGAGCCGGGTATTTGGACCGGTTCCGGTTCCAAAATAAAAAAGTTTAAAAATACGAATTCTAGGTTTTTGTCATGTTGTTATCAGTACAACATTTTCTGTTTTCTCTTCACTTTGTAAAAATAAATCTGTTATTAATGTTTAGCCCTCGACAAATACACGTGAATATGTACACAAACTTCCATTTTTTTTTTTACATAATCACAAGATATGCGGGTAATTCCCAAGCGCTAGTTTTAAATCCACCTGCTGACAATGGCTTTATTCAGTCGTCGTTACATTAAAACAATAAAAATATCACTATCGTATTCTGCGTGTACATGGCTACCTTTAGAATTCAGTAGATAAAATTTTTAATTACAAAAACACAACAAAAAATAAAACACATGTTCCTTAAACTCACCAATAAACCGTGCGCGAAGAATATATACGAGACGAACAACAATCTAACAACCCAACACGTCTACAAATTACATTCACCGCATTGCATCACGCTACAACAACATACAGCACAAATAAATTTCCCGTCGGAACCGAGAGTCCATCGGTAGTAAATGCCGGTTCTGTGGAACCGGGCTTGCGCCGGTTCTGCTAGAACCGAATATCGATTCTGTGGAACCGGACTAGGTGTCGGTTCTCTTGGAACCGGACTAGGTGTCGGTTCTCTTGGAACCGACGCACGCTCGGTTCTCTTTAGAACCGGTCGGGTCGGTTCTTTTGGAACCGGGGCACCGTTCTTTGTAGAACCGATCCGGCCGGTTCTTGTTAGGGATCGGGTACCCGGGTCCGGTTCCACGGTCCCGTGCATCACTAATGCAAACCCAACCCCCCAAAATTGGTTCTTCTAAGAAAACTTTTTTATCTGTGCACCTATTTCAACCAAACTTCAGACAAATGTCTCAGATAAAAGTTGTGAGCTTAAAGGTTTTTCGTAACTGAGTGACCATTTTATAGCATTTGAAACCTTTAAAATTACAAAGGAATCCAGTTAAAAATTGTACCAAGTAACACAATATGATAACTTGGAAGAAACCGAGAGTTTAGGGGTTTTCTCAGGAAACTGGCTTCGGTCGACTTCATTTTTCCTACAGAATCGCAGAAAAAAACGAGGTGAAATTGGCTATAAATGGCAAATTGAATTTATTGTTTTTGCCAGACTGAGCTGCCTCAATTTAAAATGAATGGTATTCTACATAGTCTAAGATAGGCATTCCCTTCTGGTGAAAACCGTCAGAAAAAAAAACAGGAACTGATATTTATAGACCATTTTCACCAAACCCTTTTATAAGTCCTTCTCTATCGGCATTAATAAACCTACGTAAAAAGGTTCGAAGTCGAACATTGGGATTATGGGACTACCATAGAGGCGCCACAACAAAAACTTGTTCTTCTGATAATCTTTTTTTAATTATGATCCAATCTTTGCCAAACTACACCTAAATGTGTTCCTACACTGAACCAAATGTTTACATAATAGGCTGAGACAACTCGACATTAACCTTGGAATAAATGGATTACTACAGTCCTTTTTCTTATCTGTTTTAGATCAAACTGGCTATATAAATCCAGATTTGCAATCCTGAGGACCCTGTGCTATCTATTTGGCGAGCTAAAAAGGGCCTTTTTTCGCTCTTTTTTTACATTTTTTTAAATATTATCTAAACTGGTTGTTTTGGAGGAAAATGGTTTGCGATACTTTTAAAGTTTATAAAATGTCCAACAAAATGAGGTTTAGCCAATATCGTAAGCCAAATACTTACTTAGATACATCTCTCCAAAGATGGAACTTTTCTAAGAAAATTGTGAATTTTAAGTTTTCGTTATGTTGCAAATTAAGTATCGGCGTAATGACGCATCGTACAATTAAATCTGTGGAATAGGTTTTATCAATTAAATCTGTGGAATAGGTTTTATCAGCAATTTAGTAAGCTTAGTTTCAAATAAAAAATGCAGCAAACGCTATTTTCGGTCTTTTCGGAAGTGGTAATTTCGAATAAGCCCCTTACCCTCCAATGTGCCTTTTTTCATAATGACACTGCAACATATTATCAGAGAGGCTATTATAGGGTTGTACCAATTAATATAAGGGATTACGAGTGTCGATCGTACTAGGAATTCCTCGGTCTTCCAGTGCTGTCTATTGTCTTTTCAACTATATATAATAAATACCAGCAGAAGAGAGTTTTTCATCAATTGAAGCAGCGTGTAGCAGGTTTAGGCTTACTTGCAATTAAATTTCAGAAGCGTCAAATCATCGTCGGAATTTCGGAAGATTACGCCGATACTGGCCGTAACACCATTTGAGTTACTTGACCAAGAAAGTTATCATCACCGAGACCTACTTGTTTTATTATGACTGGCTTGGGCTTTCATATGAACAACATTCACTTCGAGAAAAGGATAGCGAGACGTTCCTAGATTCACATCATTCGGATAGGAACTTGTAAATTTTCCCGGCTCTATAATGTTCATTCACTTGTTCAATCGGTGTACAACCTCTGGTCTATTGTAGATGGGGAGTACAAGTTTCAACAACTAAAATAATAACTAATATTTTGCTTCGAAAGCAAACGTCTTTTTTTTTTCAGAATATGCGATCCCCGATGAAATTCCCGGAGCTGGGTGAAAGGTGTCCCATCGTAAGAAGATGTTACAAAGATTGGGCTTAACAGCCTGAGATAGACCGACAATAAAATAAAATTACCTTTTCTTGTCCGTGCACTTTTAACAATAGTGGACGATTCGTTTTAAAATGACCAATTGTGCTTCAACCTACTCTGCAAATCTTATTACAGTAAATTATCGGATGATTCATATGTGTCTAATCCTGCAACCGGGAATAAAAGGATATCACACTTCATGTAATGGGAATCCTGGCTCTGGCTTTATTTATGGGCAATTAGTCACAAATTAGGCGACATTTATTACTATTTACTTAGAGGCCAAGTGATATCTTGTCATTCGGATAGAAAAGCGGCAGTATCCTAAATTGTATGTGGACCCGAACCCCGAAAGTTAGATAAGGATAGACTGGTAAATTAGGTGATTCAGATAAAATTTCCGTGAGAAATTGAATTACATGCAAATTTGACCATCAAGCTTCAAGCAAGTTCGATTGGTTCGGCCGGCATTTTCATAAAATATTCTCTAGATTCAAATGTAGCGGTTTGTTTTTGTGGTGTGGGTCATCGTTGAATGTAGGTTAAGGGTCAGGCGCATTGCTTACTTGTTTTGCTGGAAAATAACTTGGGGTTGACTGTGGTTCTTCGTTTTTTGTGCGCTGGGAAGACAAAAGGTTGGAACCTTTGGAGCTTAATGTAGGGCGCGTTTTTAAGCCGATAGTTAATTTCGAACATACAAAAAACTTAAAATTAATAAGTTTTGTAAAAAAAGCTCCAATTTCGGACTGATGTATCTAGGTAATTATTTGAACTAAAATATTGACTATTATTTAAGCAAAAGAATACTTACTTGCTTAGTATCAATACTATGAAATTATTTTCATTGAACTTGTGAATTGAAGATGTTCACTAATTTAAGAAAAACTTTTCACTAACTGTGATAATTTTATAAGAAGTAACTGAATGTAATCATCATAAATAAACTAACGATTGAAAATCTGTCAAATTTTATAAATATTTTCAGAAAGGGTGATTTGTATGAGGCGTCAAAGTTGAACGAATCGACGAAGCATGACCTTTCCGTACTAAAAATAAGCATGACCTTCCATGGTTAAGGACCTTGTAAAGAAACGGGTCTCATTATTTCAGAGTCTTTCAAGTTCTTCTTTTTCTTCTCAGTACCGTATAGCCCCTTGTGGGGCCATGGTGCGTTAACTTAGCCGTTTATAGGCAATTTCGAGTCAACGTTACATTGCATATCATTTCGGAGTGTATATAATGTTGTAAGCACTATATATTTCCATTCACATGTACGGAAATTTTGGACCACGCCGAGATTCGATCTCCGGACCTCTAGATTACTAGCATCGTAGAGTGCGACTCAACCAAGTGAGCCACAGAGCGGGTCTTTCAAGTTATTAAATCAAAATTTATTTTCTAATCATACCAGCAAAGAAATTTAGCCACTGTTAATACTTTGATAAATTTAGAGGAAATCTTTTTAAAACCGTTAACCATATGTCAATCAATAAAGGATTTATAAATATTCTGACGATGCTACTTTGCTAAGATGAAAGTGACAGAGGAAACAAACTGATTTCGCAAGTGGAATATGCAGTCCGAGATGCAAAAAATGCACTGAAAATAGACAAACTACGCTTTAAAAGGCAGGTTGAATGTATCAGAATGCAGAAGAAAATCATTTTCATATCCATTTTAAAAGTTTGACTCTAAAATTAGAAAAAAGGAAATAACATGCGTGGCAGTCCACCAGTAAACTGGGGCCGCAGATGTGTGAGTGACATCCAATTTCCAAGATCTAAACTGCTGTTTTTTTAAGGTGTTGAGATCAACAGCACGCCCAGCCATGGCTACTCTAAAATTGGCTAATAGTATTTCTGCGACCGGAAATTTCTACTCCTAAGAAACTCATGATTTTGAAAAAATGTTGGGCTTGCCCCCCCCCCCCCCCCCCTGACCGAAATCCTGGCTACGCCCATGGGTGAAAGGTGTCCCATCGTAAGAAGAAGTTACAAAGATTGGGCTTAACAGCCTGGGATAGACCGACAATAAAATAAAATAACCTTTTCTTGGCCGTCCACCTTTAACAATAGTGGACGATTCGTTTTAAAATGACCAATTGTGTTTAAACCTACTCTGCAAATCTTATTACAGTAAATTATCGGATGATTCATATGTGTCTAATCCTGCAACCGGGAATAAGAGGATATCACACTTCATGTAATGGGAATCCTGGCTCTGGCTTTATTTATGGGCAATTAGTCACAAATTAGGCGACATTTATTACTATTTACTTAGAGGCCAAGTGATACCTTGTCATTCGGATAGAAAAGCGGCAGTATCCTAAATTGTATCTGGACCCGAACCCCGAAAGTTAGATTAGGATAGACTGGTAAAATAGGTGATTCAGATAAAATTTCCGTGAGAAATTGAATTACATGCAAATTTGACCATCAAGCTTCAAGCAAGTTCGATTGGTTCGGCCGGCATTTTCATAAAATATTCTCTAGATTCAAATGTAGCGGTTTGTTTTTGTGGTGTGGGTCATCGTTGAATGTAGGTTAAGGGTCAGGCGCATTGCTTACTTGCTTTGCTGGAAAATAACTTGGGGTTGACTGTGGTTCTTCGTTTTTTGTGCGCTGGGAAGACAAAAGGTTGGAACCTTTGGAGCTTAATGTAGGGCGCGTTTTTAAGCCGATAGTTAATTTCGAACATACAAAAAACTTAAAATTAATAAGTTTTGTAAAAAAAGCTCCAATTTCGGACTGATGTATCTAGGTAATTATTTGAACTAAAATATTGACTATTATTTAAGCAAAAGAATACTTACTTGCTTAGTATTAATACTATGAAATTATTTTCATTGAACTTGTGAATTGAAGATGTTCACTAATTTAAGAAAAACTTTTCACTAACTGTGATAATTTTATAAGAAGTAACTGAATGTAATCATCTCATAGGTTTTATATATATTGTGAAAGTAATGCCAAAACACAACCTTTCTCCAAAAGGTGTAAAATAATGGAAGGCCTTATGGAAATTGACGCAGATACAAGCATTACTCTGCTGGGCACTACTTCTGCTATGCGGTTGAGTGATTCCGGGGCAAACCTAGTTCGCGCCAGAGCTCGACGGTTTCCGGGGGCGAGCAATATAAGGCAGTCCAATTACATTGTGGAGAAACTGAGGGTTGCAAGCTGGAATGTCGGTTCCATAACGTCAAAGAGCGAGGAGATTGAGGATATCATGAAGCGGAGGGGGATAGACATTATGTGCGTGCAAGAGACGAAGTGGCGAAATACCCATATCGGCAGAGCCGGGTTTCGTACGAATTCCATGAAGTACAAATTGTACTACTATGGAATTACAAACCAAAGAAACGGAGTTGGCATTATTCTGGCGTCATCTTTACTTGGCAGCATAATAAGTGTCGCGAAGAGAAGTGATCGCTTGATCAGCATCAAATTGGTTATCTGCGGAAGGGTGTGGAACGTCTGGCATACAAACCCAGCCTCTTTTAGTAGGTTCTTCCAAGTAAAACTTTTTTTGTGGACTAATGTTGGTCCTCACATAACTGCCTTTTGAAGACAAAAAATATATGTATGAAAGAACGTTCTTAAGTGGGAGTTCATTAATTTTTAAAGTTTCTTTCAAAAAATCTTTAAATAAAACGCTATAAAATCGATTTTGTCCGTCAGTTTGTTTGTTCACTAAATAACTCGCGAACGGTTCAACCGATCGTCATTAAATTTGGTTGGAATGTGTAAAATGGTAGTAGTCTTTCGCATGAATACCTTAGAAGTTGGTAGGGCAAAGATAATAGGGTGTCCGGTGCCCCGAAGAGGTGAAATAAGTCGACTTTTTTTAGAGCTTGTAGTACGGAGATGCTTTTCCATAGTAGTTTGTATGATTTGAGTAGTATTCTAATTGAATATAAAAATAATGAAATGAATGGCTTTATACGATATTGGTGACATCTAGCAATTATTGAGAAATGGTTTTTATTGAATAAATGGGGTTCAAATCAAATGCGATAAGGTATCACTTTAAGCCATCATCTATGGGTATATCCTTAACTTCCAGGAAAAAAAATCAAAAGGTAAAAATATGATAATTTGATCAGAAAATTTGTGGAATAAGGTGATACCAATCCTTATCACTCTTTTCTACTATTGTGTTGAACAGTCAGTGGAAGAATGCCTGTCTGTTCGCCTATTTAGTGAACAGCGCCACCGATTGACGTGAGATTTGGTAGAAACGTGTAGATTGAGAGTAGCTTTGGCACGAATAGCCTTAAAGTTAGTAGTGTAAAAATTATAAGGTGTCTCTGTAGGGGCGTATATAATTTTACGTTGCTCGGGTAATGTGTGCTTGTTAGGTGCTGTTTTATGTCATAAAAGGCAAATGTAGTGTGTTATTGATGGGTTGTTTATGATTTACTTTTCATTAATTCAAAAGTACCTCTTCCATTAAACAATTAAGCGTCTCATTTTACGTATACCCTCCTTCATTCTCTCTGGTGGGTACTCATATTAAAGGGCTGATAGGGGGTTTTGAAACCCGGTAATTTGTTTCTGATTTGAAGCAACGGTAACAGTGTTAGGGGATGCTAAAGTCAGATTTACGGCACACCTAATTTAGTCTAAATATTTTTTTGGCAATCTAAGCTACTTTTTATATGGTCCGAGATGCTTCCTTCAATGGGTTAGAAACTTCATGACATTCTTCATTCTACGAGCGAAGGGTATACAAAACAAATCAATCTTTTAGTCCCCGAATTGCAATATTCAGTCATATTGCGTATATAATTATGTATTAAGTAGCAAACTGCGTCATAAGTGATCAGTGATCTCTGGTCTCAAAGGCTCACTTTGTAGTAATAAGATACTTTTCATGTTTGCTAATATATGTGATGTATTTCATTTATAGTAACTCGTTATATCGATAATAAATTCTCACCACACTCGTAAGACTATGCATAGTGAAGGCCCGATAATCCGAACCTCGACAACTCAGATTTAGATTCGGAATTAAGACCAAAATTTGTTTAAATTTTCAAAATAGTAGAATATTGTCGGTTTGGTTCTTGCGTACTAGATATTTGGAAAGAAAGCTGTTCATTAAAATTATATGTATTGTTATTGTTATGATTTACGATAAATACTGTCTGTCCGCCATGGTGGCTCGAAAGTTCGAACAATACGATGGTGTTCGGTTCGGTCGCAATCAATACGAAATATCGAGGCTCTACTGTATATAAAAGGTAGAACTGCATGGTACATATCATTTGTATGTTCACACATTGTAATTTATTGTGAAATTATTTCTCGGTTCTGTTCGATCGAACTACAAATGTATAACTTTTGACCCAAATACCGCCCAATATCAATACACACCATTTTATTCATGTATTATTGGGTTCTTTTTTTAATTCAAGTTTTGGGTCTTCAAATAAATAAATTTCAAGCGTAATGTGTCCAAGGAACAAGTTTTTTCCTCATTTATTTTCTGGAAAATATCGATACAAATTAAAAGAAGTTAGCACGACAATGTTTTTCTTCTCTTTACGAAACGGTCGTCTATAGGCAAAATGAAACCATATGGCGTTTGAACGTTTTTTAAAATTCATTTAAAGAACCAGCTACATACTTTACGCATATTTTTCAAAATTTTGAAACATGCGTTCCATACTACTTGTATGTATATTACTCTTAAAATATACCGGCTTTCAGACGACAAATACGGATGGAATTCCGAGTACCTACCTAACTGCAACAGCCCGCTTTATCTATCATTAAATTTCCTTCACCATTCACTGGTTAATCGAACAGTATGTTCAATTTATATTTATGTATTTGGTGGTGTATTTAATACTACGGTACGGTAGACTAAGTATACTTGGTGAATCGATTCATTCGGACTGTCCTGAACAAAACCTCATAAATCACTTGTACCACACATGATTTATTTGCAAGTGTCTGGTTAGATCTAAATTGGAGTACATAATGCTAAAAAATATCTTCTATTTGTACGATTGTGGAAAAACTAGTTGCTGGATATTATTTTAGAAATTCATAACTTTCAGTATTGGTTAAGGCTTTAAATTTCAGCACTCCGTTCTGTGGTCACCTAGCCTGTTGCTTACATACATTATGACAGTTCAACCGAAAATACTAATACTACTAATACTGCCTTGAATACAGCTAAATATTATCCCAATGGAAAAAAGGTGAAACACATATAGCCAGATGCAAAATCTCGACTAACCATATGATACTATACATTTTCACAATGAATAATAGTTTTACCTTAATCTAATGATTTAAATACAAAAACCTAGAATTATTATACTATTATTATTATTTTATTATGTTATATTATACTCTCAATTTTGTCTCTGATGTGAATGCAGACATTGTAGCAATTACAGAGACATGGTTAAAGAAAAACGATAAACTGTAACTTAAATTATAATATATGTATATAGATTAGTCTAGGGACTCCGGGAGGAGGAGTGGCGATTTGTGTTAGAAATACTATCAAGTATTATGTACTTCTTGAACTAGTACGATCGAAGCTATTGCCATAAATTTTAACCCTTAAATGCATAGCGTACCATATATGGTACATGGCTAGATTCCTGTAAAAGTCTAGCTGTTACTAAATTTTTGATTTTTTTGTTACTTTTTCCCAAAGTAGACAAAACAAGGTTTCACATAAATTAAATTTTGGCCTCCCGAAGCTTTCCTTGAATAGTCTGTGCGTCGTCAAAGTGGACGAACGTTATTTTTTTGTGAAATTTTAAAAGCTATTCTTTAGAGCTAAAAAAATTGGCGAAATTTGCCGTTATTTGGAAAAGGAAAAATACTGGTGAGTAAATTGGAATGTGTTCTTTAGATTCTTTTGAGATTTCGACCAAAAAAAGTCACTAAAGGTAGTGTTTGCACCAATTTTGCAACGTACCATATATGGTACACCATACATTGGGGCATATTCAGAAATATCTATACATACATATATGTATTCCGATCGTTCTTAGCTGATGAAATTATTCTCCTTTAGTCTTAGGTAGGGTAGGATATGTTCATGAAAATTTAATTATCTGCTCTTTCAACATTATGGAGCGTTTTATTGGGCCCAGAACAGGTCCGAATATCCTAAATTTTCATACAAATTATGTCACCAATCCATTTTTCCAGGACATTTGCTGTCATTTTTATGAAAGCTAGGTTAATCAGTTCTGTTCAGGATCCAAGGAAACGAGGCTGTCATAGTTGATTTAGAAGGATCGCTTTTCTCATTTTGCTTTCTACCTATAGCACACCGGTCAGGGCTTAGCGTTTATGTAGCTGCTTCTTATAATCCCAGTCTTTTTAGCTGGCAAGTATACTGCAAAAATTGGTCATATCTTTTGTTTTGACCTTAGGACACGCCACTAAAAAACCGAGCTTCCGGACTTGACATCTTAGTAAGATACTTGAACTTTCACCATCACTCAAGCAGCTGCGCCTTTATATCCAATTTCTTATACAATTTGATTATGACAAGTATTGCCGTGTAAGTCCACTGTCGGGATCCTTAGAAAATGTGCTTCAAGGATCAACCATTTCATATGTGGAGTACCATATTCGATAAACAAAAAAATACATGGATGTAATTCTTGTGGACATGTCCTGGAACCTGCACAAATTTGGGTTATAAAGCAGGCAGCAGTTCATTTCCATATTCATATCCTAGCAAAGTCAATCCAATCCATATATTTTTCAAGAAAGGAGTCCCATGAGCTATGATAAGTCAAAAGAAGTCTCGAGATATACGTTTAACAGTGGAACATGTTTATAACGAACTATTATATAAAAGATTTATTTTTTAACGAGACCGAGTTCTAATCGTGCTAATAGCATGATGAGTGCATACTTTATACCCGTGTACAGGGCTAGACGGCACGCAAAGCCGTAAATAATCAAATCCGTGTTTTTTGTAGGGGAGGAAGGGGTATTTGAGTCGGATCTGGCGCAAGGACATCCAACAGCTACTACTTAACACACATTTGAAGTTTTTCGCGACATTCTATCAAACGACATGGCTAAATTTAGGTTTGTAGGTGATGTTGGGGTAGTAAGACCTACTCCACTTTCCATCAGCTTCCAGGATATGTCACAAATAGGCATCCATACAAATTTCAATAAGGAATAGGAAACTAATAACGCACCTACCCAGGCTACCTTTTAAAAGCCTGAATATTCGCGATTTTCTATAGAAATTACCACCTATCCTTTAATGAAAAGGAGTTCATTATATCGAGTTTCCACTATAATTTCGATCAAAACTCTCAATAATCATTATCCTTTCTTTTTCGCACTGTCCCTATTAAAGTAAGAGGCAGATTAAATATAATTAGAAAAATTTCTTTCTTTTACAACATATGGCCTGAATGCATGGCGTACCATATTTGGTACACAATACAAATTCTACTATTTTCGCTTTTCTGGGGAAACGGGCTATTTCCTGGGAAAATAAAGGCTGATTCCGTGTTCAGTGACCGAATTTACATAAGGGGAGGTCAGTTACGATAATGCGTTCAGACCCCATGCATTTAAGGGTTAATGAGTTAAATATAACACTAGTAGTGTGCCATTTTCCAGGCACTAAAGTAGATAACACTGAGCTAGATTCCTTTGAAAATGACATGAGGTATTTATCGACACTAGGGAAAAATTTAGTTATATGCGGTGATTTTAATTCAAAACATATATATTGGAGTTGTGTCAACTCAAATCAAGTTGGTAAACGTCTCTACGATTTTGCATGCAAAGACAATTTTATTATTGAACTCCGACTGAACCAACATTTATTAATCCTAGAGGATATGACTCGACAGTTGACTTAGTTTTAAGTAAATGTTGCCAGCATATATCAAAACCAATTACTACAACCAACTTATCGTCTCCCCATTTACCATTTGTCTTTCGTATTGAAGTTAGTCAAGTTAACACAAACTACTTTTGCGAGAATCCACAAGTACAGCGAATCAATTGGCTTAAGTTCAAGAGATATTTAAATAATAATCTTGACCTAAACGCAAAAGATCTAGCCCAAATAGAGCATGCTTACCAAATTAATTCTCTCGCAAACGACTTCTACAGTCAAGTAAACTCTGCTTTACATTTTGCAACCTTTACTACAATACAAAATAAATTCAAGAACGATATTGTAAATAACAGTACCAAGGGACTGATTCAAGTCCGTAATTTACTTCGCCGCAGTTGGCAACGTAATCGTAACCCCAACACAAAGCGCCTTGTCAACAACCTTTCCAACTTAATTCAAACACGTATCCTCGTCAAAAGAAATGAAAGATGGAACAATATGCTCAGTCGTCTTCCAAAAAATGGCAACTTTGTTTGGAAACTGAATAAAGTATTACAAAAAAAAAATAATGCCTCCTTTATTTTCTTTCGATAAAACACTAATTTTCGATAATAAAGATAAGGCTGAGCTAATATCGAAACATTTTTACAAGGCACATACAATGTCTATGCATCTGGGGAGCTTTGTTAACAATAAAATAGTCAGTGACAAAATGAATGCACTACCGTCTACTAGCAGTGATTTTAATCCTGGCTACATGGTTTCACCTAGTGAAATATCAAAAATCATTAAATTGCTAGAAGTTAAGAAAGCTTAACGCTAAGAAATTTACCTAAAAAGGCCATTGTCGCATTGCATTTTTTATTTAATGCTTGTTTGAAAAATTCATATTTTCCTTCTTTCTGGAAGCACGCAAATGTGATACCCATAGCCAAAGCCGAAAAAGACCCGCGATTCTCGGACAACTACAGACCAATTAGCTTATTAATTACCGGCAATGAGTCAATTATTTGAAAGAGTAATATTAACGCGCCTCAGTGAGATAGTAGACGTATTAAATATTATTTAAGAATTCCAACTAGGATTCCGAAGAAAGTGCTCCACCGTACACCAGGCATTTCGGCACCATAAATTTTTTTAAAAATTAGTTTGAAGCTAAACAATCAGTGGGAGTGGTAACACTTGATATACAAAAAGCCTTCGATTCGGTGTGGCATAAGGGACTACTGTTCAAATTACTAAAATTTGGTTTTCTCCCATTTTTTGTCAAACTGATAAAACCCTTCTTGTCTGACAGAACCTTTTCGGTCCAAATAGGCGTATCACAAATCCAAATCTATTCCTGCAGGAGTCCCACAGGGATCTTGCCTCAGTCCAATTCTTTATAATATATTTATTGCCGATATGCCTAAAAAGAACGACTGTCACATTTCATGCTTTGCTGATGACGTCTGTATCTACTCTGTAGTGATAACGACCCCCTGAATATATCGTCGAAACTTGAGCAATATCTAGAACTACTGTATCAATTTTACTTCAGATGGAAAATTAAACTTAATCCATTTAAAACACAAGCCACCTTTTTCACCAGAAAAAGGAAAAGAATCAATCGGCAAAACTCTCCTTTAAACTTTTTAGGTGATACAATTACATGGAAAAAAGATTTAACTTACTTAGGACTAACCTTCGATAGTAAGCTAACTGGTATGATAGTAATGGATATGACATCGGAGAAAATGAACAAGTCATTTCGTGCTCTATATCCTCTTCTGAATAAAAAATTAAAGCTGTCTCTTGACAATAATTTACTAATACATCAATTATTTATAATAATTAATTCTTTCTGCAATAAAATGGTTATTCAACCAATTGCGGGTTATGGCTCTCCCATTTTGGCTTTGTATGCAAAAACACTAAGAGAAAAACTACAAGTCACGCAGAATAGAATACTAAAACATATTTACAATAAGCCCTTCTTTTATTCAACCTATAAACTCCATAGAGACTTAAAAATAAAAACCTTAAACGAACGTATAAATATAAATCGCGCTTAAATTTTTGGCAAAATGGACAGATCATGCAAATAGTAATATAAGATTACTGGTTAGGTAAAGCAACAAATAGATTCTAGTCTAGGCTTAATTTTGAGTGTAAGGGCTGATTCAGACTACATATCGACAACCGACAAGATTTACTAAATCCTAGATTTAGTTGACAGTTGTACCATATTGTACTGAAATTTGAATAATGCAAGTACACAATGCATTTTGAATTTAATGACGTACGATTTAATATAGTAGGCGGGTTTCGACTCGATTAATTTAGTAGTTTTAGTAAATCCTGTCCATAGTGTGAACCCCCTCTAAGATAGGCTAAGTTATGTTAAGGTTTTATATATTATGACCATCCATAAGGTTTTTTTGGAAACATTTTTCCTTAATGTCAATACCCAAGTTTCCGAAACAACACACTAATTGCAACATAGAGTTAAGTTAAGGTGACCAGACTTCTGAACACCCAATGCTGTACATACTTGCGGAATTCGGCTTTCAGGCAAATTATCAGCCATACTATCCCTCCCCTCTCCCCTTTATGCCGATTTGGACAAACAATACTATCTCACGAGGCTAGCACCATGAATCATCTTTTCATAAGTAATATCTTCGTGAAGAGAACTGAGGAAGAATATTAGCCCCGATATTCAGGGAAATATGTGGTGAACTTTGGGACGGCAAGGTTCTGTTGCTACTAAACAGGGAACCCTAAAGTTCTCAATGTTCTCCTCAGTGGCGTAGATAAGGGGGAGGGGGTCAAGGGGATTGATCCCCGTGGTAACACATATTTTTGTATGCTAAATTTTATAAATTTAGTTCTTTGTTATTAATTGGGTACATTTCATAACAATATTTACCAACATTTTCCGGATTTTATCGTATTTTCAATTGCTTAATGGTTGCTGCCTGGGCAATTCATAACATATACTGGCATACATAAGTTTTGGATTTCTTCAAGCGTTGTTTTTCAGATAGTGTGCCACAGGAACAGATCAGGTGGAATTTACTTAGAAAATTTGGCATTTAAGCGAATATCAGTATTGTGAATATCTAGTGATGGAATAGGGTTCTAATTGAGCGGCATCACGGCACATGCCGGACTAATTTGCTTGAACAATGCTGCATCATACTACGATTTTTTTCGAATAAAATCACAACCATTTGCTCATACGCCTGGCCATCTTTCGGTATTCCTTCCCAGAGGTGGCCTCAGCGTATATTTACATCCTGTGTCCTCGCTCTGCAGAACATTATAGTATGCAGGCAACTATTCACAGCGATCCTTAACAACATTTGCGCTCGAAACCTTCAATTGTAAGTTCACCCCGTAACCTTCGAGGATCGATCTTTCAAAGTGTAGAGCGTATTCTGCGCATTTACAATCTTTAGGCGATTTTATAATCTTCTCACTTATTCCTACCCGTCGTGCGTCGTTGCCTGACGGAATTAAAGTTCCGCGTATCATTCAGGAGTCGCTAGACCAACCTCGATTAAGTAGGTACACCAACATTAGAGATTGGGATTACGAAAGCTCTACATCGATTATCTAGTGCGACGGAGTTCGACGTGCAATATCTGCTTCGCTGTGCCAAACCTATTGCTCCGGAATTTATGCCTTCAAACGACAGCCCATTTTTTCATTCCTGGTGTGCTGAAAAAATTATCCTGACCACCGATCCCCTCTCCCTTCAAAAAGCTATCTACGCCACTGGATCTCCTTGATAAAAAATGATCGCCAGGTTAAGCTCAAACGTATGTTTTAGCACGAAAAGCCAAAGCAAGGAAGAGTACTCAAAATAAGATAAAACGCATAAAATAAAAGATTGCTTTCAGAAATTTAAGATTCCTGTAAGTTAGACAGTCGTATAAGTTGGCATCTGGCTTTTTGAAACACAAATGTACGATTTTGGCAGCTGTAAATTTTGAATGCGGATAGGAAGGACATTGAGACATGAATGAAAAATTTGTCCAGTATAAAAGAAGATAAAACTGCGATTATCTCGCTAACTATCGATCCTACAGGGTACAGTTTACTCCAACTTCAAATCTTAAAAGCAGACAAGACCGATTACAGACCTCATCGAGGACCTTATTATGTAGTGAATTAGGCTTCATAGTGTGGCATAGAGAATGCTGTACATTTCTCAATGCTTTACGCCAGATCAAAATGCTGCACTGTACAGCAAAATGCTGTACGTCTGGCCAGCTTAAGTTAAGGGCATTGTTGGAATCGAAGTTAATTAATTAATTGTAATATCTATGCTTTACTAATAATGAAATAATAAAATATGAAATATGAATTATTACACTATAGTGTTAATAGGATTCCAGTTATACCATAATAAAAACAATATTTATAAGCTTCGTTTTAATTGCGATTCCGCAAGAATCGGTTAAGTCCAATCCAGGTTAAAACAATATTTCCAATTAATCCTGTACTAAATCTTGCTCATGTGTCGAAAATCGATAAATTGCAGCGATTGCAGTGGACGGGATATGTACAAATGGTGAACGACGATTGCATACTCAAAAAGGTGATGAGTGCGCACCAAGTGGACGGAGCCAGATTGTGTGCGAGCTCGATGGTAGCTTCCGAACTGAAGGACAAGGTCGCGTGACCGCGACAATTGCAGGTTAACGATGAAAACCCCAAGGCCCAAAGCGTCAGACTTGACGAAGAAGAAAATTTTTTCAACTGTAACGCAATTCTCGAATTATTTGCTCCGTTTTATTTGCTCCAGAACAAGACAAGAGAACCAAACTTTTTGTATAAATCTTATCCCAGACAATTCTATGCAGGATAACTCCTATCAATCAAATTTATATGGAGGCAAACTGTTCTAGAATGTATAACGAGCTAAGATTGCTCGCTAAAATTCACACAATTTTATGATGAAGTGGTCATTGTTTTTTTTTTCTAAATCCTTATTTGTAAGTACATATCATATATTTTATGCAAAACTATTATTGTTACTAGATATTTCTGCAAATCTCAAACATTTATTTCTGTTATAACGTTAAAGCGTTGCGATTATTATTTTTTTGCTCTTATAAAAGGACTGTTATAATAACACATGTGAATTAATCATGTGAGACCTAAATATTCTCCGAAAAAGAGTTGCAAATGCAAAGTACACACAACGTACTTGCAATAGGAAGGTGTATAGACATATGATAATTTCATGATCTAACTTCTTAAACTTGCATTTAACGACTAATATCATTTATATGTTAGCACGTTACAGTCACTTTCACTATTTTTGCCAACAAAATCAGTGATATACACATTTCTGCACAGGCTTCAGGTGAAAAATTATGTAGGTATATGGTGTAAAAAAACTTCTGTTAAATTATTATCATAAGCTATACAGGGTGTCCCATTCATAGTGGAGAATATCCTAATGGTAGGTAGTGTGGCTCATTTGGGGAAAATAAGTGTACAGCGAGACCCCTCTATTTTTAACCGTTACAATGTAATAAATTTTTTTTTGTAAAAATTGCCCGACTTGCCCAACTAAATCAAAATTTGCCACCACCAAACATTTCATCCGAAATATGAATTCACTTTCTGAAACTGCATCAAATTTCTAATAAAACGACACTGACGCCAGTTACGAAGTCTTTTGAGATACACCCGTTCAAAAAGAAATTAAAAAATCGATTTTTCAAAAATTTTATCATTTGATTTTTTGATGAAAACCCGATTTTAAATTTTTTTAAAAGATTGACTTTGAACGCTTCAGAAAGTGAAGTCATATTTCTGATGAAATGTTTGGTGGTGTGGCAAATTTTTATTTAGTTGGGCAAGTCGGGCACTTTTACAAAAAATGCTTTTACATTGTAAAGCCTAGTACTGACATCGAGAGTGAATTGTTTGTCCGCTTCGATTTTTTCAATGAAAATGTATTCTTACTGTCATGGAATATGTATGGAATGCTCGGGTATTCCATAAGCTGTAATCCGAAAACAGTTCCATAATTTTTCTCGGCCATTTCATGTACTTTTTTCCGATTCTCCGGTTATTTCATCGTGAAATGTGAAATGACCGGGGAATCGAAAAATAATATGTAAAATGGCAGAGGAGAATTATGGAACGGGTCTCGGATTGTAGCTTATGGAATTCCCCACCGTTTGTGACATATTCCACGAAAGTAAGTATGCATTTTTATTGATACAATCGCAGCGGGAAGAATTTTACTCTCGATCTTAATTCAGCCCTTATCGTTTAAAAATAGAGGGGTCCCATTGTACATTACTTTCCCCAAATGCGCCACACTACCTACCATTAAAATATCTGACAGGAAAAGAAATACAAAAATCAAGATTGTTATCAGACAGATGGTACTATAATGCCAAACACTCACGGAGAACCCGAATAAATTTATTTTGGATCTCCGTTCTTGACGAAATCCAAAAAAATGTTTGATTTTGGGGGAACGTAAATCCAACAAAATCGTGTGTGTGCGGCATAAGGAGTTCCCACTAAAATGCTTGTAATCAATAGGTGTGTTTTTTGGTTATCCCGTGTAGGTTTGGGTAACGAAACTCCATATAAAAAAATGCCACCTGACCCACCTGTCATTTTTTTATATGAAGTTTCGTTACCCCAACCTACAAACTTCATATAAAAAAAATGACTGCTGGGTCAGCTGGCATTTTTTTTTATATGGAGTTTCGTTACCCAAACCTACACGGGATGTAGTAAAAAACGAACCTTATATATCCACATAAGGCCAATATAATAAGTAGACCCTTACAATGTTCAGTAACCGGTTTTACACAAAGGGAGGTCATTTCCGAAATTGGGTGCAGACCCCATGCATTAAGGCTTAAAACGCTACAAGAGAGGTGTACTTATTTTTTGTCCATATGTGTACAGTGGAAACTCGATAAGTGGAATCCCAAGGGAACCAAACTTTCTTTCGAGTTATCGAAATTTCGACGTAAAGAGATTTCGAGATATCGAGTTTATTTGTAAGAAAATTCGACTTATAGAGTTTTTTTTTTTTGTGTATTTTTATACTTTGGTATTTTTCCGACATTATACCCTTATAAAATAGTACATGCATTTTTTCCTCTCTTTTCCGATAGATGACAAAATGTTTTTTTTCTTTTCTTTAAAATCGTAGAAAGCGTACTAACCGGAATTTTGAATTCGGCGGCTATACCCTTTTTTCGACCTTTTGCATCAACCGCTTTTATAAGTTCTTTCTTCTGCTGAATAGTCAGGGTTTGTAGCGTTCTTTTTGACGCAGATATGTTTAATTGGCTGAATTCCTCAAACTGCACGAAACGATTATTCTTTTGACAGTAACAAAACAATCGTACGATGAACGCTATATTCAAATGCAAACTGAAACATTTTATCGCAGAAAAGTACCGTTATTCTCGTTTCCGGAATATGCAGCAATAAAATTCTAATTTCAAACAGAAAAATCGCCATTGGAGGAATAAAAAAAATCGACCTATTTTTAGTTTCGCATAGCAAAGCTTTGACTTATAGAGTCTCGCCCGTTTACCGATAAAAAAAATTTAATTTGACGTGGAGAGTATCTGAAAATGTGCTGGGGAAGCAGATTTTCTTCGACTTAAAGCGTTTTTCGAGTTAAGGAGTTTCGAGTTATCGAGTTTCCACTGTATATAAAAATGGTATGAAAAGTTTATAGTAATTCATAAATTGACTTAATTTTTATACCCTTCGCTCATAGAGTAAAGGGTATATTAACTTTGTCATGAAGTTTGTAACGCATTAAAGGAAGCATCTCCGAACATATAAAAAGTATACATATATGATCAGCATGACTTGGGGAGTCGATTGGAGCATGTCCGTCTGTCTGTCTGTCTGTTGCGACGCGTTTTACTCGGAGCGTAATGAAGCTAGCAAGCTGAAATTTCGCACACGTGCTTCTTATTGTTGCAGGCTGTTTGTATGTTTGATTCGCCCAATTTGGATCACTGGGTCATTGGGCTGTCATACAAACCTAGCCCTCCAATTTGAGTTCTTCTAAGAAAAACTTTTTTATTTGTGTATCAATTTCAACCAAATTTCACACAAATGTATTTCTATTGATAACACAATATATTTGCAAGAATGGATTAAATCGGACCATGGCGTCATGGGGCTGCCATACAAATCCAACCCCCCCAAATTAGGTTCTTCTAAGGAAAACTTTTTTATTTGTGCATTAATTTCAAACACATTTCGCACAAATGTATTTCTATTGTTGACGCAGAACATATGTAAGGATGGATCAAATCGCATCATGGCGTATGGGGCTGCCATACAAATCCAACCCCCCAAATTCGGTTCTTCTAAGAATAACTTTTTTATTTGTGTACCAAAAAATAAAAATAACAGGCGCGACAATCCAACATTGGGACTAAGGCCGCAGGATGTGTTAGTGACATCCTATTTCCAAGATCTTATCTGCTTTTTGTTGAGGTAATGAGATCAGCATCACGCTCAGCAGTGTTATTTATCCCCATAAATGGGTACTCGTTTAACATCTGAGTGAGATCATAGTCCGTCACAAGCTCGTGAGTTCGAAAAACACCATGGAACACGGTGAGATTCGAACTCAAGACCCTGTGCACCGAAGGTGCGCGCACTAACCGCTAGACCAGCCAGACTACATTTGTGTACCAAAATCAACCAAATTTCAGACAAATGTATTTCTATTGATGGCAGAAAAAATATGTGAGATTGGATCAAATCGGACCATGGGGTCATGGGGCTGCCATACAAACCAAACCCCCCATTTTGGTTCTTCTAAGAAAAATTTTTTTACACCAATTTCACAAAACCTTGAATTAATTTTCTTTTTTCTTTCTTTATCAAAGCAACTAAAAAGGTCAAAACAAATGGAATCGTACAAATGGAATGCTCCCGCATTCCCCAGTAAAATTTTCTGAGTAAATATTTTTTTTTGCCCACTTATTCCAACCAAACCCCACACAGATATTGTTTTGCCGACGCATCGGAAGTTTTGTGAAGACAGAAGGAAAATAATGGGGGGGGGGGTATTTAATGCAAGTCGTAGGTATGCCCGAAAAAAACTTTTAGCCCGAGTGGAGCGAAGGGTATCCAAATTTCGTCTCGTTTTTTTTTTTTTTCAAATTGAAAATCTTCATAAAATTCGTCGCGGTTAATTTGATGACGCGCCGATGTGAGCGCGCTTTATATCGTACAAAACCATCAAATCATGTGATAAAATGTAAAATATCGTCAATGAAAAAATAATAAAATGTTCTGCCTTCTTCCGGAATTTTTTCACTAAGAATTTTTATAGTTTTCCAAATGTAAAATTCCATACAAAAAATATAATTTTATGAATATGTTTACGCGGTTCACACCAACGCGAATATTCGCGAGTTTTGCAGCATTATTTACTTGAAAAATATTTTGATTTGGAATGGCATTGACGGATGGAGCATTTAAGTTTTGAATGAGCTGTTGTATTGGTATAGGTGGATAAGTGAAGGAGTTAACATCTGTAACAACAGCACAACTCGTTTGTGCCACACGGGAAAAAGAGTTGTGGCATCTGAATAAGAATCAATTATTTGTATCGATGAAAGAAACAGGTGAAGCTTGTTAGTATAGTACACATAGTTTGAAACCCAAACATAAAAAAAAAGAAATTTTTGATGCCAAATTGTTCTTCTAAAAAAAAATTTTACTTATGAAGCAATTTCAGTCAAACTTCACACAAGTGTGTTTCCATTGATGGCACTAAACATATGTAAGAATGGATGAAATTGAACGATGGGGTCATAGGGCTGCTATACAAACCCATCCCCACAAAGTAACTTCTTCAAAGAAAAACTGTTTTATTTGTTCAACAATTGCACTCAAACCGCATGAACAATATTTCTATTGATTCCACAAAACATATGTAAAAATTAATGGAATCCAATCATGGGGTCATGGGGCTGCCATACAAACGTATTCTCCAAAATTCGGTTATTCTAAGAAAAACTCTTTTATTCCTGCACAATTCCAACCAATTCTCATACCAATGTGTTTCTTTTGATGCCAGAAAACATATGACACTAGGATGCTTCGCCCCCTGGTCGCTACGCTCGCCAACCCCTCGAAACCGAAGCCAATTTCGGACGGGGCCGAAATTTTGATACCCTTCGCGGGCTAAAAGTTTTTTTCGGGCGTACCTATGACTTGTATTTAATCCCCCCTCCTCATTCTTTTTCTTCCATTTTCACAAAAGTTTTGGACTTGGTTGAAATAAGTGGGCAACAACAAATATTTACTCAGAAAAATTAATTGGGGTTGCGGGAGCATGACCCCAGAGTACGATTCTATTTGTTTTGAACTTTTTTGTTGCTTTGGTAAAGACACATTAATTCAAGGTTGTGTAAAATTGGTGCAAAAAATGTTTCTTAGAAGAACCAAAATGGGAGGTTGGGCTTGTATGGCCACCCCACGACCCCATGGTCAGATTTGATCCATTCTAAGATATATTTTGTGTTATTAAAAGAAACACGTTTGTGTGTAATTTGGTTGAAATTGGTGCACAAATAAAAAAGTTTTTCTTAGAAGAACCTAATTTGGGGGATTAGGTTTGTATGACCCAGCCCATGACCCCATTATCCGATTTCATCCATTCTTAGATATTTTTGTGAAATTTGGTTGAAATTGGTGCACAAATAAAAAAGTTTTTCTTAAAAGAACCTAATTTGGGGGTTGGATTTGCATGGCAGCCCCATGACCCCATGGTCCGATTTTATCAATTCTTAGATATGTTTGGTGCTATCAACAGAAACACATTTGTGTGAAATTTTGTTGAAATTGGTGCACAATTAAAAAAGTTTTTCCTAGAAGAACTTAAATTGGGTGATAGGTTTGTATGCCATGTGATCCAATTTCGGTGATTCAAACATACAAACAGCCTGAAACAATAATAAGCACGTGTGCAAAATTCCAGCTCCGTAGCTTTTATAGTGGCCGAGAAAAACGCGCTGCAACAGACAGACAGACGGACATCGTCCAATCGACTCATCTTGTCATGCTGAACATATATGTATACTTTTTATATGGTCGGAGATGCTTCCTTCAATGCGTTACAAACTTCATGACAAAGTTAATAAATGGATGGAAAGCGGCTAAGGGTCATGTGACCCCCATACAAACCCAACCCCTTATTTTGGTTCTTCTAAGAACATTTTTTTTCAACAATTTTACAAAACCTTTTAATAATATGTCTTTATCGGAACGACAAAAAAAATCAAAAATAAATGGAATCGTACTTTGGGACCATGCCCTCCCATCCCACTTCTCCAATAAAGTTTTCTAAGACAATTTGCCCACTTATTCCAACCCAACTTCACACAAATATTGCTTTATCGACGCCATGAATTATATGAAACGGATGGAATTGAAGGGGGGGGGGGGGGGCTAAAACACAAATCGTACGCTCGAAAAAACTTTTAGCCCGAGGAGAGTGAAGGGTATTCAAATTTCGGCTGCGCCCGATATTTTAGAACAACATCTTGAAGAAAGTAATAGATAAACTAAGAATCGAAGAAGAGCAAGTCCCGAAACACAAATCCCGGGTTGCGCACGAATGGCTTTCGAATAATTGTCCCCATGTTTTGGAAGTGCCGCCAGAGTCCCCGGATCTAAATATTATCGAACATGTATGGGCCTGTTGGGAGCAAAAGCTCTAAAACCGCTGCATCAGTACAAAAAAGGACCTTTTGGAAGCCATAAAAGTAGAGTGGGAAGGAATTCCGTCTAGTAACACTTCAAATTTGCTCTAATCGATGTCCAGACGTCTACAAGCAGTCATTAATGCAAAAGGGGGCCAACAAAGTATTAAAATGTTTTATTTAGGGTTTCTTTTAGCCGGCTCACATTCATTGTGACATCTTGTCGACTCTTTTTATTTTTGTTGTTATTTTTTCTTGTTAAAATAAAATAAGACAATTGTCAAACACATTAAATAAAAGACTGACATTTAGCAAATAAAATAATATAAAATACAATTTAGTTTGATTTACTTTTCATTGATTCTAGGATTTAAAGGAGAAAATTGAGAAATTTTTTTACTGGGGTAACCTTTTTGGAATAAAATAGACTCTGAGGTATTATTTTGCTTATTTTTCACCAAATGGGTTTACAGGTTTTTGTTTTTTTTTTTGCTTTTTGACCTCTTAGTATCGATGGAATGTTTCTTTAAGATTTCATGTCTAATTTGAATCAAGGAGAGGGCACCTCCGTAACATTTGTAACATAGGAACCAATTTAAAGTGCTAATACTGGTTAGAGCTGATGCATTCTTTTGCTACAAAAACCGTAATGTGTCGTGTTTCCTGTATTAAAACGGAAACAATTTATGGTCAGGATACTCTAGAGAAGTTTCTACTGTATTAGAAGCGGTTACATCAACTCTGACATACATAGATAAACAATCCTTCTAACACTTTTAAGGAACTTTGTCCAATATTCGTAATGTATGAAAATCTGGCAAGTGCTCATTCAAAGTATTGACCAGGATAGCCAGCCTACCAATGGAACAGCTTATGTTGTCACTTTTAGCACAAGAAAAATTTATCAGAATTTTCTTGATGATAAATTGGTTCCATTTTATGCAGGATATATGACACATAACGGATTTTGAAGCAAGACATTGCATCATCTCTGAACCGCCATAGCATTTAAAGTTAAAGTTACAGAGGTGTCCTCTCCTTGATCGAAATTAGACTGGAAACCTTAATGAAACATTATTACGTAAAATTTGTTGCTTTAAAATACGATTTTAAATGGATTTCTATGTAAAAGCAACGATTATAGCCACTAAAAGGTCTGTAAGGAAAAAGCTTGTTAAACCGTTAAAATTATTTTGTGAAAAATAAGCATAATAAATTCTCAGAGTCAATTTTATTTAAAAAAGATCTATGTCGTTATTAATTTTCTTGTGCGGCTATAGTTATGACTAGGGCTCGGAATTTTATGTAAAATAAAACATCAAATATATACATAATAATATGTGTTTATTTTGTCAAAATATGTAAAAAAAAACAGCTTGCGTACAAGTCCGCAACTCAGTGGGACATTTTCTTATTTTCAACAAATGCTAATTTACAGTACTGATGCAACCTCGAAATGATTTATACATTATTTCGTGACGATTTCCTTTTCGAATTTGACTCTTTTTGGGTCGTTCAACAAAAGTTGAACGTGAGTTGAACCTAAGTTGAAAGTTACACTTTTTGGGTCGTTCAACAAAAGTTGAACGAAAGTTGAACGTGAGTTGAACCTAAGTTGAAAGTTACACTTTTTGGGTCGTTCAACAAAAGTTGAATGAAAGTTTAACGTGACTTGAACCTAAGTTGAAAGTTACACTTTTTGGGTCGTTCAACAAAAGTTGAACGAAAAATGAATGTGAGTTGAACCTAAGTTGAAAGTTACACTTTTTGGGTCGTTCAACAAAAGTTGAACGAAAGTTGAACGTGAGTTGAACCTAAGTTGAAAGTTACACTTTTTGGGTCGTTCAACAAAAGTTGAACGTGAGTTGAACCTAAGTTGAAAGTAACACTTTTTGGGTCGTTCATCAAAAGTTGAATGAAAGTTTAACGTGTCTTGAACCTAAGTTGAAAGTTACACTTTTTGGGTCGTTCAACAAAAGTTGAACGAAAAATGAATGTGAGTTGAACCTAAGTTGAAAGTTACACTTTTTGGGTCGTTCGACAAAAGTTGAACGAAAGTTGAACGTGAGTTGAACCTAAGTTGAAAGTAAAACTTTTTGGGTCGTTCAACAAAAGTTGAACGAAAGTTGAACGTGAGTTGAACCTAAGTTGAAAGTAACACTTTTTGGGTCGTTCAGCAAAAGTTGAACGAAAGTTCAACATGAATTGAACCTAAGTTAAAAGTTACACTTTTTGGGTCGTTCAACAAAAGTTGACCGTGAGTTGAACCTAAGTTGAAAGTTACACTTTTTGGGTCGTTCAACAAAAGTTGAACGAAAGTTGAACGTGAGTTGAACCTAAGTTGAAAGTTACACTTTTTGGGTCGTTCAACAAAAGTTGAACGAAAGTTGAACGTGAGTTGAACCTAAGTTGAAAGTAACACTTTTTGGGTCGTTCATCAAAAGTTGAATGAAAGTTTAACGTGACTTGAACCTAAGTTGAAAGTTACACTTTTTGGGTCGTTCAACAAAAGTTGAACGTGAGTTGAACCTAAGTTGAAAGTAACACTTTTTGGGTCGTTCAACAAAAGTTGAACGAAAGTTGAACATGAGTTGAACCTAAGTTGAAAGTTACACTTTTTGGGTCGTTCAACAAAAGTTGAACGTGAGTTGAACCCAAGTTGAGAGTTGAATTCAAGTTGAATTCAAGTTGAATTCGAGTTGAATTCGAGTTGAATTCGAGTTGAATTCGAGTTGAATTCGAGTTGAATTCGAGTTGAATTCGAGTTGAATTCGAGTTGAATTCGAGTTGAATTCGAGTTGAATTCGAGTTGAATTCGAGTTGAATTCGAGTTGAATTCAAGTTAAATTCGAGTTGAATTCAAGTTGAACCCAAGTTGAACCCAAGCTGAACCCAAGTTGAGCCCAAGTTGAACTCAAGTTGAACGTAAATAGAACCCAAGCCCAACCTCTGTTGAACCTTGAATGGCACCCAACACTCACAGGGTACCACCTAGCCCAACTTCCGTTGAACCTTGAATGGCACCCAAAACTCACAGGTAATGCCAAAAACGTAACGCTTTTTCGTTATGATCTTCGTGACGCTTTTCGAACTTATGTGCCAGGGTCATGACATCAAAATGCCAAAAAACTGAATTATGTAAAATAAAAATATGATTATGTACATCGAAATCGTAGTTATTCTACAAAATTCGTTAAATTAGATATTTTTTAAATTTACAAGGATTTGCAAGGATTTTTTATACCGGCTGAATGACCTTTCAACATCGACTGATGTGATCGGCTCATATTTGAATTTTGCGATTTCCTCTGGTTTCAATACGATTTCCTCTTCTATCTTTTCCCCTTGTAAAATTGATAGTCCAGTCATATTAGCATTGCAAATAGAAAAAAATAAAGTAAGGCTAATTTTTGTTGTTTTTGAATCAGTGGGCTCCCAGGAATCTAAAACTAATTTTGCTAAAAAACAATTTTGATCGTAAATGTCCCAAAAAGGACCAAAAATATACTCTTTAATCCTTGTCCGGAGGTCGGCATGTGGGGTATCATAGGAAAGGGAACGTCGAATACATTATATATCTGGTGTTTCTTTCCTGTTTCAAGGACCCTCAACGGAATAAATCGAGCTTAAATGGTAAAATTTTGTGTTTCCCGTGTATCTTTCCAAAGCCATAACTAAGAGAATAATTCAAGTTGTGACTACTTTTACTACTTTTCATAATCTATAATAGCTGGCGATTCTACCATTAAATTAGCTAAGAAACAAATTTATCGGAAAGCTCTGAAAAAGGACATAAAAGGACGCTAATTTCACACTTTAATCGAAAGTGGGCATGCGGTGTGTCATATCAGAGAGGATGTCAAGTCAAGTACATTCCATATCCGGCGTTTGTTACTGGTTCCAAGGACCCTCAAAGGAAAAAATTGGGCTCAAATGAAAAATTTTCGTGTTTCCCGTAGCTCTATCTTTCTAAACCCGTGATTTTCCATTTAACCCCGAATTATTCCATTTAGTGTCCTTGAAATAGGTAACAACCACCGGATATGCAATGCACTCGAAGTCCTCTTTGATATGACACCCCACATGCCCACGTTCGATCAAGATGTGAAATTAGTGTCATTTTATGTCCTTTTCAGAGCTTTCCGATCAACTTTTTTTATAGCAAATTTAATGGTAGAATCTTCAGCTATTATAGATTTTGAAAAGTGTTATTAGTCGTAGTCTATTTTTTTCTATGTGGAGGCCTGAATTGGGATATCTTGACTGGACTATCAATTCAATATTTTTTTTATCATTTGTTCGTACTTATGTACAAATTTTCTAAATATGGAAGAAAATATGTAAAAAAGAGTAAAATATTTAAAAATATGTAATATCACTTGAATATTTACAAATATGTAAAAACAAATACATACATGCGAATTGCTTTCAAATGTTCTGAAACGCAAAGAAACACCCCAGAAATTGATTTATCAGTCTAATGAAAAAATATGTAAAAATATAAAAATCCGAGCCCTAGTTATGACAGACAGTGTATATTACATACATATACACTGTCTGTCATAACTAGGGCTCGGATTTTTATATTTTTACATATTTTTTCAGCTTGGTTTAATTAAATCTTTATTAGTATAAAGTATCTGACCAAAAACAACAAAGTTGTAAAAGTTACCCCGCCAAAGAAAAATTCATCTGCCGCAAAAAGAATACATATCACTCCAATCCGCTGCTCATATCTAATTTTGTTTGCTGGATGTACTTTTGTTTTAGGTGTAAATGCTGGAGAAGTTTAAACGTACAGGACTACTTCTTAAAGTAATTTGGTGGGAGCTTTAACATTTTATTCAGTGCCACTTTGACGGCTCCCTCCAAATTACTTTAAGAAGTAGTCCTGTACATTTAAACTTCTCCAGCATTTACACCTAAAACAAAAGTACATCCAGCAAACAAAATTAGATATGAGCAGCGGATTGGAGTGATATGTATTCTTTTTGCGGCAGATGATTTTTTCTTTGGCGGGGTAACTTTTACAACTTTGTTGTTTTTGGTCAGATATCATATATTTTTGCATACTTAAATAGCCAACTAATATTTTTGTTTTGGGAAAAGTTTCAATAGGTTTTTGTTCAGCATATTCCATAAATTTAATAAAAGAAACGCCACAAATGGCTGTTGCTGAGCTTTTTTAAAAATAATTTTGGGATGAAATGGGTATAGTTTATTAATATGTATTTCGTGCAAAATAGATTTGTGTTATCTTTGTGTTATGGCTCTGCTAACATTCTGTTAATTTTTTGTTAACTCTATTAATGCTCTATTAACGTTCTCTTAACACTCTATTATCTTTTCGTTAATGCTCTGTTAACGTTCTGTTAATGTTCTCTTAATTCTCTTTAATCATTCGGCTAACGCTCTGTAAACGGTCTGTTACCTTTCTTTTATTACTCGATTTACGTTCTGTTAACGTTCTGTTAAGGCTCGGTTAATTTTCTGTTAACACTCTGTTAACGATCTGCTAACGCTCTGTTGTTGCCTTGCCAACGCTTTGTTAACGTTCTGTTACTGATCTGTCTTAATGCCCCCCTGACCCAGTGTCCCAATGTCACATTGTCCCAATGTCACATTGTCCCAATGTCACAGTGTCCCAATGTTCCAATGTCCTAATGCCCTAAGGTCCATTCCCTACCCCACTACCCTAGTGTCCCAATGTCCCAGTATCGGAATATCCCAATTTCCCAGTCTCCCACCTAATGTCCTAATATCCCAATGTCTAACTGTCCTAATGTCCCAAGGTCCTAATGCCCCAATTTCCTAATATCCCAGTACCCCAATGTCCCAAATGTCCCAGTATCCTAATGTGATAATATCCCAATGGCCCAATGTCCTAATGTACCAGTGGTCAGTGTCCCAATGTCGCAGTATACCAAGTGTCCCAAGGTCCCAATAGCCTAATGTCCTAATATCCCAGTGCCCCAATGTCCCTGTATCTCAGTGCCCTAATGCCCCAGTATCCCAATGTTCCAATATCCCAAAGTGCCAATATCCCAATGTTACAATGTCCCAATGTTCTAATATCCCGATGTCCCAGTGCCCCAATGTTCCCACGTCCCAGTTTCCCCAGTGTACCTAATGTCCCAATGTCCTAATATCCCAATGTCCTAATGACCCAAGACCCTAATGTTCACATGTTCTTATATCCCAGTGCCCCTATGTGCGAATATCCCGATATCCCAATGTCACAACATTCCGATGTCCCAGTGGTCCAATGCCCCTATGTACCAGTGTCCCAATGTCCGATTGTCCCAAGGTCATAATGTCCCAATGTCCTAATATCCCAGTGTCCTAATGTCCCAGTCTCCCAGTGTCCTAATGTCCCAATATCCCAATGTCCCTTTGTCCCAATATCCTGATGTCCCAATGCCCCAATATCCCGAAGTCCCAATGCCCCAATATGCCGATGTCCCCACGTCCCTGTTTCCCCATTGTGCCTAATGCCCCAATGTCCCAAGACCCTAATGTCCCAATTTCCTAATATCCCACTACCCCAAGATCCTAGTCCCAATGCCGCAGTGTGTTTTAAAAAATGGTCAATGCGATGAGCCGATAGACGCAATTGTTGGAAATCTTTTGTTAACTTTACCTATCAATTTACCGTTATTCCATCCACTTATCTAAATGGACGACATTGATTCTTTAGAAGGACCACCAGAGGATCATTCGTTCCAAATTTCATAAAAATCCCATCACGAAGAGAGACAGTAGAAGCAAGTCTTTCTGCAACTGTAGACTTCATTCTGAAATTGGGTTACTCGCTTAAGTCTGTGAGGGTGAAAATTTCACCGTTTATTACATATATCTTACCCGTTATTGTGCCGATCGAAGATTTTATTTGGAAAGGCACTAGAACAGGATATGTGGAATATTTTGGTAAAAAAAATTTTTTGGGGGCTGTTGCCTGGAAGGCTGTAGCCTGATCAAACAAAAAAGCAAGTTGTCTCCGGTAATCAGACTTGTTCGCTTTCGTTTTTCTTTTTCCTTTGGCGGGCGAGACGCTCTCGCGTCTCTTGATATTTAGATTTCGATCGGATTATAAATCAATGTATCTCACACAAGTTGTCCAACTTCTGTTCAGACGTTTCAACTGTTTGAATGCTCTTTCAACTTCAAACTACCCGGCGAAGCAAGGTACTGTGGCTAGTAATAAATAAAATGGAAATGGCGAATAGCTCTGTTAATAAGTATGTACTTTCAATTACATACTTTTAATGTTGCAACTTTCAAATGTTTATGTCCTTAAACATCGATATTCCTTTGTAAATTTATCGGTATTCTTTTGTAAATTTATTTATGCCGAAAATCGCAATCCTACATATTCCTACTGAGGTCAAATTTGCCGACTGCAGATGAAAATTGAAAAGTTGAACATTGAGACAATGTAACTGAATGATTTGAATAATAAATATAGAGGAGTATACATATTTACACGTTTTCGTAGCTTGAAACTTTCTGGCTTATTAAGATATTGTCTTACCTTACCAGATAAATACATACTTAATAAAAATCCACCAAACTGTTATTTCGTATATATGTATATATAAAATCAAAACTACACATAAATTATGTTTAGAGCTTTCCGAAAACACAAACAAAATAAGTGTGTAGGTATGAATGTGTACGAAAGTAGACAAAAGATTAATAAATTATTTAATTTAGAAAATTTTATTTGTTGTATTAATGATTTTATGTAAACCAACAGAAGAAACATGTATCACATTGATTTTGATTGCGAATATTACATTCAAAATATGACCATTAAATTATTTATTTATTATGATTGCAAAGGCGTCATGTATTGATACATAAAAATCATTAAGATATGATTATAGTCAAATTTTCAAAATACATAATGTTAAAATGAATTAACTGTGTTATTGAGAAATTTAACAAATAGATACATAGCAGGCTTCCATTACAAAAAAGCAATCTTATTTGAACTAAATACATTCAAGGAAACATTCGAGCGATAAAGATAAGACTTTCATGGAATAAGGAGTCTTACTTAATCCTTAGGAAGTATGATGATAGAAATTAAGATTTAGAGCTATTTTCCAATAAAACTGAATTTGTGCAGAGAACCACAACATTACTATGAAAAAACTGAAAAATTCAAATTTCAAATGAAAGTGAATGTTACCCCATGTCATTGTTCACAAAATGAATGGAAGTCGCAGTGCAAGGAAAAGCCATACATAAAAGTGCCCATAAAATAGAATGAATTGCAAATATGCTCGTTCATAATTCATCTGAATTCTTTATTGTATGCATATGATGCTCATGCATGTTAATGAAGGTGACCAGTATGGGAAAGTGAAGCCAATGGAAATTAAAAACGAGCTACAAGTATTGAACACTTATTCCCAAATAAGATGAAGTTAGAATGTTTTGCGATTTTAATTGCGGGGAATATTATGCTTAATGTTTTTAAGTTCAATGAATGAAAATTATAGGCAATGGCCAATGAGAAAGATATACGTTAGTATAGAACTGGTAATTAACAAATTAATATTTTTCTTCTTCCTTCCCAGCATACCACATAGCGAAGGTTCACCACGAAAAGAATGATAGCGAAACTTTTTCTTTCGCTTTTGATGAGAAAATCGAAGATTTGTGTTATCTTCGTTGTAACGAAGGTATGTGATTCGCTAGTAAATCGCCCAAAAGGATAGTAAGCGAAGAATTCTACATGAGCTTTTTTTATTATTTTAAATTCACTATACTTCGCTAAAGCTGAAGGTACGCGAAGATAAAGTATTTTGCTCAAATAACGTGACATTATTTTGCAGCAGTATTCTCCAAAGGGGGATATTTCATTCGCTTGAAGTGAATTTGGTGTCTGGCTCCTAAAAGTCATAAAAGTAGAGGAGCGTAGCCAGTGGCGGAACAACTTCACTCGGGGCCCTCCCGCCAACTTCTTAAGTGGCCCCCCCTACACTGCAAAAAAAGCATAGTGAAATTAATCGAAAACACTATTGAAGGTCGATCCACACTTTTCAGTCAACAGTCACAGTCATTTTCCATACAAGTTGACCAGTTAATTGATTGACAAACAATCTGTTGATTTGTATGGGAAATTATTCTGACTGGTGACTAAAAAGTGTGGATCGACGTTAAACTCTTTTAAAAGATGATTTTGACGTTACAGTGTTATTACTAAAATTCAAAACGTCGTACTTAAAATAACTTTGCTGAGAGCTACTTTGACTCTTGGCATTCTTATATCGAGAATACCGTTCTTTCTGTAACGTTTATTAAATAGATAATTTCATCAATTGTTTTTGTTTTTTAAATTTTAAAATAAAAACGCTCATGCAGCACAGCATATGATATATAATGATATTTAAACATTGTAAATTACCTGCGCCTACAATGGGATTCGATCCCGCAAACCTATGATTTGAAGACGAGCGGCCTATTTACCCTAATGCCGTACACACGGTCAATCCGAATCATTTTTTTTTAATTTAAATTCTGTCAAAATTGAAGGAAATGTATGAATTTGCCAGAACGAAGAATCCAGAACAATGGATTCGGTCGCTTTGTGTGTGGGCGGCCTAAGTTTGTAACTCGCTATACAATTGAAAAGAGCGACGTTATTAATTCAACTCTATTCTTTGTTTCAGCTTTAAATTTAAGTGCGTGCTCTAATTTAAATCCTTCAATTTTAAGAACATTTGTACTTTATAAAATTCAATACAGCAATCTTGGCAAAACTCCTTTCAAACCAAATGTGCCCTTGCTCCACAGCCCTAGTGACAGTGTAACGACCGCAAGCGAGATAAAATATTTTAGTCTCCAACGAAATATACAGGCCGTACTAACTAGTTTAAACTATGTTTACAACGACTCTCAAACTATGTATTTCCTTCGTGTTTGACAGTTCATGACAAAGAGGATTGGAAATTAGTCCGAAAGTTTAGAAAAGGTACTATGTATTACCAAAAATGTTTTAAGATAGTTTATTCGCAGAGGGACATAAAGAATCTTTTTGCCCATATAGTAGTTGGCAAGGCAAAGGGCTACAGTTACAGCAAATAGCGCAGCCATGTCATTTGGGGATCCGGATTGTCTCATGCACTTTCAAAGATTTTAGGACAATATTAAATTTGTTTATCTAAGGGACCTGGTGAAAGAGGAACAATAAATTAAGCATTTGTTTTGACTTCGATGTACATATATCTTTTCTTGTCTACAAAAAATACGCCGGAGTGTTGTTTTTCGCAGTTGTGTTGTTTTCAGGGTTCGAGAAATCTGTATGGATCAGAATGCTGGACCATGTATGAAGGTTACGCGAAAGAAATGACAGCGACTGAAATGAAAATGTTACGCATGTCAGTTGGTGTAACCAAAAGGGACCACATCAAGAGTAGCTACATCCGAGGCAGCTTGTCCATAGACCAACCAATCACCGAAAAGCTCGAAGACCGACGAATGGATTGGTATTGCCATGTTCAAAGGCGTCCGCCTGAGAACCCCGCAAAGAGAGCGATATCAATGGAAGTTCCACTTGATGGACCCAAGGCCAGAGGCAGACCGAAGAACACCTGGATGTGTCAAATGAAAAAGCAACAACAGCGCATTGGTCTCGGCGATGACACGATCCAAGATAGAGCTGCCTGTAGAAATATGCTGAGAAATTATCGCCAAAACGGGCGATATGCCTACACCGCAGGTCAAGCAACGCGGAACCATGGAGCGGTATAAAGAACGAGGCAAGGAAGAAGAAGAAGAGAAATCTTTCATGTGGCTTTTGGGCACCTAAATCTTGTGGCCCCCCCCGCCACGCGGGCCCTGCGCGCCCTTATGCGCCGCCCCTGAGCGTAGCGAGTAGGGGACAAAGCCCCAAGTTTTAATAAAAAACTAGGGGGCTTCGCCCCCTGCTCGCTACTTTTGCCAACCTCTGGGGGCCGAGGCTAATTTCGGGCGCGGCCGAAATTTGGATACCCTTCGCTCTCCTTGGGCTAAAAGTTTTTTTCGGGCGTACCTATGACTTGTATTTAATCCTCCTCCTTATTCTTTTTCTTCTGTCTTGACAAAAGTTTTGGGCTTGGTTGAAATAAGTGGGCAAATAAAAATACTTACTCGGAAAATTTTATTGGGGTTGCGGGAGCATGACCCCACAGTACAATTCCATTCGTTTTAAACTTTTTTGTTGCTTTGGTAAAGACAAATTAATTCAAGGTTTTGTGAAATTGGTGCAAAAAATATTTCTTAGAAGAACCAAAATGGGGGTTGGGTTTGTATGGCCACACCATGGTCCGATTTGATCAATTCTTAGATATGTTTTGTGTCATCAAGAGAAACACGTTTGTGTGTAATTTTGTTGAAATTGGTGCACAAATAAAAAATTTTTCTTAGAAAAACGTAATTTGAGGGGTTAGGTTTGTATGGCAGCCCCATGACCCCATGGTCCGATTTGATCCATTCTTACATATGTTTTGTGTTATCAATAGAAACATATTTGTGTGAAATTTTATTGAAATTACTAAAAAGGTTTTTCTTAGAAGAACCTAATTTGGGTAGTTGGGTTTGTATGACAGCCCCATGACCCCATTGTCCAATTTTATCGATTCAAACATACAAACTGGCTGCAGCAAAAAGAAGCATTTGTACAAAATTTCAGCTTCATCGCTTTTAAATTGGCCCAGTAAAACGCGTCGCAACAGACGGACAGGCGGACAGACGGACATCGCCCAATCGACTCCCCAAGTCATGCTGATCATATATGTATATGTACTTTTTATATGGTCGGAGTTGCTTCCTTCAATGCGTTACAAACTTCATGATAAAGTTAATATACGCTTTCACTCTATGAGCGAAGGGTATAACGAGAGCGAGTTCTAATCGTGCGAATAGCACGATGAGTGTAGTAGGTACCCATGTACAGACCTAGAAGGCACGCAAAACCCAAAATATTCAATTTCATATTTTTTGTGGGGGAGGGAGGGGTAGATGGGTCGGACCTGACACATCTTTATTACCTTGTCAAGGCATCCAACGGCTACCATTTGATACTAATTTTAAGTTTTTCGCGACATTCTATCAAAAGATAATGCTGAATATAACTTTGTAAAGGAAGTACGGGTAGGGGTAATCGGATCTACTTCACTTTCCATCAACATGGAAAGCATAAGTCAGAATGAGACATTGATCAAAATTTCAAGTCGATAGCGATATTCTACCGAATGTTATGGCCGAATTAAAATATCAAGCAGGGGTAGTTTGTATGGGAGGGAGGGGTACCCGTATTCCGATTTGGCCCATTTTCAATACCGTCCAAGATTTTAGCAAAACAAACATTTGTCCAAAATTTCAAACCGCTAGTTTTATTATTTCGGGAGTTATCGTGCTAACAGACAGACAGACAAGGATTCAGGGACCGACCCTGATCATTTATGTATATACTTTGCCATACCTCCGGTGGCTCCTTTGCAGGGCCGGATTTCCCATATGGGCAACCTGGGCTACTGCCCGGGGCGGCAGAATTTGAGGGGCGGCCAATTCTTAAATTTTTTCATTAGTCTAAAATTATGGGAAAAATGGATTTTGAAAATTCAAACATAATTGTAGAAAATAGTTTGCTTTTTTAATTTATTCTAGTTATAAGTACATATTCGTCTTAATTCAAAGCACCTAATCGCAACCTCAACTCAAATTATAATGTGATTCCGCCTCCAAAAATTAGGTCTACTCAAAAGTTTTGCTTGAAGCATACACTCATTCTATCTGAATGGCGTGGCGGCCTTTAGTTCAGGAGTATATTTAGAGTAGGAATATAAATCATCTTTGGCTTCAATTTAAACATTATGCCTGAAGCTACATTAAATGATATAAGTACGCTAGTACTTGTACTTGGCTGCCAGTTCCTGTTTTCAAGCCTCTAAAATTGCCCCAGACTTCAAGAAAAAAAACGTAAAATATTTTTGGTGATAGTGATCCTTTGGAAAGTTCAAAACGCCCCAAGCAAGTAACTCATCTAACCACTTATTTTCGTGTGTTCAATTACTTCTTAAATTTGTCCCCACATCAAATTCGCTGTGAAGCAAGGATTTGGTTTCGGGAGAGGTCCAAGTCTCGATATTAGAAATGCGGCATTGGCTATCAAATTTTTAGTTTCTATCGGGTTTAACTAAATTTTTAGTAATTTTTACGCTTGAATCTTCGGATTTGCAATTTTTTTCAGAGAAACACGGGAAATTCCACCGAAAATAAAAAATAATTTAAAATAGTTGAAGTCAGGAAAATCTAGAACTCTTTAGGCACCGAATGATTTTTGCTGAATAGCATCAGTAAATGCTTTCCCAATTCGTTTTCGTTATCTTTATCACCGAAATCAAATTAGGTCAAGGTGTGTTCAAAATTTACCGTAAGCTTTCTTAATTTTTTGGTATAACGTTTCCTGGTTGCTAATAAAGGAAATTTCATTTGTTAGGGTAATTCGCAAATTATTTCCAAAACGATCGAAAGAAAAAATTTAGAAAAAATGAACACATTTCTAAAAAGGTGAAAACCCGAATGTAATAAGAATTGTACAGTTTTCTATGCTATCATTGGAGTTTCAATCATTCCTAAAACAATTTTGGGGGGTGCACGGAACACCTGGATTCCTCCCCTGGGAAGCAACATAAAAAAATTTCAAGCAAACAAAATACGCTCACTGGTAACAAATATTAAACTTTCAATTTTTCACATACGCCCGCTAACGTTTTGCCTACATTTCCTTTTTGAGCTGACAACTGCTACCTTCAAGCTTATCTGGTGGCGGAGGGCGGAAAATTCGTTACTGCCCAGGGGCGCCACAGAGGCTAAATCCGGCCCTGCTCCTTTGAGGTGTTACGTAATATCGGCGTAACAAAAACAATATACCCTTTATCATCTTATGGGTATAGGGTATAATTATGAGTTAACTCATACAATACAATTGTATGTCACTATCATTGTCAATTGCCCCAAAGTTCCGCTGTATCTAAATTTTTTGCCGATGTTTTTACTTTTCAGTGTTGTTTTGACTTTTATTGATTATTTTATTAAATATCATATTATCCCTTTTTTGAAACAGAAGCAAAGACGCATTCGCAGGGAATCGTATTTTCAGATAACCAGAATCCAAGGAGCATTTACCTATAGCAAATATATTATTATTTGAAATGAATCGTGTTAGAATAACTAGCAATTCACTTCTATCTTCTCTAGCGAATTCGCTAACGGCTCACTAGTGATACATCTGTCGCTCATTTTTTGCATTCGCGACGAATACTGCACCTCAGGTCACAAATGAATCGAGAAATGTTCACCTTTAGTGAATATATAGAGGGTTTCGCTAGAGGTGAATGATTCTCGACCTGCTGGTAATTCGAGAAAAACGATTCGTCGCGAATGTAAAAATTAGCGACCGGTAATTTACCGACGGTTCGTTAGTGAATTCACCAGCGAACATTTTGTTTGCTAAGGTGATTGGTTGGTGACTTCTTCCTTGCCTCGTTGTTTATACGGCTCCATGGCGTCGCGTCGCTCGAACTGCGGTGTAGGCACATCGCCCGTTCTGGCCGTAATGTCTCACCCTATTTCTACAGGCAACTCTATTTGGCTCGTGTCATCGCCGAGACCAATGCGTTGTTGTTTTGGGAACGACGCGATGACATCCTGCTTAAAACTAGTCCAGATACGGAATTGGTGGAGGTGGAGGAGATCTAAATCGCCATCTAGGCGAATAAAATTATGATTATGAGGATTGCCATGGTGGGAAGGGTCAGAATTAAGAAATAATTAATACGTAAATTAAATTAACCCATACCTTACAGCAGTGTATATTTTCAGTTTACAGAAGTGTTAAGACGGCCCTTTTTCCGCACGTGCTCTTTGAGTGTTGGAATAAAAAAATTTGATCACACGGTTTTGACTTTGCCCCGAAAGGTAGTTTTTAGATCGAAGATTTTAACCGATATCTTAATCAAATTCCGCATAATTATATCCCTATCTTAGACACAAAACAGTATGCATAAGGAAGAGGAGGAAAGGGTCATATGGGGCGGTAATTAATATCAACCAATAACGAATATTAATTCAACCTAAAATAATTGTGTCCCCATAAAGATGTATCTACACTGGCTGCTAAATAACAGCTCGCGATACAAACGGCAGTGGTCATCGCATCTACACTGACTGCCATTTGATTGTTCGTCCAAATTTGATATTCAATATGGCAACTAAATCATCTGTCAGCTAACACTTTGGCAACCGCTTGTCGAATTTAAAGTAATCATTTTAAAATTTTGTTGTTTTTTTTTGTGTGAGAAATTCTTTAATTCTAAAATGACCTCGTAAAAATTAAAGCGCGCAGAGTCAGATGTTGAAAAAACAAAATGAGTGTTTTGTTATGTCATTTTCAGGCTCCATTTGGAAGCTAGTGTCGATGGTAAGTAACTGTCAAATGGCAGCTCGCGATGCCAGTTTTTTTTTGCGAGCCTCCATTTAGCAGCCAGTTTGGATATAGCTTAACAAAATGATTATGAAGGAACAGATCAAATCGGACTACTGGTTCACCATTAAATTTATAAAAATTTGTTATTAAATGGTGTAATATGTTTTCTCTGCAAATTAACACATGCAGCATATCCACCTTGAAAAATTGGATCATTATTAATTTATTATTATCGAAATATTTTCTTAAATGCATTAATGTAATTTTCACGAGTCGTTTGCAATAAAATAAAAAAAATGTTTGCATTAAACGGAAACCAAACAATAACATTAAATTCAAAGCTGTTATTTTAGGTTGTGACTTACCCAAGGTCTACGCTCCATTTCTCTTCGCTAAATTTATTATAAAATGAATGTTTTCAATCAGCCATAACTGTCAAATTAAATATTTCATTTGTTTAGTTATTAGAACGTAATTGATTAATACTACATATTTAAATCGGTGTACTATGTATGTACGTATTATTAAATAATGATGACCGGAGGCAATTTTCGGAATATGCAAATGTTATTATTGGTTTTGCTTGAATAAACTTAGTTGCTGAAAGGTAGTAACAGTTCCGAATGTTGAGTTTGTATAATCAATTACGATAAAAGGCTTGAGGTGGTGTAATCGACAATTTAAGATTTTATCTATAGAAATATATATTCAATAGAGTGCTTTAAAATTTGGAAGAGTTTTTATAAAAAATAGAGGTACGGAAATTTCGTTTTTACGAAATAGATGCGAATTTCAGCGAAAATTGCCCATTTTTGCGAATTGCTGCGAAATGTTCGAATTTGTATTTTTTCCACGAAAAGTTAATTTTTCTCCAAAAAAGAATCAATTATGGAAAATAGTTTTTCATCTCAGATTGATTTTTTGTCAAAATAAGAATATAGAAATTTCCAAAAATGCAAGAGTTCGCGGACCAGCACGGATGGCTTGCCAAACACCGAGCAAGGTGTTTAGTCGGAGGCTGTCTTTTTGAAGGTAGAGCTTTTCTCGTGGTTCGACGAGCCCCAAAATTTAAATGAACTGTACATAAAAAAGCGAAACAGTACTAGTGGGTTCTTCACCAGAAGTTTCTCTTTTTACCGTAACTTCTTAAGGGCCCCATAGACTCAGCGATTTATCGGCCGATTAAAGCTCATTTCTGTGGAGAAAGCACATTTTTTAGGTTCCACTACCAAATTCGCAAGTGAAAATGAGCTTTTTCCACAGAAAATGTGCTTTTTCCACCGAAATGAGCTTTGATCGGCCGATAAATCGCTGAGCCTATTGGGTCCTTATGGGCCCTCTTATAGAATGGTTAGTCTTATCGCATAGAGAAGACACACACAATATTCAGAAACCTTTTCCATTGTATTGAATGAAATTTTTGTTAATTTTGCATAGATATGTTATCTTTTGCTTATTTACGCTGTTGGATGAAAGTGCGCAATGATTTTTTCAATCTAAAGCGCAGTATAGAGCTCGGGCGGAATGAAAATGAAATTTTTGTCCGCTGCGATTTTTTCAATGAAAATGCATGCTTACTGTCGTGGAACATGTCGGAAATGATGGGGAATTCCATAAGCTACAATCCGAATATGGTTCCAACATTTTTCTCGTCCATTTTATGTATTATTTTTCGATTCCCCCGTCATTTCACCGTGGAAAATATCTAATGACGGGGGAATCGAAAAATAATACATAAAATGGCCGAGAAAAATTTTGGAACCATATTCGGATTGTAGCTTATGGAATTCCCCATCATTACCGACATGTTCCACGACAGTAAGCATGCATTTTCATTGAGAAAATCGCAGCGGACAAAAATTTCATTTTCATTCCGCCCGAGGTCTATTCAGGCCTTAAGATGATGGCATAAGCAAGCGAAATAATATAAGATTTTATCTATAGAAATATATATTCAATAGAGTGCTTTAAAATTTGGAAGAGTTTTTATAATAAATAGAGGTACGGAAATTTCGTTTTTACGAAATAGATGCGAATTTCAGCGAAAATTGCCCATTTTTGCGAATTGCTGCGAAATGTTCGAATTTGTATTTTTTCCACGAAAAGTTAATTTTTCTCCAAAAAAGAATCAATTATGGAAAATAGTTTTTCATCTCAGATTGATTTTTTGTCAAAATAAGAATATAGAAATTTCCAAAAATGCAAGAGTTCGCGGACCAGCACGGATGGCTTGCCAAACACCGAGCAAGGTGTTTAGTCGGAGGCTGTCTTTTTGAAGGTAGAGCTTTTCTCGTGGTTCGACGAGCCCCAAAATTTAAATGAACTGTACATAAAAAAGCGAAACAGTACTAGTGGGTTCTTCACCAGAAGTTTCTCTTTTTACCGTAACTTCTTGAGGGCCCCATAGACTCAGCGATTTATCGGCCAATTAAAGCTCATTTCTGTGGAGAAAGCACATTTTTTAGGTTCCACTACCAAATTCGCAAGAGAAAATGAGCTTTTTCCACAGAAAATGTGCTTTTTCCACCGAAACGAGCTTTGATCGGCCGATAAATCGCTGAGCCTATTGGGTCCTTATGGGCCCTCTTATAGAATGGTTAGTCTTATCGCATAGAGAAGACACACACAATATTCAGAAACCTTTTCCATTGTATTGAATGAAATTTTTGTTAATTTTGCATAGCTATGTTATCTTTTGCTTATTTACGCTGTTGGATGAAAGTGCGCAATGATTTTTTCAATCTAAGATGATGGCATAAGCAAGCGAAATATCTATATTTTTATCTATAGAAATATATATTCAATAGAGTGCTTTAAAATTTGGAAGAGTTTTTATAATAAATAGAGGTACGGAAATTTCGTTTTTACGAAATAGATGCGAATTTCAGCGAAAATTGCCCATTTTTGCGAATTCCTGCGAAACGTTCGAATTTGTACTTTTTCCACGAAAAGTTAATTTTTCTCCAAAAAAGAATCAATAATGGAAAATAGTTTTTCATCTCAGATTGATTTTTTGTCAAAATAAGAATATAGAAATTTCCAAAAATGCAAGAGTTCGCGGACCAGCACGGATGGCTTGCCAAACACCGAGCAAGGTGTTTAGTCGGAGGCTGTCTTTTTGAAGGTAGAGCTTTTCTCGTGGTTCGACGAGCCCCAAAATTTAAATGAACTGTACATAAAAAAGCGAAACAGTACTAGTGGGTTCTTCACCAGAAGTTTCTCTTTTTACCGTAACTTCTTAAGGGCCCCATAGACTCAGCGATTTATCGGCCGATTAAAGCTCATTTCTGTGGAGAAAGCACATTTTTTAGGTTCCACTACCAAATTCGCAAGAGAAAATGAGCTTTTTCCTCAGAAAATGTGCTTTTTCCACCGAAATGAGCTTTATTCGGCCGATAAATCGCTGAGCCTATTGGGTCCTTATGGGCCCTCTTATAGAATGGTTAGTCTTATCGCATAGAGAAGACACACACAATATTCAGAAACCTTTTCCATTGTATTGAATGAAATTTTTGTTAATTTTGCATAGCTATGTTATCTTTTGCTTATTTACGCTGTTGGATGAAAGTGCGCAATGATTTTTTCAATCTAAGATGATGGCATAAGCAAGCGAAATATGGGGTAGCTATTCAAAATAAACAAAAATCCCATTTAATACAATGGAAAAGCTTTCTGAATATTGTGTGTGTTTTCTCTATGCGATAAGACTAACCAGCCAACAGGTACCGAATAAGAGCCATCAGAAAGCCGGCCTATGATACATTTATAATCTATTCTCGGATTGTTTCTACAACGGCTATTATAAATAATAGCTTTTTTTCTCAAGGTGAGTTTTCATTAAATTGGGTCAACCAACAGCGCCTTCTGCGACAAGTATAGGTATCATATCAACCTTTTTTTACAAACGGCGTGTTGTTTGCCTACCGATTCCAAATTCCCAAACGTATTGGACAATAATGTTGGTCGTTTGTTACACATAAATCTAAATGCATTTAATCACATAAATATAGTACGTATGTTCCTAGATAAAAATCTGCATCTTGATTTGAAAGGCACCTCACATATCTCGGTTGAGTTTTGTCTATGGGGACATAAATACGCGTACCTACATGTATGTACAAACATCAATCTTTAAAACCATTCTTTCATCCAATTTGTGTCATTTTTATAGAGCTTGCAGGCATATTTTAATGGTTTTGCTAAATCGCTTAATTTATTATATACAGACATTAAGTTCAAGACTGAATAAGCTATTTGAAACTACGCAATTTGAAAACAATTTGCCATTTGAGATAATATATGTATATTTATACGTTTATACCTTATACTTACCAATGAGATATCAATTGAATTGAATAAAAATATAATGATTTGAAATTTTTACCTTACCTCACACTTACAAATATCCAGATTGTGGTTAATCTAAATTTGCAAGGTTTCCCAAACATTTTTACAAATTTCATAACGAGATTTCAACTAAAATCTTAAAGAAAATCGTGGTAAAGCGTGGGAACTCCATCGAAGTATGTATATGCTATACACAACTTCGAAAATAATAATAATAATCAGGACTACGTAAAGGTCATCTAACCCAGATTCCGCTCTGTCCACGCTTTTTTTGACGAACATAAATCATCGGGGTTGGCTACGATATCCCGCCCATTATATTCCCATTTTCCAAAATCTCGACATTCATTATCCCGCCAGTTTAAAATCCCACTCAATTGAAGTCCCGTCTAATCAAAATCCCGCCATTTCAATAACCCGCCAATGCAAAATACCGCGTTTCAATATCCAGCATTTAATAAAAGTATTCTTTCAAAAATCGCGCGCGATGTATGAAAGAATACTTACCTTCTATGACGGAATAATAAAAAGCGCCACCCCATTTACCGTTAAAATAATGGGTTTCCTAGGCATGGGGATACTTAATTATGGGGATTCAAAATTATCATCTTGATCGATGAAATAAGAAAATATTCCCACGGATTTATGCTAAGAGAAAGCATCGCATTAACTGCTGGGAATCACATTACACAACTACTGACTTTTTTGTTAACAATGAAAATAATTGTTGGCGGGGCTTTTCGTGAGCGGGATTTTGTAATGGCGGGATTTAGTAATGTCGGGACAATGTTAAACGGGAATTTTTGTGAAAAGCGGGATTCTAAACCGGCGGGATTTTGTATTTCAAGATTATGTAGGTATCCCAAATCATCAACGTATTTTTATAAGTTAGATTTTACTTCTTAAGGTAAGTACTATGTACACCGAGCTAAAATGTAGCGAAATGTTAAAAAGTGAGTATCACCAAGAGAATTCGATTTCACGATCATCAAAATTTCGACAGTATTTGCATGGATTTCACGTACTGACGATGTAAGTATGTACCTACTCTTATTGCAAAAAAAGTAATGTAAACAACCCATTCAGCCATGTATCCAATTGTCTGAGTAGCAATTTAAACGTAATCTATGGAAACATTTCTGATCTACTTAGGTTATCGATTCATGATATTCACAAGTAGCTATCCCTGTTATGGATATATCAAGGGCCTAAAAACTACGCAGACTCTGCACCTCCGTCAGTTACGAGTGGCCACTTGCTGCCGTCCATTTGTCCGTGCAACCTGGCTGGAAACTATCGCGGGTATGCATTCCGCGTAGTATGGAGCGGCAAAGAAGGCATCTGGTTTGTTTTCCAGACTGCAGTCTTAGCAGCAGATAATTCTACGAGATGCCTGGATTCAAACTCGCATTTGTACGCCGTCAAGCATTGTAAAGTGCAGTGAGTTTTTTACTACATTGGTAAGGATCTTTTTGACCATAATCATCACCCCCCCCCCCCCCCACCTGGCTACGCCCATGGTTGCACTGTCGCGCCTGTTATTTTTTTTTAACTTTGAAGATACCTATATCTCAGCACACACACAAAATGATGGTCTAGGAATGCCCCCCCCCCCAAAGAATTTCGCTATACATTTTGACTTCGAACACAAGATCATTCGAGAAAGTTATCATCACTTATAAATAAAATAAATAAAACATGTATTTTTTTCATAATATACTTTCATTTATTTTCATCTGTGAAGAATACAAGTTAAAAGTCAGCAATAGCAATCTCAATAGCTTCTGCTGCGATACTGCGACATCCTTCCACACGTGTCCAACCTGCGAATAGTTTAAAAAGTACATCAATATGATGTACGCATACAAAATATCAAAAATTGCAAATTACGAATAAGAATTTAGAAACTTAGGACAGGACGCAAGTTTATTTACTTACCCTCTTTGAAATGTTCGCAAGCATATTTCAAATAATCACATGGAGCTCTGAAGATTTTATTAATTATTCCATTCGTTGCGCAAATATTTGTGTCATCCGATTTAACTAAACATGGAGCCGGACATCCTGCTTCCACGCATTTTTTCATTTCGACATGATCCCAAGCTATATACATTAATTGTTCGAAATAATAATTCACGGCGTAGTATATGAAATTTTAAAATATACAAAATTAGTTTATTTACTTTTCAAAATATGATTCTTAATTTCTTCACCAAAAACGTAGAGTTTTGTAATAGTAGTTTGAAATAATTGCTTTAATTAAATGTAACTGACTTACCTTGTCCAGTATTACAGTAATGTGCGGTTACATCACAACTGTTCATGAACAGCCTTACCTTCCCTTCATATTCAGCACAAACAGGCTCACCAACTCTTGTATTGCACCTAACAGCACAAATGGGATATTTTACCTCAGCAGATATGGAAATACTGGAATGATATGAAATTTCAGTTAAAGAAATGGTGTGGGTCGAAAAATGAGAGAGAAACATATTCCACGGAATAACAGAATAACGGAAAAGACTGACCAATGACAGGCTCTTTTAACACGGTACATATGTACATAATGTACATATGTATATCGTATCGCAAGACTCGACGCCAGGGAAAGGAACCTTAGCGTCGAGTCTTGAGTGCTCGCTTTGTAACTTATGTTGTTAACGTTAGATGCTCTCTTAAGCAGTAGACTTACTCTCCCATTTCTGGAATATTTTTAGTCCGATTTCTCATCTGTCAATTTGTATAAGTTTTGAAGTTTTTTGACTATCGCCAAGATTTACTAATACATACTAGATTTAGTTAACAGTTGAACGATATTGTGTTGCAATTTGAATAAAAGTATATTCTACGATGCATTTTTAATTTAGTAGCAAACGATTTAATCTAGTAGGCGGGTTTCGGTCCGATTAATTTTGTGGTTTTAGCAAAACCTGTCAGTAATGTGAATCCCCTTTAAGTCTAAAGGCTTCATTACACAGTCATATTTATATTATAATGGCCGTGTTTTTTAATCAGCTAACCTACACTATACGGGGTGATTTTCATACAAATGCTAACCTGTGACTTTATTCAGGTTAGAAATTATAGCCCTATTCGACTGACTGGATCATTGATCCTGTCCAAGTCGAATGAAATCGGATCAAAATTTCCCAAATCGGTAACAGCTGACTATCATGTCATCTGGCCCCAACGCGATATTCTAAATTATAAATTGGATTTGTAATTATGCACCGTGCGAGATACAATTAAAAGGATAAGTACCAAGAAATATTAAAATGATTAACTCTGAATAAAGTTTACAAACCGAAAATACTGAATTACAAAATGACATACGGGAAATTTTAGGGAAATTGTTCGCGGAGACATCTAGGGGATTAGTTTGGCAGATGATCCAAGTCATACCCTGGATCAACTTCCAGGATTATCATTTTGTATGGGATTTCCAATAAATCTGGAAATGATCCAGTGAGTCGAATAGGGCTTATATTGCTATCCAGTTTTAATGAGCTTTCCAAAACTCGCCTAAATGTATGCAATCCCAATTGTTTTCTATTACGTTTTCCAATTACTTTTTGTGCGTCTGGGTCAGCAAACCTGCCCCCGATGATAAAAAAACACGGCCAATATGTATGTCATATGCCTAAGCCTACTCGATTCATTCAGTATAAATTTTTAGACGTGCAGTAAACGAAATCAAGTAGGCTTAAGGATATGATAATATCTATTATAATATATATTACCAATATAAGACTGTGTAATAGCGCCATAACTACTTACTCTGGGTGGGTTTTTGCTGCCAGCGACGTACACGCTAAATAAAATAAAAAATAAAAAAATACATATTTATTGACCATATAAAATAACTATTAAATAGTTCAATAAGTAAGTACCCAAAGCTAAGATCAAAAAAGCCAATCTTCGAGTCATTTTTAATCTACTTGAAGCGGAACTGTATTTCAGAAATGAACATCAACTTCTATTTATACTAATTTGGCAGAACATGTGTATTTACTTTTGAATATTAAAATATTTGTCAATAACTCAACCACCTGTTTATATTGGCATACAACCAATCTTTATACATGTTTCATAGGCGTAGGCCAGATTTGATTAACGAAGGGGCGAGACAAAGAGTCAATCATAGTCCGTTTGTCAACTAACCCTGTAAGCCAAACAGTTCATATAATAATAGGTTAATTATGTTACTTTTCTGTAGTCTGGCTGGTCTAGCGGTTAGTGCGCGCACCTTCGGTGCACAGGGTCATGAGTTCGAATCTCACCGTGTTCCATGGTGTTTTTCGAACTCACGAGCTTGTGACGGACTATGATCTCACTCAGATGTTAAACGAGTACCCATTTATCGGGATAGGCCTGTTCCAAAAACCGGGATCCCGGTACAAAACCGGTGTTCACTTGGTACCGGACCCGATATTCTAAAGTACCGATATCCCGGTTTTTTTGGTACCGAGTTACAAAAACCGACCGACGAGTCGGTTTTTTGGTACCGAGTTAAAAAGAACGATTCATTTCAACCATGAGCCGGTTTTTTCAGGTTTTTTGGTACCGGTTTTTAACCCGGTACTCAAAAAACCGGCTTATGGTTAAAAAAAACCGTCGGTACTGAAAAAAAACCTGAGTCGGTTTTTAACCCGGTACTCAAAAAAACCGGCTTATGGTTAAAAAAAAACCGTCGGTACTGAAAAAAGAAACCGCTTGTGGTACCGGGTTTCGAAAAAACCGAAACCCGGTACTGAAATCTCGGTACCGAACTGGCCTATATGGGGATAAATAACACTGCTGAACGTGATGCTGATCGCATTACCTCAACAAAAAGCGGATAAGATCTTGGAAATAGGATGTCAATAACACATCCTGCGGCCTTAGTCCAATGTTGGATTGTCGCGCCTGTTATTTATTTATGTTACTTTTCTTGACAAGCATGAAGGTGGTAATACATTCTCTTTGAACATTAAAGAACTCTTTACGTGATATTGCAGTTGCATCTGAGGCCATCAAGGCACAGCCTCTATTCGACATTGTAAGTACAACAACTCTTCATTGCGCGAAGAATTGACACTGTGAGATCGAAGGGGGTTAAAATGTGTACCTATTCAAATTGGGATTATTATAACCCCATACTTAACAAATATGGAGAAATACTCGCCTGAAACATGTGTTTTTCGCTAGCTTATGGAACTATGAAAACAAAATGACAAAATGAAAGCAATATGTATAATTAGAGTAATAATAATATGTTAAAGTAAGCTGACCAGACTTGCAGCATTTTGACAGGGACGTACCGAGCATACATTTTGGGGGGAGGGGTTGTTTGCAAAGTAGAATTTGCCGACTACATTTGAAAATTCACCAATTATAATTATAGGTACATTTATTTATGCGAATAAATACGAAATATTCTATTATGGAAATTATGTGTATTTATCTTACACTTATTAACCACGTGTGCGATCGTTTTAACCCTCCGTGAGGCGCACCCGGCCTAACAGGTCAGCAAAACAGTTCCAGCTCTGCTCCAGGCTAGTAGAGGGGCCCGCAACTTTTTAGCTCCGTTTACTCGTCTAACTTTAAGAATCTCACACAATGCCTATAGGCATTGTGTGAGTTTTCCATGGTCCTTTAGAGAGTTGTGTGGTAAGGACTCTGGCTTCACAGGCCGGGTGCGCCTGATCGCGTCTTAATTTAGAATGTGCCCAAACTATGCAAAAGCGCTGCATCAAAGATGCATTTCCACATTTAATTTGGAGCATTAAGAACCTTTTCAAATAACGATTATCAATTTAGCCTGCCTGCCTTTCAACAATGGATGAACAATGGATGCGGTATTTTTCATAAAATTTTCTCTCTTGGTTTTTGCTGGTAAATCGATAATTTTATTTCTGTATTATACTGTTTAGAAAATAGGTTTCCTGGTATGTACTATATTTTAGTTTAATTACATCCCTTAGATATGTACTAATGACTTAATTTCCGAAAAGCGTCTGAATTTTATAGTAACATATTAAGAAAAAAGGACCCAAATAGATAGGTGGCCTCTCAGGTTGAGTGCGCCCGATCTTGTTTTGATTTGAGGTGCACCCGACGGAGGGTTAATTGATTTCAGTCTAGTGCGTGAAATCCCTTTATGGATCGCGATCGCGATTCATGCGATCCATAAAGGTATTTATGATTCAGTTGGCAGACACTTTCATACTAAATAATAAACACGCGACGTTTTTTTTTGCAACGCGAGTTCTGAACAGTCGTTTAACTATGAATTTACATAATCACAGTTATAGCAAATTAAGGGCGGAATTCATAGTCCCCACTTAAATATTAAAGAATTCCCTTAAGGAATAAGGGTTTTCTCTATATAAGTGAGCCCTTAAGGGAGCTTCGTATTCATAGACATCACTTACTAGGGCGTTGCCTCATTAAATAAACGATTCACTTATTTGCCATATCTACTGATAGTGACAAATAAAATATAAAAGAATATCAAGTAGTTAAAAATTCAAAATTTTTAAAAAATTTCAAAGTGTTTTAATAGGAATATGTCAACAAATATATGAGTTCATATAAGGTTACTAGATATGAACCTTAACGAATAAGTGAACCTTTTAGGAAATCCTTAAGCGTTTGCTTATTGAGTGACTATGAATAGTGTCAGTCCCTTAAGGGTTCCCTTAAGTATAAGTGAGGACTATGAGTTCCGCCCTAGAATAACAACAAAAAAATTATGCAATTTTCAGTGAAATTTCCAATATCCAAAATTAGTTTATGCGAAATTCCTGTTTTTTATTTGCGGAATTATATTTTTTGAGAATTCAAATACAAAGACTCGATGAATTGTGTGAATATATAGAATTTTGATTAAACCAGTTAAGTCGTGACCCACCGTCACTTAATTTTGGACCATCGCTCCACAATTCGATGTAAATCCATTTTATCGACAATATTCTTCGCAGAAAAGTTTGAAAGCCTCTGTCGCTATTTCCCCAAAAATTTTGACACTCGGGGCAGTTATCAAGAATAATTTGAATTTCAGCGTGAATGCATTCAGGGATCTCCTTTGAAATACAAAAAAAAGTTTCGATCACCGCAGCTATTGAGGTTATCGTGCAATTTTTCCTATCGGCCGGAATTTCAAATTTATCTCGAAATGGTTGGAGCAGTTTGGCTATTTTTGCCGATTCTTCTGTGGACTTTGAGATAAAAACGTCAAAAAGGATTTTGAGCTCTTTTCGGTAAAATGTTGCAAAGTTTATTTCGGCAGTAGTTTGAGATGATTCGCCCATTTTTTTCGGAACACGACGAGTTCCCCAGTTAGAACAGGATCGACAATTGATCGATAAAGAATCGAAGACCGTCTACTAAGGAATCCATGACTTTCTCGATCAAACTATGGAGACATTTGTATGGACTTGGCCGTTTTTTTTATACCGAAATTGAGAACTGGAATCGATCTTATTCCGAAGACTATCGTAGATGTAGCATCGATCACTACGGATTATGAAGAATTTATGGAGAAACAATGACTGTGGTAAAAAATTACAATTTTTTATTTTTTCCTGTTTTTCTGTTTTTTTTTTTATTTATTTCATACTTATTTTTTTTACCTTATTTTAACTTAACCTTTTTACACTTTGCTTCTACTGGGAATCGAACTGGGCACCTATTGTTTCGTAGTCCTAACGTCCTACACCTAAGCTATCTAGGATTACTAATTACATACGAGAATAAGTTAGTCGTTTTATTTTTTGACAATTTCAATCTAATTCAGAGACATTTAGATGAGAGTCATCGATATGTGATCGAAGATGCCAATGAAACCAAAGACAACTGAATGTAAGTCTTCGATTTGGGATCGAAGGCATTTCGATTCTGTTGTGTATCGGAGACAATTGGATGTAAATAATCGAAATGTTCGAATGTTTATATCCTTAAACATGGACAGGTATTCTTTTGCAAATTTATTAATGCCGAAAATCGCAATCCTACATATTCCCACTGAGGTCAAATTTGCCGACTGCAGGTGAAAATTGAAAATGTTAGGGGGTGAGACACCCCCCCCCCCTTTAGCTACGTCCCTGATTTTGACCTGTCGAACAGCAAAATTATCAGCATTTTTCATGCCACACAATGAAGCCTTATTCAATAATAAGGTCCTCGATGATGGCTGTGATCAGTCTTGTCTGTTTTTAAGGTGTAAGCTTGGACTATGGACTGTACCCTGTACGATCGCTATTTAGCAAGCTAATTGCACATCTTCGGCAATCCTTCATTTAACATAACTCTGGAACCCATGCCGATCTTTCTGAAATTTAGATGGTAGAGCACCGTACTGTTAATATTTGATAAAAATATCAAGGCTCTAGCTGTCGAGCAATATAATCGCACTTTTATGTTTTTCAATCATTAATTTTCCATAACTTGGAACCGACCGAAATTTCTGGAATTGTGCACACTTTTAGAGATACTTGACGAATATTTCATCCAAGTTTCCAAGTTTAGGTCCTTCCTAACCGCGTTCGGAAGTTATAGCTGCCAAAATCTAACATTCGTGTTTTCTAAGCTTTTAACCCTTTCATGCCCAAATTATGGATTTTAAGCGGATAATTTTTCTAACAACATTATGTCGGTCAGTAGGCATCTATTATGATATTTTCTGGCACAACAAAATTTCAAGAGCTGTAGTCAAAGCCGCCTTAATTTGAAAGCCGGGAAGCAGCAATACATGCACACAAATCAAGCCTATGAACATGTATTTTCGTTGCACTATGCACAAACACAAGCACAGCGCATGTAAAAAAAACCGTGTCTTGTCTGATAAAAATCGCGAAAACACTTGGAAAATTCACTTTTTGTCGGGATTTTTTTCTTACACTGCATTTTAGACACTTCAATTCACGACACATTGCACTTTTCGCGACGAAAATCGACCGGGAACCAATACTTTTCGTGTAAAGTTTGCCGCGACCCAACCCGATTTGCCTTTACCGCAATGTAAATTTTCCATCTGCTCAAGCCTATGATTTGACGTTAAAGTATATGACCGTGTTCTACTTCCGGGCTTGTTAAGATGGCTTTGGCTGTAGTTAACAAATTAGAGCATGATGCCATATGGCATCATTGGGACGGAAAGGGCACTTAGCAAGTTCCGTGTTCATATCCTAAGAAAAATGAGATATTTGGTCGCAAAAATTCTACTTCTGAATTTTCTTTGCAGAATGGTTGGTGATGACCCCCAGTTTATGGGAAAAAGAAGTCCCAACCGATTGGGGGTCCGCAACCTTAACAAAAGAAGGAAAGGGGGTCATTTTTGGTTTTTTTTTGCGATTATCTCAAAAACGACAAAAGATATAGAAAAATGGTCTGAGAACGAACAAAACCACATAAAATTATTATTAATTATAAAAAACACATCAGGGTTCTATTAAATAATTCGGCGCTTGACTAAAAAATAAATTAAAACTCTTTCATTTTATACCTTTTTTAAAAGCCCCATAACTCTTGACAGAATGCTAGTTCAGCCGTAAAATTTCGTACAAGTATTCACAATAATGTTGATGTAACTCAATTAATTAAAATTGGGTTATTTTTGTGTTGCCGGGACCGATTAGTTAATTGGACAGGTTTGTATTGCCTCCTAGGTCCACGAAATAAATGAAACGTTCCTTTGTTTTAGAAAACCGATATATTTCGGGCGTTAATGCCCATCATCAGGGTTTTTTTAATCTAAACAGAACATTACATTTATTAGTTATAATAAAATCTTTAAATTTATAAAAATGTGGTATACCTTAAATCAAAAAGAACAAGATGTTATAAATAGTATAAAACGAACAACAAAATACACTGATATTGCACTAATTTATGGACAAAATTACAAAAATAAATTAGGTGTAAATATTGCACATGAAATGGTGTCAAAATTTAACAAATAAATGTATATGTATGTGTAAAGTGACAAAACGCGCTAAATAAATTTAAATTGTTTGATATTACGTCGGAGTAATGTTTCTTGTCTGTTTTTTCATTGCATACTTCGTCTTCATGTATAATAATGTGATTTACCTCCTGAATTTGCAATTTCCTTTTATTAGGTTCCATTTTCAGTATTTTTGCTTCATCAAAGTTAAATTCATGGCTATTTTTAATCGAATGCTTTGCTAATGCCGACATATTTTCATTAAGACGGTTTTTGGTATCGTTCTTATGCTGGTTTAGTCTAGTACCTAATTTCTGGATCGTTTCACCAATATACGATCTGTTGCAATCTTTACAATTTACTTTATAAACAACACTAGCTTTATTCAATTTTGGTATTTTCGTCTTTTGCTTAGTGTAAAGCTTAGTGTATAGCACACACTCAAAGGTAAAATGTTGTTCAGTAGTTTTTAATGTTATATGGAGTTCCATCTCTATTCCAATTTCTTACTTTATGATATAAGCATATAGTGTGTAACAGTTGACTATTATTCATATTGTCCGAGACCAAAAAAAACAAAAACCTATTAATTACAAGCGCCCATACCTTCGGCATATATTTAATTTAACGCCTGGTGGTAGGCAAATTCAATACGGATTATCTTCTACACCAACCATATTAGCTGAATATAGTTTAGATATCAGCTGAATGTAGTGTACATACATATCTACAACCGTCGTCCATTGGCGACAATATGCGTACTTGATGTATGTAGCATTGTCCGTTTCAAGTACAATCGATATGAGATTCTCCCGAACATTTTTCCTTCAAGTGGGGATTGGATCTAAGTATTAGAGAAAGGTTCTACAGCCAGAGATATGGGGGGAATAGAAAAAAACGGAGAGAGAACAATTTTGGCGGGAAAAGTTGCAAGGACAGGGGAGTTGAGGGAAGGATTTTGAGGGATGGCTCGGGAGCAAAATCGGAAGATTGGAGAATGAGATTCGGGGAGTTCGTCATAGACTGTGGAGGAAGAAGGTTCACGCCGGAGTGCTGGGTCGTTGAGCACTGAACCACCCCACGTGGCAGTTAAATTTAAGAAATTAAATATAATGTACTAGGATAAAAGTTCGAAAACACAAATTAAGTTAAGCGGAAGAGTGTTAAAAGAAAAAAAAGAGTTTTGACTTCGTGCGTAAAAAGTTCACGTGAAAAATTCTGATTGCTTATAAAGAAAGTGTCCTCAATTGCCTAAAATGAAAGTGTCTTCCATGGTTTAAAAAAAGCAAGTGTCTTTAATCAAATTAAAAATCACACGAATTACCATGAATCACAGTTACAATTAAAACTGACGAAAATCAACAACAACAAAAAAAAAGAACAAAACAAAAATCCGTCGTCTTTGCGTTAGTGCATCCTGTGTGTGCCTTAATTTATGTGGTGAACCCTCCCCAAGTGACCACTCCATAAAGTGACCATCGCTTTAAAAATACTCTGTCGTCCTGTTACGTACAACATTTGGCTCTATAATCCTCGTAATCGTTAATCGTCGTCCATGGGATTCAATGTTGGGAGTGTAATCCCCATTAAATGCAGAATTCTGCAACTCGTCGTGCTTGACGTCACCAGCAAACAGTTATAATAGATTCCAAGAGCATTCGAAATCGAAAATCTTAGATCGCGTGTTGCAAATCATTAGGCGTTTGTTTTTTTTCGAACCTTTAACGAAATAATAAGAAAGAAAAATAAAACAAAGAAAATTCAAAATATTTAAAGTAAAAATTCCATCAGATTTTAATGTTTTTTTTTTGCTTGCAAAGTGTACTATTCTTAGTGCTTAATATCGTATAAATATTGTGATAAAACAAAAAAAATCATAACGTTTTTCCCCGACTTTAGTGTTAACAACATAATCCTATTAAGTTCCAGCTGATCTACGACGGCCGTTGCAGCACAGTGTGGGTAAGTCAAATATTTATTTCTTTGTTATTTTTTTTTATTGATAAAATTGTAAATTAATACGTAAAGGGAAAGGCGGAATGAGAATCTTCAAAGAAATTCGCAATAAATTGAAAATGTTGTAAAATTCTAACTACGCCATATTCTTCCGTAGGACTTAGCTCCTTTTATTTTTCAGTACCATGAAGTGAAAAAAAAACATTCCACGACTAGGATGTCGTGATGAGTAGAAAAATGATGCGTGAGATCATGTCACAATAGAGGGATTTCAGCTCTATTTTTTTTTTAGGATTCGGTGATTTTTTTTTTCAGATGGTTTTTTTTTCAGATGTTCCTTTTTTTAGATATTTCTTTATTCCAGTTTTCTTTCTGAGCTTCCAGGGTATGCGAATTAATTTTTTTGTGATAATGAGTATACGACGGCAGCAGGCGGGAAAGATCCCACCCCATATCTACCGCAGAATAGTTAGATCCAGCGCATACCGACGCCTGCCTGTTGAGGAAATTGCGTTCTACGCCAATCTCAGACCTTCACGGTAAAACTTCCGTTCCCTAATTTCAGCCTAGAGCTGCAGAGTCCCCCTCATTACAAGTGCTCCGAACCTAAGGTTTAACTGCGGTCGCTGAGCGATCATCCCATAAATTGGTCTCTACGAACCTTTAATTGAGAAGATGACAGAATCGCCTAAAGGTACGTTGTCCTCGACATGACTGCATCGGCTCTAGCGACAGCGACTCTCTCATTTCATATAAAAACTCGTTTTTAGAATGAGAGAAGAATGAGTTTTTATATGAAATGAGCGAATCGCCGCCGCTAGAGCCGATGCAGTCGTGTCGAGGACAACGTACCTTAAAGATTATGAGTGCGCAGTATACGCTCTACACCTTCAAATATCGATCCTCAAAAGTTTTGGGGTGAACTTAGGTGAACTGAGCGAAATTGTTAAGAATCGTTGTGAGTAGATTGTCTACAGCATACAATAATATTCTGCAGAGCGAGGAAACAGGACGTAAATATACGTTGAGGCCGCCTCCGTGGCGTAATACCGAAAGATGGTCCGGCGTATGAGCGAATGAGATGGTTGTGATGTTATTCGAGAAAAATCGGGTAGTATGATGCAACATTGTTCAAGAAAATTTGTGCTGCGTGTGCCGTAATGCCACCCAATTAGAAGTCTATTGTATGACTCGATATTCCACAATGCTGATTTTCGCTAAAATGTCAAATTTTCTTAGTAAATTCCACCTGATCTGTTCCTGTGGCGTGTGGCAGTCAAACTATCTGAAAAACAACACTTACCTAATGAAATCCAAAACTCATGTACGCCAGTATACGCCAGGAATTGTCAAAATTCCATCCAAGGCAGTAACAATCAATTCTGCAATTGAAAATATTATAAAAAGGGTTAGTTCCGAGATCCCCCTGTGGATGGCATTTCGGTAAATATTGTTACGAAATATACCCAAAAGAACTAAATTTATATAATTTAGTATAAAAACCAGACCGAGGCTAATTTCGAGCGCGGCCGAAATTTGGATACCCTTCGCTCTCGTCGGGCTAAACTCCCCCCCCCCCCCCCCAATTCTATTCGTACCGTCTTCACAAAAGTTCCGTTGCGTCGTTGGTTGGAATAAGTGGGCAAGTAAAAATATTTACTCAGAATTTTTATTTGGGCTATGTGGGAGCATAGCCCATAGTACGATACCATTTGTTTTGAGCTTTTTATTGCTTTGATAAAAACACACTAAATCAAGGTTTTGTGAAATTGGTGTAAAAAATGTAAATGGGGGGGGGGGGATCTCGTGTGTATGGCAGCCCCATGACCTCATGGTCCGATTTGATCCATTCTTACATATGTTTCGTATCATCAATAGAAATACATTTGGGTTATGTTTGTATGGCAGCCCCATGACGCCATGGTCCGATTTGATCTGTTCTTGCATATGTTTTGTGTCATCTATAGAAACACATTTGTGTGAAATTTGGTTGAAATTGGTGCAAAAATAAAATGTTTTTCTTAGAAGAACCCAATTTGGGGGGTTTAGTTTGTATGGCAGCCCCATGACTTCATTGTCCGATTTTACCGAATCAAACGTACAAACTGTCTGTAGCAAAAAGAAGCATTTCTGCAAAATTTCAGCTTCATAGCTTTCAAATTGGTCGAGTAAAACGCGTCGCAACAGACGGACAGACTGACATTGCCCAATCGACTCCCCAAGTCATGCTAATCATATACCTACGTATACTTTTTATATGGTCGGAGGCTTCCTTCAATGCGTTACAAACTTCATGACAAAGTAAATATACCCTTTCACTCTATGAGCGAAGGCTATAAAAAATATGTGTGACCACGGGGATGAATCCCCTTGATCCCCCATCCCCTCTCTGGGGGGGACTTCAGTAACATCTACATTAATTTAATTAAAAGCTAGTTTTCAATTTGACATCACTACTATCATTTCATATCGTGTATGTATGTATGTAATATATGTAAGTAACAAATTGACAAATGAAATATAAACATTCTTTGTCTAACACTATACCATCAAGTTACCATTATTCTCGGTTGTTTCACTATTTTGTTAATTTATTTTATAACATAGTCTAGGTAATTTAATTTATATTGTTATTTATTATTGTTAGTATTGTTAGTCTATTCTTTTAGTATATAAACCCTGAAGATGGGCGCTGCCCGAAATATATCGGTTTAGAAAGAAAAAGGACATGGTTTTTTCAATATCGTTGGATCTATGCTATGAGGTAATACAACCATCACTATTATTCTGTTTCGATCCCGGCAATACAACACTTGGAAGTTGTTTTTATCAACTTTTACCACATAATCAGTATGAATGTCATAGCATATGACAAATTGAAAGGATTGCGATTTTTAAAACTCAGGAATGTTATTCAATTAAGTTTTACACAAGATATCATCATTATGTAATTATTATGTTCCCTCAAAATTCTATAAAATAATGTATAACAGATTATTTTTTGGGGACTTTGTCATCTTTCGAAGCAAAATAGTTATCTTCAACGATAAAATTTTAATCGCATTAAAATTTTGACTCATATTTGTGGGAAAAGCATCGTTTTGACAAGTTAAAATATCTTTCATGCAAAAATGTTATTTCAGTTGTCGTCGAAATAATAACACACGACAATAGAAGTTCTCGTAAGATCGTATATTTATATTTGACAAACACAGACAGCGTATGTTTCAATATCACATTCACTCTTTCTTGCTTCACTTATAATCAGAGCTTCCGTATCATAACAAGAATATATGTATGTATGTCACTTTAGTGAGATTCTTACAAGAGTATACACTTACTCTAATAAGGAGCCTTAAAATCTTCTTTTAAGACATGTGTAATTCCTATAAAGAGAGTTGAATTTTTGCTATAAGATCAAACTAACTCTTGCAAAGTGGTTCATTTAATACTTATAAGACTCTTATAAGAATCTTATAGTACTCTTTAAAAGTTAAATTTCAAAAGTTGATGTCTTGATGTTTGCTCCTATAAGAGTCTTGTAGACTTTTATAAGATCAAAAGTGTTAGTTGATTAGCCACTTTAAATTAAATAAATAAAACACATTTTTCTAATTATACTTTAATTTATTCCCATCTGTGAAAAACACAATTTAAAAGTCAGCAATAGCAATATCAACATTCTTCCACAAGTGTCCAACCTGCGAATAGTTTTAAAAAGTACATCAACATGAAAATCAACACTAAAGACTCGCATACAAAATATCAAAAATTGCTACTTAGGAATAATAGAATAGAAACTTAGGATAGGATGCAAGTTTATTTACTTACCCTCTCCGAAATGTTCACAAGCATAAGTCAGATAATCACATGGACTGTTGAAGATTTGATTAATTATTCCATTCGTTGCGCAAATATTTGTGTCAACCGTTTCAACTGAACATGGAGCCGGACATCCTTCTTCTACGCATTTTTCCATTTCGACATGACTCCAAGCTACATACATAAATTGTTCGAAATATTAATTCACGGCGTAGTATATGCAATTTTGAAATATACAAAATTAGTTTATTTACTTTTCAAAATAAAATTCTTAATTTCTTGTCGATCGACCAAAAACGTAAAGATTTATAATAGTATGTAGTTTGAAATAATTGCTTTAATTAAATGTAACTGACTTACCTTGTCCAGTGTTACAATAATGTGAGGTTACATCACAACTATTCAAGAACAGCCTTATCCTCCCGTTATATTCAGCACAAACAGGCTCACCAACTCTTGTATTGCACCTCACAGCACAAATGGGATATTTTCTTGGAATACTCGAATGATATGAGATTTCAGTTAAAGAGAGAGACATATTCCACGGGATTCTACTAATAACGGTAAAGACTGACCAATGGGCTTTTTTAACACTTATATCGTATCGTAAGACTCGACGCCCAGGTTCCTTAAATGAATACTCGTATGTTTGACACTTATATTGTTACTGTTAGATGCCCTCTTAAGCGTGTAAGTCTACTACTCTTCCATTTCTGGAATATTTTTAGTCTCATTTCTCATCTGTCAATTTGTATGAGTTTTGAAGTTTTTGACTTTCTTTAAAGGGGACTCAGACTATCGACAAGATTTACTAATCCCAGATTAGATAACAGTTGTATTTTCAATTTAGTAGCCAACGCCTACTGGGGGTATCGGTTCGATTAATTTTCTGGTTTTAGCAAAACCTGTCAGTAGTGTGAATCTAAGTCTAACTACTTACTCTGCGTTTTTTGCTGCCAGCGATGTACACGCTAAATAAAAAAATGCATATTTATTGACCATATGAAATAATTATTAAATAGTGCAATAAGTAAGTACCCAAAGCTAAGATCAAAAAAGTCAATCTTCCAGTCATTTTTAATCTACTTGAAGCTGAACTGTGTGTCAGAAATGATAATTAAATTCTATTTATACTAATTTGGCAGAACAGGTGTATTTACTTTTGAACATTGAAATATTTGTCAATAACTCAACCACCTGCTTATATTAGCATACAGCAAATCTTTATGCATGTGTCATGGGCGTAGGCAAGATTTCATTTACGAAGGGGCGAGACAAAGAGTCAATCATAGTAGGTTTATTTTGTTAAAAATACAGGGGATTCACACTATCTACACCTACAGGGTATACTAAACCACTAAATGAATCCAGTAAAAAGCTGTCAACAGATTGAATCGTGTCTCACAAAATTCAAAAAGTATCGTTAAATGTACTTGCTTCATTTCAATTGCAGTACAGTAAGGTACAATTGTTAGTAAAATCCAGGATTTCGTCAATCATGTCGATAGTCTGAATTCCCTATAAAATGTATATTTACAAAATACGGATACCACTAGATAAGTTTCTTGAATAGTGATGTTGTAGTACGTTTTTGCAAATTCTGATACTTCTATCAGAAAGTTTGACATGTTTTTGCATAAACGTACTCAAAATGTTTTGCTGTTGGAATGAATTTGTGTTATTTAGAGTGAATTGAAAAAATCGAATTAAATTGTCTTGAGAAATATTTCCTTCAGTGATTTTCTACCAATTTCGAAATGACTTTTCTCGACAGAAATGCTTCAAATGTACTTCTTCGTCCTTGGAAGATGAAGTACTATTCCCCCTCAGAATTTATAAGTTGTTTAATGAATTCAAACGTGAATGTTAATTAGCTCATGGACGAATTTAGTGAAGGTCGTCCGCTGTTTTAGCTAGAAACATCGATGTTTTGTATGAAAAAATAATGCAAGCACATGCTGTGCAATGGATGCATCGCTAAATATTAACCCGAAAGACATCGGAGAATTAGCAGAACGAACAATATAGGACGAATTAATATTTACTTCTTCAAACATTGAGTAGTGTTTGTTGTCATTAGGCGAAGAGCTAAAAAAAACATATTTTGGGGCGTCTTAATCAGCCCAGGTAAAGTGCGTCAAAAATTGGTTCAATCGCAAGCAAGAGGGGATAAATGTTCATGAAATCATTGTTAATAAAAAACCGAGTCCATTTTCAACACTTTTAAAAGCAATGCTAACTCCTGTTTGTTGATCGTTCCTGTTCACTGAGCATTGGAGGGGAGGTGCTTCTCTCTGCTCAGTATGGATACGCCTATGTCCCATGGTTTCTACTATGATTCAACTATATGGGCCAGTTTCTCGTATATCTTATCTAATGGTTAGTCTTGTCGTATAGAGAAAACGCACTCACTTTTCAAAAAGCTTTTATACATATTAGCGTGAATTGCATTTTTGTTTATTAATAGTTATGCCATATTTTGTTTGGTTACGACATTATATGGAATTGCGCAATCATGTTTTAAATTTCAGATGATATCTTAACCAAGCAAAATAAACAAAAATTCAATTCAAGATAATGTAAAAGCTTCCTGAAAAGTGTGTGCGTATTGTCTATCCTATAAGACTAACCAGCCGACAGGTACTAGATTAGACTTACGAGAAATCGGCCTTATGTGTTTTATTATGAAAACTATTCATTCATTCTATTATAAATATGAATAATATTGATTATAAAAGCACATACTGTTTATTTTAACCAGCTGATAAGTCCGTTTGTCAACTAACCCTTGGTAAACCAAACAGTTCATATAATAATAGGTTAATTTATGTTACTTTTCTTGATAAGATGAAGGTGATAATACATTCTCTATAAACATTAAATAAGTCTTTACGTGATATTGTAGTTGCATCTGGGGCCATCAAAGGCACAACCTCTATATTCGACACTGTAAGTACCACTCTTCATTGCGCGAAGAATTGACACTGTGCGATCGAGGGGGTTAAAATTTATATTCAAATTGGGATTATTATAGCCCCATACTTAACAAATATGGAAAAATACTCGCCGGAGACATGCGTTTTTCACTAGCTGCCGTTCAAATCAAATTTCTCAATAAAACGGAAAATATTCTATGATGATGTAAATAGCTATACAGAAGAGCTTTATTATTATCTGTGTATTATTAATTTGAATAGAAACAAATTAGGCCAGTTAATAAACCGGAAAATAAGGCGTTAGGTCGCAAAAAATTGCTCGGCTCTGGTTTTTTGGGATATTGTTAGGATAGATACCAGAAGTGTACCACCAAGTTTGCAACTTCGAAAAACCTGTGCTAACCCCATGACCATCAAAAAACCTCAAAATTTTCGGACTTTTTTCATATTTTTGTTTGTAATTTCTAAAAGGTGCTTCCTACAAGTAAGTTGTCCACTGCACTGTTAAAGCTAAGAAAATCTTCTTTAATTTGAGTGTATCCCCAGCTTTGTAGGCGCAAAGGATCCCAAGATACAGCACTTACTCTTTAATCCTTGACCCGACGTCAGCATGCGGGGTATCATATCAAAGGGGACGTCGAGTTCATTACATATCCGGTATTTGTTTCCTGTTTCAAGGACCCTCAAAGGAATAAATCGAGCTTAAATGAAAAATTTTCGAGTTTCCCGTGTATCTTTCCAAAGCCATAACTACGAGAATAATTCAAGTTGTCCCTTCTTTTATCACTTTTCAGAATCTATATTAGCTGAAGAATCTACCATTAAATTTGATAAGAAAAAAGTTGATCAGAAAGCTCTGGAAAAGGACATAAAAGGCCACTAATTGCACACCTTAGTCGAACGTGGGCATGTGGGGTGTCATATCAAAGAGGATGTCAAGTAAATTCCATATCTGGCATTTGTTACTTGTTCCAAGGACCCTCAAAGGAGAAAATTTGGCTAAACTTAAAAATTTCTGTGTTTCCCGTATCTGTATCTTTCTAAAGCCGTAATTTTCCATTTAAGCCCGACTTATTCTATTTAGTGTCCTTGAGACAGGAAACGAGCACCGGATACGCAATGCACTCGCCGTCCTCTTCGCCCACGTTCGATCAAGGTGTGAAATTAGTGTCTTTTTATGTCTTTTTTCAGAGCTTTCCGATCAACTTTTTTCTTAGCAAATTTAATGGTAGAATCTCCAGCTATTATAGATTCCGAAAAGTGATAAAAGTAGGGACAACTTGAATTATTCTCGTAGTTACGGCTTTGGAAAGATACACGGGAAACTCGAAAATTTTCCATTTAATTTGGAAAGTGATAAAAGTAGTGACAACTTGAATTATTCTCGTAGTTATGGCTTTGGAAAGATACACGGGAAACTCGAAAATTTTCCATTTAAGCTCGATTTATTCCGTTGAGGGTCCTTGAAACAGGAAACAAACACCGGATATGTAATATACTCGACGTTCCCTTTGATATGATACCCCGCATGCCGACCTCCGGTCAAAGATTAAAGAGTATCCTTTTTTGTCCTTGTTGGGACCTTTCCGATCAAAATTTTTTTAGCAAAATCAGTTGTAGATTCCTAGGAGCCCACTGATTTAAAAACAACAAAAATTAGCCTTACTCTATTTTTTTCTATTTGAAATGCTAATATGACTGCAATATTACGAAATGCTAGCCAGGCAGGTTTCACCCCGATTTCAAGAGTGTCCTCAAAGTATCTAGTCTCCAAAACCAGAATTTCCGAGATTGAAGCCAACCGAACTGGGATTCAGGCAGTGGCGGCTCGTGAAGTACAGAGCCGGGTGGGCAGATTTACCATCAGGAAATAATACTATACATGCATATCCACTGTTTTTTAATGCGTTAAAATTGTGCTCTTTGTTAGTCTGTCCATTTTAATGTTTTTAAGCTTGTTGTATTTACGTATATATTAGGTGAATCGTTTAGAGTTTTTTCTTACAAATCAGTTATGCTCAATCGCACCATGAAAATACAGATAGCTACAGTTCGGAATCCTATATTACATCAAATTTTTGGCAGAGAACGGTCGCAATGTGGAAAAATAATCCAGTATTTACCTTTCCAAGGGACCAGCAATAGTCGCGACAATATTTCAATAAAATTATATTCAATAAGTTAATATTAAGCACTGCTCCTTTTAATGGTAATTCAAATTTGGATACCTCTTTCTTTTTTTTCATTTGAGGCTAGAAAAGGCAACCCAAACGGATCACCTAATATATGAATTAAATTATGATGAGACATTATGTCCGAAAGTTTTTTACTTAAAATTATTTTTTTTAAAGCAATGCCAACATTCTTTCGCACAATAACAGGACATACCTACAAATCTTCCTGAATAAATAATTTATCAAAGACAATTCCTGTAAATTAGGAAGTTAGTTATACATACTTTCAAGCTGCTATGTATTTCTACAATTATGCAAATAAAATGCACTGCCCAGCTCGAGCTAGCGGGGAGGGTTTATATCCCTCTTGCCATGGGGAGGAAAAATGTGTGAGGAATAGAAGTGGGATTTTTTTTCTATATCATGCACATGCAATAACATAACAACAAAAAAATATCATTTTTTTAAGTACATACAAACTAAATTTAAAACTTCCAGATCATATAGAGGAGAAAATATAAATAGGTATCTATATCAAGCAAAATACATATTAGATCAAATAAATAAGATTTTAATATTAATCCCATCACCAAAATAAATATTTTATAATAGTAATTAATAACACTAAAATGTAGGGAATCAGAGAAAAGCGATTAGTGTTTTCTAAAAACATACGTAACAAATAAAAAATAAAAAACGGCCGTTGATAACGTAATCATGCACTACTGCTACAAGTACGAGTATAACGCCTCCAAACCACTTCAAAAAATGAAGAAAATCTGACAAAAACACACGCACAAATTAAATACTCTACAATGCACCATGCACAATTTAAATGCGAAACGGCCTTATTATTGTATCCATGCACCACGCGCTATGCTACGAGTATCTAACTACTAGAACAGCGCCACGGGCCACCCGCTCGCGAACGTTGCACAAGTTCATGGATAGTGTAGTATTGGGCATGCCCTTTAGTGAAGTTCAGATACTTTCAATGCGCATGCGTTGAGCGTATAAGAAGATACATCGTGACTCTATGTGCTATGGAATAGCTATAGAATAGATTGATGGTACATGTGGGCAGAAAGGCATTCTGCCCATAGGTTGAGTTGAGATGATGATGTTGATGTGATGAGCAGATACATGAACGAAGTATGAATGGGCGCAATGCAATGTACATAATGGTTGGTGATTCACGCGTGCGCTTCTTATAATTATTCAATTGATATCAATATGAGCTTTTGCTTATGTAGAGGAGAGGAGTTTTTTATATTGGCAATTTAATCGTGATTAAGTACTAATGAATGGCTATTGTCATTTGAAGGAAAGTTACGTTACGTTAAGTTAGATATGCATGTAGGTACCGAAGTGAATCAATTATGTTCTAAGAAATAATTTTTATTTTATTTTTATATTTAGCTAGCATTTTGTAGGGTGGGCAGTGCCCTACCTGCCCACTTAGACCGGCCGCCCCTGGATTCAGGTATTTACTATGTTCACCGAGCATGCATTTGATGTCTCCTGCAAAAACATTGCCGTGGGCGTGAAGACTTTCATTAGTTTTATTTAGCCAATTTAAAAGAAAGGTCTACTCGTGTCCTGATTTATTGTCGATGTCGACACATTTCAATTAAATTAAATGCAAATTGCATTGTTTTCACGGGTAAAATATCAGAAATTGGTGTGAATTCGCTTTCACTCACGGCCAAAATTTGGACAATAATTGTATACAGGGTGTCCGGAAAGTGCCGCATAAACGCACCGGATTGTGATTCGTCATGTGATTTCCATCAAAAAAGTTGTACGGAACATACCCCCTTAGCTACCAGAGGCGATTGAAGATTTTTGGAAAAAATAATACTCTTGTACGACTAAAACTTCAATATCTCAAAAGCTAGACTAGCTATAATAGCAAAATAAGATGATTATTACAGCCAAGAAATTTACCTAAAAAATAAACCTAACGGCACTAAAATCGGATAAGAAGTTTGGTTTTTACAGAACTTCAAATTCAAATTTTTGTGATTTGACCAAAAAAACCATTTATTTTTCCATCCTAATTTTCTCCAACTTCGGAGAAAGTGAGGTGCTTGTACGATTGTTTTAAAAATTGGAGCATAGTCTAACGATCATTCACTTTCTTACATCATTTTATTCTAGCTTCGTTATTTTTAACATTTTTAATGCCTTAAGTGCAAAAAACTAGGGTTAATTTTGGCTCGATTTCGACATACTTTGAAAAGATTTTATCAATTGCAGATCTTTAGGAGCAGTTAGAATTGAATTGTATTGAATTCAAGCTAAAATAAACCCTAGTTTTCTACACTTACCGTATAAAAACTGTTAGAAATAATGGAGCTAGAATAAAATGATTTGAGAAAGATATGATCGTAAGACTATGCGCCAATGCACGGAATCCATGGATTCCCGGAATTCAAAGAAACTCCATATAAAAAAATTACAGCTGGCAAGTTAGCCATCCCAAAAGATTCTTGACTACTTTAGTCGTAATAAAGATCTGCTATTCAACAGCAGCAGCGAAAAAACATGTGAGCCATTTAAAATGCATTGTGCGACTTTCTTCGGCAATATCATTCAACGCGTCTAATCTGTTTCTAATGCTTATGAAACAGATTAGACGCTTTGAATGAAAATTCATAAGTTTACTGAGGAGACGTTTAGGCGTTTCAAATTGTATTTCAGCCAAAGATTCGCTTGGCCCAGACCGCAAAAATTTGAAAAGTTTTATTAAATACGGCAGATGCAACATATCAGTGTAAATGATATCTAATAGATAGTGAATCCATTCCATATTATGAAATTATTTGAGATTAAACGAGGAAATTTAGGGCGCAATTCATAGTCGTCACTTGCGGAATAAGGATTCCCTCAATCCTTAAGGGAATATAAGGAATGCCCGAATAAGGGAATGCTTATTCGGGCAAAACGTCACTTATAAAGGCATTGCCACATTCAATAAAATGAAGTAAACTTACTAAAACCTTGAGCCTATTGTGATATTGTTGATCTCATATCAGATAGAAAGCCTTATTTTATGCATGTATGTAGTTTTGGTTAACGAAACTACAGCTGGGCAAGCTTGCATTTTTTAGAATTAAGTAGTTGACATGCTAAGAAATTCGGAAGGAAACTACCAAAACCGACGTTTCGCTCGCATTATAATTCGCTTCAATACTAAATTCACGAGAAGGGAACTTTCTATTATCGTATGTTATATCCTTAAGCCTACTCAATTCATTTGGTTCAAATTTCAAATCAAGTAGGCTTAAGCATATGACATACATAATGATATTAGAAATATGACTGTGTAATGGAGCCCTTAGGGATATGAACTATACTTAAAATATAATACCCAGCAAGACAATTATCTCCGATACCCAACGGAATCGATAAGTTCTCGATTATATAGCGGTAGCTGCCATCGAAATGTCTGCAATAACCTATTGAATCGATAAGTCTTCGATACCAAAGCGATACAAGTCACTAAATTTTCTACTATACTAATGTAATCGACAAGCCTTCGATCCAATTTCGATTATTTACATCCAATTGTTTCCGATATACAACAGAATCGAAATGTCTTCGATCCCAAATCGAAGACCTACATTTAGTTGTTTTCGATACCATTGGCATCAAAAAGTAATCGATCATAAAACGATGACTTTTTATTCATTTGTCTCAGATACCATGTAATCGAAATGTCTTCGATCACATATCGATGACTTTCATCACTGCCATCTTGATACACAGGCCGGACTGTCAAAATTCGATTTCGAAAATTTGGGTTCTTGGCGCCTGTGGTTGTTTCTATTGCTATTGTTGTAATACGTGTTACTTGGGGTTCTTAGCGACAGTTTTATCAGCTGATAATCTGGCTTATATATCTAGACGGCGTTGCTTTCATCTAAACGTCTCTGAATTAGATTGAAATTGTCAATAAATAAAACGACTAACTTATTCTCATAATTCGTAATCGTAGATAGCTCAAGTGTAGGACGGAGGACTACGAAACAATAGGTGATCGGTTCGATTCCCAGTAGAAGCAAAGTGTAAAAAGGCAAAGTTAAAATAAGGTAAAACGAGACCGAGGCTAATTTCGGGCGCGGCCGAAATTTGAATACCCGTCACATTTGAATGAAACTTAATCTCCTTTTGTGTTAAAAATTTCTACCGCAGCTCTATATGACGTGTTGCGATTCCATCTGTTCCTGGATACGTTGGGGTTAATCCAGGAACAAACTTGGATGTATTTTGGTTAAGATTTAAAAAGAAAAAAGTTGTTCTTACAAGAACCTAATATTTGGGAGTTGGTTTGTATGACAGCCCTATGATGTAATGTTCCGATTCCATCCATTCCTATATATCTTCTGAGGCTTTACTAGCCTAAGGTACCAGATTCCCGAAGGCCCAATGCAGTACACATTCCGGAATTCGGTTTTCAGGCAAAGCCTCAATCGTACTATTTTATTATTTGTTATCATTCGCTTAATGTTATCAAAACAGCAAGGTCCCGATGTGATCGCATTAAGCGGCGTCAACTGTATGACACGAGGCTTCCACCATGACGGATGCCATAAAACGACCACATATTCTCCATCGTTTCATAAGTGATATTTTCCTAAACGGAATACAGCAAGAATAGTAGCCTTTATTCTGTGAAATGTGCGGTGAACCTTGGGAAAGCAAGGGACGTACCCACGGAGGGGTCCACGAGTCCTTAACTTCGCACAGTATTTCTAATTTATTCATTCCTAAAACTCTGCCGAAATTAAGCTTGCAGTCAAATAAATTGTGTCATCTGGACGAAAGTTGTGACTACATAATAAACAATTTGAAACACATAAAAATCTGGTGACCCAAAATTGGGATGGTCTTTCATAATGGAAACTTCAACAAATTTCGTAAGACCTCATACAGGCTACACAATTTGAAATAAAATATTTCCCTGTAAGAATGAAGTAATTTTTTTTGAGCTGTGCGAAGGGAAGGCAAAAGCAGCAAACCCAACAATTGTTTAACACAATGAACCCGGAATTTTTTTTAGGGTTAGGAATAGGTATTTAATTTAAATGTACGACAAAGATTAGGACTTTTTGTCAGTTTAAATTGTCGGTTTTTTTTAAAACCATATTTCAAGAAAGGACAATTTATAATCCAATTTGTTTCAATACGGATTCGATTTCCGCTTTCTAGACAGTCGATACTCAGTGATTTTTCAACTTTTGAATTTCAGTGTTCGAAACTGCAGTCTCAGCAGCATTGTAGGGATGATGATGGCCCTTTCCCTATCTATGACTATCCGTGACCCTGAGACAAAAATCATGAATCTGTTTATTTGAAGTACGAAAATTACACCTCCTCGTACCTACCTATTTAAAAGTTTCGGTTTGTTTATTACAATAGGTAAATTAATACCTCATTGCGCAAATAATTCTTAAGCGGATGGCGACCCTCTGGGGATTTATCGCTACTTTATTGGATTTAGTCGAAATATAGGGGAAATCCTTGCAGAGTCCTTTAGTTTGCATTTCCTTTTTCCTAAAGAGGTTGATAGGGGAATCGGATGGAGTACAGTAATTTTTCCATCGTTTTGTGAAAAATTAAAATCACATCTTTACATGGCTGTTACTTCTGAACTTTCGCACCTATAGATGCTTGAAATGTTTACCTAATAAGGGCAGTGCGATCCTCTATACCTACATGGCTGTTAAATTTCAAAATTTTCCGCTCCAATATTTCCGAATTAGGGACAATTTTCGATTGATACGATTGAAATCCCGAACGCAGATAAGTAGGACCTTGAAATTTGGAGACAATGTGAGCGGTGAGCGCCAATTATATAGTTCTACAGCTACAAGTGTGAGGTAGAGCCTTGAAATTTTCACAAGTCTGCCAATTTACAAATTTGGACAAATTTTATAGAGTTTTCGATTAGAAAAGACGAAAGTGCGATTAGGGCAGCTGTAACTGTCGAACGCAGATGGGGGGCCCTAAAATACGGAGAAATGAAAGTAAATGTAGTCCCTAGGTTGTGGAGCTACCTGGCGCTTACATTTAGGTACATTAAATTTCAGAACGATTGACCAAAGAGTTCCGGAATTATCGAAAATGAACGTTTGCCACATGAAAGTGAGATTACCGTGCTAATAACACCTAACAGACCGACTACAGGCCTCACCGAGGAAGTTATTAGGCAGTCACTTAGGTTTCTTTGGTGTGGCGTTGAGAATGCTGTTCATTTACTAATGCTGTACGACAAGTCAAAATGCTGTACTCTACAGCAAAATGCTGTACGTCTGGTCAGCTTATATACTAGCCACACATTAGGGTGAAGTTTGGTTAAGATTGATTCACAAAGAAAAAAGTTGTTCATGCAAGAACCTAATTTCCAGCGGTTGGTTTGTATGACAGCCCCATGACGTAGTGTTCCGATTTCCTCTGCTCCTAGATATTTTTTGAGGCTTTACTAGGAACACATTTGGATGAAGTTTGGTTACGGTCGGCTTAACAAGGAAAAAGTTTTTCTTAGAGGAATTTAATTTTCAATGGTTCGTTTGTATGGCAGCCCTATGACGTAATGTTCCAATTCCATTCGTTCCCAGATATGTTTTGGGGCTTTACTAGAAACACACTTGGGTGAAGTTTGGTTAAGATTGGTACATAAAGAAAAAAGTTTTTCTTAGAAAAACCTAATTTTCAGGGGCAGCCCCATGACCCCATGGTCCGATTTCATTCGTTCCGACATATATACAGCGTACACTAAAAAGAAACTTGTGTACAAATTTTCATCCCGATAGCTTCAAAACTGAGGGACTAGTTTGCGTTGCAACAGACGGACAGACAGATAGACAGACGGACAGACAGACAGACAGACGGACATGGCTCAATCGATTTCTCTCGTCACGCTGATCAATAATATATATACTTTATATAGTCGGAGGTGCTTCCTTCTGTGCGTTGCAAACTTCATGACAAAGTTAATATACCCTTTCACATAGTGACGGGTATAATAAGTGTGACCACGGGGATGAATCCCCTTGATTCCCCATCCCCCTCTCTGCGCCACTGAGGAGAACATTGAGAACTTTAAGGTTCCCTGTTTAGTATCAACAGAAACCTGCCGTCTCAAGGTTCACCACGTATTTCCCAGAATATCGACTAATATTCTTTCTCTGTTCTCTTCACGAAGATATCACTTATGGAAAGAAGGATCATGGTGGTAGCCTCGTGAGATATTATTCTTCCTTCAAACCAGCTTGCAGGGGAGAGAGCAGGGGTAGTATGACTGATAATTTGCCTGAGAACCGAATTCCGCAAGTATGTACAGCATTGGGCTTCTGGAAGTCTGGTCACCTTATATTAATACAAAATAAAAACGTTTAACACTTAAGAGCAAAAGTTCTGAATCAAAGCAAAAGCGCGAATAACTAACACTAACTGGGTTTTTTTGAATGTCATAGCATATGACAAATTGAAAGGATTGTGATTTTTTAAACTGAGGAATGTTATTCAATTAAGTTTTACACAAGATATCATCATTATGTAATTACATATTATGTTCCCTCAAAATTCTATAAAAAAATGTATAACAGATTATTTTTTGGGGACTTTGTCATCTTTCGAAGCAAAATAGTTATCTTCAACGATAAAATTTTAATCACATTAAAGTTTTGACTCATATTTGTGGGAAAAGCATCGTTTTGACAAGTTAAATATCTTTCATGCAAAAATGTTATTTCAATTGTCGTCGAAATAATAACACACGACAATAGAAGTTCTCGTAAGATCGTATATTTACATTTGACAAACACAGACAGCGTATGTTTCAATATCACATTCACTCTTTCTTGCTTCACTTATAATCAGAGCTTCCGTATCATAACAAGAATATATGTGTGTCACTTTAGTGAGATTCTTACAAGAGTAAACACTTACTCTAATAAGAAGCCTTAAAATCTTCTTTTAAGACATGTGTAATTCCTATAAAGAGAGTTGAATTTTTGCTATAAGATCAAACTAACTCTTGCAAAGTGGTTCATTTTGTAAGACACTAAAACTTTACTTTGATATATAATTATTAAATTTTTTTTAATGAACATGGCGTACTGGACATTTGTATGCATAAAATACGATACTCACCTGATCTATACCGCCTGATACCATCTGTAATGAGAAAAAGACAACCAATGAGCCTGCAGTTACATGCACTGAAGATACCAAGTTATTTGAAACGTAAACGAATTATAATTCAAATATCTATGTTGGCCCGGCCAACAAACAGGAAGAAGAGGAGAGCGAAGGAGAACCACTTGTCGGCGTCGTCGTCTCAGCATCGGTCATCGGCTTCTCGTTATATCGGTTGATTCTGGCTCAGGTACTCAAACGGCAATGCGAGGTAGACGCAGGATGGATGTATCGGTTGATTCGGCTGCTTCTCCTTGGTTCAATCCCACTTCACTACCATCCTCATTCTTCTATATCCAGAAGTAAAGCCTTTCTACCTAAGGCACACAAATTCTGGCGAAAACATTCTCATTAGGTATTCTATGGTAGACTGCGGAGGGGGAAACCACAACCTCCTAGCTATTACAGAGGGGGATCAACTCCGGAGCGGAGCACCGCGCCTCTACTCACATTTCAGAGAGGGGAACACCACAACCTCTCAAACACACAACACGAAGAGGGGAGACACCACAACCTCTTCAACACGTAAACTCTGTGCAAAGAGGGGAACACCGCAACCTCTCGAGTTTACCACAAATAGAAAGGGGAGACACCACAACCTTTCTACGAACGTCAACTCAACATGGAGAGGGGAAACACCACAACCTCTCCAAAATGTAAACTCTGTGCAAAGAGGGGGAACACCACACCCTCTCGAGTTTATCACAAGTAGAAAGGGGAGACACCACAACCTTTCTACGAACGTCAACTCAACATGGAGAGGGGAAACACCACAACCTCTCCAAAACGTAAACTCTGTGCAAAGAGGGGGAACACCACACCCTCTCGAGTTTATCACAAGTAGAAAGGGGAGACACCACAACCTTTCTACAAACACAACGCTGAGAGCGGGACGACCACAACCTCTCAACGACTCAATCGGAGGGGACCAACTCCGAGGTGAAGCCCACACGGCTCTAAACATCTCACTGAGAGGGGAGACACCACAACCTCTCAAACTATCATATCTTTCCGGAAAGGGGGAAACCACAACCTTTCCATACAACACTCACTCAATACTGAATCTTAGAATACCTGTAGGTAATTTTCGGTGCTGTACACACAGCAAAACCTAGTCCGCCATAAATCAGATCTCACACAATTAGCATAACAACAATACAAGCAACTACAAGCTCAGTGTACTCACCTATGCACAACGTCTTTTCCTACCGACACCTTAGCAACAGCCAACAACCATCGAATGTGTCTTGATATCTTGAAATGGATTTTCTCGCGTCACACCTCACAAACACCCCGAAAAAAACACTTGACGCGAACCACGGTCGTGTGGAATAAACCTAATTCTATAAATGTCGATGATTAGTCGCGTAATTTGACCACGGGAATATAACAAAACCAAACCAGGAACATAAAAGCGCTTGACGTACCACTAGGAAAAATGACCGATTTTATTTTATTTTTCAATTGTCATTTAATTTCATGGCCTACTATGAAAATACAATCCTTCAAAAACACCAAGCATCCTACAATTTAATACTTATAAGACTCTTAGAAGAATCTTATAGTACTCTTTAAAAGTTAAATTTCAAATGTTGATGTCTTGATGTTTGCTCCTATAAGAGTCTTGTAGACTTTTATAAGATCAAAAGTGTTAGTTGATTAGCCACTTTAAATTAAATAAATAAAACACATTTTTCTAATTATACTTTCATTTATTCCCATCTGTGAAAAACACAATTTAAAAGTCAGCAATAGCAATATCAACATTCTTCCACAAGTGTCCAACCTGCGAATATTTTCAAAAAGTACATCAACATGAAAATCAACACTAAAGACTCGCATACAAAATATCAAAAATTACTAATTAGGAATAAGAATTTAGAAACTTAGGATAGGATGCAAGTTTATTTACTTACCCTCTCCGAAATGTTCACAAGCATAAGTCAAATAATCACATGGACTGTTGAAGATTTGATTAATTATTCCATTCGTTGCGCAAATATTTGTGTCAACCGTTTCAACTGAACATGGAGCCGGACATCCTTCTTCTACGCATTTTTCCATTTCGACATGACTCCAAGCTACATACATAAATTGTTCGAAATATTAATTCACGGCGTAGTATATGCAATTTTGAAATATACAAAATTAGTTTATTTACTTTTCAAAATATAATTCTTAATTTCTTGTCGATCGACCAAAAACGTAAAGATTTATAATAGTATGTAGTTTGAAATAATTGCTTTAATTAAATGTAACTGACTTACCTTGTCCAGTGTTACAATAATGTGAGGTTACATCACAACTATTCAAGAACAGCCTTATCCTCCCGTTATATTCAGCACAAACAGGCTCACCAACTCTTGTATTGCACCTCACAGCACAAATGGGATATTTTCTTGGAATACTGGAATGATATGAGATTTCAGTTAAAGAGAGAAAAAATGAGAGAGAAACATATTCCACGGGATTCTACTAATAACGGTAAAGACTGACCAATGGGCTTTTTTAACACTTATATCGAATCAAGACTCGACGCCCAGGTTCCTTAAATGAATACTAGTATGTTTGACACTTATATTGTTACTGTTAGATGCCCTCTTAAGCGTGTAAGTCTACTACTCTTCCATTTCTGGAATATTTTTAGTCTCATTTCTCATCTGTCAATTTGTATGAGTTTTGAAGTATTTGACTTTCTTTAAAGGGGACTCAGACTATCGACAAGATTTACTAATCCTAGATTAGATAACAGTTGTATTTTCAATTTAGTAGCCAACGCCTACTAGGAGTATCGGTTCGATTAATTTTCTGGTTTTAGCAAAACCTGTCAGTAGTGTGAATCTAAGTCTAACTACTTACTCTGCGTTTTTTGCTGCCAGCGATGTACACGCTAAATAAAAAAAAATGCATATTTATTGACCATATGAAATAATTATTAAATAGTGCAATAAGTAAGTACCCAAAGCTAAGATCAAAAAAGTCAATCTTCCAGTCATTTTTAATCTACTTGAAGCTGAACTGTGTGTCAGAAATGATAATTAAATTCTATTTATACTAATTTGGCAGAACAGGTGTATTTACTTTTGAACATTGAAATATTTGTCAATAACTCAACCACCTGCTTATATTAGCATACAGCAAATCTTTATGCATGTGTCATGGGCGTAGGCAAGATTTCATTTACGAAGGGGCGAGACAAAGAGTCAATCATAGTAGGTTTATTTTGTTAAAAATACAGGGGATTCACACTATCTACAGGGTTTACTAAACCACTAAATGAATCCAGTAAAAAGCTGTCAACAGATTGAATCGTGTCTCACGAAATTCAAAAAGTATCGTTAAATGTACTTGCTTCATTTCAATTGCAGTACAGTAAGGTACAATTGTTAGTAAAATCCAGCATTTCGTCAATCATGTCGATAGTCTGAATTCCCTATAAAATGTATATTTACAAAATACGGATACCACTAGATAAGTTTCTTGAATAGTGATGTTGTAGTACGTTTTTGCAAATTTTGATACTTCTATCAGAAAGTTTGACATGTTTTTGCATAAACGTACTCAAAATGTTTTGCTGTTGGAATGAATTTGTGTTATTTAGAGTGAGTTGAAAAAATCGAATTAAATTGTCTTGAGAAATATTTCCTTCAGTGATTTTCTACCAATTTCGAAATGACTTTTCTCGACAGAAATGCTTCAAATGTACTTCTTCGTCCTTGGAAGATGAAGTACTATTCCCCCTCAGAATTTATAAGTTGTTTAATGAATTCAAACGTGAATGTTAATTAGCTCATGGACGAATTTAGTGAAGGTCGTCCGCTGTTTTAGCTAGAAACATCGATGTTTTGTATGAAAAAATAATGCAAGCACATGCTGTGCAATGGATGCATCGCTAAATATTAACCCGAAAGACATCGGAGAATTAGCAGAACGAACAATATAGGACGAATTAATATTTACTTCTTCAAACACTGAGTAGTGTTTGTTGTCATTAGGCGAAGAGCTAAAAAAACATATTTTGGGGCGTCTTAATCAGCCCAGGTAAAGTGCGTCAAAAATTGGTTCAATCGCAAGCAAGAGGGGATAAATGTTCATGAAATCATTGTTAATAAAAAACCGAGTCCATTTTCAACACTTTTAAAAGCAATGCTAACTCCTGTTTGTTGATCGTTCCTGTTCACTGAGCATTGGAGGGGAGGTGCTTCTCTCTGCTCAGTATGGATACGCCTATGTCCCATGGTTTCTACTATGATTCAACTATATGGGCCAGTTTCTCGTATATCTTATCTAATGGTTAGTCTTGTCGTATAGAGAAAACGCACTCACTTTTCAAAAAGCTTTTATACATATTAGCGTGAATTGCATTTTTGTTTATTAATAGTTATGCCATATTTTGCTTGGTTACGCCATTATATGGAATTGCGCAATCATGTTTTAAATTTCAGATGATATCTTAACCAAGCAAAATAAACAAAAATTCAATTCAAGATAATGTAAAAGCTTCCTGAAAAGTGTGTGCGTATTGTCTATCCTATAAGACTAACCAGCCGACAGGTACTAGATTAGACTTACGAGAAATCGGCCTTATGTGTTTTATTATGAAAACTATTCATTCATTCTATTATAAATATGAATAATATTGATTATAAAAGCACATACTGTTTATTTTAACCAGCTGATAAGTCCGTTTGTCAACTAACCCTTGGTAAACCAAACAGTTCATATAATAATAGGTTAATTTATGTTACTTTTCTTGATAAGATGAAGGTGATAATACATTCTCTATAATTGTAGTTGCATCTGGGGCCATCAAAGGCACAACCTCTATATTCGACACTGTAAGTACCACTCTTCATTGCGCGAAGAATTGACACTGTATATTCAAATTGGGATTATTATAGCCCCATACTTAACAAATATGGAAAAATACTCGCCGGAGACATGCGTTTTTCACTAGCTGCTGTTCAAATCAAATTTCTCAATAAAACGGAAAATATTCTATGATGATGTAAATAGCTATACAGAAGAGCTTTATTATTATCTGTGTATTATTAATTTGAATAGAAACAAATTAGGCCAGTTAATAAACCGGAAAATAAGGCGTTAGGTCGCAAAAAATTGCTCGGCTCTGGTTTTTTGGGATATTGTTAGGATAGATACCAGAAGTGTACCACCAAGTTTGCAACTTCGAAAAACCTGTGCTAACCCCATGACCATCAAAAAACCTCAAAATTTTCGGACTTTTTTCATATTTTTGTTTGTAATTTGTAAAAGGTGCTTCCTACAAGTAAGTTGTCCACTGCACTGTTAAAGCTAAGAAAATCTTCTTTAATTTGAGTGTATCCCCAGCTTTGTAGGCGCAAAGGATCCCAAGATACAGCACTTACTCTTTAATCCTTGATCCGACGTCAGCATGCGGGGTATCATATCAAAGGGGACGTCGAGTTCATTACATATCCGGTATTTGTTTCCTGTTTCAAGGACCCTCAAAGGAATAAATCGAGCTTAAATGAAAAATTTTCGAGTTTCCCGTGTATCTTTCCAAAGCCATAACTACGAGAATAATTCAAGTTGTCCCTTCTTTTATCACTTTTCAGAATCTATATTAGCTGAAGAATCTACCATTAAATTTGATAAGAAAAAAGATCAGAAAGCTCTGGAAAAGGACATAAAAGGCCACTAATTGCACACCTTAGTCGAACGTGGGCATGTGGGGTGTCATATCAAAGAGGATGTCAAGTACATTCCATATCTGGCATTTGTTACTTGTTCCAAGGACCCTCAAAGGAGAAAATTGGGCTAAACTTAAAAATTTCTGTGTTTCCCGTATCTGTATCTTTCTAAAGCCGTAATTTTCCATTTAAGCCCGACTTATTCTATTTAGTGTCCTTGAGACAGGAAACGAGCACCGGATACGCAATGCACTCGCCGTCCTCTTCGCCCACGTTCGATCAAGGTGTGAAATTAGTGTCTTTTTATGTCTTTTTTCAGAGCTTTCCGATCAACTTTTTTCTTAGCAAATTTAATGGTAGAATCTCCAGCTATTATAGATTCCGAAAAGTGATAAAAGTAGGGACAACTTGAATTATTCTCGTAGTTACGGCTTTGGAAAGATACACGGGAAACTCGAAAATTTTCCATTTAATTTGGAAAGTGATAAAAGTAGTGACAACTTGAATTATTCTCGTAGTTATGGCTTTGGAAAGATACACGGGAAACTCGAAAATTTTCCATTTAAGCTCGATTTATTCCGTTGAGGGTCCTTGAAACAGGAAACAAACACCGGATATGTAATGTACTCGACGTTCCCTTTGATATGATACCCCGCATGCCGACCTCCGGTCAAAGATTAAAGAGTATCCTTTTTTGTCCTTGTTGGGACCTTTCCGATCAAAATTTTTTTAGCAAAATCAGTTGTAGATTCCTAGGAGCCCACTGATTTAAAAACAACAAAAATTAGCCTTACTCTATTTTTTTCTATTTGAAATGCTAATATGACTGCAATATTACGAAATGCTAGCCAGGCAGGTTTCACCCCGATTTCAAGAGTGTCCTCAAAGTATCTAGTCTCCAAAACCAGAATTTCCGAGATCGAAGCCAACCGAACTGGGATTCAGGTATTTACTATGTTCACCGAGCATGCATTTGATGTCTCCTGCAAAAACATTGCCGTGGGCGTGAAGACTTTCATTAGTTTTATTTAGCCAATTTAAAAGAAAGGTCTACTCGTGTCCTGATTTATTGTCGATGTCGACACATTTCAATTAAATTAAATGCAAATTGCATTGTTTTCACGGGTAAAATATCAGAAATTGGTGTGAATTCGCTTTCACTCACGGCCAAAATTTTGACAATAATTGTATACAGGGTGTCCGGAAAGTGCCGCATAAACGCACCGGATTGTGATTCCTCATGTGATTTCCATCAAAAAAGTTGTACGGAACATACCCCCTTAGCTACCAGAGGCGATTGAAGATTTTTGGAAAAAATAATTCTCTTGTACGACTAAAACTTCAAAATCTCAAAAGCTAGACTAGCTATAATAGCAAAATAAGATGATTATTACAGCCAAGAAATTTACCTAAAAAATAAACCTAACGGCACTAAAATCGGATAAGAAGTTTGGTTTTTACAGAACTTCAAATTCAAATTTTTGTGATTTGACCAAAAAAACAATTTATTTTTCCATCCTAATTTTCTCCAACTTCGGAGAAAGTGAGGTGCTTGTACGATTGTTTTAAAAATTGGAGCATAGTCTAACGATCATTCACTTTCTTACATCATTTTATTCTAGCTTCGTTATTTTTAACATTTTTAATGCCTTAAGTGCAAAAAACTGGGTTAATTTTGGCTCGATTTCGACATACTTTGAAAAGATTTTATCAATTGCAGATCTTTAGGAGCAGTTAGAATTGAATTGAATTGAATTCAAGCTAAAATAAACCCTAGTTTTCTACACTCAACCACAGACAATTAATATGTGACTTAACGTATAAAAACTGTTAGAAATAATGGAGCTAGAATAAAATGATTTGAGAAAGATATGATCGTAAGACTATGCGCCAATGCACGGAATCCATTGATTCCCGGAATTCAAAGAAACTCCATATAGAAAAATTACAGCTGGCAAGTTAGCCATCCAACAACAACAACGCATTGGTCTCGGCGATGACACGATCCAAGATAGAGCTGCCTGTAGAAATATGCTGAGATATTATCGCCAAAACGGGCGATGTGCCTACACTGCAGGTCGAGCAACGCGAAACCATGGAGCGGTATAACACGCCAAATACACCTGCAACTTGGTTGCCAACCTAGGTTGCAGGTACGTTACTACACACTTGCAACATTCCGGCAACCACGCCATTCACGTTCTCGCAACCTGGTACTGCAACCTGCAACATGCCTACAAATCACTTAATTTCCGATTTTTTGGCGTGTTGCCAACTTAGGTTGGCAACCAAGTTGCAGGTGTATAAGGGCTGTAAAGAACGAGGCAAGGAAGAAGAAGAAGAAGTTAGCCATCCCAAAAGATTCTTGACTACTTTAGTCGTAATAAAGATCTGCTGTTCAACAGCAGCAGCGAAAAAACATGTGAGCCATTTAAAATGCATTGTGCTGCTTTCTTCGGCATTATCATTCAATGCGTCTAATCTCTTTCTAATGCTTATGAAACAGATTAGACGCTTTGAATGAAAATTCATAAGTTTACTGAGGAGACGTTTAGGCGTTTCAAATTGAATTTCAGCCAAAGATTCGTTTGCCCAGACCGCAAAAATTTGAAAAGTTTGATTAAATACGGCAGATGCAACATATCAGTGTAAATGATATCTAATAGATAGTGAATCCGTTCCATATTATGAAATTATTTGAGATCAAACGAGGAAATTTAGGGCGCAATTCATAGTCGTCACTTACGGAATAAGGATTTTCTCAAGGAATAAGTATAAGGGAATGCTTATTCGGGCAAAACGTCACTTATAAAGGCATTGCCACATTCAATAAAATGAAGTAAACTTACTAGAACCTTGAGCCTATTGTGATATTGTTGATCTCATATCAGATAGAAAGCCTTATTTTATGCATGTATGTAGTTTTGGTTAACGAAACTACAGCTGGGCAAGCTTACATTTTTTTAGAATTAAGTAGTTGACATGCTAAGAAATTCGGAAGGAAACTACCAAAACCGACGTTTCGCTCGCATTATAATTCGCTTCAATACTAAATTCACGAGAAGGAAACTTTCTATTGTCGTATGTTATATCCTTAAGCCTACTCAATTCATTTGGTTCAAATTTTCCCACATGCAGTAAACGAAATCAAGTTAGGCTTAAGCATATGACATACATAATGATATTAGAAATATGACTGTGTAATGGAGCCTTAGGGATATGAACTATACTTAAAATATAATACCCAGCAAGACAATTGTCTCCGATACCCAACGGAATCGATAAGTCCTCGATTATATAGCGATAGCTGCCATCGAAATGTCTGCAATAACCTATTGAATCGATAAGTCTTCGATACCAAAGCGATACAAGTCACTAAATTTTCTACTATACTAATGTAATCGACAAGCCTTCGATCCAATTTCGATTATTTACATCCAATTGTTTCCGATATACAACAGAATCGAAATGTCTTCGATCCCAAATCGAAGACCTACATTTAGTTGTGTTCGATACCATTGGCATCAAAAAGTAATCGATCATAAAACGATGACTTTTTATTCATTTGTCTCAGATACCATGTAATCGAAATGTCTTCGATCACATATCGATGACTTTCATCACTGCCATCTTGACTGTCGAAATCCAATTTCGAAAATTTGAGTTCTTGGCGCCTGTGGTTGTTTCTATTGCTATTGTTGTAATACGTGTTACTTGGGGTTCTTAGCGACAGTTTTATCAGCTAATAATCTGGCTTATATATCTAGATGGCGTTGCTTTCATCTAAACGTCTCTGAATTAGATTGAAATTGTCAATAAATAAAACGACTAACTTATTCTCATAATTAGTAATCGTAGATAGCTCAAGTGTAGGACGTAGGACTACGAAACAATAGGTGATCAGTTCGATTCCCAGTAGAAGCAAAGTGTAAAAAGGCAAAGTTAAAATAAGGTAAAAAAAAGTTAAGTATAAAACAGAAAAAAAAGAAAAACGGAAAACCCAAAAAATAATAATTTTTTACCACAGTCATCGTTTTTCATAAATTCTTCATAGTCCGTAGTCGTCAATTCTACATCAATGATAGTCTTCGGAGTAAGATCGATTCCAGTTCTCACTTTCGGTATCGAAAAAACGGCCATCGAAAAAACGGCCAGCCCATACAAATGTCTCCAAAGTTTGATCGATAAAGTCATCGATTCCTTAGTAGACGGTCTTCGATTCTTTATCGATGAATTGTCGATTCTGTTCTAACTGGGTAGTTACGTTTTTTCGCCATCGAGGTTAACTCTCACTAAAAAAAAAAACGTCCGCGTGTAACTTCCTGGTTAAGATCAGCTTCTCGGCCAAACAGGAGACACATGACAGTTGTTTTGCATCTTTATCTCGCTCTCGTCGGCTTATTTTTTGGGTTTAGTGGATTTCATCACAAAAGATGATAATTTATTTGCAAAATCTAAAACCACCATGAGAAAGATTCTCACATTTGGTTTGAAAAAAAATGTCCCATATTTTTTCCCCATGCATTAGCCATCTTTATGTGATTTCTCTAAACTCTATCCCGTGCAGATTAGTGGCACGCGTGAAACGACCGCCGTCTCTATATTAAGGCCGCAATGTAGAAATCTTTCGCCTACTGTTTGCACTGTTTTATTGTTACTTTTAATGACGTAATATGTTTGTTGTTGTTGTTTGTTCGTGTAAATCCAAAACTTAGTAGGCAAACTCTGACGGCATGGAACGGCTGAGTTACGGCCTTGATGTATCTAGATGGCGTTGGTGAAACTTACCCAGGTAATGCTTGAAGATTAGACGCGTCAGCAGAAGCATCGGCATCGCGAAACGTCAAGCCCAATGCATTTTACATTGCCGACAAAAATGTTGAGCAGAAAACTTGGCATTCAGCATATTTGTCAGCTATGAAATTCTGCCGATGCTGCTGCTGACGCGCGTAATCTATTTCAACTAAAAGTGTCATTTTTTATATGGAGTTCGTTGCCCAAACCTGCACGGGATGTAGTAAAAAACGAACCTAATATCGTAGTTGAGAGCTGTTTTTTTTCATTAGATATCAGTATGGTTAAGATCTTGGAATTTGGATGTCACTAATACATCTACGGCCTTAGTCCAATGTTGGACTGACGAGCTTGTTATTTATTATCAACCAAATGCAAGAAACTGATGATATAAGATACATTTTGTATGTTGTGTATTTTCTGAAGCACAGTTAAGTCCTGCAATAAGGCTATATTGGAATCAAAACAAATGCTTTTATTGGACTTTTATTCAGCTTTTATATCCTGAAAACTGTCCCTATTACTATTAGGAGAATATACTCTATGAAGTATTAAAGGACTAACCCGCAGCCATCATTTAACACATTTGTAATCATTATTTCATGCAACACGCGTAAGCACATTTACCTTATTCATTCATCACGTTTTTATACAAGCAGTATATGACTATGTCCTCCTATTTCATGTATATACGCATTTGCGCCCTATTACGGATATACATTATAAAATCGTTATTCGTAAACATTATGTAATAGTTAAGTATTATATTTATTCCATGCATCAATGAATAATTTAAAAAAAAAACACGTGCGACGGTGAGTTTCGAACTCATAACCCTATGCAGCGAAGGTGCGCGTCCACTACTCCAGCCAGACTATACGAATGATCATGTTTTATTCGTGATTCTAATCACCCCAGCAACAAATCACACTTGAGGAGAAAACCATTATATTTCTTATATGCATGATCCGTCGACATTCCTTTAGCTGGCCATCATGTATCTAACTTTCAGTGCGTCCTATCAATACATATTGCCGATTTATGATTCATGAAGTAAAGCTTATTTGTGGCTACGGTCACGGTACATAATGCCGATGCTGGCTGGGAAAATTGTCAGTTGTGCTGCCGTTTAAACATGGCAACTGAATCTGTCAGCAGACACTTTGACAACCGCGAACGAATTCATAGTGAAAATTTTGGAACTTTTGTTCGTTTTTCTGTGAGAAATTGTATAATTCTTGATTGACCTAATAAAATTTTAAATGCGTCCGATTTTGATAAATTCAATTTAAGAAAAACTCTAAAAAAAGATTGATTATGTAATTTTTCTGCTTGTCAGCCTACCATTTGGTTTTCAGTTAAGGTCAATCTAGATTAGTCGCCAAATGGATGCGCGGCCAAAAACTGGCATCGCGAATAGCCATTTGGCTGCTCCTTAGCATCTACACTAGCAGCCAAATGGAGACAGAAAATGGCATTACCAAAATTTCATTTTGGTGATTTTTTTAAATTTAATTATCAAAATCGGACTCTGCGCGTTTGAAATATTACACGGTCATTCAAGAATAATTCAATTTTGCACAAAAGAACAAACAAAAGTTGCAAATTTGTCACTTTGAATTTGACAAGCGGTTGTTTGAGTTGCCATATTGAATATCAGAACTGGACGCATACCCAAATAGCGACTAGTTTGGATGGAACGACAACAGCCATTTGGCTGCTCGTGACGCCATTTGGCAACTAATCTAGATGGACCTTTAGGATGCTAAGTAGCTGCCAAATGGCAGCTGGCGTTGCTAGTCTTTTGGCCAGAATCTAATTAGCAGCCAGTTTGGATACAGCTTATCAGATATATTAACGACTTTTTTCGGTGGTATGTAATATCTGACCAAAAACAACAAAGTTGTAAAAGTTACCCCGCCAAAGAAAAATTCATCTGCCGCAAAAAGAATACATATCACTCCAATCCGCCGCTCGTGTGTAATTTTGTTTTAGGTGTAAATGCTGGAGAAGTTTAAATGTACAGGACTACTTCCTAAAGTAATTTTGTGGGAGCCGTCAAAGTGGCACTGAGTAAAATGTTAATGCTCCCACCAAATTACTTCAAGAAGTAGTCCTGTACATTTAAACTTCTCCAGCATTTACACCTAAAACAAAATTACATATGAGCGGCGGATTGGAGTGATATGTATTCTTTTTGCGGCAGATGAATTTTTCTTTGGCGGGGTAACTTTTACAACTTTGTTGTTTTTGGTCAGATATCATATATTTTTGCATACTTAAATCTCTCTCTTTATTACCGTAACTCCTAGTGGAGCATGGTGCGTTGATGACTACCGTGTGTCTGTGTAGTCACCAACGTTACAAAGACAACTGAATTCGGAGTGTGATACGGTTGTCAGCCATACCACTTCCTAGTCGCATTGTTAGTTTATTATTCAACGATAAGAATATTTATTATCATCTTCTTCTGAATAATAAACTTGCGACGAGTCGTGCCGAGTTTGGAAACTCGTTTCTCTATGAGTGTCTATTTCACAGAGTGGCGACCGATCGATCACGGCCACAGAGCACGACTTAAATAGCCACCTAATATTTTTGTTTTGGGGTCCTGATGTCCCAGTGTTCCAATTTCCTACTGTCCTTATGTGCCAATGTCCAAATGTGCAAATATCACAGTGTCCCAATGGCCTAATGTCCCAATGTCCCACTACCCTAGTGTCCCAATGTCCCATTATCGCCATATCCCAATGTCCCAGTCTCCCTGTGTGGAAGTGTCCCAGTCTCCAACCTAATGTCCTAATATCCCAATGTCCAATGTCCAATTGTCCTACTGTCCCAAGGTCCAAATGTCCCAATTTCCTAATATCCCAGTTCCCAATGTCCCAGGATCCTAATGTGATAATATCCCAATGGTCCAATGTCCTAATGTGTCCCAATGTCCCTATGTACCAGTGTCCCAATGTCCGATTATCCTATTGTCCCAAGGTCCAATGTCCTAGTATCCCAATGCCCCAACGTCACAGTCTCCCAGTGTTCTAATGTCCCAATATCCAAATGTTCCCATGTCCCAATATCCCAATGTTCCAATGTCCTAATATCCTGATATCCCAATGTCCCAATATCCCGATGTCTCTGTAGCCCAATGTCCCTATGTGCCTGTGTCCCAATGTCCGATTGTCCTGTTATCCCAAGGTGATATTGTCCCAATGTCCTAATATCCCAGTGCCCCCATGTCCCTGTATCTCAGTACCCTAATGGCCCAGTATCCCAATGTTCCAATATCCCAATGTGCCAACATCCCAATGTCCCAATGTTCTAATCTCTGTTGTTGCTTTATTAACGCTTTGTTAACGTTCTGTTACTGATCTGTCTTAATGTCCCCCTGACCCAGTGTCCCAATGTCACATTGTCCCAATGTCCCAGGGTCCCAATGTACAAGTGTCCCAATGTTCCAGTGTCCCAATGTCCTAATTCCCTAAGGTCCATTTTCGCAGTGTCCTAATGCCCCTATGTTCTAATAACCCAGTGTCCTTATGTCCTAATATCCTAATATGCCAATGTCCCAATATCCTGTGTTCCAATGTCCTAATGTCCCAATATCCCAATGATCCAATGTCCTAATATTCAGTGCCCCAATGTCTCAATATCCCGATGTCCCCATGTCCCAATGTCCCAATATCCCGATGTCTCAGTGGCCCAATGGCCCTCTGCGCCAGTGTCCCAATGTCCGATTGTCCTATTATGCCAAGGTCATAATTTCCTTATGTCCTAATATCCCAGTGCCCCCATGTTCCTGTATCTCAGTGCCCTAATGTCCCAGTATCCCAATGTGCCAATATCCCAATGTTACAATGTCCCAATGTTCTAATATCCCGATGTACCAATATCCCGATGTCCCAGTGGCCCAATGTTCCCACGTCCCAGTTTCCCCAGTGTACCTAATGTCCCAATGTCCTAATGTGTTAATGTCCTAATATCCCAATGTCCTAATGACCCAAGACCCTCATGTCCACATGTTCTTATATCCCAGTGCCCCTATGTGCGAATATCCCGATGCCCCAATGTCACAACATTCCGATATCTCAGTAGTCCAATGCCCCTATGTACCAGTGTCCCAATGTCCCAATGTCCGATTGTCCCAATGTCCGATTGTCCCAAGGTCATAATGTCCCAATGTCCTAATATCCCAGTGCCCCCATGTCCCAGTCTCCCAGTGTCCCAATACCCCAATATCAAAATGTCCCAATATCCTGATGTCCCAATGCCCCAATATCCCGATGTCCCAATGCCCCAATATGCCGATGTCCCCACGTCCCTGTTTCCCCATTGTGCCTAATGCTCCAATGTCCTAATGTCCCAAGACCCTAATGTCCCAATTTCCTAATATCCCACTACCCCAAGATCCTAGTCTCCCGGTGTCCCAATATCCAAATGTCCCAATGCCGCAGTATGTTTTAAAAAATGGTCAATGCGATGAGCCGATAGACGCAATTGTTGGAAATCTTTTGTTAACTTTACCTATTAATTTACCGTTATTCCATCCACTTATCTAAATGGAAGACATTGATTCTTTAGAAAGACCACCAGAGGATCATTCGTTCCAAATTTCATAAAAATCCCATCACGAAGAGAGACAGTAGAAGCAAGTCTTTCTGCAACTGTACACGGTTGAATATTTAGGTATAAAAATTATCCTTTTTTAATAACGTCGAAAGTATTCAATCGTTGAATATCAAAATTGGTATAAAATGTATATTTTACCATGTTATTGACACAAAGTATACCAACGTGGGATAAATTTTAAACTAAAATGGCATACAAAAAATTGTTTATTCGACGATGGTATGAAAATAATATTTTAATACTAAAATGCATACTCAAAGGAATAAACTTTATACCATGTAAGAATGAATTCCCTGGTTATAAGTGCAAAGACACAAGATAACAGTAAATTTTCATTTGCCCTTGCAGCATTTATATCAAAATGTATAAATTTGATATGGCGAAGAATAACAATTGAAATTTTTCGTTCGGATTTTCAGCACATGATGGAGGCTTGGGAGAATGTTAACGGTATAAATTGATTTTTATTTTCTGATGGTATACAATTAATTTCAGTGTAGTATTGATATTGGTAGAGTCAATAATTTTAATATCAACATTTATAAACTATAGCTTGGTTTTGAAATTCAAAAATTATAAGTGGGTTTTGTTCAGTTGTCGTTATTTCGCGAGTGAATTAACATGTTAATAATGTTTGTGCACGAGTCCTGCTCCCCAATAGTGGAAATATAGTGTCCGGAATATTTAATCTAATGAAACATATGTAAAGCAACCTCCAGAAAAACAAATAAAATGTATATATTAGTAAAAAAATGTGAATAAAAGTAAAATATATTTAAAGTTAAATAAAGTGTTTTCTTCATCATTACTTAACCTATTATACTCTTCTTCTTCTTCCTTGCCTCGTTCTTAATACCGTTCCATAGTTTCGCGTTGCTCGACCTGCGGTGTAGACACATCGCCCGTTTTGGCGGTAACATCTCAGCATATTTCTACAGGCAGCTCTATCTTGGATCATGTCATCGCCGAGACCAATGCGTTGCTGTTGCTTTTCATTTGACACATCCAGGTGTTCTTCGGTCTGCCTCTGACCTTGGGTCCATCAAGTGGAACTTCCATTGATATCGCTCTCTTTGCGGGGTTCTCAGGCGGACGCCTTTGAACATGGCAATACCAATCCATTCGTGGGTCTTCGAGCTTTTCGGTTGGTCTATGGACAAGCTGCCTCGGATGTAGCTACTCTTTATGTGGTCCGTTTTGGTTACACCAGCTGACATGCGTCAATAACCTATTATACTCAATAATTATAAAAATAAACTGTGCATAGTATATATATTTACTATATACAGTTTTTATAAATAATGAGTATATACATACATGAATATATAGTTTATAAATGATGTTTATTCATTCGATTCATAAATCATAACTATTCAATCTATAACAAATCGTTATAAATTGGGCTTATTCTATATGGTATATAGTTTATACAAATTATTTATCAGTTCAATTAATACCAACATGTTATTGAATTATACACTGAATTAAATAAACAAATGGTATACCCGCTTGGATAAAAGCCATACCTCCGATTATAGATTTGTATACCTAGCACATTTATAAAGTTTATACACATTCTTTATGGATTTATATAGATATCATTTTTTATTAAATTTATACCTAAATATTCAACCGTGTAGACTTCATTCTGAAATTGGGTTACTCGCTTAAGTCTGTGAGGGTGAAAATTTCACCGTTTATTCCATATATCTTACCCGTTATTGTGCCGATCGAAGATTTTATTTGAAAAGGCACTAGAACAGGATATGTGGAATATTTTGGTAAATAAATTTTTTTGGGGGCTGTTGCCTGGAAGACTGTAGCCTGATCAAACAAAAAAGCAAGTTGTTTCCGGTAATCATAGACTTGTTCGCTTTCGTTTTTCTTTTTCCTTTGGCGGGCGAGACGCTCTCGCGTCTCTTGATAATGGAGGCCTCTCGTTGTTATTTGTTGTCCTTTTTCGTAAAATATACGTGGTGTATCCACAAGTAACACTATTTCGTTTATTATTAAATCAAAACACATTTGAAACATTAATTTCGTTTTTTCCTCATCCCTCACACGGTAGTCGTCAACGCACCATGCTCCACTAGGAGTTAGGGCAAATCAAGAATACATAGGGAAAGCATCTGGGAATTTGGATATTCTATGTTGGCGTACCTAACTGGAAAAAATAACAATTTAAAACAATTGTCCGAATGTTTCTTAAGGTGGTCTTAAATTTTGCAAATAAATAATCGCCTTTTATGATGAAATCCACCAAATCTAAAAAATAAGCCAGAGGGAGTGATATTAAGATGCCAAACAACTGTCAGGTGTCCGCTGGTTGAGCGAGCAGCTGGTCTTAACCGGATCGGGTAGTTAAACGTGATCGTTTTTTAGTCAAAAGTTAACCGCGATAGCAAAAAAACCCAACTTTTGTTGATAGAACAAAACCTCAAAGGCCCATTTTCTCGTAGATCTTATAGAATGGTTAGTCTTATCGCTTAGAGAAGACACACAATTTTCAGAAATTTATTTATATATTTATTTATTTTTCCATTGTATTGAATTGATTTAAGTGTAACTGGTGTTACAAAAAATGTTTCTTAGAAGAGGGGGGGGGGGTATCTACGGTAGCCCCATGACTCCATGGCTCCTTTACATACATTTTTACATATGAATTGTGATATCAATAGAAACACATTGGTATGAGGTTTGGTTGAAATTGGTGGACAAATAAAAAAGTTTTAATTTGAAGAACCTAATTTGGGGGTTGGGCTTGTGTGGCAGCCCCATGACCCCATGGTCCAATTTCATTCATTTTGCATATGTTTTATGACATCAATAGAAATACATTTTCATGAGGTTTGGTGTAAATTGGTGCCCAAATACAGTGAACCCCCGACATTCGCGAGGGATGCGTTCCATGAAATCGTCGCGAATGTTGAATTCGCGAATGAACCCCGACATGTCCCTGGATAGTGGGGAATATGTTCCAAATATGAAAAATATTACATAAGGGTGTGGAACATCACAGTTTTTAAATCGTGAAAAAAATCAAAAATTCATCTTTTTTCATAATTTATATTATTTAATTTTTGTACGAACACTAATCGCTGATAAACGAGAAAATTCTATTAAAAGTTTTCATTTGTATTCGTGCGAAGCAATAGTGTTAATTGGTCTTTTGCAGCATTGAGCCCTAGTGCAGTTTTTTGTTCCGGTAAAGGGCGGTTTCAATCATTTCTTCAAATATTGTTGAAAAATCCACGCATGCTACTCCCCGCAAAATTCAAATACATATATTATGATGGTTTTAGCGTTAATATATAATCAAAATTGATTAGTACGGAGTATATTGATTGATTAGTATCGAAAAATAAGCGTGTTGTAGCGGTAAATTTTATTGCATTCAAAGAAATCGCAATGGTTAAAACGAACACGAAAATTTACTTCTAATTTTTTTTAAATTTCGCTTTTGAACTAGAAAGAAATCGCGAATAAGCATAGTGAATGTTGAAGAAGTGTCGCAAAATATGAATCGCGAATAAGCGAATTCGCGAATGTTGGGACCGCGAATAACGGGGGTTCACTGTAAAAAAGTTTTTCTTAGAAAACCCAAATTTGGGGGATAAGGTTGGTATGGCAGCCCCATGTCTATATAATTGGATTCCATTCATTCTTAACCCTAGAGAGATAATCTTCGTCGAATCGACGTACAGAAATTTTTCTTTTAATTATATCTCATAAGTGAAGCTTTATAATTTGTTGGTTCCAAGATTTAACTCAAATCATGTCTGTAGGCGTAAATACGTGGCAAAATTATTGGCTTGGGTGCCACACAGCCTAAGATATTGGGGGGCAAAAGTCAAATATACGTCGAATCGACGTACACTGAGAAAAAAGGTTTAGAATGTTTAACTACTGTGAAGTAGTTGACTTTTATTTAGATGGTTCTACTAAAGAAAAAGTAATTTCCACTAATCTGTGTAGCAGGAAACACTATTAAAATCGTTCAATTAACCAGACAAAATTAGATAAAAGAAATTGGGCCATAAATAGTCAATTCTTTCACTAAATTTGTTAAGTTAACCATTTGAATATACATTTTAACTACAACCAATCGTCCAGTTTTCATCGGAATAACAAAATTTTTCGACAAATCAATTCAACTAAATATTTGTGAAAATTGACTACTTGTGTGAAAATCCAAACACTTTAAAGAGAAAATTCGACTACTTCAACTAGCTAAATTCTATTACCTAAACACACATGTAGAAAAATCAAGTAATCAACCCAGCAAACAATTTTATCGTTTTGTTCGAAATATCACAAAAACGATACGAAAACGATATCATTCAAATGAAAAATTAATCGTAAACTTGTCTCCCCGACGAAAAATCGCTTTATCGTCATCAATTTGTCAGGAATGTGACTCCTATTAACGAAATATCGTCTTATTATTGCAAAGATGATAAAATAGTGATTCCTCACAACGAGAGAATTATGAAATTGTCAAAAAATAAAACGACTAATTTATTCCCATAATTTGTAATCTTAGATAGCTCAGGTGTAGGACGTAGGACTACGAAACGATATATGAAGTTTGGGATTGGTCCATGTACAACAAAAAAAAATCATAGAAGAACTTCGCCCTGTATTATAATATAATATTATAATAGAAACATAATACATGGCCCCGGGTCATGTGCCGCACAGGAGTAATAAATTATTACTCATATGCAACAAATGACTGCCGCAGCCAACGTGTTAAACAATTGTTACATATTTATTGCATAAGAAAACGAGACCGAGGCTAATTTCGGGCGCGGCCGAAATTTGAATACCCTTCACTCTCCTCGGGCTAAAAGTTTTTTGGGGCAAACCTATGACTTTAATCCTTCCCCATTCTTTTCCTTCTGTTTTCGCATAATATTTGATATTGACAAATTCTGTGGTGTGTAATGAGGGGGAATCTGCAGCTCGAGGCTGAAATGAGGGAACGAATATTCGACCGTGAAGGTCTGGATTGCGTAGAACGCAATTTCCTCAACAGGCAGGCGTCGGTATGCGCTGGATCTAACTATTCTGCGGTAGATATGGGGTGGGATCTTTCCCGCCTGCTGCCCTCATATGCTCATTATCACAAAAATTAATTCGCATACCTTGGAAGCTCAGAAAGAAAACTGGAATAAAGAAATATCAAAAAAAAAGAAACATCTGAAAAAAAACCATCTGAAAAAAAAAAAATCACCGAATCCTAAAAAAAACAACAAAAAAATATAGCTGAAATCCCTCTATTGTGACATGACCTCACGCATCACTTTTCTACTCATCACGACATCCTAGTCGTGGAATGTTTTTTTTTCAGTTCATGGTACTGAAAAAAAAAGGAGCTAAGTCCTACGGAAGAATAAGGCGTAGTTAGAATTTTACAACATTTTTAATTTATTGCGAATTTCTTTGAAGATTCTCATTCCGCCTTTCCCTTTACGTATTAATTTAAAATTTTATCAAAAAAAAAAATAACAAAGAAATAAATATTTGACTTACCCACACTGTGCTGCAACGGCCGTCGTAGATCAGCTGGAACTTAATAGGATTATGTTGTTAACACTAAAGTCGGGGAAAAACGTAATGATTTGTTTTTGTTTTATCACAATATTCATACGATATTAAGCGCTAAGAATAGTACACTTTGCAAGCAAAAAAAAAAACATTAAAATCTGATGAAATTTTTACTTTAAATATTTTGAATTTTTTTTGTTTTATTTTTCTTTCTTATTATTTCGTTAAAGGTTCGAAAAAAAACAAACGCCTAATGATATGCAACACGCGATCTAAGATTTTTGATTTCGAATGCTCTTGGAATCTATTATAACTGTTTGCTGGTGACGTCAAGCACGGCGAGTTGCAGAATTCTGCATTTAATGGGGATTACACTCCCAACATTGAATCCAATGGACGACGATTACCGATTACGAGGATTGTAAAGCCGAATGTTGTACGTAACAGGACGAAAAAGTATTTTTAAAGCGATGGTCACTTTATGGAGGGTTCACCACATAAATTAAGGCACACACAGGATGCACTAACGCAAAGACGACGGATTTTTGTTTTGTTCTTTTTTTGTTGTTGTTGACTTTCGTCAGTTTTAATTGTAACCGTGATTCATGGTAATTCGTGTGATTTTTAATTTGATTAAAGACACTTGCTTTTTTTTAAACCATGGAAGACACTTTCATTTTAGGCAATGGAGGACACTTTCTTTTTAAGCAATCAGAATTTTTCACGTGCACTTTTTACGCACGAAGTCAAAACTCTTTTTTTTTCTTTAAACACTCTTCCGCTTAACTTAATTTGTTTTTTTTTTCGAACTTTTATCCTAGTACATTATATTTAATTTCTTAAATTTAACTGCCACGTGGGGTGGTTCAGTGCTCAACGACACAGCACTCCGGCGTGAACCTTCTTCCTCCACAGTCTATGACGAACTCCTCGAATCTCACTCTCCAATCTTCCGATTTTGCTCCCGAGCCATCCCTCAAAATCCTTCCCTCAGCTCCCCTGTCCTTGCAACTTTTCCCGCCAAAATTGTTCTCTCTCCGTTTTTTTCTATTTCCCCCATATCCCTGGCTGTAGAACCTTTCTCTAATACTTAGATCCAATCCCCACTTGAAGGAAAAATGTTCGGGAGAATCTCCTATCGATTGTACTTGAAACGGACAAAGCTACATACATCAAGTACGCATATTGTCGCCAATCGACGACGGTTGTAGATATGTATGTACACTACATTCAGCTGATATCTAAACTATATTCAGCTAATATGGTTGGTGTAGAAGATAATCCGTATTTAATTTGCCTACCACCTGGCGTTAAATTAAATATATGCTAATTGTTTGAGCGCTAATGTTTAATAAGCATTAGTCTCTGAAGTATATAAATATTACAGCACAGCCTATCATGCGAGATAGTGTCGAGCGGGAGAGACTGAAGTTACGACCTGATATCTTTTGCATGAAAAACTCCTATGGGTTTTCCTTGCTCGTTCCCCAATTGGTATCGTGCATTCCCGAGTTTTTTCAGCACCTTACATTTAATAAATTTTAAATCAAGTTTGGCATTGTAGTCATTTGCAGCTTTGCTCTGAGCAAAGTTTCGCCTGTATACCCAATCACCAGGTTCGAATGATACATTACGAGAACGCAAATTGTATCTCTGAGCGTTTTTGTCAAAAGCCTCTTGTATACGTTCTTGAATTTGTTGTCGCAGTAGGGACAGTTGATCGTTTTTATTAAATCCATTTTCAGGTTCAGATAAAAGATTAAGGTTTCGTAGTAGTGCGTAAGTTTTCCCATTAGTAATCATCGTTTGGCCAAATAAAGCCATATATGGAGAGCACTGTATAACGGAGTGTTGAGAGGATCGTAACGCACAATTAATAGCTGATAAATTAGCATCCCAGTCTTTCTGAGTGTCCTTTAGATACGCACGAATGCCTTGAACAATTGATCGGTTGACACGTTCTGAGGCATTTGCCTGTGGTGAATAGTTTGGGGTGTATAAGTGTTCGACCCCATATCGTTCCAATAAGGTATTGAAGGACTGGGACTTAAATTGTACTCCATTGTCTGTTACGATGCTCTCAGGTACTCCAAACACATGGAATACTCTGCTTTCTAACCATTTCACCAGAACGTCTGCAGTGAATTTACGTATAGGCTCGATGAACATGAACTTTGATAGATGATCCAGCAATACGATTCCGCCTATATTTCCGCTTTTTGACCTTGGGTATGGGCCTATAAGGTCCATGTATAGACGTTGGAATACTCGTTCAGATGTGAAGCATCCTTGCATGGGTGGTTTCAATATTTGATTGGGCGTCTTTGTTGTTTTGCAGATTTCGCAAGTGGAAATGTAGTCCTGTATTTGCTTGACCATACCTGGCCAGAAATAAAAGAGTCTGAGACGGTTCACAGTTTTATTTAAACCCCCATGTGCACTCAAGGGGTGGTCGTGAGCACGACGAATCAAATCTGCGGTCATTTCGTTCGGAACCCAAAGTTTCCAAGCGGATGCTTCCTGCACCGCATTTCCGGTCGAGTGCTCCGTACGTTTATAAACGAAACCATCCATAATCTTTAAATCGGGGTTATTATGCTCATTTGCAGAAATCTTGTCAATTAATTTTATGTATTCATCAGAGCGAAAATATGGTGACTCCAAGTCGATTTCGACTGAATTTTCGTATGGCTCCTTAAGGGTTAACGCATCCACACAATGGACACGGGACAGTGCATCGGGGACAATATTCAAATTTCCTTTCCGGTGCTCAATCTTGAAACGAAATCCCTGCAGTTTCATGGACCATCGAGCCAATCGACCATTCAAATCACTCTGACTCATCAGCCACTTGAGCGACGCGTGGTCTGTGATGACCGTGAAGTCTTGCCCTTCTACATACGCTCTGAATTTTTGAATAGCCAAAACAGCTGCCAAGCATTCTTGTTCAGTAACGCTATAATTTCTCTGGGCTGAGGATAGTTTTTTGGACATATAAGCTATTGGCATTTCCTCGTTATTCTCGCCGACTTGTATTAACACAGCCCCAACTCCTTCCTTACTGGCATCGCAGTGAATTGCAAAAGGTTTGCTGAAATCAGGGCTATGCAATACTGGGGCTGTAGTAAGTTGCTTCTTTAAGTCCTCAAATGCCTTCAGACCGTCCTCAGTCCAGAGGAATTTTTGGCGTTTCTGTAGCATGTTAGTGAGAGGAGCTGACACAGCGGCATAGTTTGACACGAAACGTCGGTACCATCCTGTCATCCCTAAGAAGCGACGTAATTGTTTTACCGTTTTGGGCAGGGGGAAATCGTCAATTGCATTTAATTTGTTAGGGTCGGTTTTTATTGTCCCATTTCCTATAAGGTGTCCTAAGTAACTCACCTCTTTCATAACGAAGCGACTTTTTTCGATGTTGATCGTCAACCCAGCTTTTCGTAGACACAAGGCTATTTCCTGGAGAAGCATCAAATGATCTTCAAAGGTTTCTGACACCAAAAGCAAATCATCTAGATACACGAACACTTTGTTGCTTAAATGCGCAGGTATGACTTTTTCCATTAACCGCTGCATTGTTTGGGGTGCATTGCAGAGCCCAAACGGCATGGTGATAAATTGGTATAATGGTCGCCCGGGAACGGTAAAGGCTGTTTTATCTTTTGACCCCTCATCTAATGGAATCTGCCAGAATGCATCTTTGAGGTCTAAGCTGGTGATGAACTGGGCTTTCGGTAAACGGCTCAATATTCCATCGATGAGGGGTAGAGGATAAGCATCCTTGACCGTTACCGAGTTAAGCTTCCGTGCATCTAGACATAACCGAGCCTTACCAGGTTTAACCACCAAAGTAACAGGGGATGACCATGAACTTGTAGATTCTTCGATCACTCCCATTGCAAGCATTCTGTCAACTTCAGTATAGAGGAGCTTCTCGACGGCAGGAGAGACTGCGAAGTGCCTCTGTTTTATAGGCTTGCTGCCGCCGACATCGATGACGTGTGAATGCAGAGTTGTTCTTCCTAAGCCCTCTACGGAAAACGATGGAAAGCTTGCTATGACAGTGTCTAGTTTTTTCTTTTGGTCTGATGTTAAGGTGTGTTTATTGGGGTCAGCTTGGTTGTCGGTTGATAATGCAGAAAGACAGCGTGATTCCTCAAACAGATCTGGAGCCAAACCGAACTTACGAACAAAGTCCGCTCCTAAATACAAGTTCTGACTTAAAGTAGGTATGAGTAGTAGCTCCATAGTTTCAGTATGACCTCTGAAAGCAACTTGGGTAATTATTTTACCCACTGTTGTATGCGATGTACCATCTGCAGTGCTAATGTTAAGTTTGAGTTTCTTAATTAGATGGTGATGATTTCTTTGAAACTCATTCGCCAACTCTGAAGCGACAACTGTCATGGAAGCTCCTGTGTCTACCAAACCTGCAATTGTATTACCAAAAATTTTGACTTCGGCATATGGTCTTATGTCGTTTCGAGGTACGTCTGAAAACAAAGTAGCGCAAATCAGCCGTTTTTTGGCTAAAACGTTCTTCCAAAATTTTCTTAAACGAACTGTAGAACACTTCGGAGGTTTACGCACTATTTCTTCAGTGGCGAAGATCCGACGACGAGCTTCATTATATTGACGAAGTCGAACATGATAGGGATTAAAATTTTGTATTGGAGTAGTTGGTGAATCCAGTAATTCAGCATACGGGCTCTGCATGATCTTAACATTCGATAATGAAGATGTAGTAGTAGAAAGTGGTGATGAAATATTTGAAGAGGAAGTTTTCAAAGCGGGATCAGATGGTGTGACCGAGAGAAAATCAGAATTGTCTGGTATGAGAATGTCGCCGTTAGCCGGGGATTGAAGCAACGTATTAGATCTCTTGGAGTTTTGACCGACTAACGCTGATTGAACAGTAGAACTAGAGTTTTTAACAGGATCGTGCTGTGATATTGTGGAGGACAAGTCATTGGATGGAAACGAGGATGTCGTATTTAGAGTACAGTCCGAATTATATGGTACCCCTGCAGTTTTGTTATCTACTTGTGATTCATTGGGGTAGGGTGTTTGACTTTCCCGTTTTTTGGAATTTTATTACAGGTGTCACACTGAGGTTTATAGGTGTTTGGTGCACCACAACCAAAACAAAAGATAGCACGGCGTTCAGACATGCATACATCGAATTTGTGTCCGGCTTCCTGGCAATTCCAGCATTTCACTTCGCGTACCAATGCTTCGACGACTTCGACTTCATGAGAAAGGAGGTCATCTTCCAAGTTATCCAACTCAGACACTTCTCTTCTAAATCCTGTATGCGGGTGTCTAGCGGGCATACGAGAATGGCTCTCAATTTCAATTAAACTTTCGCGTTGATAGACAAAAGTTTTCAGATCGCGAACTGTGTAAATTGGAAAATGCACTAAGAAGTTACGGAACTCCAGCCGGAGATTTTCTTTCAGAACCTCGAGTAGCTCCCATTCTGCGAACGGTCGTTCAAGGCGGTCTACCAGTTTCATGATGCTCTCGTAAAAGGAGTCAAAAGATTCTCTCGGTCCTTGGTTTCTACTTCTAAGCTGCTTAATTATTTGATAGTCTGAAAGACGCTCTCGAAACTGTTCACGAAGCGCTTGGCAAAAAGAAGACCAGTCAAATACAAATGCACTACGGCGATACCTCCAAAACCAGTCGGAAGCTTTGCCCGTCAATAGCAAATGAAGGTGACTCTTTACTGCTTCGAAATCATTATCTAATGTTGATGAAGTCAACACTCGTATCTGGTACAGAAATTTTTCAACAGGCAGATTTGCATCTTGTCCGCTGAATTTTAAATTCCAACCGGAAATTATTTTCCCAGCTCTTTCTGGGTTAATACGTGATGCATTATGTCTTAGAGGATCATCCTGTCTTGAGCGATGAGGCCCATAATTGACCTGACTTGGGAAATTAATATTATTACCATTGCCGAAACGAAGTTGTTCTGGAAAAGATGAATGGTCTGTCTGTGGGTAGTTACTATTTTGGTAATTATTCAATGGGGCATATTGATTAGAATATTGATAAGATTGAGGCTGTATAGGGATATTTTGTAGATACTGGGGTGGTTGAGGTTGAGATGGAGAAGCTGACCTTTGAGGATGTTGTTGTAAAGCAGGCTGCCGAAAAGGGTTGATGACTAAATCCCTTAATTGCTCTCGCAAAGTTTCTGCAACAATGTCTTTAATTTCAGACCTCAGACTACTTTCTCTATTCGTTTCTGTTGGTTGCTCCTTGTTTTGACGTACTGTCCTTCGCCTGACATCATTAGGGTTGGATACGTTTTGGGAAAGATTAGCTCCAGAACTTGACTGAGAACGAGCTAAGTCTCTAATTTCTCGATCTAAATCTATTTCACGGCTTTCAGCTGGAGCGGATACAGTTTCACCTAAAACTTCTAATATTGAGCGGTTGAGAACGCTCCTTGTCATGGGTAGGGATATTGCCGGTTGTTGTTCAAGTTGGGAGGTGTGATTGGTTGATATCTCTGGTTTATTTCCTCTCGTTTGGGAACGGGTGACTGGACGGGTATATTTAGGAATAACACCTCTAACTCTTGGTGGCACAATAGGTTCAGATGACTTCTCAGCCCCTGGCTCCTGTCTTAAAGGAAACGATATTAGATTGCCTGGGCTACAGATTCGGCGACATAATGGACATGTATTTTTTTGTTCAAACCATGTTATAATGCACGGTTTATGAAAGGCATGTGTGCATTCCGTCATCACTGCTTCATCAGTGCTTACAAAATTAGTTTTACAAATAGCACAACGGGTTAAATTCTCATCCTCCAAATCCATGTTCAAAAGATCTTCTGTGCTTCGACGCACAGCCATATTCGTAGTTTTAAATTTCGTAAAGAATACCAAAAGTTACTGACTAATAATATGTAAATGTACTGCAGAAATAGTTTAACTCTAACCAAAAATTGCAATTAAACCTACACGAACCACAAAGGAAATAAATAACAATCAATCAAATTTACACTATGGACCAAATTGTCCTTTATATATATGTAAGTTAAGTACTTGTTATTAATGTTTTTTTTTTTTTTAAACGCCTTTTTCTTCCGAAAAGACTTGCTCTAAGTTTCAGCGCATGAAATGTAATCTGTTGTTATTTGTAAATTAACACAATTGTACGTTTTGTCTTTTCTTTTCTTTTCTTTTCTTTTCAAAAAAAAAAAGAGGAAAAGAAGATGCATGAGATAGCCACAATTGAGGATTCAGGTTTAGGAAAAATACAAAATGAAAAGAGAAGCTAGCAAAAAGGATCAAAAGAATTTCAGAGTGCAAACATCTATTGAGCTATGCTCCTCAGCAGAATTAAAAAGGATGTCAGAGCGCGTTTCACACACATAAATAACATAGTTCGCTATAATACTCCTGCTGAGAATTACATCCCACGTAATGAATACAAGCTGAAATATTGTAATCAAATGAAAATAAAGCTAAATGAAGGATAATTCTTCTAAAGAAAAATATCGAAAATACATATTCCCGAATCTTTGACTGGTCCCAAAGTAAACTCTAGAAGCCAGTAATTCAAAAGACTCTTTTAGAGGGTTGAAAGGAAAATGGGATAAAAGGATAAGGATAGAGGGGTAAGGATATGCATTCGATACGATGGCAAAATCATTAAAGCAACTAACAAGAAGAACACCCTGTTCGACTGAAACTAATAAAGGGAAATACAACTCCTAACGAAAGAAATTTTCGTAACACAAAGCTAAGTTTTCACTTAGTTAAGTGAGGAGAATGGATAAGATTATCACACCCAAAATTTTATCTTGCTCGAAAGAATAAGACAACCTTGGGCCACACTTGTTGGGCGCCATTTATGTAATGAGGGGGAATCTGCAGCTCGAGGCTGAAATGAGGGAACGAATATTCGACCGTGAAGGTCTGGATTGCGTAGAACGCAATTTCCTCAACAGGCAGGCGTCGGTATGCGCTGGATCTAACTATTCTGCGGTAGATATGGGGTGGGATCTTTCCCGCCTGCTGCCCTCATATGCTCATTATCACAAAAATTAATTCGCATACCTTGGAAGCTCAGAAAGAAAACTGGAATAAAGAAATATCAAAAAAAAAGAAACATCTGAAAAAAAAACCATCTGAAAAAAAAAAATCACCGAATCCTAAAAAAAACAACAAAAAAATATAGCTGAAATCCCTCTATTGTGACATGATCTCACGCATCACTTTTCTACTCATCACGACATCCTAGTCGTGGAATGTTTTTTTTTTCAGTTCATGGTACTGAAAAAAAAAGGAGCTAAGTCCTACGGAAGAATAAGGCGTAGTTAGAATTTTACAACATTTTTAATTTATTGCGAATTTCTTTGAAGATTCTCATTCCGCCTTTCCCTTTACGTATTAATTTACAATTTTATCAAAAAAAAAAATAACAAAGAAATAAATATTTGACTTACCCACACTGTGCTGCAACGGCCGTCGTAGATCAGCTTAACTTAATAGGATTATGTTGTTAACACTAAAGTCGGGGAAAAACGTAATGATTTGTTTTTGTTTTATCACAATATTCATACGATATTAAGCGCTAAGAATAGTACACTTTGCAAGCAAAAAAAAAAACATTAAAATCTGATGAAATTTTTACTTTAAATATTTTGAATTTTTTTTGTTTTATTTTTCTTTCTTATTATTTCGTTAAAGGTTCGAAAAAAAACAAACGCCTAATGATATGCAACACGCGATCTAAGATTTTTGATTTCGAATGCTCTTGGAATCTATTATAACTGTTTGCTGGTGACGTCAAGCACGGCGAGTTGCAGAATTCTGCATTTAATGGGGATTACACTCCCAACATTGAATCCAATGGACGACGATTACCGATTACGAGGATTGTAAAGCCGAATGTTGTACGTAACAGGACGAAAAAGTATTTTTAAAGCGATGGTCACTTTATGGAGGGTTCACCACATAAATTAAGGCACACACAGGATGCACTAACGCAAAGACGACGGATTTTTGTTTTGTTCTTTTTTTGTTGTTGTTGATTTTCGTCAGTTTTAATTGTAACCGTGATTCATGGTAATTCGTGTGATTTTTAATTTGATTAAAGACACTTGCTTTTTTTTAAACCATGGAAGACACTTTCATTTTAGGCAATGGAGGACACTTTCTTTTTAAGCAATCAGAATTTTTCACGTGCACTTTTTACGCACGAAGTCAAAACTCTTTTTTTTTTCTTTAAACACTCTTCCGCTTAACTTAATTTGTTTTTTTTTTTCGAACTTTTATCCTAGTACATTATATTTAATTTCTTAAATTTAACTGCCACGTGGGGTGGTTCAGTGCTCAACGACACAGCACTCCGGCGTGAACCTTCTTCCTCCACAGTCTATGACGAACTCCTCGAATCTCACTCTCCAATCTTCCGATTTTGCTCCCGAGCCATCCCTCAAAATCCTTCCCTCAGCTCCCCTGTCCTTGCAACTTTTCCCGCCAAAATTGTTCTCTCTCCGTTTTTTTCTATTTCCCCCATATCCCTGGCTGTAGAACCTTTCTCTAATACTTAGATCCAATCCCCACTTGAAGGAAAAATGTTCGGGAGAATCTCCTATCGATTGTACTTGAAACGGACAAAGCTACATACATCAAGTACGCATATTGTCGCCAATCGACGACGGTTGTAGATATGTATGTACACTACATTCAGCTGATATCTAAACTATATTCAGCTAATATGGTTGGTGTAGAAGATAATCCGTATTTAATTTGCCTACCACCTGGCGTTAAATTAAATATATGCTAATTGTTTGAGCGCTAATGTTTAATAAGCATTAGTCTCTGAAGTATATAAATATTACAGGTGTCGATAAAACAATATTTGTGTGAGGTTTGGTTGGAATAAGTGGTAAAATAAAAAAAAATATCTCAGAAAACTTTATTGGGGGGATGCGGGAGCATGGCCCCATAGTACGATTCCATTTGTTTTACTTTTTTTTTTGTTTTGATAAAGACGCATTGAGTTTTTTTTAAATTGGTGTAGAAAAAATGTTTCTTAGAAGATCCAAAATGGGGAGGTTGGGCTTGTATGGTAGCCCCATGACTCCATAGTCCGATTATTTATGGCATCAATTGAAGTGCACTTTTACGAGTTTTGGTTAAAAGTGGTGCACAAATAAAAAAGTTGTTCGTAGAAGAACTCAATTTAGGGGGTTGGCTTTGTATGATAGCCCCATGACCCCATCGTCCGATTCCATTCATTTTTACATATGTTTTGTGGCATCAAATGAAATGCACTTTTATGAGGTTTGATTGAAATTGGTGCACAAATAAAAAAGTTTTTCTTAGAAAAACTCGATTTGGGGGCTGGGTTTGTATGACAGCCCCATGACCCCACAGTCTGATTCCATTTATTCTTACATATATTTTGTGGCATCAATAGAAACACATTTGTGTGAAATTTGGTTCAAATTGGTGCACAAATGAAAAAGTTTTTCTTAGAAGAACCTAATTTGGGGGGTTAGGTTTGTATGGCAGCCCCATGACCCCATGGTCCGATTTGATCCATTCTTACATATGTTTTGTGTTATCACTAGAAACACATTTGTGTGAAATTTCGTTGAAATTAGTAAACACATGAAAAAGTTTTTCTTAGAAAAACCAAATTGGGGGGGTTAGGTTTGTATGGCAGCCCCATGACCCCACAGTCCGATTTTAGCGATTCAAACATACAAACTGCCTGCAATAAAAAGAAACATGTGTGCAAAATTTCAGCTCGATAGCTTTTAAACTGGCCGAGTAAAACGCGTAGCAACAGACGGACAGACGGACAGACGGACATCGCCCAATCGACTCAGCTCGTCATGCTGATCATATATATACATATTTTATATGGTCGGAGATGCTTCCTTCAATGCGTTACAAACTTCATGACAAAGTTAATATACTCTTTACTCTACGAGTGAAGGGTATAATGACTGTTAAATATTGTATGAAAATACCTAAAGCTAAAAAAACGAGGTTAATTTCGGGCGCGGCCGAAATTTGGATACCCTTTGCTCTCTTCCGGGCTAAAAGTTTTTTTCGGGCGTACCTACGACTTGTATTTAATCTTGTTTTTGTGAGATATCTTCATGTATATGTACACGTTACTTACAGCACACACTCAAAGGTAAAATGTTTTTCAGTAGATTTTAGTGTTATATGGAGTTCCATCTCTATTCCAATTACTTACTCTATGGTAGGACTACGAAACAATAGGTACCCGGTTCGATTCCCAGTAGAAGCAAAGTGAAAAAATAAAGTTTTTAAAATATGGTAAAAAAGATAAGTATAAAATAAATATAAAAAAAATTAAAAAAAAAAGAAATAACCAAATTCCCTTTTTTAATCTTACAATCAAAACATTTTAAATTTAAAGTGAAATCACTTTTAAAATAAAGCGAAATCACTTTGAAAATAAAGTGATATTCCCTTTTGATTTGACATGCATCAATTTTAAAAGTGGCAAGAATCACTTTAATATTTCCGCTATTGATTCAAAATGAAACATTTTTGAATTGAACGTAAACGTATATGGAGCCAACTCATATTTGAAAATTTTTGAATTATAGCTATTATTTTTGGTTTTATAACGATTTTTTTTTCTGTGTGTGGAAACCCCTCCCTTTCCATCTGTGATCAGGATTTCTTTTGCATGAGAAAAATTAACGAGTGGATAGTTCTTCCAGACAAGGCGCTTCATTCATACTGAACCTCAGTTCAAAGTGAAATTTCGGAATAGCTGAGTTTTAATTCTACAATTCAGCATCTGAAAACTTTCGTTTGAATTGGTATCGAGTGTGGATGCATATTCCTTATATTTATTGTTAAAAATAATCGTCAAGATGAATACTCTGTAGTTCCTCAAAGTTTTACTTCCATGAATGAAAGTCTTTAGGTCTAAATTAGTTTGTTATTATAATGTTATTAACGAGTTAGCGCTAGTGATACCAAATGAATAGAATTAATTGGTGGTGGGTTTTTAAGTGATATTTTTCTTAATATAAAACTTGAATGAAATTTGTATGGTTGTATCAGGGTAAAACTACATGCCAGTTCACTCCCGAAAATCCCTCCTAAAATTAATTTTTGCGTACGCCTCTGTTGAAAGTACACAAAATGCAAAATATCCAACACATGTTTTCCAGGGTAAAGATAAATGCTCGGAGATGCTATTGACATTTATTTAAAATTGGTAGATGGAATATTTGAAAACCATTTATATACGGCAATTAACCGATATTTTCACATTCAAAATTTAAGGAAGTGGTAATATGCCCAATTTCGCAAAATTTAAAATAAACCCAAAATCGAATATAAAACAGATTTTCTAAAAAAAAAAAAACCTATTAAAAATATAGCTTAATTACCATACCCCTTCCAGTACAACCAAGTGTCGCAATATGCAAACTTCGCTTAGAGTTCAACGGAGACTTGCCCCCTTCCTGCTTCAGACACATTTGAACGAAAGAACCTGAATTTCCAATTATTTATCGCTTAAAATTTTGTTTCGGTATTGGTAGGGGCCACCATCGTCAGTTTGGCCCAGGGCCACTACATTGCTAAGGTTGGCCCTGGTTCCAGTCATATTGAATCTACTTATCTACTTGAAGTTGAACTGTTTTTTTTCTTTTATTAAAGAAAATGATTATAAAATTCAATTTATACTGATTGTGCAGAACATAGTGCATTTACTTTTGAATAGTAAAGTATTTGCTTGCAAATTAGCCATCTGCTTGTATTGGCACACACAAGAATATAGCTTCGATCATGGGTACCACCTGCATTTAATAATCTGCCCAGAATCTGCTCAGAACGGCAAACCTGTTTGCGGGACATATGCAACGTTTCGTTACGTAGCCTCACCCAATGTTGAACAGATAATGACGATGGATGGTTGTATGTATAGTGATCAATGTAGAACAATTAAAATTAACAATTAAAAATTAAAATACAATTCTTCATGCATAATTTATTTTAGATCAGGAAGTCATAATACCAATACATATATCCGTAGCTTAACAATTTATTTTAATAAAAAATATAGATTTTTTTATGTGTTTAATAGATTGCACTTTCTACAACGTTACTGGCTGGCAGTCCTCAACTCGTTCCCATCCTATATTATGAAATAAAACCAAATGAAAAACTATTCTAGAGTTATAAATAATAATTTAAAAACTGGGTGGCCCATATTATTCACGCACGAAATGTTTAGTTTTAGATACATAATTCGAAACATAAAAGTGCATACTAAGTACAAAATCTAACATCTTTTGAGTATCTTTTATTTTCCTTTTTCCAATGAGCAAGAAAAGAAAACAACTCCATGGATTGCCTGATTATGCCCAACGAAGCTCACGACTCCTATTGTTTTATGAGGATACCTGAAGGGAAAAGTTTTCGCAAATAAACCTCGAATAATACAACAACTCAAGGTAAATATTCGTGTGGATAGGGCAATAAAGTCAGAGAGAGAGCGGTAATGAAAAACTCACTTGTGGACAGTGGAAAATGGAAGAAAGTCAAAAGATGTTATATTCCGTAAATCAAATTGTATGGAAAATTGTAAACGATATTCTCTAATATTATGTACAGAATCCATTCTATCGTCAGATAAAGATATTCTTTTCGGGATTCGATGGTATATCGACGGTTCGGCTTTTATTGGTAAAAACTTGAATTCGGATTTATGTAGTGGATGTAGAAAAATTATATGACTTACCAGCATCAATATTTTCACAAGCAAACTTCAAATATTCACATGAGTCCTTGAAGATAATATGAGTTGAGCCGTCTGTTCCACAAATATTTGTGTCAAAACCAAATGTTTCAGGTGAACATGGTGCTGGACATCCTGCTGACAGGCATTTTTCCATGGCCACTTCTTTCCATTCTACAATGTACATAAAAAATTATTCATTCTTAACGTATAAGTGGCGGAATTAACTTACCTTCCCCAGTACTGCAATAACGACTGAATATATAACAACTATTTAGAAACAGCATTAGTTCACCATTGTATTCAGCACAAGCAGGTAGACCACCTAATCTACATCTAACAGCACATATTGGAAGTCTATCAGCTGCTGATAAATACGCTATATAAAAAAAATATATTTAAAATATTTTCTAATATATTGATAACAATCCAGCAGTCCATACCTATAGTTAAAATCAAAACCAACCTAACAGCCATATTGGGTTTATTTTATTTGAACAGCAACAGACTACGTACATACTAATGCAACCCTTTTGCAGTAGGTCTAATCGCAAAACACTTCATATTATTCGTAAAATGCTCGTATCGCGTTATTTCAACTGCAACTCATCCAAACTATGAAAACAAAATGACAAAACGAATACAGTTTAATGAGAGTAATAACAATATGTAAAGTGGACATAAAAACATTAAACACTTACGAGTAAAAGTTCTGAATCAAACAGTGGCGTGCGGTCCATATAAATTTTAGCTCTGTAACAATTTAACCTTAATCTTACCCTTGTGTGAAAATTCACACAAACGCATTTTATTTTCGATTTTTCCCCATGACTTTTCCAACCGATAACTACTATAACTCGTCTTGACTTTTCCTAAGACATCGATTTAAAAAAAAACATGAGTTTCAAAAAAAAATTTCTTTTTGTACCCTTCGCTCATAGAGTGAAAAGGTATATCAACTTTGTCATGAAGTTTGTAACGCATTGAAGGAAGCATCTCTGACCATATAAAAAGTATACATATATAATCAGCATGACTTGGGGAGTCGATTAAGCGATGTCCGTCTGTCTGTCTGTCCGTCTATTGCGACGCGTTTTACTCGGCCAATTTAAAAGCTATGAAGCTGAAATTTCGGACAAATGCTTCTTATTGCTGCAGGCAGTTTGTATGTTTGAATCGGTAAAATCGGACAATGGGGTCATGGGGCTGCCATACAAACCCAACTACCCAAATTAGGTTCTTCTAAGAAAAACTTTTTTATTTATGCACCAATTTCAACAAAATTCCACACAAATGTGTTTCTATTGATAACAGAAAACATATGTAAAAATGGATCAAATCGGACCATAGGGTCATGGGGCTGCCATACAAACTTAACTCCCCAAATTAGGTTCTTCTAGGGACAATTTTTTTATTTGTGCACCAATTTCAACAAAATTCCACACAAATGTGTTTTAATTGATAACAGAAAACATATGTAAAAATGGATCAAATCGGACCATGGGGTCATGGGGCTGCGATACAAACCTAACCCCCCAAAATAAGGTTCTTCTAAGAAAAACTTTTTTTATTTGTGCACCAATTTCAACCAAATTTACACACAAACGTCTTTCTCTTGATGACACAAAACATACCTAAGAATGGGTCAAATCTGACCATGGGGTCATGGGGTGGCCATACAAACCCAACCCCCATTTTGGTTCTTCTAAGAAACATTTTTTGCACCAATTTCACAAAACTTTGAATTAATGTGTCTTTACCAAAGCAACAAAAAAGTTAAAAACGAATGGAATCGTACTGTGGGGTAATGCTCCCGCAACCGCAATAAAATTTTCCGAGTAAATATAATATATTAAATATGAACGCGCAACGAGTGGACGGAGCCAGATTGCGTGGACGACCGAGAGCCCGATGGGAGCATTCTGTATGTGAGGACGCCCACCAGATGCTAGACTTTCGGAACTGGACAAGGTCGCGTGACCGCGACAATTGGAGGTTTTCAATCCAGGCGGCCAAGGCCTGACGTCGGGCTATCGTGCCATAAAGAAGAAGAAGAAATATTTTTATTTGCCCAGTTATTTCAACCAAGCCCAAAACTTTTGTCAAGACGGAAGAAAAATAATGAGGAGGGGGATTAAATACAAGTCATAGGTACGTCCGAAAAAACTTTTAGCCCAAGGAGAGCGAAGGGTATCCAAATTTCGGCCGCGCCCGAAATTAGCCTCGGCCCCGGGGGTTGGCGGGCGTAGCGAGCAGGGGGCGAAGCCCCCTAGTTTAATTTTAGTTATTTAAAAACTTACGTTAAGTACCCTCATGTGTGAAAATTCACACATAATGGTATTAGCTGTGTGTTTTATATGGGTGAATTTTGTTTTTACCGTAATAATATTGCGAAACTACTTTTTTACAGAATGAATGAATCAATATCGTTTGGAGTAAATTATTTATGCGAAAAATGCGATTCATGATGAAATTCTGGTCTAGGACACACCATTTGTAACATACATAGACTCAGGTCCTGGTGGTCCAGTCATATTTCAAATACGAAAAAAAACAGAGTAAGTCTAATTTTTGTTGCTTTTAAATCAATGGGCTCCCAAAAATCTAAAACTCATTTTCGTTAAAAAAAATGTTGAGCGGAAAGGTCCCAAAAAGGACAAAAAGGATTAAAAAGATTTAATCCTTGAACGGAGGTAGTAATGCGGGGTATCATATCAAAGGAGACGTCGAGTACATTACATATCCGATGTTAGTTTCATGTTTCAAGGGCCCTCAAGGTAAATAAATCGAGCTTAAATGTAAATGAGTCAACTGTCGTAGTACGTAACCACGGCTTATCATGGCATTGATACACCGACCCTTAACGTCGAATGCAGGGGCGGCGCATAAGGGCCCGCAGGGCCCGCGTGGCGGGGACCACGAGATTAGGGGCCCAAAAGCAACATGAAAGATTTCTCGAACCATAAAACAGAACGACTGCGAAAAACTACACTCCGACATAGATATTTTTTGTAGACCGGAAGAGAAATACACTTTTCGAAGTCAAAACAAATGCTAAATTTATTATTCCTTTTTCACCAGGTCCCTTAGAGAAAAAAAATCAATATTATCCTAAAATCTTTGAAAGTTCATGAGAGAATCCAGGTCCTCAAATTTCAACCAAAAATTAAATTGCTCCTGGCATGGCTGCGATATTTGCTGTAACTGTTGTCGCGGTTTGTAATCCGACCCACCCTTTTCCTTGCCAAGTACCATATTGGCAAAAAGATTCTTTAGGTCCCTCTGCAAATAAACTATCTTAAAACGTTTTTGGTGATAGCACCTTTTCTAAAGTTTTGGATTAAATTCCGATCCACTTTGTCATGGACTGTTATTAAACACGAACAAAATAGTTTGAGAGTGGTAATAAACTTAGTTAAAACTAGTTAGTACGGCCTGTATATGTCATTGAAGACTAAGATATTTTATCTTGCTTGCGGTATATACACGCAGTGGCGTGCATCCTATAGAGGCATAAAAGCACTGCCTACCATAACCGAAAACTGAAAATATTAATTATTAAAGTTCCTAACATTTTGCATGTACATTACTCGTATGTATCATGTCTGTCAAGTTAGCACTACCACTTTTAAATTTCGATGAACGCTGCATTAAATTTCGCGAATTTGCCGTGATTCAATGGCAAAATCAAAAAATTTGCCGCGCCCCTCCTTCCCCTTAAAACAACCCTTGTCGAATTAGCACTACCACCCTTGTAACGCCGAAACTAAGAATTTACATAAAACCAAAAGTGTCCCTGAATTTGCCGCAGGGGTCACTTAAAACACCTGAACTTTAAAAAAAATTTCCGCGCCCCTCTACACCCCTAAAAACTACCCCTAAATGCTTTTATAGTTATAGCGCAAAAACTCAAGTTTTAAGCATCGCCATCAAACAAACTGTAATTAGTTGGATCCTTTAGGTGTAACTTAACGTACTCACCCCTTAAAAAAATTTGCCGCGCCCCTCCTTCCCCTTAAAACAACCAACAACAACCAACAATGATGATATTTTACAACAATGGAGTCCAAGTGAAGAAGGATGCTCTAGCCTTGTTGATACGCAATTGCACATCAACGTTCGCGGCGCCATCTGTCACAGTCACAGCTTCTGAAGTAGCAGAATTCGTCAACTGTTTCGGTTGCCTGGCCCGAAACACAAATTCCGCTTTGCTCCTCTGGACCAGAGCTCAAGTATACTTGGTCTTGACAGCGTTTATCTTGAGCCCAGCAGTTCGACTTTCGCAATCAGAGCATCTTTTGTAGTTCTTATGCTTCAGAAAATATTCTGATTTCGCCCGCTTTAATTAATTCAACCGAAACTCAATCTATGTCCGGAGCCTTAACGGCGTCCATACCATAGATTCCCCGCTTCTTCTGCCGATGACTTGCAGGCCTAAAGCGGTTGTTTAGGACCTCAAAAAAGTAAAGCTGCTGTTCTTCGGTAACAGTAGATATCCTTCTTTATATTTCACAGGATTGTCAGTAGTTAACGATTTGCCAATTAGTGGCTGAATTGGCTTTAAGCCACGGTGAGCCGCATCATCTGTCTCCTTCGCTAAAGCGTTGATGTAAGTACTCTTGTCACTTGAGGGGGAGAAAGGGCGCGGCAAATTTATTAAAAGTGAAAATATCCTTTTAAGTTCCTGCGACAATTAATTGGATACTTTTTGTTTTAAGGAAATTCTTGAATTCGCCGCTACTAGGGTGGTAGTGCTAACTTGACAAGGGCACTTTTAAGGGAACGAGGGGTGTGGCAAATTTTTTGAATGTGCAGATATCTTAGGTTAGCATTTAACAGAATAAATATTGTTTCATGTTGATTTTTAAAATATGTGTTTTTGCGCCATGAATTTTGTATGGGGCCATAAGCGCACTTAGAGTAGTTTTAGAGGGTTGGAAGGGCGCAGCAAATTTGTTGAAAGTGGAGATATCTTAACACCCTGCAGCATTCAAGTAGAAACACTATACTTCATGGCGATTCTTAAACCTAGAATTATTACGCAATATACTCTGCATGGAGTCAAAAACACACTTAGGGGTCATTTTTAAGGGTGTAAAGGGGCACGGCAAAGTTTTTGAGAGTGCACATATTTTAAGTTACCCTTGAAGTATTCAACTGAATAAATTTTGTTTTACGACGATACTTAAAACTTCAGTTTTTACTCCATAAACTCTTTATGGGGCCGAAACTGCACTTAGGGGTAGTTTTTGAGGGTGGAGAGTGGCGCAGCAAATTTTTTGAGAGGGTAGATATCTTTCGTTATCCCTAAAGCATCCGACTAAATACATTTTGTTTGACGATGATACTTAAAACTTGAGTTCTTACGCTATAAACCCTATATGAGACCATAAACACATTTAGGGGTAGTTTTTAGGGGTGTAGAGGGCATTTTTTTTAAAGTTCAGGTGCTATAAGTGATCCCTGCGGCAAATTCAGGGACACTTTTGGTTTTATGTAAATTCTTAGTTTCGGCGTTACAAGGGTGGTAGTGCTAATTCGACAGGGGTTGTTTTAAGGGGAAGGAGGGGCGTGGCAAATATTTTAAGGGTGCAGATATCATCATTAGCCTGTATAGCATTTGACTGAACAAATTTTGTTTTATGACTATACGTATAACTTGAGTTTTTACGCCATAAACTTTGTATGGGGCTAAACCGGACTTAGGGGTATATTTTATTTAATATTTTAATATTTTGAAGGTGTAGAGGGGTGCGGAAAACTTTGTATGAGTGCAGATATTATAAGTAAGCTCTTGAGCGTGCTTTTGCGTACAATCTGTTATATTGCGATGCCTTAAACTTGCGTTTTAAGGCTTCCTACGCTCTATGGGGCTTGAAAAACAGTTAGGGGTTGTTTTAAGGGGAAGGAGGGGCGTGGCATTTTTTTTGATTTTGCCATTGAATCACGGCAAATTCGCGACATTTAGTGCACTATAGCGTTCATCGAAATTTAAAAGTGGTAGTGCTAACTTAACAGACATGAGTTACGGCCTTGATCAATCTAGATGGCGTTGGTTTTACTAATGTTGTTAACGCAACAACCTTTAGTGTTATAAAATTATAATTATAAATTCGAAAACGGAATCTTCTCCGCCGTATAGGACTAGACACAAAAACTGAACATTTTTCAAAGGTTCAAAAGTTCCCGTTAGAAATATGTTACTGCTACACCCTAGTTACTCAGCATTTATACTTGAAAATAGGTCAAACGCGACACACATTAACAGCAAAATGACAATTTATCAAAGACACATTGGTCTTTGATGAATAACAATGAAATCAGCAGCTGTATCAGGATCGAACGATGTCTACAAAAAGTAAATGCATCATCTGATTGGACATTTTTGCTGTTGCTGCATACTACCTAAATCTATATTATACGCGTAACTATAAACAACTTCAATTTTCTGCGGCCTTGCTTTTTTATGAGCTAATACCATTACTTGTTAAATTTATTAAGAGAACTTGCAAAAAAGCATACAAAACCCAAAAGATAAGCACATCTGTACTTGGTCGCAAAGAAGAGTAAAATTTTATTAAGAAAAATTAATGATGTAGTGGTTGTTGGTCCTATAAACACGTGGTCGCGTAATACGAGGAACAAATATATGGAGTTGTATGGAACGAATTTCGTTCCCGAAAAAAAGGTCGTTATGAAAGGTGGTCGCTTAATACAGGTCTTTTAGACCAGGTTTCACTGTACTTTTACGCGGGCCATCTTGTATGTTGTATATGCTCCTTACGTGTTCGGGAGCGGATCATTTTATTTTCGCATATAGCGACCATTTATGTAGTTCAAAAGTGGATAAACCTAAATTGGGAGTATTCTATTTTGAGTCCCGTGTAACTTTGGATAACAAACTCCATATAACCAGACAAAAGTCTAGCTACCCATGCCGGAAATAGAATGGACGCAGCAACAGCAGCAGCAACGATAATGCAGTCCAATGCAATTTAAATGGGTGACTTCATGATAGATAGCCCATGACCATTTTGTATGTTTTGTCAAGTGGTCCCTCATAGTTGAAATAGATTACGCGCATCAGCATCTGCAAAATTTCATAGCTGACAAATATCCTGAATGCCAAGTCTTCTGCTCAGCATTTTTGTCAGCAATGTAAAATGCATTGCGCTTGACATTTCGCGATGCCGATGCTGCTGCTGATGCGCGTAATCTATTTCAAGCATCATGCAGAAAAGATTGCTCCAATTAAGCCGTACGAATCACTTATGATTTTTACCATTAATTGCTGATGGCTACCAATCGCCATCCTCCTTGTTTTTTTCTAAATGCACTCTATTATAACTAGGAAATGATATCATATTTCCTATTGTATGATTTCGTCCTTGAGTTTTTCAAGAACTATGAAAAGCAATCACTGATAACAACTTTAACTTATTAAATCACCTTGACACCTTCTCCTTGGTCATGAAATGTTTATATTAAGAAATATTGTTATTGTTTTTAGGGGGTTTTCCTTTACGTTAACAATGATTGTTTTCAATTTTACACATTTTTCTCTATCAACTAAGATAATGCCATTCATTTGATAAGTTCTAAAAGACGTGAATTTTATCTGTCTAGTATCTTTTCGCAATTATTGATTGTTATACAATATAACTAGAGGAAGAATATCTCAAACGTTTAGTTCTGAATTAAAATTTATTGTGAAAACAACCAGCTAAAAAATTATAACCATGAAGCATTTTAAAGTGATATTTGTGTTATTTTCAATATTTGGTAATACGAATGAAGTTGATGAACGAATATGGAAAGCAAATAGTTTTAATATTTTGTTTCAACTACATTTATATTTCATTATTTTTAGTTGCTGCGGCAGTCCCTTGTGATATCGCGTGTACAAAGGAAATGAATCCCGTTTGTGCTACAGACGGAGTTAATTTTGAAATGTTTAGTAATGAATGTCTTCTAAATACGAGAAAATGTCGGGATGGAAAATGTAAGTGAAGTTAAAGTAATATTTCATTGTGTTACGACGGTTTACAGTACGGTTTTTTCTCAAAAAGGACAAGATACGCATATAACCCAAATTGAATAGGTTTAGATTTTACTGTCCGCTTGGATGCTAAAAAAACGAAGCTTTTGCATTTATTACCGAAAAAATATGAACAACCTAAGAAAACTTGCGAAGATGTGGCAAAGCATGTCGAATGAATCACCTTTATTATCAAATAACTTTCCATTTTACAATGCTTATTTACGGACAGAGTCCGCAATGGAAGAGTATTATGTGTTGCCAGTGGCGTAGAAAGGGGGGTAAAAGCAATCCTTTTTTTAATCTACCCTTCTCGGTTGACACATTTTGTACTTTGCAAAAAGGCATAAACATGTTTTACACACAAAAAATTTAATGTCGGCACTTACTAAAGTAAAACTAATTACTGATTCTTCAAATATTAGATGTTATATGGCTGATATCTTTTGCAGATGCAAGAACGATTTTAAGCAATTTAATGAAAACAAATAAAACTAAATTACAAAAACAACACTCTTCACATAAAAAATTCTAAAAATTGTTTGTATAAAAAGTTGACAAAAAGCTTCACACGATTTAATAAAAACATTATACATCTAAAAATTTTCCGACAAAGTTGTTCCTGATCAGCGTAAAAGGTCATACAATTTGTTATGACCGAAATGCATTTTTAATAAATTAAAATAACAGGCGCGACAATCCAGCATTGGACTAAGGCCGCAGGATGTGTTAGTGACATCCTATTTCCAAGATCTTATCTGCTTTTTGTTGAGGTAATGAGATCAGCATCACGCTCAGCAGTGTTATTTATCCCCATAAATGGGTACTCGTTTAACATCTGAGTGAGATCATAGTCCGTCACAAGCTCGTGAGTTTGAAAAACACCATGATCCACGGTGAGATTCGAACTCATGACCCTGTGCACCGAAGGTGCGCGCACTAACCGCTAGACCAGCCAGACTACTAATAAGCAAAATTCCGCGCGGGTTTTTCTTATAGCAAGTTTTTGCGGTCTATAATGTTTAAGAATAGTTTCACCGGATTTAATTTTTTCCTATATTTTTTTTTCTGCAGACAATAAATTTTTTTAAGTTTAAAACAGTGTGCAATAAGCCTCCTAAAAATATACACACAACACGCACAGCTTTTGTACCACAGTTCTCTTTGGTTTATCAAATGAGTAGTACGTAGAACAAACTCCTGGTGGGTCACTTTGTATGGGAGATACAGATACAGATAGTTTCAATCCGATGACAATAAACTGAAATTTAGCTTTCTGCTCCAATTTTGGAACGAGTTATAGACATGCCGTTTTGCAAATACAAATGGGGGTCCTTGGTCGGAGCGCCTCATTTTTTCAACATTATGATTTTCATAGGGAGTGTCAGAAAGAGTCAATTTTTGGGGAAAATATAGCTCAGGAAAAGAATTTACGGGTTTCTAAGTAATCATGAAAAAGTCTTCATTCATCTCTTCTTCTTCTTTATTTATTACCCAAATATAAAATATTCAGAAGACTGAAAATATGACACACATTCTATATTTAGCCCATTAGCCCCTACTAGGCAAAGCAGTACACCCTTTCTCACCCAATTTAACGAATGATTTTATATTCTCTGAGAGACCTTAATGTTAAATATCCTTTTTATTTTAACAGTTAAATATTCCATTTAGCAAAACTGTTAAAAACGAAACGTGAGATTACAGGATCTGATTATGTTATCGATTAATGACACTTAAATATGAGTTCCCAGTCTCGCAGTCTCCGTCAATGTCTTATCAGTTGGGAGCTAAATGCCCTTGGGAATTATGTGAACGAAAAAATCCGAAGATCCGGAAAATAGCGATTATGGGATCGAAACGAGGAAACAGTTGTGCTCAGTAACTTATTCACTAAAGCCAGTATAACCATAAGATTTACTTTGGCTGAACTGTCGTATTTTTTCGTTGGGACAGTATTGCCTACTCTCGGAATAAATAAGTAAATTTGTGTTTTTTATGTAATTTTAACAGTATTTATTTTACATAATTATTATAATTTGAAATTATTTATATTATACATTATTTAAATTATATGAGTGGGGTGGAATATATGGTATAAATATGTTACAGTACAAAAATAAAGCAAGAAAATGAAACAGTTTAATTGTAAGAGACTACTAAAAATATTTTGTTTAAACACATGAGCTACTGGACAAGATGCGATACTTACCTAGTCATGCTCAATCTGGCACCTACCACCTTTAAAAAAAAATACAACACATTAGCTTGATACTAAACTCGACGTCAAAAGTATCCGGCCACCCGCAACTTTCGACCTCTAACCCAATTTTCTCAAAAAGCATAAAAGTGACAACTATGAAAGTTATATCTACAGGAAGTGCATTTTATGACAATTAAAATGAATGGAAACACATTGTGATTTATTAATTTATTGAGCGTTTATTAAAGATTTTACAAATAAGAGTCGTTTCCAGTCGTTTTCCGGTCTTGTAATCACCAAGTAAAAAGCTCAAATTTATGCAGAAAACAAAGTAAACATTTAAAATAAAGTGTTTGGTCAGTATTCAGTTTTTGCTCTCCTTGCTCGAATAACTGCTAGCATCCTTGTATTCATAGACCTCACGAGGCTGATGACGAAGTCTTGGGAAATTGCATTCGACTCCTCTTCAATTGCGATTCACAGCTCTGGGAGCTTTGTTGGAGCAGGAACGTTGGCTCGAATCCGACGTTGCAGCTTATTCCATAAGTGTTCTATTGGATTCGAGTCCGGTTTTTGATCTGGCCAGTCCATCGGACGAATGCCGACGTCCTGTAGATACTGGGTTACCACATGAGCAACATGAGGCCGTGCATTACCCTGCATCAACTGGATATTATGCCCGATATAATCTGCGAAAGAGATCACATGGACTGCAAGGATTTCATTGATGTCGCATTGTGAAGTCAATCCACTTTTGCAGCCCGTCGGTTCGATAAAAACTAATGCTGTATGTCCGGTTAGCGAGATGCCGCCCAGACCATTACAAATCCTCCTCCAAAAGCAACAGATTCCGCGATGCCACACTAAGAATAACGTTATCCAGGGCGACGATATAGTCTTTGGTCACCCTGGTTTCCTCAGTGATGAGTTCATTACCCCACTCTTCTAACGTCCAATCCCTATGCTCTCGAGCAAATTCAAGTCCTGCTCAACGGTGAGCTGCCGTTAATTTTGGACCTGCTGCAGTTCTCTTTGGAGTCAGGTTCCGCTCAGCGAGTCTCCTTCTAACGGTAGAAGAACTTATAACCACTTGGGGTTCGTCACGCAGCTTTTGCTGGACTTGAACTGCGTTGAGGCGTCGATTTCGCAGAACATTGAGTTGGATATAACCATCATCTGCTGTAGCCCCAGGTGTGCCCGTATCAGGACGGCGATCGAATGCTCCAGTCTCTAAGTATCGTCTGTAAACTCGTTGCACCGATGATCTGCTGATTCGAAGTCTCTGAGCGACCTCACGTTGTGCAAAGCCTGCTTGAAGTAGTGCTACAACTTGAGCTACTTTCTCCGGCGTCGTATTCATTATTGGTTGACAAAAGTAGCAAAAATACACGCGCCTAAAAAAGCAATGAACAAACACTAAAGAAATTATAAAAAATATCCTATACCCTCACTGTAGAAGAAAAAAAAATGTAAGGGCGAACTCTAGTCAAAACATAGCAACAAATCGTTAGCATTGTGTTTGTTGTTTGATTGCTGTGTGAGTTTACGGTACTTTAAATAAAATAGTCATTTAAATTGCCATTGAACGCACTTTCTGTAGATATAACTTTCATAGTTTCAAGTTTTATACTTTATCAAAAATTTGAGACATCCCCAATTTTTGCACGCTAACCCCTATTATTTCGTCTCTCTTGATTGGAGTATATTACCCGTATAACAAATTGAGTACCAAACTTTGATCTTGAGAACCCTCCGGTTATTTTAAACTAATGTATGGTCAGAAAGGTCAAATAGCTTCCGAGTTACAAGGCTTCCAAAAACCCGAAACTACTGGGTAGTTTCCCCTTCCTCCCGTACAAAGTTATATCAGTAGTTTCAGTACATGTTACATTACATGTACGCAAATGTAACAGTTTTCTGGAGGAAATACAAAATTACATCTACGAGTATATATCAGGAGTTTGTTCTACGCACTACTCGTTACAATAACGCGTACTGTGGAACAAAGGGGATGGGTTACTTTTTAGGTTCGCAGCAGATCGGTCTTTGATAGCCGATTTGTTTATAAATGGGATATTGGCCAAGTCATGGAATGGAGGGTGTCATGAAATGTCCGTGAAACTCGATATGAACCTTGAATAATGCCTTTCAATTCATTGATAAAAACGGACATAATTTATCGGAAGCCGAGGAAATTACGGTGCATTGGTCACTGAGGGAATTTTAACATTTTTTTTTAGAAATTTTCCCAATTCTTATATAATTCTGTATAACTGATTATTGAAAACGTTCATGTTATTTTAGCTTGGACCAAAACCGATGTGCGTTCCTGTTTAAGTGTCATGGATCAACAGGACAAATTTGAAGATGAAGAAGAAGTTCCATGTATAAGACCTTGTCCTTTGATTAATGCTCCTATCTGTGGTTTTAACGGCGAAAATTATCAACTTTTTAGCAATACGTGTATGATGCAAAATGGCAACTGTCTTGTGAAAAATGGTAACGTAATTTAATTCTATGTATATTAGAGAAAATGTTCTTAAACGGATTTTGTTCGAATAGACCAATTTTACAAATCTGCTCCTCTGGATAAGTGCACAAACTCTAATGATTTGCCAAAGGATGGCCAAGCGGCGGCATCACAATGCGCAGATTCTTGTCTCGCATTGTATAATCCAATTTGTGGATATAATGGCAATGAGTACAAAATATTTGGAAATAGTTGTGCAATGGAGTCTTTGAATTGTATAAGATCAGAAGGTAAGTTTTGGGATTGTTTTGCTGAATATTTTTATAATTTTTTTTACAATTTCAGCTTGGCAAAATGTCCCATTCGATTTGTGTCCTAGCATAGCTGATAGTAATTAGATTTACATTGTCATAAAATTTAACTATTTCAAATAAATTATTTTGTTAGCGAGGTACATTCATTCATTCAGTTCATGCCCATCTAATTTTGTTTCTTCATTTGATTCGTGCCAGCGACTCAAAGGCACTGCAATCGATGGTCTTTTGGGTTATTGCCCCACACAGTATATTAGATATGTTAATTTGCCTAATTGATCGATAAAATGACTTTACTGGCGCGATTTCAGGGAATGCATGGCAATGTTCCCCATGCTTTCCCATCAGATCCGCAGCCGCGCCGTTATTGTTTTTCCCAAGACCACACCGAAATGCTCGACCCAGAATAGCTTTTGTACAATGAAACGTCTCCATTAAGGAATCAAAGGATGTTTTTTTCGAAAGCACCTGCATGGTCTCTCCGATTTCCCCCACCAAAATTGTGAAAGCCGTTTTCCTTGGATTTGTAATTCGCTGGTTATCCCTTTTCTCAACAGACGACATTCCAGTGTTTATCTTTTACTACCCTTAAAAAACATATATGTATGGAATGATATTATGCAGGTGACTTTATTAGGACACCAAATTTAGTATTTTAACATTTTTTTGTATCTCTTTCTAATAAAAATATAGATATAAATAAATTTAAATACATACTCGTAAAGACACCGTGAAATAGTAAATCTATTGCATTTTCATCTTTTTCTCTGGTGGCGGTTTCATCTCATTTACATCCGGTTTGATATCCATAGACGGTGTTGGACTAGCTTCAGCAGGTGTTGGATTATTGCTCGACGGATTATCAATGGGCTCTTGCTTAATGGGAGTCGTTTGTTGGTCTTGTGATTGTGGTTCCGTTTTGACGGTTGCATTTGCTGCATTATTTTGATTTTGTACATTGGCTCCGGCGGGCTGTTGTTGAGGTTGTTGTTGAAATTGCGGAGGCATTGGTGGCGGAAATTTCCGAAGAAGCTCGCCCAGAAGCATGTCAACACGCTGCCGCTGAAATAGTGAGCCTGGTTCATCTTTCGCCGATGCATCCTTTTTAGATCCGGATTTCGATTTCTCGGATACTATAAGTAAAAAAAGTAAAAGGAGTTTAGTTTATACAATTAAGCTTAAACAAAACCAAGAAGCATGCTAATAAATGTAAGAAGACGTAATAAATCGACTTACAAGCTTTATTTGACGAAAAATCCCAAGAGTATCCTTTATTGGGGTGATAACGTGAATACGAGCTTGCTTCTTCAAAGGCAGATTGAAGATGAGTAACCGCAGATAACTGGAATTCGATTTTGATACATTCATGTATAAATAAGTCGATTATGCTAATTGGATTGAACTTACAAGTCTTGAATTAAAGACATTTGCCAGGTCGGGCGCCTGGTAAACGACTCCAGCTATTATGTAATAGTCAGCGAGGGGTGTAAGCTCCGTTGGTGAATGTCTATGTTGTTTTCTGATCACATATAAAATTGGCTCTGCTACATGGAGGAGAATATATTCGATGCCTGTCATGTTTCTGAAAATAAACGAAATATTCCATTGAATGATTCCGTGGGTCCTACAAATATTACGAGCAGTAACTTTTGATGATTTGCCGTATTTTCAGCTCAAAATTAATAATTTGTCAAAAAACAAGTTTAAAAGTGGTCTACTCGCAATTCCAAAAACAATTTAATCTTTCATCTGTCTCTCTCCCTCTCATTCCTTTTAAGCCTTTCCGGGGCATAGGGCATTAGCTACGCCTACTTTCCAACTCGTTCTTTTCTGTGCCATCGTCTTTAGGTCTGACCATCTCTTGTTTAATGAAGCAACCTCGCCATCGACCGATCTTCTGCACGTTTTCTTAGTCGTCCAACACGGCGCGGCGGCCGGCGTCTTACATTGACTCCTAGTGGGTTCCAATCATGGGCCTGTTTAGCAAAATTTGTTGGCCCTCTTTGAAGCGTATGGCCTATCCATTGCCACTTTCGTCTTGCTGTTGCCTATCCATTCCAGACCTGTGACATTAACCCTTCTGTCGGCACGAAGGTCTGGCCAGACCTTTGGCACTATATTTTGGTGTAAAAAGCATAGAAGATGAAATCGCAGCGACTTCATATTTCATGATATCCTAGAATAATATATCTGCAAGCATTTTGCAAAAATTTGAAAAAATCGGTTGAAGTTTTGAGTATGTTTTTGATGATTTTCAATTTATAGTGTTTTTTGATACCCAATAGGTCTGGCCAGACCTATAGTTATTTCCCCCATTTTTCTCTTGAAGTAAGAAGTGCAAATATTAAATTTTGTTATTTATGATGTAATAATGTTATTTAAACTCAATTTGAACTATAAACGATACAAATTTCTGAGATTTTTCTATAAAAAGCCGTGAAGTTCGGAAAATGGGTATGCCTAATTTCGTCACATTTTATAACACCACCTAATCAACTGAGATTTGATCCTAGGAAATTCAACCCAGTTTTATTTCCTTTCTAATAGTAAGGACTAAGTATGAGTGACTTGCAAACGTCTTTCTAAATAGATTTGATCAAAACATTTATGAAAAATTTAGAATTAAATGATTTTTGCCTTGAAAATTCCCTATTTCTTCCCACTTATTTCCCTAAATCTGCAGACTAATATCGAGGTAAAATCTGCCAACAAAGTGCTTAATATTCCCCCAAAGATATTGGAATTAGAAAATTCGATCGAAATATCTACTAGATAAACACAATGCAAATAGCGAAGCAAAAAAAGAAGAAAATAAGGGAGAAACACGTTTGTACTAATATCACCTCAAAATATATCTACTTAAAAACGTTTCCAGTATATAGTATAGAGTTCATATGGTCGCTACATGAAAAACCCCTCACGAAAGCCAGCCTGTTCATCGCCTAAAGTGCGATTAACTTCATCCTTGATCCGGTTAAAAATAATTTCGTGGCAAATCCCACGACAATTATTACAATCCTTAAGGTTGCCCTTTTCGGAATTTTAATAATTTCGTCCTTTTTCCACTCGCCTGGAAGAGTTTCGGTTTCCCAACACTCACGGATGAGGGGAAGAATAACTTTTCAATGTAAAATGTGTTTCAGATACCAAGAATATGTCCACATCGTGTTTGTATAGAAAAGATTTCAGTTCCAGAATGTGCTGCGCTAGTCCGTTAGTGTTCCATATTATTATTTTATATCGAGGATGCATATTGTTGTTGTTGTAGAAGCAGTGCAGAAAGGCGTGAACCGCTGTGAATGTCTGTGGAAGTAGTCTATGTTTCGTCGTCGTTCTCGCCTATTGTCTCAAGCGACAAGAACGTAGCAGCTGCAATAGGGTTGTCCCATAACGCCCTCGGGGTGAGGTTAGTGGGTGCAGCGGGGCATCGGAACAGGTGGTCCACATCATGGCGCACCCCACCGCAGCTCGGACAAATGTTCTGAATGTCCGGGTCTATTCGAGATAAGTATGAATTAAGGCGCGAACAAAAACCCGACCTAAGCTGGGCTAGTGTCGCTCTTGTGGCTCTCGGGAGCCTAGTCTCCTCAGGTGATATAGGTGGTGGGGGCGCTGACAGGACTCTATTCATACTTAATCTCCCTATTGACCGATTCACAACGGTTGTGTGAATATCTGCGATGGCCGCATGGTATGCTGTATCATCAAATATATCGGGAGGTACCCGTTTGTATCCCTGGACGTCTCATATTAAGGCCGCAATGTAAAAAAATCACTAAATTTGCACTTTTTGTTATTCCTTTTAATTACGTCATATGCTTGTTGTTGTTGTTTGTTCGTGTAAATCCAAAATTCAGTAGGCAAACTATGAAGGCATGGAGCAGCTGAGTTACGGCCTTGATGTATCTAGATGGCGTTGTTAAAATACATGGTGCTGCTTACGTTTGCTGTCTTGCTGCTTTTCGTTCTATTTCAAGCACAACTCTTATGCTCGAAATACGCTTATAAATTACGCCTTATAATAAAGCCTGGGAATATGTGCCAATACAAAAAGATTTTTCCAGGAAGACAGGAATAATGGTATAACGTGGTGGATATCAAAATGTATACTTACTGCAATTGCTCCAGTCCCAGACGCTGCATACGCACGTTTTCATTGTTACACGTACGATCGTAGAAAATGTTTGATTTTTGCGAAAAATAGTCCATAATGTTGGAGGGATTTAGAATGGGAATCCACGTTGAATCGTGCCACGATAGCCAGAGTTTATTCTCTTGAGAAAGTGGCACACCCAACCGTCCAGGCAACATCTTTTCTGCAAGGAGATTATAATAATAATAAATTCACGACGAGAAAACCTCAGCCAACCTACTTTAAGCAGATACTACTGTTCCTTTTTCCTTTGTAGATTGCGATCCCGTAGCACCAATCAGATGGCTTCTATCTATTTCCACAAATTCTTGATTTTTTAGGCTGTGATTAAATCATCTAAAAATCAAAAAATTAATTGATTACAAAAAAATCTTCCTAGACGCGGCTCCTGCCAGCCATTTGACAATCGGCGCGATTCAAATGAGTGTGCCTGCTAAATGGATGGGTAACTGTCATTTAGTTGCATGCTTTTCCACTTCTCTCATTCGTTGTCCTCTTCAATAGTTTACGAGAGCGCCCACAGAGAGTCTAACTTTGTGATATTAAGAGATCCACTCTCTTCATTTGGCAGTGCGAGACTATTTATGAATGAATTCCGGACGTCCCTTTCAACTCTCTTCGTAAACTTAACTTCAAGGGCGAGAAAATTTTATAAAGTGCGAGAACTACAACGCGTCAGCTGTCACATTGACATCTAAACACTTTTTTTGGCAAACGTTCCAATCCAAACCATTCGGAGTCGGAAGTTGTCTTCTAATTTTAGATAGTTTAGCTTGCTTTCGGACATTGTTTACTTTTGCGTGTGTGGTGTGAAATTCACGAAATGTTTTCGCGACATTCCTGAAATCGTGCAGATATTTTCGGCGACGTCGCTCATCATCGCAGAGTATAGCACTCAGTCGCCGAGAAGTGGTCAAGCAGCAAGCAAAGGCAGCCAGTTGGGAAGCACTCTCGGGTAAAAATCTTTTGGTCGGTCAATCAGAAAATGGTAACGAGTTTTCAAGTTCATTTCCCCAATTAGTATATCGCCAAGTGTTTTGATTGCCGCTGTCTATTTTTATTGTTTGTGTGCTTGCCGCACTGTGCTATTTCTGATATCGTGTCCATATCGTTTCGCTGCGTGTTCATACATAATTCTTGTTCACCCATCAAATTTGCGAATTCTGTCGCGGGATGGAGCATAAAGTGCGACGGTGGAGTTTATTTTTGACCGTGCCATCGTTCCAGTTGTGCGAATAAATTGCCGTGATTATGCAATCATGGCAATTAAAATTCAACTTCTCGTTACGCTAAGATTTTTCGTTTGAAATAATTTATTCAGTGAAAGTGTACACATTTTGTTTCTAGTTACGTTCATTTTCAATTAACGTTTTTGTTTGGTGCGAAACGTCCTTGAGTAACCTATCAAACCTTTCAAAAAGGCCAGAAAGTGATTTGGAAACTATGTTCGAGGTAACATGTTTTATCTCTTGAAGCGTTCATTATCATCACTTTGTGAAGTCCGTAATTGCCTTCTTCTAAACTTCTAACAGCTAAGTAGCATTATGTATACTAGTTACAATACGCCTGGGCGCTGTACTAACAACTTCAGCGTCTCAGTTTACTAAATGTTATCAATATAATCGGACAATCAAGCAGTGAAGCAACTACTTCACGATGGTCTTCCATGGCGGTTAACCCGATCATGGTTTTTCGATGGAAAACCTCGGATTGGATGCATACGAACAACAACTGACTACTCCTTTGCTGCATTTGCACCCCACAGAATTTACATCTGCTGTAGAAGAAAATGTCATTTGCACAGGACTATTATTATCCTTATCGGACACCATACGATCCTGTTTGGCTACCTTCAGGCGCATCACAAACTCAGGCACTTTCTCCTCAACAACGACCAAAAGGTATAGACATCGCACAAAAATTAGGGCCATGAAAGTTCTGTCCACTCAATGGAATTTCGTCTGCACGCATCGACGACACCTTCTATAGATCACCTGGCATAACAATTATTGCGAGTGCCAGTCTGATAATGGAAAACCCGCTTGAGACAATTGCATGGGAGATTTCAGTGTGTCGCCAAATTTTGACGATAGTATTTCATTAATATGAAGCGATCGAATACGGTTGGAAAAATGTCAATACAAATCGTATTGCAGTTAATAAAACGGTTTTATTATATGGAATCGTCTGATAACCTCTAAATTAGGTTTAATACAAATAAGTATTAAAGCACGTTTAATCCAAATAATATTACCGGTAATACACTCTAGTCTCTAGATTAAGATGTTTTAATTCAAATAATATTACAGATAATACATCTAAGATTACCAGGTTGTAATGCTTCTCGAATTAATATGTAATCCAATGCTGTATTAACAGATTTTAATAGAAATTGTATTGAAAGTAATATAGGGGAGATTCGGGTATCCTAATCCATTTATATTATTAATATAACTAGTTTAAATGTTTAAATAACAACGCTGAAAATTTTTCAGTAATTCAATTTTATATTTAGATATGTTTAATACAAAAACAAAACTTCACCTTAATCTTTTGGGGCATTGGGACATCGGGATATTGGGACAATGGGACATTGGAGCATTGGGATATTGGGACACTAGGACACTGGGAGATTGGGAAACTGGGATATTAGGATATTGGGACATTATTATGACCTTGGGACAATCGGACATTGGGACATTTTGAAACTGGTACATAGGAACATTGGGCCACTGAGACATCGGGATTTTGTGACATTGGGACATTGGGGCACTGGGATATTAGGACATTGGGACATTAGGGTCATTAGGACATTGGGACATTAGCACATTAGGACTTTCGGATATAGGGACATTAGGTACACTGGGGAAACTGCGACATGGGGACATTGCGCCACTGGAACATCGCGATATTAGGTCATTGGGACATTAGAACATTGCGATATTGGAACATTGTGACATTGGAACATTGGGACATTAGGACACTGGGAGACTGGGACATGGGGGCACTGGGATATTAGGACAATAGGACAATCGGACTTTGGGACACTGGTACATAGGGACATTGAGTCACTGAGATATCGGACTATTGGGACATCGGGATGTTGGGTCATTTGGTTAGAATAACTGCACAAACGTGGGAGGGGGAATGCCCCATAGTATGAATATATTTGTTTTTACATATTTTTGTATTTTCTATAAAGACGCATTGCAAAAACGAATACATATATTCGTATTATGGGGCCATCCCCCTCCCACCAAAAAAAGTTTTTTTTTTGTTTGTTCAGTTATTCTAACCAAACCTCACGCAAATATGTTTTATCGATCTAACGAAACTATGTGAAAACGGAAGTGAAAGAATGGGGAGGATTAAACATAAGTCATAAGTACACCGGAAAAAAATATTAGCCCGAGAAGAGTGAAAGGTATCAAAATTTCGGCCGCGCCCGAAATTAACCTCGGTATCGTTTACTTTGGTTTTCTCTTGGAACCACGTTTTTTTCTCTTTAACACGTAAGATATGCAATTTTTCAAATCCTAACGCCGTAATTTTTATATGTCGTTCGAAAGCTAACATTATGAGGCAACTTTTATCAACTTTGCACATTTGTCAGTTCAAAGTACCGTTACGATTTTACAATTTAAATTTTCAATGGAAAATCAATTTTCGAATTTCTTAAAAGTTTGAATGGTTGTATCTGGGTAGGGTTTTAAATTATTTAATTGGCAAAACAGTTATTTTATGTAGAATTTTGTGGAGTTTCAGAAAGTAAAGTCAAATCTTGGATCAAATATTTGGGAGTGTGGCAAATAGTGATTTTGCTCTGCTGGTCGAGGTTTCTGACACTATTAACAAAAAATGCTATAACTTTATAACGGTTAAAGATAGAGGGGTCATGTAGAACATTAATTGTACCCAAATGAGCTGTACATCACCCATTATCGTATGTACCAAGAGTCGTGGGACACCCTGTATAATACTATACAAATATCAGAATGATTGAAATTCATAAGCCACATTGGGATATTAGGTGGGAGAATGGGACACAGGGAGACTGGGATATTGCGATACTGGGACATTGGGGCACTAGATTAGTGGGACATTCGGACATTAGGCCATTGGGACACTGTGATATTTGCGCATTCGGACATTGGGACATAAGGACATTTGGAAATTGGAACACTGGGACATTATAATATTAATGAAACGCCATCATCAAAATTCGGCGCCTCAGATACTGAAATCGTGTCCACAAAAAGGTTGATAGGTGGGTTTCACTACGGTGAAGACCGCCGCGCTACCTACCTTAACAGAACAGGAAGAAAATAAAATAAGGAACATCATTGTCAAAGCGCTGCTAAGATTGTTAAATACTCTAATGCTATGCCTTTTTTGTTTAAATTATCTCGCTAGGGTGTTGATTATTTTGTTTTCTTTTTAAATTACTGGCCTTTGTATTTTGCTACGCTTGTTGCTTACTTCCATTTTTGGCAGTTTTTTCCTCCTACTTTCTTTGTCAGTTGTCAAAAGTAGGAGGAAAAAACCGCCAAAAATGGAAGTAATCAACAAGCGTAACAAAAAACTAATAGAAACAAACAAATAATAAATAAATATACATAAGTCTGATGATGCATAATAAAGAAATGCGAAACTTCACTCACAAAATAGCCTTTTAATAGAGGAGGAAATAAAAGCAGGGAAGGCCAGTAATTTAAAAAGTAAACAATCTAATGCTATGCATACTCCAATAGTGATGCGGCACACAGAGTGCATTTCGAGCCGGTTTCGACTAATAGTACAAGGTGCCCTGCATCCATGGCGGTGCGCCGCTCTGCCTGCTGTGTTGGCATATCGCCCTTTTGGCGGTAATGTCTCAGGCTCAGCCTATTTCGACAGGCACCTCTATCCTGGATCGTGTTTTCGCCGAGACGAATGCGTTGTTGTCAGTTTTTCATTTGACACATGTGTTCGTCGGTCTGCCTCTGGCCTTGTGCCCATCAAATGGAACTTCCATTCATATCGCCTTCAATCCACCACCAATCCATTTGTCGGTATTCGAGCTTTTCGATGAATGGTTGGTCTGTTGACAAGCTGCCTCGGTTGTAGCTACTTTTGATGTGGTCCCTTTTGGTTACATCAACTGGCATGCGTAACAAGCATATTCCTACGTAATTTTGCGCCCGATTGCGCCCGTACTTATCACGGGTAAAGGCTTAAATAGTATGAGTGCTCATTTTCCTCTCATTATTTCAAGATTGCTAATCGTAATTGAAAGAACATTAGAATGTGTGTAATATCAAGGAGAGCTGCTTCACTAAATCTAAATCACTAAATCTCTCTGAATGGCTCTAGATGCGTCTCCACACTCGAAATTATATTTAGTGAAACCTCCATCCTTTAAGTAGCTTAACGGAGTTTATGGTCTCAAAACGGCGCTTTTCGTGCTAATTAGGCATGTGGGCTGTCTCGCCTTAGCCACCACTTTTACCAACCAACCAACCATGCTCGACTAAATAACTACATTGGGAAAATGGGGGAGCTTTTCGTAATCTATTATCTGTATAAAATATTGTACTGCAACTCTTCTTGTCACCTAAAGGCCTGGATAGACCTAGGGCGAAATGAAAATGCAATTTTTTTCCGCTGCGGTTTTTTCAATGAAAACGCATACTTAGTGTCGTGGAATATGTCGCAAATGCTAGAGAATTCCATAAAATAATCCAAAAATTGTTCCACAATTGTTTTCTGCCATTTTCTGTATTTTTTTTTTTTTGGTTCCCCAAGATCCTCTCTCTCTCTCTAGTTCCTGTCAACCCCTTGTGGGGCATAGGGCATTAACCACGCCTACTCTCCACCTCGTTCTGTTTTGCGCCAACGGCGCTAGCTGCGACCATGTAAGATTTAGCGTTTTCGCTTCGCTAGTTACCGATCTTCTCCATGTGTTCCTTGGCCGCCCAACACGGCGTCTTGCTCCGGAGTCCTGTGGATTCCAGTTTAGAGCCTTTTTTGCGACGTTTTTGGGCCCTCTTCGGAAGGTGTGACCTATCCATTGCCACTTAAGTCTTTTGATTGAAGTGCCTATCCTTTCCTGGCCAGTTATAGTAAGGAGATCCTCGTTCGAAATGATCTCCGGCCAACGAATATTTAGGATGCGCCGTAGACACTGATTAACAAAAGTTTGCAACTTATCAGTGATCTCTTTAGTCACCTTCCAGGTTGAACAGCCATATAGCAGAATGGATTCCACATTAGAATTAAAGACACGTATTTTGGTGCGTCTGGAAATATTGTTGTTTAGCCAGAAAGGAGTCAAATTGAAGAAAGCTGCCCTAGCCTTGTTTACCCGTGATTTTACATCAGCATCCGGTCCACCATCTGCTGTAACTACACTTCCGATATAGCAAAATTCATCAACTTTTTCGACTGCCTGTCCTGAAATACAAATTTCGCTTTGCCCACCTGATATGTGCTCAAGAACTTAGTCTTGGCAGCATTGATTTTCAGCCCCGCATTACGACTCGCGCAATTTAGAGCTTCTGTCATTTGAGCGACATCATCCGTGCTTGTTGATAGAAGACAAATGTCGTCAGCATAGTCAAGATGTTGAAGGTGATCGAACAATTTCCATCTGATACCTTTGTTACGAAGTAATTGGAGATGCAATGACCGATAATTTCTTACATACATCGTGGATACTGAATCGGTTTGCCGTTTGCGAAACTCACCACGGTGACTCATTTTCATATTGCAAATGCATTCAAATAAGAGGGAAATTATTTTTTTTAGTTAGATTATTTAGAACGTAAAATGTATTTAAAGCACTGTTTGGGACGGAAATTATAAATTCACCATTGTATTTTGCCGGTTCATTTCCGATTCATTTCCATTACCGGTTCATTTTCCACTTTCGCTCCACGTGTTAAATGTACTTTTCACTTGAAATTTTTTACAAGATCGGGTATGGAAATCTCGTTTTTACACACGTGTAAATACTTCAATAGCTTATTTTATAATTGAGTGTACCCTTTATAATACATGACAACAAATTCAACACATAGGTACATTCTGGATCGGGCTAATTTTGTATGAAGTGTTAGTTCCTCTTCATCAAGAAACCAGCATTGGTCAGTTTGCGACCATAATTACTTCCTCTCACAAAAATATTTGGTCGCCTGTTATTCCAGGGATACAAACGTGACGGTTGGCGAGCCTTGTTTTGACGGCTGGCGAGACGTGTTTTCACATCTCGTGCACCACGAACCGCCAATTCACGACTTGAGGTGCGAATGCTTGACAGCTCCCATGCACGAGCAGTCACGGCTTCCCATATAAACCAATGCATTTTTATATATCGATCTTGCGTGCCGTACATTTCGTCGTTTGAACGAAGTCTACGTGTGCGCATCGACTATATCGCTACTAGGCTCCCAGTTGCAAGAACGACACCAGCCCAACTTTGGCATGCTGCTGCTCACACCTTTATATTACAAGATGGGAGAATCTTATGTCGGATGTTTATTAACTGAAACCACACCACCTCCCTTCCCATATTATTATTCAGTGCCCCAAGCGTTGAAGTCACTCACAATTATTGCAGGGTTGTTAGCCTTTATTTTCTCTACTCCTCATCTTCTTCCTTGCCTCATTCTTTATACCGCTCCATGGTTTCGCGTTGCTCGACCTGCGGTGTAGGCACATCGCCCGTTTTGGCGGTAATATCTCGCCGAGACCAATGCGTTGTTGTTGCTTTTTCATTTGACACATCCAGGTGTTCTTCGGTCTGCCTCTGGCCTTGGGTCCATCAAGTGGAACTTCCATTGATATTGCTGTCTTTGCGGGGTTCTCAGGCGGACGCCTTTGAACATGGCAATACCAATCCATTTGTCGGTCTTCGAGCTCTTCGTTGATTGGTTGGTCTGTGGACAAACTGCCTCGGATGTAGCTACTCTTGATGTGGCCCCTTTTGGTTACACCAACTGATATGCGTAACATTTTCATTTCAGTCGCTGTCATTTCTTACGCGTAACTTTCATACATGGTGCAGCATTCTGATCCATACATGAGTGCGGGACGTACAACCGTTTTGTACAACTTGCCCTTTAGCTTCAGTGGCATTTTCTTATCGCAGAAAACTTCAGAGTTTTCTCGCCACGTCATCCACCCAACCTTTGTGCGATGTTTGATGTCATCATGGCATGTAGCTCCGTTGTTCACCATCGAGCCAAGGTACTTGAACTTGGTACAAGACTTAAGCTGCTCTCCTTTGACGTACACATCTGGTATCGGTGCATCTGGGTCTGAGAATGGGCAGCATAAGAACTCAGTCTTTGTTATACTTACCCTCAGTCCATGCTACTCCGGAATGTCACACCACTTTGTAAGTGCAGCTTGCAAGGCAACTGTGTTTGGGCTACTGAGGACTATATAATCTGCAAAAAGAAGAGATATTTCTATGCCGTCGGAGATACGTGTTAATAAGTAGCACATGATGATCTTGAAGAGCAACGGACTCAATACACTGCCCTGGTGTACGACATTCACCGGAAATTCTTCTGATTCGCCGGCTGTGCATCTAACCTTAGTCGTAGCTCCATCACATCACACATGTCTCGTATCATCCTGACGTAATTATTATTATTTTCCCCTACTCCTTGTTCGCTATATTTGTGGGACAACAAATATTCAAACAATCAATGTAAACCTAAAAGCCTGACGTTCGGCATCGATATCAGAGATAAGTTGCAGGTTATGTACGTGCACTCAATGAAAAAAAAAAACAGACTTATTTTTTTCGTACTTCATTTTTTGTAATTTCCATAACACCAAGCCAAATTGATGTCAATCACACGGTGACGGCTCCCAATTCACTATGTGTTCTGCCCTTTGGGTTGATATTAATTTACCTTAGGGTAACGTGAACTGTAATTTCAGTCTCGTTTCCATGCAGTAGGAAAGAATGGCAGATTCTATAGACAATCGGGGGGAAAACAGGAGTGACCCCGGGAAAAAGCACTACAGATACGTATATTGAGAACTTTCTTGATAATTTAGTACATCAACATGATGACATCAATGATTGTATTTAGTTATAAATGTTATGCTTTTATTATTCTCTTTCTTATATTATTGCGAATATTGTTTCCATATTCAACTTTCCTTTTTTTATTTCCTCAATTAATAAACACCCCTATTAACCAGTTAATTTTCTATTCATTTTAGGAATAAAATAGTTTGTAAGACAATATCTTGCTGTGATACATATGTAATGCTTCCATTCACAATAACGGTTTGCCAATATGTAATAAAATTAATCATTTGGAGTGTGTTCATTTAACGAGAAATTGATGTTTTAGCGCTTCCACAAAACTAACACAAACATTCCAAATATGGAAGATCCATTCACAAAATTCCGGAAATACGCTACATATACATCCACCGAAAATCGTGTAAAAGTCGACCGTTGGAAAAAGAAAGTAGGTATCACTTTGTTAATGTATTGTTGTTTATTTACGTAGGTCTAAGGAACAATATCCAACCCAAATTTCCCTAATTGTATTCATTTATTTAGCTTTAAGTGTTTTGATATTGAATTTTCGGCATTATTTACTATTGTCAAGATTACTAAACGATTAAATCATAATATACGGATTATTACGGATTTGTTCAGTTGTCATTTTGAGCAACACCACTGTCTGAAGTGCGCTGAATTCTTAGTCCGTGTTCTGCTTCCGGGCTTGTATTAAGATGGCTTTGTTGTCAATATATAATTTAATTCAAACCCCGTATTTTTGGACATGTAAAAGACTGCTTGGCAAAATCAAGGTACTTTTCACGTATAGAAAATCGTCGAAACTGATCATGATAGGTTATAAAACCTTCCGGCACCTCGCCAGTTCTAATAAAGTTACTCTTTACCGACCGGGTAGTAAGGTCACTTTGGTTTCGTGGGAAACATAGCACTAGAAAAGACAGTTGAGTTGAGTCGAGCTTGATACAGCAACGTATATAAATCGGATCGTTCTCCCTCGTAACGTTTCAATTTAAACGAATAGTTTTCCTCAAAGTCCATAGTGATTTTACGTTAATATAAATTTGTTTGAAATAACATTAAAAAGTTACGCTAGTGATTTCGAATAAACGTGCTAGACCATATTCGCCTACTGGCGGCGATGCGGTTAACGAATTCAGTGTAACAATGCCGAAACCCAAAAAAGTGCAAATTCTCCCTTGTACCAGTGCTACTGCAAACAGGTTCGCGCCACTGAGCCAACGGTCTGATGATGACGAGCCACAAATTACTAAATCTGTACCCCGAAACATGCCGCCGATAACTATCATCGACGTATCAAAGGAACAGATAGAAAAAGACTTAAAAGCCCTTGATATAAAAGACTATTTGATCAAGTTCACCAGTATCGGTACAAAAGTTTGCTCCCTAATCGAAGATGAATATGTACGTTTCAAGAACCGACTAATATCAGGTGACATTAAATTTTTCACTCATGAGCCCAGAGATGGTAAACTGTTTAAAGTTGTGCTAAGTGGATTGAATTCGATTCCACTTAACGAACTAGCCGAAGAACTAGAGTCACACAACATCAAATGCACTTCAATTAAAGAACTGCCGATTAAAAATATTCGATACGATAAGCAGGCGTCGTATATTCTAGCGTTTCCTCGCGGCCAAATTAAATTGGCAGAACTCCGCACCCGAATCAAAAGTCTTTTCCACACGATTGTGCAGTTTAACTATTACAGGAAAAAGCGTACTAGTGACCCAATAAGGTGTTTTAATTGCCAAACAATGGGTCATGCAATAAACGGATGTCACTTACGCACAGTATGCAATCTATGTGCAGGACCGCACAAAACCATCGAATGCACTACACGAGACACGCCGAACGCCAAGCGTAAATGTGCAAATTGTTCAGGAGAACACGCTGCCAGTTACACCAAATGTCCAGTCCGGCTGAATTATGTTGCTCTTTGCCAACGACTAAGAGAGAAACGAACAAGCAAACAATATGAACAACGTCCACATATCACACTAACCTCACAGAGCTTCCCACCACTACAAAATTCACTGCACACATTTAGCCCAAGTGCCCCTCTGCAGCCGAAAAGAAGTTTCGCAGAGGTTGCAAGAGAGGAACCGGATTCCAAGTTATTTAATGCATCGGAAATAATGAATCTAACGAACGAAATGCTGTTGAATCTAAGAAATTGTAAGAGTAAAGAGGATCAATTTAGAGTAATTACTGAGATGGTTGCAAAATATCTATATAATGACAAGTAATAATATTAATGTTTTGTTATGGAATGCGCAAAGCCTAGGCCCGATCGCAAAAAGAATTGAATTGTTTGCATTTTTAAATAATAATAGAATTGATGTAGCTATCATTACAGAGACGTGGCTAAAAGAAAAACATGTACTATACGATCCGAACTATATAATCTATAGGGCGGATCGATGTGACAATAGAGGCGGTGGAGTTGCTGTTGTAATTCTGAAGAGTATTTCCCATCGATTAAACAAGTCATTAAATACGCGTATCATTGAGACTATAAGTGTCGATGTTTACTTGAGCAACAGCACTTATACTATTGTAGGCGCTTATTTTCCCGGTGGAAATTCGAATTCTTTTAAAGAGAATCTATTTTCAACAGACCTAAATGTCCTAATGAGACAGCAGGGCAATACTATCGTTGCGGGGGATTTTAATTCGAGGCATACGGACTGGAACTGTGCGAAAACAAATCATTGGGGTAAGCTATTGCATACAAAACTTGCCACAAATACATATGATATAGTTTTTCCACCTACTCCCACTTTTTATCCTAAAACGATCAGAGGTTATCCATCAACTCTAGATTTTATGATTACAAACTGTGTGCCTGTTATTTCACCTCCGTTCACACAAACTAATCTTGCATCAGATCATTTACCAGTATTGTTCAAAGTCAATGAACAAGCAGTGGAAGTTGAAACAACTAAATTCATATTCCATAAAGCAAATTGGGATAAGTTTAAACATTCAACGGGCCAGCTAACAAATATTAGAAGAACATCATTTAATACGAGTTCAAAGGAAGAAATTGATTCTCATATAGATAAATTCAACAGTATCCTTTGGGAAGCAGCTCAAGCATCAATTCCGCAAAAATCTCTAACTTTTACAGCAAAACAATCAAAAATCACTCCTCAGATTAAACAAATGATTGCAGAACGTAATAGACTTCGAAGATGCTGGCAACGTACTAGGCTTATCTTCTACAAACAAGCAGTAAATCAGCTCAAATCACAAATTGATGCGAAGATACTTAAAACTCGCAACTTATATTGGAATGACAAATTAAAGTCCCTAGAAAAGGGAGGTAAGGTTTTTTGGAAAGTTGCGAAAGCGCTTAAAAAGAAACGTACTGTTATTCCTCCGATAAAACAAATTAATAACACCCTTGTAACTGATTCTGAAAAAAGTCAAGCTTTTGGGGAACATTTTTATAAACAACACCTAACTACTCTTAGCTTTGGAGACCAAGAAACTCAAAATGCAGTTGAAAATATTGTTGATCACATTAACAACTCTGAAAATAACGCCTTTCCATTTTTGTCATGCACTGCGATATCCAATATTATTAAATTACCAAAAACAAATAAAGCACCGGGTCCTGATCTAGTGCCAATGTTGTTTCTGAAAAATATGCATAGGAAAACGTCAATATATCTATGCAAAATATTCAATGCGTGTTTGAAATATTCTTACTTCCCAAAAGCTTGGAAAAGGGCATTTGTAACGTGCGTTTCGAAGCCCGAAAAGCCAAAGGCACAAATAAATAGCTACCGACCAATAAGTCTAATAAGTAATATAGGGAAAATATTTGAAAGACTTGTGAAAACGAAATTGCTGGAAGTACTGAACGAAAAGAATCTTCTACCAAATGAGCAATTTGGATTTAGAAGTAACCATAGTACTATTCACCAAATCTCCAGAATAAAAAAGATTGTTCAATCATCTCTAAATTCCAAACTTTCCACCGGAATGCTAACATTGGATATAGAAAAAGCTTTTGATTGTGTTTGGCACAATGGACTCATTTTTAAGATGCACAATCAAGGTTTTCCTATGTATCTCATCAAGCTCATTCAAAACTTCCTAACAGATCGCTCTTTTCAAGTTAATATTAACGGTTCGCTTTCTTCAAACTTTAACCTTCCTGCAGGTGTTCCTCAAGGGTCGTCTCTTAGCCCACTGCTTTATAATATTTATACTAGTGACATCCCTGTTCCTGATAATTGCGATCTATGTCTATTTGCGGACGACACAGCCCTACTGTGCAGTGGTTGCTCTCCAACTTATATCTCAAACACACTTGAATTAGGATATTCAACATTAAATAACTTTTTCACAAAATGGAAAATTAAAATAAATTCGGATAAAACAAAAGCTCTGTTTTTCACAAGAAAGCGGAAAAGCACAGAAATACCGAATCAGCCATTATTATTGGAAAATTATAGAATAAGTTGGAATGGAGAGTACATAAAGTATTTAGGAGTTCTCCTAGATAAAAAACTAACATTTGCAGCGAATACAGACGCCCTATTGAAAAAGTCTGATGTACTTATAAGAACGTTGTACCCCCTTATCAACAGAAAATCCCCTTTGTCGAATGAAAACAAGATACTTCTCTTTAAAAGTATATTCCAGTCAAAGCTATTGTACGCATGCGCCGCTTGGGGAACATGTGCGCCGTCTCATATTGATAAGCTTCAAGTGAAACAGAATAAAATATTGAAATTAATGCTAAATTTACCTAGATTCTTTTCAACTTCAACACTCCACTCGCTGTCAAAAGTATCTCGAATTTACTCTAAAATTACGCATACCATCATTAATTTTAATATATCATGTACGAATTCCGCTAATCCTTTACTAAATAATATACTCTAATAGACCATGTCTCTAGATGGTTTTATATTAATATACATTAAATAGCTAGAAATTTTTGTTTTCCTAGATGAATATTAAAGCCACAATATGTATATACATCATTTAGTTAAGTTAGTTTGTAAGTTAGCAGTAAGATAGGTTAGAAGAGTAGTATTAAGTTTACATTTAAATCCACATGAATAAGAGGTTTTTGATCCCGTTTTCCTCTCAAATAATAATGCACACGTCTCACCTAATAAAATCTATTGTATAACAGTTACACTCAAATTAAAGAATATTAAAGCTGTAAGAGCAGGGCTCAAATCACTTACTTAGAAACAAAATTGATATGTATTATAAATGTCACATTATTGGTAGAATAAAAGAACTGAAAACTGAACTGAAAAGACAAGGCTCCTCCTCGCATTTTGTGGGGCGGATTTTTTTTAAGGTTTTGTCGGGCCTCGACAAAAGCCCTAATATAAAAGGTGTTTAATTTTTTATTAGAGCTTTTGTCGAGGTAACAGGGCATATAACCGTCCAGTCCTGTGTCAATATAATAGTCCAGTCATATTAGCATTTCAAATAGAAAAAAATAGAGTAAGGTTAACTTTTGTTGTTATTGAATCAGTGGGGTCCCGGGAGTCTAAAACTCATTTTGCTAAACAACATTTTGATCGGAAAGGTCCCAAAAAGGACAAAAAACGAACACTATTTAATACTTGACCGGAGGTCGGCGTGCGGGTTATCATGTCAAAGGGGAAATCGAGTACATTACATATCCGGTGTTTGCTTCAAGGACCCTCAACGGAATAAATCGCGTTTGAACAAAAATGTTCGTGTTTCCCGTATCTTATCATGTGCATTTTTCCAAAGCCATAACTACGCGAATAATTCAACTTTTCACTACCTTTTTTATTTTTTAGAATCTATAATAGCTGGAGATTCTACCATTAAATTGGCTAAGAAAAAACTTGTTTAGAAAGCTTTGATAAAGGAAAGCTCTGAAAGAGGACACAGAGGGAATCTGATTAATCAACATTTCGATCAAGGATTCATTAGTGTCATTTTTCAAAGCTTTCCGATAAAATTTTTTCATAGCAAATTTAACTGTGGAGTCTTCAGCTATTTTAGATTCTAAAAAATTAAAAGGGTAGTGACAATTTGAATTATTCGCGTAGTTATGTGGCTTTGGAAAGATACAAATGATGAGTTGCGGGAAAGTTGCAAATTTTCCATTCAAACGCGATTTATTCCGTTCAGGGTCCTTGAAACAGGAAACAAACACCGAATATGTAATCTACTCGATTTCCTCTTTGATATGACACCCCGCATGCCGACCTCCGGTCAAGTATTAAATAGTGTCCTTTTTACGACCTTTCCGATCAACATTTTTCTTAGCAAAATTAGTCTTAGACTCCTGATGGCACCCTACTGAATCGAAAACAACCAAAATTAGCCACACTCTATTTTGTTTATTTGGAGGCCTGAATTTGGATATTGTGACTGGACTATAAGGAACCTAAACCTACAAGCAGCAAGGATCCAAGATATGATAGCATCGGCTGTTTAAAAAAAATCATGAATATTAGGACATGGTGACTTTAAGTGAAGGATCATTAAAAACGTTACAAATGCATCGATACATTGAAGGCTGATTTTTATTGACCCGTAAAAATGTATGATGAAGTTCTACACCGGCGCACCTATCGACGAATTGATTCGAATGTGAAAGTTGCGTTGGTTACCGTTGCAGAAGGGTGATAGCTGCATAGGTCGCGCCATGCAGTGGAAACTCCTCCCAAAGATGCCGACAAAGGGGTCGGCCAAAAATCACGTGGCGTAAACATATGGATAAAAAATGCGCATCAATAAGAAAGACCTGGGGTCAATTAAGATACATGGCCATACCTTATGGCAACTACAGCCCCTGGCCATTGAATTAGGACCACTCACAAAAATGTGGGTTTTCCCCAATTAGTATTGCGAAACGAACAGTATATGATCCTTACATAAAAAATAGGTTATGACAGTAGAAGGACAATTATATATGCATTGGCCGTGTTTTTTTTTTACATCGGGTGCTGGTTTGCTGACCCAGACGCGCAAAAAAAAACTATCGAGGGTAGCATCCAGGTTAAATTTAAAATTGTCACGTAGGCATTGCCATTAATTTCAAAACATTGCTCATAAATTTTAAAGCCCCGTTTTCACTATACAAACGCAAAAGTTCAAATGTAACTTTTCTTAATGAAAACATATTTTATGTACGAATCAAAATTTTGTTAGAATAAGAATTCGACAAACAACATTTTTAACATGAATTTATAAACAAAAACTATTTTTTTTTGCACACACTTGTGTGTTGCATGTAAACTATGCCTTAGAGCAGTACTTCCCAACCGGTGGGGCGCGCCCCCCTAGTGGGGCGTGACGGTCGGCAAAGGGGGGCGTAGGCTCAACTCGAGAGTTGATGTGATCGATTATATTACAACGGCCATGAGCTGGTAAAATTCTCCGATTCATGAACCAAATTTCTAAATCGCTATGCAAAAATAATTAATTAAACCACAATAAAATATGTTAGAGAGGAGCCTCTGTCCAAAGTCTATTTGATGATGATCGCTGAAATTGTTTTAGGAATAGAGACCGAGGGAAAAACCAGGAGTGCACTACCTATTAAACTTGAATGAAATTGAAATTATGCTTCATAAAACACATCCAATGACTTAAATTTTGCTTGTTAACGTACTGAACCAAAAAAAAATGGATCTCGCTAGGGAAAATAAGTTTTTGGTCTAAAGCCGGATTTTCAACCAACATTTTCAGCGAGCAATAACCGACTTATGATCATGCGCCCTCAATTCTTGACCCAATATAGTAGGGATGTAGGGCCAAGTCGAGCTCTCCGGCAATGCCCAATTCGGCTATACATATACTGGCCGCTATGTTTGCTGCATTCTCTTCACTTAGTACCAGTACCAGTAAAATTTAGATATTGCCATGGTGCGACGTTTTATGTTTAAGTGTGGAATCAAGTGTTTCCAAATGATGGCAAATTTTCTCCCATTATTTATCAACGTGGCGAATTCATAACAAAAGAAAAGGAATATGAGCTGAAAAATACCTTCTTCCGTTTTTGAGAGAAATTTTCTTTGGGAGGCGCCAGATTCTGCTAACCTTCCAAGGGGGGCATCCACTGAAAAAGGTTGGGAATCCCTGCCTTAGAGCTTTTCATTTCAAAATTTATTTTTTGCTAGTCATTGGAAAACGTACTAGAAAACAATTGGGATTGCATACATTTAGGCGAGTTTTGGAAAGCTCATTAAATCTGGATAGCATTATAATTTCTAACCTGAATAAAGTCACAGGTTAGCGTTTGTATGAAAATTACCCCGTATAGTGCAGGTTAGCTATTAAAAAAACACGGCCATAGTAATTAGTCAATGAATTTTTATTTTTCCTGTTTTTAATCTGGATACGACGACTAAACCCAATTTTTGTCATATTCGGGTGTATTCATTAAGTCCTGATAAAGTATATAAAGGGTTGCATTTTGAAGCGTACATCATGCGTTTATTGATTTCAAAGTATACAGCAGTTATAAGTGAACCTGCTAATACCAGATACTGTTTTTTGCCAGTTAGAAGTATTTGTTGTTGTTGTTTTAGCAGACGACGTATGGGAAACCAAGGAAACCAAAATGGGCAAAAATAAGGACATTTCCCCTGAAAATAAAGCCTATATTTGCGGTCTAATCAATAGCAAACAATACACCTTTCGAGAAATTGCCAAAAAGGAGGGATTTTCTTACCAAACGGGGTCAAGAATAGCCAAGAGCAACAAGGAAAATAGTCCGTGGACATCAAACAAGCGGAAAAACTGCCGCCGAAAACGGATAACGACTTCACGGACTGATCGGCGGATCCTCGAATGTGTATTGGAGAACCGTAACGCAACTGTAAGAACATTAAACGAGCAACTAAAGGAGCGTAATATCGATATAGTGACGCGGAGGTTGCGGAGACGTTTATGTGAAAATTACATAAAATGTTGTCGGCCTGTCATAAACCAAAAATGACGCCCAGGATGTAAAAAGCTCGTTTAGAATGGGCTCAAGCACATAGCAGCTGGACTACGGCAGGCTCGGAAAAGCTAAAATATAAAAAAAAATATTGAGAAAATATTTTTTGTGCTTAATTTTTAACATAGAATTTGAGGACTAATTTTTGAGTCCTAACGTTCATTTTTTAGGTACTTTTTAGTGATGAGTCCCGATTTGAAACCGTCATAGAAAGAGCACAATCTGTTAGAAGAAGGCCTCAAGAAGGATTTAACGAAGATTGCATCCAAAAAACTGTGAAACATCCGTCAGCAGTTACGATTTGATCCTGCATTTCGAGCGAAGGACCGGGTTCCCTATATTTTGTCAATGGGACTATGGACGCAAAGCAGTATCAGGATGTCTTAAAAACGGTTTTATTGCCATATTATAAGACACTGAATTCTCCGAGATGCAAATTTACTTAAATGCAGGATGGAGCACCTTGTCACAGGGCCAAAACCGTAATGAATTGAATGTCTGCAAGGAAGATTAAAGTATTGCCGTGGTCTGGCAACTCCCCGGACCTGAACCCTATTGAAAATGTATGGAACATGCTCATTCCGATCGTGTATTCAACTCTCAATAATAATGTGGCCGATTTTAAATCGAGAATTTTACAGGTTTGGCAAAATGATTATAACATCAAAAACATGATACGGTCATGTATTTGGAGTATGCCCGAAAGAGTCCGAGCTGTCATTGCAGCAAAGGATGGGAATAATACTTATTAGTTTATAATGATTCATAACAGTATATGTTAATCAATTTTTAAGTTGAAATTGATCGTTTGTTTTTCTTCGTTGAAATAATGCGTAAAATGTTGAAAGATTGAAGTGGTCCTAATTCAATGGACAGGGGCTGTATGTAGGTAGTAGACGCGCTATGCCCCCCCCCCCCCAAGGGGTTAAGGCTTAAATAAGTAGTAAACTGGAATCATCCCATAGTCTTCTGAATGTAATATGTAGATATATTTATGTTCATTTGTCAAACAATTAGCAATGAAGAAGTTCTAACATAAATATAAATACACATAACAATATGTACGTAATTCGACGCCATTGGCATCATTCCAAGCACAAGCAAACATCTAAATGTACAATGTATTTTGTCAGTCAATTTTGTGATTAAATTCAATGTTAACAATTTACTGTCTCTTCCACATTGTGACGCATTTTGTGTCAGCGTTTGCAAATTTACGCACTGTATGTTAGTGTCAATAGCATATAGCAGAACATAAATAAACAACAAATCTTTTTTTTTCTACAGATGAAAGTAGCTGAATTGTTTCCAGTACGGCACAACTAAAGGGATGGGTAGTGTAAGATATGGTTTAGTGTGCGAACCTTACTATGAGGTATTTTGACAACAGTTATGACTACATTTCATTTAAACTACTGACAAAAAAGATTGAAGATAGTGTTAAAAGGCACTAAAAACATTGCATACTGTCCTCAAGCAACAATAATATTGCAACAAGATAAATAAATATAATCAAAAAGCTCATATCGTGCAGTGGTACTTTGTTTCCTAATGAAACGAAAAGAAAAAGCAATTTAGTAATACTTACACATTATTCGGATAAAACGATTTTCTAATGTACATATACACTATTAATTACTAAGAATAGTTTTTTGATATAATAGTACAAAACGTTTTTGTTTTCTTCTACCACAGGGTCTTCCGCCGTACAACGTATCAGGCAGTCCTTTTAATGCTGTACCAATTCATCACTATCCCGAACTCATTGGCCCGTGCTGTAAGTTGATCAATTCGGAATGGCCACGAAGTGATGCGGCACGTATACGTTCACTCGAAGCATCCTGTGACACATTACCCGTGAGTCTTGTGCTCACCATCGACAATATGCAAAAAGTCATAGCACATTGTAAACTCAGCGCAATACCACACAAGAAGCAGTGTTGCTTTGTCGAGTCGGTTGTTGTCGAAAGAAGCTATCGCGGAAAAGGTCTTGGAAAGATGATGATGATGTGCTGTGAAGACTATTGTCGAGTTGTTCTTGATTTAGATACAATCTACTTGTCGACAACTGACCAAGTTGGTTTTTATGAGAAAATTGGCTATGAACAGTGCCCACCTGTTGATATGTATGGGCCACGAAATTGTGCTCTACCAAGCCTTCAAAATGGCCGTAAAACGTATATGAAGAAAGATTTATAAGTATTCCACGATTAAGTCCAAATCAACAAATATTGTTAAACATTGTTCAAATGAGTATTTTGCGAGATATGATTAATAGGATTAATATAACCGACACCAAGATTTAGATCTAACTGTGTGAAAGCCGTTTTAAGATGATAACCTAACATTAACAAGATGGTTGTTTTAATATTAATACAATGATGTGGGAAAATAGATTTAAACGAGTTGGTGACATGGAACTAAGACCATTCCCTTTAAAATAGCCATATCAACTAATTTGTAAACTTACCGAATTAAGTACGTATTCATGTTTTATTCAATTTTTTATTGTTGTATAATATATAAGGAAAAACGTGTGTTCAAGAAGGAACAAAAATTTAATATCAAAAGAAGAATTTATTTTTTGTCGTTTTTATTTAAACAAAAGAAATTGTATTACAAACAGATTTGTTTGGATTCATACCAAAAATTAGTAATTTAACTATGGAACTTGCAATATAGGCTATAATATATCAGCTGATTCATATCAAATTGAAAATTCTCAGAAGATAGTTTTAGCACATAGATATTAGGTGCATTTATGTTCGAACACAATTTTTAGATGAATTTAAAGAAGAATATTAAACTCTTTTGAAATTCAAATTATTGTTGTTGTTTTTTTGTTTATATACTATTAAGAGTGCGATGTGAATCCCATCGATAAGGTTAAGACCGAGAGTTTATTGCTGTCCTTCCCTCTGATGAAGCTAATCAGCGCGGATATCAATTGAAGAACATCTTCCTCTAGTTGAAATCTAAGCATTTTAAACGGGTTGGATACGATATCCCCAGTCACAAAATCCCCAAACCAAAATCCCCGAAATCCAAATCCCCGCAATCAAAATACCCAAAACCAAAATCCCCAAACGAAATTCCCCATTCCACATTTGAGGTGTGATCTTAGAACGCGCGCGCGGAATGGAGACTTTCTTTAGGCTATTGTAGATGGTAAATGATAGATGTTAAATGGCAGATGATAGATGGTAAATGGTAGGTGGTTAATGGTAGACGGATGGTAGCTTGTAAATGGTTGATGACAGATGGTAAATGGTAGATTGTAAATTGCAAATGGTGGGTGGTAAATAGCAAATAGTAGATGGTAAATGGTAGATAATAAATGGTAGGTGCTTTAGACTATTGTAATTGAATAGTCCTACTATGCAATAAAAAAATCACCGTCGTGAACTGATATATATGCTAATCAACGGCAAACTCTTTGAAGTTACACAGAACAACAGCAGATAGTGCAGGCGATTAAATATGCAATCGGTTCCAACAATAAGCCAACCAAGTTTTCCGCGAATATTCGTTCGGATGAGGACTTGTCTCGACGATGTTAAAGAAAACCTATTATGTTTAGAACGATATATGCAATGGACTCGAATATTTTGTTTGTGCTAATCAAAAAATAAGTTAGTATCGATTTACGTCCCTTCTAGTGCCATTGACCATCTACCATTTAACACCTTCCATCTACCATCAACAATTTACAGTCTTTCATCCATCAACCATTTACCATCTACCAGCCATCTACCATTTTTTACTACCATCCATCTACCATTTACCATCATATTTCGGGTGTTTGGGGATTTTATGATTGGGGATTTTGTATATGGGTATTATGATTATGGGGATTTTGAATATGGGGATTTTTATTTTGGGGATTTTTCTACGTTTGGGGATTTTGTGATTGGGGATTTCGTATGGTTCCCATTTTAAACAGACAAGACGCCAAGGTTTGTAACTAGATTAACGTAAAGTGCTTCAATACTCTCTTATCTAACAAACAATTATGATCAGCTGTGCGAGTATCGATATGATCTACTTGTTGTTCTTATCACTCGCACAGATCTATCATTTGATCTATTAATAGACTGAGAGTATTGACGTGGGAGTATGCAGAAAGGGAGATAGCAGCATATTCGATGCATGCATGCACTTCAATGGATATGCAATGTATATGCATATTTGATTGGAGTTCAGGATGATGGATGGGATGAGAAAGATTTTGGTTAAGTGGGTGTGATTTTTGGATGGAAAAAAGGGTAACGAACTTTTTTAAATAGTGCTATGGTTCGTTCCACTGCCAATTTTTTCCGTTGCTTTGTTCTTCGAGAACGGGGACATGGGGACGTTGAATTTTGCCAAGTACGGTCGGATTGGAGAGTCCGTTTGAAATTTTATTGAAATTTTGCTTTAAGTCTACTTTTAAAAGTTTGAAGTTCCTTTCTTCTACGTTTAAACATAATTAAGTCGAATCAATTAAGATATTTACTTAATAATACTAAGTAATGTAGTGCAAAGTGAAACGCGCCAGCAAGTTTCATCTCGGCCTTTTGCCATATTTTCTTGGATGTCGTTCGTTTGTGAACCGTGCCTGCCAGCAATGCTCGAGTTGGCCAAGTATCCTGGCTTTACAAGCATTTAAGATCGGAAGTTTCTGGTCATGAATTAATTCATCCGTGTGCCGTAACACGAAGTGAACAGCTCCTATTTGTTCGATTTTTTCGAGTTCATCAGTCGGATGTGATTCAAGCCTGCCAGCAAAGCCCGAGTCAGCATATTGTAATCAACGAAATTCATCTCGACAAATCATGTCAAATGTGCCTGGGATTATTGCATAATACTCAATTTGATTCGATATATTGCGTTCGCATTTGGAGGTCCGTCCGTTAGTTTGAGTACATCGCCCTGTGTTAAATATTGAATTGTGTTTTTTTTTTTTCGAAAAGTTTTTTTTGCGGCACAGTTAAAAACTAAAAATTACTTTTTTTTGTTCAAATCGTCGCCTTAAGCGCATGTTTTTTTTTGTGTTTGCGAGCAACGTTTTTTTTTTGCTTTCTTTGAATTCGAATCGAGATTATAAGTACGTTTTAGCAAACTAATTTTCATTGATGCATATTTGTCAGTTTTGCATTCTTCGATCGAGTTTAAATTTTTCTTGCAATTTATACTAACGATATTTCGTTGTTGAACTGGTATGCTTGATCTTTTTGCGTTGTATTTCCTTTTATTGGTGCACATTAATTTTGATTTTGGTTGTATAAAAATGTGAAATTGCTAGGCTCGTCGCATCTACTACGGCCGTTGCAGTTGCACGGGCAAGTACAATAAAAATTACTATGTTATTTCTTTTTCATTGTAACTTCGGGATATGATTTGCAAAGTTCTATCTTTCTTCGATTCGTTTTTTTTTTTGTGCACCTGAAGTGCATCAGTTAAACAGTGACTGTAATTTCTTTTTGTTATTTCTTCGCTTCCTCGAATAAACATGTTGTAAATTTGAAATTGAATCTTTTCCTCTATAAGTTCCAACTCTTTCAGAACCGTGATGTAGGTGCGCCCGTGTCGGATATAGTTTTTTTTATTTTAGGGAGGTCTTTGAATATTGGCCCCGGAGATCTGACGGTTCGAGGTGGAAATTTGGCCAGAATCCGACCAGCTCGATTCGAATGTGCAGGACTTCATCGATGGTGATCCTCTACTTTCGTTTTTTTCCTACATTCCCCCCCCCCCTTTTTCAGCTAGCTTCTAGGCATACACAACAAAAAAATAGATGTAATGGATCGGGACACCGGACTGGCAAGACCCCACCCCACTTCCCGTAGCGAGCTGCCGACACTTGTATGCCGCGGTCAGATCCGATGTCATTTATAGAATTGACCAATTTCAGCATAGGTCTTCATTACAACACCAATCGCGGTGACGGATAAGATCTGTATCGGATTAACAGTACCTACTCCTAACATGCAATACGTTTAACTGATTGGGTTAAGTACAACATCTCTGTACAAGAGAGGCTATTATAGACATGACAGTTTTCAGTTTATTACCGACGAAACCAGCGCCATAGTAGCCTTATATGAAGGAAACTGTTCTGTTAAAACGGCGAAGGATACCAAATGTAAGTAACCTGATAAACTCCACGTTGCTATCGCGGTTAGAAAAAAAGTATGACAAATGACAAGTAGTTTTGATGTATATCACAACCACTTTTACTAGAATAATAGGAAAATCAGGTCGGTTAAACAGATCTGAATCAAATCCTGCGAAATTGTACTAAGAGATTATATCGCGTTCCGGCTCTGGCTTGACAGGATGTTGATCACACGACATACAACAGACCCCGTAATGACGGGCTAGTCTTTTGCGTTAACGTACCGTCTACATCCTATCATCATCTTTATGGTGCCTCGTTGATGACCTTTTGTAAAAGCTTACGTCTAATGGCTTCTCCATACAGAAATATGCTGACGATGCGGTGATAGTGACAAAAATCAAAGGCAAATTAAAGAAAGTTCTGCCAGGCGTGCTCGGATCAACACAACACATAGCACAAGAATTGTGTCAATAGAACGAGCTTCGCGAAATCCAATCCAAGGCAATCATCATATCATTCTGCAGCAACGGAAAGCCAATGAAAATAAGATGCCCGATTATGTATAATTCGCAAGTCAAATATCTGGGTGTCATTCTTGACCGTAAGCTTCTCTGAAAAGAGAATGTCGAAAAGGTGTTAGATAAAGCACTCTGAGCTTTTTGGATACGCATAAAATAGGTAGAGAGAAACTGGGGCATAAGGCCTCCCTTCGTGTTTGGATACGCAAACCAATAGTCAGATTTATCCTATACTGTCGTGGTATGTCTCATCATTATCGGTGAGCTTCGCTCTTGTTCCAGTAGCGACGATCTACTACTTCTACATTATTTACATTTACCTCAAGGCCGAGGCTAACTAGCATCGGCCCGACTTTTAGTGTGCGATCCTAATTATTCGGAACTAACTAGACTCCTTGAAAAGGAGCTCCGATGCAGCCACCACTTCCAGGCTGTATTATCGAACAGGAACAGTTGCCTGGAGTCGGTGAACAAACTGGGCTCCAATAACAGAGTAACGCTGTTTTGGGTTGCAAGTCAATCATGTGGGTCTTACGGGCAACGCAAAACTATGGACCCCTTCTGGGATATATAATCATCTGGAGATTTCCAGGATTGGTTATGGATGCGTCGATGAGGGAAACATGTAGAGCTTATGACCAGATTTCTGCCGCGAAGTCGCTGACCGTTGTTGTTGCCCTAATCGTGGAGGCTGTGACCTCCAGTAGTTCCCCTATGCCAGCTTTCGGTTTCGACTTTGGCGTTAAAGTCTCCCAGCAGCAGCTTAACGTCGTTTGGTAGAAGTGAGTCGAAGAGTATTTCTAGGTGGTTGTAGAACTAGTCCTTAATCGCGTCTTCTTTTATTTCTGTAGGGGCATGCACATTGATGAGCCAGATATTAGCGAAACGGGTCTGGATACAGATCGCACATAGCCGCTCGTTTATGGGTTTGAAGCCGATAACGTGATCCTTGAGCTGCTGGCTTACTCAGCTACTCCAAACTCCTTGTTGTCCTACATTTTTCCACTCGTAAAAATAATGTGCGAATTGCGGTCGCTGATCTCGCTTTTAAGCCATTTTGTCTCCTGCATTACAACTATGTTTAGCTTGTATTTTTTCACCTGATCCAGGAGAGCCCTTAGGGCGCCCGGTCTATTAAGGGAGCGTTTATTGCAGGATCCGAAATAGTAATCAATTGTTCGTTTGCGTGGCCGGCGGTCGTTGTTTCTTATCCATCCGATCCGAGGCTGTTGCTTCAGGTTTCTTTACGTAAAGCTTTTTTATTAGGATGAGTTATCGGCACATCGCTAAACCATGATAGGGTTTAACCGCTGAAGGTAGGCAATCATGGGGATGCCTCGAAGATGCTGCTTTGGTGGTTGATTATGATTTAAACGTTTTCTGTCACCTATTAGGTTACTTACTAAGAAGCTGAAAATGTTAAGATGCAAGCAAGTGATTTGACTTAGCCGGAATATACAATACAACAACAAGTTGAATAAACAACTCTGAAGAAGTATTAACACAGGTTGTCAAAGTCAAAAGTACCGTTAATCGTTCTTTGTTCCTTGTACGAGTCCTTGCTTAATAGAGCTAATAATAAAAATGGCAAAACATCACACTACTAAGTAAAATGTTTGCTTTTAGTTTTTAGTGTTAATCTTTTGGGTACTTTTTTGAAATATTTTTCATCGAAATAATTTAAATTGCTAAAATTGTCCTTGAACCAAACCAATTGTAGCACTGAAAAATAACTCTTTGAATAAAAAAAAATTGCTGTTATTTAAGAAAAGGGTTCTTGGTGAATTTAATTGTTCCACTCTATTAGTGAAATTGCGTAGTTTTAGTAAAAAATATATGTAGACCGATAGATAGTGTGAGATCGAGAACGATTAGTATAGACGTGGAGGATTGGAACTAGGCCTGTTCCAAAAACCGGGATCCCGGTACAAAACCGGTGTTCACTTGGTACCGGACCCGATATTCTGAAGTACCGATATCCCGGTTTTTTGGTACCGAGTTAAAAAGAACGATTCACTTCAACCATGAGCCGGTTTTTTGGTACCGGTTTTTAACCCGGTACTCAAAAAAACCGGCTTATGGTTAAAAAAAACCGTCGGTACTGAAAAAAACCTGAGTCCGTTTTCTAACCCGGTACTCAAAAAAACCGGCTTATGGTTAAAAAAAACCGTCGGTACTGAAAAAAAAACCTGAGTCAGGGAAACCGCTTGTGGTACCGGGTATTGAAAAAAACCGAAACCCGGTACTGAAATCTCGGTACCGAACAGGCCTAATTGGAACTTTCCAGAATTTAGGCAATGTGCTATTAAGGATGCATTAAAAAAATCGCAGTATAAATCATACTTAATCTCTAAAATCGTCCATTCTATCCAATAGGAAAATTTTAAATTGTTTTAAATATTGCCTTATCAATTTATTTGTATAATTGAAATTAAGGACGAAGTTTATACCCCTCAAGGAAACCCTCGGGAATCCTTACATGTTTAGCATTTCAAAGTCTGTTATATGTTAAAAACAAGCTTTGAATCTTGACTGCTAGATATGCACTTTTCTTTGTTTTATTTGTCAGTTACTATGTAATCAATTATTTTATCATCAGTCTGTGCCTTCTGTTAGCTTTTGTCCAGAAAGGACGTGACGCTTCGAGGTCATTGCTGTGCAGTAGCCCACGTCACTCGCAAGATTTTAGTGAAACCAAAAAAGCAAAAGACAATCATAGAAAAATAAAAACAGTATAAAACGAGTTCTAATCGTGCGAATAGCACGATGAGTGTATACCCTATACCCATGTACAGACCTAGAAGGTACGCAAAACCCAAAAAATCAATTTCATCTTTTTTGTAGGGGAGGAGGGGTAGATGGTTGGGACCTGGCACATATTTAACATTATATCAAGGCTACCATTTGATACTAATTAGAAGTTTTTCGCGACATTCTAGCAAAAGATATGGCTGAATATAACTTTGTAGGGGAGGTAGGGGTTTTGGTAGTCGTTCTCCACTTTGCACCAACTTCAAGCATATGTCACAATTAGGTATTGATGAAAATTTCAGGTCGCTAGCGATATTCTGTTGAAAAATATTGTCGAACTAAACTATCACGGAGGGGTCATTTGTACGGGAGGTAGGGGAACCCTTGGTCCGATTTGGCCCATTTTCAATACCATCCAAGCTTTTATCAAAACAATCATCTGACCTAAATTTCAAATCGCTAGCTTCATTATTTCGGGAGTTATCGTGCGAACTGACAGACACACGGACGGACAGACAGACAGACAGACAGACGGACATGGCTTATTCGAATCAGGGACCGACCCTGATCATTTATATCTATACTTTTCCATACCTCCGGTGGCTCCTTTGAGGTGTTACATAAATCGTCGTAACGAAAACAATATACCCTATACCATCTTATGGGTATAGGTAATGCTACCAACTAGTATTACCGAATTTAAAGGATGTGACCCTTCCAGATAAAAGGATAAAAAAGTATATACATGTAAGGAATAAAAAAGGGTTAGAAAGTACGTGTATTCGTCCAGTTTTTATTTTGTTTCATTAAACATTTTGTAATAATAATAGATATACAGATATAATAGGCCAGTCAAAATCGACATTAACCTCGGAATAAATGGCATACTACCGTTCTTTCGCTTATCTGTTTTAGAGTATTACTGGCTATATAAATTCAGATTTGCAACCCTGGGGACCCTGTGCTAATTTTTTGGCGAGCGAAAAAGAGCGATTTTGGTGCTCTTTTTTACATTTCCAACAATATATAAAAAAAAATATCTTAGAAAAAAACGATGATCAGCATTTTGAAATTAGACAAAATTCCCAATCCTTGATTGATTTTTATATTTCTGGGAGTACCAATTCAGCTATAAACACCTTGCCGTCAAATTGCCGGCTGTGAACCTATTAGGTATACAAAATTCCTGACGTGAAATAGCAACGAGTAGCTTAAAATAGCAACGAGTAGCATAAAATAGCAATGAATAGGTTAAAATAGCAATGAATAGTCCAAAATAGCAATGAATATTAAATAAATAAATTAAAATATCAGCGGTCAAGTATGAATAGCTTAAAATAGCAAGGAATAGCTTAAAATAGCAATGAATAGCTTAAAATCGCAATGAATAGCAATGAGTAGCTTAAAATAGCAATTCTAGTGTTAAAATAGCAACGAGTAGCTTAAAATAGCAACGAGTAGCATAAAATAGCAATGAATAGGTTAAAATAGCAATGAATAGTCCAAAATAGCAATGAATATTAAATAAATAAATTAAAATATCAGCGGTCAAGTAGGAATAGCCTAAAATAGCAAGGAATAGCTTAAAATAGCAATGAATAGCTTAAAATCGCAATGAATAGTTTTAAATAGCAATGAATATTAAATAAATAAAATAAAATATCAGCGAACGGATTTGAATAGCTTAATAGCAATGAGAATAGCTTAAAATAGCTATGAATAGTATTGAATAGCAATGAGTAGCTTAAAATAGCAATGAAAATTAAATAAATAAATTAACATCACCTAAAATAGCAATGAGTAGCTTAAAATAGTTATAAATAGCCATGAATAGCTTGAAATAGCAATGAGTAGCTTAAAATAGTTATAAATAGCTATGAATAGCTTGAAATAGCAATGAGTAGCTTAAAATAGTTATAAATAGCTATGAATAGTTTGAAATAGCAATGAGTAGCTTAAAATAGTTATAAATAGCTATGAATAGCTTGAAATAGCAATGAATAGCCCTAAAGTCTTCAATAGCAATGAATAGCTTGAAATAGCAACGAATAGCTTAAGATGAATTTCGTGAAAGTCGTTCAAAATCAGTTGTTGTTCCGGACACCACTGATGCTGTGCGCGAACTGTCAAAATCGACATTAACCTCGGAATAAATGGAATACTACCGTTCTTTCGCTTATCTGTTTTAGAGTATTATTGGCTATATAAATCCAGATTTGTAACCCTGGTGACCCTGTGCTAATTTTTTGGCGAGCGAAAAAGAGCGATTTTTGTGCTCTTTTTTTTACATTTCGAACAATATTTAAAAAAAATTATCTTAGAAAAAAACGATGATCTGCATTTTGAAAGTAGACAAAATTCCCAATCCTTGATTGATTTTTATATTTCTGGGAGTACCAATTCAGCTATAAACACCTTGCCGTCAAATTGACGGCTGTGACCCTATTAGGTATACAAAATTCCTGACCATTCTAGTGTTAAAATAGCAACGAGTAGCTTAAAATAGCAACGAGTAGCATAAAATAGCAATGAATAGCTTAAAATAGCAATGAATAGTCCAAAATAGCAATGAATATTAAATAAATAAATTCAAATATCAGCGGTCAAATATGAATAGCTTAAAATAGCAAGGAATAGCTTAAAATAGCAATGAATAGCTTAAAATCGCAATGAATAGTTTTAAATAGCAATGAATATTAAATAAATAAAATAAAATATCAGCGAACGGATTTGAATAGGTTAATAGCAATGAGAATAGCTTAAAATAGCTATGAATAGTATTGAATAGCAATGAGTAGCTTAAAATAGCAATGAAAATTAAATAAATAAATTAACATCACCTAAAATAGCAATGAGTAGCTTAAAATAGTTATAAATAGCTATGAATAGTTTCAAATAGCAATGAGTACCTTAAAATAGTTATAAATAGCTATGAATAGCTTGAAATAGCAATGAATAGCCTTATAGTCTTAAATAACAATGAATAGCTTGAAATAGCAACGAATAGCTTAAGATGAATTTCGTGAAAGTCGTCCAAAATCAGTTGTTGTTCCGGAAACCACTGATGCTGTGCGCGAACTGTCAAAATCGACATTAACCTCGGAATAAATGGAATACTACCGTTCTTTCGCTTATCTGTTTTAGATAATGAATAGCTATATAAATCCAGATTTGTAACCCTGGTGACCCTGTGCTAATTTTTTGGCGAGCGAAAAAGAGCGATTTTTGTGCTCTTTTTTTACATTTCCAACAATATTTAAAAAAAAAAATTATCTTAGAAAAAAACGAAAAAACGATGATCTGCATTTTGAAAGTAGACAAAATTCCCAATCCTTGATTGATTTTTATATTTCTGGGAGTACCAATTCAGCTATAAACACCTTGCCGTCAAATTGACGGCTGTGACCCTATTAGGTATACAAAATTCCTGACCAATCTAGTGTTAAAATAGCAACGAGTAGCTTAAAATAGCAACGAGTAGCATAAAAAAAGCAATGAATAGCTTAAAATAGCAATGAATAGTCCAAAATAGCAATGAATATTAAATAAATAAATTAAAATATCAGCGATCAAATATGAATAGCTTAAAATAGCAATGAATAGCTTAAAATCACAATGAATAGTCTTAAATAGCAATGAATATTAAATAAATAAAATAAAATATCAGCGAACAGATTTGAATAACTGAATAGCAATGAGAATAGCTTAAAATAGCTATGAATAGTATTAAATAGCAATGAAAATTAAAAAAATAAATTAACATCACTTAAAATAGCATTGAGTAGCTTAAAATAGTTATAAATAGCTATGAATAGCTTAAAATAGTTATAATTAGCTATGAATAGCTTGAAATGGCAATGAGTAGCTTAAAATAGTTATTAATAGCTATGAATAGCTTGAAATAGCAATGAATAGCCTTATAGTCTTAAATAGCAACGAATAGCTTAAGATGAATTTCGTGAAGGTCGTCCAAAATCAGTTGTTCCGGAAACCATTGTGCGCGAACTGTCAAAATCGACTTTAACCTCGGAATAAATGGAATACTACCGTTCTTTCGCTTATCTGTTTCAGAGAAAAAGAGCGATTTTTGTGCTCTTTTTTTACATTTCCAACAATATTTAAAAAAAAATTATCTTAGAAAAAAACGATGATCTGCATTTTGAAAGTAGACAATTCTCAATCCAATGATATCCTAACCACTTTTGTAAGTCAAATATTGACGGAGATACAGGTTTTCAAAAATAGGGTATTTTCCACAAAAAAAGGCGAATTCTAAGCTTATGTTGTTTGCCGAAACGACATTTACTTGAAATTCGCAATTTTTTGGTAAAAAATACCCTATTGTTAAAAACCTGTAATTTCGTCAATATTTGACCTAGAAAATTGGTTAGGATATCATTGGATTGGAAATTCTGTCTACTTTCAAAATGCCAAACACAGTTTTTATCCAAGACAATTATTTAAAAAAAATATTGTTGAAAATGTAAAAAAAGAGCTCGCCAAAAAATTAGCACAGGGTCCCCAGGGTTGCAAATTTGGATTTATATAGTTAATAATACTCTGAAACCCGAGGTTAGGCGTTTTTTTGTAAAGTTTTACTGGCGTATAATATAATACGATTAATGTAAAAATCAAATCGAAATAAATGAAAATAAGGAAATTTTGTTGAGGTACGTCTCCAATGAACGATAAGGTGGACAATATTGGAAGTCAACTTTTGCAAACACGTAACAATTTTACAAGTTGGCTAACTTAGCTAAATCGGGCCCGTAGCGATGACTTGGACAACATGTGAAATTTGTATCGTTTGTAAAAGTTTCACGACTATGTTCGTCCAACTTATCGTTACCTTAGACGCGCCTTAGTCAGCCTCGTCGTTAGAGAACATATCAATTGACATTGCACCCGGACTCGATTCTGGGTGCTTGAAATCGTGTTCGCCTGACCGGAAATTTTTCGCAATAGTTCTGGCTGTGTTTTAATGAAGTTATAGAAGTCAACACACGAAACGAGTATTGATCTTGACTGTCGACATGGATTTAAGTGTCTTTCACGAAAAGCAGCCAAAGTTTAGAAAAGCGCGAATGAAAAAAGTCCTCGATTATTTTTGGACACATCTTGAGATCCAAAAAATATGCCTTTACTAGTTCGAAGATTTTTAAAATCGAGGCTATGGCAGGTCCCAAAGCCAAAAAACGCGTCTTGGCATAACCCAGCAGTTTGAAATATTCTGCATTTTCAGAATCGCAGATTTATTTGATTTCAACCTTTCAACACGAACTGTGTTTATGTAAAAATGCGAGTAAATTTTCACGACCACGCATTTCAAGTCCATTGGCAGTCGGTCACAGGCCGACTTCAGTGCGTAAAACTATGTGTGCAGCGTAGCCAACACCAACAATTTGTGGTTTCCATGGTTTCAAAATATTAAAAACATTGTTGCTTCCACCATGGTCACGTGAGCCGAAAATAATCGGACAGCTTGCCGCTACAGAATCCAACAACTTTTTCGGCGATTCCGTTTTACTCGGCAGTACGTTTTATCAATTCGGAAATGATCTGTACTATCTCACCTTTTCATGAACAAAGCTTCAACATCTTCACACGTACTCCGATTGTGGGAATAAAATATCGGACTTAATATTTCCGTGATTGGATGCATCCGTTGTAATGCAAAGAAAATTCCTTTCCGACAATTAGTTTTTTAGAACAGTCATTGCATAAGTAGTTATAACATTCGCGACAATTGCTAGAGTGCGTTTGATGCAGGTCGGTGTTTCGATTAAAATTATAATCTCAGTTCAATAGTAATGAACTTTTTTTTTCTTTGTAAAAGGTCGGATAAAGTATCAAAAAAAGGACAGAATTCTGAAAGGATCAGAATAGGAAAAAAAGGAGTCTCCTTTTATAAACAGTATAGTTGGTAGCATTAGGTATAGGGAATAAATATACCCTATACCATCTTATGGGTATAGGGAATAAATATAAAATCTTAAAATTAATAATCTACATACACTTGCCGTACAATCTTCATAGAAGAGGATTAGCCAACCGGCGATCTATAGCCCCACCTGCGGACCTCTGCATAAGCAGCGGTGACAGGAATAAAGCACAGCCTTGGCCAAAGGACAAAAAAAAATATTTTATCAAATGTGGAAATGCCTTTATACTTAATTAAGTCACTTGTCGTTTAAACGAAAGGATTTGATTTTGCAAAAAAAAAATTGCACCAGGACGTTAAAAAATAAAAATAACAGGCGCGACAATCCAACATTGGACTAAGGCCGCAGGATGTGTTAGTGACATCCTATTTCCAAGATCTTATCTGCTTTTTTTGTTGAGGTAATGAGATCAGCATCACGCTCAGCAGTGTTATTTATCCCCATAAATGGGTACTCGTTTGACATCTGAGTGAGATCATAGTCCGTCACAAGCTCGTGAGTTCGAAAAACACCATGGCTCACGGTGAGATTCGAACTCATGACCCTGTGCACCGAAGGTGCGCGCACTAACCACTACACCAGCCAGACTACACACCAGGACGTTGCGGCAAGTAATTTGTTTTTCTTTAATTAATTTTTTTTTCAAACAAAGATTCACGGGATGCAGAAAAATCAATAATGTTTAAGTAAATCTAGGAGTTCATATACACCTCTATGGTTATAAATAATAAAGCTTTTTATCACCTATAACAAATCGTAGTTTAAAATCAGACAATAAAATTGCGATTCAAAATCATAAATTGCATAACACAAATGACTTAATCGGCCAAAAGCATATGTAATGTAAAGTGCAAACACCTCGCTGTACTAATCACTTATTTCTATAAATACAAATAAACTAACTGCTTCCGTACAAATGTTCAAGATCAATAACAATCAAAATTTTGCTCTAAATCACATCAATTTATGCATAAATTCTTTACGTGCTTGCCAAAAGCGTGTACCCTATTTATTCACGCGAGAGTCTATATTAGTCAACGTTAAAAATGAAAGATGCAGTTTTGTTGGATGTGGCAACAATTTGCTGTTCTTTTGGCACTCCAACTTCAGCCTAAAATAAATAGAAAGCTATCGCGGAAGTTAATAGACAAATTAGAGAAATTATTCATTGGATTGGTTTATTTATACATTTTTTCCATTTATTACAATCAAATACATTTAAAATAAATGATTTTAGGCATAAGTATAAATTTTTGTATCTATTTTGTTGTCTGTTTTTATTTTCCTTTTTTGGGGCCTTAGCTCAAAAACTTTACATTGAATACGTTAGAGAGCACATTATTTTCCGCCGAAAGAGACATAAATATTAAAAATCCGCTTAGCGGTATCACTACAATTGATAATCCTAATTTCCTATTTATAGTATAATCCCGTCCCGTATTATGAAATAATTATGAGATTTAGCGGGTGTATATCTTTGGTCGCAACTCGCAAGAGTTTGCATGTTCCATATTTTTCATGTATTTTGGGGTGCTAAGTATTAATTCGAAGCTTCTCACCAAAAGTAAAAAGTAAAGTTCGTAGCGAAACAAGGGTCAACATCGCAAAAACAAAACTATTAATTGAAGCGATACACATTAAAGGTCCATCTAGATTAGTCGCCAAATGGCGTCACGTGCAGCCAAATGGCTGTTGTCATTCCATCCAAACGAATCGCCGTTTGGGTGTGCGTCCAGTTTTGATATTCAATATGGCAACTCAACCAACCGCTTTGACAACCGCTTGTCAAATTCAAAGTGACAATTTTGCAACTTCTGTTCGTTCTTTTGTGTGAAATTGAATAATTCTGGAATGGTCGTGTAATAATTCAAACGCGCAGAGTCCAATTTTGATAATTAAATTTAAAAAAAAATCACCAAAATGAAATTTTGGTTATGTAATTTTCTGTCTCCACTTAGCTGCTAGTGTAGATGCTAAGTAGCACCCAAATGGCTGTACGCGATGCCAGTTTTTGGACGCGCAGCCATTTGGCGACTAATATAGATGGACCTTAACGCGGTCGACGAACAAAAGCCTTTCACAAAAATGTACAGTTTTTGAGTTGTAAGCCACCAACCCGGGGAAAACGAGATTTTTGGGGTTTTCGCAATTTTGGGGTATTTTGTTACGAAATTCTCGTGAGAAGCTGAACGCCCCAAAAAACATGAGAAACAAAACAAGTTTTTTTTCCTTTTATGGAGAAAGGTATTTGATTTTCTTAAATAAATAAACATTTATTCATTAATACAATGCACGGCAATTAACTTTTTTTTTCTCCTTTGATCACGCGCAGCTTTGTTCCTGATATAGGTTCAAGAACCGCACAGGTGAGGCGTTTAACGTGATCGGTTGGCTATTCCACTAATTAGGAATGTATTGCCATCGTACATTGTATGCTTATTATATCAATTAATTATTATTTTATTATTCATTAATTAAGTTATTTTCGTAATTAAAATTTATCACTTGATCGTGATATTAATATCCGCAAATATTATTATGAGTCTTTTATGGAGAATCAATTTCAAAATCGTTCAAACACATTAGATTGAGGTTATGAGGACAACACGTGGGTGTCAATTGAATGGTTAAAATATTATATGTAGTTTAATTCATTGTTTTTAATCAGTTCGTAATACACGCGATTATATTATTAAGTCACTGAATGTTATATCAACTTATAACTTAGTAATTAATTTCAATCTTAAAAATCCATGGTGAGTAATTGCTTACTGTGCCTTTGGTATTTTTAGAAAAAAAAAATATTTGAAAATCCATTGGTTTTGAGTCTTCCATCACGATCGCCCTGAACGCGGGCCACTGCACGTGAAACCACACCACAATCACTCCACTGTGCTGCCACTTTGGCCACAAATCCTCAGCACGGTGTTTGTGCTTAATGTGCGCGAACAATAGAAGGATATTGCGCAGCAGCTTCAGAACATGGACTTCAACACGTCCATTCTGGACGAAGGCTAACGGAAGACTGACGGCAATTACCTATCTTTGATCAAGGATAAATTGAGGGACCCTATGTCAGAACAAATCCTGTCAAATTTGTATGGAAGTTATGCTGTCTTGTCCTATTCTCGGCCGTGCTCAGTGGCTGTGATCGTTCGGTCGCCTCTCTGTGATACAGAAATTCATAGAGTTTCAATACTCGGCATGACTCGTCGCACGGTTAATATTCGAAAGACGATAAAAATCTTACCATAGCATAAAATAAATAAATAAGTAACATTCGCGGCAGTTCAACATTGGACTTAGTCCGCAGATGTGTTACTGACATCCAATTTCCAAGATCTTAACTGCTTTTTTGTTGAGGTGTTGAGATCAACAGCACGCTCAGCAGTGTTTACTAGTTTAATATCTGAGTAAGATCATAATCCGTCACTTGAGTCATGAATTCGAAAAACATCGTAAACTGAATTCGTCCACGATGAGTCTCGAACCCTTGAGCCTGTGCACCGAAGGTACGTGCACTAACCACTACTTCAGCCAGACTACCATAGCATAATAGACAAAATTGCGACTAGGAAAGTAAATGGTATAGCAGACAACCGCATCACACTCCAAGTTGTCGTTGAAGCGTTGACGACTACACACGCTAGTCGTTAAACAGCCATGCAATCTCAGCAAGGCTGATAAACTATTGGATTCGGGGCAAACCCATCAAAGTTATGAAAAGACCGACATCCTTCCTAGATCTAAATATCATCAAAAATGTTTGGGGGTGGATGGCAAGGAAGATCTATACCAGTAAAGGGGAGTTTCATAACACTGAAGAGCGTCTGAAAGCGATCACGGGAGCTTAAATTACCTTAAAAACCTATACAATTATATTCCAGATAATATTTTTGATCTGATTTCACCAGTGGCGGCTCGTGCCTATGGAAATAGATGAGGCGGAAGGGGGTTGTTACATTGATAGAGAATAATTTTACAATTACAACTTTATTCAACATGGGTGTAGCCAGAGGGGGCAGGGAAGGGCGCTTCCCGTCTCTACGGGAAGGTAGCGGAATTTAACTTTATTCCATCTGAAAGGGATTTTAGTGACAAATTGTATACATCTTTGCAGTGGCGTGCAGTCCATAGATGCGGTGGATGCGCCGCATCCCTTAAAATTTTCGAATACATAATAATATTTCTTCACTTAAAGTTAAAGAATATGTATCTAATTACAACTGTCCTCAAATCTACGCCATATGTATGAATTATAGTGTACGTACACGGAACTAAGCAAATTTAACCCGGATAGTATAAAAATACCCAATAATAGTCGACTAAACGACAGCCCTTAAATTCTACACGCATATGGATATAGTAATATACGACATTGTACTTGCTCCATTGTGCCAGTCGTTCTGTGAGTATACTTTTCTACTGGATGCGGAAAAAACTTTCACTCAGTCGTGAATCCAATCGGACAAAATTTCAGTCGACACGAGACATGCTCATTGAGTAATTTTTGTACCATTGGGGATGCGCAAACCAGTCCCGTACACGGAACGCATCCAAGTCAAATTCTCCAAGTTGTGCTGTGCAGTGTATGCTAGCATGAATGAGAGAACGAAAAGAAGAGGAAGCTAATGAGTGAAGCTCATCTAATAGTGTAGTTACTACGTGATAAACCTAGTACATTCGATTGCAAAATATTGTGGAGACAATTTTTTTTTTGTTTCTTATGTTTTTTTGGGGTGCTGAGCAGGAATCCGGAGATTCCTATAGCGACATTTCGTTGCGGAACAGGGTAAAAATCGCGAAAAACTCTTCATGAATATTTTAGAGAGCACATAATTGCGCGTCCAAAGAGACATAAATATTATAAATCCGTTGAGCGGTATTACTTACAATTGATAATAATTAAAATTGGCAATTTTTAAAATAATTCCACATTATGTATAAAATTTTGAGATTGAACGGTTTTTCATTTTTGGTCACAAAAGTTGCATTTTTGTACATTATGTATTTTGGGGTGCAGAACCTGAATCCGTAACTTCCCACCAAAATTTCGTTGCAAAACCGGGTCAAGATTGCAAAAAACGCCAAAAAAATGGCTATCAATTGTAGCTATACATTTTAATGATTAATTGCGCGTTGGACCCGCAATTATGTTTTCCCTAATATTTTCATGGACATGGATATTTCGGAGAAATGTACAGTTCCGAAGTTATAAACAAAAAAAACGGGAAAACTCCGAAAATTTTGGGTTTTTTCGCTGTTCCGCAACGAAATTTTGGGCGAGAAGCCCCGCATTCGAGCTCAGCGCCCCAAAAAACATAAGAAACAAAAAAAATTCTCCACCACACTTTGTAATTTGAAATCACCTAGTAACTACACAAACAGTGATTATTATTCAAAAGAAAAGCTAATACGCATTTTATTATGTATTATATTCCTCCTCTTGGTTTTTCGGATGCTTGAGAATCGTTAATGAAATTCGCATTCAAAATAAATACATTTTCTAATTACTTTCGTGTGTAAAAAAAAAACACATTTGAAAAAATTATAAGTATTTGTGTTACTTTTTCTCCACCGCATCCCCATTTATAAATGTTACTGCACGCCACTGCATCTTTGCATTTCCCGTCAAATAATGCGCTTGCATTTTTATTAAAATTGCGCATGCAAATTTGTGTCGACAAATCAATGATCGTAGCAATGAACTTTGTCGTTATTGATTTGTAGACACAAATTTGCTAATCAGCATAAGTATAATTTTAAGTAGAATAAGTAGAAATAGCGAATAAAATGTTAAGATATCAAAAAGAGTAGACGTGTTTCTGTTTCATGATAAAATTATAAAAGAAATCCATTACATTCCTAGTTAGAGACCTTTTAAGGAACGAGTCTCATATTTCCCTGCTATTCAAGTTATTTTATCAAGATTCATTTTGGAGCTGAATCATACCAGCATGAAATTTAACCACTGTTAATATTTTGTTAGATTTGGTTGGAGGAAATCAAAAAAAAGGTTTATAGATTTTGCTCTGAAGAAAAACAGTGACAGACGACACAAATTGATCTCTTGGTCTATTTCTTTTAAATCGCAAGTGGAATACAGTTGAATATCATCAGCAGGGGTAATTTTTCGTTAAATGGTGTAGAAAACTCATGCTAGACTGCCCTTTCTTAAAATTTGGCTCTAAAATTTGCCTAACAATATTTTCGAGACCGACAATTTCAACTCCTAAGAAAATCTGACCGAAATCCCATGCATCATAATATCCCATTTTAAATATTTGGCGTTGCGGCATAAATTAAAATACAATCAAAATCCATTTAAAAAGTTTGGGCGTCAAAATATTAAAATGTAATAATGAACAGCGACAAAAATCACACAACTATCGAGCCTTTCTCAAATCATATGCAAGAAGCGACATCATCTAATATTTTCCTTTTTCAACCAAAATACATAAAATAGAAAACCGAAACTATGCTCAGTAAGTTCTTATCTCAACTTCATTTTGCAGAGCTACATTTCAATGCGCAAAGTATACGTACAACAAAGCGAGAACAAATCGTCGCACTGTTTCGATTTAGATACACAGGCTGAGGCGATTTCTGTTTCGCCTCACTGGCATCTTTTTTCCCGTACATTCTCCGATAGAGAATCGGGTGAATGTTTTGATACGTTGTTGTTCGGGATTGTGCGGCGGAAAAATTATCGCCTCACATGTATGAATTGGTGTACAACAAATTTTTTAGGGATTTTATGATTGTATAACGCAGCTTGTGAGCGAGTTTAAAGATATACTTAGGGTTTTTTTTATCATTTTAGATTAATTATGTTTTGTGATAAATTAAAATGTATAACTCGACGAAAATGAAGGTGAGGCGCCGCCTCAGTTGCCTCATCTGAGGAGCCGCCACTGGATTTCATTTAACAGGCCAAATACACCTGCAACTTGGTTGCCAACCTAGGTTGCAGGTACGTTACTACACACTTGTAACATTCCGGCAACCACGCCATTCACGTTCTTGCAACCTGGTACTGCAACCTGCAACATGCCTACAAATTACTTAATTTCCGGTTTTTTTGCGTGTTGCCAACTTAGGTTGGCAACCAAGTTGCAGGTGTATTTGGCCTGTGACAGAACTTGAACCACCGCCGTCTATATATTAAGGCCGCAATGTAGACTCGTAAACGCAGTTGAAATTGCATTGCATTGTTGTTGCCTCTTATGACATTGTTGTTGTTTGCCCGTGTTCGACGAACAATTCAATACGGATCCATGACGTCATTGTACAGCTGAGTTGCGGCTATGATATATCTAGATGGCGTTGCTTGAACTCAATACTAGCCACATTTTTCAAAATAAAATTATCTTTTGATACCGTTATTTTGTGTTTAATTTCCATCTAATGACTTTCACGTTTGTACTGTAGAAAATCCTAACGGGACTCCGGATCTGAGCGTGTGTTATTATAAGAGCAAGGAGCAAGCTGCCTACTGAAAATATTGTCACCAAGTCTGAAGAAAATACCTTTCTGAAATGCAACCATTTTTCAAGTGGAACTATTCTATTGATTGGGAGTGTATGTAACTTTTTGTTCATCCTATACACATTTCGGATTCATCTAAATAAATACATAATAAATACGTCCCGCATTTCCCGCATTCAATGGGTTAGTAAGAGAAATAAGAGAATTGGTTTGCAAATCTCTATACGATTGTAGCTGGCCAGTAGCTGGCTTCTCTTCATAAAGATTCGCACCAAAACAAAAATTGCCGTTGACAATTACCTGCTGATGCTCCAAAGATAAGAGTGAAGTGGCTCGACTGTCGCGATTGGGAGTGATTTTTGTATGTGCAATTCACGTTCAATTGATAAATTGTCGCGGTTTTCATGCAATAATCATTAAATTGGTTGACTGACATTCTTATTCTTTCATTTGATAGAAACACGCGGATTTCTTTTATCAGCCATGCAGCGAATCGCAATTATTGGAGGCACCGGCATGAGCGGTCAATGTGCTGTGGATCATGCTATAGCCAAAGGTATGTCGTGAATATTCAATAATAGTTTCCAAATGACTTGCAAGTTGTTTCTTATGTAACTTTAGAGATAATTGTTTATTTTAGGTCTGCAAGTGCGTTTGCTATACCGCACTGAAGCTACAGTGCCGGACAGATTCAAGGGAAAAGTTGAACTTGTTCAGGGAGACGCTACTAATTTGGATGATGTTCGAAAGCTACTCAAGGATGTAGACGCAGTTTGTGTCGTTCTTGGAACGCGTAACAAATTGGAGCCAACAACCGATCTCTCGACGGGAACACAAAACGTTATCACCGCCATGAAAGAATTGTCATTGACAAAGCTCTCCGTGTGTCTGTCCAGTTTTCTTTTCTATGACGACAGCAAAGTGCCGCCAATGTTCAATAATATTCATGCGGAACATAAGAAAATGCTGGAAATTGTGAAGTCATCCGGTTTGGATTATATTGCCGTCTTGCCACCTCATATTGCCGATGAACCGTCCAGTGAATATGAGGTGAAGCATGACACGGCACCAGCTGTACGAATTGTCTCAAAGCTTGACCTTGGAAAGTTCCTCGTTGATTCGTTGGAGCAGCAAGAGCACTATAAGTCGGTTTGTTCCATTTGCAAGAAATCGTAGACGATAAAATGAATGCACAATTTATGCTTTTAAATCGAACATTTAGAAATGCATTTTACAATTTGCTTTTGTAACTTTCATATAAGAATCAGTTTTTTGGTATTCGCCAATCTTTTATTTATGTTGTTTTTAGCGGGCCTTCAAATTTGCAATAAAGTTTGTCAGGATTAAATCAGGAGGTGAGCATACAATAGATTTTTTTTACTCCGCCGGATTTGTCTCTAACTGGCGTTAAATTGGATTCACTAGTCACCCCCATTTATTTACATTTACTATAAAGAGCTTAGTAAATTCTAAAGCAACGTTAAAACAAAATTTGTGTTGCTCATTCGTCTGTATACTCCATGTTAATCACTCAGTTTGTCAATTTTATATCAGATGGCAATGCTTCATAAATCATTTCAAAACAATTGATTGCTTTATGAAAAATATATCCGCAGAATTGAGTAGACGTCATCGTCGATATCGTCGTCATCGCATCACATCATAATATTCAACAACTGAATACAAAGTTGTGCAATTGTTCAGTTTTTATATCATTCGAATTTCCAATTCTTGAACATCTCAAGTTTTACAAAGCCTACTAAATTCACCATGGACTCGCAACTAATTCCAAATACATTTGTCCACGAACCACTCACCGATTCTGCACAAGTTGAGTTGACTGAGAAGTGCGACGAAAACGGAATAGGACAGATTTCGAGTAAGTTTGGCATGTGGTAAAAACAATGAGCTAAAGCAATAGTTAAATGTTTTTATTGAATAGATCATAATTATCAAATGAGTGAACTAGTAGTTAACACCGTGAATGAAGAAAGCAATGATTCTCAATGTGTGAATAACTCCGAACAAACTGAATACGTTGTGGAGCTAAAATATGATGGTGAGAATACACAATTTGAATTGGTTCCAGGTAAGTAGCGAGTAAAACTGCCCTTTAGTTCGCAAGTACGCCTTGATAACGAGACCATTAGTACCATACCCAAACCTCCCCTCTCAATATTTTAATTAAGTCAAGTAGTTGGTGGTTTCTATGTTAGGTCCAAACCATACACTGTGAATAAACAGCAGAACGCTTGTTGGGCACTGAATTGTCATCTTTTTTGCACTCTTAAAGTCTTCAAGTCCAGGCTTGGCATTTCGAGAGGGAGGGTTTTGGTCTTGATCCATGAGATGGTTGTCCCGTTGTACCTGATGAATATTCTTCTTCTTCTTCCTTGCCTCGTTCTTTATACCACTCCATGGTTTCGCGTTGCTCGACCTGCAGTGTAGGCACATCGCCCGTTTTGGCGATAATATCTCAGCATATTTCTACAGGCAGCTCTATCTTGGATCGTGTCATCGCCGAGACCAATGCGTTATTGTTGCTTTTTCATTTGACACATCCAGGTGTTTTTCGGTCTGCCTCTGGCCTTGGGTCCATCAAGTGGAACTTCCATTGATATCGCTTTCTTTGCTGGGTTCTCAGGCGGACGCCGTTGAACATGGCAATACCAATCCATTTGTCGGTCTTCGAGCTTTTCGGTGATTGGTTGGTCTATGGACAAGCTGCCTCGGATGTAGCTACTCTTGATGTGGTCCCTTTTCGTTACACCAACTGACATGCGTAACATTTTCATTTCAGTCGCTGTCATTTGTTTCGCGTAACCTTCATACATGGTCCAGCATTCTGATCCATACATGAGTGCGGGACGTACAACCGTTTTGTACAACTTGCCCTTTAGCTTCAGTGGCATTTTCTTATCGCAGAAAACTCCAGAGTTTTCTCGCCACGTCATCCACCCAACCTTTGTGCGATGTTTGATGTCATCATCGCATGTAGCTCCGTTGTTCACCATCGAGCCAATGTACTTGAACTTGGTACAAGACTTAAGCTGCTCTCCTTTGAGGTACATTTCTGGTATCGGTGCATCTGGGTCTGAGAATGGGCAGCATAAGAACTCAGTCTTTGTTATACTTACCCTCAGTCCATGCTCCTGCAGAATGTCACACCATTTTGTAAGTGCAGCTTGCAAGGCAACGATGTTTGGGCTACTGAGGACTATATCATCGGCAAAAAGAAGAGATATTTCTAGGCCGTCGGAGATACGTGTTAATAAGTAGCACATGATGATGTTGAAGAGCAACGGACTCAATACACTGCCCTGGTGTACTCCGACATTCACCGGAAATTCTTCTGATTCACCGGCTGTGCATCTAACCTTATTCGTAGCTCCATCATACATGTCTCGTATCATCCTGACATATGCCTCAGGGACATTAAGTGCTCTCAAGGCCAACCATATCAGATCACGAGGTACTCTATCGAATGCCTTTTCCAAATCGATGAACACAAAATGCAAGTCCTTTCGTGCTGCTCTATACTTTTCCATTGCAATACGAATGCACTGAATCGCATCGACTGTAGATCGACCTTCAACAAAGCCGCATTGATTGTCATTCAACCGCACAATCTTTCTCAATCGGTTGCAGACAACTCGCTCGTAGATCTTCAGTGTATGAGGTGTTAACTTTATAGCCCTATAGTTGTTGAGTTTGCGTGAGTCTCCCTTGTTCTTATAGAAAGGAAGAAGAAAACTTTCCCTGAAAGCATCAGGCATCGGTTGCCCGCCTTTGATTTTGTTGAAGAGAACTGTGAGCCAACTAAGCCCGACATTTTTCATTTTCAACCAAAATTCCGCGGGGATTTTGTCCGGTCCGACTGCCTTTCCGCGTTTCATCTGATGCATTGCCTCCATCACCTCTTCCTCTGAGATATCTTCAATATTTGTGGTATTCCGGTGCTCAACATCTCGAAAAGCTGCTCGATGAAATTCTTCATTTAGAAGTTCGTCAAAATACTCTCGCATCCTGCTACAAATTGCCGTATCGTCAATCAGCAACATTCCTTGCGCGTCCTCCACGTACTTTGGCGTCTGTATTTCCCGAGCGTTCCTTCTCCTTTGGGCTGCGACCCTAAATATTCTGGCGTCGTGCTTAGGTCTCTCGCGCAAAGACGGACCTTCGGTCGCATTCTGAGTTTCTAATTCTTGGTAGAATTTCTCAGCTGCCTTCGCCTTTGCTTGAGCTACCAAGCGCTTTACGTTTTTCCGGCATTGCATATAATTTTCGCGAAGTTGAACCCGTTCGGTTTCAATGCTTGACTCACATTTCGTCCATGCCTTAAATGCGTTCGATTTGGCTTGCACTGCTTCCTTAGTTTCGGTGTTCCACCACCATGTTTCTTTCTTCGTGTGGAGTGGACATTTCGAAACTCCAAGTGCCTTTTCCGCCTCACTTACTGACATTTCAGCGAAACTATTCCACATTTGTGTTGGACTGTGCTCGGGGCAGTTGGTGTTCTTTTAAAACCACTCCGTCATTTTATCAATGAATGGAGTCACTACAGGTTCAAAGTTGTCGTTTGTGAGATTATGCCACTTGATTTTTTCGACTGGCTTGGGAGTTCTTCTATTTCTTGCTCCTCCTGCTTTCAAAATAAATTCTGACAGGAGCAAACGATGTTAGCTGACGACAGATTCACCCAAGATCACCTTGCAGTCTTTTACCCACCTTCTCATAAAATCGAAGCAGAGGTGGTAATCGATCTGCGTTTCGTGTTTCCTATCGCCGTGTCCACTACTGTAGGTGATCAGGTATCTCTCGTTTTTCACAAACCATGTATTTAGGATGACCAAACCATGCGATCTGCACATGGTCAGAATAGCTTCACCTTCGTCATTTCTGACCGTTGAAGGGCTACCCTTTCCACCATGGCAATCCTCGTAATCATAATTTGATTCACCCACATGGCCATTTAAATCTCCTCCCAAGAACACCAATTCGGTATCTGGAATGGTCTGAATCAGGGTGACAACGTCGTTCCAAAATGCCTCTTTTTCTTCTGGTGGCAGTCCCAATTGGGGAGCGTAGGCACTTATTACGTTCCACACCCTTCCGCAGATAACCAATTTGATGCTGATCAAGCGATCACTTCTCTTCGCGACACTTATTATGCTGCCAAGTAAAGACGACGCCAGAATGATGCCAACTCCGTTTCTTTGGTTTGTAACTCCATAGTAGTACAATTTGTACTTCATGGAATTCGTAAGAAACCGGGCTCTGTCGATATGGGTATTTCGCCACTTCGTCTCTTGCACGCACATAATGTCTATCTCCTGATGAATCTTCGACCGCAAACAAAATATATTTTTGGAATAGTAAAAGGTCGTAGTGGTGGTTGGTGGTGTGGTTAGAGAGAAAGTCGTGGGTGTCGTTTATGGTATTTTTAGAACTCACTATTCACTTAGATGTTAAACGAGTACCCATTTATGGGGATAAATAACACTGCTGAGTCTGCTGTTGATCAAGCCGTTAAGATCTTGGAAATAGGATGTAACTAACACATATGTTTGCCTTGGGGCAACATCGGACTGTCGCGATCGCGACAGTTTTTTAAGGTATTTATTAGGGCTCCAGTACACAGTCATATTTGTATTATAATATGCTTAAGCCTACTTGATTTCGCTTACTGCACGTCTAAAAACTTATACTGAATGAATCGAGTAGGCATATAGTTGAAATAGATTACACGCGTCAGCAGCAGCATCCGCAGAATTTCATAGCTGACAAATATGCTGAATGCCAAGTCTTCTGCTCAACATTTTTGTCAGCAATGTAAAATGCATTGGGCTTGACGTTTCGCGATGCCGATGCTTTTGCTGACGCGTCTAATCTATTTCAAGCATTAGGCATATGATATACATATTATAATAGAAATATGACTGTGTAATGGAAGCCTTAGGAATATTTGAAAGGCAATATTGAATTTATTCTAATTTGTATCCCAAGCGAACTGAACCGGTGCTGGCTAATGAGCAGCTGCTCGACCCATCATCAGTGGCTGGTGAAATATCTTTAGGCATGCTCTGCAGACGAGATGACATAGTGTCGAGGTAAACACAAACAATTTTCTGATTCCCGATTTTGAGACAAGTGGCAATGCGCCCTGTTTTCCAGATTTTCCCAGGTTTGAGACAAGGTGCAATACGCCCTGGTTTCCAGATTTCAGAGCGAGCCTCGAGAGAGAAAAGTTAAAGGCAACTGTAAGATATTCAATATTTGAACATGGTAATTGAAATGCCATCAATTACCATGGTTGTAGATTTCACCTTTCTCGATGACTGCATTGCGGATGCTAGTCCTCCTTCTGTTTTTGAGCTTGAGTCCTGAGCGCCCATAGTTATGAGTGTTCAACAAAGTGGCTCGCCCACTGAAGGTGTGTGTTGCTCGCCGAACAGTATGGCGAAATGGCCCTTATTAGAGCTGAGGTTCGATAAGGCGCCGACTACACCGTAATTTCCTAGCACCATATGTAACTGTCATTGAGCATTTTTCATATAGAGATAGGGAATCTTGCATAGATAGTGCCCGTCGCGTGTAGCATATACCGCTAGCATTTAAATTTGTCGGACTCTTACCGACTAAACCTAAAAACCTCTTTCGTTACACCCTGCGGGACCACTTTTCACTATTACTTCAAAAGGCCAATTTCAGCTAATCAGCCATCAGCACGGGTAGGGGACTTGCGTCTCCGATCCTCCCTCTGTAGCACCATTTGAATGGGACAAATTACCCTGCTTACTGAATTCCAGTTATTTCCTAATATCAGCAGCATTAGAACGACTAGGTTCTCGGGGCTTTTGTTTTTTTCCCATTCGTCTTCTAATGGGTTTGTTTGATTTCGGTTTTTGTCTCTTCCATAGTTGTGGAAAAGTCAAGTTAAGATCAAGAGCTTCTATCCTCGTCTCCTGCCGCAATGCCCTTATTTTCGCTGCATCCAATTCCAACAAGCTCATAACCCTTAGTTTGCATCCATCTATCAAAGTGCCACCGCGGGTTTTCATTTGGAACAGTAGTTCCCCATTTCGCCTTAGGCTAATGCCAGAGACGTTGTCGCCCGTCTCTTTCAATCTTTCTTCGGACATCAAAATCTCTGCGTAGGTCATCCCTTCTAGCTGAGAAATTATCCTCACGGCCTTGCTCTCAACTTCTTAAATTTAGCGTTTTCCTTCTTCTTTCGTTTTGGTTCAACCTTCGTCCATTGATTCAAGCTCTTTTTGAGTTTAAGAAATGCTGCTTCCCTCTACGCTCCCCCTATGCTTAAACTGGCCGGATGCCGGCCCTCTTGGAGCTCTTGGTGAAGCCCGAGCTTCCAAGCTTTTCTGGAGATGTTTTCACTGCATTCACTGCATATCTACTCCTTGTGTCCTATGTACATAACGCTAACATTGAGCTTCTCCTTTACTGCGACATGTATACATATTGGGTTTCTTCATGTATGTCGGGTTTGGTCCGATTGCGAATTATCCTTTGTATTGGGAGGCACTAAGGCGTAACCCAAAAATTATATCATTAATATATTAAATTGTATTCCTTCAGTAAATTTTCAACTACTGCCTGGTCGAACCGTATATACTCCTGCAGACCATTAAATAATTAATTTGTAAGATAAAAATTTGTCTAACTCGATTTAGGTTAAAGATTAGGACGGACAAGTAGCAATGTGTACGCGCAGAGACAAAACGACACAAGTGCGAACGGTTACTACTTGGTAAGTCTTTGCTGCTTGGTATCTTGCTTTAGGAAATATTCAAGTTACAGCATCAGCTTTAGAATTAGGAAATTGAATGTAAGGCAAATTTGATTCGATTTATAATAAATCTCGATGCAGCAATTACTTATTTATGAACTTAACATTTATTTTCAGCAAATGTGCTAGTCATGGATGAACTCGTCAAAAGAGATGACCAAAAATTGGCAGCTCCCAACTCTGCATTTATCATACATTGCCTGAATTGTGATAATCTATTTGAAGAGGCAGATTTCTTTATGCATATATGTGACTTTGACGAAAATAAAGTGCTCGTGAAAGACGAACAAGAGGTTGTTATTAAAACTGAAATTCCTGAGGAGCTTCTGTGCATAAGGCAATTACGTGAAAATAACGCGTTCATACGAAAGTGGCTAAAAGAAGAACTGAAAATGGATTTATCACGTTCGAGTAAAAAAGATGGACCTCATGAGTGTACAATATGTGAAAGAAAATTTGTTCATGAATCAGGTTTATCCAGGCATATGGACAAGCACGCTTTAGATTTAATTCCTACAGCGACCAATCCAAACAATAGTACCTTGAAAGTTTTAACCAAGTGTTTAATATGCGGACGTATATTGTTCTCCGCCGAAGAAGCGTTTAAACATGTTCACGAAGATCATGAAGTGTTTCAGAGTGAAGCGGAAGACGAAAATAAATCAATTGAAGATGAAGGAATAGAAGACATAACTTCTGATAATAGGGAGAGCATCACTGAGTATGCAGCTGAACTCTTGGAGGTATGTTTTAATTTTTCCAAATTACTACTACTATGATCCATTGTCCGCCCACAATGAAAAACTACTTATAAGCAATAGTCAACTACAGTATGCGACTTAGGCCGGAATTCATAGTCGTCCCTTAGGAATAAGGATTCATTTGAGGAATGTAATCGTGTAAATAGCACGATGAGTGTATACCCTATACCCATGTACAGACCTGCAGAAAATATTCAATTTCAAGTTTTTTGTAGGGGAGGAAGGGGTAGATGGGTCAAGGACATCCATCAACTGCCATTTGACCCAAATTTTTAGTTTCATTTTATCAAAATATATGGCTGAATATAGCTTTGGGAGGTAAGGGTAATCAGATCTGTTCCAGTTTCCATCAACTTCAAGGATATGCCACATATATGCATTGATCAAAATTTCAGGTGGTTAGTTATATTATGTTGACAGTTACGGCCGAATTAAAATATCAAGGAGGGGTAATTTGTATGGGAGGTAGGGGAACCCTTGGTTCGATTTGGCTTGGCCCATTTTCAATACCGTCCAAGATTTACCAAAAAAGTCATCTGACTAAAATTGCACACCGCTAGCTTCATTATTTCTAGATTTAGAGTTATCGTGCGAACAGACAGACAGACATGGCTTATTCGAATAAGTGACCGACCCTGATCATTTATATACAGTAAAACCTGTCTAAAGAGACCACTGTCGGTTCCCGGAAAAAGTGGTCGCTATTAAGCCTCGTCTCCATTGTAAACAATTGTGGCGCAACTGTATACGAATATGATGTTTCAGTGCTCCCCAATTGTTCGCGAACAGTTGCTGCACAATAGTGTCACGTCCACACTGTAAACAAATGTTCCTGAGCTGTTGCACAAATTTTGGAGCAATTGTTTTAGGTCCCCATTGTAAACAGTTGTATCGCAACACTGCTCCTGAACAATGTTCGCGAACAGCTCAAGTTCGTTTCGAACTTGTTGCTGTGCTGTTGGACTAACTTTTATACGTAATTCATTGATGTTCAATGTTTTCCATTCAAATGGAAAACACGGGTGAACATTTCACGAATTGGGACAATTTTATAGGAAATTAGAATTTCCAGTGTCCCACATTATCCGCGTAAGAGGCGAGAAAAACCTTCTACCCGGAGGTAGGATGTGTATAGGCAGGTCCTATAAACAAAATTATAAATACTTTTCATAAATAAATAACAGGCGCGACAGTCCAATATTGGACTAAGGCCGCAAATGTGTTAGTGACATCCAATTTCCAAGATCTTAACTGCTTTTTTTGTTGAGGTGTTGAGATCAACAGCAGTGTTATTTATCCCCATAAATTGGTACTCGTTTAACATCTGAGTGACATCATAACATCATAGTCTGTTACATAACGTTAGCATAACCACTACACCAGCCAGACTACTTCTCATATAAACGCATTAAAATTTCTTTTTTATATTTTATATAAATATAAATATACAAGAATATCCCGGCTTCAGTGTCCTCTTCACCTTCCGCTCCTTCATGAATCGGAAGCATCGCCTTTGGCAACAAAGAGAAAAGCTTCGTTTTGATTTCCTTAATCACTTCCATTTCACTTAACCTTTCGGGAGACAAGACGAAAATCGATGGTTTAATAAGCTGCACTTGTAACCTTTCGCGAAGTTACGCCGAACTGACCACTTTAAATACGTCCGACCGGCTAGCGACCGACAATGTCTAAATACACTAAATTTGTGACTTCATAGCCATAGTCCTCGAATCCTCGGGAAAAAACAACGCTGGCCGCCAAAGTGCTAATATTAAAACTTGCGAAGTTTAATTTTATTCAGGGTCGGAAAGATTCTTCTTCTGATGCGTTTGATATATTTGAAATATCAATTTTTGCAGTAATGTTGATTAAACGACATAATAACGTCACTAAAATCAGTAATGATGGTTCTTATCGACAAATTAATCGCGCAAGTTACATTCTACCTACAAGAAATTCACAAATCTCACGAATAAATATGTAGAGCTGTCAAATAATAATTAAATAATTGACTTTGTTGCGCGGCAGTTTATAAACAGTATTCGAACATGTCGCGCAACTGTTCGCGAACATTATAGATTCTTGCTCCGCAACTGTTCAGAAAAAGTTCAGTAAAATGTTGCGCAACTGTTCGCAGACAATTTTTTGAACTTTTTTAGATTAGTTCGTCAACAAATGTTTACAATGGAGACGAGGCTTTAGAGGTGGTCGCTTGATAAGGGTAATGAACTTAGGGAACAAATTCATCAATTTATAGGCAATGTACAACGTTTTTCCTAAATTAAAGCTAACGTGAGAGATTTCAAAGCTATCTTCTCAAGAAATCCACGACCTAAATTTCCATCCAGTATTGGACAGAGTAACTTAACTTCCTTGACTGCAGGTGTCCTGGATATTTTTTTACTGGTGCATTTAGTAAAAATAGGTGGCTCTGGACCACAGAGCAAATAGCGCAAATTTGCTGTTCATACTAGTGCTTTATGGAATGCAAGATTGCAATGCAATAGTGCTAAGTCAATTTCGCAACATTTGGAGAAAACGCAAAAACAAAGTTTCAAACCTTGTTCCCATCTCAGAAAAGTAGTTATTTGCAAATATTTTTAGCTTTTCAAGCAGGTTACACTGTTAAACGGATCATTATATTAAAATCTGGCAAGCAATCGTTATAATTTTGAAGAAAAATCGAGAAAAAGAGAGAAAAGTACGGACTTAGCACTATTGAGCACTTCGTTTCAACGATGGACTTGACGGAAGAATGTTTGTTCGTATTGTCGTTACAATTGAATATAGTGAAAATATTTTTAATGTGTTAACTCGCCATGACACGCAAGCATTTCACTATGTTTCCACCAGTTGGTATTCATGGAGTAAATATGTCTCATGAGTTTATGGAAACAGCCAGTCAAAATCGACATTAACCTCGGAATAAATGGAATACTACCGTTCTTTCGCTTATCTGTTTTAGAGTATTACTGGCTACATATATAAATCCAGATTTGCAACCCTGGGGACCCTGTGCTAATTTTTTGGCGAGCGAAAAAGAGCCATTTTTTGCACTTTTTTTTACATTTCCAACAATATTTAAAAAAAAAAATTATCTAGGAAAAAAACGATGATCGGCATTTTGAAAGTAGACAAAATTTCCAATCCAATGATATCCTAACCACTTTTGTAGGTCAAATATTATATTCCCCTTTCTTTTAAGTGCAGTTTTGGATGTAGCTTCTACTCGAATATGATCTACTCTCTACATGCATATGCTGGTGAAACACAAACTCAAGACACTCATTAGGATTATGCATGCCTATCAATAGTTATGCATTTTTTATTAATTTGGCAGATATTTAGAGTTTATTCTGGAAATACATATGTCGATTCCTTCAAATAAATAACTGCCATTCGCATCCAATCCCTAAGATCTAAATAAGTTAGATCCACAGCACGCTCTGCAGAGGTTTTTATCCCCAAAATTGAGCATTTGTTTAATACGTACCCCAACTGGCCACCTACACTCACCTGACCAGGTGGTAAGGAAGGTCGCAGACGATTTGGACGCTGAGATGGTTAGGTTTCTGCTATGGAAAAAGGCTTCTAGTCGCGCTAAATATCTATTGATATCTTCGCGCATGACATCCCTATCCGCTCCCGTGGCGAGTACAGTGCAGTCATCGGCATAAGAAATAACTTCAATGCCTTCCGGAGGTGTTGGGAGACCGGCCATGTAGATGTTAAACAAGGTGGGAGAGAGAACCCCACCTTGAGGAACACCTAATTTGATCTTTCTAAGTTTGGAACGACTGCCTCTAAACTCGGTGAAGGATTGCCTACCAGCTAGATAGTTGGCAATCCATCTTATCTCTTGAGTCGGAACATGCATATTGAGGAGGTTTGCCAGAAGCATGGAGTGATTAACCTTATCAAACGCATTTGATAGGTCAATCGCCACCATGATGGTTCTATGGCAAGGTGTACTGTGGTTTAGTCCGTCTCTTACACGTGTAGTGATCGCGTCCAGAGCGGTGGTTGTACTATGCATGCGTCTGAATCCGTGCTGATGGGGATCTAGCTTTGCATGTGAAACGAGAGTGGGGTGGATGAGGGCTTCCAGCGTCTTTGCTACTGGTGACAGGATCGTAATCGGTCTGTAGGAAGTTCCTAGTTTGGCACTTTTCAATGGTTTAAGGCATGGGACTATGCGACCTTGTTTCCAGATGTCGGGGATGGCGAGCGTAGACATTGACAAGTTAAAGACTGCCGTGAGATACTCAATGGCAGGAAGATCAAGATGTTTGAGCATGGATATTGAAATGCCATCTGGTCCAAGGGCCTTAGAATTTTTTGCATTCTCAATGACTGTTTTAACCTGGTCCGGAGTATAAATTGGTACGGAGTCAACAATTCGGCTGCTAATCCGTCTTCTGATTTTGCGCTTGAGGCCATCAGACTTGGGATGTTCAATAAATTGTTTATTGAACTGGCTCGCACACTGAAGAGGATTGCTTGTTTCTTTTTTGCCGAAGGTTATGGCTATATTTCCCTTGTCTTTTGTGGAGTTCGAAAGGGCACGGACAGTGGACCATAACTTACTGGCACCTTCATTAAGGTTACAGTCATTGAGGTGCTCGTTCCATTTGGCCTTCTTGTAGTCTTTAACTTGTCGCTGTATTTAAATATTGTGAGCTCCCGAATTCTGGGGTCACCAGGGTTAGCGCGCCTAATGTTGTCACGTTCATCGGCTAACTTTGCGGCACTTGTTGGAAAGTTTGGACGAACCTTTGGAATGCGCCCTGCAGGGATGAACCGTGCCGCAGCTTTGGCAATGACGCTCCTAGTGTTCCGTTCGGCCTTATGTATATTGGTGGGAGGGGGAAGCGCGAAGAACTTCGATGACGTGAATGTTTTGAAACCTTCCCAATCAGCTTTTTTGTGATTGACAAAAGTTCGCTTCTCTGACTTGGTCAGGTCAGCTGGTTTGTCAATTCTGACTATGATTGGGAGGTGATCAGAGGGAAGACCAGTAAGTGTTTCCCAGGAGGTCTCACTAATTAGGCTAGCGCTGACAATTGTAATGTCTGGTGAGCTAATACAATTGTTTGCATCACGGGTTGGAGAGTTTTCATTGAGGGTACAGAAACCTGATGTGTCCAGAGATTCGGCGATAGCTTGACCCCTGGCATCGTTGTGAAGCGCGGAATGCCAGAGTTCATGATGGGCATTGAAGTCACCAAGAATGATCCTGTGCTCTCCATTAAGAAGAAGACCAATATTGAAATGGTAGTTTGTACAGCTAGAATGTGGTGGTATGTAGATATTAAAAAGTTCAATATTGGTGCTCCCTGATGAAACTGAGATGGCTTGCAATTCCGCCGTACCGTCTGAAACTACATCTAATACACGGTAATGTACGGACCTGTGTATTAGGAAGGCAAGTCCACCTCCAGGGTGAGAATCATTCGTGGCGCCTTCTCTGTCCTTGCGTATGATGATATATTCACCTTCAGCGTTGAATGGTGAATTCGCGTGGAGTTTCGTCTCTTGGATGGCTGCAATCAGGATTCTGTACTTTCTCAAGAAGCTTGTGATTTCAGGAAATTTCCCTAGTATGCCATTACAGTTGAACTGCAATATGGACACCGGTGTAAAAATTGCTGGCGGAGGGGCGGGAGTTAAGCTGTGTCTTACGTTCAAGGCAACATTATTGGGGGGAGTAAGGGGCGTTGGTGGAGGGGAGGGGCCTGGTATTACCCGAGGCTGCCCAGTATTCCTACAGCCTGGAGCAACAAATGTACCTTCTATGTAATGACCCATCCTTCTCAAACCGGAGCATCTGAAATGCACCCACTCCGAACAGCAACTACACTGAAGTGACCTGGCATTAGAACCGATACGTCGGTTGCAGACACTACACATCCATACCAAGACAGGGCTGGATTTGCTTCAATGCCGGCGCGTAAGAGAAGAATTGAGAGCAGCCGCGCCGAGATGTGATGCTCCCAATATGACGAAAAAACATACAGGGTGTCCCGCATTGGGTGGTCAATACTGTAAGGGTTCATAGCGTAACTTGTTTCAGAGAGAAAATTAACAATACATTCGGAATTTTTTTTACCGTTACCTTGCTATCGCTCTTTTTGTGAAAGTCATCGAAAATCGTGACTTGTCACGCAAAATCGTGATTTGCAGCACTCCTGATGACTTAATCCAAGATTTGATTTCAGTTTCAGAAACTACAGAAAATTTCACAAAAACTGAAGTTTTTCCTGTTGCCAACATTATCGGCACTTTCAAGATACAGTTACTCAAACTTAACAGAAATTTTAAAAACGATTTTTCATCGAAAATTCAAACAGTAATTGCATAACGGTGCTTTATACGTGCAATTCTGCAAAGTTGATAAAAGTTGCTTCAACAAGTTGGCTTTCCAAGTATATCACTTTTCTTATTTAAATTGCAGAATTTTAGGTAAACACGCATTGAATGGTAAAAATCATGGCTTCAGTGGAATCGTTAACAATTTTCCCTTGACTCGAAAAAAGACATACAAAGGCAATTATAATTCAGGATAGAATCTCGCTACATTATTTGGACCAGAACTGTAAGATATTTGAGATTTGGTACATTGTTTGGCAAATGCAACGGTACTTATAAAAGTTAAAATTTAATATTTGCTATTTATAGCAGATAGACGGGTGCCCGCTCATAATGCGAGACCTATCAAAGAATATTTGGAAAACGAATTTCCCGGAAAGTGGATTGGTAGATTTCGGACAGTTGCGTGGCCTGCGAGAAGTCCCGACCTTACTCCCATAGATTTTTATTTATGGGGTAACTTAAAAAGCAATGTCTATTCCGAGCCGATTACCTCCCGGGAACAGCTGCTACAGCGAATTAATGATGACACAAGCATTAAGGAAACCCCTCCTGAAATCCTTCGGGACGTTTCTTCCATGCGTCGAAGGTGTCGAGTCTGCATACAAAATGGAGGAGGCCAATTCCAGCAGCATTATTTCAATTCATCGAACAGACCCATTTAATCATTAGTTAATATTTTTAGGTTATTGGATCTTTCTCATATTCAAAACTTTATTTTCATTTTTATTTAACAAATTTTCAAAATTGCGATAGTAAAATATAAAAAAAAAATGAATAAAATTTCAGTTTAAATAATCCGATAACAAAATAATTACCTCGTTTTTTTACATTCAATATGTGTAATTCCAAAATCCCGTAATGTAAATATGAAATGTGATATACTGTTGCAAAGCCAACCTGCTGAAGCAACTTTTATCAACTTTGCAGAGTTGTACGTAAAGGCACCGTTGTGAAATTACTGTTTGAATTTTCGATGAAAAATCTATTTTAAAATTTCTATTAAGTTTGAGTAACTGTATCTTGAAAGTGCCGATAATGTTGGCAACAGGAAAGTTTTTGTGAAATTTTATGTAGTTTCTGAAACTGAAATCAAATCTTGGATTAAGTCATCAGGAGTGCTGCAAATTACGATTTTGCGTGACAAGTCACGATTTTCGATGACTTTCACAAAAAAAGCGATAACAAGGTAACGGTAAAAAAAATTCCGATTGTATTGGTAATTTACTTGTTGAAACAAGTTGCGCTATCAACCCTTACAGTATTGACCACCCAATGCGGGACACCCTGTATATAACGAGTCCATACATATACACAGACATACACAACCTTCCTGCGTCGAGACCTTCGAGGCTCTTGCCAGGGAGGCGTTTTGGCAACTCTTGGCCGTTTGTTGTAGCAAACGGGTGTGGTCCGCCCCGGAGAGGCGTATTGCAACTGCAAAAAAATGCAATATGCAATGGTTGCCAGTAGGACCCCAGTAGGACCAGTGCTGCTCTACGCACAGCTACAGGATGCCTTCTGATGTCTGCCCTGGACCACCTACATCAGGAGACATGATGCCAATACGTGACCACAATCGACTACTTACAAAACAATATTTAGTAGGTTGTTATCGAGAGGATCATCCTAATCGTAACCTTATGGACAAAATTCCCCCTCCACGCAACATCAAACGTGGCCTTCGTGACCTTGAGAGAGAGGTCCAGGGTTACAAAAGGGATCCTTTCGATGAAGATTCATACCGGGCTGCCATTGCAATGATTCACACTGATGAAGTGAGTAGGTCTATTGCGAGTTTAGGTACGAACAGAGTCCTCTCAGCGCTCCCACCACCTATTTCGCCTGAGGAGATTAGGCTCCCGAGAGCCACCAGAGTGACTTTAGCCCAACCTTGGTCAGGCTTCTGCTCACGCCTCAATTCGTATCTATCTCGCATAGACCCAAATATACAAAACGTATGCCCAAATTGCGCTGGCACGCCACACGATGTAGCCCATTTGTTTCAATGCCCAGCTGCACCCACTAATCTCACCCCCCTCTCACTATGGGAAAACCCCATTGAGATTGCGGACGAAAACGACGACGAACTATAAAACGAGTCCATATAGATACACAGCGGTTCACACCTTTCTGTACCGCTAAAAGAAGAAGAAGCATTTGTTTAACATTTGAACGAGGCCATTTTCCGCCGCATGGATCGGAAATTGCATCATAAACCATGACCCTGCGCTTTGAAGGCGAGTTGAATAGAGTGCTGCACCTACCATTGCTAAACTTTAATCCAATTTGTTTACTTTCTGGTTGCTATAAATACAAGTTTATTATTTGATTTTTCTAATACCCGAATGACCCGTGTTTCAACCAGCACGACAAAGAGTTTCCACACATTTTAAGTGGACAAAGTATAAGAAACTTGGCCCAAAAAATTTCTACTTTGCCGGTGTATAGTTTTATTCAAACTGGTTTCATTCATGGTCGTTACAACGGTGCCAATTTCAAGCTGAACTGTAGATTATAGAAAGGGATGGCCTTATACAAAATTCAATGTAAGCTGGCACTTGGTACAAACTCCAATACATGTTAAGGAGGTTTCCTTTTGTGAAGAAAATAGACAATCAAAACTAAACAATTTCATTTAATGGCTTTGGCCGCCAGTCGTCATTTGATCCTTTATATCGAAAGTAGACGATCCTCCAGTCGGCTTCTATCCATTTCAAAACCATTCAATGAAAAAGTATGCCAAAACAAGCACTTTACAAAAAATCATCCCGTCTAAAGTTACCGTGCGATCCAGCGGACAAACCCATCTTATTCGAATCAGGAAGCCACCCTGGCCATTTATTTTTATGTCTCCTAATGGTATTAATTCGTTTTAAGACAGTTATTACCACAAATTCAACTGCCTAATTGTTCCAAGTATGGATTTAGCACAAAATAGCACTATAACTGGAATTAGGACTTTTGTGCAAGTTTTTTCGGATCAACCTAGGACATAGCACTTCTTGTAAATATTAATTACCTTGAAGTTAAATGTGCAAATCTTGTGTGAAGATTAACTAGTCGATGGAGAACTTAACAAGGAATAATACAACGCAAAAATGGAAAAATAGAAAAAAATGGACTTAGCACTTTTGTGCTTTAAGGTATTGGGTGCTGAGCCAAAAAAAAAACGCCAAAAATTACTATTAATTGTAGCGATACCGCTTAACGCATTTTAAAGATAATTATCGCGTTGGACCCGCAATCATGTTTTCTCTAACATGTTTATGGACTGTTTTTTGGAGAAATGTACAGTTTTGGAGTTATAAGTTCGGTTTTGGCCTGTTCCGCAACGAAATTTTGGTGGGAAGCTCCGGATTCAAGCTCAGCACCCCAAAAATATAAGAAGCAAAAACAGCATTTTCTCCACCACATTTTGCAATCTGAAATCACCTAGTGACTACACTATTGGTCTTTGATGAACAACAATGAAATCAGCAGCTGTATCAAGACCGAATGATGGCTACAAAAACTAAAAAACTAAAACTGATTGGGACATTTTTGCTGTTGCTGCTTACTGCCTATAATCTATTTTTCGCGTAACTAACGATTTACATTTTCTGCGGCCTTGCTTTTTTATGATCTAATACCGTAACTTGTTAAATTTATTAAGAAAAATTGCAAAAAAAAGCATACAAAACCCAAAAGATAAGCACATGCCTATGGTCGCTTTATACGGGCACATCACATTTTTTACGGTCGCTAATAGAGGTGCTCGTTTAAGAAGGGTAAAATTTGTATGGATAAATGAGTGATGTAGTGGTCGTTGGTCCGATAAACAGGTGGTCGCTTAATACGGGGAACACATGTATGGAGTTGCATGGAAACGAATTCCGTTCCCGAAAAAATCGGTCGTTATGTAAGGCGGTCGCTTAATACAGGTGGTCTTTTAGCCAGGTTTCACTTTGCCATACCTTCGGTCGCGCCATTAAGGTGTTACATAATATCGGGTATAGGGTATACAAATTATATAGTAGTAGCGCAATTTAAATTTATTTATTTTTCGTATGTCTCTCTCTCTCTTTATTAGCGTAACTCCTAGTGGAGCATGGTGCGTTGATGACTACCGTGTGTAATCATCAACGTTACAAAGACAACTGAATTCGGAGTGTGATACGGTTGTCAGCCATACCACTTCCTAGTCGCATTGTTAGTTTATTATTCTACGATAAGAATATTTCTTATCATCTTCTTCTGAATAATAAACTTGCGACGAGTCGTGCCGAGTTTGGAAACTCGTTTCTCTATGAGTGTCTATTTCACAGAGTGGCGACCGAACGATCACGGCCACAGAGCACGACAATTTTTCGTATGACCAACTATGAATTTCGCCCTTAATATTCCTGTATAAATTATAATTTTTCAGTCATATAAAAAAGACGACCGAAATGTAATTCCTCATATTAAAGTTGTGATACTGAGCACTCTCCTGCAATGCGAATTCTGTGATCATTCATTTTCACAAGTATCAGACCTTTTGATACACGAAGCGTCACATGATCCACTAGCCGGCTTTTCCTGTGTATCCTGTGGAATAAGTGTTCAGACAATAAAGGATATAGTTCTTCACTGGCAAACGGAATGCGCATATGTCAAGGACCAAAACCGAAGAAATATCCTACTGCATAAGCATCTTGTTTGTAATGTTTGCGAGAATAAGTTTAACTCACACGATCATCTATTAGAACACCGGTAAATACGAGATCTTTTCCTGAAGTTCGAATTTCTCTTAAGAGAATTCGACTAAAAAATTTTGATTCACAAAACAACAACTTGTCTATTTTCAGCTATTCATCGCTCCATTTATTTCCTCGTCTCAGTAAGGATACAAGAAAAATGTTGATTGGATGTGAATATTGTGGAGTATTTTTCGAAAATGCTGAATCCTTACTAAAACATCATGATGAAAACCATGCCAAAAAGACAAAAAAGGAACCGACAACTAGATATCGACAATATTTGTGCGATGTATGCGGAAAATCATACACGCAATCTAGCCATCTTTGGCAGCATTTAAGATTTCACAGAGGTTTGTGGATTGAAATTTTACTTGTACAAAACCAACTTTTAAACTTTTTCAGGCGTCAAACCGTTTGCATGCAAGGAGGCCGGATGCAATAGACGATTTACGATTCGTCCCGATCTCAATGATCATATACGAAAATGTCACACTGGAGAGCGACCATATCATTGCCTTGTATGCGGAAAACGGTTTTTGACCGGTTCGGTATTTTATCAACATCGACTTATTCATCGCGGCGAAAGACGTTATGGGTGCGATGAGTGTGGCAAACGTTTCTATCGTGCCGATGCACTGAAAAATCATCAACGAATTCATACGGGGGAGAAGCCATACAATTGTATGTATTGCAATAAAAACTTTAGACAACGGGGAGATCGTGATAAACATATCAAAGCGCGTCATGCCAATTGGGATGCAAACGCCCGAAGACTGCTGTCAAATCCAAAAGTGAGAACCCAAAATGTCGGTGATGTTGTCTATGTGGGCAACGTGCCATTCCCTACTAGTATGTTTAAACCGATTTTACGTGATATTGACGAAAATGTAAATTGACAAGATATATTCGAAGTTTTCATAAAATATTTTTATTCTAAAACAAAATCACAAATCAAGATTAGTTATAAAAAATTGTATTGTTAATAAAAAAAATAATTGCAACGTTATAAATCATGAAAAGTATTATTTGCTATCCAAATATAACACACCACTGAACTCTTACGTTGTTCCTGCAAAATGCCAAGCTGTCGTAACATTGCGATTCGGGTGCACATTTTCTTGTCAACGGTTTTTTCCACTTTGCGAGAAATATCACCCTGGGTTATGAACATTTGACCTGAAAGAATAAACGTGTTTTATTTATTAATTAATTTTTTTCATGAGCTGCGTTTACTAGCGCTTGGTTGATATACATATTTTCATTTTGCTCATGATAGGTACAAAAATATGCAAGCGACAAGTTTGCGTAACAGTTTGTTCAAGTCTCTATTATAAAAAAAAAGTTTAATTTAACATCGCCACAATACTCGTCCTCCAAATTGACGCAACTAGAGACTAGAGGCAAAACTGGCGAGTCCCATAGCTTGTAGCTATTATTCTTAATTATCCATGCATCATAAATCAATTCTTGTGTTAGGACCATAAAGTTCACAACTCACGAATTACAGTCACCGCGATTTTTCATACAGACTTCATGACTGAATGAAAAAATGTAGAAATGCGTTGATATAGAGAAAGATAGAGATTTAGTAAAATCAACTGAAAAATCCTTATTTAACCAGCTTTTTTTTTAATTTTGGAATGCCATCAATTTTAGAATAAGCGAAAGACTAAAATGCAATTTGTAGGAGGAAGCCAACGAAACAGATAAACGCTAGATACAACTAGCTAATAAGAGTTAATTGGTTAATAATTGAGATGTTGGGCTTCTAAAACTGGAGGACAAGCATATAGGCGGCCAAGGCTCAACGCACGTCTGGCTACCGTGCCATAACAAAGAAGAAGAAGATGGACCAGAAAGACAAGGGTAGTGTATCCATAAAACTCGGTAAGAAAATTGCAGCGATTCCTGAACTCTGCGGGAGCTTGTTCAATAAGCAATTTATTTAACACTCCAAAACCAAAATACTCAATAGCACAATTGCTAATTTAAAAGAAGGATTCGTAACCGAGCGGTTGACACCATTATTATATACATGTACAGCGGAGCAAGTTTCAGCAGCTAACAACGCTTGTCATCCTTGATTTCTAAAAAAGCGGCAAATTATCCCCTCCTAAAACCCGGCCCGCTCTGTGGTTCACTTGGTTGAGTCGCACTCTACGATGCTAGCTAGTAATCTAGAGGTCCGGAGATCGAATCTCGGTGTGGTCCAAAATTTCCGTATCCGCACGGAAATATATAGTGCTTGCAACATTATATATTATATTTTATGTATTGTTGTAAAATTTTAAAATAAAACTTCTTACATTCGAAATCGCTCTAACACTTTGGGATTTACCGTATTTTAGGTGAAAATAAATAAGTGATACACGAGAAAATAAATAAGTGATACACGAAATAATAAAACAACTTCAATGCGAGGCAAATAAATAAAATCGGATGAAATAGGATCCTCTTAACCTGAGTGCAATCGGCTACTCGGTTAAGAGCTGCGTGCAGCCAGGGAGCAACCCATTAATTTCGTATCGTCCGTCAAAATGGACATAGAAAAACGATAAGTACCCATACATTTTGTACCTAAAAATCTATAATTTGGACCCTTCAATGCACTCAGGAAATTTTGAATTTGTTCCAACCCGGTTGTTCAATTGACCTATACTATATTTTAAAAATGCGGGGCGAGCAAGCAAATAATCGTATAAAATTATTGAATGTTATTTATAAATAGGCATACACTACTATCTATAATCAAGTAGTTAGTTCTTTTATATAATTAATACTAAAATTATTGAGCTCTGCTTAATCATATAAAATACTAAAATTAGCTTACACATTATTGTGCTTCAGAAAAGAATAGATCCTCATAAAAATTGTATGTCATCATTGCATATAAGCATCTTCTAAAATAGTAAATATACGTTTCAGAATCGAGGTATTGAATCGAAGTGTACCTTACAAACTACAAATGTGCGCACATTGGGAGTTAGGTAGGGTTATTTTGGATTTTTGTTGTCAAAAGGATTCCGCAAGAGCATGGTTATATGTAGCCATTATAGTTTTATATTTTATTAGTTTAAAAACTTGAATTCCATTTTTGTATGAATTTACTTTAATAAATATAAATAATGTGTGAGTAAAATCTAACGTGAAAGTTTTCAGCTGTATTTCCCTGCCTTCCTAGGGAACATGTAAAAAACAAGCATTTCAATTTGAAGAAGGGTGCCAAGGTTATTTTTATTATCGCAGTCCTTGGCTATGGTTTTGGGTAGGGATCATGAATGCGATGTAGTCGTCATCCATCTTGACTACAGTTTTCCTCGTTTAGTTTTTTTTATAATTTCCAGCTTTTTCTTCCTTCTTTTTTAGATTTGTCAATTAGGGCTTGACGTGTGAGAATTTTTGTAACGTCCTGTGTAGCAATGCCAAACATTTGAAGCCCATCCTATTTTTCACTGATCTGAGCAGCACAAAAGCACACGTCATTGGCAGCAGTTGCTATAGGTGTTCGGCACATTAGTGTTTGGCTGACTTGTACGGTTCCCATGCCACATCAGATAAGGATTACGTTACACGGTACTGAGAAGAAGGAAACCCGGTAAAGATGCAACATTCGCCGAATCCTACCGTCCAGTCACAATCTTATCACCCGTAAGAGGTTAGATCGATTGCCAACTACAGAGTTTCGAGGCAATTGTTCAAAATATAGGAGAATTAAGCAGAGAGTTCCACAAGGTAGCGTACTTTCTATTACATTGTTTAACATCTACCTGTCAGAAGGTATCGAACTAATTTCCTATGCAGACGTACTCGCCATCATTTAAAAGTTATGTGCACCTCACTACATTGAGTGGAGTTTTTCAATATCCGCAACCTAGTCAATTCGACGTCTAAATGTACCGCAATACTTCTCACCACCTGGACGCAGGAAGATTTGGAGGAGCTTAAGACCTTAAGCGTGATGAAGACGTTTGTCCCTACCGCTACCGATCCGAACATCCTTCGGTTCTACTTAGACATCATGATGAAGTCCAACCGTCATGTCGATGACGTAATCTTAGAGAAATGCGTTAGTCCTGAGTGGACATCAACGAAAAAAGTGGCACTACATAACACTTTATCTTGCTCGTCAATTTGAATATACCTATGCGTAATGGAAAAGAAATAGAACCTTTCGTAAATCGACGACATGTTTTTTATACCTTTAAAGTCAGATATTAACAAATTTTATAGCTTAGGTAAAAAGTTTATTCATTATAAAAGGAAGCTGCAGTAATTTTATAAATGAAGGAAACGAAGGCTACATAATTGCATATAGAGTTAGGAGAAACGTTCATCACAATGGACTCATGCTAAAAAATGTCTCTACCTTGTCGCTAACTTTTTTTTTAACACGAATATAATCAACACCAACCATATTAAATTTCTTGATATATTGTCTAAAAAAGGTGGAATATATCTATAGGAACCGAATGCGAAAATAGATACATCAATGCAAGAAAACCACCTCAATCAAATGTAATGAACAATAGATGTACTATTCACCCTAAGGAGAAATATCGACAAAAATCAAAATACGGCCCTTAAAATTGAATAGATTTGGATCTGGATTTGACGAAAAAATGCCTTTTTTGATGCGCAACGACGCTTTCACGATAGAAAACAACGAAGTGACAATATTCTTGCACAATTGTGCTCATATATAGCGGAATGAATAGTGTTGTTATAGTAATAGTAATGTTATTCCCTAGCAAAAACTAGGCAAAATATGTCTGCTTGTTTTTACAGGTAGAAGGTGATGGATAAGACTATCTTCGTTAGTTCCAAAAATGAAAAATATACAGGGTGTCCGGAAACTGCCGCATAAACGCACCGGAATGTGATTCCCCATGTGATTTCCAGCAAAAAAGTTGTACGGAAAATACCCCCTCAGCTTAACCCTTTAGCTGCCACATGCATTTAAAGATTTTTGAAAAAATCCTTTTCTTTCACGACTTAGAGCCTAATATCTCCAAAGCTAGACCAGCAAGAATAGTAAAATAAAATGATTATTACAGCCAACAAATTTACCTATAAAATAAAATTAACCGCACTCAAATCAGATAAGGGGTTTGGTTTTTACAGAGCTTCAAAGTCAAATCTGCGTGATTTGAATCAAAAACAATTTTTTTTTCCATCTCAATTTTCTCCAACTTCTTCTGGTGAGGTGCTTGTACGATTCTTTTAAAAATTGGCGCATAGTCTTACGATCATATCTTTCTTACATCATCTTTCTGAATTATTATCAGGATCTGACAAGTTTAAACAAAGAAATTTAGAGTGCTATCTCTGTGATGATTCAAGTATTCGCTTAGAATGTAAATTGCTTTCAACTGTATGGGGCTCCTCCTGGCTTATTCTTATGAATTCAATCGACTTACTTACTTACGGTTCGCGGTATGATAAAAAGTTCTGCCAAGAACGGGCATAGATGGCATACATTCTACATTCGGTCTTCCTCAGAGGAAAGTTTTGTACTACCCAACTAGACACCCACTAACGTAAGCATGGTTGGAGTTACCCGTTGTAAACTTCAAGTAAGGCTTGCCGTTCAATAAGAACGGCATGGCATGAAACTCATCAGTGAAGTACATAAATTACGTTTGGGGCACGGAAGGCGCACATATTGCAAATTACTCGCCCTTGAGTGGCCTTTAGTGATCGAGTTCCTAATGAGAGTACTTACACATCACACGGCTAGATGTTTTCGATCTAACTTTTCAATAACGCGTCGGTACTCAAAATATTTGCCTTGTACCTGAATATGCGTAAGCTCTAGACTTTGAACTTTCCGGTGCATGAGTCTTCTTCTTTTAGCGGTGCAGAAAGGTGTGGAAACGCTGTGCATCTATGTGGATTCGAGTTATGGTTCGTCGATGCTTTCGTCCGTGATGTCAAGGGACAAAAACATAGCTGCTGCGATAGAGTTTTCCCACAGTGAGATAGGGGTTAAGTCAGTGGGCGCAGCTGGGCATTGAAACAAGTGACCCACATCGTGTGGAGCGCCAGCGCAGTTTGGACAGATGTTTTGAATGTCCGGGTTAATGCGAGAAAGGTACGAATTGAGGCGTGAACAAAAGCCCGACCGAAGTTGAGCTAATGTCACTCTGGTGGCTCTCGGGAGCCTAATCTCCTCAGGCGAAATGGGTGGAGGGCGCACTGAGAGGACTCTATTCGCACCTAATCTCGCAATAGACCGACTCACTTCTGCAGTGTGAGTCTCAGCGATGGCAGCTCGGTATGCATCATCGTCGTAAGGGTCCCTCTTGTATCCCTGGACCTCTCTCTCTAGGTCTCGCAAATCACGCCTGACATGTCGTGGTGGAGGAATTCGGTCCATGAGACTGTTGTTGGGATGATTCTCACGGTAGCAACCAACAAGATATTGTTTGGACAGTAGGAGATTGTGGTCACGTATTGGCATCAATTTTGTCTCTTGATGTAAGTGATCCTGGGCAGACATCAAGAGGCAACCTGTGGCTGTGCGTAGAGCAGCATTTTGGCAGACCTGAATTTTGGACCAGTTTGTATCACATAGACTATGTGACCAAACTGGGGCTGCATAATCAGCAGCTACTCGACCCACCGCTTTGTATGTGACTATCATGGTTTCTTTATCCTTGCCCCAGGTGCTACCAGCTAGTGCTTTTAGGATTTTATTCCTACTGCGCATCTTTTCGCAAACGGATGCTGCGTGATGAGCTGACGTCACCATGTTCTCTAAATGGAGCCCGAGAATTTTAGGATTAGCAACAGTAGTCTGGCTGGTCTAGCGGTTAGTGTGCGCACCTTCGGTGCACAGGGTCATGAGTTCGAATCTCACCGTGGACCATGGTGTTTTTCGAACTCACGAGCCTGTGACGGACTATGATCTCACTCAGATGGGGATAAATAACACTGCTGAGCGTGATGCTGATCTCATTACCTCAACAAAAAGCAGATAAGATCTTGGAAATAGGATGCCACTAACACATCCTGCGGCCTTAGTCCAATGCTGGATTGTCGCGCCTGTTATTTATTTAACAGTAGGAATTGGATTGTTGCCAATACGTACATCAACCTCCCACCGACAATCCACCGACCAGGTGGTAAGAAATGTCGCAGAAGATTTAGACGCGGAGATGGTGAGGTTTCGGCTTTGGAAGAAAGCCTGTAATCGTCCGAGATAGCGATTAATTTGGAGGCGCATTTCATCCTTGTCCTCCCCGGTGGCGAGTACGGTGCAATCGTCTGCGTAGGAAATCACCTCGATTCCTTCCGGTGGTGTAGGAAGGCCGGACATGTAGATGTTGAACAGAGTGGGGGAGAGTACCCCACCCTGTGGAACTCCTAATTTGATTTTCCTTAGCTTAGAACGTTTGCCACGAAACTCAGTGAAGGAATGCCGATCAGCTAGATAGTTTGCAATCCAACGGATCTCTTGAGCAGGGATATGCATATTCAGTAAGTTAGCGAGAAACATCGAGTGATTGACATTGTCAAAAGCACTCGTTAGGTCAATTGCCACAAGAATCGTTCTGTGGCAAGGACGTCCGCCCATTACGGATGCGTGAAGTGATCGCATCGAGGGCTGTGGTGGTACTATGCATTTTCCTGAAGCCGTGCTGGTGAGGTTCTAGCTTAGCATGCTTAACAAGAGTGGGGTGAATAAGGGCCTCTAGCGTCTTTGCGACAGGTGAAAGTATTGTTATGGGTCGGTAGGATTCACCGAGACCAACGCTTTTTCCCGGTTCGAGACAGGGGACAATCCGTCCTGTTTTCCAGATTTCAGGGATGGCAAGCTTAGAGATCGACAAGTTAAAGGCTGCCGTGAGATACTCAATGGCTGGAAGGTCGAGATGTTTCAACATGGCCATCGAAATGCCATCGGGTCCGAGGGCCTTTGAGTTTTTAGCATTCTCAATGACTTTTTTAACCTGGTCCGCAGTATACGATGGTATAGTGTCAACATTTCTACTGCGAATCCGTCTTCTAATTTTACGCTTTAAGCCATCGGACTTGGGATGTTCAATAAATTGCTTATTGAACAGGCTTGCGCACTGAAGGGGTTCGCTGGTGCTCTTATGGCCAAATTTGATGGCATTATTGCCCTTTCCTTTCCTAGGATTGGATAGGGCGCGGACAGTAGACCATAGTTTACTGACACCTTCATTAAGGTTGCAGTCATTTAGGTGCTCGTTCCATTTCGCCTTCCGATAGTCTTTTACTTGTCGATTGATTTCGGAGTTAAGCTCCTGAATTCTGGGATCACCTGGGTGAGCGCGTCTGATGTTATCTCGTTCATCGGCTAATCTGGCGGCACTGGTAGGGAAATTAGGTCGAACTTTCGGGATACGTCCAGCAGTAATATAACGTGCCGCTGCTTTGGCAATGACGTTCCTAATATTTCGTTCGGCCTTGTGAAGGTTAGTTGGTGTAGGTAGATCGATGAACTTCGCCGACGAGTATGCTTTGAAACCCTCCCAATCGGCTTTCTTGTGATTGACAAACGTTCGCTTCTCAGACTTAGTCAGGTTTGCTGGTGTGTCAACTCTTATTATGATTGGGAGGTGATCGGACGAGAGAGCAGTGTGCGTCTCCCATCGAGTAGCACTGATTAGGCTGGCACTTACAATAGTTAAGTCAGGAGAGCTACTGCAAGTGCCTGTGACTCGGGTCGGCGAGTCTTCATTGAGTGGACAGAAATCTGAGGCGTCTAGAGATTCGGCAATAGTTATACCCCTGGCATCGTTGTTGAGGTTAGAATGCCAGAGCTCATGGTGCGCGTTAAAGTCACCAAGAATGATCCTGTGCTCTCCAGATAGGAGAGGACCAATATCGAAACGATAGCCAGAAGGGCAACTAGAGTGTGGTGGAACATATACATTAAAAATTTCGATATTAGTACTCCCTGATGAAACTGAGATGGCTTGTATTTCCGCCGTACCGTCGACATCTACATCTAATACACAGTAATGTACGGACTTGTGTATTAGGAAGGCAAGTCCACCTCCGGGGTGAGAATCATTCCTGGCGGCTGGTCTATCTTTGCGCAGTATAACGTAATTGCCATGGACGCTAAGAGACGAGTTCGAATGGAGCAAAGTCTCCTGGATGACAGAAATCAGAATTCTGTTTACACTCATGAAGTGAGTGATCTCGGTGATTTTTTGGTGAATGCCGTTGCAGTTAAACTGCAATAAGGACAGTGGAGTGAAAACCGCTGGAGGAGGAGCAGGGGTTAAACTAGGCCTAGCATTCCTGATCATATTGTTTGGGGGTGCTGGGGGCTGAGGAGGAGGTGGAGGGCTAGGAGCAGCCCGTGGTCGCCCTGTGTTTATGCATCCCGGTGCAACATATGATGTGGAGTGCTGACCAACCCTTCTCAAGCCAGAACACCTGAGATGTACCCATTCCAAGCAGCAATTACACTGCACTGACGTGGTATTCGTACGAATTCGTTGGCCGCAAACACTACAAAACCATACCTCTGGGCCTGGATTTGTTTCAATGCCGGCGCGAATTAATAAAATTGAGAGCAGCCGCGCCGAGATGTAATGCTCCCAATATGACGAAAAAACACATAACTCGAATCCACACATATACACAGACAAACACAACCTTCCTGCATCGAACCTTCAGGGCTCTTGCCAGGGAGGTATATTGGAAACTTTTGGCCGTTTCCATGTAGAAAACGGGTGCAGTCCGCCCCGTAGAGGTAGTTTCCGTAGGAAAGCTGAGTATGTCCTGAGCGTTACTATAAAATTATTGAGCCAGAGCCTATTTCACCTATCCTTAACATTGCTGGATAATTTTTATTTATTTTTCATCCTGCAAAAAAGTTGTCGCCTGAATGAAATATTTGATCTCGCATGGATTAAAATCCACCTAACAAAACAGAACAACTTGACTCCAATTTAAATGTGAAAATTTCGTCATAAAAAAAAAAAACAAATCAAAAATAATTCCCAAAAAAATCAGCTAAACACTCAATGTCATGATAATGGTTATCCAATAGTTGTTGAAAAAATATAGCCACGACAATGTTTCTTATATGGATTGTTGGACCCCTCCCGAATAAAAATCCAGTCTTCGTCTGTGGAAGTCCCACTTCTGGCTGAGATTTGCTCACGTTTCAATACTTTGGAGAATACAGAAATGCTGTACAATTTGCTGTACACTTTTCAATGTTGTACGCAGCTCCAAATGCTGTACAGTACAGCGAAATGCTGTACGTCTGGTTACCTTTGTTAACTATTTAACATTTACGATGATTTAAACAAGGAACAGTTGTTACATATTGACTCTAGAGGCAGAACATTGTTTGTAATTATAACTAATCACATGCATTCTCCTAAACAGATATCATCTCATCATGTACTCTGCTTCCTTTAGAAAAATGTCCTTTTTGGTAGTACATACTATCCTTTTCCAAAAATTCAAAAATACATTTTGCCACATAATAAGTCAATATACATATATATAAATACTAAGCGCCTCTCTAAAGTTTCATCGAAGAGCCAGGGGATTTTAGGGCTTTTTAGAATTAGAATTCAAAAAACCTTTATGAAATCGATTTTTTCTATCCGTCTGTCTGTCTGTCCGTCTGTCTGTTCACTAAATAACTCGCGAATGGCTCAACCGATCGTCTTGAAATTTAGTAGGAATGTGTAGAATGGTAACAGTCTTTGGCACTAAATACTTAGAAGTTGGTAGGGCAAAGATAACAGGGTTTCCCGATAGTTTGAAAATTTGTTCACTAAATATCTCGAGAACGGCTCAACCGATCGTCATGAAATTTGGTAGGAATGTGTAGAATGCTAACAGCCTTTGTCGCGAAATACTTAGAAGTTGGTAGGGCAAAGATAACAAGGTGTCCCCAAGATTTGAAAATAGTCGACTTTTTTAGTTTTGATAGGAGATGGACGTATAGATACTCAAATCAAAGGACGAGTACATTTTGCATCAGTTACTTTTTTCCAGTTTTGAGTAACGGTAACGGAGTTATGGGCGTTTGAAGTTAAGCTTACGTTTTCACCTCGTTTTTCTAAACCGTTATAGGTACCGATATGCAACTGTGCATAAAGATTGGCAGAAATTTGTAGGACCAAGCTAACAGGGTGTCCTTGAATAGTTCCTAAAGTCTACTTTTTCAGTACGCATAGGAAAGCTCTGTGTGAGTACACATCATCTCTGTACCGCCCCCCTAACTTGTGGGACATGGTGCGTTCACTCAACCGTTTGTAGGCTACTTCGAATCAACGTTACATTGCATATAGAGGAGTGTATATAATGTTGCAAGCACTATAGTTTCCTGGACCACGCTGAGATTTGATCTCCGGACCACTAGATTACTAGTATCGTATATAGAGTGCGACCTTAGAGAAAGCATAGCAACCCATGCCATGCGTTATTACAGAGTGGCTATGTGATCACACAACCCATATGTGTTTGACTCTAAATTTATTACACTACACTCCACGACATAATTGAAACGCCAAAATATTGTTGATGCAATTATTAACCCTTCTGTCGCCGTCTACGAGCTATTATGCCTGAGGTTTTTTTTTTCTTCTGTAAAATTAATTTTATTTTTTGAAGAGGTCTAATTTTAGTTCTAGACACAGTTTACATACTATGTCTTACGATGATACGCCGGTTTTTTCGTTTCTTTAGACATCGTTTATATTTTGCCGAACGTTTGATCGCATTTGTAGCCGTCACTCCCTTTGAAATGTATGGAAAGGGGTGGAAAATATTGTTGAACGATATACATATTTCACCAAGGTATAGTACCAATGATCTGTCTAGTCTAGATCTATACGCCAACAAAAGGGTTAATTATCAAGTCGGCATTTTAAGAGAGTAATAAATATTACGCGAATTTTATATTCTCGATTGTAAACAAAAGATTGACATTTGAATTAAATTTTCACACATACATACTATAACTTTATTTTTATTTTCTGATGCCCACTCTGGACTAACGCATGCAAATGGGTTGCTATGCTTTCTCTAAGAGTGCGAATCAACCAAGTGAACCACAGCGCGTGATATTCACTTTTAATTTGGGTGTGCATCGTGTTTAGTTTTTGTCTATAGGGGACAGTAGACATACAAATGTTGATTAAACCAACTTACCTGGAAAATATGACACCTGTTCACGATATAGCTTCCAAACTTCTAAATCTCGTGGATTTCTTATATACTCTCGTTTCCTATGAAGAAGCTGGTATTTTTCGGTAAAACAAGGGATAATGACGTTTTGCAAAAAATAATTCAACTCATCATACGTCTCTCGGCCACGCAAATATCTAAGAGGTAAAATTTAGTTGCCTATTTGGTTATTCATTTTATTTCCGAAAAAATGACATACTTAGGTATACTGTTGAATTGGTCGAGTGATAGACTGGCTTCGAAATCGCGAAAATGTAGTGTTATCGGTCTTATTTTCGAAACATACGGAGAATTTTTATATTCAGACAAATAAAGTCTGGGCGGCTCCAACTAAAAAAGAATTATTGAAAATGTTTCATTATTGAGGCATAGGTAAGCTGAGATAGAAAATGAAAATTGTATATATTGTGTTAATAAATTGCTCAACAGTTCCTTATTGAACCATACCCTCGAGATTAGTTAGCGATACGCTTTGTTCTTGGTCTAAGAGATTTTTTGTAGAAGAATTAGGTTCAACAGCATGCTAAGCCGAAAATTTACCCCAAAGGTAAATCACCACCCCACCTCACATCTCCTCCAACTTACAACTCCAAAAATATGCTTCTTATAGTATGGTGTTATTTAATCAATTTAATGTACTTACTGTGTTTAGAGAATTATGTGATTTCATTTCCGATAGTGGTGTCCTAAACTGCCGATCCGATGCAGCATTGATAGTGTTCTCCTTGCTTTGCATCTCGCCCATTATATGGAGCATAGCCATCTGCTGACGCCGCAGAATATCTATCAATTCATTGTGCTCCTTTTTCAGATTTTCTTCAAAACTCGTCAGTAAAGTATTGCAGCTGAATAACATTTGTGGAATATTGGGAAGCTTTTCTTCGATATCATTCAAATCGGAAGATATCTCACTACGTCGAAAGTGTAATGAAATATAATTCTTAAGTAGGCTGATTTTATCCAAGGTGTTTTTCATGGACTCTTCAAGAGAAGTGTTTATCAAATGATCGCCGGCCATGTTGCGAAAGAACTTTAAAAAATATTTTAAATTTAAATAAAAAAATATATTTTTTTTTAATTTCTAAGAAAATAAATTTTAATAAAACTTGTCTGAATATGTAGGGGAGTCTTCATGAGTCATCATATCGCAGAAGAAGAATAGTGTCACAACTGAAAAAAGTACGAATTTGGAGATAAGTACACAGGCAGATAGCCAAGGATGGCTACATGTTAAAATAAGTTTCACAATCTACATAAATCGTTCCCATAGAGCAAAAGTGTCACTATTCCTTTCTAACAAATCCACAGCTTTTGACAGTGGAACAATGTCACTTAGTCGAAAACATAAATACCTTGTCATGGTTTTTCAGCACTGTACCCGTGATCCTAATATTTCTTTGATTTTGTTTTTGTAATGTGATTAAGACTAAATGTCTTAAAATTTTAGGGTAAAATAAAAAGAATAACGGCTTTGGTTTTAAATGAAATTGTAACTTTTGTGTCAAACTGTTTTTTTTTGCCCAAATCTTTCTCTCTTGATTTGCCCTAACTCTAGTGGAGGCATGAAGCGTTGACGACGAGAGTAGTGTAGTTTCTCAACGTTTCAACGACAACTGAATTCGGAGTGTGGATACGATTGTCAGCCATTACTTCCTAGTCGCATATTCTTGTTTTTATTGTTCCATGAGAAGAACATTTCTCATCTTCTGCTGAATAATAAACGTGCGACGAACCATACCAAGTATTGAAAACTCGTTTCTCTATGAGTCTATATAACAGCACGACAAACGAAACGGCCCAAATTTTTCTAATTGTTCTTAAATATGCGCGAGAGTATTTCTTGTTTACAAAACAAAATTTACACATTTTGCCTGAATCGTGAAACGGGCATGTATGTCACTTTCCTTATTGCACAACTTAAAAAAAATACAGTTTCTGTTCTTTGTAGGAAAACATTCCAGTAAAATTTGTGTGGAAGTTGTTCTGTCCTGTACCCGATCGAAAAAAGCAGCTTACATACCAAAGAATTCAATATGAGAACCCCATTTACGTATTTTTTCTTAAAGATTGGGTGTGCGAGTGTCATGTGCGGTTACTAATGTATCTGCCTATAAAGTTAGAAAGCCACCCTTCTAATTTTTCAAGTTTCAGTTAAAAATTATTTTTTTTATTCACACAAAACACGTATATTGGAGGTCTCATCTCGTATAAAAATAACTATAGGTCGAGTATTGAATCCAGACCTCGAGATTTGTTAGCGATATCTTATTTAATCATATATTATTTTATTATATTTTATCATTAGTTTGTACGGCCTATAAGATTTTATCGAATATTCTTGAAAAGAGAATGAATCCGTACGTACGAATCATTGGCGAGTATCAGGGCGGCTTCAGACCTGGTCGCTCAACGAACGATCAGCTTTTCACAGTGAAGCTACTACTCCAAAAGTGCTGAGAATATAACATCGACGTATACCAAATCTTTGTCGACTTCAAGCAGGCATACGACGGTATCGATCGAAGTGTACTGTACAACATTATGCTGAATTTTGGTATCCCGGCAAAGTTAGTGCGACTCACGAGGATGACGATGACTAATACCGTCTCGCAGGTTAGAGTGCAGAACCGACTCACTGACCTATTTGAAACTCGTACTGGACTCAAGCAGGGCGACGGGCTGGTGCCGACGCTCTTCAACCTTGCTTTGGAGTATGTAATTCGAGCCATGAATATGGACAGCAGCGGAACGCTACTCGTCAAGTCGACTCAATTAGTAGCGTACGCCGACGACATCAACATCATGTCTCGAAGATTGGGTGATGCAGAAAGCCTTCTGCATAACCTCAATAACGCCGCAAAGGAAGTTGGACTACATATCAACGAAAGCAAAAGAAAGGCCATGATGCAAACAAGGACGACAGCAAATTCAAGCATCACAGTGTTAGCGTCGAGTATGTAGACAACTTCAACTTATTGGGTTGTAATTTATCAAAGGACGCCAACGAAACCGACGAAATTAAGCTACGGATAAAACTAGCCAATAAGACATATTTCTCGGTCCTCCCTATAATTAATTCGAAACTTGCGCACAGGAACACGTAGCTCCGCGTGTACAAAACAATCATCCGACCCGTGCTATGTTATGGCTGCGAAACATGGTCCCTCACCCAAGCCTCCGATTCGAACGAAAGGTCCTTCGGCGAATTTTCGGGGCCGTTGGCGAACGAGATCAATGGCGTATCCGGTACAACAAGTGCTGGGAATACAACATCGACGTATACCAAATATTTGTTGACTGCAAGCAGGCATACGACAGTATCGATCGAAGCGTACTGTACAACATTTTGCTGCATTTTGGAATACCGGCTAAGCTAGTGCGACTCATAAGGATGACGATGACTAATACCGTCTCGCAGGTCAGAGTTCAGAACAGACTCACTGACCTATTTGAAACTCGTACTGGACTCAAGCAAGGCGACGGGCTGGCGCCGACGCTCTTCAACCTGGCTCTGGAGTATGTGATTCGAGCCATGAATTTGGACAGCAGCGGAACGCTACTCATTAAATCGACTCAACTAGTAGCCTACGCCGACGACATCAACATCATATCTCGAAGATTGGGTGATGCAGAAAGCCTTCTGCATAATCTCAATAACGCCGCCAAAGAAGTTGGGCTACATATCAACGAGTCTAAAACCAAGGTCAAGATGCAATCAAAAACTAGAACGCCAGTAAATTCAAGCATCACAGTGGGGGACCTTAATATAGAATATTGACCCACTTACCTGGGTTGCAATTTGTCAAAAGACGCCAACGAAACAGATGAGATAAAGCGACGGATACAACTAGCTAATAAGTGTTACTTTGCGGTCCTCCAAATTATGAATTCGAAGCTGGTGCACAGGAACACGAAGCTCCACGTGTATAAAACCATCATCCGACCTGTGCTATGCTATGGCTGCGAGGCATGGACCCTAACTCAAAACTCTGAACACCTGTTGGACACATTCGAGCGAAAGGTTCTCCGAAGAATCTTCGGGGCCGTTCGTGAACGAGGTGAATGGCGCATCCGGTACAACCTTGAGTTGTATCAGCTGTATGATGAGCTACAAGTGTCGAAGATCGTGAAATTGCAGCGATTGCAATGGGTGGGTCATGTACAAAGGATGAACGACGATCGCATGCCCAAAAAGGTGATGAACGCGCAACGAGTGGACGGAGCCAGATTGCGTGGACGACCGAGAGCCCGATGGGAGCATTCTGTATGTGAGGACGCCCACCAGATGCTAGGCTTTCGGAATTGGAGGACAAGGTCGCGTGACCGCGACAATTGGAGGTTTTCAATCCAGGCGGCCAAGGCCCGACGTCGGGCTATCGTGCCATAAAGAAGAAGAAGAAGAAGGATCAAGAAAATGATCGACCGCGCTTTGAACAATGAAAAAGCTGGTTTTCGTGAGGGTTTTTCATGTAGCGATCATATCAACACCCTCCGAATTATAATTGAACAATCCGCTGAATGGAGATCCCCGTTACATCTATTGTTCATTGACTTCGAGAAGGCGTTTGACAGCGTTGACCGGGCTTATATATGGCAAGCCTTACGTAGGAGAGGCATACCAGAGAAACGTATTGCCATCATAAAGGAGTCATATAACTGAGCCCAATGTCACGTCTTGCACAAGGGCGAATTGTCTAGTCCTTTTGAGGTGAATAATGGAGTTAGTCAAGGCTGTATCTTATCACCAATACTGTTCCTTATTACCATCAACGACGTAGTCTGCGACGCTCTAGGCGACCATATGCCCCACTAGGGGTTAAAAGGAACCAGAGAGAGTGAATGATTCTTCTAGACTATTTATAATAGACTGCGGCATTATGTCACTCGTGTAGATGGCTGTATCATCGGCGAATTGTGCAATATTACATGATGGTATGCTTGGTATGTCACTGGTATAAATATTGTAACGAGTTGGACTCAAAGCTGATGCGGGACGCCCGCCGTTATTGGGTACATATTAGAAACTTCTGCATTAATATACATTACGGTTTGTTAGGAAGCTTTTTATGATCTTAATGAGTTCCAATGGAAAATTAAGAATAAGCAATTTATGTAATAGGCAATCATGCCAGACTCTATCAAAAACTTTTCCGATGTCCAGGGAGATTACGCCAGTTGAAAATTCACTATTAAATCCTTGTTTAATGTCTTTAGTTAGCCTTTTCAGTTGATTGTTTGTATTGTAACCAGTGCGGAATCCGCATTGATAATTTTGGATAATAGCGGTGATGGTTTACGTATTGAAGTGTGAATAAGTTTTCAAATATTTTTGATAAAACATTCAGAAGGCTGATTGGTGTATAGTTTTATGCTATTACAGGTTCTTTGTCAGGTTTTAATATTGGAATCACCGTCGCAGTTTTCCAGGATTCTGGGAAATATGAGAGCTTCATATACATGCGTTGTAAATATGAGTCAGGAATAGGTATGTGTTTTACAACAATTGGCTTAAGCTCGTTATCGCCAGGAGATTTGTTAGTTTTTAACCCTTTCATTATGCACTGGGTGTTCATAGGTCGGAAAAACAATTTAGGGTCAATTGTGGTGTTGTTAATTGTTGTAAAGCTCCTTCTTCTTCTTTTAGCGGTGCAGAAAGGTGTGAAACCTCTGTGCATCTATGTGGGTACGATTTATGGTTCGTCAATGTTTGTGTCCGTGAGGTCTAAGGGCAAAAACATAACTGCTGCGATAGGGTTTTCCCACAGCGATATAGGGGTAAGATCAGTGGGCGCAGCGGGGCATTGAAACAAATGACCCACATCATGAGGAGTACCATTGCAGTTTGGACAGATGTTTTGGATGTCCGGGTTTATGCGAGAAAGGTACGAATTAAGGCGTGAACAAAAGCCCGACCGAAGTTGAGCTAGTGTTACTCTAGTGGCTCTCGGGAGCCTAATCTCCTCAGGCGAAATTGGTGGTGGGCGCTCTGAGAGGACTCTATTCGCACCTAAACTCGCGATAGACCGATTCACTTCTTCAGTGTGGATCCCTGCAATGGCGGCTCGGTATGTAACTTCATCGTAAGGGTCCCGTTTGTATCCCTGAACCTCTCTCTCAAGGTCTCGTAAACCACGCCTGACATGTCGTGGTGGAGGAATTCGGTCCGTGAGATGATTATTGGGATGATCCTCACGGTAGCAACCAACAAGATACTGTTTTGAGAGTAGGAGATTGTGGTCACGTATTGGCATTAATTTTGTCCCCTGATGTAAGTGATCCTGGGCAGACATCAGAAGGCAACCTGTCGCGATGCGTAGAGCGGCATTTTGGCAGACCTGAACTTTGGACCAGTTTGTGTCACATAGACTATGTGTCCAAACTGGGGCTGCATAATCAGCGGCCGCTCGACCCACCGCTTAATAAGTAGCTAGCATGGTTTCTTTATCTTTGCCCCAGGTGCTACCAGCTAGAGCTTTTAGGATGTTGTTCCTACTGCGCATTTTTTCACAGACTGAAGCTGCATGATTCGCAGACGTCATCATGTTCTCTAGGTGAAGCCCGAGAATTTTGGGGTTTTTAACAGTAAGAACAGAATTTTTGCCAATACGTACATCCATCTCCCATGTGATGTCCTCCCACCAAGTGGTTAGAAAAGTCGCAGAGGATTTGGACGCAGAGATGGGGAGGTTTCGGCTTTGGAAAAATGACCGTAATCGTCCTAGATAGCGCATTTCATCCTTATCGTTCCCTGTGGCGAGTACGGTGCAATCGTCAGCATAGGAAATCACCTCGATTCCTTCAGGTGGTGTGGGAAGGCCGGACATGTAGATGTTAAACAGAGTGGGGGAGAGTACCCCTCCCTGTGGAACACCTAATTTGATTTTCGTAAGCTTAGAACGTTTGCCTCGAAACTCGGTGAAGGAGTGCCGACCAGCTAGATAATTGGCAATCCAACGAATCTCTTGTGCAGGAAGATGCATATTCAACAAGTTTGCTAAGAGCATTGAATGATTGACCTTATCGAATGCATTTGATAGGTCTATTGCCACCAGAATGGTTCTGTGACAACGACTGCGTTGATTTAGCCCACCACGAATGCGTGTAGTGAACGCATCGAGGGCAGTGGTGGTACTATGCATCTTCCTGAAGCCATGCTGGTTAGGTTCTAGCTTCGCATGTGCAACAAGAGTGGGGTGAATAAGGGCCTTCAGCGTCTTTGTGACAGGAGAAAGTATCGTAATGGGGCGGTAGGATTCCCCGAGATTTGCATTCTTCCCTGGCTTGAGACAGGAAACAATTCGACCTGTTTTCCAGATTTCAAGGATGGCAAGCGTGGACATCGACAAGTTAAAGGCGGCCGTGAGATACTGAATGGCTGGAAGGTCGAGATGTTTCAACATGGTCATCGAAATGCCATCTGGTCCGAGGGCCTTGGAGTTTTTAGCATTCTCGATGACTTTTTTAACCTGGTCCGCGGTAAAAAATGGTATGGTGCCAACATTCCGGCTGCGAATCCGTCTTCTAATTTTGCGCTTGAGGCAGTCAGACTTGGGATGTTCAATAAATTGTTTATTGAACAGGCTCGCACACTGAAGAGGATCGCAGGTTTTTGTGTTGCCAAATTCAATGGCGTTGGCGCCTCCACCTCTCTTGTTTATTCTATCAAACCTATATGTGCAATAATTAGGACAGTAATATTTTCTATTGGGTTTAAGCCATGTTTCGGGTTACTAGTATTACATCTAAATCGTTAATTACAGGTAATTTTGCAAAATGTTGGTGTTTGTTTATTTAACGACAATGTACTGGAATCCCTAGATGACACTGGACGTGTAGTATTTGCCGAAGTAGAAGCTGACACAGCTGCATACTTTCTGATTTATTGTATACGAGCTCCTGAAAATCCACTTGGATTTCATTCGATACGGTACGAAGTAATAGGGTTTGATGCAACTACACTGACTATTGCGTGGATACAAGCAATACAAATGACGTGTAAAGGACCGTGAGCAATGAATTTTGATCCGACACATAATCAGCTCTCCCAATTTGTCGTTTTGCTCTATCATTCATAACGATTGTTGATAAGGAGACCTATACACATTAGAACTCCTTTTAAAGGGATTTTGCTCTCGACAGCTTTTCCTACACGAGTTGCTTGTTTCGCCATTGCCATCGTCTGTGGTCGATGGATAGCGACGACAGGAAGCACACTTTGCTGATTTTAAAGTCGTCCTCACTAATCTCCGATGCCCTGTATCGTAAGTCAGGTTTTCGCCTTCTATGTTTTTGTTACTCAGTCTAAATAAAAACGGGTTCGATACTTCCCAGAGTTCGCTTACTAACGATCAAGTCTCTCTAGCACGAATACGCTCTATGGAGGTGGGAGGTTGTTGATGTGGTGACGACAAGAAGTCCTGGTTTTTCTGATAGACACAACTTTCGTCACCCGAGCAATTATGCATAAAGATATGTTTGGACGAAAGTTCCTCTGCCAACACGTGTAAGGAGTGTTTAGGACAAAAAATGATGCAACAAATAATGGTAATAGCAATACCACAATCAAACAGGCATTAAGGAGGACTTAGTAATATCCACCACGATTTGCCATAGAATCATTAGGAAGACTGTGTTCAATGTTGACGAAAACTCTTCGAGTGCGAGCGTTATAGATTAAAAGGAATAGTTTACCTTGAAACTTATTTCTTGTATTCGTTTGAATGAAAATGCGAATCTTAATACCGTCGTGTCGTTATATCCACTTGTTGGCTGAAAACGAAACTAGTTTGATGTGCAAGGAATTATAAAATATAAACGAATGGTATACATTACTACTCAGCAACTGAATATTTCGAAAATTTATATAATGACAACAATTCTTATCGTTAAAAAATTTCTTTAAATGTAAACTTTTTGAAGAAAATAGCACCCAACTGACAACTAACGTCATTTCTTCAAAATCAAATCAACTTGTCAGTTGATGTGTACAGTATCAAAGAAAACTGAGAAACCCCAAAAGCAGACATTGGTTTTTCATTTGATATGTAGATGGCACTGTTTACCGGCAAAATTGATCAAATATTGCGTCAGAAAGCAATTGAATCTTAGAAAATTAACTAGATTTTTATAAAATATTAAAAGTGATGCTGCTCCTGTAATTATAAAAGCGAAATATACAAATATTCAACTAAAAAAATTATTTTCATCTGGCAGCTCGTCTTTCGTCAAGTTTCAACACATCGGGCTACCCTAGCGAGTGACTCGAGCGCCGCCGTACGGCGTCATCTTTCTTTTCGTCTAAAAAGTCACGGAGACAAGATGGGTTTCGCTAATCTTTGGTACTCGCATCCCCGTAAATACGGACAAGGTTCCCGCTGCTGGTAAATTTCAACTTCCAACTTTTACCTCTATCAAGTGTTAGTTTGATTTCCATAATTTTCTTTAGTTCTCGTCGCGAATTATGGAGAAAATTGCTCCCGGGCGGCACGACACTCGTCACCACGTGTGTGAATTGATGTCATGGCGCCAGGGATAACTTCACATTTTGCATACGAATTCCATTTTTTTCTTAATTAAGCCCCTTGTTGAGTGCGGGAAGTGTGTACATTTTACATTTTCTATAATAAAAGGTGGCCAGAACAAATGTTTCCTATCACTCCACGGAATTGTTGCGTGCATTGACTATACGCTCTGATTCCACTAAATGGAAATTACATTTTTAGTAGAAACTAGTTGCATCCTTAAATGTATTTCAAGTTTCATTTCATTAACTAGTTCCTTTTTATGCGTTACAGCCGTTCGTGCTCAAACCGACACGGTCTCATCCGCAAATATGGGCTGAACATTTGCCGTCAGTGCTTCAGGGAGTACGCCAACGACATTGGATTCAAGAAGGTACCGAGAATCTTTCTATTTCAAACATACCCAATCCTAACCTAAATATTTTCTCATTTGCAGCTCGATTAAGATGATTTTCAGACCGGGTTACGATGTGCAAGAGGAGAGGCATTCCGTGGGTAGCGACGTTGCTACCATGTCCAACTGTGTAAACATTCGTTGTTTACTTGTTCAAAACAACTCGGTTTAATAAATTCATATTTATTACCAAAGAAACTTACTTTCACTGAATTGCCAGCAATTACATGCATTGAAAGATACTCTTGCAGATTTTCGACAAAATCGCCTTGCTCAGTGAAGGAAGTGTCAAATTATTTTCACTTTCAATACGAGAATGGCTAGAAAAATGTTTCTTATCACTCCACGGAATTGCTGTGCAAACTGCTATGCACTTCGATTCCACTAAATGGAAACAACAAAATCCAGGAAATTGTGCTTATCTGGTTTTTATGTACCAAAACTTTTTAAAGTGCACCGGACCTTCACTTGACATACGACATATCGCATTTAATAATTTAGAAAACTAGTGTGCCATTTGTTTTATTTGGGAGATTGAAATACAATTTGATTTTCTTACGACAATGGGCTATAAAAACGTTTCTTATCACTCCACGGAATTGCTGCGTAAGTACCAATGCGCTTTGATTCCACTAACGGGAAGCTACAGTTAAGAATTATGTATGTAAGCATAAGAAAATGCAGTGTCTGAAAACAACACCGAAAAGATAAACTTATTGCTAACTAAGAAGCATGTAAGTATCTTAAAATCATCTTTACGTCTGAAAATTGCCTAAAGACAGCACCGGTATGATAAATTTCAGGTAGCTCAAATATACCTCGTCTTTTGGACAGTGAACATCGATTTCACATTTCCTTTAAGCATGAGGTTAAAGAAAATGCTTCTTATCACTCCACGGAATTGTTGCGTTAAATACTAATGCGCTTTGATTCCACTAAAGGGAAGCGACATTTATATTCTAAATGAAGGAATGAAATGGGAACAACTGCAATTAATCATGAATGTAGGTACAAATGCATTTTGAACCGAAATATTTTGGACGGATAAATCTACATGAATTCCAACATGTTTTTTCTTAGCAGAATTCGGTTAAATGAAATTGCAGGGTGGCTATGAGATTCAGAGTACTCAGACCATGGACCTGCTTGCTATACTCCAGCGGGGCTTTGAATTTTTGTTCCATGCATGCATCGTTGATGCATTTGTGATGGGAAGTTCTTACCATATTAGATTACCTTGCCGAGCGATCACAATCTCCTACTCTCTTAAAACAGTATCTTGTTGGTTGCTACCGTGAGGATCATCCCAATAATCATCTCATGGACCGAATTCCTCCACCACGACATGTCAGGCGTGGTTTACGAGACCTTGAGAGAGAGGTTCAGGGATACAAACGGGACCCTTACGATGAAGTTACATACCGAGCCGCCATTGCAGCGATCCACACTGAAGAAGTGAATCGGTCTATCGCGAGTTTAGGTGCGAATAGAGTCCTCTCAGAGCGCCCACCACCAATTTCGCCTGAGGAGATTAGGCTCCCGAGAGCCACTAGAGTAACACTAGCTCAACTTCGGTCGGGCTTTTGTTCACGCCTTAATTCGTACCTTTCTCGCATAAACCCGGACATCCAAAACATCTGTCCAAACTGCAATGGTACTCCTCATGATGTGGGTCACTTGTTTCAATGCCCCGCTGCGCCCACTGATCTTACCCCTATATCGCTGTGGGAAAATCCTATCGCAGCAGTTATGTTTTTGTCCTTAGACCTCACGGATACAAACATTGACGAACCATAAATCGTACCCACATAGATACACAGAGGTTTCACACCTTTCTGCACCGCTACAAGAAGAAGAACGAATAGCCTACATACTGAATTCTTGAGAAAGTAATGTGATAGAAGCATTAAATTTATAATCGCTTCTTTCAGCACCTTATATGAATTGAATTTTTAACCGAACTGACTATACCAGGCACTGGCTCCTATAGCGGTTTGATGAGATCAACATCAGATTACTTTTTTACTAGTTATCCTAGCTCCGTCCATAGAAACAGCTGCTTCCCGACAATGGATTGGCTGCTTATCTAGAAAAATTTAATTTTGTGGCTTCCATCGAATAAGGGAACTACTCCACTTTCTGCATGGGTGAGGTTACGAAACAAAATTTCGGCTATATTTTTCCAACTACTGCCGCAAGGTTGGTTACCCGACGAACGGGACAACTAAGACAAATGCGGCAGAATTCAGGAGCTAAACAAGTCAACACCTTCAAAAGAGAATGGAATGAGCATCTGGAAAGCTGCGACCTCTCGAATGGTGTAAGCAAAATTTGGGCTACGGTCCGCGCCCTGCCTCATTCAACTAAAGGCAAGGGCAGTGTAGCCATCAGATTCGTTGAGAAAACCACCGCAAAAACGAAACTGCGAGCTTTTTCAATAAGTAATGTATTGAACACCCCCAAGACCAAAATGCTCAACTGCAAAATAAATAGGATTCGCGACCGAGCGGTTGACATCATCCCCACCTATACAGCGGACCAAGTTTCAGCAGCTCTCAAGAATGCCAAAAACTCAAAAAACATCTAGATCTTGTGGCCATCGAATATCTAACGCTGGCTTTCAACTTGTCGATATTCACGATTGTAATCCCTGAATTCCGGAAAAAAAGGGGAATCACCCTCCTTCTCAAACCCGGTAAAAGCTCGAAACTCGCCAAATCCTATCGTCCAATCACAATTTTATCACCCGTTGCAAAGACATTCGAAGCACTCATCCACCCCACCCTTTTATCACATGCTGAGCTAGCTTCTCACCAGCATGGTTTCTGGAAGATTACCACAACAGCTCTGAATTTGATGACCCATCACATCCATATGGGCCTCACCCAGAAACAGCCCTGTAACAAAACCGTCCTAGTGGCCAAAGCATATGAAAATTAAGCAGGGTAGCATACTCTTTCCTACATTGTTCAACATCTACCTGGTGAGCGTTCCAACACCCCGGAATGTATCGGAATTTCCTATGCGGACGATAGCACCGTAATCAAAACGGGGAATGATTTAAATGGTATGTGTGCTCGACTGAATGACTATTTTGAGAAACTTGTGGAGTTTTTCAGTATCCGCAACCTAGTCATATCGCCGTCTAAATGCACTGCAACACTTCTGACCACCTAGACGCAGGAATTTTCTGAGAAGCTTAGGATCCGTACTGGTGATGACATGATGACGACGTTGTTCCAACCCCAAGATCCTTGGGTGTCTATCTAGACAGCATGACGAAGTCGAAAAACCACGTCAAAGACGTAGTTGCCAAAATGCACTGTAGAAACAACGTCCTAAAGGCACTGGCCGGGAGCAAGGACACGGAAACTATGTTGGTCACCTACAAAGCGATAGGTAGAGCAATTCCCAGCTATGCAGCACCGGTTTGGTCACAAACTGGAATAAGATCCAGGCATGCCAGAACGCTGCTCTACGTATCGCTACAGGTTGTCACCTTATGTCGTCCCAAGATCATCTTCATCAAGAAATCAGCATGTTACCAGTGCGTGATCACAATCTCCTCCTGTCTTTACAATATCTGGTCAGTTGCTATCGAGAGGATCACCCAAACCATCATCTCATGGACACTACTCCCCCTCCACGACATGTTAGGAGTGGAATCAGAGATCTTGAGAGAGACGTCCAGAGATACAAACGGGTACCTCATGTCATGATATATTTGATGACACAGCGTACCATGCGGCCATCGCAGATATTCACACAACCGTTGTGAATCGGTCAATAGGGAGATTAGGTACGAATAGAGTCCTCACAGCGCCCCCACCGCCTATATCGCCTGAGGAGACTAGCCCATTCCAACCGATCTGGGATGTGAATGGCGAATTTCCTGCCGAAGCGCAGTTTCGTGGTCATATAATCTGATACCGAGCAGATTGATAGGGCAGGAAATTGTTGCAGGATGCGCATATCTTCGATCGCTGGTACAGGTATCATACTATACATGTTTTTTAAAGACGCTAAGGGCTGCCCTTATGAAAAGTACGCAGTGGCGTGATACCCCAGATTACCTCCAGGACTGGAGTTGAAGAGGTACTAAAAGCATAAAGTAAGAAATTGGAATAGAGATGGAACTCCATATAACATTAAAACCTACTGAACAGCATTTTACCTTTGAGTGTGTGCTGTGTGTAACGTGTATATACACGAAGATATCTTCCTGTATGTACACGTTACATACAGCACCCACTCAAAGGTAAAATGTTGTTCAGTAGGTTTTAATGTTATATGGAGTTCCATCTCTATTCTAATTTCTTACTTTATGCTATAAGCACCTGTAATACTGATATTTGTTACACGAGTTACGAGATCTTCCTATAATGTTAAGGTCTCACACTCCCTCATTCAATACGAGACACCGCACGTTTTGTCATATGTCATAAATTGCGACAAGTCAACGCGCGCGCCTTAAGGTTTGTGTTCGTAGAGACGACTCATGGGATCAGCGATCGAAGTGAAACCACCGGTTTTGAGCACTATATGGGTATATTTTCTATACAGACATATTCCTTTAGTCCATAGTCGATACTAGGAAACTAGAACCATTAAAAAAATATTTAAATACGGCTCGAAATTGGATGCAAAACTACGATCGCTGAGCGATGATCCCATGAGTCGTCTCTACGAACACAAACCTTTACTTGGAATATTTCCTAAGTGGCTACTTAATTTAGCCTATCATCGAATATAATGCCATGCCATTTAAGCTCTTGAGGAAAGGTGGGAGGAAGCCCTCTTAAATGAATTGGTTCAAATACCGGATCAAGTTTCCTTGAAAATGGCACCAAAACAGTTTTGTGTGGGTTGTTGTTGTATTGGCGGCACAGACAGGAAACGTTTAGTTCAAGTTGCATAATAGTTATTCGAAAATGGTGGGCATTCCGTCTTCAAGGTATACTAAGGATGTTGCGGATATCCGCACCGCAACTGCGGATAATCCGCATCAAATTCTACATCCGCATCCTCATGTTGACATCCGCAATCCGCATTTTTGTACGCGGGTATGATGCGGATATCAATAAAAAACAAATTTCCCATCTAATCAATTGGACAAATTGCGCAAAGAAAACTGCCGAAAGATCTAAAAACAACCCAAATATACAATCATACTCAAATCTCGATGCCGCATTCTAAAGTTTATGTCCTTGAATAGTACGTGCATAGTGAATCGCCAAGTCCAAGTGTGCATTTATTGGTGTTCCTGCCAGGTGAACGTAAATGTAAGGAAAGGCTTTCCACTATGACACTGCAAATTCCAAGAAACTAATGATGTCTAGCACTCAAAAAGATTGCACATTATGCTGAGCTGGCCCTTCCTTGTACTTTTACTTCTAAATAAATAACAGGCGCGACAATCCAGCATTGGACTAAGGCCGCAGGATGTGTTAGTGACATCCTATTTCCAAGATCTTATCTGCTTTTTTTTGTTGAGGTAATGAGATCACCATCACGCTCAGCAGTGTTATTTATCCCCATAAATGGGTACTCGTTTAACATCTGAGTGAGATCATAGTCCGTCACAAGCTCGTGAGTTCGAAAAACACCATGGCTCACGGTGAGATTCGAACTCATGACCCTGTGCACCGAAGGCGCGCGCACTAACCACTAGACCAGCCAGACTACAACATGTCGAATATTCCTGAAAACTGAATAGTATCTGATTTTCGGTATTAGTAAAATTAGAAAAAATCCTTTCATATATATTTTGTAACTAATCCGCATTTGCAAATTTTATGACATCCGCATCCGCAAATTTACATTTTCATTGATCCGCATCCGCATCCCTAATTTATACGCGATAAATAGGAGTTGAGTCGCGGGCACCAACCGGATCGGAGCTGAGCTAAGGTGGTACGGGTAGCTCTCGGTAGTTGCTCTTCATCAAGACATGGCTGGAGGTTTGGTGCCAAGTACACGATTATTTGCGAGACTTTGAGTAGCTTTAAGAACGTATTGTGTGTGTAAGTCTGCAATCGCCGCCTTGTAGTCGGAGTTATCGAAGGGAACCTTTTTGTATCGTTGGACTTCGCGCTCTTTGTCTCTGATCGAGCGTCTGATTCGTCGTGGCGGAGGTGTTTTGTCCAAAAGTTAATTGTTCGGGTGACTAGTTCGATAACATCCGACTAGATATTGTATTGCTTAGTAAGAAGTTCATTATGGCTTCTAAAAGTCATCATCTTGTCTCCGGATGCAGATGATCCACTGAGGACATCTTAACACAGCCGGTGATGGTGCGAAGTGCCATGTTTTGACAGGTTTGTATATGCCCCCCCTCCCCCCAATTTGTGTTGCTGAGACCATTTGTCCACGTCGGTGCTGCATAGTTGACTACGGGGCGACGACCGATGGCTTTATAGGTAGCCAAAAGTGTTTCTTTATCAATGCCCCAAGTACTACCGGCAAGAGCTTTAAGTACATATTTTGTTTCTGCTCCTGAGTTTAGAGCAGATGTTCTCAGCGTGGGTGTTAAATTTGCCGGAGTTGCCTATCGTGACACCAAGGATCTTGGGAGTCCGAATCGTGCTGTTGCGGATAGCTCTGGTAATTTTGCGCTTGAGCTTATCTTTTTGGGGATGTTCGACGAATTGTTGGTTAAAATTGTGAGCGCATTTGTCGTCGTTGTTGTAGGTGTTAACCGAACTTTATGGCTACCTTACCTTTGGGTTTTGTAGGATTTGATAGAGCACGCACCGTTCTCCAAAGGTTACTTACGCCGGATTTTAAGTGGAAGGTTTTTAAATGTGAATTCCATAGCTGTCTCCTATGGTCGTTGACTTGCTGAGTTATAGCCTTGTTAAGATCGCCGATGCGAGGATCATTTGGTCTACTGTTCGGAGTATATCTCTCGTTCTTGCCAATTCTGCAGCAGAGGAAGTGTGGTCTCATGATAGGAATGCGGCCCGCTGGATATATCTTTTGGCTGCATTCGAGATAATCCGTCTCAAGTTTTTTTTTCAGCAGTACTTACGTCAGTGGAGGTTGCAAGGGCAGAGAACGCTTTGTTGGTGTAGGTTTGGAAGGCAATCCAATCGGCTTTGCTGAAGTTTGTGTATGTTTTCTTCTCTGTGTACGTAAACTGGGACGGTTTATAAATCGTGAGGACAATTGGCAAATGGTCTGAAGAGAAAGTGATGAAAGGTTCCCATGTAATCTGTTTATGAGCCCTGGGCTGGCAATGGATATATCAGGCGAGCCTCTGCATGATCCAGTAATGCGGGTTGGTGAGTCGTCGTTCATCGGACAGAAATCGGATTCATCTAGTTGGTTCGCGATGTGGTTGCCTCTGGTTTCTGTGCCATAAATCATGATTGAGCATTGCCCGGTGAGTAGGGGGGAAATGTTGGCCTGGAAACCAGTGGGACAACTTGATGCTGGTGGTATATAGATATTGAGAATATCTATATATGTATATCAACATTTTCCGACCTGATGGATATCGCTTGTAGTTCAGTGGTGGTATCGGCGGCAGTGATATCGATTAATGAGTATGGCAACGAATTATGTATCAAGAAGGCTAAGCCTCCTCCTGGGCCGGTGGGTCGATCACGTCGGATGATGTTGAAGTCTCCGTAGGAATTGAGCGATGAATCGGCATTTAATTTAGTTTCTTGAACTGCAGCAACTAGGATGTGATGTCTGTCCATGCAGCCAATGATCTCAACAACTTTGTTTTGTATATCATTACAATTTAATTGAACAATCTTTGTGGTGGAGTACTTTGCAACTGGCTGTGCTGGTGCTGGTGTGAGAGTGTGTCGTGGTGCTGTGTGTTGTGCAGAGACTGTGGGGGTGACAGGTGACGGTTGTTGGCCCTGATTTGTGAGTTGTTGGGAGGCCGATGAAGACTGCTGGCCAAAGATTCTGCAATTTGGTGCTATAAAGGTGCTAATCGTTGTTGTTGATCGTAAATCCGCATTGTTGAGCCCAGAACAATTTTTACCATTCCATACAGCACGAGCACTGCACTGTACTTAAGAGTAAATCCTCTTACCACAGACGCAGCACATCCATGGACCAGGATTTATTTCGATGCCGGCGCGTATGAGTAGGATTTGGAGCAACTGGGCCGGAATGGGTTGTTCCGATAGCATAAAAACGATGTAATGCAACTTGCATGTGTGGAGGGGGGTGTGCGGCTCTTGGCCATGCATAAAATGCATGGGTGGTTCCGGGGCGAAGGAGCCTTTTGTGGTTTTGTGTGGGTCAGTATTGAGCCCGGTTTCAGTGCACCATCTTTTTGACTAAGACTAGGACAGAGGTGATCATATCAGTAATGACGGACTCGAATTTGCCCCTGACGACAATTGTGATATCGTCAGCGTATCCAATTGCACAGAACCCGTGAGCAGCGAGCGTAGTTCGTCTACCAAGTTAAATTAGTTTAAGTATAGGGACCACCTGTCACACTTAGACCAAAATTGTTCCATTGTGATACCACCGAGTTTTAGAAACTTAAATATTAATGACATATCTTAAAACCAACTCTTGTTGGCAATATAAACCATTTCTCAGTCAAGTTCATAACTTTGGAACATCAAATTCGTAACTATGGAACATCAAATTCGTAACTATGGAAAATCAAATTCGTAACTATGGAACATCAAACTCGTATGTGATTTATTAGGTCTATATTTTCCATCGTTTTAAATTTTATTTTAATTATATATGTGTACGATATACAAATACATATATATATGGATATATATATATTCTAATAGAATTTCCTCAACAACTGTTTTCATCGGAAAATGAAATATTTCCTATTTCGCAGTAGCTAGAAGATTTAAATCGCTAAAGGTAATTAATCAAACATAATATATTTTCTAATTAAATTCTCATTTTTTTGATTATAACCCTATTATCTAAACTAAAATACTATTTATTATTACGACGAACACTTGAAAATAGAATAGAATTAACGATCAACATCCTTCGAGCGAATTAGTTGTTATACCTTGAAATATATTTATTCTTCGTTTAATCGTATGGTCGTTATGTAAGTCTGAAATTCAGATAAATTAGCCATCACAATTCCTTTGCAAAAAGGTTGCTTACCGTATAATTATAGATATTAAAACTAATGGACCTTCTCTTCCCCAGCGGCTAGTCACAAAATGGACAACATTTCCTTGACTGAACTTTCGCAGTCCGCAGCAGTACCCCATTTACTCCCTCGGCAATAAGTTCGGTTAGAACAAAATCTTTCGAGACATCGGCCATTATACTTCGAACGATGCTTTTTACATTCGAGAAGATTTTCCGGGCTGGATTTAACATCGGCGAGTTTGATGGTAAACATTTGACGCGCCGCTGATTTTGTTCCAAAATTTCTCTAACTTCGGCGCTTTTCTGGGTTGCTGCGTTATCCATAATAATTAGAGCACCTGTCCATGAAGAATCCACTTTTTCCACCAATCCTCGTAAAAAGTCGCAAAATTCTTCCAAAGTACTCATGGAAGCAGGTTGAATTTTACTATAAAGGATACCATCTTCGGTCAAGGCAATTAATAGGCACACGTTCCTTAACTAAGGGAGCCTTCGATCTCGATCGAGTCGCTGACTTTGATCGGGACTGTTTTCGTGGAATGTGGAGTTTAAATCCGCACTCATCAATAAAAATCATTTTTGGATGATTTTCGTCTAATATTTTGGTCAAACCACTCGCGTAATTTTGACGTGCCTCTACAGTGAATTAACACTTGTTGCCTCTGATGATGGCAGCTTCAAAGTAATCCGGAGCGATCGCAGTGTGTTATTAATTGTTTTTGTGCATATGTTATAATATAACCCATGCCTGCAAGTTGACGCTTGATAAGCGTAAGTGATATGGAAGGGTCCATCTCCACACACTTTTCAATTTCACTAAGCATACTTGGTGTAACTTTAATATTGCGCGCTCCACCTCGCTGCTTCCTTTTTCGAATATTCTCGCTGTTAGAATTATTATATTTTTTTTATTATGGTTGCGGCTGTCGTGTATTTCATTTTGGCCCCAGCAGCGGCGTCTTTAATAGAGGGTCCATCTTCGATTAATTTGATAAGGAACTCTTTTTGGGCGTCACTTACGTAATTGTATCGACCTCTTGTTTTTCGTACCTTTCTTCTTTTTTAAGGCGGTTGAGACACAGTCGGTGCTTCTCGCATTGGTTTTTTACGTCGTTGACCATCCACGGGTTCGCAAACACTGCTTTCGCTCCCCTGCTCGCCGCTCAGTGGTACATAGTTATCATCTGCAAATCAAATATGTAAACTTAGCTAAAAACAGCTATCGAGGTAACTGATGATGATGATGATGATATCATTGTAGTTAAGTTTCGATTTCATAAGATAACCGAAGATTTAATTAACATTTTGTTACTGAAATACAGGGCTTACCAAAAACTGGATGGGTTACCTAAAACACATTATACAAGGGTCAAAACGGTACCTGACAACGTGTTATTTGTTGGGCCGGTTTTCAGTGTTTACTGAGATATTTGGCTTTTCGCGTTTTTTCACGTAAATTGTGGCCTGATATTTTAAATAAAGCAATTACTTCTTATTCAATCACTATCGGCAATTTTTTGGTCAGCAATAACCAAACTTCACAAATACATATTAATTAAAATTCAAGACAATTGTCTTGAATTGATAAGGTAGAATTTTTATTAAAATTAATTTTGAATGCATTATTAATAAAAAAATGGAAAACAAAAAAAATCTAATAAATATCTAATCGTATATCTCAGTAACCAACGAAAATGAGACTGACATGTACACCGAGAAAAAGGGTTAATTTTTTTTCTAAAGTGAAGTATAGTGTGCGAAATAATTCAACTGACCAACTATATTTTCTTTCGTAAAAACACAAATTTGCGGATACTTTCAAGTTTTTATTTTTTTTGTTATATGTATACATAAAATTTAGACTAAAAATTAAACATAAAAAGATTTCAGCGATTAACGCAAACATTTTTAAAAATTAAAACAATATTTTTCGGAACGAAATAAGTGAATAGTATAAGTGATCATTTTCACTTTCCGAACGAAATAAATGAACTAATCATTAAAAAATGAACATTTTATTCTCTTGATCTGTATTTTTAATTAAATTGTGGTTAGAGGGGAGCTCCTTTGGAGTTAAGAACCATAACCTTTCTTTGTGGCATCGAATTGATTAGATTTTGAAGAATGGACAGATCTAAATTTGCCCACTCTGTCACAATAGACTCTTTCAATTTCGTAAGAGTATCAAACTGTCTTCCATTTTTATAAACCTTGCTGGAAAGGATGCCCCAAATATTTTCAATTGGATTAAGGTCCGGACTCTTAGCAGGCCACGTCAAAACCGGTATATCTCGCTCTTCGAAAAACTGTTTTGTGCGTTTGGATACATGTATTGGAGCGTTATCCTGCTGAAAGGTCCAGGATTCCTCAAAATGAGTTTCTGCGAAGTCAATAAGAACTCCGTCTAAAAGTTCTACATATTTTTCGGAGTTCATACGATGATTTATGAAACATATTGGACTCTTTCCTTTGAAGCCAAATGAAGCCCAAACCATCAGCGAACCTCCTCCGAAATTACGTGATACTTTTACTTGTTTTGGACTCCTGATATCTCTATAATAATATCGATACCCATCCGGCCCGTCCAAATTGAACTTTTTCTCGTCACTGAAGATTATATTTCGCCACTCCAAGTCCCAGAATTTGTGTATCTCTGCAAAATGCACCCTATCAGCTTTATGCCTAGGCAGTAACTGACATTTAACGGCTCTTTTTTCATATGACACAAATGGATCCGCACTTAAAATTTGTTGCACGCGACGTTTTGAAACTGGGAGAGCCAATTCTTGGCAAATTTGAGCAGCGCTTTTGTTTTCTTTGACTGTTAGCGTTTTTATTCGTCGTTTATCGCGATTTTTCACTAGTGGCGGGCGACCACTACGAGGTTTTTTTTCCCATGGTTCGCCGGATCCTTTAAAAACTTTTGCACTGTAAAGTAGCTTCTCCCTATTTTCGCAGCAATTTTTCGCAGAGGCATCCCTGTTTCGCGAAATGTTGAGATTTTAACTCGATCTTCATCGGAGAGGTAACGGCTTTGAGAATTATGAAAAATTTAAAACCTTATACTGCAAATTTCAAATGAAAACTCACTTCTTTGTAATTCGTTTCTCGATAAATAAAAATCCTGCTATAATTTACCTCCTATCGCAACTGCGTCACACGAAACAATAAATTGATAAGTTCAATTATTTCGTTCTGGAAACTGAATTGCGAGAGCTTCTAGGTAAAAGTAACGGGACCTGATTGCGTATCGCCTTTAATGTTTTCATCATAAGCAAAATAAGTATTTTAGAAGGTCATAGAAGTTAGAAGGAGTTATAGAAACGAATAACTGAGCTGTAGTAGCAGATGATATACTTGATCAGGTCATTTATTTCGTGCACTTTATAGTTAATTCAAATAAGGATAGTTCCACTAAAGAAACAGTCAGTCCCACTAAATTTCACAGCTGGAAATACTATTCAATTTGATCATTTAACCACGCAAGATTAGAAAAAAAAATGTTGGTGAGTTCTTCCACTAAAGTTGTTGATTGAGTATAAAATGTAACTACAAGAAATCGTTGATATTTCTGTGAGGCAGTTAAACTTTCTTTCAAAACAAATCATATTGTTTAATTCGACGTCGAATATACAAAAATTAATTGAACTCAATTAATTAGTTCTCAAATTTAGTAGATGTTTTAACTAATAGGGAATACTGACCTGAGCCGCTACTGAAGTCTGTTCCAGATCCAATATTGATGATCGACATTTTTCAAACGTAATACAGTCTGCGGGAAAGACAAACTAAAATCAATAAATACTTATAAGGAAAGTCGTCAATACATAATGTAACTGTAACTTCCTAAATACATCATAATTACTTATTGTTATTACACCTGTATACAATACTTACTTATACTTTTACTAATGGAAGTCCTTCAGCATGTTGATGTACGTCGAAAATTTCCAAATAGCAATAAACACTTTTTATTAAGTTCGTAAACTTTTTTTGCTCACTTGAAGTTGATAGTAGTACTGGCATTCAATAAGAAAATAAACAAGAAAAATCTAAGATTTTGTACAGTTATAAGTTCTAATCTTGATTGCCAGGTAAATAAAAGTGTAATACGAGTAGATTATCCACACAATAAAATTACCTTGAGCCAAGAAATCTATTCCGTTTCTCGACCAGGCATTAACACTTCGTCATCGAAACTTCGACAGAAGTCATGATCAGGAATTCGTGCGATCCGATAGGAAAGTGCCGTTACATTGTTACAATAAAATGTAAAATGGTTTATCTAGCCGCGTTAATCCATGACTCAATTAACCTTGTGGTATGCATGCACTACTGTTAGATCACTAGCACTAGCCCAGTGCATTACAGCCATCTCTTGCTTGTTTACACGAAGCAATTGGCATTTTGAGGATACTGCGGCCACATTTCGAGCGAAACGATGCGCATTGTAGTTCCCTTCAAATCCACTATGGCTAAGTATCCAGTCGATAACGATGATTAAAAAGTGGCTCAACATTTTGATGTAATCAGGACTAATTCAAGACCATAGGAATCATAATAAAGGTAATACCACCTTGTGAGCAGCACTTGATGTTACTGGTGTGACTACGTAGTGGGGATTGAATATCCCTGCTGGCATCCATCTCGAGACTTTTCTTCGTCTTCGTACACTGGGAAGCAAACAAGCGCAATAACTTATCCTTGATTACCTGTTAGATCTATGGAAATGAAGTGGGCTAGGGGCAGAAAGTTGACATGATTGTCAACCACAAGCGCTAAGGTTGATTTTGTGACGAAGGACCTACGCAGGTATAGGCACTGCGACCATGTTGCAAGCACTATCTATTTCCTATCCGCACATGTACGGAAATGTTGGATCACGCCGAGATTCGATCTCCGGACATCTAGATTACTAGCATCGTAGAGTGTGACTGAACCAAGTGAGCCACAGAGCGTGTCAGAGCATTGACTACTCCAAAAGAATTCTACTGACATGATGAAGGCTAAAATACTTTTTTCGGGGGTGCTCTTTACGAAAGCCAACGGCAATATCTTCAAGAAGCAGGCGCCTTGGTCGAGCTACCACCGGACATACGCAAATTATATGTTTGGTGAACTCCATATTCTCAGACATAGCCGGCAGTCTATATCAGTGGACAGGCATGTTTTGTTAAAGAGATACTGACATATTTTCCATCAGCTCTTTGGATGGTCGCAATCCTGAAAGAGTATTGATGTAGTGTTTCGTTGTTCGACTCATCCACGAGTTAGTATTCCCCCAACTTACCACTGAAACGATAAAGTCAGAAAGTCTATTGACGAACCGTATCTAGCAAGTTGATTTGCAGCTTCATTTACCACAATATGGGCCGGCACCCGATAAAAAGTAACATGATAAACGTCTGAAAGATTGTGAAGAGTATCAAAACGCAACTGTTGATCAGTATACCACATGAATCTAATAAAGTCAGACGCTAAGTTACCATCATTCCATTTCACGCGATGTGAAACCCTCGCAAGGTGAAAACAACTCAAGTGTTTTTCCAGTAAATCTCGTTCGTCAAATGCGCTCAAAGTTGCAGCTCATAGTAATAAACACATTACTGTAATCTGGAGTTATCCCAATGTGGGAATATTTTCTTCAAAATATCAGGCTAGGGACTTTGTCGTTTTACTGTCAGTTACAGTTAAGACTAACCCGTTCAGCCCAAGTGCCAATACCCAAAGATCTGATGAAAAATACACATCATGGGGCAGTGGCGTAACGTTTCCGAAATTTATTGTGTTCGAAATTGGAATGGGGGTCCCTTATCTTCGATTTTTTAACCAGAAAATATTGACAGAACCCGCATCTACCAATAATACCAATAAGTAAGCGCAACAAAAAATTTCTGTTTAAACAACGTTCCAATAAAATTGAAATTTCAATAATTTTACGGGAAAACTTTTAAGATCATATACTTGGTCTAAATAGACCAAGATATAAGTAGGTAAATACCTACTTATCTCTTATTTCAAGAGAAGCGGCAAAAGAACACCATACTTTGAGGGGAGTTTCTCAACATGCAGTCATTGACTATAGAGTAGAAGTGTTCACCCCGAAGTTAGGATCACATACACTGAGCTTGAATGAAACCGGGCCACACGGTAAGCGCTAACTCTAATCAAAACAGGCATTGTGTTTGTTGCGTGAGTTAACGGTACATCAGATAAAAATCGTAGTCTTTTGAATTGCCATTAAATGCACTTTCTGTATATATAACTTTCATAGTTGTAAGCTTCATAGTTTTAGATAAAATTGAATTTGAGTTCGAAAGTGGCGAGTGGCCCGATTTTTGTGAAGCCGAGTGTATATAGAGCTTCACCCAAAGGCCCTGTTAAACTAACACCAGTCGTTGGCGTATACACGTCCGCATCTTGAATTAAATCGACTGAAATCAAATTCGTAGTGCAGCTCCACTAAATGCGTCATGAGGGGAAATGTCGACCCATTATATGGACAGAAGGGTGCGTTTGTTTCTTGATTTCATGAGTCCTAGATACAAAAAGTTCTTCTGACTTGGACGTTATTGACCGATCTTTGGGTCAAAAGATCCAAAGTTATTCTTTTATATAAATGTCGTGAACATATTTTTCTTGATGCAGCAGTCATTTTTTCTTTAAGATTCAAACACTCAAAGAACTAAATCCGTCAAGAGAGGCACTCCTCCTTGCAAGTTGAACTTTTATATCTCTACAATATTCCTGTTAATCAAAACTCGAAACTGATAATAATCAGACGAATACAAATCCCCACTCAACCAGCATGGAAGACGTTATCCTTGAAATTTATTGATTGATCTGATGATTTCGATATTTTGCACAAAGGACATTCACAAATCTGAAATATATGTATATGTATTATTCAAAACAATTATATTTTACCAATAAAAAATACAGTTCTACACTAAAGTATACACATAAAGTAAAAAAATAATTTGAATCACTTAATTACTAAGTTTCTAGTAAGTCTTTGCACAAGGCCAATATTCAAGAAATTGGCCATAACATTCAGTACAGATTTCTTCGGTGGCCGGCAAAATTTACGTCCAGTCTCTTGGCAACAAATATTTGGGAAACAATCCAATGTTGAATTACACTCCTTTGGATGTAGATCAAATACAGGTGGCGGAGGCGGTGTACATTCCAAATATTCAGATACTGTTTGTCAAAAAGAAAACTTAAATCGTAAACAGATATATTAAGAATATTGAATGTTGTCTTACAATACGCAATGGATCGTCCAATTGGTGGTGGAACGGCTTCATATTCGGGAGAAGCAGTTCGACAGTACATCTTCCGTCCGTCTGGGCAACATATTCTAGGCCAGCAATCATCATCGGTTTTGCAAGTTTTCAGCTCCCACCATAGTTCTGCGAGTGGTCGTTCAGGGCATTTTCTTGGGATTAGTCCAAGCAGTGCTGAAGTAATAAAAGCACATTAAAAAAGCGTTGAGAGTTTTGTATCTATAACTTACGTATGTGGTCTTGTTCCTCCAGAGGTTTTGGAACGCCCTTAATGCAATTTTTGGTTCCGAACAGTTTACAGCATCGCTCCCGTCTATCCCAAGCTGTGCAGTCACTATGAGAGCGGCAAGAAGGAGCAAACAATTGAAAATTAGATTCGCCTTCTGCTGGACAAACAAGATCGTCAGAGTTTATAATTTTTCGAGTAGTTTTGGTCTTTTTAGGCGATTGAGTAACTGTTTTCGATAATGATATTTTTAAAGGCCCATTGGTCAACAACGGCTTTTGAGTGGTGGGTACATATTTTTTTGGTGGCAGTTTGGATGTTGTACTCTTCGGTGGAGTGGAAACAGCTACGAGAAAATTAAAATTTCTAAATAAATATGGAAATGGAATTAACCTCTGGTTTGGCCATTTGGAATTTTTGTCCGAAAATCAAGTTGGTGTCTAAATCTTTCCGATTTCGAAATAGTGTATACATCTTTATTTGAATAATCAAACCGTAACCCGAAAGGATTTGTATTGTCTACATATCTGAATAGCAGACACGGATAAGATTTTTCGGACAGAAATTGGAGATGGCATTCCTGTTAAAAGAGAATATTCTGGTAATGAATATTATAGGTAGATGCCAGTTAGTTCTGATTAGGATTAATGAATTAATGTTTTGGCGAATGCTCTATAACCTACAGCTAGTCTACCTTTAGCTCTAATTAACATATTATCTATATACATATAACATAATTTTATACATAAAAAGATAACTGCATTAATTTTTCAGAGACATTGGTGGTGTAGCTAAAAAAAATTTAATGTCTATTTGTCCTTACTGGAGCCAAGAAAGTTGTAAATTTCATGTTTTCGTTGGATGCATTGTTTTTGAATTTGAATATATATTTACTATTTTCGGCCGTGCGGTAAAAAAGTGCAATTTAACCGACTTACATACATACATACACTCCCAATCAATAGGATAGTTCCACTTGTAAAATGGCTGTATCTCGGTTAGTGATAACGGTATTTTCTTCAAACTTGGTGACAATATTTTCAGTAGGCTGCTTGTTCTTCGCATAACAGAAGATCTCAAATCCGGAGTCCCGTTAAGATTTTATTACGATGATTCTTAAAAACAGTACAAATGGTGAAGTCAATAGGATAGTTCCAGTGGAAATAAAACATCAAATAACAATACGAAAGGATCATTTTACTTTGAAAAATGTAGCTGGTAATAAGTAGAACTTTATTTAAGTAATTTGAGCTTAAAAAGTTAATCTGGAATAGAATTATATAGGTTTTAACAGTAAATTAAATTAATTTCGCCGCAAGCTCCCCTAAACGTTCGCAGAAGAGCTTCAGTGTTCTTAAACTATCGTCTAACGGTATAGATCTTCCTTGCCATTCATCCCCACATTTTTGATGGTATTTTTAGATCTAGGAATGGAGGTCTTTCCAAAACCTTGATCAGTTGGTCTTGAAACCAATCTTTTATCAGTCTTGCTCCATGATTGAAGCCATTATCTTGTTAAAATCTCAAAGAAGGTGCCTGGAAAATGTCGGTAATTTTAAGAATTATATTACCCAGAATATTTTTGTAAGCCTGGAAGTTGTAATTTCCTCAAGCTCAATAGTTCCATACCGAGATATTCAACCCCATACTTCGGCATTTCTTACTCTGAGTGATACGTCTACAAAATTAATTCCTTCCTGTACAAATCGGGGAAATAATACCAAAATCCATCTGAATCGACGAGATTCAACCTTTTCCGTCAGTAAAAATAACGCGTTTGTCCAATCCATACAGTTTCTACATTGGGGTTGAATCTCTTGGTATGGAACTATTGACCTTTTTTAAATTAGGGGTATTCAGAGTACCCAAGCTTTCAAAGATATTCTTCCTAATGTAATGCCTAAGACTTCCGACTTTTTCCATGCCATTCCTACAAGATTTTAACAAGATAATAACATTAATTATAAAGCAAGGCTGATAAAAGATTGATTTCAAGACCAATTAATCAAGGTTTTGGAAAGACCTTCATACTTCCTAGATCTAAATATCATCAAAAATATGTGGGAATGAATGACGAGGAAGATACCGTTCGACGATAGTTTAAGAACACTGAAGCTCTTTGGCGAACGTTTAGAGGAGCTTAGGACGAAATTTACCCTTAAAACCTATAAAATTCTATTCCAGATTAACTTTTTGAGCTGAAATTACTTAAATAAAGTTTTACTTATCACCAGCTACATTTTTCAAAGTAAAATTATCCTTTCGTACCGTTATTTGATGTTTTATTTCCACTGGAACTATGCTATTGACTTTATCATATGTACATACGCTTTTCAAGAATTCTCTTAAGAAAATCCTAACGGATTTGAGACCTTCTGTTATTCAGAGAACAAGCAGGCTACTGAAAATATTCTCAACAAGTTTGAAGAAAATACCGTTACCACTTACCGAAATACAGCCACTTTTCAAGTGGAACTATCGTCTACAAGCACTTGGACAGTAAACTCTGTGGTAAGTAAATTTATCAATTATTGGGACCAATTAATTTTTTATTATATTAATTAATTATTTTTTTCCATCTACAGTAACTAATGCAAAATGCCAAATTAGACATCCTATAGCGGATAATTATATAGAACTCCGCAGTCTGCATTATAAAATAAGTGAGTACATCGATCTTCTTATTTACGCTAAGGCTTTTGTTAAATGGTGTTAAATTAACTTGAATCGCTATATATGGTAGAAAAAAGTATTTCGCCCCTGTTTAAAATTTGCCTGATTACATGTTCTTGGCGATTCTTGGTAGTCAACGTCCTTATTTTCTATATGAATGTCAGTATTTGGTCAGTGTTCTTTAAATCTTTTCTCAACCAGATTTACTAGCCCTCTCACAAAGACGATATTTAGTCTTTGTGAGAAGCCTAGTAGATCTGATTGAGAAATTAATTAATTTCACCTAAACTATAAGTATAATCATCGGAAATGATGAAGTTTTATAGGCAGTGATGTTTTCCACACCCAAAAACAAAACGTTCACTGTCTATGAGTCACATATGCACACAGCGTTCCTACCCATTCACGTCTATGAGTCACATGTGACTAGAAATGTATGGATTTTCGGATGTTGAACGCGACGTGGTGATAATGTCAGCGAAACCCGGTCAGACAGTGGGCGTGTTAAAGCGCATCTGTGCATTTAGGTAGGTAAGTCCAGTTTCTCAACATTTATTAAAAAATAAACACGTAATTAATACACACTACTTTGACAAATTGTATAGAAATTAACTGGTCATTTAAGTATTTAAGTAATCGGTCCTGATGTCGACAGGTTATTGTCTTTAAGCGAAGCGGTAATAGTTAAAAGCGGTGGCAGCGTGTGATAATTTTTAAGTGCAGAGCTGTTAACAGTAGTAAAATTCATTTAATTTTTTCTTACCTTCCGTAAAGAAACGTACAATTTTCGAAAAACCTATAAAATGTTGCAGAAATGACAAATTAATAGCATATTGAGATAGGATTGTGTAATTATATTATTTGGATTAGTTTGGTTCCAAAATACTACAGTACCTAACGTTCGTCTTAAATAAATTTATCCGGGACAAGAACAAACGCAACTGCTATACAGGGTGGTAAACTACTTAGCCTGAACGGAAAACTACAGAGAACAATGAGCATGTCTTGGCGATGACACGATCCAAGATAGAGTTGCCTGTTGAAATAGGCTGAGACATTACCGCCAGAACGGGCGATGTGCCTACACCGCAGGCCGAGCGACGCGATGCCATGAAGCGATATAAAGAAAGGCAAGGAAGAAGAAAATGATTGACATATTGTGCAATTCAAGTGAAAATAATGAAAAATACCGGTATCTAGATGATGTAGTGCGCTCGCATTTGAAGCACATTTTCGTGTGTTCGAATCCCACTGTGAGTGGATTAAATTGATGATAGTTTTCCAATTCATGATCCAATGCGGACTATGATCTCAGATGAGAGATAATCATATTTTTTACCCCTTAAAAGATAATCATACGTCGATTCGACGTGTTGCTAGAAAGCATGCTTATAACTTTTCTCTTGAGGATAACATACTGAAAAATTTTAAACATATGATCATATGTATCCAATGTTAACATATTTAAGCCATGTTTTGGCAAAATGTACATTTATTTGCTTATGTATATTCATTTTCAAAAAGTGTTCCTAGGAGAAAGGGGACTCTCCTTTGAATAGCTGATATATGTATAAGGATCTCTGTATCTGGGCGGGTTTTTTCAATGGTTGTACCTTAGAGAAAGCATGCGTTAGTACAGAGTGGGCATCAGAAAATAAAAATGGCACCGTTCTCACACTATTGCAGTTCATAGTATGCGTGAAAATAATTCTACAATTTCATGTTTAAACGAGACCGACGCTAATTTCGGGCACGACCAAAATTTGGATACCCTTCACTCTCTTCGGGCTAATAGTTTCTCGGGCATACCTATGACTTGTGTTTAATCCCCTCCCCCATTATTTTCCACCGTTTTCACATAAGCTCCATGACGTCGATGAAACAATATTATTTGAGTGAGTTTTGGTTGGAATAAGTGCCCAAAAATTTTTTTTAGAAAATTTTATTTGGGGGAGGGAGAACTATGGGCCCTATAGTACGAATGCATTTGTTTTAACATATTTTTGTGGTTTGAATAAAGGCACATTAATATAATGTTTGGTTGGAATTAATGCAACATTTGTTTTTCTTAGAAGAACTAAAATGAGGGTTAGGTTTGTACGGCAGCCATAACTCCACGTTGCGATTATATCCACTTTTTCAAATGTTTTTTTGGCACAATGGAAATACATTTGAGTGAAGTTTGATTGAAATTGGTGCACAAAAAAAAAGTTCTTAGAAGAACCTAATATGGGAGGTTGGGTTTGTGTGGCAGCCCCATAACACTACGATCCGACTACAGTCATTTTTTACATATGTTTTGTGGTATCAATGGAAATACATTTGACTGGGGTGGGGTCTGGTTAAAATTGGTGCACAAATAAAAAAAAATCTTAGAAAAACTAACTTGGGGGTTGGGTTTGTATGGGAGCCCCATGACCCCCCTTGGTCCGATTCCATCCAGTTTTATATAATTATTCTAACTAATAATTACCACCCGATATCTTGAATATCAAATATAGCTAAGTTATTTAAAAAATGCGTTATGATACGGTTCGTAAATTTTCTTTATGTAAATAATATTATTGCGCCTAACCAATACGGATTCAGAGCAAGTGTAGGCGCACATGGCGCACTATTTGGCGTGACGAATTTAATTTCATGCTATAGACAAAAAAGAAAACTCATTCGAAATGTTTCGAGACCTGAAGAAGACGTGATACCAACAATTATATTTATCTACTGGAAAGCTAGAAAACATGGGGAACAAAAACACAGCCTTTTCGCTATTTCAATCTCATCTTTTGTACAGAAGCCAAGTAGAAAAAATCGGAGATATATTAAGTTCAGCCAGTGTAGTTAAATGTGGAGTTCCTCAACTATTTGAGAAACAATACTGCTGCTGCTGTTCCCACCAGAATGGCTTCAGGAAAATACATAGTACACCCACTGTCCACGATGCGATCACTACACGCATTCAAAATTCGCTAAATCAATGACGTCTGTGTCAAAGAACCATTTTCGTGGCAATTGACCTATCAAATGTGTTTGATAAGGTCAATCACTCAATGCTTCTTGCTGCGTTCCTGCACAAGAAATATGTTGGATTGCCAACTATCTAGCTGGTCGAAATTACTTCACTGAGCTTCGGGACAAACATTCAAAGCTTAGGAAAATCAAATTAGGTTTTCCACAGTGAGAGATATTCTTCCCCACTCTGTTTAACATCTACATGTCCGGCCCTCCTACACCACCGGACGATTGTATCATACTTGCCACGGAGGAGGATAATGATAATATGCGCCTCCTTATTAATCACTATTTAACGCGATTACAGGCAATTTTCCAAAGCCGAAACCTCCCCATCTCAGCTGCTAAATCTTCTGAAAAAAATCTTACCACCTGGTAGGGGATTGCCGGTGGGCGGTTGATGTAAGTATGTATTGATAACAATCATGTTCCTACTGTGGCTAATCCTAAAATTTTCGGGCTTCACCTAGAGAACATGATGACATCAGCCCATGATGCAACCGCTCTGTTTACGAAAAGAACACCTGGGGCAAAGACAAAGAAATGATGCTAGCTACAAACAAGCGGTGGGGCTAGCAGCGGTTGATTATGCATCCCTAGCTTGGTCACATAACCTATGTGACATAAATTTGTCCAAAATTCAGGTCTGCCGAAATGCTGTTCTCCGCACAGCCAGATGTTGCCTCCTGATGTCTGCGCAGGATCACTCACGTCAGTAGAAACAATTGATGCCAATACGTGATTATAATCACCTACTGTTTAAACGATAGCCACCAACAAGATAGGTTGCTATCGTCAGGACCATCCCAACCACAATCACATAGACCGAATTCCGCCACCACGACATGGCTGGCGTGCTTTGCGAGACATAGAGAGAGAGGTCCAGGGATACATACGATAAAGAGACATACCGGAACGCCATTGCAGCGATTAACACTGAAGAAGTGTCAGCGTTCTATTGCGAGTTTAGGTACGAATAGAGTCCTCTCAGCGATTCCACCAACTATCTGAGGAGATTAGACTCCCGAGAGTCACCAGAGTGACGTTAGCTTAAGTTCAGTCGGTCTTCTGTTCGCACCTTAATTCCTATCTTTCTCGCATAGACCCAGGCATCTACCCAAACTTCGCTGATGTGGATCATTTGTTTCAATGCCCAGCTGCGCCCACTGATATTACCCCCGTTTCATTGTAAGAAAACCCTTTCGCAGCAGTTATGTTTTCGTTGCTTGACACCTCGGATGAAAACATAGACGAACCATAATTAGAATCCACATATGTAGATGCACAACGGTGTCACACCTTTCTGAAGTAAAAGAAGAAGAAGAACCAATACTCATCATCGTTTACATAAGCCACCTTTTCAGGATGCCGAACGTAATTAAGGGACATATAGTCCCATTTGCAGATAGCGCATAGCTATTATTTAGAAGCCCAAGTTGGAATAAAACTCTGAGCTATTATTGGTCCATACGCCATAATTCAGCTTTGAATTTATCAAAAACTAAATATGTATATTGCGTTTTCGAAAACCGGATTAGAATCTTATGATAGCTGTATCACAGTCAATGGAACATTACGCTATCAGCTCTCGAAAGAAGAATTTTCTTGTTCTTGTTATCGACGCTAGCGACACTTATCTTACCGTCCGCCATATAGCGGAAAATATCGGAAACACAAAAGTTCTCCCTATGAGAGCGGATAGCAGAACAAGCCGAGTCTCCATATCAGTTATATAAATGTAAAAACTAAGAAACAAGCTGCACATATTTTACATACTTCGTAACATTATTTTTAGATTAGTCGGAAAAATGATTACTGACTGAAGACTGCATTTTCCAAAGTATCGCTTAAAATAGTATAATTGCTTGTGGATCAACATGTACAACTCGTTCGCTCGTTCCTTTAAATAATATTCGGTGGATCAGTGGGTAGAGAAGATACTCTGAACTACCGGAGCGTGGGTTCAAATCCCACTATTTTCATGTTTATGTTGTCTTTAAAAAAATGCTCCTACGGCAGCCGGTTTTTCGATGTAAATCGTCCCGGAGCCTACCCGTTATTACAACGAGCTGCCAAAAACCCCCTTCGATTCAGGAGGAAAAAACCTGAATCGCTACTACAAAAACATATTCAAAAATTTGTTTACATGACTCAAAACTCTCATCAACCACCCAGGGATTTGGTTTGAACATAATAATTACGCAGTTCTATACGTTAAGTCTTCACGGCTCTCGCCGTCCGTTTATTAGCACTAACAAAAGGACGGCGAGAGCTTTTGTAGTGGCCAGCAGACAAGCATTGTGCATTTCACATTGTAAGAACGATGGTTCTTGTCTTGCAAGTTTACCCGTCCGGTTTCGTCTTACAATGTGAATTCAGCCAAGGGGTTGTCATAGAAACCCCAACCCTAAAGCTATTTTCTTTGAAATATGTTTCCTTTAAACATCTATTCTAGCCAAAATTTACATCAATATGGATTTATCTAGGAACGACTGAAATTTGAACACAGAATCACTTATATATATTTTTAACGTATTCAATTCTACAATACTTTTCCTCGAAAAAAAAAACTGCAATTTGACTGAAATTTGGTCTCTAGGATCCTTTATATTGCGGGATAGTATAACACTGCACGCACGCTCTGTGGCTCACTTGGTTGAGTCGCACTCTACGATGCTAGTAATCTTGAGGTCCGTAGATCGAATCTCGGCGTGGTCCAGGAAATATATAGTGCTTGCAACATTATATACACTCCTCTATATGCAAAGAACCATTGGCTCGAAGTAGCCTATAAACGGCTGAGTGAACGCACCATGCCCCACAAGGGGTTACGGTACAGAGAAGAAGATAACACTGCAATAAGGAAGGGTAAGTACGTGTTGTAGGCAATGTCATAGAAACCGAACCACCAAAAGACGGTTTTTCTAAGAACATTATTATTCTTTGTGGACCAAAACTAACATAACTATATTATTATCAATCGAGAATTGATGCGACTGCAATGGGAACCTGGCCCCAAAAAATAGGTTCTTTATAAAAAAATATACATACCTGATAACGGTCTGCGATTGCCACTTTAGAAATCGCATCAAAACTATTAACAACAAATTCTCAGCTTTTTATGTTATTTCCGCGTCATATACAGTCGAGGAAAACACACCTTAACAGCCCATTAAAATGGCTGACAATGACCTAGCTTCGCTAGCATCCAGTAATATGTATGTTACAGTGGCGCCGGAACCGAAATTTGGGGGGGGGGGCAAGATTTTTTTTCTGAAATTCTTATTAACCCTAGTTTACCGCAACAATTTTCTTACTAGTTTCATGTTATGGGGTGCATATGCACCCCACAGTATGTATGCCCATATTTCTGCATTAACTGATTTCCAAATTTTTTAAATTTGATTCATTTTGATCGTGTATTATGTAAATTAAATAGGGAAAACAAAAATCAGTGCGAATTCAGAAATACTGGAGGCAAACATGTTGAGTTTGGTTGGACGGCAGGCACTGATATTCATACTTGAGTGACATGATAAACTCAAACAAGAGTCATGTTCATGAAACTTCCGTATGGCGGGCATCCAATTCACTGATTTTGCGAGAGTTATGCATCTCTTCAGGTTCCTGGTCATTAGCAGAACTTATTACTTCAGTTATAAAAGTGAAATCGCTTCGCATAGATAAAAATAGCAGGCCGAAACCAATGGGCTCGAAGAGAATTTTGTTCACAAATTCCGAAATGCAACTCTTTTTCGAAATTTTAGTCACCACACTCTTCTGCAGTTAGCATTTCTGATCATTCGACTAAGTTTCTGTTGTTTATTTATGAAATTTAGAGAAATATGAAACAGTTTCAAATTGAAATCGTGTCTGAAACACAGCCACATTTGATGTCCCAAAGGTCATTCCAAAAAAACAAAATTTCGTACTATTACTAACATTTTTAAAGTTTTTTTCTCATCCCTGATGTAAGTTTAGATATTATTACCTTTATTTCAAATTAAAATTTCAATTTAACACTAAAATAAATAGTTCTGAATTTAAAAAAATTATTTGTGGTGCAAATGCACCTACGACAGAACCAATGACTTCTTTCCACAAAAAATTCGTAAAAAACAAGTTTATGTAGCTACATTTGTACAAACTTTAAAAACTAAAACAAAACTAAATTTTGTTAAGCTATTGAAAAATTGATAATGAAAACTTGAAAAATTTCGAAGTTATATTAAGTGAAGCATGGCTGGGGTGCATTTGCACCCCAAACAGTAAACTAGGGTTAATCTAAGCGGTCACCATATACCGGACCTCTACCCCTTTAGCCTTAGTTTACTGTTTGGGGTGCAAAGCCAATGCACCCCAGCGCAAGTTACACTTCATATAACTTCGTAATATTTCAAGCTTTCATTATCAATTTTTCAATAGCTCAACAAAATTTCGTTTTGTTTTAGTTTTAAATGTTTGTAAAATTTTAGCTACATTAATTTTTTTTTTAATAAATATCTAAAATTTCATCTGGCTTGAGAAAGAAACTTGAAAAATGTTAATAATAGTACGAAATTGTGTTTCTTCGGAGTGACCTTTGGGACATCAAATATGGCTGTGTTTTAGACACGGTTTCCATTTTTTTATTTATTTAATTATGTATTTATTTAACAAACAAACTGAACAGGTGGTAACCTAATAATACAGTTGTATAGATAAGCAATTAAAGAAATAAGAGAAAGTAAGAGCCTTAAAGAAGTTAAACATATAAAAATAACATATAAAGATAAATTCGATAGAAAATAAAAAGAAAAAGAAAAAATAAAAAACTAAGGCCCATTCTTTCAAAACTCTTATTGAATGGTTAGTCTTATCGCATAGAGAAGACACACACAATTTTCAGAAAGCTTTTCCATTATATTGAATTGAATTTTTGTTTAATTCGCATAGTTATGTGGTGATGTTTGTGTTGCCTCCAAAGGTGGCATAGTGATCGACAGGTTCGGGCAAAACAACAGATTGAGCTCTGCTTAATCATATAAAATCATCGCATAGTGATGTTATCTTTTGCTCATTTACACTGTTGTATGAAACTGCGCAATGATTTTTCAATCTAAGATGATGACGTAACCAAGCAAAATATGGCTGGCGCAACAATGCAAAATAAACAGAAATCACATTCAATACAATGGAAAAGCTTTCTGAATATTGTGTGTGTCTTCTCTATGCGATAAGACTAACCTGCCGATAGGTACTGAATATAAGATCTATCAGAAACCGGGCCTAAGCCAATTACAAATTCCCATGATTTTTGCACTATATCAAATCAGAATATCATTTCAATTACGTTATTTTTTTTCGGTAAGGAGACGTTTAAAAGTTTAGTAAGAAGTGGGTATAGGACCCAGCTCCAACACCGAAAAAAATGGTTTAGACTTTTTATCTAAAGTGAAGTAGTTGACTTAAATTTAGATAGTTTTACCAAAGAAATAGCTGATTTCTCTAATCTTCGCAGCTGAAAATACTATTAAATTCGTTCATTTAACCACGCAAGATTAGAAGAAAAAGTTTAGTCAATTCTTCCACAAAAGTTGTTGATTGTGCTATTCAAATATAAAATTTAACTACAAACAATCGTTCTTTTTTCTTCAACACAATTTAGCTATCCAACATTTAACAATTTATAGATAATGCAATTTATAGATAAAGCTGTCTTTACAAATGAATTAATTGAATTTGCAAATATAGTAGATGTTTCAACTAATGGCGAATAGAAAAATTATCCATATCTTCGTAGCTGTTTCAACTACATAGAATCATAAGCTGAAAATCAACGCTAACTTTAGATAAATTGGACTATTTCTTTAGATAACCATTCTAATTTTTTTCTCAGTGAACCTGTCATAGTTCCGCATAAATCGCAAAAGAGGCGTGTTAAAATATACAGAAGTTATTTCTGACAGAGAGGGGATTAAAAGCAGCGATAGAACGGGTGCTGTAACAGGGGACACGAAACCTGATGTCCTCGGAAAGGCTTGACGACAGCATTCCATGACAAATCTTGAACAGAAAGCATTCGACAAGGAATATTCTTCTCTTACGCAATGACGTCATTTAAAGAAGAACTAACCTTTCAGGATAGGACTTATATGGAAGGTTAAATTTAAATAAAAGGAACCTGGTGAACTTGCGTTGGACAGTTTCCACACCATCGGAGGAAATTTGTGTAAATGGAGACCAAACAACTGAGGCGTATTCAAGAACACTACGAACAAGCGAAATGCATAGGTGAATGATCAGAGATAGTAATTGGGGAAGAGTTTGCTGACTAAGATTTCGAAAAAGAGTTGCGTTTCGGAATTCGAGACTATTAGAGTCTCGGCCTCGACGTCGCAAAGCACTGAACGACCTTTCTGATGATGCTGGAAACATCAACAGTAATTTTACCAGCTGTATTACCTTGCTAAAAAAGACACTTCGCTGTGCTCGATATACTTCAAAAGTATCAGTGATTTCGGCGCAACATGTAGGTGAAGCTCCCGGCATATTCTTCAAAAGAGTTAACTGTGAGCGAAGATCATCAATATCGAAATCGAAACGAAAAGAAGGCAAATTCAATATTCATATCATCATCATGCCTTGAAAACGAGCCCGGTTATTCTCGGAAAGTTTTCTGATAAGGAGAATGAAAAACTTCCTCGTTTTCGTTGATCAACGGTCAATGGTTTAGCTCTCGTTGTCCTTGTTGTTAATTAATATAGTGCAATTTATGTAGTACTAATTGCCACCTTAGCCAAAATATTGGAGGGGCAGTTAGCCCCCCGCCCTCCATGTTCCAACGCCATTGGTATGTTACATTTGTAAAACCTCCGAAAATGTGTGTAAGCATGAGTGTTAATGTGTGAAGCATGTGAAAACCATCAGATAACAATTTGCTTGCATGTGTTGTAAATTATGCAATATTAAACGCATCCAAGTATATCGTGTGCCATTAAATTATTATTATTTTCCACATAATCGTACGACCAGGTATAAATGTACAAATACGGTGAAGACGATAAAATCTGTCAACTGAAGAATTTTCGGTAGATGGATTGCATTTTTTCAACACCTTGTAGTGTAACGCAATTTAGTTTTATTTAGTATTACTGGCTAATTGCGAAACATAGAAAAGTCTAGTTACAGTTCCAGAAATTATTTGGAAATACATATGTACAGCACCTAGTCTCGCCTGAAATTTAAATACATAGTTCGAGCGGGTTGAGTCGGATAACATAAAAAAGTGCACTAAAATCCCATCAGGAAAAATCAAATTATGTATATCATTTTCATAAATTAAATGATTTGAAATTCTAAAAAATTATAAACCCTAAAGCACTATCGCTAAATACAAAACATAATAGGTCCATTTTATTGGATGTGAACAGGACAGAACAGCACAAATGAAAATTTGACAGTTGCTGTTCTATATAGAACAACTCCTATTAAATTTGAATGGAAGTTGTGTTGTTCTATCTTGTTCTGATACAATAAAACCGACCTAATCACTATTACCTTACTTATTTTGGATGTAGGTTCACATCTTTGGGATTTCCCTATGTGCCTATTTGTTTCCAAATGTTCGCCTACATTCTCACTTGCCTGCGTCTCTCATGTTATGTTAATACATTGAACTCAACTTCCTCTTGTCTATTAAATAAGAAGCAGTCAAATGCATAATGGCCTGAGTCACTATGAGCATTTTCCATTTCAATTTATTTATAAGTGATGCAATTGCGATCTAATTTGCTTTCAATCGAAATCTAAATGACCTCGAACACCTTTCATTTTTGCAAAGCAATGACCAGACCCGTTGGCACTTTTCTTTTAATACGAAATGCATTTTTTAACAATCCGTCCAGCCAGTCATATTAAAATTCATTATTGCAATAACCAAATCGCGCCATATACTGCGGTAATATGTTGTAAAGTGTTTTCACGAACAAATTTCGCAAAGGCTTTTGACGGTATGCGAATCAATCAAATACGATTGTAACCCACTTTTTTCGTCGATGGAGATGCTCACCTTTTCAAATTGTTTCGACAATTTAATAAACAAAAACCCACGATAGTGCAAGGAATTACTGCATACAGCATGCCTACTTGGGAGATTGAAGTGCTTCAATTCCATAATAGCCAAGGCCAGTAAATAGATTTCAAGAGTACAAGGTCAACGACACTGTTCAAAGTATGCCCATTTCATTATAAAAGACTGCAGCTAATGCTCACTTTAAAAAGGTACTAAACCGAATGTTTACGTTTTTCTGTTGAAACATAAATGGTTGGTACTATGTAAGTAAAAGTTAAAATGTATGCAGCGGAGAGTAACATAGAAAGCGATGGGGCGGATGCGATGTTTGGCTTGTGACTTACTAGTTAGTTGTTGAGGGGTAATCTTTACAATAATTATTGAATAAACTTGAATATTCCGTTTTAGGAAAAATTAAAAATGTTGTCTATTTTCGAATTAATCGTATGAATAAACAGATAATTTGCTTATTGCTTGGATAAACAAGCTAAAACAACAATTTGCATTGGATTGGATCGGTTTAGCATTTTAGCATTAAATAAAGCATTCTCTTATCGTTGAAATAGATTGGATGCGTCAGCATCGGCATCGGCATCAGCATCGGCATCAGCAGAAAATTTCAATTTAGAAAAGTGGATGAAAGTTGGTGTTGCATTTTGGCATATTTGTCAGACATTTTTGATTTCGTCACTTCGGTCAATTCAAGTTTGCAAGGTAAGGGCGAAAATATTTCGACGTATACTGTTAAAATAAGTGTCATGAAATGCAAACTATTACTTTGGGCGTGGCATGTTGCAGAGGGAAACCTGGAAGTGTTTCCATCCCCCAATACCCAGTGATAAAATCAAAAATCTAATAGTCGAGCATTTGGAAACCTAAAACGATTGAAAAATATTTACCCTTGTTGAACACACAGCGGTTTGATTGGATAACAAACTATATTTCACATTTCACTTTGCCGGAAGAAGAAGAATTAACCTCGCTTTCCTCTGATCGAGGTTTAAGATTAGAATTTGCAGAATGTTCGCCTGAAGAATTTTCGAGATCCGGCTATTTCATATTTGTGTGAAATTGGATTTTTCAACTATGCTCAGCTATGCCTCAGGAACTTGGAAGAGGATATGCGAGTGGCTCTGTCATATATTCGGCCTAATACGTAGGCTACTAAAAAAGTTTTTAGATTAGGCATGTTATAGTACGTTTTCGTCAAATATGTTACATATTTCCATGATAAAGTTTGACCTTTTTTAGCATATAGCTGCTCAGAACACTTTGATTCGTGTAAGCTACAGTTAGTTAAAAAAGTTAATTTAGCAAAAAAATGGAATTACCACGTGAACATTTTCGTGCAATGATTTTCTACGACCTTAAAGTTGGATTTTCAAAACAACAGCGTTTCGATCGGCTTCATTTTGCATTTGGGGATGAAGCACCATACCGTCAGACAATTTATAACTGGTTCAACGAGTTCAAACGTGGGCCACCGGCCATATATTCGATGCTGCATGAGCACTTGGCCGTAAAAAAGGTCTTTTCCCGTTGGACCCCGCATAATTTGACAATAGCTCAAAAAAAGGCTCGTGTTGATCGGCTACTAAAAAAGTTTTTAGATTAGGCATGTTATAGTATGTTTTCGTCAAATATGTTACATATTTCCAAGAGAAAGTTTGACCTTTTTTAGCATATAGCTGCTCAGAACACTTTGATGACAAGTGACATTCGTGTAAGTTACAGTTAGTTAAAAAAGTTAATTTAGCAAAAAAATGGAATTACCACGTGAACATTTTCGTGCAATGATTTTCTACGACCTTAAAGTTGGATTTTCAAAACAACAGTGTTTCGATCGGCTTCATTTTGCATTTGGGGATGAAGCACCATACCGTCAGACAATTTATAACTGGTTTAACGAGTTCAAACGTGGGCCACCGGCCATATATTCGATGCTGCATGAGCACTTGGCCGTAAAAAAGGTTTGTTCCCGTTGGACCCCGCATAATTGGACAAAAGCTCAAAAAAAGGCTCGTGTTGATCACGATGATATGGGTATGATAAACGTTTTGTTTTGTCTATCAATGCTCGTCTTGTCTTAACGATTCATTTTTGGGGTTCCGCGAACGAATTCGACGATCTCAGGGGTTCCGCGTCTTCAAAAAGTTTGGGAACCACTGCCCTAGAGAGATAATCTACGTCGAATCGACGTACAGAAAATTTTCTTTTTATTATATCTCATAAGCGAAGCTGCATAATTTGGTGATCCAACATTTAGGCATAACTACGTGGCAAAATTTATTGGCGTGAGTGCCACGCAGTCTTTGATACTAGCGGGTCACACGTCGAATCGCCGTATCTCTAATGTCAGTAAAAAAAATAATTCCAAATTAACACTGTAAAATATTTTAATTCTTTCAAATTGATATTTTTTTAGATCTTTATGTTAAATTTTTTTTAATGAATGTTGTTGTTTACGTATACCAAAATTGAGTAAAGCGATTTCTAGATCTTGTGAATATTTCATCCCGGAGTTGAAAATTACTATGAGACCTATTACTATTTCTTGTTACATGTACGCCAATGTCCATCATTACACCTGTGATATTTTCATTTGCTTGACACAACAGCACCCTGTGATATTTTTTATAATCTATTGACACATTATCTTTATATGCCAATTTGACATTGTAATTAGTTCTTTGTCTTCCATCATTGTCACCATTTATGTAATTTGTCCACTTTTTTAAATATCAATAATTGGTAATTTAATTTATTATTTAATTTGGTTTTATATGCCGAAAATTTTTATTGTTTTTATAGAAAACTAAACCCTCAAGATGGGCTGTTGAGAACCCGAAATATATCGGTTAGACTACGATTTTGGGCTTTTTCATTTGGGTTCCGCTATCAACAGGACTTCGAACAATCTTTTTTTTACTTAGGTACAACCCTTAGAGAAAACATAGTAACCCATGCCATGCGTTAGTCCAGAGTGGCTATGTGATCACACAACCCATATGTGTTTAGACTCCAAATTTGTTACACTACACTCCACAAAATAATTCAAATGTCAAAATATTGTCGATGCAATTATTAACCCTTCTGACGCCGCCTACGAGCTATTATGCCTAAGGTGTAGCTGAATCTTCTGTGAAATCAATCTAATTTTTTGAAGAGGTCTAATTTTGGTTCTAGAAACAGTTTACATACTGTGTCTTACGATGATGCGCGGTTTTTTCGATTCTTTAGACATAGTTTACATTTCGCCGAACGTTTGATCGCATTTGTGGCCGTCGGTTCCTCTGAAATTTATATGGAAAGGGGTGGAAAATATAGAAGATATAGTACCAATGGTCTGTTTAGGTCTATGTGCCTATGTGCCAAGAGAAGGGTTAATTATCAAGTCGGCATTTTAAGAGAGTAATAAATATTACGCGGATTTTATATTCTCAATTGTAAACAAAAAATTGACGTTTGAATATAATTATTATTGATGACCTCGTCGAGAATACTAAAAAAAAGACATCCGTGTCTTTTTCATTGTCGTTAAAACACTTTAATGGAGCCCAATTAATGGATTTGTCAAATGAAAAAGCAGCAACAACGCATTGATTTCGTCGCGGCCGATGATACCATCCAAGATAGAGCTGCCTGTAGAAAAAGGCTGAGATATTACCGCCAGAATGGGCGATATGCCTACACCGCAGGCCGAGCGACGCGATGCCATGGAGCGGTATACCTAAATAACGAGACAAGGAAGAAGAAGAAGCAGCCCAATCAATCGCACTGATGTTGCTGACAACTTTTGTAAAGTTTATAACTTTTCGTTATTTCTCCAAGATTGTGCAGTAATCGGTTTCATTAGAACTGATTGACGCTTGTTGTCTGTGGATGTGAAATCAGATCTACCATTTCAAAGGAGTGCTTGGTAATGTTGTCGTTCAGATTTTTCGCCTATCCTAAACTGAACCAGGCTCCATTGATTTATACCAAAAGGTAAAAGAGTAGAGTTTCCTTACGAATCAGCTTCTAAGGAAGAAAAACCTAGAAAGGACTTAATAATTTTTTTTTGTTCTTAGAGGGAATACGTAAACACAGTCTTATGAGATAGTATTACAGCAATTTATTAGGTCCATTCGACACCGAGATAGCCACTTAGGTCTATTCATCTCTTTAGCCTAATTGACTGAATTTAACTACAGGGTGGTAGCGTATTGCTGGACTATCCAAACCTCGTGCTATTACTTTGTGCCTCATACACGAACTTGGGGATCAAGACAAGCTGTTCAGGCTAAGGCCAACCATTGAATTGAACGCGAACCTTAATGCTAATTTTACAGTATTCCTGAAATCGTAATATTGTAAAAACCTGATAAACCTGGAATACCACTAAAAAGTGAATAATTTAGGCAAAACCCTTATAACGTTTTCTTTCCAAATTGACTCTATAAATGCTCTATCAAATGTAATACACTCGCCAAGACTGCCTGGCTCTACAAGTAAACATCCTATTTTTGACATAGTTTCAACTTCGTTATACTCGTATATAATGCACACACCATTGGAAAACTTGAAGACAATTAAATTTTAATCTATCGTTAGTAACGTTGGTCTACTGGAAATTTACCAACAACCTTTACATATGCTGCTATGCTGAAACCTAATTGAATAAAATGTACTACCGAAGCAAGTAGCTTACTATTTTAACTGCCAGCTATAAACACAACTGCAATAGTTTTTTGCTAACTGCATAAAACGTTTATATGAATATTTCATGCTATATTTCAACTGCAATATTGCATTTATTACATTATTTTTTTACTTAGCTGCTTTTGTTTCGATTAAAAAAACTATTAATGTAACATGTAAATGAATGCCCCGAATTTAAAATTCAGGTTACTAATCCAAATCTTTCGTATTGTTCAATTCAGTACATGGCAGTCTTCAGTATTCTACATACGAACTAAACTTAAACATCTGCTCAAATAACTGACCTGTCTCATTTACTGGCGCCCGTGAGCTGGTTGTATTTTGATCTATGCTTCGTTGAGATGCTGTGTGTGAAGAATTTGAAGAAATTTTGTCCGGTATCTTGCCCGCTTGAATTACATAAAAACTTAACAGTATTAAATAACTAGATAGCACTTTCGTTTTCATCTTGAATAGTAATAGTACTAGTTATTGTCACCAGGTTATCACATTTGTGGTCACTTCAGCGCACTAGCAACGTGTTGCATTTCAATTAGTCTATGTACACCACATACTTCATTAGCGAATTTTGCGATTAAATGAACAAAATGATCACTTCATACGGAGACTTAAGATTATCACGAAACGATTGAATTGAGACTGAAGTCAACGTGCAGCTTTGTGTTTTCAGATGATCGCACGAGGTGGAATGCAACTGTAAATGGGAGGGTAGACCGGATCAGGTGTTTGCAAACTTTTTCAACTGTATCAATTATGAAAAAATGAATTAATTGGTCAACACCTTACAAAGCTGTTTGGAAATTAAAATTTGGTAAAACTAAGATTTACAACATATTGTCCGCGTTGATAATTTATGTCATTCAGTTCACATAGGGTGTCCGGAAACTGCTGCATAAATGCACCGGATTCTGATTCCCCAAGTGATTTCCAACAAAAAAGTTGTAAGGAACATATCCCCAATTCTTAATCCTTTAGCTGCTACAGACATTTCAAGATTTTTGAAAAAAAAAAAAAAAATCAATTTCTTGTACGACTTAAACCTCAATATCTCCAAAGCTAAAAGCTAAAATTGCAAAATAAGATGAGTATTACAGCCAACAAATTTACCTATAAAACAAAATTAGCCGTACTAAAATCGGATAAGAGGTTTGATTTTTACAGGGTTTCAAATACAATTTTTGTGATTTGATCCAATAACAATCTATTTTTCCATCTCAATTCTTTCCAACTTCTGCCAAGGTGAGGGGCTTGTACGATTCTTTTAAAAATTGGCGCATAGTCGATCATTTCTTTCTTACATCATTTTATTCTAGCTCCATTATCTCTAACAGTTTTGATACATTAAGTGTAAGAAACAAGGGTTAATTTTAGCTCGAATTCAATTCAATTCAAACTGCCACTAAAGTTCTGCAATTTGGTAAAATCTATTCAAATTATGTTGAAATCCAGCCAAAATTAACCCTACTTTTCTGGACTTAAGAATCATATAAGCACCTACACCTTGGCAGAAGTTTGAGAAAATTAAGATGGAGAAATAGATGGGTTTTGGGTAAAATAACAAAAAGTTGACTTTGAAGCTCTGTAAAAACTAATCCTCTTATCCGATTTTGGTGCGGTTAGTTTAGTTTTATAGGTAAATTCGTTGGTTGGATTGATGACTATTATCTTATTTCGCTATTTTAGCTAGTCTATTTTCAAAGATATTGGTTTAAGTCGTACAAGAAAATGATTTTTCCAAAATGTTCAAATGTCTGTGGCAGCTAATAGGTTAAGAATTAGGGGTATGTTTCATACAACTGTTTTGCTGCAATTCACTTGGGAAATCACAATCTGGTGCATTGTGGTAGTTTCCGGACACCCTGTATACGTCCTTTCAAAATAAACCGGTTGGGTATTTAAAATTAGATAAAGCGAATAGCTTTATACAGTCCAACATTTGACCTAACCTCCAGATCCAATTTCTGAGATCTTAAATGCTTTTGTGTGAAGGTGTTATGATAAACACAGCACGCTCTGTAAAGTTATTTACCCCCATAAATGGGCAAATACTCTTTAAACATCTGAGTGCAATAATAATAATAAAGCCCGTATTGTATTGTTTTCTACCACATAAGGTAGGAAAGCATACAATACAGGCTTTACTTCTTCCTTGATTTGTATCGCTCCATGGCGTCGCGTTTCACAACCAGCGGTACAAGGATGTCTCCCATTCTGGCGGTAATGCCTCAGCCTGTTTCTACAGGGGCTCTCAGGCGAACGCCTTTGAACATGGCAATACCAAGCCATTTGTCGGTCTTTGAGCTTTTCGGTGACTGTTTGGTGTATGGGCCAGCTGCCTCGAATATAGCTGCTTTTGATGTCATCTCCTTTGTTACACCAACTGACATTCGTAACATTTTCATTTCGGCCGCCGTAATTTCTTTCGCGTAACTTTCATACATATAGTCCAGCAGTCTGATCCATACATGAGCGCGGGACGTACAACCGTTATGTACAACTTGTCCTTTAGCTTCAGTGGCATTTTTTATCGTAAAAAAAAACACCAGTTTTCTCGCCATACTTCATCCATACAACCTTTTCGCGATGTTTGATATCATCATCGCATGTAGCTTCTTTGTTTACCATCGAACCAAGATAATTGAACTTGGGACAAGACTTAAGCCGCTCTCCTTTGACGTACTTATCTGGTATCGGTACATCTGGGTCTTAGAACGGCCAGCATAAGAAGTCAGTTTTTGTTTTGTCCCTTAGTCCATGCTCCTCCAGAATATCACACCATTTTGTAAGTTCAGCATAAAGAGGTTTGGGCTACTGAGGACTATATCATCGGCAAAAAGAAGAGATATTTCTTGGCCGTCAGATTTACGTGTTAATAAGTAGCACATTATAATGTTGAAGAGGAACGGACTCAATACACTGCCCTGGTGTATTCCGACATTCACCGGAAACTCTTCGGATTCACCGGCTGTACATCTAACCTTACACTTGCACTGAATTGCATCGACTGTAGATCCTCGAACCCTCGACAAAGCTGCATTGATTGCCTTTCCGCCTTTTATCTGATGCATCACCTCTTCCTCTGAGAAATCTTCGATATTTGTGGTATTCGGCTCAACACTTTGAGAAGCTGCTCGTGGAAACTCTTCATTAAGAAGTTCGTTAAAATACTCTGGCATCCTGCTACAGATTGCCGTCGTCCACGACTTGAATGCGTTCGATTTGAGTTGCACTGCCTTTTCCGCCTCACCTTTTCCGCCTCACCGCATTTTAGCGAAATTATTCCACTTTTGTGTTGGACTGTGCTAGGTGCAGTTGGTGTTATTTTGAAACCATTCTGTCATTTCAAAGTTTTCGTTTGTGAAATTGTGCTTGATTTTTTTCGACTGGCATGGGAGTTCTTCTGTTTCTTGCTCCTCCTACCTTCAAAATATATTCTGACAGGAACAATCGGCGTTGACTAACCACAGATTCGAGATTATCCAAGATCACCTTGCGGTCTTTTACTCACCGTCTTACAAAATCCAAACACAGGTGGTTATCGATCTGCATGCTTCCAATTTCCGAGGCCACTACTGTGCATAGGTGATCAGGTGTTTCTGGTTTTTGTATTAAGGATGACCAAACCGTACGATCTGCACATGGTTAAGATAGCTTCACTTTCGTCATTTCTGACCGTAGAAGGGCTACCCTTCCCACCATGGCAATCCTCGTAATCATATTTTGATTCATCCACATGGCCATTTAGGTAGTTCCAAAATACTTAAGGGAGTTATTTCATCGAATATATCCGTATTCTAAGGTATTCTATTCTCTCTAATATATCTTTAAACGCATGAAATGATATTTTAGACAATTTTTAATAATCTTAAATTAAATACATATAATACAAACCATTTGCTCGATCCACACTTTTCAGTTATCAGTCACAGTCATTTTCCATTCAAGTTAACAGATTGTCAGTCAAATAATTTAGTGACAATCTATCAACTGTATGGAAAATGGCTGTGACTGATGACTGAGAAGTGTGGATCGACCTTTACCATTAAGTATATATAATACAAAAAAGCAAGTGCAACTAAATGGATGAACTTGGTGTCAGATTAATGGAGCTACCAATACCGTCTGGTATGGCTTCCACTAGCTTAACGAAAATTGTTCGATTCACATCTCGCTTGCCGAGTTATGAGTATTTTAATTATATGTAGTGAATTTGATCCCGAAAGCCCGATTTTTCCAATGAATGTAATATCGTGTGCATTAGGGGCGTTTCACCGTGCTTTATTTCAATTTGAAGTTCGATCAAGGCAAATAGCCTAAGAAAATTAAGCCAAAATATGGCCATCGAACGGCAAAAATCCTACATCGCTGATTTTTTTGCATGATGGTTGGTGATGACCCCCATTACCCTCCATTTGAATTTGGCAAAATGGCATGTCCGTAACTCCCCCCCAAAATTGAAGCAGAAAGATAAATTTTGGTTTATTGCGATTGGAGGGAATCACCCCACTCACCAAAAATCAGCTCAATCGGATAAAAACTAAGGGTACCGCGCGCTTATAGGGTCCGTGACTATATATCGAATCTCGAGGAGTCTCAAGGGACCGACAAGCAAAAGGAGTCTCTCGCGTGGGCTTTGGGCGTTATTGCGGATCTTCCAGTTGAAAACCGTGTCGTTAAGCGAAAACGCTCAATGGAAGATCAGGCTGTAGGGGAGACGCGACAGAAAGTTGCGCCTCTCAGTGGTACGGCCCCATCATACGCGGAAGCGGTAAGAGAGTGGAGTGAACTGGCGGTTGTTGATCGTAAGGCTGACGATAGGAGCTTCTCGGTCGATAACTGGATCCTTGTCGAGGGAATTTTCTCCGTCAGCTACCAGAGCGTCATGGAGGTGTTTCCAGGTCCACCGGTGCGCGAGGATGGAGGCTGGTTTCAAGGCGTTAAACTGATGAAGTTCGCCGATGCCTGGTGCTAAGCTGGAAGTCGTGACCGAGGACAAAATTCCATGGCGACCTAGGGCTCGTGTATTGCTGCCACCATTTATGTCCGACAAGGACCAAATTCTGGAGATGATCCGTACATGCAATGTAGATATTCCAACCGACAACTGGCGAATCATCAAGTTGGAGGAGCCTTACTTATCAACAAGGAGTTTTTGGCCACGTTAAGCAAGTCAGTCGGAGCTGTTAGGTTCGGCTTCATCAAATTAAAACTTGTATAAAAGCGACATCAAAAGGGCCCGCGAGCCTGCATCTGTCATCACTCAATCAAGGGATGAAATACGGTTGCGGCTGACGGTACGGCTCTCGCAGAGTTAAGGTCGACAGATCAAATCGCGGATGTTGACCGCTTATAGCTCGGACTTGGCCGCTCTGGATACTACCTCTCAGCCGTCTCCGATGCTAGAATCCCTCGGTTCCGACACGGATGAGGAGACGGACGTCATCGTGGTTCAGAGAGAAGCCTCATGCTAATATTTCTCCAAATTAATCTTCACCACTCAAAAGCAGCTTCGGCTGCTCTTATTCTTCGTTTATCACAGACAAAAGAAGATATTGTTTTGGTTTAGGAACCCTGGGTGAGAGATGGCCTCGTTAAGGGTCTGATGTGTCCTGACTATACAATTTTCTGCGTTACAGGACGGGATAGACCACGATCCTGCATTCTTGTCAGAAAGACCGTCAAGGCTTTCTTACTACCGCACTTCAGTAACAGTGACTGTGTTTTAATCTGCTTGGAACTACGGGGTAGGGTATACTGGGTCGCATCGGCATACATGCCTCCTGATGCCGATCACTTACCTGCCTCTAATTTAAAAGAAGCCATAGCGGCAGCAAAGGCGTCGGAAACTGATATGATTCTAGGATGCGACTCTAATGCACACCATATCATTTGGGATAGGTCTGACACCAATGAGCGGGGCGAACTGCTTCTCCAATATATAATGGGAACCAATCTCTTCGTATGTAATGTAGGCTGGGAGCCGACTTTTATAACAAACAGGCAAGAAGTCTTGGACATCACTCTAGCATCAGAGAATGACATATTTCTTATCAAAGACTGGCTGGTGTCGTCAGACCACTCCTTTGCAGTTCCTGAGGCAGTTCCTCACATGGTGGATCGCAGAAGGACCGACTGGCCCAGATTTCGTATTGCCCTTACCGAAGGACTACCGCAGCATTACCGACTCTGCCCCACAGCGAGCAACAGCTCGATGATATGGTAAATACTTTAACGGCGCTTATTGACGCAGCGATTTCTGAGTCGTGCCCTGCTATCTCATATTCTGCCAAGAAGAAACCGTCATGGTGGAGTCCCAAGATTTCCGAATTGAGATCAGTAAGCAGGAGAAGTTTCAATAAGGCTAAAGCTTCTAGGACGGAGTGGGATTGGATCTCCTACAAAAAACATCTCAGTTCCTTCAAAAAAGAGGCAAGAGCGTCGAAACGCAATGCGTGGCAAAGCTTTTGCGAAAGTATCGAAGGGTCATCTGAGACTTCAAGAGTTAGGTAAATGATGTCATCTCATCCATCGATGCCCAGTTTCCTTCAAAAGGAAGACGGATCGTGGACGTCTTCGAGCACTGAGACAATTGAGTGTTTCCTTGACTCTCATTTCCGGGAAGCTCGGTAACTGCACCACCAGCACCGTGCGATAGTGATTCGATCTTATCTCGGGAGAAGATATTGTGGGCCATATCTAGTTTTAAGCCGTTTAAATCTGCGGGACCTGATGGCATTATCCCTGCAGACTTGCAGCAATGCTTAGATATTACCTATCCTTCGATAGAGAGCATACTAACAGCATGTCTCCGTATAGTTTATATTCCTCCCGTATGGAGAGAGGTGCGGGTTACGTTTATTCCGAAAACGGGCAGAAGCTCACACGCACGACCTAATGACCTAACGCCCACTAGTCTCTCTTCAACTTTGCTCAAACTACTTGAACGGCTTGTTGATACACATCTACGAATTACTCGTACTATTCCGCCACATCTCCTTTCAACGGCACGATATGCCTACTGGAAAGGAAGGTCAGTGGATACGGCTCTGCACTCTCTAGTCAGATACATTGAAAAATCTATTCATCAGAAGGAATACACGATGGCTGTGTTCCTAGACATTGAGGGCGCCTTCAATAACATTAAACCTAGGGCGATTACCGACGCACTTTGGAGCCTTCATGTCGACGAGCCAATCTGCATACTAGTGAATGCGCTATTGACATCTAGGCGCATTATTACAACAATAGGCCCAACGTCTTTATATAGGTATGTTTCTAGAGGCACCTCACAGGGTGGTATTTTATCTCCCTTACTGTGAAACATAGCAATCAATCAATTGCTTCTGGATCTGGAGAGGTCTGGATGCAAGGTCAATGCATATGCTGACGATGTGGCAATCGCTGTTACAGGTAAGTTCCCGGAAGTCCTTAGTGGACTATTTGAACACGCCCTATCTTTTTTAACTAAATGGGCCAACCTCAGTGGCGTGGGACTTAATCCAGCTAAAACAGAGCTTGTGCTCTTCACTAGGAGACATACTCTTCCTTCTATTGACCCACCTACACTATACGGTCCATTAATTTTTGCTGAAAAGGCTAATTTTCTTGGTTTCTTGTTAGACCGGAAGTTTTGCTGGATGCCTAACATTCAGGAACGAGTGAATGTTGCTTTATTCATAGCACATCTATGCATGTAGGAAAGCCGTAGGGAAAACCTGGGGCTTGCAGCCAAAAGCTTTACATTGGATCTACACTGCTGTTGTCCGTTCTATTCTATTATACGGTGTATGTGTATGGTGGACGGCACTCAGCAAGACAGCCTTTAATAACTTGCTGGCGAAGGTACAAAGAATGGCTACTCTTGTCATAACTGGAGCCTTTCGTACCACCTCTTCAGCCGGACTGGATACGCTACTTGAGCTGCTGCCACTGGATTTGTTCGGTCAAAAGCTGGCTGCTAACACCGCTTTACGTCTGCGTGAAACTAATCAGTGGCGAACGCTTGATTATGGGCATTCGCTTATACTAAGTAATTTCAACTTACCTTTGGAGACTGACTATACTACTCCTAAATACGCTTTTGGTAAGAGCCATTACAGTTTGATTCCGTCGAGTGATTATTGGGATAACAACATGCCTCGGGACGGTGAGTTATTTGCTATTCACACTGATGGCTCCAAGTCATACGAAGGAGTGGGTATTGGCATCCACTCGGATGTACTTGATCTTAACCAGTCATTTCGTCTGCCTAATTACTGTAGCGTCCTGCAAGCGGAGATTTCGGCGATTATGGAATCCTTAACATGGTTAGGTAATCATGTCGTCACTGAGAGGGATTTCACTCTTTACACTGACAGCCAGGCTGCAATTCGATCTCTCGAAACTGTCCTGACAACATCTAAAGCTGTCGAAACCTGCCGCTCGGCTCTTACAGAGATGGGTCGTTTTTTCAATATTACCCTCTGTTGGATACCTAGTCATAGTGGATTCGCGGGGAACTGTAATGCGGATCGCCTCGCTCGTAATGCGACAAATATGAATTTAGAGGACCACCATAGTAACCTAAAAACGCCAATTTCCTCCTGCAGAGTGGCAGTAGAAGCGGCTGTTTTGCTTAGGGCTAGTGCCAGATGGACTCACGGCAGCACTTGCGCGACAACTAGGCTGATTTGGCCACGGCTTGAGTCGGCCTGATCAACAATATTATTGTCACTTGACAGGAAACACATTGGTGGGGTGCTCGGTGCTATAACGCGGCACTCTCCTATTGGAGAGCACGCAAGGAGACTCCGCATTCCCCATCATGACTACTGCAGAAGTTGTGGTGACGAAGAAGAGGAAGAAAGCGTGCATCACTATCTCTGTCAGTGTCCGGCCCTGGCCGAAGTACGAAGACATATTCATGGTTCTAGGTTTTTCTATGATATGGACGATCTTCGGGATGTGAGCCCAATATTGCTCAATAAGTATTTTGCCAGAACGGGCTGGTTTTACAGCAGGACTTAGTACGTACTTTTCTCCCATGGGGTATCACAATGGACCAATCTTTCGGTCTAAGTGCGGTAGATGTCAATCTAGTGGCCCCTGCACCTAACCTAACCTAAGGGTACCTCCCATACAAAGTGACCCAACAGTAGTTTGTTCTACGCATTACTCATTTTATAAACTGTGGAACAAAGTTCTACCATTCTACAGTTTATAAAGTGACCCAAGCACTTTGAGGTACTCTTAGTTTTTATCCGATTGAGCTGATTTTTGGTGGATTCTATACTGGGCAATAAACCAAAATTTAGCGATCTGCTCCAATTTTGGACGGAGTTATGGACATGCCATTTTGCCAAATTCAAATGGGGCATAATAATGTTTCCCCAAAATGATCTTGAATTTGATGTGAATACTTACACAAAATTTTACGGCTAAACTAGTATTTTTCTAAGGCCCATTCTCTCGTACATCTTATAGAATGGTTAGTCTTATCGCCCAGAGAAGACACACACAATATTCAAAAAGCTTCTCCATTATATTGAATTGATTTTTTGTTAATTTTGCATAGTTATGTTATCTTTTGCTTATTTACGCTGTTGGATGAAAGTGCGCAATGATTTTCTCAATCTAAGATGATGGCTTAAACAAGCAAAATATGGCGTAGCTATGCAAAATAAACAAAAATTCCATTCAATACAATGGAAAAGCTTTCTAAATATGGTGTGTGTCTTCTCTACGCGATAAGACTAATCAGCCGACAGGTACTGAATGGCTGATTTCAGACTATAAGACGAAACCGGACGGGTAAACTTGCAAGACAAGAGAGCTTTTGTAGTGGCCAGCAGACAAGCATTGTTCATTTCAAATTGTAAGAACGAGTCTTACGAAAGAAAAAAATCGTGACACGATTGTTTTTCTTTCGTAGGAATCGTACGATAGATAAGACGATTGCATCTACCAATAGTTCAGGCGTTCTGCAAAGACAATTAGCGCGTGTTTTACTTGCATTTTAATCTTGTCGACTCGTCACTTCATTGTACACTAACTTTGGAGCGTGCATGGCAACATTTATACATACTTGCTGTGTGATTATTGTTCGCCGGTCCGTGTTTTGATCGGATAGTGTGAAATGATCATACGATGGTTCTTATCGTCCAAGTTTACCCGTCCGGTCGTTTTCTTACAATTTGAATTCAGCCAATAAGAGCTATCAGAAACCCGGCCTAAGAGTTATAGAGCTTTTAAAAAAGGTCTGAAATGAAAATATTCTAATTTATTTTTTAGTCTAGCGCCGAATTTTACAATAAAATTGTAATCTGTTGTATATCATTGCAAAGGAAATTTTATGTAGTTTTTTCGTCCTCAGACCATTTTTCTGTGTCTTTTGCCCTTTTTTGAAATAATCACAAAAAACGAAAAAAAGACAATTTTTCCCCTATTTTTATGGTTGGGACCCCAATTGGTTGGGACTTTTTTTCCCCATAATCTGGGGGCCATCACCAACCATCGTGCAAAAATCCCGCGATGTAGGATTTTTGCCGACCAAATATCGTATTTTTCTTTGACTCAAAAGAAACACCCTGTACATGAAATACATACAAGAATATAATAATTCTCCAACCACCCATTTATTAGCGTTCGCCAGGACCTATTTTTCAGATAGGGATTTATTAGTATTTAATCATTAAAATGAATCAGGCGCTTTTGTAAGCCTACTAATGTGCGCGGAAAACTGGGCACTGCTTCGATTCTTGGTTCGCCCAGCAAAAATTGCTTGCTAAATATGTATGTATATTTACTCCGATTCGACACAGTCATTTATACACACACACATCCACATTCACCGGCACCCGCCTATCACAATTGATTCATTCCATAATGCTTAAGTTCCATTGTTACCTCAAATCTTTTTGCTCAACAAACGTCGGCGCTGCTGCGAATGTATTTGTCTTGAAACATGGTTGCAGGCATGAATATAACCCAATGATTGGAATATTAGATTCTGAACTGCCTACTTTTAGGAGTAAAAAGTTCTTCAGTGGTATTCAACATATATTCGTAGGGCCAATTTTTCGTACATCTTATGGAATGGTTAGTCTTATCGCATATAGAAGATACATACAATTTTCAGGAAGCTTTTCCATTATATTGAATTGAATTTTTGTTTATTTTGCATACTTATGTTATATCTTTTGCTTATTTACGCTGTTGTATAAAACCGCGCAATGAATTTTTTAATCTAAGATGATGGCGTAACCAAGCAAAATATAGCAGAACTATCCAAAATAAACAAAAATTTTATTCAATACAATGGAAAAGCTTTCTGAATATTGTCTTCTCTATGCGATAATACCTATATAATAAAAAATGTTTACTGCAATTATTACATTGTAATAATAATACTGGAAATCGAGAGCCACTAAAACAATGGCTGCATTCAGCGAACGAAAAATATAGCAGAAAAGTGCTCTTCCAATTGCAGTGAAACCTCGGTAACTAGCCTCTGTAAGTGGAAAACCTCGACAATTCGTAATAATTTTTCGGTCCCTTGAAAAAAAAACACGATTACTCGTAATAAATACATGTGTTTTGGCCCCTTCGATTACGCTTATTTTCTCACTACAAAAATCTACCAAATGACCTCTACGACTCGTAGTTTTTCGTTCGAATACTTCTTATAACTCGTAATTGATAAGAAATGAACAGATCGTAGGCGAAAATGCATAACGAAAAATGAAGACAACAATGTAGTTTACCGTTAGCGTTATCGTTCAGCTCTGCTTTTCTTCACATTTTTGTTCGATACAATAAAAGTAAACGAAATTGTATACTGTTGAGTTTTGTACTGCATTTGTTATAACAATTCGTGATTTCATGTGGAAAAATGTCAACTACGCGGACGTGTAAGTCGTTGTCAGTTAAAACAAAACAGCAAATTATCCAAGCAGTGAGAAGTGCCGAAAAAAAATTGAAGTTTCAAAAAAATTTACAATCGCGCCATCAACGTTAACTTCAATATTAAAAAAAGTGATAAATATTTAGAACTGCCAACGAATAGCAAGTAGAAACGGCAAAAGGATGCAGAAATTTCCTAAGTTAGAGGAGCTCCTTCTAAAATGGTTTTCCCAGTGCAGACGATTGAATCTTCCGCTTAGTGGAGTTTTACTTAAAGAAAAAGCGAAAGTATTTGCGACAAGAATGGGCCTCACCAATTTTAAAGGAAGCAACGGGTGGTTTGAGAATTTCAAACGTAGACACGGCATCAGCTTTCGGAAAATTTGTGGGGAAAGTGCTTCTGTTAGCGACGAAATATGCACTGAATGGAGAGGTAAGCTCCTTAAATTAATCGAAGACTATGATCCAAGGAATGTCTTCAATGCGAACGAAACAGCGCCTTTCCATAAGTGCTTTCCTGATCGAACCATGTCTCTAAAAGGAGAAAGTTGCCATGGCGGAAAACTTAGTAAGGAACGTTTAAAGGTACATTTTCCTCGACACGACTGCGACTCGCTCATTCCATATAAAAACTCGTTTTTAAAATGAGAGAGAAACGAGTTTTTATATGGAATGAGCGAGTCGCTGTCGTACGGCAGCGTCGAGGACAACGTACCTTAACTCTGCTACTCGCCGCAAATATGAATGGAATTGAAAAGCTGAAACCTCTTATGATTGGAAAGGCAACGAAGCCAAGATGCTTTAACCACGTCAGAACCTTACCCATAACATACCGTGCGAATAAGGAAGCGTGGATAACGCGAACATTATTCAGTGAATGGCTCCAATCATTGGCCAGAGATATGGAGAAACAAAATCGCAAGATTTTATTATTCGTTGATAATTTTCAGGCCTATTATGTACAAGATGTCTTGAGCAATGTGCGGATAGAATTTTTACCCGCCAATACCACCTCAGCTCTTCAGCCGCTGGATAAGGGGTTATACAAAATTTCAAATCATTTTACCGCAAGGAAGTGGTATTGAAAATGGTTGACTGCATGGGGGAAGGGAACACTCTGAATATATATATATATATATAACAGCGTAAGCACTACCACCGTCAAGAACTGCTTCCGTGCCTGCGATTTCCTTAACGAAACAAGCAGTGTGGTCATAGAGAATGATGAAATTCTGAATATAGCAGAGTGGAATCGCGTCCCGCAAAGTGAAGCAGTGCACATCAGTTTTAGCTATTACATTCACTTTGATGATGAGCTGCTCGTGGCAGGTATCCTTAATGATGACGATATTTTGGAGCCTGAAGATACCACCGAAGCAGCCGATGAAACAAGTGAGATTCCTTCAGTTACTACGAAGATCGCGAAAGCTTCCATAGAGAATCTACGAAACTCTTTCATGGCGTCGATTTCATTTAAATGAACATGAATATGTATGTTTTATTGACGTTGAATAGTAAAGTATATAGGTAAAACCAAAAAAACCTCGACATCTCGAATTTTATTTTTTCCCCTCGATTACCAGAAACCCCGGTTAATGGAAAACCTCCCCAACTCGTAAAAAAAAGTCCGTTCCTCTGGCGCTACGAGTTATCGAGGGTAGATTGTAGATTCGCATTCCACATGAGGGCTTTTCAGCGGAGAAAGAGGTCGGTGGCGGGTAATTCCTGTAGCATTTCCAGTGAATTTCGTTCGCTGAATGCACTCAATGTCAATGGAACCGAGCAACAAAATGGCTTTTCCCTATTTTCTCAGTCCCTGTCGATATAAATTTGGGAGTGTATTATCAACTTGGTGAAAATAATAAAAAATACAAATAAGAAGTTTTTTATTCCCTTTTGTGTGCAACTAGCTGCAATTGTGCTTGAACTACTCGCTCTATCACGAAACAAATCTGCTAAGTTTTGCTGAAATTAGCATAACAACCTAGTTTTGTAAGTTTTCTTGTTTTTATTATAATTTTTTATAACTCTAGAAACTGTAGATTCACAGCTAAACGACTGTTCAAAACTCGTTGCAAAGAAATGTCGCGTGTTTATTATTAAGTAAGAAGTGTGTCTGCCAGCTGCATCATGCTCCGGATTCTGACAACACATAGATACTAGTCGACAAGACCACTCCTCAAGAAGTTACGGTAACGGTAGGGCTGCAGTCAAGCTTGGAACGTAGTGTCAATTGCAGTGTTACCAATTTAGGGGAAAGTTCCCTAAATTTACGGTTTTTTGCACCTCCTAGGGAGAATTTTAGGGGGAGAATTTTTTTAGGGAAACTTTTAGGGGGAATCTAAAACACCTTAAGAGAATTTTGGGGGTTTGTTTTCTAACATAAATCAGCAAATTCCATGAAAATTTGTGTCTGTGTGTGTGAATCTGTTGGGATCGGTGAGAGATATAGTGCACATACATTTTGGGGGAATCCAACATCTCCTCTGAAAGGGCTTGTACACGTTTTTTTTTTCGATTACTTATTAATAAAGCTGCGAAGAATATGTTTGTAAAAAAATCAAGTGAAATTGAGACGTTAAGTGGATTAAGATAAGATAAGAGGGGCACTGCCTGGAGGATAGCGCCTACGTGTAAATAAATAAATATTCGAAACCTCATGTCCCCAAATTGTGTGTTTTAAGTGACATCTGTATTATAAATAAAACATAGCATGCCACTTGACGGGTATAGTTAACTTGATGTAGTTCTGATTCCATGTTCACCGGATCAGAGTTATTTTCCACCAACATTTTATAGGAGCAATAAGAGGATGAGCTAACTTCAAACTGTTTTTTTAATAGGCTATGGGCGGTAAATTCCTATTCCGATTAACCCGACTAAATCGATGTCTTCGCTACACCTGTAGAAAAGTCGTCTCGATAGCTTTGTCACTATAATCTTCGGAATACAATTAGGCCTGATACCCTCGTCAACAGATCACATTTGGTGCCCAGCGTGGGGTCCTTTTAAATTTTCCGCCATTTTTCCAATTTAGGGGGAAGATTATCATTTTAGGGGGAAATCACGTTACATTTAGGGGGAAGTTACGCAGTCTACCTGGCAACACTGGTCAATTGCCAAAGCTATTACTCTTTATCATACATTTATACAATTTACACATTTTCGGATATTTGGTATAGATGGGCTTACTCAAAAAGTGCTAGAATTTTCCCTTGACTGATCAACATGTAATTGTAAAATAGCAATTGCAAATCCCCTACAGTTTCTCCAATTTATGGCATCAATAACAATATTAAAATACCATTTCAGTCACATGTGAAGAAAGCACATAATGTTGAGCTCGGTAAGAGTATGGTTGGCGTCTTGCAATGAAAATTTATGAAACCACTGAGTCATGTAATAAATTTCACGATTGAACTGCGATGAAGGAAGATATCGTTCTACAAAGATCCATACGACATGATAGGATCTCGATTAAAATTTATGTTTGAAAACTAAGGCTGGTGGTATTGTTAGTGTAACCTGTCCTCCAGCCGAACTCCTGTGGCTTTAGCTGGTGCTACTGTTAGTGCTTCTGTAGCTACCTACCTACCACTATTCTTCCATTGAAGCCGATTGTTGTACCTGAGATTTGCATACTATACAATTGGGTTTATGTGTACGTTTTGTTTTTATATACAAAAGACACAATTCCCTATATATTCAAATTGAATGTTTTGAGAGCCTCAGTCATCCTATACGTATAAACAATCGCAGTTGGAAATATAATTTTTTTTATTTGAGTTTCAATTGTGTTGCATACTCATTAAAACCGCCCTGTAAAAAGCAATTTTTTTTAACAAAATATGTGGGTCGCCCCAATATTACTCGAAAAGCGATATGCGATCCTCGAGAATGCTTAGATTAATCTCACTGTCTACTAACAATATTTATTCTAAAATCGTTTTTGCTTTTTGCATTAAGCAACATGGGTTGTCTTCTCCTTCGTTGTCCACAATACCATCTCATAATCTCAAGTTGTACGGCCAGGTGTTGGTACTTTGCCCGTCCTTGCGGTAATGTCGTGGCCTATTTTTACAGGCCGTTCCATACTGGATTGTGTAATCGGCGAACTCAATTCCTCTATTCTCATAATGAATAGTATGGGAGCATAAATATCCACGATTTAATTTCAGATCAAATTTGTCGCCTGATTGTCAATAACGAGTAACATTCATACAGGATGTTTTTTATCGATCAAATTCTATTTCCAGCATTCGTCGTATTGGTGCGACGGATACCAATATACAGGGTGTCCCACGACTCATGGTACATACGATAATGGGTGAAAGTACAGCTCATTTGGGTACAATTAATGTTCTACATGACCTTTAACCGTTATAACCACGACTCATGGTACATACGATAATGGGTGAAAGTACAGCTCATTTGGGTACAATTACTGTTCTACATGACCTTTAACCGTTATAAAGTTATAGCATTTTTTGTAAATAGTGTCAAAAAGGTCGACTTGCCGACCAAAATCATTATATGCCCACTCCGAAATATTTAATCCGAGATTTGACTTCAATTTCTGAAACTGCACAAAATTCTACATAAAATAACTGTTTTCCCAATAACAAAATTTTAACAGCTGCCCAGTAGTACCATTCAAACTTAAAAGAAATTTGAAAATTGATATTTTCTTGAAAACTCAAATTGTAAAATCGTAACGGTACTTTGAACTGACTAATGTGCAAAGTTGATAAATGTTAGCCATAATGTTAGCTTTCGAACAACATATAAAAATTAGGGTCTTTGAATTTGAAAAAATGCATATCTTACGTGTTAAAGAGAAAAACGTGGTTCCACGAGAAAACCAAAGTAATCGTTTCCACAATTTTTATTCGAGTTTTATTTAAGTAGTAAACAAGATTTTTCTTCCGTTTTCACATAAGTTTCGTTACCTCGATAAAACATATTTGTGAGGTTTGGTTAGAATAACTGCACAAACAAAAAAAAACTTTTTTGGGAGGGGGAATGCCCCTATAGTACGTTCGTTTCTACATATTTTTTGTACTTTCGATAAAGACACATTGTAAAAACAAATATGTTCGTACTATGGTGCCAACCCAAAAAAAAGTTTCCTAACAATGCAGTTATTCAAACCAAACCTAACACAAATATGTTTTATCGAGGTAACGAAACTTATGTGAAAACGGAAGTAAAAAAATGGTGCGGGGAGGGGATTACACAAGTCATAGGTACGCCGGAAAAAAGTCTTCACCAGAGTGAAGGGTATTCAAATTTCGGCCGCGCCCGAATTTAACCTCGGTCTCCTGTTTTTTTTTTGTTTTTTATTAAAAAATCTTGTTAATTAAATAAAACTCGTATAAAAATTGTGGAAATTGTGGTTTTCTCTTGGAAGCACATTTTTCTCTCTTTAACACGTAAGATATGCAAGTTTTCAAATCATAAGACCCTAATTTTTATATGTTGTTCGAAAGCTAACATTATGAGTCAATTTTGCAAATTTGTCAGTTAAAAGTAGGGTTACGATTTTACAATTTGAATTTTCAATGAAAAATCCATTTTCGAATTTCATTAAAGTTTGAATGGTATTATCTAGGAAGTTTTTTAAATTATTTATTTGGGAAAACAGTTATTTTATGTATAGAATTTGTGCAGTTTCAGAAATTGAAGTCAAATCACGGATTAAATATTTGGGAGTGGGGCAAATAATGATTTTGGTTAGCAAGTCGACCTTTTTGACACTGTATTTACAAAAAATGCTATAACCATACAACGGTTAAAGATAGAGGGGTCATGTAGAACATTAATTGTACCCAAATGAGCTATAATATCACCCATTATCGTATGTACCATAAGTCGTGGGACACCCTGTCTGTATAATATAGCAAAAACTGATTGTAGTCTGGTTGGTCTAGCGGTTAGTGCGCGCACTTTCGGTGTTAGAATTGTGTTTTTCGAACTCACGAGCTTGTGACGGACTATGATCTCACTCAGATGTTAAACGAGTACCCATTTATGGGGATAAATAACACTGCTGAGCGTGATGCTGATCTCATTACCTCAACAAGAAGCATTTAAGATCTTGGAAATGTCACTAACACATCCTGCGGCCTTAGTCCAATGTTGGATTGTCGCGCCTGTTATTTATTTATTTTAAAAACTGATAGTCGAAAAAGGTTATATTTATGTATGTGTATACCGCTCATAGTTGCCTGCGATATTGTGAACATCATTATTTCTCAAGACTCAATAATTAAATCACGCCACCTGTTATATTGTCCTTGACCATTTGAGAATATTTCACTTGAAAGATCGAGATCCAGTCACTTTGATGCCACGTTTACTATAGATTTTCGAAAATTTGACCTCCAGATGACGGCATGTACGCGCATCAGGTTGCAGATCCTGTTCAGAAATTATGATCTAACAGGAATAACAAACCTTTTTGTTTCTAAAATATCTATTTTGGTCTGCATTAGGAAGATTTCTCTGCTCCAATTTTGGGGGGAGTTATGGATATGCCGTTTTGAAAAATTTAAATGGGAGGATAATGGAGGTCCTTGACCGGAGCGACTCAATTTTTACGTTAAAATTATCTTAAACTTGTTGTGAATACCTACTTACACAAAATTTTACGGCTGAACGAACATTCTTTCAAAAGTTATGGAACTTTTAAAAAAGGTCTAAAATGAAAATATTCTAATTTATGTTCTATTCTAACCCCGAAATATTCAATTAATCTCGAATGTTTTATATATCATTGCAAAGATAATTTTATGTAGTTTTGTTCGTCCTCAGACCATTTTTCTGTATCTCTTACTGTTTTTGAAATAATCGCAAAAAACCGAAAAAAATGCCCCCTTTCCCCCCTTTTTTTAAAGTTGTGGACCCCCGATCGGTTGGGACTGTTAATGCCATAATCTGGGGACCATTCCCAACCATAATCCAAAAAAATTTCCGATGTAGGATTTTTGCCGACCAAATATGCCATTTTTCTTAGACTATAATTGAGCTCGTCAATTAAAGTATTTTATTGAATTTAGCAATGCCTTTATAAGGGACATTATGAATTACCTTATATGTACTTATTTCTTAAGTGACGACTGTGAATTTCGCCCTATAGTAAACATTAACATTGCTTTCTCTGCTAAAAGGCAATCAGGCTGCCTGTTAAACGTATCAGGCATGTGACTTCATATAATGTGAATCACTGGTTCCCGACTGACAAATATCTGCGGACCATATAAAGGGTCCGCCAATAGGGACGCTCGATCTTTGACAGCTCATGGCGGCCATGTTGTTTGTGGTAGAGTTATCAAACCTAGTTGTTATTATTCAGTGTATCTTCACAAATCACCATGAACCAATTCAGCCGCGAGCAACATGTGCAAATCATTAAAACTTATTACGAAAATCATTCATCGGTTCGAGCAACGTTCCGCGCGCTCCGCCAATTTTACGATGAGCCACATTTTTGGATAAATGGGAATGTCAACAAGCAGAATTGCCGTTGCTGGGCCGAGAACAATCCACAGGAGGTCCAACAGGTCGCAATGCACCCAGCAAAGGTAACTGTTTGGTGTGGATTTTGGGCCGGAGGCATCATCGAGCCGTATTTTTTCGAGAACGACGGCGAGCGATACAGATCCATGATAACGAACTTTTTCTGACATGAAATCGATAATATGGATGTCGAGGATATGTGGTTTCAGCAGGACGGCGCTACGAGCCACACAGCGCGCGCCACAATGCATCTTCTGCACGAGCGCTTCGGAGGAATGGTTATCTCGCGCGGAGGCGACATCAACTGGCCACCGAGATCGTGCGATTTAACCCCACTAGACTATTTCTTGTGGGGTTTTCTTAAATCGCAGGTCTACGCAAACCAACCACAAAACACTGATGACCTCAAAGTCAACATACGCCACGCCATCGATGAAATACAGCCCGATTTGTGCGCCAGAGTCATTGAAAATTGGACTTCTCGTATGCGCGCCACCAAGCGAAGCCGAGGTGGCCACTTGAACGATGTTATTTTCCATACATAATGCCTTCGAATACTCTTTCAAACAAAAAATAAATTTCATTTATACCTCTCACACAACTTGCTTTATTTCATTTTAAAGTTCGAGCGCGCTTATTGGCGGACCCATTACTTAACCTAAAAATAAATCGTTACGGATGGACCACAAGAGTGACGTAGCCCAAAAGTGGCATTATGGAGTGTACGGTAGCGAGGAAGCTTTAATGACCGGCAGATCCATACTTTTCCGAAAGTTTTTTTGGCTCAGCGGTGCGTCAACAAGCATTGGAGTGACTACATCTATTTTATGAAGCATCATTTCATTCAAGGTTAACAGGTAGTGCTCTCTTTGTTTTGCCCTCGGTCTCTATTCCTAAAACAATTTCGGCGATCATCATCAAACAAACGTTGGACAAAAGGCTCTTCGCTAATATATTTTATTGTGGTTGCAGCGATTTAGAATTTTTGTTTATGAATCGAAAAACTATCAGCTCATGGCTGTTGTAATATAATCAATCACATCAACACTCGAGTTGAGCCCTGGCCGTCCCGCCCCACCGGTTGGGAAGTACTGATCTAAACGAACATGTGTGCATAGAAAATATACGCATATAGTGCTCAGAATAGGTGGTTTAAGTGCGATCGCTGAGCGATCATCACATGAGTCGTCTCTACCCTCTACGAACACAAACTTTAAGGCTGTGATCGTCGAGCTAATGAAGTAGAATTGCATCTTTTGAATAATTGACAGTCTTTTGGAAATCATTAGAATAGGAAAAAATATATTTTTTTTAAGTCTTCAATACAATATTTTGATGGAATAGATCATAGCGCCAAAGTAGCTTTACTATGTTTTTCTCGACCGTCCTCATAACAAAGAATTCATATAAGCCTCTCCCGGACCGCCTTCGATCCGAGGACACCCTGTTGCGAAAAATTGATGTAAAAGATTATAATTGAATAAGCGTGTCAAAAAAATTCATTCTGAATTCTTATGTTTTAAAATTTGTGCAATATGTTCATCTACCCTTCTTCACACGAACATATATGGTTCACTTCACACAAAATCCTCTACACCTGTTTTTAACATTTCCTCCACTTCTCATACTTCTCTAGTGAAAAGAATTGCATCTGCATTTAATTTCCAGTTGAAGTATGTACACAATTACATATGTTAAATTGATTGAATAAAGGCAAGTCTCCACGACACATTTTTCGTGTAAAAGATAATTGCAAGTCTTTCGCTCCGTGAATACTAGGTGGTACTTACCAAGGTAGCAAAATCTGAAAAGAATAGTTCGCCAACCAATTTTCCAAATTAAATAATATTGAAGACTGACATCAAAAGACAAGTGACATCAGTCAATCACTAAAAGCGCCACATAAAAACTCGATGGTCCTTCCGAAATGAATTCATCTCCCCGGTAGACAGATTTGTGTTTATGGCGAATGTATAACCACTTGGCTTTCGTTTCTTGCGGCTTTACAAGGCAACGGTAGACAGGATTTGCTATAAGACACAGTGACACAAATTGGATACGATAACGATTTTTATGGGCCAAGCTATCCATCTATTCATTCAACAAAACTGTCTCGCGTCTACCGATGCAACGAAACGAACAATCATCTGCTTTTAAGTTTTTTCATAAGGACATTGGCTCTTGGGGTGCGTGTTTTTTCCATGAAACTAAGATAAAAACGTCCGAAGTGATTTTCAAATTCTCCAAAATACAATACCTGATGGATATTTATTTATATTAGCGCACTGCAATAATGCGGTGATTCGCTTATAACCGATTCTCCCCTATAAATATATGTTGCCTAAGTCATATTGATTGAAACGACTTTGACATTTTATTAGCTTCGAATATTCCGAAATTGTCTTTGAATACGATGAGCCGCGGATTTTGTGTTTAAGGAAATTCAATTTGTATTACGTGTTTGTTTCCAAGTGCTATAGCGTGAAATGCCATCAACAACAAATGGACGAAGAATAATATTGATAGATTCAATCAGGATAAGACCATTTTTTTTTAGAAAAGTTTAAACGTTTCGTGTTGAATGCACTTGTAATAATACGAATTTTGACATGAAGAGCCGATAGTCATAGCCAACCATCCATTCAGGAAATAGGTTATCCTGATGAATGAATATCAAAATTGTGTCGTATTGAATTGAGAAATATCCGGCAAGATATCCCTCATCTGCTGCTCACAATGCATTTGGTATATGGTATTTACTACAGTAGTTGTATCTTATTGGACAATGGGCCTGAACGTTAACACTCGTGTATTTGAGAATCCTTCTATTCCGAAGGGAAATGAAAATCATCTCCGGTTTCATGGACATATCCGTTGGTTTTCCTGTTGCCGTCATTTTCCAGTTGAATGTTACGGGAAATACAAATGTAACTAACAATTCCAATCAGGATATATTTTTTCGGCTAGGACTATGTACCTACTCGCCTTCACTGTTATTATATTGTAACGTACTTGATAATAGCAATGTTTTTTACTTTTTGACTCAATTGTATTTACTACATACAGGGTGTCCGGAAACTGCTGCATAGACACCACGGAAAATTATTCCCCATGTGATTTTTTATTATATTGTATTCGAAAATGTCAGGGGATGTGGCACATCCGCTACATCTATGGACTGCACGCCACTGTGTTTAAAAATATTAATTTTCTTACAAGACTTAAACCTTAATATCTCCAAAACTAGACAAGCTAGAATATCAAAAAAATGATTATCACAGCCAACAAATTTACCTAAAAGATAGATAGTTTAATTTTTACAGAGCTTCAAAGTCAAACTTATGTGATTTGACCCAAAAAGAAATTATTTTTCCATCTCAATTTTCTCCAACTTCTGCCAAGGTTAGCTGCTTATACGACTCTTTTAAAAATTTTCATAGTATTTCGATCATATCTTTCATACATCATTTTATTCTAGCTCCATGGAGTTCGAATTCGTTCAAACTGTCCCTAATGCTCTGCTATTTGTTAAAATTTATGCAAATCATGCCAAAAACGTGCGTTATGGATGATAACGGGCCCGCAATGACCCTCATTGTGGTAAAAATTGAAATTTTTACAATATTTAAATTATTTCTCGGTTAAAACTGTACAGATAATTTACAATGACCAAGGTCCTCTTTATTACGTATAGCCATCCCAAATAATAATGCGTATGCTTTGAAGAAGCATTTCACCCTGTAGCATTCTTGTAGTAACACTTCATTCAGTGACATCGCTTAAAGGAGTTTTTTGATCCGATAAATAATCCTTAAATCTTTCTCCGGAAAACCTCTTACATCCTTATAGAAACAATTCACGGTTATCCAATAATCATTGAATATTAACATTCTAAAGACCTCAAATCAGTATGATTTTAATGATGGTGCTGTAACACTTGATCGAAACGCAAACCTAAAAAGATACTCCACACTTATGTAGTTGTAGCAGATAATCAAATTAACACACACATGAAATATTCTCCAGTAACAGAGAATCGGTTGTGTTATTTCTTCTTATAGTGTCATCCGATAAATTGTTCATCGTAGTTTTATAGGAGGATGAACTTTGTGATATTTGAAAAAATTGAAAGTTATGAATATGAAGTAAAACCATAACTGATTGATAGAAGGCTTACTGTAGAAGATTCTATAAAGAATTGTTAAGCATTTCTATAGAAGCAACTACAGAAAAACCCAGAAAATCCGAAAATTCGATAATTCAGATTCGGTAAAAAGCCTCCTATAGTTGGCAACATTACTGATTCTTTTCACTTTGGTTATCGGAGCAAACACGAGAAACTAATTATATAAGATACCATGATTTGTCTTTTTCGAAGCACAATTTAGTGCTACAATAAAGTTTTATTGGATTAAATAAAAAACGGCGTCAAATGTCATTATTGGACTATTATTTAGCTTTTATTCCCTGAAAAGTGTTCCTACTACTATTGAAAGAGAATATTCTATTAAGTATTATACAGGGTGTCCGGAAACTGCCGCATAAACACACCGGAATGTGATTCCTCATGTGATTTCCAGCAAAAAAGTTGTACGGAACTTACCCCCTTAGCTTAATACATATTTTTGAAAAAATCATTTTCTTGTACGACTAAAACTTCAATATCTCAAAAGCTAGACTAGCTAGAATAGCAAAATAAGATGATTATTACAGCCAACAAATTTGCCTAAAAAATAAAACTAACGGCACTAAAATCGGATAAGAGGATTAGTTTTTACGGAACTTCCAAGTCAAATTTGTGTGATTTGACCCAAAAACAATCTATTTTTCCATCTCAGTTTTCTCCAATTTCTACCAAGGTGAGGTGCTTGTACGATTCTTTTAAAAATTGGCACATAATCTAACCACCATTTCTTTTTAACAACATTTTATTCTAGCTTTGTTATTTCTAACAGTTTTAATGCCTTAAGTGCGAAAAACTAGGGTTAATTTTTGGCTCGATATCGACATACTTTGAATAGATTTTACCAATTGCAGATCTTTAGGAGCAGTGTGAATTGAATTGTATTGAATTCGAGCGAAAATTAACCCTAGTTTTCTACACTTAACGTATAAAAACTGTTTGAAATAATGAAGCTAGAATAAAATTATGTATGCGCAAATTTTTAAAAGAATCATACAAGCACCTCTCCTCGGCAGAAGTTGGAGAAAATTGGAATGAATGTCGACGTATACCGAAATTAGAGGACCCTTGCAATGGGCATGCTTACACAAAAGCCATGGGAAATGGAATCAAATATAATGTAATCTTCTTCTTCTTCTTCCTTGCCTCGTTCTTTATACCGCTCCATGGTTTCGCGTTGCACGTTGCTCGACCTGCAGTGTAGGCACATCGCCCGTTTTGGCGGTAATATCTCAGCATATTTCTACAGGCAGCTCTATCTTTGATCGAGTCATCGCCGAGACCAATGCGTTGTTGCTGCTTTTTCATTTGACACATCTAGGTGTTCTTCGGTCTGCCTCTGGCCTTGGGTCTATCAAGTGGAACTTCCATTGATATCGCTTTCTTTGCGGGGTTCTCAGGCAGACGCCTTTTAACATGGCAATACCAATCCATTAGTCGGTCTTCGAGCTTTTCGGTGATTGGTTGGTCTATGGACAAGCTGCCTCGGATGTAGCTACTCTTGATGTGGTCCGTTTTGGTTACGCCAACTGACATGCGTGACATTTTCATTTCCAGAATTCTGATCCATACATGAGTGCGGGACGTACAACCGTTTTGTAGAACTTGCCCTTTAGCTTCAGTGGTATTTTCTTATCGCAGAAAACTCCAGAGTTTTCTCGCCACGTCATCCACCCAACCTTTGTGCGATGTTTGATGTCATCATCGCATGTAGCTCCGTGATTCACCATCGAGTCAAGGTACTTGAACTTGGTACAAGACTTAAGCTGCTCTCCTTTGACGTACATATCTGGTATCGGTGCATCTGGGTCTGAGAATGGGCATAGCATAAGATCTCAGTCTTTGTTATACTTACCCTCAGTCCATGCTCCTCCAGAATGTCACACCATTTTGTAAGTGTAGCTTGCAAGGCAACGATGTTTGGGCTACTGAGGACTATATCATCGGCAAAAAGAAGAGATATTTCTAGGCCGTTGGAGATACGTGTTAATAAGTAGCACATGATGATGTTGAAGAGCAACGGACTCAATACACTGCCCTGGTGTAATCCAACATTCACCGGAAATTCTTCTGATTCACCGGCTGTGCATCTAACCTTAGTCGTAGCTCTTTCACAGCTCAGATATACATGATGGCTCTATCATACATGCCTTGTATCATCCTGACGTATGCCTCAGGGACATTAAGTGCTCTCAAGGCCAACCATATCAGATCACGAGGTACTCTATCGAATGACTTTCCAAATAGATGAATACAAAGTGCAAGTCCTTTCGTGCTGCTCTATACTTTTCCATCGCAATACGAATGCACTGAATCGCATCGACTGTAGATCGACCTTCGACAAAGCCGCATTGATTGTCATTCAACCGCACAATCTTTCATAATCGGTTGCAGACAACTCGCTCGTAGATCTTCAGTGTATGCGGTGTTAACTTTATAGCCCTATAGTTGTTGAGTTTGCTTGATTCTCCCTTGTTCTTATAGAAAGGAAGAAGAAAATTTTCCCTGAAAGCGCCAGGCATCGGTTGCCCACCTTTGATTTTGTTGAAGCGAACATTTTACATTTTCAACCAAAATTCTGCGGGGATTTGGTTCGGTCCGACTGCTGTTCCGCGTTTCAACTGATGTATTGCCTCCATCACCTCTTCCTCTGAGATATCTTCAATATTTGTGGTATTAGGCTCCAGATCTTGAAAATCTGCTCGAGGAAATTCTTCATTGAGAAGTTCGTCAAAATACTCTCGCATCCTGCTACAAATTTCCGTATCGTCAATCAGCAACGTTCCTTGCGAGTCCTCCGGGTAATATTTAATGATTTTAAATAATCTTTTTCACTTTTGACTCACGCAATTTTTAGAAAATAATTTTGGACCGCATTTTCACATTTCTTCTCGTATAATTGCTAAAAACAGACACACTATTAGCTGAGTACAATGGAAACTTACAAAAAAGCGTTGCAAGAAATTTGCTCCACGAAACCAGCGCGGGAGCGGTACCCGAACATTATTTCTGACGCGTACCGCTACCGCACCGCGCTGATTTGATGGAAGCTATTAACTAATTCAATCTCTTTTGAATATGCGTATAATTGAGACAAATGCGAGTATTATGGCGGGATTGTATTTATATCAATCCTTTTTGCGGCTGACGACCTTTTCCTTGGGGGAAACCTTTTGCAACACAGTTGTTTTTGTGAGAAATCATATTTTTTGCAGTTTTTGATTTACAAAATCGACTTAACATATCAATAAATGATGAAGACTATATTCATTGCCCTTTTGTCACGAATTTGTTCGAGAACAGTAATTATAATAATGATAAACCCCTTGTTAACCTTTGTCTCTTTAGTAACCTTAGTAACCTTGGTCGCCTTGGTAACCTTAGTAACTATAGTACACTTGATAACTTTGGTGATCTTGGAAGTCCTTAGTAACCTTGGTAACCCTGATGGCCTTGGTGTTCGCTATAACCTCGCAAACCTTAGTACACTGAACCAAATGTTTACATAATAGTAATGAAATTTTTCGTGTATGCAATGAATTTTTCATTCATTTTCATACAAAGAATACTTTCATGGTTACTATGAATTCAGTTCATTGATTTTACTTTATTTTAATATGTAATGAAAAATTTCATTGATTTAATGAAAAATATCATTGATTTAATGAAAAATAACTTTACCTATAATGGCTTCATAGTTTTTTTTTTCATTTATTTTCAAATAAAAAAAAAGCTTCTGGAGTTCAGCATTGAATTTAGGCCGGTACAAGTTTTGCACACATTTCTTTTGCCTATAAACGCATCATAAAGCATAAAGCATCATAAATTGAACCTACCTAGCTACAATGGGATTCGATCCCGGGACCCTATGAATTCAAGACCTACACCCTACCTACTCCACCAACCAGACTATACGTGATGAAGGTTTCTAGACACACATAAAGTATTAGTCAGAGTTATGAATAGCGTTCATTAATGTTATGAAAAATTCATTAATATGGATAAATTATTGCGCTTTGGTGGAAACTTCAGAAGAGGAAATAAAAAAAAATCTAAATATATGTACATGATGAAAATATCATTAGTCCAATGTATTTTCATAGATATGAGAGGCTTTTAGCAAATATATTTCAATGAAATAATTTCATTATATCTAAATTTATTTCATTGAATTCATGTAAAACTACATTGTTTTACGAATTATATGGATATTTCACCAGAAATATGGAAAGTTGAAACCAATGAATCTCTTTCATTAAATATAAGAAACCCTTCACAGCCATGCCGAAAATCTCAATGAAATATCAATGATTTCTGCATATATACAATTAATATTTTTTAATGAATTAAATTCATTAATATTATGAAGAGCCTTTTTTTCAGTGTATCCTTGTACATGACATTAAACTTAATGTTAACCTTAACTTTGACCAAAACCTTGGCCTAAGCCTAAACGCCAAACTTAACCTTATCTCAAACCCTATCCTTACATTTAACCCTAAAAATAATGTTAACTGCGACCTATCAATAATTTAAACCCTATCCGTTACCCTAAACTTCATTTTGACTTTAACCTTAGCCCTTACTTAATTCTAAACCTTTACTCCATCTTTATCCCGAACCCTAACATTCATCCTAATCTTAAATCTAATTTTTAATGTAACCATTAATGATTTACTGTGTACTCAATATGTGATTCAAATATATATGGATGTATATTTTCTAAGTTCCAAATTGGACCTATCAACACCAAACGGTTAAGACACGATTCCCGTTACTACAGACCCGAGACTTTTCTTATATCCAGGCTCCATCATTCTCCCTTTTAAAATACCCCTATCTACTACTTTTGGCTTTTTGATCTTCATCGTCGTTGGGTCGTTACGTTACGTTCGTTAGTTACGTTACAAAATATATACCAGATCCCAGAGAAAAGACATTAACATATCAAAAATCCTTTAATCCTTTATCAAGGTCCCGAAAACCTGCTCAGTCCTGACTAAACTAGTTTACCAAGCATTGCTTTTACATAAGGTGTGTTCTTTTGGTTATCCCGTGAGGGTTGGGTAACGAAACTTCATATAAAAAAAATGACAGGTGGATCAGCTGGCATTTTTTTATATCGAGTTTTGTTACCCAAACCTGCACGGGATAACCAAAAAAAACACACCTATTATAAAGATAAAGTGACCAGGAATCAGGGATAGCTATAGGTATCAGGACCAGTCTCTGTTTCAGTCACTATATAACTATATATAACTAATAGTGCCCTTTTTTACCTACCACAATAGGATCAAACCGAGTGGAATTACAAGAATTATCTCTATGCCAAATTTTGTTAAAATTAACTCATCAGAATTCCTTGAAAAATCGATTTTTAAAACATTTAAAAAGCCGCGAGAAACTCTATGCATTTTTTTTCACATTTTTCGCTGTATCTTTTTTGTTAATGCACGAATCGGAGCAAATGATGTACACCTTCAGGATAAACTCTATCAATAGGAAAAGAGAGCGAATCCCGAGACGCTCTCTACGAAGATGTAGCCCTGTCAATAAACAACACAAGAACAACGAGAACAAGAGTTTTGAAAAAATGCGATTTTCAAACTCTTATTACTCCGGTGATTTTCATCGTATCTTCTTGAAATTTGTAAGACGGCGCGAGCGACAACCTCTATCAAATTTGAATACTCAGGACCAACCAGGGTCCGAGCAACAGAGGTCCGAAAACTCTTACTCTTACACTCAGAAATTCTTACTTGTTCCGTCGTGTAAACATAGTCTTAGTCGCTTCTCACTTTTGATTTGTTCAAATTTCTTCGTTTTTCTTGGGCGGGCGGGACACTCCCGCGTCCCTAGATAACTGTGTATATGATATTTTTTTATATTTTATTTGTTATTTGCTATATGGCCTATAAGTAAATTATTTTATTAAATGAGGCAATGCCTTAATATGTAATTTCTATGAACGCAAGCTCCCTAAAGGGCGCCTTTATATAAATTTCCTTAAGTGGGGCCTTATGAATTCCGCCCTATACATCACAAAATAATCGTTTGAACGGATTTGTAATCAGAGCGGATTTATCAGTAACGTTTATCAAGGATTTAACTTTTAAAAAAAATCGGGTACCAGTACCAAATGCGTTAAAAATCTTTTTGCTATTTCTAGACAAAAAATATTTGTGAAAAATTTTCAGCAAAGTTAGACTTAATTTCCAGTCATTGAATCTCTCATTATGTAATTGAATTTATATATTGGCTTGTTCCGGCTAGGGCCGCACGTGAACCGTAGCCATTTTGACACGTGTGCTGTAGGGCGAATAGTCCAATAATATCGTATTTTCGTCAGGAAAAAAATACAGAAGTTTATTTCTCAATTTTGTTATATGTATTTTGGGGCGCTGATTCCGAATATCAACTTTGCACCCTAAAAACGTGCCTCAACCTTTAAAAAGGGGGGAAAGGGGGGCATTTTTTCGTTTTTTTTTTTGCGATTATTTAAAAAACGGTAAGAGATACAGAAAAATGATCTGAGGACGAAAAAACTACATAAAATTATCTTTGCAATGATATATAAAAGCTCCATAACTTTTCAAAGAATGTTAGTTCAGCCGTAAAATTTTGTACAAGTATTAACAGCAAGTTTAAGATAATTTTAACGTAAACGCTGAGTCACTCCGGTCAAGGACCCCCATTATCCCCCCATTTAAATTTGTCAAAACGGCATGTCCATAACTCCCCCCAAAATTGGAGCAGAGTGCTAAATTTTGGTTTGTTGCGATTGGAGGTCATAGTCACCCCACCCACCAAAAATCAGCTCATTTGGATAAAAACTAAGGGTACCTCCCATACAAAGTGACCCATGACAACTTTGTTCTACAGTTTATAAAATGAGTAGTACGTTGTACGTAGAACAAACTCTTGATGGGTCACTTTGTATGGGAGATACCCTTAGTTTTTATCCGAATGAGCTGATTTTTGGTGGGTGGGGTGACTATGACCTCCAATCGCAACAAACCAAAATTTAGCACTCTGCTCCAATTTTGGGGGGAGTTATGGATATGCAGTTTTGAAATTTTAAATGGGGGGATAATGGAGGTCCTTGACCGGAGCGACTCAATGTTTACGTTAAAATTATCTTAAACTTGTTGTGAGTACTTATATAAAATTATACGGATGAACTGGCGTTCTTTCAAAAGTTATGGAGCTTTTAAAAAGGTCTAAAATGAAAAATATTCTAATTTATGTTCTATTCTAACGCCGAAATATTCAATTAAACTCTAATGTATTATATATCATTGCAAAGATAATTTTATGTAGTTTTTTCGTCCTCAGACCATTTTTCTGTATCTCTTACCGTTTTTGAAATAATCGCAAAAAACCGAAAAAATGCCCCCCTTTTCCCCCCTTTTTTAAAGGTTGCGGCACTTTTTTTAGGGTGCGAAGTTCATAATCGGAATCAGCGCCCCATAATACATAAAGAAAGAGTGAGAAAAAAGCTTCTGTTTTTTTTTCACGGATTGGTACTAAATCGACACGATATTACTGAACTATACTCCTCAAAACAAAATAAGGGCCACTAATAATTTTCTGATATATTTTTTGTGGAAAAGGAAAATCATAGTTTTGTTGGTCTAATTTAATAAAACAATACCTATGTTTTTCATTAAATCTAATGAATTTTATTGAATTTTGACCAAAAGTTACACTTTTTTTTAGCATTTTTTCGGATTGCTTACTTTTTGCGGTCATGTAATCGTAACAATAACAGTTAATTTGTATGTCTAATCTGTAAAAAAATTGATTCTTTGTTTTTTTAGTATCGAGTATGGCCTCCACTTTTTGATATGCAGTCTCGAGGCCTGGACGGAACGCTTTCAATAAGCCGATCGACGCTTTCTATTGATATCTCGTCCCAACACATTTTTAGCAATTGAATCAGCTGTTGCTGATTGTGTATGTCCTTTTAAGCGGTCCGCATCCGGCGTTTTAATTGATCCCAAAGATGTTCTATCGGATTTAGGTCCGGACTGTTGGCAGGCCACTCCATGACCTCAATATTGACCTCCTCGAAAACAGACATTGTCGCCCGGGCAGTATGTGGTCGTGCATTATCCTGCATCAGGATAAAACCATCCAACGCCTGTTGTGAAAAAGGAATGATATGTGGCCTAACAATCCTTTCAATATAACTTTCGGACGTAATTGTCCCGTTATTTAGGATAACAAGGTTAGTTTTGCCTTGCAAGCTAATTCCGGCCCAGACCATCACACTGGGACCGCCTTGCCTCTTAATTTGGTTAATGCAAGGATCCAAAAATGCTTCTCCGGTTCTCCGCCAGACTCTTATGCGTCGGTCGTAACTAAAAATTTTTACTTTGCACTCATCCGAGAAGAGCACCTTGCGCCATTGTTGCATGTCCTATTGGATATGTCGACGAGCAAATCTTAAACGATTCGTACGATGCGTCCTGCCCTGTTCTGTTCTGGTTACACGTTTCCTTGACCACTGTTAGTGTTCGTGCAAACGATTTCTGATTGTTTGAGGGCTAACAATGGTCCCAGTCGTCCTTAATAGCCTACTTTGTAGTCCACGAGCACTAATGGTACGATCCCGTCGTGCACAAAGTCTCACATATCGGTCTTCTGCGGGGGTGGTTATTCGAACTCGGCCTGAACCATGACGACGGGAGACATTTCCTGTCTCCTGGTAACGGTTCCAAAGATTTTAAATGGCTCTTCGCGGATACCCTGATTGCAGGGCCACAGAACGTTGCGAACGACCTTCCTACGACATTTCTAAGGCTCTAGACGAAGCATTTAAATTTAAATGGCGCCGAATTGTTGGTATTTTGTATTTTATAGATTCTCCTTATCTTTAAAAGTGCAACAACTAATGTTGCATTTACAGAACTTGGCGAAAACTAATTCTTAATCAAAATGAGAAATAAACAAAACTACCAAATGTATGACTCGTGACCCCAAAAGTACTGTTTAAGACAGTTCCGTTAAAGCTAATGTTAACGAATGATACTGTGATAACTCACATCACATTCAAGTACAGAATGGCATTTTTGAAAATAATTATCACACTAAAAATTCGCCAAAAGACGTTGTTAAAGTCAACGGACATAAGTGGCCCTTATTTTGTTTTGAGGAGTATATAATAGCAGGGAGGATCTCGAACAACAAACACTTTAACAACTTCGACATTGTACATTGAACAATGAAAATAATTGGGATTTAGGTGACATATAAAAAACACCATCGACTAAGAATATACATATAACATCCCACAAAAAACAACAAAATTGTAAAAAGTTCCACAAAAAAAAAAACGATACGGAGGCTAATTTCGGACGCGGCCGAAATTTGGATACCCTTCACTCTTCTCGGGCTAAAAAATTTTTCGGGCGTACCTATGACTTGTACTTGCACCCCCCCCCCCCATTCCTTTTTCCATTTCTTATGTTTTTAAACAAGTGGCGTCGATGAAAAAATATTTGTGTTAGATTTGGTTGGAATAAGTAGGCAAATAAAAAACATTGCCTTAGTAAACTTTATTGGGGGGAAACGCATAGTACGATTCGGTTTTTTTGCATTTTTTGTTGTTTCGATAAAGACATATTAATATATAAGGTTTGTAAAATTGGTGTAAAAAAAATGCAAAATGGGGGGTTGGGTTTGTATGGTAGCCCATTTCTCCATGATCCGATTCCATGAATTTTTTCTTATGTTTTGTGGCATCAATAGAAATGCATTTTTATGAGGTTTGGTTCAAATTGGTGCAGATTGTATAGTAATATCAATTATTATTTTTGCAACTGATCAATTTTGGATCGGCGTGGTTTTTTATGGGATGAGAATGTGCTAGAGGTAACAGTTACTCATCACATACACCCAAGCATACACCAAGATTGTATAGGTACGACTCCGCATTTGGAGATTGCTAATAAGTACAAATCCAGTACAAAATAGCAAACACGAATGTCAGATGCGTAACGTAACATCTTTCGACGTGGACTTCCCAAAAGAGCTAATAAGATAAAAGTAGAAACAAATTAGGTGGACATTGATTGCAACCTGAACTTGTCATTTGACTACTTCTCTTTTTTAATTCCTTTTTAACGTTGTGCATTTTCAATAGGAATCTTCGTATCGAAGCTGACACAGGAACATTTCGAAAATAAATCTCAGAAGCAAACGGTTTGCTTCTGATATACTTGAACTGGAGCATACCTATATAAGTACAAGAAATTGACTGTAGTCGAAACGGGTACATTGCTTGTTCGCTTACTAAGATCATCCTCAACACAGAACTCGTATACACTCGCCCATCTATACGTTTTATCCAAATTGGATACTATGCAAGATTTTCTTTCAAGTAAGTTTGTTTAGATCTTTTTTTAGAAGAGGGACAACCGACCAACGTTTCCAATATCCAACAATTCTAGCTGGCAAACAACCAGAATCATTCTTAATCAGATAATTTTCTTTCAGCATCTACTTGTGTACTGTCGGTATTTCGTCCCAGTCACAAAGGAGTTTAAGCTAGAAACTGTATAAGCCAGTGCAGCATTAATTATATCATTATCCTTCATCTTGCGATTTATCTTTGAGAGTGCTGATCGTCGTTGACTATTGAAAGGGACTTCTGGAAACAACTTTCCAGAAGCGTTACGTCGATTTTGTTTCATATGAATCGAAGTTATTCAGTTCAAACGCTTAAGGGATGTCCTTATTCATTATTTAAGGAAAAACGTATTTTTGAGTTATTCTTTCTGTAGTTCTAACATTCATTTGAGCTTACATTAAATTAAAGTTGAAAAATGTATTAAAACAATTTAAAACGTTTTGGTAGAGGTGTAGTGATCTGCAGCACGTTCTGAATTATTTCCTCCATAAATGGGTACTCATTACACATTTGGGTGCGATCATCATCCCTGAAATTGGTCTGATTTTCTAGGTTATATTTATCTAGACTATAAAATGAGTTCTGAACATTGCGACCCTGTGCATTAAGCTAACGCGCTAAACATTACACCAACTAACCGATTTATTTCATAGATACATATATGTTACTTTTATGATCATAACAATGTGAATGAAAATATGTATGTTTAATTTTTTTATATATGGACGACACCCTTAAATTTTCATTCGGATCTGGCTTTGTCGTCGATAAGGCACGTATCAATAAAATTGAACATTGGCCAACCGAATTTGTACTTCCATCTGAAATACGACAAGATCAGCTTTATTATGGCGATTCAAGGCAAATGCCGCCATTGACTTTAGTTTGGATTATTTAAAATATACTTCTGCAGGATCAATAAGCGGAAGACAAGCCCCCGTTTGAAGTTTGTATTGCTACATGCATACATACTTCACTGTTCGCTATACTATTGATATTGATGCCATTTATTGAATTTGCATATGCGTACATGCTTCTACCGCTTAAGAAAAGTTCTCTTGTGAAACTTTACTAATTATGTATATGTGATGACACCTCATTTGTATTGAAATGAACAGATTTCGATTAATTTAAGGAACTGCGGTTTGATAATATACAGGGTGTCCCGCATTGGGTGGACGATATTGTTAAGGTCGATAGTTATAATATACTTAGTCGATAGGCTATAGTTCAACTTTTTTTCTATATTAAAAGCACCGTCAATATTGGGTTGTGATCTAAATTCACCGTGCACTTAAATTTAAGCATAATTCTTGTATTCTTTGTACCCTATGTCCATAAGAAAGTATAGGGTACATTGTTTTTGTTTCGCCGATATTATGCAACACATCAAAGAATCCACAGGAGACTTGCTAATATTTCCTGTGACGCGAAAGTCCGATCCGGATCCTCAACGATTTCATTGCACACTCTGTAGTCCGAATTACGAGGGTTTCCATTATCCGAATCTTACTTTTTCTTGCAATAGCAGCAACGTTATCTTAGTTCAATTGTCTTCTCCGTTCTTGGAAAGAACAAAAAATGCAAGTAAAGAATGTAATTTTTCGTAAATAGAAAACGGTTTCTCCGAATAAATTACAGAATAGAACCTCGCTAATCGGACGCTCAGTAGTCCGACTGCACAGGTAATCCGACTAAATCGCAACAACATCTTCACATAAAATATACATTCCGTACCCCACCAGAGGGCCAAAAGATTTCCCGAGCCATGACTTCGAAAAACAATATTCCGACGGAGATAGTTTTTGCAGACAAGAATAGAAAATCGAAGTCAAAACAAATGGTAAATGTATTGTTCTCTTTTCGCCAGGTCGCTTAGAAAACCTGTACGCTCAAAAAAGTTCATATTGTCCTAAAATTTTTGTAGGAAAGATTCTCAAATTTTCAACCAAAAAAAATGTTGTATCATTGAAATAAGTTTTTCTATTTTTTATAATCATTCATACATAGTCTAAGAAAACTTCTTTCATGACAGACATGAAAATAGCTCGAGTTCAGTGCATTTTGCATAAATGAAAACACATCATCTTGTGTTGTTGTTTTTGTGAAAAGATACAATAAACTCTCAAAATTGCTCGACTTAATTTATTCTAAATTTATCTAAAATAAGAAATCCGCCTCTATGAACACCTTATAAGCCTCCATTACGGAATAGACTTGCTCCCGGTATGGCTGTGTATTTGCTGTAACTGTAGCCGCGGTTTCTAATCCGACCCACCCTTTTCCTTACAAGCACCAAATGGGCAAAACAATCCCTTAAGTCCCTCTGCAAATAGACTATCTTAAAACATTTTTGGTAAGTACGGCCTTATCTTGCTTGCGGTATATACACGGTCAATAGGGTTATTGTACTCAGGCCTTATTTGGTTTGAATAGAGTCTTGCCAAGTCAACGCCTAGAGTCTAAGAAAATTGGACCAAAATATGGCCATCGAACGGCAAAAATCCTACATCGGAATTTTTTTTGATTATGGTTGGGGATGGTTCCTAGATCATGGCATAAAAAGTCCCAACCGATTGGGGGTCCGCAACCTTAAAAAAAGGGGGAAAGGGGGGCATTTTTTCGTTTTTTTTGCGATTATTTCAAAAACGAAGAAAGATATACTCAAAATTGGTCTGAGGACGTAAAAAACTACAAACCTTTCCAATGATATACAACACATTAGAGTTTATTTAAATACTTCGCCGCTAGCCTAACAAAATAAATTAGAATATTTTCATTTTAGACCTTTCTTAAAAGCTCCATAACTTTTGAAAGAATGCTAGTTCAGCCATAATGTATATGTACAAGTATTCACAATAAGTTCAAGATCATTTTAAGGTAAACATTGAGTCGCTTCGGTCAAGGACGCCTATTATCCCCCCATTTAAATTTGTCAAAATGGCATGTCCATAACTCCCCCCAAAATTAGAGCAGAGTGCCAAATTTTGGTTTGTTGTGATTGGAAGTCATAGTCATCCCACCCACCAAAAATCAGCTCATTCGAATAAAAACTAAGGGTACCTTCCATACAAAGTGACCCAAGACAACTTGTTCTACAGTTTATAAAATGAGTAGTACGTAGAACAAACTCCTGATGGGTCACTTTGTATGGGAGATACCCCTAGTTTATATCCGACTGAGCTGATTTTTGGTGGGTGGGGTCATTATAACCTCCAATCCCAACAAACCAATATTTAGCAATCTGCTCCAATTTTGGTGGGGGGAGTTATGGATATGCCGTTTTGAAAAATTTAAATGGGGGGATAATGGGGGTTCTTGACCGGCGCAACTAAATGTTTACCTTAAAATGATCTTGAACTTATTGTGAATACTTGTACATATACATTATGGCGGAAGTAACATTCTTTCAAAAGTTATGGAGCTTGGAAATATTCAATTAAACTCTAATGTGTGATATATCATTTCAAAGATAATTTTATGTAGTTTGTTTCGTCCTCAGACCATTTTTCTGTATCTCTAACCGTTTTTGAAATAATCGACAAAACCGAAAAAATTCCCCTCTTTCCCCCTTTTTTTAAGGTTGCGGGCCCCCAATCGGTTGGGACTTTTAATGCCATAATCTGGGGACCATTCCCAACCATAATCCAAAAAAATCCGATGTAGGATTTTTGCCGCCCAAATATGCCATTTTTCTTAGACTATTAGCGATTGCAGACTGTGCTTTATCTAATATCTTAAATGAGACCCAATAGTATCATTAAGAAATGGCCGAACTGCCTGTGCCACCGAACGTGATGTTGGAGTTTATACAAAAATAAGGATAATGTTAATTTTATGATTTTTACAGCAGAACAAAATGCAATTTGGCAAGTTTTAAAAGTGTAAAAAATGGGTTAACTGTGCGAATGATTGCCATTATTTTATTTTTATAGAAAGTTCTTGTGAACAATCTTAGTTACTAGTTACTTGACAGAAAATAAATATATTCTTCGCTTATTAATAGTTACAGTAACAAGTGACGTTTTAGATAAACAATTTTCCTCGTAGGTGTAGTATTCACCATAGGCAGAAATATCGACAAAAGTCAAGATATGGCCTTAAAATTGAATAGATTCCTGGATTCGGCGAAAAAAATGCCTGTTTTTATGCACAACGACACTTTGATGATATAAAACAATCAAGACGCGACACCATTTTTGCACAATTGTGCTAATACATGACAGCATAGTGTGCTTGACTGTTGTATCCTATCAAAAATTAGATGAAATATTTCTGCGTGGTTTTTACAGGTAAAAGGTCATGGATAAAAGTATCTCTGCTAGTGCCATAACCTCAAAAATGAAAAATTTTGTGTTGTTTTTTATTCATGCCGACAGGCGATATCATAGTTAGCAATCTTATGCAGTGAACTTTTCTCCAATCGCAGAAGAACCACGACTTATACACTGAGAGAAAAAAACGTGCTCTGTAACAAACAAGGAATACAGTTAAATTAATAGCGTGTCGTATTTTTCCAATTGTCTAGCAAGTCTCAAACCTCATAACGTATAGTCTGGTTGCTGAAGGACACTCGTTTTCAAATCATAAGCTCCCGGGATCGAATCCCACTGTAGCCAGGTAATTTATTATGTTTTTCGAAGCGAACCTCATGTCGCCAGCACCTATACGCCTGCCGTCCATTACCTGCTTCGAGTGGCGCGGCGCTCCTGCGTTTAAAGCTTTTCCGAATTTGAATGGCGTAACCAAGCAAAATATGGCGTAACTATGCAAAATAAACAAAAATTCCATTCAATACAATGGAAAAGCTTTTTGAATATTGTGTGTGCTTATACCTTTTACTAGTAAAAGCTTTTTTTTCGCACATTTTGTGAAAGCTTTGCCGCTGGAGCGCCGCGCCGCTCAAGTTTACGCTTGCAGTGGACGAGAGCCCATAGAATTCAATGCTGCGTGAGCTTTTTTATTTGATATAAAAAACGATTGATGGAATTAACTTAATAAACGTTACAACAGGAGCGCAATTTTAAAAGAGTCAAAGTAACTCTTAGCAAAGTTATTTTAAGTGCGATGTTCTTAATTTGAGTAGAAACACTTTTACGTCAAAATCGTGTTTAAGGTAGTTTATTTAGGAGCGTTTCCAATTGATTGCACTTGATTTTCTCTCAGTGTGGGGGGCCCACTCAAGAAGTAAGCGGGAGCCTAGTGAAGTTGTTCCGCCACTACTCTTGATTCACATGGTTTTCATACGAAATTGCCTCGATAAGTGCAAAACGCTTAAGTTCAACTTAAAAGTATTAACGAGGCTGAGGCCAATTTCGGGAGCGGTCGAAATTTTGATACTCTTCACCCTCGTCGTGCTAATCGTTTCTCGGGCTTACCTATGTATTTATCCCCCTCGCCTCTTCATAGGGAGGGAGACCTATGGCCCCATAGTACGATTTCATTTGTTTGACATATTTTTTGTAGTTTGAGTAAAGGCACATTAATATAATGCTTGGTTGGAATTAATGCAACATTTTTTACTTAGAAGAACTAAAATCGGGGACGGTTTGTACGGCAGCTCCATAACCTTACGATGCGATTGTGTCCACTTTTACATAGGTTTTTTGGCATGAATGCAAATACATTTGAGTGAAGTTTGATTGAAATTGGTGCACAAAAAAAAAAACTTTTTCGCAGTAGAATCTAATTTGGGGGGTTGGGTTTGTATGACAGTAGAAAGACCCCATAGAATGTATTTTTGGAGAACGCATCATTTTGGGGGCTTAAGGTTTCTAACACGCTCTGTTGACTCGCACTCTACGATACTAGTAATCTAAAGATCCGGAGATCGAATCTCGGCCTGCTCCAAAATTTCCGTACATGTGCGGATAGGAAATATATAGTGCTTGCAACATTAAATACACTCCGAAATGATATGCAATGTAACGTTGACTCGAAACTGCCTATAAACGGCTGAGTTAACGCACCATGGCCCCATATGGGGCTATACGGTACTGAGAAGAAGAACGTTTCTTACTTAACTAACTTAACGATAGAAAGCCGAAGAAATTTCAAGCCTAAACCTGACTAAACGAGACCGAGTTCTAATCGTGCGAATAGCACGATGAGTGTATACCCTATACCCATGTACAGACCTAGAAGACATGCAAAACCCAAAATTTTCATTTTCATTGTTTTTTGTAGGGGAGGGATTGTATAGATGGGTCGCACCTGGCACATCTTAAACATCTTATCAAGGCATCCAATAGCTACCATTTGGTACCATTTGAAGTTCTTCGAGACATTCTATCAAAAGATATGGCTGAATATAACTTTGAAGCGGAGATAGGAATCGGGGTAGCACCTACTCCACTTTCCATCAACTTCAAGTACATATATGTCCAAATTAGGCATTGGTAAAAATTTCAAGTCGACAGCGATATTGTATCAAAAATTATGGCCGAATTAAAATATCAAGGAGGGTAATTTGTATGGGAGGTAGGGGAACCCTTGGTCCGATTTGGCCCACTTACAATACCGTCCAAGATTTTATCAAAACAAACATCTGAACAAAATTTCAAACCGCTTGCTTCATTATTTCGGGTGTTATTGTGCGAAAAGACAGACACACGGACAGACATGGCTTATTCGAATCAGGGCCCGACCCTGATCATTTATTTATAAACTTTGCCATACCTCCGGAGGCTCCTTTGAGGTGTTACATAATATTGGCGTAACAAAAACAATATACACTACATAGGTATACAATATACAATTTGTTATATTCTCTGGATGACCGAATGTTTCAAATAGAACTTGAAGAACTGGGGTGTCCAACAGAGGAGGTTCCATGAGTAAAAAAACCAAAATTTTTATGTTCCACCGAGCCGGAAAATTAAAAATCTCGAAATGCTGCTGAGGAGCCCCTCCGCTGAAAAATGAGATGTACCGTTAGTGTTTGTAGATTTTAATCAAAAAAGTGAATCCTTGGAAATAAAACTTTTCAAAAAAATCAGTGTGAAGATTGAAAACTTTGAAAGTTAGAAATGCACAAAAAACCATACCTGTTGGCAATCGCGATTGTTAAATTTGCAAAAAATGGACATGAAGCCTATCGTAATTAGACACAAAAGCCACATTTGAACTAGCACGGCCGCCGATGGCAACATTTTGAGTACTAATAATTTAGGCGTTATCCCTACAAGCGATTATCGATTGGAAAACTGTATCTACTGAACACATGGAATACCGTACGTTACGCCACTGGTGAAAAACAACCATCTTTGATCTAAACATGTACATAGATATCCTATAATTATTATACTCTAATTTATGATTTGGAAGAAAAGAGTTAAGAATACCAAATGGCCCAGTGCTACTGATGTTGATATAACCAAAACCATACATATATTTTTACTATCCAAGAACTTTAGTTGATGCCTGTGTTCAAAGTGCGCTCAATATCCGGGAAATGCATAAAAATGAAGAATTGTTACTGAAGCTGTATCCACCGCTGACAACTGCACATTTTGCATACACCCGTCATTCATTCTACTTTCAACATGATCATGTTGCGACCATTGTTTTGTGTTATGTAGAAATTTGAATAAAAATGACAGAATCTTGTATTCAAAACGAATAGAAAAGTCAGAGTATAATTCAACATGAGCTTGTCGACACAGTTAAGTCAACAGAAGAATCGACCATTGTCTACCCTGTATATTGGAAATTCATGATAATGGCGCCTAACAAAGTTTGTCAAACTTGATAACAATGCTACTTTGAAGGCTTAGGTTTTTCATAAAGAATTACTAAGTTAATGTAGTCTATGAAATGGGGCTTACTTTAAGTCGAATTTAGCAAATAAACTATACCTACTTTTGCATCATACATTAGTTTCATTATTATCTTCGTATTTCCCTTCCAGATTCTATGGTGTAAACGACGAAAACGAAAAAGGTTTGAAACGAACACAACTAACAAGAGCATCGGAATCATCAGGAGATAAATGTGGAAGGTTCCGAAAGTAGTTTTCGATCGGTAAGGTAGGTTAAAAACCCTTTCAACCAGACAACAATCCTGTTATAAAAAGCTTGTTATAATCAGCTTCGATTTTTTTTGTTAACATGTAATCAAATATCATTTTCCTCTTCGATCATTAGTGGATTGAGATCATTTAATTATATTGTAAATCTGATCTTGATATCAGTTCGACGAAATTCACTGTTAAAAATACTTTTAAAGTATGCAAATCGGCTCAATTCACGTTAAAAGTTGAGGAAATTTTTTTTTGCAAATTATATATCGAACGAGTATTCTGTTCAGCGCAAAGCATTTTATTTGCGAATTCAATTCAATGTGTATCCGATATGCAAAAATCAGCCGAATTCAACTTGAACGTGTCCAATTGATTTACGTTCCCAACAATGTTATTTATTATGGACGGTGATCTTCAAGAGGACGACATGCAGATCATCGGCTTCTTGTATTTGTCTTTAATGTGACCATTTCCCCATTGAGGATGCAACCAACGTCGCCCGATTCAAGTGAAGAAAAACAGTGCACCCTTTTGAGTTTCATTTACGAGCTGAGTTTTCGCATGTTCAAAGGATTTTTTCCGCAAGCGGTGAGCCTCATTCAAGGCGGCTTATTATTAAAGAAATCAGGTTGAAGATGCACTGACAAAGAACAATAGTCAGTGTCACTTGTGTATGTGCGTTCTTCATGTACACGCAATTTATTGACCATCTATCGGCATCAGGGAAAGTTGCATGTTTCTATCGACACTTGAAGATTTCAAATGAACATTGAAACAACAGGATACCACATTTTAAGCCGTATCCTGAGTTGACACTTTCGTATAACGCATACAGAAATATTTACAAATGCAACTGTTTTAGATTTTTATTGATTATTATCGAAAATAACACGCTGTGTGAAAAATTGAGTTTACACAAATCAAAGGAAATTGGGAAAGTTTGTTTCAAAATCTTAAAAGTGTAAACAATCAACTGGGCTGGGAAATGGTTTTATTTTTGATGAAAATCTAATATGAAAACAAAACTTCCTGTGTGGCCTGGATGGTGCAAGGAGAAATTTAAAGTGCTGTTGCATTTTTCATGTGGTCGGTTCCTTATAAAAAAAGAGCCGAAAGAAAAACAATATAGGATACACTTACAAGTATTTCAATGATTGGCGTGAATATTGAAATAGAACATTAGATTAGTGCCTGGACAGATTAGAGGCTATGATTTTTACTCCATATTTCTAAAGGCAATTTTTTTTGTCATAGTTCATTTAAACTCATAAGAGAAGCAGTGAAACTGATTTTATTGTCGTATTTTTTTCAGAAATTGCAATTAATATCCAGTTTGGTCATTTCCGTGGGTGTCCCCTTTCGCGATAGGCAGGCAATATTTTTATACATATCTCTAGTAAAGCTACTATATGCATTTTATCTTCCCTTACGGGATTGTGAAAGATTATTTTTTATATAGTTTAAACTTTTTCGGTATAAAATTAATACTATTCGGTATTCAAATATATCCCACGAAAGTATACAAAAAATAATAAATATTGATAAAAAATTAATACAGGATATGTATAGGTTTATAGGTTTTTACGGAAATAAACTACGCATTTTAATTTGACAGTTAAGTTTATTATAATATCAACTATATAATTGTACATAAAAGATAAAATAATATTTAATAATATATAATATAAAACCTCAATATCTCAAAAGCTAGTCTAGCTAGAATAGCAAAATAAGATGTTTATAATAGCCAACAAATACGTAAGGTATCTACCTAATACCTAAAAAATAAAACTAACCGTACTAAAATCGGATAAGAGGTTTGGTTTTTACAGAACTTCAAAGTCAAAGTTTTGTGATTTGACCCAAAAACAAATTATTTTTCCACCTTAATTTTCTCTAACTTCTGCCAAGGTGAGGTGCTCGTACGATTCTTTTAAAAATTGGCGCAAGGTCTAGTGATAATTTCTTTTTTACATCATTTTATTCTAGCTTCATTAATTCTAACAGTTTTAATGCCTTAAGTGCAGAAAATTAGGGTTAATTTTAGCTCGATATCAATTCAATTCAAACTGTTTTAATTGTACAAGAAAATGATTTTTTTTTAATCTTCAAATGCCTGTGACAGGTTTAAGAATTGGGGGTATGTTTCGTACAACTTTTTTTGCTGGAAATCACATGATGAATCGCAATCCGGTGCGTTTATGCGGCAGTTTCCGGACACCCTGTATATTGCTATTGATTACAATTTAAACTAGAAATTGTATGCACGAAGTTTATACTACCAATTGTTATAAAAAATACACCATCATTTTTCACCGTGTTCTTAAACGGGCTAACAAAATTTGAACTGTAAGATCCGTGGTATGCATGTTTTAATATTCAGGAATTAAACCACTGCCATCTAGATAGACTAGCTGATTTGTCAGTCGTCATGCAACACAAGTATTGCCATGGTGGGTCATGGTCCACACTCAGTAGTGCCAAAGTACGGCTCAGTACAATCCACAAATTGTCCACAATCCAAATATCAGTGGCTGTCAGCCTGTCATTTCGTGTCACTTGCTATGATATACACATGCCAGCGCGTTGATTTTAAACTTTTGGGTTCAGAACCACTGGAGTTGTGGGCTTTAGAAATGTCAACTGTCACTCGTGGACGAACAAATTTCTGCAGTTCGGCCTGTCAGATGGCGGAGTTATATATTGGATTTCGACTATAGAGGGTTGTCCTAAATCCTTAATTGATTCCTGATAAAGTTTACATAAAAAGAAACGTAAAGAAAACGTCAAAAATGTCATTATCGTGGTCATGGGCGTAGCCAGAGGGGGACAGGGAGGGGCGCTTGTTCCCCTCTGGTCGATTATTATGTTAAAAAGAAATTCTTACCGACGTAGTAAAAAAAATCGCTGCACTTTACAATGCTTGACGGCGTTAAAATGCATAGGCCGTATGAAATCTTGGCTATGAATTGGAGCCGATGAAATGGCCTTTTTGGTACAATTATATAAATATCATTGAAAATGTGAAGTGAATATTCAATTATGACAATGAAATTTTTCATCGATTCTATGTAAAAATTTAAATGAATTTTATAAACTAAAAAATAGAAATACAAAAAATATTATTTATTTTTTTATTGTTCTATTTTTTTTAAATTTATTGATTTTTATTTTTCTTATTGTAATTTAATTTTATTTCAAAATATAAATATTTTTTTCATAAAAAACCTAATTCGCAAAATGGATTCGAACCCGATCTGCCTGCGTGCCAGTCCGTTCACATTGCCATGAGACCAGATGGGGAATGTTGTCAACGCTTCTAAAATCTGAACTTACTTGATACGCTGTGCAATACAAAATTATTATTATATTCTATGAAATAAATTTTTTGAGTTGAAAAAAATATTTCATAATGCGGGTTACATCTTACTTAATAAATGTTTATACCTAGGTACATAGAGGCTCTGCAAAATAATCATAGATCCCATGAATTTTGTATTCGATTCAATCAAATACAGTGAAAGCTCTCTTTGCGGACAGCTCCGATAAGCGGAGATCTCTAATAAACGGACAAATTATTTGGAATATATGTTTTTCCAGTAATTTGTGTGTAACTTTCATTCTAATAAGCGGACACTCCAAAGAACGGATACGGACAGTAGTTTCTGGAACATTTCGTCGACAAATCTCCAATAAACGGACGCGACGCTCTCATATCCGGACAAATTTGTTTCATACGGACGTTGATATTCTCAGAAATGTCCGCTAATGAGAACTCCGCGTCTACTTGTTGGAGATGTTACCAAGAAATTGTTCTACTGGCAGACGTTTTCCACTGAAAAAAGACTACCCTGGCATTTTCTGCTAAATTGTAAGTCTAGGTTTGGTTTCATAAGGGTGCATGTTTTGAAAATCATTCAAGATGGCATCAAACAAAAGAAAGTTAACGATTGCGACCAAAATATTAAGTCATTTATAAATACCAGCAGTAATTTGCAAACGGATAATAGCAGTGTTGAATTGGAATTAGGGAAGAATGTGATAATAATGAAGAAGTTGCTTGAGAAGATGAAGAGCTTCGGATGCTCATGGAATAATTTGTTTTGAAGCAGCTTTACGCCAAATACGGAACATGAAAAAAATTCAAGTAACGATTACATTGCATTTGACCATTTGAAAAATTTGAAGACCCATTTCCAAATCTGTCTAATAGGGCAAAAAAGGGCAAAATAGCGCCAAACTACTGGCCTCAATTTTTTCAAATAACATACATGATTAACTTTTCAAAATTAAACGAATACATATATGTATGCAAAAATGTTAACATGTTAGCAACTGAATTAATAAAAATACAAATGAATTAAATTTGGTTTATTTTTTTCAATCTATCCAATAACCGGACATCTCTCTTAAATAAAAATAACAGGCGCGACAATCCAGCATTGGACTAAGGCCGCAGGATGTGTTAGTGACATCCTATTTCCAAGATCTTATCTGCTTTTTGTTGAGGTAATGAGATCAGCATCACGCTCAGCAGTGTTATTTATCCCCATAAATGGGTACTCGTTTAACATCTGAGTGAGATCATAGTCCGTCACATGCTCGTGAGTTCGAAAAACACCATGGAACACGGTGAGATTCGAACTCATGAGCCTGTGCACCGAAGGTGCGCGCGCTAACCGCTAGACCAGCCAGACTACAACATCTCTCTTAAGCGGACAAAAATACGGGGACCGTGACTGTCCGCTTATGAGAGCTTTCACTGTACTTAATTCTAAGTCATTTTTTGCATTATTTGGATGTGGGCACTTTTTAATTCTATTACTACTGACAGTGTATTTGACCCGCAATGGTATTTTTAATTAATTATATTCAAACTGCATACATTTAAAGAAATTTTCTGTTTATTATAGAAGTAAAAACTTCATTGGTTTTATTACATGTTTTTCTTCTGGGTGTACTGAATTTAAGTTGAAAACGTCTCAGGGTGAGAGCCGCATGAAAAGCTGCTGAAATTTTGCCCTATTAGTTATGAAGACTCTCCAGTCGAAATTGCTCGCGGATCGTGTTCGGCGTGGCGGGTAGTTTTAAACAGACAGTCCGCTGCATTTCACATTATGACATATTTACGAGTGAAAAAAGTGTGACATATTTAGTAAAATTTTACCTTTAATTTTTTCCAGTCCATTTTTACCAGAAGCTGAAAGCTTCTGGCTCGTGAAATGTATGCGTATATCGAATGAAATTGTGTTAATACGTACAAGAACCTAATGTTTGGGGGTTGGTTTGTATGAGAGCTCAATGACGCAGTGTTCCAATTTCATCCGTTCCTGAATATTTTTTGAGGCTTTACTAGGGGTAAAGTTTGGTTAAGGTCGAAAAAAAATGTTCTTAGAAGAACCTTATTTTCAGGGGCAACCCCATGGTCCCATGGTCCGACTCCATTCATTCCGACATACTATATACAGCGTACACTAAAAAGAAACTTGTGTACAAAAGTGAGGGACTAGAGTTGCAACAGACGGACAGACAGACAGACGGACATCGCTCAACCTATTTCTCTCGTCATATATACATATATATATACATACTTTACGTAGTCGGAGGTGCTTCCTTCTGTGCGTTGCAAACTTCATGACAAAGTTAAAGACATAGTGACGGGTATAAAAAAGAGGACACGATTTGCCACTTATATCGCCTTAGCGGCTATCGATTTTTCCGTGTTTTTTTTATAACACATTCACGGGTAGCTGTTCAGAGTATACAGGTACGCCGGCCAATTTGCTAGGACGACTGTCCGTTTTTTTTTATTTTCGTACGCAATACAACGGACATTTAGACAGTTTCATCAATGTGGCACGATAGCCCGACGTCGGGCCTTGGCCGCCTTTAGACAGTTTGGTGGTAATTCGTCCCCAACATGCCAGAACCGCGAAACTAAAAAAATTATCATATGCCATTACGGATCTATTAATTAGTCAACAAAAACTAAAACCGCTCCTTTCATCGAGAAAATGAAAACACGTTTTAGTGAATGTCCAAAAATATCCACAGACAAGATGTCAGAACCGCGAATCTCCATACAACGCCAACAAAACAACAATATCTCAGATACGCGAAACTCCTAACAACACAAAACAATATGCCACACACACGAAACTCATATAGCCATACGAACGAACAGACGCCAAAAGCGCGAATGGAAAGGTTGGTTGTAACTGTAATAGTTTCATGGTAACTTCACTATTTCTTGCAGTCATGTAAGGGAAATATCCATTGGTAAATTTTTAATGAAACATACAAGTACAGGGTAACCCACGTAAATATTTACAGTTTGAACTGTAGTTATAAATTTATAGTTTGTTAATAGATTTTTTTTTGAAACGAAAAGAAAACCTTTATAATTAAATAAACAAGGTTCGTAGACTCTCGGATAATCATAGTTCGAAGGTTTAAATAAGACTTCCAATTAGTCGGACTAAAATCATTAAAGCTTTATTGTTTACCTGTACTATTTTTAATGCCATAATTATTGACTTTTGGCTACGATAATAATTTTCTTTCAGTACCCTAGTTAGCCTAGTCTTAGAAACATTGATGTGTCAGTAGTCTAAGAAAGTGAAATTTTTTAAAATGTTAAAGCGCTTGTGGCAGCTAAACGATTGAAAATACAGTACAACTTTTATGCTGGAGATTATATAAGGAATCATTTTCCGGTGGACCTTAATGTAAATGGGTGCTATGTGAAAATGTCTGCCATCAATACCCATAATATAAATATACAACGAAACATCTGCCAGAACAGGGAATTTTCAATAAACATAAATAACGAAACAGATGCCAGAACCGCAAATCTCCAAACAATTTGCCTGAACCATAAAAGTCCACTGTAGCCTCTGTTTTTTACTGTTAACATGAATTAAACTATCTAACCACGAAAATATACCATTTCTCGGTCAAGTTCATAACTTTTAAATATAAAATTCGTAACTATGGACATCAAAATTTATATCGTCCTATTATCGAAGATAGATGATTTTATATTTTTATTAAAATTAAAAAAGTTGAGTGCATTTGCAGTTTAAGCTCCTGACATATCGAATTCTATGTTCGAAATTTACGAACTTGATTATCCAAAGTTATGAACTTGACCGAGAAATGGTATGCACAATACTTTCTACTAATTCATATTAAAAAAAAAGTGTTGGTCTAGAAGCCTAGATGAATATTTCGATTTTTCAAGCAAATTGAAACTTCAGATCATTTTCTTAAAACTATGAAAATGTAGAATCACGGTTCTGGCAAATTGCGATTTATCATATCGGCCTCTTGATAATACATTGAGGCCTTATTCTTGGATTCACACACATTTAAGATTTGAGCATTGTGCGCGTAAGAATGCTTCACGCGAGCAAAATCGGCACGCACATAATTAAATATGGAAGTCACATTTTGATATTTTATTTGTGCATGTACTTTCATTTTGTAGTCTGGCTGGTCTAGCGGTTAGTGCGCGCACCTTCGGTGCACAGGGTAATGAGTTCGAGTCTCACCGTGTTCCATGGTGTTTTTCGAACTCACGAGCTTGTGACGGACTATGATCTCACTCAGATGTTAAACGAGTACCTATTTATGGGGATAAGTAGCACAGCCGAGCGTGATGCTGATCTCATTACCTCATCAAAAAGCAGATAAGATCTTGGAAATAGGATGTCACTAACACATCCTGCGGCCTTAGTCCAATGTTGGATTGTCGCGCCTGTTATTTTATGTACTTTCATACCTTCTGTTCTATCTGACTACTTTGAACAAATTTCGAAGGGAGTATTAATTAATTTCTTAAAAACTATGAACGTAGATTTCCATAGGTAAGTTAACTTTTCTATCGTCTGAAAAGACATAAAAAAGGTACTAGCCTTTCTTTCATTGGTTTGCCTTATTTGCTGATTACATCCGTGTCCTGTTGGTCGTTTGTCGTTTGTAACCAATTCTCACCGATATAGCAACAAGCACCAAGTCATTTGTTAATTTGTACCATCTTGCAAACAAGCTCAGCATGTATCATTCTTTTCGTACTCGCAATTAGATATCTAGAATTCTAACCGAATGCAATTTATAACGAGGATTCTCAAAGGTTATCCACTCTTGTTGAGCGTGTTCATTCGTTGTCGGTTGGGCGTTTAGTCAACCTCCTCTGAAGTAAATCTGGTTAATTAAATTGATACCTTTCCATTATCAATCAGATTGCTAATTATTAACCGGATCGCAGTTGTTCTTTACATGAAAGTCAATTTAGCGAACATGCAGACTGCCATTCAAAAACGAAAACGGTCAATGTTTTGATGCTGATGCTGTTACTGTCACACACATACGAGAACATATGAAAATATGTAAGTATATTGGGTTGAACGCACAAACGTATTTTAATGAAGTTCAATTTACATGTTTGCATAGTTTTCTTTTTATCTTCTACTTCGCTTCGATGCAATTAGCATAAAGTTACTTAATTAAAAAGAACTCTAGTAAACATATATCACAATATTTTTTATACGTTACTTTTATTTCTTACATGATGTAAGAACACACTTTTATCGTTTCCGAAATACATAAATGCATTATACATATATGTACATATATGTATATAAACAGCCAGGATTTCGTTCCGGGGAGGGAGGAACGGGTTTGATGCGTATGTGGTGGCTAAGAAATAAAATTTTTTCAACACGATGATCGTAGCCTGGAATAGGAAAAATGGGTATGTATTAAAATCTGCGACAATAATACTATCCGTAAATATTAACTGTCGTTTAAAAATGTCGGTCCCGAAAATATTGTTTCAATAATTTTCAGAAAAGTTAATCGCGAATATCATCCCGTCTTCTTTTAACGATAAGTACTAACACTTGTGATTTGTTTGCCGTGATCATCGGCCAGTAGGGGAAGGACGTTGATTTACGAGTACAATGCACAGTATGCCATAGTGCCCTGTGGTATGGGTCACACACTAGTGCCAAAACACACCAAACGGTGTAAAAGAATGGAAGGCCTTATGGAAATTCACGCAACAATAAGCACTACCCCGCCGGACACTACTTCTGCTATGCGGTTGAGTGTTCCCGGGGCGAACTTTGTTCGCGCCAGAGCTCGACGGTTTCCGGGGGCGAGCAAAGGCAGTCCAACTAAACTTTGGAGTAGCTGAGGGTTGCAAGCTGGAATGTTGGTTCCATGACGTCGAAGAGCGAGGAGATTGAGGATATCATGAAACGGAGGGGGGATAGACATGTGCGTGCAGGAGACGAAGTGGCGAAATACCCATATCGACAGAGCCCGGTTTCTTATGAATTTCAAGAAGTACAAATTGTACATACTACTATGGAATCACAAATCAAAGAAACGGAGTTGGCATTATTCTGGCGTCGTCTTTACTTGGCATAGCATAATAAGTGTCGCGAAGAGAAGTGATCGCTTGATCAGCATCAAATTGGTTATCTGCAGAAGGGTGTGGAACGTAATAAGTGCCTCCGCTCCCCAAGTGGGACTGCCACCAGAAGAAAAAGAGGCCTTTTGGAACGACGTTGACACCCTGAGACCATTCCAGCTACCGAATTGGTGTTCTTGGGAAGCGATCTAAATGGCCATGTGGCTGAATCAAATTATGATTACGAGGATTGCCATGGTGGAAAGGGTAGCCCTTCAACGGTCAGAAATGACGAAGATGACGCTATTCTGACTACCTATGTGCAGATCTCAGGGTTTGGTCATCCTTAACACATGGTTTGTGAAAAACGAGAGACACCTGATCACCTACAGTAGTGGACACGGAGATAGGAAACACGAAACGCAGATCGTGGTAATGCTTCAATTTTATGAGAAGGTGGGTAAAAGACTGCAAGGTGATGTTGGGTGACTATGTCGTTAGCCAACATCGTTTGCTCCTGTCAGAATTTATTTTGAAAGTAGGAGGAGCAAGAAATAGAAGACCTCCCAAGCCTGTCGAAAAATTCAAGTGGTACAATCTCACAATCGACAACTTTGAACCTGTAGTAACTCCATTCATTGATAAAATGACGGAGTGGTTTCAAAACAACACCAACTGCACCGAGCACAGTCCAACACAAATGTGGAAAATTTCGCTGAAATGTCAGTAGGTGAGGCGAAAAAGGCACTTGGAGCTTCGAAAGGTCCACTCCACACGAAGAAAGAAACATTGTCGTGGAACACCGAAACTAAGGAAGCAGTGCAAGCCAAATCGAACGCCATATTAAGGCATGGACGAAATGTCAGTCAGGTAGTGAAGCCGAAGGGGTGAACTTAGCGAAAATTATATGCAATTCCGGAAGAACGTAAAGCGCTTGGTAGCTCAAGCAAAGGCGAAGGCAGCTGAGAAATTCTACCAAGAATTAGAAACTCAGACTGCGACCGAAGGACCGTCTTTCCGCGAGAGATCTAAGCACGACGCCAGAATATTTAAGGTCGCAGCCCAAAGGAGAAGGAACGCTCGGGAAATACAGGCGCCAAAGAACGTGGAGGAATCGCAAGGAATGTTGCTGATTGACGATACGGCAATTTGTAGCAGGATGCGAGAGTATTTTGACGAACTTCTAAATGAAGAATTTCCTCGAGCAGATTTTCAAATATTGATGATATCTCAGAGGAAGAGGTGATGGGAGCAATGCATCAGATGAAACGCGGAAAGGCAGTCGGACCGGACAAAATCCCCGCGGAATATTGGTTGAAAATGGAAAATGTCGGACTTAGTTGGCTGCAACGAAATCAAAGGTGGGCAACCGATGCCTGATGCTTTCAGAGAGAGTTTTCTTACATACACTGAAGATCTACGAGCGAGTTGTCTGCAACCGATTGAGAAAGATTGTGCGGTTGAATGACAATCAATGCGGCTTTGTCGAAGGTCGATCTACAGTCGATGCGATTCAATGCATTTGTATTGCGATGGAAAAGCAGTGTTGTGCAAGTAGTCTACTCCGAGGTAATCTACATCGTTTTCGACGCGTAGAGTATGTATACAGACAATTGACCATTTATCTACGCGAGCGGTGTATAGGCGCAATGTAAATAATTAAGGGTTTTGCAGCGAGATGGGGTAGCTCGATTTTTATTTATTTCCAACTCTTTAATTTCCAACTAACCTCATGTTTAATCGATTTACTCAAACGACAATAAGACCCTAATAATCCAAAACTCGAAAATCCGGAATTTGGATAATCCAAATTCGTCTTAAGGCACAATTTCTTTTTATAAATTTTAATTGTGCGTACGGCTCTATAAACTTAAGGAAATGCATTTTTTCGAATGCGGAATTATTATTTAACGATAAAAAGGCTATTTTTTTGTTGGTTCCCAAACTTTTTGAAGACGAGAAACCCCTGAATTCGTTCACGGAACCCCAAAAATGGGTCGTTAAGTTAAGACGAACGTTGATAGACAGACGAAGAATTCATCGTACCCATACAAGGAAAAAAGTATCAATATTTAATGAGAAACATGTGCCTGGTAAGTTTTACATATTCAGTGGTATTAGGCCGATTATTATATGACAGAGCCACTCGCATATCATCCTCCAAGTTCCTGAGGCTTTCACGTTTCCTTGTTTTTATATTGAGCATAGTTGAATATCTGATTTCACATAAATATGAAGTTGAAAACAATAGCAAGATATTTACAGCTTTTTTTGACGAAACAGAATATTTTTCCTTGAGGGATATTCTTCAGGCGAACCTTCTGCAAATTTAAACCTCGATCAGAGGAAAGCGATGTTAGTTCTTCTTCTTCCAGCAGGGTGAAATTTGAAATATTGGATGCAGGATGCCACAAAGAGATTTCTTATCCAATCAAACTGCTGTGTGTTTAAGGGGAAATATGTTGCAACGGTTTTAGGTTTCCAAATGCTCAACCATTAGATTTTTGATTTTGTCTCTTGCGGTATTGGCGGATAGAAACATTTCCAGGTTTCCCTCTGCAACATGCCTCTTCCAAAGTAATAGTTTGCCTTTCATGACACTTATTTAATCAGTATACGTAAAAATATTTTCGTTCTTTCCTTGAATTGACCGACGTTAAAAAACCAAAAATGTTTGCCAAATATGCCAAAATGCAGCGCCACCTTTCATCCTGAAGGTATGCCTTGAAACTCCCTAACCGAACGAGCAAGTAAACTATGTACAACGGTATTTCTATAGCGTGTCGGTGTACTATTATGTATATCATGTACCTATGCACAAATTCCTTAAAACGGCCAAATACGAAATGCGAAAACGGATGGCAATAATTTCAGAATTTGTTTGTGAAATTTTCAGCACATCATATTTTCACAATTTTTTCGCGGAACCCCTGGGCTGGTCTCGCGGAACCCCGTTTGGGAAGCACTGCACTAGGATGACAATTAGTGCATTTCAAAAATTCGGACAATCCGAAACTCCGGATAGGGTTCAGTCCAAATCAGGGCGTACGCAGAAAAATATTTCGGGAGGGGTTTTATGAGAGAGGTTGAAGTTTGTATTTGAATTAAGCCTACACACGTAAAATGGTGTTTTTTCGTTAACTATTTTTAGTTAATAAATTGTTATTGTCCCACAATCATTTCTTGTATTGTTCGGTTACTAAGCATCAGTAGCGTTTCAATATAGATTGTATTAAAATGGGTCCAGAGTTTTATAGTACTATATCATGAATTCATCTTGTTAGTTAGGCTCTATCTATCCTCGAATTATTCCAAAGTACCGAAGAACTTAATTGACAAAAAACTGAGAGACTCCTCTCAGTATCAATCTCAGCTAATTGAAAAAAAACTGTGAAAGCAATTTTTTGTGCTGCTTGAAGAGTCTTTCGAAATGCATCTTAGCGCAGCACCATCTCTGCGATAATGAGTTACTTGGCCAATTTTCTCATTTTCCGTCTGTTAGAACTATTTTTGTGCGAAACGTCCTGCTTTTGTATTAAGCCGATTTGTATCTTATATTACCTCGAGCCATTTCAGAGGGGTTTGAACCCCCAAAACCCCTACGTTGGTTCGTCACTGGTCCCAATCAACATGGAATATAGGGTCTCTAATTTTGAAATTGCCGAGTGAATGGATGAGTTGAGAATCATTAACATGTTTGTCATTTACTGAAAAAAATAAATGCAAAATTCTGAACTGAACTAATGCAAATTGTAGGGTGCATTTAAAAAAAGATCACACCAGTGACAGTTCATTGTCTTCATTCTTTACATTGTATGCATCGTATACATTGTATGCATTGTCTACGCCTTTGTCTACGCTGTAACGTAGACTTCCAAAGATTACGCGTAATTGCACAACACTGTGGAAAAGTATAGAGCAGCACGAAAGGACTTGCACTTTGTATTCATCGATTTGGAAAGTCATTCGGTAGAGTACCTCGTGATCTGATTGGCCTTGAGAGCACTTAATGTCCCTGAGGCATACGTCAGGATGATAAGGCATGTATGATAGAGCTACGACTAAGGTTAGATGCACAGCCGGTGAATTTCCGGTGAATGTCGGATTACACCAGGGCAGTGTATTCAGTCCGTTGCTCTTAAACATCATTATGTGCTACTTATTAACACGTATCTCCGACGGCCTAGAAATATCTCTTCTTTTTGCCGATGATATAGTCCTCAGTAGCCCAAACATCGTTGCCTTGCAAGCTGCACTTACAAAATGGTGTGACATTCTGGAGGAGCATGGACGTAAGTATAACAAAGACTGAGTTCGTATGCTGCCCATTCTCAGACCCAGATGCCCCGATACCAGATATGTACGTCAAAGGAGAGCAGCTTAAGTCTTGTACCAAGTTCAAGTACCTTGGCTCGATGGTAAATAACGGCGCTACATGCGATGATGACATCAAACATCGCACAAAGGTTGGGTGGATGACGTGGCGAGAAAACTCTGGAGTTTTCTGTGATGAGAAAATGCCACTGAAGCTAAAGGGCAAGTTATACAAAACGGTTGTACGTCCCGCACTCATGTATGGATCAGAATGCTGGACTATGTATGAAGGTTACGCGAAAGAAATGACAGCGACTGAAATGAAAATGTCACGCATGTCAGTTGGTGTAACCAAATCTGACCACATCAAGAGTAGCTACATCTGAGGCAGACCAACCAATCACCGAAAAGCTCGAAGGTAAACACTAGGTATTTAGCCCAGGAGGTATAACCCAAATATGCTAAAATAGCCGCAAAAAATAACGTTGTTGCTAATGTTTCGGGAATCTATAGGTACAGGTCCCATGAACAACCTACCAAAAACTACTTAATTACGTGTACGAACGGTTTTCAAGTTTTTCATGAAAGGCTTAAAAAGGGACCTTTGAATCCCACCCTGACCCCCCCCCCCCCCCCCCCCGTGAAACTCAGTTTCGAATTGTTTTTACAGGTAATTCATGGGACCTGTCCTATAAAACATTTGAAACAAAATATGATTTTTGCGGCTATTTTCCTCAATTCTCCAGGGATAATTTTGGAGGATTTTGAATATGGAAATTATGATTACTGTTCTGGTTTGGGGATTATTAAGATTGGAGATAAAAGTATCGTTCCCTTTCAATCCAATACATTCTCGATGTCTATCTATATCGAGTGTTGCGAAATAGACTTTAGTGTGCAATGAGACTTAAGCATAAAATGTTACAAGAAGGTTGTACTTACTTTTTTGCCCATATGTGTACCTGTACAATTCGGAACAGCTGTTGTGAATGTCTTAGCTAAATAGGCTAATTTTCCCCTAATTCTAAATAGAATATTCAAGATTAGGATACTTAGGGTGCATTTGAACAAATACTATCATCTCCAGCTCCATCATTCTCATTTTATTTAATAACTTTACCATCAAAGTATGTATATGATTTTATAAGATTCATTCATAATTTAATTAAACAAGAGACACAATTGACTTAAATAACAGCATGGAGCTTGGCCATTATGTGGACAGTAAAAAACATACACGTACATCCTTTCACTGTTACACTTCTATTAAAATGAGCTCATGTTTTTACCTTCCCATAAGAGTGAAAGTGTTTTTTTTTTAATTTATCTTAAATCGTCTAAGCTCTCCAATAGAGACTTGCGAAACAAAGGAGAAGAATGGCTAAAAAAAACTTTCCTCACAGTAAAGATTGCAGTGGCAGTCACACAGATTTGAGGCATGGCCTGCTCTGATCAGTGTTCACTGAGATCGCACAGATATGTAATAAACACGACGAAGATATTTGATACAGGTAATTGGGCACCGTTGGATCACTTGGCGATCATCATTCGGCTTTATTGCTCTGCCGTTTGACTGATCAATACACCGTACTGAACATCAACTCTAGCATGGATATCGGTTTTTTAATGATCTCAGCGATTCATTGATCTCAAGATTTTATATCTTCATATTGTAAATCATACGTTGAGCTTTATTAAACGAGATCTCTGAAGTGTGTCTTTTCCGCATTGTGCGTGCAGGTATGATTGATACATACATATAAAAAACTTACTCAAATATTCTTTGAGCAGTAAAGTAAATTCTAAAAACCGTTCTATGGGTTATTGGGCATTATGTTCAACTGCCAAAGTATTCGAAAACTGCGACGTTAATAGCCTCGTTCTGAAATACTAGCTCGAATATTCTATTTTCAAATATAGAAAAGGAAAAGAGAAAAACTACCTGACTCACCCCTAAACTTTCTAGGCGACAATATAAATTGGAAGAAAAGCATAACTTGCCTAGGATTAGCTTTTGACAAAAAGTTAACGGGACCAGATTTGTTTGAAATAACAAGTGAAAAAATGGTAAAATCATACTCATATATCCACTTTTGAACAAGAAATATCAACTATCGTTAGATAATAAACTTCTTATCTATAAAATGGTTATCCAACCAATAGCCACATATTGATCTCCTATGGGGTCTATATTCAAAGACCAGACGTAGTGAAATCCAAACCACACAAAACAAACTTCTTAAATATATCACAAACAAACCTTTCTTCTACTCTACCAATAAACTACACAGTGAAACAAAGATATTGACTCTGGATACAATAATGAAGAAAAGTACATCGAAATTCTTGGCATGTTGCTCCACTAGTACTAATAGGTCCATTCGATCGCTAGTTAGAAATTGAGCTGTATAATTACAAACTTAATCAACTAAGCTTAGACTTCATAAGTAGGTAGTAATGTATGTTATTTTTCTTTTATTTTATATGTAATTTTTTTTTTATAATGTAAGGTTTTAGCAACTTTTTTTCCTTAAACTTTTACTAATTAGTTCCTTAACTAAATTAATAATAATTATACATCTTTAACCCTTCTGTCGGCACAAAGGTCTGGCCAGACCTTTGGCACTATATTTTGGTAAAAAAAAGTTTAAAAGATGAAATCGCAGCGATTTCATATTTCATGATATCCAAGAATCATATGTTTAGAAGCATTTTGCAAAAATTTGAAAAAATCGGTTGAAGTTTTGAGTATGTTTTTGATGATTTTAAATTTATAGTGCTTTTTGATACCCAATAGGTCTGGCCAGACCTATAGTTTTTCCCCCCATTTTTGTCTTGAGGTAAAAAGTGAAAATATTAAATTCTCTTAAAATTCGCTTATTTATGATGTAATGATGTTATTAAAATTCAATTTGTACGATAAACCATAAAATTTTCTGAGATTTTGCTTTAAAAAGCTCTGAAGTTCGGAAATTGGATATGCCCAGTTTTATCACATATTATAACATCACCTAATCAACTGAGATTTGATTCTAGGACATTCAAATGAGTTTTATTTCCTTTGTAATAGTAAGAACTAAGTATTGGCGACTTATAGTCCTGACACACTAGACGATAAACTCGTTTCGTAAACCGCTAAAAGCTCTGAGCTTTATAAACTCGATAGGCATGACACACTAGTCGAATGCGGTTTATGAATGTCAGGATAAACTCATTGAGCTTTTGATATGTGACACTTCAAACAAAAATATGTATTGAAAGGTCTATTTCTCGAAATCGTCCTTTATCGTCCAGAATTGAATAAGTACCAAGATTATAAGTGGTTCTGAGCATAAAACGGTAAAGAAATCCCGCAAGTGAATAAGAATACCTTTAGTGTAGACGTTACAAAACAGAGGCAAACCTGGATTAACAATAAAAATGCAGATATCGAATGCAAATAAAGATATTAGTGGTAGAAGTTCCTTAGAAATAAGAAAAACCATCTCGTATTTTGTGTTTTATTTAAAGCTAACGTTAAAATATGTAAATAAATTTCGATTCGCAAATATATATAACAAATTCATTTGATGATGAAGTCGGTTCATTGGTTTCACTTCCCCATTACGAAATTTATTCGAATTCCGGATTCAGCGTTTCGATAATTTTTGTTCGTCTCTTCGCGTGAAGCCAAGAAAGGGCCTCGACGTATTTTGGCGTCCACATCCATGGTTCGAGTCGGCAATCACGAATATTCTTAAAAGTAATGATTGTGCCACTCGAATTTGTCCACTTCCATATGGATTTCATGCACACATTCTTGAAGAGGTATTTGAATACGCTCCAGTTCCTATAAGAATGAAGTAGAAGTGAATTTTATGAAGTCAATAAACTATTAGAATGCAAACATGACAGTTCACTTACCGCTTTTTTGAATAGTCTGCAGAAACTCGCCAAAATCCAATCAATGACTGACAATATTCGTCATAAGAACTGACATTTTTTAAATTATTATACGCCAACTTTATTGTTTAGAGCTTTTTGGGGGTTACAATGAAGGTTTAGAATCGAAAGCTCGCCCTAATAGCGGGTTAGAACGAGGTTATGCGAGCTTTCATAAACTCCAAACGGCATATAACCTCGTTATAAACCGCTTATAAACTCGTTTCCAGCTCATAAACTGCATTCGTTCGTAAACTCGTTTAGGTGTGTCAGGACTATTACGAACGTGTTTCTAAATAAATTTAATTGAGGTATTTACGGAAAATTTAGAATGAAATGATTTTTGCGCCTGAAAATTCCCTATTTCTTTTTATCTATTTCCCCAAATCTGCAGACTAATATCGGGGTAAAATCTACCAACAAAGCACCAAATATTCCCCCAAAAATATTGGAATCGGAAAATTCGATTAAACTTTCTGTACGGATACGCAATGAAAGAAGAGAAGCAAAAAAAGAGGAAAATAAGGGAGAAACATGTTTGTACTAATACCACCTCAAAATATGTCTCCTTAAAAACGCTTCCAGTATATCCACACAAACGATTTTAATGCTTTTATTGTTTATAAATGGCTGTAAAGAATGGGTAGAATGATTTTACCGATAAAAATTTCACTTTTTCTAAAAAATAAAAATTTTTTCTCAGTAGGTCCAGCCAGACCTATTGGGTATATAATATGCATATTGTGGTAGGTGCCGACAGAAGGGTTAAATATTTATACCGTAGAATTATTGCTTATGGCCGACATCTAAATGAATTAATTTAATTGTTATGCAAACTTGTATTATACCGGAAATAAAGATTGAATTGAATCAAATGTAGTATTACAAACAGTTTGAAGTAAAACAGTGCACACGCTCGTTTTCTAATTCTGAGGTAAAATTTCGCAGGTTTCAACCAGGCATTGTGATTGACGAAAAGTGAATTTAGATCTGACGAAATCCTGAATCACAGACTGATCTGCAAAATTGTATGGAGACCGTAACAAAACGAACGAGGCTATTTTCAACTAAAATAAAGACAGCGTCTACCCAGAACTGCTTCAGCCGGGTCTTACGACTCTGGTTCCCCTTTTACTAAGACTAATTCAATGCACGATTCCGGCAACACAAAAAGCAAAACTGAATATCAGGGACAGTTGCCTATCGCTTTTCCCTTTGCATCCAAACAAACATGTTTATCAAACAGGGAAATCGTCTGAATCAGTACTACACCATTTAGTTTGGAAGATTGAGTCCACACTAGAAAGCAAAGAAATAGGGCTCGCGGCCTTCCTAGATATAGAGGAGGCCTTCGACAACACTTCTTTTGAATCTCTTTTACACGGCGTCTTGAGTCATGGAGTCCAAAATACCCCCTGTCGGTGGATAAAATCAATGCTTCAAGGATGACAAGTAGATGCAAATTTATTCGACAAAACCATGTATGCAGCTGTGCAGATATAGTGGTCCTACTGGCAACCATTGTTTATTGCATTATTTTGCAGTTGCAATACGCCTCTTCGGGGCGGACCACACCCGTTTGCTACAACAAACGGCCAAGAGTTGCCAAAACGCCTCCCTGGCAAGAGCCTCGAAGGTCTCGATGCAGGAAGGTTGTGTATGTCTGTGTATATGTATGGACTCGTTATATATGTTTTTTCGTCATATTGGGAGCATCACATCTCGGCGCGGCTGCTCTCAATTCTCCTCTTACGCGCCGGCATTGAGACAAATCCAGGCCCTGTCTTGGTATGGATGTGTAGTGTCTGCAACCGACGTATCGGTTCTAATGGCAGGTCACTTCAGTGTAGTTGCTGTTCGGAGTGGGTGCATTTCAGATGCTCCGGTTTGAGAAGGATGGGTCATTACATAGAAGGTACATTTGTTGCTGCAGGCTGTAGAAATACTGGGCAGCCTCGGGTAATACCAGGCCCCTCCCCTCCACCAACGCCCCCTACTCCCCCCAATAATGTTGCCTTGAACGTAAGACACAGCTTAACTCCTGCCCCTCCGCCAGCAATTTTTACACCGGTGTCCATATTGCAGTTCAACTGTAATGGCATCCTAGGGAAATTTCCTGAAATCACAAGCTTCTTGAGAAAGTACAGAATCTTGATTGCAGCCATCCAAGAGACGAAACTCCACGAGAATTCACCATTCAACGCTGAAGGTGAATATATCATCATACGCAAGGACAGAGAAGGCGCCACGAATGATTCTCACCCTGGAGGTGGACTTGCCTTCCTAATACACAGGTCCGTACATTACCGTGTATTAGATGTAGTTTCAGACGGTACGGCGGAATTGCAAGCCATCTCAGTTTCATCAGGAAGCACCAATATTGAAATTTTTAATATCTACATACCACCACATTCTAGCTGTACAAACTACCATTTCGATATTGGTCCTCTTCTTAATGGAGAGCACAGGATCATTCTTGGTGACTTCAATGCCCATCATGAACTCTGGCATTCCGCGCTTCACAACGATGCCAGGGGTCAAGCTATCGCCGAATCTCTGGACGCATCAGGTTTCTGTACCCTCAATGAAAACTCTCCAACCCGTGATGCAAACAATTGTATTAGCTCACCAGACATTACAATTGTCAGCGCTAGCCTAATTAGTGAGACCTCCTGGGAAACACTTACTGGTCTTCCCTCTGATCACCTCCCAATCATAGTCAGAATTGACAAACCAGCTGACCTGACCAAGTCAGAGAAGCGAACTTTTGTCAATCACAAAAAAGCTGATTGGGAAGGTTTCAAAACATTCACGTCATCGAAGTTCTTCGCGCTTCCCCCTCCCACCAATATACACAAGGCCGAACGGAACATTAGGAGCGTCATTGCCAAAGCTGCGGCACGGTTGATCCCTGCAGGGCGCATTCCAAAGGTTCGTCCAAACTTCCCAACAAGTGCCGCAAGGTTAGCTGATGAACGTGACAACATTAGGCGCGCTAACCCTGGTGACACCAGAATTCGGGAGCTCAATATCCAAATACAGCGACAAGTTAAAGACTACAAGAAGGCTAAATGGAACGAGCACCTCAATGACTGTAACCTTAATGAAGGTACCAGTAAGTTATGGTCCACTGTCCGTGCCCTTTCGAACCCCACAAAAGATAAGGGCAATATAGCCATAACCTTCGGCAAAAAAGAAACAAGCAATCCTCTTCAGTGTGCGAGCCAGTTCAATAAACAATTTATTGAATATCCCAAGTCCGACGGCCTCAAGCGCAAAATTAGAAGACGGATTCGCCGCCGAATTGTTGACTCCGTACCAATTTATACTCCGGACCAGGTTAAAACAGTCATTGAGAATGCAAAAAATTCTAAGGCCCTTGGACCAGATGGCATTTCAATGGCCATGCTCAAACATCTTGATCTTCCTGCCATTGAGTATCTCACGGCAGTCTTTAACTTGTCAATGTCTACGCTCGCCATCCCCGACATCTGGAAACAAGGTCGTATAGTCCCATGCCTTAAACCAGGGAAAAGTGCCAAACTAGGACCTTCCTACAGACCGATTACGATCCTGTCACCTGTAGCAAAGACGCTGGAAGCCCTCATCCACCCCACACTCGTTTCACATGCAACGCTAGATCCCCATCAGCACGGATTCAGACGCATGCATAGTACAACCACCGCTCTGGACGCGATCACTACACGTGTAAGAGACGGACTAAACCACAGTACACCTTGCCATAGAATCATCATGGTGGCGATTGACCTATCAAATGCGTTTGATAAGGTTAATCACTCCATGCTTCTGGCAAACCTCCTCAATATGCATGTTCCGACTCAAGAGATAAGATGGATTGCCAACTATCTAGCTGGTAGGCAATCCTTCACCGAGTTTCGAGGCAGTCGTTCCAAACTTAGAAAGATCAAATTAGGTGTTCCTCAGGGTGGGGTTCTTTCTCCGACCTTGTTTAACATCTACATGGCCGGTCTCCCAACACCTCCGGAAGGCATTGAAGTTATTTCTTATGCCAATGACTGCACTGTACTCGCCACGGGAGCGGATAGGGATGTCATGCGTGAAGATATCAATAGATATTTAGCGCGACTAGAATCCTTTTTCCATAGCAGAAACTTAACCATCTCAGCGTCCAAATCGTCTGCGACCTTCCTTACCACCTGGTCAGGTGATTGTAAGTGGCCGGTTGGGGTACGTATTGGCAACAAACCAGTTCCTGCTGTTGCAAATCCAAAAATTCTCGGGCTTCACTTTGAGAAAATGATGACTTCAGCTCATCACGCGGAAGCGGTATGTGAAAAGATGCGCAGTAGGAACAAAATTCTTAAAGCACTGGCTGGTAGCACCTGGGGCAAAGATAAAAAGACAATGCTAGCCACTTACAAAGCGGTGGGTCGAGCAGCGGCTGATTTTGCGGCGCCAGTTTGGTCGCAAGGTCTCTGTAACACAAGCTGGAACAAAATCCAAGTCTGCCAAAATGCTGCTCTACGCACAGCTACAGGATGCCTTCTGATGTCTGCCCAGGACCACCTACATCAGGAGACACATTTGATGCCAATACGTGACCACAATCGACTACTTACAAAACAATATTTAGTAGGTTGTTATCGAGAGGATCATCCTAATCGTAACCTCATGGACAAAATTCCCCCTCCACGCAACATCAAACGTGGCCCTCGTGACCTTGAGAGAGAAGTCTAGGGTTACAAAAGGGATCCTTTCGATGAAGATTCATACCGGGCTGCCATTGCAATGATTCACACTGAGGAAGTGAGTAGGTCTATTGCGAGTTTAGGTACGAACAGAGTCCTCTCAGCGCTCCCACCACCTATTTCGCCTGAGGAGATTAGGCTCCCGAGAGCCACCAGAGTGACTTTAGGCCAACTTCGGTCAGGCTTCTGCTCACGCCTCAATTCGTATCTATCTCGCATAGACCCAAATATACTAAACGTATGCCCTAACTGCGCTGGCACGCCACACGATGTAGCCCATTTGTTTCAATGCCCAGCTGCACCCACAAATCTGACCCCCCTCTCACTATGGGAAAACCCCATTGCAGCTGCCACGTTTTTGTCCCTGGAGATTGCGGACGAAAACGATGACGAACTACAAAACGAGTCCATATAGATACACAGCGGTTCACACCTTTCTGTACCGCTAAAAGAAGAAGAAGCTAAATAACACTGGCTTCTATACACAAGGATATGCCGATGACATCAGTATCCTGATGAGGCGAAAATTTCGAGGGGTTCTTTCTGAACTCATGCAACAAGCTCTAACCCAAGTGGAGGATTGGTAATTTTATGTAGTTTTTTTTCGTCCTCAGACCATTTTTATGTATCTCTGGCCATTTTTGAAATAATTGCAAAAACCCGAAAAAAATGCCCCCTTTCCCCCTTTTTTTAAGGTTGCGGACCCACAATCGGTTGGGACTTTTTATGCCATCATCTCGGGACCATCCCCAACCATAATAAAAAAAAAATTTCCGATGTAGGATTTTTGCCGTTCGATGGCCATATTTTGGTCCAATTTTCTTAGACTACAAATGTGTTTCTATTGTACACACAAAACATATGTAAGAATGGATCAAATCGGAGCATGGGGTCATGGGGCTGCCATAAAAATCTGGCCCCCCAAATTTGGTTCTTCTAAAAAAAATTGTTCTCTGTGTACCAATTTCAGCTAAATTTCACACAAATGTGTTTCTATTGAACATACAAAACATAATATGTAAGAATGGATCAAATTGGATCATGGGGTCATGGGGCAGCCATACAAACCCAACCCTTCATTTTGGTTCTTCTAAGAGACAATTTTCACACCTTGAATTAATGTGTCTTTATCAAAGCAACTAAAAAGGTAAAAAAAATGAAATCGTACTATGGGGCCATGCTCGCGCGTCCCTCAATATAATTTTTTAGCAAGTATTAAATATTTTTATTTGCCCACTTATTTCAACCAAACCCCACACAAATATTGTGACCATAAACCATACTTATTGTATGTCGACGCAACGGAACTTTTGTGAAGACATAAGGAGAAGAATGGGGGGGGGGGGGGAATTAATACAAGTCGTAGGTACGCCCGAAAAAACTTTTAGCCCGATGGGAGCGAAGGGTATCCAAATTTCGGCTGCGCGCGAAATTAGCCTCGGTCTCGTTTAATTTTTCAATTTCTTAAATATAAAGGGTCCGCCAATAAGCGCGCTCGAACTTTAAAATGAAATAAAGCAAGTTGTGTGAGAGGTATAAATGAAATTTATTTTTTGTTTGAAAGAGTATTCGAAGGCATTATGTATGGAAAATAACATCGTTCAAGTGGCCACCTCGGCTTCGCTTGGTGGCGCGCATACGAGAAGTCCAATTTTCAATGACTCTGGCGCACAAATCGGGCTGTATTTCATCGATGGCGTGGCGTATGTTGACTTTGAGGTCATCAGTGTTTTGTGGTTGGTTTGCGTAGACCTGCGATTTAAGAAAACCCCACAAGAAATAGTCTAGTGGGGTTAAATTGCACGATCTCGGTGGCCAGTTGATGTCGCCTCCGCGCGAGATAACCATTCCTCCGAAGCGCTCGTGCAGAAGATGCATTGTGGCGCGCGCTGTGTGGCTCGTAGCGCCGTCCTGCTGAAACCACATATCCTCGACATCCATATTGTCGATTTCATGCCAGAAAAAGTTCGTTATCATGGATCTGTATCGTTCGCCGTTTACGCGCGGAGCGTTGCTCGAACCGATGAATGATTTTCGTAATAAGTTTTAATGATTTGCACATGTTGCTCGCGGCTGAATTGGTTCATGGTGATTTGTGAAGATACACTGAATAATAACAACTAGGTCTGATAACTCTACCACAAACAACATGGCCGCCATGAGCTGTCAAAGATCGAGCGTCCCTATTGGCGGACCCTTTACATATTTTGCTTAAATAATCAATAAATGATATAAAACCATTAACCTATAATTAGCATAAAGTAATCAATATGAAATTTTCAGCAGAGCTACAATTCGCTTACATTCTGCGACAAAATAATGCTAATCAAGTATTTAATTTACATAACAAACCGCCCACCAAGAACTCCGCTCTTAATTAATTAATTTCTCAAGTCATTTATGGATGCAGTGAGATCTTTCCAATTGATGGCTGGTTCTGTTGTTGATATTTTTCGAAACGTTGAAGATCGTGTACGGTGAACGCGTTTCTTCGGTATGCATCGAGTGTCCCTTTTCCATAGGAACAGTAATATGAGTAGAATTAATACCAATGCTAGTAGTCCTGGATTACTCCTTGGTGTTTGATAATAGCTTTCCATTCAATATTTCCGAAATGATCATGTATGCTATTGGCTTCCTGGATAAAATCGGAAAAAGTTTCATCGGACTTTATGAGACTGATATTAACGTCTACGGGTTTGGAAGGTAGCGACTGAATATCAAAATTAACTGCTTCTGATTTAAACCAAACTTTAAGTGGTGGGAAATGCTGTTGAAGTCAGGGGTTATCGTAAACTCTGGAGTGTGCAAGACTGCAAGCTGCAATCCCGTGGGAGGTTAATTAGAGTCGTATAATTGACGGCTATCCTTTCTCCTTCTGTTTGATAAACAGACTTTCGATCGTACAATTGATTCCTAATTGCTTTGTTTAGACTTCGGGCGGGCGCAATGCATCTGACAGATTAAGTGGCCACTTTTTGTTGCGCCAATCTCTCTGGTTCCTGTTAACCCCTTGTGGGGCATAGGGCATCAATCGCGCCAATGCGCCAATCAGCGATATGAAAAGGGATAGATCTGAAGCTCGCAGTAGCTAAATCTTTATCGATCAACTACCCAAAGCAGTTTTCAGTTTCTATCTACCATATGTTTGAGAGACGGGCGGGGATGAAATAATCTCTCAGATGTATTGCGCCCGATTGTGTAATTTTCTCTTTTCTATGGCGTATCCGGTACAACCATGAGTTGTATCAATTGTACGATGAGCTGGAAGTATCGAAAATCGTGAAGCTTCAACGTTTGCAATGGGCGGGGCATGTACAACGGATGGACGATAATCGCATGCCAAAGAAAGTGATGAACGCTCAACGAATTGACGGAGCGAGGTTGCGTGGACGACCGAGAGCTCGCTGGGAGAACTCCGTAGGTGAAGACGCCCACCAGCTGCTGGGCTTCCGAAACTGGAGGACGAGGTCACGTAACCGCGACAATTGGAGGTCAACGATTCAGGCGGCCAAGGCCCGACGTCGGGCTATCGTGCCACATTGATGATGATGATGGAAATTTCAACATGTTATACTCTTCACATTGCGTAATAACATTGTGTTGACTTTAAGGTTCACCAAATCGTTAAAAAGTGTGTTTTTAGTAAAATAAGCTCACATTTTTTAAGCGGTCGAGTTGTTGGAGGTTTTTTAAATATTGAAGCTATTGAAAGCGGAATATTCTTGGAAAATTGAAAATGTGAAGGGTATCAAACTTTGTGAGCCAGTTTTTGTTTGTAAAATTTCGTAGAACTGTTTCGAAAAGACAATGCAACGATAAATAAGAGTCTAAAATATATAGAAACATTGTTTCATCCCTTTTTCTGCACTTAATCTGTCGGATGCATTGCGCCCGATCGTGTTAGGATTAGTATTGCGCCCGGCGGGAGGTTAGATTTAGACGGAACGTTTGAGAAGGACAATTGTTACCTCGCTGAAGATCGTATAGTTCATTGATTATGAAGTTGGGAGTATTGCTGAAATTGTAACTCGTTCTTGCTTGTAACTGTAGAACTTCTTCGTTTAAGCGGACAGCGTTTTTCATGTCATCTTCGGTTACTTCAAAGTGATTTTGTTGTTTTACTCGGACAGAAAAAATAGATGGTTGGAACAGCTTTGATGCTCAGGAATTGAAGTTTCAAATAGTTTCCATCAATTGTCTTCAATTTGTTGCGTATTTGTTGTAGATCTTGGACGCGAGTATTTGATCAGTGATCTTGGAAAATTGTTATTGTATTTTGGAATTGGTCTTGTTTATGGTTTGCATGCTTGCCTTGTGAAGGCAGATTCAGAATGCCTCTTAGAAATTCCCTATTACTGTGATAAGAGAACATTTCTTACTTCATCATAATGATTCAGTTTCGATGTATTCCCCGAGCTTTATGTCATCACTCATCAGTTCTAAACTAAACCATACTTATTGTTTTTATAAATTCGACAATATTCTATAAAAAAAGCATGAAACAAACGTAAATGTTATTCAAAACAAATCATTCCATCACGTAATTTATAGAGCGGCAAAACGTTATATAAAAATGCAAATGAGTCCTACTGAATTTTAGTCAAAATGTGCAGTATTAACTCACATGCAGTGAATTCATTCCACATATCCGTAGTGTTCGACTCGATCGTATATTACAGCACACTACACCACACAGTTAAATTTAATTTCCATAAATTAATAATTTCGACCAGGGAGCAATTTTGAAAGACTTTAATTAATATTTATTCGAAAAACATTAAACAATTAAGGTTATGGGGCATGAAATATACGGAAATCTGTGTTGGGTATTTTCGGAAGGAGTTTAGGCTAGTGTGGTTCTTTTAAGGATATGTTCACTTGGCCATGACGTGGAGCATCTCCTACTATATAAAGTATAATTGATCAGTATGACAACGCATCGTAGGGCTGCCATGGAATACCCACTTTAAAACTTCGTTTTTCCACGAAAAAATTGTTTTATTTATGCTGTAATCCGACCAGACCTTACTTAAATGTATTTGTTTTGTCAAATCTACGACACATTTGTAAGAACGGTAAGATTCGGAAACTCCCCATTTTATAGTAGGTTGTTCTAAGAAATTGTTTGCTTTATTGACCAACCAGGCCTCACATAAATGTGCCTATCGAATCGAAACTTGGGTGACATAGAAACACAAACCCTAAAAGTAGATTCTTCTAAAATTTCTTTCTCTATGGATCAATCTAAACCAAGCCTTTCGTAAATATTAAAACACATTATAGGAATGGACGGACTTGGACCTAAGGGTAAGTGTCCTGCCTTAGATAAACCTCACATCAAAAGTAATTTTTCTAAAAACAAGGTTGTTTTTAATTGGACCATAAACAATGTTCCTTATGTCCATATCAAAATAAATATAAACTCTTTAGAACAACAAAGCTCTGGCGAATCAAATAAGGAACTCACTATCATCATTGATACGCGAACGATTTCTGCCCGCAAAGCAGAAATTTTCCTAAAGAGTTTTTTACCTGTTTAGAATAAATAGATAGATTCAACAGTCAACACTATCTTCTAGGACTGTATAATTTCCTATAATGTGTATTCTCCAAGCAGCACTGCCACAAAAGACAGAATGTATAATATGTAAAGCTAAATGAATATTTATCAAGTTCAACACCACTATCACTATTCTTCAATGAAATTTCACGGAAGAGTATCTATATCTATCTATCTAATTTGGCGAGTGAATGCACTTCACCTGATGCTGATGATAGCAGTCGAACAATGAACTCATTAGCCAGACGAACTGTATGTAAACATAATACGAGTACTCGTATACCGGATCCGCTCAATGCGCCTAAACCGGTGATGCCGCGGAAAACGAGTCCACTGCATTTGGCGAAGGGAAGTGAACTATAACCAGAGCACTTTTACTATCGGAACTACATAGAATTATGCAATTTAACTATGGCATGGCGTTTTGTACAAGTTTGTAGATTCCCATACCCATTCACTGAACATAATTCTCTTAATGTCTATAAGTGTACGTACCATACAACTACTCGTAGTTTTGAAGATTTGGAGTGGGTTACATGGGGAAGACTTTATTTTAATGCAATTACTCTTCGAATAAAATAGTGTAGTGAAGAGTAAAAAGCATCCCATGAAATGATCAATAAATCTGTCGTTTGTTATTAATAAATAACTGACATTGAGAATGAGCATCCGATGATACACTGAAGAAGAACATTTTAAATGCGAATCAAAGCGATTCATTGTGTAATTAACTTGAGTTGTGTCTTGTTGATCCAGAACCGAACAGGATGGAACACAGTGGCGCAGCTACGTTAGAAGCAGGGGGTACCCTTAGTTTTGATCGGATGGTAATCATTTTTGGTGGGGACCATAATGGGACTTAGACTAGGCATCCCGCCAAATTTGATCTGCCTGGCTCAATTTGAAAAGAAGCTACAGTCATGCCCTTTTGAAAAATGTAAGGAGGAGTGAGGGGGCGTAAATGGTCGGAGCACTTCAATTGTTGGTACATCTCAAAAAAATTTGTTATCAATATATGGACAAGATCTTATGACCCTAGGTTTATGCTATCAAAAGTTACAGTGCGAAAAGTAAAACTCAATAAATGTAAATTCACTATAATACTTTTGGGTCTAGGGTGTAGTTTTCTGGGAAAATCTCTAGTGTAGAGTGTTACATATCATTACAAAGGTAATTTTGTGTAGTTTGTTTCGTCCTCAGGACATAGTTTTCCAGATACTTGCAAAAAACTGAATTTTCATCCTTTGTCACCCCCTTCTTTGTTAACCTATAGCGTAAATTAGTGCAACTTTATACTGCGTATATTCATATTGGGCAGTGTACCTATTCAACAATATGGCATCAAACATTTCTTTTTTTGTTTTAAGCTAGCTGTACTACTATTTGGAGTGTATAAATGTTCAACAAAAGTCATCTACAACTTGATACGAACAAGTTTTACGTTCCGCATCCTGAACGAAATGTTTTTATGTTGAATATTAAATGGATACATACACTCCCAGTCACTTGAATAGGGACAAACTTTTCGAGAGTTGTTTCTCTTAAAATACCCTTTTCCTTGCAGCGGAGAGGATAACTCAGTATGTGTTTACAAAGGCTATTATGTTGCTCATAGTTTGCGAGAAAAAAAATTAAACATTTAATAACAACAGTTATGTTTCATCAACATTATGCTGATGCACTAATAAATTCTATGTTCAAAATTGGGTCACTTGAATAGGGACAGTTGCGATTCGGTCGTTATTTGGAAAGTCCTAGTATCGTATCCTAACTGTTTTTGTTTGAATCCACTCAGATTGTGTTTTGACTTTAATTTTTGTTAGTTTCGGTAATCATGGGTAGAGAAAAAAGCATTAAATACCGCGCAAATGGCTCAAATCGATGTTTTGAGAAATTAACAACACAGATTACGCAAAATTTCGAAAATAGTGAAAAAAAGTAAATGTAAAAGTAATTGTGTTTAACTATTTAAAAATTAAAAGTGGATATGGACGAAACATAAAAGGGCGTACGCGAGGTGCCCAAACCGCCAAAGAGAAAAGGGCCATTCTGCGAGCCGCCTCTAATTTTCACTATCAGCGGCTAGAATTGGAGCTAAAGTCGGCGTTACAGCTAGTTTATCAGCAGTAAAACGTGTAATAAGGAATTCCTCACACCTAAAAGTGAACAAGTAAAATCGAATCATGGCGTCATGGGGCTGCCATAGAAATAACCCCTTCAAATTAGGTTTTTCTAAGAAAACTTTTTTCTTAACCAATCCCAAACCTTACTCAAGTGTTTTCATAGTAAAGCTTCAAAACAAATCCATGGAACGGATGGAATCGGAAAACTACGTCATAGTGATGTGAAATAAAACTCGGTCTCGTTCTCGTTTCTTAATGGATTGGCAACTTTGCAATCCTAACTCAATGCGAACGAAATATCTGATATTTGGTTTCCGGGTCGTACTTGAAAATTTAGCCTGTACCTATATCTGTGCATTGGGTTGTCAACACTGAAAAGGGAGATAAGGCAATTAGTTTGAGCAAAAACGCCATTAATAAAGTTGGAATTTTGTTTACCGTTATCGCATTATTGTGTAATTTGTAGAAGTAAACTTAACTGTTTTTGTGAGTTGGGAGTTTTTCCAAATTTTTAAATCGTAATATGAAAAGTAATACAACGTTATAAAAGTTGGATGTATGGTAGTCCCATGACCCCATATGGTTCGATTCCATCCATTTTTACATACGTATGTTTTGTGGGATCGATGGAAACATATTTCTTTGATGTCAGCCATACCACTTCCTAGTCTAAATTTATGTTTATTATTCTACTATTTCTTATCGTCTTCTGAATAGTGAACGTTCATATTCATATTCCTCCGTATAAAGAAATAAAAGTAAGGTGGGTAATTAGGAACAAAATTTTATTCAATATTTATCTTTTATTATACCCTTCGCTCATAGAGTGAAAGGGTATATTAACTTTGTCATGAAGTTTGTAACGCATTGAAGGAAGCATCTCCGACTATATAAAAAGTATACATATATGATCAACATGACTTGGGGAGTCGATTGGGCGATGTCCGTCTGTCTGTTGCGACGCGATTTACTCGGCTAACTTAAAAGCCATGAAGCTGAAATTTTGCACAAATGCTTTGTACTGCAGGCAGTTTGTGTGTTTGAATCGATAAAATGGGACAATGGGGTAATGGGGCTGCCATACAAACCTAACTCCCCAAATTAGGTCCTTCTAAGAAAAACTTTTGGATTTGTGCACCAATTTGAACAAAATTTCATACAAATGTGTTTCTCTTGATGACACAAAACGTATGTAAGAACAGATCAAATCGGACTATGGGATCATGGGGCTGCCATACAAACCTAACCCCCCAAATTAGGTTCTTCTAAGAAAAACTTTTTTATTTGTGCACCGATTTCAACCAAATTCCATACAAATGTATTTCTATTTATAACACAAAACATATGTAAGAATGGATCAATTCGGACCATGGGGTCATGGGGCTGCCATACAAACCCAACCTCCAATTTTTGTTCTTCTAAAAAACATTTCTTACACCAATTGCACAAAACGTTGAATTAATGTGTCTTGATCAATGCAACAAAAAGGGGACCCCACACAAATATTGATTTGTCGACACAACCGAACTTTTGTGAAGACCGAAGGAAAAGAATGGGGAGGGGGGTTGAATACAAATCGTATGTACGCCCGAAAAAAACTTTTAGCCCGGAGGAGAGCGAAGGGTTTCCAAATTTCGGCTGCGCCCGAAATTAGCCTCGGTCTGGTTTTTATTTATTTACTTGTATTACTTAAACTCTATGCACCTTAATTTTATATGCAAAAACCTCGAAATTGGCCTTCTGTTATTTTTTCTACTTAATATGACATCTTTACTGGACTATTAATTATGAAACTAAGTAAAACCTTCTTCGTTTGTATCTTTGAAAGGTACTGTAATTTGCTTTTTATTTAATTAATGTAATAATGAATTCTTTCTTTAATAATGATTTGTTCGCTTCTTCACAGGAAATACAAGTATAGATATGTAATATGTATGTAATTGCTACTAATATTATGTATGCAGAAATTCATCTTAACTCTGTCAATAATGCTATGAATTGTATAAAAGCGCTTTTAATATAATCTTCTGTAGTGTGGATTGTGCTACCAACAGTCACTCAAAGAGCGGATACGAACATGCTGCTTGAATGGCTTTCTTTTTGTATCTACGCGATGATACCATTTCCCCATCATCACTCTCAAATGTCTTTTCCGCTCCGGTATCTTAATTTATGCAATATACTCTTTGCACGATGGAATGTTACCTCTTCTTCGACTTCTTCATAAGTGAGTGACTTTTGGGCATTTCCACAAATTCTTTTTTCCGCGACTCTGTCGCGACGCTTTGAGCAAATGGGGGTATATTTTTTGCTGTCGCTTCCGATTGTAATATACGTTTGATTATGAAGGTGATATAAATAAAGCCATCAGTCGAGCAGACTAGTATCACAGTCTCATTTTTACTGCTGTTTGGAATAAGTCAAATTGAATCGTGCTAAGCAACTAGCTTCCTTTTAACAAAATCCTATTTTCAACTAGGCCTGAACAAAATGAATGCCATGGTAAGTACATGAACATAATAATAAAGCTCAGGACGTTCAATATTTTTTTCTCATCAAATATTATAGAAAATCGCCCTTATCGTGCTTTGTGCAGCCTTCGCTTCTGCCTCAGACATCGAGCACGGACACGTGGAAACGACACATTCAGAAGTATCCCGACCCGTTCCTATTCCTGTCTATGAAAAAATTGGAGTACCAATTCCACATCCAGTACCGGTTCCAGTTCCAAACTATATTAAAATCCCAATTCCACATCCTGTTCCTGTTCATGTGAACGTTCAGCAACCAATTCATATTCCTATCTATAAGGTCGTCACAGAGATCGTGGAAAAGAAGATTCCCTATCACGTTGAGAAACCATATCCAGTTGAAGTAGAGAAACCATACCCAGTTGAAGTGATCAAAAAAATCGAAATCCCCGTACCAAAACCATATCATGTCCCGGTGACTATCTACAAGCATGTTTTGCAAAAGGAGCATATCCACGGATGGCATTGAATTTTGTCCACTAGTTGAAAATGTTCAACCCAATGAGCGTTAAAAGGCTTTACAATATTGTTATTGTTGTTTACTTTTTTGTTGCCTATTTTTAGGATATTTGTAAATAAATATATTTTTAAGAAAATAGTAAAAAGCGTATCTTTTTATGCACATACAAATTAGGTACCTGCACTAAAAAAGTCCCAAGAAGATACAGAATCTGCAAAAATGTGCGTGTACAATGAGATAAAAATAAGCTGAAAGCATGTCTGTATGGCTATAGCTACCACTCGCTGTTAGGTTTTATTTACTTCCGATTTGTTTAGATACTTTTTTGCTTGAGAATATCGCGATCACATTTGTTGCATTTGTTTACATAATAAGCATATTTTGGTCAATAGGTTTAGATAGTAACATATTTATTATGTCATTGTCTCTCTAAATTGGTCATTACATAAGGTGATTATGTATACGTAATTTTGAGAGGTCTATGACTTGCATCTTTTAACCGAGTAAAATATTGCTATTTTGTATTGTTAATATTGTATCATGTGGAGACAAAAAAAAATAATACAGTATTACAGTTTTGTAGTTTTTTGCTGGCACTTTTCGTGCATTTGGAAAGTGAATTAAGAAAGTAAGTGGAACTCAGTGTTCACTAGTGCTGCGGGAGATTGATAAAATAGATTAAATAATTTTGCTAGAGTAAAGTTCATAATTGCTAATCGGACGTATTAACCATCAGAATATGGGGACTACTAAATTTAGATAAATATGCAAAGAGAACTACGACACATATTTGGTCGGCAAAAATCATTTATCTGCGGATTTTTGAAGGATGGTTGGGAACAGCCTTCTAATTATGGGAATAAAAGTCCTGACCTGACCCCTGATAGGGGACCCAAAACATGGAAACGGTTTTTTTTTTTAGTTTTTAGCAATTATTTCAAAAATGGCAAAACTACAGAAAAATGATCTCAAAACTGAGAAAAACTACATAAAATTTCTTTTGTGATGATATATGTAAATATACTGTACATAATACCTTACACCATATTTTGAAAATTAGGCACTGCATTAAAAAATAAATTAGAGTATTTTTTTCTTGAAAAAAAAAACCAAGTTGAGCAGTGAAATTTGGTGTGAATATTCATATTAAGTTGAAGAGAATTTCCGCTGAAAATTGAGTTGCTCCGATGTTGGACCCCCATTATCCCCCCATTTGAATTTTGGAAAACCGTATGTCCATAACTCCCCACAAAGTCCTAGGGACTGTTTCGTATCAAGTTTGGTAGATGGTAGTCAATAATATAAATAGTCAATGGTCATATGGGGACACCAGTTCCACATTCCATTGAGTCGAAGACTATGTCTTAACTCCGCAGTCGACAAAATTTAAGGTTGATAGGGATATTCTTTCGAAAGTTATAACCCAATTAAGGTGCTAAGGAGGGGTTGTTTGTGGGAGGTTGGTCCGCTTCGTCTCATTTTCAATGCCGTCCAAAATTTAACCAATATAAACATCTGATAAAAATGTCGAATTACTTCATTATTTTGGGAGTTATCTTGCGAACGGAACGGATGGTTTTATCGAATCAGGCGGCGATCCTGATCATTTCTATATGCACATATGGCCAAAAAAATAAGTACATCAATCATCAGCATCAATGTGGCACGATAGCCCGACGTCGGACCTTGGCCGCTTGAATTGTTGACCTCAAATTGTCGCGGTTACGTGACCTTGTCCTCGAGTTTCGGAAGCCCAGTAGCTGGTGGGCGTCTTCAGCTACGGAGTTCTCCCAGCGAGCTCTCGGTCGTCCACGCAACCTCGCTCCATCAATTTGTTGTGCGTTCATCACTTTCTTTGGCATGCGATTATCGTCCATCCGTTGTACATGCCCCGCCCATTGCAAACGTTGAAGCTTCACGACTTTCGATACGCTCATGGTACAATTAATACAATTCATGGTTGTACCGGATACGCCATTGATCTCGCTCGCGAACGGCCCCGAAAATTCACCGAAGGACCTTTCGTTCGAATCGGTCTAGCCAGTGGCGGATTTACCAGTAGGCTGAGTAGGCTGGAGTCTAGGGCGGCAGATTTTACGGGAGCGGCAAATTTGGGGCAAATATATTTTTTTTTAGTTAAACACATTGTAAACATTTAATACCGTGGAAAACTGAATTCCTTCACTTTTCATGAGATACGTTTTGGGAGCAGTGTGTGAAGTGTGTTTGTCACCGTTATGTGAGAGCTTCAAACACACGAATCTGCGAAAAGGCCTCTTTTAGTCAATTGCTTGCAGACTGAAATTCGAAGCCAAGCACTTTTTTGCTTTATTCTTATTTATCTGACATCTTTTTTTAATAAAAAACATCGATTCTATCAGTATTTCCAGGCACGGATTACCTATGGGCAGCCTGGGCAAGTGCCCATGGCGGAAAATTTTTAAGGGCGGCAATTTTGTGAAACTTTCCGTTGGCTTCAAATTCTGTGAATGATTAATTTTGGGGAACTCAAGGAGCAGTCATAATTAGACAACATCTTAACGCTCCTTTCCTAATCTTTTTCTAGTTACCTAGGCGTATTCCAGGGTACCCAATCGCACACTTACATTGTAATGTAAATAATACGCGTTCATATAAAAATTTCAGTTATCCTATGAACTACACTTCACTGCACACATTTCACGCAAAATTCTGCTAATCTCACTCCGAAGCACTCCGATAGCATTTTGGAACTGATACTGCGACATCAATTAATCTTCGATAATTGCCCGATTGACGACTACCAGCAATAATATTTATGAAGAAAAGATTCAATATGGAATCAATTCGGGAACGATACGTTGAACAATTTGTGACAAGAAAAAAAAATCCTGTCAATTATTGTGAAATTGATTTGTTCGCAGTAGTTTACGTTTGATTTGGTTTTCAATCAGTTTTCAAAACCTTGAAGCGATGGAAGATAGTTATTCGCGGGGAACGCTAAATTATTGTAGCCTGTTTTTGTCATTGCGGTAAGTGTACAATCGTAACATCTACCCTATTTTATTTTATTCATTTTGATATTCTAATTTGTCTGCCAGAATCCGACGAGAAATGAATGTGGACATGCATGCATTAGAGATCTGGAAGTCGACACAAGAAATGGAAGAAACAAGCCAACAAATAAAATATTGAAATTATATATTTCAACTTCAATTTATTTAATTGAATAAACTAAATGAAATAAAAAGATTTGTTTTTATGAATTTGGTACCTACTGGAAATTTCAGATAAAAACCATCAATATGGTATGGATGCAGATATTCAATTTTATATCAATGATACATCGATGTAGCTTCGTTTCTTTTCATTCCGTTGGTTCGACACAATATTGATGGCAATCATCAATAAAATTTCCCCTTTTCGAAAACGTCGACCAATCAAAATTCTTTAAAAGCGGACATCGTCCATATAAAAGAATCAATAATGGTATACTGAGAGGATCAATACATTGAATATAAGGTTCAGTACAGAATCAACAAAACATCAGTATTGTGCTATCTGGGCTACTGGTGGAGGGTAGTTCGGTTAAGCTAAAAGTATAGAAACAAGGAGGGTAGTTCGGTTAAGCTAAAAGTAGAAACAATTTTTGTAACGCATTGGCTTCGATTAAACAAGAGTAGGAATCTAACATATGCGAGGATATTTTGGGTGAAGCAATCAAGGAGCTCCAGAATCTGCATTAAATGATGGACATTAATATACAAGTACTTTTCTATTTCCTATTTCCCGACAACAAGCCTCTTCAAATCCCACCAGATAAAAAAAAATGAATAATGTCTTTGGTCAGAAGGATCCGCCGGAGAGCGCAAATCGACTCTAAGGATAAGCTTTCATCCTATTTCAAAAGGTCCTAGCTGTTCTTGCCAACGGCAAACAAATCGCAAAGGAGGACCAAAAGCAAACGGGATTGATTTCCCAAAAAAAAAAAAATGGATAGGAAGGATCAAATTGCCGATGTAGAGCATATTATTGCTCACATTTTGCTAGAAATGTCAGAGTCGTAGTTGAAAAGTTACATACCTTCAAAGATGCGACCTTAGGATACAAATATTGCAAAGGAGGGCCATTTCCAAAAAATGCGTAGAAGGGCGTCTTGTGGTGCACTTTTTGCTGAATATTTCATAGGGAGGAGGGACACTTTGAATGTTTTGTGGTACAATTTCGGGATTTTTTAATGAGGGACTCGTTACATGCGGGATCCGAGACGGCGGCCTAATATAATGAAGCAACTTATCTCTCCACACACTCTCTGTTTTGATATCCCTATTGTATTGATCCTTTGAAAAATTAAAAATTTTTCTGACGTATACATAATGTTTGTTTGTATCCAGATATTACACTTCAAACCTAATTTAAAGATTTCATACAAAGTCTGAAACAGTTTTCATTTTTTGTATAACGAGAAATGCATTTGCCTTCATAAACAAAATAATGTTTACGAAGACTATTTTCAAAAATTAGCGTTCGTTCTAAACTAGTTTCTGGGTTAGTTGATCAATTAGAATAGGCAACCCTAGTAAAAGCAAGTTCATATTTTCGCGTTTTCTGTTACTACTTTAGTTTCTCCCACTTGAAATTGGCTGGGATGTAACCAGGAATTGGTTTCGGGAGGGGTCCTCTCGATATTATATGCTATATTTACTATCAAATTTTTAAGTAGGTAATATGTATGTATCCATCTTGTGAAAAGGTTTAAAGGAAATTTTAAAATTTTCGACGTTTAAATTGTTGAATTTGTAATTTTTTCTGCAGAGAAAAATATACAATACCAACGATGCCAAAAATTATTTAAAATAATTAAAATCAGTAAGCAAGACTTTTGCTAAATAATATCAACGAGTCCTTGCATTCCGTCAAGTTGTCAATTGAAGTTTTAACTCTTCTTTAAACAATTAAAAAATCATGAAATTGTCTTATCTTACAGTGATGGAAGGCGGAGATATGTCTTCTGCCCAGAGGCGCCACAGAGGCTAAGTCCCGCTCTGAGTACTGCTCGATAGTGCATTAAAAGCAGGACACTATGAAGAATAAGAACCCTCCCTTCAAACCGACGCTCCAATCAAGGAATTATTAGATCGCTTTTCCTTTATATTTATCTATCACATAAAAATAGAAGAATATTCAGGACCCACGAAGTGGAAAGCACTAATCTATTAAAGTGTAAAGGAGAAATTTGAGAATAAATGAAGGCCAATCAAAGAAGTTCGTCCTGGAGTATTAATTCTCGACTCAAAAAAACAATAGTGTTCCGTACATTTTTGGACAACTTAATTGGGTGGGAAACGATAAAAAAGCTAAACGCCTTGACCCTTGATTCTGGTAACGTCCCTTCAGCAATATTCTCGTAGTCCTTGGTAGAGGCGGCAAAATGGCAACAGCTTACTAGCGGTAAATGTGTAAATCCGCCACTGGGTCTAGCAAAACTTCGGAGGCTTGGGTGAGGCTCCATGTTTCTCAGCCATAACATAGTAGTCCAATAATATCGTATTTTCGTCAGGAAAAAAATACAGAAGTTTATTTCTCAATTTTGTTATATGTATTTTGGGGCGCTGATTCCGAATATCAACTTTGCACCCTAAAAAACGTGCCGCAACCTTTAAAAAAGGGGGGAAAGGGGGGCATTTTTTCGGTTTTTTGCGATTATTTCCAAAACGGTAAAAGATACAGAAAAATGGTCTGAGAACGGAAAAAACTACATAAAATTATCTTTGCAATGACATATAACACATTAGAGTTTAATTGCATATTTCGGCGTTAGAATAGCACATAAATTAGAATATTTTCATTTTAGACCTTTTTTAAAAGCTCCATAACTTTTCAAAGAATGTTAGTTCAGCCGTAAAGGTTTGTATAAGTATTCACAACAAGTTTAAGATAATTTTAACGTAAACATTGAGTCGCTCCGGTCAAGGACCCCCAGTATCCCCCCATTTAAATTTTTCAAAACGGCATATCCATAACTCCCCCCAAAATTGGAGCAGAGTGCTAAATTTTGGTTTGTTGAAATTGGAGCTCATAGTGACCCCACCCACCAAAACTCAGCTCATTCGGATAAAAACTAAGGGTACCTCCCATACAAAGTGACCCATCAGGAATTTGTTCTACGTACGAGTAGGTACTACTCATTTTATAAACTGTAGAACAAAGTTGTCTTGGGTCACTTTGTATGGGAGGTACCGTTAGTTTTCATCCGAATGAGCTGATTTTTGGTGGGTGGGGTGACTATGACCTCCAATCGCAGCAAACCAAAATTTAGCACTCTGCTCCAATTTTGGGGGGAGTTATGGACATGCCGTTTTGAAAAATTTAAATGGGGGGATAATGGGGGTCCTTGACCGGAGCGACTCAATGTTTACCTTAAAATGATCTTGAACTTATTATGAGTACTTATACAAAATTTAACGGCTGAACTAACATTCTTTCAAAAGTTATGGAGCTTTTAAAAAAGGTCTAAAATGAAAATATTCTAATTTATGTTCTATTCTAACGCCGAAATATTCAATTAAACTCTAATTTTTTTTTTTTTTTTTTTTGCCTCATAGAAACTTTTGTCCCGGGACTAGGCTTCTCGGCATCACTTTACTTACTATCCGTACGTAAGTGACTAATCAATCAATCGAGTGTAAACTCTAGCAGATCGTAAAAAAAAACTTAAAACAAAATATATTAATAAGGAAATTTATCACAATAACTTCTTTTAAAAATTAGTTTATTAGTACAATTAAAATTAACTAAGTCCTTCAAACTATTATAAAGAATAATTGACCTTGTAATTGGTTCATTAAGCCCATAGTTTACTCTATGATAAGGCTGAACAAGAAGGTTGTTCCGCCGTAAATTGTGAGGAATATTTCTGACTTGAAAGTTATTTAATATATCTTCACAAACAATATGAGAGCAAAACAGGTCTCTTATAAACATAGCGTTTAAAAATGTTCTTCTATAATCTAAGGCTTGTAAACCCAATAAGGAACAGCGAGTTTTATAATCTGGCTTGAAACGCCAGCCAATTTGATAAATGGCAAACCGTGTAAAATTGTGTTGAATTCTTTCTATACGCTCGATATGCACCTTATAGAACGGATTCCACACAATAGAACAATACTCCAGGTGCGAACGAACGAAAGCTGCATACAATATTTTTAAAGTAAAAGCATCATTAAATTCGTGCGCATTACGTTTAACAAATCCTAACATACTATTCGCTTTTGAAATAATGTAATCAATGTGTTGTCGAAATGAAAGCTCATGGTCGAAAATTACACCAAGATCTGATATTTCGGCAACCCTTTCAAGAACACTACCTGTTAAGGAGTACTCAAAGAAGACCGGAGTTTTCAATTTATATATGCTAAGTACTTTACATTTACTAACATTTAAATTTAAATTATTATCGCGGCACCAAAATTGCAGCTTTTCTAAATCGGATTGCAACTTAAGGCAGTCATCAATGTTGCGTATTTTCATAGCGATTTTCATATCATCGGCATACTGCCATACACGCACGAATTTAAAATTTTGGATGATATCGTTTATGAAAACTAAAAAGAAAAGTGGTCCTAAATGGCTTCCTTGCGGAACCCCTGATGAACACTTTATAACAGAGCGAGATGTACAGCCATTTAACTTCACCAAGTGAGTCCTATCCGTTAAATAGGATCTCACCCAGCTTAGAAAAATTGACTGTATTCCTAAATGTTATAGTTTTTTAAGTAAAATATTATGATCTACTCTATCAAAAGCCTTCGAAAAATCGGTATATACCACATCAACCTGCATTCCCTGCTCGATACCATCAGCAACAAATTTAGTAAATGATACCAAATTTGTTGAAGTTGATTTTCCTTTCAGGAATCCATGTTGACATGGCGATATCAAACGACTAATTAAAACATCTATTTTATTTTTAATAAGCATTTCAAACAACTTCGGTATTGCAGATATTTTAGCTATGGGTCTATAGTTATCAATAAGATGCTTCGGACCCTTTTTGTGTACAGGCGTTATGTATGAAACTTTCCATTCATCAAGAAAAACACCTGAAGTCAGGGACAAATTAAAAATAAAGGCTAAAGGACGACATAACGATTGCATGCAATTCTTCAAAAATATATTAGGAATGCCATCAGGTCCGGCCTGAATACTAACATCAAGATCACGCATAGCATTCAATAGGTCATCCACAGAAATCTCAAGAGCACTCGTAAGGTCCTCCTGAGCTATCCGAGGGACCAATGCACTCTGGCTTCCATTGATGTTCGCATTCATTTCTGATGAAACGGAGTCTGGCACTTTGTAAACTGAACTGAAAAATCTAGCAAATCCGTCACAAACCGATTGAACATCTTTGTCAAAATTGCCATTGAATTCTAAATTTTTTGGGATTCCCGTATTCTTACGCTTGCTGTTTATAAAATTCCAAAATGTCTTACTGTCATTCTTTATATTATTCTCAGCTCTCGCAATATACTGTTTGTAAAGATTTTTATTCATTAATTCATACTCTCTTCTCAATCTAAAGAAATTTTCTTTATTGGCAAGAGAGGATGACTTCTTGTATAATTTATGGGCCCTATTTTTTGCTCTCTTAAGTTTGAACAATTCTTTGGTAGCCCAAGGATTTTTTGCTTTTATTTTGTTCTTTTTTAAAGGAACGTACTTGCGAATAGATTTATTTAAAATTGAATTAAAAATTGTATAACTTTCAATAAGATTATTATTCGATATAACTGGAGCCCAATCCATATTAAAAAATGTTGAATTTAGTTTTTCAAATTGGGCTTTTTGAAAATTTCTAGTAGGAATAACTTCGGGCTCTTCTTCAATGTAATCATAAAAAAACAAACTCAAGAAGAAGAGCACTGTGATGGATTGAATTGGGCAAAATTGGTTTATCTACTTTAATTACAGAAGCATTCAAGCAAGTACTAACAAAAATTAGATCTAAAATTCTACCAATCGAATTTTTAACAAGATTCATTTGCATCAAATCCATTGCAAACAAACAATCTGTTAGAACAGATTCACACTCAAGATGTAAATCACGCGGCAGAATTTTTTTCTCGTCGTCGTTCCAGTACCAACTTATATTACCAAGATTGAAATCCCCAACAACAATCAATTTGTCTTTTTCCTCAAAAGATGCAAATAGCTTGGAGATATTATCTACATGTTTGTTATAAACATCAACTGAACTCAAAGGTGGTAAATAGCTATTAAAAATATATACTTTTTCGCTGCGAGAAACATTGATAGAAACACATATCTGTTCCACGTCCTTATGAAAAAGCTCAACTTCATGAGATGGGAATGTTGTTTTGATAGCTACCAAAAGACCACCTCCTCTCTTAGTCGAAGCCTCATAACGGTCGCGACGATAGACATCATAGTCTCTTATGAAAAGTTCTTCATTTGAAATGTCTGTGTGAAGCCAAGTCTCGGTTAAGCAAATGGCAGCATAATCTTCTTGTGAAGCTGCAAGGTAAAAGTCATTTGTTCTTGAACGAAGACCGCCAACATTTTGATAATAGACCGAGAAAAATGAATTGGAAATTATGTGTTCTGCTGGACACTGTTTTGGCGTTTGTCGTTTTTTGAAAATTTGAAGGGTGATATGTTGACGCCTTTGGGCCAGAAGTTGGCACAAAACACTTGCTTCGAATATTCATGAGGAAATTTCAAACCGAAACTGATTGAAACTAATTTGGATATATCACAATCTTTTTTTATCAGAGGATAAACCGAAAGAAAGCTGTCATCTGTTAAATTAAGCTTTTTCATTACATATTCCTTTAAATGTTCTGCTTTTACCGAAGCATGTAGCTTAGAAACATGGAATACCTTGAAACTGGGGACACTTCGAAGAGAATCATTAGCTTGATCGATACCGAAGATTCTTTTGTGTCGCCTATTATTATTATCACTCTTTTTGGGAATAACATCACCAACAGGAGAAGGTTTTTTAATATGTTTCCCTTTCTTACGAACTGTGACAAATTTATCAATCGGAGATTGATTTTTGTCAACGTTGGAAGGAATTGTAGAAGATGAATCTGAAATAACAGTGGAAGTCCCCGCTTCATCGCTAACGAAAGATTGCTCAGAAGGTATTGAAATAATATTTTTAGTTTTTTTCTTAGTGTCTTTCCCTATATTACTCTTCTTATTTTTTAAAGTTACGTTTCTATCTCGCAATATTTTGGAATTGTTTTCACAACAATTTACAGTTTTCATAAGGGATCTCAGCTTGCTAAGTTGGCTCTGCAACGACGAAACGAGCTGAGATAGACCGTCAATTTGAACTTTGTAAAATTGCTCGCAAACACAATTCATTTTAATTCAAGAACTAAACTAATAAATTAATAAAAAAAGAAAAAATCAAAAAGAAAAAAAAAATTGTAAAAACTGGGATTCGAACACAGGACCTCACGGGCGTGAGTCGTACACGCTACCACTGCGCTATATGCTTGTATGAAAATCTATGCCCAGATAACTCAGTTAAGCCGAGTTGAAATGACTACTGGACCAAATGAAAACAAAGAACAAAGACCGCCCGAGCGGCAGGTAGAAAATGCAAACCACCAAAAACTTTTCAAACAAATTTATGATTATTCACTAAACCGATTCGCGAAACCACTTTTACCGATGAAGCGAACGAGTAAATGAATCATAAAATAATGAATTTAATAATAAATCTTGAATTTAATGCAAATTATAAAATTTAATATTGTGCGAAAATTTTGCGTGTGTTTGTTTTGATAAACGTCAAACGTTGTGTTATATATCATTGCAAAGATAATTTTATGTAGTTTTTTTCGTCCTCAGACCATTTTTCTGTATCTCTTACCGTTTTTGCAATAATCGCAAAAAACCGAAAAAATGCCCCCCCTTTCCCCCCTTTTTTAAAGGTTGCGGCACGTTTTTTAGGGTGCAAAGTTGATATTCGGAATCAGCGCCCCATAATACATAAAGAAACAGTGAGAAAAAAACTTCTGTATTTTTTTCACGGAATGGTACTAAATCGACACGATATTACTGAACTATAGCACGAGTCGGATTATCAGGTAGCGATCCTGATCATTTCTATATGCACATATGACCAAAAAAAAGTACACCCATACGATTTTTTCTTATCACCCTGTAGGCATCTCATCTTCGACTATTATTCCATTAATTTTATTGGAATCTAAATGATTCCTTAAAATCGTTTCACACGTGCTTTCATTAAGTTCTTTGGCAAGTATTGTCTAGGGAATATTATTGAATTCATTCGATGTGCTTATTTTCAACGAACCTGAAGGAACTTTTTTAATAACAATTTGACGTTTATAAAAATTTATTCGCTTGTCTGATTATTTCCGAATGATTAACTTTTATTCGCGACAAAGCATTTGCATTACTATTTTTCATACCCTTTTTGTGTTAATAATATAATGGTACTCTGCTAGCTTCAGTCGCCAGCGGACTAATTTTGAGTTTGGGTCTTTGATTGAAAAACTATTGTAAAGGCTTGTGATCAGTTTCTATAATGATCTTACGTCCAAAAATGTACGGTCGGAAATATTTAGTAGCCCACACAATGGCAAGCATTTCCTTCTCTATCGTGGTATATTTTTCTTCATGACCGTTTAACGTCTTGCTTAGCATATAGGGTGATCTTCCTGGGATAAAATCGCGCCAGATTTATCTATTTTCCGCAACACCAATAAGATACAACAAAACGAGAAGATATTTTTTAATAGTATCTTTTATTTCGATAAGCCAATAATTACTGCACTAATTGCAATTACAATTTTTACTTATATCTACATTATTACTTAGTAAGCAAATTGTGTACATAATCATTTTGTCACAAAGTTCAGTGAACAAAATGTTGTGTACGCAATTTACATAGATGGGGGCAATATACCGTCAATATGTGCTCGGTATATTGCCTGTGTTTGATTTCCGGAGTTCTATTTGAGGTCAATGTAACTCCCCCAACGTTTGAATGAAAATCTCCGGATTTTCTTACAATTTCAGGCATTTTTATATTTACTTTTGTTTTGTTTTGCTTGCAACGGTAAGTGAAATATAGCAAAAAGATCAGAAATATGATCGTAATTACAAGATATGTTACAGTACGATTAATGTTGACTTTAAATTTAATTTCCTCTATTTCTTGCATATTTTTTATTTGTTTGAAATGTATATCAGTAACATTAATATGATATGTTTGAGATTCTAAAATTTTATAGTTTGGTATAGCAATGTGAGATTCAAATGTATTCCATTTATTCGTATATTTTGAGCTTCCTATTTGTACGTTGCAATTTTCGAATTTAATGATATGCCTTTTATGAATATTTTGTACGGTTTTGTCGCAATTGTGAACAAGTTTTGCATTTATGTTTACAGTTAACAATAGACCTCTGTCAATTTCAATGATTTTTTCTTCAGTATCGGTAATTGTTTTACAATTGCTATAGTTTTGAAATAATAACAAATCTTTAATACATTTATTGGTTTTATTTAGCTTTTTAACATCGAGATTAGTAAAATAAAATGCATTGTTATTTAAAATTACCACATCTTGCATATCCTCGTTCAATGTGATATGTTTGTCATTGGGTGTAGGTATAAATTTATAAATTTGCGTTTCCATTTGATTAAATACAGGTATACTTAAAACGAAAATTAATGTGTCATTTTTTGTTAAAATTCCAATTCGAAGATGTTCTAGTTTTTTAATATTTAGTTGGGTATTCAATATTTCTTGACTTGTTAAAAAGGAATGGGACATTATGCCAGCTTTTGCAGCATTGATATTATCTATAATTTTGGATATGTCAATTTCTAATTGAAGAATCGCAGACGTCATTTGCATATTATTCATCCGTCTTATAATTTCCAATTGATCAGTGGATACTTTATTTAAGATATTGTTAGTTTTGTTGAAATTAATTTGTATTGAATTCCGTAATTGATTCATATTGTATGTCAAATCATTATTAATGTGAATTTGTTTATTCATGTTCGTTATTATATTATGATTATTTGCATCGATTGTAGTTAAATGTTGTTCTATTGCTTGCCTGTCATCATCGTCCATAGTTCCAAATAGAACTTTGTAGATTGAACCAACAGGATTCAATAATCCTCGTTTTGCAATTGAATGTGGCTTAAGAGTCTCTATCATGATTGATAGATCTTCAAGCTTTTGTCGATGGTGGGAGGATTCAATTACATCGAAAGTATTATTATCATTTATATTAGATAAGAGCTTAATTGTTTCTGATATTTCGGTGAGATTTATTACATGCAAGAATGTTTCATAGTCATTTATAAAGTTAACCTTTTTAGTTTCTATCAAACTGAATCCGGATTGTGACTCCACTGTTTCAATTGATATATAAGAGCTGCCTGACAATGGAAGCGATATCACTATTATAATTAGTAATAGTTTAATTTTCATCCCGAGGGTTTTCTGAAAAATATTTAAATTTTCGTTTAATTCTACTTTTGTGTAATTTTAAATTGGTGTTTGTTTGAATTATATCTTGATTTGTTTTAGTGGTTTTAACCTTTTTGTAAGATGGCTTAGTTTTATTTCTTTCTCTAGAGGGATTTTTAATATACAACTCCTTTGTTGTGGGTATTTCTTTTGGGTTAGCTTTTTGGTTAATTTTCAATATGCGATTTTCTTTTTCTTTTTTCATATTATCATATATTTTAGTGTTACTTTCAGGTTTTTGAATAGCTTGAATAGGAGTCATTTTTATTGTTGAATGCCAAGATTGGTTGTAGTGTTTAGTTGCTTTAGATATTTTCGATATTATGTCTAATTCAGGATTCACTGTATTCAGAATTTGGATATGTTCTAAAAGAGTGGAATGTACTGCATTTATGTCTGCACATCCATTATGAGTTTTAGCATGAATAAAATGTAATTGTATATCATTTCTCCTACAGTAATCTTTTACATTGAGATTATTGAACTCATTATCTAGAATCAGAGTTTCGGGTTTTCCAAGCAACGAATTCCTAACTTCGAGCTCTTGGGTTATTGTTATTGAGTTTTTATCTGTAATATGATGACAATACAAATGCTTCGTGAATCTATCTACTAAGGTAAGAAAATATAGCTTTTCCGCGTGAAATATGTCCCCAGTTACAATTTCGTTTTTGTGAGTCGGCGTTTCAGTTATTCGTTGAGCCTCTACACTTGGGTTTCTATCGTACTTTGCGAGATTACATATTTCGCAATTGTTTATATATTTTTGAATATGGTCAATTAATCTAGGATAGTAATATAGGTAACGTAATTTATTAAAGTTTTCAATAATGCCTCTATGATTATTTTCCGTGTGCTCCTTTTCGATAATTTTATATAACTCTTCCTCGTTAGAAATCTCATAAGCATTGTATCGACATTTTTTAAATTTAATATTGGGATTATTAGAAAATAATTTAATTAAAAGCATTTGCAGTTTATTGTATTGCGGATAATCAAGTGGTGTATATATACCAACACTTCCATGGGTGATTTCGTTTCGAAGTACATTCTCAAGTAACGGGTTTGAAATCGAAATCATAGGTATAAAAATTACTTTATTTTTCCCTTTTTTATTAACCGAGATATCAGAATAACTAGAATCAAGATGTATTTGGACTTTATATTTATTGACGATTGTATCAACGATAGGAAAATGATCATTAAGATTTTCTTCCTGGGTATGTATTGTTTCAACATCAAGGGAGTTGGATTCTTTTTCTAAAAAATGGATTTCTTGATTTTCAATCCTGGAGAGAAAGTCCGCTACATTATTTTCTTTTCCTTTAATGTATGCGATTTTAAAGTCATATTCGTTTAATTTTAGCTTCCACCTAATATGCTTATCGTTGGGCTCTTTCAAACTGTTCAGCCAAACTAAGGGCTTATGATCTGTTTGTATTGTAAATGTTTTACCATATAAGTAAGGTCGATTGTATTTGACTGCCCAAACCATTGCCAACGCCTCTTTCTCGATGGTAGAATAATTCTTCTCATGAGAATTGAGTGTCCTAGATGCATATGATATTGGGTGGTTATTATGGGAGAGTACTGCACCTATCGCAAATTTAGATGCATCCGTAGTTAAGGTGAATGGCTTATTAAAATTCGGATAGTGTAGAATTGGAAAATTTATAATTAGTTTTTTTAGTTTTTCGAAAGCATTTATGAAATTTGGATCATTTGGATTTACTTTTATGTCTTTCTTCAAATACGACGTCATTGGAATAGTTGGTAGCTTTAATTTTCTTATAACCTCAATTTTTTTGGGGTTAGGCTTAATACCTTTATCAGTTAAAATGTGTCCCAGAAATTCGGTTTCTTTACAAAAAAATTTACATTTTTCTGGCTGAATTTTTAAGTTAAATGCCCGCAATTTAGAAAAAATCTTTTTTAAAGAATCTATATGTTCTTCTATTGAAGTTGAGAAAACCAAAATATCGTCCAAATAGACTACACAAATTTTGTTTATAAAATCTTGTAGAACATAATTGATTACCCTTTGAAACGTCGCTGGGGCATTTTTCAGCCCAAATGGCATTCTGATAAACTCATAATGGCCATGGCTTGTGCTAAATGCGGTTTTTTCTTGATCTAGCGGGTCCATCAAAATTTGGTGAAAACCCTTTGCTAAGTCAATAGTAGAAAAATACTGAGCTCTACCTAGCTTGTCAAATATGGACTCGATATTTGGTATCGGAAATTTGTCATTAATAGTTATATCATTTAGTTTCCTGTAGTCAATAACAATTCTCCATTTTTTTATGTTAGAATTGTCCATTTTCTTAGGCACAATCCACAATGGGGAATTATATGGACTCTTAGAAGGTTTAATTATGCCTTGGGCAAGCATCTCTTGAATTTGTCGATTCACTTCTTCCTCGTGAACTTTAGGAAATCTATAGATTTTTGCAAAAATTGGCTGATTAGAGGTTGTTGCAATTTTATGTGTAATTTCCTTCACTGAGGTCAAATTGTCACCTTCTTTGAAAAACAAATCTTGATTACAATTCAAAATCTTAAAAGTTGCCTTCTTTTCCTCATCATTTAGATGTTCGACTGAAACAGTATTTAATCCTTCAGGTGGAAAAGTATATAAAGCATGAAAATCGTATTCTGAGGGTTTGTAATCCTTAAAGTAAACACGAGTGTTAAATATTTCTACATATCTTTCACCCAAATCAATTATAGCTTTAGTGGGAGAGAGAATATTTTGGCCAATGATAGCATCGAATAAGGAGTGACTATGATTTGAAAGTTTCCATTCGATGGTTTGCGGTTTTTTACCGGGTGTTTTTATTTCAGGGAAAAAATATGAAATATAACCATCGTGGATTGTTTCATTGTTCCGATATGAAACTAAATTAATCGGTTTTTTTAATTTCACTATTTCTGACTTTGGAATAAGGTTTTTATCAAGAATGGATGTTGAACATCCTGTGTCAATAAGACAATTTAGTTTTTGATTTCCGATTGTTAATTCCACTATTGGTAATCGGGTTCGTCCGAGGCAACTTTCCGAAAATTTGCGTGAGAAGTTGAAGAAGTAATATTCATATCAACTTCTATTGGCTGATGAGATCTCACTGTTCTCATCGAAACATCCTCACTAGTAGATGGTGTGACATGATTATTATTTCTCACATTATAACTTCGCGGTTGATGAAAATTGTTATGACCACTGTTGTTATTATTACTGTTATATCTGGTTTGTTGGTTATTAAAATTTCTATTTTGGTGATAATTATTATTTCTATTTTGTTGATTGTGGTTATTATTTCTACTTTGTTGATTATTATTATTTCTAGTTTGTTGATAATTATTATTTCTTGTTTGTTGATAATTATTATTTCTTGTTTGTTGATTATTATCATTTCTATTGAACTGTTTGCTAGATTTATCACTTCCTTGTCGATTAGAAATTGGTTCTAGATAATAATATGCATCGTCTAACGTTTCAAAATTTTTCGTAAGACACAATGCATAGAAATAATCCGGCAGTAGAGAAATAAATTTTTTTAATACATATTTTTCGGTATTTACCGCAGAATATAATGGATTAGCGACTGGTTCTAATGCACTTTTTAATTTAAGTTTTCTTAAAATTAAATGCAAATGATTGTAGGTCTCTTTCAAACTTCTAAGGTGTGTATTATTTACCTTTGTGAGGAGGTCGTTGTATTCCTCCCGAACGCCAAATTGTTGAACGAGTATTCTCCTGACGGGAGCCCAAGCCAGATCTGTCCCTCTAATTGAATCTAACGCCTTTCCTTGTATTTTTTGAATGGCTATCCTATATGCCGTATTTTGGTCCTGGACGGTTGCCGGCATCTCCAGAAGCCAGTCAATTTGCTGAACGAACGATAGGACGTCGTACGTCTCATCTCCCCGAAATGTTGGTATACTTTGAACGTACGCCAACAAATTTCGAAGGGAGTACGGTTCTCGGTCCTGTTGTTGATGCTGTTGCGGTAGCTGTTGGTGGTTTTGCGGATCCTGTTGTTGCTCTTCTGCCATGTTGTTGATTACCAACACTGGTGGCCTTAAAATATTTCTTCGCGCCAGATTGATCACAAATTATCCTTTGTATACAATAGACTATTTGCACTAGTCTATAAGCGCCAATTTTTCACTGAAATTTCATGAATTATCACAATAGGTTATTTGCACTAGCCCGTTTTAATGCGATAATAATTTTTTACGAAAATTTTCTATGATTAAACACAATACTAAATGCACTTTGCGTTTGTAAAAAGTCCGTTTGCCGACTGCGCCAGATTTATCTATTTTCCGCAACACCAATAAGATACAACAAAACGAGAAGATATTTTTTAATAGTATCTTTTATTTCGATAAGCCAATAATTACTGCACTAATTGCAATTACAATTTTTACTTATATCTACATTATTACTTAGTAAGCAAATTGTGTACATAATCATTTTGTCACAAAGTTCAGTGAACAAAATGTTGTGTACGCAATTTACATAGATGGGGGCAATATACCGTCAATATGTGCTCGGTATATTGCCTGTGTTTGATTTCCGGAGTTCTATTTGAGGTCAATGTAACTCGCCTATAGCGAAATCGCTAGAGTCAGTTGTTATCGTAAACTGTTTTTCTAGATTCGGATATTTCAGGATGGGTTCATTAATAAGATGCTTTTTCAATGTTTCGAAAGCTTTGATATATTCAACATCGTTTGTATCGACCTTCCTATCTTTCTTAAGGTATTTGGCCATAGGTTTAGCAGTCATAGAATAATTTTAAGAGATTACAAATGCTCTTGCAAGGAGGTGGAAAACACGATTATGTCATCCATATAAATGAGAGATAAAGTCAGAAAAAACGTTGTTCGTCAGGCGTTGAAAAGTGGCTGGAACGGTTTTGAGCCCAAATGGCATGCGCCAAAACTCGTAATGTCCATTTTTAACGCTGAATGCTGTTTTTGGAATATCTTCTTGCTTCATTTCGATTTGGTGGTTTGCCAAATCTACTGGTACTACTGGCATTACTGAAAAATATAGACTGCGCCCTAACTTTTCTAATATTTCGTCCATATTACGAATGGGGTATTTATCATCTACAGTTACAGCATTTAGTTTTCTATAGTCGATAACCAAGAGCCATTTCTGTTTTCCACTGGTGTTTATTTTTGTTTGGAACAATCCAAACTGTATTACACCTTTATCCAACATATCCTTAATTTGTTTTTCAACCTTTTCCTTATGGCAGTAAGGATATCGATAAGATTTTACCCAAATTGGTTTCTCATCGGTTAGCCTGATTTCATGCTTGGTTGCATTTGTGAAGGACAGGTTGCAGTTTTCATCATAGAAAATGCAGGAATATATATTCTAATTAATTTCATTAGTTTGTCTTTTTCCTCATCGTTTAAAAATGTTCAGCTTAAATTTGCTGTAATGGCACAGGTGGCTTAGATTCGGGCTCATTTCGGATGATATGGTAATTTTATTTATTTATTTATTTATTAGAAGATGTTCAACAGAGCCCATGGGCCCCAATTACAGAGCAACAAAAGTAAAATATTAAAAAGAAAATAAAAACCAAAACATAACATTAATAGGAACAAGTAAGGTAGCAATAACAAGAAAAGGGAAGAGTAAAAATAATATAATGATTAATGAGTTACGACACTGAAAAAAATCATTTGCTAAAAACAAGAAAAAAAATACAATAACACATCCAACTGTTTTAGGGTGAAATTTAATTTTTTCTCACCATTTTCCTTAATATTCACGATAGCGTTCATTTTATAGTCAAACACTTTATAAACGCATTCTTTGAGAGTGATGTTACTGTCGGCAGCCGTAGCCTCAGGAGAGTAAACTAAACCATTGGCTTGGTTAACTGGAACTTTAACCGGAAAGCCACCAGCACTTTTAAAAAGATAAGTGTTTTCTTCGTGGGAGGTATCAAATAGCAATGGAATATTTTTATCAGCAATATCCAATATGTTTTTTTTTTTCGAAATTGATACAAGCTTTCAATTTCTGTAAAATAAAGTTTTGGTTTGAAAATTCCTCAAGAATATTCAAAGCAAGTGTTTTGTGCCAACTTCTGGCCCAAGGGCATCAACATATCACCATTCAATTTTTCAAAAAACGGCAAACGCCAAAACAGTGCCCAGCTAAACACATAATTTCCAATTCAGTTTTTTCAGTTTATTATCAAAATGTTGGTGGTCTTCGTTCAAGAACAAATGACTTTTACCTTGCAGTTTCACTAGAAGATTATGCTGCCATTTGCTTAACCGAAACTTGGCTCCACACAGATATTTCAAATGAGGAACTTTTCATAAGAAACTATGATGTCTATCGCCGCGATCGTTATGAGACTTCAACAAAGAGAGGAGGTGGTGTTTTGGTAGCTATCAAAACAACATTCCCATCTCATGAAGTTGAGCTTTTTCATAAGGACGTGGAACAGATATGTGTTTCTATTAATGTTTCTAGTAGCGAAAAAATATACATTTTTAATAGCTATTTACCACCTTTGAGTTCAGTTGATGTTTATAAAAAACATTTAGATAATATCTCCAGATTATCCTTTGAGGAAAAAGACAAATTGATCGTCGTTGGGGATTTCAATCTTGGTAATATAAGTTGGTACTGGAACGACGACGAGAAAAAAATTCTGCCGCGTAATTTACATCTCGAGTGTGAATTTGTTCTAACAGATTGTTTATTTGCCATGGATTTGATGCAAATGAACTTTGTTAAAAATTCAATTGGTAGAATTTTAGATTTGATTTTTGTTAGTACTGATTTCAATGCTTCTGTAATTAAAGTAGATAAACCATTTTTGCCCAATTCAATGCATCATAGTGCTCTTCTTCTTGAGTTTGTTTTTTATGATTACATTGAAGAAGAGGCAGAAGTTACTCTTACTAGAAATTTTCAAAAAGCTGACTTTACAAAATTAAATTCAATATTTCGTAATATGGACTGGGCTTCAGTTATATCAAATATAAATCTTGCTGAAAGTTATACAAATTTTAAATCAATTTTATTGGAAGCTACACTGAACCAAAAGTTTTCGTACATTCCATGAAATGCGTTCTTAGTCCAATGAAAATGTTCATTAAAAAACCTCCAAAACTATTTTTCGTCACTACAATGAAAACAGTGTCGTTAAATTATGCTCCTACGAAAAAATTCGTTGAGACAATGAAAAAACTTTCATGGATGATACGAATGAAGTTTCGTATAGTTAACGATGTTTTTCCTTACCTTCAGGACCGTAGTTGTCTAACTAAAGAAATAACGGCTTCAATTCAATCATTTTTTTCGTTGATAAGCAGCAATAATTCTTCAAACCAAGGAATGTATTTCATGTATACTATGAAACTTTACGATGCTTATCAATGAAAAGATTTCGTTGATCCGTTGATTTTGTTTCGTTGATCTGTTGATTTTGTTTCGTTGATCCGTTGACTATTATGATTGTTACGTTGATACAAGTATGTACGACTCCAATTATCTTATAAGCAATTGAAAGGCTAATATATTAAAGTACATATATATATATGTATATTCCTGTAGAGGAATAATAACTATAAATAAAATAATTGCAGTTTTTCTTTCCAATGATGGTGGAAACGTGTCCGGTAACTTTCATCCACTTTGCATTTGTCACTTTGTAACAGAATTGTATTGTATTTAAGGTCCAAGTTGGTTTCTTTGTTGGCTACAGTTAAAGTGGACGACACGTTTACAAGTAAGCGGTATAAGCTATAGGAAAACGCTACGAAAATAAAGCAATGAGAATACGAATATATGAACTATTATTTTATTATTTTGTAATAGTCTTTAAAAGTAAAAAAAAAATACTCCGTATAATAGAAATTAATTAATAATAATTAGTCTTTAAAAGTAAAAAAAAAAAATACTCCGTATAATAGAAATTAATCAACAATAATAAGATAAGTGCTATGAGATTCAGAAACATGAAGATGAAATATTTTTTAGTTCAAGTCATCCCAAATATAAAATAAACTTATAATGAAATCCAGAAGATTGTTATTTGCTTATAAATATATAATACCAAATTGCAAAATATATATCATTTTCATTCATACATATAAGTATGTTTCAGCGTAGGATTAAAATTTAATTTCAGCATATTTTAGACGCATAATAATAATACAATTCAATGAGACTCGAATGTGTTTAAGCTTCTAAAAAAAAATATAAATAAATAAAAATAAAGTATGACAATTAAGTGATTTGTAGGGCGGAGTCACTTATATTGCTTTATTTAATTGAAAATATTAATTCAAAATCCATAATGTATTAATTGAAAATTAAAATAAAAAAATATTGCCCTAATTTTTTAGTTTACCCAATGATATATACAGACATATAACTCTAAAATTACATATGTATACATATTTACATCACAGCGCATTATATTTATGTTACTCCACTTGGTATTTCTTAACTAAACTGAACAAGAACACATAAATTCTACTTTCAGAAAATACTAAATTACAAAAGTACAAACTATACTAATTACTCAGGTGAGCGTGTTAGTGGATCAAAAGTTTTCTTATGATAACAAAAGCGAAATTTGATTCAAAGGTTAATATTCAAAGAATAATGTGGATAGAATCGTATGTTATTATTTTTTAAGTGTTAGGACATATATTTGCATTAAAATTTTCAGTCACCAAAAACATTAAATTATTATTAAAAAAGAGAAGTTAATTTATATTACCAGAAAATATTACCAAAAGGAAATGAAGATTAATTGACTGTGATTTTTTTCTATTATAAATAAAAAGAGCTAAGAAATTTTAAATTTCGGTGCAAGATAACAAGTACATACTTAATTTTTTCCAATTAGCTTTTAAGACAATCAATACAAAAAGAATTCGAGGTTAGATTCAAAACTATCAGTATTATTTAATTCAGAAACTTAGTATAACGGAGATATGAAATAATGCAGTTTTAAACATTTAATTCGGAAAGCAATATTTCAACGCTTGCCACAGTTTTACCTTCATTCATTTTGTAAAAAAAACGCTGAATGAAACACCAAAAATTAAAGCCAGCCTTAGGATACTCTAAGTTAAAGAGATAAAATATCTTAAAACAAATATCCACTGCACGGAGAAAATTACTAAATTTATATTTCACCCCATCAAAATATACAAAAAATTCTGTGATGTTTAGAGCGCTGCTTCCTATCGCAAAAATCCTTGGCTGGATGCTGATGCCTTTTTGCATTTGCAAAAATTGCAAATGGTCCTCCAACTCCTGAATATTCGATCTTATGCATAGGAAAGATTCTTGCGAATCGAGTATCGTGTATCTTGCTGAGGTGGTTTTTCCATGCGGGGTTTTTAGAACATTTTTTTTCGTTGGTGGAAAGGCTCCGTGTAGGCACCATAAAATTGCTGCTGATTTTTGGTCTACGAAATTAAGAAATTCAGTTTAGATATATTTACATGCATAGCATTAATTTAAGCTAAAAATGTTATACCTTCATTACAGTTTATATTTTCTTTTATTTGGTTCATCAAATTCCTCGTTTGCTTATCTTTGATGTGATTTCCTTGATTCACGTAATTGAAGACATGGTCGAGTTTCGGCCTCCAATCGTCCAAATTTGACGAACTTCGAAATTTAAAATTAAAATCCATGTCAATCTAAAAGTCACGGCATATAAATAAATTGGCAAAAGTTTGTATTAAAGTAAATTCTTACCAAACGATATCCAGTGGGTCTTTTGTATTGTGGCCATTCACAAAAAATCTCGTTAGTTTCTTTGTGTTTTATGTTTTGTGTGCGAAACTCGGCACATGCCATCCATATGCGATCAAAGTCTTCCGCGCTTAAATTGTCATATTTAAGTGACTGCATTTGGGCCAATATCGTCTCGTTCGATTCTAATTAATTAAACACAGGATTTAGGTATAATGTTTTTAAAGTGATTTCAAGTAAACATATATTTACCTGTTGGTTTGTCAGTTTCGACTACGGATGTATCCTCCAACGATTTTAGTTTTGCTTTTATATTGCAATATTTATAATATATTTTACCTCGTAGTCCGCATCTATAAAATTCCTGTTCAAAATAAAGTCGTTAGGTAAAATTCTAATCAACTAAAAAATAAAAGTAGTCATACTAGTTTTTCTGTCGGGAATTTCGTTATTATTTGTTTCTCCAACTGATAGCTTGTTTTTAGGTCGAGATGTAACTGGTGGTCGTCAAAATAGCGTGCAATAATATCAATTAGAGATAAACGACACTCCGAATTAAAGTGGTGGTGCTTTTTGTAAAAGTCGTTTAAGATCCCAGCCTTAGGCGATTCCTGGATAATCTTCTCCAATGTTATTGTTGTGGTCGAAGCTGGTGAGCCCTGAGGCGATAAAGATTTACCAGTAGTAGGTGTATTGCATCCGCTACTACCACGCTCCTCCATGGGCCAAATAGGGTTTGGGTGCTCGTAAAGAGGCTTATTAATACTGGCTCTCCAATTATCCAAACAATGTTCAAACTTAATAATGGTACCCCAAGGAAAACTTTTTAAAAGCTTCGGGATGTGATGCCGCTTTATAATTTCGAGGATTTCAAGGTTGACGTGTTGAGCTGCGATTTGTATTATTATAATTAACCAAATTCATGTTATTTTAAATAACTTACCTAGAAGATATGGATATAGTTCTTTTAAATCCCATGACGTCAATAGTTCTTCTAAAATGTCATCTTCGACAAAGATTTGAGTTATATTGCAAAGGGGGTAATCAGCGACCGTTTGCTCGAAGTTCTCGAAAATAGGAACATTTCCACTAGTTCCTGCCGTTTGTTCCATTATATCTTTAAAAAGTTTACTTAACAAAAACGATGTATAGTGTGTAACCTGTGTTTTACATTTGAATAACATATCTCCAAAAATATTTATGTCGATTTTATATCCTATTAGATTTATTAAAATATTCTAATATATTATATAGAGTTCAATAAGTAACAAAAATATCGGTACGCGGCATGTTTATTCGTGTATTCGTCGACTATGTGTGAATTCGGACTCCGCATGATTTTTAACGTAACTTTTTGAGGATGGTGTAGTGAAGATTATTCAAAAGAGGATTCGAAATATTGTTTTATCCTTATCATTTGCTGCCCTCTTGCTGTATTTGTAATACTAACAGGAGGTCCCAATATTTCGCTAATTTCAAGAAGTTTAAACTCGCTTAAGGAATTGATATTGACTTTATAGCTTGCATAGTGCTCACTATATTGTATGTCCCTTAAACGCTGACAAAGCAGTATAATTTTTTCTGAATTCATTACAAGTACTTCTAAGATTGTATATATTTCCACATCAGAAGAAAATATTGCGACATTATCGCCTTTCTTGTAAATTTTAGATCGAAATTGTATTCTGTCGTAGAATAATAAATCCTCTGTATTTTTGTAATTTAGCATAGATTTAATAATTCCCAAAAAATTTCCTGATATTTTATGTTTGTTTTGAAGTTCAAAGTCTTTTTTTGATATCTCACAATTTAATATACCGTAAGCGAACTGAAGTTGATACTTTCTTGAAATAGTAAACGGTATATTTTTCCTTGAAGAAATGCAGTGAGAGTATATTTTAAATTGCTTATGCTTCATTTCGTATTTGAAACACCAAATATTCCTTAGCGGCCCAGTCCTTTCAATTATGGTCGGATAATGAAGCAGATTATGGTGTTTAGGTTTCAATGTATCATTGAATAATCGTATATATTCCTTGTTATGAATTTCGATTTTTTCTTTTAATGCCTTCAGGGTGGACAGTTTTACTTCAAAGCAAAGGAGATAATCAATGATTTCAATAAAATTAATTGTAAATTTCCAGACGTCATCGTCTTCTGGGATGAAATCGCCTACCATTAAAGGAAAAAAATGAGTGAAACTCATCATTTCTTTTCCTGACATTTTCAGATGATTATTTTTTAGGTGGGACGCACTTATATCAGGAGATCTATTTCTTGATTCAGTTTTTCCGTAGTCAAAGAGGTTTTTTCTAGAATTTAACTGTTCTAAAGTAAAATATTTAGCGGTTTGTGTTAGATATACTATGATATTGACAAAATTATAATGGCATATACCTTCATATATATCGTGCATAATATCTCCATAAAAATTATTGACAACATGAAATGAGGGGATTTTGTTTAGGATACTTTCACAATTAATCCCAACTTCTGATGGAATGGGTCGCAATAAGTCCAATTGATAATTCTCCACAGTTCTTAAGTCTTCAGAACATTCAACGCATAGGGTTTTTGTTTCAGATTTGGTTTTGTAGCACATTCTACAGAACGAATTTGACGAGAAGCCATTAAAACCTAACATATTGTTTAAGCTTAAGTTATCTCCTACCAATAGTCCTAAAACAAAGTAAACCCTCTGATCACCTTCATCAGTTTTTATGGATAAACCATTAACTTCGAGATCAATAATTTCAGTAATCAGGCTCTGCAAGCATTTTTCGGTACCGAATTTTTTCAAATCCTGTGTCTTCATTACAGCTGCCAGGTACACTTCGTCCAATTTCGAATTTTTGGTCCCACATGGAAACGAGAAATAGAAATTCGCTATAGAGTGCCTGACGGAATGCGATCCTAAGGGATTGTTTATTTCTAGTTCATCTTCATACAAAATAAATGGTATAAGTTGTCTATCAGGATACAGTTTTCTTTTCTCCTTCCATATTTTACCCCCCACAAACCCAGATAATGTTCCAGACGATTTATTTTCTTCCGACCTTATATTATGTAATACATCTTTGAGACAATATCTACTTTCAAAAATTTGTTGAATTTGAAATTTTATTGGTAAAACGACACTCTTTGCTACTACTTCTCCATAATGATCGTTCGCCACTACGTCGATTCTTTCATCAACCACCTGCTGTTTAACGTCATGTGCCATATTCTTTTGCTTAAGCAATTCATACAATAGGTAATCAGTTTTGAACGATTCGAAAGGATTTCCCAAATTTTCAACAAATGATTTTATCCGACCTCCTATTTCAGCGTTATTAAACAAATCATCAGCACATAAACTCTGTAATGCTTCAAAAATTGGCTTTAAAATTAAATGTTGAACCATATCTTGAATTTCAAAGACATCTTTTCTTGGAAAATGGTTTTTGCTATGCAAAAATAGGGAAAAATGCAACGAATTTTTTTTAATATTTTCTATTGAAATTCCTTCATCCCACCGTTCACCGTTCACTTCTTCACTAGGCACTTCTTGATTCAAAGTAACAGTATCGGCCTGGATATCGTGAAAAGCAGGCTCTTCGTTACATATTTCTTGTGGACCACTTGAATTTTCAGCAATGGTAACAGTATCGGCCTGGATTCCGTGAAAAGCAGGCTCTTCGTTACATTTTTCTTGTGGACCACTTGAATTTTCAGCAATGGTATTCGTTTCCGAATGTGTACGTAAAATATGCCTCTTAAATCTCCAGAAATTCGTGAACAACTGCCCACAAGCCGAAAAGAAACAATTGTAAACAATGGAGCCGTCACGTTTTATAATATGATTAGTTTTTAAATGGGTGACCCTGTCTTCAATGTTCGGAAATGTTTTACCACAATCTAAGCACTGCATCTTAACAAAATATATAAATTTTACCTTTTGAATCGTAACTCAGTAAACCACCACTTCACTAATTCACTTCACTGTAACTATTTTGCAAATTTACTAATTTACTCACTTTGCGTATAAACACGAAGCTAACACAAGACTGTGACACAAGACGAATGTTGGACTCTTCAAAAGACTGCAACGGTAAAATCATAACAACCGCATATTTTCCTAGAATTGATAATGAACATCGTGTATCGTGCGTTTATTAATGAAAGGTATCGTAACGACAACGTATTTGTTTCTTAAAATCACTTATACCAATGCGGAAGTATTTTACTTTTAGGAAAAAAATCGTGAATACAATGCATACGTTTAAGAATACACTTCATCACTTTTTAACGAAATTTTACCTTAAGTTCAAACTTAAGTAAATTTTCGTTAATTCAATGAAATAAATTGTTCGCGGCTGTTTGACGAAAATAATTTTCACCACAATGAAAGAATACATAATATTGATGACGAATAATGTTGAGGAATCAGGTTTCCTTGCATTAACGAAAAGCACGTAAAAACGTTACGAACATGTTCATTAACCTAACGAAAAACTTCGTTATGCTGATGAAAATAAGGTAATGAATACGTTTCGTTATTATCAGGAAGGATTTTATTTTCAGTGTATTCATAAGTACGTTCCTTTACAAAAGAAAAAAATAAAAGCAAAAAATCCTTGGGGTAGTAAAGAATTGTTGAAACTTAAAAGAGCTAAAAATAAAGCTCATAAGTTGTATAAGAAGTCATCCTCTCTTGCCAATAAAGAACATTTCTTCAGATTGAGAAGAGAGTATGAATTAATGAATAAAAATCTTTACAAACAGTATATCGCGAGAGCTGAAAATAATATAAAAAATGACAGTAAGACATTTTGGAGTTTTATAAACAGCAAGCGCAAGAATACAGGAATACCCAAAAATTTAGAGTTCAATGGCAATTTTTACAACGATGTTCAATCGGTTTGTGATGGATTTGCTAGATTTTTCAATTCAGTTTACGAAGTGCCAGACTCCGTTTCACCAGAAATGAATACTAACACCAGGCCAAGCCACAGTGCATTGGTCCCTCGGATAGCTCAGGAGGACCTTACGAGTGCTCTTGAGATTTCTGAGGATGACCTATTGAATGCTTTCCGTGATCTTGATGTTAGTATTCAGGCCGGACCTGATGGCATTCCTAATATATTTTTGAAGAATTGCATGCAATCGTTATGTCGTCCTTTAGCCCTTATTTTTAATTTGTCCTTGTCTTCAGGTGTTTTTCTTGATGAATGGAAAGTTTCGTACATAACCCCTGTTCACAAAAAGGGTCCGAAACATCTTATTGATAACTATAGACCCATAGCCAAACTATCAGCAATACCGAAGTTGTTTGAAATGCTTATTAAAAATAAAATAGATGTTTTAATTAGCCGTTTAATATCACCATGTCAACATGGATTCCTTAAAGGAAAATCAACTACAACAAATTTGGTATCATTCACTAAATTTGTTGCAGATGGTATTGAGCAGGGAATGCAGGTTGATGTGGTTTATACCGATTTCTCGAAGGCTTTCGATAGAGTAGATCATAATATCTTACTTAAGAAACTAGAAAATTTAGGTATACAGTCGGTTTTTCTTAGCTGGGTGAAATCCTATCTAACGGATAGGACGCAGTTGGTAAAGTTGAATGGCTGTACATCGCGCTCTATCATAAAGTGTTCGTCAGGAGTTCCGCAAGGAAGCCATTTAGGACCACTTTTCTTTTTAGTTTTCGTAAACGATATCATACAAAATTTTCAATTCGTGCGTGTATGGCAGTATGCCGATGATATGAAAATCGCAATGAGAATACGCAATATAGGTGATTGTCTTAACTTGCAATCCGATTTAGAAAAACTGCAAATTTGGTGCCTTAATAATAATTTAAATTTAAATGTTAGTAAATGTAAAGTACTTAGCATATATAAATTGAAAACTCCGATCTTCTTTGAGTACTCCTTAACAGGTAGTGTTCTTCTAAGGGTTGCCGAAATATCAGATCTTGGTGTAATTTTCGACCATGATCTTTCATTTCGACAACACATTGATTACATTATTTCAAAAGCGAATAGTATGTTAGGATTTGTTAAACGTAACGCTCGTGAATTTAATGATCCTTTTACCTTAAAAATATTGTTTACAGCTTTCGTTCGCTCGCATTTGGAATATTGTTCTATTGTGTGGAATCCGTTCTATAAGGTTCATATCGAGCGTATAGAAAGAATTCAACACAATTTTACACGGTTTGCTATTTATCAAATTGGCTGGCGTTTCAAGCCAGAATATAAAACTCGCTGTTCCTTATTGGGTTTACAAGCTTTAGATTATAGAAGAACGTTTTTAAACGCTATGTTCATTAGAGATCTGTTTTGCTCTCATATTGTTTGTGAAGATATATTAAATAACTTTGAAGTCAGAACTATTCCTCACAATTTACGGCGGAACAACCTTCTTGTTCAGCCTTATCATAGAGTAAATTATGGTCTTAACGAACCAATTACAAGGTCAATAATTCTTTATAACAGTTTGAAGGACTTAGTTAATTTTAATTGCATTAACAAATTAATTTTTAAAAGAAATTATTTTGATAAATTTCCTTATTAATTTATTTTTTGTTTTAGATTTTATTTTATCGATCTGCTAGAGTTTACACTCGATTGATTGATTAGTCACTTACGTACGCATAGTAAGTAAAGTGATGCCGAGAAGCCCTGTCCCGGGGCAGAAGCTTCTGTGAGGCAAAAAAAAAAAAAAAAAAAAAAAAAAAAAAAAAAAAAAAAATATCGTTACCTAACAAACCATCATCATGAAATTCGCAAATGAGGAATTCTATTTTATCACGAGGATTACCTGGATTACCGCCACTGGATCTGTTTATAAAACAAAGTGCGGCGCTCACAGCAATAGGAATGGTAAAATGGTAAGAGATGGCACTTGGCATCACTTTGGTAGCAACGGAGGTCATAAGAGGATCCTTGATATTGTTCGTGATAATGTCAGGGAGACTCATATGCTTTTGGATGGTATGAGAAGAAGTAGGGTAGTCGAAAGACATCACATCACTATCATAGAGGATGGTAGGATACACGAGGAGTATACACGTGATGTTGCTATTTTTACTGTTGGGTCTCTCATGGACGGAAGAGCGGGGGCTGGAATATACTCCGAGGAGCTAAACCTTGCATGCTCACTTCGTCTAGGAGAGTATGTATCGGTATATCAGGCGGAGATGCTTGGACTGCTGCACGCGCTGGATCATATTCTGGAAGGCGGGATACTAGGGAAGAAAATTCTGATAGCACTCGACAACCAATCGGTGATCAAGCGCATGCAGCAATCCAACATCATTTCAAAATTGGTACTGGAGTGTGTCCAGAAGCTCAATAAGTGTGCTTCAATCAACGAAGTTACGCTAATGTGGGTTAAAGGACACGTAGGTATGTATATTGGGGAATGAACTTGCCGATACCTTAGCAAAAGAGGGATCAGCAGAAAAGTTCCAAGGACCGGAACCCAAAATTGCTTTGGGAAACGGCATGATTGAAGCCAGGATACATGGCTGGATTGATTCCTTTCATCGGCAACGATGGCGAAGCCTATCCACTTGTAGACAGGCTCGTAACGCAATTACCAGCCCACTAGGGAGGAAAGCCAAACAAGTACTCAGTTACAGACGGAGCAGCTTAAGGTGGATAACTGCCTTAGTAACAGGACATGGTAATTTTAAAGCTCATCTATCTAAGATGAAAATCGTGGAAGATGATGTATGCAAACTATGTCTGGAAGATGCTGAGACGGCAGCACACATTGTATGTGAGTGCCCAGCACTAGGTAGTAGGAGGCTAAGGATACTAGGCAAATCCACATTCGGTGTGGAATCCATGAGGGAACTTAGCTTCAAAGATATGCTACTCATCACACGGGACTCAGTGATGAAGGAAGAAGTCGATAATTATCAGTCGACTTCTGGAAATCACTGATGACTGTAAGGGGACGAAAATGGACCCAAATAGTAGTGGTCTGCTTCGGGTAATCCCCAAATCACATATATACCTGGAAGAAGATAACAGAACATTTTCAACGATTTCGCTATTATTTAGGTCCATTAGTTCAACTCGGTGTTGCGGTAAATTGTTAACTCCGCCAGGTTGATTGTTACCACTTTGGACGCTCTGCAATCGTTGATTATTTTGGTTGTGAAATATCTGATTATTACTAAAATTGTTTCGTAATTGCGGATTATTATTATTGGAGTTATTGATGGTTTGCCTGAATCGCTGACCATTGTTATTGAAGCTGTTATTGTTTTACCTTAATTGAAGATTAGTGCTATTAGACCTAGAATATTGACCACCGTTTTGTTGGTAGGGACAATAATACGCATAATTAGCTTTAAAAAGGATGTCCATTGCCTCTTCGAGACCTCTAGGGTTTCGGCAAACCAGCACAGATTTCATAGGCTCTTGCATTTTACTAACTAGTTGGTTTGAAGCAGTCCTGGAGTCCAACGCACTCGTTGGCTGCATTCCCAGCTCCAAGGACAAATACTGTTTTATTATTCAGTATACGGAGCACGTTGTGGAACTCAACTGCATTTATTTTAAAGGAGATCGCTCGCAATTTATCGTATAGCTCTTCTAAAGTTAATTTGTCGCCAAAATTGTGGAACGAAATGTCTTTAATTGCAGGCCAGGTATTTGCCTCACAATTAATATCCAAACTTTCCCTGGCTCTTCCTTTTAATCTACTCTTGATTATATCTACAAACAAGGCTTGTGCAAGGGCATTAAACTCTTGTAAAAAAGTATAAAGTCGGTCCACAAATTCCACAAATGACTGTAAGTCGCTAAGATCTACTTTCATAACCTTACTTAACACTATTAATCGATATATGTACATATGTATATTTTTTTTAAACACACTATAAAAAACAGCTACACACCGTAAAACAATTATTCAATTTTGATCTAGAACTATTTATGCGACGCCAATTGAGTTTCTAATGTATTTCATACCTTGTAAAGTGTTGTTGATTGTAGACAAGTTGAAAAACTTAGCTCCTTATGTGTTCACCAATATTCAGGATGAGGTTTTCTGCTTTGTCCAGCAGATGATTCACAGTTCCACAATTCCTCCGTGCTTATTTGAAAACGTATTCGCTAGGTTGAAATCGAGTTAAAACGCCATAGATACATAGTTGACAAATCCAGGTGCGAAATGCTCAAATTAAACATTGGTCGGCATTGATGGTTGAATTCGACTCGAAAATATACTTGCCTCAAATAAATGTGATTCCAACGAAATGTTACGTTCTTCAAATGGCTTGCACGCTTTTCATCTATGACCCAGATTCCTTTATGCCGGCTATTTTTCGGATGAAGTCCTCTCAGCAATTCGAATTTTCTTTCGTCGGCATCGATACATTTGAAAATATGCGGAACGGCACTTTGCTGAACATGTGATTTCTCTTGCTTCTTGGATACGCGTATTTTGTTTTTTTATTTTCTTCTTATTATTTTTTTAATTTGATTTGATTTAGAAGTATCTTATTAGTTGTATTTTGTATTATATTTTAAATGTTGGATTAAAGTTGTAATGTAATTTTCTTCATTTTCGTCCGATTGGTCGTACTGTAGGGGAGACCAGGTCTGGTTCTAACAAATTCTAAACAAAGCTTCTTAGCTACCCAACCTTTTGCGTTAGAGACATGCAGGGCCGGCCCTAGGGGTGGGCGAACTGGGCGGTCGCCCAGGGCCACCACACTTAAGGGGCCACCACTCTCAAGAAACCTTTACTTTCAAGGGCCACCACTCGGAAAAGGATCACTCAAAAGGGGCCTCCACGCGAAAGATATGTACTCGAACTAAAGTAGTTCTAAAGTTAGTTCTAAATTTAATATAAAGTGAAATAGCAATGATGTAATTTTACTGATAAAAAATCTGTTATAACATGCATAGGGATAAGACATCCATCTTTCAAAAGAGAGAGAGCTCTCTGCAATATCTGCTCTCCAACGTCACCATTGATGTCTTTGATGTTTGTTAAAAATTCCAGTGACGGTAGCATGATTTGAAAGAAGTTTGATTTTTAGAACTTATCCAAAAAATTTACCAATATCCAAGCTCGATAAGGTGCAGGGTAAGCCTGAGATTATACCATGAAAAGCCGGTAGTGATGACACAAGAGGCCACTACTTCACGGATTGGTATAATAAGGGAAGAAAGAGGAAAAATAAACCTAGATCAAAATTTTCGAATTACGATATTCGGATCCTTCATTTTTTGCTCTCTTAGACCAGTGGCGTGCACAGCGTTTCCATGTAGGTTAGGCAGTCCAATAACTTTGAAAAAAAAAAACAATACCAAGTAGAGCCATCATGGAAATTGTTTCCTATACATAACAAGTTAAACTATCAAATCATCGTTACATGACACTGCTCCACAATACATTACAAGTGACAAGTGTTACACTTTTCAGCATTTGCGCAAATATTCTCAAAGTCTCAAGTCGTAAAGTAATATTATTAATAGAGAGTTTTAGCTTATCGTTTGAAATCAAACGACATAATTTGACATTCCATATAAAAATTCGCTTGCTTACCGTATACGAAACAATATATCTTAAGTTTGCATGTCCCAAGTAGGCATGGGTGTATTTCCGTATATTTGATGCTCTGGAAACAGTCGAAATTGGCGAAATAATTTGTCGTGTTTTACACCTATGCCTACTTAGGACATGCAAAATTAAGATATATTGTTTCGTATACGGTAAGCAAGCGAATTGTTATATTGTGTCGTTTTATTTAAAACGATAAGCTAAAACTCTCTAATTATGAAATGCAGTTCCTCCTTTTTATATATTTATTTGTAATTTTTTGATCATAAAAGCTTCGTTTTATTTGCTCTTACATTTAATCTCCCATGAAAAATTTGCCATTAAGACCTTCTATTCAATTTTCATTTTCTTTTAATATGAAGCTACTAAAACTACACGTGTTGAAAAAATCTTATCTAATTTATTTGATGACACCTTTTCAACTCGGTATTAAATGCAGATTTATTTTCGTCCAAAACGTTAAAAAAAAATGTACGGAGACTTGTTAATACCTACCAACTTTCGAATCCTGTTTGGCGAATGTTATTTTTGTTTTTGTTTTAATAATACACAACACTACAGAAAAAATCGTTATAAAGTTGCGTTGCAACCCAAAAACATACAAATATGTACATAATACGTATTCCAATTTATTCCATTCCGGCATTTAAAACAAAGGTTTAGATAAATTTTACCATCTACTGTACGTGTTTATACCTATAGTTCATTCAGAAAACATATGTTGCCTGACCGGCAATACGTGTTATATGTACGGGTGACTGGTGTTTCCGACGACCACTCTTTATGTAGCAAATGGCCAGAAACATGCTAGCAAAAAAATACAAGCGAATTCCCATGCTCCCCTAAATTTGTCGGAGAAAAGTCTCCTTCACTCTCTTTTAGTTTCAACCATCAACCAATTCTCGTTGATGTTGGTTTTGTCTCTATACTTCATTGCTGCTACAAAATTTCCCCTCTGCGAAAATCAAGATACAGAATACACTTGAGTGTGGTATGCTCCCATAATATATGTACTGGACTGAGAAAACAGAGAAATAGTTGAGGCGAAAAGCATGCTTACTTTTCCATATAGTTTATGCTGCAGTCCAATTACCATGTGTATGTAAATTGTCTATCCGTACACAGCTTTGCGTGTCATTGTATGCGTATATTAAAGGCAGAAGCGATTGTGCCTGTTCTGGCGATTTGAAAGCTTGGGGGAGGTGCAGAATACGCTCTCTTTATCAATGAATGCGTAGCATTACAGCGATGCACAAGTTTAATAGTATGTTGAACTTTACATTGGGAAACATTTTTGGGAAACTTATTTTTCTTTTTTTAATAATCTCACTAGGGTAGGCAGTGCCTTTTTGCATGTATGGAGTGCACGCCACTGTCTTAGACCACGTCGAAAGCTGAGCATTGCTGCCATACAAAATTCCTAAAATCGAGATTAGTGACTGGAAATTTCATACTGTTTCTTTACAAGACGTGACACCTTTAGGTTACAAGAAGTTTGAATTGGTGTTTATCATGAATAACTTAACCACACGCCCGTTATCGACGTCGGACCCATAAATGAGGATTGGAGTTTTCTGCATTGAAAACAGGCGGATGTATTATTTATAGGAACACGATGCACTGCGTGTACAAAATTATCGTCTAACGCAGTGCTTCCCAAACAGGGTTTCATAGAACACTAGGGTTCCGCTACAACTTCTCAAATATAGGAAATGAGTAATGTAGAAATTACTTTTGATTGAAAAATTCAAGGAATGAATAGAAAAACTCCACAAAATGTTGTACATACAGTCGAACTTCCCATAAGCGGACACCATTGGGGATTGAGATTTTGTCCGCCTATTGGAAGTGTCCGCTTATGAGAATATTTCACAAAGGTATAACATTTTATAAAACTTATTTGGACTGCGATGCGAATCCATTCAAAACCACGATGTCTCATTTCAACCGTGTTTTTCCAATACCATTTTTTTCGATATCGAGAACATTATTTTTTCGTGAATTCTAAAATGACTTGTTCTTGTATTTTTTCTTCAGAAGGCTAAAATTTATTTAATTTTTTTTTCATATTTGAAAAGAATAGAAAACTGCACGATTAAATGACGCGACATAAATTGAATTCCTGAATCTCTAAGAAATTCCACCTACACGGAGAGATAAACAAGCTTTGTACACCGATGTCCGGAAAGTTAATTTTTCTTTACGCAAAATATCGATTTTCCGGTAATTTCAAAACTTCTTTGCTGCAGATACAATTCTTTAATGGAAGAATTTCGATTTATTTGTGGAACTGTCCGTTTATTAGAGACTTGCTTGTTCAGAAAGGGTATAAAAGTACTGTCCGTGTCCGGTTATGAGAGTGTCCGGCTATTGGAAGTTATTTTTCTAGTAAAATAATAAGGAAAAACGTTGGGGAAATAAAAGTGTCCGTTTATGATAAATGTCCGATTATCAGAAGTGTCCGTTTAGGGGAGTTCGACTGTAGTATTAAAATTCTAAGGTTTAGGCTGCCAACTAAGCACTCCGGTGAATGCCATTAATTAACACTTACGCAAAGTTATGAAACTCCTAAGAACCGTCAGGTGGATGGTGGATGGATTTGACGCGTCAGCATCAGCAGAAACTTTTCAATTTAGAACACACGCATTTGCCTTTGATGACCCACATTGACAGCAGCCGCAGAAGCAGAAAAAATGGCAAATGCGTGTGTTCTAAATTGAAATGTTTCTGCTGATGCCGATGCTGACGCGTCGAATCTATTTCAAGCTTGGTATTTTGAATGTTTTGCAAATGAAAAGTTACATAGCTAACAAAAATTTGCAAAATGTCAGTTTTGTTTCCAATTGGAAGAAATGGTAATTAAATAAAAAATTTGCCTGCGATTTTTTAATGAATGCTAGAAATATGATCATGAGAGAAGATTAGAATTTGAGGTGATTAAAAAACAGCTAACTGCCAGTGACACCAGCTCCCAATATTGGTGTAAAACGTTAAAGAGTTTTGATTAAGCCCTCGTCAGTCGCAGATCTAACGTAAGGGGAAACATTCAGCCAATCAAGATCAGACGCGTTTTGTTTGTGTATTAACCCTAGAGAGATAATCTACGTCGAATCGACGTACAGAAATTTTTCTTTTTATTATATCTCATTAGTGAAGCTTCATAATTTGTTGGTTCCAAGATTTAACTCAATTCATGTCTGTAGGCGTAATTACGTGGCAAAATTATTGGCTTGGGTGCCACACAGCCTAAGATATTGGGGGTCATAAGTCAAATATACGTCGAATCGACGTATGATTATCTTTAACAAATTTGTACTGAAAAATATTTTAATTGCCCCGAATTGACATTTTTATAAATCTTCATAATGTGAATGTGTATTCACTTGGATATAACCACTAAAAGCCTGTTTCGATAAAGATATCCTTTATTTTAATCTTTTGAAAGGACAGTCCACTTTCTCCTAGTACCACTTTTTTAAAATTAATATTATATAAACAAACAAATGATAATTTTGCAAAACCACGAGTTTAACAGATTAATATTAAATACAAATGATTATATATCTACCTTTTAGCAACATGTTACTCTTAACAAAGAAGTTATAAGGATGTTAACTAGCAACACGTCGAATCGACGTATGATTATCTTTTCAGGGGTGAAAAATATGATTATCTCTCTAGGGTTAATAAGGGAGTAGGGGCCACCATCATTCATTTGGCCCAGGGCCACCAGAGTGCTAAGGCCGGCGCTGGAGACATGACTTTCTGCCATATAATTCGTCATTTACAAGGCTTTAAATAGAAATTATCAAAATTATTGTTAACGTATTACATTCTAAATAATAACGTTTTTTTCCAAAGAAACTCACATGTTAAATCTTACCCCAGACATGGGTTGGTTCTAACAGCCCTGGGGTAAGTTTTAACAGGAAGGGTAATCATCGAATTTGAACTTTTTGCAAAGAATTAAACACCAGTTAATCTACAAAATCAACCTTTATTTTTTTCCAGTCTCATATGAATATACATAAATAATTCATAATTCATATAAATAAATTCATAATTCATAATAATTCATAAAAATAAACTCATAATTCATTATAATACATATAAAAATTCATATAAATTCAAAATAAATAAACATCTTCTTTAAAAAAATCACCGGTAATTAAGAAAAAAAAAATTGGGAACTCTAGCCTTAATATTAGGATAATAAGGGATTTTACTCTTTGTAATCGTCATCCGAATCGCAGTTTGTACATACATATCTCAATAAATCACCTTTGATGCAATTTGCATGAGACCAATTCTTGCAGATGCCACATTCAATCCAGTCTACTCCAGAAGTGTCCTCAGTGTAAACTATGCCACAAACTAAGCACATAGTGTCATCCTCGTCAGAGCTTTCTTCCTTGAGAACTTTTTTTCTTACGGAAGCTCGTTTATTTTTAGTACTTTTTTTGTCTATTAATTTAACCTTTTTTGTATTCTGCGTTATAGCCTTTTTATTGATTTTTAAAGTGGCCTCTCCTTCTAAAGCATTTTTTTTCGGGCGTATCCGTCAGTATAGCACATTTTCTGTGACGCTTTCGCTTCGGCACGGTTCGCGGAGCAGCTTTAGGTAAAGGTCGTACAGCATCCATGTCAAAAATTCGTGATGAGGGACCTGGAATCGAATTTTTATTTGGAGTGGCTGGGCGTGCAAATAAATGTGGCTCTGATGTTTCGGCAGCTTGAGATATTGGATCCGCTGATAAATTGATCGATAACTTCTCCTAAGCTTACATCAATATTAGGTATTTCTTCAATGTCTGTTATAAGTGGTGGCTCCAAACCTAAGCTCAAATTAAGATCGCCAGATGCATCGTTTTCCACGCTTCCTGTTTGCTGAGTTGCAGGATTAGGGCGATCTGTCACAAAAGCTGGGGAGAAGTCGGTGTCCTCAAATATCAACTCATTCCATGGCCAAATTCCTGACTTCCGGAATGAATTTATGATATTATTGGGTGTAAAGGCCAGCTGAAATGCGTCACGAACAATCCCAGGAAGATCATAAATTGTCATGGTCTTACCTGGGTTGTTATTGTTAGTCATCCAATTCGTTTGTAAACGGCTGATGTAGTTCTTAAAAGGACCGTATACTCCAACGTCCAGGGGTTGTAAGTGGTGTGAACAGTGTGGTGGGAATGACAAAAGCACCACGTTGTTTTCCTTAGCCTTGTTTACTACTTGTGCATTGACATGGGATTGGTGATTGTCCAATAGAAGAAGAACTGGGTCTTCTTTAGTAGGCTTCACGTGCTTTATGAAATGTTCAATAAACTGTACAAACTCCTTTTCGGTCATTCATCCTGAGCTGTTACCAGCCCCGATGGCTTCAGGTGGTCCGTTTCGTAAAAACATGTCATTGTATCTTATACGTGGAAATATAAACGTACAAGGAATATAGTTTCCAATGGCATTTGCTGCGGCAGCTACGGTGATTAAAGTACCTCTCTCAGCGGAGGTAACTGCTCCAACTTGTTTTGATCCTCTCTCTGCTATCACTTTTTTGGGTTTCTGTACCGTGGTGACCCCAGTTTCGTTCCATATTCTGCTGGGAGTGAAATTGTATCGACTAAGAACCTCCTTTAACTTGTTGAAAAAATCGCCAACGTTCGTGCGGTTAAAAGAAGTGGCACGACTCAAACTTGTGGCTTCAGGGCTTCTAATGGATTATCCATTAGGATTTCTCTTTAGAAACGCAGAAAACCAGTCGTTTCCAGCTGACTTGTTTTTTTCCCAGCTTTCCGGAATATTTGTTAGTTTATAAAAAACCGCCAGCTCATAGGCTAGCTTTTTTACTTCACTTGGAAGTAAACCGAAATATATTTTGGCACACTGCTTCAGATAATCTGACATCTGTTTTTCCTCATCAGGACTAAAAACTTGTCTGTTTTTCTTGTAGCCCATTTCAACGTTTAAGCCAGCTTTTTTCTTTTTGATAAAGGAATGCAGTGTCACATGGCATATATTGAAACTTTTAGCTGCCGCTCCGCTCGAATACTCTTTTTATTTTCTAGCACATCATTTGCTGCTAACTCAAACACTTCTTGAGATGTACTACCACGGGTCGACTTTTTTTATAGTTCCGCATCCTTAAAAAAGAAAGAAAACGCAGTTAGTTTGAGCTTCGACGAAATGATATTGATCAACAGTCAACTAAACAATCGGTCGAAACTCAAAAGAAAATTAATTTCACCCGTTAGAACTTAACCCGCCGTTAGGGTAAGTATTAACATGATAGAACTTGCCCCGTGTGTTCTGTTAAAACTAACCCCAAGGCCTAATTATTCAGAAATCACGTTGTACTAAAATAGGTACGTAATTCAGCAGCAAGAAATTAGAGTGACTTATAGCTGAATAAACACTTTTTATATAAGTTAAAGTTTCGAATCTTTGAAATTTATATTAAGCTTACAAATCAAAAAAATAAAAAAACAAAAAAGATCATTTACCTGTCCATATGGGCACACCACACACAACTCGTTCCTGCGACGGCGTAGACTAAACTGACGAGTCTCGACACGTTAAGCATTGTGTACAAACGTGACAATCATGATTTTTTTGTTTTTCAGTCTGATAGTTTGGCGACAATCAGCTTGTTAATACCAGCCCCAGTCTCCCCTACTTATTACGGTTACGGTATCCGTTATTTATAACGGAACTACCAAAACTGTTGCTGCCACATGTTTTCGCAAAAAAACACACACAAAAATGAATTACCCGGTTAAACATTTAATAACGTAGAGCACATTCTTTTAGGGCTCTAGTACACAATCATATTTGGTAATATTTATATTATAATATGCTTAAGCCTACTTGATTTCGCTTATTGCACGTCTAAAGATTTATACTGAATGAATCGAGTAGGCTTAGGCATATGACATACATATTATAATAGAAATATGACTGTGTAATGGAGCCCTTAAGCTTATTAAATTTTATTCAAACATTTAATTCCATGTTTAATTAACTATTTTGCATTTTTAAACTATTGCTCCCGGGCATCCCACCCTCGTCGCCAGTTAAAGGTGTGTTCCTTTTTGGTTGCGATTTACACAATTAATACCACTTTTAATTATATTTGCACTTATTCATATTTTATTTATCTTTTAGTTTCATAATAAGATAATAAGTTAACACTATTTTATACTTTGTTATTATGTTCTTTCTTTTTGTTCCAGGTGTTCAACTAGCTTCGACTACGACCGAAATCAGAATGTACGAATTGACATTCGTCAAAGTGACAGGTAATGTACCGATTGTGAGCCGATAACTGATAGTTCTAAATGTTGCAAGTGCACTTTGTGTAGTTGCAACATGTTGTCATATAGCTAGCAACATTAGGGACCGATTTCACATATAACTATTAGCCTCAACGCATCCAGGAACAGATGGAATCGGAACACGTCATAAGCCTGCGGTAGAAATTGTAAACGCAAAAGAAGCTTAAGTTTCATTCATATTCCCGAAATTAGCCCCGGTCTCCTTTTTTATTTAGTTTTTAATTAATTACTCAGTAAATGCTAAGCAAATTCCGTTATTGAGCAAATACTTTTTCTGCTATTTCAAAGTTTGGTACTTAAACGTCTTTCTTCGTACCTACCATGCGTTTTTTGTCCCTTAGGTGTTTTTGTTAGTTTTTAATTTAACGCTGGTGACATACGCAGATGAATAACTAAACAAGTCCTCACGGAAAATACCAAGTTGTTGTCAAAATATTAAAAAAAAAAACGATGTTGTACTAATTATTTTGACTAAGCTGAATATCCACTTCAAAGTTAATGTCGGGTCGAACTGAGATAATAGAGAGTTTTAGCAAGTCGTATGAAATAAAACGACATAATTTGACATTCCATATAAAAAATTCGCTTGCTTACCGTATACGAAACGAAATATCTTAATTTTGCATGTCCCAAGTAGGCATGGGTGTATTTCCGTATATTTGATTCTCTGGAAACAGTCGAAATTGGCGAAATAATTTGTCGTTTTTTACACCTATGCCTACTTAGGATATGCAAAATTAAAATATTTTCTTTCGTATACGGTAAGCAAGCGAATTTTTATATGGAATGTCAAATTATGTCGTTTTATTCCATACGACTTGCTAAAACTCTCTAATAGAGGGATGCCGTTTAGTTTTTCGGGTCCGTCGGTGTCGTTGTATCCTAATTGTTATAATGGCTATCCAGTTCGATTATTACAATTTAAAAAGGCTACGGACATTGGGCATAAAAAGGTACATGAGGATGTACTTGCTTTTTTGTCCATAATGTGTATACACTCCCAATTAAAAAAAAATCTTTATGTCGGAAAGTTATAAAGCTCAGCAGTTCTATATCAACCCATAATGTAGAAACTATTTCACTGTTAGTACAGTATTTAAAGACACAAAACGGCCGTTTACTTAAAAAAAATACGTAATGGCTGAAATTTGCTGGAGATGTTAGGGGACATGTCTTTTATCTAAAACTGAGTTTTCGTATTCGTGGGGGTGGGGGAAGTTGGAGTATATTGCCTACTTATAGGCGAATTATGCATTTTTCGTTAATATCATTCTTACTGTTGACCCTACAGTAAAGTGATGTATAGGAGTTTTGTTTCTAATCAAATTATCTATCCTACGGTACCTACATTAATTTCATCGGTCAAATAGTTCCGTTATAGTGACCAGTTAAAGGTCAAAATAGAACCAATAATGGGAATATTTTGCTTAAATAAAACATGTAATGACTGAAATTCGGTGGAGTCGTTAAGGGATGCGTTATAAATCTATATCTGAAGTTGCGTATATATCAGGGGGCAGTTATAGTAAATTGCCTACTTATAGGCTAAATTTGCTTTTTTGCTTGAGAAGAGTTATTTTGTGTGCCTGTAAAACTGGTCGTGGAAAAGCATGGGGGTGTCGGAAAGCAGGATTAAAGTGCTCTCCATTTTGTATGGTTTGTTGTGGAAACGCGTGTAGCAATATACGTGACTTTTCTTCTCTCACCGAAAACGACGACTTCCTTCATAACGGAAGAAAGGAAGAAAATTAATCTAAGAAACCAAAATTGAGCTAGTCATATATGTCTGTTGTTGCATCAATAAAACTCCAGTGACTATGTGAAGAAATTATTTTTTCTTTTCGAACGATCCCTGCGACTGCGCTAATCGGCCTAGCTTGATTTTGGTCTCGTTTAAGAGATAATTATTCAATCAGCAAGAACACACATTTATACAACTTAGCGATATAGCGAAGTTTTTAGCAATCAGTAAACACGCATTTAAATAGGCAATTTACCCCAACTTCCTCCATCCCCACTAATACGAAAACTCAGTTTTAGACAAAAGATTCGTCTCTTAACATCTACATCAAATTTGAGCCATCACGTTTTTTTTAAAGAAAATATCCATTTATTGTACTGTTTTGATCCTTGACCGGTAACTACAACGGGGTTACTTGACCTATGATATTGATGAAGGTACCGGAGAATAGATTATTTTATTGGAAAGAAAATCGCTACCATTTTACCGGTCAACAATAAGAATGATATTAAGCAAAAACGCAAATTTAACCTATAAGTAGGCAATTTACTATAACAATCGCCTTTCATAAATACCAAAACTCAGATATAGCTTTAGGACGTATCCCTTAATATATCCACCAAATTTCAGTCGTTACATGTTTTACTTAAGCAAAATATTCTCATTATTAGTGCTATTTCGCCCTTTAACCGGTCATTATAACGGAACTATTTAGCCTACCATATTGACTTAGGTACCGTTGAATAGACAATTCGATTAGAAACAAAACTTCTATGCATTACATTACTGTAGGAATACCAGTAAGAATGCTATTAAGGAAAAACGCAAAATTCGCCCATAATTAGGCAAATTACTACAACTTCCCCCACTCCCAAAAATACGAAAACTCAGATTTAGACTTAGGACACGTTGCTTAACATCTCCAAAAAATTTCAGCCATTACGCGTTTCACTTAAGAAAAATATTCTCATTATTAGCGCCAGTTTGCCCTTTAACCGGTCACTTTAACGGAACTATTTGGCCTACGATATTGATTTGGGTACCGTTGAATAGACAATTGGATTAGAAACAAAACTTCTACACACCACTTTACTGTAGGAACAACAGTAAGAATGATATTAAGGAAAAACTCAAAATTCCCCTATAAATAGGCAAATTACAATAACTTCCCCCACTCCCACAAATACGAAAACTCAGATTTAGACTTAGGGCACGTTGTTTAACATCTCCACCAAATTTCAGCCATTACGTATTTTTTTTAAGTAAAATATACCCGATTACTCTACTGGACAAATTAGTGTAAGCGAGTTATTTTCACTGCCGAGAAAAGGTGAATCTCGTCGTTCGAGATAGATTTTGGTATTATTTCCACAATTTGAGCAAGAAGAAATTAATTTTGTAGACGTTTCACTCAGAGAAAAATTTGTCGAGGTATTGGGTTGACTTTGACTATCTCGGTGTGGAACTATTGAGCTTGCGGAAATTAGGGGTATTCAGAACGCCCAGGCTTACAAAAAAATCAGCCTAATGTCTAACGTCTAAAATTACCGTCATTTTCCATGCAACTCCTTCAAAACTTTAAAAAGTTTCTCATAAAGCATGACTGGTAAAAGATTGGTTTCGAGACCAGCGCTAGCCATCATGGTTATATAAAGGCCGCCATACTAGATGTAAATATCATAAAAAAAATTTTTGGGATGAATGACAAGAAAGATTTATACCGGTATACGGCAGTTTAGCAACCCTGTACCACAGACTGACAGCATGCAGTTATGTCAGATTTCTCCAAATTGAACCTAAATACATTATTCGTCACTACTACTATCTGTGGGGACAACTATTTCAATATTGCTTCACAATAAAAGTTGGTGGTGCTGATGTAGGAAGCATCAGCAACTTGTCATCGCGAAAATTCGTTTGCGAGCCGCTGGATTCGTCGCGCACAAAACTAAAGGATATTACCCCGATTCAATTTGTAAAAGCCTAAAGAATCATCAACAATACGTGCAGTTTCTAGCGCCACTCGATAGCTAATACTCAAACACAAGGTCCTTCTTCAATTGATGATAGATGGAACATCATGAAGGACGTACAACAGTACACTTCGCTTCAGAGAAAGAGTGCAGATAAGCGTAAGACTTGATAAACGCAATAATATCAACGTGTTAGCGGTGGAGGCAGAAGAAGCTGCTTACGGTGGTGCAGGCTCATAAAGCCACTTACTGGCTAATCTTCTACACATGAGCATCCTGTAAGTGATAAAGACAGGTCTCTGATAGTCACAAACGAACAACAACTGCTTTAATGGAGAGAGCATTTCATATGGATATCCTCAACAACTTCTTTGACCTTTCAAGCCCACCTCCTCCCGAAACAGCAAGACTTCCGCAAATGGCCACAGTTAATACCGGTATACGATCTAAGCTGGAAATAACAAAGGCTCTTAAATCATTGGAAGCTGGTAAAGCCCAGGGAGCAGATGGTACCCCTTGGGGTAGCGGATTTCAACGCTATTTCGAATATTCTCCGTCCACTGTTAAGTTTTATAGAGAACCGAGGGCGTCATCAATAAAATCCATAAGAAAGGAAAACTCAAAGGATTGTAATAATTGGTGTGGAATCTGTCCCCTCCCAGCAGTCTCCAAACTGATGTCGAAAATAATCTTGGACCCTCCGAATTATAATTGAACAATCCGTAGAATGGAGATCCCCGTTATATATTATGTTCATTGACTTTGAGAAGGCGTTTGACAGCTTTGACCGGGCTAATATTTGGACAGTTAGTTTGAGTAGAATAATCACAATGTCCAGCTTTTTTGAATAAGTTTATTGGACGACGTTTCGCCACATCGGCATCTTCAGGTCCCTATAACATGTAACAATGTCATATATTTGTTGTATGTTGTTGTTCTGGTTTTGTAGGTGGTTTATAACTATGTTGTTTGTTGCTATAGTTGAGTTTGTAGAGTACTTTTGATATTTTCACTGGTGCTGTATAATTAGTTTGAGTAGAATAATCACAATGTCCAGCTTTTTTTTTTGACATTGTGATTATTCTACTCAAACTAATTATACAGCACCAGTGAAAATATAAAAAATAATCTATAATATATGGACAGCCTTACGTAAGACAGGCATACCAGGGAAACTTATTTCGATCAAAAAGTAGTGCTATAACGGAGCCCAATTTCATGTTCTGCACAATTGGCCGATGATCAAAGAAATTTTGTTCACTATTGGAAAAACTGCTCTGAGCTGTTTGAAAGCGGAAAAATGCGACTTTAATTGGGGATGGTCTTGTTCGGTTTCAATTAGAATTATTTGACATTTTTCTGTCTTGACTCTGGCACATAAATTCGAAAAGCGTCACGAAAATCATAACGAAAAAGCGTTACGGTTTTGGCATTACAGGTACCCTGTGAGTTTTGGGTGCCATTCAAGGTTCAACTGAAGTTGGGCTAGGTGGTACCCTGTGAGTGTTGGGTGCCATTCAAGGTTCAACAGAAGTTGAGCTTGGGTTCAATTTACGTTCAACTTAAGTTCAACTTGAGTTCAACTTGGGTTCAACTTAAATTCAACTCGAATTCAACTCGAATTCAACTCGAACTCAACTCGAATTCAACTTTCAACTTAGGTTCAACACACGTTCAACTTTCGTTCAACTTTTGTTGAACGACCCAAAAAGTGTAACTTTTAACTTAGGTTCAACTTTCGTTCAACTTTTGTTGAACGACCCAAAAAGTGTTACTTTCAACTTAGGTTCAACTCACGTTCACCTTTTGTTGAACGACCCAAAAAGTGTTACTTTCAACTTAGGTTCAACTCACGTTCAACTTTCGTTCAACTTTTGTTAAACGACCCAAAAAGTGTAACTTTCAACTTAGGTTCAACTCACGTTATACTTTCGTTCAACTTTTGTTGAACGATCCAAAAAGTGAAACTTTCAACTTAGGTTCAACTCACGTTTAACTTTCGTTCAACTTTTGTTGAACGACCCAAAAAGTGTAACTTTCAACTTAGGGTCAACTCACGTTCAACTTTCCTTCAACTTTTGCTGAACGAACCAAAAAGAGTCAAATTCGAAAAGCAAATCGTCACGAAAAACATGAAAATGTCCCACTGAGTTGCGGACTTGTACGCAAGCTGTTTTTTTGTTTTTGTTAAGGTGTCGCAGATGTACTATTGAAGAAGAGCGTAATTGGTATGAGGACATGACGTGGTGTTGTTTTTCATTAAATGTCAATATTCCAGTCTTGGGAACTCGCATATTTCGAGACAAGGAACTAAGAAACTGGCATCCGCACACTGCTGCAGATACAGTAGTTTAAAATAAAAGCTGAATATATTGATTTCGTCAGATTTTGAAAATTATCGCTTCGCTTAGGCTTTCAAAACTTAAATCTTTTCCTTAAGGTTTCGTTTTCGGATGGTTCCCATTCCATATGTTTGTTAACATATTGTCCAACCTTCATTTCAATAATCGCAGAAAATATTTTGTCATTTTGTGCATACGAAGTCATACTAAACGAGACTATGGTTTCCGCCAAGGTCCAGGTCCCATGCCCATATTTTATATGATTCACCAGATATGAAGGTCTCTCAGGGAACTTAATGGAATTTAACAGCATTCCGTCTGAAAAGGATAGGTGACAAAGATTATACAGCTTTGTCTGCTAGGGATTATTATAACAAACAACTCAAATTTAGAACCTCGTCGAGCCTTTTCCTGAGAATCACTTTTTTGTAGTAGATCGTATTCCACGAGATTCGCATGCCACGAAAAGAAATGAGTAATGCTTTAATTCTGATCTGAATCAACATTCATTTTGGTATTTGTTTCATACTAGCAGTTGAATTTATAGCAACTGTAATGATCAATTATTAAATTTTGATGAAATATTCATTAAATCCGTATGTTAGTATACATATAGTATATTAACGCGTTCATCGTGTATGAGTCAGATGTATGATTGTATAGCGTCCCTCTCTGTGCACGCTAATGAATCACATTTGACTCGTAAGACAAACCGAAAACGAAGGATTTTCGGAAGGCGTCAGGCATGTGGAAATATCGATGAATTGAGAGTTAATGTCAAAACACATACGGGTGCATTTTTACGTTAAAAGATTACGCTTTCTTCAAATTTGGATGTATGTACAATTTTTAAAACTCTCTAGCAATATTTTTAGGGCCGATAATTGACTGACAGAAAATCTTTATTTGTTGTTGTAGGTTTGTTTTATATATACCCATACTCCTAATATAATTCGTGGGTACGATCGTGATGTTGAAAAACATTTTGCAAACTTTCATGAAACAGTGCCTACCACGCATCCTACGAATTCGCTGGTCTGAGTTCATATCTAGCGACGATATTCTCACAATTACTGGCTAAATCAGGACATGCATCGATATCAAAAGGTCGAAGTGGCAGCACACTTCGAAAAGAGCCCAAAAAAGCAGGCTGTCGATTGGAATCCGCACAGGGAACCGATGCAATCCGTTGTGTTGGACGACTCAGAAATACATGCGGAAGGTCTTTTGACGCAGAAGGAAAATCTATACGCAAATCGTGGAAGCAGGTAAAGGCGATGGCTGCAAACAGAAAGAGGTAGAAAAGAAGCGCAGTCTATGCCCCACTAGGGGTTAAAAGGAATCATAGAGAGATCACTTTAATTCCAGTGTATGTATATTCTGTTTACTTTGCTAGATTAGCAGCGATTTTCTTCGCGATAAATCTGAAACTATAGTGATTTGGGCTAGAACCATTGTAAAATTTTACTAGAAAATTAACGAGAAATATTCTAAGAATTCTAGTGGGGAATCTTTGACTAACATGTCTAGTAGTAATTTTCTAATTGAAAATAATTCACTGTGTAACTTCCAGTTCCGCCCCCAATTGACTACAGAAATCCGAATTCGGCACCCTAAAAGAAATGTGTTTCGCATTCTCCGTAAGTTCCTTGCACCTGTCGTCTGCTGGTGTAGAATCATCATCATTCTCGATTATCCGATTATTGGCTCTAAAAATTTTCCTAACAATAATTTTGCGACCAACGACATTCACCACCTAAGGAAATCATGATGTTAAAAAATTTGAGCAGTACTTAATAAAATAATTTATTATAGGATCCTAATTATAATAACTGACATATAAAATATAAACCTAGTGGTAGCAAAATTAGAATTCGTTTTAAAATAAACGTTATAATAATAACAAATTATTAAGGATTCCCTTAAGTGTTTTTAAGTATAAATGAAATATGTACATTCTGCCATTCTAGTGTTCAGTTCTCGCCTTTAACAGCAATTGCCAAAATATTGTCATATTGTCGATTAGCTTCAACATGAACGGCTTTCTATAAAAATATTTTTATGAACCAGTTTTACAGTTTTCAGTTACTATAAAGCGCAATCCTCACTATTTCAATGACGCCCAAGAATCGTCTCTTCTAGTCAAATAACAAGACGCCACAAAGTATCAAATGGGCTAATATCAATTCATTAATGGTTTCTATTTCACCTTTAATTACCTCACAATCTGATGCAATTGATTCTCGCTTTCTAGTAACGTGTCGCCGCATCATCCAAACAACCTAAACTGCATAATACGAATGAAAGATTTACACTTAACACTTCCGCATCTATTCCTTATCAACTCGCTCACATGTATTGACTATTGAGTCCTCGCGATAGCTGCGGTTGCGGATCTCATTCATACTCGTATCAATTAGGGAAAGTTTTTCTTGTATTTAAACATAAAATGACACAAGGGCATGCTATTAGACTGTCTCGATTTGAATTTACCCGTGCCGCATTTATACATACATATGTAGTTATTTCTATAAATGTACATAATCGATTGAGGCAGGCAAATTTTGTTTATTATTTCAACTTGACTTAAGTGGTGGCGCCAGCACCAATATTCGCCTTCTTTTTTTCTATCGACAACACAGCATAAAAAATGCCTCGAGAATATGTTTGATAAGATATTAGACGGTCTAGTGTTAATTTGGTTGTACCAACTTGCACTGTGCGCTTTCCTTCAGTGATTCCGATCGGCGTCCGTTCTGACACAAATATTTTCGCTTTCGAAGTGGAAGACTCCAACCAAGAAATAATATTTCTTGTCTGTGTAGCAGAGCAATATCGTTCGAGTGACGCCAGATATAAACAAGGAGTAGAGAATTATTGCTTTGTAAATATAGACTCTGTGGAAGCAGGACTGTGGCAGGCTTACGCCAAATCAATTGTCTTCATTCGGCCAAAACAATTGGATTTCAATTTGTTTTCAAATCGAATTCCATGTCGTCATATTATGTAAATAAAAAGTCAGATAATAGTCAGACATAATAATAAACATCTGACTGTAATGTATGTGAGAGTTGAAAGGTATTTTGTGAGAATACATTTGCAATTTGATCCAATAAAGTACCTACTATTAAAATTTTTAACATGCAACGTACATGAAAAGACGTAAAGGGAATATTACTTAATTTATACGCAACATATTTATATCAGCGATTGTTTGGAAACTACAACATTTTGATTATACGAGTATTTTAATAAAATAACTCCATTTATGTGACAAAAGAAAAAGCAACAACAACGCATTCGTCTCGGCGATGACACGATCCAAGATAGAGCTGCCTGTAGAAATATACTGAGATATTACCGCCAAAACGGGCGATGTGCCTACACCGCAGGTCGAGCAACGCCAAGCCATGGAGCGGTATAAAGAACGAGGCAAGGAAGAAGGAGAAGAAAATAACTCAATGTAATTTTTGGGGGCAAACGCATTTTTCCATGGTCCTCCCTGTAGGCGCCCCGTGGAAAAGGTAGTGGGTAACACCGAGACATTTCATCTGATATGATATTTAAAAGAAGCACAGCAGTGTGTGTGTTTCAGGCTACTAAACGAATAAGGTGACAAAAATAGGTTAGTCGACCACCGAAGCAGCATCTCCGAGGCCCTTCATGATGGCCTTGAGGAATAGCTGGCGCCTGTGCTAACTAACATCATCAACAGGTGTTCTTGAGATCTGGGATATACTCAAAGACACCATCAAAGTGGTCGGAGAGGAGGTTGCGGGTTGTAAAACCCGGCCAGCACGAAACGATTGGTTTGACGAGGAATGCCGAAATTCGATAGATGCGAAAAATGAAGCATATCGACAACCCAATGAGGATCCCGAGCCAAAAAAAGGTAATTATGACGAGCTTCCAAAAATTTTGATAGCGTACAAGCTAATTTATATACTCAATAAAAAGTGGATACCACTCCAGGACAAGCCTCTGTAAGGATAAGGATCGCAATATCATTAGCGATATCGATAGCGGTGATAAAGGCTGGGCGCCACATTTTGAAGAGCTCCTTATTGTTCAACCAAACACCGCCACACAAGTAGCTCTGGAGCAGATGGCTGATTTAAGCACTACCATCACTCCAGAGTGCAGAATAAACCCACTGACCTATTTGAAACTCGTACTAAACACAAGCAAGGCGTTGGACTGGCGTCGACATTCTTCAACTTTGCTCTGGAGTATGTAATTCGAGCCATGAATATGGACAGCAACGGAACGCTACTCATCAAGTCGACTCAATTAGTAGCGTACGCCGACGACATCAACATTGAGTTTGAATTGTTGTGTTGCCGGAATCGTTTTATTCAATCAGAGAACAATGTTGTATCTCCTCCAATTTTGATTCACGATGGGATGAAATAAAAGTCGTATTTATTTGCTCCGAACCGATATATTTCGGTCAAAAGACCATCATCAGGGTTCTAATTCTAGGAAACAATAAATACAATACTTAATTTTACTTTAACTATGAATAAAAAGTTATATAATACCTTTTTATATATTACGAATTACATAATTTAAACAACTTTTTCGGAAACAAAGACTGACATTTCGCTTTCATGTCAAATCGCAGAAAATGGTAAAATGTAACAGAAAAAACATTTTGTACTAGTACAATTAGATATTTGTATTGTTACTAAGTCCAAATTTTATTAGATTATAATAGGTGTTTGAATAATCTTTTTTGTCGCTTTTCTCGTTGCATGCTGTGCCTTCGTATTTGATGATCTGGTTTACCTCTTTAATTTGCAATTTTGTTTTGTTACGTTCACTAGCCAAAATTTTTGCTTGTTCAAAATTAAACTGGTGATTTTGTTTAATTGAATGTTTGGCTAGCGCTGACAAATTGTTATTAAGGGCCTTTTTTGTGTCATATTGGTGTTGTTTTATACGACTGCCAAGCTTTTGTACGGTTTCGCCTATATACGTTGCATCACAATCAGAGCAGTCTATCTTGTAGACAACCCCAGATCGATCCTCAGTTGGAATTTTTGATTTTAGGTTTGTATGCATGGCTTTGTTTTTCGCATGTGGTCGCATCGCTAGATCGAGCTGTGGAACAAAGTACTTGCAAGTTCGCGAAATCAAAAATTCCAACTGAGGATCGATCTGGGGTTGTCTACAAGATAGACTGCTCTGATTGTGATGCAACGTATATAGGCGAAACCGTACAAAAGCTTGGCAGTCGTATAAAACAACATCAATATGACACAAAAAGGGCCCTTAATAACAATTTGTCAGCGCTAGCCAAACATTCAATTAAACAAAATCACCAGTTTAATTTTGAACAAGCAAAAATTTTGGCTAGTGAACGTAACAAAACAAAATTGCAAATTAAAGAGGTAAACCAGATCATCAAATACGAAGGCACAGCATGCAACGAGAAAAGCGACAAAAAAGATTATTCAAACACCTATTATAATCTAATAAAATTTGGACTTAGTAACAATACAAATATCTAATTGTACTAGTACAAAATGTTTTTTCTGTTACATTTTACCATTTTCTGCGATTTGACATGAAAGCGAAATGTCAGTCTTTGTTTCCGAAAAAGTTGTTTAAATTATGTAATTCGTAATATATAAAAAGGTATTATATAACTTTTTATTCATAGTTAAAGTAAAATTAAGTATTGTATTTATTGTTTCCTAGAATTAGAACCCTGATGATGGTCTTTTGACCGAAATATATCGGTTCGGAGCAAATAAATACGACTTTTATTTCATCCCATCGTGAATCAAAATTGGAGGAGATACAACATTGTTCTCTGACATCAACATCATGTCTCGAAGATTGGGTCATCAGGGACGTAGCCAGGGGAGGGGTCCATGGGGTCCGGACCCCTCCCGAAATGTTTTCAATGGGCTTTGAAATTTCAGTGATGATAACATAAAAACTGTTATAATGTACATGTCAAAACGTTGGGTTAGCTGGAAATACGTTTTCTAAGGGATATTGGCTATAAATCGCGTTAGAAGCGATAGCTGCAAAGAAGTCAACGTGTGTTAGAAATTAGGGATGAGTTTATTTGAGTCACCTCGCAGTTAGCATTCGATTTTCTTCTCCTAATTGGCTCTATCAATAAATTACCCCGTTTTGGAAAGTAACCTCTTCTCTCAGTTCTCTCACAGTTAATTTATTTTAGATATGCTTCCTTTGTCTGTGATAAATTTTGTTAAATTTCTACAATACCCGGAGGACAAAACAGAGAAAACCTACATTGAATCCGATTTTGCTGAAAGTATTGGTTTTCAAGAACAGCTTCATGTTTTATCACTCAAGGTGTTTGATCGACCGCTGTTCTTTCTAACCAACTCAAATGAAAACGTTATGTACGTAAATTTTCGCTGATATAATATTCCTCCAATTTGTTTAGTTCTCAAGTCTCCAAGTTTCCCCCTCTGATTAATTTAAAAAAGACCAAGACCAAGATTCTAAAAAAATACATAAATTAATTTGACATCTTTAATGACAGCAGCCCAGATGATTTTTCTCCGATTTATTTAAAGAAATTTGCAGAAAAAAATATGGTATCCACTTTCTTTGCTTATTTAACCAATCAATACTGGAATTTAAGCTATATCTTGCCTCGTGCCAACACTTAAAAATGGCGACAAAGCAGAGACTGAAAATTATCTACGAACTAGCATTCCCTCGTCAATCCTTCAATTATTTGACCTGGAGGATGACCAGGGTTACATCCTTTACTACAAATCTTATATTAAAAGAACACCTTAAAGTCTCTCAAAAATTGGTCCCACTTTCACTTCGGTGGCCCCTCATTAACAGAATAACCAGACAATACCGTTCCGTGATTGTTACCATAACTTTAACTAATTCAAATAAATTTCCACCAACATCAGGCATTCCTCAGGGATCAGATACGTTGATCCACTTTTGTTTTCAATTTTTTTTAGATGTTCAGAAACTACAAATCTCTATGTAATTGGAGGGGATGAAATCAATCGGTATACATCGAATAAAAAAGCATGAATGTCAACAAATTTTTTTTGTGCTGTATTTTTTCTGTATCATCAAAAAACACAATAAAACAGTTATTCACTGAAATCGAAATTTGGACCCCTCCCGAAACAAATTCCTGGCTACGTCCCTGGGTCATGCAGAAAGCCTTCTGCATAACCTCAATAACGCCGCAAAGGAAGTTGGACTACATATCAACGAAAGCAAAACAAAGGCCATGATGCAATCGAAAACAAGGACGCCAGCAAATTCAAGCATCACAATGGGGACCTTAATATCGAGTATGTAGACAACCTCAACTATGGGTTGTAACTTATCAAAGGACACCGACGAAATTAAGCGACGGATACAACTACCCAATAAGAGCTATTTCTCAGTCCTCCCTGTCCCTATAATTAATTCGAAACTTGCGCACAGGAACACAAAGCGCCGCGTGTACAAAACGATCATCCGTCCCGACAGATTCGAACGAAAGGACCTTCGGGGAATTTTCAGGGCCGCTCGCGAGCGAGGTCAATGTATCAATTGTACGATGAGTTGCCAGTATCGAAAATCGTGAAGCTTCAGGCGGACACCTTTGAACATGGCAATTCCAATCCATTTGTCGGTCGTCGATCTTTTCGGTCATTGGTTGGTCTATGGACAAGCTGCCGCGGATACAGCTACTTTTGATGTAGTCCCTTTTGGTTACACCAACTAACATGTGTCACATTTAGCCCCTCCAAAATGTTACACTATTTCGTAAGTGCAGCTTGCAAGACAACGATGTTTGGGCTACTGAGGACTATAACATCGGCTAAAGAAGAGATATTTCTAGGCCGTCGGAGTTCATGTTAATAAGTAGCACATGATGATGTTGAAGAGCAACGTACTCAATACACTGCAATGGTGTACTAATGGTGAATTCTTCTGATTCACCGGCTGTGCATCTAGCCTTAGTCGTAGCTCCATCATACATGTCTGGGTCTCAGTCTGAGGTTCTAATTCATGGTAGAATTTCTCAGATGCCATCGCCTTTGCTTGAGCTACCGAGCGCTTTACTTTCTTCCGGCATTATATGTAATTTTCGCTAAGTTGAACCCATGCCTTAAATGCGTCTAATTTGGCTTGCACTGCTTCTTTAGTTTTGGCGTTCCACCACCATGTTTCCTTCGTTGTGTGGAGTGGTCCTTTTGAAACACCAAGAGCCTTTTCCGCTTCACCTACTGTCATTCAGCGAAATTATTCCTCATTTGTGTTGGACTGTGCTCGGTGCAGTTGGTGTTGTTTTGAAACCACTCCTTTCAACAATGAATGAGTTACTACAGGTTCAAAGTTTTCGTTTGTGAAATTGTGCTTGTTTCGACTTACATACATAATATGGAAAAAAAAAATGACACTCCTTATTTACTTTCTGACACATGACTCTCCTCATCATTATTTATCTCATGGCACATTTCATTGTTATCTAAAAAGTCAAAGTTGTCAAAATTTGTCAAAAATTATTATTAAAAAACGGATTGGAAAAATACAAAGGTAAAATCCTCCATTAAACCCTATATATTTTCGAAACTACAATATTTTAAGTGATGCCCACACCGGCGCGTCAGCGAATATTTGCGGCGAATTTTTCGGCGGTGTCAAAATTGAAACACAATGCGTTGTATGGAGATGCCCACACCAACGCGAATAATCGCCAGTTTTGCAGTATTTTTTCCGCCGCGAATATTCGCTACCTAATGTCATTTTATTCAAATATGTAATTTATTTGAGAGACAACAACTCGATTTTGGTGTACTCAAAAAGATGTAGATTTGGAATGAGTTGTTTAGGTATTGACCGACTGAGCATTTAAGTTTCGAATCAACTGTTGGTATGGTATAAGTGGATGATTAAAATAAGTAACATTTGTGGAAACATGCATTCCAAGGAAGGAAGGTTTTCACTCGTTGTTTGGACTGTTTTACACAATTAAATTGCCTTATTCTGTCAAGTCCGGCGACACCCCGGTCGTACCGGAAGAATTGCAGAGATATCGACGATTTTCCAAAGTGCATAGTACGAAGTTGATCGTGAAATTGCTGTAACCGACATCTAGGTTGACAACTAACAAAAGCGTACGTTTTGTGAATTATTGTACTTATTTCGGTTATCTCTGACGCCCCTGTGAGCTGCGCAGGAAAGATGCTCCGACACCACCTTAGTGAATTTAGTTGCGGGTCCAGCGAAACCTTGATCGTTTCCACGGATTTCCGAAGTAGTACGAAGTTGATTGTGAAATTGCTGTAGCCAACATCCAGGTTGACAGTTATCTCTGACCACCCTGTGCACTGACCGGAAAAATAAAGAGGATCCGTTGAACCTTTAGGTAATTTTATGGTGAGTCTAGCGCCACCTCGGTCGTTCCGCCACACCAAAGGATTGCAGAGATATGACGGATTTCCGAAAGAATACAAGTTCAATCGTTTGATTCATGAATAGTATACGATAGGAAATGACGATCCTGGTGGTTCGGTGCTTGCGTTTGTCCCTAAGTAGTTACATACAAGCCTGAATATTCTATTGAATTGAATTTTTACTTTGCAAAGTTACGCCATCGTAAGGAATCACGTAAGGATTCTGCTGAAAATTATTATGCAATTTCATACGATGGCGTAACCAAGCAAAATTTGGCGTAACCATGCTAAGTAAACATATATGTACATATACCTATTCAATTCAAAACAGCCACAATGTTCAAGCTTTGTGTCTTCTCTATGCCATAGCCATAGGACTAACCATTCGACGGGCACAAGATAAGATGTAAGAGTTTTCGAATACGCGATAATCAATTCAAACAATTAAATCGAACAATGGCACAACTTTTTAAGGATACGGTACAACAAGGCTGCACTTCACTGCATATTTCCATCAATTTATGCATGCCAATGATTTTATCCTCAGAATAAGTATAGACATGGAGTGGAAAAATGTGGAATTTCACGTTGAATTCTTCCGTTTATGCTTTTACATAATAAGTAAAGATGCCGCGACATTTTGATATAGTGCACGAAAATTGCAGCAAGATTATAAATGTCAAAATAATTGTATTTGTTCAGTTGTTGCCGTTATTCTCTATCATGTCTAAGTCCTTTCCTTACATAAATCTGATACATTTTCTAAGGCAACAACATGATATCAGATGTGATCTGACAGTAGTCAGTGGCGGCTCCTCAGATGAGGCAACTGAGGCGGCGCCTCACCTTCATTTTCTTCGAGTTATACATTTTAATTTATCACAAAACATAATTCATCAAATATGATAAAAAACCGTAAAGATATCTTTAAACTCACTTACAAGTTACTTTACACAATCACCAAATCAATAAAATAATTTTTGTACACAAATTCATACAAGTGAGGCGATAATTTTTCCGCCGCACAATCTCGAACAACAACTCAACGCGTATCAATACATTCACCCGATTCTCTATGGGAGAATGTACGGAAAAAAGATGCCAGTGAGGCGAAACAGAAATCGCCTCAGCGTGTGTATCTGAATCGAAACAGTGCGACGGTTTGTTCTCGCTTTGTTGTATGCTTTGCGCATTGAAATGTAGCTCTGCAAAATGAAGTTGAGATAAGAACTTACTGAGCATAGTTTCGGTTTTCTATTGTATTTTGGTTGAAATAGAAAAAGGAAAATATTAGATGATGTCGCTTTCTGCATATGATTTTAAAAAGGCGAAATCGATAGTTGTGTGGTTTTTGTCAATGTTCATTACAGTCGACTCGCGATAAATACAAATTCGATAAATTTAATTGCTCGATAATTTGAAGTTGCCATCCAGAATTCTTGTTAAATTGAAAAAAATGTAAAAAATTCCATATATGTATTTATGTACGTACTCTCGATAATTTAAAAGCGGCAATGATTTTTCATTGTTTTATAATTTGAAATAAGTTGAATCCAGTGCTCGGTAAATTGAATTCAAGATGTATTCAGCGTTCTATAAATTGAAGTAAATTTTGTTTGCCGCTCTATAAATTGAAATTTAGTAATTTTACAAGTCTGAATTCAGAAGGAGAGCACTGGAATTTTTACCAGTGAAAGTAACATTTTTTCCCGGAACTCAAATTTATTGAATGATTTGAATTTAGTTTCCCATGAGCTACTTAAAGATAGAGTTCAAATTAGCGTATAATGGTTCCGCGTGTCAATAAGTGCTTGTCGATCCAGGGAAAAAAGAAGCTTATTCAAGCGGTTGAAGCAGGAGCTTCAACATAGTAATATAGTAATATTTTGTTTTCAATATACACGTAAAAACCTGAAGATCAAATATTCTTTACTCAGGCATATTAATATTTTATTTCGCTACCGTTCTCAACATACTTCTAAAAAAACTTTTGATAATTGAATCTCTCGATAAATTGAATAAAAATAGTTGACTCTTGAATTTCAAATTATCGAGAGTCGACTCTATTTCATTTTAATATTTGGCGCCCAAACTTTTCAAATTGATTTTGAATGATTATTATTAATTTATGCCCAAACGTCAAATATTTAAAATGGGATATTATGATGCGTTGAATAAAGTCGTAATTGTAAAAGTATCCTCTATCAATGGATGGGGTTCCAAAAAGGAACAGTTGCGTAGGTTCCGCAAACATGTTTGCCATTCTGATCCCCTAACTGCCATTTTGCAGATCAGGAATTATCTCCGGTGCTTTTTCTTTGTCTGCCTTTGTGAAATACGTTAACGAAAAGAACTGGAGATGGTTTCTGATCCGCAAAATGGCAGTTAGGGGATCAGAATGGCAAACATGTTTGCGGAACATACTCAACTGTTCCGTTTTGGAACCCCATCCAATGTAATAACCCCCTTCCAATATGTTTTTGTTTTTTCGCCTCACCTATTTTCATAGGCACGAGCCGCCACTGCAGTAGGTACCCAGCGAATTATTCGTGACGCGTTGGTGTGGGCATGACTTTAAGCTTTTATATTTATTGATATTTCCTAAAATATGTGTTTGATCGTACCTATATTAATAGAAGTAAAAATAAAACATTTTCGGGATATACCTACCTACTATAATATTTGAAAAAAAAACTGAGAATGAGTTTTCATGTAATGAATAAAGGTTTCCTTGAATTGAGGTGGCCTTGAGTTAAGGCTTCCTTAAGGTATGTTTATACTTAAATACGGGCCTAAGTAATTTCGAGATAGAGCACGTGCTAAGGACAAGGACACTAGAAAAACTTTAGATCACTTGTGCTGGCACAACGTACGGACTTATTTAGAAGCTGACCCAATAGAAATCAGCATTTCAACTGTTATTTTGACTTGGGATAGCCTATCCCTGCCTTTCAGAAGATCAACTTTTCTTGTTGTATTCTTTTGCTAATTATGGGTGACAGTCCAAGTCTGTAAAGAATGTAGTTCCGTGTTCTAACCCTAAAATTAGTACACGCGTTTCGTTAATCGTGAAATATTGAGACTAACAATAATTCTCACATTAGGCTATACCGAAATCCGAACATATCAACAATATGCATACCCAATTCTCAGATGTACCTACACGGACATAATTTGTCATAGTTCATAATGTTGCTTGCTCATAACACCCACGTTTACCATTTCACCTTCTGGCGGTGTAGACATCATCTTTAGATCGCAACACGCCTTCATTCATCCGTTTGAATAACACACATATTTATAGGAGCTTACATATCAAGAGACGCTGTTAGAAGCTCAGAACCTAATCAAATTTGTATTTTAATTTCTTGTTATTTATTACCATGATCGCACTTTGCATAATTTTTTCATAAATTATCGCATTATCGGTAGTTGGTGATAAATTACAAGTCGTAGACAGATCGTCTACAAATTGCATTACAAGGAAGCCTCGATCTTGACTAATAGACAAGTTGGGCGTTCTCGACCATGCCTACATGGCGCACAGGAGTAAATTTACCAACCATAGTTGTGTGCCTGGTGCTGGTCGTTTCATGTTCAATACAGTGATTTATGACACGGCATTTGTTTCAATGAATGAAAACGCGGTATTTCATACTGTACTTAAATAAAGAAATATTTACGTTATTATGGCGGAAAGGTATTCATACTCATAAGTTATAGTCTACATACTTATAGCATACTGCGGGTAAAAAAAAATAGACAAAATTCCAAAATTGACATTGAATACCTGTGGAACAGTTATTATTTCGCGAAAATGGATTGCAGATACGAACGTTTCAAACCAACATTAATGAAATGGCATTATCAAAATTCGGCACCACAGATACTGAAATATCCCTCATATTTTTGGAACCGAAGGGCCGGATTTAACATGTATGTCGCCCCTGGGCAGTAGGCAAATGGCCGCCAGCCAGTAGTTTAGCTTGGAAATTGTAGCTTTTCAATTTTTTTCCAGTAACCCATGTCTTAGTTTTGCTGGTCGTGCACTCGTCATTGTTGCTTCTCATCCAATTAAATGTGGGGAAAACTGAATGGACGTGTTACTTCTCTAGACATCTGACGGGTTTTAAAATGTAAAAAGTGAAGCTTTTTTTGCGGGATGGAGAAATATATTATAAACCAAGCGAAAACTATTCAGGTGCGTCAATGCAGCTAATGACCTAGTACATTGTTTATCGAGTGTGAAAAGGCGAAGACGGTACATTCCGTTAAAAAAACTACTTACTACTTAAATCTATTAAAATAGAAGCATGACTGACGATTTTTCTTTCCACGGGATCAACAACAATCAAATAAAAAAAGTGTGTGATTCAATGAGTTGCTTCGGTGGAGGATAAAATTGAATATAGAGAGTCATCTACGGGACCATACCGCCAGGAGAGTGCCTAAGCAATTACGCTCTTTCCACCTGGTCTATCAGACTGTTTTAACATTCGGCATTTTATTTACAGGATCTAATTGTCAAATCGGGATTTCTTCGTGCGGTGCATACACTCACCTTCTCAAACCCATCTCGAGCCGCAACTCCAGTTTGGGTAACAACCTCCACCTCTAGATAGGAAGGTACCACAGTTACCTGGGCAAACCCATCGCCGATGTACACTATTTGCTAAATACTTCCCAATAGCACGTGTGACCGATATTCCTTCGGCCCCCTTAAAGGTTAAGCCTCACGCTGAATTTAGACGTGCATACCCCAGGTTCGTTTGACCATCAGCTTAAAGCGATTTGTGCTGCTTTTCACATCCGGATGAGGGTCCTTCAGCATACTAGTCAGCAATGCGACTCTGGCCGAGTGGTCATCAATCCACAAAATACGAAGGGCTTCCCTTGCTGCTCGGTTCCGTTGTATCACAGCACAGCTCATCAAAAATCCATGTACCATGTCAGACAGATATCATGTGTCACATGAACACAGCAATGCGTTACAAACTTCATGACAGAGTTAATATACCCTTTTCGCTTGATAAGCGAAGGGTATAATATAAAATAAATTATTCTTAATTTTTAATATAGTGCAATATCATGTAGTACTTATTGCCACGGTAGCCGAAATATTGGTCGTTGCCCCCCTGTTCCGGCGCCATTGTATATAATGCGTGCTTGTTAATAATGCTTGGTGCTGAGTAGGCCTGGTCAGTTTCCCACAATCCCATTCCGGGTAGATGGGTTGACGGGGGTTTTCTTTGAATAAAAATTTGGGTTAAGAGGCCGGGACCCGTCATTATCGGGGTCCGTCGGAACCCGTACGGTCCCTGTACTTTCCAAATTTCCAAGCTGGTGATTATTAATTTGTTGATTTAAATGAATTTGCAAAAACGCCTACAAATAGGCAATAGTTTATTTCATTGAATTTTAAAACAGCTTTCGTTTCGAACATTGTAAGTTGTGTTTGCAAAAGGCTTTACCAAATGTGTTATACGAGGTTTAAATTGTTATAAAACTGTATTGGAAATTAAATTTTGAAATTACATAGAATCACTTTTGTTCGAGCGATCTTCGTGATCGGACGTCCGCAGGTAAATGCAGATAAGGCAAAACCCGTCGCATATACTGTTTGCAGATAAGTTGTTTTGCTCGTCACTATGTAGATGAGCAACGGCTAGTCGCACATAGTATATGCAGATAGATTTTGTTCCATCGCATAGCTTCAGTAAGTCAAGCGGTTATTTTTATTAATATTAAATTTTAAATTATTTTATTTTTTTTTTGCAGACACAACAAACTCTTTTCTCTTTTCTTTTTCTGTTATTTACTTTTCGCTAACATAATAAGATTTTTCTTCATTGTGTAAAATACCAACATCAAGAAATTAAAGTAAAAAAAAAAACAAATATACTGAGCTTTTTAATTTCAAATAAGGCAAAGACGCTACACCACTGAATATTTAGTAGGTAGGGAATTATAAAAAATTAGAGGCTTCACTAAACCCAGAATTTCATCAACAGTTCTATAACGTTGTGCTGCATTTAGGCCGGTACCTAACACCGTTACATCGGTTTTAAACCGGTGTTTACTCAGCACCGGTACCAATATTTTGAAGTGCCGATATCCCGGTTTTTGCCCGTTTTTTTTTATCCATGGTCCGGTCCCGGTTTTTTCCAACACCTCTGAACCCTTTTTTAAGTTTTTTAGCACCTCTTCAGTACCGATTTTTAAGGTTTTTTAGCACCCGTTCAGTACAGTTTTTTTTTAGTACCTGCTCAGTACCGATTTTTCTGTTTCAACAACGACTTTTTTCGGGTTTTTGTTGTAGCGCTTTTTGGTACGGTGTTTTCAGATTCTTTTATTGCCACGATTCAATATCGATGTACATATGATTTTTTTTGCATGAAAAAAAAAACAGCTTACAGCATCTTGTATAGTACGAATGATATTTATATAGGGTGATTGTCGCGATAATTTTTATATTATGGGAAGATATATTATTATTTTATTTATTATATCCTATATTATAAAGATGGTTTGATTGGAAGATGTTGTAAATGGTTAGGTATAGGGCGCCTGGGACCTGTGACTGTCTTGATGGCAATTTATTGCAAACGATAAAAAAGCAACAGTATAGGAGGTGAGTCTCGCCATACAGTCGCTTCAAAATAACAAAGCGCCCGGCGCTGACGAGATCCCAGCAGAACTGCTGTACACGTGCTACTGCTGAAAATATGGAACGACGAGGTAATCCCCGAAGATTGGCGCAAAAGCATAATCTGCCCAATCCACAAAAAGGGTGACAAGCTGAAGTGTGAGAATTACAGGGGCATATCATTAGTTTGTACGGCCTATAAGATTTTATCGAAAATTCTTGAAAATAGAATTAATCCGTACGCAGAATGAATCATTGGCGAGTATCAGGGCGGCTTCAGACCTGGTCGCTCAACGACCGATCAGCTTCACAGTGAAGCTACTACTCCAAAAGTGCTGGGAATATAACATCGACGTATACCAAATCTTTGTCGACTTCAAGCAGGCATACGACAGTATCGAGCGAAGTGTACTGTACAACATTATGCTGAATTTTGGTATACCGGCAAAGTTACTGCGACTCACAAGGATGACGATGACTAATACCGTCTCGCAGGTCAAAGTGCAGAACCAATTCACTGACCTATTTGAAACTCGTACTGGACTCAAGCAGGGCGACGGGCTGGCGCCGACGCTCTTCAACCTGGCTTTGGAGTATGTAATTCGAGCCATGAACATGGACAGCAGCGGAACGCTACTCATCAAGTCGACTCAATTAGTAGCGTACGCCGACGACATCAACATCATGTCTCGAAGATTGGGTGATGCAGAAAGCCTTCTGCATAACCTCAATAACGCCGCAAAGGAAGTTGGACTACATATCAACGAAAGCAAAACAATGGCCATGATGCAATCGAAAACAAGGACGCCAGCGAATTCAAGCATCACAGTGAGGGACCTTAATATCGAGTATGTAACAACTTCAACTATCTGGGTTGTAACTTATCAAAAACGACGACGAAACCGACGAATTTAAGCGACGGATGCAACTAGCCAATAAGACATATTTCTCGGTGCTCCCTATAATTAATTCGAAACTTGCGCACAGGAACACGAAGCTCCGCGTGTACAAAACGATTATCCGACCCGTGCTATGTTAGGCTGCGAAACATGGACCCTCACCCAAGCCACCGAAATTTGGATAGACCGATTCGAACGAAAGGTCCTTCGGCGAATTTTCGGGGCCTTTCGCGAACGAGATCAATGGCGTATCCGGTACAAGCATGAGTTGTATCAATTGTACGATGAGCTGGAAGTATCGAAAATCGTGAAGCTTCAACGTTTGCAATGGGCAGGGCATGTACAACGGATGGACGATAATCGCATGCCAAAGAAAGTGATGAACGCACAACGAATTGACGGAGCGAGGTTGCGTGGACGACCGAGAGCTCGCTGGGAGAACTCCGTAGCTGAAGACGCCCACCAGCTGCTGGGCTTCCGAAACTGGAGGACAAGGTCACGTAACCGCGACAATTGGAGGTCAACGATTCAGGCGGCCAAGGCCCGACGTCGGGCTATCGTGCCACATTGATGATGATGATAAAAAAGCAATAATTGTATGCAATTTTAATAATCTGACCATATTTTTGCAATTCCCGCAAGGCCTTTGTGGGCTTTGACTACATTCCAATTTACTTGCACATTGCGTTTTTTGCCAAAATATGGAACGGGCTTAAAAATCGACATCTTTCACCTCTTTGGGGACACCCTTTTATTTTTGTCCTACCAACTTGAAAGGTATTGCTTCGTAAGACTGTTTTTCCAAATTTCAAGTCGATCTGAGCCTTTCACGAGAAAATAAAGCGGTACTGAACATGTGCTGAAAAAAACTGGAAAAAACGGTACTTGAAAAAAACCTAGTCATGGTTTAAAAAACCGGTACTGAAAAAACCGGTACTGAAAAAACCGGCCCAAGGTTTAAAAAAACCGGGTGTTGAAGAAACCGATACTGAAATCTGAGCACCGAACATTCCTAGCTGCAACTGAGTGCAATTTGTTGCAAGTGCATTCTATACGATACATTTAAAATTTAGCGACATGCGATTCAATAATACTAATAATCCAGTCAAGATTAATTTAGTAGTTTTACTAAATCTTGTCGGTAATGTGGATCCCCTATAAGAAACAATACGCGGACGATTAAATCCAGTCAGATATGTACCTACTATTCTAACCATCATGTGTAATGTACCGTGTGATTTGTTCACATCGTGTGTTTTATGTACATATACAGAATGATAACAATATTTGTTATTCCCGAAAAATACAGTGATTAGTTGTTGTTTGCTTATAACACCGGAAGACTCTTTGGAGACACTTAGACATTCTCTTCTGAAGAAAGGATCCTCTTCGTCACTACGTGAAAATACATAATGTAAACACTTACCTAGAGGTGTAAAGTCTAGTTTGTTTTTACCGAAATACAAGTATATTAAATGCACCTGCATTTATCTGAAATGTTCACATTATCAAATAGTTTATTTGACTATGGGGTGATATAAGGTGTTATCCCAAAAGGTTGCTCGTTTTCATCACTTTGTTGATATGGAAGTTGATAACAACTTCTACAATGTAGAGTTTGTTTCAGGTAAACTCCAAACCAGTGGCTGTTGCATTAATCCTTCTGTTTGTACGACGAAACTGAAAAAAACGAGACCGAGGCTAATTTTGGGCGTGGCCGAAATTTGGATACCCTTCGCTCTCCTCGGGCTAAAAGTCTTTTCAGGCGTACCTACGACTTGTATTTAATCCCTCCCCCATTCTCTTCCTTCTGTCTTCAAAAAAGTTCCGTTGCGTCGGCAAAACAATATTTGTGTGGGGTTTGTTTGGAATAAGTGGGCAAATAAAAATATTTACTCAGAAAATTTTATTGGGGGATGCGGGAGCATGGCCCCATAGTACGATTCCATTTGTTTTGAACTTTTTAGTTGTTATGATAAAGACACATTAATTCAAGGTTTTGTGAAATTGGTGTACAAAATGTTTCTTAGAAGAACCAAAATGGGGGGGTTGAGTTTTTATGGCAGCCCCATGAACCCATGGTCCAATTAAATCCATTCTTACATATGTTTTGTGTCATCAATAGAAATACGTTTGTGTGAAATTGGGTTGAAATTGGTGCACAAATAAAATTTTTTTTTTTAACAAGAACTTAATTTGGGGGGTTTGGTTTGTATGGTAGCCCCATGACCCCATGGTTCTATTTGATCCGTTCTTACATATGTTTTGTGTTATCAGTAGAAACACATTTGTGTGAAATTTGGTTGAAATTGGTGTACAAAAAAAAATCTTAGAAGAACCTAATCTGGGGGGTTGGGTTTGTATGGCAGCCCCATGACTCCTTTGTCCGATTTTACCGATTCCGACATACAAACTGCCTGCAGCAAAAAGAAACATGTGTGCAAAATTTAAGCTTCATAGCTTTTAAATTTGCCGAGTAAAACGCGTCGCAACAGACAGACTGACGGACATCGCCCAATCGACTCCCCAAGTCATGCTGATCATATATATATACTTTTAATATGGGCGGAGATGCTTCCTTCAATGCGTTACAAACTTCATGACAAAGTTAATATACCCTTTCACTCTATGAGCGAAGAGTATAAAAAGGAAATTGCCTATTGTTATTCGAGAAAAATTTATCTGAGTAACGATTGAGATTCAGAGTAAATAAAAGAGGGAAATATTTAGATATTACACATATTGATTCTTTATGGTAAAAATATAATTTTCACGATATCTAGGGACGCGGGAGCGTCCCGCACGCCAAAGAAAAACGAAGAAATTTGAACAAATAGAAAGTGAGAAGCGACTAAGACTATGTTTACACGACGGAACAAGTACGGGTTTTCGGACCTCTGTAGCTCGGACCCTGGTTGGTCCTGAGTCTTCAAATTCGGTAGGCGTTGTCGCTCGCTCCGTCTTACGAGGTGTAGAAAATTTCAATATGATACGATAAGAAACACCGGAGACATAAGAGTTTGAAAATCGCATTTTTTTCTAAAATCTTGTTCTCGTTGTTCTCGTTGTTCTTCTCGTTCATTGACAGGGCTACAGCCTTGCAGAGGGCATCTCGGGATTTGGTCTCTTTTCCCATTGATAGAGTCTGTCGTGAAGGTGTGCATAGGCTATCGTTTGCTCCGATCCGTGAAGTAGAAAAAAAGATACAGCGGAAAATGTGAAAAAATACATAGAGTTTCTCGCTTAAATCTTTTTATATGTTTTAAAGGAAGCATTTTGCAAAAGTCGGGGATAGGCCCGAAAAAAGCCTAGAAAAGAATCGTATAGTATAGTATAATTGGTAGGACCGAACAATCTTTTGTATCCCAAATTTTCAGTTTTACATCGTCTGCAAGAGCGGGGGCGGGTCAAAGTTCCTGTTTTGGTTCGTCTCATATATACGAGTACGTACATATTAGTTTAATATTGGATGAGCATACGCACTGTTTCATTCATCCCGATGATCCTAAAGCTTCCACCAAATCAGCGCGGTAGCGGTACGCGGTACACACAACACACACACCACAAGAATTGACAAGTACTCCGTGGTGTACCGCGGCGGAAACTATTTCATACATTCTGACACGTACCGCTACCGTTCTGCGCTGGTTTGGTGGAAGCTTCAATATGGCGCTGGGACACCAAATCGGTTTTGTCAAGACGGTGTATTCTGTTGTGTTCAAACCAGAGTTACGTGATGATGGCATATGGAAAATCGATTTTTCAAGGAATTCTGATGAGTTAATTTGAACAAAATTTGGCATGTAGATTTATTCTTGTAATTCCACCCGGTTTGATCCTGTTGTGGTAGGCAAAAAGGTACTGTTAGTTATATAGTGAATTTCATAGCTATCCCTGATTCTTGGTCATGAAACCACTTTATTGTTGTAAAAGCAATGCTCGTCAGGACTCAACAGGTTTTCGGGACCTTTGATGAGGGATAAAAGGATATTTTCACATATACATGTCTTTCTCTATGTGTCTTAGGCGCAATGTGGAACTTAGGAAATATGGATGAATCACATATTGAGTACCCAGTGAGGCTTAATGGTTACATTAAAAATTAAGATTTAAGATTAGGATGAATGCGATAGAGATGAAGTAAAGGTTTAGACTCAATTTAGGGCTAAGGTTAAAGTCAAAATGAAGTTTAGGGTAACGGATAGGGTTAAAGTTATTGTTACATCGCAGTTAACGTTATTATTAGGGTTAAATGTAAGGATAGGGTTTGGGTTAAGGTTGAGTCTGAGTTTGAGGTTTAGGTATAGGCCAGGATTATGGTCAAAGTTAGGGTTATCATTAAGTTTAATGTTATGTATAAAGATACCAAAGTTAGCGAGGTTACTAGGGCTACCAAGGCCATCGGGGCTACCAAGGTTACTAAGGGTTTGCAAGATCACCAAAGTAGTCAAGTGTACTATGGTTACTAAGATTACCAAGTCCAGCAAGGTTACCAAGGAGACGAAGGTTAGCAAGGGGTTTATCATTCTTATAATTATTTTTCTCAAACAAATTCGTGACAATAGGGCAATGAATATCGTCTTCATAATATATTTACGAATTTTGTAAATCGAAAACTGCAAAAAGATATGATATCTCACAAAAACAACTGTGTTGTAAGAGGTGTGCGCCAAAGAAAAAGTTATCAGCCGCAAAAAGGATTGATATAAATACATTCCCGCCAAAATACTCGCATCTACTCTGAATGATGGTGGTGGAGCAAATTTTTTTCAACGCTATTTGGCGGGGAGCTTGAATAAGGTTAATAACAAAATAAAATCAATGTTAAGAAATTTATAAAAGAACTTTTATCGTATAGAAAAAAAACGAGTTCCATACGAAGGAAAGCTAAATAAGGTTCTAAAACGCATTTTTATTTTCTATAAGACTGGAAGCTTCAAAATTACCAAGAAAAGAACATAGCAGCAAATAGTACCATCGTTCAGCTCCCCGCCAATAAGCGTTGAAAAAAATTTGCTCCACCACCATCATTGAGACAAGATGCGAGTATTTTGGCGGGAATGTATTTATATCAATCCTTTTTGCGGCTGATAACTTTTTCTTTGGCGCACACCTCTTACAACACAGTTGTTTTTGTGAGATAGGGATATACATAAACTTATAACAAAAAAACCATATAGGCCAATCAAACAAGACATTATAAAGAACATCGAAGGGGGTGACGATTTTTTCCTTCGGTACTTTGTCAGGAGTAGTTAGGAGGTACTAACTTTACTCGGAGCTGAGGGGTGCGCTAACGCGGGGAGGGGGGGTTATAGGTGCAATTTCGTGCAATGTTTGGTGTTTTGGGCTATATTTCGAAAACGGTGAGTCGCACAGCAAAAAGTTGTGAGTAAGCATTAAAGCTTTCTAAATATCCTATTTATTTGCCCATACTTACATATGCAAAACTCCTAACGGTTCTTCCAATATTGAATTTAGCCCCCCCTCCCCACGTTAGCGCACACCTCATGACCGCGAGCTTTTAGTATGTCTTACTCCGAACCACCTATTATGGATCCATGAAATAAAAAACCGTCACCCCCCTCCCGTTTTTTCACAATGGTTGTCTTCATTCTGATGAGTATAGAATATTACTTCGTTGAGACTCTTTTAACTCTCGGATGATAGGAGACAAGACAAGAAGAAGTATATGAAATTAAGGAAAATTTAACACTTACTAACTTTAGTCCAGTACAATTGGTTCAAAATAGCCCCAAACCTAAACATCCAAAAAGAAAAGAAATTTTTGATGCCAAATTGTTGAATACACTGCCTAATATACGCGGTAAAAAGTTACACTAATTTGTGCCATGGGTTAAGGGGGGAGGGGGTGGCAAAGGGGTGAAAATTCAGTTTCTTGCAAATATCTGCAAAACTATGAGTCTGACCTTAAAATGTCCTGAAAACGAAATAAACTACATAAAATTACCTTTGCAATGATATATAACAGTCTATAGATTTTCTTAGAAAATTATACCCTAGACCCAAAAGTATTATAGTGAATTTACATTTTTTTAGTTTTACATTTTGCATTATAACTCTTGATAAAATAGATTTAGGATCACAAGATCTTGCCCATATATTGTTAACAAAACTTGCTTGATTTGCACCAAAAATTGAAGTGCGCCGCCCATTGACGCCCTCCTCACTCCTCCTAGCATTTTTCAAAAAGGCATGCCTGTAGCTCCATTTCAAATTAAGCAAGGCAGATCAAATTTGGTGGGGTGCCTAGTCTAAGCTCCATTATGCTCCTTACTAAAAATTATTAGCATCCGATCAAAACTAAGGGTACCCCCCATACAAAGTGACCCAAATTTCTAACAAATTTAACATTTTTTCACTTCTAAATTCTACCTAAAATAGAAAAAACAATTTTATCTCTTAGAACGTCCTAATAACAGTTAATTGTAGTCTTCTGAATGTATATCCGAAAGTTTGTACTAGAGCGTGCCTTAGAAGTAAAAATAATCGAGTTTGAAGGTTGCTAGTACACGTTACTCGAAATATTCGCAAATAGTCTTAGAACTGGTATCACTGACCTTCAAACCCAAGTTTTTGATACTTGTAGCGTACGCCTTGGTACAACCTTTTGAATATACATTCACAAGACTACAATCAACTGTTATAATGACGTTCTAAGAGATAAATTTTTTTCTTGTATTTTACATAGAATTTAGAAGTGGAAAAACGTGAAATTTCTTAGGATTTTCTTTCACTTTGTATGGGGGGTACCCTCAGTTTTGATCCGATGGTAATAATTTTTGGTGGGGAGGATAATGGAGCTTAGAGTAGGCACCCCATCAAATTTGATCTGCCCGGCTCAATTTACAAAGAAGCTACAGGCATTACTTTTTGAAAAATGTTAGGAGGAGTGAGGGGGGCGTTAATGATTGGATCACTCCAATTTTTATTACAAATCAAATACATTTTGTTATCAATATATGGACAAGATCTTATGACGGTAGGTATATTCTATCAAGAGTTACAGTGCGAAATGTAAAACTCAAAAAATGTAAATTCACTATAATACTTTTGGGTCTAAGGTATAATTTTCTGAGAAAATCTATAGACTGTTATATATCATTACAAAGGTAATTTTATGTAGTTTATTTCGTCCTCAGGACATTTTAAGGTCAGACTCATAGTTTTCCAGATATTTGCAAGAAACTGAATTTTCACCCCTTTGCCACCCCCTCCCCCCTTAACCCATGGCGCAAATTAGTGTAACTTTTTACCCCGTATATTAGGCAGTGTATTCAACAATTTGGCATCAAAAAATTCTTTTCTTTTTGGATGTTTAGGTTTTGAGCTATCTGTACTAGACTACTTTGCTCTACCAAAGTTTTTTGAAAAACAAATCGGAGAGACACCAGAGTCAATAGAATGCAAAAATTTTTTTTTTACTTTTATTGATCAATATCGGAAGAACCGCTAGGAGTTTTGCATATGTAAGTATGGGCAAATAAATCGGATATTTAGAAAGCTTTAATGCTTACTCACAACTTTTTTCTGTGCGACTCACCGTTTTCGAGATATAGCCCAAAACACCAAAAATTGCACAAAATTCCACCTATAACCCCCCCTCCCCGCGTTAGCGCACCCCCCAGCACCGAGTAAAATTAGTACCTTTACCTCCTAACTACTCCTGACAAAACACCGAAGAAAAAAATCGTCACCCCCTTCGATGTTCTCTACACCCCCTTTTTAGGCTTTCATTGCTTGGTCTAATAGGAAAATGACATTTTAGATAATTTCAATAATAAAATGTGCACCTATCTTATCTTTTTCAGTATGTATTTACGGTTATCACTTTAAAAAAGTCTAATCTTTATTAAACGTTAAAATTATTTATGGGCATCTTTCGAAAATTTGTCTACAGAAAATACGTAAAGTGCAATAAAGTATAAGAATAGGTATACCATAGATAAATAATTGTCAAAATAAATCCAGTCCGATAATATTATATTCCCAATAGGTTGGTTGGAAACATCATCTATTGTATAAATATAAAGAATCCAGACTAGATACATAATTTAAAACAATAATTAACTGTGAAATTTCATATAATCATATTTCATTTTCTTATCTCTCATACTTTTTTTTCTTCAAATAAATTGCAAACCTTCATAACTACCCGTCACCTTATAATACAATAAATTTCAGTTTCAACCTTTCTTTTTCATCTGTTGCTTTCAGAGACCAGCATAAAATTGCATTTAAATGATGGTACAAAAATTTTACAAATTGAAATAAGAATCGCGAGAAAACCTTGCACAATCCCCATTTATTACGTAGCCCATCGCATAAGAGGTGATCCCGTCGTGTTCCAAGGAGGTAACCAATCCACGTAGACCAAATTAACCTCAACTCTGAGCGATTTGCAATAAATTAGAATTAAGATCGGATGCGAAATAATAAGCTGCGGAGAAGTAAGGCCGATGCAAAGTGGGCTTTCTTTAGCGTAATCATGAATGCCATTGCGCGGCAAATGCCAGTAGGGGCGAACACATAAATAGGACGAAATGAAAAAGAAAAGTTAAAAAAAAACAACAACATTGCGAAACCCATTTAAGATTCCTCAAGACGATCTGCATCAAAGGAATGGCGAGCTCGGCCAAAACTTGCGATCAGCAACCATACAACCGGACAAATTTATTTTGAATTTGCAATTAAATTCGCTGCAGGCGACTTTTGCGAATCGACTATACAAGAAGAAATTGGCAGAACGCTTTTTAAGGAATATGACGACGTTTTGTATGATTTTCAATGAATATAAGAATATACGTATCACTATGGTGTGCAACTATTTGCGGCTAGGATTTGTTCTGCAACACAAAGGTATGTAGTGTGGCCAGCCTTTGATCATTTTTGCATTAAGCACAAGCTAATAAAGATGTCTATTAACTAGATAGAAAATACAAAAAAAACCCAAGAGACGAAATATCACCAGTGTAAATAAGTATACACTCTCAATGCCAACATTCAATCTGAGATATAGTATGATAGGGTAACAAAACCGTGCAAAAGAACGATATGGTATGAATTTGCAAAGCTGAATTTAATTTTAATTCCGAGTTATGAATGTGAACTCGTTTTTGAAGGATTATGTGTTTCACATTTATCTAATTAATTGCATTTAGGAATTAAATTTCCATCTATACTAAAAAATAAAAAAAAATAAATAACAGGCGCGACAATCCAACATTGGACTAAGGCCGCAGGAAGTGTTAGTGACATCCTATATCCAAGATTTTATCTGCTTTTTGTTGAGGTAATAAGATCAGCATAACGCTCAGCAGTGTTATTTATCCCCATAAATGGGTACTCGTTTAACATCTGAGTGAGATCATAGTCCATCACAAGCTCGTGAGTTCGAAAAACACTATGGTTCACGGTGAGATTCGAACCCATGACCTTGTGCACCGAAGGTGCGCGCACTAACGCTAGACTACTAAATTACTATAAAATAGCTTATATGGGAATGTTTGTAACGGTTTTGCTCAAAAACTACCGGACCGATTTTAAAAATTATTTCTAACAATCACTGCATCTAAATGTATGTAAATGTAAATGTATTTACTCGCTTAAGTTTTTCGAATTTTGCTTAAGGACGCATTTCCCGTGGTTTGATTTTGACCAAATTAGGTGTGCAGCTTACTTGAGGCATGTGTATGTCATCCCTATACAACACCGTTATATATGTATACATCCTGCTGCAAGTGTGGATATAAAAAAAAGACTCTTCCAATCATAAGGTGAAAGGAAGTCCAAAATTGATAGAAATGGATAGATTTGGATTTATAGTGAAGATATCAATATACTGGAATATCATTGAAGAAATTTTGTAAACTTTCACAATTGTTCCTTTAGGATATAAACGATATTTCTAGCAAGCAAGTGGTATCTAATATGGGTGTCATATGGCTGGAGATGTTAAAGCGTATGCAATAAAATAAATTTGCACGCAGTTCAAGTCCTTTAAAAACAGTTCGAATTCATTCGAGAGAACAAGGGCCTTGTTGGTAAGAAAGTGATATGTAGGCGAGAAAGGTGAAATGAAATTGTAGTCTTTAGAATGCATTTCAGATCCTTTAAAAAGTGGAAAGGACTGCAAAAACGTTATATGTAATTAGGTTTTATTGGTTTGGTGGGGTAGAAAAGCGAATCGTCCAGATCTTCCCAGAAAAGACAGCAAATTACATTAAACAACCAACCAACATTAAGAAGAAGTGAAATACCTGAAGGAACGCAAACCATTAAAAAAGGTGAGGTTAAGGAGTTTGCAAGCTCTACAAACTGCGTTTAGGCATAAATTAGCACTCAACTACCGCCCGGTTGTTAACTATATGGAACGTTTACTACTTTCTGTGGATTAGGGACGTAATATGTAATCGAAGAGGCTGCCGAAAGAGGCGAAAGGGATGTGCTGTAATAACGGTAATGTGCATCTTATGGACATGGGTGAACCTCCACAAATCATTACAGAATTGGCGTCAAACCACTTCATAAAAAACGTAAGGAAATACAACCGCTGCTTTGCTATGCCGTCATTCGGGGGTAAGGAGATTATGGAAGGTAATTTCATGCCAACTAAGCGAACAGCGCGAGCGTAGCGAGTTCTAGTTCTTTCACAGTTAGTATTATATACAAGTTAAAAAAATGTAACAACTGCCAATTTTTCAATGATGTGGCAACACAACTCAATGATAATATCCAATGATAATCCAACGTAATTCACTTCGGTTACTATAAGTAAGACACATAACATAAGTACAAAAACTACAAAAGCAAATATATAAATGAGTTTTTCCTTTATGGCAATCTTGTACCATGCAGATCTGCAGTATACACCGTTGGCAACAATACGAAGATAATAATTCCAGTTTTGTTGCAACAGGAGTATGAATATAATCTCAACGGTAGTTGCACATACCGTGTCTAAACCTCATGTTTTTTCATCTTATCTCTCCGCAGGGGGATTCGAATTGGATCGTCTTGAACTGTGAACCGACCGAGTAGAGTATAAATTTTATAAAGATGGCATAAACGCGCATTCTTTGATGAAATTGTTGGAAACTCTCTATTATATTAGTTCCTTTTCTTGGTTAACTTAGGCGTATAAAATTTCCGGTATGAATCGATTAAGGCTAGAAATGAAAAAGTAGGAAAATATTTCAAAACCTTATGTTTATAAAATTAACGTGAGTGAAAACGGTTAGTCTAAAATAAAACCAATTTTGCTGAAAATTTAGATCCATTTGAAACATTTTTCCTTAAAAACTTTACGCTCAGCTCCAATATAGAAAAAAAAACCTGACCGAGTTCTAATCGAGCGAATCTTCTATGGGAAGATGTCATATTCTGTTAAAATCATTTTATTCCAGCACCATTAATTGTAGTAGTTTTAATTCCTTAAATACAGAAAGCACACATTTTTTCAACTTCATGGTCTTAGACTGAAATTTTCTTTGGAAGTGGGAGGTGTATAATTTACTAAAACAACAACAATTAAGTTGAAACCTTAATTTATTTCAAAATTTGTTAAAGATTTTTAAGCCAATTTCAAAAAAGGACTATAACTATAACTCCCTTCCGATTTCTGCTTTGTAGTTTGTAGACATTTAGGAATTTTAAAGAATTTTAAAGAGGATAAAGGCTTATAATTGGGGAACACCAATTGTTTCTATTTTAAAGCCGGACGGATCCGTAAGGGTATGTGGCGACTGAAAGATCACGCTTAATCCGTCATTGGTACATTGGTACACATGCGATTCCACGAATTGAAGATTTGTTCGAAAAATTATCAGGTAGTTGCATTTATTCCAAAATTGATGTAGCATCCGCTTATCAGCAAATCGAATTTGAAGAGAATAGCCAGAAGTTGAAAACTATGTCTACTCATTTAGGGCTATTCCGCTATACCAGAGATGTCCTTATGACATAAGAATTCTCCCTGCAATTTTTCAAAGAAACATTGAAGCTATAGCCAGCATGAAAGGAGTCGCTTTATTCTTGGATGCCCAAATATTAGGCATAGGTGAATTTCCGTGAATTTGACTGACTATAAATAGCTGCAATTGTGGGTTCATGATATTTTATTTGTCGGCTATGCCTACTTCGAACATACAAAATTGTGGTATACTGTTTTGCGTACGGCTGGCAAGCGATTTTTTCATAGAAAATGCCAAAGCCTATTCGTCCTATCGTAATATTTTGAAAGATATGCTAAAACTCTCTAATAGCATACATACGAGGGTCGTTTGAAAAGTTTCCGGCCTTTTAAAGAAAAACACCTAATTCAAGCCAAACAAAAATTTATTTCTCAACATAGTCTCCACGCAAGTCAATACATTTGGTCAAACGCTTTTCCTAACCCTTCAGGCCATCAAACTCTTTAGGTAAACATGAAAAATATAGGTTTACTACCTCTTCAACCTGGGTTTTTGACCCATATTTTTTTCCCACCCAGAAGTCACTTGACGCTAGGTCTGGTGAATAGGGTGGGTGCTGAAGCAATTCGAACTTCAATTCATCCAATTTCGCCATTGCGACCATACATGTGTGGACTCGCGCGTTGTCCTGATGAAACAGCAGTTTCTTCCTCGCCAAGTGTGGTCGTTTCTTCTTGATTTCCGTCTTCAATTGGTCCAGCAGCGTAAAAGGGTCCGTTAATGGTTTTACCTTTTTGAAAGTAATCAACCATAATTACTCCACGGCTGTCCCAAAAAACTGTCGGCAGAAAGAACGACCTTCGCCTTCTTCGGAGCTGGTTCCCCCACCTTAATCCACTCTATTGACTGTTGTTTAGTCTGGTTCCCCCACCTTAATCCACTCTATTGACTGTTGTTTAGTCCATGGGCGTAGCCAGGATTTCGGTCAGGGGGGGGGGGGGCAAGCCCAAAATTTTTTCAACATCATGATATTGTTAGCAAATTTTAGAGTAGCCTGGCTTGTGGTTGGATTGGTGCACAGGGTAATGGATTCCAGACTCACCGTGAACGAATTCATTTTATGGTTTGTCGAGCTCACGATTTACGTGACGGACTATGATGTCGCTCAGATTGTAAACAAGTATCCATTTATGGGGATAAATAACATTGCTGGGCGTGATTGATTGTTGATCTCAACATCTTAACAAAACAGCAGTTTAGATCTTGGAAATTGGATGTCACTCACAAATCTGCGGCCCTAGTTTACGGGTGGACTGCCACGCATGTGATTTCCTTTTTTCTAATTTTAGAGTGAAATTTTTAAAATGGAAAAATGGAGGTGAGAATGATTTTCTTCTGCATTCTGATTACATTCAACTGGCCTCCAATATCTGCCTTTAGAAAGTAGTTTGTCTATTTTCAGCGCATTTTTTGCATCTCGGACTGCATATTCCACTTGCGAAATCAGTTTGTTTCGTCTGTTACTTTCATCTTAGCAAAGTAGCATCGACAGAATATTTATAAATTCTTTATTGATTGAAATATGGTTAACGGCTTCAATAAGATTTCCTCTAAATTTATCAAAGTATTAATTTATTAAAGTAAAATTAAGCCACTTTTATTGCTGGTATGATTCAGCTAGAAAATAAATTTTGATTTAATAACTTGAAAGACCGCTCTGTGGCTCATTTGGTTGAGTCGTAGTCTACAAGGCTAGTAATATAGAGGTCCGGAGATCGCATCTCGGCGTGGTCCAAAATTTCTGTACATGTGAATGGAAATATATAGTGCTTACAACATTATACAATCCGAAATGATATGCAATGTAACGTTGACTCGAAATTGCCTATAAACGGCTAAGTTAACGCACCATGCCTCCACAAGGGGCGATACGGTACTGAGAAGAAAAAGAAGAACTTGAAAGACACTAAAATATGAAACCCGTTCTTTACAAGGTCCTTAACCCTGGAAGGTCATGCTTATTTTTAGTACGGAAAGGTCATGCTTCGTCGATTCGACGACGCTCTACTTTGACGCCTCATAGAAATCACCCTTTCTCAAAATATTTATAAAATCTGTCAGATTTTCAATCGTTAGTTTATTTAGAATGGAAAAACTTCGATTTCAGAGCCAATTTGTATTTATTTTTGTCCTAGTAAATATTTTTTCCATAATTTTTCAAAAAATAGGTCCTACATTTCAAAAATAAACATATTTGTTACGAGCTAATTGTATGGACACAGACTTATCGTCGAATCGACAAGCAGCCATAAGAAATACTGGATTTCTAAAAGTTACACAAACTTCATCCTTCGTCGTTTCGACGACGCCAATTTCCAAAAATCTAACTTACCCTTCTTACTTCGTCTAGCCGCAATGTACCCGGCAAGTACTCGTACATCGGCACGGTAAGTGCTGTACGAAAACCCAGCTCCAAATAATGAGAATTGTCACGAAAAATGGGATAAATTTGATGATGCGTAGTCGATTCGACAAAGCATGACCTTCCAGGGGTAACAAAGCAAAGCTGTATACCATTTGTCACCCTTTCAGATGAAAATAAGTTGAATTCCAGAAGCCATGAAATGAAACAGGAAATATGGGATCCACGCAGCCACCGTACAACACAGCACACCACACTCACAAGTGAAATGTGTGTGCTGGTACGCAGCCTCCGTCAGTTACGAGAGGCCACTCGCTGTCATCTATTTGTATACGCCTCCTGACTGCAAACTGTCCCAATCATGGCTTCTTCGGCAACATTTACTATCGAAAACTAAGCGTTTGTCTGCGGAACGCAATGGAGGCATTAGTTTTCCTCGATGGAAAACTTTGTTAAGTTTCCAAATCGTTTTCTCGTTTTTAGGAATACGGCTTAACATGTTGTTCCAATTTAGGTTGCGATTAACAAATATGCGAGTTTGAATCAATTTGGTTAGTTGATTAACATTAGTTTTCAAAGATGGATTTCGGCTTTGTTGCCATCTGCGTCTAAGGAGATTTCGAACGTGAATGAGAGACCTGGTATCGTTATCTATTATATTATTGGTGGTAGTGAGTATTTTAGTAGTTGTAAATGATGCAAATTGTAAAGCACTCCTTATTTGGTTGTAAAAATCATTAACCAATTCATCAATTTGAGAGTGATGTGCGATTTCTGACAAATTTTGACATGTTAGATTAATGTTTTCATTAAGGTAATTTTAAATGTACGCCAATTAATTCGTTTACTGCATGTATTGTCTTGGGGTGGAGTGTTGAGAGATGTAAGTTGGATTTTAAATACAACCATCGTTGGTACGCCTAAAAAAAACTTTTAGCCCGAGGAGAGCGAAGGGTATCCAAATTTCGGCCGCGCCCCTAATTAGCCTCGGTCTCGTTTACCTATTATTACTTTAGATACGTAAAACAAAGCAAAAGTAAACTTTTAGCTGGAATTATTCAATGTGTGTATAGTGTTTCATAAAAACGTGAAACCATTTTCAGAGCTGCAATAGAAAATTCAGCACTTCCTCAAATTTCAATTGTTTCAATTGTAAAATAGAAGCGCATCGATAGAATAGAAACACTACAGCACAAGGCTTTACTTTACGTTAATTTACTTTTTCACACTGGATCTGGAGTTTCGCACAGGCAAGCCCGGGCAAGCCCTACTGAAGTGATCTAGAAAAATTAAGTAAACACTGATAAAAAATTTGTTGCTGGAAAACCTTACTGTTCAAAATTTAAAAAATCTTGTGGAACACGGAGTGCTTTTCCACAGAAACACAATTTTCAATCGGGGAATAAACAGTAGATAAGATTATAAAAATTTCTTCAGGAGAGTGGAAAACTAATGCGAATAAAGAGAAAACGCTGCAAAACTGCTTCCAATTTTTGAGCATTCTTTATTGTTTTTCTTCTTTATAAGTTAACATTTGTCGAAAGGTTTAATCGTATATAGCAGGGCAAAGCAACTAGTTGTTCGAAATTTTATTGAATTTAATACGAAGAACTCGCAAAGATATAACCAGGGTTATTTTTTTTATCTAAATCTTTTATAAAAAAATTGTAGAAATTTCTAAAATTTCAAGATATAAAGAATATATCCAGGCAGTAAATCGAATACAAATTAACAAACAGAGTTCCGCGGTACTCTAGGGTTCCAAGAAGATCTGTTAGGGGTTTCGCGATGATTGGCTGATTTCAGATTATAAGACGAAACCGGACGGGTAAACTTGCAAGACAAGAGAGCTTTTGTAGTGGCCAGCAGACAAGCATTGTTCATTTCAAATTGTAAGAACGAGTCTTACGAAAGAAAAAAATCGTGACACGATTGTTTTTCTTTCGTAGGAATCGTACGATCGATAAGACGATTGCATCTACCAATAGTACAGGCGTTCTGCAAAGACAATTAGCGCGTGTTTTACTTTCATTTTAATCTTGTCGACTCGTCACTTCATTGTACACTAATTTTGGAGCGTGCATGGCAACATTTATACATACTTGCTGTGTGATTATTGTTCGCCGGTCCGTGTTTTGATCGGATAGTGTGAAATGATCATACGATGGTTCTTGTCGTGCAAGTTTACCCGTCCGGTCGTTTTCTTACAATTTGAATTCAGCCATTTACAAAAATAGGAATAATGTAGAAAGAGCTTTTGACAACAAAAAGCAAACAATCCATACAAAAAAATTTTTTGTTCAAGTTTTAAAATTCCGAATCTTAGTCTGCTACACTGTACCAGAAATCAACCCTGTAAAAGATTTGACCAGCATCAAAAACTCGACCGAGTTTCTTTTACAACTTAATGAAATGGAAAAGGAAGTAGTACCAAAAAATAAAGTATGTCCGCAGTGTTTGTTTGAGGTTTTTGGGATTTAAATTAAGGCGCAAAATTAGAGGATTAAATTTGTGTGAATCGAAACTTTTCTACCATTTTTTTTAAGTTCTACTTACATTTTTGGTATCCTTTTCAAACAATTGGCTGATAGCTTCGAATTTATAAAAGATAGCTACTACGGTGTCCTAAAAGTTAGAAAACTTTAGAAATATCTACCCTTGAATTTCTGAGTTATCGGAGAATTTCGATTTAAAAACAAAAAAGCTGTACGTTATCCATATATACTGGGCATTCCCAACGAGCTTTTGTCTTCACAATTTCCCTTTTCGGGAGATACAATTATATAATTTATTTAATTCCGTGTTTTGAGATGTTCCGGGAAGAAAAGCGGCGATGCTAGTTGTTCCGTGACTCCAAAAAGTTTGAGAAACACTGATCTTACCCAATATAAAGCTCTGATACTCCAATCACAATAGCACAAATTTGAACGAAAATTGGAATACTGTGGATTCACTCACCAAAAAAGCCAAATTATCGATGCAGTGTCACAATTTTTGCGGAGAATTCAATATTTTTAGGACGCTTTTTTTTGTGTGCAAAAATTGCTCTCTATTTTGCAAATAAAAAAAAAATTACTGGAAAACGCTGCTAATTTGAAGTGTATTAAATGCAGAAATTGTTATTCTGAAATTCAAAATTATATAACCGTAAAAGTATAAGCAATTTTGCAAAATGATCCCCTCCCTCTCAGAAAAGCTATCTACGCCACTGCTCGTATTTCTATATACAGGGTGTCCCGCAACCGGTGGTACATAGGATAATGGGAGATAGTACAGCTCATTTGAGGACAATAAATGTTCTACACGACCCCTCTATCTTTAACCGTTAGAAAGTTATAGCATTTTTTGATAAAAGTGTCAGAAACCCCGACTTGCCGAGCAAAATCACTATTTGCCACGCTCCCAAATATTGGATCCGAAATTTGACTTCACTTTCTGAAACTGCACAAAATTCTACATAAAATAACGGTTTTGCCAGTTAAATTATTTAAAAACCTACCCAGATACAACCACTCAAACTTTAAAGAAATTTGGAAATTGATATTTTCTTGTAAATTCAAATTGCAAAATCGTAACGGTACTTTGAACTGACAAATGTGCAAAGTTTACAAAAGTTGCATCATTATGTCAGCTTTCGAACGACATATAAAAAATAGGGTCTTAAGGACTGAAAAATTGAAAATATTACGTGTAAAAGAAAAAAAAAACGCGAAACTAAAGCAGAACAAATCTAATTAAAATACATACATACTTCAATTATTATTAATGGTTTTCAAAAAATAGTGAAATTAAGGTGTCAACGAACTTTGCCTTGAAGATGTTTCATTCTGGAAAAATGTGAAAATGTATAAATAAAATCGGATAAATAAATATATGAATACAAATTGTGGATATTAAGAGAATGAAATGTGAAAAGTATTTGTATTTGCAAATTGAATTCAATCAACTCAGGCAGACGGCATTAAGCCATGCCTTATTGGTTTTGTAAATATTATATTATATTGATCATATTTTTTTTTTAAATAAAGCACTTTATCTATCAATCTATCTATCATAAATTGAATGAATGAATCGGACTTACCAGAAGATCTTAGCAGGATACAGGCGGAAACAAAAAAAGACCAGGTACTAACAAAAATAAAAGAATGTATATTGAAAGGTTGGTCTGAAAGATTAACTGATTTTAATTTGAGATCCTATTATAAAATAACAAACGAACTTTCAATAGAAGAAAGCTGCATATTGCGAGGATATAGAGTAGTAATTCCAAAGGAATTAAGATAAAAATTGTTAGTGGAACTTCATTCATGAAATTTTGGGGTAATTAAGAGACAGCTAGAACGCGATGTTATCTCTTTTGACAAGGGATTGACAAGGAAATCGAGAAACTTGCCAAAAGCTGCACGCATCAATCAGACCCTTCAAAAAAGCAGTTGTATCCTTGGCCTTGGCCACATGAGCCATGGGAGAGATTCCACATTGATTTTTGTGGTCCATTCACGGGAAAACATTATTTGGTAGTAATAGTAAATGGATACACATAAACACGATTACGCCCATTGCTAAAATGATGAAAATTTTCAGTTGTATGGCAATTCCCAAGCCTATTGCATCAGTTAATGCGAAATGCTTTACGTCTTCAGATAACGCGAAATGCCTTACGTCTTCAGAATTCTGTCAGTCTTGTAAACATTATTATTATTATTATTTCACTGAAGGTGCGTTTCATCCGGAATCAAACGGATAAGCTGAATATTTTGTAACATTTTTCAGAGACTCAGCATAGCTATTGCTTGGCCAAAATAATATTTCCGACGCTCTAAATAAGTTTCTGTTGGACTACCGTAATACTCCACATTACACGACAGATGAAACTCCTCCGAAATTTATTTTTGGTAGGCAACTAGAAACGCGTTTCGAATTAGCTGGACCAAAAGTTGATAGGAAATCCGAATCGATTACGATGGACAGAGTCAAAGCCGCACAAAACAGAACAAATAAAAAATTATGGCAAGGGAGAATATAGAAATCAGGAATCATTCAGCCCAGGGCCCTGGGCCTAACATAAATCGTGAGTCATCATAATCCTAATACCGGACGAGACACACCATCACTTAATATCAAATTGTGTTAGACTACCATTTGGAGATTGAATGAAATAAAGAAGATTTGTAATGAATTTAATATTATAAGCTTATTTTTTGGGGGACAAACAGCATCTTCCATTTGGTCCTCGACGCGGGCGCCCCTGGTAACGGTAGTGGGTGAAACCTCTAGTGTCTAAGTCAAATCACTTGATGCGACATTTGGAAGAAGCGCCGCTGCGTTTGAGTGCTGTATTGACATCTTCAGCGTCTCGGGTTACTTAAGGTGGTAGGTGCAGTGGCGGAACAATTTCACCCGGGGCCCTCTCGCCAATTTGTTAAGTGGTCCCCCCTACACCGAGAGAAAAGCAGAATGCAATCAATCGAGAACATGCGTAAATCAACTCTTTTTAAACCTGATTCTGACAGTACAGTGTTTCTACTAAAATTGAAAACGTCATACTTAAAAACTTTGCTAACTTACTTTGACTCTTTGTATTATTTTATTGAAAATAGCGTTCTGTTTTTAACGTTTATTAAATTATTGATTTCATCAATCGTTTTTTTTATTTGAAAATAAAAGCTCACACAGCCCAGCATTGATTTCTGTAGGTGTTGGCATCATTAAATTTACTTCATTACGCTCCGAAAAGGATATTAAATTACCTGACTCCAGTGGGACTCGTGGGACTCCGGGGAACCAATGATTTGAAGACGAGCACCCTACCTACTACACCACCCAGACTATACGTAACGAAGGCTAGACAATTGAAAAAAAAAAAAACGCCACATTATTAATTCAACTCTTTTCCTTGTTTCAGCTTTGAATTTAAGTGTGCTCTAATTCAAATCTTTCAATTTTAAGAACGATTGTTATTAATTATTAAATTCAAAATAGAATCTTGGCAAGACTCCATTCAAACCAAATATGGCCTCAGCACTACAGCCGTAATGACCGTGAATATGCCGCAAGGAAGATAAAATATTTCAGTCTTCAACGACATATACAGGCCGTACTAACTATAGTTTGAACTATGTAAGTTTAGTATGTAGGTACTACTCGCGAAGTACTTTGTTCGTGTTTGACAGTTTATGACAAAGGGGATTTGGAATTTAGTCCGGTATACACCCCCTATAGAAAAGGTATAGTGCCTCCAAAAATGTTTTAAGATAGTTTATGGTGGGTCAGTTTCAGTTTATAGCACAGCAGGAGCAAATTTATTCCGTAATGGAGGCTTATAAAGTGTTCAGAGAGCCGAAAGCAGATTTCTTATTTTAGATAAATTTAGAGTAAGCAGAACAATTTTTAAAGTTTAACTTATCTTTTCACAAAAGTAACCACACAAAATAATGTGTTTTCATTGATTCATTTATCTATGGAAAATGTCCTGATTTCGAACTATTTTCGTGTGAATTTGAAAGCAGGCCAACGTTTTCTTCCACTATGTATGGATATAGAGGAGCTTTTTTCAACCATAGAAGAGTTTCTTTTTGTGAAAATTGAGAATCCAGATTGTCTGATGAGCTTTCAAAAATTTGAGGATAGTATTACATTTTTTAGCGTAGAGGCTTATCTAACGGATCTGGTTAAAGAGGTACAATAAATTAACCATTTGTTTGGACTTCGATAAGTGTATATCTCTTCCTGTCTAGAAAAAACATCTACGTCGGAGTATTGTTTTTCGCAGTCATGCTCTTTTTATTTTTCGAGAAGTCTTTCATGGACTTTGCGCCCCTAAATCTCGTGGCCCCCCGCCACGCGCCGCCCCTGGGTATAGGTGACAGGAAACATATAAATCAACCACCTAACCAGCATTTTCGAGTCATCCCCATAATGGTCTTCCTTCAGCGGTTAAACCCTATCATGCTTTAGCGGTTAAACCCTATCATGCTTTAGCGATGAGCCGACAACTCAGCCTAAACAAAGCTTCAAGTCAAGGAACCTGAAGCAAAAGCGTCAGACGGCTATCGCTATCGTGCCTTCTAGGTTTCTCATGTGTATTTGTATTTACTGCGTCAGTTATCTTTTTGTTTTATTTTTTATCGTCGCCGTGTCGTAGTATGTAATTATTTTACTACTTATTTTTATACATACAGATAAAAACATCGAATGGATTAAATTATAACATGAAAGGGGAAAACTCCTTCGTTAGACAATTTTGATGCGCTGTCTCATTTTGCAGTACTCTGCGTCAATATGTTTTGCATGTAGGTACTCCTGAAAGTAAAAACTAAACATATTGAAAACGGCAAAGATCAAAGATATCTGCAGCCATCGAAAAAAGTTCTTTACGACCAGTTGAAACAGAGATCAGTTATTGGCTCACTATAACTCTTACCAGCTTGTGCACAACAGAACGGATTCGACGGCAACATCGTACAATTGAACTTTATCAACAATCAACAAATTTTCATACAATTAAGAGTACACGGTGGCCTTATTGTCGCGAGATATGGATAAAAGACCGGAAAATACGCCGTCAAGAAAATGAAACGACAGCCAAGAAACTTTGATCTTGACGCAACATGTACCTTAGCAAGCCGGTCTACAATGCCATGAATATGGTGAAGTTATCCTCTTTCTCTAATCTGCCGATTGGAGAGCATCACCAGTGCGAGTGTCTTTGACGCGAGTAAAAAGAAACGATAGCCACCACAAGATAGTAGCCGACAAATACAAATCGATACATCGGTGTACGAGAATGTTGCTGGTTGTTCCTTCAAAGTACAAGTAAGTAAAAATTATTTGATACATTATATATTGAAACTGAGGTTCCTAAATCCACTGGTAATAAAAGGAGACATACATAGGTACATATTCGTAAAATCATAATGATGTAATACAATGGTTGGATATTAGAATCACAGTTTTTTTTTTTACAAAATAAAAATTTTGGGCTGAGAAGTAATTTCTTCTAACCGAAAAGAGAAGGTGCAGTCATATTAGCATTTCAAATAGAAAAAAATAGAGTAAGGCTAACTCTTGTGGTTTTTAAATCAGTGGGCTCCCAGGAATCCAAAAATCATTTTGCTAAAAAAAATTTTTGATCGGAAAGGTCCCAAAAAGGACAAAAAAGGATACTCTTTAATCCTTGAAGGCATGTCGGAATGTGGGGTATGAAATCATAGGGGACATCAAGTACATTACAAATCCGGTGTTTGCTCCATGTTTCAAGGACCCTCAACGGAATAAATCGAGATTAAATGGAGAATTATTGTGCTTCCCGTGTATCTTTCCAAAGCCATAATTAAGAGTAATTCAAATTGTCACTACGTTTCTCACTTTTCCGAATCTATAATAGCTAAAGATTCTACCATTAAGTTTGCTAAGAAAAAAAATTATCGGAAAGCTCTCAAAAAATACATAAAAGGACACTAATTACATGCGGGGTGTCATATCAAAGAGGACGTCGAGTACACTCCATATCCGGCGTTTATTACTTGTTTTAAGGACCCTCACAGGGAGAAAATTGGGATCTAATGGAAAATTTTCGTGTTTCACGTATATGTATCTTTCCAAAGCCGTAATTTTCGTTTAAGACCGAATTATTCCAAGTGGTCTAGTAGGTAGGGCGTTGGTCTCCAAATCATAGGGTATCGGGATCGAATCCCACTGTAGGTAGGATTTTTCTTATGCAATTTAGAGTGTAGAGAGGTTAATGAAATATAGAAGAGGTCAATAAGTTATATGATTTATGACTTACATGTTCTTTCCCTGGGAAAATTATGTTTTTTTTATAATAAAAATGTCGAAAAAATCAACCAGGTTTCATAGTTGTACTGACTATGGCATGATGGGCTGTGAATCATGGGGTAAAATAGTTAGGTTAAAATGGAAAATAGTTAGTGGTACTATTGTTTTCGTTCAGAGTAGCCACAATTATCGCCGGGAAGTCTGTCTTACAAGCTTTCAGCGATTCCGGATTGTTTCACAATAATTCCTTGTGACAAAAGTAAATAGTAACTTGACTAGAAATAAATATGTTCTTGCGTCCAGTGAAAGAGAAAAATTTACTATCGAAAAGTTAACAAAACAATTACTTAGTAGCTCTGTTCTAACAAAACTGTCCTTAAATGGAAAAGGTTTCTGATCCCATACTTGATGCTTCTGACCATACCGTGGAGTGAAGACTGTACCAGTAATTTCATCGACTTTTCAGGGTACATACATTCATATATATATACATACATTCACTACAAATGCCCCAATTTACCCACTGTAGAAATCCTTGAAACATTTTTCGATATCTCGACACCATCATGAAATATGTACATATTTGGAAAATTGCTTTAGACCAAGTGTCATTGACCCGCAACTTCTTTTATCGTTTTCTTTCTTCAATGAGACACATGTGACTCACAAAAGAGTACAAAAGAGTACGCAGATAGTGACTCATTTAAGATATTGCTGATGCGAAACCTGCGTGACATAGCACGAATATGTTTTGTTCTTTATACGTTTGCCCCAGTATGTTACTGTACCGGGAAACTCCCAGCGTTGCGTAAACGCATCACCTATGTTTAACACATTGTCCTGCAGCAAGGACCAACCTTTTTCCAAAACCAAGTTAAGTTAAATAATTAGCAATTGTTTGTCGTATAGAAAGTGCATTTGGATATTGATTTTAAGATATTTGAATATTTTTTAAAACTATGTCAAACAATGTCATAAAAAACATGTTATTACTTTCTCTTATATCCTCAAGGAGCCAACATCTGATTTGCTGTAACAAATATGCAGAAATAGAGCCAAGAAATGTCCATTACAAATTATATGATTCCTTTTCCATTACAATTTAAATTTGGTGGTGTTTACAGAGGTCAAACTTCGTGTTGCGTATACGCAACGCTGGGAAGAAATGGTTTAAGTAATAAGGAATACCTTAAGGAATAAGGGTTTTCTCTATATAAGTGAGCCGTTAAGGGAGCTTCGTATTCATAGACATTACATATTAGGGCATTGCCTCATTTAATAAAACAATTTACTTATTGGGCATATCTATTCCAAGTGACAAATAAAATGTAAAAAATTACAAGTAGGTAATTGAAAATTTAAAATTTTTAATAAATTTTCAAATGTTTGAAAAATAATATGTCAGCGTTTCCTTATAGAGTGACTATGAATAGCGTCAGTCCCGTAAGGGTTCCCTAAAGTATAAGTGGAAACTATGCATTCCGCCCTTAACTTCTTATCCACGAGACCTCCCGTTTCCCGCTACACTTTCCCAACATAAATGAAAATACATTTCTGTGAAGTTGGATAGAAATTATTCCACAAATAAAAAAGTTTTTTTTAGAAGAAGAACTTAATTTAGGGAGTTTGGTTTATATGACAGCCCCATGACCCCATGGTCCGATTCCATCCATTCAGTGGCGTAACGTTTTAAAAATATATTGTGTTCGAAAGCGAAACGGGGGCCCCTTACACAATATAATCTACTATTATCTATCTACTACAACGCTTTTAAAACTACCATATTTTTTGTCCTGTATAAAATTTACCATTTACAGCTGCGAAATATACAGAGTGTCCGGAAACTGTCGCACAAACGCACCGGATTATGATTCCTCAATTGATTTCCACCAAAAAAGTTATACGAACATACCCCCTATTCTTAACCCTTTAGCTGTGGCAGCTAAGAAGATTTTTGAAAAAATCATTTTCTTGCACGACTTAAAGCTCAATATCTCCAAAGCTAGAGCAGCTAGAATAGTGAAACAAAATGATTATTACAGCCAACAAATCAAAATTTAGCACTCTGCTTCAATTTTGGGGGAGTTATTGACATGCAGTTTTGACAAATTTAAATGGGTGGATAATGGGGGTCCTTGACCGGAGCGACTCAATGTTTACCTTAAAATGATCTTGAACTTATTGTGAATACTTATATAGGTATATACATTACGGATGAACTAGCATTGTTTCAAAAGTTATGGAGCTTTTAAAAAAAGTCTAAAATGAAAATATTCTAATTTTTTTTTGGCTAGCGCCGAAATATTGAATTATTCTCTAATGTGTTTTATATCATTGGCAAAGTAATTTTATGTAGTTTTTTTCGTCTTCAAACCATTTTTGTGTATATCTTGCCGTTTTTTAAATAATTGCAAAAAAAAACAAAAATTTGATATAAAATATACTCGTCGAGTCCTTTGATTTGAGTATTCAAACGTCCATCTCCGATCAAAACTAAAAAAGTTCGAATCTTCGGGACACCCTATTATCTTTGCCCTACCAACTTCGGAGTATTTTGTGCCAAAAACTGTTACTATTCTACACATTCCTACCAAATTCCATGACGATCGGTTGAGCTGCTCGCATGTTATTTAGTGAACAGACGGACGGACGATCGGACAAATTCAAAAGGGTTTTTTGAAAAAATCCTAAAAAAATACCGGCGTACAGAGGGCTGCGCCCGCAATACGAGGGTTTTTTAGAATTTTAATGCATAGTGAATATTTTTTGTACATATATTTTATAAGCAATAAATAAGTATTGTGCACAACATTAATGAAATGCTTCCTGTAAATCTATTTTTGGATTGGTCTAAATAAACGCGTTCCAGAATGAAAGGCTAGCGCCTTTCATTCTGTTCCACCTTTACTTAGACCAATCCAAAAATAGATTTACTATTTACCCAGTTTGTATAAAAGTACTCCAAGGCAAATCTAAAGGCAACGATTTAAGATTTCTGATGGCCTTTGACCAAAAAGAAACTCAGGCAAACGTAAGGATGGCTTGGCTTTATATATGAACTGAATTATTAGCTGTAAATCTACTGTTACTGTTTTTTAATCAAGGAAAAGCAACCTTATATAAAATGATTCCATTGTCATAAGAGCCAACGCAAGCTTTCCTATGAGTATTGAACAAGTATACTTTTGCAGCTATTCAGGGACACCCTGTTAACTTGGTTCTACTAACTTCAAAAATTGTTGTGGCAAACACTATTACCATTCTATGCATGTTCATTGTTTCATCAAGGTAAAAGATATATGTACATTGAAGAAATTCTTAAGAGGCTTGCATTGTGAAAGGCCCTTACTAAATACTTATTTGGCTATATTTCCGGTTTGGATACAGTTATTCGAATGAAAATTCGAAGACATATTCTATATGTAATTTTCTAAAAACCCTTAGCAGCACTTTCATATTTGGAAACCTAAGAGGGGCTACACACGAACAAATTGAAATTTCTTAAATTTACTGTTATTTACTTTTCCTTTGCAAAAGTCAACAGTCTTAATATTTAACGTATATAAGGCCCTACCGACCAATCTTTGTGCAAAGTTTCATATCGATCCCTATAACGGTTTAGAAAAACGGAGCTCGAAAAGGAAGTTTAACTTTAAACGCCAAAAACTTTTTTACCGTTACTCGAAACTGGAAAATTTTAACTGATATGAGGTGTACTCGTTTAGATCTTTGATTTAAATATCCATACGTCAATCTCCGATAAAAACTAAAAAAGTCGACTTTTTTCAAACGTTCGGGACACCCTGTTGTCTTCTTCCTACCAACTTCTAAGGTATATGTGCCAAAGACTGTAACCATTCTACACATTCCTACCAAATTTCATGACAATCGGTTGAGCCGTTCGCGAGTTATTTAGTGAACAGACGGACAGACGGACAGACGGACAGACGGACGGACGGACGGACGGACAAAATCGATTTCATAAGGGTTTTTTGAAAAAAAATTTCTAAAAAAAAAAAATTTATACAAACTTTTAAATTGTTGTACCAAATGCGAGTGCATTCAAATTTGTGTGGTTTTCGTGGACATATATTTCATTGCTGCAAAATTCAATTTCAAATATCGCTATTAAACCCCTCATTAATGATGCTTAATTTTCATCATCATGTAAATTCTCTCTTCTCTTCATTACCGTAACTCCTAGTGGAGCATGGTGCGTTGATGACTACCGTGTGTTGTGTAGTCATCAACGTTACAAAGACAACTGAATTCGGAGTGTGATATGGTTGTCAGCGTCAGCCATACCACTTCCTAGTCGCATTAGTTTATTATTCTACGATAAGAATATTTCTTATCATCTTCTTCTGAATAATAAACTTGCGACGAGTCGTGCCGAGTTTGGAAACTCGTTTCTCTATGAGTGTAAATCATGTAAATTACACAGTAGAATTTTTGCTACTCGCATTGGTTTCGCATCATACAAGTGTTACCAACCATGATGAAATTAAATTAATGTCCTTTTTTGTCAAACACGTACACGATCTCACGACCGCAAGGGTAATATGTGCGAGATGTGGGGGAGGAATAATTATTTTGATCCTTGCCCCTTATCTATCTGACGATATGAGTTTGTTGATGTAGGGTTCTATATTTTTAATAAAAGCCTTAAGTCCCCACGAGCACTTATGTCTAATCAAAACAGATTTTCGTTACAAACCTCATAACGGTGCAAAAACCACGTTTAACTAAATACGTGAGGGAAAAACGATTAGTTAAACTCAACCGTATCATGAGTTCGAATCTCACCGTGGATCATGGTGTTTTTCGAACTCACGAGCTTGTGACGGACTATGATCTCACTCAGATCTTAAACGAGTTCCCATTTATGGGGATAAATAACACTGCTGAGCGTGATGCTGATCTCATTACCTCAACAAAAAGCAGATAAGATCTTGGAAATAGGATGTCACTAAACACATCCTGCGGCTTTAGTCCAATGCTGGATTGTCGCGCCTGGTATTTTATGTTCAGCTTGCTTGAACAATACAAGCTTCGTCACAAACGGGGATATAATACTTTTAGTTTGAATTAAATTTAACTTATCACCCTGCAGTTGAAAATTGATTTCATCAATTTTACCGAGTATGTCGATCAGTGGCGCAACCACGGGAGGGGCTAAGGGGGCTAAAGCCCCTCCCAGACCCAGAAATTGGGAAAGGAAAAATAAGGAAATTAAAAAATGTCATTTCGCGAAAATACAAAATTTGTGATGTGAAAGCTTTATATTTAAATTGTCTTCGACATTTTCACTAAAATTTGTATGCATTTTTTCGGATGAAAATCACCCAAATCAATTGTTTGTCTAAAATACAAATTCAAATTTGTATAACCTGTTGCTTTCAGCAGAAACAAATTCTTGGTTTGGTGTACGAGAAGAAGGACGCATAACTGTACGACATTTCTTCAAAATTATTTAACCCAAAACCCGTCAAATTGAAATGTCAACTCCCTAAATATTGATAGAAAACATATTCCTTCCTTCCTTCTTCCTTGCCTCGTTCTTTATACCGCTCCATGGCTTCGCGTTGCTCGACCCGCGGTGTAGGCACATCGCCCGTTTTGGCGATAATAGATAGAAAACATATTACAAATTGTAAAGCCAAATTTTATGAAAGGCGTCAATCGAGAATGATTATGAAACGGTTAAAAAAATTAGGAATAACTAAGAGGAAATGGTTTAAAAACCTCTGAGCCAGTAACCAATGAGTGTATTCACGTGCACTACGCTTAGTATATTTCGCCGAGAAAAATTGAGCGAATTCTGATTACATTACTCTCCATTAGAAGGCACTCAGTGTTTGCGGTACATAGCGCAGTGTCCTCTACTTAGTGCAAAATTTCTACGCTTCGCAACGAAGTAGCCATATATCGGAGTAGATTGCGGGAAAACAAATTTGAAAATTATGAAGAAATATATTGTTGAAATAATGTAACGCAGATTGTGCTCATCTACATAATTTTTTATAATTTTTGTCATAATAATGAATGGCGTTTCGTTTGACATTAGTGTTACATTGCATTCACACACCACCTTTGCCGCTCATTTGCAAATTTTAGTGCGCTCACTTGTGCGTGAATACACTCAATGTAATGCTGGAATAATTGAAAATTAAGTTTTCATATGAAAATAAAAGAAAGAACGTGCCGATTGCGAGTATGACATTGCACTAGCGTTTTCACGACGCTTAGCTACAAAAAAAAAATACTATCGAAAATAAGCGTGTCCAGGATGGCCTTAGCTTAGCCCCCTCCAGGACAAGATCCTGGTTGCGCCACTGATGTCGATCATGTAAGCTATATCTAGCTTAATACTTATTCAATTGAGTTTTAATTCACAATCGTCTCCTTCTAAAAATGTTTGCAGCTACAGAAGCTACATACAAATTCGTCATATACGACTTTTCAGAATACACCCCCGTTACAGAGATATTCCAGACCAAAAATTCTCGTTTTTCTAAGGATTGACCCCCGTAGCACTCTTAACGGTGTATACACATTGATGAGAAATTCGGTCCCTTTTTTCAGAACCATACATTTGCTACGAATTAGCCATACCCATATCTTATAGCCAGAGTTACCGTTATTTTCGTGAAAACTTTTTAAAAATTCTGTTTGACCTGCTGACACCGTTAGGAAAGCCCGAATCAAAGTCGAATTTTGAAATTTTATTCCTAAATTTTTGCTCAAATTTCCTGAGGTAATAGTATCTCTCGTAAAAATTAATTTGAAATGGAATACAAATGATTATAAATCGTCAACTTAAATTAAAGTTAGTAAATATTTTACTTAATCGAAATCTTTCTCTGACCCCCTAATCGGCTTCACGGACGCCTAAATTTCCTCACACCTCCCGCGGACCCCCATCATGGCTTCTAGGACTCCAAAAGGTCCGTAGGGACCACTTTGAGAATGCATGATTTATATGGTCGGAGATGTTGCCTTCAATGCGGTACAAACTTCATGACAATCTTATCTAATTCATGACAAAGTTAATGTACCCTTTTCGCTTAGAAAGCGGAGGGAATAAAAACGGCCACTATAGTTTTGTGTCATGTTATCATTAATTTACTAGTGTTTTCATTACTAAACTGAACATGAGTTTCACGTTTCAGCTTTTTGTAGTTTTCATTCTACCACCCGGCTTGTCCCGCTTCAAGCGGACGCTGGCCACATATGAGGTCCCTCATATTGAAAGGATCCCTCATGAACGTTTAGATTTTAGAATCAAAAAAATATTATCTCAATTAGTAAGGATGTATTTTAAAAGAAAGACTAACTTTGACTGGGACTCACTGTACATAAGATACACGAATGCATCGCAAGGTCGAAGCATAATTACGCAAACACTATTCTTTCTATGAAATAATTTCTTCGTGCAATATGAAGGAATTTCGAATAATTCAGTAAATTAAGGAATTTGCCGCAAGCCTATCTCTATTTTATTTCTATTAATTTATTATCCAAATCCAAATATTTTCATCTAGCAAACTACTCACCGCCATTTCCTCGAATAGCTGACTATCGGAAAACAACGTTCTGATTTGTTATTGAAAGCTGTCGTTATCGTTCGGAGGGGGATTGACCCACCTCATGTCAACAACTGACAACCAATCAAACATCAGGCCATATTGAAAGTTGGGCGGGACGAAATAGCGGACTAGTGGTCGGGAACTGTTCAATGGGAAACGAAAAGAACTTGTGCACTTGTACGACATGAGATTCTCAAGCATGATAACATGTTTTCCATCACTGTCGCTGGTGCGTCGTGGGAAGTCCAACCAGTGGGCGCAAGACAGTCTCGGTGTGTACACTCGTGTACAGTTCTTGTCGGCGACAAAGCGAAAAACAAAACTGTAGCTAGTAGCCGGCATTAGCGCTTTGATCGCATGAAAGATGTTATCCAACACGATTGTTTCTTGTCGCTTCTCGTTCGTCAGTTATGGATGGGGTTGTTTTATTGTTATTGAATGCACTTTACCGATGCATGCTGTATTATCCATTCAATAGGTTGTTATGTAAATTTTGCTTAGTAGGCAAGACAGGAGCTTATACATTTTAAGAAACAAAGGGCGCATGGAAACCGAACCATTAAACATCGTTTAAAATCGAGTTCATGCCGAACAGGTTTTTTGCACCTAAACATTAAGCATAAATGAGGTTTTTTAAAAACTCCCCTGCTAAAAATTTAATGGGAAAATACTCGTTTTTTTTTATCAGTAAAATTGGAAGAGTCGATTTCGACAACTTTCATCCACGTTTAATTTTATATCACCCGCTCTTTTCGATTCTTTCAGTTTTTAGTCCATTCCAATTATGAGAATAATTATAATAATTATCCTTTGAAGGCAAAGAAGAAATACGCAATACGCGATATTCACATACAAAGGAAGGAAACCAAATTAATATACAGTACATAATTCCAGTGGCGTGCAGTCCATAGATGCGGTGGATGCGCCATATCCCCTAAAATTTTGAATTCATAATATGTATAATACTTAATATTATACATTCTAAATGCATATGTACATTACATTGTACTAATATACGACTATGTATTTGCTCCATAGAAACATCGTTCAGTGTACTCAACTCACTTTTCCACTGGATGCGGAAAGAAACCTTCGCACAGCCGTGCATCCATTCGAGCCGAATTTCCGTTGAGGCGATATATGGTGCTTGTGTACTCTCCGTACCATTGGGGATGCGTAGACCAGTCCCCTACACGAAACGCATCCAAGTCAAATTCTCTGAGATGTGCAAGCATCATGAATGAGAGAAGATGAAAAGAAAATCTGGCGTGCTCATCTAACATGTTGGTATGGAGAACGAAAGAATAAAAAAGGAGAAAAATGATGAAGGGAATCGGTTGTGCTAGAATCGAGTGAACGCATCTGTAAGTGATTTCGTTATCATCAGTTTCTGTACGTTCAGGGTTCAGTGATAAATATTAGAATAGGACGTTTTACTGTGAAAATTAGGTTTGTATGTAGCAGTATTTGGTTAGACTTTGAGCTTATTTTATTTCGCAAATATAATATTTTCAGTATAAGATTTTGAATTAAAAATTCAACTTTTAGAATTAAAAAAAAAGGTTTAGCTATCTCAGAAAAAGACTGCGTTTAGAAAATATTGGTTTCAGAGAGAGGTTTAAATGTTTACTTTTTTAATGTAAATATGTACATTGAACTACACTTGTTACCTTAGTGATTTTCTAACATGAAATGTTTTTAGCTTATTCTTCCACCTTAGCTCCATTGTGTTAATTAATGGTTGAAAAATTAAAAACTTCTAGAATTGCTTACTTTAATCAGTTATAAATAAGTTACATATCCATCTTCATATGTAGAAACCAAAGTTAAAGTTACTTGACTATAAGGTGTTTATGTGCGAATTCCGGCAATACAACGGTCTAACATTAATTTAAGTTGACGATTTAAAATCTTACTTGACTATGTTTGTCAAATGTATTTCTTGTTTGGTATCGAAAGGGTGTCTTTTAAGAGTCATACAAATCTAAGTTGAAATCGATCAATATGGAAAATTGTCCTCCATATTTATGGAATTAAGATTCATTTAAAGATCTCTACGGCAATTATTTCTGTTTACGATTACTTATAAATAGTCGTTGGGACCAATTTTCTACCATGCTATACTTTTGCGATCTCAAAACGAATTATGATTATTATTATTCAAAAGAACAGCTACATAATACTGTTTTCTCTCTGGATTACCGTAACTCCTAGTGGAGCATGGTACGTTGATGACGTTACAAAGACAACTGAATTCGGAGTGTGATACGGTTGTCAGCCATACCACTTCCTAGTCGCATTGTTTGTTTATTATTCTACGATAAGAATATTATCTTCTTTTGAATAATAAACTTGCGATGAGTCGTGCTGAGTTTGGAAACTCGTTTCTCTATGAGTGTCTATTTCACAGAGTGGCGACCGAACGATCACGGCCACAGAGCACCAGAGCACGTTTCATTAGTGTAATGAAATTGGGTTACATCGCAAAAACAAGGAAGCTAGATAGCAGAGATTATTCGATCATTGAACGAATCTTCCAAGCAGTTTTTATCCTTTGCTATATAGTAAGATAAACTATTTTATTAAAACCATATGTTCGTTATAGCAATGTTTTATGTATGTACATTCATATACAAATAATACATATATGTCCAAATTGGTACAAAATGTTGTTCCTATGAAAATGTATCTGAAATTTCCTAGAGCTTTCAAATGAATCGCATGAGCCTGTGTGCGTGTGAATTTGAGATAACGTTTTCCAGTTCAAGAGAGTCAAGAGACTCTTTTTATAGTATCTTTTAAGAATCACTCATCGCTTGCCATTGCCTGCGACTTCCGTGGTGTGTGATGGATATCTCCGTACTCCGTGACGCATGACAAGTGGACCGAGTGGGTCCGAGGAAGAGAGCAACTTGCCGTTGCGGACAATATGTTATGTTATGAACACAGAAATGATTATGAAATTCATTCACTGCCACGTCCCGCCCGCGTCTTGTGTGGTGTGCGATGTATGGCACCGCGGCGCGGCGCGCGCAAGATAAGTGGACCATTTAACTCATTGCCGGACACAACGCCAAAATTTGACACGATTTGTATGTCAAATGCTCAAAATTGGACGTCTATAGACGTTCTGTCCGGGAAAGGGTTAAAATTCGTCTGTGGCACGTGCATCTATATTTTGAGGTTCAGATTATCTGAGCCGATGTCAAAATGAAAAGTCTCTATTGGAGACGATAATTAATATAAATGTAGGTGAGTTTTAGGGTCAAAGACATGGAGTTTCTGAAAAAATACCTTCTTTGTTAGTCCCTTCGGGCATTTTACTCACTCCATAACTTGTGACAGAATAAAGGAAGTTCAAATTTTGCACATATTATTTTTGGAAGAAGCTGTTCCTACATGTTGCGACCACTTTATTCAATACCTTTTCTAAATTTGCATTTATGCGATCCCGTCTAGACAGCTCTAGATTTTTAAATTTATAGTATACATAGTATTGTTTCTTGATATGCCGGCCGCAACAAGCATAGCAAGAATTAGCCAAAACGAAAGCCCGTATTTATAAACATACCTTACCTTAAAATAAATGCCATTTCCATTAGTTTTCATTGAAATAGTTTATTTTCTCGAGACAATGCATCCTTGACTTAAGGCGATTTCAAGGACACTTTGAAATTTTGCAATAGTCAACCTCACTTGAAGTCAATGTAGCTAGTTACCTACCTTGAGTTATTATTATATTACACTTGTATTAAAAGCTTAAGGTCTCCTTGAGTCAAGGGCGGTCCTAGCCTTACATTTTGAGGGGGGTCACCGCTATGGGCTTAAAGTTTTTTGATCGGACCAATACAAAGTCCTAACCTAAAAACTCAGATTGATCAATATTTAATTACTGATCAGGTTTTCAATCCTCCAGGTTAAAATTAATAGAAACATTAAATAGTAAATCAATTTTCTAATATGTCAAATTAAAACGAAAATTACAATACAAACTCTAATTTGGTCTTTGAACCCTTTGAAAACCTTGTAATCACAGCATCCACATCAACATCAATGTCCCTGTGAATGTTCAGGAGAAGGGGACCGACAAGGCGTTCTTCTCCCATGGATGCTCGGAGCTAACTTTTAACTCGACGCAGAGTTAAAAAGCTCCGTTCTCCAGTGGCAACACTTACTGGCAATGTCGCGAGAATCCGATGCAGGCAGTTGATGGCTGGGTACAATCATGGTCACATTCTTTAATTATTTGCATCAGACAAATGGGAACGGCTTGTTTTGGGGCAGATTGTGACAGTCGCTTCCACTTAGCTACCCACAATTGATATTATGCAACAACAAACCAAACTGGTACTCCCAAAAGTCCACTGTATCCCCACACAATTCTTCACATAAACATCAAACTTCGACAATAAATCTTCCACAATATGTGCAATGGCCTTGCCACTTAAGCGTCGCTCCTCACCTTCAACATCTTCGTCCCAAATAGAGGCATAAGCATCACAGAACATGATAAAATCCTCTCTGATGGTGCCATTATACTGCCAATTTTATGGAGTTCTCCAATAGTTAAACCTATACTATCGTCACCATAGCACGTATAGTTTTAGCTGTTTGAGAACTGCGAACTGTTTTCAGAAAATAATGACACTATTTTGGTTCGATGTGCAATGGTGAACAGTTCCATATTTAAATCTCTTTAATGTCTTAAAAAAAAAAATAAAATAAAAAAAGGAAAATGTAAAAGTTATGAATTTTTTACATCGGTTCCTTATTTTTTGCCCACTCTGTAGGGGGTCATGACCCCCTTGACCCCCCCTCTGGGACCGCCCTTGCCTTGAGTTTCGCCTTAAATCAAGGATGCATTGACTTCTAAATATAAATTATTTCAATGAAAAACTACTGAAAATGACATCTAATTTTTGAATTTTGGCATACTTGACTAAAGGTCGCCTTGAGTTAAGGGACATACATATGTCTATAAATACGGGCCTAAAAGTATAAATTTCGGTATCAAAACCAATTTTCCGATAGCTTTTTTTTTATTAGTTGTAAGTTAAGAAAATATACAGGGTGCCCGGAAACTGCCGCCTAAACGAACCGGATTGTGCTTCCTCTTGTGATTTCCAGCAAAAAAGTTGTACGGAACATACCCTCTTAGCTTAACCCTTTAGCTGCCACAGGCATTTGAAGATTTTTGAAAAAATCATTTTCTTTTACGACTAAAACGTCATTATCTCAAAAGCTAGACTAGGTAGCATAGCAAAATAAGATGATTATTAGGTACAGATGATTATTACCCAAAAAATGAAACTAACCGCACTAAAATCGGATAAGAGCTTTGGTTTTTACGGAACTTCAAAGTCAAATTTTTGTGATTTGACCCAATAACAAAATATATTTACATCTCAATTTTCTCCAACTTCTGCCAAGGTGAGGTGCTTGTACGATTCTTTTAAAAATTGGCGCATAGTCTAAAGATCATTTCTTTCTTACATCATTTTATTTTAACTTTGTTATTTCTAACAGTTTTAATGCCTTGCGGTCCATCTACACTAGCAGCCAAATGGCTGCGCGTCCAAAAACTGGCATCGCGTGCAGCCATTTGGCTGCTCCTTAGCAGCCACACTGTAGCAGCCAAATGGAGACAGGAAATGACATAACCAAAATTTCATTTTGGTGATTTTTTAAAATTTAATTATCAAAATCGGACTCTGCGCGTTTGAATTATTACATGGCCATTCAATAATTATTCAATTTCACACAAAAGATCGAACAAAAGTTGTAAAATTGTCACTTTGAAATTGACAAGCGGTTGGTTGAGTTGCCATATTGAATATCAAAACTGGACGCATAGCCAAATGGCGACTAGCTTGGATGGAATTACAACAGCCATTTGGCTGTACGTGTCGCCATTTGGCGACTAATCTAGATGGACCTTTAAGTGCAGAAAACTAGGGTTAATTTTAGCTCTATTTGAATTCAATTGAAACTGCCCCTAAAGATCTGCAATTTGGTAAAATTTATTCAAATTATATCAAAATCAATCCAAAATTGAAACTCATATATTCCTTACTCTCCAATAGAGACTTTTGCGTTTTCAGACTTCTGATACAAATTTCGTTAACAAACTTTCATACTAAAGTGGGCATTCTGATTTGTTTCAAACAATTTAATCAATATGATCTTATTATAGCCGAAGAAAAAAAAATATGGACGTCGAACGACAAAAATCTTACATTGATGGATTTTTGGGGATGGCCTCCTGATTATGGGGAGTCCCAACAGATTATAGGTTTGCAGCCTTGAAAAGGAGGGAGGCGTACTTGCGTTTTCAGAGGTTGGAGGTTTTTAAAAGAGTCTAAAATGAAAATATTCTAATTTATTTTTTAGTCTAGCGACAAATTTTTCACTAAAATCCTAATGTATTATATACAATTGCAAGGGTAATTTTATGTGTTTTTTTTTCGTTCTCAGACCATTTTTCTGTATATGTATTTTGTCGGTTTTAAAATGTTTGCTAAAAAGTAAAAAAATACTCCCCTATCCCCTTTTTCCAAGGTTGGAGCCCTCCAATCGTTGGGGAGTTTTTTTTCCATAATCAGGACGCCATCAGCATCACCAACCATCCTGCAAAAATCCAGCGATATACGATTTTTGCCGATCAAATATCGTATTTTTATTTGATCAATACTCAACTCATTCTCGTTCTCATATCCCTCTAATTGAATCGAGTACAGAACCAGACAGAACAACCTGCATACAAATTTTCAGTTGATGTTCTGTATAGAAATATTACTCTTTTCAAATGTGTATGGAAGTTGTGTTACCTTCTCCTGCACTAAATCCACTCACTCTACCGCATGCTACCACCACATTGCATTAACAGCGCGGCATGCAACTTACGAAATGCACTAATGAGGTCAATGAACGCATGGCTACCTGTTCCGCAACCTCAAGAAATGCATTGTGATCAAATCATCTTTCATCTTTTTTCAATACGCAGTTTTCGCAGGCGCAGATACTTTTGCGTAAGCCACCCCGACCCATGGCATGGGCATGGGACAGTGGAAGAAGATACACTCATGAAGTCGACAAATGCACGAGAACCTGCTCTGGCAGAGTATCTAAACTCTCTTCAACTTGAACTGTGTAGCAAAAGAGCAAATAGCTTTAATAGCCTGTATACGTGTATCTGTATTGTCGTATTTGTGACATTGGGTGCCGATCGGACTACATGGCCAAAAAAATGTGTACCCGATTTTGAGTGAGCTTTGGACATATATGTATTATTTGTATATGGTACATTTGTGTTACTCTCTTTCCGGCGCATCCCCATTGATAAATGTCACTGCACGCCACTGCATAATTCATAATTAAAAATTCAGTGGCGGAACAACTTCACTAGGGGCTCTCCCGCCAATTTCTTGACTGGGCCCCCGACACTGAGAGAAAAGCAGCGTGCAATCAATCGAAAACACGCTTACCTAAATCAACCTTTTTAAACATGTTTCACGTTACAGTGTTTCTACTAAAATTAAGAACATCGTACTTAAAATAACTTTGCCAAGAGTTATTTTGACTCTTTGCATTCTTATATTGACAATGGCGTTCTGGGATGTAAGGTTTTTTAAATTATTGAATGTATAAATCGTATTTTTTTATTTTAGAATGAATAAGCTCACACAGCCCAGCATTGACCTCTATATGTGTTGACGACATTTAATTTACCCCATTACGCTCCGAAAAGCATAATAAAAAGTGGGATTCGATCCAGGGACCCTATGATTTGAAGACGAAATCCTTCAAATTTAACGTTTGTTCCTTATTATTAAATTCAATACAGCAATCTATTCTGTTTTATTTCTGGGGGTACTTAAAGTAAGAACATTTTATCTTTAAATAAGGATATAACAGTTTTTGTACTCAAACTAAAGAGAAACAGCATTGTTTTAAGATTGTTTAGTGTTAAATGTGAACGTTCTATACTATTAAGAACAAACATTCTTAATTACAGAACGTGTATTTTGTCTCAGTGTATAAGATGTAGTTTTTCTGCGATTTTAGAAAAGTGTCTGTTACTATTCACTGAACTATGCTACAATTTTTGAATGAGCTATGACATCAGGTTCGTAGGCCCAGCCAGTTCTCCACGATACTAATGGGTCTCATTTCAGATGTTGGACATCGTAGCACAGCCTGAACCCCTAGCAAGACTCCATTCAAACTAAATGTCGCCACAGCACCACAGCCCTAAGATAAATATTTTAGTCTTCAGGAACATTTACACGTCGGAGTAATTAGTTTCAACTAAGTTCAAACGCAAACTAATTTGTTCATGACAGAGGACTGGAATTTAGTCCGGTATAAACACCCTATATTATAGAGAAGGTACTATCTTCAAAAATGTTTTTAGATAGTCTATTTCTTTTTGTCATATGCTACTTGCAAGGAAGAGCGTGGGTTCGATTACAAAATGACGTGCTTTCATTGTATACATTTACTATGGTATGGAAAATATACTGATTTCGAGCTATTTTCAAGTCAATTATGAAAAAAGGCCAAATTTTTCCTACACTATGAATGATTATAAAAATATAAGAAAACTTTTTCAACACTGGAAGAATTTTTTTTGGTGAAAATCTTAGGATCCAGATTGTCTGATGAACTTTCAAGAATGTTAGGACAACATGAAATGTTAATAGGCTTATCTAAGGGGTTATGGTGGAAGAGGGACAATAAATTTAGCATTTGTTTTCACTTCGAAAAGTGTATATCTCTTATTGTCTACAAAAAACATCTTCGTCGGAATATTGTTTTTTGTGCTGTTTATTATGGTTCGAGGAATCTTCCATGTGGCTTTTGGGCCCCTAAATCTCGTGGGCACCCCCGCCACGCGGACCCTGCGGGCCCTTATGCGCCGCCCTGCCCCAATTCTTAACCCTTTAGCTGCCACAGGCATTTGAAGGTTTTTTAAAAAAATCATATCCATTAACAAATTATTTTTCCATCGCAATTTACTTCAACTTCTGCCAAGGTAAGGTGTTTATACGATTCTTTTTAAAAATTGGCGCATAGTCTTACGATTATATATCTGTCTGACATCATTTTATTCTATCTCCATTATTTCAAACAGTTTTAATGCCTTAAGTGCAGAAAACTAGGGTTCATTTTGGCTCAATTTGGACATAATTTGAATAAATGTTACCAACTTGCTGAACTTTAGGGGCAGTTTGAATTGAATTGAATTCGAGCTAATGAACCTTAGTTTTCTACACTTAACTTATCAAAATTGTTAGAGATATTGGAGCTAGAATAACATGATATACGGAAGATTTGATTGCAAGACTATGCGCCAAATTTTAAAAGAATCGGACAAGCACCTCACCTTGACAGAAGCTAAAGAAATTATCATCATCATCAATGTGGCACGATAGCCCGACGTCGGGATTTGGCCGCCTGAATCGTTGACCTCCAATTGCCGCGGTTACGTGAGCTTGTCCTCCAGTTTCGGAAGCCCAGCAGCTGGTGGGGGTCTTCACCTACGGAGTTCTCCCAGCGAGCTCTCGGTCGTCCACGCAACCTCGCTTCGTTAATTCGTTGTGCGTTCATCACTTTCTTTGGCATGCGATTATCGTCCATCCGTTGTACATTCCCCGCCCATTGCAAACGTTGAAGCTTCACAATTTTCGATACTTCTAGCTCATCGTACAATTGAAACAACTCATGGTTGTACCGGATACGCCATTGATCTCGCTCACGAACGGCCCCGAAAATTCGCCGAAGGACATTTCTTTCGAATCGCTCTAACAAAATTTCGGAGGCTTGGGTGAGGGTCCATGTTTCGCAGAAATAACATAGCACGGGTTGGATTATCGCTTTGTACACGCGGAGCTTCGTGTTCCTATGCGCAAGTTTCGAATTAATTATAGGTAGGACCGAGAAATATGTCTTATTGGCTAGTTGTATCCGTCTCTTAATTTCGTCGGTTTCGTTGGCGTCCTTTGCTAAGTTACAACCCAGATAGTTGAAGTTGTCTACATACTCGATATTAAGGTCGCCCACTGTGATGCTTGAATTGCAGGCGTCCTTATTTTCGATTGCATCATGGCCTTTGTTTTGTTTTCGATGGTCCAACTTCCTTTGCGGCGTTATTGAGGTCATGCAGAAGGCTGGAGAAGGATGGAGAAACATCACCCAATCGTCGTCTGCGTACACTATTAATTGAGTCGACTTGATAATAGCGTTCCGCTGCTGTCCATATTCACGGCTCGAATTACATACTCCAAAGCAAGGTTGACGAGCTGCTTGAGTTCAGTACGAGTTTCAAATAGGTCAATGAGTCGTTTCTGCACTTGATACTCGCCAATGATTCTTTCTGCAGACGGATTGATTCTCTTTTCCAGAATTTTCGATAAAATCTTTTGTCGTACAAATGATATGTAATAATATGCCTCTGTTATTCTCAAACTTCAGCTTGTCACCCTTTTGTGAATTGGGCAGATTAAGCTTTTGCGTTAATCTTCGGGGATTACCTCGTAATTCCATATTTCAGCAGTAGCCTTTGGGCAGGCACGTTCCACCATGCTTCAGCAGTTCTGAAGCGACTGTATGACAAGACTCACCGCCTCTACTGTTGGGAGTAGAACGGGAGGGTCTGGTTCGGCTAACTGCTCAAGAGCTGGCTCCGTGGGGATGTTGATGGTGCATTGAGGAGCTCTTCAAAGTGCGAGGCCCATCGTTTGTTTACGCTTTCGAAGTCGCAGATGATGTTACCATCCTTGTCCTTACATAGGCTTGTCCTGGGTTGATGTCCTTTCTTAATATTATTTTTAAATTTGTACACTGAACCAAAAAAATCGACGAACTTACATTTAATATGAAGAATATTTCATCAAAATACGGTCAATGAAGCTGATATTTGGATTGAAGAATACCATAGTCATATTGAATAATTACGAAATTATTGTAAATTGATGAATAAATTGTCATTATGATGAAATGTGCTATTATTTTTTTGGAATATTAAAAATTAAGGCAAGACGCAATGCTTTATTCGAATTGAAACTAGTTTAATTTATTATTTATATTTATTGAAGACTCTCAATATTTATTAAACACTTTTTTATATACAATTAACCATATTAACATTGTGTTAGAAGCTGGATTCGAACTCGGTCCGCCTGCGTGGCAGTCCACTCACATTGCCACTCGGCCACGAAATTTTTTGTTTTTTTTTCTTTCTCACAAATTGTATCAAAAATGTTCTTTTTGGAATTGAGATTTCCATTAAAGTAAAGGCAAATATTACTCAAAAAATCTAAAAGATACAGAAAATGCGTTATACTATTAATTCATCAGTGTGAAGAAATTTCGTAAAAGAGAAGAATTGAAGAATTGATTTTGTCAATATGACTAAATTATTCACTGTGATAAAATGTAAGAATGATGCTATTGTTCCATTTGATTAAGTTTCATCCTTTTGACGAACCTGACAAATTGTGAATTTGTTATTTTGACAAACTTTTGTCAATCTTACAATTGGTTCCAATAATTTAGCGCAAACAAATTGTCAGTTTGTATAAAAGTGCGATTTCTTCAAATTGATAAAAAATTGTAAGCCAATGGTAATAAAACTGAAGAAAATTTAGTTAATTGGATAAAACGAAAAACAAAATTTTCATATTGAATAATATGTAATTTTTTTTCTAGAAACCTACCCGCACATATTCAATGCAACAATTTATTATTCAAATCAAATAAAAATTTTATTCAAAATTTTACGAAAAAAAAATCGTTCATGTGAAGAAATATTTGGTTCAGTGTACGCCTGTCTAATGTTCTTACTGGCTAATTTAGAGAAATTCGAGATGGAAAAGTATATTGTTTTTGGCTCAAATCCAGGGGCGGCGCATAAGTGCCCGCAGGGCCCGCGTGGCGGGGGGCCCACGATATTTAGGGGCCCAAAAGCCATATGAAAGATTTCCCGAACAATACAAACAGCACGAGTGCGAAAAACAACACTCCGACATATACATTTTTTTGTAGACAAGAAGACACTCTAAGTCAAAACAAATGCTAAATTTATTGTTCCTCTTTCACCAGGTCCCTATTGTCCGAAAATCTTTGAAAGTTCATGAGACAATCCGGATCCTCATTTTTGCTCCTGGCATGGCTATGCGCTATTAGCTGTAACTGTAGCCACAGTTTGAAATCATACCCACCCTTTTGGTGATAGTTTCTAAACTTTCGGTATAAATTCCAATCCATGTTGTCATGAACTGTCAAAAACGAACAAAATAGTTTGAAAGTGGTAGTAAACCTAGTTCAAACTAGTTAGTACGGCCTGTATATGTCGTTGAAGAATAAAATATTTTATCAGAGAAAAAGTTGTATCTCCTCCAGTGTTGATCCACGATGAAATGAAAGTCATATTTTCTTGTTTCGAACCAATATATTTCGGTCAAAAGACCATCTTCAGTGTTCTAATTTTACACTAGAGGAGATACAACATTTTTCTCTGATTGAGTAAAACGATCCTGGCAATACAACTATTCAAATCCAAAATATTTTATCTTGCAGGCGGTATAAACACGGTCATTAGGGCTGTGGTGCAGAGGCCACACTTGGGTTGAAAGGAGGGTTGCCAAGAGGATTTAAATTAAAACACACATAAACTTAAACGCTTTTTTCAATTGTCTCTCTCTTCATTACCGTAACTCCTAGTGGAGCATGGTGCGTTGATGACTACCGTGTGTAGTCATCAACGTTACAAAGACAACTGAATTCGGAGTGTGATATGATTGTCAGCCATACCACTTCCTAGTCGCACTGTTAGTTTATTATTCTACGATAAGAATATTTTTTATCATCTTCTTCTGAATAACAAACTTGCGACGAGTCGTGCCGAGTTTGGAAACTCGTTTCTCTATGAGTGTCTATTTCATAGAGTGGCGACCGAACGATCACGGCCACAGAGCACGACAATTTTTCAATTGTCTAGCAAGTTAAAAACTATGGCCGCCCACGCACGAAGCGTCCGAATCCATTTGGATTCTTCGTTGCGTCAAATTCATAAATTTTCTTCGATTTTGACGAAATGGAAATTAAAAAAAAAAAAAAATAATGCGGACTGACCGTGTGTGTGCGGCACTATTCTCAATATAAGAATACAAAGAGTCAAAGTATAGCTTTTTGCAAAGTTATTTTATGTGCGATAATTTTAGTACAAACAAGGTAACATCAAAATCAAGTTTCAAAAGAGTTGATTTAAGATCGATCCACACTTTTTAGTCATCACCGATTTCCCTCTGCTTTTTTCTCAGTGTAGGGGGCCCACTCAAGAAGTTGGCGGGAGGGCCCCGAGTGAAGTTGTTCCGCCACTGTCAAATCACGAAAATTTGATTTTGAAGCTTCGTAAAAACTAAACCTCTTCTCCGATTTTAGTGTGGTTAGTTTTATTTTTTTATTCTTAGAGGGGATTCACACTATGGACAGGATTTATTAAAAGCACTAAATTAATCGAATCGAAACCCGCCCACTAGATAAAATTTTATGACATTAAACTCAAAATGCATTGTAGAATGTACTTGCATTATTTAAATTGCAGTACAATATGGTACAACTGTCAACTGAATCTAGGATTTAGTAAATGTTGTCGATAGTCTGAATCGCCCCTTAGGTAAATTTGTTGGCTGTAATAAACATCTTATTTGGATATTTTTTGTATCAATAACTGACGATACTAAAAAGACAAAGTGACAGACGAAACAGACAGGATCTTATCTGATCTAAATACTTCTTTCAAATCACAAGTAGAATATGCAGAATAGGGAACATAAAAGGACTGAGTATGGGCTACGGTCTGAAAAGCGAAATCTAAGGTTTAAGTTGAGTTTGATGTAATCGAGAGTAAGAGTCAAAGCACGTGCAGATGTCAATTATCGTTAAATAGGTAAAAAACATTTTCGATTGCCTTTTCTTAGAATTCGGCTTTACTCAATGTCAATGAAAAAAGGATCAGTCAGGGAACATGCTAGGTGAAATCCGGCAACACCGCCTTGATTGTTGGTCTCCTCACTACCGGGAGCGATCGCTGATCAGTATGACGAGGGGAGTCGACTGGGTGATGTCCGTCTGTTGCAACGCGTTCTACTCGGCCAGTTTATCAAGCTGACATTTTCCATACATGCACACAGTTTGTATAGGTATTTGACCCCCATGGTGTCATGGGGCTGCCGTACAAACTCAACCCCCCAAATTGGGTTCTTCTGAGAAAAACTTTTTAATTTTGACAGAAAATTCAATCAAACAAACATATGGACAAATGGATGGAATCGGACGATGGGGTCATGGGGCTGCCGTACAAACCCAACCCCCAAATTAGGTTCTTCGAAGAAAAACGTTTTTATTTGTGCACCAATTTCAAACAAATTCTATACAAATGTGTTCCTATTAATGCCACAAAACATATGTAAGGATGGATGGAATTGGACTATGGGGTTATAGGGCTGCCATACAAACCCAACCCCCCAAATTAGGTTCTTCTACACTCAGAAAAAATCGTTATAAAATTAAAATAATAGCTCATAGCTCAAAAATTTACAAATATGATTTGGCTCCATATATGTTTACGTTTAATTCAAAAATATTTCAATCAATAGTAGAAATATTAAAGTCATTCTTGATTCTTGAAAAAGAAAATAAAATGAAAAAGTGGGGAAGACATGTGATTTATTTAGTGCGAGTGATGGAAAAAAGCAAAATCCGGCGTGAATTTAAAGCGGCAATTTACACGGAAAACACGTAGATTTATGGGAATATCTGGAATCCATGGATTTTCCTTCTGTCTAATGAGCTTATCCACAGGCCGAATTGGAGTTTGACGGAATGAATTTATAAATTTATAAAATCCTTCGATTCGCCATGTGTGTGCGGCTTAGATAACTCTTTTGTTTTTCCTGTTTGTTGTGCGGGAGTGAAAACGAACATTCCAGCTGACGAAGTTGTAATATACAATATAAACATTTTTTTTTAAACACAAACTATGAAAAATGTAGTTACATCACTATTCTTGCCGTAATCAATACTGTTTTATATTTCCTTGTGAACCCCCGGTATTTTCCACAAGGAGCCGCCACTGGTTTGCGCTTACCGTGTGGCCCGGTTTCATTGAAGCTCAGTGTATATCTAAAAGTTTGTACCAGAGCGTGCCTTACAAGTACGAAAAATCGGGCTTCAGGGCTGTATACGTTACTTGATATATTCGCAAATAGCCTTAGAACTGGTATCACTGACCTTCAAATCCAATTTATGATTAGGTTTTAAGCTGTACTATACTATATGCACTTACTGAAATCCAAGGTTTATACATCCGATACCAACTGTATGGCTGTGGTTCTCCCTTTTGTAATAATTGTCGCATTTAGTTAAAGCCCACGATCCATGGTCATACAATTATAGATAATATCATTTACAACGAGACCGAGGCTAATTTCGGGCGCGGCCGAAATCTGGATAATCTTCGTTCCCCTCGGGCTAAAAGTTTTTTCGGGCGTCCTTACGATTTGTATTTAATCCCCCGCCCCCATTCTTTTCCTTCTGTTTTCACAAAAGTTCCGTCGTGTGTGGGGTTTGGTTGGAATAAGTGGACAAATAAAAATATTTACTCAGAAAAATTGATTGGGGGATGCGGGAGCATGGCCCCATAGTACGGTTCTATTTGTTTTTAGCTTTTTAGTTGCTATGATAATGACACGTTAATTCACGGTTTTGTGAAATTGGCGTAAAAAATGTTTCTTAGAAGAACCAAAATGGGGGTTGGGTTTGTATGGCAGCCACATGACCCCATGGTCTGATTTGATCCATTCCTACATTATGTTTTGTTTTTGTGTCATCAATAGAAATACATTTGTGTGAAATTTGGTTGAAGTTGGTGCACAAATAAAAAAGTTTTTCTTAGAAGAACCTAATTTGGGGGGTTGGGTTTGTATGGCAGCCCCATGACTCCATTGTCTGATTTGATCCATTCTTACATATGTTTTGTGTCATCAATAGAAATAAATTTGAGTGAAATTTGGTTGAAATTGGTGCAAAAGTAAAAAAGTTTTTCTTAGAAGAACCTAATTTGGATTTGGGGGGTTAGGTTTGTATGGCAGCCCCATGACCCATTGTCCGATTTTATCGATTCAAACATACAAACTGCCTGCAGCAAAAATAATTATTTGTGCAAAATTTCAGCTTCATAGCTTTAAAATTGGCCGAGTAAAACGCGTCGCAACAGACAGACAGACGGACAGAAGGACATCGCCCAATCGACTCCCCAAGTCATGCTGATCATATATGTATATATGGTCGGAGATGCTTCCTTCAATGCGTTACAAAATTCATGACAAAGTTAATATACCCTTTCACTCTATGAGCGAATGGTATAAAAACAATAAAAGACAATACATACAATTAAATCTCTGAAACGAACAAAAAATCTGCAAACCAAGTTGTTGGTAGCCCTGATATAATTAGGTACATCATTCGCGTGCCTTTCAATTCACCACTATTCATTCTGTAATATTTCTTTTTACATCGTGCTTACGAAATGCCGGTCTCGGTACCTGCCCAAAGGCCACGGAATTTTAAATTGAAAGTGCGCTCTCGTTAAATTGACAATTTGGATGGCGGCAATAAATTTATTGTCAATGGGTCTTTCCATCATGACGTCAGTTAGTTGCACCATTGCACCGTGGAGTGAATGAGTGGTTTTTGCTGACTACTAACTTCCGACCGACGATTTTAGTTGTCGCAGGTTCTTATTCGTCCAGAGGACGACACGACGGACGCCTTAGCAAAAGGAATCGTCAGAAAAACGATGCGACGAAATGTCGCTCAGGAGTCATTTCAGTTCTTTGTCGGTGTCGGTAATAATGGTGGGTCGCTATGGTTAGGGGGTTCCGTGATATAAACTTACTTCATATCATGCAAGCATTGTCAATGGCTTTCGCCATTTTGTTTTGCTTGTTGGCGATTGGGACATTGAACTGTTTTGCATACAACAATAGTAACAATGTGATTTCTCTTGAGTTGGTTTCGTATACTATGTTAACAGATAATGATGCTCTTTTCTGTTAGTGTTTATTTCTTTTTAATAATAAGCTCAATTGAAGATTGTATATTCCAATTGTTTGGTATAACATAAAAATAATCCAAATATTTTCCCTGCTCGTTATCTATAATTTTTAGCATATACATAGGTGGATATCATCGGGATAGGAAAACCATGGGGATAATACTATAGTTTGTGAATGATGCGAACATTCATTGTTCCTCAAAATGTGTAAGTACGTTGTATGTAATTATAAATAATTTCGTTGACTATGTTCTTGATCACGTAAGATTATTCACTTGAGACTTGAGAGAAAATACATCCATCAACACTCTATAAATAAAACAAGACAAGAATAAGCTTCCGTGCAGTGGTTATCTAAAAACAAAATATTATCATTCTTCAAATAGGCTAACATTTCATAGCTCAACATAAAAAAAAAATAAAAAAAAAATATTTCATTGCAACCTGCCTAGTTTGGCTAAGAAATACATTTATCTCTCTGATTTTGATAAAAATTACCTATAGAGAACCAGGAGGAATACAAAAACAAACGAGACTGAGGCTAATTTCGGGTGCGCCCCGAGGTTTTTTATTATTATTATTTATTAATTATACATTATAATATTGTTCTTACAAAATTCATTTCAATCATTTCAGCTATAGCTGGTGTAAGGAGCATATGTTTATACCCGTCACTATGTGAAAGGGTATATGTATTAACATTGTCATGAAGTTTGCAACGCACAGAAGGAAGCACCTCCGACTATATAAAGTATATATATTATTGATCAGTGTGAATAGAGAAATCGATTGAACGATGTCCGTCTGTCCGTCTGTCTGTATATGTCTGTCCACCTGTTTCAATACAAACTAGTCCCTCAGCTTTGAAGCTATCGAACTGAAATGTTGTATACAAGTTTCTTTTTAGTGTACGCTGTATATAAGTCGGAACGAATGGAATCGGGGCATGGTGTCATGGGCCTGCCATAGAAACCCAAAATACAAAATTAGAATCTTCTAAGAAAAACTTTTTTCTTTATAACCAAACTTCATCCAAGTGTGTTCCTAGCAAAGCCTCAAAACATATCCAGGAACGGATGGAATCGAAACACTAAGTCATAGGGCAGTCATACAAATCTCCAAAAATTAGGTTCTTCTACGAAATTTTATTTTCTTTTTAGCAATCTTAACCGGTAGTCTGGCTGGTCTAGCGGTTAGTGCGCGCACCTTCGGTGCACAGGATCATGAGTTCGAATCTCACCCAGAGTTGCCGTTTTCAGATTTCTAAGTGTAACATTTATTTTATAAAATTGTAACATTTTGAGGTTGAGTGTAACAAATTTTAAGATATTGGTGTTAATGAACATATTGCTCATACAAATAGTGGATTTGGCTGACTTTTTTCGAAAATGTTACCCATTCTGTTCCATAAATTTCGTATATTATGGCGAATCCATGGATTTAACGAAAATTTCACGTAAGAGTTGGACCCAGTATTTATTATAAAACATTTCAGCATTTCAGGGCACAATACAACTTTAAATAAGGAAATAGGAATCTCGCAATTAATCTTGGAAATCATATTACTACAGGTCCCCTGAAATGATGAAACGCCGATATGTCAAAATTTCCACAAAATTTCGCAATTAATATTGACACTGCTCTGCACAGAAGCTTACTCTCCGAATGATTGAAGGGGCATCCCAGTTCTTAATGTTGTCTCAAAATGAGATACTCCCTCTAGTACCTCAGACAATGCTTGAGCTTTTAAAGTGAGTGCGAAAGGCACAGGACCCGTAAGTAAAGATGTCGTACGTTCCTGACAAGTTTGCTCATCTGCTCTTTCCTGTTCATGAAAATACTATCAAACCAGTCGCAAATCAATTTGAATCGAACTATCCCCTTCCCTCTCAAATGTTTTTTGGATTTAAAATGAAACTTGGTGCCTATATGAAGCTTGCATTCCAAATTTTGTAATGTTTCGTTTAAATCTGCGTCAAGCTAGAACTCAATTCTTTTATAGAACTAACTCGACGGCCTGGCGCAATTTAGGTGGTACAATTGAATGATGAACGCATTGAATGAAAACGATTTCACTATGGGCTTTATATTTTTCTGCACAAAAGTACTTTGAACAATCGCTAGCTTCCTAGAACAGAGAGTAGGATTTTTAAATACATAATTTAAGTTTGCATAAGCTATCGAATTCTTGACGAGTTTTAATACATTTCCTAGATTTTAGCTCAACAACTCAAAATTTTAATCTTGTAGAAACATTTAAATTTTTTATTTTATCCGATCTGGCCGCGGGCCTCACAAAACTGCGATGTGGGTCACATGTGGCCCGCGGGCCACAAGTTTGACATATCTGATTGGTGCTCATGAAAAATCACAAAAATAGAAAATTTGTTTTTCAAAATACTTCTTCATGTTACTAATTATAGTAGAAAAATATTAAAATATATAATAGAGTTCTCCATTCTTGCCCGATTGTAACAAAATTGGTCGGGGTGTAACATTGTAACAAGAAATTGGAAATTGTAACAAAATGTTACAATTGTAACACGAGTGGTAACGCTGATCTCACCGTGTTCCATGGTGTTTTTCGAACTCACGAGCTTGTGACGGACTATGATCTCACTCAGATGTTAAACGAGTACCCATTTATGGGGATAAATAACACTGCTGAGCGTGATGCTGATCTCATTACCTCAACAAAAGCAGATAAGATCTTGGAAATAGGATGTCACTAACACATCCTGCGGCCTTAGTCCAATGCTGAATTGTCGCGCCTGTTATTTATTTTTAATCTTAACCAAACTTCATCCAAGTGTGTTCCTCGTAAATCCTCAAAACATACCCAGGAACGGATGAAATCGGAACACTACGTCATAGGGCTGTGATACAACCAACCCCCCGAAAATAAGATTCTTGTAAGAAAAACTGTTTGTCTTTCAAACCAATCCTAACCAAACTTCACCCAAATGTGTTCCTAGTAAAGCCTCAAAATATATCCAGGAGCAGATGGAATCGGAACACGTCATAGGGCTGTGGTAGAAATTATTAACACAAAAGAACCTTAAGTTTCATTCAAGTGTGACGGGTATTTAAATTTCGGCCACGCCCGAAATTAGCCTCGGTCTCGATTTCATTATTATTGGCAAAGTTTTGAAATTACATTTTAATATTAGACGTTTCCCTATAGACTAACTTACTAACTAACAATATGAATGATAACAATTTTAAATCAAAGAATTAATAAAACGAGAATTTAGACTCTAGATCTTCTACACTCAGTGGCGGATTTACCAGGCTCAGTAGGCTTCAGCCTTGAGCGGCAGATTTCAAGGGCGGCAAATTTCGGGATAATATTTTTTTAGGTTGTTCACTATAGAAGACTGTAGGATGTAGCGCTTATCATCATAATAAGGGAACAGGCGAAGTGTATTTCTACCCTCAGTGAGATATAAACATGAAGAAACATTTGTCGCCATTGTCCAACACGGCGTCTTGCATTGGCTCCTTGTGGGTTCCAATCTAGGACCTGCTTTGTAATATTTTTCGGCCCTCTTCGAAGAGTATGACCTATCCATTGCCACTTTCGTCTTTTGACAGAAGTGCCTATTCAATCCAAGCCTGTGATAATAAGGAGATCATCATTCGAAATAATCTCCGGCCAGTAGATTGGCAGGGCGGGCGCGCCATAAACACTGGTTTACGAAAGTTTTCAGCTTAGTTGTGATAAATATTGGAGAATGCTCAGGACCCAAGAAGTGGATATCTCGAAGATCACACATATTTAAGTACAAAGTGTAAGTTGAAAATAATTGGAGGTAAATAAAGCATAATTCTTCCCGAATATTCATTATCGACAAAAAATAGGGGCGGCTATATTAGTCTAGTACAGATAGCTCAAAACCCAAACATCCAAAAGAAAAAGGAATTTTTGATGCCAAATTGTTGAATACACTGCCTATACGCAGTAAAAAGTTACAAAAATTTGCGCCATGGGTTAAGGGGGGAGGGGGTAGCAAAGGGGTGAAAATTCAGTTTCTTGAAAATATCTGGAAAACTAAGAGTCTGACCTTAAAATGTCCTAACGACGAAACAAACTACATAAAATTACCTTTGTAATGATATATAACAGTCTAGAGATTTTCTCAGAAAATTATACCTTAGACCCAAAAGTATTATAGTGAATTTACATTTTTTTACTTTTACATTTCGCACTGTAACTCTTGATGGAATATACCTACCGTCATAAGATCTTGTCCATATATTGATAACAAAATGTATTTGATTTGTACCAAAAATAGGAGTGCTCCGATCATTAACGCCCCCCTCACTCCTCCTAAAATTTTTCAAAAAGGCATGCCTGTAGCTTCTTTGTAAATTGAGCCAGGCTGATCAAATTTGGTGGGATGCCTATTCTAAGCTCCATTATCCTCCCCACCAAAAATTAATACCATCGGATCAAAACTAAGGGTACCCCCCATACAAAGTGAACGAAAATTCTAAGAAATTTCACGTTTTTTCACTTCTAAATTCTATGTAAAATACAAGAAAAAAAATTTATCTCTTGGAACGTCATTATAACAGTTAATTGTAGTCTTGTGAATGTATATTCAAAAGGTTGTACCAAGGCGTACGCTACAAGTATCAAAAAATTGGGTTTGAAGGTCAGTGATACCAGTTCTAAGACTATTTGCGAATATTTCGAGTAACGTGTACTAGCAACCTTCAAACTCGATTTTTCGTACTTCTATGGCACGCTCTTTTACAAACTTTCGGATATACATTCAGAAGACTACAATTAACTGTTATAAGGACGTTCTAAGAGATAAATTTTTTTTTTCTATTTTAGGTAGAATTTAGAAGTGAAAAAATGTAAAATTTGTTAGAAATTTGGGTCACTTTGTATGGGGGGTACCCTTAGTTTTGATCGGATGCTAATAATTTTTAGTAAGGAGCATAATGGGGCTTAGACTAGGCGCCCCATCAAATTTGATCTGCCTAGCTTAATTTGAAATTGAGCTACAGGCATGCCTTTTTGAAAAATGCTAGGAGGAGTGAGGGGGGCGTCAATGGGCGGAGCACTTCAATTTTTGGTACAAATCAAACAAGTTTTGTTAACAATATATGGACAAGATCTTATGATCCTAAATCTATTTTATCAAGAGTTACAATGCAAAATGTAAAACTAAAAAAATGTAAATTCACTATAATACTTTTGGGTCTAGAGTATAATTTTCTGAGAAAATCTCTAGACTGTTATATATCATTGCAAAGGTAATTTTATGTAGTTTGTTTCGTCCTCAGGACATTTTAAGGTCAGACTCATAGTTTTCCAGATATTTGCAAGAAACTGAATTTTCACCCCTTTGCCACCCCCTCCCCCCTTAACCCAGGGCGCAAATTAGTGTAACTTTTTACTGCGTATATTAGGCAGTGTATTCAACAATTTGGCATCAAAAATTTCTTTTCTTTTTGGATGTTTAGGTTTGGGGCTATTTTGAACCAATTGTACTGGACTATATGTGAATAGCCTACTGGCGGCCAAAGGGTAAATCCGCCACTGTCTACACTTAATGAATGAAGCCATACTTTTAATTTAATTTTAAATTCAGCTATTGTAAGAGATCTTTTAATATACTTGTAAGATGGTATTTTTTTATAAGCTCTGGGACCAATATAAGCTATGTATTTTTGTGATTGGGTTTTTCGACAGAATTGAATGGGACTATTTTATCGGGTAAATCGGGTATTTGTTACAGGTACAATGGACGATGTTTCAAAATTTATAAAAGATTTCGTTATTGCTTTATTAAGAAAAATATATTTTAATTCAAAGATCTTTGCGATTTTTGAGGTATATACAGTCGACTCTCGATAATTTGAAATTCAAGGAACAACTATTTTTTTTTCAATTATTTTTAATTATCGAAAGTTTTCTAGAAATGTTTTGAGAACAGTATAGCGAACTACGATCTTAATATACCAGAGTAAAGAATAATATATATATATATTTAGGCAATCCTCTAGATGAGGAAATTCACCTAAAAAGGAATAAGAACAAATTGATCTCGAATAGTTTTGGCAAATAAGAGAGCTGTTATAGTGTGCCATGAAATGCAGAGCAACGGAAAACCGCATAGTCTATAAAGGTGAAGATAAGAAGAGTGATGAACTCACCTGGACGAACAATTTTCCTTCCTGTGCCCGCCACAACTCCAACGTATTTTTTTTATACCCTTCACTCGTAGAATAAGGGTATATTAACTTTGTCATGAAGTTTGTAACGCATTGAAGGAAGCATCTCCGACCATATAAAATAAGTATATATATGATCAGCATGACGAGCTGAGTCGATTGGGCGATGTCCGTCTGTCTGTCTGTCCGTCTGTCCGTCTGTTGCTACGCGTTTTACTCGGCCAGTTTAAAAGCTATCGAGCTGAAATTTTGCACACATGCTTCTTTTTATTGCAGGCAGTTTGTATGTTTGAATCGCTAAAATCGGACCGTGGGGTCATGGGGCTGCCATACAAAGCTAACCCCCCAATTTGGTTTTTCTAAGAAAAACTTTTTCATGCGTGCCCCAATTTCAACCAAATTTCACACAAATGAGTTTCTATTGATAACACAAAACATATGTAAGAACAGATCAAATCGCACTAAGGGGTCATGGGGCTGCCATACAAACCTAACCCCCCAAATTAGGTTCTTCTAAGAAAAACTTTTTCATTTGTGCATCAATTTCAACCAAATTTCACACAAATGTGTTTCTATTGATGCCACAAAACATATGTACGAATGAATGCAATCGGACTATGGGGTCATGGGGCTACCATACAAACCCAACCCCCCTATTTTGGATCTCTAAGAAACATTTTTTCTACACCAATTTCAAGAAAAAACTTAATGCGTCTTTGTCATAAAAAAAAAATAAAAACGAATGGAATCGTACTATAGGGCCATTCTCCCGCATCCCCCCAATAAAGTTTTCTGAGTAAATATTTTTATTTTATCACTTATTCCAACCAAACCTCACACAAATATTGTTTTGTCGACGCGACAGAATTTATCGATATCAAATATTATGCGAAAGCAGAAGGACAAGAATGGGGAAGGATTGAACACAAGTCATAGGTACCGCCCCAAGAAACTTTTAGCCCGAGGCGAGTGAAGGGTATTCAAATTTCGGCCGCGCCCGAAATTAGCCTCGGTCTCGTTTTATTTTTCAATATGTTTTTGAGAGTGTGGAGTGTGATATAGTGTTCCATGAAATGCAGAGCAACGGAAAACCGCATAGTCTATAAAGGTGAAGATAAGAAGAGTGATGAACTCACCTGGACGAACAATTTTCCTTCCTGTGCCCGCCACAACTCCAACGTATTTTTTTTTTATTTTTCAATATGTTTTTGAGAGTGTGGAGGGCAGGATTCCAAATTTTGCCGCCATCTGCTTCTTTGAAGCTCCTGCTTTAACCGCTTGAATAAGCTTTTTTTTAACAGGAGCACTTATTGACATGCGGACCCATATTCGCTTATTTGAACTCACTCTTCAAGTAGCTCACCGGAAACTAAATTAAAATCATTCAATATATTTGATTTCCGGGAAGAAACGTTATTTTCAGTGCCCACATCATGAACCGGTAAAAATGTTAGTGCTCTCTCTCTGAATTCAGACTTGAAAAATTTCTAAATTTCAATTTATAGAGCGGCAAACAAAATTTACTTCAATTTATAGAACGTTGAATGTAATTTGAATTCAATTTACCGAGCATTGGAGTAACTTATTTTAAATTATAAGGCAATGAAAAATCATTGCCGCTTTTAATTTATCGAGAGTACATAAATACATATAATGGAATTTTCTACATTTTTTAAATTTAACGAGATTTCTGGATGACAGCTTCAAATTATCGAGCAATTCAATTTATCGAATTTGTAATTATCGCGAGTCGACTGTAGGTGGATTGTAGGATACAGTCAAGGTATACCGAGAATTAGTTTCAAGATTGTTTTTTGTGTTACTCTAATGCAGTTTAGATGAAGCTATGAAGCTGAAATTGATTGGAATTTATGCAAGAAAAAAATCTTAGGGGAAGTTAATTTAGGGGTTGGGTGGTTGATTCCATTCATCTTTACATTAATGTTTTGTTATGGAAAAACATTTATATGAAATCTGATTGAAATTGGTGTAGGTACAAATAAAAAAGTTTTTGGGACCTTTCCGATCAAATTTTTATACCCTTCGCTCATAGAGTGAAAGGGTATATTGACTTTGTCAAGAAAATTGTAACGCATTGAAGGAAGCATCTCCGACCATATAAAAAGTATACATATATGATCAGCATGACTTGGGGAGTCGATTGGGCGATGCCAGTCTGTCCATCTGTTGCGACGCGTTTTTCTCGGTCAATTTAAAAGCTATGAAGCTGAAATTTTGCACAAATGCTTCTTTTTCTGCAGGTAAAATCGGACAATGGGGTCATGGGACTGCAATACAAACCCAACTCCCCACAACTTCTTCTAAGAAAAACTTTTTTATTTGTATACCAATTTCAACCAAATTTCACACAAATGAGCTTCTATTGATAATACAAAACATATATAAGAATGGATCAAATCGGACCATGGGGTCATGGGGCTGCCATACAAACCCAATTCCCCATTTGGGTTCTTCTACGAAACATTTTTTACACCAATATCAAAGAACCTTAAATTAATATGTCTTTACCAAAGCTACTAAAAAGGTCAAAACAATTGGAATCGTACTATGGGGCCATGTGCCCGCATCCCCCAATAAATTTTTTTGAGTAAATATTTTTATTTGCCCACTTATTCCATCCAAACCCCACACAAATATTGTTTTGTCGACGCAACGGAAATTTCGTGAAGAAAAAAGGAAAATAATGGGGGGGGGGTGATTAAATACAAGTCGTAGGTACGCCCGAAAAAAACTTTTAGCCCGAGGGGTGCGAAGGGTATCCAATTAGGCCGCGCCCGAAATTAGCCTTGGTCTCGTTTTTTAGCAAAATGAGTTTCATATTTCTGGGAGCCCACTGATTCAAAAATAACGAAAATTAGCTTGACTCTATTCTTTCTATTTGGAGGCCTGAATTGGGATATTTTGACTGGACTATTGCCCTTTAGTTTCAGTGGCATTTTCTTATCGCTGAGAACTACAGGGTTTTCTAGCCACTTCATCCACCCAACCATTGTGCGATGTTTGATATCATCATCGCATGTAGCTCCGTTAGAAATTCGTACACCATTTTCACAAGTGGAAAACCTTTGGGCCACAGGGAGTTTGGAGTGGCGTTCATTGTAAACAATCAACTTAAACCACATGTTATCGACTTCAAACCCATAAACGAGCGGCTGTGTGCGATTCGCATTAAAACCCGGTTCTTCAATCTCTGGCTCATAAACGCGCATGCCCCCACCGAAGTCAGTGAAGACGCGGTTAAAGACGAGTTCTATCACCGCCTAGAAAATCTCTTCGATTCACTTCAATCAAATGATGTCAAATTGCTGCTAGGGGATTTTAACTCCAAAGTCGGAAACGAAAGTTGGCATAGGGGGATTACTGGAGGGTACAACCTCCATGAAGACTGTAACGACAATGGCCAACGACTAATAGACTTCGCGACCAGCAGAAATATGGTCATTAGCTCTTCCTGTTTTCCGCATCGTCGCATTCACAGGCAGACCTGGAGATCTCCAGATCAACATACCGTCAACCAAATTGACCACGTCCTTGTCTGCAAGAGATAGGCATCGAGAATAATGGATGTTCGGTCCTATCGTGGAGCAAATATTGACTCTGACCACTATATGGTGAAGGCGACTTATAGGTGCAGAATTTCTTCGGTGCATCATTCGAGGTTCAACCCGGCAAACATTTTTGCGGTTGACAAATTGCTGGATGATGCCACGGTGGTCACTTATACGACTGCCCTTGAGGAGAAGCTGACGCCCTTGCTAAATAACATCAGCAACAAAGGCGCCCTTGAGATCTGGGATACACTCAAAGACACCATCAAAGGGGTCGCAGAGGAGGTTGTGGGATACAAAGCCCGGCGAGCCCGAAATGATTGGTTTGATGAAGAATGTCAAAATGCGGTAGATGCTAAAAACGAGGCATATCGCCAATGGACTGAACGCGCAACTAGAGCAAAAAAAAAAAACAAAATATGACAAGCTTCGACGATTTTCGAATAGGAAACGTAAGCATCTTGACGAGCAGTTGATGCAAATGAACCAAAGACTAGTTAGTAGGAACAGTAGACAAGCGTACAAGCTGATTAATTCAATTAAAAGTGGATACCAACCCAGGACCAGCCTCTGTAAGGATAAAGAAGGCAATATCATTAGCGACACCGATAGCGTTGATAAACGCAGGGCCTCACATTTTGAAGAGCTCCTCAATGTTCAGTAGAAGAAGTTGATCTCGCCATGCAAGCACTAAAACATAATAAAGCCCCGGGCGCTGACGAGATTGCAGCTGAACTGCTGAAGCATGCTGCATTAACGCCAGTTAATTCAAGCATCACAGTGGGGGACCTCAATATAGAATATGTAGACAACTTCACTTACCTGGGTTGCAATTTGTCAAAAGATGCCAACGAAACAGATGAGATAAAGCGACGGATACAACTAGCTAATAAGTGTTACTTTGCGGTCCTCCAAATTATGAATTCGAAGCTGGTGCACAGGAACACGAAGCTCCATGTGTATAAAACCATCATTCGACCTGTGCTATGCTATGGCTGCGAGGCATGGACCCTAACCCAAAACTCTGAACACCTGTTGGACACATTCGAGCGAAAGGTTCTCCGAAGAATCTTCGGGGCCGTTCGTGAACGAGGTGAATGGCGCATCCGGTACAACCTTGAGTTGTATCAGCTGTATGATGAGCTACAGGTGTCGAAGATCGTGAAATTGCAGCGATTGCAATGGGCGGGACATGCACAAAGGATGAACGACGATCGCATGCCTAAAAAGTTGATGAACGCGCAACGAGTGGACGGAGCCAGATTGCGTGGACGACCGAGAGCCCGATGGGAGCATTCTGTATGTGAGGACGCCCACCAGATGCTATGCTTTCGAAATTGGAGGACAAGGTCGCGTGACCGCGACAATTGGAGGTTTTCAATCCAGGCGGCCAAGGCCCGACGTCGGGCTATCGTGCCATAAAGAAGAAGAAGAAGATGTAGCTCCGTTGTTTACACTGAAAAAATTATCTTTCCTATTATCCACGAATCGCATTCGTTGACTTATTTTCATTGCCATAACGTAATTATTCGTTATGATAAGGTAGACGTTCATAAAGGTTTACGCCACATTTCGTCACATTAAAGAAATCTGATTCGTTTATATTTTTTTTCGTCAATATTACATTTACATGAAGAAAATATTCGTTTATTAGGTTAATAAAAACTTCTTTCATAAAATTAATGATTATTTTCCTTGTTGTAAATTTAATGTAAAATTTCGTTAAAATTAAGGAACATGTTGAAGAATTTTTACGTTACATTCAGGAAGTTTTTCTGGTTCAACGATACGTATATTTTTTATGATATCGATATTGACGAATTGTTCATAACATTAATGAAAGCTTTTCTTAACTCTGACAAATACTTTATGTGGATCTTAGAAACCTTCAGCACGTGTAGTTTGGTTGGTGTAGTAGGTAGGGTGCAGGTCTTCAAATCAGGATCGAATCCCACTGTAGTCAGTTAATTTATGATGCTTTTCAAAGCGTATTGACGCAAATGAAACGTCCCTTACACTTGTAGAGGTCTAGGTTCAATGTGCTGTGTTGCGTATTTTTTTTTCTTAAAAAAAAAAAAATAACGAAACCGAATATTTGCTTTGAAGAATCATTTCTTCAAGTGGAGAATCGGGTTCCTCAACTGTACGAAATTTCCGCTTTAATATCAACGAAAGACTTTACATGAAATAATGAATGTTTTCGTTACGTAACGAAACTAGTTTCATTGAAGTGACGAACAAGAACATTGGGGGTTTTTTTAATGAAGTTTTTCGTTGATTTGAAGATGGTTTTCATTGCATTTACGAGAACTTTTGGTTCAGTGTACCATCGAGCCAATATACTTGAACTTGGGACAAGGCTTAAGCTGATCTCCTTTGACGTACATGTTTGGTGTCGGAGCATCTGGGTCTGAGAACGGGTCTTTGTTATACTAACCCTCAGTCCAACAATGTTGAACAAATGTTACCGCAGTTGAAATGCAACATTAAATTCATTATTTTATGCTCTCTCATTTATTCTGGTCCATGGGCACCTCTCCGGATGACTACGTCCCTGATAAATGATTGATTTATAATTGTTGAATTTTCGCAATTCGATTGCTTTTAATGCGCTTTTCGAATACAGCCAATGGCTAAAGTTTTTCACTTTAAAAACAATAGGGTTTCAATTTCACTAAATGCATGACCAAGCATTATGCTAAGATCAATTCGTAGTTACAATATAAGTTAAGTATTAAGTAGAGTTAAGCTTTTTGATTGATCATATATACCAGTACCTAAACTCGTATCTCGTAAGAGTATAAAGTAAACTATATACTATATATATATACATACTTGAATGCGGACATTATTCTGCAGTAAGCGAAGAATTTTACCATGAAAATGACTACGACTGTATCAATTATAGTTTGTAATTGAATTTGACTTTTGAATTGATCCCCATGTCGAATCAATCAAATTGGTAGACAAGTGAAAGTAAGTTAGAGTATTCGTGACTACCATCAAAGTAACTGACCAGTGTTCCGACGTACCACTTGAACCTAAATGCATCTTTTGATGTCCATAGGAATTCAATTCGTTCCATATTAATGACTATGTTAAGGTCTTTTTTTATTCTAAGCGCTGATCAGATGTCAGTTTTGATTTAATGTATTTGAAATAAAAAACTCTTTATTGAAGACATTTTAAATCGTACTGAATCTTGTACCGAAAACGATTGTAGTGACGAAAAAGCTTCAAATCAACCCCTTTCGTTATAATAAAATATTAGAGAAAACAGTTAGTTATGGTATTTTTGCCAAATTTGAATCCTTGATCGGAAATAATTTTTTCGGTACAAAAACACGACTACAACTTGATACAAATATCGAATTCTTACGTAAAAGTTGTAAGTTGTGGGGTAGGGTGTCCGCAACAATCCTGCACAAATTCAGAGATACTTAATTTTTGTCGGTCGACCTTATTTTGGGTATGTTTTTCTTATACTAATATCAGTTATTTCCCAAATTGCAAAAAAAATCTCAAATTGTTAAATTTGCTAAAGACTAGTCAAATTATTCTCAATTTTATATTACACTCTATTTTTAGCTCTACGTACTTATTATTCAAAAAATAAGTGGGGCACCAGAATAATATTGAAGCATTCGAAAAATTCACAAAGAATTCTTTTCTGCATACTTCTGTCTGTATTTGTTGAACGTAATTACGATAAGACCCCGATAATCCAGGCCTCGAAAATCCGATATTTCGATAATCTGGATCCTAATTTCATCCAAACTTCATTTAAATTTTTAATTATGTTTGGGATTTTTTTTTTATGTTTGTTCATGCTCTATAAACTTAGGGAAGTAATGAATTTAATAATTAACGGTAAAATGGTTAGTTTTGACAATACTATTTACAAGGGTGACAAGTGTGGAAATTCGATAATAATAATAAACAGCGGTCCTAATCAATCCGAAATATCGGGGCTTTACTGTAGCCGAATTGTTCTCTTCCTTAACCGGACTATGATCCCGTTTAAAGTCGCTGTCTCTGAATAGCTGCAAAAATTTGCTTTTTTAATATTGATAAGAAAGGTTTGTGTGGGTATTCATATCAACGGGCGCAGCGAAGTATTTTTGGTAACGGATTTACAGCTAAAAGATTCTTTTTGTTGAGAACTCATCTGGAATTATAAATCACAATTTATGTAGATTTGCGGCTGACTACCTACTTTTATCCAAGCTAATTAATTTAATTAAGAGTGTCTTTCCAAAAATCATTGCCTTCCATCTTTAATAATTCATATTTTAACAAAAAGTATAACAACACTCCAGGAAAGTTGCTTTTGAAATACACCCAGTTAGTAGAGATTGCCAAAAGGTACGTCACTTATCACTTCTGCTATTAACACGAATTAATTTGCTATTTTTTTACCCTTCGCTCGTAGAGTGAAAGGGTTTATTAACTCTCTCATGAAGATTGTAAGGCATTTAAGGAAGCATCTCCGACCATTAAAATATGTATTATATACATGATCAGCATGACGAGGGGAATCGATTGATGGATGACTGTCCGTCTGTTGCTACGCGTTTTACTCGGCCAGTTTAAAAGCTATGAAGCTGAAATTTCGCACACTTGCTTCTTTTTCTTGCAGGTAGTTTGTATGTTTGAATCGCTGAAATTAGATAATGGGGTCATGGCGATGCCATACAAATCCACTTGCGCCCAGTTTTCCGCAGCTTCAACTCGGCAATATTTTGAATTGGTTTTAAATACACTTTTTCTTTTAGGTAACCTCAGTAGAAAAATCAGTTGAATTCAAATGAGAACGAGGGGGCGACAAAATTGTACCAAGGCGACCAATCCACCTTTAAGGATACTCTCTGTGAAAATAATCCCGGACACGGGCATAATGTGCTGGGAAACCATCTTGTTGAAAACAAATTTGTCGGTAAAGATTTACAAGGTACATCCTTCCATAGATCCTGCAAATCGTTTTTAAGGAAAGCTAAGCGCCCCTCTACACCCCTAAAAACTATCCCTAAATGCTTTTATCGTTATAGCGCAAAAATTCAAGTTTTAAGCATCGCCATCAAACAAACTATAATTAGTTGGATCCTTTAGGTGTAACTTAAGATATCTACCCCCTCAAAAAATTTGCCGCGCCCCTCCTTCCCCTTAAAACAACCCCTATCAAGTTAGCACTACCACCCTTGTAACGCCGAAACTAAGAATTTACATAAAACCAAAAGTGTCCCTGAATTTGCCGCAAGGGTCACTTATAACACCTGAACTTTAAAAAAAAAATGCCGGGCCCCTCTACACCCCTAAAAACTACCCCTAAATGTTTTTATCGTTACAGCGCAAAAATTCAAGTTTTAAGCATCGTCATCAAACAAACTGTAATTAGTTAGATCCTTTAGGTGTAACTTATGATATCTACCCTTTCAAAAAATTTGCCGCGCCCCTCCTTCCCCTTAAAACAACCCCTGTCAAGTTAGCACTACCACCCTTGTAACGCCGAAACTAAGAACTTACATAAAACCAAAAGTGCCCCTGAATTAGGGGTAGTTTTTAGGGGTGTAGAGTGGCGCGGCAAATTTTTTTTTAGTTCAGGTGTTATAAGTGATCCCTGCGGCAAATTCAGGGACACTTTTGGTTTTATGTAAATTCTTAGTTTCGGCGTTACAAGGGTGGTAGTGCTAACTTGACAGGGGTTGTTTTAAGGGGAAGGAGGGGCGCGGCAAATTTTTGAAGGGGTGAGTACGTTAAGTTACACCTAAAGGATCCAACTAATTACAGTTTGTTTGATGGCGATGCTTAAAACTTGAGTTTTTTCACTATAACTATAAAAGCATTTAGGGGTAGTTTTTAGGGTTGTAGAGGGGCGCGGCAATTTTTTTTAAATTCAGGGACACTTTTGGTTTTATGTAAATTCTTAGTTTCGGCGTTACAAGGGTGGTAGTGCTAATTCGACAGGGGTTGTTTTAAGGGAAGGAGGGGCGCGGCAAATTTTTTTAAGGGGTGAGTACGTTAAGTTACACCTAAATGATCCAACTAATTACAGTTTGTTTGATGGCGATGCTTAAAACTTGAGTTTTTGCGCTATAACTATAAAAGCATTTAGGGGTAGTTTTTAGGGTTGTAGAGGGGCGCGGCAAATTTTTTTAAATTCAGGGACACTTTTGGTTTTATGTTAATTCTTAGTTTCGGCGTTACAAGGGTGGTAGTGCTAATTCGACAGGGGTTGTTTTAAGGGGAAGGAGGGGCGCGGCAAATATTTTAAGGGTGCAGATATCATCATTAGCCTGTATAGCATTTGACTGAATAAATTTTGTTTTATGACTATACGTATAACTTGAGTTTTTACGCCATAAACTTTGTATGGGGCTAAACCGGACCGGGGTAGTTTTTGAAGGTGTAGAGGGGTGCGGAAAACTTTGTATGAGTGCAGATATTATAAGTAAGCTCTTGAGCAGGCTTGTGCGTACAATCTGTTATATTGCAATGCCTTAAACTTGCGCTTTAAGGCTTCCTACGCTCTATGTGGCTTGAAAAACAGTTAAGGGTTGTTTTAAGGGGAAGGAGGGGCGCGGCAAATTTTTTGTTTTTGCCATTGAATCACGGCAAATTCGCGACATTTAATGCACTATAGCGTTCATCGATATTTAAAAGTGGTAGTGCTAACTTGACAGACATCTTCCTAGTCGCATTGTTAGTTTATTATTCTACGATAAGAATATTTCTTATCATCTTCTTCTGAATAATAAACTTGCGACGAATCGTGCCGAGTTTGGAAACTCGTTTCTCTATGAGTGTCTATTTCACAGAGTGGCGACCGAACGATCACGGCCACAGAGCACGACAGGTTCTTCTAAGAAAGCTTTTTATTTCTGCCCCAATTTCATCCAAACTTCACACAAATGTGTTTCTTTCCATGCCACAAAAACGTATGTAAAAATGAATGGAATCGGATACTGGGGTTATGGGGCTGCCATACAAACCAAACTTTCCAATTAGGTTCTAATAGAAAAACTTTTTTATTTGTACACCAATTTCAACCAAGCCTCATACAAATGTATTTCTATTAATTTCCTAAAACATATGTAAAAACCGATAAAATACAAAACCCATACAAACCCAATGTGTTTCTATTGGTGGCACAAAACATTCACGTCAATATGAATGGAATCGGACCATGGGATCATGGTGCGCCAACCCCCCAACACCCCAAATAGGTTTTTTTTTTGCGTAAATTCCAATCAAACGTTAATTATATCAATGTGTCTTTATTGAAACTTACAAAAATATGTAAAAACAAATATATTGGAACTATGGGGCTTGACCCCTCCCTCCCTCTCCCACCAACAAAGTTTTCTAAGAATTTTGTTTTGTTTATGCAGTTATTCTAACCAAACCTAACACAAATATGATTTATTGAGTTAATGAAACTTATGGGAAAACGGAAGGAAAAGAATGGGAGGCGGGATTAACCCCAAGTCATAGGTCCGCCGGAAAAAAAAAACTATTAGCCCGCGGAGAGTGAAGGGTATCAAAATTCGGCCGCACCCGAATTTAACCTCGGTCTCGTTTAAATGTTAATTCGTCAGTCCATAAAAACTGCGGATGCTGCCTTCCTCGCTACATTGTCCTGTAGAAATCGATTCTAGGCGAGTAATCCTCAAGTAGTAAAGATTGTACACGTTGTACATGATGCGGTTGATACCGATGTTGTACATGATGCGAAATCCGATGTGCATCACTTCTCGGTATTCCATTTATTATACATATATATGGTATTTATCACTTTCCGAATCAAAGAAACACACCAACCATATTCTTTCTACTTTAAAACCCCAATCCGTAATCAAAAGAAATCGAAGCTCTTCCTGAACATAAGTATTTATAATTGTGTAGAAAGACTGTGGATGATACCGTAAGCAAAATTAACCCTTCGCCAGGCACGTACCGCGATCAACGCGAACGGGCACGTGGGGTCTTTAAGGACCCCAAAGTTTATTGAACTATCATATCCTTGAACATGTCTCAAATTGTAAAAAAAAAACACACATTTATAAGTACTTTGTTATGTTCTTGAATATGTTTAATATAATTATTCACAACATTGTTGTTCATATGGCAAGCTGTAAGCATTTCAAGCGATTGTAGCCATCAATGTTTTTACTTTTTTGTCCCTCTGCCTTCGATTCAGGGAAAACTTAGTTCCTGAAATAGTGAGGATAACTTTCTACAAACAATTTATTGAAGTATGAATTAGCAGTGCCCTTAAACTTGTCTTTAACCCTTTGTAGATGCCTCTGCGACTTTAATTGATGTAGAATAAGCTATGAAAAGAATTAGTGGAGGCTAAAATTTGAGCTCCATTGTTTGAGATTCGCTAAAGTGAAGGTGTGTTTTCCGCCCTATATCAGAAGAAGCTATCGCAGCAATTGAAGAAAAAAGTTGGAAGTTGTTTTCGTGAATTTTTCAAGCCAGGATAATTTCTGGGAAATCGATCCATGGCATAATCTCTTGCTCTACTTTCATTGTATAGCCAAGAATGATATGAGGCTTACCTCGGTCTTGAGTTCAGGCGGAAAGACGCAATAAAACTACAGGGGAAGACTAGTAAATATACCGAGATAGTCTAAACCAAAAGGCCTCGACATAGAGTATGGCTCCGATTTTCCTATCCTTGATATTCAGGACAATTGAGGCCTTGGAACTCATGGGGTCTTTGAGGACCCCACGTGCCCGTTCCCGTAAATTTTTACTTTTGGTTATGAAAACTTTTTTTCTGGAAATATTTGAATTTTTTTCAAGCATATTCCTGAGCAGAATTTATGTGGCTTAGATGTCCTACGAGTTCCCATGGATGGGCGAAACCCTCTGAAATTAATATATATAACTAGGGGGATTTGCCCCCTGCTCACTACGCTCGCCAACCCCCGGAGCCGAGGCTAATTTCGGGCGCGGCCGAAATTCGGATACCCTTCGGTTGGGCTAAAAGTTTTTTCGGGCGCACCTATGACTTGTATTTAATCCCCCTCCTCATTCTTTTTCTTCCGTCTTGACAAAAGTTTTGGGCTTGGTTAACCCTTAAATGCATGGGGTCTGAACCCGTTATCGGAACTGACCTCCCCTTATGTAAAATCGGTCACTGAACACGGAATCAGCCTTTATTTTCCCAGGAAATAGCCCGTTTCCCCAGAAAAGCAAAAATAGTAGAATTTGCATTGTGTACCAAATATGGTACGCCATGCATTCAGGTATATGTTGCATAAGAAAGACATTTTTCAAATTTTATTTAATCTGCCTCTTACTTTTATAGGAACAGTGTGAAAAAGAAAGGATAATGATTATTGAGAGTTTTGATCGAAATTATAGTGGAAACTCGATATAATGAACTCCTCTTCATTAAAGGAAAGGTTGTCATTTCTATTGAAAATCGCGAATATTCAGTTTTTTAAAAGGGACCTCGGGTAGGTGCGTGATTAGTTTCCTATTCCTTATTGAAATTTGTATCGATGTCTATTTGTGACATATCCTTTAAGTTGATGGAAAGTCGAGAAGGTCTTACTACCCCCACAAACCTAAATTTAGCCATATCTTTTGATAGAATGTCCGGAAAATCTTCAAATGTGTGTCAAGTGGTAGCTGTTCGACGTCCTTATAAAATATCAAAAGTGCGCCAGATCTGACTCATATGGGGTATATATTCTTCCCCTACAGAAAAACATGGAATTGATTATGTTGGACTTTGCGTGCATCTACGTCTAGCTCTGTACCCATGTATGCACTCATCATTCTATTAGCGCGATTAGAACTCGGTCTCGTTATAAAATAAATCTTTTATATAATAGTTCGTTATAAACATGTTCCACTGTCAAACGTATACCTTGAGATTTCTTTTGACTTATCATAGCTCATGGGATTCTTTTCTTGAAAAGTATATGGATTGGATTGACTTTGGTAGGATATGAATATGGAAATGAACTGCTGCCTGCTTTATAACCCAAATTTGTCCAGCTCCCAGGAAATGTCCTCAAGAATTACATCCATGTACCTAATTTTTTGTTTATCGAATCTGGTACTCCACCTAGTCTTCCAAATGAAATGGTTGACCCTAGAAGCACATTTTCTCAGGATCCTGACCATGAAATTCCAAGACAATACTTGTCATAATCAAATGGTTTAAGAAATTGGATATCAATGCGCAGCTTGAGTCCTGGCGAAAGTCCAAGTATCTTACTAAGATGTTAAGTACGGAAGCTCGGTTTTTTAGTGGCGTGTCCTAAGGACAAAACAAAAGACAATTTTTCAGTATACTTGCAAGCTAAAAAGACTGGGATTATAAGAAGCAGCTACATAAACGCTAAGTCCCGACCGGTGTGCTATAGAAAACAAAATGGCAAAAACATCCTTCTCAATCAACTATGACAGCTCTGTCTCCTTTGATCCTCAACAGGACTGATTAACCTAGCTTTCATAAAAAATGGCAGTAAATGTCCTGGAAAAATTGATCGGTCACATAATTTGTATGAACATTTAGGTTATTTGGACCTGTTCTGGGCCCAATAAAATGCACCATCATATCGAAAGAGCTGATTATTAAAATTTTATGAACATATCCTACCCTACCCAAGACTAAAGGAAAATAATTTCATCAACTAAGAACGGTCGGAATGTATGTATAGATATTTCTGAATATGCCCCAATGCATGGTGTACCATATATGGTACGTTGCAAAATTGGTGCAAACAATACCTTTGGTTACTTTTTCTGGTCAAAATTTCAAAAGAATGCCAAGAACACATTCCAATTTACTCACCAGTATTTTTCCTTTTCCAAATAACGGTAAATTTCGCCAATTTTTTTAGCTCTAAAGAATAGCTTTTAAAATTCCACAAAAAATAACGTTCGTTCACTTTGACGACGCACAGACAATTCAAGGAAAGCCTCGGGAAGCCAAAATTGAATTTATGTGAAAGCTTTCTTTACTTTAGCAAAAAGTAAAATAAAAATCAAAAATTTAATAATCGCCAGACTTTTACAGGAATCTAGCCATGTACCATATATGGTACGCTATGCATTTAAGGGTTAAAATAAGTGGGCAAATAATAATATTTACCCGGAAAATTTTATTGGGGTTGCCGGAGCATGACCCCACAGTACGATTCCATCCGTTTTGAACTTTTTAGTTGCTTTGATAAAGACACATTAATTCAAGGTTTTGTGAAATTGGTGTAAAAAAATGTTTCTTAGAAGAACCAATATGGGGGGTTTGGTTTGTATGGCAGCCCCATGACCCCATGGTCCGATTTGATTCAATCTTACATATGTTTTGTGTCATCAATAGAAATACATTTGTGTGAAATTTGGTTGATTTTGGTGCACAAATGAAAAACTTTTTTTTAGAAGAACCTAATTTGGGGGCTTTGATTTGTATCGCAGCCCCATGACCCCATGGTCCGATTTAATCCATTCTTACATATGTTTTGTGTCAACAATAGAAATACATTTGTGTGAAATTTGGTTGAAATTGGTGCACAAATAAAAAAATTTTTCTTAGAAGAACCTAATTTGGGGGGTTAAGTTTGTATGGCAGCCCCATGACCCCATGGTCCCATTTGATGCATTCTAGCATATATTTTGTGTTATCTTTAGAAACACATTTGTGTGAAATTTGGTTGAAAGTGGTACACAAATAAAAAAGTTTTTCTTAAAAGAACTCAAATTGGGGGGCTAGGTTTGTATGGCAGCCCCATGACCCCACGGTCGGATTTGATCCAGTTTTACGTATGTTGTGTGTCATTAATAGAAACACATTTGAGCGAAGTTAGGCTGAAATTGGTACACAAATAAAAAAGTTTTTCTCAGAAGAACCGAAATGGGGGGGGGGGGGTTAAGTTTGTATGGCAGCCCCATGACCCCCTTGTCCGATTTAAGCGATTCAAACATACAAATAGCCTGCAACAATAATAAGCTTGTGTAAAAAATTTCAGCTCTCTAGCTTTTATAGCGGCCGAGAAAAACGCACTGCAACAGACGGACAGACGGACAGACAGACAGACAGACAAACAGACAGACGGACATCGCCCAATCGACTCCCCAAGTCATGCTGATCATATATGTATACTTTTTATATGGTCGGAGATGCCTCCTTCAATGCGTTACAAACTTCGTGACAAAGTTAATATACCCTTTCACTCTATGAGCGAAGGGTATAAAAAAATGGCCTCTGGGGTCCCAAAAGACCCCACGTGCTCGGTGGAGGGTTAAGTAAATGCGCATCTGGTATACCCATGATTTAGCGGGGGCCTAAAGCATTTTAAATCATAGCTTAAAACTATAGATTTTACACACTCTTCTGGCTAAATTTCCGGAAAATCATGGAGCTCTTGGAAATGAGCAGGGAGAACAATTCTACCATGACTTAAAAACGAAAAAACACAATTACTGAAGCATTATGGGATGCAACTATAATGGCACACAATTGCCGGGGTTCGAAACGGAGCAGGTTTAATAGGTTTAATACACCAGAAAGGCTACAAATGCTATTTTTTTCTTATGATTGCTTAGTTACTATTGTTAACATCTAAAAGCAATATCTATAATTAAAAAAAATTAACGGTTTTCGTTTATTTTCAAGTCTATGAAATGTGGTGTGTATGGGGGCCAAAATTTGAGCCCTCTAAACCTCAGGTTTCACATTTTATAAAAACCTTTATAAAAACGGTTCAAAATATTTTTGACAAAAATTATTCATCCAAAAAAGGCGTAGGTATAGGTAATCCCGACTTGTTGCCACAATCTCGTAATCCCCCCACTAACACCGCTCCTGCATGCCCTCATGTACCGTCCCTGACTGGCATCAACAATATAAGTCGAAACACTGCTGTGATCCATTTTGCTACAATTACATTGTTCGAACTGTGAACTTTATCCACAAGTAGGGTAGGGCGGGGCTAGTTGAGCAATTTTTCACTTGAGCGTTTATAGCTCCTTAACGGTAAGTCTTAATGGCTTCTTATGCATACTGATAGATTGGTAGTATATCCCTTTGCAAATGTGCCCCACAAAATTATTTCTAAAAAGTCAAATTATGGAGCTGTATCTGTTTAAATGAAGAAAGTCAAATATGCTCAACCTACCCCATAGGTGGGGTAAGTTGAGCTAGGGTATGGGGCAAATTGAGCACATAGAAAGTTTAGCCGAACCATGTGTTAAATGTTAACTAGGCATGAAATAAATTTTCCGTTTCATAATCAACTTTTTATTTATAGACTTTAAATGACAAAACAACAAAACTTAAGGAGGTTTTCACACTTGTACTTAATCTGACCACATTACGTAATCTGAGGTGTAGTGAATTTAAAAATATATGGAATTTGACAGCTCAAATGAAGTAATTTGCACAGATAACGTAATCTGGCCGTAAGTGTGAACACCTCCTAAATCGATTTTGTTTCAAAATTTAGGGTTGGGGTTAGTTGAGCAACTATAGCTTCAAAATGTAGGGTTGGCGTTAGTTGAGCAACTATAGCTCAACTAACCCCAACCCGAAATTTTGAAACAAAATTGAGGTTATAAAAAAACGGTTAGTATTATACCCAGAAACTATATACATATCAAAAGTACAATAAATTTATGAACTTTTAACACTTATCTGATTAAAGAAGGATAATATTTGACTATTACAGACGAAATATTGAGGCTTACGATTATTTCACTTTTTGGTCACAAAATAAACAATGCGCGCGTGTACTTCAGTTTATCGACGAGTCGCTACTGACGTTTGTGCGATAAGTTCTACTCCCGCGACTCGTTATTTCCGCTATATGATGATTTTGCGTGCGATGAATAGTTTCGGAGATATTTCGATTGCCCAACTTGCCCCTATGCTCAACTAGCCCCGCCCTACCCTACATACTGACTTTTCACGCAAAAATTAAAAACCTCGCGTTAAACGTTCATATTTTTATACCTGTCACTATGTGAAAGGGTATATTGACTTATACTTAGCACCTCTGACTAAGAAAAATATATATGTATATTAATTATCAGTGTGACGCGAGAAATCGATTGAGCGATGTCCGTCTGTCTGTCTGGCTATCTGTTTCAATGCAAACTAGACCCTCAGTTTTAAATCTATCGTGCTGAAATTTTGTATACAAGTTTCTTTTTAGTTTTTAGAATCAGAATACCGCGTCATAGGGCTGCCATGCAGACCAACCCCTGAAAATTCGGTTCTTCTAAGAAAAACTTTTTTATTATGAACCAATCTTATCCAAACTTCATCCGAGTGATGAAGCCTCAAAACATATCTAAGAACGGATGAAATCGGAACACGACGTCATAGGGCTGCCATAAAAACCAACCCCTGAAAATTGAGTTCTTCTAAAAAAACATTTCTTTTTCAACCGATATCAACCAAATTTCACCCGTGTGTGTTCCTAACAAAGCCACAAAATATATATTAAGGAACGGCTGGAATCGGAACACTACGTATTAGGGCTGTCGCACAAACCAACCCCCGAAAATTAAATTCTGGTAAGAAAAACTTTTTTCTTTCTTTAACCGAACTTCACCCAAGTGTGTTTCTTATAAAGCATCAAAACAAATCGAGGAAAGGAATATATGGAATCGGAACACGTCATGGGACAGTGGTAGCGATTATTAACACAAAAGAACCTTAAGTGTCATTGAAATGTGACGGGTATTAAAATTTCTGCCGCGCCCGAACTTAGCGACGGTCTCGTTTTTTATTCATTCGGGCAAAGTAAAAGCTTAGGGAGTGTGCAAATGTTCAAATTCATCTATTTTGTGATGCTTTGTTTATATTTAAAATCATATTATCAAAATGCATGTAAACACATTCCAACTATATTATTCTTTTTGATGCAAAACGCTAGAATCTGCACAATTTTACGTCATTTTCTGATATTTTCAAAATAAATAAACACCTCAGCGTAAGGCGTAAGCTATGTGGTAATGCAATGTAAACTGGCACTACACCTGCCTTCCTCATTATGTTTTTTTTATCACATATACATTTGACTCACATAAATGTTTGTGTTCATTCGATGATCATGGAGTTTTTGTTCAGATTTCATTACAATTGCTTTGCGAATAGTGAAAATTCTTGCTGAATGCAAAGTGGAAGTAATCTTAAGGAAATAAATTGGATTAAGCAAATATTTAGAGTGGCAACTCATTGTAAGTTTGTTGAAAATTACATCTATAAACTTTAAAGAAGGAGCGAAATGGTGTGCAGATAATTGACATATTACACGTTGCTTTATATTTTGTAGAATAATGTTTATTTGTAAATTGTATGTACGTGGACTATAGATTGTGATGTAGTACATTAGCAATTTTTGCAAGATATAACCGTAGAAATGAGGGTTGAAGAGAGATACGTTTTAAGTTTACATAGAAAGTCATTAGCTTCTAATCCCTGCATTAATTTCAACTTCACTCTGCAATTATAAAGAAGATGCACTTATGAGCAGTGTTGCCAATTTAGCCGTTTTCCGGCCAAATTTAGCCGGAAACCGTGCGGTTTAGCCGGAAGAAATTTATAATTCCGGCCGGCCGGATTTTTAGCCGGAATCGATTTTCTTCGGCCGTTTTTCCGGCTACAATTATTTTATGAATTTGTTTTACTTTGAAACTAGAATTAATTTTTCAATATTCACAAACAAAATAATTAATCGCCGTGAAATCATTTCTACATACAGGGCCAGATTTCCCATATGGGCAACCTGGGCTACTGCCCGGGGCGGCAGAATTTGAAGGGTGGCAAATTCTTAAATTTTTTCATTGGTCTAAAATTATGGGAAAGGTGGATTCTGAAAACTCAAACATAATTGTAGAAAATAATTTGCTTTTTTAATTTATTCTAGTTAGATGTAGTACATATTCGTTTTAATCCAAAGCACCTAATGGCAACCTCAACTCAAATTTTAAAAATTGGGACTACGCAAAATTTTGCTTGAAGCATACATTCATTTACTCCGAATGGCGTAGCGGCCTTTAGTTCAACTAGAGTAAGAGTATAAATCATTTTTGGCTTCATTTTAAACATTATTATGCCTGAAGCCACATTAAATGATACTCGCGTATTTTTCCATAGCAAGTAACTCATCTAACCAGACATTTTCGTGTTCAATTACTTTTAAAATTTGTCCAAATGTCCAAATTCGCTGGGAAGCAAGGGTTTGGTTACGGGAGAGGTCCCAGTCCCGATATTAGAAATGCGGAATTGGTTATCAAATTTTTGAGTTTATATCGGGTGAATAGGTTTAACTAAATTTTTAAGAATTTTTAAATTAAATTTTCGAATTTGCAATTTTTTTTTCAGAGAAAAACGGGAAATTCCATCGAAAATAAAAAATAATTTTAAATAGTTGAAATCAGGAAAATCTAGAACTTTTTAGGCATCGAATGATTTTGAATCAGTGCTTTCCCATTTCGTTTGCGTTGTCTTTATCACCGAAAACAAATTAGGTCAAGGTGTGTTCAAAATTTACCGTAAGCTTTCCAAATTTTTGGTTAATTCGATATGACGTTTTCTGGTTAAATATGATGCTAATATAGGAAATTTTATTTGTTGTGGTAATTCGCAAATTATTTTCAAAACTATCGACAAAGAAAAAAATTAGAACACATGAATGCATTTCTAAAGAAAGTGAAAAGCCGAATGTAATAAGAATTGTACAGTTTTCTATGTTATCACTGGAGTTTTCAATCATTCCTAAACCAATTTTGGGAGGTGCATGGAACGGCAGGATTCCTCCCCTGGGAAGCAACATACAAATTTTTAAAGTAAACAAGATACGGGCAAGCTCATAATTTTGGAACATCAATTTCGTATCTTTGGAGCATTAAATTCATAATTGCGGAACATCAACAATGGAACATCAATTTCGTAACTATGGAAAAATATAAAATAAAATTTGGAGGGCTCAAATTCGAAAATGGATAACAAGCTTGACACACATATTTTCGAATGACGCCAATTTATCATCATTAGCACGAGTTCCAAATTACGCATTTGGGCCATCATTTGCTCAATAATTACTGGGGACGCCATCTGTTGTAAAATTGAAGAACAAGAATGTTTACAAAAATATTAAATTTGTTATCGATCTTTTCACATTACTATTCAAATTCTTTAAGAAAAGTGTGTCCTCAAGTTATTGAACTGAATATTCATCAAAATATCGCAATTGTGAGGGACATTTTCACCATTTACACTAACGTCAAAATTAAATAACGAATTCTAATGAGGAAAGCATATGTGTCACTTTCGAACTTTCAGCAGCATCATGATGGATTATTGTCATGATGATTTGGATATGTATTGGGCCTAAAATGGTTAAATTTTAATCAAAATATAAGATTGTTCTGGTGCGATGATGGTAAGATATCCATACATAAATGCTGTTTCCCTTGCCCATAGTTACGCATTGGACGTTCCTTTTACGAATTTCATGTTTCACAATTTCGAACCTAATGTGGTTATGGACTTGACCGAGAAATTGTACCTATACAACAATTTTGACTAGTTGAGCTATCCCCGAACAAAGTAAATTTTGACTGTAATGCCAGCGATTGAAGCATAATAAAAATAAGAAATCTGAACAAAGCATAGTTTACGGGAAAAGAAATAAAATTATTAAAATCAGTTTTTTACTATATTTTTTCGTAATGTGACTGTTTTGTATGATTCAGCCGGTTTTTTGGCCGTTTTTCTCGCTGAAAGTAATTTAGCCGGATTTTTAGACGTTTTTGAAAAAACTATAGCCGGTTTTCCGGCTAAATTTAGCCGTTTTCTAAATTTCCAGTTGGCAACACTGCTTATGAGTAACACATAATTTCCTTACAAAGAACAAAAACGCATCGTCTTCTTCCCTGACCTACCAAATGTATCTAAGTTTACAAGTCATGAATTTATCCAATAACCAACACATATTACTACATAATTAAAGCACTCTAATTTTTAATTATCGACATAAACCCATGGCCCTAGTTTTTACCTTTTTATGCCGACCATTTTCTTTTCATGTTTAGCCGGGCACCTCAATTTTGTTCATGTTGAAAACTATTTGAATTTATTGTTGCGAGTACATTACCACGTGGTTGCATGTTTTCGGCTCGTTGCCTGCCATGTCGTAAAATGTTAAATGGACACTCAAAGCAAATGTCAAAAGATACAAGAGATCATGCTATCTTTTCGGTGGAATCTTGAACAAAACAAAATGATGGTCATTTCACCTGTCCTTACGGACATTATGTATGTACATACACACGAAGTTACTTCGTTCTCATCTCTTTTCTTGTCAAGTCGAAATTATTATAATCTTTTTTTTTTAGTTTGCATGTGAAATTACTTTCATCACATTGGCCAAGTATTGTGGTTGATGACATCCATTACTTTAGGTGTTATTAAATGCCCCATCGGGTTAATTGAAAATCGCGTTATATTTTTTATCTGTGTGATGGGAAGCTTTTTTTATTTCTAATGTCTGTTAATCTATGGAGCGATTGTTGAAGTTCGTGATGAAATTTAGCAAACATAGGCATTGGCGTAGCCAGAGGGGGGCAGGGAAGGGCGGTCGCCTCCCCCCTGGCCGATGACTATGGTAAAAAAATCCTTGCCAATGTAGTAAAAAATCACTGCACTGAAATGCTTGAAGGTGTACAAATGCGAGTTTGATTAAAAGCACTACGTAAAATTTTCTGCTGCTGAGACTGTTGTCTGGAAAACTGACAAGATAACTTCATTGCCGCTCCGCGGAATGCATGACAGTGATAGTTTCTAGCACGGACAAATGGACAACAGCAACTGGCCACTCGTAACTGACGGGGGTGCGGAGGCTGCGTCCCAATACATACGTTTCACTCGTGGAAAACTAAAATATTTATTATAGTTTTGGGTGATTTCTCACTACATATTACTTACTTAATATGTCACGTGAATTCCCTCCAAGAAGGTAGTGAAATTTATCAACATTCCATTTGAAAGGAATTTTAGTGAGAAATAGTATACAGGTCCCAGTTAGGGACCTTGTAAAGAACGAATCTCACATTTCCGTGTTATTTAATCCAAATTAATTTTGTAGCTAAATCATACCAGCAATGAAATTTGGATCTCACAAGAGGAATATGCAGTCCGAGAGACAAAAATAGCACCGTATACGAACTACCGTCTAAAACGTAGAAATTGGAGGCTAGTTCAATATAATCAGTGAATGTCTATCTATGTCGAATCTGGTGGAGACAAATTGTTTTTTGTTTCTTATGTTTTTTTAGGGTGCTGAGCACGAATTCGGAACTTCCCACCAAAATTTCGTTGCAAAACAAAAATCGCGAAAAACCCTAAAATATGTGTTCTAATTTTCTGTTATTTGATCCCCCTCTGAAACTATTTATTTCTGCAAAAATCTCAATGAATATGTTAGCGAGCAGATAATTGCGCGTCCAAAGAGACTTAAATATTGTAAATCCGTTGAGCGGTATTATTACAATAGATAAATGAAATTTGTCATTTTTAACGTAGTTCCATATTATGAATAAAATTTTGAGATTGAACGGTTTTTCATTTTTGGCCGCAAAAGTTGCATTTTTCTTATACATTATGTATATTGGGGTGCTGAACCTGAATCCGTAACTTCCCACCAACATTTTATTGCAAAAAACGCCAAAAAATTACTATCAATTGTAGGTATACCACTTAACGCATTTCAAAGATTAATGGCGCGATGAACCCGCAATTATGTTTTCTCTAACATTTCCATTGACAGGTTCTCGGAGAAATGTATACTTTCGGAGTTATTAGTAAAAACATGGGAAAATTCCGAAAATGTTAGGTTTTTTTTGCGGTTTTGACCCTGTTCCGCAACGAAATTTTGTAGGGATGCTCCGGATTCGAGCTCAGCACCCCAAAAAAACATGAGAAACAAAGTAACCACTACACCAGCCAGACTATTTTAAAATTTGCCTAACAATATTTTCGTGACCGACAATTTGAAGTTCGAAGAAAATCATGATGTTGAAAAAATTGACCAAAATCTTGGCTACGCGGCTACGCCCATGAACATAGGTACCTACTTATAATTGTTGCAGGATGTTTATATGTTTGAATAACAGGGGACGGCCGAGAAGTATTATTCCGATTAGAGTGAAGGCGGTATCCGAATTTTGGTCGACCTAAATTATCCTCGGTCTCGCTATTTTTTTCGTTTCGTTTTTTCCTGATATATAACTGACACATTAGCAAATTTTGTAAAAATGTTTGCACAAAAAGACATTTTTTCCTCAAATTTAGTAATATGAGGCTTGTTTTAAAATTTTTCTTTCTTTCCAAATTTCTGGATGTGGAAGAAGCTTTAGTCTCCCGAGGTCGTGCCACTGCAGCAAGGATTGATAATATCTCTTTTAGTCTAATTTCTCATAGGAAACTCGTCACAGCAATATCTTTGTTTTGATATCTTTATGGTCTTGATTGTTCAAATGGCATATTTTTTTTGGAAAGAAACAAAGTGTACTTTTCAAAAATACATACGTACGTACGTATATAACATAGGCAGGGATTTGGAGCGACACATTTTTTCGCTCCGCTCCGCTCCCGCTCCGACCAATTTGAAACCGCTCCGCTCCAGCGCTCCGCTCCGACTAAAATTTTTTCGCTCCGCTCCGCTCCACGCTCCGCTCCGCTCCATTACAAAAATACAAAAAAACTTCATTGTTCTCAGTAAATATTTATTATTTTCCGCGAATTATTCAATTTAACGTATATCTACTCACGTATTATAGAATATGACTTAACAGGTGCGTTTTATTCGATCAAGTACAGAACAGGATAGCACCAATTTCGTAATCCGGATCAATTATTGCAAGGAGTAATCCGGATCATTGCAACATCCGGATTAGCACAAACACCTTTTACTAGGAAAAACAATCCAAACAAATAAAAAGGCGGAACAAAAGTCGATAAATGTTTTATTTGTTAGAAATTAGCCAGCATCATGTCAATTGCTAAACAGTCCGGTAAAAAAGTACAAGACCAAATCTACCATTTCACACTGAAAATCTCAAATATCCGGATTTTAGAGTCAACATTGCTGCCGAAATCCGGACTATAGAAGACATAGTGGAAATATTTAGTCGTCCGGATTAGCGTGATATCCGGATTAAAGGAGATCCGGATTACCGAGTCCAGACTGATTATTAATGTCACAATAATACGAAATTTTGCAAGTCTCTCAGCGAATTCTTCGCCTTTAAATAGCCCAAAATCATCAATTCGTTCCATAAAATGAAAAATTTCGTCGAAAAAAATCCTTTTTTTTCTCGGAATTTTTTGATTTTTTTACATCGGAGCGGAGCGGAGCGGAGCGATCTTCAAAGCAAAATTCGCTCCGCTCCAGCCTGCAAAAACTCGCTCCACGCTCCGCTCTTTCGCTCCGAAATTTAAGGTCGCTCCGCTCCGCTCCATCGCTCCGCTCCGCTCCGCTCCAAATCCCTGAACATAGGTACGTAAATTTATAGGCGCCCTATTTTTGATTAAAAATTTCCACTAGGAAATTGATCATAGTTACATGACAGCCAAACTCCAAACTTTCGTGAAGCAATATTACATGTTCTCGGAAGTGAACCATCTCGAGTTGCAATCATAATTTTTTATCTCTATTTATGAGTATAAAGACAAACACTATAAAAAATAGGGGGTGGGTGACGATTTTTTTATGTCACTGCTAACGTGGGAGAGCGGCTTAAAGCATCCCATTTTTGTGCTTATCAGCTCTATCCACGCTTTATCTCCGAAACAACGAACTCTAAAAAAAATGTCTGTCTCCCCTAATTGCTAATTTTTACATTTAAATTAGCACTACCTATATAAAAACTGCACAAGTGCATATTCAAACTTATATTACACGGAAACCTAAAGATTTTCAAAAAGTCGTTAAAAATGGAAATGTCCACCCATACATTTTTAGTCAGATATTTCGATTTCATAACAAAACCTGAAATAATTCGAAAGAATTTATTTTTAATATTTTATTTTGCAATTGCACTAAAAACGGGGCTTATAAAACTATGAAGGTTGCGGCAGAGGATGGAATTTCTATACAAACGACACACTGCTGATAACAAACATTTTGTGCGGAGCTCTATTATGTATGGAGCATTCATAAAACTGCGTCTAGTACTCGTATACCTAGTTAAAAGTTTTTGTACCATTATTTCAATGAGATGAAAATTTACCAGATTTCTTCACAAAAGTAAACAGATGCAATGATTATTATTATAACTGGACTTATACTATTGAGATATTTTCAATGAAATGAAATGTATCCCGCAAATCTAACCCTTCTGTGTCTGTCGGCACATAGGTCTGACCAGACCTTTGCCACTATAATTAGATAAAACAGTATGAAAGATTAAATCTCAGCAACTTCATACTGCGTGATATCCTAAATTAATACGTTTGGAAGCATTTGGCCATAATTAGTGAAAATCGTTTGAAGTTTTAAGAATGTTTTTAGCGAATTTCAATAGTTTTTCACATCATTTTTTCTCTGCAGGTAAAAAGTAAAAATATTAAATTCTTTTAAAAATATTCCACTTATGAAGTAATAATGTCATTAAAATTCAATTCGTACAATAAACAATAAAAGTCTCTGAGATTTTAAGAAGTCGTAAAGTTAGGAAAATGGGTATGCCTAATTTTTTGATGTTTTATACAGGGTGTCCGGAAACTGCCGCATAAACGCACCGGATTGTGATTCCTCACGTTATTTGCAGCAAAAAATTTGTAATGAACATACCCACTTAGCTTAACCCTTTAGCTGCCATAGGCATTTGGAAATTTTTGAAAAAATCATTTCAATATCTCAAAAGCTAGACTAGCTAGAATAGCAAAATAAGATGATTATTATAGCCAACAAATTTACCTAAAAACTAACGGCACTAAAATCGGATAAGAGGTTTGGTTTTTACAGAACTTCAAAGTCATGTGATTTGACCCAAAAACAATATGTTTTTCCATATCAATTTTCTCCAACTTCTGCCAAGGTGAGCTGCTCGTACGATTCTTTTAAAAACTGGCGCATAGTCTAGCAATCATTTCTTTCTTGCATCATTTTATTCTAGCTTCTTTATTTTTAACAGTTTTAATGCCTTAAGTGCAAAAACTAGGGTTAATGTTGGTTCTATTTCGACATACTTGAATAGATTTTTAATTGCAGATCTTGAGGAGCAGTGTGAATTGAATTGTGTTGAATTCGAGCTAAAATTAACCCTAGTTTTCTACACTCAACGTATAAAAACTATTAGAAATAATGGAGCTATAGAAAGAAATGATGTAAGAAAGATATGATCGTAAGACTATGCGCCAATTTGTAAAAGAATCGTACAAGCACCTCTCTTTGGCAGAAGTTTGAGAAAATTGAGATGAGAAAATATATTGTTTTTGGGCCAAGTCACACAAATTTGATTTTGAAGCTCTGTAAAAACCAAACCTCTTATCGGATTTTAGTGTAGGTAGTTAGTTTTACTTTATAGGTAAATTTGTTGGCTGTCATAATCATTTTCACTATTCTAGCTGGTCTAGCTTTGGAGATATTAAGCTTTAAGAAAAGCTGCAAGAAAATGATTTTTTTTTCAAAAATCTTCAAATGACTGTGGCAGGTAAAGGGTTAAGCTAAGCTATGTTCCGTACAACTTTTTTGCTGGAAATCAAATGAGAAATCACAATCCGGTGCGTTTATGCGGCAGTTCCCGGACACCCTGTATAACATTACATAATCAACCGGGATTTTATTCTAGGAAATTGAAACGTTTTATTTCGTCTATAATAGTAAGGATTAAGTATGGGTGATCATGAAATTTACGAATAATTTAGAATGAAATGATTTTCTCCCTTGAAAACTCCCTATTTCTTTCCACATATTTCCCTAAATCTGCGGACTAAAAACCGGATGTAATCTGCCAACAAAGCGCCAAATGGCTCTCTAATGATACGGGTATTGAAAATGCTATTTAGTTTATCTTAAATATAAGCCGTGAGAATAAAAAAGCAAAAACAAAAAAAAATTGGGAAAACATGTTTGTACTAATACTCTAATGTCTACTTTAAAACGTTTCCAGTATATCTACAAATAGTAAAAGAAAACATTTTTTCGTTTTTTTTTTTGCGATTATTTGAAAAAAGGGGAAGAAATACAGAAAAATTGAATGTGGACGAAAAAACTACATAAAATTTCCAATGATATAAAACACATTGGAGTTTAATTAAATATTTCCTAAAAAAATTATTCTAATTTTTCATTTCATTTAAGGCCTTTTTTAAAAGCTCCATAACTTTTGAAAGAATGCTAGTTTAGCCGTATAAGTTCAAGATAATTTTAAGGTAAACATTGAGTCGCTCCGGTCGAGGACCCCCATTTGAATTTGTCAAATTCTCTCCCAAAGTTGGAGCAGAGTGCTAAATTTTGGTTTATTGCAATTGGAGGTCATAGTCACCCCACCCAACAAAAATCAGCTCATTCGGATAAAAACGAACGGTATCTGCCGCTTTCCCCCTTTTTTTAAGGTTGCGGACCCCCAATCGGTTGTGACTTTTAATGCCATAATATGGGGAACATCCCCAACCAAAATCCAAAAAAAAACCGTCTTCGGTGGGATATCAGGATATCATTACTTTAATGAACAATTTCATTGCTTCAGGACACCTTTTTCTTTCAGTGTATATCTGGATGAATACTATTTACACCCTATTCGGATTATCTTTATATTGTTAGGTTATAAAAATATTTTATACCCGATTAGCATGAACTGTATAGCTTCAACTGATAACTTCGATTAATAAAGAAGCTTTGTATAATTTTTATACAGAAAGTCTATGGAACTATATGTATGCCAAAATTTATAACGTTTATACCATTTTTTTAACCGTGTAGTAGCTTGGATAGAAATGTAATATTAAACACTAAAAATCTACATATATTCAGTGCAACATCAGCCCGATATATCTGTTATGCACTTTCTTTCGTTTAGCTGTGCTTAAACGAGCACTCACAGTCACCATATTTTTAGTTTTTGTCGTCGCTCCCCAGGGCTGTTAGAACCAACCCCAGGCGGGGGTACGTTTTAACTTGTGAGTTTCTTAGGAAAAAAACCTTATTATTCAGAATATAATACGTTTACAATAATTTTGATAATTTCTATTTAAAGTCCTAATAATTACGAATTATATGGCAGAAAATCATGTCTCTAACGCAAAAGGTTGGGTAGCTAAGGGCCGTATGTACAATCATGGTTTAACTCCCCGTTTAGTTAACTGTAGTTTAATTTTAAACTCCGTTTAACTAACTGGGGAAAAATACACTACGCAATAATTAAAATTCCTGGCTAAGCAGCAACTCATATTTTTTAAAAATTAGTAGTTTCCATTAGCCCCTGTATATTTCCGGATAATAGCTATTAAAATGTTTGATTTTAAAATGAAATGAGCCAGATGAAAATTCATGGTTTAACTAATGATTGTCAGTTTAACTAAACTCCGTTTAAGGAAATTGACAAACAGTTAAACTGTCGTTTAAACTGCAGTTCAACGTGAAAAATTAAACGGTCGTCGTTGGCCGTTTAACTAATGATTTTTAGCCCAAGAAAAATAAACCGAAATAAGGCCATCGGGCAATAAAGATAATGCATTTCTGAATATTCGCTGGGGATGGCCCTCTGATTTTAGAAACAAATTCTGATCGGCAGGGGGCCCGCAATATGAGGGGAAAATGTAGAAAGGTGGAATTTTGTTAGTTTTGGATTGTTTCAAAATCGGTAGCTACCGCAAAGTAGTCTGAAAACAAAATAATCTACATAAAACTTTCTTTGCATTGAGATGTATTATATGCTGCACACCTTTTCTTTGAAAGTTAGGTTCCCAGGGGTGTCAAACTTATTTTTACGAGGTTTACACTATTGACAAAACATTCTTCATGCAGGAGAAAACATTAATTGTTTCATGTTTTCATTATTTTTACCGCAAATGAGAAGCATTTTTGACGATGCAAACATTCACTGTTACTTGGACATCATGTAATGGCCCGATCTAGGTACATATCAGTCAATTTTCAATGTCCCTCTCCTTCGTAAATATTCATTATCGCAAATTTTAAATTATTGATATTTGTAAAAGTCGACAAATTCCAAACTTGACAGGATGTAGTAACATTTTTATAAGGCTTTCCAATATAATAATTTGCGGCGATATAGTGCGGCGATATAGTAATAAATTAACATTGATATGTTTTTTATATTAACCGCATTACGGGAGCTTATAACTCTATAAGGGGCTGATTCAACCCAAGTTGAATTAGTTTTTTGAATAGAGAAATAGAAAGCAAGAACCCGACCTAATCCATCGCACTTTCTTTAGGTTTATCTGTACAGTTGGTAGTAGCATATCAAAAATCGGCAGAACAACTGGAATCCAGCTTCGATCTATGAGCTTTATTGAACGTTTAACTTTATTCATACAAAACATTTCATTAAAGTTTGTAAAAAATTGTTGGTACAGTAAGGCAAGCCTGTGCTTGAAAGGGCGCCAATATACTTGCCACCAATATCACCTCAATCAAACTAAGGTACATTTCATAAAAAATGACGCTCACGACATTATATTCTACAGTACGGGTAGATTAATAAAACGCACTGAAAGAACCTTTGATGGGTCATTTTGTAGAGGGGGCATCCTTACCCATTTTGGTCGAGCCGTCAAATCAAACTCTTTGTCCTAGTTCAAAGAAAAGAAAATGCAGCAGAAAAGTGTGCATAATTCACCAATTTCAATATTATTGGGACCTTGCATGACCAGAAGCGAGTTAATAATTGCTGTCGAAACAAGTCATAATTTAAAAACAAAATCAACCTAAAAACGACTATTTCATACTGAGATTGCTTCTAATTAAAATCCCAAGCAGAAAATATTTGTATTTTGCTCTGCCTATTAATTTGTATTGTTTCGTATACAAGTTTCCATAGGAATATTGGTTGTTTACGATTGAGCGAGCTGATTGTTCAACCAATCAGGAATTACCTCGCTCACCGAAATCGTTAAACTGCGTTTAACTTGTGTGTGCTGACTGCTGATTGGTTAAACAATTTTAAACTGCTGTTAACTTCCATGGTAACCTTTATTGTTTACGATTGAGCGAGTTCTATTTTGAAAATTTCAACGCTTACTGCTATTTAGCTCATGAAATAATAAAAAAGAAGGTAGCGCGGACATTTTTCGATTCGTTTTGTGTACGTGAACTTGTGAAATTGAGACCAAATAATTTCACAAGTGTCTATTTCCATTAATATTTTTAATTTACGTGACGCAGATTTAAAATTTTCATAAGTGATTTTGATGCTGAAGACGTTTCAAATGTCCCCACCTATACACCGCGTTATCATATTTACGTGATTCGTGGTGTAGCTGACAACCAATTTACGTTACAGTCGAACTTCTCATAGACGAACACCGCATTAGGTGATGGAATGGTAAATTAACTTTGACATGAAGTTTATAACGCATTGAAGGAAGCATCTCACACTATCTAAAATATGTAAAAAAATAAAATATGATCAGTAGACGAGAGGACTGGAATGGGCGATGTCCGCATGCGACGCTTTTCACTCGTCCAATTTTAGCTATGTAGAAACCAAGTTATATAAGAACAGACGGAAAAGAAAGGAAGAGCTGAAATTGAAACCGCACCAAACCATAAAAATGATGTACAGGAACGGACCAATTTGGAACACAAGCTATAGTGAAGCCAGAAAGAAAGTGAAGTGTATCCAAGTGTGTATGATTATTACATGCTATGATTATTACATTTTCTTCAATTGACCTTAAAATGTTTTTTTTTTTTTAAGTACAATTCTTCAACACCAAATTCTAAAAGTAAGCTTGTTGCCAGCTCGTTTAGTGAGAAAAATGTTGCATTCGTTTCTGGCCATGGGAGTGTCAGGCCCTTAAGCTTCGTTTTCCTTGCATATGTAAGAAAACGTTGGGGAAAATAAAAATTAGGATAAATGTTCGGGTGGTAGATGTGTCCGTTTAGGCAAGTTCGACTGTATTCGTACACATGTTTCCATAGAAACCTTAGTTGTTTACAATTGAGAGAAATTTAGTTAAACGACTGTTTTTTTTTAATAAATAGAGACTCACACTGTTTACAAGTTTGATTAAAATCTAAATTTGATTAACAGTTGTCCCATATTGTAATGCAACTTTAATAATTCAAGTGTATTCTACAATACATTTTGAATTTAGTGACATATGATTCAAACCCATTTACTACGGTTTTTACTGATCTAATTTAGACCAAATATGATATTAATATAGTGTGAGCCAGCTATAAGGATAATTCGTAGTTTAAACGGCAGTTTAACTTTTTGTACACATTTTTAAGCCATCGACGGTTTAACTGACAACCATTAGTTAAACCATGATTGTACATCCGGCCCTAAGAAGTTTTGTTTAAAATTTGTTAGAACCAGCCCCGGTCTCCCCTACTGTTATAGGCATATAAAGTTATCAATTTGTAGTTTTGGTCCGATTGTGGAGGTTCGTCTATTACTATCCAGTTGGAGTGACCGATTGTGGTCCATGGCCCGATTAAGAGGTGGACCGTTTATATATAGGTTAAGGTTATTTAGTATGAAAAACCAAATAAAATTGACCGAGGGTGGTCAAATTAGAAGGTTGCCTAATTAACAGGTTTGCCTGTACATAAACAAAATATTGTTTTTGCCAATTTGCGTCTTAACATTAAAACTTATTATTATATTACTTATTTGAACTCAAAACATTCAATTTCAAGAATGTGACGTTATACATTTACCCAATTTTAATATTTAAGGAAAGTATACATACCCTACGTTATTTCTTAAAAAAAAATCCTAACTTCAAAACTTAATAATAATTTTAACATAAAAGTTTGACAACTTTTCTCTTCCATCATACATATATACATATATCCAATTAAATTGATGATTTTGCAAATAAATTTAACGCTTTTATAAGTCGAATTTACATTTCAGCAAATAACTTTTCATTGTCAAAGCGTTAGTTTAAATTGAAAAAGATTAAATTTAAATTGATGTGTAGTTATTTCGTATTGAAGAAAAGTAAATTTGTCTAAAAATTGTATATCTCTACATAACATGCTAGTTTGAATAAAAAAATTAAGTGTGAAATTACTTTTTAGTGTAGCACGGTACGATACACAGTAAAAATTCTTGGACTAAATTCTAATATTTTTGGTCTTGTATATATGACCACACCAATTTTTTATTCGATTTTAATATTTCTAAAAGAATGAAAAAAATTGTTCACACCAACGGATGTTAAAATCTAATTTTATCTCATATTCATTCTAATACGAACTTTTTAAAATATAATGCAGAATATACTTCCTTATTTATTACATTTGATACACATTGTATTAAAACTAAATAAAAAGTGTATTAAGTAACAAGACGTTCGTTGATTGGAATTTACGATATTGGCTTAGGTACCGTTAAATAGACAATTTGATTAGAAACAAAACTTTTATACATCACTTTACTGTAAGAATACCAGTAAGATTAATATTAAGGAAAAACGCAAAATTCCCCTATAAGTAGGCAAATTACTATAACTTCCCACACTTCTACAAATACGAAAACTCAGATTTAGACTTAGGGCACGTTGCTTAGCATCTTCACCAAATTTCAGCCATTACGTATTTTTTTTAAGTAAAATATACACATTGTATTAGAACTAAATAAAAAGTGTATTAAGTAACAAGACGTTCGTTGATTGGAATTTAGCAATATTTTTTATCCAAATGGATGAACTGAAAAAAATACTTTCAATTACACTAAAAGAAGTAATTCCCGATATTTTTGGGATAAAAAAAGCACAATTTTCAAAAGGAATGAACATATTGCTCATAAATGGGTTTTGTATAACTACCATTGACTTCTCTATAGGTGTTGGCGACATTTCATTTACCTCTTTATGCTCAAAAATCCATATACAATTTTCCTACCTACAGTGGGATTCGATCTCGGGATCCTATGATTTGTAGACGAACGCCCTACCTACTAAGCTAACCAGACTAACTGACGAAGTTTGTAATTTATACAACATGTGACATCGCTCTACCACTGGCTACTGGCTAATCCGAAACTAATAACACTGCGTAATATATCGCATATTAAATATTATTACATTTTTTGATACAAAGGGTATTCATTTTCACCTTATTTTGTATTGAATATTGTGTATTTTGAATTTTAATAAATTCTAGTATTGGATATATACCCGACTGTATTACCAGTAGAATGTAAGACCAACTTGGTATATGTTTTTTTTTTTGAATTTTAATAAATTCTAGTATTGGATATATACCCGACTGTATTACCAGTAGAATGTAAGACCAACTTGGTATATGTTTTATTACAAAATCTTCACAAATGTATCAAATTCAATAAGTCCGGTATTAAACATTTTGAGTAATTAAGCATTCAGGTTTACAATATCTGACCAAAAACAACAAAGTTGTAAAAGTTACCCCGCCAAAGAAAAATTCATCTGCCTCAAAAAGAATACATATCACTCCAATCCGCTGCTCATATCTAATTTTGTTTGCTGGATGTACTTTTGTTTTAGGTGTAAATGCTGGAGAAGTTTAAATGTACAGGACTACTTCTTAAAGTAATTTGGTGGGAGCTTTAACATTTTATTCAGTGGCACTTTGACGGCTCCCTCCAAATTACTTTAAGCAGTAGTCCTGTACAATTAAACTTCTCCAGCATTTACACCTAAAACAAAAGTACATCCAGCAAACAAAATTAGATATGAGCAGCGGATTGGAGTGATATGTTTTTGCGGCAGATGAATTTTTCTTTGGCGGGGTAACTTTTACAACTTTGTTGTTTTTGGTCAGATATCATATATTTTTGCATACTTAAATAGCCAACTAATATTTTTGTTTTGGGAAAAGTTTCAATAGGTTTTTGTTCAGCATATTCCATAAATTTAATATCATAAGTTATATTCACAGGGTCTTCTTTAAAATAAATAGATACTGCAAACGCAATTGCAAATACGCCACAAATGGCTGTTGCTGAGCTTTTTTAAAAAAAATTTTGGGATGAAATGGGTATAGTTTATTAATATGTATTTTGTGCAAAATAGATTTGTGTTATCTTCGTGTTATGGCTCTGCTAACATTCTGTTAGTAATCTGTTAATTTTTTGTTAACTCTGTTAATGCTCTATTAACGTTCTCTTAACACTCTATTATCTTTTCGTTAATGCTCTGTTAACGTTCTGTTAATGTTCTCTTAATTCTCTTTAATCATTCGGCTAACGCTCTGTAAACGGTCTGTTACCTTTCTTTTATTACTCGATTTACGTTCTGTTAAGACTCTGTTAATTTTCTGTTAGCACTCTGTTAACGATCTGCTAACGCTCTGTTGTTGCCTTGCCAACGCTTTGTTAACGCTTTGTTACTGATCTGTCTTAATGCCCCCCTGACGCAGTGTCCCAATGTCACATTGTCCCAATGTCACAGTGTCCCAATGTTCCAATGTCCTAATGCCCTAATACCCTAAGGTCCATTGTCACAGTGTCCTCATGTCCCAATGTTCTAATATCCCAGTGTCCCAATGTCCTAATATCCTAATGTGCCAATGTCCCAATATCCTGATGTCCCAGTGTCCCAATTTAGGTCCTATTGTCCCAATGTGCAAATATCACAGTGCCCCAATGGTTTAATGTCCGAATGTCCCACTACCCTAGTGTCCCAATGTCCCAGTATCGGAATATTCCAATGTCCCAGTCTTCCACCTAATGTCCTAATATCCCAATGTCTAACTGTCCTAATGTCCCAAGGTCCTAATGCCCCAATTTCCTAATATCCCAGTACCCCAAATTCCCAAATGTCCCAGTATCCTAATGTGATAATATCCCAATGGTCCAATGTCCTAATGTACCAGTGGTCAGTGTCCCAATGTCGCAGTATACCAAGTGTCCCAAGGTCCCAATAGCCTAATGTCCTAATATCCCAGTGCCCCAATGTCCCTGTATCTCAGTGCCCTCATGTCCCTGTATCCCAATGTTCCAATATCCCAATGTGCCAATATCCCAATGTTACAATGTCCCAATGTTCTAATATCCCGATGTCCCAGTGCCCCAATGTTCCCACGTCCCAGTTTCCCCAGTGTACCTAATGTCCCAATGTTCTAATGTGTTGATGTCCTAATATCCCAATGTCCTAATGACCCAAGACCCTAATGTTCACATGTTCTTATATCCCAGTGCCCCTATGTGCGAATATCCCGATGTCCCAATGTCACAACAATTCGATGTCTCAGTGGTACAATGCCCCTATGTACCAGTGTCCCAATGTCCGATTGTCCCAAGGTCATAATGTCGCAATGTCCTAATATCCCAGTGTTCTAATGTCCCAGTCTCCCGGTGTCCTAATGTCCCAATATCCCAATGTCCCAATGTCCCATTGTCCCAACATCCTGATGTCCCAATGCCCCAATATCCCGATGTCCCAATGCCCCAATATGCCGATGTCCCCACGTCCCTGTTTCCCCATTGTGCCTAATGCCCCAATGTCCTAATGTCCCAAGACCCTAATGTCCCAATTTCCTAATATCCCACTACCCCAAGATCCTAGTCTCCCAGTCTCCCGGTGTCCCAATATCCAAATGTCCCAATGCCGCAGTGTGTTTTAAAAAATGGTCAATGCGATGAGCCGATAGACGCAATTGTTGGAAATCTTTTGTTAACTTTACCTATTAATTTACCGTTATTCCATCCACTTATCTAAATGGAAGACATTGATTCTTTAGAAGGACCACCAGAGGATCATTCGTTCCAAATTTCATAGAAATCCCATCACGAAGAGAGACAGTAGAAGCAAGTCTTTCTGCAACTGTAGACTTCATTCTAAAATTGGGTTACTCGCTTAAGTCTGTGAGGGTGAAAATTTCACCGTTTATTGCATATATCTTACCCGTTATTGTGCCGATCGAAGATTTTATTTGGAAAGGCACTAGAACAGGATATGCGGAATATTTTGGTAAAAAAATTTTTTTTTTTTTAAGTACAGAAACACGCTGTTGTGACGATCACGAACGATGAAAATTTTTGCCTCCGCCAAGAACACTAAAAGAGCGTTCAGCGTTAGCAACAGTGCAAAATATTCGCAAAGCAACGCAAATATTTGGGAAAATCGTTTCAAGATTTTGATAAAAATATTGCATTAAGCATTTCAAATGGTGGGAAATCAGGCTCAAGCTTGCTATTGTAGATAAGTTTTAGACGAACTATTTCATCTTCCAATCCAAAATCCTTTGGCCTGAAAAAGGATTCTTCTCTCATTAAGCATATTTAATATCTTCGACCAAATTTAAGGTATTCTAGTGTTCTCTTTAATTCGTCCCTTTGTTTCGAGTAGGCTTATAATGCGTCTATTCTAGCAGAACATCTAATGTCTGAAAGTTTGTGCAGGGATCCCGGTATATTATCTCTTAAACTTTTCAAGCGTTGTGGGCTGCCGCTGAATATTTTGTAGGTCTTTTGAACTACTCCGAAAAATGTTATTCCGGCTGCACAACTGAGAAGTCTACACCACATAAATTGAGACTGTGAACTGCGCAAGGCGAGTAAAGTGGCAAAAATTATATCACTTAGTGAAATTCTGTAAAATATGCATTTTGTAGTACCTATGTAGGTGCCGGCAGAAGGGTTAATAAGATATCATTTTATATTTTAATATGTTTGCCTCGCAAAATTAACAAGATTCCACACGTTTGATTTGCCGATGGAATGGATCCCATTAAGGCAACCACAGAACTAGTAAAATCGACTGCAGCCAGAGAAATGCATCCCGTATTGTTAATATAGTTTCCGTGTTCATGTAGATCAAGGATTCGTTGAACTTCTTGATTTATTGTCAGTGAAAATTTGGTTGCGCTACGCAAAAATCACCCGATCCCCATCCTTGATTCCCTTTTGTTTCTACTTTGATCGCGAAGAAACGTAGCAAATACGACGACAATACCTTCTTCCTCCTCATATTCGGAAATCGGGTCATCGGATCATTTTCTTTTGCGTGTCAATCTCTGCTGAGCTTTTGCAACCGTGTCCTCACTCATTTTTATTGCAAATATCCTGTTTCCATGTGCAGTCGCACTCTTTGTTAGAGCCCACATACTGGGGGAATTTCTCGCCTGAGATGTATCTCGAAGGACTGGCATCAAACGGGCGTAGTTGATCAGATTATCAATTTTCTGATAAATTTACGCCATTCGAATATATAGGTAGGTAGCCTTTCGAAAAATAGGCATTTTGCAATTCATTTATTAATAAATTTTAAAAATTATATTCGACTTCAAGTTCTCAATTTGTCTTGAAAATACCAAATGCCACAATAGAATATTGATTTCATTATTAGTTTAATATTACAACAAGACGCGCAATGTTATGTTACTTCGTAAGATAATACCTTAAGGCTGTGCGTGATATTAGCACGCCCCGCCTGTTGATCCCGACGCATTCCATCGTGGCATCATTCTCTTCATATGTGCGATGTGCGAGCATACCCCATAGTTTAAACGTTTATATTTCAAGTCAAAATGTCAGTCAAACTAACTGACAGCTAGGCAGAGTGCTTCGGATAAATTTACGAAATCTTGAGATAAACGTGCGTTTTACATTTCACATTTTATATACATCATTTCATTGTATCGGATGTTATATGCATATAGACATGAATGCCCTGCAGAAGGTAAAACGGCCGGCGAACGGACGATTATAATTTAGACTAGATAGTCCGGATGCATGTTTGGCCCAATATTGCAACGTTGAAATATTGTACCAAATTTGAATTTCTTTACACTAATTAATCAGTAACCTCGCCATGGAAATGAAAAGGTGAATCTCTGGAGTTGCAATCGTCTATGGTTTTATGCAGATTAGAAAAACTAGGTCATGGCTATATTGTAGTTCTCTAGCACGATATTCATTGATGAGAATAGAAGAAATCGCCATCGCATTGTATTTGGCTTAGAACTATAAATACGGATAACACATGGATTCCTTGAAAATAATAATAAAATGCTCATTCATTATGTAATATAAGTATATTCTAAGTGATTGATTTACAGTTAATAAATCGTAGATTTTTTCACCCGACCATTTACGTATGCCTTCTTCGCCAAACCAGTTCTCTGCATTTCCGAAAATTTACAAATTAGAATAATTCGAAAAGCGTTTAAATGACACTCAGAAATTACGGTATTTGTATTAGAGGTCATTCCATTCATTTAATACAAAACAATTTTTATGGGAATTCGAAGAATTTGCTGAGTTTTTAGGTTACATGATAAGTCATAAATTAACGAATGACTTTTTTTTTGCCGAAAGTGTTGTAGGTATAGGTATTGCATAAGTGAATCCTTCCTTTGAACTTAAGAGATAAATCCTGGGAATGACAATTAAATAGAGGCGTGGCAATCTCTAGGATTCCCAATACTTTTAAAAATTTCACCGATTTTTTATGTTCTTAAAAACTATTAACTTTTACTAAGTTATGATCAACTTATATTGACTGGTAGAAAGGTAGTCACCGTCAGATAAGTTGTATACAATTCAAATGAACAATATTTTATATGAAGCTCATATCGTGGGTCACATCATCTGATACAAATTATACAAAAATAAATTTCACCTTATAATCTTTAAAAACCGTCTCCTTCTACACTTTGCCTGCGTTGACTACATAGAACAATTTTATGCTATAATAATAAATAGCATGAAAACTTCATCTATCAAGGAACTGAAGTAAGTCATGAACATGACTTTTCACTAAATTACATTGGTGTATTTCAAACAATTTTCATCTTTACCCAGGTCCGGGTTAAAAATAAATAATATTAATTTTTAACACTTCATAAGTATTAAAACTAGATCTATTCCCTATTCCGACTTGCAGTTTAATAGATACTATTGAGTGTTAAATAATGTAATACTAGTAGTGTTAAAATTAATTTCTTTAAGGAATACATTCTTATACGAATTGTGTTAGAAAGTATTCCAAATTCAATACTAAACTGTAATCAAATTTGATTATAATTTAAACCAAAAAATATAACTTTTTAATACTGGCAATGAATGCAGTTTACTACATCTAGTATTACATTAAATTTGCACGTTCTGTAACCTGTAGTGAAACCTATATTAGAAATGAAAACAACACAAGATAATCGAGAAAATCCAAATTTTGTAGTTTATTATTTAAATGCATTCATTAAGCCTCGTCTCCATTGTAAACAATTGTGGCGCAACTGTACCTATACGAACATGATGTTTCAGTGCTCCCCAATTGTACGCGAACAGTTGCTGAACAATAGTGTCACGTCCACACTGTAAACAAAAGTTCCTGAGCTGTTGCACATATTTTAGAGCAATTGTTTCACGGCGTGTCGTAGAAGGCGACTAAAAAGGAACCTAATCCAAGGTGGATCAGCATGCGCCGAGGGATGCATGGTCAAGAGGGTGCTTGGCCGCTAGTATGCGAAGGTCGCAGGCAACCATGATATCTGAAGCCTGAGGCACATTTTAACATCAACAATACCTCCCATAGGTTAGTGTGTGTGTATGGGTTGCCGTGTCTGGAGATAGCCGGCGGACGTAAAAGGAACGTATCCATAAATTTATTTATTTCCACACACTAGTGCCAAAATACACAACCTTTCTCCAAAAGGTGTAAAAGAATGGAAGACCTTATGGAAATTGACGCATATACAAGCACTACCCCGCTGGGCACTACTTCTGCTATGCGGTTGAGTGATCCCGGGGCGAACCTAGTTCGCGCCAGAGCTCGACGGTTTCCGGGGGCGAGCAATATAAGGCAGTCCAATTACATTGTGGAGAAGCTGAAGGTTGCAAGCTGGAATGTCGGTTCCATGACGTCAAAGAGCGAGGAGATTGAGGATATCATGAAGCGGAGGCGGATAGACATTATGTGCGTGCAAGAGACGAAGTGGCGAAATACCCATATCGACATAGCCCGGTTTCTTACGAATTCCATGAAGTAAAAATTGTACTACTATGGAGTTACAAACCAAAGAAACGGAGTTGGCATTATTCTGGCGTCGTCTTTACTTGGCAGCATAATAAGTGTCGCGAAGAGAAGTGATAGCTTGATCAGCATCAAATTGGTTATCTGCGGAAGGGTGTGGAACGTAATAAGTGCCTACGCTACCCAAGTGGGACTGCCACCAGAAGAAAAAGAGGCATTTTGGAACGACGTTGACACCCTGATTCAGACTATTCCAGATACCGAATTGGTGTTCTTGGGAGGAGATTTAAATGGCCATGTGGGTGAATCAAATTATGATTACGAGGATTGCCATGGTGGAAAGGGTAGCCCTTCAACGGTCAGAAATGACGAAGGTGAAGCTATTCTGACCATGTGCAGATCGCATGGTTTGGTCATCCTTAATACATGGTTTGTGAAAAACGAGAGACACCTAATCACACAGTAGTGGACACGGAGATAGGAAACACGAAACGCAGATCGATTACCACCTCTGCTTCGATTTTATGAGAAGGTGGGTAAAAGACTGCAAGGTGATCTTGGGTGAATCTGTCGTCAGCCAACATCGTTTGCTCCTGTCAGAATTTATTTTGAAAGCAGGAGGAGCAAGAAATAGAAGAACTCCCAAGCCAGTCGAAAAAATCAAGTGGCACAATCTCACAAACGACAACTTTGAACCTGTAGTGACTCCATTCATTGATAAAATGACGGAGTGGTTTCAAAACAACACCAACTGCCCCGAGCACAGTCCAACACAAATGTGGAATAGTTTCGCTGAAATGTCAGTAAGTGAGGCGGAAAAGGCACTTGGAGTTTCGAAAGGTCCACTCCACACGAAGAAAGAAACATGGTGGTGGAACACCGAAACTAAGGAAGCAGTGCAAGCCAAATCGAACGCATTTAAGGCATGGACGAAATGTGAGTCAAGCAGTGAAGCCGAACGGGTTCAACTTCGCGAAAATTATATGCAATGCCGGAAGAAAGTAAAGCGCTTGGTAGCTCAAGCAAAGGCGAAGGCAGCTGAGAAATTCTACCAAGAATTAGAAACTCAGACTGCGACCGAAGGACCGTCTTTGCGCGAGAGACCTAGGCACGATGCCAGGATATTTAGGGTCGCAGCCCAAAGGAGAAGGAACGCTCGGGAAATACAGGCGCCAAAGTACGTGGAGGACGCGCAAGGAATGTTGCTGATTGACGATACGGCAATTTGTAGCAGGATGCGAGAGTACTTTGACGAACTACTAAATGAAGTATTTCCTCGAGCAGCTTTTCGAGATGTTGAGCCGAATACCACAAATATTGAAGATATCTCAGAGGAAGAGGTGATGGAGGCAATGCATCAGATGAAACGCGGAAAGGCAGTCGGACCGGACAAAATCCCGCGGAATTTTGGTTGAAAATGGAAAATGTCGGGCTTAGTTGGCTCACAGTTCTCTTCAACAAAATCAAAGGCGGGCAACCGATGCCTGATGCTTTCAGGGAAAGTTTTCTTCTTCCTTTCTAAGAACAAGGGAGACTCACGCAAACTAAACAACTATAGGGCTATAAAGTTAACACCTCATACACTGAAGATCTACGAGCGAGTTGTCTGCAACCGATTGAGAAAGATTGTGCGGTTGAATGACAATCAATGCGGCTTTGTTGAAGGTTGATCTACAGTCGATGCGATTCAGTGCATTCGTATTGCATTGGAAAAGTATAGACCAGCACGAAAGGACTTGCACTTTGTGTTCATCGATTTGGAAAAGGCATTCGATAGAGTACCTCGTGATTTGATATGGTTGGCCTTGAGAGCACTTAATGTCCCTGAGGCATACGTCAGGATGATACGAGACATGTATGATGGAGCTACGACTAAGGTTAGATGCACAGCCGGTGAATCAGAAGAATTTCCGGTGAATGTCGGAGTACACCAGGGCAGTGTATTGAGTCCGTTGCTCTTCAACATCATAATATGCTACTTATTAACACGTATCTCCGACGGCCTAGAAATATCTCTTCTTTTTGCCGATGATATAGTCCTCAGTAACCCAAACATCGTTGCCTTGCAAGCTGCACTTACGAAATGGTGTGACGTTCTGGAGGAGCATGGACTGAGGGTAAGTATAACAAAGACTGAGTTCTTATGCTGCCCATTCTCAGACCCAGATGCACCGATACCAGAAATGTACGTCAAAGGAGAGCAGCTTAAGTCTTGTACCAAGTTCAAGTACCTTGGCTCGATGGTGAACAACGGAGCTACATGCGATGATGACATCAAACATCGCACAAAGGTTGGGTGGATGACGTGGCGAGAAAACTCTGGAGTTTTCTGCGTTAAGAAAATGCCACTGAAGCTAAAGGGCAAGTTGTACAAAACGGTTGTACGTCCCGCACTCATGCATGGATCAGAATGCTGGACCATGTATGAAGGTTACGCGAAACAAATGACAGCGACTGAAAAATGTTACGCATGTCAGTTGGTGTAACCAAAAGGGACCACATCAAGAGTAGCTACATCCGAGGCACCTTGTCCATAGACCAACCAATCACCGAAAAGCTCGAAGACCGACAAATGGATTGGTATTGCCATGTTCAACGGCGTCCGCCTGAGAACCCAGCAAAGAAAGCGATATCAATGGAAGTTCCACTTGATGGACCCAAGGCCAGAGGCAGACCGAAGAACACCTGGATGTGTCAAATGAAAAAGCAACAACAACGCATTGGTCTTGGCGATGACACGATCCAAGATAGAGCTGCCTGTAGAAATATGCTGAGATATTATCGCCAAAACGGGCGATGTGCCTACACTGCAGGTCGAGCAACGCGAAACCATGGCGCGGTATAAAGAACGAGGCAAGGAAGAAGAAAGTTTCACGTCCACATTATAAACATTTGTATCGCAACACTGCTCCTGAACAGTGTTCGCGAACAGCTCAAGTTCGTTTCGAGTTTGTTGCTGAGCTGTTGCACTGATTTTTGTAAGTAATTTATTGATGTTCGATGTTTTGCATTCAAATGGAAAACACAGGGGACATTATACGAATTGAAAGAATTTTGTCGAGAAATTAGGAGTTTGAGTGATGCTATTTGATTAAATTTTATCTAAAATCAAAAAAATGTTAAGTCTTTTTTGGAAAAAATCAAATATGTTAGAAGATATTTAGGTTTGAAATTGTGTTAATATTCGCTAGACGACTACGCATATGTAATGGTATTTCCTTTGTAACCCATTAAAGATAGTAAAATAAAACAGAAATGTTATACATCCTATTGGCCGAATTCTATGTATAACAATCATGAAGGACGACATACTTTAGTGCTTTAACCCCTTATTGGGCACAGCGTGTCAATCTGTCAATTTTATTTACACATAAAGCAGAAGAAACAAAGACTCTGGGCGATTTATATATGTTTTTCAGTTTTGGCAAAGCTGTGAAGACTTTGCCATGTAGTATATGTAACTGCATAGTTTGATCGGATTCGACCGATTTCTGTGTGTTTCTCCACAGAACCTTATTATAACGTATTATCCGAGTAAAGTGAGGGAAGAGGATATACCAGTCCGCTTGTCGTATAAGACGACTAAAGGGATAGGATTTGTATGTTTATGCGGATCCTATAAACAAGATTTACTTTTCTAAACTACTTTCTAATTTAAATGCATTAAAATTCCATTTCGTTATATGAGTTCATATATTTGTTACGATTGTTACAAATAAAAAAAAACTTAAATCTAACGATAATCTCCCCTTGAAATCCTCTTCAAGGATCAACAGGAACGGCTGTGGCAGCAAAGAATGGCTCGGCCACTGGAAAGGTTTCACTTTCGATCTCCTTAATCTCCATGGCGCTTAAAAACTTCATGCTCTTCACGGTTTTTGGTACAATACGCCGAACTATTAATTTCAATACGTCCGGCACGGAAGTCCGCTTGTCGCCGATTTCAGTGTCGAAATATAATTTATCGATTACTTCAAGATCTTTTGAGTCCTCGGAAACGACAACGGTGGCCGCCGAAGCGCTAGCTAGTGACGTTTCATTTTGCGCAGCACCGGAAATATTCTTCTCTGGAGCGTTTGATATGAACACTTCCAACTCAACTTTTGTACATCTCTAAAGATTTGTTAAACGACGATAAACACGCAAAGTCACTAAAATAAAAACATAGATTTCAATCGGCAAATTTGTCACGCTAGTTACAAACTACAAGAAATTGCACAAATTACACGGAAAATGAAAACTGTCAAAAAATAAATTAAATATTCGAACATGATGCTCAACTGTTCACGAACAATATAGATCTATGCTCCGCAACTGTTCATAATCAACATGGGAACGTGTATAGCAACTGTTCAGAAAAAGTTCAGTAAAATGTTGCGCAACTGTTCGCAGAAAATATCTTAAACTTTTTTGCTACTGTTCATCAACAAATGTTTCCAATGGAGGCGAGGCTTAAAGCCTCCACTAAAACATATAAATTATCATTTACATTATAACCCTTAGGGTTTTTTTAATGTTGTAATACTTCATATTGTAATACGTTCTTTACACTTACAAGATCCGGCTCATAAAAGAAGAAAGGAAATGTTCTTTTGATGTCAATTGGTTCCAAGCACATGACTTCTCTAAGATCCAATGTTTTTTTCAGCTTATCTTCAAGCACATGTCGCTGTTCACAAGCGACACAATTTTTGAAAAAATCCAAGTCTTCATTGCTGATTACGTTATGCGATACAATTGGTGAATTTTCGGGAATAACCTTGGGATCGCCTTCTATTCTAATCCGCTTTGCGTTGAAGTTTTTTAACCTGGCTGCAAGGTATCACGTGTTGTTTGCAGGGTTGTAGAATATTTCCTATTTTAAAAAAATCATGTTTAAATTTAAAAAAATCAACTAGGAGCACTAGTTAATGTAAAATCCTGACTTACGGTTCCCCCGGAATTTTTGTTAGTCGTCGTGTACGAAGAAAACAGTTTGACAGATTGCCTTAGCCAACGTAATTTTGTCCTGCTTGGTCGGGTAGTTTCCACAGCACAATCTGCACAAATTTCACAATTCGGTTCACCTCTACTTTCACAAATATTTTGTTTTAGAATCAATTACACACGACACGCTTAGCATGACAGCGCATGGATAACTTGATGAGCAGTTACGTTTAAACCAAAGCAGTTTCATTTTTAATACAATGAAGAAAGGTAGTCACCGTCAGATAAGTTGTATACAATTCAAATCAACAATATTTCATATGAAGTTCATATCGTGGGTCAAATCATTTGATACAAATTACAAAAAGAAATTTCATCTTATAATCTTTAAAAACCGTTCCCTTCTACACTTTAGCTGCGTTGACTACATAGAACACTTTTATGCTATAATAATAAATAGCATGAAAACTTCATCTATTAAGGAACTGAAGTAAGTCATGAACATGACTTTTCACTAAATTACATTGGTGTACTTTAACAATTTTCATCTTTACCCAGGTCCGGGTTGGACTTCTCTTCACGATATCATGATGGTTATGGTGCCGAGAGACTAATTGCCAACATGGTTCAAGTTCATGTTTCAGCTCGTAAGATAACTGAGTGGCTTTTTTCAGTAATTTTTCACTTGGTTTTCTTCGTTCACTGCAGAAGGCAATTAATATATAAATACGAAGAATTATTTACATAATTATCGATGTAGTTGGTAGAAATGGTTTATTGCTAATTGTGGTTACAAACTAGAAACATATTAGTTGAATTATGTGCATTGTATTGATAGAAACAACATTTTTGAAACTTGTTCGTTTTATTCTTCACATTCAATGAATAAAAGTATGCAAAGTAGTAAAGGGTTTATTTAAAGCAAGAACAAAGAGATGTTTATTAAAAAAAAAAAAAACTAAAAATAAAAAAAAAATGAAGTTCCATGCAAGTACATACTTTTATAAAGTTCTAATCGTGCGAATTACACGATGAGCCCATACCATAGAAGAGAGAATACAAGGAAACGAAAAGCTACGTGAGAGATTAACGAATTCGGTTGCGGAATGAGACGTGAAGTGAAAGGTAGAGATAAAGTTACCAGACTGGATTTTGTGTGGAAGTTTGACATATTGTTTTCTAAGATGTAAACAATTCTCATTGTACCACACCGGTTTTAAACGAGCATTTGGCACATTGTTTTATAAAAAGGAAACATTCTTATTGGACTATTCCGGTTTTAAACGAAGATTGTGGATCGTGCGGGTGTTGCGACGCAGTGTGTTTACAGTTGCGCATGTATAGGAATTCTATCGCCAAGCTACCATGGGAATATATGGGATTTCTATCCATAGTTATACTCAATGGTCTATAACCCTATACCCCTGTACATACCTATAGATGGCATGCAAAGCACGAATATTCAATTTCAAGTTATTTGTATGGGAGAAAGGGGTACATGGGTCGGATTTAGAACACATTTAATATTTGAGAACATCCAACAGGTACCATTTGATACAGCTTTGAAGTTCCTCGCGACATTTCATCAAAAGGTATGTCTGAGTATAGCTTTGTAAAGGAGGCAGGGATAGTCAGACTCACTCCACTTTCCATCAACTTGAAGGATATGTTCCAATTAGGCGTTGATCAAAATTTCAGGTCCTTATCGATATTCTGTCGAAAGTTATGGCTGAATTAAAATATCAAGGAGTAATGCGTATGGGAGGTAGGGGAAACTTTGTTCCGATTTGGCCCATTTTCAATACCGTCCCAGATTTCATCAAAACAAACATCTGACCAACATTTCAAACCGCTACCTTCATTATTTCTGATTTATCGTGCTAACACACCGACATGGCTTATTCGAATCAGAGACCGACCCTGATCATTTATGTACACAGGGTTTCCGGAAACTGCCGCATAAAATGTCCGTCTGTCTGTCTGTTGCGACGCGTTTTACACGGAAAATTTAAAAGGTATGAGGCTGAAATTTTGCACAAATGCTTCTTTTTGCTGCAGGCAGTTTGTATATTTGAATCGGTTAAATCGGACAATGGGGTCATGGGGCTGCCTTACAAAACAAATGGGGTACTATGGGGCTATGCTCCCGCATCCCACAATAAAATTTTCTGAGTAAATATTTTTATTTGCCCACTTATTCCTACCAAACCCCTTTTAAATATTGTTTTGTCGACGCAACGGAATTTTTGTGAAGACCGTAGGAAAAGGAAATTGGGAAGGGGTTAAATACAAGTCGTAGGTACGCCCGAAAAAACGTTTAGCCCGGAGGAGAGCGAAGGGTATCCAAACTTCGGCCGCGCCCGAAATTAGCCTCGTCTCCATCTGAATTTTCTCAAGCTTCTGCCAAGGTGAGGTGCCTCTACGATTCTTCACAATTCGGTGCGTTTATGCGGCAGCGTAGTTTTCTGCACTTAAGGCTTTAAAACTATTTGAAATAATGGCTTGCTCCATTATTTCTAATAGTTTTATTAAAATGATGTAAGAAAGATATGATTGTAAGACTATGCGAAAATTTTTAAAAGAATTGTACAAGCACCTCATCTCGGCAGAAGTTGGAGAAAATTGAGATGAAAAAATAATTTGCTTTTGGGTCAAATTAGAAAAAAAAATGACTCTGAAGTGCGTTTATGTGGTAGTTTCCAGACACCGTGTAGAAAAAGGCTGCAAAGTTTACTTAGCAGCTCAGTGAACATACTTTCTTGGATTTCTTCAAAACTGCCCTCAAATGGAAAATTTCTTTATGTGAGACAATACTGTGTGATGGAAGATTCCATCTTTAGATACAGTGTGGGCAAAAATTATCTTTTTTGTCTGTGAGGATTTTTTTTTAATTTTGAATTTAATCTTGGGAGTTTTTAATATGGAACTGAACAGCATTGTACCAGACCAAAATAAAATAATTTTTCTTTGAAAATGGCCGATCAGAAATTGTCACTTTGTAGAATTTATGGAGTTCGTAATGCTCTAGCAGGCTTCAACTGCACGGGCAATGGTTTCCAAATTTGAACGATATGGAAACGTTGGAGATCGGAAATTCGCCGAAAGACCGCGATTTTGACGACTGGCCGAAAACAGGGAGCTTGTTAGAGAAAGTGTTGCTCATGAAACGTGGCTTGATGCCCAACATTAAAAAAAGGACTTGGTACCTTAACCTTTAGGCTCAGTTTACCCATCATTTCAATTCGGGACCAGGATATTCTCGAATCGCGGTCACTGGTGACAAACGTTTTTTATTTCTTGGCGGCTGCTTAAAGGCACAGGCACTTCGGGAGAAAATATTTGAGCAAACATTGTGGAGAAATACGATGGTTACACTTCAAAATGTGAAAAAAAAAAATTAAAAAGCCCTGGCATGCGTACATTTTTATTGTGTTCGCCTAGTGGATGAAATTTTCCACACCTCATCAAAAATATTTAGCAAATAATTTCACTTTGCATTTATTTTTTGTAAATCACTTAATTTAAAAGTTATTAGACGTATAAATAGGCATCAAGAGACTTTTTTTCCACTTTTTAGAAAGTAGCTAAAATATAATCATGATCTAAATCCCTCGAACTTTCTTTACTACGCAAAATTTACGACTTTCGGTGTACATACACCATATGCGTGAATTCACCACAAAGGCCCTATCCATACTGTAGTATTAAAATCATTTCTGGGGATATTGACGATAAAATATGCATCCCGAAAGCTGGTATTCGCCAACTGAATTTTATCTCACCAACATTGCTCAAACACTGGCTTTCCGAAACTTCTTTCTTTTTAATTCTATGAAACAATTGTGACTCACAGACGACATTCTATGTCCATAGAAATTAGAACAAATTTTTAGACATTGATTTAATATTACTGTGACTCCTGCGAATTTGAAGTATGAAGTTTTTTCAAACAAAAAAAAAAAAATATTTAATGAACATAGAGGAAATGCGTTTGGGCTTAACATCTTTCAAAAAAACTTGTTTTCTGCTCCACATTTACTCGTCTAACTTTAAAAATCTCACACGATACCAACCTCCAGTCTTCTATCTACATTTAGATGCTTGGCAGGCCGCCTTCGCCAAATCGCGTTATTTTCTAAGAATTTGCCTAACCTACGTGAAAGCGCTGCGTCAAAATTTTTTTTACATTTAATATTGGAGCCTCAAGGCGCATTCCTAGTAACGATTACCAAGTTCGATTCATTCATTTCAATTTGTTCATTAACCATGGAGAGTTTAAGAAAAATACTAATGCTTAAACTCTCCTTTCTTTTTTTTGTTTGGAAATTACTATCTCTATCTCTGTTTAACCCTGCATGACCAATGTTAGTCGTTTCGACTACCGACTACGCCACTAAAGCTGCAAATAGGTCTATTGTTGATGATATGATTTACCTCCTAGGATGTGAAAGGACACAACTATTGAGTGGAAGGACAAAAAGCAGCAACCAAAGGGAATATTGGTTGCTGCTTTTTGTCCTTCCACTCAATAGTTGTGTCCTTTCACATCCTAGGAGGTAAATCATATCATCAACAATAGACCTATTTGCAGCTTTAGTGGCGAGGTGTGTATCGTTAAACCAAAGTACGTACTGCAGGTCGAAACGACCAAATTTTGTACTGTGCAACTTATGCAGTGATAAGGTCAAATGCCTTTAATAAGTAGGCAGTTAGTTTTCTTTAAAATAAAATAAAAAATCAAACAGTGATACTTTTTGGTCTAACATTTAGTAAAAATAATCAGAGCCGTGCAAAGAGAATTTGGCGCCCGGGGCAAAATTTTGATCAAGGTGCCCCACAGTGGGGCAGTAGTGGAAAAAATTAAAAAAAAAATATACTGTTGGGAAAGCTTTTGTGAAATATTTATCGCATAGTAGATATTTTGAAATCTCTTTTGAAAAAAAAATTTAGGCTGATATCTTTCACAGAGGACCCAGCGGCTCTCAAAGTGTAGATAATTTATTTTGCATTTTTTACAAATTTTTTCATAATAATTTTTTCATTAAAATCCTGACTAGAAAATTGAAAGAAAAAAAAGTTTTATGATTTGATTTTGAATTGTTATGTTATCAAGCGATAAGCGTAAAAAAATTGAACAAAAAAAATAAAATGTATGTTGAATGATTGAGTGCAAAATTGACGCAAACTGCAATTTTCACATTGAGTTTTATTAACTAGCTCCACGTGCTTCCAAGGGTCTTTTTACACTACGTTATTTCAGAAGGTCTTAAGATTACTAATATGTAAGATTTTTTACCGCACAGACCCGCCTGATACTTTTATAGACGATTTTGTTATGTCATTTTGACTGTTTTATACATGATAATTGAATATTTCCTGCAGGCGAATCAAGTCGCAGCAACTTAATTTTTGGCAAACTTCAACTCCATTTTGTTAAGAATATTTCCCTAAAATATCCAGACTCAAGCGGCATTTCATTCAGAGATACAATAAAAAAGGAAAAGTCAAAAAATGCAAATACTCCATTTTGTTTGTCTAGGGAGGGTATAATTAATCAAAATAAGTTTATTGTGTTACATATAATTGCAAAAGAATTTTTATGTAGTTTAATTCATGCTCAAACCATTTTGTAGCATCTTTTATTATTAAAAAATTACCCCCTCTTCCCCCTTAATTTCGAAATAACTTCAAATCGACTGATTCTATCTGTGTGAAACTTATTCCATTCGATTTAGGACAGCAAAATACATTAAGATTGACTAGTTTTAATAATTGTTTCCAAAATTCGAGGTTTTTGCCCCACTGCCCCCACCCCCAATGATCTGTTTACTCTTGTAATTTTCAGTCTTCATTTTAGACCGATTTTCAGTGTTTATATTATAGGTTCATTTAACGCACGCAATAAAGCGGATGCGAAGGCGCACTAAAAGTTTAGTATTTTTATGCAGCTTTAAGTCAATCGCGTGTTTTGAAATAAGTCAAGCTAAGCAATCTAAGAATTCATAGGAAAAGTGATAAATGACTGCACCAATAAACAATGTAACAATACGTAGATATGCGTAATATGCAAGTTCATACACGCACTTGTAATTGATTGCACCAAGTTAAATTATTGTCAAAATAACAATCAAATCCAGTCTATTTTTTTTAAGCTGGGTGAGATCCTATTTAACCGATAGGACTCAGTTGGTGAAGTTAAATTACTTTACATCCCGTTATAAAGTGTTAATCAGGAGTTCCGCAAGGAAGCCGTTTAGGACCCCTTTCTTTTAGTTAAATAATATAATTTATACTGTGGCTCTCAACTCCTTAATACCCATGCCCCCTTTTCGAGGCCTGGAGAGTCTGGCCCGGAAAATTCTCCAAAAACGTAAAAACGGTGTGGAATTTTTTGTATTTTCACATGAAAACTACGTTGGAGGGACAAGCACAGATGTGTATGTTGTGTTTGAATCCAGCGCAATCAAGGTATCTCAAGATTTAGTAAGACTAAAAACTTGATTGTAGCTCACTGATAGACTACGGCTTTTTCTTAAGTTGTGAATGATTTGCGAGATGGCTTAAAAAGTGGATGATTTGTATTGACACTATTTCTTTACAATTCCGATTTTCAAATATTGCGCGCCCTTTGTTGACTTCCAAACAAGCCTGTAACCTCTTCCCATCAGTTTCCTTGGTCACCATTTTGTGGTCGGAATACCTTCCAACTTTAAGCTTATCCTGCGCCCTCTAAGGGGCGCTTCCCACCGGTTAAGAATCACTGATCTACAATATTAAATTCGTGCGTGTATGGCAGTATGCCCATGATATGCAAATCGCTGACAATACGCAACGTAGATGATTTAAGTTGCAATCTGAATTTACGAAAGCTGCAAATTTGGTGCTAATAACATTTAAAACTGAAATGTTATTAAATGTTAAGTAATTAAACGCTGACTAGTTTTGCTTTAATATGTATTGTGTGAAGATTTATTAAATAACTTTCAAGACAGAAATATTCCTCATAATGTACGGCGAAGAACTTTCACAGTAAAGTATGGGCCTAAAAAATGTATAACAAGGTCAATAACTGTATATAATAGTTTAAAGGACAACAACCTCTTCCCTTCTCTCTAAAAAAAATAAATAAACAAAAAATGTACGTTACGGCGGCGCCCCATTGGGACACGGTGCTCGGGGCGAGTGCCCCCTTCGCACGGCCCTGAAAATAATGATAGTATTTCTAGTTAGAACCGCTTTTAATATATTTGATGCATCCCTAGGATCAAAAAACGAGTCTTAATATCGTGTTAGTCGAACTGACTAACATTGGTTACAACGTAAAAAGAATAACGTTGGTTATCTAGGGTTAATAAATAGGTTTTTAGTACTCAAATTGAATTATAATAATTTAATTTCTTTCCTTATATTATGTTCAGAGTGAGCGAAAATGGATTGATTTCGCCGGACGTTTTCAGAAATCACCGAAAAGTGTTCATAGTGCACTATTTGTAATTTCATATGACAACCGACAATATTATTTTGCCTATAAATCATTCTAAGTATAAAAATGTGTTTGTGGAGTCACCGATAGTCATTTGTAACATATATCGTCACTTCAAACTGACCGTCCATTCTCTTATCATGGAGAAATTAAGAACATTGGCAAACACACGAAACTGAACAATGTTTTTCGGGTGTCAGTTAAAATATCGGAGTAAGCCGAAATGTGCTGAATAGGGGAATTTAGGTTTGAGGCCTGGGTTTTTACATGTTTTCATTTGAAAACAATCAAGGTTTCATAGAAAACACGCAAAATAGGGTATTTTCATTGTGTCAATTTGTATGGTAGTCTGGCTGGTCTAGCGGTTAGTGCGCGCACCTTCAGTGCACAGGGTCATGAGTTCGAATCTCACCGTGTTCCATGGTGTTTTTCGAACTCACGAGCTTGTGACGGACTATGATCTCACTCAGATGTTAAACGAGTACCCATTTGTGAGGATAAATAACACTGCTGAGCGTGATGCTGATCTCATTACCCCAACAAAAAAGCAGATAAGATCTTGGAAATAGGATGTCACTAACACATCCTGCGGCCTTAGTCCAATGTTGGATTGTTGCGCCTGTTATTTATTTATTTAATTTGTATGGGAATTAAAATGTTTTGGGGCTGTTTTCATACGAAAAAACACACTTTGCCAATGTGACGTCAAGAGATCGAGGATTTTTTCCTATTATAAAACTCCGAGAAGTTTTCCCTTAGGGGAAAAATCTTAGATCATGTATATGTCTACGTTATTGCTTACAAAATAATCCACATGGCATCAGCCGTTATCTTGTCACTCCAGAAGCCCAAAAAGCCTTTCAAACCGATTACATACAGTAACCCAAATATCGACTTTCGAACGTAAAACCATAATTCCCATTGTCAGTTTCCTTAGAGAAGTGTCCTTCTTGGTGGTACGTATTTACATAATATCCTTTGAAAACCCAAAATGAGCTTGTGGTGATTTTAAAGGGATCAACTCACCGAATACTGTATTTTGATTTGCATATCGACTATAATGCATTCCCAAAGAAAAAGGGACCTGTTTTGTCCAAGGACATCTTTCTCATAACAAATGCCGACACCAAAATAATAAGGATCGCACCACTTAACTTCCATCCGAGCTTCATCCAAATCGCTCCAAGAGAACCAATTGAAAGATAACTTTTCATTCGCTTGAACGGCGAATTTGCCGCTATTCCCGCAACTCATCAGTGATTGTCGATTCTTTGTAAGGGCGATCAAAGGAAAATGTATACCAAATTTAGCAATGATCAAACCACTCAAAGGTTGACTTAAAGCTTCGTTAGGTTTTCGCAATGTTTTACAATGTCACATTTTGTCGCGGAACAACCCAGCGTACACATCCTAATTTCCTTAAATGTTCACACAATATCATTCTTCCGTTGTTTGTTCCGACGACGACGACAATGACAATTATGTTCTGCCTGCATACACCGACCTGTGCTAGATTTACGTGCCATCATCGAGGTCGGCATAGCCGAGTAGGCTAGATGATAGGTGTTTGGCGCATGGGGTGACGTTATCGAGTCGCCACAGGGGCGTCAATTTTTTTCTTTTTTATTTAGTTACCTGAACATTCTTTTGAATTTGGTGATCATACTATTTCTACTATTCGTAAATTGATGCGATAAATAGTATGCATTTTGGATGCCTCTTTTTTACGTCTCCACGTAACTATACACTGTGTAAAATTTTGGAGTAAATCGAACTTAATTTTCGTATACATATAAGTCCATAAATATTTTGTATACAATCAATAAATCTCGTGGTTATAAAATTTTATTTGAATTTGTTTAAATCTAAAACCATTGATATATTAATTCAGTTAATTTTGCTGATAGTTATTATAATGCATCCATATAAAATTCTATTCTCTCGCTTATAAAATTTATAAAGAATTTGTATTATTTTTTATAATTTCTTAGGTATTAATTTTATCTGAGGCCCGCAGTACAATGGGTTCGTTTGTACTAAATAATTTTTAATGTGTATTTAGTATGTTTTTGAATGAAAAATGTTTTCAAGAACACACTAAGTTTATAAACCATAAAAATCTGAAAGTATGTAACAAAACTAAGAAAATATAATTTTTTTAAAAATAATCTTTAATTTTCTTTTATAAGTTATTGACATCAACAAAAATACATACATGTGTTTTTTTTTTAATTTAAAAGGATTTTCGGGGAACGATGATCGCTTTTGGATCGGACTGCCCTGGATGATGATCGAAGACGTTTGTCTGTCTCTAACAAAATAGAAAAAATATATAGTCATGATTAAAATATTATTGCAGGATACAGGATTACCATTATGTCTCTTGGAGACTGATTACGAAATAGGGTTTCAAGTCACAGCCTGCTTGGACCACTATGATTTGATCACGTTCCCATACTATATATTGGAGAAAAAAATCGAATTCAATAAATATCAAGAATATTTTGTGTTGTTTCATCATTTGGAAGATATTTTCAACGACATCCTAACTAGCAATGCTAGTTTGAGGATTATGAAGTTGTGTACTCACCTCTGAAACTGAAGTAGCTGATTATCACTTTCACCAAAAATGTTTTAAAGTTAAGGCTAATGAAAATTACGGAAGTTATTACTAAAGTTTAACATTCACTTAAAAAAGTATGGACATTGTACAACGCGATCAGAATATCAACTACTGAATGGTCCACTTCAAATTCCACAATTCTGCTATTCTACAAAGTAATGGTTTCGACCAAACCTAGATGTATTCGATAAAATATACAATAAATACAGAAATAGTATAAACGACATCCGCACTATCTACGATTTGATTCCGTCTTGGATCCTAATCTGGTTTTCGAGTTGATTTAATTCGGCAGCATTTTAAAACTAATACATAACATATTAAAATTAATAAACTTTGACGTTTAGAATCCTTTTTTAAACTTTGCCAGTATTCATTTTGTGCTCGTTGTCGTTTAAGCTATCGCATTCATTTAGAAAACGTATATAATTTATTTGTGTTTGGTTTAAAACATTTCTATTCTCTTATATTTATCGAATTTTATATGAAAATCTGTGTAAACGAAATTTATACGCATTTATACAAATTATCTGAAAATTTTGCACAGTGTACTGCACTGTGTGATGACTAGACCAGATGATGATGATCACTTAAGTTATTCGTACTGATAAGGCGCAGTGTGGTCAAGGCGGTTTGGTGGTCGTTGTTGATTTTTTGGAAGGTATTGACGACGGTTTGGACCATGGGTGGAACCCCCCTGGGACATCCGATTTTTTTCCTTTAAAAAAAAATATTTTGAAACCGATCAGATACAGTGTCTCAAATATCACCTTTCGAACGACACCCATAATGCCCATACTCTGTTTCCTATGCTAGAAAAATGTCCTTTTTGTTGGTAATATCCTTTAACAAAACTCAAAATCAATCCTGTCGTGATTTAACAAGACTCGTCACAATAGATTCTGTATTTTGATATCCATATCCTTATACAAAGCGTCTATAATGCATTCCCACAGAAAAAAAAGAACATTTTGTGTCCAAGAACATCTTCCTCATAAGAAGTGCTGGCAGAAAAATATTAAGGATCGCACCACTTAACTTCCATCCGAGTTTCGTCGACATCGGTCCACGGGGAGAGCCATAGGAGAACCAATTGAAAGATGAATTTTCGTTCGCTTCAATGGCGAATTTACCGCTATTCCCGCAACTTATCGAAATCGTGATTGTCGATTCTGAGTCAGAGCGACCAAAGGATAATGTATACCAAATTTGGTGAAGATCGAAATACAGGAAGGTCGATTTTAAGCGTTAAACGTTTTCGTTACAGTTTTTCGTGACGCCTTTTCACAGAACGACACCCAGTATTTCTAAGGTAGCCTCCGCAAAGACATATACAGGGTTATTGGTTAAGTCGACCTATTCCCTGCAACACGTTATAATAGGGTAAAAGTGCAACAAAATGAGGCCATAAATGTTAGGCCGATTTTCAACGGTCACTGAGATATTTGAATTTTTAGGTTTTTTTAAATAACCTCGAATTTTACCATTTAAAATAAGAATTAAAAAAAACTACTAAGGTAATGGGTTAAAACTTATTTTAGGATTTTAGTCAACACTATAGCAGACATTTCCTAATCATTTAAAATTTCAAAAACCCACCACAATTCGAAATTTTTAATTTTTAATAAAAAAAAATGATCTTAAATTTTTTTAAAGTTGGTTTTTAATATAGTATTACTAAAAAAATTATATGACACGGACTCTGCAGACCACTGAAAAAACATACTCGTGTTGTCAGCTTTTCAAAAAGGTGTCAATGTCAATATGAATATTTGAAATAATTGAAACAGTTAGCTGCAACTTGTTCGGGGACCATAATTTCGTTTGATAAAAAACGACAAATCCATAACACAATAAAAACACGTCTGTCAAGTTAGCACTACCACTTTAAAATTTCGACAAACGCTATAGTGCATTGAATGTCGCGATTTTGTCGTAATTCAATGGAAAAAAAAGGAACATTACGCTATCAGCTCTCGCAAGAAGAATTTTCTTGTTCTTCTTATCGGCACGAGCGACACTTATCTTACCGTCCGCCATAAAGCGGACACATAGCGGAAAATATCGGAAACACAAAAGTTCTCCCTATGAGAACGGATAGCAGAATAAGCCAAAAAAAAAATGGCGCGCCCCTCCTTCCCCTTAAAAACTACCCTTAAGTGCATTTGAGCCTCAGTTAACCAAATTCGAGTTCCAAGAATCTCCCCAATGCTAAAGGTGTCCAGTAAGATATCACAGGGGCTGTTTAAGAGATTTCCACCCTGAAAAAATTTGTCGCGCCCCTCCTTCCCTTAAGTCAAGTTAGCACTACTACCGGGGTGGTAGTGCTAACTTGACGGGGGTAGGTTTTAGGGTGGAAATCTCTTAAGCAGCCCCTGTGATATCTTACTGGACACCTTTAGCATTGGGGAGATTCTTGGAACTCGAATTTGGTTAACTGAGGCTCAAATGCACTTAAGGGTAGTTTTTAAGGGGAAGGAGGGGCGCGACATTTTTTTTTATTTTTCCATTGAATTACGACAAAATCGCGACATTTAATGCACTATAGCGTTTGTCGAAATTTTAAAGTGGTAGTGCTAACTTGACAGACGTGTTTTTATTGTGTTATGGATTTGTCGTTTTTTATCAAACGAAATTATGGTCCCCGAACAAGTTGCAGCTAACTGTTTCAATTATTTCAAATATTCATATTGACATTGACACCTTTTTGAAAAGCTGACAACACGAGTATGTTTTTGTCAGTGGTCTGCAGAGTCCGTGTCATATATTTTTTTTAGTAATACTATATTAAAAATCAACTTTAAAAAAATTTAAGATAATTTTTTTTTATTAAAAATTAAAAATTTCGAATTGTGGTGGGTTTTTGAAATTTTAAATGATTAGGAAATGTCTGCTATAGTGTTGACTAAAATCCTAAAATAAGTTTTAACCCATTACCTTAGTAGTTTTTTTTAATTCTTACTTTAAATGGTAAAATTCGAGGTTATTTAAAAAAAAACCTAAAAATTCAAATATCTCAGTGACCGTTGAAAATTGGCCTAACATTTATGGCCTCATTTTGTTGCATTTTTACCCTATTATAACGTGTTGCAGGGAATAGGTCGACTTAACCAATAACCCTGTATATGTCAACGTGAAAATAGCCCCAAATTACATATATGTTTTCGGTCACTGTGAACATACTATTAGATACTTATAAATCACTTTTCGAAAATTATGTGAAATTGAAAGTAACATGTTAAAATAAAAGGGTGACCGCCCGGGTACGTCGATCTTTTTGTATTGGAGGTGCGCCCACGGAGGGTTAAAAAACTAGTGCTTAAAACCGTTTCCCTAAAACACCGTTAACTGATTCGTAGCAATGAACATTCAGCAAAAGGGCTTAGAAATGTCCTAATGCTTAAAGATTTTTTACTATAATTTAATTTTGGTATGGAATTGGGAGAGGTCCAATTTAATGTTTCCTATATGCAACGCCGGCCTCCAGGAAGAAATGGGTTAATAAATTACATACTATAATTTTAGAAATATATTCTCAATGGATTCATACTATCGGATTTATTTACGATATTCTGTAGTTTCGATATTAAGATAGAGTCACTCCCGATATTAACACTCGAGGCTATCTTGTTTTCATTGCTATCTTCTTCTTCTTCTGCCTAACGTCATAATTTTGCTCCATCACTGTGCAATTACGTAGATATTCATCTTATGTCCATCTTTACAAATTACTATCAACTAATGGACCACATCAACTTGGTATTTAGTATTGTTACGGTTAACATTTATATGACGGCTTGAAGAAGTTTTCTTTAAACTTGAACTTTTTGTTGTCTCTATAAATGCTTGTCAAAAATATATGATAGGTAAATCGACAGCTCCTTATTCCAGCAATCATATTTAAAGCTTTGTATTTAGAATACAAAAGGTCCAGTTATTTTTTTCAGCTTGCCGCAGAATTATTAATTCTATCTATGAATTCAATTGTATGGGATTTGAAAATTGAATATCCATGAAGCGGAGCGCGTTGATGTTGAATTTATTGAATTGAAATGAAGTGGTAAGGAATTCTTATGGACATTTAAATTTAATACGACCAAATACTTAAATTAAATCAAAGATGAATTTCTGAGATACAGTAAAAAATGAGATAGTAATTACCATCTAAGATAATAATAACGAAATTGATCTTACAAGATTCTATTTCGTAACATTGTGAATCGCTTTATTGTAGTCTATACAGTATGTAGTGTGTATAGTATATGTACACACTAAAAAATTTTGGTATAAATTTTATAAATTTTCTTATCTATATAGGTCCATAGCAAAATTTGTATTAAATTTATAAGTTTCAATCTTATAAATTATATTTATTCTATAAACGATAAAATTAATAGGAGTTATAGAGTAAATCCAACAATACCAATGGTTTATTTTTTATAGGAAATCATTTAAAAGTGTTTTATATGAATTTAGTATAAAAATTATAAAGAATCGATAGATCCTGGTTAAAGGACAGATTATACAAATTATAAGAGAACAGGTATAAATCGAAGAATACTAACTATTTTACCCCATGATTCTCAGCCTATCATGTCATAGTCAGTACAAGTATGAAACCTAGTTGATTTTTCACTTGATTGCAAAATAAAAAATTAAAAAAAAAATTCGCGAGCGCTCAGAGCGCGAACGCTGGGTTGGTGAGCGTAGCGAGCAGGGGGCGAAGCCCCCTAGTAACTCATAAATCTTATATCTCATTGTCCTCTTCTATATTTTATTAACCTCTTTACGCTCTAAATTGCATAATAAATTACCTACCTACAGTGGGATTCGATCCCGAGATCCTATGATTTGGAGACCAACGCCCTACCTACTAGACCAACCAGACTCTATGACTGATGAAGTTTGTAATTTATACCATACATTGAACGAAAGCACGCACAAAATTTTATCGTAGGAAAGAATAAAATAAATATGAACTTAGTATAGATGAGCATTTCTAAACCATTTTGTATAAAATTTATCTGAGTTTTGGTATAAAACGCAACGAAAAGAAAAGTTCATAAGAACTTTGATAAAATTTATACAATTTTTGGTATTCACTGACTTTATACTTTCAACGTTATAAAAATGTATTCTAGAATTGGCATATATAACTTTATATTAAAAATGGTATAAATAATTTTATCTTTTATCCCAAAATTTGTTACCGTGTAGTAAACATAATAAATAAAAAAATCAAATATATGTGGTGATGTTTGAAATGGGGCTCATTTTTTTTTTTGTTAAGGAGGTATGTACATATTTGAATCGTTTTTATTACAACTCCATGATCCCATGATTTCGTTTGATTTCAGTTTCAGTAATTTAAACATATATACATATACATATAGCTTGAAATAAAACCAAGCACGTGTACAAAATTTAGCATGATAGCCTTAAAACTAAACTAGCTAGTTAAACTAGGAATGAAATCACCCTATGGGCTCTCCTGACAATACTGATCAATTGAATATATTTTCTATAGTCATATAATAATATTATACTAATATGTACATAAAAAACTTTCTATTTCGCTTGGATTAACTCTAAAATCTATATTCACATATTCGTACATAATACGCTCGTATAAGGTATAATAAAAACAATACATTTCTGAATCGACCAAAGCAACCTCTCTGAAGTTTAATAAAATATATTTGTGACATCTTCCACATTAGAGACGACATCATCTTCCTCAATCCGACCGGGATTACCAAAACAAGTTTCCATTCTGATTGAGAAAAAATCTTTATTCCTTTTTATACAAGACGAAAATAATAATTCGAACATATAAAAAAAGTCCAATCCCCTAAAAATGTTTCTGTAATTCGTCTGACAAAATGCATCATGTCTTTGGTGGGTGCAGGTGATTCTGAATAAAAACAGGATCCCATTCACTCTTTAGTATACCATACCTGTATACCTGTTATACCAATAAGAATCAAAATAAAACAGATCAATGGTGCTACCACCAGAACATAACGTCCGATATCTTCCAAGTCCAGGTATCACTCTACTATGGAATTCTGAGAGAATCAGAAAGAAGACCAAATAGAATGGAAATTAATTTGCATATTAATCAAATCGGATTTTTATCTTTGCCCGCAGATCAGTGGAATTAAAATGAATTCATTCCTGATTTATGGGAAATTATTTATCACTCATTAGACTTTTATTCAGTCGGAAAGTAGCGAATTGGATAGAATAGAAAATGATATCGTGCACCAATTAACACATCCTTTCCATTTCTATTTATTATGCAAAAGATTATTAAGTAGCACCTAACTTAAACGTGAATATTTATGCATAATGAGGGCTTTAGTTGAAGATGTACATTTATTTCTTTTAATCTGAAAAGACATCCTTTCGTTACGGCTATAAAACTATCTTTTAGAAAAGGGATATTAAAAAAAGAGTTCAAAGTGGTCAAACCCAAACGTACCCGGATAACTTATAGTTTAATAAGCACGCGATGAAACAAATAGTTGAGATTTAAAAATGTGGTTGATCATTTTTTTTTGTTTCTTAATTTTTTTTGGGGCACTGAGCACAAATCCTGTTTCGCACCAAAATGTTGTGGAACAGGGCTATCGATGTTTTCTGTGTTTTGGTCCCAAAAAAAACTAAAAAACTGTACATTTCTGGAAAAGCTATCCATGAATATGTTAGAACACAAAATATGTTAGAGAGTGTCCAGCGAGACATAAATATTATAAATCCGTTTAGCGGTGTTACAACAACTGATATTCCAAATTTATTAATTATAATTCGTGATCAGCGCCCCAAAAAATTTTTTCTCCACCACATTTTGCAATCTCAAATCATCGAATGACGGTTACATGATCGCGAATAACTCGATGAGCTTTTTTGATGTGAGTGAATGTAATGAAAAGTGAATACATACATACACTGCTTATCATCAGGCTAGCACACTCCTTCGCTTGAATAGTTTTGGCTGAACTCCAGCCCAACTAAAATAGGCTAAATTTCAAAATTATTACCATTAATTGCCAATTCAATTCAGAGTTAAGTAAAGCAAAAAGTATTGTTTTTCCATTTTTTTATATTATTATAGTGATTTTAGCTGAAAAAATGATGAAACAAAAACATGCAAAAAAAGAGTTGACTTTTGATGCCAAATTGTTCTATCGTCTGACTGCATTACGCGTCACATTTGGGGGAGGGGGTGGCAAACGGGTGAAATTAAGATTTTTCGCGAATCTCTTCTGAGAACAATCACCCGAAAATTGCCTACGAGCAAAACCTTAATTTTGGTTGACTTGTTCCCTTATTTCTTAATAAACTAGTGGCATTGAATTTGAATAATTTGTATGGGAGGTACCCTTTGTTTTATTCCAATTGAAGTAATATTTGGTGGAGGGTCTAATGGGACTGTGCCTTAACGTTTTTTAAATTTTTTCGAGCCTACTATGATTTGGAGATAAGTTGGAGGCATGTCTTTTTGAAAAATGTAAATAGGGGAAATATGGGTATGCTTTGTTGGAGCAACCTGAGTCTCCGTGTGAGGCAGCTATATATTGATAGGAATAGTTATCCCAATGACCATGGCTGCAATTAAATTACTACAGGAGCTAGAGAGACAAATGTAACTATCAAAAAATCGGAATTACATCGGATATCTTTAGGTCAAGCATACAATCTGCCAAGAGAAGGTATATGATATGATATATCATTAGAAAGGAAATTTTGTGTAGTTTAAATCGTCCTCAGAACATTTTGCTGTAAATATTACAGTTAACAATATATTGGCGAAAAATCGTAATTTCACCCCTTTGCCACCCCCTCCCCCTCAAATGTGACGCGCAAAAAAAGTGTAACTTTTTACTGCGTAATGCGATCAGGCCATAGTACAACTTGGCATCAAAAGTCAGCTCTTTTTTGGATGTTTGGGTCAAGAGCTAAAATCACTATACTATGTTTTATAGTTATTTTTCGAAAAAGAAAATAGCTATTTAAAATATCATATCATAGAAGACATGCGATATCTTTTTCGTTTATCTTCCACGTTTGAACACGTAGGACCTCCTGTTTTTTGTTGTTGTTTGAATAATGTACACTGAACCAAATGTTTACATAATAGTAATGTTTTTTCATTTTTCATGTATGCAATGAATTTTTCATTCATTTTCAGCCAAAGAATACTTTCATGGTTACTTTTGAATTCAGTTCATTGATTTTACATTATTTTAATTCATTGATCAATGAATAGTTTTTTTTCATTTATTTTCAAATAAAAAAAAAGCTTCTGGAGTTCAGCATTGAATTTAAGCCGGTACAAGTTTTGCACGCATTTCTTTTGCCTATAAACGCATCATAAAGCATAAAGCATCATAAATTGAACCTACCTAGCTAAAATGGGATTCGATCCCGGGAATAAAAAAAATTCTAAATATGTACATGATGGAAATATCAATAGTCCAATGTATTTTCATATATATGAGACGCTTTTAGCAAATATATTTCAATGAAATAATTTCATTAAATCTAAATTTATTTCATTGAATTCATGTAAAACTACATTGTTCTACGAATTATATGGATATTTCACGAGAAATATGGAAAGTTGAAACCAATGAATCTCTTTCATTAAATATAAGAAACCCTTCATAGCCATGCCGAAAATCTCAATGAAATATCAATGATTTCTGCATATACAATGAATATTTTTTAATGAATGAAATTCATTTAATATTATGAAGAGCCTTTTTTCAGTGTACTAGATTAAATATGAGTAAAGAGTAAAGGAAAATCATTATCCGTGGAAGAGGGATCAAACATTGAAGCTTACAATCAAAGTTGCAAAAAAGATGAATTTAGAAAAAAATACCAGCGTACAGAGAGCTGCGCTCGCAATACGAAGGTTTTTTAGAATTTTAATGCATAGTGAATATTTTTTATAAGAAAATAAGAATTGTGCACAACATTAATGAAATGCTTCCTGTAAATCTATTTTTAGATTGGTCTAATTAAAAGTGGATAAAATAGAAAAATAGACTTACTATTTACTCAGTTTGTATAAAAGTACTCCAAGGCAAATCTACAGGCATTTTTCGATTTAAGATTTCTGATGGCCTTTGAGCAAAAAGAAACTCAGGCAAACGTAAGGATGGCTTTATATATAAACTGAATTATTAGCTGTAAATCTACTGTTACTGTTTTTTAATCAAGGAAAAGCAACTTATATGAAATGATTCCATTGTGTGCCCTGACATAAGAGCCCACGCAAGCTTTCCTATGAGTATTGAACAAGTGTACTTTTGCACCCTGTTAACTTGGTCCTAAAACTTCAAAAATATTTGTGGCAAACACTATTACCATTCTATGCATTTCCACCAAATTTTATGTTGATTGTTTCATCAAGTTAAAAGATATTGAAATTGTATTGTGTATTGTGAAAGGCCTTTACTAAATACAGTGAACCCCCGTTATTCGCGGTCCCAACATTCGCGAATTCGCGATTCATATTTTGCGACACTTCTTCAACATTCACTATGCTTATCCGCGATTTCGTTCTAGTTCGCATGCGAACATTTGAAAAACTAAAATAAATTTTCGTATTTGTTGTAACCATTGTGATTTCTTTCAACTCAATAAAATTAATTTACCGCTACACCGCACATATTTTTCTATCCTAATCAATTTAGATTGGATTAACCCTAAAACCATCAGAATATATTCAATTGTTCGGGGAGTAACAAGCGTGGATTTTTCAACAATATTTTATGAAATGATTGAAACTGCCCTTTACCGGAAAGAAAAACTGCACTGGGGCTCAATGCCGCAAAAGGTCAATTGACATTATTGCTTCGCACGTATGCAGAGGAAGACTTTTTATAGAATTTTCTCATTTATCAGTGGTCAGAGGCCGCTTGTCCATAGACCAACCAATCACTGAAAAGCTCGAAGACCGACAAATGGATTGGTATTGCCATGTTCAAAGGCGTCCGCCTGAGAACCCCGCAAAGAGAGCGATATCAATGGAAGTTCCACTTGATGGACCCAAGGCCAGAAGCAGACAAAAGAACACCTGGATGTGTCAAATGAAAAAGCAACAACAACGCATTGGTCTCGGCGATGACACGATCCAAAATAGAGCTGCCTGTAGAAATATGCTGAGATATTATCGCCAAAACGGGCGATGTGCCTACACTGCAGGTCGAGCAACGCGAAACCATGGAGCGGTATAAAGAACGAGGCAAGGAAGAAGAAGATCAGTGGTCAGACTGGTCGTGCGAAAATTAAAATTGTGGGATCTCAAAATCACTGCAAAACAAGAGACGTATACCCCTTTTCTTGATCTAAAACGTCATGTTTGGGAGCTAAAAAAAGCGACACGGCACTGGTTTATAAGAGTACGATGCGTTGCCATTATGGCAGGTTTTTCGCTCTAAACGAGACGTGTCTCCTTGTGTGCACGGAATCAAAAACCACTCCAAAAGTTAAGTGATAGAAACGAGCACCACTTGTTCACGAGCAGTTTTTTACAGGAGAGTTTTTTTTAATCCTCAATTTCTTTCAGTGTTCTAGTGGCAATCATTTTCCACTTTTTAAAAACTCTGATTTTCCCCACCAACATGTCACATTTTGCATATTTTATGAATATTTGGGACATATTTCCCACTATCCAAGGACATTGAACCCCGACATTCGCGAATTCAACATTCGCGACGATTTCGTGGAACGCATCCCCCGCGAATGTCGGGGGTTCACTGTACTTACTTGGCTATATTTCTGGTTTGGATACAGTTATTCAAATGAAAATTCGTAGACATACGTACACACGAACAAATTGAAATTTTACAAATTTACTGTTATGTATTTACTTTTCCTTAACAAAAGTCCACAGTCTTAATATTTAACGTATATAAGGCCATACTGACCAATCTTTGTGCAAAGTTTCATATCGATCCCTGTAACGATTTAGAAAAACGGAGTTTATCTTTAAACGCCAATAACGTTTTTACCATTACTCGAAACTGGAAATTTTTTAACTGATATGAGATGTACTCGCTTAGATCTTTGATTTAAATACCCATATACGTCAATCTCCGATAAAAACTAAAAATGTCGTCTTTTTTCAAACGTTCGGTACACCCGGTTATCTTCTTCCTACCAACTTCTAAGGTATGCCAAAGACTGCAACCATTCTACACATTCCCACCAAATTTCATGACAATCGGTTAAGCCGTTCGCGAGTTATTTAGTGAAGAGACGGACAGACGCACAGACGGACGGACGGACGAACGGACAAAATCGACTTTATAAAGTTTAAAAAAAAAAATATTCTAAAAAACCCTAGAAAAGATATTAAGTCGAAATATCGAATCGGAACTCGTGTGTGGATAAGTATACTCAAGGTAAAAATAATCAAAGTCTTAATATAATTGAGTGCTTGTCGATGCTTATGAGAGAGTAATTTTGAGAGAAGCACCGATCTCTCATGAGTTGGTCTCAAATATTAGGGGGAGTTTTGCGACTAAGGCAAGCTTTTCTATTGCTCAAATAGTGATAAGAAAAACTTTGAAAAGACTAAAACTGAAGAAAAACCCAACTTAACATCAGCCGAAAGGAAATACGCTTCAATTCAATTCAATTTATTTCAAGCAATTAAATGTTGCACGAAAACACTTTAAATGGAATAAAGAATGCGTCACGTTGTCTTCTTATTTTGGAGGACCCACACCGTTATAATGTCTTTTTTCATGATCTTTGCTAGGAGGGATACCGCGGTTGGGGGTGTAATGTTTTGGACATACATCGGGGATCACAGATTTTAGCATTTAGCAAAATATCGGTAATGGGTCATTGTATTAACAACGCGCTCCATTTTGTCCAGGTGGTTAAATCCAGGATTGAGGGCCAAAATAACAGTGTACGACAGTGGCCACGTTTGGAGAGTTTGGAGGAGTTTGTAAACTGTACAAGTCTGTAAAACATTTTTCTAATGAAACTAAACTTTCCAAAAGCCTTCAGCGTCCCCTTGTAAACTATTTTCCTAAATCACACAGGAAAATAAAGACTCACTTCTCAAACGATTCTATGGGGTTATTTTAAGTTATGGAGTTTCAAAACATTATTATATTTATTGAAAAGTCTATCAATTATCAAATGTTAAAAAAAACCTCATGGCTTAAAATTTCGGTAAACATGCAAAGTTTTACCTGATGATAAATTTCAAATTGATATTGTCTGCGTTCTTTATCGAAAAACCATTATTACAACAATTTTAACAAATGAAGAAACAATACTTTTTGTTTTAATGAACTGGGAATGAAGTAGCCTATTAACTGTACTAATTTTGAAATTTAACCCCTTTAATTTCGGCTGAAATTCAGCCGCAACTATGATTAATTTGACTTGATAAAGTGTTAATTTCATTTGCGAAATCGTTAATTTCATTTGATGTATAGTTAATTTGTCTTGAGAAATATCTTCTTCCTTGCCTCGTTCTTTGTACCGCTCCATGGTTTCGCGTTGCTCGATCTGCGGTGTAGGCACATCGCCCGTTTTGGCCGTAATATCTCAGCATATTTATACAGGCAGCTCTATCTTGGATCGTGTCATCGCCGAGACCAATGCGTTGTTGTTGGATTTGAAAATATAAAAATGCGAAACTACAAAATGTGCAAATTTTGATTCTTATGTTTTCAAATGGAAAGTTTGGGTTTCGAAACCTTATTTAGAGAATATTCGCAAAATAAATAAAAAATTCCACTGTAATATTCAACTAATATAAAATTAATATTATATACATGTAATGCGTTATATAATAATAATAATAACAATAATAGATATAATAGATAAATAGATAAGTGTGAGTAGATGCTTAAACGATAACCCTTTCAATGGGAAACTTCGTTTCGTAAACACAATTTTAAATACTCTTGCTACTCAGCTACTCTTGATGTGGTCCGTTTTGGTTACACCAACTGACATGCGTAACATTTTCATTTCAGTCGTTGTCATTTCTTTCGCGTAACCTTCACATATGGCCCACCATTCTGATCTATACATGAGTGCGGGACGTACAACCGTTTTGTACAACTTGCTCTTCAGCTTCAGTGGCATTTTCGTATCGGAGTTTTCTCGCCACGTCATCCACCCAACCTTTGTGCGATGTTTGATGTCATCACCGCATGTAGCTCCGTTGTTCACTATCGAGCCAAGGTACTTGAACTTGGTACAATACTTACGCTGCTCTCCTTTGGCGTACATATCTGGTATCTGGGTCTGAGAATGGGCAGCATAAGAACTCAGTCTTTGTAATTTTTTATGATGATTTTTCAATTAGTTGAGTATCCTTATCGACTAAGGATTTTTTACCAAAAGTGAACAGTGGCGCCGGAACGAATTTTTTATTGGGGGGTGGGCAAGATTTTTTTCTCAAATTCATTTTAAATTAAGCGGTTATATACCGGACCTCTAGCCAGGACCGGCTCTACTATATGTGAAGAATGTGCATCTGAATAGGGTGCCTCATTAAGTGAGGTAAACAAACAATTTAAATTTTGATTAATCTTAATTATCTCATTATTAAAATCAAAATTTTGTTATTTTTAATGTTCTTTAATCGGCAGTTTTGGAAACTTACAAAGGGCAAACCCTTTTGTATTTTAAATTAACATTTTCATAAAAAAAACGTAAATGTCGATTTAAAAAAAATGAGGCAAACATTTTTGGGCGATTTTAATTTTTAAATTGTGATAGTTAGGACTTCCGCTATAATAACCTCTACATTAGGTCTGAAACCCAAATTTTCGAAAGTTTCGGTTTAAAAACACACAAGTTCAAAATTATTCAAAATCGGATTTGAAAATATCTTCTTCTTCCTTGCCTCGTTCTTTATACCGCTCCATGGTTCCGCGTTGCTCGACCTGCAGTGTAGGCACATCGCCCGTTTTGGCGATAATATCTCAGCATTTTTCTACAGGCAGCTCTATCTTGGATCGTGCCATCGCCGAGACCAATGCGTTGTTGTTGGATTTGAAAATATAAAAATGCGAAACTACAAAATGTGCAAATTTTGATTCTTATGTTTTCAAATGGAAAGTTTGGGTTTCGAAACCTTATTTAGAGAATATTCGCAAAATAAATAAAAAATTCCACTGTAATATTCAACTAATATAAAATTAATATTATATACATGTAATGCGTTATATAATAATAATCAGGGCCGGCCCTAGGGGTGGGAGAACTGGGCGGTCGCCCAGGGCCACCACTTCGAAGGGGCCACCACTTTCCAGGAACGTTAACATTCCCGGGGCCACCACTCGGAAGGGGCATTTTTCTCAAGGGGCCTCCTTTTAAAATATACGACTAAATTGCAGATAATACAAAGAGTAATAACGATGATCTGATTTTATGCCATAATAAGTCGTTTATCTTTTTTGCTCAATATTCTTCGGAATTAATCGAAAAGTTTGTCCGGTTTCCAAATTTATAGTTTTAAATTGGCTCTTTATAGTTTTATCACACCAGAATAACTAGTAAGATTGAGGCATAGGTTTTTCCTGAGAACAATAACAATTTTGTCAGCATACTTAATCGGAAATTTAATCAAGCAATTAAAAAAAATGCGAGCATCATGCTCGGACGGATTGTTTTCTTGTTTTGCTCTAACTCCTGAGGACGATGGTAGGCTGACGACTACCGTGTGTAATTGCAAACGTGCGACAGGCCTTACCGAGTATCGAAAACTCGTTTCTTTATGTCACAGAGTGCCGACCGAACGATCAAGGCCACAGAGTATGGTTTTTGGTTTTGCCTTGATAAATTTTGCAAAGGTCGCTCCATAGACTCTGTGGTCTATTGATTTGTAGTGCTTGCAATGACATTATGAAGAAGTAGGAAAACATAAAATTAACCCGGGAACACTAATGTGAGTCATTTTGACGCATACGCCGCAGATTACATTTTTCGTAGAAAAGGCGATACGACCAACCGGGTATATATGCTCCCTGCCGAATGTCGAAGGAAGCGGAAGGTTCTGATTTTATGGTAAGCAGCTATTCGCGTTTTTCTGTGACGTCGTTAGTACTAAAGGAACCTTTTTTGTGAGTCAAAATGACTCACGTTAGTAATAACCGCCTATGTTTTGTACTTTACTTGGTTTCTGGGTGATATTTTACAGTCCATCCAATTATCAAACACACATTCTTATTATCCTTATATAAAACAAGTATTCCGAGGTTTTCGGCGCATCCTTTCATACTCTTCTCCTTGATATACCAAAGTTTCTGTAGTGAGTCAAAATGACTCTTGGTTAGTAATAAGCGCCTAAAATTAAGGTTAGTCTTCCCGTGTTAAAACACGCTCATTAAAGTAAAAGGGAAGCGGAAAAGCAGCGAAAAATACTGGCTTTCTACAGCCTAATTATAATGTTAAGCCCAGTTTTGATTTCTTAGCTGACTGCAGCATGCCAAATACTTCCATTCCAAAAGACATACAACGAACGGACAATTTCTGTGAGGAGTATTGAATCTCTAAATTGATAAGAACTTTACCATCCAACTTACGCTTTAAGTACCTATATATCGCCGAGGTCAGTAATACCAATGAGTTTAAAAGAGAAGACGAAATGTTAACGACGAGTTGACGAGAGTATTGTCTTTTTAAAATTATTCTCGCAACTCGACGGAGATGACGCTATAGGAGTATTAGTCAGACCTGAAGAAACTTGAAGACGACCTAAAACGGAATGTCCCTTTTTAAATTGTTGAACTTGGAATTTTGGGATTGAGTATGAAAAAAAAAATGGTTGAGCTAAAAGCATCAAAAGAATTCTCAATCAGATGAATTTCTCAGATGTCGTGGGAGATATAAAACTTTTCCTCTTAAAAAAATAGGACCCCAGAGAAAAATTATCCCGAGTAAACAGCTCACAAATGGGTCAGTATTAGTGAAATTTTTTTTACAAAACAACTCCCTCCAAGCAAGCAGGGATGTTTGTAGATTTCCTTAAAATAAATAAATAAATAAACGAAAAAATTGTGACTGAAAATAAACAATTTAAACAATGTTGTCTCTGTAACAAATTTTGGCTTCATTGTTGGTAGGGGCCACCAACATCAATTTGGCCCAGTGCCACCAGAATGCTAAGGCCGGCCCTGATGATAATAATAACAATAATAGATATAATAGATAAATAGATAAGTGTGAGTAGAAGTAGATGCTTAAACGATAACCCTTTCAATGGGAAACTTCGTTTCGTAAACACAATTTTAAATACTTGAAAAGTCGAAGTCGCCACTTACCAAAGATTGAAGTTTTTGTCGTTTTTGAAAACTGAATTTTGCAAAAATTATTACATGTAAAGTTATTTCCACATGAATGGGAAAGATCCTTTGCGAAGTGCAAGTGGGTTCGATAATCACGATAAATTCATAAACGGAAAGAACTTGTGTCAAATAAATGTTATCAGATGATGATAATTTTGAAGAAATAATGTGATGGCTTCAGTATGTAAAAATTTACTATTCAATAATACGATTTCCCGTTTGTATTAACATGTATACTTGTAGGTTCTTACCAACGGCCTTAAACACTCATAACCACGTCATGTTGTTTAAATGATTGGGAGTCACTATCGACATTTAAGTTCATTCTGCAATCAACTTGACTTGTTATGTTTAGAGACCGGACAGACCACGACGATGTACATTATTAGCTCCTAATTGATAATGCATAGGCACCAGGCAGGTGAGTCCAATGAATGCAACTTGATTCGCAAGGCTAAATCTTGGTGATTTGCTTGCCCATGCATTTCATACCAAAATCATTTGTGGCGTTCGCGCTGCATCAGCTTTTCAATTTCTATAGGTACACCCATACACGTCTATTTGTACAATAGGACTTGTATCCTCATCATGACGATTGCGTACGCATAACGTTAGTGGAGAACCACAAAATGATATAACCATATTCATGAGGCGTCGCACATGAAACATAGGTACTTGTCACTTCAACGTCCTTTAGTATTATTCGTCTTAGCTAGGAAAGTCCATCATGTATGCCGCATTATCGGAAAGTCGAACTCAAACCGTTTAAAAAAATATGGAAATTTCAAATTATTTAGTGCTGTACCTACTCCAAACATTAAATCAAATCTGTCAGTTTTTAAAAAGCATTAAGGTATTATTAATATAATAAGTTATTCAAAGAGAAAAACGGTATTTGATCGCTGATCGGCAAGAATCCAAATATCTCTGAATTTTTGAAGCATATTTGGGGACAGCCCTCTGATTTTAAAAGTTCCATAACTCTCGAAAAAATGAAAGCTAAGCCATGAAATTTTGTGCTAGTATTCATATTTTTAATTTAGTCGCTCTGACCAAAGACCCCCATTATACTCCAATTTCATTTGGGATGCAACGGCATGCTTAAAACTTTGCCCAAAATACAGTATTATATCCTAAATACTATTATATACTACCCACCAAAAATCAGATTGAAACTAAAGCTACCTCCTATACAAAGTGACCCAGCACAACTTTGTTCAATAGTACTTATGTACCATATTTTTATAGCCGGAATCACAATCGGGATCCTGCGGTTGAGACTAACTAAATACATTACACATCTCACCACACTATAGATTTTGACATGGGTGTAGCCAAGGGGAGGCAGGGAGGGGCTGCACTGAAATTTTTGACACCCTAAGGTTTTGCTTTCGCGATGATCCCGAGAGTTTAAACGAGCTACGGAATAAAAACCAGAAATCGTAACCGAATTGAATGTAAGGAGTAAGGACTTTATCGTTAAAAAGCGATTAAAATTATTCTAGATTTAGTGTAGTCATTATAGTTGATTTAAGATTGCAAAAAGTATTGGGGGATTTTTTGTTTTATTTCTTATGTTTTTTGTGGGTGCTGAGCTCGATTCTGGAGCTTTCCACCAAAATTTCCTTGCAAAACAGGACCAAAACCGCAAAAATCTCCAAAATTTTCGGAGTTTTTTCCGTTTTCTGGCCTATGGTCGAAGCTGTACATTTGTGCGAAAACCAATCCATGAACATTTTATAGAAACCATGATTGCGGGTCCAACGGGACATTTATCTTCAAAATGCGTTAAGTGATATCGCTCAATTGATAGTCAATCCAGCATTGGACTAAGGCCGCAGGATGTGTTTAGTGACATCCTAATTCCAAGATCTTATCTGCTTTTTTTTTGTTCAGGTAAAGATCAGCAATCATCATGAGTTCGAATCTCACCGTGGATCATGGTGTTCTTCGAACTCACGAGCTTGTGATATGATCTCACTCAGATGTTAGACGAGTACCCATTTATGGGGATAAATAACACTGCTGAGCGTGATGCTGATCTCATTACCTAACAAAAAGCAGATAAGATCTTGGAAATGTCACTAACACATCCTGTGGCCTTAGTCCAATGTTCGATTGTCGCGCCTGTTATTTTTTATTTTTTAAAAGATCAGCAATCACGCTCAGCAGTGTTATTTATCCCCATGGGTACTCGTTTAACATTTGAGTGAGATCATAGTCCGTCACAAGCTCGTGAGTTCGAAAAAACACCATGATCCACGGTGAGATTCGAACTCATGACCCTGTGCACCGAAGGTGCGCGCACTAACCGTTAGACCAGCCAGACTACAATTATATTTAAAATATTTAAAGTTCAAGAAAAATGCAACTTTGTGACCAAAAATTAAAAACCGTTCAATCTTACAATTTATTTCATAATTATGGAACTATGATGCCCTGTGGCATGGGTCGCGAATAATGCCACCGCCTTTCCCGGCGTGTCGTAGAAGGCGACTAAAAAGGGACCTAATCCAAGGTGGATCAGCATGCGCCGAGGGATGCATGGTCAAGAGGGTGCTTGGCCGCTAGTATGCGAAGGTCCCAGGCAACCATGACATCTGAAGCCTGAGGCACATTTTAACATCAACAAGACCTCCCATAGGTTAGTGTGTGTGTGTATGGGTTGCCGTGTCTGGAGATAGCCGGCGGACGTAAAAGGAAAGTCCATAAATTTATTTATTTCCACACACTAGTGCCAAAATACACAACCTTTCTCCAAAAGGTGTAAAAGAATGGAAGGCCTTATGGAAATTGACGCAGATACAAGCACTACCCCGCTGGGCACTACTTCTGCTATGCGGTTGAGTGATCCCGGGGCGAACCTAGTTCGCGCCAGAGCTCGACGGTTTCCGGGGGCGAGCAATATAAGGCAGTCCAATTACATTGTGGAGAAGCTGAGGGTTGCAAGCTGGAATGTCGGTTCCATGACGTCAAAGAGCGAGGAGATTGAGGATATCATGAAGCGGAGGTGGATAGACATTATGTGCGTACAAGAGACGAAGTGGCGAAATACCCATATCGACAGAGCCCGGTTTCTTACGAATTCCATGAAGTACAAATTGTACTACTATGGAGTTACAAACCAAAGAAACGGAGTTGGCATTATTCTGGCGTCGTCTTTACTTGGCAGCATAATAAGTGTCGCGAAGAGAAGTGATCGCTTGATCAGCATCAAATTGGTTATCTGCGGAAGGGTGTGGAACGTAATAAGTGCCTACGCTCCCCAAGTGGGACTGCCACCAGAAGAAAAAGAGGCATTTTGGAACAACGTTGACACCCTGATTCAGACCATTCCAGATACCGAATTGGTGTTCTTGGGAGGAGATTTAAATGGCCATGTGGGTGAATCAAATTATAATTACGAGGATTGCCATGGTCGAAACGGTCAGAAATGACGAAGGTGAAGCTATTCTGAGCATGTGCAGATCGCATGGTTTGGTCATCCTAAATACATGGTTTGTGAAAAACGAGAGACACCTGATCACCTACAGTAGTGGACACGGAGATAGGAAACACGAAACGCAGATCGATTACCACCTCTGCTTCGATTTTATGAGAAGGTGGGTAAAAGACTGCAAGGTGATCTTGGGTGAATCTGTCGTCAGCCAACATCGTTTGCTCCTGTCAGAATTTATTTTGAAAGCAGGAGGAGCAAGAAAAAGAAGAACTCCCAAGCCAGTCGAAAAAATCAAGTGGCACAATCTCACAAATGACAACTTTGAGCCTGTAGTGACTCCATTCATTGATAAAATGACGGAGTGGTTTCAAAACAACACCAACTGCACCGAGCACAGTCCAACACAAATGTGGAATAGTTTCGCTGAAATGTCAGTAGGTGAGGCGGAAAAGGCACTTGGACTTTCGAAAGGTCCACTCCACACGAAGAAAGAAACATGGTGGTGGAACACCGAAACTAAGGAAGCAGTGCAAGCCAAATCGAACGCATTTAAGGCATGGACGAAATGTGAGTCAAGCAGTGAAGCCGAACGGGTTCAACTTCGCGAAAATTATATGCAATGCCGGAAAAACGTAAAGCGCTTGGTAGCTCAAGCAAAGGCGAAGGCAGCTGAGAAATTCTACCAAGAACTAGAAACTCAGACTGCGACCGAAGGACCGTCTTTGCGCGAGAGACCTAAGCACGACGCCGGGATATTTAGGGTCGCAGCCCAAAGGAGAAGGAACGCTCCGGAAATACAGGCGCCAAAGTACGTGGAGGTCGCGCAAGGAATGTTGCTGATTGACGATACGGCAATTTGTAGCAGGATGCGAGAGTATTTTGACGAACTTCTAAATGAAGAATTTCCTCGAGCAGCTTTTCGAGATGTTGAGCCGAATACCACAAATATTGAAGATATCTCAGAGGAAGAGGTGATGGAGGCAATGCATCAGATGAAACGCAGAAAGGCAGTCGGACCGGACAAAATCCCCGCGGAATTTTGGTTGAAAATGGAAAATGTCGGGCTTAGTTGGCTCACAGTTCTCTTCAACAAAATCAAAGGCGGGCAACCGATGCCTGATGCTTTCAGGGAAAGTTTTCTTCTTCCTTTCTATAAGAACAAGGGAGACTCACGCAAACTCAACAACTATAGGGCTATAAAATTAACACCTCATACACTGAAGATCTACGAGCGAGTTGTCTGCAACCGATTGAGAAAGATTGTGCGGTTGAATGACAATCAATGCGGCTTTGTTGAAGGTCGATCTACAGTCGATGCGATTCAGTGCATTCGTATTGCGATGGAAAAGTATAGAGCAACACGAAAGGACTTGCACTTTTTGTTCATCGATTTGGAAAAGGCATTCTATAGAGTACCTCGTGATCTGATATGGTTGGCCTTGAGAGCACTTAATGTCCCTGAGGCATATGTGAGGATGATACGAGACATGTATGATGGAGCTACGACTAAGGTTAGATGCACAGCCGGTGAATCAGAAGAATTTCCGGTGAATGTCGGAGATCGGAGTACACCAAGGCAGTGTATTGAGTCCGTTGCTCTTCCACATCATCATGTGCTACTTATTAACACGTATCTCCGACGGCCTAGAAATATCTCTTCTTTTTGCCGATGATATAGTCCTCAGTAGCCCAAACATCGTTGCCTTGCAAGCTGCACTTACAAAATGGTGTGACATTCTGGAGGAGCATGGACTGAGGGTAAGTATAACAAAGACTGAGTTCTTATGCTGCCCATTCTCAGACCCAGATGCACCGATACCAGAAATGTACGTCAAAGGAGAGCAGCTTAAGTCTTGTACCAAGTTCAAGTACCTTGGCTCGATGGTGAACAACATGCGATGATGACATCAAACATCGCACAAAGGTTGGGTGGATGACGTGGCGAGAAAACTCAGGAGTTTTCTGCGATAAGAAAATGCCACTGAAGCTAAAGGGCAAGTTGTACAAAACGGTTGTACGTCCCGCATTCATGTATGGATCAGAATGCTGGACCATGTATGAAGGTTACGCGAAACAAATGACAGCGACTGAAATGAAAATGTTACGCATGTCAGTTGGTGTAACGAAAAGGGACCACATCAAGAGTAGCTACATCCGAGGCAGCTTGTCCATAGACCAACCAATCACCGAAAAGCTCGAAGACCGACAAATGGATTGGTATTGCCATGTTCAACGGCGTCCGCCTGAGAACCCAGCAAAGAAAGCGATATCAATGGAAGTTCCACTTGATGGACCCAAGGCCAGAGGCAGACCGAAGAACACCTGGATGTGTCAAATGAAAAAGCAACAACAACGCATTGGTCTCGGCGATGACACGATCCAAGATAGAGCTGCCTATAGAAATATGCTGAGATATTATCGCCAAAACGGGCGATGTGCCTACACTGCAGGTCGAGCAACGCGAAACCATGGAGCGGTATAAAGAACGAGGCAAGGAAGAAGAAGATGAAAATGGCAAACTTAAATTATCAATTGTAGTACCTAACACCACTCAACGGATTTTATAATATTTATGTCTCTTTGGACGCGGAATCATGTGCACGATTTTGACCGTGTTTCGCAGCGAATTTTTGGTGGAAAGTTCTGGATTCGGGCTCAGCAATTTAAACCTTCGTGGCACACCTTAAATTTCATGCTAATTGCATCTGTAACTTGTTATTGCTTCATTTTATCATGATTCTATCATTAAAAATGACTAGTGATTGTTTTATGGACTATAAACAAAGCCCCGTCCGGAAGGTACATCTGGAAGCAAAATGATCGCACATCCTTTAGAAAAATTCTTCCAGTAATATGTAAAAGTGTAGCTTTTAATCTTGCTTATGCATTTGTTCAACTTATCATTATCAAATAAAAAATAATAGAGAGTTTTAGCTTGTCGTTCGAAATAATACGACATAATTTGACATTCCATATAAAAATTCGTTTGCGTACCGTATACGTAACAGTATATCATAATTTTGCATGTCCCAAGTAGGCATGGGTATATTTCCGTATAGTTGATGTTCTCTAAACAGTCGAAATTGTCGGGTCGCGATTTTTAGTTGTCATAACATTAGTTAAAAAATATTGTATAAGTTTTACGTGTTATTCGCGCGGGTGTTTTTGCATGGAAATTTTGTTTTACGTATACGGTGGTTATTACGTTAGTGTAAAACTCTCTAATGATAAAACTGAAATCATTTTGACTGAAGCCTACAGTTAGTTTTCAAAATACACGGGTGGGGTCATATTGGCCTCAACTGTGCATTTGGGGGTGGTCAATGTTTTGTTACCAAAAAATCAAAAGATTTTCGTTATATCAGATAAAGTTAGTGCGCGATAAAGCTATTACATGTTACTCGATATATTGCGAGAATTTCAGCCCAAACTGTGCACGCGGTAAAAAGTCACTCTTTAGGTGGTTTTTGATTTTAATCAATTTTCAAAATACCTATCTAATTGCTTGATTAAAAAATTGCATGTCTCCTTAATTTCCACCATGATGTATGATTACCGCAAATTGTGTTTTGTTCCATTGCAAAAGTTGACTTTCAAAAATTACTTTACATTTGCATTTGCAAATTTCAAACACTTCGACCGCGATTGAACTATGTATATGTTGTGACTATATTACTTTGTGGTTTTCTCTATAAATACATACATATATGTATCTGAACTCACCTGAAGATCTGACCAGACGAACGACACCACCTTAAAATTGTTGTTGCTTTGGACCGACCGACTGGCCGAGAGCGCACGAAAGAATAGGGGACGACAACAACTAACTATACACGGCCACCACAAAACACAACAATATCTTTTTTAAATATTTCGTTTTAGAAAAATTTTCTTTTCCAAACTCAAAAGCCAAGCAGCGTTTTAATGGAGACGAAGAAGGCCTTTATGGACCGATGCGGGATGTCTAGTCTCCTGCTGGGAATGGTGCATAAGTCGAACCCCTGTGATGCGATTTCAGAGAGATAAGGTCAAGTCGTCACGCCGCCAACCGCGATCATCTTTCTAGTACTGGCGATCGAAAAATTGATGATGATGATGTATATAAAAAAAATCCTTTTACCTTTTTATTATTACCATTTTTTGTCCATGGGATTTTCGCTTGACCAAAGGAAAAGCATTGCCCATTGGTCGTGTTTGCCAGTGTGTAAATGTGTGGTTTACAAAAAGTAACAACAAAAGTAAAGCCGATCCATATGCCCCGTGGGATATAGACGACATAAGACACAAGAGCACAATAATGTGTATACATAGGTGGAATCTTATTTTTTTAATTTTAATTTTTGAATAATTGAACTGTATCGTAAATGAAACGACTTACCCCATTTGTGGCACATTGCACAGTCGAAGCAAAGTGTGACTAATCCATTACTTCAGTTCTTCAGAAACAAATAAATTATAGGGCGTTTTTCCGTATGGTTTGTTACAGAAAAAAAGTCAAATTATCAGTTTGTATGAAAACGTCAAAAGTCAGACTGGAGAATCGAATGGAAAACCTATGGCTTATCTTCGGCCCGGCTGTAATTTGACAAGCCTTATCATTACATCAACATTTTTGGGGTTCTATTTGTCTAATAAATTCAACCCCAGCCATATGACGTATTGCTCTGATTTCATCCGCTCCTATGTGTGTACGTATATTTTCTGGCTTTACTGAGATTTTGTTTAAATGAAGTTTGGTTAGAATTGGTCCATAAAGAAAAACAAATTTCAGAAGAACATGATTCTAAACGAAGTTCTTCTATAGCAGCCATATGTTTTTGTGTGCTGATTCTACTCATTATTTTATAAGTTTGTTTACTAAAACAGATGCAGGTTTGTTGTTTGCCATGACTACATGACGAGCTATTCCCATTCCACCCATCATTCATTGACATAGCTTTCGAACTTTACTAGGAAGACACTCAGGTGAAGTTTGATCTGTGAGGAAAGGAGTTTTTTTTTTAAACTAACACTTCTACCTAATTTTGAATGGATGGCTTAGGTATATGACAGCCCTTTGGCGTAGCAGTGGCGGCTCGTGGCTCCGAAAGTAAGTGAAGACTTGATCATTAAAAACAAGGGTCGATATAATGTAAATAACATTCTGATCCGTTTTCAAATATTATGTTTAAAAGGCAAAATGTTTTTTTATTTCATTTAGTATTGGTTGATTGATTTTTTACTAATGAACTAAATATGAGTATTTATGCAAATACAGGGTGGAGCAGAGGAAACGCATGTTTTTCACTATTGAATGACTGGGCAACGGTTTGATAAAATTAATAAAAACAAGCATTAAGTAGTAGATTTTTTAATGCAGTTTTGAAATATACATACTTTAAGTTCGAAAACAAAGCCTGTCGTCTAGCCGATCGCTCCGGACTAGCAACAATTGCCGTTCTCACTCGGTTAACATTTTCCGGAGTTCGTACTGAAGGAAAGGGAAGACCAGGAGGTTTCTTTTCCATCACATATCCAGTACTTCTAAACGCTGCAAGTCATCGGAGAACAGTATTTCGGTCAGGCACTGCACCTCGACGTCCAACTCTAAAATTTTGACGGAAAAGACGTTGCCCTGTGACTACGGAATCATTGTTTCTAAAATACTGCTAGACGAACACACGATGCTCTACGCCCCAACGCTCCATAGCGACTGAGACTGCGTTGTATAGGCAGTCTGCCAATATTCATTCAAGGTCAATACCCCCTCTCGTCGCCGCGTACTAGTAATTCAAAAAACATGCGTTTCCTCTGCGCCACCCTGTATCTGTCAATTAATACAGTCGCATAAACGTACTTCTTTCCGTTGCCTACTTCATGATAAAGTTGATTATATCCTTTCATTGTGAAGGTTATAAAGAGCATTATCAAGTGGTCGCTTACAGCTTCCTCATCGGCCATCGATTGGTTTCCCATTTTTAATAGGTCGGTACCCAAAAGATTGGGCCAAATTAGACCAAACAAACTCATTGGACTATTTTGACAAAGTTTTGTTATCTTTAAATGGATATCATTAGGTATCTATGTTTAAAGGCGCGTTGGGATGGCTTCAAACTTGTTTGCATCCAACTTTTCCCTCAAACTTATCCAAGTTAGAAGGCTGTTTATACGTACGATATTCTCTCAAACAAATCCTATCAAACTTGTTGGCCGTGTAAACAGTAGTTGAAAGTTGGAGCGGTCGTAAATCGTTATCAGTTTTTGCAATTACGTACTAGTACAGGAAAAATATATTTGCTGTTTCTTTTATTTTTTCGTGAATATTTTAAATATTGATGGAAACATGTCCGTATGAGTATACAGCGTGCCCCAAAAGTCAACTGAAAGCCGGAATTGGATGATAGCACATAGATATTGGTAATGGACAATGACAATTTTTTTTTTTTCAAAGCCGAAACAATTAATTTTCGGGCTGGGCTGCAATTGATAAAGTATTTTTAGTTTTGCGTGCGTTGTAGCTTTGTATACCCTCATCGTGTTATTCACACGAGCGGTGTGAGCATGATAGTACGCAAGTCGCGTCGTACAAGATAAAACAGTTTTTTTTTTCGTTGGATATTCATATTTTATTTGTCTTGGCCCATGTTAGTTCAAAAATGATTATAATTTTAATTTTGTAGTACAAATAATTTTGGAAATTATGATTCATATACATAATGTACATACGCATATGTAGGTACCTACATACATCGCTTTTGTGTGAAAGCCATTGAAACTCGCACCAATCAATTAATCCGGAGAATATTATGAACACATATTCATACATATATATGTATATTTTATATGGTCGGATGATTCCAGTTTGATTACCAGAAATCTCTTAAAATTTACAAAAAAAAAAACGCTGGCGCATTAATTCTTTATTAGGCGTGTTTTTTTGTGCTCGGGTGTAGGTTAGTTTAGGGTAACTACATGGGGTTACAATAACAACATAACCCAGATAAACCCACTAATGTATCGAGGGTACGTACTCTGACCAAAGTTAACCCGGAAGAATTCTTACAGATGTGACAACCAGAGGCGCTCTAACACAAAAAAGCATGAGCTAATACCAAAACCATTGGTTAAATGTTCAATGTTGTTTTTGTAAGACATGTTAATTGACTGGTTATTTATTTATCACAACTTTGAACCTTCAGCTTTTTACAAAGTTCATGGTTGGTGCAATAGATCTAAACAGCTTTTAACCCAAATCGTTTTTTTGTGCTTATATACCCTAACCTGCACCTTTTTACAAAAAAACACGCTTATTATTAGAAAGTATATTTATATTTCGATTGGACTATAATCAGTGCATCTCAAACAAGTTGTCCAACTTCTGTTTACACGGTGGATTTGTTTGAATGTTCGTTCAACTTCAAACTTGTTGTCCAACTTCTGTTTACACGATGGATTTGTTATCCAACTTGTTTGAACGCTCAAAAGTTGGACGACAAATCCATCGTGAAAACAGCGCTTAACGCATTAAATCACAATTTCGTAAGATCCTGATCTTGCTTCAAAATATTCCATAAATAAATTTTGCATAGATGCCTACTACCGCTTGCAATATAAAATAAAAATCGTATATCATTGTGTGGATTGACAAAACTACCATTCATTTTCCGTCGTTTTACATAATATATACACATATACACAACTCACTGCCTCGTAGCACCTTCACTTCTTGTCCACTGCGCGAATTTACTTGCGGACCTCACGGAGAAAATTCGCCAAACCTATTGCTCTTTTTGGAATCGTTTTGGTTTACCGCATGGCTTCAACAATTTGATAAATGAATCAAAATTTCGTGTCTCCGCTAGTTATCCCTTGTTAAGTCGCACTGCATGTCCACTTGCCAGCTATGACCGCCATAAATTTTCCATCGGAACCCAGAAAGGTAATGATTTAATTTATCGATATGTCCATAAATAAGGAATGAGCTGTTAGCTCCTTGCTGTCTGCCAGTCCCTTAATCGATGTTATTGCAACAACTTGTAGCTAATTTATAAAACACTGCAACGTGTCTCGGATGTTTTCGTGAGTAATTTTATAGCTATACGGATATTTGTTTTTATACCAAATGCCAAAGCAACATACGTTTGATATCGTTTTGATTGATTTTGTTGATAAATAGTGTGAAATAAATTGTTGGACTCTTTCAATTATTAGGCGAAAAGAACAAACTTTTACAGTGCAAGTGACATTCAATACACATTTTTAACACACATGGGGTGTGAAGAGTTTTGGAAAGTCTGAAAGTTTCTCAAGATTTTTGGAAATTGATGATAATTACTAGATCAGATAATATGAAAGAAAGAAATAATATTAACAGTGCTACATGTCATTTCATTAAAATAATAAAAAAGTGTAAAGTTGCCTCAATATATTTCGACTCTTAGACGCAACAGTTGGCCATAATAAATGGGAAATTTGAATGATGGTGGCCAGTTTACATTAGCCCAGATTTTTGAGGAGAGAACGTTGGGCGTTTTTTAATTGTGATCTCTTTCGTGATGGTGGGAAAATTCAAATAAGTTTACTTTAATCCGAGGTTGGTTGACGGAGGCCCTAGCCGCATTCCCATGCTGCCATTAATCCTCTTGTCACCGACCGAAGGCGACGCTCCCATACAACGAATGGGAGACGAAGCGAATGGGTAGTCGAGAAGTGAGTCGTGACCGAACCGTCGTCGCGTACGGACCTACTTGTAAAATCTATCCGAGTTAATAAAGTATTATCCATTATAAATCGTTCATTCTTATTTCACTGTGAGTCTGCCAGCCGCTTAACCATCCATCCTTTGACAACTTCAGAAGTGGGATATATCCCAAAACCGTGTCGAAATTCAGTGAAATGTGATTTTCAAACCAAACGTTATCCGTCGGGACATTTTCTTAAACGTGAAAGAACTTGTCTCGAGCCGCCGCCGTCGTTTCATGTTCGTTTGAGTCCGTCCGTACGCGTTTCGTGCACCGAGAAATGCTAAGTGCAAATTTCGTCCGTCTGCACACACACACCGTTCCGTATCGTTGTTGTGTTTCAACTATGTGTGTGTAGAAACATTCCGTCCGTTACCGTGCGCAGTATTCCGTTTACCGTCTGCGCATCCGTCCGTCACCGTTTACTGTCTGCGCATCATTCCGTCACCGTTTACCGTCTGCGCATCCGTCCGTCACCGTTTACCGTCTGCGCATCCGTCCGTCACCGTTTACCGTCTGCGCAACCGTCCGTCACCGTTTACCGTCTGCGCATCCGTCCGTCACCGTTTACCGTCTGCGCAACCGTCCGTCACCGTCTGCGTTACCACTCGTCACCGTATACCGAGAGCGCATCATTCCGTCCGCCGACAACATTCCGTCTGCTCATCTGACCGTCCGAGCATTGTGTTGTGATAAAATTTTGTGCACTTATCAACCGGATAATGCCAGTCGTAAAAGTGGAGTCGTTAACCGCCAAACAACTCCGCGCTGTACTAACGTCTAGAAATCGTTCCACCGGAGGAACGAAAGCCGATCTCTTAACCCGCGTGTTGAACGAGTTGGGCACCGACGAAGTCGAGATGGACGATATTCCACTCGAACCGCCATCGCCAGTGTCCCGCGCTGAGTTCAACGAGCTCAAAACCGAAATCGCCACCATTTCTTCATTGTTGAAAGAATTGGTACAAGTTCGTTCCTGTAACGACCAGCCGTCCGTTCCTGCAGAAAATTGCGCATCAGGTCCAAATCCGACCAACACCGAGGCATCAGCCGATGCCAACCGAACCGTACATCAGCCGCTCCCAGTCGAACCGAACACGGGAAATCCGCCGAACCGAGCCATGTTGCCACCGTCATACGCAGCATGCGACACGATTACACCGCCGCCGTCATACACGCTCAACACCGGAGCGCAACCGAATCCGATAGAAACGTTTCCCGAGACCGTATACCTCACCGCCGACCGATCTCAAATCGCCGAACCGCCATCAAATTCAATTCCCCCATCCGCCGACATCATAACACCAAACGTCCACCGTCGCTCTCTCACAGTCCGAGAAGTGAGCGAGACGTTACCGGAATTCGATCCGAAAGCGTCAACAACAATCCATCATCGATGTCAAACAAAACCGTTTCCGCAACTAAACCTATCAATCGTTCGTGTCACCGTAAGGACATCGTTTGTTTCAATTGCTGGAGCAATGGACATATCTCCGTGAACTGTCCCCAACCACAACGCCGAGAGCGATGCGCCAAGTGCTCGCGCACCACTCACCCAACCGCGCAGTGTCCCGAGAACGTGAGACACGCGAACATTCGTCAAATCACCGATAACACTCCGTCAGTGTGCCATAAACAAATAGTGTTAAACGGGAAAGTTGTGATAAAAGCTTTCATTGACCCCGGGAGTGACCGTTCACTCATTCGTATGTCAACCGCTCGTGAACTGTCCCCAATATGTGATGGTGATACCGTGACACTAAAGGGTTTCGGAGGAGGAACCACACTTAGTGATAAATATGTGACCGCCGACGTGACCATCGACGAGTGTCAACAATCCGCCAAACTCATTGTCGTATACGATGAGCTCATTCCGTACCCCGTACTTCTAGGTAGGGATGTGTTGTGTACCGGAAAAAATCAACTCATAACGAGCTCCAAAACGTGCCGGTTAGAAAGGATCGATGCTGACAGCATCCGTGTCGGTAGTAAATTAACAAATATCGAGCGCGAGAAACTAAACAATATTTTCGAACAATTTCCCGAGTGTTTCGCCAATAACATATCCGAGTTAGGGCGATGTCGTGACGTGAAAATGAGAATCGAACTGAGCTCCGACGTGATCGTTAATCTCAAACCGTATAAAATACCGTTCCCCAAACGTGAAATAGTTAGTGACATTACCGCGGAATTATTGCAAAATGGCATAATTCGACCGAGTAACTCTGATTTTTCGTCGCCGAAGTCAAACGGAGAAAATCGACTCTGTGTTGACTACCGGGCACTGAATGCCATTACAATTAAACAACCTTTCCCGATACATTCCGTGGACGATCAACTAGCGCGTATATCCGGTAATAAATATTACACAACGTTAGACTTAATGGCCGGGTACTACCAGGTTCCACTCGAGGAATCGTCGAAACGGTACACCGCGTTCGTGACACACGAAGGACTATACGAGTTCAACGTGATGCCGTTTGGTCTCGTAAACGCACCCGCCGTATTCCAACGGGCCATATCGAAAATCGTCAGCCGAATGAAACCCGGAGAAGCGATACCCTACGTAGACGAGGTGATCATTCCCAGTCCCACCGTCGAAGAAGGCATCCAGCGACTCCGATCGTTCGTTGAATTGCTTCAACAAGCTGGAATGACCTTGCGATTGTCAAAATGTATGTTTCTCGCTAACGAAACTTCATTTCTGGGCCACCGACTCACCGGAGATTTACTGAAGCCCGGAATCGAGAAAACAGCAGCCATCAATCTGTTTCCCGCACCAACAACCGTCACCGAAGTTAGAAGATTCCTTGGTCTGACCGGATTCTTCCGAAAATTTGTACAAAATTACGCAATGATCGCCCGACCGCTGACAAATCTCCTAAAAACGAAAGGAGCACCGAATTTCTCATGGGAGATCGAACATGAGAACGCGTTTCAACATTTGAAACGATCGCTGTGCAATGACCCTGTATTAGTATTGTACGAACCGTCGAGAGAACACGAGCTCCATGCGGACGCTAGCTCGAAAGGACTTGCCGGCATACTTATGCAAGAGTCGAAGGAAGGTACCTGGAAGCCAGTATTTTTCTTCAGCCGTACGTGTAGCGAAGCCGAACAGAAGTTCCATAGCTACGAATTAGAAGTGCTAGCCGTCGTAGAAGCACTCGACCGTTTCCGAATGTATTTATTGGGAAAACACTTCCGTATCGTTACCGATTGCTCAGCCGTGAGTAATATCAAAGCAACCAAACCGTTAATTCCTCGTATCGCTAGATGGTTCTTGAAACTTCAAGAATACGACTACGAAATCGTTCACCGAGCAGGCAATGCAATGCCGCACGTCGATGCTTTGAGCCGTTCACCCGTGGAAGAACCACAACCCGCACCTGTTACCGCAGAAAATATCTTCATAATCGCAGCGAAAACCGAAGATTGGGTTGCAGCAATGCAAACACGCGACCCAGATCTACTCGAAATAATCGACACAATCCGAGGCATACGACCATCACCACAATTAAAACAGTTGAGAGCCGAATATCGTATAAAACGAGATCGTTTGTATCGAATCGTAGACGGACAAGATAAATTCGTCGTACCCCGTGCAATCCGCTGGAAAATCGTGAAACTTTATCACGATGACATGGGCCATTTCGGGCTTGAGAAAACCATCGATCGAATTAGTCAACAATTTTGGTTCGCACGCATGCGAAACTACGTTAAATCGCACATCAACTCCTGCCTTCAATGCTGCTACAATAAATCAATCGCCGGAAAGCCAGAAGGTCAACTGCATCTGTACGAAATCGAGCCGATACCGCTTCACGTATTACATATGGACCATCTTGGACCATTCCCTCGCAGCTCCAAAGGGAACATGTACATCATCGCCGCTTCCGACCCTTTTAGTAAATTCGTTATTCTGAAAGCCGTCCGAAATACAAAATCGAAACCAGTTATCGAGATGTTGAACGAATTAACATCATACTTTGGGCTTCCGAAACGTCTCATCACCGACCGTGGAACAGCGTTTACATCCACGGAATTCGAAACGTATTGCCGAAATCAACACATCGAACACGTCAAAACCGCAGTCCGCACCCCGCGGGCAAACGGCCAGGTGGAAAGGGTCAACCGAAATATCCTTTCTTTCCTCAGAACGTCAACCGAAGATCGTACCAAATGGGACCAACTAGTCCGAGACATGCAGTGGTGTCTCAACTCGATGAGGAACTCAACGACAAAGTTCACACCAAACGAAATAGTATTCGATTTCCCCTTACGAGATGCCGTTCACAACAGTTTACTACGTGCTCTTACCGACGAGGCTTCGCAAGAAGAGCAAGACGAAGGGCTCAATGCGTTGACGATGAGCCAGAAGCGAAGTGAAGCAGCCCGGAATATCATGGCCGAACGAAATCGATGGAAGGCCAGATTCGATGAACGTCACCGTACTCCTCGAGTATATCAGCATGGAGAGCTAGTAGTGGTCGAAAATGCGTTGGCCGCAACAGGAGAATCCCGTAAACTCGAACCTCGTTACCGTGGTCCGTACCGAGTTAGCAAAGCCCTGCGTTACGACCGATATTTAATCGAGGGTTTGCCGAATGAGAACAAAACGCGACCGTTCTCATCCGTATTCGCATCCGAGAAATTGAAACCGTGGTGTCAGCTCCATCCCGAGTTGACTGACGAGTACGACGACGCCAAAGACGATGAGCTCGGGCCGAGCTCAATGTCAGGACCGGCCGAACTGTCACCGACCGAAGGCGACGCTCCCATACAACGAATGGGAGACGAAGCGAATGGGTAGTCGAGAAGTGAGTCGTGACCGAACCGTCGTCGCGTACGGACCTACTTGTAAAATCTATCCGAGTTAATAAAGTATTATCCATTATAAATCGTTCATTCTTATTTCACTGTGAGTCTGCCAGCCGCTTAACCATCCATCCTTTGACACTCTTTACCAGGACTTTCAACGATCCCTCCTTGGGGGCCTGTCGAAAGTGAAGTGGAGCGTGCGGTTTTTCTTAGTCTTAATCTATGTTGAGCCCTACGGTCGCGTTTTCATACTCTTCGTTTTTTATTCGAAAAGGGTATATTAACTTTGTCATCAAGTTTGTAACGCATTAAAGGAAAGATCTCAGACTATATAAAAAGTACATAGAGTACTGTCCGAAAATGCTTGCACTCAGCAAATCAGGAACAAAAATTGTAATCAAATGATATTTTGTGACTATGTTTCCGTGGATGTTTAGAGTTTGCTACCAAAAGAAAAAATAAAAAAAAAAAAACAGTCCGAAGCTAATTTCGGGCGCGGCCGAAATTTGGATACCCTTCGCTCCCCTCGGATTAAAAGTTTTTTCGGGCGTACCTACGACTTGTATTTTATCCCCCCCCCCACATTCTTTTCTTTCTGTCTTCAAAAGTTCCGTTGCGGCGACAAAACAATATTTGTGTGGGGTTTGGTTGGAATAAGTGGGCAAATAAAAATATTTACTCAGAAAATGTTATTGGGGGATGCGGGAACATGGCCCCATAGTACGGTTTCATTTGTTTTTACCTTTTTAGTTGCTTTGATAAAGACACATTAATTCAAGGTTTTATGAAATTGGTGTGAAAAATGATTCTTAGAAGAACTAAAATGGGGGGTTGGTTTTGTCTGGCAGCCCCATGACCCCATTGTCCGATTTGATCCATTCTTACGAATGTTTTGTGTCATCAATAGAAATACATTTGTGTGAAATTTTGGTTAAAATTGATGCACAAATAAAAAAGTTTTTCTTAGAAGAAACTAATTTGGGGTGTTGGGTTTGTATGGCAGCCCCATGACCCCATTGTCAGATTTGATTCATTCTTACTTATGTTTTCGACATCAATAGAAGTCCATTTGAATAAAATTTAGTTAAATTGGTACACAAATTAAAAAGTTTTTCCTAGAAGAACCTAATTTGGAAAGTTGAGAACCTAATTTAGAGAGTTGGGTTTGTATGGCAGCCCCATCATCCCATTGTCCGATTTTACCGATTCAAACCTACAAACTGCCTGCAGCAAAAAGAAACATTTGTGAAAAATTTCAGCTTCATAGCTTTTAAATTGGCCGAGTAAAACGCGTCGCAACTGACAGACAGAGGAACATCGCCCAATCGACTCCCCAAGTCATGCTGATCATATATGTTTACTTTTTATATGGTCGGAGATGCTTCCTTCAATGCGTTATAAACGTCATGACAAAGTTATTATACCCTTTCACTCTATGAGCGAAGGGTATATCAATGCATGTTAGAAAAAACACGCAATTAGAAAGTCCAAAATTGTTTGCACAATTGCTGTTGTAGTCCGAAATTGTTCACACATCTTAACGATTTCTGGGAAAAATGAGAATAAGGTAATCAAATTAACTAAAAAGTTTTTTTTTAAGATGTTTACCTAATATTTAGTGTATCCCCCTCTTGAATAACCGCTTCCATTGAATTAATGTTCTGTGAAATATACACATTTCGATATTTCAGAATGCAGTTTAAATAAATTAAAAAAAAAATAAGGAAGCTCTGCAAAAGTCGTTCCTTTGATCAGTGGCGGATTTACATATCTTAAGTCAATAGGCGTTTGCCGCCCTACCGACCTTGCCCATTATTTTTACAATCCTACGATTAATGCATTAATCCTTGACTCCCAAATTGTTTCAATACGGCTGTTGAACAAAATTTGATTTCAGCTTAAACTAAAGTGACAGAGGGCTGTACCTCGGCTACTGCCCAGGAGCGCTACAATTCCGACCCTGGCCATAATTTTCGACAAATTATCGCCAGAGACTTGAACATTTGGTTAATGCTAGCGTTAACATATCCTTCAAGTTGATGATAAGAGTAGTATGTTTGATCCCATAGCTGAAACCAGTCACATTTTTTATAGAACATCAAGTAAAATTTTACCGTAAGGGGGAAGGTAATTCAATTCAATTTTTTTCAATTCAATTCGATTTTTATTTTACTCCCTCCAATATGAGCTTTCGCTTGTGTAGAGGAGGGAGGATAGATAATTATACAATGACATACATAATTCAAATATTATAGTAAATTAAGAGCTTGATTAAGTTTTATATTTAAGTGAAAATAAAAACGAGACCGAGACTAATTTCGGGCGCGGCCGAAATTTGGATACCCTTCGCTCCCCCCGGGCTAAAAGTTTTTTCTAGCGTTCCTATGACTTGTGTTCAATTCTCCCTGCTTCCATGCTTTTCCTTGAATTTTCACATAAGTGCCGGGGCGAAGAATTATTGGGGGAAGCGGGGAACGTGGGTTTCTTAGAAGAACCAAAAACGAAGTGTGTGTGTGGGGGGGGTTTACGGCAACCCTATGAACGCATGGCCTTTCCTTGAATTTTTACGTATGTTTGTGGCATCAATTAAAACACATTTCTATGAGATTTGGTTGAAATTGGTGGACAAAGAACCTAATTTAGGGGTTGGGTCTATATGCAAGCCCCATGACCCCAATGGTCCGATTTAATTAATATTTGCATATCTTTTGTAACATCAATAAAAATACATTTCCATGAGGTTCGGTTCAAATTTGTATGCAAATAAAAACCTTTTTCTAAGAAAAATTTGATTTGGGGTAATAGGTTTGTATGGTAGCCCCATGACCACATGGTCCGACTCCATATATTCACATATGTTTTGTGTCCTCAATAGAAACACATTTGTGTGAAGTTTAGTTGAAATTTGTGTATAAATAAAAAAAAATTCTTAGAAGAACTTAATTTGGGGAGCTGGGTTTGTATGACAGCCCCATGACCCCATTGTCCGATTTGGTCCATTTTTACATATGTTTCGTGCTATCACTAGAAACACATTGGCACGAAATTTGATTGCAATCGATGAGAAAATAAAAAAGTTTTTCTTAGAAGAGCCTAATTTGGGGGACTAGGTTTATATGGCAGCCCCACGACCCCATTGTCCGATTTGGTCGATTTTTACATATGTTGTGTGTCAGCAATGAAAACACACTTGTGTGAAACTGGTGCATAAATAAAAAAGTTTTTCTAAGAAGAACCTAATTTTGGGGAGTAGGTTTGTATGGCAGCCCCACGACCCCCTTGTCGGATTTTACCGATTCAAACATACAAACTGCCTGCAACAAAAAGAAGCCTTTTTGCAAAATTTCAGCTCCATAGCTTTTAAACTGTCCGAGCAAAACGCGTCGCAACAGACAGACAGACAGACAGACGGACAGACGGACAGACGGACAGACGGACATCGTCCAATCGACTCTTCTCGTCATGCTGATCATATATGTATACTTTTTATATGGTCGGAGATGCTTCCTTCAATGCGTTACAAACTTCATGACAAAGTTAATATACCCTTTTCGCTTAGTAAGCGAAGGGTATAATTAAAAAGAATTCAAAGTAAGTAAATATTAATGAAAATAAAGTGATAAACATTAAAATAAATTAACAAAATAAGGAATATGAAAGAAAGTGTAAAGTGTGTAGAGTAAATAATTCAATAAATAGAAAAAAAAAACAACTTAAAAGATATATGGAGACTTTAATAATTAATTAATTTATTATTTTTTTATTATATTTAATATTGTATGTATAGATATGAAGATGGTAATACATTAAGGGAGTTTATTTGTTTACTTATAAGATAAGATTTGAGATTTTTTTTGAAATACCTCTCACTTTCAGCCATATTTTTGAGGTATCTTGGTAGTTCGTTGAATAACTTGGGTCCCGTGTAAGTGTCTTTGTAGTATTTCGGTATTTGATCGTGGTACCATCATATTTGTTGTCCGATTTCTTGTCCCAATGTCCTGGCTCAGTGGTGTAAATAATTTATGTTTTGCCATATACGTCAATATTTTAAGAGAGTATAAATCTTCTAACGTGCTTTTGCCTGTTAAAATATAAATGTATCTTGAGGGATATGTTCTATGTACACCGGTAATTATTTTGAGTATTGTTTTCTGTGTCGTTTTTATGCACTTTAAATGTGTGTCGAAAGTTTTTTCCAAGCAAGAATACCATAGGTTAGTATAGATTTAAATAATGCATCGTAAACTCTTAGTAAATCTTCTAATTTTAGTATGGTTTTCAAATTGTAGAATAATGGGATAAGTCCTTTCAGTTTACTGTTTAAATTATCAATATGGTCTATCCACCTGAATTGACTGTCTATGGTTAAACCTAAATATTTAGTTGTTGAGCTGTTTTTCAATTTTATTTGTACTTCTTGACCTTTATTTCTTATATATATATTGATTGCCTCTCCCTCTTGCGGAAGACCAGCTTGATTACAGGCGAAGGGTACTACTTTTGTTTTTTCTAAATTAAGTTTTAAAGAATGCTGGTGAGTCCATTCTACTATTTCTTTCATTTTCATATTTGCTCTAAGGTAACAATCATCCCAACTCGATCCCGCAATAAGTATGGCAGTGTCGTCTGCAAAACCTACAATTTTAGTTTTACTATTCGATAGTTTGAATAATGACGTAAAGGTTGAAAGGCTCCGGCTAATTCCTATATCTTCTTCAGTTGCGGACCCTTAGCTATGCAGGAGGAGTTTCATAGGAAAACGACTTCGGCCAATTCCTATGTCTCTCTACGGGGCGTTACTTTCCCGCATTATCCGAGTAACCGCTGCGCCTGAGTGCTGTATTAACATCTGCAGCGTCTCAGGTTACTTAACGTGATAGGTGACAGAAAACATTTAAGTCAACCACTAAAGCAGCATCTTCGAGGCATGCCCATGATGGCCTTTACTCAACGATTAAACCCTATCATAGTTTAGCGATGTGCCGACAACTCATCCTAAAAAAAACTTCAAGTCAAGAAACCTGAAACAAAAGCCTCGGATTGGACGGATACAAAACAACGACGACCCCGCAAACGAACAACTGATTACTCTTTCGGATCCTGGAATGTACGCTCCCTGAATAGACCGGGGGCCATAAGGGCCCTCCTGGGTCAGGTAGAACAATACAAGCTGAGCATAGTTGCAATCCAGGAAACTAAATGGCTCAAAAGCGAGATTAACGACCTCAATTCGACAAGGTTGACAATTTGATTGATGATGCCACGGCGGCAGCGTATACTACAGCACTAGAGGAAAAACTGTCGCCCATGCTTGATGACATCAACAATTTAGGCATCGCTCAACGACCGATCAGCTTTTCACAGTGAAGCTACTACTCCAAAAGTGCTGGGAATATAACATTGACGTATACCAAATCTTTGTCGACTTCAAACAGGCATACGACAATATCGATCGAAGTGTACTGTACAACATTATCCTGAATTTTGGTATACCGGCAAAGTTAGTGCGACTCACAAGGATGACGATGACTAATACCGTCTCGCAGGTCAGAGTGCAGAACCAACTCACTGATCTATTTGAAACTCGTACTGGACTCAAGCAGGGCGACGGGCTGGCGCCGACGCTCTTCAACCTTGCTTTGGAGTATGTAATTCGAGCCATGAATATGGACAGCAGCGGAACGCTACTCATTAAGTCGACTCAATTAGTAGCGTACGCCGACGATATCAACATCATGTCTCGAAGGTTGGGTGATGTAGATAGCCTTCTGCATAACCTCAATAACGCCGCAAAGGAAGTTGGACTACATATCAACGAAAGCAAAACAAAGGCCATGATGCAATCGAAAACAAGGACGCCAGCAAATTCAAGCATCACAGTGGGGACCTTAATATCGAGTATGTAGACAACTTCAACTATCTGGGTTGTAACTTATCAAAGGACGCCAACGAAACCGACGAAATTAAGCGACGGATACAACTAGCCAATAAGACATATTTCTCGGTCCTCCCTATAATTAATTCGAAACTTGCGCACAGGAACACGAAGCTCCGCGTGTACAAAACGATTATCCGACCCGTGCTATGTTATGGCTGCGAAACATGGACCCTCACCCAAGCCTCCGAAATTTTGCTAGACCGAAAGAACGAAAGGTCCTTCGGCGAATTTTCGGGGCCGTTCGCGAGCGAGACCAATGGCGTATCCGGTACAACCATGAGTTGTATCAATTGTACAATGAGCTGGAAGTATCGAAAATCGTGAAGCTTCTACGTTTGCAATGGGCGGGGCATGTACAACGGATGGACGACAATCGCATGCCAAATAAAGTGATGAACGCACAACGAATTGACGGAGCGAGGTTGCGTGGACGACCGAGAGCTCGCTGGGAGAACTCCGTAGGTGAAGATGCCCACCAGCTGCTGGGCTTCCGAAACTGGAGGACAAGGTCACGTAACCGCGACAATTGGAGGTCAACAATTCAGGCGGCCAAGGCCCGACGTCAGGCTATCGTGCCACATTGATGATGATGAAGTAAAATTTTAAATTTGGTGCCATGTCCTTGTAAAATATGGCAAATGGACCGAACCCGACTGTACCCAAGAAAGCTTATAATTTCGTTTTTCACTTTGCTTCTTTATCTTCAATTTATTTGTAATTAAGTAACGGTTTTTGTGGTCTGTATTTAATTGAAAAAATTGATATTGAAGTCTCTTCTAATTCTTTGATACAATCAAACCTTTAGAACTCAAAATTTGCAATGAACATTCTGTGTGCCACATTTTAGTCTTTACTTGAAATATTAATCCGTTTTTGCCCAAATTTAAAATTTCTATTTATAGCATTTTTATATGATTGTTTGCTATAAACTACTGGGAAAACTAAATGCAGGATTGTAAATTCCGGAGCAGTTTTCCGGTGGGTTCCAATTTTGGAATACTATGGGCATGTGTTATGATACCAAAAGTAAGGAAATATCATGGTTTCCAGCCCATTCGATATTTTACGACTAACCCATAATATCAGATTGAATGGGCTAACAAGTTTGGCCGTGGGTGATGCCATCGATTTTCCCGTAGTGTGATCTTCTCCAAATTTAGTAGGTAGGCATTAGTTTTAATGGCCCTGATAAAAAGTTAGAGATCACAATTTGGATCAGTGACTCGAATACAACTGTGAAGTAAACGAAAACACACTTTTCAACTAATTCCCCTGGCTCTTCCGATGGAAGGTGATTAAACTTGTAAGGTAGTTCAGTTGTGGGTATTTTACTTATGCAGGGTGTCCCGCATTGGGTGGTCAATACTGTAAGGGTTGATAGCGCAACTTGTTTCAGCAAAAAAATTCCCAATACAATCGGATTTTTTTTACCGTTACCATGTTATCGCTCTTTTTGTGAAAGTCATCGAAAAGCGTGACTTGTCACGCAAAATCGTAATTTGCAGCACTCCTGATGACTTAATCGAAGATTTGATTTCAGTTTCAGAAACTACATAAAATTTTACAAAAACTGAAGTTTTTCCTGTTGCCAACATTATCGGCACTTTCAAGATACAGTTACTCAAACTTAACAGAAATTTTAAAATAGATTTTTCATCGAAAATTCAAACAGTAATTGCATAACGGTGCTTTATACGTACAACTCTGCAAAGTTGATAGAAGTTGCAACATGTTGGCTTTCCAACGGTATATCACTTTTCTTATTTACATTGAAGAATTTTAGGTAAACACGCATTGAATGGTAAAAGTCATGGCTTCAGTGGAATCGTTAACAATTTTCCCTTGACTCGAAAAAAGACATACAAAGGCAATCATAATTCGGGATAGAATCTCGCTACATTATTTTAACCAGAACTGTAAGATATTTGAAATTTGGTACATTGTTTGGCAAATGCAACGGTACTTATAACGGTTAAAATTTAATATTTGCTGTTTATGGCAGATAGACGGGTGGCCGCTTATAATGCGAGACCTTTCAAAGAATATTTGGAAAACGAATTTCCCGGAAAGTGGATTGGCAGATTTGGGACAGTTGCGTGGCCTGCGACAAGTCCCGACCTTACTCCCCTGAATTTTTATTTATGGGGTAACTTAAAAAGCAATGTCTATTCCGAGCCGATTACCTCCCGGGAGCAGCTGCTGCAGCGAATTAATAATGCTTGTGACAACATTAAGGAAACCCCTCCTGAAATCCTTCGGGACGTTTCTTCCATGCGCCGAAGTTGTCGACTCTGCATACAAAAGGCCAATTCCAGCAGTATTATTCCAATTTATCAAACAGACCCATTTAATCATTAGTTAATATTTTTAGTTTATTGGTTCTTGCTCATATTCAAAACTTTATTTTCATTTTTATTTAACAAATTTTCAAAATTGCGATAGTAAAATATAAAAAATAAATGAATAAAATTTCAGTTTAAATAATCCGATAAGAAAATAATTACCTTGTTTTTTTACATTCAATATGTGTAATTCTAAAAACCCCGCAATGTAAATATGAAAAGTGATATACCGTTGGAAGCAACTTTTATCAACTTTGCAGAGTTGTACGTATAAAGCACCGTTATGAAATTACTGTTTGAATTTTCGATGAAAAATCTATTTTAAAATTTCTAGTAAGTTTGAGTAACTGTATCTTGAAAGTGCCGATAATGTTGGCAACAGGAAAAACTTCAGTTTTTGTGAAATTTTATGTAGTTTCTGAAACTGAAATCAAATCTTGGATTAAGTCATCAGGAGTGCTGCAAATTACGATTTTGCGTGACAAGTCACCATTTTTGATGACTTTCACAAAAAGAGCGATAACAAGGTAACGGTAAAAAAATTCCGATTGTATTGGTAATTTTCTAGCTGAAACAAGTTGCGCTATCAACCCTTACAGTATTGACCACCCAATGCGGGACACCCTGTATACACTTCTTATTATGCCAGAAATGTCCTTTGGCTTAAAAAAGGTCCGGTAGGGATATCCAAATACAGGATTTGTTGAGACGCAGGTTAATAAACTGATTTTTTATAGGTACATATTTGAAGAAGGATATTACCACCAATCTAGTGCTGGGCCTTTTAAATTATTATCTCAACTTAATATAAGAACCATCTTATGAAAGACTTTAATTTAGTTGGCGTAGGTGAGGGATCTTTTAAATTAATAAGGATCAACCAGTATTCTATATTCAATTCGTACATATTGGACGTTTATTGTTCTTTTCCTGAAAGGCACACGAAACAACTGATGTAATTGCCGGTCATACTGTGAACGTCGATTACTCCAAAATGTCAATTATGTATGAGCAACTATTTCTACCCCCCGTGCAAGCTTCTTCCATTAACGCGGATTACTATCACATATTGAAGAAAAGAAACAAATGGTTACAATTTACGCAAAGGCATATGAAAAGAGAAAATAGTTTAGTTTTGTTTAATGGGAAATAATAGAGAAGTTCGCAGTATTTTTAATTCGAAAATGTTCAACTTCGATTCATTAGTGGAAATATCAAAGTGTTTCTTGTACTTTTAATATTGCTGCATTTCTAAAATGATTTTTTGGGTATTTCTAATTTTATTTTTATATTCCTTAAATTCTTGAATTTTACGTGATCTGGCATTTCATTTCTCATTCGCTTGATGATATTCGAAAAATTGAATTTAAACACCACTAACATAAAATTTAATAATGTTCACTCATCGTGTAATCTAGTCTCGGTTGCAAGGAACATTATTGGATAACTGGAAATAACAGCTGATTTGTGCTGCCAGTTATACTCAAATTTACATTTAAAAATGCTAAATGGATTCCAAAAAGGTAATAACATAAATACAAGGTTCATATAATTCAATAAACAATATTAAATTATATTTTATTTCTGTTAAGAATAAGAGCAGACATTTCGGCAGGATGCTGCCTGTTTAAAATTGAGAAACATAAGGCTCGGACTTTTCGTATAGTGAAAGTGAAAGAGTAGGCGCAAAATGGCAAGACATGCAATGCAATGCACAACACGCTTAATTAAAACGTAAATCATAACAGGTCTCTACAAAGAAACTATTTTCTTCAAGAAACCAATTTGTATATGAATTTAATATTTTTTCCACTGCCTTGTCCAGCCTCAGTCTCGTATGTACTAGTTGGAGTTATTTCGTATGTTTCAGAACCTTTACAATTCATTAAAAAAAAATTTTTTTTAGATATTCTTTATATGTATTGGATCTGATATAAATAATTTAGTTCGAACTTATTATTTTCAAATTTTCCGCCGTGAATAATATTTGATGATTTTTTATTTGTTTTTTAAAATGTGTACAAGAAATTGCAATTGCAGTTGTACTTACAAGAAATGTGCAATTGCCTTGAAATCTAGCGTCCAGTCATAAATCTCTCGGTATCGATTTAATAGCACAATACAATTCGTTCGCAAATTCATATTATCTAGGTTCTAAAACTAGACTAAGAAAATGAAACAGTTAATTCAGAAAAAATGTGACTTGCCCCAATTGTTAAATAATAGAGAAATAATTTAGGAGGTATTATTTCGCTAAAAAACTATCACTTCCGTATGCGATCTTTTCTTGGTGCACTTGTGGGGACTGGACAAAGTAATGTACATATATTTATTATGGCTTACGGTCGACAGGTCAATTAAAGCAATACGTAGCACTTAGGTCCACGATTTTGGGTACCACTCTCTTAACTTTTTAATCATGTTTACTTCTTCCCCCATAATCCACAATGTATCAGCTTTCCTGGGGTGCATCTTGTAATGTTACACTTCCTATTCATGATTGATGTTATCAAATTTTCTAACTGGTCCAGCCCATTTCCCAATGGTTGCAATCTTGATTCACTTTTGACTCCCGAAAATAAACATGACGCCGTGTCGCGTCGTACCGCCCCAGTAGATCGCAACCAGCTCTATTGAACGAATGCATACATGTTACAATGTACATACATACATACCTACATTTATCCAACGACACGCACCGAAAAAAAGCCTTGAAAATCAGTTGGCTGAGTGAACGTCTTCCCTAAAAAATTGGAACCTTATCAAAAAAGGGGAAGAAGATTGCTCTCAGATAAATAAAAAAAAAGCAACGTGAACAAATTCATGATATTCCGGTGGATTTGATTAATGCTCGCCTGTCACTGATATGTCACATGCATGTCAAATCCTGACATTTGACATTCGCACAACCATGGAAAAGTGGATTCAGATCCATGTAAGGAAACACTGTGCCTTTTAAGTGGCGAGGGTTCGGCTTCGGCTTATGGTTTCGCAGGCGTCGGGTATACGGATGCGGATGCTCATTTTCAAGTTGGTCGTGTTTCTATTGTTGGTTTTAATGGAGAAGTACAGAAAATTAGTGGAATTGTGTTTTGCAGTCAACCGACACGGTAACGTGTTAATGTCAGATCTGGAACGGGGAGGGAATGTTGACCAAATTCAGAAGTTGTCTTTGAATATTCGAAATCAATCTGAACTGAACGTTCAGTTCGTTTTCAATGGACGCTAATTAGACATGCTTCTCGGGAGGGGATCTTTTTTTTTTGTTTAAATGTTGCATTTATGTGTGTAGATACATTGTATTCGCAGGTTAAAGCAAACATTGGGAAAGGATGGCTTTTTTTTGCCGAAAACGTAATTTTCAAAAGAATAACATTCGACACCAGATGTTTTTAATTCAAGTGTGGATGCAAATGTAAAATGTTGTGCATATTATACTCATTTAGTATAAACTTTTACATTCAATGAAAAAAGGATGGAAAGTTGTTCTCGTAGTCAAGCATAGTTCATTCATAGTAGGTACATAACCGTGGGTCACATGCATTTTTTGTACCGTTTGATGTTTAAGCATCATTTCCATAATATTTTTAATCAAACAAGAATCTACAAGAATCTTTGTTTTGTATAAAAATGATCATCCACAAAAGTTACGCAGATGCTTTGAAAATATTTTTCGCTGGGCTGATTTCATTTATTAATTTAATTTAAGCTTAGGCTGACGTCGATAGTGCCGAATTAAAAAAAAAAATATTCTGTGCAAAACTTGAAGCCGGATATGCAACATTTCGGAATTTTTTTAACACAATGTTGATAATTTCTAAAGCGCTGTTTTCACGATGGATTTGTCGTCCAACTTTTGAGCATTCAAACAAGTTGGACAGCAAATCCATCGTGTAAACAGAAGTTGGACAACAAGTTTGAAGTGGAACGAGCATTCAAACAAATCCACCGTGAAAACAGAAGTTGGACAACTTGTTTGAGATGCATTGATTATAGTCCAATCGAAATATAAATATACTTTCTAATAATAAAGAATTAATGCGCCTGATTACCAATATCTGTGCGCTATCATCCAATTCTGGCGTTCCGTTGACTTTTGGGGCACGCTGTATACTCATTCGGGCATGTTTCCTTCAATGTTTAAAATATTCACGAAAAAATCAAAGAAAACGAAAATATATTTTTCCTGTACAAATACGTATTGCAAAAACTGATAACGTTTTACGACCGCTCCAACTTTCAACTACTGTTTACACGGCCAACAAGTTGGATAGGATTTGTTTGATAGGATTTGTTTGAGAGAATATCGTACGTGTAAACAGCCTTCCAACTTGGATAAGTTTGAGGGAAAAGTTGGATGCAAACAAGTTTGATGCCATCTAAACGCGCCTTAAGAGCGATGTTTATACCCTATACCCATAAGATGGCATAGGGTATATTGTTAAATTTTAATTTCGCAACACTACTACAATTATTACACTCAGCAAAAAATCTTCACTTACATTTGAAGTGAAACATATTAAAAACAAAATTGGAACACATCAATAAATCATTTTAGAAACAAGTAGTTTTATTTTAAATTTAATATGATTCACTTTAATGATCTGTTCAAAATTGACTGAAACATCAATTTAAATATATGTATGTATTCAAATTTGCCTTAAAGTTGTTTCATTTTGAAGGCTGTGTCCGTGACATTTACATAAGCCCGCCGCTATTTGGTTCAGTGCTAGTAATCTCAGATAGCTTAGGTGTAGAAAGTAGGACTATGAAACGATAGGTACCCGTTTCGATTCCCAGTAGAAGCAAAGTGAAAAAATAAAGTTTTTAAAATATAGTGAAAAAGATAAGTATAAAATAAACATAAAAAAATTGAAAAAACGGAAAAAACAATTTTCCCTTTCCCACACTGCTGTAATTCCTTCAGGAGGCCCAGCCGAGCCGTTCCGATTGGAGAGCAGCAGGGGCTATATTTACCTATGATAAGGTTAGATGGGCGATAAGGACCTTTGATCTCTTTAAATCGCCTAGCATGGATGGTATCTTTCCAGTGCTATTATACAAAACGAGCAAGAGGAGTTGATCCCATTCCTAGTCAATATAGTGTAGTTACTACGTAATAAACCTATAGTACATCAGATTGCAAAATGTGGTGGACACAATTTTTTTTTTGTTTCGTATGTTTTTTGGGATGCTGAACACGAATCCGGAGCTTCCCACCAACATTTCGTTGCGGAACAGGGTTAAAATCGGGAAAAATTATAAAATTGTTGCTGTTTTTTCGTTATTTGGCCCCTAACTGTGTCAAAATTGCAAAAAACGCCAAAAAATTACTTTCAATTGTAGCAATACCGCTTAACACATTTTAATGATTAATGGCGCGTTGGGCCCGCAATTATGTTTTCTCTAATATTTTCATGGACAGGTTTTCGAGGAAATGTACACTTTCGGAGTTATAAACAAAAAAACGGGAAAACTCCGAAAATTTTGGGATTTTTCGCGGTTTTAACCCTGTTCCGCAACGAAATTTTGGTGGGAAGCTCCGGATTCGAGCTCAGCACCCCAAAAAACATAAGAAACAAAAAACAAATTTTCTCCACCACACTTTGCAATCTGAAATCACCTAGGAACTACACTAATATAGAAGTAGTTATGCGTTGGGATATATCCCAACCACATGGAGATCAGTGAGAATGGTTTTCATTCCCAAAGTGGGAAAAAGGTCGACAGACGATCCGAAATCGTACTGACCAATTAGTCTAACTTCGTTCCTCATGAAAGCAATGGAGAAGATATTGGACGCAAACATCAGGACTACGCTTCTTAAGACGAGTCCGCTGCACCCCAGACAATTCGCCTACCAACCAGGCAGATCCAATGCTTTCATCAAGGAACATTTATACCAGCATCGGTGGGTCCATCCTCTCTGCCTTAGCCACTCGTGCCTGCCCACAAGGAGGGGTACTGTCCCCCTTCTGTGGTGTTTAGTTGTAGATGGACTGCTGTGGAAACTAACCTCAGAGAGGTTCTCTACCCAAGGGTACGCAGACGACCTGGTTATCATGGTTAACCTTCTAGGGGGCGCGCATAATTTGTAACAGTACCGGGCGCGCGGCGGTAATTTACCGCCCTCGTCTTTTCCCCTCCATTTGCGCTCAACCGTAAAACTTCCAAGCTCATAATTATAGTAAAGTGAAAGAAGAGCATGTCCTAAATAAGTTATCATCAAAAAAAACTAATATCTGGTAAAAAATAAAACAAATTCTGTAGTTTTAGCGAAGCACGTCACTTCAGTGATATTACACAGAGTACACACATTTTGAACAAAACTATATACCAAAATATACCATCCCCGAACGTTTGATGGCCGCTGGAAAGGTATGGAAGGTAAAATTTACCCAACATTTTATTGTATCGTATGTATAACAGTATAACTTAAGAATACATACTTCTCCCACCTAGATCCGGCCAACGGGAGAAAAGCTATGCGTGTTTATATGATCAGGGCGGTAAATTACCGCCCGCGCGCCCGCTTCATCATCAATGTGGCACGATAGCCCGACGTCGGGCCTTGGCCGCCTGAATCGTTGACCTCCAATTGTCGCGGTTACGTGACCTCGTCCTCCAGTTTCGGAAGCCCAGCAGCTGGTGGGCGTCTTCACCTACGGAGTTCTCCCAGCGAGCTCTCGGTCGTCCACGCATCCTCGCTCCGTCGATTCGTTGTGCGTTCATCACTTTCTTTGGCATGCGATTATCGTCCATCCGTTGTACATGCCCCGCCCATTGCAAACGTTGAAGCTTCACGATTTTCGATACTTCCAGCTCATCGTACAATTGATACAACTCATGGTTGTACCGGATACGCCATTGGTCTCGCTCGCGAACGGCCCCGAAAATTCGCCGAAGGACCTTTCGTTCGAATCGGTCTAGCAAAATTTCGGAGGCTTGGGTGAGGGTCCATGTTTCGCAGCCATAACATAGCACGGGTCGGATGATCGTTTTGTACACGCGGAGCTTCGTGTTCCTGTGCGCAAGTTTCGAATTAATTATAGGGAGGACCGAGAAATATGTCTTATTGGCTAGTTGTATCCGTCGCTTAATTTCGTCGGTTTCGTTGGCGTCCTTTGATAAGTTACAACCCAGATAGTTGAAGTTGTCTACATACTCGATATTAAGGTCCCCCACTGTGATGCTTGAATTTGCTGGCGTCCTTGTTTTCGATTGCATCATGGCCTTTGTTTTGCTTTCGTTGATATGTAGTCCAACTTCCTTTGCGGCGTTATTGAGGTTATGCAGAAGGCTTTCTGCATCACCCAACCTTCGAGACATGATGTTGATATCGTCGGCGTACGCTACTAATTGAGTCGACTTGATGAGTAGCGTTCCGCTGCTGTCCATATTCATGGCTCGAATTACATACTCCAAAGCAAGGTTGAAGAGCGTCGGCGCCAGCCCGTCGCCCTGCTTGAGTCCAGTACGAGTTTCAAATAGGTCAGTGAGTCGATTCTGCACTCTGACCTGCGAGACGGTATTAGTCATCGTCATCCTTGTGAGTCGCACTAACTTTGCCGGTATACCAAAATTCAGCATAATGTTGTACAGTACACTTCGATCGATACTGTCGTATGCCTGCTTGAAGTCGACAAAGATTTGGTATACGTCGATGTTATATTCCCAGCACTTTTGGAGTAGTAGCTTCACTGTGAAAAGCTGATCGGTCGTTGATCGACCAGGTCTGAAGCCGCCTTGATACTCGCCAATGATTCGTTCTGCGTACGGATTAATTCTCTTTTCAAGAATTTTAGATAATATCTTATAGGCCGTACAAACTAATGATATGCCCCTGTAATTCTCACACTTCAGCTTGTCACCCTTTTTGTGGATTGGGCAGATTATGCTTTTGCGCCAATCTTCGGGGATTTCCTCGTCGTTCCATATTTTCAGCAGTAGCACATGTATTGCGTTGGTCAGGCACGTTCCACCATGCTTCAGCAGTTCTGCTGGGATCTCGTCAGCGCCGGGCGCTTTATTATTTTGAAGCGACTGTATGGCAAGACTCACCTCCTCTACTGTTGGGGGTAGAACGGGAGGGCCTGGTTCGGCTAACTGCTCAAGAGCTGGCTCCGCGGGGGATGTTGATGGTGCATTGAGGAGCTCTTCAAAATGCGAGGCCCATCGTTTGTTGACGCTTTCGATGTCGCTGATGATGTTACCATCCTTGTCCTTACATAGGCTTGTCCTGGGTTGATATCCGTTCTTGATATTATTTATAAGTTTGTACGCCTGTCTAATGTTCTTACTGGCTAATCTTTGGTTTATTTGCTGTAACTGCTCGTCAAAATGTTTGCGTTTCTTACGTCTAATTAACTTATTAGATACTCGCCGAAGCTCGTTATATCTTTCTTTCTTGGCTCGGGATGCGCGTTGTGTGTATTGGCGATAGGCTTCATTTTTCGCCTCAATCGAGGCCCTGCATTCGTCGTCGAACCAGTCTGCTCGTCTGCGCCGGCCTTTATAGCCCACGACCTCTTCTGCGACCCCCTTGATGCTGTCTTTGAGCTCCTCCCAGAACTCATGGATGCCTAAATTGTTGATGTCATCAAGCATGGGCGACAGTTTTTCCTCTAGTGCTGTTGTATACGCAGCCGCCGTGGCATCATCAATCAAATTGTCAACCTCGAAGATCTTGGCAGGGTTGATTCTCGTTAGGTGCACCGAAGAGATTCTGCACCTGTAGGTTGTCTTCACCAAATAGTGATCGGTGTCGCAGTTGGCTCCTCGATAGGATCGAACATCTAGGACATTAGAAGCCCATCTCTTGCTGATCAGTACGTGGTCGATCTGGTTCACGGTGTATTCATCTGGAGACTTCCAGGTCTGCTTGTGGATTCGTCGATGAGGGAAGCATGTAGAGCTTATTACCAGGTTTCTGCCGCTCGCGAAGTCGATAAGTCGCTGACCGTTGTTGTTGTTTTCGTCGTGGAGGCTATGACCTCCAGTAGTTCCCCTATGCCAGCTTTCATTTCCGACTTTGGCGTTAAAGTCTCCTAGCAGCAGCTTGATGTCGTTTGATGGAAGTGAGTCGAAGAGTGTTTCTAGGTCGTTGTAGAACTCGTCCTTAATCGCGTCTTCTTTTACTTCTGTAGGGGCATGCGCATTAATGAGCCAGAGATTAGCGAAACGGGTCTTAATGCGGATCGCACATAGCCGCTCGTTGATGGGTTTGAAGCCGATAACGTGATCCTTGAGCTGCTTATTCACGATGAAAGCTACTCCAAACTCCTTGTTGCCCTCCTCTTTACCACTCGTAAAAATAGTGTGCGAATTGAGGTCGTTAATCTCGCTTTTGAGCCATTTAGTTTCCTGGATTGCAACTATGCTCAGCTTGTATTGTTCTACCTGATCCAGGAGGGCCCTTAAGGCCCCCGGTCTATTCAGGGAGCGTACATTCCAGGATCCGAAAGAGTAATCAGTTGTTCGTTTGCGGGGTCGTCGTTGTTTTGTATCCGTCCAATCCGAGGCTTTTGTTTCAGGTTTCTTGACTTGAAGTTTTTCTTAGGATGAGTTGTCGGCACATCGCTAAACCATGATAGGGTTTAATCGTTGAGTAAAGGCCATCATGGGCATGCCTCGAAGATGCTGCTTTAGTGGTTGACTTAAATGTTTTCTGTCACCTATCACGTTAAGTAACCTGAGACGCTGCAGATGTTAATGCAGCACTCAGGCGCAGCGTTTACTCGGATAATGCGGGAAAGTAACGCCCCGTAGAGAGACATAGGAATTGGCCGAAGTCCTTTTCCTATGAAACTCCTCCTGCATAGCTAAGGGTCCGCAGTTATGCCACAACTGAAGAAGATATAGGAATTAGCCGAAGCCTTTCAACCTTTATCTTCCCCCTTACGGGGGAAGGAGGGCAAATTTTAGGAAGTCCTACCCCGCCCGCTTGAAGGAGGGCAAATTTTAGGAAGTCCTACCCCATGTGCTCCAGACCGCTCTGCGGATAGTTCAAGATTGGTGCACGGAGAGTGGTCTACGGGTCAACCCGTCCAAGACCACGGTGATTCCTTTCAGTAGAAGCAGGACAGCAAAAACTTCTACTATGTACAACTCCCAAATTAAAATGTCAAACCAAGTCAAATATCTGGGAGTCACTCTTGATAGCAAATTACTCTGGGATGACCACCTGAAATCGGTCACGGAGAAGGCGATCAAGGCATTATGGACCTGCAGAGGTTATGTAGGTAAGACCTGTGGAATTAAACCACATTTAATTCTGTGGATTTACAAGACAGTTGTTAGACCTATAGTGGAGTATGGGGCGGTGGTGTGGTGGAATAGGGCTTCAACAAGCACCGGTAAGTCGGACCTGGGTAAGGTCTAGAGGCTTGCCTATCTACTTATCACTGGGCTATTGTTTCATGCCCCACCGCCGCCCTGGAGGTTCTACTCGACCTAATTCCACTACACATTCACATTGAGGCGTCGCCGTCGACGAGACTGGCTGTTGGCAGGCGCAAGGCCTCCAGCACGACAGTCACTTTTAGCCATGATCAGCTAGGATGGTTACAGGTTAGCAATACCATCTGCCTACCTTCGGACTACCTAGTGAGGACATCACGCTTCAACGCGTCCTTTAACTAAGCAATATGGGCGAGGGAAAATTGGATGGATATGTTCAGGTCCCTTCACCCCAACACTATCATCTTTTACACGGATGGATCCAAAACTGACCCAGGCTCTGGATCGGGCATCATACTCAGTCCATATGGGGAAACTAGCGTCCGTGTTCCAAGCGGAAGTATATGCAATAAAAGTTTGCGCTAGAGAATGTCAGAAGAAAGGTTATGTCAACAGAAAGATTGTGATCTTTACCGACAGTCAGGCGGGTATCAAAGCTCTTACAAAACATACCTTTACTTCTAAACTAGTGTGGCTATGTCAGGAAATACTTCAGTCGGTAGGATCTCGCAATTATCTTACTCTCCTATGGGTTCCTATGGACACTCCGGAATCGAAGAGAATGAACTTGCGGATGAACTGGCTAGGTTAGCCTCTGCTAGCCCCTTCTGCGGCCCGGAACCCTTCTGCGGCATACCACTGTGTCTATGCAGAAACGAAATTACTGAGTGGGAAAAGACGACAGCCGCCGTATGCTGGGAGGCCCTTCCAGGACTAAGACAGTCGAAGCTTTTTGTAGCAACCTACTCAAAGAAACGCACTCTGGATAAACTCAGTAGGAACAGGGTCAGAATCATAAGTGGCCTCGTCACAGGCAACTCCCGTCTGAATGGACACTTAAGAACCAGGCGCTTAGTCGTAGACGCGACCTGCCGCTTCAGCGAGGCCGATGACAAAACATCGACTCACATACTCTGCGAGGGCGAAAGACTGGCGATGCGACGAGGGGAGTGCTTCGGCATAACTTTCCCTCTTACAGAGGACATCACCTCCCTTAGCATGGGACAAATTAATCGATTTATCGACAGATGTCGGTTAGATAAATTTATCTAAACTGTAGCGTATGGGCAAAATTACAATAGACCACCGGTCGCATTGATCTAATCTAATCTAGGAGTAGGGGTAGCCGTACCTACTCAACTTTCCATCAACTTAAAGTATATGTCCGAATTAGCAATTTATCAAAATTTCAAGTCGATAGCGCATATTGTATCGAAGGTTATGGCCGAATTTAAATATCAAGAAAGGGTAATTTGTTTGGGAGGTAGGGAACCCTTAGTCCGATTTGGCCCATCTTCAATACCGTCCCAGATTTTATAAAAAAAAATATCTGACCAAAATTTCAAACCGCTAGCTTCATTATTTCCGGAGTTATCATGCGAACAGACTGACACACGGACATACAGACAGACATGGCTTATTTGAATCAGGGACCGACCCTGATCATTTTTGTATATATTCCTTGCCATACTTCCGAAGGCTCCTTTGCGGTGTTACATAATATTGGCGTAACAAAAACAATATACCCTATACCATCTTATGGGTATAGGGTATAAATATCTCCACATTTCTTCTACGTCTCCGAATAGCTATCCACGCCACACTACGATAATTATCATAACTTCCATAAATAAAGTAATACCGGCCTACAGAGGGCTGCGCCCGCAATACGAGGGTTTTTTTGAATTTTGCATAGTGAATATTTTCTGTACATATATTTTATGAGAATTGTGCACAGCATTAATGAAATGCTTCCTGTAAATCTATTACCAACCCCAAAATAGATTTACTATTTACCCAGTTGATATATGTAAAAGTACTCCAAGGCAAATCTACAGGCATTCTTCGATTTAAGATTTCTGATGGCCTTTGAGCAAAAAGAAACTAAGGCAAACGTAAGGATGGCTTGGCTTTATATATGAACTGAATTATTAGCTGTAAATCTACTGTTACTGTTTTTTGTAATCAAGGAAAAGCAACTTATATGAAATGATTCCATTGTGTCCCCTGCCATAAGAGCCCACGCAAGCTTTCCTATGAGTACTGTAAAAACAAGGTTGAATTTCACATCGAAAACTCGTCGAATTTTACACCTTTTTTGGAGCAAAATAACAGTAAACGTTTATTTTTCAACAAAATTTATAGTAAACCCATAAAATACTGTAATATTACACAGATTTTTTAATATTACTCCATTTTGCTGTAATTTTACACCACATTTGGTGTGAAGATGTGTTATTACTTTATTATCATGTAATATTAAGATTTTGGTGTACAAAATTACACCTACATTTGTGTAAAACTGAGTGTGTTACAATACTTTTGACATTACGAGTACATATTGCATTTCCCTGTATCTCACAAGTGGCTTATTCTGTGTGCAGTTAGTCTGTTCCGTCCGAAGTGCGCTGGTGTGAGCATATTATTGTTGTTGTTGTGTAGTGCTTTTTGCTCGTGAACCGAAGGGGGTGTGGCACCTCTTGGCCGTTGGAATAACGGGTAGCTACAGGACGATTTACTTCGAAGAACCGGCTGCCGAAAATATTTATCATAAAACCGGATGTAAATTTACATTTTTTCCAGTGCAAATTTGCTTATTTCTGATTTAAATTTACATAAGTCTAAGAGTAAGTTTACTTATTTATGTGTCCAAATTTACTTATTACCGTTTGTAGATTTACACCAATTTTGTAGTAAATATTTACACCGTAAAGCGTAAAATTACTCTCGTTCATATCGTGGTGTAAATTTACTACTATAATAGAAGGAAAAAAAGTTTCCTCCTATTATTGGAGTAAAATTTTTTAGAGTGAGTATTGAACAAGTATTCTTGTGCAGCTATTCAGGGACACCCTGTATCTTGGTCCTACAAACTTCAAAAATATTTGTGGCAAACACTATTACCATTCTATGCATTTCCACCAAATTTCATGTTCATTGTTTCATCAAGTTAAAAGATATGCATTGAAGAAATGCTTAAGAGGCTTCCCTTGCATTGTGAAAGGCCGTTACTAATTACTTACTTGGCTATATTTCCGGTTTGGATACAGTCATTCGAATGAAAATTTGTAGATATATTCCCTATGTAATTTTCTAAAAACCCTTAGCAGAATTTTCATATTTGAAAACCTAAGAGGGGCTACACACGAACAAATTCAAATTTTACAAATTTACTGTTATTTATTTTTCCTCAGCAAGAGTCAACTGTCTTAATATTTAACGTAGGAGGTCAAAAAGGAAGTTTAACTTTAAACGCCAATTACTTTTTTACCGTTACTCCAAACTGAAAATTTTTAACTGGTATGAGATGTAATCGCTTAGATCTTTGATTTAAATACCCTTACGTCAATCTCCGATAAAAACTAAAAACGTCGACTTTTTTCAAACGTTCGGGACACCCTGTTAACTTCTTCCTACCAAAGTTATTTGTGCCAAAGACTGTAACCATTCTACACATGCCTACGAAATTTCATGACAATCGGTTGCGCCGTTCGTGAATTATAGTGAACAGACGGACAGACGGATAGACGGACGGACGGACAGACGGACAAAATCGATTTCATAAGGGTTTTTTGAAAAAATATTTTCTAAAAAACCCTAAAAACAAACAGATTTTCTGTCCCTGATATATTTGTAAGTTACATACTTATGCATGTAAAAGTAATTGTTTCACCACCTTCAATTGGAGAGAATTTTGTAACGGGTGTGCCAATTACAAGTTCGTTTTTAAATCATAGGTTAGTTTGACACTGACAGCTGTTTTTCGCTCGAAGTCTGAATAGAAAGTCAGTATCATACCTCCGCGGAACGAAATGAGTCGCTTTACGCTTGAAAAATTGCTGCATCTGGGGCTCGGAAAACCCGTACGTTGTTGTCGAGAAACCAGTGCATCCACAGAGAGTGACAGTTTGGTGCGGATTGTGGAGTAGTTGGTGTGTAATTGGTGTGACAGAATGTGCTACTGCGACGCCAGCCGGGGCATCCACTTGAATGAAGTTGTGTTCCATCATTAATGGGAGCTTACTTACTTTCTAATAAAGCCATAAGACATGGAAAAAAAATTAATTTTGTTCATTTTATTGCATTTTTAAAAACGAACATGTAATTGACCCACCCTGTATAAAATGCTGAGATCATTTTATAGAGTATGAACATCCCAAAAGTTTAAGAGTCAAAACTGAATTAAATTTCTAAGTTGTGCTATGGATGCTAACAATGGATTTTTTTTGTAACATCTCAAGTGTACGAATAAAATTGTAAAGATTCGTTGACTTCCCAATTTTCGGATTTACACACTTTTTTTTTGTCAACTTAACTAAAAATTTTCAAGTCTAAGTTCTTCGTTACCAAAGCGAGTATTTAGTACAAATTTAAATTCTGTGGCTAAAAAACACCCCTTGTAACTGTTATTTATTCGTAGCATGGGCGTAGCCAGGGGGGGGCAGGGGGGGCGACCGCCCCTCCCTGGCCGGTGAAACTTTTTTTATTGAATTGAATATTAATAATACTGAAAGAAAAAAAAAATATTTCAGGGATAATTTTTTTCAGATTCACTTTTTCGCATTTTCGTTTGCAGTTTCCATGTTCCGAAAACCACACAAACATTTCCATATCAATTTATTACAAGCCGTTCTTCTTCCTTACATAGTCATCTACATAGATACATATGGACATACCTAATTCTATTCTATTTCGTCCAGATTTACAGCAATCCTGAGCGCTATGGATACCTCTTTTCATGTGTATACAGTAGACTCTGGTAAACGTGTACTTCGCCAAACGTGAAGGTGAACAATTTTATGTGAGCTACTACTCTGAAACGTGAACAAGTCTTGAAAGCCCTAAAACATGAACATTAAGGGAGGAATTCATAGTCCTCACTTAAGGAATACGGATTCCCTTAAGGAATAATTATAAAGGAATGCTTATTGGGACAAAACGTCACTTTTAAATGGATTACCTCATTCAATAAAATAATTTAATTCGGAAGCCTAATTAAAGTAACTGACAAATAAAATATAAAGAAGTATTTAGTAGCTGCAAAATTTAAATTTATTTATCAAATACGAGCGACTATGATACTGTTAGGGTAGATACCAGAAGTGTACCACCAAGTTTGCAACTTCGAAAACCTATCCTAACCCCGTGACCCTCAAAAAACCTAAAAATTTTCGAAGGTTTTTCATATTTTGGTTTGTGCTTTCCAAAAGTCGTCTGCTTGATTCTCAAAGCTAATAAAACCTTCTTTAATTTGAGTCCAGCTTTGTAGGTGCAAAAGATCTCAAAATACTCGTACAGCACTTTAAACATTTTTTTTTGTAAAAAAGTTCGAAATGCTGTATCTTGGGATCCTTTGTACCTACAAAGCTGGCGTTGCACTCAAACTAAAGAAAATTTTGTTAGCTTTAAAAGTGCAGTGGACGACTTTCTTGTGCCTTACAGGCCTTCTACATCTGCAACTTCGTTGCCCACCTAGGTTGCAGGTACCTAACTACACACTTGCAACATTCCGGCAACCACGCCATTCACGTTCTTGCAACCTGGTACTGCAACCTGCATCATGCCTACAAATCACTTATTTTCCGGTTTTTTTTGCGTGTTACCAACTTAGGTTGGCAACCAAGTTGCAGGTGTATAAGGGCTGTAAACCACTTGTGCAAAATAGAGAATCGACTGCACTTACGTCCCATAACGTATACGGTTTCTCGCAATGCCTTCTAATTTGACCACAGTTTTTCAGTCGAACTCTATGCATTCAGAGAACTAGCAGCGTGAAATTTTGTCGTCCTGTTTGCATCGACCAGTAATTTAGGTACGCTCTCCAAGTACTGCTCCCTTTCAACAGCTTTGGTTTTTACAATTTGGTTTGCAAAATTTTGGACAAGAACTTGACTGTGGAATGCTCTTGCTACCGCCATCCGCGGCATCGATATTGTCTAAATAGATGAATTAATATCTATGGGGGAGTTAAATTCCCTTTCAGACTAAAGGTACGTTGTCCTCGACGCGGCCGCACGACAGCGACTCGCTCATTCCATATGAAAACTCGTTTTTAAAATGAGAGAGAAACGAGTTTTTATGGAATGAGCGAGTCGTTGTCGTGCGGCCGCGTCGAGGACAACGTACGTAAGCTGGACTCAAAAGCACTTTGGTCTTGTTTAATTTTTTCTTTAAGTCGACTGCATTTGACTCCTTCTCGAGATCCAGAGCTATAACGATCAGATCGTTGATTTCGTGCGAGAGTACTTAATTGTCAAAACTTCATCATGCAAGCTCCACGGCGTCCCGGCAACTTAAGTCGAATGAGCAAAAAACTACCATCAGAATGGAATCCTGCCCAACTTCGGTTTAAACTTTACTGTGGGATTCCGTTCTGGGGAGGGTTAGCTAGGACTCCCGATGTCATTGTAGAAGTGTAGAGGAGCAGCTGAGTTGAGCAGCTAAAGAGGGCTCTCAGTGGAATAACTGAGCGCTTGGGATTCTATTTGATAAAGGAAAAACATCTTAAGAGCTCCATTGGGCTCCTATTTTAAGGAAGTGGAAAAGCATGTACCCCTAAATGTCTCCAGCCGACTGTCGGATAATGTTTTTTTCTATGGATGCTGTGGATGTGAGATAAGAGGCTTCTCGGTATGTTTCAGCAGGAGATGCGATCCTGTAGAACCAAGCAAAGCCAGATTTTAAAACGGACATTGATGTCGCAAGTGGAATATGCTGCCCAAAAGCCAAAAATAGCACTGAATATAAACGAGTTACGTTTTAAAAAGCAGAAACGGAGGCCAGTTGAATGTAATCAGAATAAACAGTAAAAGTCTAAACACTTTCAGGGGCAATTTTTCTTTAAATGGTCTTGAAAATCATTCTCGACTGTCCTTTCCTAAAATTAAAAAAAAAAAAACAATCATGAATGGGTACTCGTTTAACATCTTGAGTGAGTTCATAGTTCGTCACAAGAGGCGTGAGTTCGAAAAACAAATTAACTGAATTCGTTCACGGTGAGTCTCGAACCCGTGTGCAAAGAAGGTGCGGCCACTAACCAGCTAAAATACTCTAAATTTTGCCTAACAATATTTTCGCGACCAACGATTTCAAATCCTAAGAAAATCTTGATATTGAAAAAATTTCGGGCTTGCCCCCCCCTGACCGAAATCCTGGCTACGCCCATGATTCGTAGTGACATTCTTCCTGAAATGTAGGTCTCATATCATGTGTCCTTTATTTTCCATAGGATTTCAAACATGAGGGATAACGTTATACTCCCGTTAGTAAATACCGTAATATAAATACATACATATACTTATGTTACATATTTTCATCTACAGTAAGAAATTTATCAACTCACCTCATTGTCCCCGTGATTCTAAGTTCAATCACTTTTTCGTGAACTTATAGTGTTGACGTTGTCTCAAAAATACAGCAAGTCATCATCGTCCTCAGCAACACCATAATTAAAAATAGTTTGACACGATCTAGACATGACATGTCATTTACACACTACGTGACGCAAGTTTATCATTTTTCACCGGTTGCCTTATTGTTAGTTTTGGTTACTCTTCTCGATTTATAAGAGTGACCCACTACTGATTAGTGTTGTAAGTAAACAATGATGATGACTTGTTCGATGTGTTCGAGTATATGCCTTTCTTATTCAGCACCGGTGAACATACCCACCGAAAGATTTATGGTGCAGAAGTCAGGCAAATTACAGGTTGTTCGCATTTGGAGTATAAGAAAAGGAATACAAAACCTAAATTGAATGGGAGTTGTTCATGTAGGTCAGGGAGAGGTTTGAAAAATGATAACACGTTGTTAAGTGGACATTTTGGTTTATTGAAATTGTTGAACTGTGTCATCATCAGTGTCACGCCTGTAGCCCTCAAAATTAATAATATTTTTCTCTATTTAAAACATCTACCATACCGTGGTAGGTGGAGAGGATTTCTGATGTTCAGAACATTTTAACTGAAATAATTATTGTGGGTTAAGGATAGATCGTTCTGGAGTACTAATATGTACATAATGTACATCTTCTGTGCATCTGAGCAGCAGCTTCCATCAACGCCTTCAATGAAAAATTCAGTTTTTCAAATATCTGGAAAATTATGAATGTGACCTTAAAATGTCCTGAGAACGAAACAAACTACACAAAATTACCTTTGTAATGCAATATAACACTCTCGACAATTTCTCGGAAAATGATACCCTATATCTCAAAGTATTATAGAGAATTCACATTTTTTGAGTTTTACATTTAGCACTGCAACTCTTGATAGAATAGACCTAGGGTCACAATACACGGTAAAAATTCCTGGTCGTTTATTTTTTAAACCGACAGGGTTTCTATATTTATCCAAACGGATATTGGACTATAATTAAGTCCTAGAATAACTACATGGTAAAAGGTTAAACAAATTACGTTTAAAATTAAATATTATTATTATTATTATTATATTAATAAACCTTCGAGTTTAGTATTCAGTTCAAAGCCTTTGAACATTAGTCTACACTGTTTATATTTTGTACCATTAAGTTTAAATACCAAATAGTTTAAGTATAAATCTCTAGAGTTTCAAATTTTAGTACAGGGAGTTTCAAATTTAGTTTCTAGTGCGATTACATAATTAAGAACACAGCATTATTTTTCAAATATTTGCTTTAATTTACAGTTTCCCAAAAATGGTAAGATATTTATTTTGCAAGTTGAGCTTGGAAAATATCCCTGGATACGTTGGGCGGGTGATGGAGTACTATTTTTAATCAAACAAAATGGTAATCATGTCTGCCCAATCTGCAATGAAATTATTGTTGTGAAATTTATTTAATTAAAATACATGTGTATTACCGTACCGTTCAGTTATTTTTCATTTAGTACTCTTTGGTTGTTATTTGCCCGCCACTAAGTCCTTTTGCATGCCGAATTTTATAAGCTGAAATTTACAAAAAAAAATAAATGTTTGTTTAATAAATTATATTTTAAAAATACCCACCATTTAAAAAAAGCCAGGAAGAATTACCTCCTTTGTTTTTACAACACGAATTTGTTGAAATTTGCAGCACGTTCAAAACTCGACTAACAAAGCTATGTATAATGCACACCTTAAAAGGTTTTCTGTCTGGCATTTAATCGCATTGGTTTTTATTTGTGCCAAAAAAGTTTAAAAACTTTTCGGATATGAAATTAAACTGATTCGCTTATTTCTTAATTCAGTAGGAGTTTACATTTTAATATTCAAGATCTTTTTTCTATACCCTGTTGTCTATATGCTCTTTTAAATCCAATTGCCAGAAATTTTTGAAACTAAATAGTTTAAGTGTTTAGTTGTATATAAAGGAAAACGAAACTAAAAGCAGGAAAGGTTTAAAATTAAAAACATTTTGTATTAGGCTTATTTTTCAAACTGCCAATCATTTAAAATTCTGCCCAAAAAGTTTAAAGAAATGTATTTAAACTCAGAAATATGGTCTCCAGTTTAAAAAATAGACTTGAATTTTGAACAGTGTAGCTTCTTCTTCTTGTAGCGGTGCAGAAAGGTGTGTAACCTCTGTGCATCTATGTGGGTACGATTTATGGTTCGTCAATGTTTGTGTCCGTGAGGTCTAAGGACAAAAACATAGCTGCTGCGATAGGGTTTTCCCCACAGTGATATAGGGGTAAGATCAGTGGGCGCAGCGGGGCATTGAAACAAATGGCCCACATCATGAGGAGTGCCATTGCAGTTTGGACAGATGTTTTGGATGTCCGGGTTTATGCGAGAAAGGTACGAATTAAGGCGTGAACAAAAGCCCGACCGAAGTTGAGCTAGTGTTACTCTGGTGGCTCTCGGGAGCCTAATCTCCTCAGGCGAAATTGGTGGTGGGCGCTCTGAGAGGACTCTATTCGCACCTAAACTCGCGATAGACCGATTCACTTCTTCAGTGTGGATCGCTGCAATGGCGGCTCGGTATGTAATTTCATCGTAAGGGTCCCGTTTGTATCCCTGAACCTCTCTCTCAAGGTCTCGTAAACCACGCCTGACATGTCGTGGTGGAGGAATTCGGTCCATGAGATGATTATTGGGATGATCCTCACGGTAGCAACCAACAAGATACTGTTTAGAGAGTAGGAGATTGTGATCACGTATTGGCATCAATTTTGTCTCCTGATGTAAGTGATCCTGGGCAGACATCAGAAGGCAACCTGTCGCGATGCGTAGAGCGGCATTTTGGCAGACCTGAACTTTGGACCAGTTTGTGTCACATAGACTATGTGTCCAAACTGGGGCTGCATAATCAGCGGCCGCTCGACCCACCGCTTTATAAGTAGCTAGCATGGTTTCTTTATCTTTGCCCCAGGTGCTACCAGCTAGAGCTTTTAGGATGTTGTTCCTACTGCGCATTTTTTCACATACTGAAGCTGCATGATTCGCAGACGTCATCATGTTCTCTAGGTGAAGCCCGAGAATTTTGGGGTTTTTAACAGTAGGAACAGAATTGTTACCAATACGTATATCCATCTCCCATCTGATGTCCTCCCACCAAGTGGTTAGAAAAGTCGCAGAAGATTTGGACGCAGAGATGGTGAGGTTTCGGCTTTGGAAAAATTCCTGTAATCGTCCTAGATAGCGATTAATTCGGAGGCGCATTTCATTCTTATCATTCCCTGTGGCGAGTACGGTGCAATCGTCAGCATAGGAAATCACCTCGATTCCTTCAGGTGGTGTGGGAAGGCCGGACATGTAGATGTTGAACAGAGTGGGGGAGAGTACTCCTCCCTGTGGAACACCTAATTTGATTTTCCTAAGCTTAGAACGTTTGCCTCGAAACTCGGTGAAGGAGTGCCGACCAGCTAGATAATTGGCAATCCAACGGATCTCTTGTGCAGGAAGATGCATATTCAACAGGTTTGCTAGGAGCATTGAATGATTGACCTTATCGAATGCACTTGATAGGTCTATTGCCACCAGAATAGTTCTGTGGCAACGACTGCGTTGATTTAGCCCATCACGAATGCGTGTAGTGATCGCATCGAGGGCAGTGGTGGTACTATGCATCTTCCTGAAGCCATGCTGGTGAGGTTCTAGCTTCGCATGTGCAACAAGAGTGGGGTGAATAAGGGCCTCCAGCATCTTTGCGACAGGAGAAAGTATCGTAATGGGGCGGTAGGATACCCCGAGATTTGCGCTCTTCCCTGGCTTGAGACAGGGAACAATTCGACCTGTTTTCCAGATTTCAGGGATGGCAAGCGTGGACATCGACAAGTTAAAGGCGGCCGTGAGATACTCAATGGCTGGAAGGTCGAGATGTTTCAACATGGTCATCGAAATGCCATCTGGTCCGAGGGCCTTGGAGTTTTTAGCATTCTCGATGACTTTTTTAACCTGGTCCGCTGTAAAAGATGGTATGGTGTCAACATTCCGGCTGCGAATCCGTCTTCTAATTTTGCGCTTGAGGCCGTCAGACTTGGGATGTTCAATAAATTGTTTATTGAACAGGCTAGCACACTGAAGAGGATCACAGGTTTTAGTGTTACCAAATTCAATGGCGTTGTTGCCCTTTTCTTTCCGAGGATTGGAAAGGGCGCGGACGGTAGACCATAGTTTGCTGACACCTTCATTGAGGTTACATTCATCGAGGTGCTGATTCCATTTCGCCCTCCTATAGTCTTTAACTTGTCGGTCAATTTCGGAGTTAAGCTCCTGAATTCTGGGATCATCAGGGTGAGCGCTTCTGATCTGATCACGTTCATCGGCTAATCTGGCGGCACTAGTGGGAAAGTTAGGCCGAACTTTCGGGATACGTCCTGCCGGAATAAAACGTGCCGCGGCTGTGGTAATGACGTTCCTAATATTTTTCTCGGCCTCATGAATGGTGATAGGTGATGTTAGCTCGGTGAACTTCGCCGACGAGTAAGCTTTGAAACCATCCCAATCGGCTTTCTTGTGATTGACAAACGTTCGCTTCTCTGACTTAGTCATGTTCGCTGGTTTGTCAATCTTTATAATGATTGGGAGGTGATCTGATTTAAGGGTGGTACGTACTTCCCATCGGGAAGCAGCAATTAGACTGGCACTGACAATAGTTATGTCAGGAGAACTACTGCAAGTGCCCACGACTCTAGTCGGCGAGTCTTCATTAAGTGAACAGAATTCTGAGGCGTCAAGTGATTCGGCGATAGCTATACCCCTGGCATTGTTGTTGAGGTCCGAATGCCAGAGCTCATGGTGCGCATTAAAGTCGCCAAGGATGACCCTGTGCTCTCCGGAAAGGAGAGGACCAATATCGAAACGATAGCCAGAAGGGCAACTAGAGTGAGGTGGTACATATATATTAAAAATTTCGATATTGGTACTCCCTGATGGAACTGAGATGGCTTGAATTTCCGCCGTACCGTCAGCAACTACATCTAATACACAGTAATGTACGGACTTGTGTATTAGGAAGGCAAGTCCACCTCCAGGGTGAGGATCATCCGTGGCGGCCGGTCGATCTTTCCGCAGTATAACATATTCGCTATGGACGCTTAGAGACGAGTTTGCGTGAAGCAACGTTTCTTGGATGGCGGCGATGAGAATTCTGTTGGAACTCAAGAAGTGTGTGATCTCAGCGATTTTTCGGTGAATGCCATTACAGTTAAACTGTAATATAGATAGTGCAGTGAAAACTGCTGGAGGGGGAGGGCCAGGCGTAAGACTGGGTCTGGCATTCCTTATCATATTGTTTGGCGGTGTAGGGGGCAGTGGTGGGGAAGGTGGGCTGGGAGCAGCCCTGGGTTGCCCGGAATTTATACAACCTGGCGCAACATATGCTAAGGAGTGTTGACCTTGTCTACGTAACCCTGAACACCTAAAGTGAACCCATTCCCTGCAGCAATTACACTGCACTGATCTGGCATTCGAACCGATACGTTGGTTGCAGACACTACAAATCCATACCTCTGGGCCTGGATTTGTTTCAATACCGGCGCGAATTAGTAAAATTGAGAGCAGCCGCGCCGAGATGTAATGCTCCCAATATGACGAAAAAACACATACATCGTACCCACACATATACACAGACAAACACAACCTTCCTGCATCGAACCTTCAGGGCTCCTGCCGGGGCTCTTGCCAGGAAGGCAGATTGGCAGCTTTTGGCCGTTTTGCAATACAAAGCGGGTGTGGTCCGCCCCGTAGAGGCAGTTGCCGTAAGACCACTAGTGTAGCTCGTCCATTATATTACCAACAAAGTTTATTTGATTTTTACCGAAAATTGAACTGCTCCCTCCTTTGACGCCCCCTCACTCCTCATAACATTTTTCAAAAAGGGATGTCTGTAGCTTCTTTTCAAATTCAGCCAGTCGGATCAAATTTGGTGGGGTGCCCTCATTATGCGTTTTACCAAAAATTATTACCATGCGATCAAAACTAAGGGTACCCCCCATACAAAGTGAACTAAAATTCTAACAAATTTCACATTTTTTCACTTCTCTATTCTATCTAAAGGTCTGGATAGACATCGGGCGGAATGAAAATGAAATTTTTGTCCGCTGCGATTTTCTCTATGAAAATGCATGCTTACTGTCGTGAAACATGTCGGAAATGATGGGGAATTCCATAAGCTACAATCCGAATATGGTTCCACAATTTTTCTCTGCCATTTTATATATTATTTTTCGATTCCCCGGTCACAGATAATTTCCACGATGAACTCGTCGTGGACAGTGAATCGGTTTGACATTTGCAAAACTCACCACGCCCGACGGAGAATATGCTACCGAATCGACTCATTTTCACGTTGAAAATGCATTTGGACAAGGGGGAAATTATTGTTTTAGTTATTTTTAAATCGATTTAGGACGTATGACGCTTTTGTAGCAATTTTCGAAGCTAAAATTTTAAATCCACCACGGTTTTTATGCCGGTTCATTACCGTTTCATTTTCATTCCGCTCGAACTCTATCCGGGGCTTAAAATGGAAAAATAAAATTTATCTCTTCTGAACGTCATTATAACAGTTAGTTGTAGTCCTCTGAATGTTTATTCAAAAGTTTATACCAGAGCGTGCCTTACAAGTACGAAAAATGGGGTTTGAAGGTTGTTAGTATACTTTACTCGATATATTCGGAAATAGCGTTAGAACTGTTACCATTACCAAACCCAAACGCTTTGGTGCAATGTTTTTAACATACATTCAGAAGACTACAACTAGCTGTTATAATGACGTTTTATGTTTCCACTTTAGATAGAATGTACAAATGAAAAAATGTGAAATTTGTCATAATTTTGATCGGATGGTAATAATTCTTGGTAAGGAGCATAACGGGGCTTACACTAGGCACTCCACCAAATTTGATCTGCCTGGCTTAATTTGAAAAGAAGCTACAGGCATGCCTTTTTGAACAATGTTAGGAGGAGTAAGGTAGGCGTCGCTGGTCGGAGCACTTTACTTTTTGGTACAAATCAAATAAATTTTGGATAAGATCTTATGATCCTAAGTCTATTTTATCAAGAGTTACAGTGCGAGATGTAAAACTCAAAAAATGTTAATTCACTATAATACTTTTGGGTCTAGGCCTAGGGTATAATTTTCGGAGAAAAAGTCTAGAGGATTATATATCATTACAAAGGTAATTTTATGTAGTTTGTTTTGTCCTCAGGACATTTTAAGCTTAGACTCATAGTTTTCCAGATATTTGCAAAAGACTTAATTTTCACCCCTTTGCCACCCCCTCCCCCCTTAACCCATGACGCAAATTGGTGTAACTTTTTACTGCGTATATTGGGCAGTGTATTCAACAATTTGGCATCAAACATTTCTTTTTGTTGTGGATGTTTGGGTTTGAGGCTATTTCGAACCAATTGTACTATACTAATATGCGTGAATGAACAACTTTGTTGGTGTTTGATGCTTTCATATGAAGGTTAGATACTATAGAGCAGTGATTCCCAAACTGGAATGCGCGCCTTCCTAGTGAGGCGTGACGATCAGGGAAGGGATGCGCGGGCACAACTCTTAATATTGATGTCATTAATAAATTATGGTTTGCTTGTCATTAATTAATTATGGTTTTCTTGCGAACTTCTATCGAAATACACCAGGGGTAATCGATTGTTGCAAAGCGTTGCCAAATGGCAAAAATTGTATTTTCGTTGATTAATTCACTCTGTTACTAAATCCATTTGATAAGCACCACTGAGATTTTTTAGGGCGAGATAAAAATTAAAGAAAATCACTTGATATGGCTGATGTGAATCGCATCAGCCATAGCTAGTCTTTGAATGATTTTTGATAAATAAAAAATACGGATTTTGGTCGCTCCAGTAATTTTAATATCAATTTTACTGCTCGACCTTTCACTGAACTCACGACAAAATTTAGGATGCGGATATCATGAAATTTAAATAATACTTCCTAAAAATTCCACTGGTTCTAAAAATTGGCCTACACTAACAAACAAATGTTCAAACAATTTAAATTGCGACAATGGATGCCAAACTTATGTCCCAAATTAAAAGCATTCCTTGCCCATGACAATTTCTGCATCTATTTTCGGTTTTTGGCAAACATTTTCTCGGGGGGCGTCAGGATCAGCAGATCTCGAAGGGGGGAAGCACGAACTGTAAAGGTTTGGGAACCACTGGTATAGTCTGTAATATAAAAATATTTTTGGACAGCGAAATTCATACCTGGGGTTAATATGATCAATATGTTTATTGTTCAAAAAAGAAAAACAATCCCTTATCAAGCGTCATGGTCAAATGAAGCAATTAGGTATAATTATTTGTGAGAGTTCTAATTTGTGAGCGTCTCCTGTATCTCCGAAAATCATGACCGATTGGAGGTCCGCAACCGTGAAGAAAAGAGGATATTTTTTGAGTTTTTAGCTATTATTTAAAAAAAGGTATAAGATACAGAAAAATAGACTGAAAATGGGGCACTTCTAGAGTAAAAAATAAATTAGAATATTTTTATTTAGGACCTTTTTCGAAAGCGTGATAACTCTGGAAAAAAGTTCGGCCGTGAAATTTTGTGCGAGTATTAACATTAAGTTGAAGATGATTTTTGCTGAAAATTAAGTCGCTCCGATCAAGGACCCCCATTTATCTCCACATTTGAATTTGGCAAAACAGCATGTCGATAACTCCCCAAAATTGTAGCAGAAAGCTAAATTTTGGTTTATTGCCATTGGAGGACCCCAACTAAAAATCATCCCATTCGGAACTAAGGGTACCTCCCATACAAAGTGGCCCAATTCAATTTTATTCTGCAGAACTGGTTGATTTATAAAATGAGTAGTGCGTAGAACAAACTCCTGGTGGCTCACTTTGTTATTTATCCCCGTAAATGGGAACTCGTTTAACATCTGAGTGAGATCATAGTCCGGTCACATGGATCAGGATCAGGAGTTCGAAAAACACCATAAATTGAATCCGTTCACGGTGAGACTCGAACCCACGACCCTGTGCACCGAAGGTGTACGCACTAACCACTACACCAACCATACTACTGATTTAAAGGAGAAGTATTTCCTTTCCGGCGCAATGACAATGTTAACAGACTGCACAGCAAAATCGGAGTGATTTTCACTCCGAATCGGTGTCGAATAGTGTCCATCCGAATCGGATAATAAGACTCCGAACGAATGTAATGATTTTATCCTTTTGGTGTAATAATTTGAACTCAAAAGAATACTTTCATTAACACGAAAAGGAGTGATTATCGATATTTTTGGAATAAAAAAAAACACAATTTTCTCAGGGAAGGAAGATGTAACTCACAAATGAGATTTGTATAACCTCTCTATAGGTTATCATTTACCTCTTTACGCTCTAAAATACATAATACATTTACCTACCTACAGTGGAATTCAACCCCGGGACCCTATGATTTGTAGACGAAAATCCTACCTACTAAGCCAACCATAGACTAACTGATGGAGTTTGTAATTACAACATGTGACGTCGCTCTACCACCAAATTCACTCCGATCGGTGGATACAAACTACCAAAACCGGATGAAATTAGCCCTAGCACAATAACTTGACTGAACATGTTACGGAATTGATCCGATAGGTGTAATACTCAATACCAAATGTGATATTCTTTGCAATGTGTCCGAAAATGGTTTTAATTTAGGAGTTTCAACCGTTTCGGATTCTTTTCTAATAAAACCCCTGATGGCATGGCACTGTCATTTTGAGCATTTTTACTCCGAAATAATTTTGCTACAAATGTAAGAATGGATCAAGTCGGACCATGGGGTCATGGGGCTGCCATACAAACCCAACCCCCCATTTTGGTTCTTATAAGAAACACTTTTTACACCAATTTCACAAAACATTGAATTAATGTGTCTTTAGCAAAGCAACTAAAAAATTTAAAACAAATGGAATCGTACTATGGGCCACGCTCCTGCACCCCCCCCCCCGCCTAAAATTTTCTGAGTAAATATTTTTATTTGCCCACTTATTCCAAACAAACCCCACACAAATATTGTTTTGCCGACGCAACGGAACTTTTGTGAAGACAGAAGGAAAAGAGTTGGGCGGGGGTTGGGATTAAATACAAGTCGTAGGTACGCCCGAAAAAAACTTTTAGCCCGAGGGGAGCGAAGGGTATCCAAATTTCGGCCGCGCCCCAAATTAGCCTCGGTCTCGTTAAGAATAACTTCAGCGATAATTTGATTAGGTATGCTTTGAGTAATCGAAGAGTCGCGCTAAATGAGTCAACAAGCCGAATTTTGCCAGTGGCGGATTTACCAATTTGCCGCCAGTAGGCTATTCACAAATTGCCGCCCCTACTGAAACCCTACTTTTTGTCGATAGTGAATATTCGGATAGAATTGTGCTTTATTCACCTGCAAATATTTTCAGTTTACACTTTGTATTTAAATATGTGTCATCTTTGAGCTTTCCGCCTCGTAGGTCCTATGCATTCTTTAGTATTTATCACAGTGTAAAGCTTATGCAAAAATTTTCTGCTTGGAGAATCGGTTTAAAGCGTTGAATTCCTAACTGTGGGAGGCTCAAATATAGATGCCGTTTCTGAATTATGGTTTGCGTCTAGAAAACTATTTTGAATAAAAATTCTTTCGAAATCACCCGGAGGTAATTCTTTGTTGCCATTCATCGGCCAAACATTTTACATCCTTTGATAAAAAAGCTGTAACCAAATCTGTTCGATGAACACCGCTAAGAATAGTTTAGACCGAAATAAAAAATCACTTGATATGGCTGATTGAAATTGAATTGCCTAAGCTCGCGCTTCTTATGTAAACCGCACCATACCGCACAATACAATGATCCTTGCGGATCGTGGTCTCTACAATAATGGCAATTATGTTTCTCGAGGAATGACTGAAGCCATGGTGATGGCCAGTGGCGTAACGTTTCCCAAATTGCCTGTGTTCGAAATCGCAAGCAACAAAAATTTTCGGCTTTAGCAACATGTTTCAAAGGTCTTTTTTTAAACAAAATTAGAATTTGAAAAATTACAGGAGAACTTGTGAGATCATCTATTTATCACAAAATCCACGAGGCGTAATAAAACCACCACCAGATCCTAGACTAAAAGCGATTGGCCTAGATATGAGGATCACATCAAATAGCTGAAGAGTTTTAACGATTCTGATTAAGTTAAACGACTACTAGCATGTCCTGTCCAAAAACAAATTTAAACCACTGAAATCAAATTTGCGGTAGAAATTCTTCATAGATGCTTTACGTAGGGAATACGGCTAATCTAGTATCTGCACTCACTAGTAAATCGGCGGGGATCTGTTTTTTATCTCTCGAGTCACAAACTTTCTGACTTAAGCTTTATTGAACGATCTAGGTAACCGTGGTTAGTCATTTCAGTCAATAGATCAACAGTTATCTGTGAACATATTTTTCCTGATGATGTAGCACTTCAGGATTCAAATACTCCAACAAGGGGAGGAGGCTCAATTCACGCAAGAACCTTCAGGAGAGGCACTCCTTCTAGCAAATTGGACGTTTATTTCTTTTCAATATTCTTGAGCAAAAACCCAGAAGAAATAGATATTGAGACAGATCCATACTCAACAAGCTTGTCGACTTACTAGGGGGAATTTTAGGGAGATATATTTTAAGGGGGTAATTAAGGGAGGAACAGAATTTTCTTTAATGGAATTTTGGGGTTTGTTCCTAAAAAGCCATCAAATTCCATCAAAATGTGTGTCTGCGATAGTCACAAAGTTTGTTCGTCCAGTGAGATTTTTTTGTGGAGGACGAAAGATAAGACACAGTGCCCTTTTTAGAAGGTTATCACCTATACGAGTAACCTGATAAGCTAAGCTAAGTGGCCAGCTCTTGTTTGTCAACTATATTACAATCGACAGTGCTTGGTCGTCGTAAAAACAAGGGGTAGCTCCGGAACGATTTTATAGTTGAACCGGCTGCCACAGGAGCATTTTTTTTAAAGGCAACACAAACATTCATGGTCACAGCGGGACTCGAAACACGTTCCGCTAACTTGGAGATAGAGTGTCATCTCTCAATGAGCCACCGAATGTCCCAAATAGCTGAGTCATTCACCATTACCATTACCCTTAGGGTTCACCCCCTCGTCCATAATCACATTTGGTGTCCATAGTGAGGCTTTTCGGTATTTTTCTGTCCTTATACCAATTTGGTCTTCCCCCCAAATAGGTCATCATTTTAGGGGAAAATCCAGTTTCTTTTAGAAGTCACAAGGCCTACTTGGCAACACTGCTAGAATCTATGAAATAATATTTTTTTATGGTTTCGGATTTGGGGGCCCCTCTGGCTTGGGGCCCGTGTTCCGCTGAACACATGGAACATCGTACGTTACGCCACTGGTGATGGCCTAACTGTCAACGAAATAAAAACACATATTTTTTGTTTTTGGATAAATTTTCTCGGGAGCTCCAAGCTCAGAAGACTTTACAACTGAAAAAAAATTGGAGCGACTGGTTGATTTGTCGTATATTATCTGCTGTGGCGAATGTGTGTCCTGTTTCGGTTGGGAAAAATTGGCAGAGTCGATATTAAAATTTGTTTGAAAAAAAAACACCATCAATAAGAATGTCATAACTTTAAAATTTAAGTTCAGTGTCAAATTTCCGGCTTTAAATATGAAAGTCACATCCAAGATACAAATTTAGAGCAATTTAAAAAAAAAAATCTAAAAATGTGTACTCCTGCCCTAAGAGATTAAGCTGAGTTGATCCTGATGCCCTTTTCATGCTTAAAACTCCTCTGAAACTCGATCGTCTTAATTTAATTACAAGATGAGGAGAATAATTTTTCGGGTGAAAGCGAATGAATGCTTATCAGAATAACTTTTTTTTAGTATTTTCCATTTCTGGATTCATATCATCATTTATTGCAATTTCTGATAGGTATGTCGAACTGACAAAAAGCCAAAGCAGCTAATTTTGTTTAAAGGTTGGGCATAGTAATAAGGCATGAAAAAAGGAAGGATCTTGGTTTCAGATTTAAGCTTAAATTGCCTTCAATACTTACCCTCAGACCTCAGTGTTTGACGCTCTTCGACAATGGCAACAAATGCCTTTTCATGTTTATATCTCAGTGAGGGTAAAATACCCTTTGTCTGTTTCCAAACCGTACAATGATGATAAGCGCTTTATCCTACAGTCTTCCACGGCAGTGTGAACAACCTAAAAAATATTTTCCCGGAATTTGCCGCCCCCCTGAAATCTGCCGCCCTAGGCTCAAGCCTACCAAGCCTACTGGTAAATCCGCCACTGAATTTTGCCGACCATACTGCCTCACAAAATGCATATTGAACAGTTTTAGTAAATAGTTGGGTTCATATTGATCCCAGGAGGCAATGTTGAAGATTCGTAAGGAATGTTACGAAGGGTAAAATTGTTTGCCTAAGGTCCTTGTATCCCCGAAACATGCTGAATAAGATGAGACGGCCTTATCTGTATTTGTCAGACTTAAGATTCGGATTACTCGGATGTTTAAAGTGTACTTACGAAGCAATTAGCAGAAATTAGAAATTATTTACAAATGTAACAAGTCTGGTTGCTAAAGAGTATGTTTAAATACCCTGCGAAAAGACATCACTCCTTTCCCATCATTAAGGCAAGATCAAACGAATTGAATGCAAGATAATTTATGGAAAATCGACATTTCAGTATATGCATGTATATATGTTTATTTTATGTTACGTATATTTTACCTTTTCAGCCTTCAATTCAGCTAGAGCCACAATATTTTGGTACATAAACAAACAACAAGCAGCCACAAATAACCAATGATCTACTTCAAAGAGATTTCAATCATTACCCGAATCCATCGAGATCGCGATCTTACGCGTCGTCCATAAATATAAATTGTTTGCCGGAGAACCGATACAAAGAATAAACGGATGGGCATGATCATAGTTATCAAGCGATCTTCGTGAGCAAGACAAGCCAATCAGATTACTGGCAGTTTATTTTCAGTTTGCCAAAGAGTTAGTTAAACGGTTTCCCGCCATTAATTAAACCGCATGACATCTTTTCAACTTTATTGCCAGTCATTATCGATTATCAAGCTGTTCTATCATTCACACACAGCACTTAGCCGTAGTCTCCATATGGGCATGTCTGATATATCGTCGATCATTTAGTTGTCACTCAATCAAACTAATTAACGCAAACGTTTAGAGATTTGAAAAATGCACCGTCCTATTGGATAGGAATTGTTTGCTTTATATTAGTCCCATTAGCATTCACACTTTCCATTTTTATGTTAATTAATTTTAAGATAAGCAAACTGCCCTCAATTTACTGGCATGCCGCAATGAAGCTTATTCGGTGTACCTATTCCTCAGCAAAATATATTTATGTATGTCTAATCATTGTAGATACTCGTATCTTCTACCAATCATGGTGGAGTCTTGAGGATCATATCACGAATCTTCATTCCGCCATTTTTCGCGGGATCAGGAAAATCAATGTATGTATTTATCGAAATTGCCTATCTGACTTGAAGAATAACAATTTTTAAACAAAACGAAAAAAAGTGTTATCGATCAATGTTTCTTGGCGAAAGAGCTGGTGAGCTGCGACCCTGGTGCAGAGAGAACTTGATGCTTCCATGTTGTCGATGGATTGACCATGTATACCATTTACAATGCCTGACTCATGTCTGCAGATAATTGTAGGTTACATCCTCGCAATTGCTGGTTTTGAACTACATCGTCCTTTGATTGGTTTTCGTTTCCTCACAACAACATAATTATGTAGTACAGAAATGCAATCTTGTTTTGCCTGTAAGAGATTGCCGCGCATATCAAAATTGCTGTATACATAGACACCAGCGATTGCGTATAGTTGCAGAACTGAATGAAAATCGGAAGAACTACGAGAATCCGAGAAGTGGGCGTTGCTGATCTCATCTCGGCGTTTTGTAGGGTATAAATCAAACAGCAATGGATTTTTGAAAGCAAATTATACATTGTTGAAATTATACATTTAGATCGATTGTAATAATTGTTATATTAAATAACAGAGGCTAGCAGAAATTGGTCAAAATTATATTTTGGGATGAGTGGTAATTATCTATATGCCTATTCAAATTGAAGTTTGATTTAATAAGATTGTGAAGTAGCAGAGAATATGCATTTCATCGAAAAATCTTTTTAACAATTTTTTACCAAACATACGTAAACAGACTTATCTTACTGCATTTGATCAAGAGAAAGTTATGCCACATTAGCGATTTTACGTAGGAGTATTAATGCATAAGGCTTCGTTCAAACGACAAGCCGTACGGCAGCTCGAGATATCAAAATGCATTAGCAAAGCACGATCCTTCACGGCTTCCCATATAAGCCAATGCATTTTGATATATCGAGCTTGCGAGCCTTGTGGAAGACCAGGAATAAATAATGAATAAAGCCGTGGAAAGTTAATCAATTTTGATTTTTGAGTTTGGAAAAGTACCTATCGTGTTTTTTTTTCAAAACTCCTCCCGAAATATTTTCCTGCGTATAGTGTGCTGGGCCGAATTTACACGGAATTGGACTTCTGGCCATACCATGTTTTCAAATTGCCGCCATCCGTTACTATAGTTAAACCTTGAATTAGAACATTCGCCTCACATAAGTTGTTTTTCACCAAAAGTTTCTATACAACAACCAGAGTTGGATTGACTGGTAACAGTCCGGCTTATATGGGATTCACACTATGGACATGATTTACTAAGTCCTGGATTTGATTAATGTGTTTTATATTGTATTGAAGTTTAAATGAGGCATGTACATTCTATACGATGCTTTCTGAGTTTAGTGATAGACGGCTCAATCTAATCAGTAGGTTTTGACTGGATTAATTTAGATCAAATCTAGAATTTTTTATGTGTGTTTCTATTAGCTAGACATATTGAAAAAAAAAAGAATCAATCGATAAATCGGCTGGTACTAAAAATAAGGGTAGTAGTAGTCTGGCTGGTGTAGTGGTTAGTGCAAGTGCGCGCAACTTCGGTGCACAGGGTCAAGGGTTCAACACTCACCTTGAACGAATTAAATTAATGATTTTTTCGAACTCACGATCCATGTGACGGACTACGAGTACCCATTTGTGGGGTAAATAACACTGCTGAGCAAATAATAATAATGGCAGAGTAATGATTCAAACGCACAAAGTCTGATCACATTTTCAACCTCCATTTGTTAGCTAGTGAAGATGCTAAGTAGCTGCCAAATGGCGGTCCGCGACGCCAGTTTTTGGACGCGCCTCCATTTAGAAGCCAGTTAAGATGCATCTTAAAGCTTCAACTGACTAATGAGACCGCTTTAGCAGATTTTAATATATTTTATGGAAAGGTCTTATTCAGATCTCGAGAGAACTTTAAACCAATGGAAAGTATGAAATATGCCGCCCTCAAAATTTGCCGCCCCTTGCAATGGCTCATGGCATGTGTGTAGAGATACGGTCATATGGCAGTACCTATAGTAGCCCTCCTTAGTATAGTGGAATTAAGCCAAAAACGTCAAAGTCAAGCCAAGCCTGTATGATTTTAAAGGTTATACTACTCACTCGTTCGTGTGTCATATTAAGGAGGAAGGGACTTAGAAGAAAGTAGATTTTAGTCTTTGGCAAATATCTGTAATACGATTATAGTCGAACTTCCCATAAGCGGACACCATTGGGGAATGCAATTTTGTCCGTTTATTGGAAGTGTCCGCTTATCAGAATATTTCACAAAGGTATATAATTTTATAAAATGTATAAAACTGAGCTTTTCGAGACCATAAAAAAACCGCGAAATAAGTAGGTACTTTATTCTAGTGTCTACGGGTTAGCGAATAATTTTTTTCATGAAAATGGGAATGAACCCACTTTTCACCATTTCGGGGACTTCAGTTTTTCGAAAAAAAAATTTTCCAAGTGGAAACTATTTTGTCTGTGAATTCTAATATGACTTGCAGAATTTCTTCAATAGGTTACGTTTTTTACACTTAATTTAAAACAAAAGAAAATTGCACGATTAAATGTCGCCATATAAAATGGACTCATCAATTTCTAAAAAAAAGGTTCGAACACCTGCACGGAGAGATAAAAAAGATCTGCACAGCGTTTTCCGGAAATTTAATTTTGCTTTACGTAAAAAAAACATTTTCCGAACATTTCAAATTTCTGCTCGAAATATAATTCTGTAATGTTAGAATTCGGAATTTTATTTCTGAAACTGTCCGTTTATTAGAGACTTGCTAATTCAGAAAGGGTATAAAAGTACTGACCGTGTCCGGTTATGAGAGTGTCCGCTTGTTAGAAGTTATTTTTCTAGTAAAATATGTGGAAAAGCATTGGGGAAAATTAAAGTGTCCGTTTGTGAGAAATATCCGGTTATTAGAAGTGTCCGTTTAGGCAAGTTCGACTGTAGTCTGATCGCAAAATGTGCTAAACACGAAATAATTTACATTCAATTTCGTTTCCTATATACAGGGTATCCCGAAAGTGAACAGCAAACCGAACTTGGGTGATAGCACACATGTTGCCCGTGACCACTGCGAAAAAAAAAATATTCAAAAAATTCCATTCACTCATTCTTGGAGTCGCCATATACTCTTCAATCGATTGTACAATTTTTTTGATCGTCAGATAAATTGGATGATGACGATCCAATCCAATTATTTTATTGTACATGTGGAGCATATTATGCCATTTTTCCTACAATCTGTCATATGCTTGATTGACAATCATGTGTTTCGTTTCCAGTTGCTGATTTTTTCACATAAACTGTCATTCTTCATTTTGTGGCTGCAGCGGTCATTCTTTATCGGAACTAGCGATGAATACCCATCCACCATAGCCACAAAATATTATTATTTTCGCTGGGTTGTGTTGTGCCGCCGTGTGGATCGCGAGAGTGTTATTTTCAGATTGTATACGATAAATTGTATAGTATATACAGGGTGGGCCACGAAAGACCTACCAATTTGAAACGCGTATATCTTTTTTATTTTTCTTTTTTTCTTTTTACATATTATGATTTAACTCTTGGAAATTTATAATAAGTTCATACAGTACACATCAAGGGCCACACACCAGTATCAGTTACATCCATTAAGATGTTATGGCCGAGAAAATTTATCCGCCCATATTTCTTCGAAAATGGAGATGAAACGCCAGAAACGATTTCCGGGGCTTCTTACAGAACAATGATCGCCAACTTTTTGCGGTCAATGGTGGAAGAACACCCTAATTTGTGGTTTCAACAAGATGGAGCGACTGAGTTCAGATTTCCCTTGGTCCCCTCGTTCACCAGATTTAACTGCGCTCGACTTTTTTTATGTGGATATTTAAGACAAAGTGTCTATTAATAAGCCCGAGACTATTAGACAACTAAAGCAGAATATTCGAGGCGAAATACGGAGCCTGCAACCAGAAACATTACGTGGTGAAATGGAAAATGCGCTAAAAAGAGCCCATATGTCTGTATCGAGCGAAATGGTGCTCATTTGTCTGATGTCATCTTTCATACCTAATTTCCATAAAATGTATTTCATATATGTATATAAAAAAATAAATAAAACAATTGGTAATTACGTTTAAAAATGGTAGGTCTTTCGTGGCCCACCCTGTATACATATATGTATGTGCTGTATGGGCGGGAGCCAGATCGATTGTGCAATTCATCGTCAGATGGATTATGCGAGCCGTACGGAAAACCACGAATAATCGATTGGAGAATGTATAGCGACTCTTAAGGTTTACATGAAATCGGAAGATGTGGAATAATTGAAAAATGCACCAGGGATTGGTAGCATTTATTTTTGAAAGTTGGCGCATTTTGTCCAAATTTCATAATGGTGTGACATTTTTTTCATTATTTTTAAAAATTTTATCAGAATATTTTTAATATTTTTTGACTAAATATTCAATTGCAACGGTCTAAATGTAAATAGGCCCTTGGAGGTCTGCAAAATTAAAACTTGATCAAATAACGTAAGTTTTCTGTCTGTTCCCGCAAGGGGGTCCCCTTGTGAGTGACACTGATCTTTGGCGAGTTGCGTCACCACGTACCTGAGCAGCGCAGGGAGGCCCCTGGTATGGTTGTTACGCCATGGCGTGGATCTGTACAAAGACCTTCGGGTGTCGACGCTTCCGAGCTCCCTATAGTCATGTATGGGTGGCGCAGCATGGCTGACTTTTTCCCTATTCCTTCGGAAAGCCACGAAGGGGGCTAGTTACGGAGAATGGCCAATGCGCCCATACCTAGCTAGTTTGTGGATTGATGACCACACGGCCTGAGTCAAATTGCTACCTAGTAAGCGGATGGGGCCACTCATAAGTAAACCGTTAGCGCTACTAGTCTGCTTTAAGCAGACGAGTAGTACACAGGCATAACAATCCTGCGGCTGGCAAGCCGAATTCGTTAGGTCTAACCGAAAGAGGGTCATAGGAAGATCACACATCTTATTGAGAAATCTTTAGCGAATAGTGTAATAGTGTGTGTCATAGTGGTCCCTACCCATCTTGGCGTTGGTCTCGAGGGGCTTTGTGGAGTTAGACCAGTCGACCAGCTAGAGTCGCATCCCAAGTTGGGGTTCCAAAAGGAGGCATCCCCGCGGAGAACACCATTCCGGCTTTAAGCCCGGATAAACATTGTCGTCCCGCAAGGGAGGGAGGTTATGGCCACCGTGCTCAGATAATCCTAACGGCAAGTGCGAGGTAGACGCAGAATGGCGTGTCTGTCCGTCTGTTGCAGCGCGTTTTTCTCGGCCGCTATTCAAGTTACAGTGCTGAAATTTTGCACACATGCTTATTTATGTTGCAGGCTGTTTGTGTGTTTGAATCACCAAAATTGGATCACTGGATCATGGGGCTTCCATACAAACCTAGCCCCCCAGTTTAAGTTCTTATAAGAAAATCTTTCTTGATTATAAACCCATCTTAACCAAACTCCATATAAATGGATCCCTATTAATGTCACATAAAATACGTAAAAATAAATAGAATCGAACGATGGGGTCGTGCCATACAAACCCAACCCCACAAATTAGGTTCTTCTAAAAAAAAAAAACTTTTTTATATGGGCACAAATTTCAACTAAACCTCATGAAAATGTATTTCTATTGATGTCCCAAAACATGTAAAAACGATTGTAATCTGATCATGGGGTCATGGGGCTGCCATGCAAACCAGACCCCTAAATTGGGTTGTTCTGAGAAAAACTTTTTTATTGGGGCACAAATTTACACCAAACCTCATGAAAATGTATTTATATTTATGTCACAAAAGACAAAACATATGCAAAAATGAATGGAATCGGGCCATGGGGTCATAGGATTGCCGTACAAACCCAAACCCCCAAAACTTATTTTTCAAAGAAAAACTTTTTAGGGTTTTTTAGAATTTTTTCAAAAAACCCTTATGAAATCGATTTTATCCGTCCGTCTGTCCGTCCGTCCGTCTGTTCACTAAATAACTCGCGAACGGCTCAACCGATTGTCATGAAATTCGGTAAGAATGTGTAGAATGGTTACAGTCTTTGGCACAAATACCTTAGAAGTTGGTAGGAAGAAGATAACAGGGTGTCGAACGTTTGACTTTTTTAGTTTTTATCGGAGATTAACGTATAGGTATTTAAATCAAAGATCTACACGAGCACATCTCATATCAGTTAAAATTTTCCAGTTTCGAGTAACGGTAAAAAAGTTATTGGCGTTTAAAGTTAAACTTCCTTTTCGAGCTCCGTTTTTCTAAACCGTTATAGGGATCGATATGAAACTTTGCACAAAGATTGGTCAGTATAGCCTTATATACGTTAAATATTAAGACTGTTGACTCTTGATAAGGAAAAGTAAATAACAGTATATTTGTAAAATTTAAATTTGTTCGTGTGTAGCCCCTCTTAGGTTTCGAAATACGAAACTTCTGCTAAGGGTTTTTAGAAAATTACACAGGGAATATGTCTACGAATTTTCATTCGAATAACTGTATCCAAACCGGAAATATAGCCAAGTAAGTTATTTAGTAAGGGCCTTTCACAATACAACGGAAGCCTCTTAAGCATTTCTTCAATGCATATCATTTAACTTGATGAAACAATGTACATGAAATTTAGTGGAAATGCATAGAATGGTAATAGTGTTTGCCACAAATATTTTTGAAGTTTGGAGGAGCAAGTTAACAGGGTGTCCCGGAAAAGCTGCAAAAGTATACTTGTTCAATACTCATAGGAAAGCTTGCGTGGGCTCTAATGTCAAGGGACACAATGGAATCATTTCATATAAGTTGGTTTTCCTTGATTTAAAAAATAGTAACAGTAGATTTACAGCTAATAATTCAGTTCATATATAATGCCAAGCCATCCTTACGTTTGCCTGAGTTTCTTTTTGCTCAAAGGCCATCAGAAATCTGAAATCGAAAAAATCCTTGGAGTACTTTTATACAGACTGGGTAAATAGTAAATCTATTTCGTTTATTTAGACCAATCCAAAAATAGATTTACAGGAAGCATTTCATGAAAGTTGTGCACAATTCTTATCTATTGCTTATAAAATATATGTACAAAAAATATTCACTATGCATCAAAATTCTAAAAAACCCTCGTAGCCGCAGCCCTCTGTATGCCGGTATTTGTCCCCCGCTTCCCCCCAATAAAGTTTTTTTTTAATTTCCCTATTATTCCAAGCAAGACTCACTCAAATATTGTTTTATCGGCGCCACGGAACTTATGTGAAAGCGGAAGGAAAAGAATGGACGAGGAGGATTAACCACAAGTCATAGGTACGCCCGAACAAAAATTTAAGGCCGAGGGGAGTGAAGGGTATCCAAATTTCGGCCGCGCCCGAAATTAGCCTCAGTCTCGTTTTTAGCTTAATTTGTTTGACTTTTGTGTGAGTTGGTTGAGTCGCACTCTACGATGTTAGTAATCTAGAGGGCCGGAGATCGAGTCTCGGTGTGTTCCAAAATTTCCGTACATGTGCGGATAGGAAATATATAGTGGTTGCAACATTATATACACTCCGAAATTATATGCAATGTAACGTTGAGTCGAAATTGCCTAACGGCTGAGTTAACGCACCATGACCCCACATGGGGCTATACGGTACTGAGAAGAGAAGTTTGACTTTCTAGATTCTATTTATGATATGTAATTGAGATTTGTGACAAGAGTTGAGATACCCCGTCAGTTGAAATTGTCGGCTCCAAAAATATTGCTAAAAGGTATTAAAATCTTGAAGATATGGCAATCCAGTACGATCTTGTCAGGTTTTAACAATAAATGGCATGTATTTAGCCTTTGAATCCTAATTACATCATACATATAACCTTTATCAGTTCCTTTAACTTCTAACAGAGAGGACTTCATATTGTGTATCCTTTATTCTAAAGGTAAGACATAACAAAAGCGAAAATTATTCATTAAAGCCCATGAAACGCGTAAAATATGGGGTTATAAGTTTTTGATGACGAAATATTTTCTCGCAACGATCAATATTGATTGGTTGGTTGGACAACATGATGACAAACATAGGTAGCAGATCCATAGGCTAGATCAGCAAAACAAAACCTTAGAATGTCACTCAGAGAAAAATTTAAATTTCTGAAGTCTAGGCCACACGTGAAATTACACGATCTGATAAAGTTATTAATTAATAACACTTAAGCGGCGTTGCTCCAGTTTTGGATATCGAATGCCTGAAAAATGCCTCATCAGCATTGTTTAAAAAATATTGTGATATCTTCACTCCCTGCAGAACTGAACCTACAACTACATGCACAAAAGCATTGTTGAATCGTGTTATTACATAATTGTCAATATGTAGTGCGAAAAATGCAGAATCTTGTTCAAGCTTTCTTGACATAAGGCTAGAGTATGGAATTTCAGTGCCCACAATGTTCTTTTCTTTCTTCGGAATTAACATTTAACGTACGATTTTTCTGTCTTTATACTCCTTGTAAAAAAAACCAAAACACTTATGCGACTATACCTAGAAATGTTCTCACGATGTCTATTAATTTGATGGTCCTATCTGATGCAAAGATCAGCATCTATAAATATGCTAGCATGTTAATCATTAAAATCGCGTGAAACATTTCGGCTGTGTTCATATTTCAAGCTAAAACTGACAGACGTCCATTTGCCCCTGCCCTTTCTCAACGTATATTTCGAGTGACTACATACCTAAGCCATTATCTGATGATTCTATGGCTAATTCAAAGTATCACGAACATTGTACAGAACAGATAGATACTCATGAAATTACCATAATTTCTCTATACGGAGAGACGTTAAGACACAAAAATAAAAGAACAAGAAGCAAAGTTTAAATGGAATACCGAATAGAAATTTGTAGTTATATAGGTAGAATACTTAGAGAAAGCATAGCAACACATGCCATGCGTTAGTCCAGAGTGGCTTTGTGATCACACAACCCAAATGTGTTTGACTCCAAATTGATTACACTACACTCCACGAAATAATTCAAACGTCAAAATATTGTCGATGCAATTATTAACCCTTCTGTCGCCGCCTACAAGCTATTATGCCGTGTAGCTGAATCTTCTGTGAAATCAATTTTATTTTTTGAGGAGGTCCAATTTTGGTTTTAGAAACAGTTTACATACTATGTCTTACGATGATGCGCCGTTTTTTCGTTTCTTTAGACATAGTTTATATTTCGCCGAATGTTTGATCGCATTTGTGGCCGTCAGTTCCATTGAAATATATATGGTAAGGGCTGGAAAATATTATTGAACAATATTTTTCATCAAGATATAGAACCAATGGTCTGTCTAGGTCTATGTCTATGTGTCAACCGAAGGGTTAATTATCACGTTGGCATTTGGAGAGAGTAATAAATATTACGCGGATTTTATATTCTCAATTGTAAACAAAAAATTTGTGTCGCTAGTGTCGATAAGAAAAGCTAGAAAATTCTCCTTACTGAGCTGATAGCGTAATGTTCCAAAAACTTACATTTGAATAAAATTCTCACACATACTATGAACTGCAAGAAGACCCGAAGCTCAGCTGGAAGTTGAATATTGAAGAGCGTGTTAAGAAAGCCTGCGTAGTTTTCTACGCCTGTAAGACAGCCCTCAATAAAAGGTGGGGCGTTAAACCAAATGTAGTACTCTGGCTTTATACAGCAGTGGTACGTCCCATGCTGACGTATGGAGCACTTGTGTGGTGGCCAGCGCTTAGCAGAGAGTACAATATAACGAAACTGGGTAGGGTGCAAAGAACGGCATGTCTTGGCATCACAGGGGGTATGCGAACATGCCCGAGGGATGCGTTGAATGTAATCCTGCATCTTCTATCAATCAACCTTTTTATTAATAAACTGGCGGCATGTAGCGCGGTAAGGCTTAAAGAGTCCGGTGGCTGGACCTGCAAGCCATATGGTCACGCTGATATCCTCAACCTACTGCCACTAGATGAGATCAAGGATACAACAGACTTTGCAGTGACTACACTGAGTCTTGGGAAAAACTTTGCTGTCAAAATTCCGACTAGGTGCGAATGGGGTACGGGTGAGGCAGTAGGGGATTACGAAAACTCTATTTTCACAGATAGATCTAAAATGAGCTGCGGTGTAGGTTCAGGGGGTCTATACAAAATCCACAAGTCAAAATCCAAAAGTCATAATCCATAAAGACAAAATCCATAAAGACAAAATCCATAAAGTCACAATCCACAAAGTCAAAATCCATCAAGACAAAATCCATAAATGTTTGTATGAAGAGAGCCATAATGCTTATTGCGTGGGCACTAGACAATTACCAAACCCCGGAGCATATGCGCTTTACCTGAAGACACGGAAAAGGATGCACCCGGAGCATATGCGCCTTAGGTGTCTTTACCTGAAGCGCTTATGGTCCGGTGCATTCCTCTCCGTGTCATCGGCTAAATCGTATATGCCACGGATGAATCCTTTTCCGTGTCTTCAGGTAAAGCGCATATGCTCCGGGATTTGGTAATTGTCTAGTTAACGTAATAACGTACATTAATATTCTCAATATTCAATTGTGATAAGCAAACTGATGTAAATTTGAATTTATGGATTTCGTCTTTTTGGATTTTGACTTTGTGAATTATGACTTTATGGATTTTGTCTTTGTGGATTTTTCAATTTTTTTGAATTTTGTCTTTTTGGATTTTGTATAGAACCCGGTTCAGGAGTCTTCTGCGATACACTTAACATCTCTGAATCCTACCGTCTTCCTGATCATGCTAGCATTTTCCAGGCGGAATTGTTTGCAATCATGAAGGCCTGCCTCGCACTCGGAAATATTCAAAACAGCCAAAACATAGCCATCTGCTCAGATAGTCAGGCGGCTATTAAGGCACTTAACTCTGCGAAGATATTCTCTAAGCTTGTCAAATGCTGTGAGGAGACGCTAAATAATCTTGGTAGAAAGCACTCAATCCAATAATTCGGGTGCCTGGACATACGAATATAGATGGCAATGAGCTGGCAGATGAGTTGGCCAGAAAAGGGGCCTCTATGGACACCTCCTATGAGGAGCGCGTACATGTTCCGATGTCAACTGTCAAGGGACAGATTTCCTTGCATTATCTTACGATTGGAGGCGGTTACTGGCGAAGAACCTGTGCCATATCACGGAAGTTATGGCCATCATATGACTGGAAAAGGACGTCCGAGATTCTAACAAGACCGCGGAAGGATATCGCCAGACTTACAGCAGTTATTACGGGCCATTGACCAATAAGGGACCATGCGGCCAGGTTGGGTATACCTCACAACTCGCATTGTCGTAGTTGCGATAACGCAAATGAGAGAGAAACTCTAACTCACTTTCTCTGCAAATGCCCAGGTCTCGCTAGATCCCGCTATCGAACGCTCGGTCGTGCGTTTTTTGATAGTCTAGAGCAGGGGTGTCAAACTCAAAACATGACCCGGGCCAAATATCACTGTCGTCAGGTTTAAGCGGGCCGCAGGATAAAAATTAAGAAATATATTTTTTATTCCAATTTTAATCATAAAATATTTCTATTAAAATTTGACAATGAATTTGACTTAGCTTGGAAATGAATTGCTGCGGACCACTGATAAGAAAAACATATGTACATATATGGCTATTCAGTAGTGGCCAGGGTTTTAATTTTTGGATTTTACTTGTTTCAGCATTATGCCCTTTCGGGTTGATGCACTTTTTCCAGTGGTAAAGATTTTTAGGCCTTCGTAATAGTCCCTTCAAAATAAATGGGCCAATGTTTTACCGCTTCGGCTACTGTTTACCAGTGATGTAGATAGTGGGAGCGCATATGTGGTCAGCACTTACTTTTCTATCGCTCAGATCAAATTCATTAAATTGAGTGGTGAAGAGCCCTTCTAAACAAGGTATCTCCCGCAATTTTCAGAGAAACATAGGTCGAAAGTCCCTCAAGAATATTTTGTAATGACATCCACCATCCAGTATGTAGTAGCCACGGCAACGGCAACAAGGCAAAAGACTTTCACTTTTATGCTCTTATAATTAGGTGATTGTTTGTTTTTCTCTTTGGAAACGACACCCTTGCTCGCAAGGCTGAGTAAAAATCAGGACCCTGCTGCCCAAGCGACAAAGCAATTATGTAAAAAAATTTGGTGGCGCGAATAATTGAAAAATGCTAACACATGTTCTGAACTAAACATTTAATGCATTCGTGACAGATAACTATAGGCTTCGGTAAAGCCAACAACTTTGTTCTGAACCGAATTTCAGGATAAAACAATTTACAAAGGAACTTAATATTTTCCTGCTAAAAAAAAAAGCCGCCTTAAACAAATACATATACCTCAAATAACTGTCAGCAAATTGGTTTATAAAACATAGAGGAAAATTTCTAAAATACCTACATAGTTTAAGCTTGCATAAGCCACCGACTTCTTGACGTATTTAAGTAAATTTACTAGACTTGAGTTCACCATTTCACATTTTTTAATTTTGATGCATTTTTGCCGATACACATTCAGTTACATCGACCTGGCCGCGGGCCGCACAAAACTGCAAAGTGGGCCGCGGGCCGCGAGTTTGACATGTGTGGTCTAGAGGATGCGTCGGAGGCGAAAATAGGGGAGCTGCTTCAGTTCCTCAATTGTACTGCGTGGCTCTAGACGCCTCTCCACTCATGGCATTTAACCTTCTGTAACCTCCTTCTTTATTAGTGTAACGGAATATGTGGTTTCAAAACGGCGCCTTCTGCGCCAATTGGGCTTCTGGTCTGCTTGACCTAAGCCACCACTTTTACCTACCTTTTACCTACCATGTACTGCAATAGTGTGAAAACGGTGCCATTTTTATTTTCTGATGCCCACTCTGGACTAACGCATGCTTTCTCTAAGGTAGAATAATATTTATTTCTATTACTCGTATGTAGGTGTGCACAACTTGGTTAAATTTTTTGAGCTTTAAATCATGTTTAGGTCCGCTCCAGGACTTGTTTTGGACGAAGTGATCGAACAATTTGACTCTAAGTCGTAGCATTTCGGCAATTTGTTTTTAATGGTCGGTTTAACTCGTAAAATTACTAAATATGGCTTATGCCGCTTTTTGGTATCCGAAATTGCTTTTAAATAATTTCAGAGCATTGTCAAATACTTTCAGAAATAATTCGCGAATCTTAATTGCAGTACATCAAGGAATACAGAGTCGTTTTTCTCATTAATCTTCTGCCAGTACAATACAGATACAGAAAAAACCAGACCGAGGCGCGGCCAAAATTTGAATACCCATCACATTTAAGTGGAACATGCAGCCCTATGGCGTAGTGTTCGGATTCCATCTGTTCCTGGATATGTTTTAAGGTTTTACTAGCAACACACTTGGATGAAAATTGGTTAACCAAACAGAAAACTAAGGTTGATTTTAGAACGACTTTGGCATAATTAACAGTTTGAATGCCTTCAGTGCATAAAAGTAGGGTTAACTTTAGCTGGAATGTGTTCACTTTATATGGAAGGTACAGGAACCTTTAGTTATCATGCGATGACAGTAATTTTTGTTGAGAAGCATAACGGGGCTTGAAGTAGGCACTTAACCAAATTTGATCTGCCGCGCGGATTTTGGTCTTGAAAAATTTGAACAGGATTGAGGGGTGTGTAATTGTAAATTTATAATTCTATATGCATATATATATTTGGGTCTAGGGCATAGAAACGATAAGAACAGGTTGAAATACATACTTACATATTTGTACGTAATTGAATCATTGACTTTCCAGGAATGTTTTAATAATAATTGTCTTTCATTGTAATATCTCGGGGAAATAATGTGATGTATACGTAGAACCATTCAGGTAACTGAAAATGTTGTGTTATAATGTGGAGGAGATCCATTTTTTTTAAATTGCTAGAGAAGACCTGGTCACAAAGGAATGTGAAGAATTCTTGGTCGCTGTCGATTTATCGTTGTTTGTTAACCCTCTTATAGGTACTTCTAAGATCTTAAAATGGGAGTAAGCATATGTTATATATACATATATGAGTGCATGTACAACGCGATAATTATTCATATGTATTTAGTGAACACATACATATATAGCTATGGATATTGATTTCAAATGTATACTTAGAGGTTATCCCACATTTATAAGTTATAGTATTTTTAATAAGCGAATCATTCATAATTTTAAGGGTTAGTAAAGATACTGCTAAATATGATTCGGTATTCACAACGATCATTATGTAGGTATACATACCTGTATCTTTTCACCTCATGGAAAGATCTTGACACTTACGGCCAACTTCTACTGCAGGTCGATCCTATAATGATTTTTGTCTACTTCGTATTTCAGTAAGCTTCAAAACAAAGTAGAAGGTTAGTAAGTAGGTATGCTGTTCCCCAGAGCGAGAACTAAAGAAGCCACAAATGGGCATATCTTTCTTTGCTGACCCCACAACCATTTTGATTTATGAGAACATTTTTGGAAGATTACATGTTTCAGGCATGAGCCATCGTCAACATTTAATGATGTTTTGTTGGATTAGTATAATTTGTCGTTCTCAGTATACATATTTTGATATAAGCTTTTTTTTGTTGCTTAGTGGTTAAACATTATAAACCTCATACCTCAACACGATTTGCAAGAATTTTGCAAAAGAAAATAGGCACAGGTGTGACGATTAAACACCTGATGATCTATTTATGACATTATCCCGTTTTAGTTGTTAGCGACTGGATAGAATAATAATGCGGACGTTGTGCTCGAGTGAGTTCCGAGAATTATGGTTTGCTAGAATTACTTTTCTTTTTAATTAGGACACATTCTGACACGAGTGTGTACATTAATATTATAAGTCTTCTAGGTATTGACAAATACAGGGTGTCCGGAAACTGCCGCATAAACGCACTGGATTATGATTCCTCAATTGATTTGCAGCAGAAAAGTTGTGCTGAACATACCCCCTTTAGCTGCCACAGGTATTTGAAGATTTTTGAAAAAAATCAATTTCTTGCACGACTTAAAGCTCAAAATCTCCGAAGCTAGACCTGCTAGAATAGTCTGATCACTCGGTCGCCCACAACAGACCCGATATACTCCTAGTCGACAAGACAAGTCACTCTGCGTGGATTATCGATATTGCTATTCCTCTCAATAGCAATATCGAAAGAAAACACGCAGAAAAGAGGGATAATTACAGGGCACTTGCTGAAGAAGGTTTTGTAAAATGACAACTGATCCTGTTTTGTAACTCCACCTAATAATATTCGACTGGATGTAGGCGAAACATCAGCCGAAAACGTCCGAGCCTAGCAACTTGACGCTTGCGTCCGTTGCAGGTTAGATCCGGCTATCAAAGCCGAGATCGAGTAAACTCGAACATAAAAATAATAATAATAATAATCAGTGGCGTAACGTACGGTGTTCCATGTATGTTCGGTATCACACGGGCCCCCAACCCACAGGGGCCCCCTAACGTAGTGAAGAGGAGTAGACAATTTTGGACAGTGATTAAAAAAATACTACACTGAGAAAAATTATTTAGACTTTTTATCTAATGTGAAGTAGTTAATTCAAATTAAGATAGTTCCACTAAAGAAATAGTAAATCTTTCTAAACTTCGCAGCTGAAAATACTATTAAATTCGTTCATTTAACCACGCAAGATTAAAAAAAAAGTTTAGTGAACTCTTCTACCAAAGTTGTGGATTCTACCATCCGAATATAGAATTTAACAACAAAAAATCGTTGATATTTCTGTAATGTAGTAAAACTTTTCTACAAAACAATTCTACTATTTAATATTGGTCAGCTTATATACCATAAATACTATCTTTACAACCGAATTAATTGAGTTTGCAAATTCAGTAGATCTTTGAACTAAGAGGGAATAGAAAAATTACAAAACACTCGTAGCTGTTTCAACTACATAGAATCATAAGCTGAAAATCAACGACGAACTTTAGCCGATATCAACTACTTTTTAGATGATCGGTCTATTTTTTTCTCTCAGTGTAGATTTCTTATTTATAGACACACTGAAGCTAGATTTAAAACAGATGAACAAGTTAGGAGTGCTGTTAAATGGAACATTTCTTTTACTTCGAAGCAGTTGGATATGAGAACTTCAAGGAACATCTTATTGTTTCGCTGAAGAACTGCATTTTCGTTACCAGGGATGACCTTAGGGAACATTACGCTATCAGCTCTCGAAAGGGGAATTTCTTCTTCTTTTTTGTCGATACTAGCGACAAATCAGCAGCCGCCGCCATATAGCGGGAAATATTTGTAACACAGAAGTTCTTTTTATGAGAACGGATAGCAGAACAAGCCTTTTTTTTTTTAAGAATGGCGTGGACTTAAATTTAATTTTATAATTTTGAGAAAAACGTATGCCTGCCTATTGACTGTTCTACAAAATATTCGTTTTTTTCACATAGGTATGATATTGAGTTAAATGCAAATATTAATCTAATTTTTGTTTTTGTCATCTGTGGCGTGGTGCATTGACCTGTCTGCTCCTATTCTCCCTAAATATTGATACAATACATTTCTAAGTAATTATTCAAAATAAAGCAAAATTAAGATAATTTCAGAAACACATTTTCTGAATAAAGTTGTAATCTGAATAAAGTGAACAGAAGAAATGACTTCACCTATTAAAAGCTCTGATACTTAACGTAAAATCCAATTAACAGAAAAAAATCACCGGGTTCATAACGCGATTTAAAACAAAATCCCTGACTATATCTACATATAAGAAAGCTTGGTAAAATGTGGTCAATTTCGCCTATAATTTTATTTTTAAAAAATGCATACACACTCGTATTGCTGATGTTCGTGTCGTATGCAAAATCAAATCAAAGATACAAGGAGAGGTAATTTTGCAAAACGATGGTTCTATGAGTAATAGCAAAAAGGAGAGTGTTCGAAAATATGTTGAAGGACTGAAATTTGAAAACGAAATTTTTCAGAGGGGACAAGTAATAGAATTTCAGACTGAAAAATCAAGAAAATATAAAAAATTGTGTGAATTTTCAAAGATTTTTTTTCCGCTTTTAAGCGGATGGACAAACAACCGTCCGGACTAAAACCGGAAGGAGCAAAAAACCGAAAATAAACCGGTCAACCGGTCAGAAAGTATAGGTTCTCGGACTAACCGTTCGGTTTTTGACATCCCTACTCGCAAGGTCCATTTAACTTTCTTAAATAACATGAAATGCAGCTTGCTTCGCCTTAAGGGAAGTAAAGTTATAAGAAGAAAGAAAAAGTATTAAATATTGTTTGAGTTAAAGAGGTTTTCGACTTGTAGAAATTTATAATCCGATACGGAAGGGAATGCAAGTGAAACCGTAAATTTGTTGGAGATAAGGAATAATTTTTTCTAAGGAGGTTTCCACTTAGAGAGGTTTGACTGACTCTATTTATATGAATTAAACAAAAAAATTATTTATCTTATGTATATCAAGGAATACGAATGTCCCTCCCTGTTTGTATGTATTTATTTGACGAATAAATAGTATTGTTATACGGCCCATTTTAGGTGGCCACTCTCGTGGCACTTTAATTAATGTTACACCAAACTTGCGGTTGAAATTATTCAAGGACATTGACAGCTTGATGGCAGTAACAACAACCTAATTCATATCAACACTCTCAAAATACTACAAATCATTCTCATTGAGAGCATTGGACGTGGACCGATCACAAAATGATCTTGTCAGGAGTCGTTTTTCAAAATTTATGACTAGAAATCCATTCTTGTATTTCATTTTGTGGGTAAGCACGGTAACGAATGATTTTTTTCGGTTTGAAGCATGCCAAGACTTTGGCTGCTAAACATACATACACGCCACGCAGTGTGTTAAGGAAGTGAGTGTTTATACTCGATCTTTTCGGTGAACGTCATTCTATTGTTAGCAGTTGACAAATTTAGATTGTTCAAATGATAATTTTGAATACATTCTCCACGATTTTATGTACTAACCACTCAACTTAGCGACAGTGTGATGCATATAGACAGCGACTAAAGAGGAATGGCAGGTGTGATGATGTTTTGATGACGGCTGTTTAGATTTCACTTCGAGAAAACATAATTTTTCATTAGAGAAAATAAATGTTTGAGCACTTTATTACGAGGATGATGATTTATATTATAAATTTTCAGCAAATTAAAATGAATGCCACTATGGCTTGTGTCCAGGGCCAGATTTTCCATATGGGCAACCTGGGCATTAGCCCGGGCGGCAGATTTTGAGGGGCGGCAATTTTGGAAAATATTCCTTGGTTTTAAATTCTGTTAAAGATGCAATTGAAATTAAAATGTGAATCTCCGACTTCAAAAGTTGGGACTTATCTTTCAGGCGAAATTCTTTTAGCATTCATTCTGAGTAGCATACTAGTGGTGAGTCCAGTATAGAAGTAGAAAGTGTTTTCACAAAGCATTGGCTTCAACTTAAACAAGGGAAGGATCTAGCATATACTTCAATGTCTATGTTAATAGGAAGCCTTGAGGAGCTTTTGGGTGCAATAATCAGGGATCCGGAGCGGCCCAATTTTATCGCTCCGCTACCGCTCGAACTAATTAAAAATTTACCATATGTCTCTCTTATGGCAGTATACTTTTGTACGATATGAATAAAGATTAGGGTTAACGATTTGAAATTTAGCGCAAACTTTTGAATATTGCCCAAATCTTACATGTTCGGAGAGGACAGATTCAAAAAAAATCGATCCCCTCCGCTTCGACGTGCAAAAAAAAAACACTCCGTGCTCCGCTCTTTCGCTCCGGGTGTTTGATTCGCTTCGATTCTCTCCGCTCCGTATCCCAGTAACAATCAAGGAATTTCTGAACCTACATTAAATCTTGGACGTGTAATCCATAGAACATCATTATTTCTCCACTACACGACTCGTCAAATGGAAGGGTATTTGCCGTTATCGTCTTGAACATTGTCAAGGTATACTTGTATACAAAATTTATTTTTTTGGAATATGTAGTACATTGCCAAAAACTCGATTCCGTACTAAACGGGTCTCTGGGATAGACTGTTATAAAAGTTGGAAACTCTAGGCCGCCTACGTATGGATTCTCCCATGGATTCTGCGTGGGTGACCCAGTGTCCCTAGTTAGCAAAAACTAGCACAAATTTTCGAGTTTTCTATTACTACTTTATTTTCTGCCTATTTAAAATTAGCCGCGAAGCAACTGAGTTGTAGCGAGAATTTGGTTCCAGGAGGTATCCAACTCCGGATATTAGAAACTATGCATTAGCTATTAGGTGTGTTTTTTTGGTTATCCCGTATAGGTTTGGGTGACGAAACTCCATATAAAAAAATGCCAGCTGACCCACCTGCCTTTTTTTATATGAAGTTTCGTTACCCAAACCTACACGGGATAACCAAAAAAACATACCTATTATAACATTTTCAGTAACATGTTTTTATCATGTGAACAGGTTAAACAAATTTCGCAATTTTTACGTTTAAATTATCGAGATGTAATTTTCCTTCAGAAACAAAAAACACGGCAAATTCCACTGCCAAAAAAATATTACCACATCATGCTAATACAAAAATTAGTTTTTGAGGTTAGGTTATTCCTTATATTGAGGATTTTTTATTTTTGGTTTATCGGCAGACACGTGTTTCGGACACAACATATGTCCTTCTTCTTGGCACTGAAGAAGGACATATGTTGTGTCCGAAACACGTGTCTGCCGATAAACCAAAAATAAAAAATCCTCAGTATAAGGAAACAAACTTTTTTCTTTTGCTATTTCGTAAAACTGGGGAAAACAAATTGGAGCTTACACAATATACAAATATTAGGTTATTCGTTTATGACTTCTAAAATGATCAAAAATTTAAAAAATTTCCGAAAGTGGAAAGGAATTTAGAAAACATTCTGAAGAAAATGTACAGTCGATGTAATGGATGTGCATCATTTCAGTTTAAATGTTGTCGTCACTGGGATTTCAATGCTTTTTTGAACAATTTCGTAAAGGACCCGAACTCATGGACTTTCACCTGGCCCCATTCTTCGGAAGCACCATATTGTCAATCCAACAAAATTATATCAGTGACTCGCGTTTAAATATGAAAATTTCTTCTCACATACCACACCAGAGGTAACGTTTTTCCTAGGATGTGTATACGACTTCTACTTACTACTTTTAAATTTGACCAGTGGCGGAGGGCGGCTATTTGGCTACTGCCCAGGGGCGCCATAGAGGCTAAATCCGGCCCTGCTTGTGTCCATTTTCGGTCATTGGCAATGCTTACGTTCACCATAGAAATCAGTCAGTTTAGACCGAGAAGACAATTTTAATGAATGTATTTGTATACCCTTCCCTCATATAGTGAAAGGGTATACTAACTTTGTCATGAAGATTGTAAAAAGTTACATATGTGATCAGCATGACTTGGGGAGTCGATTGGGCGATGTCCGCCTGTCTCAGTGCCGGATTAACCACGTGGCAGAAGGTGGCAAATGCCACGGGCCCCGCGCTTTAAGGGGCTCCGTGTTTTTCTCAAACAAAACTTATAACAACCAAGAAACCGGAGAAAGAGGTTGGTGTTGGCGGCGGATAATGCTTATGGAATTTCCAGTGTTTCTCCGGTGATTTTCGTTCGTCGAACACAGCCAATGTTTAAGATTTTCGTTTAACAATGCTTTGTGTAATTTGTGTTTCTAACCATATTTTCGTAGAATAACCACAAACATAAATACTCCGAAAATTCGAAAACCTGCAAGTGAACTTCTAAGTTTCTGGACCGAGTTCGCACCCAATGCAACGGCGACTTTGATCGTGTACTTAGACTTACTTAAATTTTACCGAATAATTTTGGTTATCACTGTTCAAATTTTTGTATTAGTGAAACCCAGTGTCCCTTACTGTTGGCTATATCCACCTTTTGGAAAAATTGTCCCGATTGCGCTTAGTCCCCCTTTGCATTTTTTTTCGTTCATGGGTCCGATGAAAATTTGAATCCATTTGCCCTAGACCTTTTAAATTTTTTTTCTTGGGTAGCATCTTTAACCCTTCTGTCGGCACAAAGGTCTGGCCAGACCTTTGCCACTATATTTTGGTCAAAAAAGTATAGAAGATGAAATCGCAGCGATTTCATATTTCATGATATCCTAGAATAATATGTTAAGAAGCATTTTGCAAAAATTTGAAAAAATCGGTTGAAGTTTTGAGTATGTTTTTGATGATTTTCAATTTATAGTGCTTTTTGATACCCAATAGGTCTGGCCAGACCTATAGTTTTTCCCCCCATTTTTGTCTTAAGGTAAAAAGTGAAAATAATAAATTCTATTAAAATTCTACTACTTATGATGTAATAATGTCATTAAAATTCAATTTGTACGATAAACGATAAATTTTTCTGAGATTTTGCTTTAAAAAGCCCTGAAGTTCGGAATTTGGATATGCCTAATTTTATCACATCTTATAACATCACCTAATCAACTGAGATTTGATTCTAGGCAATTCAAACAAGTTTTATTTCCTTTGTAATAGTAAGAACTAAGTATTAGTGACTTATGAACGTGTTTCTAAATAGATTGAATTGAGATATTTACGGAAAATTTAGAATGAAACGATTTTTGCGCTTGAAAATTCCCTATTTCTTTCTATCTATTTTCTCAAATCTGCAGACTAATATCGGGGTAAAATCTACCAACAAAGCGCCAAATATTTCCCCAAGGATATTGGAGTCGGAAAATTTGATCAAACTTTCTATACGGATACGCAATAAAAGAAGAGAAGCAAAAAAAGTAGGAAATAACGGAGAAACATGTTTTTACTAATACCACCTCAAAATATGTCGACTTGAAAAGGCTTCCAGTATATCTACAAAAACGATTTTAAGGCTTTTATTGTTTATAAATGGCTGAAAAGAATGAGTAGAATGATTCTACCGATAAAAATTTCACTTTTTCTAAAAAATAAAATTTTTTTCTTAGAAGGTCCAGCCAGACCTATTGGGTATAGAATATGCATATTGTAGTAGGTGCCGACAGAAGGGTTAAACGGCTTTGTCTTCAGAATACAAACAAGAATCTGAAAGTTTCAACAAAATTTGCACAGCAATATGGGCATCTTAAACTGCTTTTTATTAAAAAAAGAAACGATAATTTGTACCCGTTTGCGCTTGGCTATATATTTTGAAATATTTTTGTTCATGAGTAACATGCGTTGATAATTTAACCCCGTTTGCCCTTCTTTGCGGTTTTTTCTGACATGGATCTACCACTTCATATCGAACTCGAGCAATAGTCGAAAAAGCTCATGTTGGGAAATGGATTTGTACACACCTATAGAATTTAAAAATTACAATTATATTAATTACGCTTTTTTGAGACTTTGGGTAACGAACCTCATTTAAAAAAAAACCAGCTGACCCACCTGTAAATTTTTTTATGTGAAGTTTCGTTACCCAAACCAACACGGGATAACCAAAAAAAGCACCTATTAAAAATAGAAGGTATTAACGTAACGCGATTTACGAATTTTTTTAGCTTGATATTTGGCTGCAACCTTTTATACATCTGAGTAAACCTGAAAAGGGGCAATTCAATCGAAGTCTAGGCAAGATTTATAAAATGAAATATTTCTTTCGGCAAATAATTTTTTTAATTTTCAAATGTCGTCCAAAAGGGGACTTGACTTCTAAAATAAATTCTTTGTCGAATAAATATAATTTGACTACAGAAATTTGCTTTTACTGATTAAAATAAAAAGAAATCTTGGCCAACTTACACATTTCAATGAAAAACATTTTTGTGAAACAATTTTGAATCATTTTTAGAATAGATTATTTTCCCCCATTTTTCATAATGCTTGAGAGGTACGCCACTGAGAGGTATGAAAATGAGAGAGGAAAAACCTCTAAGAATTGACGCATAAACCGAAATATAAATTTTAGGACTCCTTTATTAGTTTGGTTATTCGAAGTTCCATGAGCCCCGCGCTCAAAATTTGCCACAGACCCCGCGCTTGCTTAATGCGGCACTGGCCTGTCTGTCTGTTGTGACGCGTTTTACTCCGTGGGTATTGAAGCTACAATCGGAAAAATTTCAATGGGAAATCCCATTAAACCAATAATTTTGTCCCATAATTTTTATTCAACAGGAAAAATCAGATTATTTTAAAAATAGAGGAACCATTACTTTCACTCGATAAATATTCATTTGTTTTAATAGTTGACTTATTTAAAAACAAACACATGGTCTAGTTATTTTCCAATAGGATATATATGTATCTTCTTAAATTAATAGGATCAATCCTATAAAAAAACGTTATACAGGGTGTCCGGAAACTGCCGCATAAACGCACCGGATTATGATTCCTCCGTTGATTTCCAGCAAAAGGTTGTATAGAACATACTCCCTTAGCTTAACCCAGTAGCTGCCACAGGCATTTGAAGATTTTTGAAAAAATCATTTTCTTGCACGACTTAAAGCTCAATACATACCTCCAAAGCTAGACCAGCTAGAATAAGCTAGAATAGTGAAAGGTTTCGTTTTTAAAGAACTTCAAAGTCAAATTTGTGTGATTTTACCCAAAAACAGTCTATTTTTCCATCTCAGTTTTCTCCAACTTCTGTCAAAGTGTTGTCTGGCGCATAGTCTTACGATCATTTCTTTCTTACTTCATTTCATTCTAGCTCCATTATTTCTAACGGATTTTATACGTTAAGTGCAAAAAACTAGGGTTAATTTTAGATCGAATTCAATCCAATTCAATTCAGACTGCCCCTAAAGATCTGCGATTGGAAAAATCTATTCAAATAATGTCGAAATCGAGCCAAAATTAACCCTAGTTTTCTGCACTTAAGGTATTTAAAACTGTTAGAAATAATGGAGCTAGAATAAAATGATATAAGAAAGATATGATCATAAGAATCGTAGAAGCACCTCTCCTTGGCCGAAGTTGTGGAAAATTGAGATTTAAAAATATAATGTTTTTGGGTGAAATCACACAAATTACACTTTGAAGCTCTGTAAAAACCAAACCTCTGATTCAATTTTAGTGTGGTTAGTTTTATTTCATAGGTAAATTTGTTGGCTGTAATATAAGGTGACCAGATGCCTGAATGGTCAATGCTGCACATACTCAAACACTGCCAATTGATAAGATTCGGCTTAGGGGCAAACTCAAATCCACTATGGGAGAATTTCGAAAAATCATGGTATTCGCTTGCATTTTCCAATAAATGTTTAATAATAATTTAAGTCACTCCTATGACCAAGGCACGAAAAGATTTTAATAGCCTATCCGTGAGGCTCAAATCAGTTGTTTGTTGGAGGCAAAATCACGTCTTCGTTCTTAAAAAAATTAATTTGTCTTGATTTGATATTTTGATTTTCTTGAAATTAAGGCAGATGCCTAGGTGATTGCAAATTATTTTTCATTAACTTATATTATTATTGGGGAACTATTTTGTAATATTCAGTTACAAACTATCACCACACCACTGTCGCCTGTTGAATTGAATTAAAACTGGTCCTCAGCTGAATAGTGCCTTATCAATCTCTGGAACTTCGAGCCACTGCCTATTTATGTTAAAGTACCAAAGGAGTTAATTGAAATATTAATGCATCGAAAAACCCCTATGTAGGGTCTACACTGATATTACACAAAATCCCAAAAATTATGATAGGCTTTGCGTAATAAAAAAAAAGATTTTTATTTAAATTTAATAAAAAAATTAGTTCATTCTTAGTTTAAAAAGAAGCTACACCAAGAGACCGATTTGCGTACACAACTTTAAAGCCGATTGTGAGAATTTTATTACATAATGTGAGGAAATGATTGCCGTGCAAAATTTTGATATTTTGATCCTTTAAGTATTTTTGTTTTTTCTCACACGCAAAGATCAAATACGAGTATCATTTTTAATGCTTCAAAGACTGCAAATTTCTGCCGATTTCCCTTGCACGCATGTTTCAGTCGCAAAATTTGTGAGCATCAAAATTTGACGCCATAGACACTGGAACTTTCCTTATGCCTGCAGAATCCTGACAGTCAGTTGCCTTGTTTTCAAGTCTCTCTAAGATAGTTCGAAAGTTACAGCCAAAAATTCAAAAACGTCTCTTCTGATCTTACTGAAATTTTGAATGCTTTATAGCAGTTTCTATTATTGCAAGTGCACGTGCACCGCCTGAGAAAAATCGTAAGATCATGTAATTCACTGATTTCTTCAAATTGAAAATGCGTATCTCAAATCACACATCTAGGCCGCAAAGCGCCCTTATTCTATCTATAGATATACCTATACACATTCCAACTACTGAATCTATGCCCTGAGATATTATCGCCAAAACGGGCGATGTGCCTACACTGCAGGTCGAGCAACGCGAAACCATGGAGCGGTATAAAGAACGAGGCAAGGAAGAAGAAGAAAGAAGAATCTGTGCCCATATACATATGTATGTACACTGCCGACTGCTCACTGGACATACGACATGGTCACGACACTGCGACCAACAACCTGGAATCACAATGGGTGCACATTATGGGAAGAGGAGCACACGCACAAATTTTAGATATCTTAGGGGTTTCCGGAGCAAGGGGGTTGTGCAAAATTGACACTAGAGCTTGTGCACAAAGCCGATGTGCACTGCGGGTATGAACTAAATCCTAAAAGGGAGAGATTGTGTCGCCAGCTCGCATGCGTCTGTTCTGTTGAAATCGCGATGAATGAAATTGCAACGGTCAATTTCATTACAGCAAATTGCAAAAATCTTCTAATAGAAAATATGATTAAAATGAAAAACTGGGGAAGAATTACACCCGTGAATTCTTTAGCGCATGTGCACGCGACGGAAAATAACAATTCCGCCGTGGATTTAAAACGACAATTTACGCAGAAAACACGTAGATTTATGAAAATACATATGGAATCCATGGATTTTCCTTCTGTCCAATGAACTCATCCACAGGCCGATTTGGATTTTGTTTTCCCTGTTTGTTGTGCAGGAGTGAAAACGAACATTTCAGCTGACGAAACCGGTATTTACCACCACGAGCCGCCACTGGGTAAACTTGAAAACCTGAAAACCATGTTTTGGGTAACTGTCGTCTGTCGCTCATCGCCTTACAAAAAATTGGCTCTGATCTCGTGTGGTGGAAAACAATTTGGAGTAGAACCTGGTTGGATTGCTCACGAGGTATACGAGGGGAATACGATTGTGTAAAATCGAGAATGCTGTACATTTTGCTGTACGCTTCTGGACGCTGTACGGTAGGTCAAAATGCTGTACTGTACAGCAAAATGCTGTACGTCTGGTCAGTTTACTGTAATAGTCATTTTGTTTCACGATTCTAGCTGGTCTAGATTTTGAGATATTGAGCTTTAAGTCGTGCAAGAAAATGATTTTTTTAAAAATCTTCAAATGCCTATGGTAGCTAAAGGGTTAAGCTAAGGGGGTATGTTGCTTGCAACTTTTTTGCTGGAAATCAACTGAGGAATCATAATCCGGTGCGTTTATGCGGCAGTTTCTGGACACCCTGTATAAAACAATGCAGGTGGTCTATTTTGGGAAGAAGTCTTGACTTTTGCCGCTTTGTTAAAATTTATAAAACAGAAATTATTTTACGGGATGCATTTTTCTGAGTGATAGTTGATTTTATTAGTTTTATATCTGCTTTTGGGATCCAACCTATTATTAGTTAATCATATCCTTAGAGAAAACATAGCAACTCATACCATGCGTTAGTCCAGAGTGGCTATGTGATCACACAACCCATATGTGTTTGACTCCAACCCATATGTGTTTGACTCCACGAAATAATTCAAATGTCAAAATATTGTCGATGCAATTATTAACCCTTCTGACGCCGCCTACGAGCTATTATGCCTAATGTGTAGCTGAATCTTCTGTGAAATCAATCTTATTTTTTGAAGAGGTCTAATTTTGGTTCTAGAAACAGTTTACATACTGTGTCTAGTGTCTTACGATGATGCGCCGTTTTTTCGATTCTTTAGACATAGTTTACATTTCGCCGAACGTTTGATCGCATTTTTGGCCGTCGGTTCCTTTGAAATAATTTATATGGAAAGGGGTGGAAAATATTATTGAACGATATTTATCATCAAGATATAGTACCAATGGTCTGTCTGGATCTATACGCCAACAGAAGGGTTAAATATCACGTCGGCATTTTATGAGAGTAATGAATATTACGCGGATTTTATATTCTCAATTGTAAACAAAAAATTGACGTTTGAATAATATTTTCACGCATACTATGAACTGCAATAGTGTGAGAACGGTGCCATTTTTATTTTCTGATGCCCACTCTGGACTAACGCATGCTTTCTCTAAGATCATATCATATCTTGTTAATTTAATGGGACAAACTGATTAAAATGTGATCTGATGTCCCATTGGATTTGCGGGACACATTTCTTTCCATACAAAATATCTCAATGGGATTCATCTAGTCATATTAATTATAGGCCCATTTTTCTGAGTGTAGCAAGCAGAAATGTTGCATACATGCATATTATTATTGTTGCAGGCTGTTTGTATGTTTGAATAACCGAAATTGGTCATGGGGCTGCCAAACAAACGTAGCCCCCCAATTTAAGTTCTTTTAAGAAAAACTTTTTTATTTCGGCAATAATTTACACCAAACCTCATACAAATGTGATATTGACGCCACAAAACCAGGGACGTAGTTACGCGGGGGTAGGGGGGGGGGGGTATGATGTCTCACCCCCTAACTTTGATATTTATTACTGCCGCAGTACCTGGCTTCGTCGGATAGGCTCAAGTTGAAAGAGCATTCAAACAAGTGGGAACGTCTGAAGAAATTGGACAACAGGTGTGAGATATACATGTATTATACTATAGTTCACGCACTGCAACAGCGGATCTTACCTAATATTAATTTTCAAATTTTCTTTTTGCTCTATTACGCCAACAATATAATTTATCAATTGCAGTCATCGAAATTTTAAACTATGGAGACTTCGCTTAGACCAATTAAAAAGTGTCCCAACATCTGTGTAAACTTTGTTGGTCTAATTTCGATATATTATACCATTTACTGGTCAAATTTGACAGTTTCAGCTGTTTGTGGAAACCACACGGGCTGCCAATTGGTAGCTCGCCATGCGAATTGGAAGAAGTAACCGCTTTCATACTAGCGGAAATCGCACTCGGTGCTAAATTTAGATATATCCAATTTACCATGATCGTTCGGTCGCCACTCGGCGATATAGAGATTCATAGATAAACGAGTTTCGGCATGACCCGCCGCAAGTTTATTATTCAGAAGATGATAAGAACAATGGGACTAGGAAGTGGTATGGCTGAATACAAACGGTAATCGTCAACGGACCATGCTCCACTAGGAGTTAGGGTAAAACAAAATAGTTTTTTTAATTTAAATACAATAGGGTCGTGCAAATAAAAGGATGCTTTGCTTATGGCTTGGCTAAAAAAGCTAACTTTATATTGTTTCAAAACTTTTGAAATACAGACGCAGATCGTCTGTTTGCAAATTTTCCTAATGTATTCAATCATGCAAACACTTGAATTTTATTATACTATAATGTTGTGGTGCCGCAAAACTATAGCAAAATATCCACGGAAACATTCTAGCACCAGCAATTAAGCTATTCGTTTGTCAATGCTCACTTCCGTATAGCATAAATTTATGAAACGTGCTCGTATCGGCAACGCTAATATTCACTTTATTTGGGAAAGGCGACAGCTTGTCAAATGGCTTTCATCTGATGTCGTTTCCCATAATAAAACTACAAAATAGGAAATTCTGTAGATATATCTACGTGGACACTAAAGCTTTCGGTGTTTTGTGTCATGTGAGCGCGAGGATACGCTGACGAGGGGTTTCCCTTCAACTGATAACAACGTAGTCGAGTAGGTAATCGGCTCCATCATCATTACACATTCGCTTAAAGCTATAAAATGAGCCTGAAATTGTCATTGTTATCCATTTTTCGATTATGGTCGTAAATTACGAAATCGACGGTTTATCAGCTTGTAATCGATAGCAGACTGTTGTTGTATTCACTTTATGACTTCGGGTCCCTATTAACATTTCATGAATTACTGCGCTGCGATAGTAATAGCAATAGGTAAACGACAAATGTCTAGCGCCCCTGCAGTGAAGGCATACAAGCGGCCAAGGACAATAAAAACGTAATTTTGCGAAAATAATTTCTATTTAGGGATTTTGTTGTGCATAGGTTGTCGATACTCTCAGCAAGTGTGTAGGATCGATGCATTTCTCTAAAATATATAAATTTTTCCCAAATGAAGAATTTCATAAATGATAACCTAATCAAAAATTTCAAAAGATCTTAAAATCGAGATAGCCGCATCAATTGTGAGTAAAAGGTGCTATTATGGTTTCAAGTTCACAATCATGGTAAGAATGCAGTACATATACGACTTCTATGATCGACCTCCTGCAATGCATCCCTCTTCTCGCTTGTCTGTTGTTTGTTGTTGCTTATAAATCATTGTTGCAGTGACAACTAGTGTCGTCTCTGAGTTAAATGAACAAATAGATATTCCCATAAAATGATACCTTTACTCTTCTTTATAAGATTCTTTTTTTTGTCTTTTTCGTTGCATAGTTTGACGCCTATATGGAAGTCTGCAGGCATCCCGGTGTCTTGTACACTGACTATTGCCGCCAACTTGAAGGCCGCGTCCGTCCGCCGAGGATTTTTTTTGTGCTTCAAAGGGAATGCCGTGTGTCATTTCGTGAGCGATTGTGAGGGTAAGTCTTTTAATAGAAATCTTTATTTTTTAACCATAGCTAATCGGTTTTTGAAATCTGGTATCCTGACATAAGCAGCTCATATTAAGAGCATTTTCTTTGCTTTATGTTTATGTCATATTGTTAGATAAATAGTTAGTTATCGGAGTAATAAAAAGTACACAGAAAAATTTGACAATTAACAAGTTTGATTTTTTCTTATAAATATGGGTTTGATTTTCAACGGATTCGCGATATAAATTACCTATATGTATAGAAAGAAAAGGACAATATTATTTACATTCGTTTGGGGATTAAAACTGTTATTTTTTTTTGAATTATTTTGAAGTTTTTGACCTCAACAGTGTGTTTTGGCTAAGCATCAAGCTTTCTACAAAAAAAAAAAATAATTCAATCGGATGGAAGTTAGGGGCTCTTCTTGTAGTGATGTCTGTATTTTGTGAGCATTTGACACTTTTGCAGTTGCCTACTTTGCCTTATAGATAATCTGGTCATGGGTCCTTGATCGAAGGACTCAATTCCTCAAATTCCTAAATTTATCCACAATTTAATCGCTCAAATAAAATTTCATTGGTTAACTTGCATTGCATTGCAACTTGTGTTTTAAAGAATTAAATAATTTTGTTTAGTTTATTTCGTTCGCAGACTATTTTCTTCGTATCCTTAACGGGTTTTCTTAAATAATCGCCCAAACTCACTCCGTTTTTCATGTTTTCGGTCGAATCTATCGGTCAGGACTTTTTTTCATATTTATGGTGTTGTTGGAAAGCCTAGATATTGGGCTTTGTTAGTGCCAAGTTTCATCGAGAAAGAATTAAAGGGAGAGGCTAGAAACGCTGTTCCAGCCATCGAACTTTAAGGCTATGGAATACACTTAGACCAATTGAAAAGTGTCCCAACATCTGGGTATACTGTTTTTGCCTAAATTCTGTAAATTATACCAATCTTTGGTCTAAATATCCGAATTGTGGTAGCTCGCCATGCCAATTTGAAGTAGTCATCGCTTCGACACTAGTAGCAATCGCACCTGGTGGAGGGATACAAAGCGACAATAACAAAGCTGTTAGGAATTAAACCGGCAGGCATAAAAACATTCAGACGTGCGACTAGGCTGGAAGTCCTGGACATTGACGAGGTAACTACAAGGGTGGACATATGCGAGGCTTTCCAGGAACGACTGGAGGTAAGCTTGGAAATCGACGCGGTAAAGTCACTGCGGAAGGCCTACGCCGGCACCCAGATCGCAGTCGTAAGTATGCCCACTAAGGAGGCTAACAAGGCTATGGAACGAGAGAAGCTTAAGGTGGGTTGGACTAGCTGTCGCATAAGATCTCATTTGGCCCCCAACAGGTGTCACAGGTGTTTTGCTTTGAGGCACTTCACGAAGGACTGCAGCAGTAAACACACAAGATCAAGAACTTGCTTTAAATAAACCATCAAAGGGGAGGGACTAGATGCCCTTTCTATCGGGAAGCACTAAAGCACTTCTGTATGAAATTCTTGCAGTTAAATTTAAATCACTGTCGGGAAGCACAGGATCTTTTGCTGCAAACGGTAAGGAGAATACCACCGATGTCGCTATCATCTGCGATCAGTACAAGAATTTGGGGGGTTCAATCTGGGTTACAGATAAGGATAACCAAGTGGCCATCTGCGGACGTGCGGTGACTATCCTTTCCAGGAAGGGATGGCGGGGATCTAAAAGGAGTTGTAAGAACAAAGATCAACGGCATTATATGCATGTGTATAGCTGCTACGCTCCACCACGGTGGAATGATACCGAGTTTGAGTTCTTGTGCATGGCGCAAGTACAAACAGCCCTGTGATAATTGCGGGAGACTTCAACGCGTGGGCCGCCGAATGGGGCAGTCGAGTGACGAATAGGCGTGGTCGTGCACTTTCGCATGCGTTCTCAAGGATGGATATTGTTCTTATGAACACAGGGGATAGAAACACTTTCACAAGAGGAAACGGGGTATCCATCATTGATTTCACATTTGTCCGCAGCTTATTGACGATGGAGTGGCAAGTTAGTGACCTTTAGACACATAGTGACCACCGAGCAATTTTGTCTGCGGCATGTTGCAGGGTGTATCGACCAAGGAGTAACATCCGCTTCGTTGGCTGGTCTACAAAGTGGTTTGTAGAGACAGTTTTCAAAGTGGCCCTATTGAAGGTCATGTGGATGTAGATCAGCTCAGATCATAGAACAGTTGACAGCGCCCTGCGACGCCTCTATGCCCCGAAAACGCTCATCTAGGCAAAAGAATGAAAATGACTGGTGGTCCGAATAAATAGCGGGTCTCAGACGAAATTGTCTAAAGGCGAGACGTCAGTCCCAACGAGTGACTCAGGGTATTGCTCGTGATGCCCTCCTATAATCCTATAAAAATGCACCAAGAACATTAAAACTAGCGATCAGAAAAAGCAAAAAAAATATGTTTCAGGCAACTCTGTGACGTTGCAGACATAAATCCGTGGGGAATGGAGTAGGGTTGTGAAGTGTCCAGCGCTGCTCCGAAACATCGTATCGGTTATGTTGCCTCAGCACGAGCTACAACCCATAGGTCAACGTTTTTCAGAGGAGGCGGTAAACATCCCTGCTATAACATACATATACTGGGTTTTCCCGTAAATATTATTAAGTAAATAAAAAACAGAGGATGAAATTTGGCAAGCTGTCTCAAGACTGGAGGAGAATAAGGCTCCAGAGCCGAATGGAGTTCCAATTTAGGGCTGAAGGTAACAATCCGTGCGATTCCTCAAAAGTTTATCGAAATCTCCGATTCCTGCTTAGCTGAAGGCTCCTTTCCAAGGATATGGGAGCGGCAAAACTTGGTGCTCCATCCAATGCCAAATAAGCCGGCTGGAGAGCCAAGCTCATATCGGCCAATTTGCCTACTTGACTCGCTAGGAAAATTATTTGAAAGGATCCTTTTCCACATACTTCTATCAGTAGTAGAAGAGAAAGGGGGCTTGTCGGACACAGACAATATAGTTCCAGACGGGCGCGTTCCACATTGGATGCAATCGGGATGATTACCAATATGACAAAGGAATCGCTTCAAAGAGGTACTTGTTGCTTGGTGGTGACGTTAGATATTAACAACGCTTTTAACTCCGCAAACTGGGCTTCTATTCACGCGGCCTTGCAAGAATAGATGTGCCGGACTATATCGCATCTATAATCAGGAGTTACCTGTCAGATCGCGTCCTCCAATACGATACGGGTGAGGGCCCCCGGGAGTATAAGGTTACTGCAGGAGTTCCACAGGGGTCAGTTCTCGGACCGCTGCTTTGGATCATTATGTACAATAGGATCCTGGAACAAACAATGCCTGGAGGAATTACTGTAGTGGAGTTTGCAGACGACACCGCAGTAGTTGTTGTATAGCAAAGAAGTTAGAGTGCGTTGAGGGTAACGCAAGTGAAACGATAACAACCATAAGGCTGTGGTTATTTACGGTCAGCCTAGAGGTTGCTGATCAAAAAACAGAGGCCGTTTTGATCAGCAAGCGCAGAAAACGGTGCTCGCTAAACATTCGAGTTGCCAGTGTTGCCAATTTAGTCATTTCCCGGCTAAAATTAGCCGGAAACTCGACTGTTTAGCAGGAAGAAATTACTTAATCCGGCCGGCCGAATTTTATCTTCTTCTGCCGTTTTTCGAATTTATTTTGAAAATATAATAAAATGTGAGCCTCAGCTTCAAATATTCACAACCAAAAAAAATTCGTCGATCTAAAATTTTTCTACACACTTATTTTCGTGTATAAGCGCTTAACAAACACAGTCAAATATATTGGTTTGAAATTTAAGGTGAATCATTTAATTCAAGAAGAAATGGTTTTCACTATTTAGGCTCCCTCAGCGCAGCACGAAGGTACTCGGTTCGGTACTATCCTAGGTAAACCCGTGTAATTTCCGGGCACAATAAGTGCCTTATAGATTCTATCTCCTCCAAACAAAGGCGAAAGACGTTTTCGTGCGGCAAACCATCTTGTTTATTACCCAACGATGGTCAGAGTGGTATCCTGCATGCTCTTGACTTGGTTGTAGTCCCATAGTCATAAGGTCTCATCAACTCCTTCACTTGACATAGCCCTTGAAAGTTGTTTCAATAGTGCAGCCTTTGGTTCTTAGACCACTTAGCTGTTTATCTGGAAGAGGCCTAGTTCAGACCACAGTAGAGTTTTGGGTCAATGAAGATGGATGAGGTACCCCGTCTTGTCAGTTCATCTGCTGCTTCGTTTCCCTCAGCACTTCGGTGCCCCTGCACCCAACAGACCAGGACATGGTTGGTTGATGACACATCCTGGAGAATAAACCCAAGAGAGTGTAGTATGAAACTAACTATGCCATAAATATGTTAAATACAGGTATCCCTCGGCTTAGGACGCTTCGACTTAGGACATTTCGACTTACAACGCGCTAACAATTTAGACCACAACTCGAGTTACAACAATTTTTGTTTCGACTTACAACGCGATTTGAGAAAAAAAAAGATTCGTATAAAAGCACACGTTCAAGTATTAAGACAGAATTTTCTTTTCTGTTTTTACTCAGTTTCCTTCCTGTTTACGTTGATACAACAGAACCACTTTTTTTCGCAACATATAAAGCTTCTAATTTATTTGTTGAAATGATATTTGAAGAAGGAATTTTGTTTTGGCAAAGACAATTAGCTGTTTCGCTTAGGACTTTATAAAGAAGTAGATTTCAACACTAGTCGTAAGGATTAGGGCAGCATAAGTCTATCAAAAAATTCTGCGGCGGCGGGAAACAGTTCCTGATCATTCATTAAAACTTAAGAATTAAACATTTTTGAAACGGAAAGCACTGTATGCCGGAAAATGGAGCTTACATCTGATAACGCGATGGCGGCCCACACTGTCCGGCGTTAGCCAAACCGTGCGGTACAAAAGATCAAAGTTGTGGATAACACACGCTTTAAAGAGACAGAGACGACGAGGGAATTCAACAAACGTTATTTGTTATCGCCTCTATCTGCCTGCCTGGGGTATGTTGTCTACAACGTTGATCTTTTGTACGGCGCGGTTTGGCAAACCCCGGACAGTGTGGTAGCAGTCTAAAGTAAACAATATCCCATATATCAACCAAAAGCCTTTAGCTAGGCAAGCATGTATAAGGTGCTTGAGCCTTTCGAATGTGACTTAAAACTTAATTGATACCGAAAATATAAAAAAAGTCAGTAAAATCCGTTGTATACCAAGCAACACGGACACAATAGAGAGTTTTATCAAGTCGTGGAAACCGTGGTAGTACGACTTGGCAGTGTACGTCCTAAAATTGGTAGCGATCAAATTATGAATCGTTATTGAATTTAATTTTTCTGGCCTTAATTAAGCCGAACACATCATTTAAGCAGGATACGACAGCAAAGAAATATTTCAAATATTATTTAACCTTTTTAGCATTTGCACGACTTGCTAAAAGTCTGGCTGATGTGTAGTAACCCCGAAATACCCTTTTTAACTTATTAGACTCCCAGAATGAGGAACAGTTTCTTTAAATGCAAGAAACCCGATACCCTCTGCAAATAATTTACAATGTCTATGGAAATTTGAGTCATATTTCTTAAATTAAGTATCTGTCGAATAGTTTGAAATTTGAACGTTTGTACTGCAAGAGAGTCGTCATCTTGAAATCGACCTCCATTAGCAATACGGTAATGTATTTTGAACTCCTTTTATATTTTCGAACTTTAAGTGACTGTATGCTGCCTGCATTTTTTTCAATAACAGGGGCTTAATCTTTTACAATTGTGTTGACTTTTACCTTGAGCTCGAACTAAACTGCTAATTGCACAATTTAGCATCCACATTTGAAGCCATGGTGATGAGAATTTTTTCTTGAAATATAAAACGATCACCTCAACAAATAATAAGAAGTTTTCTATACCAGTGTTTTCTAAATTAGATTGTTAGATACGAAAAGATAATTCTGCCTAAATACTTATGTCATGACAAAAATTGGCCCGACGTCTTCGCCAGTTCACAATAAGAGAGCCTAAGAAGGGATATGAGAAGTATTACGCAAATTAGTTAATGTTGACGTGTAGTTGGGCCGGATCTGGCATCATATTTTATAAGGACATTCAATAGCTACCATTTGATACAAATTTGAAGTTTTTCGCAACATTTTATCAAAAGATATGGCTAAATATATTTTTGTAGAGGAAGTAGCGGTAGGGATAGTTAGACCACTTTCATCAACTTCAAGCATATGTCACAATTAGGCATTGACGAAAATTTCAGCCCGCTAGCAATATTCTGTCGAAAGTTAGGGACGAATTAAAATATCAAGGAGGAGTAATTTGTACGGGAGGTAGGGGAATCCTTAGTCCAATTTGTCTCATTTTGAATACCGTCCAAGGTTTTATCAAAACAAACATCTGACCAAAATTAAAAAACACTAGCTTCATTATTTCGGGAGTTATCGTGCGAACTGATAGACACACGGACGGACAGACAGACGGACATGGCTTATTAGTATCAGGGACCGACCCTGATTATTTATATATGTATATACTTTGTCATACCTCCGGTGGCTCCTTAGAGGTGTTATATAATATCGCGGGTAACAAAAAAATATACCCTATACCATTTTATGGGTATAGGGTATAGAAAGTGCCGAGTTTTGAGTTGTGACCGTGTTCTTGCGTACGTGCAATATGGTTATTCGACTTACAACGTTTTCGACTTAGGACGCATTTTCCTGGAACCAATTAGCGTCCTAAGTCGAGGTATGCCTGTATGAAGAACAGCTTGGTAAAGAAAAAAATGTATGCTGGATAAGTCCTGCGGCATGAATGTTTTTCGCAAGAACGTTGAACTCCAAAACTTACCGATTTCATAAAGCGTAAAAGTTGTCTAATAGATAGTTTTAGCAAGTCGTACAAACAGTTATGGTGTACGACAGTTGCATTGTACGTCTTTAAATAGGTGCATCGATTTCTCCTGCTTAAATTAAGCAAAACAAACCATTCACGGTATCCTACGATACGCCAAAAAAAGAAAATATTTTAAATTATAATTAAAGTTTTTAGCATTTGTATACGCCTTAGGTTAGGTTAGGTGCAGGAGCCACTAGAATTGACATCTAGTGAACTTAGACCGAAAGATTGGTCGGAGATTTGACGAAACAGTTTTCAAGGAAGTGCTCCTTCAAAGTGGGCCTATCGAAGGTCATGCGGAGCAGAGAACACGTCAGATCACTGAACAGCTTACAGAGGCTTGTGGCGCCTCTATGCCCCGAAAACGTTCATCTGGAAAAAAGAACGAAAATTACTGGTGGTCAGAAGAAATAGTCTGGCTGGTCTAGCGGTTAGTGCGCGCATAAATATGTTTCATGCAACTCTGTGACGATACAGCCATAAATCCGTGGGGAATGGCGTTTAGGGTGGTAATGAAGAAAATAGGGCCAAAAGCACCACACATAAAGTGTCCAGAGATGCTTCGAAACATTGTATCGGTTCTGTTCCCCCAGCACGAGCTACAACCCATAGGTCCACGTCTTTCAGGACATGCGGTTTACATACCTGCCATAACAGAGGAAGATCTTTGGCAATCGGTCTCGAGACTGCAGGTGAATAAGGCTCCAGGGCCGGATGGGGTTCCAAATGGGGTGCTGAAGGTAGCAATCCGTGCCATTCCTCAAAAGTTCATCGAAGTCTTCGACACTTGCTTAGCGGAAGGCACCTTTCCAATGATATGGAAGCGGCAAAAGTTGGTGCTCCTTCCAAAACCGAATAAGCCGGCTGGAGAGCCAAGCTCATATCGGCCAATCTGCCTACTCGACTCGCTAGGGAAACTATTCGAAAGGATAATTTTCAACAGGCTTCATTCAGTAGTAGAAGAGAAAGGGGGCTTGTCGGACAGACAATATGGTTTCAAAAAAGCGCCCCACGGTGGACGCAATTGGGACTGTTACCGACTTGGCAAAGGAATCGCTTGAAAGTGGTGCCTGTTGTTTGGTTGTGACGTTAGATGTTAGGAACGCATTTAACTCCGCAAACTGGGCTTCCATTCATGCGGCATTGCAAAGAATAGATGTACCGGAGTATCTCGCATCTATAATCAGGAGTTACCTGTCAAACCGCGTTCTCCAATACGATACGGGTGATGGACCTCGGGAATATAAGGTTACTGCAGGAGTTGCACAGGGGTCAGTCCTCGGCCCATTGCTCTGGATCATTATGTACAATGGCATCCTGGAACAACAAATGCCTAGAGGAGTGACTGTAGTGGGGTTTGCAGACGACATCGCAGTGGTTGTGATAGCAAAGAAGCCGGAGTACGTTGAGGTTTACGCGAGCGAAGCGATTACGACCATAAAGCTCTGGTTACTACCAGTCGGCCTAGAGCTTGCTGAAAAAAAACAGAGGCTGTTTTGATCAGCAAGCGCAGAAAAAGGTGCTCGCTGAACATTCGAGCTGGTAGCAACATCATTAATACAAAAGCGGCGGTTAGGTATTTGGGGATCATGATCGACTCTAAACTAAATTTTGCAGAACATATCAGGTACGTTACGGAGAAGGCAGCAGTATCCACCGTAGCTTTAGCAAGGATTATGCCCAATATAGGAGGCCCAAGATCTTCCAAAAGACAGCTCCTGGCTAGGGTGGTTACATCGATACTATTATACTCCTCACCCGTTTGGGCTAACTTAGTCGACACCTCTGGGAACGCGCAAAAATTTAACTCGGTATACCGTAGGTGCGCATTGAGAGTATGCTCTGCTTACAGAACAACCTCGCATGAAGCGGCATATGTCGTGGCTGGAATGATGCCAATGGGAAACAAGCAGGCTCTACCGTGGTCGCCGTAATGAAAGCTCGACAGAGTTAGAGTTACGGAAAAGTTTGGAAAGAGAGGAAAGCCTGAGACAGTGGCAACGGCGATGGGATGAAGCCTCAACCGGCAGGTGGACGCACTATCTGATCCCCAATATAGCAAAATGGGTTCGGCGCAAACACGGAGAAGTGAACCACTACTTGACTCAATTCTTGACGGGTCACGGAGGATACCGACAATACTTGTATCGCTTCAAGTTGGACAACTCGCCCGATTGCCCTATGTGCAAGGGAGTACCAGAGGACGCAAGGCATGTGTTTTTTGAGTGTCCAAGATATCAAACGGGGCGGCTGCATTTAAATGCGGAGGTGGGCCAAGTATTAAGTCCACAAAATGTGGTTATATGTATTTTGGACAAAGAACGCAATTGGGAAGCAGTGACGGAGTTCGTGTGTAATATCCACAAGGACCTGCAGAGGGAAGAAGCCAGACGGAAGTCAGCAAATCAGTTTGAAGGCTAATTAGCCATAGCTCACCCCCGCGAAGTAATACTGAAAGGTGGTTCCACGGGGGTTGAGGCGAGAGAGGTGGTCTGGTTTTAGCTGGTAGGAATCCAGCATAACTGCAATGGCAGTATCAAGATTTCAAGATTTCCCTACCGAACGTAGGGACGAGTGGATTCAGCAGGCTGGAGCCACAGCACGAGGCTGTGCTCTCAGATAAAAAAATAATAAAACCTTATCTGAAATACGAAATTTTTCATAGTGGACAAGCAATAGAATTGCTAACTGATAAATCAAGAAAATATAAAAAAATTGTATTCATTTTCAAAATAATTTTTTTTCCCAGTTTTAACCGGATGGAGAAACAACCGTCCGGGTTAAAACCGGGAGGAGGAAAAAAACCGAAAATAAACCGGTTAACCGTTCTGATAGTACCGGTTTTCCGACTAATCGTCCCTAGCCAGAGCCTTCCTTTGCTCTTGGCCAGGGGCGTACGCAGAGCAACATTTCGGGAGGGTTTTAGAAACGAGGTTTACGTTGGCTGGTAATCCAATCCAGTCCAGATAAATTAACTGAATCAGTCAGCCTTAATCTGAGGTTAGTGACAAAATTATAAAACTTAAAACAAATTAGCCATTTCCAGTTTCAGCTGCCCTACCTCTGAGTGTAACTATGGGGAGATTTCAGTATCTCCGGCGCCAAATTTTGATGATGCCATTTAATTAATATTGGCCTGAAACGACCGAATCTGCAATCCTTTTTCGCGAAATCGTAACGGTTCTCCAGATATTCAATTTCAAAGTGGAATATCTTCATTTTCCGTCTTCATATAAATAAATACTCATTTAGCATCTCAGTGAAATCATAGTCCGTTACATGATGAATTCTAAAACTATCATAAACTGAATCTGTCTACAGTTTCGAAGCCACTGCCCTGTGCTTCGAAGGCGATTACCCTAGCCACTATTCCAACCAACCTACTGTATTAAAAAAAAATGTGGAGGGGGTTTGAACCCCCAAAACCCCTACGTAGGATCGCCACTGCTCTAAGCTAAACCTGTGACTTTGTATCCTAGGATACCGTGAATGGGAAGTTTCGCCTAATTTAAGTACAAAAATTGGATGTGAAATGCCGAGTTGTACACCGTGCTTAAGCTCTCTAGTATGTAAATTGCTACAACTGATTTAGTGAGCAATAATTTGATTCCAGCAAACAACAAAATGTTGCTGCTTTAATAATTCCAAGGGCCTGTATCAACTTTCATGACTTTTTGGAGGAGGTCATACTAATTTGAGTGGTAGCAAATTATAATATTCACCTATCTTCTTGCATGCGCCCAATGTTATAAATAACGTATAAAATCCTTTAATAAACTCTAACTCTATCCAAAGTTATTCACGCTGTTATTCAATGTAATTCCCAGATATTTCAAAATATAATTTATTGTTCTGTATGCATTTTACGGACATGATGTTCTTTCATTAAAGCGTTTTGAATACGGCAAATTAACAGCAAATTGCACGAAACTGCAATCACTTGTAATTGCTGCTATATGCAAGAGTCTGGACGACAAATACTGTCCTCTTCTTCCAAGCAATGTCCAACGATACGATGGACTAAATGCAACTGTATACGTTCCAGCACGGTCTCTAAACATGGGAGAAAATTTCAATGGGATAAAACTACATGAACTACGGCGCTAACATGACTTACATCAAGCAAAATTGTTCCATGCGCCAATAACACGGAATCCTAAAATGCTTTTGGAATCCGAACATTTTTCGAGAAGATCAGCTCGCGAACACGGTTTTAATTACACGTCGAGCACCTTGTCACCTTTAAATGGTGCAAACGCTCGGCCACAAACAAATTTGTTCATCTTTTATTTTCGCTTATTTTTCATGTACCTATACATTTCTACATACATATAGTAAATAGAAATTTCGCTGACAGTGTGGCCAATTAAAAATGGGTACTGATAAATGTATAAATATCTTACCTGGAATTCATATCCATGAAAATAATTGGAACTTACAGATTTATAGCAATTTCACAATTACAGACTCACTTAACACAAGGTACACTATGGTGACATTTTGAAATTATCCAACCGTAGCAAAATTAATTTCCCTTCAGCTTCGCCTTATGCCGTATCGAGTTTCTACTGTATCTATTTCTCATTTCATTTAAAGCTTAAGCAACATTTTGTACCGCTGACAGCTTGGGCATTCTGTCGATAAATAAATGGAGGAACAGTGCAGCAAAGCCTCGATTTTCCTCCAATAAACACAGTGTGTTTTAAATAGGGTGTCACTAACACATCCTGCGGCCTTAGTCCAATGCTAGATTGTCGCGCCTGTTATTTATTTTTATTACTTGTATGACTTTCTGTATGACTTTTTTACAATATTGTGTTTTTTTTTATAATAATCCAACCTTTTTTGCGTTCCGTCCATACCCACAATCCCAAAGGTGACGGATTAGAGGGTTTCTACTGTACCTTAATTATTGCAATTGCAATGATGATCGACAGATCATCATGACAACATATGTGCCTACATCTAGTGATGAAGAATACGTATATACGAGTAAAACATTTAACAGCAGAAGTCTTCAATAAGACGAGATTAATGATTCATTATGTAACTCACTTTCTATTTATTCTTATACCCTTCGCTCTTAAGCCTAGTACTGACATCGAGAGTGAAATTTTTGTCCGCTGTGATTTTTTCAATAAAAATGTATTCTTACTGTCGTGGGGCTATGTGGGGAATGCTGGGGAATTCCATAAGCTACAATCCGAAAACAGTTCCATAATTCTTCTCTGCCATTTTATGTATTTTTTTACGATTCCCCGGTTATTTCATCGTGAAATGCCAAATGACCGGGGAATCGAAAAATAATACATAAAATGGCCGAGGAGAATTATGGAACCGGTGTCGGATTGCAGTTTATGGAATTCCCCACCGTTTGTGACATATTCCACGACAGAAAGTATGTATTTTTATTGATAAAATCGCAGCAGGAAAAATTTCACTCGCGATCTTAATTCAGCCTTTTAGAGTGAAAGGGTATATTGTATCTCCGACCATATAAAATATGTGTATATGATCAGCATGACGTGCGACGAGGGGGTTGATTAAGCGATGTCCATTTGTCCGTCTGTTGCTACGCGTTTTACTCGGCCAGTTTAAAAGCTGTGAAGCTGAAATGTGGCACACTTGGCTCTTTTAATTGCAGTCGGTTTGTATTTTTGAATCGCTGAAATCGGTCAATGGGATTATGGGGCTGCCATACAAAACCCAACCCCTCAAATTAGGTTCTTCTAAGAAAAACTTTTTTGCTTGTGCACAGTGGCGTAGTTAGCTTTTCGGAGAGGAGGGGATCATTTTGCAAGATTACTTATACTTTTACGGTTAACAAATGTTGAATTTCAGAATAACCATTTCGGAATTTATTACACTTCAAATAAGCAGTATTTACTACTTTTTTACTACGGTGTGTGAATCCACAGTATTCCAATTTTCGTACAAATTTTCGCTACTGTAATTGAAGTATAAAGCTTTATATTGGGTTAGATCAGTGGTTCCAAAACTTTTGAGAGTCACGGAACACCTAGCATGGTCGCTTTTCTGGCCGGAACACCTCACAGAGAGAAATGATTAGTCGATTACAAGAAAAACATTTGTTAATAGTATCGAAAGTCTTCATTAATTTCCGGTCATAGGTGTATTTTTGTTGAAACTGCAAAACGATTTTGTTTGTTTATGCAAAATATCTTTTGAAAAATTATATAAAAATTGTTTTGACATGAACAAAAAGTTTAAATGAAATTGATTGATTCAATTTGAAATTTCAACAAATTTTGTACTAAATATTTGGTTACGGTAAGGAGTTTCCATTGGTGATATTAACTAAAACTTTGTATCAATAACCCAAATCGGCTTTAATTGAAGTTTTTGTTAATTTGACCAATATTTTGGTTGTCATTACCAAATTTCATTTGGCCATAATGTATAATTCTTTGATTAATTATACAAAACTGTTTTGTGGTTTTATATAAAACCTTTTCGTAGTACCAATCAAACATTTAATTAATGAATTTTATAAATTCATGTTAATCAAAATTTCTCCTAATATTGCTAATAGTGTTCTTACTAATCACTAATTTCAATATATCCTCTATTGAAATTTGGGATTAATAAGAACGCTTTTAGCAAAGTTAGGAGAAAATTTGATTAACACGAATATATAAGTTTTTTTTTAATTAAATTTGAAACTCATGCGGGTACCACATTTCAGCCTGGAAAAAATCCTTATAAGTCACCTTTCACGTCAAGCATTGAATGTGCTAATAAAAGCCACCACTATTTCCACATAATTCTGTTTATTAAAATTAAAATTTTCTTTTTAAAATTAGAAAATTATGACAATATAATAATCACACAAATGATGCTTTAATGTAACACCTAGTTTAGTTCTATACAAAAACATAGCTTCCCAATGTAGAGGGTAGTGAAGTCAAGCCTCCATCGCCGCCATCGAAAAATGTATAAGCCTTGCCAAGTTTAGTTTTTCTATAAGAATTAACAAACACATAAGAATTTTATATGAAAAAAACTATGTTAGTTTGATTTGAGTGTGAAATGTTTTAAAGTTATATTATAATTGCAAAAAAAAAAATAGTATATAAATACTGGACTTACATTTCGAACATCAGAAATCGATGAAGATTGAAGATGAAATTTATTACTGCCTGTGTTAATACAGCGTTTAGCTATTTCCAAAATCCTAGCGTTGTGCATTTTTCCCGTCCAATAGTCAAATATAGTTGGCTGCTTTGTTTAAATTGTGTCGGCAAATGTAACTTGTAAAACCGAATGAACAAAAATATTGAATTATCTTATAACACAAGAAAAAAATAGATTTACCTTTTGGAAACGCAACTCGAATAATTAGGCCCGAAATATTATCTGCAGCGCTAATGTTTATTATAATAATCTATATTCTGCCAGTCTTACACTTTCTCATAAAATAAATCTTTATTAATTTTTACCGTAGTTATTGAAAATAAATACTTTTTCCACATTTTTGGCAAACAGTCAATTTTTTACAACACTCGGGATACAAATATGTCCGTACAGAAGAGCTACTAAAATGAAAATCTTTGATAGTTCCAAATAAATGAATAGCTAGATTGTACAAAGATTTTTTTGCTTTATCCAACCTATAAGAACTGTACCGTTAGACATGGCAAAAATTTCGCATTTCCAACAAAAGATCTAGTTCAGAACATTCTTGTCATCATTGCATATGTTGGATAACAAAAGGTTTTGTTAATATTGCAAAACAGTATGTTATATTGTAAAATGATTTAGCAAAATTTTTTTGTTGATTTTGATTTGTTATGTTCATCAAATGTTATAGTGTTCATTGTCTTCATCATTTGTAGATTTCAGTGCAGCTAAAGTTTTTGTTATTTTAGCCAGGAAATTAATTCGTTCTAAAAGAATATATTTTAGTTATCTTAACAAGATTTTGTTTGTCATATCAAACAATCGTGTTATTTAATAGTGCTAGTTTATTTGCAAATTTAAAAAAAGAATTGTCTTAAATTAACAAAACCGGCATCAAACAAACGTAATTTGTTGGTATTGCAAATCTATTTCTCTCTCAAAACAGGGATTAAAATAAATCATGTATAGTTAGGTATATGTCCAAATATTATGAAAACGAGAGCTCGCTGGGAATGCTAATTGTATAAAATGATACCAAAAATCTGAGTACAAATTAAAATTTGGACTGTCTAACATTCGTTTCAAAAAATGGTAGAGAAGTTTTGATTAACACTCCTCTAATTTATTTGCGCCTTAATTTAAGTCAAAAAAACATAGTCAGAAGCACTGTGGACTAATTATCTGGAACACACTACTTCCTTTTGCATTTCATATAGTAGAAAGTTGTAAAAGAAAATCGGTCGAATCTCTGATGCTAAATATTTTACAGTTAAGTTGTTTAAACTTAAAAACATTTTTCCGTATGGATTGCTTACTTTTTGTTGTCAAAAGCTCTTTCTACATTTTTCATATTTTGAACTGCATAAGACTTTCAATTTTGGAAATTTCTACAATTTTTTATGGAAGATTTAGTTAAAAAAAGTAATCCTGGTTATAGCTTTGAGAGTTCTTTGTATTAAATTCAATAAAATTGTGAACAATTAGAAAAAGTGAAGACTTGCTTTGTCGTGCTATATATAAAAAGAAAACTTGAACAATAATGGATTCTCAAAAATTGGAAGCAGTTTTGCAGTGTTTTCTCTTTTCCCACTCTCCTGAAGAAATATTTATAACATTATGTACTGTATATTTCCCCATTGGAAATTGCGCTTCCGTGGAAGAGCACTCCGTGTTCCACAATATTTTTCAATTTTTGAACCGAACAGTAAGATTTTCCGGCAACAAATTTTCGATCCGTGTTTGCATTTAATTTTTCTGGCAGCACTTCTAGATTATTTCAGAAGGGCTTGAATGTGTGAAACTCCAGATCCAATGTGAAAAAGTAAATGAACGGCCTGTGGTGTAGTGTTTCTGTTCTATCGATATTCTATGAAACACACGTTGAATAATTCCAGCAAAAAGTTTAGTTTTGCTTTGTTTTACGTACCTAAAGTAGCAATAAAAAAATGTTTGATGGAAGGGGGGTCGATCCCCTTGATCGCCCGTATCTACGCCACTGTTGTGCACCAATTTCAACCAAACTTCACACAAATGTGTTTCTATTGATGACACGAAACATATGTAAGAATACATACAAATGTGTTTCTTTTGATGCCACAAAACATGTGTAAAAAGCGATGGAATCGGACCATGGGTTTATGGGGCCGCCATGCCATACAAACCCAACCCCCCAAATAAGGTTTTTGGACGAAAAACTTTCTTATGTATGCACCAATTCCAACCAGATTTCATATAAATGTGTTTCGATTGGCACAAAACATTTAAGTAAAAATGATTGTAATCGGGCCATATGGGATCAATGTGCACCAACCACCCAACCCTCCAAATTAGGTTCTTCTAAGATTTTATTTGCATAAATTCCAATAATATCAATGTGTCTTTATCGAATCTACAAAAAAATATGTAAAAACAAATATATTCGTACTATGGGGCCATGACGCCCCTCACCAAAGGGTGGAGGGGGGTTAAACACAAGGCATAGCTGCGTACGCCGAAAAATAAACTATTTGCCCGAGGAGAGTGAAGAGTATCCCCATTTCGGCCGCGCTCGAAATTACCCTGGGTCTCGTTTTTTCACATTTTATATTGCTTTCACTTACCTACAATTTTTTTTTTATCTTTAACCCCATATACTATTATTCGTGTTCCACCACCACAACAACACTGTTAACTTCGGGCTTCTATTCGAAGACCGATTTCGTCGTCTTATGAAAACTGATGTAAATGAGATTATTCCTCTAGTTTTCCAACAAGTAACACGGCATTACACACGCTAACACCTTCAAATGGAATTTACTTAACTGGGTTATTACATATTATGCATGAAAAGACGACCTCCTCTGATCCCTTTTAGGCTTAGTTCATCAGCAATAAAATATAAAACAAACTGCAACTAGCTATGTCATACACAGAGAAAAAAATCGTTATAAAATCAAAAATAATGGCTATGATTCAAACATTTTCAAATATGATTTTGCTCCATATACGTTTACGTTTAATTCAAAAATGTTTCATTTTGAATGAATAGTGGAAATATTAAAGTGATTCTTGTACTTTCGAAATTGCTGCATGTCAAATCAAAATTGAATATCACTTTATTTTTAAAATGATTTCACTTTATTTTAAAAGTGATTTCACTTTAAATTTAAATGGTTTTGATTGTAAGACTAAAAAAGTAAAAAAGAGAAAAAATATTTTTTTTTCTGTTTTCCTTTTTTATTTTAATTATTTTTTAATTTTTTTTTATTTTTTTTTTTTTTTGTTTTTATTTTTTATTTTTTTATTTTTTTTATTTTTTTTTTATTTTTAACAATATTTTAAAAGCTTTATTTTCTCACTTTACTTCTACTGGGAATCGAACCCGGTGCCTCTCGTTTCGTAGTCCTACTTCCTACACCTAAGCTATCGGAGATTACTAGCACTGAACAAAAAAACGGCGGGCTTATGTACATGTGACGGATAGAGCCTTTAAAAAGAAACAACTTTAAAACAAAATTGAATAAATTTAAATATATGTTTCAGACAATTTTGAACAGATCATTAAAGTGAATCATATTAAATTTAATATAAAACTACTTGTTTTTAAAATGATTTATTGATGTGATCCAATTTTGTTTTTAATATGTTTCAGAGCCTATTTATACTAAATCCGATTTGAATCAGGCATTTTGCCTGATTGCCAATAGCACGTTCATTCAAATGTGCAAAATTATACACAATCAGGTACCTGATTGCCCGTCAGGCCGCAAGTGCAACAACAACAAACACACAATCAGATATCTGATGATTTTTGCAGGCAGAATCGCCGGAAAAGGCGACAATAGCATGTGCTGACAAATGGGCAAAATTATACTAGTGTTCAGGTTTCAATCAGATTTTTAGAAAATATGTAATAAGCGCGTTCTCACGACTCGACTTATTGTCGAACATTCAAACAAATTTGAAGACAAAAGTTCGACAGTAAGTTGAATCGTGCGAACGGCACCTAATACATATTTTCTAAAAACCTGATTGAAACCTGAACACTAGTATAATTTTGCCCATTTGCCAGCACATGATATTGTCGCCTTTTCCGGCGATTTTGCCTGAAAAAGTCATCAGATATCTGATTGTGTGTTCTTTGTTGTTGTAGTTCCGACCTGACGAGTAATCAGGTACCTGATTGTGTATAATTTTGCACATTTGAATCTAGGTACGTGCTATTGGCAATCAGGCAAAATGCCTGATTCGAATCGGATTCAGTATAAATAGGCTCTCACTTCAAATTTAAGGGATGCGTTTTTTCTCTGTGTACACTCAGGGACAAATCTAACTTTTTGATGTGTATATAATTTCAAAAATCATTCTTATTTAAATTTTGTGTAGTGCAATTAGTTAAAACCAGAACATCCGAAAAAGAAAAAACTTTTGATGACTTTTATATACACTCCCCCCTTGCATGCTGTAAAAAGTTACACTCGTTCGTGTGACTCATTAAGGGGAGCAGGTGACGAAAAGCGGAAATTTTCGTTTTTGCCAAATATCTGGGAAACTGTTAGTCTGATGAGAAAATGCCCTAACGGCGAAATAAACTATATCTACTTCCCTAATTGCCAATGATATTTAATACTCTTGGCCGAAAAGGTCAAGATTATACCCTAGCCCTAGAGACAAAAGTAATGTATGGAATTTCCATTTCCCACCTTCACTTTTGATAAGGTATAGACAATGTACTAAAAATGTGTGCTGATGGTACGAATTAAACGTATTTAATTTCTACCGAAATAAGCTTGCTACGATCCGACCAAGAGCGCCTTCCTGCCTCCTGTTAACCTATACCTCTTTCTAAAAAAAGGCGTTCCTGTAACTTCTCTCTAAATTACGCTAGGCAAATAAAATTTAGTCGAGTACCTAGGGAAGCCCCCTCCACCAAAAATTGTTTCCATGGGATCAACAGTAAGGATACTTCCCATACAAAGTGAACGCGAAATCTGCAGCTTCGAGTCAACCTTATTGGCATTTCGGAGTGTACGAGTATATAATGTTGCAAGCACTATATATTTCCTATCCGCACAAGTACGAAAATGTTTGTACCACACCGAGATTCGATCTCCGGACCTCTTAGATTACTAGCATCCTAGAGTGCGGCTCAACCAAGTGAGCCACAGAGCGTGATGGAAATATCAACAACCTAAAATCTCACACAATACGAATACCTCCTCCCGCTTACCGTGACACGCACTTTTTTCTTCTTCTTTATGGCACGATAGCCCGACGTCGGGCCTTCGTCGCCTGTATATAGACTTCCAATCGTCGCGACCTTCTCATCCAGTTTCGGAATCCCAACATCTGGTCCCGCCCATTGCAGTCGCTGCAATTTCACGATTTTTGACACATGTAGCTCATCTTACAGCTGATACATTTCTTGGACCGCTCCTTTCAACTCGGTCATGAACGTCCCCGAAAATTCTTCGGAGAACCTTTCCCTCGAATGTGTCCAGCAGATCTTTAGAGGTTTGGGTGAGGGTGCATTCTTCGCAGCCATAGCATAGCACAGGACGGAGGATCGTTTTATATATACGTGGAGATTCCTGGGCATCAGCTTTCATTTCCTTATTGGGAGGACCGAAAAATAACACTTACCTTTTAGCTAGTAGTATCCGACGCTTTATCTCATGCATTTCGTTGGCGTCTTGATCTTGGTTTTGTCCTCGTTGATCGTTTATATGTAGTCACACCATTTTTCGTATTCTATGGCTCTTCTCTTCAGGCAAATGGAATTAAGTGTCAGCTGTTTGAAGATAGAATACAGAATCAAAGAACAGAAAGCCCGTCAACTAGATCTTTGTTTTTTTTCACGAAAATATGGACGGTTAATATTTGTTGTAGGGATAAGTTTCATATTCTCTCATAAGAAAATCTCAATACGAGGCGTAAAAAGTTTTTTTATACCCTTCGCTCATGGAGTGAAAGGGTATATTAACTTTGTCATGAAGTTTGGACCATGGGGTCATGGGGCTGCCATACAAACCAAACCCCCCATATTGGTTCTTCTAAGAAACATTTTTTTACACCAATTAACCCCCCAAATTAGGTTCTTTTAAGAAAAACTTTTTTATTTGTTCATCAATTTCAACCAAATTTCACACAAATGTATTTCTATTGATGACACAAAACATATGTAAGATTGAATCAAATTGGACCATGGGTCATGGGGCTGCCATACAAACCAAACCCCCCATATTGGTTCTTCTAAGAAACATTTTTTTACACCAATTTCACAAAACCTTGAATTAATGTGTCTTTATCAAAGCAACTAAAAAGTTCAAAACGAATGGAATCGTACTGTGGGGTCATGCTCCGGCAACCGCAATAAAATCTTCCGAGTAAATATTTTTATTTGCCCACTTATTTCAACCAAACCCAAAACTTTTGTCAAGACGGAAGAAAAAGAATGAGAAGAGGGATTAAATACAAGTCATAGGTACGCCCGAAAAAAACGTTTAGCCCAAGTGAAAGGTATCCAAATTTCGGCCGCGCCCGAAATTAGCCTCGGCCCCGGGGGTTGGCGAGCGAAGCGAGCAGGGGGCGAAGCCCCCTAGTTTTATAGATCAAATGTGAAAAATAAAGAAACTCTGCAGTTTTTTCATTGCATCTACATACTGCGATTTTATTTGCTGAAGTGAGAACTCTGCTTGTCATACTGATCAATTATACATACATGTACATACTCACGTTTAATATTCCTCTAAAATATTAAACTAGTACATACATATTATATAATATCTTTCATTTACATTCTTCTACCCCCCATTATGGAGGCTTCTTATACTTTCAACGTCCAATAATGTAAATCGCGCAAAAGCCATAATTTTACAGAAATTCATTGAAATTTCTTGTGTGGGATGAATCAATATAATCAGAAAATCACATAATCCGCTGCCAGAAAACAAGTTGACTATTCTCATAAATTCACTCACATCAGGTACAGTTCGAATAGGGTAAACGAAACCAAAATCCAATGAAATCAACAAAACCTTGTGTATAGGTGACCGAAAACTTCAATTTACGAAACACAAAAGGCAAATTGACTTTTTCACAATAAATCCTGAAAATCCGATTCACTGAGGCGACCGAGTTCGACAGTTTCAGTGGACGTTCCTTATAACACAATATGTAGAGCCGAAAAGAAGAGATGAAGGAATTTCCCTACACGCTGTTCACCTCGGAATCGTTCAATTTAAGGATGTCGACTGCGCGCTGCTGCGGTCCAAAAAGAAAAGAAGCAAAGATTCAATTGTTAAGAAATTTATGTCAACCGATTGTTAGTCGATTTAAATTTTAATCTGCTCAGGACTTGAAGGCAGGTCCCCGAAGACATTGAGCGGCACATTCATCGCCGTGAATGTATGGCAGGTAGGAATTTATGGTTGGGTACCTACGAAATTGGATTGGTTTGAATACAGTTTTGTAAAATGGTTACATATGGTATTGTGGTGTTTTTATCAAAACTTAGCTTTCCTCACTTGTATAGCGACGACATCAATATTGAATTTGATTTTATGTCGAGGTCAATAGAATTACAGTCGCAATGTATTTAAGGAGAAGTCTCATTTTTGACTAAACTCTAACTATGGTATTATTTTTCTCACTGATTGCCAAAGTCTTAAATGCAATGGATATCGATTTCAGTCACTTAGCAGTTTTAAATTTCAGTGCTCTCTCATTGTCAAATTCAATTTATATATTATGTATTTTGATTGTCAGTCATAAGGCCGCAACCACACTGTCCGGGTTGCAAACCGCACGGTACGAAATATCAACTTTGCTAACAACATGCACCTAGAAGAAACAGAGGCAATGGAGGAATTCAACAAACGTTATTTGTTTGTTGAATTCCGTCCCTGTCTCCTCTAAACGTGTGTTGTCCATAACGTTGATCTTTTGCACGCGGTTTGGCAAACCCCGGACAGTGTGGTAGCGGCCTAAGAATTAAACTATCCCTGATAGTTGGTTTTTGATTTTTCGCTGGTTAGTTTAGATGCTTAAAAACAGTATTATTGTTCGCTATATCGAGCTATTTATTTCGATATAATTGTGGGGCGTTGCGCTACATTAAGATGGCATATTCAGGCATCATCTTATAATTGTCGTCGGTGTCTCATCCAGCACTAAAAGTGGTAATTTTTGGGAGCTGCAGGCTGAAGAGGAAGAAGGGGGTGATTCCGATGACGCCCTGGAAAAAATTTTCCCTGTCAGTAGAAAGTCCGTGGCGAAATTTTGGATTGTGGTTACGGAGTACGATCAACATACAGTAATATGAACATACATTGAAATTATTAATGCAAATAAAATACATTCGAAACCGATGGCAGTCTAATCACATAGATCAAAATGCTTTGCTAATTGATTACTTGGGAAATTTTGGATATATTTTCAAACGAAAATATCTCCGTCAGCTGAAGAATTGAATATCGCGAGCTATTATCTAACCTGTGCATGTCCTCTGACTTTTTAACCTTTTACAATTTCAACCATTTTTTCCCGACATCGCATCCCATTAAAAGAAAATGCTTCCATTTCTAACCTTTAAGTCGAATGAAACCATTGTAGAGAGATTTCTCGTGTTTCTGTCTTTTTTTCCGAATCTTCCCATTCTCTTCACCTTTTACAATTTGAAAATGAGATCAAAATCGACAAAAGCATTTGCCGTAGCGTGGCGAAGAGAAAGAGCACAGAATAAGTGATGCATAGCTGAAAAGGTTCAAGTCAAGTCCTTTTTTATCAAAAATCGCCTCTTGTTCTGTTCAAGCGAAAATGATTTATGAGATATCCCTCCATTGTGTCTGTTTTTCCCATCCCTGTCCTCTCTGTTTGATCCTTGAAGTCATTGTTTAGGCAGTGTACAACTGTGTAACTGACTTTGTGCCCTATTAAGGGATTTTACGGCAGGTTTTTAATTGAAATTGCTGCGAACGGTGATACAAGGACCTATAAGGCAAAAAAAAAGATTGCTGTAGACATCCAAGGCAAAGAAAAGGATAGGACGACATTTAAAAAAAAAGAAAGTTTCTTGTCAAGGTGTAAACGCTTCTGGCTGACACTTTTCTGTTGTCTGCCTTTTTTGGTGTAAATAATTAATGCAGAGCGAAGTCTGAGATGTGACTGCTCGCACTGTTGGATATTGTTCAGGTCGTTTAGGTATTTATTACTGTTTTGATATTTCCATGAGAACTCATTTCTTTCTATTTGAAAAGCTATCCAGATACCAAATGCAAACAAACCATAAATCATGCTAGGCGTGCGTTCAACAATTGATTGTCCGCACGGAGTGAGTTTACAGTGGTAACCGATTTCAGTGTGTTGACTACTTAATTCAAAAAGCACCTCTTGAAAAATGATCCTTATGATTAATTGAAATGTTATTGTCTGGCGTTATCAGTACACTTGTTGACTTTGTGATGTTCATTAACAACCAATATACCACTTAACACTATACAAATGTTTCTGTAAAATGGTTTTCCAAAACATGATCTGGAGGATGTGCTTTATAACGTGCGCAGTTTGTTGAAATGGATAGAAAAAAACAAGGTTTAATTTGTAATTTTTCACTAACTGTATTACAACGAATCGAGTTTAAGCGTGGAGTCTTAACTTAAGCAATAAGGATTCCCTTAAGAATAAGTATAAGGGAATACTTATTGCCGCAAAACATAACATATAAAGGCATTACCTCATTAAATAAAATAATTTAATTCAGAAGCCTTATTATAGTATAGTGAAATTAGCTCTAGATTCAAACCCTTAAAAAAGAGACAATTTTTGATGTTAAAATGTTAATTACACTCCCGTCTGTATGCTGTAAAAAGTTACACTCGTTAGTGGATCATGTTAAGGGGGGAGGGGGTGACAAAGAAGGGAAATTTTCTACAAGCACTTCTCAAAAAAGCATTCCTCTTGATAAATAGATAAATGTTTTATTTATAGGTATATATAAATTAGTCTGGCTGGTCTAGCGGTTAGTGCGCGCACCTTCGGTGCACAGGGTCATGAGTTCCAATCTCACTGTGAGCCATGGTGTTTTTCGAACTCACGAGCTTGTGACGGACTATTATCTCACTCAGATGTTAAAGGAGTACCCATTTATGGGGATAAATAACACTGCTGAACATGATGCTGATCTCATTACCTCAACAAAAAGCAGATAAGATCTTGGAAATAGGATGTCACTAACACACCCTGCGGCCTTAGTCCAATGTTGGATTGTCGCGCCGGTTATTTATTTTATATATAAATTCATCGTTACACTCTTATACGCCAGTAAAACTCTACAAAAAAAAGGCCTAACCTCGGAATAAATGGAATACTACTGTTCTTTCGCTTATCTGTTTTAGAGTATTACTGGCTATATAAATCCAGAATTGCAACCCTGGGGACCCTGTGCTAATTTTTTGGCGAGCGAGAAAGAGCCATTTTTTGCTCTTTTTTTACATTTTCAACAATATTTTTTAAAATAACTGTCTTGGATAAAAACTGTGTTTGGCATTTTGAAAGTAGACAAAATTTCCAATCCAATTATATCCTAACCAATTTTATAAGTCAAATATTGACGGAATTACAGGGTTTTTAAAAATAGGGTACTTTTTACCAAAAAATTGCGAATTTCAAGTATATGTCGTTTCGGCAAACAACAGAATGAAAGGCTGGCGCCTTTCATTCTGTTCCACCTTTATTTAAACCAATCCAAAAATAGATTTACAGGAAGCATTTTATTAATGCTGTGCACAATTCTTATCTATTGCTTATAAAATAAATGTACAAAAAATATTCATCAAAAATGCATCAAAATTCTAAAAAAAACCTCGTATTGCGGGCGCACCCTCTGTACGCCGGTATTTTTATACTTAGAACGATTTATAGGAAAAATAATATTGCCGTTTTTTAAATGAAATTACAAATAGTGCACTATGAACACTTTTCGGTGATTTCTGAAAACGTACGCCGAAATCAATCCGTTTTCGCCCACTCTGAACATAATATTAGTTTGAATTCAGGCGCGGGCACATCGCGTGAAGCTGTTAGTTGTCTCCTAACATGCATTCTTGTAGGAGCAGATTCTCTTCAGTAAGCTTTTAAAATAAAGCCAAACCTTCCGCCGTTCACCATCGCCAAGACGATCGGCTTATAGTATTGCACCGCCGTACTTCTCATTGTCCAAAGCAGCTTCTTTATAACAGAAACTTTTACGGCATTTTCCGAACATTTGAATGAACAGAGTATATAGGTACATGTAAATTAAGAGTGCGTGTTTTAAGGCAATGCAGGTAATAAAACATATTTTAACTCACTTAAGATTATAAGTTTACTTATATACCTAAATACAAAAATGAAAATAAAAAGTTGGAGTAGTGAGTAACGCGCTCGCCTGCTAAGATTAGAAACCCGCTGCAGACCGATTGAGCTTGTGGTGTTACTTAATTGAGTTCGAAACCCATTTCACGAACTAGAATCTCACTCATGTTTTGGGATAAATAACTCGGCAGAGCGTATTTTTTATCACAACACCTCTATACAGAAATTATGTAGAAGAGCTGTTGCTAACACATTGCGCAGCCTAGATTCAATTTTGGATTCCTGCATCCGTTATTTATTTATTTTTAAGTGTGAACATATCCTTCAGCGTAGATTACGTATTTGAAATTATTTTAACAAGACCTATATTGAACTTACCATCAGGATATTCTATGACAATATTGTTCATAAACTTTGCACTGAAATGTGTCTGGGTACATATGTTTGTATGCGATATAGGCATAATGTCTTGATTAAACATTTTAGAATTGCTCACTCAAATGTGTAGTTAGCAAAACATCTCAACTCAATACATACTTGAAAATACCAATCTGAAATTATTTCCTTCATTGACAACGTAGGTCCTGCCACAAGTAGCCATTGTTTTGCCATGGAAAAAATGTGCTCTTCTTGAGAAAACAATTTTCAATGTCGGCGATTACACTGACGGTGGCTTTGTCCGGGCATCATACATACAGTGGCCACTGTGAGACCCCCATATATGCCTTTTTATGAAATGGTCCTTGATCAATCTTTTAGGCAAAATAACAGCCTTTTGTCTAAAAGAACCCATACGTCCATTTCGATGTTGGCTCTTTGTCGTTCAGAACGTATATCGTCTTTTTGGCCTTTCAATTTAGACTTCGAGATTCAAAGTATCTTTCACTGACCGATTCCTTAGATATCACATTTAAAGATCTCTTTTGTTGTTAGTCTTTTTTTATCGCATTTGATATTGTACTAAGTCGGCTGCGGCCGCTCTACGAATCACCGCGCTTATATGTACATTATATGAAACAAAGACTGTTCTCGTCTGTCTGTCTGTCTGTTGTGTCGTGTCTTTGAAACCTAAACACAATCGCTCAGCATTTTTTCGGAAAATTGTTTCCAACAAAATGTATGTATGGATATATCTTTAATTTAGAACGACAAGCAAATGATCAGATTTTAGGGAGATATAAGCGTTAAGAATCTCAGTGTGCATCAATGCACCTGGTTCTGTGTTGTGATTATTAACAGAGAGGATCACCGGCAAAGATTGATGGGAACATTTTCCAAGTATTTCTGGTGAAAGTGTTACAGTTTATCTTGTTTATTCGGAGTTGGTTTGGAGGTCTATAATTTTGTTGATCTGTAAATGGAATACCACGACTTTGTAGGTAATCGCCGCAAAAACACATTTCGAATGAGTGATTGGCTTACCTTTATCAAAAAAGGGTATCTGAGATTTTTTTCTGTATATGAAGATATCATAGAGTTTTTCAAGCAATAAGGTGGAATTATTATTTAGGGTTTTGCCGTTCAGGTAAGGGTATAAAATGACACCTATTTCATTATGTTTAATTGTTGAGCCTTGGTGACGATGATGATTGATAGATCTAAAGACATTATAGAATCTTCCAAGTTCAATATGTGTATTGAATGTATAGGTAATGCAAATTGGGGCCAACATGAAGTTTTCGGTATTGAAGCCAAGTAAGTATCCTTCGAGTAACGACTAGCTTCATGTCACTCTTTTGTCCTGTCCCTCGCTTTTTTCAGTTCGAATCCTAGACAAATTATTTTCATCGTCAGAACGGTGCGAATTGAGTCGTTCGAGCTGTGAACCCTTTCTTGATTATTGATAATTTTTTAAGTAAACATTTGACGATGGCTTTTCGCCGGTAGCGACACCACAGACAGACGCCATCGCGTGAATCTGAACGAAAACCTTCTGGCATTGCCGATCCTGATGCACTCGAGTCATGTAGGGTGGCTCCGGCATGACTGACTGACCCCTCTTTTTCGGATCGTCAGTGTCGTGCTCTGTGGTCGTGATCGTTCGGTCGCCACTCTGTGAAATAGACACTCATAGAGAAACGAGTTTCTAAACTCGGCACGACTCGTCGCAAGTTTATTATTCAGAAGAAGATGATAAGAAATATTGGAATATTACGCTTTTAGGTCCCCAAGGGAAATTTTTCTTGTTCTTCTTATCGACACTAGCGACACCGTCCGCCATAAAGCTATGTGTCCGCTTTATGGCGGAAAATATCGGAAACATCAAAAATTTCCCTTGGGGACCTGAAAGCGTAATGTACCGAAATATTCTTATCGTAGAATAATAAACAAACAATGCGACTAGGAAGTGGTATGGCTGACAACCGTATCACACTCCGAATTAAATTGACTTTGTAACGCTGATGACTACACACGGTAGTCATCAACGCACCATGCTCCACTAGGAGTTACGGTAATCGAGAGAGTTATTTTAAGCCGTGATATTAATAATATTATTATCAAAACATCTGTCGGTTCCGTGTGACACTGTTTTCCTTCTTAGTGCTGTATCCACACTCGCTACAGTTGGTATCTATACCTCCGAAACGACGAGGTGCTAAATAAAAATAAATGGAATTGATATTGACACTCGCTAAGCAAGCCTGCAACATACGGAATTAATTCAGTGAAGCAACTACAGAGGGCCAAGGTTGGAGAAAAATGTAGTTCATGAAAACGATTATAAGCGATCTTGAATGCCAATACACCTGCTAATTATAATTTATTGGGATCGACGTATCGATGGTGAAACTAAAGTGGATATGGAAACAAAATGAATTTGCGTCGCGCCAATACTTCTTAAGGGGTCAGGGCAACAACAACATACTCAACCCCCTGACTGATTGATGAGACTGCACTTACCCTTCAAAAATATTGCGAGTGTTATTATTAGCGTGGGTTATTTCGAAAATCATTAATTAATATATTACTGATTCCAAGATGGTAAATGAAAGAAATACACGATGCTGATCGACCGATAGATTCTCGTTTGGGAGGCATAATCAAAAACTAAGGGCGGAATTCATAGTCCCCACTTAAATAATAAGGATTTCCTTAAGGAATAAGTGGTTTCTCTATATAAGTGAGTCCTTAAGGGAGCTTCGTATTCATATACATCATTTATTAGGGCGTTGCCTCATTACATAAACGATTCACTTATTTGCAATGTCTATTGAAAGTGACAAATAAAATTAAAAAAATATCTAGTTAAAAAATTCAAAATTTTTGAAAAATTTCAAAGTGTTTGAATAAGGATATGTCAGCAAATATGTATATGAGTTCATATAAGGTTACTAGATTTGAACCTTAACGAATAAGGAAACCCTTTAGGAACCCTATGAATAGCGTCAGTCCCTTAAGGATTCCCTTAAGTATAAGTGATGACTATGAATTCCGCCCTTAATTTCAATTATACATATATTTCAGTTTAATGTTAAAATAAATAACAGGCGCGACAATGCAGCATTGGACTAAGGCCGCAGGATGTGTTAGTGACATTCTATTTCCAAGATCTTATCTGCTTTATGTTGAGGTAATGAGATCAGCATCACGCTCAGCAGTGTTATTTATCCCCATAAATGGGTACTCGTTTAACATCTGAGTGAGATCATAGTCCGTCACAAGCTCGTGAGTTCGAAAAACACCATGATCCACGGTGAGATTCGAACTCATGACCCTGTGCACCGAAGGTGCGCGCACTAACCGCTAGACCAGCCAGACCAGTTTAATGTTAGCGCGCCAAATATTGAAAACTGTTCATACTAACCCAGAAACCGTCATACATCCAAGTTGACGGTTATCGCTGACCATCCTGTGCGGTGTTCGGTCCGATAAACCTTTAGGCATTTTTTTGACGAGTCCGGCGACACCTCAATCGTGTCACTCCGCCAAAGGATTGCGGAGATATCGACGGATTTCCGAAGTAGTACGAAGTTGATTGTGAAATTGCTGTGACAACATCCAGGATGTATGTACGTAAAAACGTAGTCACCTTGAATGCAATTTATCGGAGATATCGACGGACTTCCGACCACCCTGTACTCTAATTAGGAAAAGGATCCAATTACCCTTTAGGCAATTTTGTGGCGAGTCCGACGACACCTCAATAGTGTCGCTCCGCCAAAGGATTGCAGAGATGGCCAACATCCAGGTTGACGGCTATCTCTGACCACTCTGTGCACTGATCGGAGAAGAGGCTCCAAAGACCCTATAGGCAATTTTGTGGCGAGTCCGGCGACACCTCAATCGTGCCACTACGCCAAAGGATTGCGGAGATATCGACGGATTTTCGAAGTAGTTCGAAGTTGATTGTGAAATTGCTGTGACAACATCCAGGATGTATGTACATAAAAACATTTTCACCGTGAATGCAATTTATCGGAGATATCGACGGATTTCCGACCACCCTGAGCTCTAACTGGGGAAGAGGTTCCAATGAAACTTTAGGCAATTTTGTGGCGAGTCCGGCGACACCTCAATCGTGTCACTCCGCCAAAGGATTGCGGAGATATCCACGGATTTATTATGGCTCCATTACACTACGTCATATCATCATATTTCTATCATATCCTTAAGCCCGGTTCGATTTCATTTAGTACACGTATACAAATTTAAAGTGAATGAATCGAGTAGGCTTAATCACTTACTGTAAAAAATACTAAATTAAAGATGGAAAGAAGAGGGGGGCACTTCGGAACATGAAATATAGTTTACGACCGATTCCCATACCTAGGAAGGATATATACAAAATTTCATAAAAATCGGTCCAGCCGTTTCGAAAAGACCATATCCTTAAGCCGATTGGATTTCATTTAGTCCACGTATAAAAATTTAAAGCGTATGAATCGAGTAGGTTTAATCCCTAACTGTACAAAATAGTAAAATAACGATAAAAAGAAGAGGAGGGCACTTCGGGGCATGAAATATAGTTTATGACCGATTACCATACCTAGCAAGGATACATACAAAATGTCATAGAATCGGTCCAGCCGTTTCGAAAAGATCATAGATAGATATAGATAAGATAGTCTGCGTTCAGTTTTCTCTTACCTATACGTAATTAATACTCTTACAGTAGTAATAAATAGTTTGAAAGGCACAGAAGTATGCCACTCTTTACATGGTCCCTATCAGGCAGAGCTGTATACACCTTACCAGCCATGGCATAATGAATGCATCGATGCCGGCATAATGAATCTCTGGATGAACCGAATCATTCTATTTGTTCTAGCTGCGGGACTAAATTCACTTATATATTTTTCAAAAATATGGTGAACGACTGCACGACCACGTGAATCAAAAACATGACTTTCCCTCATATGATTTCATTAGAGAGGTACTGATGATAGATGCGGTGCGGATCATCAATGAATTCATCAGAAAGGAACTGATGAAAAGTACGATGAGTTTCACTGGCGAATTCATCATGCCGGAACTGATGACAATTTTAATGAATTTCCCCGAAGGCTTCATCAAGTTCGCCCTAATGAAGTAACCGTTGAATTTCACTCATGATTTAAAAGAACAACGTATGAAAATGTCAATTTTTTTCATGAATTATTGTATTAGTAATTTATTCATAAACCCTAACTAGCTGATGAGCATCAGGAACGATCTCATCTCTTCAAAACTAGTAAGTTTCTATGCACCTGAAAATGCACACGATCAAATTTTGACACGGACAAATTACTTGACGCAGAGGCACATACTGCTAAGGTCGACTTTCAAGTCAAAAATTATCCGCGATACTATATTGAATAGTATGCATGTGAGCGAATTGACGAAAACGGAACGAAACTCACCGAAACATTAAAAAAATGTCTCTCTATGAATTGGCGCCGATTCTTTATCGAGACAGTCATCGGGTGATGGAGATTCAGTTTTAGTCGAAGTGCTTAAGCCAACGTGTTCACGAATACTACGACAATTTTTGCATTCCCCCGTCTCTTTGGATTTATCGTTCACCGGTTATGGCTAGGCTAGCAGGGCACTTTGTCCCCAAATGTATCGCTTTCAGGCAGAACAACCTTCATGTGACAAAACCTTTATTTTTAAGGTTAAATATCACTTTCAGCAAAAATGTCCTATTCAAGCCCAGAAGCAACATAAAAAGACGAAACGCAGAAAATGTGTGATTCTCAACTTTAGGGTCGGAATGATTTAAGTGTTGAAAGGCTAGGCTGCAGGCTAGAATGCAGGTTCTGGTTATGACACTCACGCGTATAGGTCTATAAAGTATAACGTTTTTTGTCGTGCAAATAGTCAAACCAGCATTTTTACGCCTTCACACATTGAATAGTGTTGCATTTTCTTTTATAGAGTATAGTGCATCATTATGAAATTAAATAATTATCTAGGCTAAAATGTAGGTACCGTCATTCCAACTTAGCGTTAGCTAACTACACCAAGTATGCTGTGGATCTCGCTACTCTTTAAAAAGTTAACTGAATTCAACTTACTTAAACTTAGCGTTAGCGAGCATACTAAGTATGAAGTGGATCTAGATACTCTTTGAAAATGAAATTAACTGAATTTCAGTAGTAACGTAGATAAGGGGGCGGGGAGATCAAATAATCAGTCAATCGGTTACACAATTCATCTCACTCGCAAACGCGAAGAGGCTTTTTTTTAATGAAAAAAGTACATGCAATTGTTGGATCAAAAACCTTCACATGATTTTCACAAGAAAATAATAATGATCCCTAAAATTGTTTGATTATTTTTTTCAATAATGTTTTCCCAGGCTTTTAATGTTTTCTAGCTTAAAAATGTGTGTATGTAAGCCCATAAGAACCAAACCAAATGTTTTACAATAATGCCGTAGACAAACATCATCTGGGAAATATATCATGAAGATGAAAATTTACCATCATAATTTCGCAGTTATGATACTGTCTGGCGACAATTACTAAAAGTTCATTGGATGCGAATAGTTGTGTTGTCGAAATCGTTTTATTCAATCAGAGACTAATGTTGTATCTCCTTCAGTTTTGATTCACGACTAAAAGCTCAGCTTTTGTTCTAGAAATCTAGTCAAAACAACGTCCTGGTTGTTCAGTACAATTCACAATCACTGCTTTTGTAGCAATTCAGGGGTACATCGGTCTGCCTCTGGTCCATCAAGTGGACTATCGCACTAGTTATTTGTTTATTTATGGACATTTTACTTTCACTTTCGTGAAATAACATTTCAAAGTCAGTATTGCTATAATTAGGATGATTTTTTTTAAATTCTTATTTCCAAATCAAGTAAAATGCATTATTTTATTTGTGTACCCTTCCTTTCACATACGAGAAAACGGAATAAAAGTTATAGAAAATTTTCCCACCAACAAACAAATAAAGATAATTGAAATTTCTTGGGTTCATATCTCACTTGGTAAATTAAAAGATATGTATAAATGCATATTTTAGCATATATGTGCTCTATGTACTATAGTCATAGTCCTGAACTTCACTCATCGATCATAAAAGAGGCAATCGCATAAGCATCTTTATAAACATTGCAGATTAACTTTATTCTTAGATGGGCAATAAAATCTCCCCACGTAACCAGAATCCTTAATTGGACATCATTAAATACAGTAAAAAAAAATGTTAAAAATAAGTTATGCCAGTATTGAAGACAAATCCAAAGACGGCCATTAATTTGGCTTTATGTCATTTTGACGGGACTCCAGTTTTATTTTATTTTTTGGTTGCCATCAAATATATTGATATGGAAACATAGGCATGTAAAATGATGTAGTATTTAGGATCATTGTGACTCTGAGTCTAAAATTGACTTTCCCCAAAGCCATAAAAATAAGGTTATGTATTAATCTAACCATCCATTGAGTCGAAGCAATTTATAATATTTTTGTTAATTTTAATAGTCATGCCGAATTATTTCATTTTCAAGTTCCTTGACACAGACATTGATACATTACATTTATAGTTTCAAAGCTTTATACAATTGTAAAAAATACAATTGCGAAAACAATGAACACTGTTTGGATTACGGTAAATTTTATCCCTTTTTACCTCGTAACTAGGAATTGTTTCTGGTGCGTAAAGGTCAAAAATTGAATGTTTGTCAACTATTAATACATAGTTGACTAACAGAAATTGATCAATGTAGAGATCCACGTTACTTTTTGTTAGGTATAATTTTGAGGATTTCATAAATTATCAGAGTTGTTAAAATAATGATGGAGGATTTTATTTCATGGTCATAAACGACATAAAGCCGTGGCTAGTAAAAACGGGCGTTCTTCTTGCTATGGGAAGAAGCAATATAGCATTTAATTATTTGAGCACCTCATCTCCAATAAAATAATCTTTTACGATCAACAAATCGACTGTTTGATGATCTGATGGAGACTATATTGTCTGAAAGATCATCTTATTTCTCATCGTGTTGATGATATTGAAGCTTTTATTGATCTTGTGCGACTGATATGTGTTCACGTTTATAATATTGTCGATTAATGATTGTATACGTATAAATCCTGGGAAGGCATCACAGGGTGCTTTAGTGAAGAATGTCGTTCCAGATCATTGTCATCATTGGGATGGGCGCCGACTAATTTTCAAACCATTTTTATTACATTAATCATACGAATAATTATTTTTCAGCAACGATCATAGTATTTCCGTGTAAATGCATATTGGGATTTTGAAAATGGTCAATTGGCTTAAATGAAATATTTTTTATGGATATCTGAAAAGAGTTTTTGAAATTTGCCTGTTCATTCATTACACACCTTCACGATTACATCTACATGTGACGAATTTTTCTGGGTACTATCAAAAAAAATATAAAACTATTGTTCTGTTAAAATTGTAATAATGTCGAAAAAATTGAATAATCTCGCAAGTAGCACAAAGGAGTCGTAAAACGATAATATAACCGAAATACAATCATGGTTGGGTTGACAATAGAAAGTTTTAGCATATCGTTTGAAATAAAATGACATAATTTGACATTCCATATAAAAATTCGCTTCCTTACCGTATACGGAACAATATATCATAATTTTGCATGTTCGAAGTAGGCATGGGTGTATTTCCGTATATTTGAATTGAATTGATCTTTATTGAGCTATATGTACATGAGAAATCTTATAACCTATACATATGTAATTATGGTGACTAATTAATTATGTCACTCTGGCATTCATTTTCAGTTACATCTATTGACGAAACATACAAGTTATTATATATACATGAAGGGTTCAAGTAATCCACAGAGCTCACCCGAGGAGTTCAAAGAGTTAAAAAAAATGCTGTACACTTACAAGCTAACTTATGACTAACTTAAGCTTAATAAGAAAAGAAAAATAAAAAAAAAATAAAAAAAAGAATATATACATACATAGATATTATAATTCATGTCATTACATTATAAAGTTATAGGGAATTTTTATTTTTGTCTATATGGTAGTATTTATTTTTAGATTTTGATAATTATATTACTGGATTAAAAGTAAGTTTGCATAATAATTAATTTGTTACCCTCTACGAACCTGATCCGTCCTTTGTACATAAAATTTTGGTAAATATAAAGGGCTGCTGCCAAATTGAAACAAGTCCGAGTAATTAGACATTATTAATGACAATCCGGTAATCAGTGGTTGGTCCACCGTTGCGTTTCTACTTCGTAATGCAGTTGATGCGATAATTTGGTTAGGGTGATTAATCCAGTTACATGTTCTTTTACTTGCTAGAGTTATCATGTACTGAATTATGGGAACAATGTTGGCTTTTCTATATAAAATATTATTCCTGAAATACTTTTTGTCTGGTCTACGGTAAAGAGACGTGCACGCTCGGAGGATTTTTCGTTCGAATATCTGAATTTCTTTTCCAACACATGGGGAGATAGTAGTCCATATAGGGAAGGAGTATGTGATTATAGGTCTAATGAGTGCTTTATATAAAAGACATTTTGTGCTGGTGTGTATAGCTCTTTTAGACATCACCTTTTTCAGTGCAAATGCTGCATTTTTAGCTTTCTTTAGTTGGGTTCTAGCATGTAGGTTAAATTTCATATCATGTCGTTATACCTAAATATTTTATTTTGTCTTTACGTGGGGCTGGTACTGTATTGACTCTAATTTCAATGTTCTTACTTTCGAGTATAACTCCATTTTTACAAAGACGTCCAGTATTTCTGAAGCATATTACTTCAGATTTGTCCGGATTAATTTTTAGTGCCCACTTATCAAAATAGTCACTGCATTTGTTTACTATGGACTGGAGAATATAGGATGCTCTAATAGGACTAGCGTCACTAGCGAAAACAATGGTGTCATCTGCATACATTAGACCGCCATTTGTAGGTATAGGTTGTCCTGAGTTAGTGAAGGTATAATGTCTGATTGGGAAGTCATGAACATATAAGTTAAATAGTAAGGGGCCTAAAATTGAGCCCTGTAGCACCCCCGAGTTGATCTCATGTGGATTAGATATTTCGTTTTTAATTTTTATTACAAACTTTCTATTTGTCAAAAAACTGATAATCACCCTGATGAGAGGAGTCGGACATGACATACAAAACAGCTTGTATATTAAGCCAGTGTGCCACACTGAGTCAAATGCCTTACTTATGTCAATCGAACAAGCCACAGTAGCTTTTTGTTGATTAAGGTTACGAACGATATGATCTTCAAGTGACACTAACGCATGTTCCGTAGAATGTGCAGTCTTAAACCCGAATTGGTTATATGGAATAACATTAATCATGGATTGTGTTAGACGTAACAGTACACGCTCAAATAATTTTCCGAAGTTTGAAAGTAACGAAAAAAAAAAGTGTCGTGTCGCGATTTTGATTTGTCGTGTCATGTCTGTTTAAAAGTTTTGTTTACGGTACGCGCGCGAGTTTTTCCATTGTGATTTCGAATAACGTTTACGGTATTTTTAACGTTAGTGTAAAACTCTCTATTATTTCGCCAATTTCGACTGTTTCCAGAGCATCAAATATACGGAAATACACACCCATGCCTACTTGGGACATGTAAAGTTGAGTTATATTGTTTCGTATACGGTAAGCAAGCATATTTTTATATAAATAAATAACAGCATTGGACTAAGGCCGCAGGATGTGTTAGTGACATTCTATTTCCAAGATCTTATCTGCTTTTTGTTGAGGTGATGAGATCAGCATCACGCTCAGCAGTGTTATTTATCCCCATAAATGGGTACTCGTTTAGCATCTGAGTGAGATCATAGTCCGTCACAAGCTCGTGAGTTCGAAAAACACCATGATCCACGGTGAGATTCGAACTCATTATCCTGTGCACCGAAGGTGCGCGCACTAACCGCTAGACCAGCCTTTTGAATTTTTATATGGAATGTCAAATTATATCGTCTTATTTCAAACCATATGCGAAAACTCTCTAACATTGTTAGGAAAATAGTTGTAAAAACGTTTTAGAAAAGTTTACTAAGCCGTAAATAAAGAAGTTTTTTCCTGGCTTTAAGCGTAACATTATTGTTGTAATGTCGTTGTCTTTCAGACATTATCGTTGTAAAATCGTTGTGAATTCTATTAACATAATCCCTTTTATGATATTTGTTTCAGTTAGCGCTGGGAAGCTTTGTATCCAATATAATAAATAAAATAAGGCCCATAAATTATACAAGAAGTCATCCTCTCTTGCCAATAAAGAAAATTTCTTTAGATTGAGAAGAGAGTATGAATTAATGAATAAAAATCTTTACAAACAGTATATTGCGAGAGCTGAAAATAATATAAAGAATGACAGTAAGACATTTTGGAATTTTATAAACAGCAAGCGTAAGAATACGGGAATCCCAAAAAATTTAGAATTCAATGGCAATTTTTACAAAGATGTTCAATCGGTTTGTGACGGATTTGCTAGATTTTTCAGTTCAGTTTACAAAGTGCCAGACTCCGTTTCATCAGAAATGAATGCTAACATCAATGGAAGTCAGAGTGCATTGGTCCCTCGGATAGCTCAGGAGGACCTTACGAGTGCTCTTGAGATTTCTGAGGATGACCTATTGAATGCTATGCGTGATCTTGATGTTAGTATTCAGGCCGGACCTGATGGCATTCCTAATATATTTTTGAAGAATTGCATGCAATCGTTATGTCGTCCTTTAGCCTTTATTTTTAATTTGTCCTTGACTTCAGGTGTTTTTCTTGATGAATGGAAAGTTTCATACATAACGCCTGTTCACAAAAAGGGTCCGAAGCATCTTATTGATAACTATAGACCCATAGCTAAAATATCTGCAATACCGAAGTTGTTTGAAATGCTTATTAAAAATAAAATAGATGTTTTAATTAGCCGTTTGATATCGCCATGTCAACATGGATTCCTGAAAGGAAAATCAACTTCAACAAATTTGGTATCATTTACTAAATTTGTTGCTGATGGTATTGAGCAGGGAATGCAGGTTGATGTGGTATATACCGATTTTTCGAAGGCTTTTGATAGAGTAGATCATAATATTTTACTTAAAAAACTAGAACATTTAGGAATACAGTCAATTTTTCTAAGCTGGGTGAGATCCTATTTAACGGATAGGACTCAGTTGGTGAAGTTAAATGGCTGTACATCTCGCTCTGTTATAAAGTGTTCATCAGGGGTTCCGCAAGGAAGCCATTTAGGACCACTTTTCTTTTTAGTTTTCATAAACGATATCATCCAAAATTTTAAATTCGTGCGTGTATGGCAGTATGCCGATGATATGAAAATCGCTATGAAAATACGCAACATTGATGATTGCCTTAAGTTGCAATCCGATTTAGAAAAGCTGCAATTTTGGTGCCGCGATAATAATTTAAATTTAAATGTTAGTAAATGTAAAGTGCTTAGCATATATAAATTGAAAACTCCGATCTTCTTTGAGTACTCCTTAACAGGTAGTGTTCTTGAAAGGGTTGCCGAAATATCAGATCTTGGTGTAATTTTCGACCATGAGCTTTCATTTCGACAACACATTGATTACATTATTTCAAAAGCGAATAGTATGTTAGGATTTGTTAAACGTAATGCGCGCGAATTTAATGATGCTTTTACTTTAAAAATATTGTATGCAGCTTTCGTTCGTTCGCACCTGGAGTATTGTTCTATTGTGTGGAATCCGTTCTATAAGGTGCATATCGAGCGTATAGAAAGAATTCAACACAATTTTACACGGTTTGCCATTTATCAAATTGGCTGGCGTTTCAAGCCAGATTATAAAACTCGCTGTTCCTTATTGGGTTTACAAGCCTTAGATTATAGAAGAACATTTTTAAACGCTATGTTTATAAGAGACCTGTTTTGCTCTCATATTGTTTGTGAAGATATATTAAATAACTTTCAAGTCAGAAATATTCCTCACAATTTGCGGCGGAACAACCTTCTTGTTCAGCCTTATCATAGAGTAAACTATGGGCTTAATGAACCAATTACACGGTCAATTATTCTTTATAATAGTTTGAAGGACTTAGTTAATTTTAATTGTACTAATAAACTAATGTTTAAAAGAAGTTATTTTGATAAATTTCCTTATTAATATATTTTGTTTTCAGTTTTTTTTTTTACGATCTGCTAGAGTTTACACTCGATTGATTGATTAGTCACTTACGTACGGATAGTAAGTAAAGTGATGCCGAGAAGCCTAGTCCCGGGACAAAAGTTTCTGTGAGGCAAAAAAAAAAAAAAAAAAAAAAAAAAAAAAAAAAAAAATAATAATTGCAAATATCAAAAAGATACTTTCGGCTCAAATTATAACAATTGTGTTATACTTTAAAAATGTTGTATTTGTACGTTTACGTACGTTATTTTATAACAAAATTGTCCAAAGAACAACAATTGAGTCAAATTTCTAACAATAATGTTGCAAAGATAACATTAAGGTTTTCAGGAGAACAAATTATCCCAATTGAAACCATCTAGCTAATTTTGCAGCAAATATTTAGGTTAAGACTCCAACAAATGCTCACTTTAGTAAAAATAACCCATATCGTTGATTATTTTACTAAAATATAACCAAAAATCGGGTTGCATATCTAACCAAGGTTATTTTGTTCTATTTGGATTCTGCACTGAGAAAAAAGGTTTAGAATGTTTAACTACTGTGAAGTAGTTGACTTTTATTTAGATGGTTCTACTAAAGAAATAGTCATTTCCACTAATCTGTGTAGCAGGAAACACTATTAAAATCGTTCAATTAACCAGACAAAATTAGATAAAAGAAATTGGGCCATAAATAGTCAATTCTTTCACTAAATTTGTTAAGTTAACCATTTGAATATACAGTTTAACTACAACTAATCGTCCAGTTTTCATCGGAATAGCAAAATTTTTTGACAAACCAATTCAACTAAATATTTGTGAAAATTGACTACTTGTGTGAAAATCCAAACACTTTAAATAGAAAATTCGACTACTTCAACTAGCTAAATTCTATTACCTAAACACACATGTAGAAAAATCAAGTAATCAAGTAGACCAAACAACCATTTTGATAATTCTCAACCGGTTTTTTGCGTGTTCATTCTCGAACAAAATGCAATCTCCTGTTCCGAGTATTTCGCATTATTTGTAGTTATGTGTATCTGTCCTACGAGTTAAGTTCTACAGTGATTAAAGTGCGTGCGATACAAGTGAAATAGTAAAACTATTCGCGTTCTTTGTTTAAAAATGGCTGATGTTTTTGTAGAGTTGCCGTCGGCTGTCGAGGATTTGATTTCTTGTGGGGTCCAATCATCGGATATATCGGGTATATAAATGCAATTATATGTGATAAATTTTCAAATATGCTGAGAATACCGACTTTACAGGAAAGTGTATAGATAGAGAGGCACTCAAGGATTTGACGCAGGATTTTCGTACACCTTTAGCGGATGTTCAACGCAGAAATATCATCGATTGTTGTTGAAGTTAGATTTTATGTTTTGTTATTTTAACATATTGCAATTTATGCTTGTTATTATTATTATGTGATAAAGGAGATAAATAAAGATATTATATGTATATCACAAAACCAGATGAAGTATTTGTAGTTGTTTCACTTACTTTTCAGCAATAATCCAATCGTCTTCATCTTATTTCCAAATGAAAGTAGTCAAATTTTCAAAAGTTAGTAGGTCTTTTGTCTAATGGCATTAGATAAATTCCAGATTAATTCGATTTATTTAAAAATTCTTTGTTTGAATGAAAGACAAATAATGGATAATTTTACTTCAGAATTGAATGATTCATTAATTTTTTTTCTTGGTTCTTCTATTAAAAGTAGTAAAACTTACTATATGAATAGAGTTTTTAATGATTCAAAGATACTGATTTATAGACAATAATTAACTATTTTTACTAATAAATTAATTAAGTTTTTCAAATTTATTAGATATTTTTATTAAAGAAGATTAGTTAAATTAGCTATATCTTCGTAGCTATTTTAACTAAAAAGAATCATAAGCTGAAAATCAACGACGAACTTTAGATGAATTCGACTATTTCTTTAGATAACCATTCTAATTTTTTTTCTCAGTGTGGTAGGTTTGGTAGTTTGTACACCAGCCCAGTGGCGTAGTGAGGACTGATTCAATGCATATTCAGTGAAAATCTATTAGGCAAATTGAATCCATTGCTTTCAACACTCTAAAATGTAAGTGTACAACTGAAAATAAGTTCTTTATATTACATTTGAGAAAAAATTAAATAAGCAAATATGTCCAAATGAACCAAATGTCCAAATGAAGCTGCGCCCGCAATACGATGTTTTCTTTTTAGAATTTTGATGCTTACGTAATACCTGTTGTAGGGAGAGTCGGTTATATCGTACCACTTTTTAATTTTATCTGGATATTTAGTTTTATGACGGCACTTCCAATAATGAATAAATATGTAAAATATACGTTAGGGTTTGACTACCAGATGTAGGTATGGAAATCAGTTCTATAGCTGTAGTTTAACATTTTTTAAAATTGCTTTTCGTGGAGGACTGCCGTCAGTACGATTTAGCGAACGAGTTGTTTTAATCATACCACCAGTATTTAAATCGTACCACTGAATAAAAACCATTAATTTTTTTAAAGAAATTTTATTTGGGGCACTTAGGAGTAAAAAAAAATAATAATAGCAAAAATATTTTAGCAAAAATAGATGATTTGCAACATTTCGCCTAATCGTGTTTAGACCAAGCAACTAAATCGTACCAGTACCACCTACTAAACTCATAGCGGTACGATTTAACGTACCCTGCAATTTTTCGAAAGATGAACTATCTCGTCATAACTGCAAAACTTGACCACGGGCACCCAGATCAACAATAATTTAGCTTAAATTTGTAATCAAATAAAGCAAACTGTGCGCTTTTAGCTTACCTTCCTCATGAGTTATTTCCTTAGCAACTGACACGCAAAATAACAAGAAAAAGTCACAAAACATATTTTTTTGGCTCACATATGTACACATATTTTGACAGATACCACTCGCAACTAGCCGATTCTTCAAAGATGGCGTTGTGACATGGTTTGGTGTTACCAGTGTGTAAATAATTGACCATTTAGTCGGAAATTTGGAGGTGGTACGATTTAAACGGTGGTACGATTTCACCGACTCTCCCCTATATTATCCTTTTTTGGGTAATAAATCAGAAATAAACTTAAAATAATTTTAATTCTGTTAGTAAATATATTTTTGAACTGAGCTAAATAAAACCGTTATCGATTTTAGATAGACCAATTCAAAAATTGATTTTATTTTTTCCCGGTTTGAATAAAGGTAACCAATGGCAAATTTTCACACAATTTGGATTTATTATTTCTGCAGAGCTACCAGCCGAAAACTAAGAATTGCAATCCTAAGGATATGGCAACAAAAAGTGAATTAATTAGCTCTAATTCCGTTACCGTAATACCGAATTAACAAAAAATAAAATAAAATAAATATCAGGCGCGACAATCCAACATTGGACTAAGGCCGCAGGATGTGTTAGTGACATCCCATTTCCAAGATCTTATCTGCTTTTTGTTGAGGTAATGAGATCAGCATCACGCTCAGCAGTGTTATTTATCCCCATAAATGGGTACTCGTTTAACATCTGAGTGAAATTATAGTCCGTCACAAGCTCGTGAGTTCGAAAAACACCATGGAACACGGTGAGATTCGAACTCATGACCCTGTGCACCGAAGGTGCCCGCACTAACCGCTAGACCAGCCAGACTACAACAAAAAATTCCTAATAGGAAATGTCTTCGATGAGTCCTTTGATTTGAGTACCCACACACCTCTCTCCAATGAATAATAAAAAAGTCGACTTTTACACCTAATCTGGGACACCCTGTTAACGTGGCCCTACAAACATCAACATGGAAATAGCATTTCCATTTTATGTATTTCTACCAAATTACATGTCGATCAGTTGAGCCAATAACGAGATATTTAGTAAAAAACAGGTGAAAAGACGCTAGCCTGGCAATGTAAAACGCCCTTACCAAATATAAGATTGGATAAAGGTATTGGAATACAAATTTGCACATACATATATCCCTGATATTATTTTTTCAAATAATACTCATCAAATTTTATAGAATTGAATTTAGAAAGAGGGGCTACACACGCACAAACTGAAATTTCACAAATTTACTGCTATTTCCTTTTTCTTAGAAAATATCAACATGCTTAGTATTTAACGTAGGTATATACATAATGTCCATACTAACCAATATTTGTGCAAAGTTTCATATCTATACCTATAGCGGTTTAGAAAAACAGAGTGGGTGGGGGGTACCGTAAACTTAACTTCAAACGTCCATAATTCCGTTACCGTTTTCCATAACGGAAAAAAGTAACTGGTATTAAATGTACTTATCGAGCCGTAAAAAGCCTATGTAAGGACAAGGGTGGTAACATCATCAGCGACATCGAAACCGTAAACAAACGATAAAGAGCTCCTCAGTGCCCCATCAACATCCCCCACGGAGCCAGCTCTTGAACAGTTAGCCGAACCAAGCCCTTCTGTTCTACCCCCAACAGTAGAGGAGGTGAGTCTCGCCATACAGTCGCTTCAAAGTAGAGATGAGCATCGTAAGAAAAACATCGATGGTTACCATCGAAAAAACATCGAGACGAAACCATCGATGGTAAGAAAACATCGACCCAAAACCATCGATGTTTTGGGTTTTTTGGGTACTCAAAAAAAATAATCAATTTAATATCAAAAATTAAGTTGATTGAATAAATATATGGTTTTCATTATTGCCTCCCCCACCCACCAGAATGTAACTCTTCTCCGTGAGTTTTTTTTTTTGCATAATACGCATTCGTATCGTAACCAGAACCCACCGCATAGAGCAGACATGTCAAGTTCGCGGCCCGCGGCCAGGTCCAAGAACTTAATTAAAAAAATGTGTGACAGCACAAATTCAAGCTATTGAACTCATTTCAACAATTTACTAAAACTCGTCAAGAAGTCGGCTTATGCACGCTTAAAAAAATCTCCGACGATTATTTGAGTTACATTTGCTTAAGGCATCCTTTTTTGTGGAGGAAAACATTAAGCCTTTTCGTGAAATTGTTTTGTCCCGAAATTCGGTCGAGATTTCTTTAGTATTAGCGAAACTGGCTAGCTATCTGCCACGTTGCACTATAACTCGCGTCGCATCCTTCAGGTTATTAGACAAGAACATCTTGGGCTAAGATTTATTTGAGGGACAAAGTTCTAGAGCCCCAAAATCGTATATTTGGTGAGGAAATCACCTGAACGTGAAATGTTGTAAATATGGCCATTTTCAGCAAAAGTACAGATTTTGTTTTTCTTTTAACTCATTAAGATTTACTCCTACATGCGTTTGTTTCACACCTCATCACAGAACAAATTTTCGTCTATTTTTAGACTTTCTTTCTGACCGGACTTGATGTAACTCAGACTAAGAATTTTCGCTCCCAAGGTTGTTTTGGGCTACCTGTATGTTTATGACCGGATCTGTATTGTTCGGATCAGCTGTCCAAAACTTGAAATTAATTCACAAATATTGTTGGCGTTTTAACTTCTATCTAAGGTTCTCAATTTATTTGAAGAACATTTTCAAATGATATAATTTCTATAGAACGTAATTCCTAGGAAGCTATTGACTTAGCTTAATAGTTACATCTTACCTAAAGGAAATATTCTGGGATTAAATTAAAAAATACATAGGTTTCAATACGCGTTTTGATTTTTTTCATTCTGCGCGCCGCTTAAACCTTAGGACAATGATATTTGGCCCAGGCCAGGCTTTAAGTTTGACACCCCTGGCACAGAGCAACCAGCGGTACGGCGCGGGAATCTGGCCGGTGTGACGAGGACTTGGAAAAGTACGCGACGGAATTGCAGTGGGCCTGCTGTTCCACTTTCCCCTCTCTGAACACTGAAGGAGAAAGAACGATAATCGGATATACTTCGGCCGTCCGTCGTACATTTTCATGCACCGACCACTGTCCAGGTCGGTGCATGAAAAGAAAAGATGCGCGACGAATTTGTAGCACACCTACCTCTTTAAATTTCACCGTAAGCAGTGAGGAGAGGAGAGGTTGAAACTATTTCAGGGCGAAACCACATTTGGAAATTGTGCCTTACCGGGCGTATACAGAAAGACACTCCTTTTTGTGTGTACAGTGTTCACGATAGATGGATTGCATGTTGATGTTACGATGGATTCACATTTTTTTCTGATTGGGCTGTTTGAAGGTATTTCCATACACTTATAAAGGCAAAGTTGAGTTGTAAAATAAATATGTTGAAGAAAGAAACATCGATAGTTGAAAACCATCGATGGTGAAAACCATCGACCATCGAAACGCAAACCATCGATGGTGAAAAACATCGACGCAAAACCATCGATGGTAAAAGCATCGACCATCGGACCAAAAACATCGATGTTTTCGAAACATCGATGTTCGATGCTCATCCCTACTTCAAAGTAATAAAGCGCCCCGCGCTGACGAGATCCCAGCAGAACTGTTGAAGCATTGTGGAAAGTGCCTGACCAACGCTATACATGTGCGACTGCTGAAAATATGGAACGACGAGGTAATCCCCGAAGATCAGCGACATCGAAACTGCAAACAAACGATGGGCCTCACATTTTGAAGAGCTCCTCAGTGCACCATCAACATCCCCCACGGAGCCAGCTCTTGAACCGTCAGCCGAACCAGGCCCTCCCGTTCTACCCCCAACAGTAGAGGAGGTGAGTCCCAATCCACAAAAAGGTTGACAAGCTGAAGTGTGAGAATTATAGGGGCATATCATTAGTTTGTACGACCTATACGTTTTATCGCAAATTCTTGAAAAGATAATTAATCCGTTCGCAGAACGAATCATTGGCGAGTATCAAGGCGGCTTCAGCCCTGGTCGTTCAACAACCGATCAGCTTTTCACAGTGAAGCTACTGTACAACGCGTGTACAAAACGATCATCCGACCCGTGCTATGTTATGGCTGCGAAACATGGACCCAAGCCTCCGAAATTTTGCTAGACAGATTCGAACGAAAGGTGCTCCGGCGAATTTTCGGGGCCGTTCGCGATCGAGATCAATGGCGTATCCGTTGCAACCATGAGTTGTATCAATTGTACGATGAGCTGGAAATATCGAAAATCGTGAAGCTTCAACGTTTGCAATGAGCGGGGCATGTACAACGGATGCACGATAATCGTATGCCGAAGAAAGTGATGAACGCACAACGAATTGATGGAGCGAGGTTGCGTGGACGACCGAGAGCTCGCTGGGAGGAGTCCGTAGGTGAAGACACCCACCAGCTGCTGGGCTTCCGAAGCTGGAGGACAAGTTCACGTAACCGCGACAATTGGAGGTCAACGATTCAGGCAGCCAAAGCCCGACGTCGGGCTATCGTGCCACGTGATCGAGCCCTTTGATTTGAGTACCCACCTCCGATAAAAAATAAAAAAATCGACTTTGTTCACCTCTTCTGGGACACCCTGTTATCTTTGTCCTACCGGTTTCTAAGTTTTCCGTGCCCAAGTCTGTAACCGGCACATTTCTACGCGAGTTATTTAGTGAACAGACGGACGGACACAAATCGATTTTATACGGGTTTTTTGAAAAATGTTCTAAAAACCCCCTAAAAACGGAGCCAAAAGTGAAATTCTTCTTTCTTCGTGAGATGGGGCTGAATATATTGTGATTCGTGCCAGCGAGGGTCGCCATACGATATTATAAAGCTTAGGCCAATAAATGCTTAATATCAACAACAGATTTCGCAATTCCTTTTCTGAAGACGCCTAGACCAGTGTTCTTATTTTGCTTTTTGCCAGCAATTGAATTTGTTTATGTGAAAAATTGTAGAATTAGCATCTCATTTAATTTTACCGTCCTTGCTTGCTTCATAAAGAAACAGACATCCAATTGACAGTAACTCTGTTTATCGATTCAGTGGTAGCATCCACCTACTGCCACTTGGAAGAAAGTGCCTCAATTGAGTTTTAACTTAGTAATTTCTAACCGTTTTTTTTTCACCTTACCTATATGACACCTTATTTCTGATATTTCTTACACTCGCATGGAGAGCTATTTTAAATAACTTGGCCAAAGCCTGTGTAAGGTCTAGACTACTTGGAAATTTGACATCTCCACAGTCAAACACGAGAATATTTCACTTTTTCTGAGTGAAAATAAGAAGGCCAGGAATACCAAAATATGTGTTTAAATTCTTCTAAATTCTCTCCGGGAGAATGGGAAGCCTTGTAATAGGTATATGTATAGGTATTATAAGATGTATCCACCAATAAAATAATTTAAAGGCGAGAAATCTATGGCTATGGTATTAGCTTTTCTGGTTGTTGCCCAATCGGAACCATGATATAAGACTGTAAGAGTAGCGGTACTTTGAAAGAAATTTCAAAATAGATTCTTTTTTTAGAGGTCTGGCAAAAATTGACAACGGTACTTTGAATTATTAAACCTGCAAAATTGACTTTAATTTAAGAAGGGAAGCGCTACTTGTTCATGCATTTACCGTTTCTTTTTAATATGCTTATGAATAGGAGTTTTTGTTCATGTTTAAAAAGTTTTCCCGAGAAAGCGTAATAAAAAAAGTACATTTTCTGCTTCTGTACGGTTTTGACGGCAAATATACATAACACAAAGCCTTTGAGGCATATTTGACGTCCATGACCCCCGGATGCAAGATCCACACAACCAGTGGCGTATTAACAGGGGGGGCACAGGGGGCACGTGTACCCCCACTCTCCCTGTGAGCACGTCACACCATACTAAAAATTGCAGTACCGAATGTTCCCTTTTTATTTTGAGCGTTTCTATTACTAAACTTTGTAAATCTTTTTCGAAACATTATCATCACATCATCTTCGCAATTCGCCAGATCTCCTCGTTGATGAACCCTTTCCGTTTTTCGAACGGGTTGAGCTTATTTTCATAGACGTGGTTTCAAGAATAAGAATAACAACAAGAATAAGTACAAGCTATGATTATGTCGAGGCAACGAGGTGGTCATGAAACGTTGCCCAATCTCGACATGAATCTGTTCGGAAACAAGGACTGCTATTGAAAGTCTCGTCATGTGTGAAGTGACCCCATCTTATGTTGTTATGTAAGTTGAGGAGAACATGGGCGTAGCCAGGATTTCAGTCAGGGGGGGGGGGGGGTCAAGCCAAAAAATTTTCAACATCATTGATTTTCTTAGGAATTGAAATTTCCGGCCGCAAAAATATTGTTTACAAATTTTAGTAGCCTGGCTTGTGGTTGGATTGGTGTACAGGGTCCAGACTCACCGTGAACGAATTCATTTTATGGTGTTTTTCGAACTCACGACACGTGACGGACTATGGTGTCGCTCAGATTGTAAACAAGTATCCATTTATGGGGATAAATAACATTGCTGGGCGTGCTGTTGATCTCAACACCTCAACAAAACAGCAGTTTAGATCTTGGAAATTGGATGTCACTCACACATCTGCGGCACTAGTTTACTGGTGGACTGCCACGCATGTTATTTCTTTTTTTATACCCTTCGCTCATAGAGTGAAAAGGCGTATTAACTTTGTCATGAAGTTTGTAACGCATTGAAGGAAGCATCTCCGACCATATAAAAAGAATACAAATATGATCAGCATGACTTGGGGAGTCGATTGGGCCATGTAAGTCTGTCCGTCTGTCTGTCTGTTGCGACGCGTTTTACTCAAATACAAATTCTTTTTTTTGCTACAGGCAGTTTGTATGTTTGAATCGGTGAAATCAGACAATGGGGTCATGGGGTTGCTATAGGTACAAATCGAACTCCCCAAAGTAGGTTCTTCTTTGAAAAACTTTTTTATGTGTGCACCAATTTCAACGAAATTTCACACAAATGTGTTTCTATTGATAACAGAAAACATATGTAAGAATGGATCAAATCTGACCATGGGCTCATGGGACTGCCATACACACCTAACTCCCAAAATTAGGTTCTTCTGAGAAAAACTTTTTTATTTGTGCACCAATTTCCACAAAGTTTGCACAAATGTGTTCCTCTCGATGACACAAAACATATCTAAGAATGGATCAAATCGGACCATGGGGTCATGGGGCTGCCTTACAAACCCAACCTCCCAAATTAGGTTCTTCTAAGAATTTTTTTATTCGTCCGCCAATTTCAACCAAATCTCACATGAATGTATTTCTATTAGTGACACAAAACATATGCGAGAATGGTTCAAATCGGAACATGGGGTCATTGGGCGGCTACACAAACCCAGCACCTGTTGTTCTTTATAGTTACATTAAATTATTTATTTATTTGTAAACGGTTATTTATATGTTTAATATTAAGTATTTAATGTAACTACCTACATATATGGAAATGTGATACATAATAGAAAAATCATTAAGGCCTGATAATGCTATTTTAAATAGCGAAACGTTGCCAATATATAACACTTACGCAATAAAGGCTGGAAAGAGAACAAATCGATTTTCTTGTTAGAAACTCATGTCAAAGGACTCAGCGAGATAATTTCCTACCACTACATATCAACATGATTCAACTTTAATTGCAGTTCGACAAGAAATGCTATTTTTATTTTATTTACCCTTCACTTGAGAACTATTTTCAATGCAGGATATCTTGCATACACCGAAATGTAAGCCAAATTAGTAATGCCCACTACGACGAGATCTCCCCATAAAAGATCATTCCGATAAGTGTATCTCTACCTCGTATGAAATTTGATATGTTTTCGCACATTCCATACACAAGCCATTGCTTTATGGCACGTCTTAAAAAATTTATTTGCATGCTTATCAAGGGAACTGAAAGATGTGCATTGTGTGTATCTTGTATCTACCGATCGTGGCATTGCGGTGCTTTATTGCAAATTTCCTACTTTTGTCATTTTTTCGCAGGTTGCCTTTATATACGAAAAGATCATTTGCCCGTTTTCTTGTTAATCGGATACGTTATACCGTACCCGCGCCACATGTGTGTGCGGATCCCCAACGAAGATTAAGTACTTGATTGCGATTTCATGGCTCAAGGATTGATTGTGGATTTATGAAGGAAACGCTTCGGCGCTGTGATATTGTATATTCTTATACTTGGCAATTTTATTTAATGCGACCAGTTGTAAACAAGAAACACTGAGAATGTAATAAAGTTTTATGAAAAGCGTATTGAAGCGTACCGAATGAAAACAAAACAAATCAAAAAGATTCGAGATTATGAAGCAATTTTGTGAGACTTAAGGAAAGGATTTAAAACAGACGTATCAAACTCGCGGCCCGCGGGCCACATGCGGCCCGCCCAGCAGTTCTGTGCGGCCCGCGGCCATGTCGAAGCAGCACAATGTGTATCAATACGAAAATGTTGAAATTGTTAAGGTGAACAAATTAAGCCGTTGAACTCAAGTCTACAAAAATTACTAAAACTCGTCAGTAGCTTAAGCAAGATTATTTTAGGATTTTTTTTCTCCAAATACTACCAACAATTTGAGGTCGGTTATTAGATTTTATAAGACAGCTCATCTTTTTCGTACAGGACAATACTAAGTCTCTTCATGAAACTGTTCTGTCCCGAAATGCAGTTAATAAAAAATTGGTTGGCTTTACCGAACATGAATTGAGATTTATTTGGAAAAATGGCAAAGCTCTAAAAACTACAGATATCTTGGAATTGTTACCGTATCACAAAACAAATTATTGTCTCTTTTAGCCACCATTCTGCTTAAATTAATTTAATCTGACTATTTTGTTATTTTGGGTAACCTGGATGACTGGTGCTAATATTTTTTAATCATCTGTCCCAAATTTGACGCAAATCATGTTATTCACAAAAAGTGGTTACTTGAAGCTCAATCATAGTTTCACGTTTTCGCTTTCTTGTCTTAATTGTTTAATGTTATTGAAGGACATTTTCCGAAGTAGGAAGCTCTCACGGATAATCCCGAAGCCGCTAACATTGATTCCCTAACGGGGGCGCGCCCCCTAGAGAGGCGTGGTGGCTAGGGAAGGGGGGCGCGGGCACAACTCTAATATTAATACCATACCATTAATAAATTAGGGCTTGCTTGCCATAATTAGTCTGGCTGGTCTAGCGGTTAGTGCGCGCACCTTCAGTGCACAGGGTCATGAGTTCGAATCTCACCGTGTTCCATGGTGTTTTTCGAACTCACGAGCTTGTGACGGACTATGATCTCACTCAGATGTTAAACGAGTACCCATTTGTGGGGATAAATAACACTGCTGAGCGTGATGCTGATCTCACTACCTCAACCAAAAAAAAAGCAGATAAGATCTTGGAAATAGGATGTCACTAACACATCCTGCGGCCTTAGTCCAATGTTGGATTGTCGCGCCTGTTATTTTTTTGCCATAATTAATTATGGTTTTCTTCCGAACTTCTTTCGAAATATGTACACCAGGAGGTAATCGGTTGTTGCAAAGCTTTGCAAAATGGCAAAAAATGTATTTTCGTCGATTAATTCGCTGCTACAAAGTCCATTTGATGAACACCGCTGAGAATATTTTAGGTCGTAAAAAAAATTAAAAATCTCTGAATTTCTTCATGAGCAAAATTGGTATTACTGGAGCGACCAAAATCCGTAAATTTTATTTAAAAAAAACATTTATAGTCTTTAAATGTTTTTTTAAAATAAAATTTTGGAAATTCAGGATGCGGAAATCATGAAATTTAAATAATACTTCCTAAAATTCAGTAGTTGTATGGGCTGCACTAACAGAAATTGAAATTGAAATTGCGGCAATGGATTCCTGGATTAATCTTATGTCCAAAATTAAAGCATTCCTTGCCCATGGCATGGGGGGGGGGGGGCAGGATCAGCCGATCTCGCAAGGGGGACACAAACTGGATCACCACTGCGCTAAAGTGAGCCAGACTTTCTGTCACATTTTAAAAGTAATATTCTGTAATCAACTTTCGTAATACGATTATATAAAAGTATTTAACATTTTCCTCCTGCGGCCCACCTAAACCTGAGGAGAGTCTTATTTGGCCCGGGGCAGGTTTTGAGTTTGACACCCCTGATTTAAAACATGAAAATTATTATTCTTACTATGGATATGGATACCTACTTTAGAATTAACTTAACCTTTTAGGCGGAGTAGTAATCAAAACTGAATGCGGGTCATGTAGGTACCCAATCTGTAGGAGCTTTCTCAGATTTAAATTACACAGAAGTCCATTTAATTGAAATCTGAATCATTAAAAATTGCCTATCTATATTTTTCTTGATCAAGGTCACGAAGCTAAAAAGTCGAAAGAAAGGAAAAAATGAATAAACGAGTATAAGCAATGAATAAAAAATGGCTGGAGTTGAGTATTGGCATTCGGAAAATCCATTTTAGGTGAAATAGTCAAATTGACGTAATAACTATGGCGTTAATCACCTTCAATCCTCAATTTACCCTCCGAGATTACCTCGTTTTTATTATATCCGAACTTTCAAGTACATTCAGAAACACTATCAATTGTAGCAATACCGCTTAACGCATTTTGAAAATTAATGTCGCATTAGACTCGCAGCCATGTTTTCTTTAACATGTTAATTAACAGGTTTTCGCAGATATGTAGAGTTTCGGCGTTATAAGCCAAAAAACATAAAAACTCCGAAAAAGTAGGGTTTTTTACGGGTTTGGCCCTGTTCTGCAACGAAATTTTTGTGAGAAGCTCCGGATTCGAGCATAGCAAACATAAGCAACAAACAGAAATTGTCTCCACCACACACCACATTTTGCAATCTCAAATCACGTAATGACTACACTACCAGCGCCCGCTCTAGCACTTACGCCGCCCCGGGCAAGAGGACAAATTGCCGCCCCTTAGATACTGTACCAAACAGATTGATAGTAGATATCCATAATATCTAGGTTCCTAATCTTTTTAAGTTCATGCCCCTTGCGTAAATAAGTTGTAAGTTCTGGGTCTCTTTTCACATTTTAAATTGTTTGAAAATTTTTTTGTTAGTGCAGCCCATATTTTGGAACTACTGGAAATTTTTAGAAGTATTTAATTTCGTCGTGAGTTCGGCCGTCAACATGGCTTCGTCGAGCACGAAAAATCAGTGGCGGAACAACTTCACTCGGGGCCCTCCCGCCAACTTCTTGAGTGAGCCCCCTACACTCAGAAAAAAAAGCAAAGTGAAATCTCACTGTGCTTTCGATTGATTAATCAATCGAAAACACGCCTGAAGGCCGATCCACACTTTTCAGTCATCAGTCACAGTCATTTCCCATACAAATTGACAGATTGCCAGTCAATCAATTAACTGACAATGTGAACTTGCATGGAAAATGACTGTGACTGATGACTAAAAAGTGTCGCTCGACCTTAAACGACCTCTTTTGAAATATGATTTTGACGTAACACCCAAGTAGCACAAACGAGTTGTAAAACGGTTATATAACCGAAATCCAACCATGGTTATATGACAATATTGTTGGGAAAATGGTTGTAAAAACGTTTTAAAAACGTTTGCTAAACCGTAAAAAAGAGGTTTTTGCCTGGCTGTAAACGTAACATTATTGTTGCAATGTCGTTGTCTTTCAGACATTATTGTTGTGAAATCGTTGTGAATATAACTACAATTTCGTATGCTAAAATTATTAAAAATTTCACACTTTTTCTTTTTCAGAATTGACAATTTTATTTATCTTAGACACTTTTTATCTCAGACATATTATAATATTTTTATACATCTTTATCCAAATCCAAGGAAATTACCTTTTTATCTATTTGCCTCAAGCTGGAATCGAACCTGGTCCTCTTGCGTGCTAGTCTGCCACCATTGCCATTGCGCCAGAAGGGAAATACTTCTCATGTACTCTAAATCTGAAGTACTTCACGCGCAATACATGGCGGTCGCAAGATTGATTCTCGATCATGCGATGTTTTATTTTTCTTTTTTTCATATGCCAAAAAATCTATTAACATAATCCCTTTTATGATATTTGTTTTAGTTAGCGCTGGGAAGCTTTGTATCCAATATAATTGCAAATATCAAAAAGATACTTTCGGTTCAAATTCTAACAATTGTGTTATACTTTAAACCATGTTGTATCTGTGACAATTAAGTTATTTTATAACAAAATTGTCTAAAGAATAACAATTGAGTCAAGTTAAAAACAATAATGTTGCAAAGACAACATTAAGGTTTCCAGGAGAAAAAATTGTCCCAAATGAAACCATCTAGTTAATTTTGCAGCAAATATTTAAGTTTAGACTCCAACAAAATGCTTACTTTAGTAACAATAACCCATATCGTTGATTATGCAACTAAAATACAACCAAAAATCGGGTTGTATATCTAACCAAGGTTATTTTGTGCTGCTTGGGCAGTGTTTCCACTAAAATTAAGAACGTCGTACTTTGCTAAGAGCTACTTTGACTCTTTGCATTCTTATATTGGAAAAAGCGTTCTTGCAGCGGAGCATTGACCACTCTAGTTGTTGGTGATATTTAAGCATAAATGGGATTCGATCCCGCGAACCTATGCCGCACACACACGGTCAATCCGAATTCATTTATTTTTTCAACTTTCGTTCTGTTATTAATTCAGCTTTAAATTTAAATGTGCTCTAATTTAAATCTTTCAATTTTAAGAAGGTTTGTACTTAATATTAAGTTTAATTAATACAGCAATCTTGGTAAGACTCCTTTCAAACCAAATGTGCCCTCTGCACCACAGCCCTAATGACCGTGTATATACCGCAAGCAAGATCGAATATTTTAGTCTTCAACGACAACGACAACGCCTGTATCGAGGCCGTGCTAACTAGTTTGAACTAAGTTTAGTACCACTCTCAAACTATTTTGTTCGTGTTCGACAGTTCATGACAATGTGAATTGGTATTTAGTCCGAAAGTTTAGAAAAGGTACTGTCAACTAACATTTTTTTAAATAATTTATTTGCAGAGGGACCTAAAGAATCTTTTTGCGGGCAAGGAAAAGAGTGGGTCGGATTGCAAACCGCGACTGCAGTTACAGCAAATAGCGCAGCCATGCAATTTGAGGATCCGAATTGTCTGATTAACTTTCAAAGATTTCAGGACATATTAAATGTGTTTAACCAAGGGACCTGTTGAAAGAGTAACAATAAATTTAGCATTTGTTTTGACTTCGAAAAGTGTATCCCTTCTTGTCTACAAAAAATATCTAAGTCGAAGTGTTGCTTTTCGCAGTTGTGCTGTTTTTATGGTTCGAGAAATCTTTCTGCGCCGCCCCTGCGAGAAATGATATCACCGGATCGACCGTTCAGCTATCATATCAGCTACTCTTAAGAGCAATTCACCACCGTTCAGCAAGGCCTTATCTTATAGAGTTTGTTTGGAATTTAAAAATGTTAAAGCTTGATGTAAAAAATCGAAAATGAATGCGAAATTTTGCTTTCCACTAAAACAGTCAATATATTTTTAGAAAACTCTGCCCTCAAAAATGTTAGGCCGAAAATTGTGCTCGCTTTCATTACTAACCTCCTGCAGTTGCTTTCCATAAATTCCTTAAAAACTTCAATTAGCTGGATTGCTTCAGGCTTTTCAATGTGCCTGGCTTATTTTCATAAATGTGCCATCTCGAGAATTTTTAAAGAGAATAAGATCAGAGCTATTTATATCGCCAAATAGCCAAATTCCGATATTAGCATGTCCGAACACAAATTAGGGAGCTCTGAAATGTTTTCTGTGGTTCGATACCTCATCTTGCTAAAATCCAAACCAGCTTCTTCGTAGTTTGCCATCCAATACGATATGAATCAATGCAATCGGGACCAAGGTAATCCATTGACGCAAAGGTTTGGCGAATTGAATTTAAATTATACTGCGAAATGTCGATGGAAATTATGGAAAACAACTCCAAACAAATTATTGATGAAAATAATGCCTTTGTGGATAACATTTCTCACAAAGGAATCTGTTTTTAAATCGAAGTTGATATTGATTTTTTTGATCTTGTTTTTTATTCGAGTGCTAGCCAAAAAGCCGCCCCTAGAATATGGCGCCCCGGGCGACCGCCCGGCTCGCCCCCCCTTAGAGCGGGCGCTGTACACTACACGCTGCTGCCAGTCATTTAAAGAATTTTTTAAAATTCTTTTTTTAGAAAACGTAATTATTATTTTTTACACAACGTAAAAATCAAATTATTTTTTATTTTTGTTTTTTTATTATTTTTTTATCTAAATTTCCAAACTCCTGCCAAGGTGAGGTGCTCGATCTCAAAATGAGGGAGGGAGGATGTTTTATTTTTTGTATATTGGGTTCGTTCCTGCCTGTGACAGCTAAAGGGTTAAGAATTTGGTAAATGGCCCGTACACCTTTGGAAATGGAAACCACACACGGATTCATTTTCCGGTGCGTTTGAGGTAGTTTCCGGACATTTAAGTGAGTAAAGAGTAATGTAAAGAGTGTGTTCTTTTACAATATACATATTCGATTTAAATGTACCTAATTCTTATAATTAATTTATGAAACGGTAATTTCAAGGGTTCGCCTATTGTGCAAATAAGCAAACCTGAATTCAGAATGTTTTTTATTGACGGTACTCTGGTTTGCTTCAATCAATATTTTTTTGAATCGCTAAAATGAAGATTGATTTGTTTCGTTGTAGTTATACAAAGGTTTAACATTGCACATCCAATAGATTCATTTTACAAAAGAATATCGAAATTCTATTCACAAATGATAAAATTCACATTTGATAAACTCGCATATATTGAGTGCCTCGCTAGCCTGTCAATCTTCTCAATAAAAATACTGATATTGAAAGATTCTTTTAGATCATTAGATACACATATTATTCGAATTGAAAGGATTTGAATTATAATTGGGGATTAGGCATTCAAGAAATCTGACACTTAAATGTTTTATTATAGAATATGCTAGTCATCTAATTGCTCTAAAAAAAGGTATGTACTGGAAAGAATAATCGTAGACGTATACCGATAAAGAAAGGTACAATCAAAGGTGTTTTAATTATGTATGTGGATAATTAATTCAGTATTACAAAAACGAGGACGAAGAAGAGAGAATAGGAAATATGTATGTGTAAGTATCTTATTTCTTGTTTTTGTATTTTTCGTCGGACCAGACGTGCTCATAGCCGAAAAAAATAAACCGAAATATGGTCATCGAGCGGGAAAAGTCATGTATCTCTGAATTTTTGTGCAGGATCGCTGGTGACTCCTGATCATGGTAAAAAAAAGTCGCGGCCAACGGAGGATCCGTAACATGTAAAAAAGACGGGAAAGAAAAGTTTGAGTTTTTGTACGATTTTTTCAAAAACATGAGACTGAGGCGCGACCGAAATTTGGATACCCTTCACTTTTTCTCGGGCGACCCTAGGACTTCCGGTGTTACAAGTTAACCGACGTTCGTCTACGGCCGTCCGACCAACCACAGGAGAATGGGTCGTGGGCGCCACGTACTTTAATTTTAAGAGGCCGCCAGTGAAAAGTCCGTTACCCGCGGAAAGCACGAACCATTGGGTGAGAACTTTATCGTCCACTACGAAGCCGGCACTTGTTTTAAGAAAAGTTTTCCCGATTAGTAATTTCACAAAAGTAAAACGGAGAGTGTTCGTTTCCTAATATACATACTTTTAATTCACGAAATTCAAAAATAAAGAAAAAGCTAGAGACCGGTCTGCAAACTACGTTACTTACGTCTACCTTAAAATCTATCTTAATCACTATCCTAATCATATATGGCCCTACTTACGTGGCGGCAACTACTCCCTACTTCAGTTACGCTGTTCGACTTCTCGATACGATGTTCACTTTTCGTTTGCGTTGTGCTGCGCTGCGCCTCCCTTCAAGTAGTTCACTGCTTGCGTCTCCACTCCAAGAAATTAATCCCACTCCGTCGTCGCCTTAAACTCACTACGTTTTCTTGCAGATCGGATCCTTCAACTCTTTCTTCCTCACCACAGGGGTTTGTCTTGGCTATTGCGATTCCACCTTTAGTGCCGGGATTGACAAAGGAAAAGAGAACAATTTGTAAGGTCAAATATATAATTTCGCAAATTTGGTCAAATGTCGTTCGAACCTTTAGTGCCGGGATTGACAAAGGAAAAGAGAAATAACGGCCTCTTTTCCGCGCTTTTATTCCCTCGGCACAATTTCGTCCGTTACTTTTTTTTTCACCTCAGTCACAAGAATACTTCTTCGTTGACGTAATGTGTTTTTCGCCTCAGTCACGAGAATTCTACTTCGCTTTGACGTTTCGGCATATTTGTCAGAATTTAGTTCTCAGCAGATATAAACAAAGGAAACAAAGCAGGAATCATATCAGATAAGTATTCGTGTTGTTTTTTTTTAGTTAATTCAAAATACTTTGTGGAAATGTCTTATCGTTTTTCAGGTTCTTGTTTCGCTGGCGAATAATCCGGAGGATCCGACGTCGAATTAGCGACACAACTGTCGATGGATCATCGCGTCGGCACCCAATACGTTGCGCGAAGAATCGACACGTTACTTGTTCCTCCTGCACTTGAAACCAAGATTTCCTTAAAGGCAGACTGGAATGTCCGGATGATAAAGCGGCGTAATTGTGTGCCGTGGTGTTACAATCTGGACTCGGCGATTACGACCGGGAAGCATTCGGCAGCAACCGTTTCTGAATTTCGTTATTTCGGAGGAATATACCAAAGTCGGGGAATTTGCCGCCACTTCCTAACGCCGCCGTAACTATACCTATCTAATTGACTATCTAAATTTATTACATTATATTTTTTTTCAGAACGGTAACCGTAACACTCCCCCCTTACTAAAAGAGGTTTTCTCGGAGAAAAACCTCTCCAAACTTACGGATGAATCTCGGATTCATACAGCACGTAATGGTTATGGTATGTATATTTTTAAATCCTTTGCGTTCCAAGTCCCCGCATCCTTCCCGTGGTCGTCCATTAATGCATAAGTGCTAGCGGATACTTTTTTCCTTATAAGAAATGGGCCAACGTATTCGGGTGCTAGTTTAGAGGAAAAGAATTTAGAAGCGTCAGAAAGTACAAAATTCCTTCTCCAAACCTTGTCGTTCGGAAGAAACTCTGTCGCTCTGTGACGCAAATTGTAACGGCCCTTGCTCGTTTCTGCGGCTCGTTGCATTCTACTCGCGATTTCCTTCCACATCTCCTCTAGACTGCTTGCTCGCGCAATAGGATCCGCGATTGAACCGGACTCGTCCGGACGAGTAACACGTTCGCGGTGCGTTACGACGTCGCGACCGAAATTGACGAAGTAGGGTGTCACACCGGTCACTTCATGTGTAAACGAACGGAGAGCACAACCTATTTTAGGTAGATCCTTGTCCCAGGATCTGTGGTTTTCCGACACATACGACCGTAGCATGCGTTTCACGTTCTGATTAACCCTTTCAGCTGGGTTGGCTTGTGGGTGATAGAAGGCGGTGAATTTTGCCTGACTTCCGTATGTTTCCAACAGTTCCCCAAATTTGGCACTGCGGAACTGCGGGCCATTGTCGCAGACGACCCATTTAGGAACACCAAACATTAAGAAAACGTTTTCCTCCAGTAATCGGGTGACTTCGGCTGCAGTAGCTGAACGAACTGGGAATATGAGAGGAAATTTCGAAAAGTAGTCCACGACTGTTAAAATGAACGTAAATCCGCGAGAAGAACGAGGTAACGGTCCCACTAGATCTACACAAATCATCTCCCATGGTTGCGTAGCCTCGCCTACCCTAGAAACCATTTCCCCTACCGGTCGATTTCTGTCCACCTTAACAGCCTGACACACCTTACATCGCCTCACATATTCCCGTATATCCGCAGCCATTTTCGGCCAATAGTAATTTTGTGCCACTCGATCCTGCGTCCGTCGAGCTCCCATATGGCCGGCCGTCTTCTCATCATGGCACTTTGCCAATATATGGACGCGTTCCCCCTTAGGGATCACTCGTTTCCAATTTTCACTCCCCACCAAATCAGGAAAACGAGTATTGGCATGTTTCCACAACGCACCATCACTCACACGCCAATCCGGACCAGGGTTGCCGTTTTCAGATTTCTAAGTGTAACATTTATCTAATGAAATTGTAACATTTAAAGGTTGAGTGTAACAAATTTGAAGATATTTGTGTTGGTGAAATTAATGATTGCTCGCACAAATAGTGGAGAGTTATAAATAAAATCAAACGATTCTGAAAATGGCTGACTTTTTTTCCGAAAATGTTATCCATCCTGTTCCATAAATTCTGTATATTGTGGCGAGTCCATGGATTTGACGAAAAATTTCACATGATAGTTGGACCCAGTACATATTTGTAAGGTATTATAAAACAAATTTTTTTTAAAAGGTAATGTAGCCAGCATTTCAGGGCACTCCGCACAATAAAACTTTAATCTTCTTCTTCCTTGCCTCGTTCTTTATACCGCTCCATGGTTCCGCGTTGCTCGACCTGCGGTGTGGGCACATCGCCCGTTTTGGCGATAATTTCTCAGCATATTTCTACAGGCAGCTCTATCTTGGATCGTGTCATCGCCGAGACCAATGCGTTGTTGTTGCTTTTTCATTTGACACATCAATAAAACTTTAATAATGAAATGGAAATCTCGCAATTAATCTTGGCGTCATAATATTACAGGCACGCACTGCAGTATAGAAGACACGATATGTCAAAATTTCCACAATTAGTTTAATTTCCAACCCACGATTTGATAACAGATTCAATACGAAAACAATTGTTTAGAAATATCGCAATTAATATTGACACTGCTCTGCACAGAAGCGTAGTCTCCGAATTATTGAACGGGCATCTAAGTCTTTATGTTGTCGCAAAACGAGGTGCTCCTTCCAGTACCTCAGACAATGCTTGAGCTTTCAAAGTGAGTGTGAAAAAAGGCTCAGGACCCATAAGTGAAGATTTAGAACGACGTATAACATGTTGGTTCATCTGCTCTTTCCTGTCCATCAAAATACTATCAAACTACTCGCAAATCAATTTTACTTAAGCTATCACGTTCCTTCTCAAATGTTGATTTAAAATGAAATTTGGTGCCCATATAAAGCATGCATTCCAAATTTTACCGAATGACGAGAAAAAATATTGGCAACCGTAAATGTTTCGTTTGAATCTGCGGCAAGGCAAAATTCAATTCATTTACTGAACTGACTCGAAGGCTTGGGGAAATTTAGCTGGTATAGTTGAATGTACACTGATCTTGAATCAAGGAAGGACCAGTAAAAACGGGTACTCAATCCAGGGGTGTCTAGATCAAAAACTGACCTGGGCCAACAAATGTCAGCGTCTTCAGGATTGAGCGGGCCCCGCAGGATAAAAATCATGAAAACACTTATATGCTCAAAAAAAGACGCCCAAATTTGGTGGATTAATCAACAACCTCTATTTGCTAAGTAATTAACTCAAATTTTGGACAGCTTATCAAAACCAGTCATCCAGAAATAACTTTGGGAGCCAAAATCATTCGGCGGACAATAATAAAGCTCGAACAAAAAGGTCGAGTACCTGAAAAATTTGAAAGTTATAACGCCACTTTGGCAAAGCCAAATACTGCTTTCTTAAATAAATTTCGGAAAAAAAATTTCACGATGAGCATTATATTTTCCTGCCCAAAAGTACTTTGAAAAACCGCTAGCTTGCTAAAACCGAGAGTAGGATTTTTATATGCATAATTTAAGTTTGCATTAGCAATAGAATTTTTGACGAGTTTTAATGAATTTCTTAAACTTTAGCTCAACACCTCAATTTTTAATTTTTTAGAGACATTTATACATTTTTTATTTTTACACAATGTGATACATACTGTGTTTCTCCGATCTGGCCGTGAGCCACACAAAAATGGGATGTGGGCCGCATGTGGGCCGCGGGCAACAAGTTTGTCATGCCTGACTGAATCGATGGGTGATAGAATAGAATACTTCTTCAAGTCACTTAGTAGAAAAATATTAAAATATAGTTGAATTCTCCACTCTCGCCAGATTGTAACAAAATTGGTCGGCGTGTAACATTGTAACAAGAAATTGGAATTTGTAACAAAATGTTACAATTGTAACACGAGTGGCAACGCTGATCCGGACACTTACCGGGGTCAGTCTTCACCTTCTCAATCATTCGATTATACCATTTGTCCTCACATGATTTCGCCACGGCTGGCTCAACCACAGCTGACTCGACTCTTGGGATCGACCTTGACAACGCATCTGGCACTAAATGCTCTTTGCCCTTCCGATGAACCACTTCAAAGTCAAATTGCTGTAGTCGAACCGCCCACCTCGTTAACCGTCCTATCGGGTCTTTCAAGTTATTCAACCAGACCAGGGAGTGGTGATCTGTTACCACACTGAACTTCATTCCTTCGATATACGGCCTCAGCTTTTCCACCGCCCACACTACCGCTAAGCACTCCCTTTCAGTAGTGGAATACTTCCGTTCAGCTTTCGACAACGTCCTACTGAGGTAACAGACCACCTTTTCACCCTCGGGGTGAGTCTGAGATAATACCGCGCCCAACCCAACATCTGAAGCATCTGTCTGGACCAAAAACGGAAGACTATAATCCGGACAGGTAAGTATGGGTGCGGTCGACAATTTCACTTTCGCCTGATTGAAGGCGAGATCACATTCCTCGGTCCACTTAAAGCTGCGGTTTTTCTTGAGTAGGTTTGTCAATGGCGCCATCAATGATGAAAATTCTGGAATGAACCGCCGGTACCATGACACCATACCCAAGAATTGCCTTACCTCCTTAACTTTTGTGGGGCGAGGAATGTCAATCAAAGACTTTACCTTATCCGGATCAACACTCAATCCATTCCGGTCCACCACATACCCCAGATACTTGATTTGGCCGCGGCAAAACTCACACTTGTCCCGTGACAATTTCAACCCAGCCTGGTTTAATCTCCTGAACACCTCCTCTAGAATTTCGATGTGTTTGTCGAAATCCTGTGTGACCACTACTATATCGTCAAGATAAGTGAACACGTATGGCTCCAAATCAGGTCCCAAGACTCGGTCGATCAACCGCTGCCACGTCGCTGGTGCGTTATGAAGTCCAAACGGCATTCTACGGAACTGAAATAATCCCCGATTCGGGACCGTGAATGCCGTGAACTTCTTCGATGTTTCCGCCATTGGCACCTGCCAATAAGCGGATTTAATGTCCACGGAAGATAAAAATTTCCCATTTCTTAACTTGTCCAGTGTGGACGAGACGTAAGGCAGGGGATAGGCGTCCCGCTCCGACACTCCATTCACTTTTCGGAAGTCCACACAAAAGCGGTAGCTTCCGTCCTTCTTTTTAATTAGCAAGATTGGAGAAGCCCACGGGCTTGACGACGGCTCAACAATACCCAACTCGAGCATCTCATTGAGTTCACGATCAATGTGCGCCTGAACAGCCGGAGAAACAGGATAGTAGCGCTGTTTGATGGGTGCGGAGGTAGTTTGGATAACTGCACAAATCCCTAAACGTTGGGCGCCAAATGTTACAAGTTAACCGACGTTCGTCTACGGCCGTCCGACCAACCACAGGAGAATGGGTCGTGGGCGCCACGTACTTTAATTTTAAGAGGCCGCCAGTGAAAAGTCCGTTACCCGCGGAAAGCACGAACCATTGGGTGAGAACTTTATCGTCCACTACGAAGCCGGCACTTGTTTTAAGAAAAGTTTTCCCGATTAGTAATTTCACAAAAGTAAAACGGAGAGTGTTCGTTTCCTAATATACATACTTTTAATTCACGAAATTCAAAAATAAAGAAAAAGCTAGAGACCGGTCTGCAAACTACGTTACTTACGTCTACCTTAAAATCTATCTTAATCACTATCCTAATCATATATGGCCCTACTTACGTGGCGGCAACTACTCCCTACTTCAGTTACGCTGTTCGACTTCTCGATACGATGTTCACTTTTCGTTTGCGTTGTGCTGCGCTGCGCCTCCCTTCAAGTAGTTCACTGCTTGCGTCTCCACTCCAAGAAATTAATCCCACTCCGTCGTCGCCTTAAACTCACTACGTTTTCTTGCAGATCGGATCCTCCAACTCTTTCTTCCTCACCACAGGGGTTTGTCTTGGCTATTGCGATTCCACCTTTAGTGCCGGGATTGACAAAGGAAAAGAGAACAATTTGTAAGGTCAAATATATAATTTCGCAAATTTGGTCAAATGTCGTTCGAACCTTTAGTGCCGGGATTGACAAAGGAAAAGAGAAATAACGGCCTCTTTTCCGCGCTTTTATTCCCTCGGCACAATTTCGTCCGTTACTTTTTTTTTCACCTCAGTCACAAGAATACTTCTTCGTTGACGTAATGTGTTTTTCGCCTCAGTCACGAGAATTCTACTTCGCTTTGACGTTTCGGCATATTTGTCAGAATTTAGTTCTCAGCAGATATAAACAAAGGAAACAAAGCAGGAATCATATCAGATAAGTATTCGTGTTGTTTTTTTTTAGTTAATTCAAAATACTTTGTGGAAATGTCTTATCGTTTTTCAGGTTCTTGTTTCGCTGGCGAATAATCCGGAGGATCCGACGTCGAATTAGCGACACAACTGTCGATGGATCATCGCGTCGGCACCCAATACGTTGCGCGAAGAATCGACACGTTACTTGTTCCTCCTGCACTTGAAACCAAGATTTCCTTAAAGGCAGACTGGAATGTCCGGATGATAAAGCGGCGTAATTGTGTGCCGTGGTGTTACAATCTGGACTCGGCGATTACGACCGGGAAGCATTCGGCAGCAACCGTTTCTGAATTTCGTTATTTCGGAGGAATATACCAAAGTCGGGGAATTTGCCGCCACTTCCTAACGCCGCCGTAACTATACCTATCTAATTGACTATCTAAATTTATTACATTATATTTTTTTTCAGAACGGTAACCGTAACACCGGTTCCAATTCGATCCATTCCTACATAATGTCTTATGACTTTGATAGGATCGTATTGAAGTGAGCATTGATTACGATTGAACTAAAAAAAAAAATATTTAATTTCTGAGAAATTGGAGTAAGAAGCGCTCCGGGGCCCTGTTCCGATATCATCCGTTATTCATCACTGGGAGAAAAACAGAATGCCACCGATCGAAAACACGCTTAAATCAATTTTTATACCCTTCGCTCGTAGAGTGGAAGGGTGTATTAAATTTGTCATGAAGTATATCTACCTTCTAGCGAAACCACAGCCAAGGGAACGGGCTCGGAAAAATTAACGTGGAGAGAAGACCCTGTTGAGCTTGACACTATATAAAAGGGATACATATATATTCAGTATGACTTGGGGAGTCGATTGGGCGATGTCCGTCTGTCTGTCTGTCGTCCATTGGGTGACGAAACCCGAATTACAGCCGTAAATAGGTGATAATTTTAAAGGGTACCATTTGGTACAGAGATTAATTCTATGCCGATGGTTTCCCAAATTCATTATAAAAATTCGCCAAATGATTTGGAATTAAAAAAAAGGTGGATGACGATTTAAAGGAAAAAAATTAAGTAGGATATCAAAAGAAGGAGACAAGGAAAAAATTTCGGAGAAGTTTTTCGTTGCAACATTTGACTTGCAAGCAGTCCTGCCATGTCCTTCGGGGGATATCTCACCCTTTTACTACAAATCAAATAAGAGGGAATGTACCACTACCGTATAGCTTTATCCATTACTGGATAAATTCACCATTATCCATATTGTGGCATAGATTTGAAATGAATGGTTTTAGCCCCCTCCAGGGCAAAATCCTAGTTGCGCCACTGACAGATAGAGTGTGTATTTGATATGTATGCGTGAAATATATATAAAAAAGCTTAACGAAAAATTTCATCAGCTTGCGTACAAGTCCGCAACTCAGTGTGACATTTTCATGTTTTTCGTGACGATTTGCTTTTCGAATTTGACTCTTTTTGGGTCGTTCAACAAAATTTGAACGGAAGTTGAACCTAAGTTGAAAGTTACACTTTTTGGGTCGTTCAACAATAGTTGAACGAAAGTTAAACGTGAGTTGAACCTAAGTTGAAAGTAACACTTTTTGGGTCGTTCAACTTTTGATGAAAGTTGAACGTGAGTTGAACTTAAGTTGAAAGTTACACTTTTCGGGTCGTTCAACAAAAGTTGAACGAAAGTTGAACGTGAGTTGAACCTAAGTTGAAAGTTACACTTTTTGGGTCGTTCAACAAAAGTTGAACGAAAGTTGAACGTGAGTTGAAACTAAGTTGAAAGTAACACTTTTTGGGTCGTTCATCAAAAGTTGAACGTGAGTTGAACCTAAGTTGAAAGTTACATTTTTTGGGTCGTTCAACAAAAGTTGAACGAAAGTTGAACATGACTTGAACCTAAGTTGAAAGTAACACTTTTTGGGTCGTTCAACAAAAGTTGAACGTGACTTGAAAGCAACACTTTTTGGTTCGTTCAACAAAAGTTGAACGAAAGTTGAACGTGAGTTGAACCTAAGTTAGTAGTAGAGTAACACTTTTTGGGTCGTTCAACAAAAGTTGAACGAAAGTTGAACATGAGTTGAACCTAAGTTGAAAGTAACACTTTTTGGGTCGTTCAACAAAAGTTGAACCTGAGTTGAACTCAAGTTGAAAGTAACACTTTTTGGGTCGTTCAACAAGAGTTGAACGTGACTTGAACCTAAGTTGAAAGTAACACTTTTTGGGTCGTTCAACAAAAGTTGAACGTGAGTTGAACCTAAGTTGAAAGCAACACTTTTTGGTTCGTTCAACAAAAGTTGAACGTGAGTTGAACCTAAGTTGAAAGTAACACTTTTTGGGTCGTTCAACAAAAGTTGAACGAAAGTTGAACATGAGTTGAACCTAAGTTAAAAGTTACACTTTTTGGGTCGTTCAACAAAAGTTGAACGAAAGTTGAACGTGAGTTGAACCTAAGTTGAAAGTTGAGTTCAAGTTGAATGCGAGTTGAATTCGAGCTGAATTCGAGTTGAATTCGAGTTGAATTCAAGTTGAACCCAAGTTGAAAGTAACACTTTTTAGGTCGTTCAACAAAAGTTGAAGGAAAGTTGAACGTGAGTTGAACCTAAGTTGAAAGTAACACTTTTTGGGTCGTTCAACAAAAGTTGAACGAAAGTTGAACGTGAGTTGAACCTTAGTTGATAGTTGAATTCAAGTTGAATTCGAGTCGAATTCGAGTTGAATTCGAGTTGAATTCAAGTTGAACCCAAGTTGAACCCAAGATGAACCCAAGTTGAACTCAAGTTGAACTCAAGTTGAACGTAAATTGAAACCAAGCCCAACCTCTGTTGAACCTTGAATGGCACCCAACACTCACAGAGTACCACCTAGCCCAACTTCCGTTGAACCTTGAATGGCTCCCAAAACTCAATGTAATGTAATGCCAAAAACGTAACGCTTTTACGTTGCAATTTTCGTGACGATTTTCGATTTATGTGCCAGAGTCAAGACATAAAAATGTCAAAAATAGATAAACAGAGCATTTTTTCTTTCTTTTTTTTCTAAACAAAAAAAAATGTGAGTTGCACCGAGTCGTGAATAGTAGTAAATTTCATGTCTGTCTGTCTGTTGCAACGCGTATTACTCGGCGGGTATTGAAGCTATAGCAAGCTAAAATTTTGCACGCTTTCTTATCATTGTTGCAGGCTGTTTGTATGTTTCAATCACCGAAGTTGGATCACCAGGCCATGGGGCTGTTATACAAACCCAACCGACGAAATTAAGTTCTTATAAGAAAAACTTTTTTATTTGGGAACCAATTCCAATCAAACCTTATGATATATTGATGTCACAAAGCATATTTAAAATTGAATGGAATTGAGTATCCAAATTTCGGCCGTGCCCGAAATTAGCCTCGGTCTCGTTTAACATCATTTTATTGCTACAGTGCTACTAGACTTAAGAACTTCGTTTACTTAAAATAACTTTGCTATTATGACTCTTTGCATTCTTATATGGTTCTTGTATGTACTAAAAATGTTTGATGCATTCACCCAGTGTAGTTAGTTTGCAGCAATTTGACTGGGGTGCTGTGATAGCCCGCGACGCCGATTACGGGTTAATACATCTCTATTCCTATAGTTTCAGCTTTACATTTAAGTGTGCTCTGATTTAAATCCTTAAAGTCTAAGAACTTTTGTTCCTAATTATTAAATTCAATACTGTTCGTGATTGACTTAACATTGACACGAAGTAATTTATTCTGTTTTAACTCTGGGCGTACTTAAAGTAAGAATATTATATCTTTAAATAAGAATATAACAGTTTTTGGATTTAAATTAAAACGAAACAGAATTGTTTTAAGATTGTTTAGTGTTGAATGTGAAGTGTAAGTTAGTAGTATTAACCCTTAAAGGTCATGCTTATTTGTAGTACGGAAAGGCATATGCTTCGTCGAATCGACGACGCTCAACTTTGGCGCATCATAAAAATCGCCCTATCGCAAAATATTCATAAAATTTGCCAGATTTTCAATCCTTAGTTTATTTAGAATGGAAAAAACATACATTTTGAGTAATTTTGTAAGTAAATTGATGTTATTACATTTAAAAATTAACTTAACGTAGATATAATTGCATGAATCACAAAATATATATTCTAAACTTAATAGGAAATTGGGTTTAATTATTGAGAAGCTCTTTTATATAGAAGAGTCACAGCGATCCATTTTGGGATCCCAGCACGGGTTTTCTTTCAATTCACATGTTCCAGTTTTTAGAGTAGATTTTAGAATTATTTACAATAAATTTGGGAAGTTCATCTCCCCGAGTTCACTTGACTGATTCTTATTCTATGTATGATGTCTGGTTTTGACACTGAGTGCCTTGCAGGCGATTTTTACGAGTTCGAAATGCAAACTTTCTAAAATGAGGAACAATTTTGAGCCATTTTCCTGATTTGTCCTAATTTTGTCCTAGTATTTTTTTTCTCCATAATTTTTGAAAAAATACGTCCCACATTTCAAAAAGAAACATATTTGTTACGAGCTAGTTGTATGGACACAGGCTTATCGTTGAATCGACAACCAGCCTTAAGAAATTCTGGGGTTCTAAAAGTTACACAAAGTTCATCCTTCGTCGTTTCGACGACGCCAATTTCCAAAAATCCAACTTACCCTGCTTACTTCGATTAGCCGCAATGTACCCGGCAAGTGCATCGACACGGTAAGTGCTGTATGAAAAATCAGCTCAAAATAATGAAAATTGACAAGAATAACGTCGTCGATTCGACCTTCCAGGGTTAAGAACAAACTTTCTTGATACATAACGTGTTTTTTTCTTTCAGTGTAAATATGTAGGTATTATGTTTTATGATAATGATAGAGATTTAATGAGTGTGGTAAAGATTGGTCCATATATAAAAGTTTTCTTTAGAAGAGCCTGCTTTTGGGTCTTCCCATGATCCTGTTTTCAAATTTTACACACTCTGCACTCATATTGCGTTTGTTCAATAGAAAACCATTCGGGTGATGTTCAGTAGAGATTATGGTTCATAAATTGAAAAGTTTTCATTTTAAGAACTTCTTTTTGAGAGGGTGGGGTTTGTATGGTAAGTGATATTTAAACGAGACCGAGGCTAATTTCGGGCGCGGCCGAAATTTGGATACCCTTCGCTCCCCCCGGGCTAAAAGTTGTTTCGGGCGTTCCTATGACTTGTGTTCGATTCTCCCCGCTTCCAGGCTTTTCCTTGAATTTTCACATGGCGAAGATTTGTTGGGGGCAGCGGTGGACGTGCGTTTCTTAGAATGACCAAAGACGAAGTGTGTGGGTTTGGGGGGGGGGGTTGTACGGCAGCCCTATGAACGCATGGCCTTTCCTTCAATTTTTACATATGTTTGTGGCATCAATTAAAACATATTTTTATGAGATTTGGTTGAAATTGGTGGACAAATAAAAAAGGTTTTCTTCAAAGAACCTAATTTGGGGGTTGGGTTTATATGCCAGCCCCATGACCCCAATGGTCCGATTTCATTCATTTTTGCATATGTTTTGTAACATCAATAAAAGTACATTTCCTTGAGGTTGGTTGAAATTTGTGAGCAAATAAAAACGTTTTTCTTAGAAAAATTTGATTTGGGGGATAGGTTTGTATGGTAGCCCCATGACCACATGGTCCGACTCCATCTATTCATACATATGTTTTGTGTCATCAATAGAAACACATTTGTGTGAAGTATAGTTGAAATTGGTGTAAAAATAAAAAAAAAAATTCTTAGAAGAACTTAATTTGCGGAGCTAGGTTTGTATGACGGCCCCATGACCCCATGGTCCGATTTGGCCCATTTTTACATATGTTTTGTGTTATCACTAGAAACACATTTGCACGAAATTTTATTGCAATCGATGAGAAAATAAAAAAGTTTTTCTTAGAAGAGCCTAATTTGGGGGACTAGGTTTGTATGGCAGCCCCACGACCCCATTGTCCGATTTGGTCGATTTTTACTTATGTTGTGTGTCAGCAATGAAAACACATTTGTGCGAAATCTGATTGAAATTGGTGCATAAATAAAAAAGTTTTTCTAAGAAGAACCTAATTTTGGGCAGTAGGTTTGTATGGCAGCCCCACGACCCCCTTGTCGGATTTTACCGATTCAAACATACAAACTGCCTGCAATAAAAAGAAGCATGTCTGCAAAATTCCAGCTCCATAGCTTTTAAACTGGCCGAGCAAAACGCGTCGCAACAGACAGACAGACGGACAGACGGACAGACGGACAGACGGACATCGTCCAATCAACTCAGCTCGTCACGCTGATCATATATATACATATTTTGTATGGTCGGAGATGCTTCCTTCGATGCGTTACAAACTTCATGACAAAGTTAATATACCCTTTTCGCTTAGTAAGCGAAGGGTATAAAAACAAATATTTTCATAAAAAGTTTCCTTTTATTTCAAACTGTTAATTTCTATATGTGAAAAACGAAGTTTTCGGTCTGTCATAACTATATAGTCACACTTGGAATTAGTACAACAAAAACTGATTAAAGGGCGAAAATCGAGGAAATTAATAGTGGGAAAGATGGTTTTTTGAATAAAGTAGACTCCGAGGAACTATTTTGTTGATTTGTCACTAAACATGGTTTAGCGACTTATTGACCCCTAAGTATCGGTAATATCCATAAATTTTATATTTACATAAAAAATTCTTTGAATTCGTATTGTTTTCCATACATTTTACGTAATATATTCTTGTATACCCGTAAGGGGGGAGATTAAGGTTGAAAGGCTCCGGCTGATTCATATATCTTCTTCAGTTGTGGCATAACTTCGGACCCTTAGCTATGCAGGAGGAGTTTCCTAGGGTGAACCGCTTCGGCCAATTCCTATGTTTCTCTAGGCGATGTTACTTTCCCGCATTATCCGAGTAACCGCTGCGCCTCATCACAGATGTCCAACGCGCGAGGCGCCAGTAATCATTAAAATATGTTAAGCGGTATTGATAGTCTTTTTTTTTGCGTTTTTTGCAATTTTCACCCTGTTTTGCAACGAAATGTTGGTGGGAAGCTCCGTGTTCAAAACCCCAAAAAACATAAGAAACAAAAAAAAAATTGCGTCCACCACATTTTGCAATCTGATGCACTAGATTTATCACGTAGTAACTACACTATAATTCTAATTTATATAATCTACGTTTGAATGGTTCGTATTGTCAAAAAATTGGAGTCATTAGGGCTCTGACTGCCAGCAGGCTACAGTATATGTACATATCGTTGATAATTTTTGATATTATGTCGACTTATACTTTGTGACAAAGCATAAGTCGACCGTATTTGAAGATTTTATTTTAAAGGTTCCTTTTAGGCCGCACTATGAAAGTGATTAATTGTGGGACTGTATTTCAATTAAAATGTTGTGTTGTCTATTAATAGAGCTTTCAATTCAATTGTACCCTTTCGGGTTCACTCAGGTTCATAAAAGGTTATAACCAAAACGAGACCGAGTTCTAATCGTGCGAATAGCACGATGAGTGTATACCCTATACCCATGTACATACCTAGAAGGCACGCAAAACCCAAAATATTCAATTTCATATTTTTTGTGGGGGAGGGAGGGGTAGATCGGTCGGACCTGAGAGTTTTTCGTGACATTCTATCAAAAGATATGGCTGAATATAACTTTGTAGGGGAGGTAGGAGTAGGGGTAGTCGGACCTACTCCACTTTCCATCAACTGACAGTATATGTCAGAATCATATATTGATCAAAATTTCAAGTCGATAGCGAGATTCTAGCGAAAGTTATGACCGAATTAAAATATCAAGGAGGGATACTTTGTATGGGAGGTAGGGGAACCCGTGGTCCGATTTGGCCCATTTTCAATACCGTCCAATATTTCAGTAAAACAAACATTCGACCAAAATTTCAAACCACTAGCTTCATTATTTCGGGAGTTATCGTGCTAACAGACAGACACACGGACAGACAGACATGGCTTATTCGATTCAGGGACCGACCCTGATCATTTATATATATACTTGGCCATACCTCCGGTGGCTCCTTTGAGGTGTTACATAATATCGGCGTAACAAAAACAATATACCCTATACCATCTTATGGGTATAGGGTATAAATATAGCTAAAAAAAGGCCCATATTAAGGATACTTACGTAACGCACAGCAGAAATATTTCTTAGGCCAAATTTACGTTAAAATCTTCTACATATATTCGGTTACATAATTAAAATAATTGTTTTAAACACACATGTTAATGAAAAACAACATTTTTGTGAAGCAATTTGGTATCATTTTCTGAATAAGTATCCTTTGCCCCCACTTTCCATAATGTTTTGATAGGTAGGCCACTGTTCATGATTTTTCTGTGTTATTTCTAAATTCTATGGACGTGTATATTTCGTCGTGGTCTGTGGCCGTGATAGTTCGGTCGCCACTCTGTGAAATAAACACTCATAGAGAAACGAGTTTCCAAACTCGGCACGACTCGTCGCAAGTTTATTATTCAGAAGAAGATAATAAGAAATATTCTTATCGTAGAATAATAAACTAACAATGCGACTAGGAAGTGGTATGGCTGACAACCGTATCACACTCCGAATTCAATTGTCTTTGTAACGCTACACACGGTAGTCATCAACGCACCATGCTCCACTAGGAGTTAAGGTAATGAAGAGAGAGAGTATATATTTCCCAGTATTATACTTATGCTTTTTCTGATGTTTGGCCCGCTAGAATGTGAATCTAAACTACTGTGCGGCACATGTCATAGGCGCCCGAGAAGGAGAAGGCCAGAGGAAAATGAAAATGCCCAAAAAGAGCCTTGGGTTGGGATTTTTTGGGCAGCCTCATGACCGTCTGATTTCGGCGATTCAAACATAAAATAAAATAAATAACAGGCGCGACAATCCAGCATTGGACTAAGGCCGCAGGATATGTTAGTGACATCCTATTTCCAAGATCTTATCTGCTTTTTGTTGAGGTAATGAGATCAGCATCACGCTCAGCAGTGTTATTTATCCCCATAAATGGGTACTCGTTTAACATCTGAGTGAGATCATAGTCCGTCACAAGCTCGTGAGTTCGAAAAACACCATGATAAACGGTGAGATTCGAACTCATGACCCTGTGCACCGAAGGTGCGCGCACTAACCGCTAGACCAGCCAGACTACGACGATTCAAACATAAAAAAGGCAAATTAAAACAAACAGTTGCAATCAAAACAAATTTAATGATTATGGTTAGAGGTACGGAAATTTTGCAAAAAAATGGAAATTCGCATAAACTAATTTTTGAAAATAAGAAATTTTGCTGAAATTCGCATAAAAACCTAATTTTTTACATTTTGTTAATCTCGCTATTAAACTGAGAGATCTAGAGATTCACAATTAAAAAAAGTGTTCAAAATATAAGACTACAAAAAAAAGTTGCGTGTTTATTGTTCACAAATATTAGTAAAAATAAGCAATAAGCACCTCCGAACTTCAGTAATCGAGGAAATGTTTTTGCTAATACATACTAGCCGATAACGTCCTCAATGAGTTACGACAAAAAGACAAATTTCTGAGGGGTTGGCTACGATATCCTGTCCATCATATTCCCGTTTTTCAAAATCCCGACATTCATTATACCGCTATTTCATTTCATTTCCCGTTAGTTTTAAATCCCGCTCGGTTGAAATCCCGTCTAATGAAAATCCCGCCAATTTAATATATATATCACCATTTCAATATCCCGCTTTTTAATATCCCGTCATAGAAGGTGGGTATTCTTTTCGAAATCACTTACCTCCTATGACAGGATATTAAAAATCGCTACCAGCATTTACCGATAAAAGAATAGTCTCCTCGCATGGGGATACTTAAATCTCGGACACCCATGCACCAGGTGACTTAATTTGAAAAATATCTGGTCTGGTCTTTCGGTAGTCGAGACTTATCTCCTCTACGACAGTCTTGTTCTGTAGGGGCTAAACTGTCATCTTTATCGAAGAAATAAACAATTATTCCAAAGGATTTATAATAAGAGAAAGTATGCTGGGAATCATATTACATAACTATTTATTTTTTTGTGAGCAATGAAAATAATTTTTGACGGTATTTTTGCGGGATTATTTCACTATCCACGAGCGGGATTCTAAAACGGCGGGGCTTTTTGATGTGGCGGGATTTTGTAATGGCGGGATTTTATAATGACGGGATTTTATAGTGGCGGGATTAGTAGGTAATATCGGGATGATGTTAAACGGGATAATAAACTGGCGGCATTTTGTTTTTCGGGATTATGTAGGTATTCCATTGCTGGAGGCACGTCAGGATTGTTACACTTTTCTCCTTTTTATAAATAGTTTTATTTCAATTTTGGGACTCGCCCAGAAAAAACACTTCCTTAAAAAATTATATAACAGAAATAAAAATGCATTCATCGAATCCATTAAGAGCTGGCTCGGTTTGGCAAGCCTCTTGATTCTGCGAACCCTTTGCATTTACAAATGTCTCTATTTTCATTAATTATTTGAATCTTCAGCAAACAATCAATCAAACGTGAAAAATTATCCTTAATAATTGATTATTTTTTAGAAAAATTATTTTTTTTCGTATTCAGTTCGCAATAATTAGCAATTTTTGCTAAAATTCGCATCTATTTGGTAAAAATGAAATTTCCGTACTGACAAATAACCACTGAAAAGCTAACAATTAGGTAGGTACATCTTATATTTGTGGCATGTGGGCCTCAGGGCCGGCCTTAGCAATGTAGTGGCCCTGGGCCAAATCGATGATGGGGGCCCCTAATAATATCCAAACAAAATTTTCAGCGCTAACAGGTGGAAATTCGGGATCCTTCGTAAATAGGAAATATTCATGCCGATCGTTAACCATTTAAAAAAAAAAAACGATTTTGAATAAATGTCATCAGCTTCTCCGAGCGAAAAGTTTGCATTTAACTTTACCCTGAAAACATGTGTTTGGACATTTTGCATTTTGTGTGCTTTTAATAGGGTCGTACGTACGTTATTATTTTTAATTTCGGGAGGGGTTGTCGAGAGTGAACTGGGTTGGCATGTAGCCTGATACAACCCTACAAATTTTATTCAAATCTCATATTAAAGAAAATGTTATACCCAGAAAAATATAAAGTATTGCAGAGATATATTTGAGGTTGTAGAACACAGCAGTTTTGCCACAATATGCATATGAAACAAGTTGCATTTCATTCTACACGACCAAAGTGTGCAAATCCGCTTAGGGAGAAATTTTTCAGCATCCCTATGCGTCCTTGATGTGTCAAAATACTTTCATTTCAGGCAGTACTGTTACTCTTTTATTAATAAAATATTCATTGTTTCATCAATTCATTTCCGAGGGTGTTTGAACTCCCAAAGCCCCTTCATGTGATCGCAACTAGCTTTCTGCTAAGGTTGTGGCATCTTTGGCTCTAGAGCCCATACCACTCAGATCGTAGCGAATCACAAACATTTTCTCAGCGTATCTGACTCCTGACTGAAACAACACTCTTTGAAATTCTAAAGAACTTTTTCATCGATTGATATAAAAAAAGAATCAGCGATCTTGCCAGAATTTATCGATTCAAACGCAAAACATGAAACATGCTAAAGAAATGTAATCTTAGGTTAGGAAAATGCATTGGAAATGATAAACAAATCAGAACTGGAAGCTAAAGTGCACGAATGCCACGAATTGCCCATGTTCCATCACCTAAAGATGTTCATTAATCGATTTAAAACTTTGACGAACTAAAGAGGATTCATCTTGACGAAGATTATATTCGTAATGTTAAGCTGTATCCACACCCGATACCAAATGACGGTTCGCCAAAAAAAAACAGGCAGGCCATTTAGCAACACATCCAAGCAGAATTGCAAGCAGGAAACTGACATAATCAAACTTTCATTTTGGAAGTTTCCCTAAATTAATTCTCAAAATAGGATTATCGCATTTAAATTATTATAAGGGCTTTCAACCAACTGCCATAGTTGCCATCCCTAGCTGGCAGCGGACGTATAAAATCCTCGATAATTTCAAAATTCGACTAGAAATAGCGTTAGTTTCAATTTGGGCCACTGCCAAGTTGCTTCAAAAGGATAGTGCCATAAGTAAAAAAATCAATCAATTAATTCAAACGCTGAATTGCAGAATTTAAACTCAAAATCAGCTTGGCTATTTTACGAAATTTCACAGTGAACTATCTGCTCTGCAATATGAACAATGTCCCTTTCCTTTTCCTTCAAAAATTATTTTTTCGAGCTCAAGCATATGACAACTGTTTCAATAAGAACCGACAAATTGTTGTTTGCAACCTCATTTCTAATAGACATAGCTAAGCCAAGCCAGTCGTTGCTTAATCTTGCATCATGGCGAGTCGTAGGTACATTTTGAATTAAAAAAATCTTGAAATAAAATTCGAAGAACATCTGCAGGAAAGCAGATGTTCTACAGTTAGTTTTCAAAACTGAAAGCGAGGCTAGTAATAATTGAGATGTTGCCAGGAATTAAACTTATGAAAATTTTCAATTCTGCACTCATTTTGGACATCAGTGTCTGATAAGTATGCTTTTTTAATGATTTCTTATCGCAATTAAATTGTTATTTCGCTTTATAATTAATTTAACCTAATTTCAGTAAATATTTTTAAAGGCTGCTCTGTTGAGGCCCCTTGAGAGTGAAACCCATTTTAAGTGGTGGCCCATGGAATTTAATTGTTTCTTGAGGGTGGTGGCCCCTTGCAAGTGGTGACCCTGGGCGACCGCCCAGATCGTCCACCCCTAGGGCCGGCCCTGGTTGGCCTAGTACCTTCAGCATGTTCCAGGGAACCAGTTACCTTGCATTTTAATAGCTGCTGTCACCTATCTACTAATACTCCACCTTGGCCCAAAATGCGAAATGCAAATCGGTATCATACATCTTCCTAATGGTAATGCCATAAAGAATTGCTTGTTATGGCGTCTCTGTCACATTTTCGCCAAAATCATTTAAGCAACGCAATACAACTTTTTTGCACTTTGTGTTAATCAATACACATACATACATAAGGGTGTGAAATGACAAGGGAAGATTTAATTTTAAGGTCCATACAGTACAAATATATGCTCCCACAAAAAAAGTTCATCCCCGAATTCCTGCATTCTCTTCCCCATCATAATACCATTCAGTCGCCCCATTCGCCATGGCCAAAATGCATCGTCGTCACGCAGGGTGAAAGGCCAAATGCATCACGTACTCAAACGACATGCTTAGCCGAGCTCCGCACCAGCCAACTCTGACGACGTGATAGTAATTTACAGCCATTTTGAGTGATCATCACCGAGTCGTGAGTAAGACCAATTGCAATTCGATGAGTTTTTATTGCTTCTGCGTCCCCCTTTGAATTGCATATTCAACCAACTTTTCTCCCATCTTCCTTAAGCACCCTTCGAAAGGGTATATTCGCGTCCTGTTCGAACTGATGGCAGTTCTCGTATAGTGCGCGAACTGTTTATAGCGGAGAGACATTCCATCTCATGTGGCGGGGAATCAATCATTTCTTCTGCAAAACATTGTTACCGCGCTCGCCAACAACTGCGCTTCCATCGCTCGATTACATGACTCATGCACGAAGCACACGGCGACGGCCATATGATTTTGATTTACGGTCGACCTTGTTCCGTGCGTAACCTCTCTCTGGTCACAGAGGAGAAATGCCGTGTATTTGTGTGCGTGTTAAATTTCTTCGTATATTCCATAGTATCTGCTTCCCGGCATTTGTATTTTATGTTCGATCTGGTCGGTATATCTGCAAGCCATGGCTATGGCTCCCATGTACCATGCACAGCTGTGCATGGTCGATGACTTTGAGGTGGTGCAGTACATCATCGGTTGCTCTTGCTGGGCGGGTGAAAATTTATGGCCAGTATGATGTATAGCTGTCTCTTTTGTAAATGGATGAGGAGTTGATTGTAGAGGGGTTATTATGCATCGATGCGCTTGCAGGGGTAAATATGATGAGAATTTTGAGTGAGCTTTTTTATAATGCAACTATTTTGAGTAATTTTCGGAGAGTGCGTAAATATGAGTGTCGCTGGAGAGATAAAATATGCTCGTAGTTCAAAATAGAAAATGGTAGGTAAAGGAAAATATAACACTATTTGGGTAGATGGACTGGAATCAAATTGTGTGTTCATAGAAAGGCATAAGTCAGGTCAGAATTGAAATTGTTTATTGCAATGTAATGCAATGAACATACACGGTGAGCAATTTAAAGTGATTCATTATTAACCATGCTTTATATTTGCAATTTTTTCTGAAATTTGGAGGCAATAAACTACATATACACATGCGAGATATGTTTAGGTAGGTACAATAGGTTACAAATACAATGTGGACAGGGACGTAGCAAATTTTCAATTTTCATCTGGAGTCGGCGAATTTGACCTCAATGGGAATATGTATGATATTCGGCATTAATAAATTTACAAAAGAATACCTGTCGATGTTTAAGGATATAGACATTTGAAAGTTGCAATATTAAAAGTATGCAATTGAATATACATACTAATTAACAGATCTATTCAGCATAAAAGCGTAAAACTAACGTTTAAATTAAAAAAAAAAATACTGAAAATTTGGAAGCTCAGCGTCTTAACATTATTGACGCCATGAAACTCATTCGCAGTACAATAAATAGTCTTTTAATGACATTAGAGAGTTTTAGCATGTTATTGCAAATAGAAAGACATAATTTGACACACCATATAAAAATTCGCTTCCTTACGAAACAGTATATCATAATTTTGCATGTCCCAAGTAGGGATGGGTGCATTTCCGTATATTTTATGTTCTGTAAACAGTCAAAATTGTCAAAAACGTTTACGGTATTTTGAACGTGAGTGTAAAACCTATGTGGAATAACACGCCGAAATAATGAGTGCAAGGTAAACTCTCTATTAGCAACGACAGCTACACCAATGCAAGTGCAAAGCTCCTTGGTTTTCGCAAGAAAATAAGATATTGATCCTGAATTGGACTACAAAAAGCAACACCGAACTCGACGTGCTCCGAAAAAAATGGACGAAACATGTCAAAACTTACAGTCGAAATAGACTTTGCAAAATTTTACCGAAAAGAGTTTAAAATCCTTCTGGACGTTTTTATCTCAAAGTCCACAGAAGAATTGTAAAAAATTGCCAAACTACTCCAACCATTTCAAGACATATTTCAAATTTCGGATAGAAATGCCTTTATACTGAAATTCAAATTCTTCTTGATATTGCTCCGAGTGTCAAAATTTTGGGATAGCGAGAGAGGCTTTCAAACTAAGGACCGAGAGGTTACAAGGTTATTCAGCTTATTTTGACGTGTCCAGTGACATCACGATGTCACATTAACGGTACAATTTTTACTAATTTTATTGATGGGATTACGAAAGGTTTTTTTCTTCATTTTTTTCATAGGTACCTATATGAATAATTGCAGAGCCTTTAACTCAGACTTTGTAATCAAAGATAATTTTCATTAGCTACATTCCTATTATTTATTATATGTATTTCAAACAGATGTAAAATGTGAAAATGATTTATTAATCACATACCTATTAAGATGAAAGTGTATTTTTATATAAAATGATATGTCTTATTTTGTTGCAACTTTGTTGTCGGTAGTCGAGGTTCTAGCAGTACAAAGTCGTTACGCGCTAATCTGCATTGAAAATAGGTAATCGTCAACATCCAGGCTTACCCAGTACACATCATCATAAACTGCTAAGCTGAATATGTGTTTCGAATTGTACCTATAGTGATATCTATTTTTTTGTGATCAGTAAGGTGTTTGAGTAATAACGCCATCAAAAAAATTGTGAAAAATTTTAATACTATCGTGCTACCCTACTTTTTGTAGGGGTCAATGAAAATCACGCATTGTATCGTTAAGTTAAAATTTACCACTCCCTTAATTCATATGTTTTACATATACGTAAAATTTCACATTAACTGACTTTTTCGCGGTTTCGATTATAAGTGTTCCTGTAAAGATACTAATATTCAAACTTTAGCGAAATTTCTAAATTGTTTTTGATTGTAATTTCAAACGAAATTTGTACAAAGGTGCTTTGAACTGCCAAATCTGCTAAGTCGATAAAGGTATCTTCAACGTGTTGGCTTTTAAACGGTTTTTTACCTTTGACATTTAGATCTCATAATTTTAGAAACCACACTTCGAAAGCAAAAAACATATATAGGTAGGTACCATGTACATACAGGGTGTCCCGCATTACCATTCAATGCGTGTTTCTCTAAAATTCTGCAATGTAAATATGAAATGTGATATACCGTTGGAAAGCCAACATGTTGAAGCAACTTTTCTCAACTTTGCAGAGTTGTACGTATAAAGCACCGTTATTAAATTACTTTTTGAATTTTCGATTAAAAATCTATTTTAAAATTTCTATTAACTTTGAGTAACTGTATCTTGAAAGTGCCGATAATGTTGGAAACAGGAAAAACTTCAGTTTTTGTGAAATTTTATGTAGTTTCTGAAACTGAAATCAAATCTTGGATTAAGTCATCAGGAGTGCTGAAAATTACGATTTTGCGTGACAAGTCATGATTTTTGATGACTTTCACAAAAAGAGCGATGGCAAAGTAACGGTAAAAAAAATTCCGATTGTATTGGTAATTTTCTTGCTGAAACAAGTTGCGCTATCAACCCTTACAGTATTGACCACCCAATGCGGGGCACCCTGTATATACGGAATGCTTACATTATTAGCATAGAAAACAGCGTCAACAAAGTCGAAGGCAAACTGTTCTGGTCATATGTTCGAAATATGCGCTCGTCATCTTCACATCCCTCTAAGCTTTCATTTGGCCAGTTAACTGCAAGCAATCCAAAAGACATATGTAAACTATTTGCCCGGTACTTTGCTAGCCATTTTACTCAAACCTTTAACTCTTCTGCTTATACTACTTTTCAAGATTCTAATCACCTTCCTTTTTTCCCGAATATTCAAGAAGCTTATGTGGGCACAATTATTGCATCATTTAAGAACAATTCTTCTTCTGGTCCCGACGGAATCTCTAATTACTTCCTAAAGAAGTGCAGCCTGTCTTTATGCTTACCTCTTGCGATAATTTTCAACAAGAGTATTAGACAAGGCGTTTTCCCTAACCTTTGGAACCAATCCTATACCGTTCCCATTCCGAAAAAAGGTGATTCAACAACTTGAAACAATGAAGTTATCGCCCCATTTCATTGCTGTCTTCCTGCTCCAAAATTCTTGAGCGTATCATATTCAACCTCATTTGGGATTGTTTCAGCCATCTTATTGTCTCGAACCAACATGGTTTCTGCGCAGGCAAATCTACGGTCACAAATTTAGTTGAGTTTGTCGAGTATGTAGGAAAGTCCTTCAATAAACATTTCGATGTACATGTGATTTATACCGACTTTTCTAAAGCTTTTGACTCAGTGGATCATGGTATCCTTCTGCAAAAACTTGGCATTTCTGGTTTCCCTCCCATTCTTTTAGGTTGGTTAGCTTCGTACCTTAAAGACAGAAGCTCATTAGTCGCTTTTAAAGATTTGGTTTCTTCGCCGTTTTACCCGTGCTCTGGGGTACCTCAAGGGTCAATATTAGGCCCATTACTTTTTTTGTTCTTTATTAATGACCTACCTCCACTTCTGAAAAACCATTCTTTATAATATGCTGATGATTGCAAGCTTTTCACGTCGGTTTCAAGGCTGGATGACGCTATTTCGTTGCAAGCCGACCTGGATACCTTATCTCTTATCTGAATGGTGCCTTAGGAACGGTCTGCACCTAAATGTGCTCAGATGATATATTCCCTTAAACCTTTTCCATTTTCCTATCGTTATCAAATTAATTCCCTTCCTCTTAAATGTGTCTCAACAGTTGAAGATCTAGGCGTAACCTTTGAAACTAAGCTGAAGTTCAACGTCCATATTGAAAATTTGGTACTTTCTGGTTTCGTATTACGATGTTCCAGTGATTTTCGTAACATTGGAACTGCTGTAAGACTATTCCTTTCGCTTGTACGCAGTTTACTAGAATATGCGTCGGTTATTTGGTCACCATCTGCAGAACAAAACAGAACAGACTTAGAATCAGTTCAACGTAGATTCACTAAATCTTTATTTTTTAAATATGGAATACCTTATCTACAGTATCCTCAACGTCTTATATTTTTAAACATTATGTCCTTGGAGAAAAGAAGGTGTTTTCTTGACCTTTGTTTTCTATACAAAATCTGCAAAGGGCTTATAATTACTTCTACAGTAGAGGATATTGTGTAAAGACTTCCCAGTTATAGGACTCGTAGTGTAGCCATTTTTAACCCCCCAACTGTTTGTCTTTCCACCTACATGAACTCGTCTATTATCAGAATGATGCGCAGTTACGACGATTTGGAGCTTGGTCCGCTGCCTTCTTCCATTTATGCATTCAGGCGCGCTCTGATGTCTAAATTAAATTAATACTTTTTTCAGTGACTATAAATACATTCTAGTTTCCAAACTTTCCATATACAATTAATTTCTTGCATTTTGTAGATTACCTATTTAATTTCTTGGATTTTACGTTTTTGCTTTCTTACTATTATAATTAGTTTAATAATATTTTTCATTTCATTTCATTTTTCCTCTTCTTTTCTATAACCTTAAATTTCTATAGTTTCTTAAGGTGCTGTGTTATTAGAATTATTGTTGTTCTGTTCAGTATGCCTATAATAAATAAATAAATAAATACCTAACATCACAACAAATTTAAACATTTAGTTTGAGAAAAATTACATCATCGTAATTTTCAAAATCAATCTAAAATTTTAATAGTTTAACTTTTTTGTAAATTCCGAAAAAAAATAGAAATTGAAATCTTGAAATACCTATATGGAAAATCAAAAGACTAAAAGATGGTCTTCCCTCATTGAAATTGAGTTTTGTCGCCCGTTATAAGTATAAAGTTCACTCATAATAGGTATTACTACATTATAAATCCACAAAATTTTGGGTTAGAATATTACGACTTGCGCGGATTTTCTAAAAAGCTAACTTCAGGAAGAGATCTTCTTTTGACAGCTTATAATCGATTCATGATCTTGGAGGTATAGTTAGAGGTTGCTAGAATGGAGTGATGGGCGAATTGTAGGACATTCGACTGCGCTGCAACCCTTCTCATGATTGACACCTCCATTAAACTCTTCCCTTACAATTCCAATGCGAGAAGGTCAACTTTATGTCATATAATTCTATGACCCTGCTTGATTTAAAGATTTGAATTTCTTGTTTATTCAGAACTCAAAAAAAAATTAATTTGTTGGAATAAATTTTGAAATGCATCATTTTGTTCATTCTACATTAATTTAATTTACTCACTTCTTGAAATTGGGGTATATGTTTCGTAGTTAGAACGATCAGGAAATTTCATTAAAATCCCACCTCAGGGAGAGACATAACTTTAGACTGCAGCTTACACGCTTGTGTCAGGCAGAGAATAAATTCCCGTTTATTTCACCAATCGAATACTTTAATAGAATAGGCTACGTACTAGGCAATTTGGGTAAATAATTTTTCGAAAAGGTTGTAGTACTGTCAATGAATTGTCCAGGAATTTTACACTTGTTTTGTTTGCTTCTCGTTTCTTTTCTTTGGCTGGGCTGGCGAGATGTTCCCGTTGTTTTAGTACTACTCAACTGGTTTTGTCGTACCCTGTACATTCTCAGAACTAGTGACGAGCCGAGCAATAGCCCAAACCGTCGCTAGCCGGAGCCTTGCCCCTGACTAAATAATTAAGAAATGTGTAAAAATGAAAATTCCTGCAAAACATGTTTTTCTGGGCGCTGCATGAATATGAAAAACAATAATCTCGGGCGCGCCGGCGCGGCCAAAGTTTGGATACCCTTCACTTCCTTTCCTATGACGTGTATACCGATTGCGTCCGTCCCTACATAATTCTTGTTAAACCCCCATTTTATTCCATTCGTGACGTCGACAGAACAATATTAGTGTGGGGTTTGGTTGAGATTAGCGCACAGATAAAAAGTTTTTCTAAGAAAACCCTATTTGGGAAGTTGGGCATATGGCAGCCCCATAACCAGGGCCGGATTTCCCATATGGGCAACCTGGGCAGCTGCCCGGGGCGGCAGATTTTGAGGGGCGGCAATTTTTGAAAATATCACTTGGTTTTAAATTCTGCGAAAGATGTATTTTGGAAACTCGAAGAACAGTTGACATAATTAGACAAAAACGTTAATTTCATCTTTCAGATTTATTAAAGTTGGGTGTATTCCAGGACGCTCAATCGCACCCTCAACTGAAATTGAAATGAGAATCTCCAACTTAAATAGCTGGGAGTTATCCTTCATGCAAAATTATTTTAGCATTCATTCCGAGTAACATACGGGTGGCGCGTAGTTCACTAAGTCTATGTAGAAGTAGAAAGTATTTTTGCAAACATTGGCTTCAACTTAAACAAGGGATATGTTCTTCATACTTCAGTGTACGCAAACCTTGAAGAGCTTTTGGGTGCAATAATCGGGGATCCGGAGCGGCCCAATTTAATCGCTACGCTAACGCTTGAGCAAATTTAAAATTTGACCGCCTGTCGGCAAGAATTGTGACACAGCTCAATAACATAATTTTTTACGGGAGAGCAACATTAAATTTGGCAAGTTTTTAAAGTGTAAAAAATGGGTGAACTGTGCGAATGATTGCAGGTAATCGCATAGAAAGTTCTTGTGGCCAATCTTAGTTGCTAATCACTCGACAGAAAACTAATGATATTATTCGGTAATATAGTTTTGGGAACATCCCTTTTTTGATGCACACGACTCTTTCACGACAGAGAACAACGAAGATGCGACAGTGCTCATACATAGCAGCGTTAATAGTCTGACATGTTGTGCCCTTGCAAAAACTAAGCACAAAATTTCTGCGTGATTTTTACAGGTGAAAGATCGTGGATAAGACTATAGCTGTATGTGCCATAGTCTAAAAAATGATAAATTTAGAGTTGTGTCACTATTCTTGCCAACAGGCGATTGTCTCTCCTCCGACAGTATCCTTTTGTGCGATATGCAAACAGATTAGGGCTAACAATTCGACATTTAGTTCAAACGTTCGTTCCACTCCCCTTCGACGTGCAACAAAGACGCTCCTCGCTCCGCTCTTTCGCTCCGAGAGTTTGATTCGCTTCGACCCTCTCCGCTTCGGATTCCTGTAACAATCAAGGAATTCCTGAATCTAAATTAAATCTTAGACACGTAATCAGAACATGATTGCCCCACTACACGACTCGTCAAATGGAAGGGTATATTTACCGTTGTCGGCTTGACCATTGATAAGGTACACTTGTATAAAAAATTTAATTTTTTGGAATAGTACATTGCCAAAAGCTTTCGTACTAGACGAGTCTCTAGGATAGACTGATCTAAAAATTGGCAACTCTAGGCCGCCCACACATGGATTCTCCCATGAATTATATGTGGGTAGCCCAGTGTCCGTAGCTAGTAAAAGATGGCAAACATTTTCGAGTTTCTATTACTACTTTCTCTTCTTCCTATACTTAAAATTAGCCGTGAAGCAACTGGAATGTGGCCAGAGGTTTCAGGAAGTGTCCAACACGCGATATTAGAAATGATTCATTAGCTAGAAAATTTTCAGTAACATGTCTCTGTCGTGTGAATCGGTTTAAAACAAAATCACAATTTGTACGCTTAAATTTTCGAAATGTAATTTTGCTTCAGAAACAAAAAAACGGAAAATTCCACTGCTAAAAAGTCATATCACATGACGCAAATAAACAAATTTAGTTTTTGAATAACCGTTTATTACTTCTAAAACGATCAAAAAAGAAAACAATCCAAAAGTGGAAAGGCATTTAGAAAACATTCTGAACAAAATGTATAGTCGATGTGATGGATGTGCATCATTTCAGTTTTAAAGTTGTCATCATTGGAATTTCGATGCTTTTTTAAACAATTTCGGGAAGGGTCCGACCCCCATGGACCTTCACCTGGCCCCATTCCTCGCAAGCACCAAATTGTTAGACAAACAAAATTACATCGGTCACTAGCGTAAAAATATGAAATATTTTTTCACATACCACACCACACCTAACGTTTTGCCTACATGTTTATACGACTACTACTTGCAAATTTAACCAGTGGCGGAGGGCGGCTATTTGGCTACTGCCCAGGGGCGCCATAGTGGCTAAATCCGGCCCTGCCCATAACCCCATTACCCCATTGTAGGATTCTTTTTGTTTTTGCTTGGTTTTTTTTTTTGTGAATCCGGTATGTAAGGTTTGATTATAGAGGTTTTGGTTATAGAGTTGGTGAACACATAAAACAGGTTTTCTTAAAGGAACCTAATTTGGGGAATGTGTTTGTAAGGCAGCGCCAACACCCCATGGTCTGATTCCATCCAATTTTACCTTTTTTTTTCTAGAGTCTTCAATAGAAATGCATTGCAAGGTTTGGTTGAAATTGGTGCACAAATAAAAACAAGATCGTTAGAAGTACCAAATTCGGGGGTTAAGGTTTGTGTGGCAGCCCCATGACTCCACCGCCCGATTTCGGTGATTCAAACATACAAATCGCCTGCAACAGAAATAAGCATACGTACAATTTTTAAGTACGATTGCTTTAAAGATAGCTCCGTAAACGGCGTCGCAAAAGAGAGAGAGAGGCGGGTAGACAAACGGACATGGCCCAATGGACTATATTATATATATGTTTTATATAGTCGGAGAGGCTTTCTTTGATGCGTTTCAAACTTCATGTTATTTATCTACACCCAGAAAAAAAATTACTTTTATTAAAGAAAAACTACATAGGACGTATGAGATTTTGGCTATGATTTGGAGCCGATGAAATAACCTTTTTGGGACAATGATCAAAATATCAATGAAAATATCAAGTGAAAATTCGATTATAACAATGAGATTGTTCGTCGATTCTATGTAAAAATTTCATTGCATTTTATAAAAAAAAATTGAAAAAAATATTTTTCCATTTTTTTTTATTTTTTTTTTCTGTTTTTTTTATTTGTTTTTATTTTTTATTGTGATTTAATTTTATTTCAAATTTTTATATTTTTTTTATTCATAAAAAACCTTATGCCGAAACATGGATTGGAACCCGGTCCGCCTGCGTGCCAGTCCGTTCACATTGCCATGATTTAATTTTATTTCAAATTTTTATATTTTTTTTATTCATAAAAAACCTTATGCCGAAACATGGATTGGAACCCGGTCCGCCTGCGTGCCAGGCGGACCGGGTTATGCCGAAACATGGATGTGGAATCTTGTCAACGTTTCTAAAATCGTAACTACATACTTGATACAAAATTAAAATGTTTATACATAGAGGCTATGCAAAATATTCATTCATAGTTCCCATTTTTTTCCCAATTTGATTTACTTCATTCTAAGTCATTTGTTGTATTAGTTGTATGTAGTATGTTATAATTCTATTACTACTGAAATCATAAATTTTTTGAAAGTTAGTTTGACCCTATGGCATTTTTAATTAATTATATCCAAACTTCATACGTTTAAAAAAAATTTCTGTTTACTAGAAGTAAAGTAAAAACTTCATTGGTTTTAATACACGTTTTTTGCTGGGTGTATCCTTTGACTTACAAAGTGAAGGGTAGAACAAGTTCTTTTGTATATGGATTGAATTCTAAACCAACTGGCTTCGGAGTTTTTGTGAGAATACGTATCTTCACTGGATCAGCGACGAGATGTTGAACTTGACAAGGTTCTGGATTGTTTACTGAAGTCAAACAGCTATAGTGGTACACCCTACATAGAAGGAATGACTGAGGTCGCAGCATACGGACTTTCGTATCGTTTTTTTTTAAATGCCTATTTTGACAGCTATCTTTGTTGAGTGCGACAGTGATACCTGTAAAAATGATTTATTCTCTTCACTCACCCAGTCTAAAATCATTTGGTGAACTTGTAAACTATTGCTGGTCGTATGCCTTTTCAATGATCTGAAGTGCAAGTGGGGAGGCAAATGGAGAGTTGGTGGTACTATCAGTAACAGTGAAATAGATCTCCATGCTGTAAGTTGTGATTGATTGATTTTTAATAGGCGTGACATACTTTTTTTCGAAAATATATTATAATATAATTTCCCACATATTCACGGATTCTTAAAAACTTTTTTTAAAGAAGTTCAGAATTAGTTTTGTATAACTTCATTACTTACTGAAAGTATAAAAATGAACAATTCCCAATCTATGCCTACCTCATCCTTATCGCACTTCATTCAATGCTCGTAAATATTTGTCAATTACTCGTAATTTGTTATATCCATAAAAATATGAAATGAAACTCATCCATTTATTCAATTCAATGATTTCAATCGACCGGATTTCATATTTACTGAAGACGCAGCAATGTGCTAAAAGAATATTTTCAACTTATCGATTTCATGTCATTTTTCAGATGGTATTCTATTGATAGGTCGTAGCTAATTGTATTGCGGCGTGTAACAAAAAAGGATACCGCCAAAATCGCAAATTGTTGATCTGTCTGTCCATCATCGCGAACAGATAGCATGAAAGTGAGTGTTGGGGAAACAAATTGTCACCTCCACACGCTTCATTTGATATTTTGTGTTTTTATTTGTTCATTGAGTTCGGATCCTGTAATGTCACAATGGCATTGCTTTGCCGCGCGATTTTGATAAGTTTGGATCTTGTAGAATGCCATTATACAATCGGTTCCAATCGAATCCACGACCTATCAACGGTGGGTGTTGTTCAATGTGACATAATCAGTAAATAAAAATCACAGCCAAAAAGCCGAAAGGTTGCCCGCTTTCGTTTGCGATAAAGAAGATTAAAGGCATGTCCCGCCTCAGGTGACATCAATAATGTCAGCGTCAAGTTTGATGAGTGCGCGATATTAAAAATGTTGCGAAATTGCTGTGCGTAAAAATGATAAATTTCGCCATTGATTTGAGGGTAAATATGTATGTTTCAGGTTGTCGGCTATTGTTGATCAAATAATGGAAATACGGTCAATTTATCAAAATGTGTTTGAAATTTATTAAAACTAAGTATTTACTAAAAACGCGAGGCAAGGGCCGAGATTTTAAAATAGGCATACATTCATTCATTCATTTCTAATTGTCTGAATTACCCATTAATATATAGGCTAAAAATTTGTCCTAGATAAACTCTGTAGCGGTATTATCAAGCCTCGATTAATATAAGTCTTAGGGCTATGTATGCTATGTCCTTCCATACCAAAGCTTCTATATCGTATCGTATTATTCCGAAGATGGCGGTTTTTTTTTAATTATATAGATATGCAAACCTCGTAAATCAGCTCTCAAGTATAGTGTTTTCGAGAATTGATTTGCTATGCACTAATCAGTCGGACAAATGACACTAAATTTATTTATATCGTAGAAAAAACGTTGCTATTCCCCTGCACTCCGAAATTTTGTTAAATTTTACTTATTGGATTTAAATGAATTGTCTTTGCGAAAAATTGAGACATATCACATTTTTCCAAAAAGATATGGGCTCGTAAATTCGCTTAAATTTCTAATTTTGAAAACAATAATCCATGTTACCATATTCCTGAAATAAACATAGACGTCGAATATTTAATTTACATAGAAGTTGGTACACACTGCTATGATAAATGCAAATTTAATTTAAAAGAATCCAAATATCATTCGTGGACATGGACCTGAATTAAATGTTCATTTTTCATCAAATGTTCTCGGCCGAGCAGGAAAATTTGCATTCTAATGAATATATTAATGATTAAGCTAAATGATAAATTTAGTACTTAATGCTATAGTTCCGAATATTTGTATAAAACATGATTTCATCATGTCAGACATTTTTTCTCGCATAATTCAAACACTCTTATATCATTGAATATTAATAAATTCCACGAAAAATTTGGTTAAATTTTTGGTGCTTCAATTTAATCATTCGGACATTCAGTTATTCGGTATGTTTGAAATGAAATAGAGGGTGTTAAATTTTCTAGTTGATTTAGTCTCTGGCAGACATATATAAAAGGTGTCTGATGTGTATGGGTTTTTGTGGAGGCACTTACATGTTTCATTAATGTACCCACGACTTAGTTCGAGTGTGATCATTTTTTCAAGTATCAAACTGGCATGACTCGGTCGCCAAGATTAGGGCAAATTTTAAGTTAATGCGAGCTAATATATAGTCCGTTTTCTTTCAGTATTCAAAAACTCAAAGAACAAAAAACATCACAATGGCTTCATTTTATGATAAGCACTCCTTTTTGTAAGTCGAACTTTTACATCTCCTCAACATCTTCGTGACCAAAACAAAACCTAGAAAAGCTGATATTTAGACAAATCCCCACCCAATAAGCTTGTGAGACACGTTCTTCATAATTGACTGATTGGTCTAATGATTGTTTTATTGCAAAATTATGCCAATTGTAAAGTTGCGGCTCTCCAGTATCTATAGTTAAATGCTTCGGAGTTCAAGCTTCCCCGCAGGGCCGGCCCTAGTCGTAAAAAGATTGTTAGAGTGGGTGTATCACTGCTTTTCCCTCGTCAAACATTCGAAATACCATCCAATGTTTGGCGAGGGAGAAGCAGTGATACAGTGCAGAGCCTCGAACGATTTTTTTTACGACTTTGACTAGGGAATAGCAGTGATATAGCGCCTCGGCCATTTATTTTACGACTCTAAACTCTGAGATAAAAAAGAGGAACAAAGACAAAATAGATCAGAAAAGTGTTTATGACCACATTTTTGGGATTTATAAAGAAGCGCAAAAGTTCCGAAGATTAACTTTTTCTTTCAACGAAAACTCGGCCAAAAAATCAAAATTTGCATGTGATTTAACTAATGAAGATGAGAAAAGTTTTACAGGGCACATAAATACGTATTTCTTAGAAAGAGCTGACAGCAGCTCCCATTTAATATTTTAAATGTAAAAGGGGTTTTTTGAAACATTTCCAACACTCGTAGTCGCAGAATTTTAAAGCATTGCTAATTTATACCTCCGAAGTATTATTTTTTTGTTGGCTCGCCAAGCAATTTGACAAAATAAAACGGGCCGTTGTAAATGTTTAAGAATCTTGCTTTGTGGTCTATCTTTAAATTATTATAAGGGCTAATTTTCATTTGCCATTCCCAGCTCTCGTGCATGCAATTTCCCCTGAAATACATACATACATATAACGATCAAAAAGATTGTGAATCACTGATCTAAAGTCTGCAAAAAACATTCAGGCCAACAAGGTCAGACATTGGGGTGGCGTGCTACATTAACACAAGAATACATACAAAAAGAAATATTTACAATGAGCGCTTATATACCGTCTCTAAAATAAACTATCTTAAAACATTTTTGGAGATAGTACCTTTCCTTTAGGGTATCTATTTATACCAGACTAAATCAAAATAAATTCTAGTTCAGTTTATCATGAACTGTCAAACACGAACAAAATGGTTCGCGAGTGGTACTAAACTTAATTCATACTAGCTAGTACAGCTCGTATATGTCGTCGAAGACTAAAATATTTTTTGATTAAAATATTTTATCTTGCTTGTGGTATACACGGTCAATCAAAAATAACCAACATCACCAACATCGGTTTGTCCCAGGGCCACCAGAATGCTAAGGTCGGCCCTGCTTCCCCGTACACAAAATTAGTAGTTACAGATTCAGTAGCGTAACGTACGGTTTTCCTTATGTTCATTGGAAGACGATCCCTCCCTCAACCTGAAAGGGCCCCAAAGGCCGAAATCCATATTTGTTTCGAATTGCTTCAAATGCTCATTAGTCAAGAGCACAAAAGCGTATAGTGGAGCCGCAGAAACAAATGTGCTGAACTATTTCCGCCGATTTTCGCCTTATGTTAAAGTTAATCCTATGCTTTAACTTAACTGGCACAAAGATGCTACAAATTGATGAATTGACAAATTTAAAAATGATGTTGACGTTCCATGTCAAATTGACGAATATCAAAATATTGCGAACGAATTTCCTATACAAATTGACGGATTAGCATCACATATTGACGAATATATTGAAAAATCAAGACTAATTTAAAATGTAAATCTGTCAATTTGATCTGGAAGTTCGTCAAAATGATTTGATGATCCGTGAAGATGACATGATTTTAAAATTCGCCAATTTGTAATGTATATTCGTCAACATCATGTTGAAGTCCAATAATTTAAAATGAAAATTTGTCAATGAGACCTGGAAATTTATTAATTTGTAATTGAAATTCGTTAACACAATTTGAAATTCGTCAATTGTACATGGAAACTTGACTTGATTTAGGAATTCAATTCAATTGCAATTGCCGTCACTATGCCTCAGGAGCGTTTTCTTTATAAAAACAACACAAACACAGAAAAAAAAGGTTCTTCTGAGATGAAATAGCAGTGAGATCACTGACGGGACTGATTTCTCGGATTAGAATTATCGCATATGGTGGCTCGTTATGTTACGATCAAAAACCAAACCAAACAGTACAATGTTTGTATCCAGTTCAATTTTTTTTTAGAAAAGATTTAAGGAACACTTTGACTAAACATATTTTGACGAAATGAACAGAAATACGTATGTTTTATTAATTCCTTCTTGTTTCTATATAAATCAGAGACAGCAAGCCACACAATTATGTATGTTTGTATGTAATTATGTAATAAGGTGAAATTAAAATTCTGTAACACAATTTTCGCATAATCTTCCACAATTTCAATTGCGATGAAAAATTCAAATTTTAAGCGATATCAGCCAGTGGCGCAACCACGGGTGGGGCTAAAGAGGCTAAAGCCCTCCCAGGCCCAGAAAAGAAGGAATGGAAAATTAAATATGAAGCAATGAATTTCGTTGCAAATTTTATAAAAATATGAATCGTGTTCAAGGGGCGAATAACCAGCCATTTTTGTTGATCTGTTCCGAGTTTTTAACATCCTTGCTAGAATTTGAAAACAAGTTTGAGCTTTAAATATTTCACTTTTGAAATATGTGCGAAGCATTGAAATTGTGTAATATTTTACGGTTCAAAACTGTGTTGCAGAAGTCCTAAATTTAAATCTTTAATTTTAAATCTTTCTTAAAAAATTGAACTGAACATGAACATGGTATTGATCGGTCTTGTCTCGTAAAATAAAGAGCCACTATCGCAGAAATTCAAATTCGAGAAATCAATTGGTTCTTTGCGAGATTCAGTTCTGTTCTTCTATTTCATATGAGAAGAACCTCATCTATTAGAACGATATTAATCCAACTTCTGTCCCAATTTTGTTTGTGCCTTAGTCAGTGGCGTATTTACGGGGGGGCACAGGGGGCACGTGCCCCCCCTGTGAGCACATCAAAATTTTTTCACACCATACTAAAAATTGCAGTACCAAATGTTCCCTTTTTTGAGCGTTTCTATTACTAACCTTTGTAAATCTTTTTCAAAACATTATCATCACATAATCTTCTCAATTCGCCAGATCTCCTCGTTGATGAACTTTTTCCGTTTTTCGAACGGGTTGAGTTTATTTTCATAGACGCGTGGTTTCAAGAACAAGAACTCTCAGAGAATAAGTACAAGCTATGATTATGTCAAGGCAACGAGGTGGTCATGAAACGTTGCCCAATCTAGACATTAATCTGTTCGGAAACAAGGACTGCTATTGAAAGTCTCGTCATGTGTGAAGTGACCCCTTCTTATGTTGATATAAGTTGAGGAGATGTTGTTGCGGTATCGATGTCTTGGAAGCCGCCAAATTGATATCAATCGGTCTGATTTTTCGATCGGGCTTGTGTATTTTAATTTGGCCGTAAATTCGTGTTGGGCTGCTGTAAAGGTCTTTAAACCAGATGCTTCTCTTTCTGTTAAAATGCTAAAAATTGAAGTGTTTCGGTGGGAAAGCATTTTTAGCATAAATTTTCGAATTCCTACGGTTCGGTGTCTGTGGTGCCCTGCCTGCCTGTCAATTTTCACGAAGTAAACGTCATCGTAGCCAGGGACGTAGCCAGGATTTTGTTTCGGGAGGGGTCCAACGGAATTTTCAGACGCGCGACAAATTTATTGCTGAAAAAGTGGATACACTAAACATTAGACTGGTATGTTATGAAACGTTGAGAATAGCTGGAACCGCGTAACCTGACTTTTTAGTGTAATTATAACCATAATGAGTGAAAAGGATGTACCAGTACCTTTTGCAGAACGCATAATTATTTGTTTTTTAGTCAAAGCAAATATAAAATCCGCGGAAACTTATCAAAAAGTACTAGAGAAGTTCCAGAATGAGTGCCTCTCTAAAACCCATGTGTATGAATGTTTTGAAAAGGCCGAAAAGTTGAGGGAAAGTTGCCACATGCGCGCCACCTAGTGTCACCGATGAAAACGTAAGCGCCGCCACCGTTGAAAAACTCATTGTGGAAGACCGACGAAGTAGTGTACGCTACATGACTGGGGAGTTGGGCATAAACGTAAGTAGTATTGGGAAAATATTCATGTGCGGCTAGGCTACCGAAAATCTCAGGCAGATGAGGGCTAAAACCTCTGAATATTAAGTATAAATTCTGGCGCTCGGAAGTTTGTACACATTTTCTACAGCATTGAACGAATTGAGAAAGTTCCATTGAAAGTTTCAAAAGCTATGAAGAAGTAAAATTGTTTGTGCGAGAATGGGTCCGTGAAAAGCCGCGAGATTTTTACGAAATAGATATCCAAATGCTTGCCGGGAGGTGGCGAAAATGCATACAGTGGTGTAGGGGAGACTAATTAGAAAAACTAATTTTTACCATTTGTATCTTTAAAATTGTTTTGCTTCGTTAAAACTTGAGCGTTTGGTCATAAAAAATCATAACTATTACTTCCACAGACTATTAAAGCAGGCGTATATATTCCGTTTTTCAATAAAAGTAACAGATGCAAACTCTCACTTCATTCTTTATCTACGGGCTTCATGTACTTTTATATCTCCGCGATTAGCTTAGCCGAGCGAGAGCTAAGTTTCCGTTGAGTCCAACAATCGCCATGCGCAAAATATTTGGGAGCTTATCTTTCACTCGAACCAAAGGGCCGATAATCGCACGTAATTATTTTTGTTTTTATAAAAAAAAAACACAAGTCATCACGTACCTTCACGATTGATATTAATCAAAATGTTCAAAGAAATTGTTTCCTTGAAGAAAAAAAGCTCTGTTTAAAAACTATTTTATCGCATTCTCTATTTTGGTAGCAATGCTCAGAACCTGCGCAGCGGAAAGTTTAAAGTTCCATGCTCGCATGAAAACACGTCCGTACGTCCAATAAATAAAATCAGAGTGAATAATCATTTTCGACAACAGACATTTTTTGCATAGATTCCGCGCAATTTATTTTGAAGAGTTGTCTTCAGAGAAGTGTGTATTGATATTCGGATTTATCTAGTTTTGAAAAGAAAACCTCCCTTAAACCAATAAATTTTCCATGCCGGATATTTTTTATGATGTTCAGTCCACAGAATTTAGAGAAAAATATGTTACCACCTGAATATTTTGATATTTTATACTGTAACCACTAAAAATTCCGTTATAATTGAAAACATTTCGGGAGGGGTCCGGACCCCATGGACCCCTCCCCTGGCTACGTGCCTGATCGTAGCCATTCCTTCTCATTGCTATTTTGCAATTGATTTGTTAAAGCATGTTGCTTCAGCTTACCATCTAGGACTCGTTGTCGTTTTAAAAGGTATTGCAGATACTATAGATTTGAACCTAGTGTAGTACATACATATGGAAATAACAAACAATCATACCTTCCTGCTTACTTTTGTTGCTTCATTTTAATTAATCGATTGATCACTTCCCGGTTCTGGATTGTACTTGTAAAATATTATTCGGCACTTGTTACGATTTTACGGAATCTGTTACTGGATCTTTGACAAAACATAGGCCTCTTTTTCAGTAAATCCTAATTTTCCATTCAAATTCGCTTAAACTTGCCATGGAATTCAAGCCCACAATGTCAGCCAAAATTTGTTGTATCAGCTTTTCATCTGTGTTTCTTTCAAACGTAAGCAGAACAACTTTTTGGCGGAATTTGGCCGAAATTTGGCAGAATTTCAGACGATGTATGAAATTTCTCTTCCAAAGAAAAGTGTTCCGTCTGGAATCGTTTTGTCATATGGAAACAGTCTCTTTGATCATTGCATTAATTCCATAGCCAATTAAGTACATATTCGTAAAATTCCTTTTCGGCTTCAGGCTCCTTCGAACTACACTACACGGTCGGAAATTTAGTTTCTTTTTAAAACTTTTACAGTAAACCGAAAAGTTGACTCCATATTTTAAGCAAATTCTGTTTCAAATCTAAACAATTCAATTGTTTTATCAATTTTTGTAAAATTTGGTTTATTTCTTAAGAAATCCGAAAGTTTTATACATTTTTAAGACTAAAAATATTAGAAAGTAAACCAATTGGACCTTAATGACTAAAATTTTTCAATAAAACCAGACTTATATTAAAGTGTAAACTAAAAGTTTAAAATTGTGACAAAAAGTTTAAAAGTTGTAAAATCAGAGTTTAAAATCAAAACCATGAGTTTAAAATTTAATCTTTTGGACTAAAATTTTAACTTTAAACCAAAAACAGTTTTAAGTACTTGCCATATGGCCAATTGTTCATGGAATAATAAATAATCATGAGGTATAAGCCCTCTGTGGCGCACTCGGTTGAGTCGCACATGCTAGTAATCTAGGGGTCCGGAGATCGAATCTCGGCGTGATCCAAATTTCCATAGGTACATGTGCCGCCTGATCCAAGTGTCTGAACATTATATACTTCAAATAGCCCATAAACGGTTGAGTGAACGCAGCCATGCCCCACAAAAAAATGTAACATGAAATAAAAAAAAATCGACTTAAAAAAAAACATTTTAAACTAAATTTTTTTTAAAGTAAACCTCTCCAGTTTTAATATTTCACCCGATTCTGGTTTTGTATTTAATTATTTTAGTTTTGGATTTAAACTTTTATTTTATTAAAACCTAAACGGAATGTATTAAAATCAAATATAATGCAAAGTTTTGTATTTAAACTATTCAGTTTTATTTAGGTGTAAACAATCCAAAAGTTTAAAAATTAAACTTTTTTGTATTGGAACTATATACAATCAAAAAAGGTTTAATAAATAAACTAAATTTCCGACCGTGTACGCAAACTTTTTTAAGGCCCTTCGTATTTTGGTTCAGGAAAAGCCAAAAGCAGTTAATGAGTGTCATTCTAAGATCTGTCAGGAATACTAAACTTTTGGTGTAATAAACATGAAATGCAAAGGACTCTCAGGCCCGTATTTATAAACATACCTTGACTAAAGGATGCCGAAATTAAAAGAAAAGTCATTTTTCATACTTTTTCATAGAAATCACTTATATTCACGAGTCAATGCATCCTTGATTTAAGGAAAAACTCAAGGAGACCTTGAAATTTTCTATAGTCAACCTCACTTGAAGTCAAGGTACCACCTACCTTGAAATATTATATTAGGGTCTCCTTGAGTTTCGCCTTAAATCAAGGATCAACGATCCCTCAGTCTTGCCGATGTTTTTCCTATGTAGCTGCTCTCGGGTATACCCTATGCAACAAATTAGCCCCGTACTCTGTGCCCCCCCTTTGAGAATTTTCTAAATACGCCACTGGCCTTAGTTACATGTTTCTTGTGTTGTACCGGACATTCACAGATTCTGCTCTAATTGTGGTGAGTCATTTGTTTCAATAAACTGCCCCACCTCCTGAACTTACTCGTCAAACGTTGTAAGGTGGTGCCTTTCTCTTTCTGTAGCGACAAAATAGAAAAAGATCAAAACGGCAAACGAAAGTCTAAGCCGAGACTACAGAAACCAATTCGGCCTAATGGTTATTTGCGACGATCACAGAAATGCTTGTGGCGCATAGTGAGTACTCCCGAGACACACGTTTTCGCTTTGACATTTATGAGGCCCACCAAGTCCATGAGGATCAGGAACACGAAAAACTGCAATTAGTGTCGTTTAGTGTCGTTACTGGATTGCTGCAGCAGTCTCAAGTGCCCTGTAGTATTAATGATCTTAGCCCCCTCCAGGACACGATCCTGGTTGCGCCACTGATACCATATGCACACATATTTCAAAAGTAAACTATTTTACGCCAGTAAAATTTTACAAAAATAAGGCCTAACCTCGGAATAAATGCAAGATCACCGTTCTTTCGCGTATCTATATTTTAGAGTATTACTGGCTATATAAATCCAGATTTGCAACCCTGTGCTAACTTTTTTTGCGGACAAAAAAGGGCTGTATTTTGTCTACTTTCAAGATGCCGATCATCGCTTTTTTCCAAGATAACTTTTTAAAAGAATATCGTTGGAAATGTAAAAAAAGAGCAAACATACGTATAGCCCTTTTTCCCCCGCAAAAAAAAGTTAGCACAGGGTCCTCAGGGTTGCAAATTATATAGCCAGTAATACTCTGAAATAGATAAGCGAAAGAACGGCGATCTTGCATTTATTCCGAGGTTAATGTCGATTTTGACTGGCCTATTTAGAGCTAGATAGAAATTATTATTGAAACCGGTGGTTTTATTTTATTAAAATCGTCTCAAATTTGTGTGTTTGTCTTCTTTTTTTACCAAGTCATTTCTCAAATGCTGGTAAGAATGTAAGAAACTTACACAGATCGACGAAACTTTCTTCATTTTTGGCCGTGGAACAGGCTTTACTTAACATTTAAGCCAACTTCACAACATTACCGAAACTTTTTACAAATTTATTGTGTGAAATAACATTTCGTACAAAAGTTTGCCAGTCTGAGATGATATTAGCACAAAATGCTTGCTAATTAAGATATTCTTTGAGCAAAATTTCGAAGGCGGCTTCCTTTATAGGGGTTTTTAAAAGGACATTTTTTATTTGAAAATATAATTACACAATGAAACTCATGGGCGTAGCCAGAGGGGGCAGGGAGGGGCGCTTGGCCTTCCCCCCTGTTCGATGATTATGATTATGATTATGATTATTAAAAAAAAATCTTACCGATGCATGGTAAAAAATATCACTGCACTTTACAATGCAGTGTAAATTGCAAATTCGAGTTTGATTCCGGGCACTACGCAAAATTTTCTGCTGCTGAGACTATAAGTCTGGAAAACTAAAATGAGCCGTTTTGTTTGAAAGTGGTACAAGTCCATTTTTTACGAAAATGAGTTAATGCCATTTTTAAATATATCTAAATATGCACTAACTACATACATATAACCAAAATGTCATACCAATCTATGTGGAATAACAAGCCGAAATAATGAGTGCAGGTTTTCTGAAAAATCTAATTGCTCATATGTTTTATTTGAAAATATTTTTTTTGAATGTTTTTGAAAAAAAGAAGAAGTATGTAATTAACCATCAGTTGTCTTTTTGTAAGGAACATTTTTATAAGTTTAGCTAACATTTGGTAATTAATAGTTTTGGTAATCGCTCCCTATAAGTTAGGGTTCCAATTTTAGTTAAGTTAGTTGTTACATTTCCCGGATAGGGAAAAATGTTGTGTCTATTTTCTTTGCCAGGAATGTCGTAGCGCTTTTCTCTTTGCAGCAATAGAATAAATTATCCAGAGAAAGGAAGGTATATCTCGAAATTAAAAATTTTCTGTGTCATTAACAAACCCAATTATGATAAAAGTAAAAAATCAATCCTCTGAATTCGGAAACATGTTATGCAATATGAAATAGCTGAGATTATACCTGACCTACTCTTGCATGTCGATCCACACTTTTCAGGCATCCGTCACAGTCATTTTTCATACAAGTTGACAGATTGTCAGTCAATTAATTAACTGACAAACTATCAACATGTATGGAAAATTACTGTGACTGATGGCTGAAAAGTGTGAACCGACTTTTAACCATTAATTTCTAAGGCATTGTTTTTTTACAGTTACATTTAACGTATGAGCTTAGGTATGTTTAAAAGCCAAAGGAATTTTCTTTTTCTTCTTCTTTCTTCAACACAGTTCGATGTGGGTTGCAACAGGATTGAAAATATGTAGTGTTCATTTAAAAAAAGGATATGCCCCAACTTATTAATTTTCGATACATACGGCCATGAAGCTCTATAGGTTGAGTAACGGTGAAGCTGCCAAATGTAGTGATCCCAATGAATTTTATGTTTTTATTTAGGAATACTCTTCTTTTAAATAAAATAAAATAAATACCAGGCGCGACAATCCAACATTTGACTAAGGCCGCAGGATTCCAAGATCTTATCTGCTTTTTGTTGAGGTAATGAGATCAGCATCACGCTCAGCAGTGTTATTTATCCCCATAAATGGGTACTCGTTTAACATCTGAGTGAGATCATAGTCCGTCACAAGCTCGTGACTTGGAAAACACCATGGAACACGGTGAGATTCGAACTCATGACCCTGTGCACCGAAGGTGCGCGCACTAACCGGTAGACCAGCCATAGACTAGCCAGACTTCTTTTAAATACTAGAGGATAATTTAAATGGAAGAAACGTTTGGTGTTGAGAATGACACCATAGTTTTGGGTCTTCATTTTAAAATGTGTACATAAATACATTTCCTCATACCTAATTTCCCGACACTTTTGGATAAAACATTATGTTATTTCAGAATACTAACACTTTTGAAATTTCATTTCTTTTTCCGTAAATAACAAAAGAATGAAAGTAATTTTCTCCGGAAGAATATATTTCTCAATACCGAAAATTACTTTTATTCTTTTATTATTTACAGAAAAAGAAATGGATATGCAAAAGTGTAGTTTTCACAGCCACATTATACTCTTCTTCTCAGTACCGTATATGTAGTCCCATGTGGGGTCATGGTGCGTTAACTCAGCCGTTTATAGGTAATTTCGAGTCAACGTTACATTGCATAACATTTCGGAGTGTATATAATGTTGCAAGCACTATTATTTCCTATCCGCACAGACCGGAAAATTTTGGATCTCCGGATCTCTAGAATACTAGCATCGTAGAGTGCGACTCAACCAAATGAGCCACAGAGCGTGATTATACTCGATAGTATAAATTATTTTAATCGGATATAAATAAATTTGCTTTGTGTTACAAAAAAACGAATTGAAGGCACAGGATAATGCCTTAACAATGCGTTAACGCTAAAGCTTTCTACTGTAAAGTGGGATCTTAGAGAAAGCATAGCAACCCATGCCATGCGTTAGTCCAGAGTGGCTATGTGATCACACAACACATGTGTTTGACTCCAAATTTATTACACTACACTCCACGAAATAATTCAAACGTCAAAATATTGTCAATGCAATTATTAACCCTTCTGTCGCCGCTTACGAGCTATTATGCCTAGCTGTGTAGCTGAATCTTCTGTGAAGTCAATCTTATTTTTTGAAAAGGTCTAACTTTGGTTTTAGAAACAGTTTACATACTATGTCTTACGATGGTGCGCCGTTTTTTCGTTTCTTTAGACATAGTTTACATTTCGCCGAACGTTTCATCGCATTTGTGGGCGTCGGCTCCTTTGAAATATATAATATGGAAAGTTGTGGAAAATATTGTTGAACGATATTTTTCATCAATATACCTATAGTACGAATGGTCTGTCTAGGTCTATGTGCCAACCGAAGGGTTAATTATCACGTTGGTATTTTGAGAAAGTAATAGATATTACGCGGATATTATATTCTGAATTGTAAACAAAAAATTTACATTTAAATAAAATTTTTTGTTTAGATGTTTCAACTGCGATAGTGTGAAAACGGTGGTTATTTTCTGATGCCCACTCTGGACTAACGCATGGCATAGGCTGCTATGCTTTCTCTAAGAGTGGGATCGAGTCTAGGCATGTTGTTTTTCTGAATATTAGTCGGGGAACGTCATTACTCTTCGTCGCAGCAATCCCTTTTTGGAAGAACTTCCAATCTTAATTAGTAGAGAAAGAGAAAATAATTCGATCTAATAATAAATCATAACTAATGGTACCTACGGACATTTCGCAGATAAAAAACAGAAATTTCGCATAAATTAATTTTAAATGTTCAAAATTAAAATAAGCAATTATTGTTGCGTATTTTTTGTTTTTTTTTTTCACGAATTTTTTAATTTAAATTTTGGAAATCACCGAACAACGAAAAAAACTGTTGCTACAAACATCGCATTGTAGAAAACAAAGTTCATACATCAAACCTCCGCTTAACAGCTTACTCAGTGTTTGGCAAACCATCGTGCTTGTGGTTCTGCGAACTCCCTGCATTTCCAAATATCTCTATTCACAATAACCAATCATTGACAAAATTTTGTGATCTTACATCATATAAAATTTTTTTCCGACGGAGGTCTTAGTGGTAGCATTTTTGTAAAATCTTTAAATGCTTTTGGTAGCTAAGGAGTTAAGAATTCGGGATATTCCCGGTACGCCTATTTTGCTGGAAATGGCATTTATAATAATCATATTTCGGTGCGCTTATGCGATAGTTTAGTTTCCGGACACCCAATCTAGAACAACTCAATTTTATGTTCAAATTTGTACGAAATTGGTGCTATCCTGTTCTGTATTTGATCGAATAAAACGCACCTTTTAAGCCATACTCTATAATAAAGAAGATATAAGTTGAATTGATGAATTCGCGGAAAATTATAAATATTTACTAAGAACAATGAAGTTTTGTTGTATGTTTGTAATGGAGCGGAGCGAAAAAAAGTGTCGCTCCAAATCCCTGATTCCTACATCACAACAGCTTGCTAAAACTCTCTATAACTCCATATATATTTCTGTAAATTACTTACGTATTGCAATTTTTGCAGCTGAAAAGAATAAAACATAAAAAAAAAATTTTCGGTCTAGGGTATAACTTTGCATGGGTATTACCTATACACCATTAGAAAGGAACTTACCTGTGCTTTGTATTGCTGCAACTTTTACCATTTGCAAAATAATTCAAGAAATGCAAAACAGGTCTGTTACCCTCTCTCCCCTATACTCCCTGGCCAACTATTTTTACAAAAAAAATAATACATAAAGTTCAAAGGGTTTACTCATGTTTGAAACACAAAAATCACAAAAATCTTTCCCTTAACGAGTCTCTTTTTCCTTTTATTATCAAGATTCATTTTGTAGCTGAATCCTATCAGCAATGAAATTTAGCCATTTGTATTTGGAGGAAATCTTATCAAAACCATATTTCTATCAAAAAAGATTTATAAATTTTACTCAGAAAAAAACAGTGTCAGACGTCACAAACTGATCTCTTTGTCTATTTCTTTTAAATCGCAAGTGGAATATGCAGTCCGAGAGACAAAAATAGCACTGAAAGACACGCTACCGTCTAAAAAGCTGAAATTGGAGGCCAGTTGAATGTAATCAGAATCACCAATAAAAATGTAAACACGTCCAGTGCGCAGGGGCGTAGGGTGTAGAAAATCATTCTCGACTGTCCTTTCCTAAAATTTGCTCTAAAATTTGCCAAACCGTATTTTCGCGACCGGCATGCAATTTCCACTCCTAAGAAAGTCATGATGTTGAATCGCGCTTGTGGGGGTTAAATATGGGCGAAGCCCTGAAATAGAAATTGAAAAAAATGCAAAATTAAGTATGAAGCAATGCAATTCCTTTCAAATTTCATGAAGTTATGTTCGTGTTCTGGGATATTTGATAGTGTCAATGGTCTGTGGAAGCTGAAGTAGGTATCCTATAACCAGAATTTTATAAACATCTGTGTACACAAAAGAAGAAGGCAATCGCGCAGGTCTGATGTGATTTTTTACATTTCATTTTGCTTGTAGTTGGCTTAGTGTACAAATAAAGGAGTTGATTGATAAAAACTATTTTTTTAAAGCAAAAATTTAACTCGTAAACCTATGCGTACCTACGGCCATGTGTGTGCCCAAATTGTGATCGTGGTGGTTTCGGGCATTTACGGATTGTGCTGTAATTGCGGTGGCCCTTTTGTTTCATACTCCGCCCGCTTGGTATATTCACAAAATGCCCCACCTTTTGTTCGGGGCAAAAAACTCTTTATCGTTCGTTACGTATTTTATCCACGATCATTCGATTACTATATTACATACAAAATTACAGTCCTGAAAAATATCCCAAAACAATCTTATGAAGATTTCCTATATTTATGGATCTAAAAAAATAGGCCAGAATTAAACAAAAAATTAAAGATGCGTGCAAATTATGCACTAGTTATGGGTAGATAAATCTTTTTACATTAGGCACATTACTCGCGGATAAACCCTTGTTCAAAGAAATGGGATACGCATTATGTACCTACTGCTGCACGAGATCAATGAGGAAAGGATTTTCAGAACAAACATTTTGCAACATCATAGCGTCATACTCCGTTGAGTTATGTAATCATTTTCTATTACTTGTCACAAAAATGGAACACTTTATTTGGTGCACATTATTTTTTACACATCGAAATCGGTACCTACCTATCTACCACAAACCCCGTGGTCAGTCAATATAAAACAACTGAAGTATCTTATCTAGATGAAACATCCACGATAAGATATGCCTGTAGCCTGTTAAGTAAAAAATAATGCCTCGCATTGATTTCTTATAAGGAACCTTAAACGCCAATTGCTAAGAAGTATAACTTCCGATCAACTTAATTTGAAAATTTAAAGTTTCTTTCTTATTTCTTTGTTAACGCCGGGACATTAAATTAGAAACAATTGCTCAATAATAAACAAATAAAAAAGAAACAAACATCTCAACTGTCCAACCAAATCGCTATTGTCCGTGCATATACGAGGGCACAAATCAACCCGCTTCTTTTGCTCAGTTGCCGATTTATGCCTTTGAAATGCACCGCCCAGCCGTTGACATAAAAACAAAAAACATCCCAAAAAAGCTCCTTTCGTCGTCTTGAGAATGTCGCGTTGCTGTCGTCGTCAAAAAGGAATCAAACATAAGACGACTCTCCCTTTTGGTCACACGGTAATTGATGGCACTTGCGGTTTCACGCCGTCTCATTTTACCGGCGGCTTGACAAACTCCATATCGCGAGGCCAGCCGGATGCATTCCTGTCGTTCGTATGAAAATGCAACAATGCATAAGCCTGTCAACCAGGATCGCCCTACGAACGTATAATGTAAGTAGGTACTACACACATCCCACACACATGTGACACAGAGGCGCATACAGGCAGGCTCACAAATTGTATAAGCCGCCACAGCTCCTTGTCGTTTGTTAGTCTGAAATTATTTCGAGTGGTGCACACTCTTTCCGAAAAGGAATACCGGAATGCGGCGAATTGGGACAAACGCGGAGCGGCGAACTATTACAGTTGAGAAGGAATAAAATCGGACACATTTCTTCGTCACTTATTGTATCCTTTTTCGGGAAGCAATTCAAAGACATTTCACTCAAACTGATGGTGATGGCATTCTCACGAAGAACTTTGGGTAGTTGTAACATGCTAAAAAAAATTTCCAGCGTTGCGTCGTCCTAGTGAAGATTTCCTATGATGATTGGATGTGACCGCAGCCTGGCTTTTGGTTTCTCTGACTAGCGCTCAGATGCCTTCCCTTGTCCTGCGCCCTTTATGCCAGAAAATCAGTCAAAAGCTCGCGACGGTATAAGTGTAGCTCCACGTACCTAAACATTTTTTGTTTTGTCACACCGCGATAACCATAATCCGTAAGTCCTTCGTCCTTGCCTTACAAGAGACAAAATAATGTACACCGGCTGACTGTTCTGCGGTGTAGCACAACTTCCCCGTGGCAAACGCGGACGTGAAGAATCTAAACGACTCAAGAAGAAGAAGCAAAACAAATCATAAAACGCACGTACACATGCAAGACCGGCACAACCTCACACTCGGCCTATGATGACACACACACACACACACAATCCATTCCCCTCGTACATTTGATGTGCACTTGCTTCAAAGTTTTGCGTCGGTCACGCTCCTGCTAAACGAATGTGCGACGGTTACCACCTTTTTACACCTACAAGTGGAGCTGTAAATCATTTCAGCGACCCAAGCGAATGGAAGGAAATTTGGAGTCGACTATAAATGAAACTTTAATATGTACCACCGTCTTATGTTTGACGAACGTGTGCTGCCACTACAGCTATCCTTGTCGGTAGGACGACGAGGAATACGGCTCGCAAAGTGAACGATGTGTGATGGAGCCAAACGGCAATCGCGATTCGGAATGAGTGATTGGGTCACAATTTGCATGATTGTCCGCGCTACGAGGAAAATGATGCCTTGCAAGTGCATTTCAATTGCACCCGGCGAAAAGCAATTGTCCTGCTTGCAAGCAGGCAAAATGCATTTTGTGGGCGGGGCCTGTGCGCGCAATGGTGTTTTCACAGCCCACTCCAGTGGACCGGTGGGCCTGGTCGGAGCAACTCAGTACAGTGTATGAGACCTACTGGTGGGCGGGGCGAGGTGTCAGAGGCGTATTGTGATGGAATGACGTTGGAACCCGTAAACATTCTTTGCTGGGCGGGCTGCGGAGCACCGGGGTGGGCCAAATGTTGTACGAATTGACAGAGAGGCGTTCTATCAAATCCGTCATTCCTTCGCCGGTCAGACCGAACACACACTCGCCGGATGGATGGGAAAATATGTCCGACTGAGTGTCTTGCCTCTTTTTTCGTCTGTCGACCGCTGAGTGACAGTCATGAGTTTCACAGTCAGTCGACACCACTACATGCATGAGTGGGTGCGCGCCAGGCATTTGCCATTGGGTTTGTGTGAGCGTGTGTGAATGTGTGGCCTGCCCATTTTGGGTGTGTGCGTCTTACATTCGTGGACATTGACGTTGACGCGCGCGGTATCATACGAACAACCAACGAACGTATCATACATTTTACCCCCGCCAGGTTTCAATGTTCACGGTGATTGACGTGCCAGTGTGTATTTGCCTTCGAAACGCGTACGACGTGTAGAACGATTTTTTATTAGGTAGTTTCACGAGCGCCCCATTTGTTAAAAAAAAAACACAAAATTTGATTTTTTTCCGAAAAATCCATTTTTTCTGGTCGCGTTGTGGTGTTGAACGCCGTCGTTTGTGTCGTCGTGGTCGTCGCACTATCGTCCACTCTTGAAACCGCGAGTATATCATTAATTTCTCGTCGTCATCGTCACTGTCGATTTCGAATCACCATCAGCCAGACCCCGCACATAATTTATTATTTTCAATCGGGTCCCCCGGTGAAAAAAATGAAAATAAATAGCGACCAATAAAAAAAAATGTCAAAATAGAAAAAAATGTAGTGTCGGTGTAAAGTTTTTCGTTTTTAAGTTTTAAACGTTTTTCGGGATTTTGTGCGTGGGAGACTTATTACGAAAGAAAAAGGAACAAAGTGTCAGTGGATCAGGACAATGTGTGTTTGTCTATAGTGCTGTGAATATTATGCATAATTATATTGCCAGTATTTCACTGATATCGGCCGGTGCCATCTCCGCGTCATAGAAATAATATTGGACAAACGAGCCGCGGGCTGAGAATCAGAATCAAAGCGCGCGCGGTGACACAGGAATAAAGAAAGAAAAGCGAGACGGAGGGAACGAGTGTGTGTGCCACCCAATTCCAATTGACAGAAAGAGAGGAAAAACAAAAGAAACAAGAATAATATGATGTCGATCCTAGTGCTGGTGTATCATCCAGTGTGATTGTTGCTTCAACCCTGCACAGGCATCAGCTGTTTAGAAGTTTCAGTTGATCATTAATCACCGTCACCTTAGGACGTCGTCTTCCGTATTATAGAGAGATATACAACAACAACATTAACCGGGCAGACGGAGAGCGCGAAACGGTTCAACCCCCTTTTTTCTGGATCCTGCCACCGATATCGTCGCCGATGAAATTGCACCATAACGAGTAAGCACACACATAACGGGCTACTTTCAAACGTCTCGCATTTTCAAGATTAATTGACGAAACGACCAAAGTCATTCAACTCTCCGTATACGATTATTTTACGCGGTTTTCTGTGTTCGGTGTAAATTTTTGCAAATTTGTTTTTCGAGTTCATATCCTTTTGGAGAAATCAAGACCGCATCTCGCATTTTGACATACTTGCATCAGAATTCAACAATGGTAGACCATGCAGTCGAAAAGTGTCACAACTGCATCGACCACGTTTCAAATTAGCGCCGCGTTTTTACCGGTGCGTCGTCGACACACTTCGCGAACATCGATGAAAGTCAGCTACAATTATTTCCGGGCCAAGCATAAGTCAACTGCGTAAATCAAAAGTGCATTATCCCTCTCCTCTGTCTCTGTCTCTATACATCTCACTATATCTGTCGTCGTGTCCTGTTTTTCGGAATAGTTTTTTTCGCGGGTGCGTGTGTGAATTTCGCGTCGGTATACGATTAATTTTATTTCGCGTTCGCATATTGAAAATATTTGTTTTGTGGACGCATTAAACATTTTACGGCAAAAATTGTGATTTGATTATTATTACACATACCTCGAGTATACGAAAACAACAATTGCAACAATACCTATACGAAGACAAGAAGATCCTCTATACAGTTATTCAAGCAACATAACAATCCACTCTTCTCTGTATACGGCTTATAATTTAGAAGTGTAAACAATCTATACGCATATATACATATATTTACATAGTTATATCTACAATTTAAATAATATGAAAAATAGTGAAACCAAAATTTCCAAAACAAATCTTTTATAATACCAAAAAATATTATAAAAAGAAAATGAAAATCAGATCTAGTGTTCCCCAACGAGATTGATATCAAGTGTGCAAGAAAAGTGGTGTATTACAAAAACGAAACAAAGAAAAAAAAAGAAGTTTTATGTGATCGTTGCAACGTCGGTGCATTTTACACGTTAAAAAAAGTACATAATATAAACCCCGTTTAACCCAATTCATTCGCGGTATCCATCACACTCTTTTTGGTTCTTATCCAAATTTTAAAAAGTGGCACAAGTCGGGCTGGAAATAGCTCCCAGAGCATTAATGGCTCAACCTAGGGTAAGTAAAACAAACAGTTTTTTTCTACTCGTATTTTGTGAAAAGTGATGTGAAAACCCAATATCGGTGTTTGATTTATCGGAGGGAAAAAATAGGTGAAACTAGGAACTAGACTAGTTGAATGAACCTCTTATAGCAGGGCCTTTCTTTATTTCAAATACAGTACCTAATTTGACCAAAATTGACACCAAGATTGGACATTACTGTCTTCTTCCAATTTTTTTTTGCCCACAGATAGTAACACCTTGCGTGCTGTAGGTACCGAATTGTTTACATTATATTAGATATAATAGAGCAGTTAAGAATATGTAATCGTAGGATTTTTTAAATTATAGACAGAAACATTCAACATATTTTTTTCATATGTTGTCCGTCGGTACAACATGCAAGTTCTACAATGTGCAGTGCAATCAGCTTTCAAATTGGCTGCCCGGAAATCCCAAATTTTCTGTGTCCCTAAGTTCATGTTGAAAGGTATTAAGGAAAATATTTGAAGTACAAACTGTTTAAAGCATAATTGCTTTACTGCATTGCCAACGATTTTCAAATTTGTAAACAAGATATCTGAGACTGATTCAATAAAAATATTGCAGTAAAAAGATGAGATTACTTCATATGATTGACAAAAAGTCCCGGTATTCACTATAAGTGATCCTTCTTCTTCGAGGTTTTTGCTCTCGACAAATGCGTTATTTATTCATCTAAAAAATTTCAAATGTACTGGCACTATGCTGAATATTATAAAACCCTTTGCACCTTTGAAGTTGAAGTTTGTACCATACAAATTATTACAATTGATTAGATTTTTCGTCATTTCAATTTCTGACACTTATACTATTCTGGCTACTGCCACTCCATAGTAGGTACCCTGATTTTACCGACGGATATTTTTTGTGATGAATGAAACTTTCAAGCAATACTCAATATAGAGGCCGCTAAATAAACTAAATATTAGAAATATTAGCTCTTCAGAGAACAAACTATTATGTTCAAGTATGAATCATCAATAGTCTGGCTGGTCTAGCGGTTAATGCGCGCACTTTCGGTGCGAATCTCACCGTGATTTCGATACGGATCAGGGTGAAAATCGGTATAATCGCTACAAACATTACTATCAATTGTAGCGATACCGCTTAACGCGTTTTGAAGATTTATGTCGCGTTCTCCTCAACATTTTTTAAAATGTTGACCCTTTTCCGCGACAAAATTTTGGGTGGGAACCTCTGCATTCGTGCTCAGCACCCAAGAAAACATAAGAAAGAAAAAAATGCTTCTCCACCACATGTTGCAATCTCAAATCACATAACGACTAAACTATACGCAAAATATCCATAAACTGCTTACATCTAATGTTGAAAAGTTTCTTTTTGCAATTACACATTACAATTACAATTGCAATTGTGATATTCTGACTACTCATACTACCCTAACTATAAACTGAAAATTTAGGATTCTCCACTCTTATTGAAATGGTGACAAATTCCCCATTTGATTATGTTCTTCCAACAATTGCAAATTCTTTCAACAATAGATAACTCCTATTTAACAAAAAATTAAAAAATGTGAATTTTTCAATGAAATAACTGATTGCTATCAAAGAGATACATGTGTATCTTTTTATTAATTAGACTCAAATTGAAGTCAAAAACAATGGCAAACACAAATTTCCAGTCAATTTCAACATGAACTCGAGATTCATACAATAATAATGTGGAGCCGTGTACAAATATCTCGTATGCGTTATCATTTCGATTAGCTCAAGAGATATAGAAAAATCTTGGTCGTTTGAGACGATTTCGAAGTTAATAGAATTTCTAATCTACGTCCGTCCGTCGCTATAGATTCGCTATGAGTTTTAATACAACTAAATGAGCATATTGCATACCTTACCTACTTGTTCAGATAATGCATTAAATTAACTTAAACTAGAGTGTGCGCGAGTATAGGTATATCTAATAATATTTTTTATCTACAAAAAAAATATTTATTTTTTCAATTTTTCTCTGTGTAGTTTTATCGGTACGCGCAACGTGCGCTGTTTTGTGATTGCAGTATATATGGGCGATAGGAAGGTTATAAAGCCAAGACCAGTAGCTTATCAGTGCACAAATTACGACATACAAATTTATTTATATTCCCTTTTCTTGAAATTGCCGAGATAATTTTACGTAAACTTCACAAAGTGATTCAGTGTGTTTGATATCAAAAAAATTGTGTGTTCAATTAGAAAATTGAATTTTTGTTTTCATTTAATCAGAATTCGTACCTATATGCGCACCCTCACTTTTTCATATATAGATAAAGCTAAAACAGACGACAATATATTTGGTGAAAATATACAATCATTTAGAATGGCTTAAATGATATTAATTTGCAACAATGTTATCGGGAAAATTGCGATTAATGTCGCAAGAAAGTGTCGAGAACAAAAAAAAAAGAGCAAAATTTTAAATCTGTATGAACTTCTGTTAAATGTATTTTGATTTATGCCAAATTCTTGGGTCACGGCTTTCAAACTTCAGCTGTTCGTTTTCGGCTATACTCTATAGGTACAATCACATATCATATTATAGTAGCGTATGTATACTCTATTTAAGAATATTCAGACATTCACTGAGCAAAGCACTCAAAAAGATTGCGTATTATAGGTACATTATCGTATTTTAACAATGAGCGGTATAAGTGCATTAAGAAAACATATTAAACTTCGATTACATGAACGATTGGCGTGGCGGCGTTATTATTATAATACACTTTGTGTTGAAAATGTTTACCTACCACTTGTGCTGTGTTAGCATTGCATTTCCATTTATACCCGTGGTTGAACGTAAATCGCAATATTTTTTTGTGCTTTTATCTGTGCTACCCACGTATACAATTGTCAACATAGAAAACCAGATATGTATCTATACCTATAGACATTTAGCGAAATCATGCGGAACCAATGCAAAATTGGATTTTTTTAAAGTAGGTGTCTTCTTTATCCGAAATATAATTTCAAACGTATAACAGAGGAGGATCCCGAAAAATTTCATCTCTAGTGACAAAATAATAGCCTAATACTGTGTCCATATGAAAAATTTCATCGGAATACCTATTCTTCTCAGTACCGTATAGCCCCATGTGGGGCCATGGTGCGTTAACTCGGCCGTTTATAAGCAATTTGGAGTCAACGTTACATATTGCATATCATTTCCGACTGTATATAACGTTGCAAGCACTATATATTTCCTATCCGCACATTTACGGAAATTTTGGACCACGCCGACATTCGATCTCCGGACTTCTAGATTACTAGCTTCGTAGAGTGCGACTCAACCAAGTAAGCCACAGAGCGTGGAATACCTATTACCCAATTGAAAATCTTCCAATATATTTGCGCTACACAATCAATCATATAGTATCCACCGCCGAATCGATGAGAAATCTAATTCTCCAATGAACGCAACGACACTATACCAAAAAATCTAACAAAAAACTGTACTGACACTGAAGATACATTTAGACGCTCAATATGAAGCTAACTTGTCATTTGCGTTAATCTCCAGTCTCTAAAGAGTATATCGGACTGTCAAGTAGGTATGTATGGTGTCATTTTGAATCTTGTCGAAGATGTTGAAATTTGGAGAGTTATAAGTTTAGTTTAACTCTTTTTGAAAACTTCACCAATCACGTACTTGACTGGATGAGCTAACTCTTATTTTCTTCAGGTTTGGATCGCATATATATATTCCTCTCGAAAAGTATTGTCGTCTGTAGAAAATTTTGACAGTATTTGAGCATAAGTGTGCCTTTTGTTCCGTCATATTAGACCACTCATTAATTATAGTATGGAGATCGGACTCGGAGACATGACTAAGTACTGTATTGTATATGTATACGTACTCCAATGGGTTTTATATAAATGCATAGGAACCGTTATTCAATTGTTTCGGTGTGAGAAAAAATATGTTTTCAAATTGTTACTCAAAAACCTGCCAGAAAAACTCGAAAGACAAAATTGTCAATAAAAGCCTCGTATAAATATACCTATCTATTTGTTGCGATATAGTATGTAATCATTCATTCGCCTACGACATAATATGGCGTCTAAGAAATGTTTTTACACACCAAGTCTGGCTAGCATTTATTGCGGTTACTGTATTAAAAGTCTATAGATATCAAGATGTATTGGTTTTCAAAAAAAAACTTAAATTCATTATTGTACGAGTATTTGATTTTTAACAGTGTCTTATGTGAGAACATCTAATCGCGGCTGTCACGTTATGTGGTGTGACTTTACTTGAGACTTTTGTGTGTTTCTCGGTAATATTTTGCCAAAGATTATTGTTTGAGTAATAAAGGGAGTTAACCGTTAATTTTGGGATTTATTTGGAAGATCAATGAGTTTTTTTTAAGATAGCAGTGATTACAAATGACATAATACGTGTGGTATTTGGTGAGGAAGTAATGTACATACATGTTTTGATTAGTCATTTTCTAGTTGATGAGTAGGTGAATTAAAATTATATATCCCGGAGCAGGATTACCTATTGTACAGCGAGTTGTGTAAATGCGTTTGGATGCTATACAGCACAAAACGATCCGGTGGTTTTCTATTTTTAAGAGTAAATTTAGTAAGTTTTTTGTAAAGGCTACAGTGTCACCTTGATAGTTCGAACTAGAATAATTCAAAATCCTGGATCTGGAGACAAATTTGAAATTTTCTCTCGGCTTCTAGAAATTCTCATAGCGGGAAATGTCGATAGACTTCAAATTATCCAGTTTTCTCTGTAGTATTACCTACTCGCCGAGCGAAAATTCTTCTATTACGTTTCCCCTGAAAAATGTCCCGTGGAAACATACGTTTTGTTAAGGAAAATTTAAATAATTGCACACTTTCCATATAATTTATAATCGATATCCTTTTCCGCTCGAAATTAAGTGTAGATGCAATTCTGTTCGCACGAAATGTAAAAAAAAACGGTATGAAGACTTTTGTGATAAGATTCCACGATCATTAAAACTTTGACAGTTTTCGTATGGATTCCACGCAAAAAGTCGATGTTAGTAGTACCTTCCTTTTAACGAATTATTTCACCAAAATACCGCCCACGATTCAGGGGCCATTAATATATTCAATTCTGTTTTTGTTTATTGTCTCATCTCAAAAATATGAGTGTAATTTTCCCTTATTAATTCTAATTTAAAGGAAAGAAAATTATCGGTCTACTAAAAAATTTACTACAAATGTTGTCGACGGTATATACTCGTGCTTGGCATTATAATTCCTTTAAGTGGTAGCTTTATTTCGTATAAAAGCAAAAAACCATTTGACATTTTAATACAAAATAACATTTTTGCGGAAAGACAGTTAAATGATGCCGTTATGTCCATCTCATCTATGTTGTGTCCAGCCTCGGCGATTTTTATTAAAATTCAAGTTACGGTATAAGTATTCTAGCGACAGCCGCATTGGTAGGTTGGTACTATGGAACCATTATTACGTCAACATTTTGATGAGAAATTCGGATATCATGTCACTCCTGTTCGTTGGAAGACACAAATTTACAAATGGTCGCTTCGATTCAACTTTGGTTGATATAGCTGTAGAATTAGCAGAAATAGACCTTCATTTATAGCTGAGGCAAAAACTATTACTCAATCACATATAAAACGTACAGTTACCTTAGCTATCTATTAAAGGAATTTCCAATTGATAGAAAAAATCCTTAGATTTTGTGCAACAAAAATACAAGTATAGTAGGTATTTCGGGAAAATTGAATTAACTATAGGAGATAATCAGTTCTTCTTGAAATACTATAGTTTTAGAGCTTGGCACTTTTTCGTCACGCACTTTGCAATGACTAAGATTTGATCTAATTGACTTCCTCGGAATAATAATTTACGTTTTTAACATTTTGCCCACGGAATATACGTCATTTTATCTCCTTTTTTCATAGACGCACTGTATATAAAAATACTTAATCGCGATAATAATCGGTTACAACAAGCCTACAATATAATATGAATGATTCGCGAATGCGATTAACTTCTGTTTATGGAAAATTCTCTTGGGCTATTTCATATTTCTTGATTTTCTGCTTTTTTGGAATTTTAATTTGCAAGAAGTTTCTTTAGATCGTTTTTTTTTCATTAACAATACATTTTTTTCTTTTTTGTTTTTAATTTAATCATTCCTATAATACTACGGATGCGTTGGCTTATGGGCAATATGTGTATAATGTTTAATCATCGCACAAATATACAAAACAGCTTTTTTGAGCCTCTTGTGAATCTGCGTGTATGATATGTATGGCTACTACGCGCACAGTGTGTGTTGGATTATCTTAAAACAGAGATCTTTTCTGAAAACTTGGCTAATGATAAATATTATATTTATGCATGAACGCTTCCAGGTAGATAAATGTATACGCATCTCTCATATGTATACGTACGTACCATGGCATCTTTGCAGATATTCTTAATAGGCTGATGCTGCAGCACTATATGATACTGAACGTCGTTACAGTAATTATATGATGGTTAGGGAAAAGTCTGTTTGGTTTGCACGATGGAGAGTTTCAGGAAGAAGACGACAATTTTATGATGTTTTCGTTGTCGCCAACTCTGGTCGCGGCCGTGTTGTGCGCATATGGTGTTTGTATGACTCAAAAATCTTGACTCTCCCTATCATCTCATAATTATCTTTTATCTTATAAATATTATACACCTGCCTATGTATCGTTGTGAGTAAAGTGTAATCACATCTATATTGTCCTCTTAACGGTATGAAATATAAATACATATTTGTACATGTCTATATGCAATATAAAGATGTTTCACTGCACCAAACTCTATATGACGGCTATTAGCTCTCGTATCGCCAGATATGAGAGTGTACACATTTGACATTCTAACATAGTTATCTGACACAATTTGACATTTATATAAAAAAAAATATTCACAATGCTTCGAACGGGCTTTCAGAAATGAATATTCAAAAGAAAATTTTATGACATTTTAGTTGTAAGAGACATTATACATTTGCTGCTGAAGAAATTGTGTACAGTAAAAGTGTCTAACAGTAGCCGCGCTTTTGTAATTATTTGAATTTCATATTTTACAGTTGTTCAAGAGAATATTGTATAAATTTTAATTAATTGCACTTCTTACGTTGGTTTTACTACTGCATGTCGGATACACGGCATATGTGAAGAATTACGACTATATGTACATGCATATGAAAAAGACATATACCTATTGTATACCTAGATAAAGTAGAACATAAAGTTATGGATTAAAAGCCTTCAATATAGAAAATTTCTGGCGCCTTTGAAGACATTTGATGTTTGAAATTATTATTATGGATGCTGTGTGAATCGTGTAATCATGGTAATAATGCGGTATAAAATCAGTTCTTATCTGGTTATTCTATTCAGCCTAATTTTGTCGAAAAATGGATCGTAATGTATACACACGAACTTATAAAAATTAATAGATAACGTAGTTTATCCGCGTTATAGTTTGTTTTTTTATGACAGGTACAATTTTTGATTTTGCATTTCAAAAACGTATAATTTGATAAAAAAAAATGTGTTTCTCTCAATAGAAACTTTTATGTCTTGCATAAAAGATTCGAATAAATTCTGTAAAAAGTGTTTGTATACGCAAAATTAAACACCTACAACTTATGCAGCTGAAATTCTCTAGGTACATATTTCTACCTATTCATTTCCTAGATTCGAAATATTAAGAACAAACGATACTTACAATAAAGAAAATTCAATTTTCTGAAGAAAAAAATCAATTCAATCCCGCCGGGAATGTATCAAAGTCTTCTCCAAACGTCAGCTAACGCAACGGATTCAATTATTTCAATTATCGCTTTAAAATAACGACCATACTAAATTGTTCAATCATTCTTGTAAAATATGTATTCACATCTAACTGAAAAAAAATTGACTTAGCAATTCGACTAGACACATTTGTGCCGTCGGCGAATTTGATATATTGCAATGCATTCACACAGTCAATAAGCAGGTATACAGCTAAGCGCAAAAGTATATGTCCACTTCTCGATTTGTATATTCACATATCCGTAACATGTTAAACTGTATACATATCTGACATGCTCGCAACTAACAACAAATAAAATTGCGAGTAAAATAACCATTTTTGATATTATCATTTTTTTTTGTTCTTGTTTCGTATTCTATGTACGTTTGCCTCCTTCGTGTTTCTGGGCAATTTTCATTGGACTGCGCGGCGTTCAACACAAAAAACAGCATTTTTGGATATTGTAAATCGCATCGTTGTTGTTGTTGCTTATGTCAACGCGCACCGCGACTCCATTTCTATTGAATTTGATGATGTTGTTGTTGTTTTTGCTGTTACCTCAGCCTAACTCTAAGTCTAAGGTGTACCGACGTACATGTTATTTTAACATTAAGTATAGGCATAGGTATATGGCGTATGAAGATACGACCGAAAACTAGCTTACCATAGTTTAGAAGTAACCTTGTTCACAAAATATATAAAACGAACTGAAAAATACAAATAACCTCCTATAAGAACAGATATGAGCAATGACTGCGAAAATAATTAGATGGTGAAAAATCTTGCAAGGAAACGTAGTATATTTCGTAGGAGTGAATTCCGGATGGAGAGGCACAGGGAAGTTGTTTGGTAGTTAGATAAAATTTTTCGGGGTGTCCACATATATTTATTGTATTTATGTATATACAAGCTCGTCTTATGACGTGCAACTCTATGTTGCTTATAAATCTACATTCATAATTCCGAAACACACTTACATAATAATCTATGAATACAACCGATGGGAATAACATTTAGAAAATCTAGCCAAAAAGCACGTTCTTTGCCTTCAAGTTGATTAAGGTGAGTGTCTGCGGCTATGTATTCATATATAATGTAAAGACATATATGCTTATTAGTTTTTATGCAAATTTCTGCCTAGATAGATTAGGCGAGATAGTATGGCGGCGGCACCGGTAATGGTGGATGTTGGATGTTGGATTGGTTTTTTTCCCTGTCATTTCTAGTCAAGTGTACCGAAACGTACAAATCAGGAAATGTCATGGGAATCGTATATACTCGCGTATTTTGTTTTAAGTCCCAGATTATGTTTGTGTCTAAGATTTTTTTTCTTATATACCTATCTGAAAACATTGTACAGATTTTATAGATAAACTTAATTTTACGCCAAGCATTTACAGTCGAATTTTCTGACAGTTTTTTTTTGAAAATTTCGCGCCACGTTGTGTGTGGTTTCGTAGCGGAAAATATAAATGATTAAGTAGAAGATGGAATCATATGTATGATTATACAGAACCGGTCAATGTTTCTACATAGTACGAGCCACGCATAATGTCAAATTTTGACCCACTGTTGTATTGTAATATTCGAAATGGAGATAAATTTAGTTGACAAGCTTACGCAGGAACAGGACGTTTTTCAAAATTATAGCTTACTGAAACCTGATTTATTTTTCCTGCGGGAAACTATTATCCAAACTGAATGCTTATGCTGCTAAGCCGAAAGTCAATGCAGCTATAGTGCTTAAGTTACTTTTCATATTTTCTCTGATCTGAATCGGTGACGTATGTCACCGACCTATCACCTAATCCAAGACGATTTTACCGTTAGCTACTAAATTCCTGCAAAATAAAAATAAAATTAAGCTGCGGCATGTCATTGAATCAGGTAAACCTAGTTGGTCCTTTTTGATGTATGAACAAAGGAAAGAGATGAAAATTACATTTAAATTAATATATTTAAAATTTTATATTCAATATTGTAGCGTTAATTTGATTTCCTATTAACGCCTGTTGAAAAAACTCAAATCAGTTTATTCTTAAGAGACATATATCTATATAATTGTTTCTTAATTTTTTTCTTCTGATTTCAGTCCCTTGAACTAGTCAAAACATAGTGCAAATGACCGTTCCAATTTCCTCTATGGAGAATAATTTTATGAGATTTTTCAACGCAGTTTAATGTATTCAATGAACCTTTGGATTTATATCGCAAATATCCCAGACGACACATTAAAAATTCCAATAGGTCGAACAATTTTCTGATTTTGGATGTACATACATACATCTAAAATATACCCAAACACCAAAATTCAAAGTTTGCTACTTTATAAATCGAATCAAATCTAAATTTCGAGTGTATGCCATACAAATTTAAAATAGATCACTTTGTCAAAGACTCTCACAGACTTGATCTACATAAATGTACATGTATCGGCCATAAGAAATTCACAAAAAAAAATAAACATAGAAAACCTATATGGCCTAAAATGAAGTTGTCTAAATTGAAATCGAAAGTAATGAATCTGTGTTTACCGTGAAAGGTAAAAAACAAAAACTGAAATTAGGTTTGTCGACCGATCATGGCACATTGACATGTTTCAAATAAATGTGTGTGATCGACATTTTCAACTGGATCTGGGATACCTAAAGCCGCATATATTTCGAGATTTGGACTAATCTAGTACGGCGAATGCATTAATTCTAATGTGATGTCTGTCAATTGCCAAATTCTTTGCAACAACGTCAAGAAAACGGAACACAACAGCACGATCTTAGGAGTTTTGTGCATTTTTCACGCTGCTATAGTTGCAAAAAGCTGACGAACGCCTTTTTTCGTTCTTGTATATGCATTGTGTCTCAATTGCCCAATCGGGAGACCTAAACTCTTGACAGATAGGTATGCAGAATTTGTGGTGATTGTCAATAGAGAACATAAAATGTATCCATCAGCGGGATATGTGTGTACCGTACTCGCGTATGTATCTATTACTCTCAACACGATGTGTTGACAGCTCTCACGATCTATTATTCCTGATAATGTCACATACTCATGAATAAGTAATTTGCGTTGGTGATGTTCTTGTATATTATACTCCCGTAGTAGTATAGACGTCCTCGCGGTAAGATCGCAGACAAGAGTACACTTAGTAAACACTTTGGTAGTTTGCTTATTCATTCACTATCATAATAGTACTCTTATATTACCGATAAATTGTATAGGTAGGTACCTACTATATTTTTATCCTATGTTTGTATGCACCTTAATACACATTTTGTCATTAAAAAGATTTCATAGAGAGACGCAAAGACTAAGTTACATTCGAAAAGTATATTTATGCGTAATCCAATATAGAAACGACCTTTTTTTTCTATTCAAAATGCTAATGAATCACGACGCGAGCAGGTTGTGCCAAAGCGTTTGACAGCGAAACTTATATAGATGATTAGCATTGAGCAAAACTTGTTGTAGTGAATATTAAAAAAGATTTGAATTGCGGGGGTCGTTTGTTTCGGCATTTCTCGACCTTGACAACAATCTCATACATATATGATGATGATCAGTATGTGCTGCGAATCAATACACATACATATGTTTTGTTTTCAGAAGCGGATATCAGACGGATAATGTTTTTAATATTGAAGATATCCTAAAAGAGTTGTACCTATCTTTGAATGAGTTCAGTCATTTTGGATCAATGACTGGAGGAAAGTAACATATTTCCAAACATTTAGAAAACAACGATTCAAATGTCTGTTCATTTCTATATGCGTATAGATTTTCCTATCAATTCATTTTCAAAAGGCACAACGACTTCTACTGAAACGAACAAAACAAAAAAATGTCATAGTCATTCTCTGGACATGGTTTCGCATCGAGTCACTTTGTCTGCTATCGGATCCCTGGCTTTTTCATTTTGTATAATGGCGTCAGTGCAAGGAATATTTTACAACTACTCTATACTCTCTATACTATACAAACAAAATGTCTCTTTTTTTATGTCGTATCTAAGAATGTTCTTGTTACTATATGGGAGAAATTCAATTCCACACACATACACACAGAGTCACTGTAGTAAGTTCCAGGAACACCAGTTCATCAGACCAAAAATGCTCTCATCTTGCGTCGAAACGAAAAATTGAAGTCACCATTAGAAATCACTAGTCCGTGGAAGATATATGACCTCGCTCTGTGCACTTGAATGTATAAAGAGTGAATGGAACGTTCAAAATATGTAGAGTAAATACATACACTATATACCTATACATTGAGTTGCAAGCGTCCTATGACTACGATAAGGACATACAATATAATTTAGGGAGAAAGCACAGACTGAGTGAAAAATTTGAAAAAAAAAGAAAACTCTCTGTCCGAAACAGACTTTGTTCAAACTGCAAAAAAACTGGGTCGATAAAACTGCATCGAATCGCGCAATAACATTATCTATAGTTCATATCCAGCTTCTCAAAAAATCATTAGGCACAAAATTCAAATAGTCTTTCAAGGATACATTATCCTGCGACATTAAGTTTCATGTATAGGGAAGGAATTCTTAAGAACGCAGTCATTCCTTTCAATGTACATATACAATCACTGTTGTCTGAATATGAATATTACCATGGACTATATATATTCTTAATGGATATGTGGATAATATAAAGTATGAAAATTTCGAAACTCCATGCGTACGCACTATATACAACGTGTAAGCAAACAGAGAGCGGACATTTGATTGATGATCATGCATCTATTTACTCCAGAGCACTATAATATTTGAGCATGTAGGTTGAATTTCACACAATTCACTTTTTTTTTTGGTTCGGGGGAGTCCTGGCTGATGTTTAATATGGACGGCGACAACGAAATTACATGACAACCGAGTATTTTTTTTATATCCTCGATATATACATATACATAGATTTGTGGGTGTGTAGGTATACATGAATGTATATTTGGAAATATTTCGGAATAATATTTAGGCCGCAATGTCTGCCGCCACTTTAGGTCGCACCACTGCAGCAACAGCAGCAACGATGCATAGGACAAACAAAACAAGCCCGAGCCAAAGCTAGTACAACTATACCTACCTATACAACCTACCACTGTCATGACAGGGCAACTTCAACTCTCAATATACTTTGTACTACCGCCAGTTCGGTAGCATGGAGCAAGGACATACATACAAATAAACGAAAAAAAAATCGTTGTTTGTTGTCTCATGCTATACTATGAATATTTGCCAGTCATTTTGGCTGACTGTCGCAGGGTATTCCAAACATATACAAATCGTTATGATGGAACGGACTATGGAAAATAGGTGGTTTTTCAATTCAATTCAGAATTCAGTTCAGCGGCAGTTTTGGAACACTCCGAGCACTATATGGAAGAACGTTTGTGTGTTTGTATATGTTACTCTCGAAAAAGGAAGCAAAATATTTAGAAATAGCATAGTCATCGAGCAGAGTGTATAGTGCCTTTTCCTTTATAACTTGGCAATTATACTTACTCCCCGAGCCCTATATAACTGCTGAAACGCATACACATTCATGAGGTACAAAATACGATATAAAACCTGCTCCTGTATATTGGACGATACCCGGTATTTTATGCTGTAGTATTACAAGGCTGCCCTTGGACTGCCTGTTTTTGACAGTTTCAAAACAAAAGTTTCGAGCCAAATTTACCCAACCGTTCATTCGTTGACATCTACGAGACTATGCTCTTCAATATGAATATATGTATATGTGTGTGTAGGCCAAGGGGTTGGAGGCGAATAACAGGATATCCAATGCCAGTATTCGAAAGATTCGATTTTCTTGTTTTTATCATGTCAGTTTTTTTTAGATCCATTGCTTAGGTGGGGCGACAGTTTTTTTTTGTTTTTTAAGTTGAAAGGGGGAAGTGCAGAGGAAGGGACATTTTAAATATATCTATGATATTTAAAGCTGTTTTTAATACAGTCAAGCGTTCCAAAAACTAATATGCGATTAACATTAGACTTGTACTTCATAAGCATCAAATAAGACTTACACTTTCCTAACCACAAATGTGGTATAACGCACAAAAATCCTTTTAATCAGGTTATTGGTATTCGAGGACGAGCTACCATAACGGAGTATATACACTGCGCTACAAATGCTTAGGTTCATGGATATTTTGCTTTCAAATGATATAATTTCTATGTACTCTGATCGGAAATAATTTTTAAATAATGCTCTCTCAATTAACGGTTATTTTAGTAAATATTGCAATTCTATCAAATAACTCGCATAGCTAACGGAATTTTTTAAAATGAAAATCGCAAAATCCACTGCGACAATTGTATAGGTTCACTTACCTACTTTAAAGAGTTATCTCTTCCTGGTGAGAAGTGTTTGTGGAAACATTTTTTTGCGTTGTACTCTGTGAGTCATATAGTGGATAATGTCAAAAGGAAAGCAATTTTCTGCTGAGGAAAAGGCGACAATTTCCATACTAAAGCAATACGGATTCAGCGGAGCTCAAACGTTGTTAATAATTTTATACGAGATAGTGAAAATTATGGCCGTAGATACGCAGGAGGCAGAAAAAAGCGGTGCAATTTCCGGTGCATCAAGGCGACGTCTCTTAAGAGAAGCCTCGAATTCGCCCCTTACTGCGCGTAAGCTTGGGGAGATTTTGGTGTTATCAGCAAGTATAAGGACCATCCAACGAGTTCTTAGATCTTCTTCTTGATTGAAACGTTTACGGTTAAAGAAAAAACCAGCCTTAACCCTACAACATCGCCTACAGCGCCTGGAATTCGCCTCAAGTTTCATGGACATCACAATGGAGACAGGTAATATTTACGGATGAAAAACGGTTTTGTGTGGACGGTCCAGATGGGTTCTCCTACTATTATCATGATATTAGGAAGGAACCTATGTACCTGTCACGCCATCACTCCTGAATAGGTCCCGTTATGGTATGGAGAGCTATATAATATCATGGAACTATAGACTTGGTCATCCTACGAGGTAGCCAAACGGGTTCATCTTATAAACAGCTCTTAGAAGAGGAAATCCCTAAGATAAATGTCATTTACGGAGGCGATCCTTGGATATTTCAACATGATCTTGCCCCAATTCATACAGCGAGGGTGGTTAAATCGTTTATTGAGGAGGGAAATGTGACTTTGTTAGACTGGGTGCCCATCTCCCCTGACATTTAACATTTGGGGGTGGCTCATTCGGGAGATTTACAGTAGTGCTAAACAGTACGACTCTAAAAAAGAAGTAATTCATGGAATTAATTCATTATACGATTCCCTGCCTCGAAGGCTTTATGAAATTATAAATAAAAATGGCGGAAATACACACTACATATTAAATTAGAAAAAATGCTCTTGTTATTTCGTATTTATCCTCTTTCGTACTTTTCTGAAAGATTTTTCAGCGAAATTTACTGTTTGAATGAAATAAATTACTGTAATTTAAGGAAAATGTCCTGTTGGGATTCAGTCCTTTCATTTTCTGTGTGATATTTAATAGTTCCGAAAATAACATTTCTTGAACCAGTAAGCGTTTATTTTACCGTTTCATTGAAGAAAATATGAGTGAACCTAAGCTTTTGTCGCGCAGTGTATGTCTATAGCTTCCAACGGATGAGCACCTGTCTATGCACATAGTGTGCGTTATGCTGGTCAATGCAATGCCCAATTTTTAGTAGGTATACGAAGCCCCAGCATCAAGAGAGGAGAGGAACTGTGCTGCTTGCACTCAGCAACCAACATCGAGGCAAAAAGGCACACATTTTTTCGTTGCAAAATGGATTTTGTTTGGTGATTTTGTTATTTACGGAACAACGAATTAGATTTTTTCGGTTCAATCTATTGGTTTAATTCTATTTTAAACAGAAAAACTATTCGCACGTGAAACACACAAAAAGGATTTTTTATTGCTGTTGATTTTGCAGTTAAAAGCATGTGTGCGGCATTGTTTGTCCTTGCCTTTATTGCATGGCAATATAGGTTCAGATTTTTTTAAACGTTTTATTCGTTAGTACGAGGATAGAAATAAAGGTGAAATTGCACTTTTTTTCTACTGAGGTTTAGGAGATTTATTTTGCATTGAGCTCGAAAAGTACATTGAGTGCAATTCTGTAGCGCGAAAATAATTGTGGTTTCGTAATGTGTAGACTGTAGAGTTATTACATGCTATGGAAATGCTTAGAATTGGAAGCAAAATCTTCTTCTGGCTATGGATCTAACCCATTCTCTACATCTGATTGAAACCTTGAAGGCTTGAGAACGTAAGGGCACCAAGTGAAACCAGAATTTACTTCACTAGAGAGGTAACTTTTGTCCGGGATCAGGGATGGAACCATGCTCTATCCTGATACTGGCCTCTTTCTCTCAATGATGTGTAAGAATTTTCGTAGTGTTGTATGTAACAGAAGCATCATACGAATCACTCCCTATAAGATAATTCAAGTCGTATTTTAATAGGAATTACATACGGACCACTACCACTAAGTTTCGCAATTTTTCTCGAGTAGATTCAACGACAAAAGCCTAAACCTAGAAGCTTATGTACCTACTGGAAAGTTGGAAATTAACATAGTCAGTTAGCAAAGCCATAAATATATAAAAAAATCTTCCAATGCGGAGCCTACTTTCCTTATGGGCGACAATAAGACCATAAAAAACTTTCTGTATATGTGGAACGACCAGCCTTCCAATCGCCATGACCAGAGCAATGCCCTGGCTGGATCGCTTTCTACTTTACTGTATCTCCAAATAATTTCTAGATCAGATCATTCTAGAAGTACGTGTCAACGTGTTTTTAATATATTTTAAGATTAATCAAAAATCCTATATTTTTTTCTAGTTTTTAAAACATTCCTTTTTTATCTTTACAGTATGATGATGGCCTGCATGGCTATATGGATTCGGGTGCAGCAGCGGCAGCAATGTACGATCCACATGCCGGACATAGGCCGCCTGGATTACAAGGCCTACCACCACACCATTCGCCACACATGAGTCATGCCGCCGCAGCTGCTACAGTTGGCATGCATGGATATCATTCGGGCCATGGTACACCTAGTCATGTATCACCAGTTGCTAACCATTTAATGGGAGCAATACCAGAAGTACATAAACGTGATAAGGATGCTATATATGAGTAAGTATACCGCATTTTTCAATGTTACATATGTCCTTTTTAATTCTTCCTGCGACCACCAAATCCGTGCCCGTATATTGCGTGTAGAACAAGCTTGCTAATATAAGCTTAAGGTCTCTGAATATACACTAAGTATCTCGTATAGTCTGCGCAGATTACATAAATTCCTATAAAAGCAATAAATCATTGGGAGGTTACTTTCTATACGAAAAGAACCGGCACGTTTCAAGATAATCATAGTCCCGACTAACCGCACCAGAGAAAATGACTATCTTTAAGTTGTTCGCACCGTTTCAAAAAGGTGCACTCGCGCGGGAACAGAACTCTTATATGCATGATCCGCGCGGGCGCACCCTCTTCATAATATGTCGATATAGAAATTTTCGTGTGGACTCTTTTAAATAGGTTACCACCTACCAATTTTTGAAAATCATGTGAAAAGTGCCGTGGCGACCGATGTTGTATAGGAAAGAAATAATTTTTATCCTTGAATTAATTTCATTAAATTTTTATCGCTTGGATGATTGCGCACATACAACTACGATGATTGCTTATCTCTCTAAATGTTATGGGATTATCCAAGCGATTTTATTTAAGCATATTCACCCTTCATTTGACGGATGTTATTTTATTTCTAACTTTTTGTTTTCCTTTTCATTTTCCAATATGAGGTAATTGTTGCGTTCTTAATATTATCTTAGTTAACGCTGTACTGCCACAATATTACAGAGCGGGCCCTGGACAGTGGATATCCATATCTTTTGATATTCGCGCCGATCCCGCATATACGCATAGGGAAAAGTGACATATGCACCTTTGTAATCAAGGTATCACCCTATTATGCTCTAGAAACATTTTTGCGGAACGAATGCATACAGGGGTCATGGGAAAATCATCTGTTCATTTTGTGCAACCTTTTCTATTGTTTATGTTTTACGCTCGGTATACATATGCGTGTCGAAATGAACGTATGGTCACTCTGTACAGTCCATATAAGTCATCTCCCAGCCCAGCATTCCTGATGTCTGCTCCTTATTGCTTCGTGGCTTTAAATTCACAATATAATTTGATAGAGGAAAAGCCTAAGGGCTCTTTCACATACTACGAATTCAAATGTAGTCTGCTGCATAGATGCAAACAGCATTTTTCATAAAGGTAAAACTGTGACGAGAAATTTTCCTTTAGATATTATGTGTGTGTTGATGAAGAACCGGATGCCATAGAGCCAGACAGTAAAGGTCTATCTAACGACCATACAAAAGAGCAGCAAGCAAGTTGCAAGTATGTACACAGTGTTTCTTGGTGTGCAAAAGACGAGGAAGACTGTTGTTTTGCATATCTGAAGCAATTACCATCTAACTAACATCAATTTTGCGTTCTGAAAGTTTAGTTGGGAATATACGGTAATATCCGCATCACCACACAGATGCATGCTTATGCTTAGTGCTACTCTTGACTTTAGATGATGCTCGGGCAGGTTGCTTCTATTAGGGTGCGTCTATGTCTACATTGCATGGACGATGGAGTCATTTGATTAATGTGATTGACACGCTCGTAATGTTTGGGATGGATTTGAGTAATGCCGTTTTTAGCCGTTTGCCAAACAAATGTGTGAAAGAACATTTTAAGAAGCTGCGTCTGTTGTGCTGGGATTTAAGATCAAAATGCACGAAATTCTAGGAACCAACAGGCTAATAGCTTTAAAAACAGAGTCCTCAAATACTAAGTCCACAATATAATTTAGACATTTTTAGCATTGGACTATGGGGACATCTCTGCATCGCTCCTGTTCTGAACGAATTCAATATTTTTGTTTTCCCCATGCAAGCGAGCTTACCGTGATCTCACCCTTACAATGAATATAACCTTAAAACTTGTGAAATTCTTCACATTCTCTTTTTCTTTTCTAATATGTGACAAGTAACAAATTGACTGGTTGTTTTGTCGATCATTTTCCACGATCGCGATCGCAATCGCCCTATTCTCGACTCCATAATGTAGAGAGCAAAACAATCATTTTGAAACTCTTATAGTGTAGTTTTTCCTTATGGCAAATTCCTTGCACTCGTTTTATATCTATTAATGTTGCTAGTCAAAGTGAGATACACATACGGATACATTGGGTTGGGATAGCTGTCAGTTCAGTATGAACTTTGGTATAGAAGATTAAAGTTGTTTCTCTGCCATCTAGCGATATGCCAGTACAATTAAACATCATCGTCGTCGTCTTTGCCCGGTGGCTCTTTTCAATTAGAATTTCAAATGATCTTCACTTGCCGCAGCAGGAACCAAATCCGAACCGGGACCAGAGCGCTCCGAGTGAAACGATCCATCGGCGAATGAATTGACTCTTATTGTAAAATAAAAAAAAAAACAGTCAAATGAAAGAACGAGCGTAAAAGGTGCAGCAGCAGCAGTAAAAGTAGTTGTTGCTTGACGAACACACAACTATCTCGCGTATACAAAAGACTTGCGACGACGACGACGCGCACTTTGGTCCCTATATCTATGCATCTTCTACTTTGGTCGCGCAACGAATTTCCGAATTTTTAATGAAATTAATTTGTCCGTCGAGTCGGCAGTAATCATGATCTTCACGGTTCGATTATCATATGGTCAAGCAAAACTGACAAATGTTGTTGCCTATATATTCTATGCCTATATATTCATGGGCTTAGGGTTAGACATCAGATTAGAAATTATTTTTACTACACCTCCTTTTCTATCGGACATCAACCTTGAAAATTGATATATGTGACCTGCCCATACAATGTGTTACGAGTGCGGTGGTGGCTACTATACAGTCCGGTTTGGGATTGATGTTATCAAACTAAATATAACCGAAAATAGTTAAGAGGTTAATTTATATCTTAAAGTTCAATTAGTCACTGATTCAATCTTATGCTCAAGTTGGGTCAAGGGTAATAAAATAAAATTCTTCCTTATATGCGGAGAAAAAGAGAAAAGCTCCCCAAAATTGTTTTTATTTCTATTTTCTAATTAATTCTTTTTAATTTTTATAATACCTTTCCCTCAAATTGAGAATATTTTCTTTATTATTAATTTTTACGATTACATGATGTGTGAACATCAAGTTGAAAGAGGCAAAGTACTAAAATTCATTTGGAAAAGTACGGTTGGTCGGAGGATTATCTATAGCCATACTAATAAATAAAAAAAAATGTTTGTCTGGTTTGGGCTCATCAAGTGATAAATTACTGACTATTATTGTTGCACTTAAAAAGATAAATGTTTAGGTTTATGCGGTTACGCGAATAATGTTTTTTTTTTCACATGGTTGTAAGCGGTATTCTATCTCCCTTTTTTTGGCAATTTCATCAATACAAATTCCGATGATTTCACACAGTTAGTTTTTAGTGTAGTCATTACGTGAGTTGAGATTGCATAATGTGTTGGAGAATTTTTTGTTTCGTTTCTTATGTTTTTTCAGGGTCCTGAGACCTGAGCTCAAATCCGGAGCTTCCCGCTAAAATTTCGTTGCGAACAGAGCCAAAACCGCGAAAACCCCAACATTTTCGGAGTTTTTCAGTTGTTTAGACTATAACTCTGAAACTGTACACTTTTGCGAAAACCTGTCCATGACCATGTTAGAGAAAACATGATTTCGGGTCCATAACGCGACATAAATCTTCAAAATGCGTTGAGCGGTATCGCTCCATCACATTTTGCAAACTGATATTACTAGACAAAGCAACAAAAACATTGTTGTTGGACGGTGGATGTTGTATGCTCAAAAAATGATGATGATATTACTAGGTTTTTCACGACCTTACTACACTATTATTCAAGAACGATATTATCATGATTTGAAAGACGTTTGAGGTTTCCAGCTTAAATGCTTTTTTTCATTGTGGAAAAGTCGAAGCGACTTTGTGACCTATGCCACGGGGTCATAGTGGACACTCCGTGGTGTAAAATGACACATTGTGAAATGGGAGTTCGCAAGAACTGCACGCTGAAATCCTTGAGTAATCCTTGTTCTGTAAGGGATTTATTACTGTAGCTATCTTATTGGCACATTCAACAGTGTTTATTTCTTCACTAGAGTCGCCCAGACTTCCCCCAAATAGTGAAAATTTGCAACTCATTCATATGTTTTCGAATCGAAATTTTCGAAAATATCAGATTTGTATGTTTTCATTATTTCAAATCAACATTTTGGAAAATTTTGAGTTTGAGAGTCGGTGCACATTTCTTTATGTATAAAGTTGAAAGTCCTAGCTATCAACGTTTAGAAGTTAGGGTTAGCTAGTAACTCGGTTTTTCAGTACAAACAATCACATTTATGTAGGCGCAAGAAAATTTCACTTTTCTAGCTTGATAGTAGCCTGCTTGAGTCTTATCTTGAATAATTTTAGCCCAAAACGTATAATTGACATCAAAACCCTGCCAAAGACCAAAAATCATAGAGTTGTTAACCGACCAATTCCCAAAACTTTCAAGTCGGACTCAAAATAAATATCATCATCTGTGCTTATCTCATCTGCAAACAGTATGAGATCGTTAGCACACATTTTTCATGCTGGTTCCTAAGTTCTCTATCGACTATACAATATCCCGGCCTGCTCCACCACCCATCAAAGTAAATTTTTTTTTTCAATCAACCCATTCCTTAGCATTCCGTCTTTATCAACATACAACATAAAATCAAATCAGAAGAATATTGTTAAATATCTGCAATAGCTTTCTGCGCTGCGGTCTTCTTTTTTTCAACCTCCTTCTCAATACATACTCACTTTTAGTAGATCGTCCGTGTAAAAAAAAACCCTCTAACAGAATAACAAAATAAAAAAAGCAAACATTTTGAGAAATCCATAAATCATGACTGATCGATATGTCAGAGATCATCTTATTAGATTTTTATCTAAGATGACTGTGCGGTCAACAGACAAATGATTTCGTTGGAATTTATAATGTACCTATCTTTGTGTTGAATTTCATTTACTATAGCCACGCATGCCGCGGTGTTTCCACCTCCTCCTCAAATTATTGGTGCCCGGGCTTTGTTATGTTGACATAGAGAAGTATCCGAACACATATACACACGTTAGTTCTAATTGAGGTTACAATCTTCAGGAGAAAGGAGTCGTGCTTTCGACTAAATATCTTTTTTCGGTAAAATACATGTTTTGATTTTTTGTATGTTGAGATTAAAATCAGATAGATGTAATAGTTGGTGTATTATAGGAATTTGAAGATCTTTTTGAAACATACAATAATCCGGTGAAATATCATCATCATCATCATGATCATCGTCCTCGTCGTCGTCATATTGTTGTAATCGCACTATCATCATCATCTTCGTATATGACGATGTCGACGGCCGCGTTGATCATTACTGTATTATATGATGGAAATCAACTTGATCATCATCGCACCAACGTGTATTTATATAGTATCAGTGACATTTCAGATCGTCACATTTATATGGTAATTATTTGGACGTGATCGACGCCGTGAATGCCGGCATTTTAATATTCTGAAACACCAAAAAGACAATATTTATAGGCCACCATCATAATGTTGATGTATTCCAAAATGTTTTGTGTATTATAAAAAGTGGCCGTGTCTCTAAACCTAAAACCTCAACTATCATAGTCTTTAAGATTCCAAATACAACTCCTCTATTTCATATTCTTGTCTTTTGAAGTTATGTCACTGATTAGATCTCAATTTTTTCAAATTGACGCCGTTGTATGAGACGCTTTGAGGATACTAATTAAGCAAAAGAAAAACTTCATCGTCTCTAGGAAGTTGATTGAATGTGTTGCTTTTTTCTTTAAAAAAGAAATTTGCGTCCCGCCAAATTTGAATGAATACAGTGATTCGGAGCAGTGGAATTTGCAATATGATCTCATGGTCGTGTTATGTATAACACTCCAAATTATTTTTTTTTCCTAGTTTCTATAAATTCACATATGTAAAGCTGAAAATTGACCGCACAACAAATGCATTTTGTTTAACAACAAAGGTCCGGTTCAAAGCACTTACATGTATACATAAATTGAAAATTTCAGCACTATAACAAGCTTATCTTGTTGTCTAGCGCGGGGTCTTAGATATATGTATGTAAAAATCGGTCATCCTTTTTTTTCGGGATAATCCTTTTCATATGCATATGTGCAGCAAGTTGAGATGATTTGAATATAGGCAGCCATAATGGTACGAGGTAACCACATGCCTTTTACACGATAACTTACCCTCAAGCAATAATGGTGTATAAACATTTTCGAGACTTTATATATACATATATATATCATATAAAAGCCTGTAAGAGAATGAATCACGATGGTTTCTTCGGTTAATTTATGCTAATTTGCTGATACTGCCATTACTGGTTAGAGTTTGATAGAGTAAAACAACGCACGATTGTGCTCCTTTGTAAACATATAGTACCTATATGAATGGAGTAGTATGGTCATATAGTGACTCCATATTGCAACTATACCAGTTTATAAGAGAAACAAGTTTTGCAGTGTTTTCTTTCATAATCGCTGGTATACCTACAAAGATTTGAGCCATTGGTTGTGAACCATTAAATAGAGTTTTCAATTATTTCTAGGTTAATCTAGGCAATTTCCGATTGAAAGTTTATCGTGCCAATACTATTTCTTTTACAATACAGGTACACATACTAGAGTATCTTTATTTTTCTTCTGGCAGATAAGATTCATAATAAATCTACGATACGAGTACCTGCCAAGGTTTTAACCTCTATATTTTCTCGAGCTCGATTTTTTTTTGGTTTACTTAATATGTGTTGTTTATTAATGATCATACGACACTAAACTAAATAGTCAACATTGAACTTGAGGAATTCATAAACATCACTTACACTTAAGGAATTTCTTAAAAGCTTTCCAACCCAACACATTCTTATTAGCCTCCCGCCCGACGATCCCTAATGACTTTTTAACCGAACGTTGGAATCGCTGTCTCCATAACTTTGCCCTGTTGCCCTTGATACTTCAAAAGCATTCGATAGAATGTGGCCCCCTCCCGCCTTCCAAGCTTGTACTTATTGACGAAGTGTCGATTTATGACTAACCTTGTATTGATATTTGAGGAATCAGCACCTTTTCCAGCAAGCTTGTGAACAGACCACATTTTTTCCATAGCTTAAAATGTTATGAAATACATACTTGGGCTTTCCAAGTCGTGTGAAATATTTTACCCCATTGGATTTATCGGTCATTTATGAAAGCCATGTTTAACCTAGGCTTGAATACATATAACTCTCATATTTGGGTATGTGCCGCGGGGTATGCTCGAAGCTCGATAAGGTCCAACGTATAGAGTCTTGAAGCTCATGATGATAGGTCAATAACAGTTGAAATTGAACCCCTTGGACACAGGAGAAATATTCTTTCTTTAGTCTATCGATACTATTACAACCGTTGCTCGAATAAATGATACAGTCTCATCCCAGGGATTGCGCATCCTTCTCGCCAGACTCAATATACTATAGCCGCGCTCATCCACATACTCTTTAAATCGCCATCTGCCGCATGGTAAAATTTCTTTGGGTTTTTCTTATTTCGAATGTGGAACCACCTACCAACTGTGGCTTTTCCTACCACGTATGATCCTCAAAAATTTAAGCAGAATATACACCAGCGCCTTCTTATCACCCTCAACTTTAACTTCTTTCAACCGGCAAGGTTGTGCTTTTACATTAAAGGGCTTACATCATAATACTGCGGCATTCTATAATAAAAAAATGTTTTTTTGCTTTGTATGCCTCCATAGGTTTTTCCTTAAAGCTCCAAATGCACTTTTTATAGTCTAGTGTCAAAAGATCATAAGTAAGAAAGAATTTCTAAAGGAACTCAATACAATTTTTGGATCATGAGTTCCGCTGCCAAAGTTTCAAAAATTGTTCTAAAGTGGACAACAATACCTTCTGAACATAGGAACAAGAAGATTCAACAGAATCCCCAAAATGAACAACAAGTTCTCACGAAACGAAATTTGCACAATTTATATTTAGGAACCTGTAATGTATACAACTCTTATTCTTATTCAAATCCCTACTCAGAAATCCCACACACATCACAGAGAATCGACTGCCGCAGTTTCCTGCTGTTTTATGATCTTATTTCCAAATTTTTAAGCTTTTATTTCTATTTTTGTTCGAACTGGATACACAAGATGGAATAGAGTTGACAAATAGATACATATCGGAAGTGGTTCTGTTCTGAATTGAACAAGTTCTCATTCATGTGGAGCATGTATACAAAAATGCTATAAATACAAAACTTTTCCATACGATTATACACACAAAGCACCCTGGAATGATATTGTTGTTTCTTAAATTCGATATTTGGAATCTATTGTTTGGCTAACCCATCTAGACGAAGCTTTTTAGACTGTTTTCCTTTTTCGTTCCCCCGCAAGGTCCAATACACGTGTTGAAAGAAAAGTGTGTGAAAATGCTTTGATTTTATTATCATGTGCGCTCTTCCTTTATTAATTGTTGCATGTATGTTGTTTCTATTCAAGTATAGGAAAATATTTAACTTCCGCACATTTTGTATGTTTTGTTTTTGCTTTGTTGCGGATTGTTTGTCTGCGTTGGTCGGAATGATTCTTTTGATCAGGACACAACATCCGTGTAAATCTTAGGAAACCGCAATTTTGTGTAAAGATTCAAATATGTATGGCCAATTCATTACTACGTCAATTTGAATTTTACTTATGTATGTACTTACACCACTAAGCAGGCACAATTAAATAATAAATGCAGATCGCTTCGCTCAAAAATGAAAACAACGTCAAATCGAGATACCCCTTAATATGGGCTTTTAACACATTTCCTTAAATAATAATTTTAGGAGATAGTAATCTCTTTCTTGAACGGTGACATTATAAAATTTACCATTTCCCAAAAATATTAAAGGAAATGTATATTGAAAAACGACCTAAATAACAAAATAGTAGATTTTTTTTACTATCATACACAGACACGAATCCGATTAAAACAAGGATTAACGCAGCATCCTCCCAGAAAACATTATTGAAAATAGCAATGCATTGACGTGATGTGATGGCCAATACGTCTCGTTGTCCAAACCATATTGTGGCATCTCACTAAGTACAGGCAGTTAAAAAGTTTATTTGACGCTTGTATTGTTTGCGCACATACAAGAAGCTTATGATGGCCTTTTGGACCTTCAGCTAATGTCGGACAAACTACAGTAGGTCTTGGAGTAATTATGCGCTTCCTGTACTGACCGCAACCGAAGGCATACATTAGCTCTGTACAATGAAAGCCAAAACCAATTTAACATAAATGTTTAATGGGATGTCGTAAAATTTTAAATATATTGCGCGGAATCCAATTGAGAATTGAAGTGTGCGGTTATTGATGTCAAATTAAAATTAGAAGAAGAAGAAAGACATGCTATTCTATCTCAAAATCTTATAGACAGTTCCTTCAAATCAGTCAAGCTTAGTGCACATGAATCGCGCTCTGATTCAAATATTTTTTTTATATCTAAAAATCCAAGCTTCTTGTTGTTCTCGCAAGGTCTGCATACAAATTCACCCACTTCCTCATGCCTTAAGAAAGACATTTTTAGTGCCTAACAAATGTCAAATGGCAATCCAACAAAATAGTTTTTTTTTTTGCTATAAATTCTAAATAACATTACGCGATTCCTATCGCCGGGCCTTTTACGATGCACTCACGAATAATCACCACAATCACAGACTACATATCTTTTTCTACTTTACATTCAAAAATGCCAGTCCGGATGTAATTAATCGACGACTTAATTCGTGTTTATGCTAAATCTTGGCATGGGTGTGAATATTTAAATCTATTTTATTGGCGCTTCAACTGGTGGAAAAATGTTAATCTAAAGCTATTTTTTACGAAAGTAATAAGTCATTGTTTTAGATTTAGATGCGGAGATTGAAGTCTATCTATACGGGCACAACAGTCTTCCGGATGAGTACGAAAATGCGAACACAAAAACTGTCAATGTGAAAATTGTCAACAGAATCAACTATAAACGAGACCGAGTTCTAATCGTGCGAATAGCACGATGAGTGTATACCCTATACCCATGTACAGACCTAGAAGGCACGCAAAACCCAAAATATTCAATTTCATATTTTTTGTGGGGGAAGGAGGGGTAGATGGGTCGGACCTGACACATCTTTATTACCTTGTCAAGGCATCCAACGGCTACCATTTGATACTAATTTGAAGTTTTTCGTGACATTCTATAAAAATATATGGCTGAATATAACTTTGTAGGCGAAGTAGGGGTAGTCGGGCCTACTCCACTTTCCATCAACTTAAAGTATATGTCAGAATGAGACATTGATGAAAATTTCAAGTCGATAGCGATATTCTACCGAAAGTTATGGCCGAATTAAAATATCAAGGAGGGGTCCCAAGCAGCATTTTAAGTAGCGAATACCAATTCTTTTGATACCGCCACTTTATTAAGTTTCGGTTACGTTTTAGACACCAAAATGTTAACTTCATTGTAACAAATCCTGCAAATTAGTTTTTGGGACGGTCCAGGATGGTGGTAGTTGGAATTTTGTAGTGAACGAAATTTTGATACTACATATTCGACAAGTGCGGGGGAATGGTACGGCTTCGGTACCACACTTTGCTACTACATAGTGAGCAACTCTAAAGTAATATTTTTAAGTGACAAAACCGTAGCCGTGTAATTTCTTTGTTCCTTTGAAGGATTTGCTACTTTATAGTGAAATTTAGAACAATGCAGTGGCTACTGTTACTTCAAAGTCCTTACTTATTTTTAAGTGACACAACCGTAGCCGTGTAATTTCGTTGTACCTTTGAAGGATTTGCTACTTTATAGTGAAATTTAGAACAATGCAGTGGCTACTGTTACTTCAAAGTCCTATTGGGAACTTTAAAGTACCATTTGGAGCTGTCAAATGCTTGTCGCCAAGGTTTAACAAAATCACTTTTTACACATTTCGAATGCAGCTATTTTTTGATGAATCCAATTCGAACTTTTTTGTTTTAAGTAACTATTTTGGTTTGCTGAATATTTAGAGTGGTAGAATTAGAAAGTTGAAGAGAAAACTAACTTTAGTTAGGTTATGTTTTGACAATTTATTTGAGAAATCTTTAGAAAAATGAGAGGGCATCACTTTTTTTAGGTAGAATATCCACTTCTACAGTGAAATTGTCCTGGCACAAGGTTTTCTAGTTCAAAAGAGCTGGCAAATTCAAAAATAATGTAATCACGCAATTAACTCCTTTCAGATTATATTCTTTGATTGTCTGAACAGGTTGAAACACAACTTCAGCAAATGTGTAAAAGCATATGTATTTAGATGTAAATCCATTATTACCTACACATATTCACAACTATGTATGATTGTGTGCGAAAACGGAACCAATAAAGTCCGAATTGGGTGGTTGGACAAAGAATGCCACTTGGTTGGTGCGTTCCAATCACGTTGCCACTTACTGGTGGCAAAGGGGCCCTGGTCACCAAACTTTTCATTCCCCATATTAGGGACTTTTCGGTGACAAAAAGGCCCTTATCACGGAACGATTGGAGGTATTTGCTACTCCCAATGGCAATATTGGAGTGGTGTCTACCCTTTCGCTACACTCAAAAAAATTTTACTCCAGAGGAAACTTTTTTTCCTTCTATTATAGTAGTAAATGTACACCACGATATGAACGCGAGTAATTTTACACTTTACGGTGTAAATATTTACTACAAAATTGGTGTAAATCTGCAAAGGGTAAAAATGTAAATTTACACCGGCAAATATGTAAATTTACATTGGGTTTATGTAATTAATTAATAAATATTTGTGGCAGCTGGTTCTTCAATGTAAATTGTCCTGGAGCTACCCGTTATTCCAACGGCCAAGAGATGCCACATCCTCTTCGGTTGAAGAGCAAAAAAGCGCTACAACAACAACAATAATATGATGCTCACTCGAACGCACTTCGGACTGAACACAGAACAAGCCACTTGTGAGATACAGGAAAATGCAATAATGCTCAAAATGTAGTTGCAATTTTGTACACCAAAACCGTAACATTAGACCTTCAAATTGGTAAATAAACACTGAAAATGTAAAGTTACACAAAAATAATGTAATGATACATCTTCACACCAAATGTGGTGTAAAATTACATCAAAATAGAGTAATATTATAAAATATGTGTAGTATTACAAATTTTGTTGAAAAATAAACGTTTACTTTAATTTTGCGAGAAAAAAAGGTGTAAAATTCAACGAGTTTTCGATGTAAAATGCTAGTTGGGGTAGTTTGTATGGGAGGTAGGGGAACCCGTGGTCCGATTTCGCCCATTTTCAATACCGTCCAAGATTTAAGCAAAACAAACATTCGACCAAAATTTCAAAACGCTAGCATTATTTCGGGAGTTATCTTGCTAACCTGACAGACACACGGACAGACAGACAGACAGACATGGCTTATTCGATTCAGGGACCGACTCTGATCATTTATATATATACTTTGCCATACCTCCGGTGGCTCCTTTGAGGTGTTACATAATATCGGCGTAACAAAAACAATATACCCTATACCATCTTATGGGTATAGGGTATAAACATTTTATCAATTAATGCAATAAACTTGTAATTTACAAGAAGTGAGTGTGAGGGTGTTTTATTTTCATCTATATAATACAATTATTACTTGGGCTGCTTTGTTCGTCTAACTAAATGGAAAATAATGAAAAGGTTGACTTGCGAAAATAGCAAAAAAGAAATCCTGGCAGCACTCAGTTTAAAAAACAAACGACTACTTTAATAGCACACAAATGGTACTGAGCTTTGTTGTATGCGTTATATACATTATACATACTCTGAGATGGACTGTTTTCTTTTTTTTTTTGCAAGAGAGAAAGAGAGTAAAGCGTTAAATTCACAAGGCGAGACCAGCTAAAATTGGCCATTTATTACGGATCCGTAGATATGTTGACGCAGTTCCGAGTCTCTAATGACAAAAATATTTAAATTTTTCGCTGACTAGCGCAACTATGTAGCGTGGAATATATGCGAGACGTTAAATCGTGCGATGTCAAGCAGGTTCGCCGCGACGACTCTCCATTATAATACATTTGATGCAATTATTGTTGGATGGATAGACCGCGAGTGTAGATAGATAATGGAATGGGTGGTTGGGTGGCTCTAGCTATAGCTAGCCTGCGAGAAACATGTTTACGTAAATCTAGGCTCTGGAAAGGAGGGAAACGACATGCTTTTATCAAAGAAATGAATCTTTTGCATAAATACTTTTCGCTTGCAAATTTGACGAAGAGTAATAAAGACGACTCCAAATGGCAACAAATTACACTCAAGTGAATAGCTAACGAACGGTTGAATATGTTTTTCCTTTGGTCGGCAATTTCCCATGATGTTGTGACGACTTCAATGACATTTTATTAAATCGACACGAATAACCTTTTTTAATGCTTCACACCATATAGTTGTCTACATCTACAGTATAAAAAGCCGAATATCTCGAATCTATTATTATTACCTACATACTATCTCTCAAAACAACTCGAAAACGTATTTTTTATGATAGCACGTGCTATTTTAAGATCCATCTATTCAACAGTTTTAATTATCGCTCACTTCATCCGAAGATTCTTTTTCAATGCCCCCTTTTACAACTTTGCAGCACAATTTTACGAACTAACTAATTATCCCTTTTGGTGGTCCTCCGCAACTCTTAACTCCATTTGAAATTTACTCACTCTTGGTGCTCCACAAGTTTACCGGCCGTGTCTTCTCTGCCGTTATATAGCACATACATAATATGCGTGCGCGCGGAAAGTCGTTAAAAATATTCGAAAATAGGCCGACACACTGGGATGGTTGGATATGCGTCTATACACTATATGGTTGCGGCGATCATGCTGATCAGCTGCGCTCATATATAGATACATGCTATTTCAAAATCCATTTTCAACCACCACACGCACCAAACGGCATCAGGAAAAATAACAAATAAGATGATGCTGCGCTATGCGTAAAGCGTATGAATGATCGCGGCCGGCGGCGAGCCGAGTATAGAGAAAAACGACTATCGTACAGAATATAATTTGAAATGGGCACTTAAAAAGTCGTCTCGGTAAAACAGCATCATCATCGTCGTTATCTTTGGGTCTTAGAGTACTTAAGCATTTTACGACTGGCAACACTTTTACTTTTTATCAGTCGATTTTGTTTGCTTTTTTATTCTGGAAACGAAGGAAATTCAGAAAATTATGAGTGCGACTCTATGAAGGTGGTTCAGATTATTATTAGGTATTACAGTTGTACCAGATGTATTTTTCGCCAAAGCATGTCTATATGCGGTGCGCTGCCCGCTGCTGTGAAGCGCCATGCGTAATAAACGCAACCATTCAAATTTGCATTTATTTTATTTGTCAGGGCAATGATTGATCCCTATATACGCGCCGTCATACATGTGGAATTTTGTACCACCGACGACGATGTTTTCAGGTTTTCTTTGCATGGTTTCACGATATGTCGCTAATAAAATTTAGCGTCACCTAAGTGGGTATGCTCTAAATTATACTACACATACTTTGCCCCGCAGGACCAGTGGCGCACTTGTTTTGAGTTATTTCTATGAAATGACATGTTTAAAATAATTTGTCGCAATTAACTTGATTTTTCTTTTTTTTATCTCTTTCAGGCATCCACTTTTTCCACTGTTGGCGCTCATATTTGAAAAATGTGAATTAGCCACATGCACGCCTCGGGAGCCTGGTGTGCAAGGAGGTGATGTGTGTTCGTCAGAATCATTTAATGAGGATATAGCAATGTTCAGTAAACAGGTGAGTGTTTTCTCTATCAATTTATGCTTATGTAATTTAAGGATATAGTAGGATTCTTAGAAGGAACCTAACCGCCAAATTTCACCAGGAAACCGTGACTGTGTTCAAATATTTTGACCTTACTCCTGCACATCTACCTGAAATGCGTATAACAATGTAAAGTACACTTTTGTTTAAAATTGCATTTCCCTGTTTAAAACAATATTATGAAAGGGTTTAGCCAACAACAAAACATTTTAAGGTATGAAGTTAGTGAAAGGCGTTGCTTGCCATCATAAACTTTCAATTTCAAGAACAAATAGTGTCCTTGCTCTCAAACATTTGACACAAATCAACTTTATAGGCCTCCGGTATTGTGTCAAAAACGCTTCAAGATTCCTACAACGTACAAGGAAACAGATTTATTGCTCTCATAATTGACCGAAGTGAAAAAGTCGTTCGACTTCCCACTGAAAAATGTTGCCACAAAAGTCTTTAAGTTGAAAACTATTCAGAGGACAGACTCTCTGCCCGGTAGGATATTGCGGACAGGTTATTTTATTTACTGATTGCAAAGATTGATCACTTTACTCTTGTAGCAGAGGCAAAGTCAGTTTTACCTGGCGCTTTTGGAAAATTTACAATGCGCTGTCATATTCGAGGACATGGATGGATTTTACTACCTACCTGTGCTGCGATGGTTCGACTCCGTTGACAATATCTATTCAGTAAACTCTGTTCTTTTTACTAAAATCAATATGCACAACAGAAATATTCCAGGAAGGTTAGGCGATTACGTGGAACACCTTCTAAGATCCTCTGCTGTGAGATTAAGGTTAAATGTATTTTTCAATAATGATTGCAACAAGACCTGTGACCTTCATCCGCTCTTTACATACCTACTGTATTGGTGTGACAAAACTTGCAATGCACAGTATGCAGTTTTTGTACAACTTGAAGTACATGTTCGAGGAACGGATGTGAGAAGAGCAAATTAATTAAAACCAGGCTGTAGACAATCAGATCTGAAATATTATGAATAAGAACATCAATTTACGAAAATGATATGAAGTATGTACTCATATATGTGGCTAATGAACTATATTATGCGAGTCATTGAAGCAGTTGGCACCACTCCATATATTGCACACAAATTCACTGCTATTTTTAACTTTACCCCGTATATTCTTAATCTGTAGACTACAAATCACGACCATGTGTGTACAGTAGTCATCCAAATAATCTTCAAGATCTCTAACCCCTCTTTTATTAAGCATATCCACCACTATGCTCAGCGCTCAGGAAACAAAAACGACATCCAGCAAAAATACAGAACTGGCGAAATGCAAGAGATGCAGAGTAAGAGCCCAAAAAGTTAACCGGGCGCATAGAGTACAAAACATGATGCAAGTTGTTGTTCATGATCGACTCAACAACACAAATTGTACCATATTCACTATGAAGGATATACTAGTTTGGAACACATAAGAGAGCTCGAAAGTAACACCATACAGTGCAGATTGACAGAATCGCAGATTTTTCTCCACACGCAGCAGCGAAATATTCTGCATCATCGTTGTCACAGAGTCGTGATCATCATCATCATGATCATAATCATGATGGTGGTGATCATCGTGACGAGCGTCTCATCACCAGCGACACCATATCAATCCTAAAAATTTATTTGGATCAACTTCTTCCTATCTGTTCCCTGATTGTTGCACATTCGTGTTATAACGTCGATTTTGCGCGTAGTGGAATTTGAACCAGAAAACCCAACCGTAGACAGGAATTTGTATAGTGGATGTGCAGTTTGAATGAAAAGTTTGTATGGGTCCAAGGCGAACGACGTTATATATCTATGTTTCCAAATAAATATATGTCAATGGCATGTGATTTTTTTTATTTAGGCAGAGTCTTAAATCATTCCTCAAATATGCATTCAGAACGCGACAAAGAAAAAAACATAAATACGCGACGACGGCGAGGCTATTCAACTCAGAATGCATAGCGCGCAATCGCAAAGGAATATACACGAATCCACGCGATATCTCGTACAAGTTGTGAAGTTAGTTGCGCTGCCTGGCTACCACCAAAACCAAAAACTGGTGCATCATGTACTATGCATACATGACCGCGTCGAGTCAGGCGAGAGGAAATTATGCATGAAAGTAAAGGAAAAGCTTGCACGGAATGCATGCATTTGGCAGCAGGGTGTGATCTGCATTTAAAATCTTAGTATACATGGAGATCAGATAAAGATCTTTAAATATGCATTTCCACTGTTTTTCTTGGCAAATTACGCGAAGATCGCGTAGCTTTCTATAAATATGTGGCGCACACAAGATTAATGAAGTGCAACACCATTATGACTTGGAACAAGAGGATCGTATACGTCTTCGCCATCGTGAAGTCGAATATTTCGGGACCCATTGTGTTTATATGCTGATATTTTGTCGCAGAAAAGCATATACAGTTCCAGTAAGGTCCCTCCTATAATATTTGCATCACATGTTAAACTGACGAAAACGTTAAGTATGATGCAAATAGCGCAAATACGCATAGAATTTACCATCATTTTGCGTCAACAATCATCATCATATGAATGAAAATGCTTTAGGAGAAAAATTACACACTCATACATTTAGTGAGCTCGCACGCGCAAACATATGTGTACTACATAGTACCTATAATAGTTCCAATGTGCGACTGCTGCGGTTGGTTGAATTCGAATGAATTGCCGTTGTGACGTCTCATTAATTTTGTCACATTCAACACAAAACAGCAGAATAGAGAGGCTGCTGCTGATGCACACCCAACGATATACAACACCACAATAATTGTCAACATCTAACGAAATTGCACAAAAAAAAAGAACAAAACCGTCACCGTGTTGCATACATATGAATGCAAATCCATTTCAGAGGGTGACACTTTGTATTGTTGATTGCGATTTTCACGCAGCATGAATCTATGACAATCCATGTGATTTTGAAATCAATTCAAAGTTTTTGTCATATTAGGCAGAGAGAGCAGCCAAGTAAGAAAACAACAAGTTTATTTACTTTTGATTTTTTGCATATCATCAGGCAATGCTGACTTTCGAAGTGATGGCAGTTGCTGTATATCTTCGGGTGCCTTTTCATTATCAATCATCCTTTCCCAATTGGTGATAACGAAGTACGACTGGAAGTAAGGAGGCGCGTCACGTAGTTCGTCCCATTTATTCTCAACCAAAGATGTGCTGGTGCACGAAACTAGAGGTGGAAAACACATTCCCATGAACGTATGGGGAAACAAAGACTCCAATTTTCAAAAACTTTAGCTATGTACATCCATATCTTCGCACTTGTCTGGACGAACATACATATCTTGGTACTTGTCTAGACGAAAAAAAAAACATTCTAAAAATGCAAGATCATTGATCCCGAAATCCCCCTTAAACCGATAAATTTTTTTCACAAGCTTTTAAATGCAAAAACTATTCTAATAGCATCCCCAGCAAAAACAATGAACACACCTCACCATAAGACAGCATCATAACCATACTATCGCCTTTCGACTATTTCAACAAAAAACGTTAGCACCGCTTACAAAGCTAAAAAAAATGACTCGTTTCGGCGAATCCCAATAAGTTTTCTTTAACAAAATTTAAAATTCCTAAATAAATCGTCTGGAGCGATACGTCGCGTCGTCGGCAGCGCAATGGGTTTCCAATAGGTCATTAGTATATTGGCCACAGAATGTCTGCAGATCTGTTTTATGTAAATCTATGAGACAGAATTTAGGTTTTTTTTGGACGCCATGTATACAATTCACTTTAGCCCCTTTGTCAAAGCAATCGCATAAATTGTGGTGTGAACATCATAGAACACTCTCTGCTTTTCAATGTAAACTGCATAGCACATTTACTCGTATACAATCCGATCCCATTTTCCCCAATTCTATTGATTTATATTTCTAACTAATAACTTTGGAATAGTGTCGAATATTTAAGGAATTTATTCAATTTATGAGACTTAACTTTTGCTTTGCTCATACGTAAATTTCGAATATCTTCTCTTTGTGATAACTTTTTTCCTTAAAGTTTAAATATGATGAAATGGACTATCGCCATAGGTCCCACTAACTAGACAAATATTTTAAAATTGAGTGATGCATCTATTTTGGTATTGTGCACTCATAAAGGCCCTCAAGAAAAACGGGGACCAAAAGCAAGAAAAAAATAGGGAGTGCTGCCCAAAATGCCATACAGAATCTTCTTCACACATATGCATATGCCTTGAAATAAGAATAAAAAAAAACAAGGAAAAGATTTTGGAATCACGACGACGACGGGTGGAAGAGCAATGCATTTTAAAAGTGATCATAAATTCTTAAAGTTGTCACAGTAAGTCTCTTACAGACACTGAAGACCGTGTGGAATTAGTTAATCTTGTCGCTTGTGTTTTTGGTGAGGATCATTTTTTTAATGAAATAAATTTCCTTATTTCTTTTACAATATGCTGTTGCTATGGTTCGCTCGTTCTTATTTTGTTGAGTCTTTGAGCATCATCGTCGTCGTCGTCATCATAATCATTGAAAAGCTGTTTTCGACCCAACTCTATACACACAAAACAAGCCCCAAAGACATTTTTTCTTCTTGATTTTTAGTTGAATGTCTTTGGGTTGATTTTTCGAGTTTGCGTTCCTCTCGGATCTGATGAGAAAAGTGCTCGCACCCAAAAAAAAGTGAAGATGACTGGATATCCACATACTCGTATATGCTAAGACAAAAATCATTTCTTCATATCTTCAGGGTCGCGTTCAATTAAAAAATAACTTCTGTCACATTTGTCACATCTGGATGAAAGACTATGTGGAATTAATACTGTGAGCCTTGGGTACAAGATGCACACGATCGTTTTTTTTTTTAAGTATAGTCGACATTTGCCTGCAAGGGGCAAGAGACATATGTGTGGTATCGTTGCCTTGGCTCTAAGTGACAGTATGTATGCATACTGCGTACCTCATCACCCCGAAAAATCACTATCAAATTTCCCAAATATTCAGGCGATTCCTCTCTTACTGCTTGCCGTTATACGTTGCCTTCTAACACACGCCAAATAGTATAGAGTACACGCATCTCGTCTTACTCAATGGCGAGGACCACGAGGTGAATGCCGAATGCGTACACATATTTTGTCCATGAACAATTTATCTAAATTTCAGGCACTCGAGTCTTCTGTATCGACGAGAAATATGATCAGTTTACATATTTCGTGCATATTATACCACAGGATAATAAGGGCTCATCGTACTATCGGCCCTCGGGTCTTATTTCAGGCGCATCAAGATCGAGAGCTGCGCTTTCCATCATCATCCCGCACTGTGAATGTATATAAATATGAAATCTGCATCTTCAAGTATCATCTGTTTGGGATGTGCCACCTTTTATTGAGTATATTCTTTAAAATTGACCATATGGTCGTATTTTTTCTGTGTTTATCTTTGACATTCAGGATTTTGACAAGAGAAAAAGTAAAGTATATTTTCCGGTCTTGAATCGATTTACCATTTTATTTTTAAAAGAAAATTGTGCAGATCAAAAACACCTAGTTATCTATACGACAGCTTCAAATACTCTTCGATCGAAACATGTATGCTGTTTGATGCTTTAAGAACTCTATCACAACTATCCAACTTGTTTACACAAATGAAATGTTCCATTTTTCAAATTTGCCTGATCCCGTTCAGTTTAGACGCGCTGTATAGAAAGATGGCAGCGCAGATCAAATCTTGGACTGAGTCGTACCAAACGATTTATTAAAAACAAAAAATCTTCAAAATTCCATCTGCCATACTATTTATAATATTTACGTTGAAAATTTCTAGACGTACCTACACACATCTAGTGGGTTGGTTCTATATGGGAATGTGACGGAATCTATGTATAATACCCGCCGTGCAAGGATCCAAATTGAAATCGTATATGATAAATTCTTTGCGTGTATAAGGAAATGCCATTTCCTTTCACTTCACAAATGTACGTTTTGGGAATCATTCAGAATATCATCTTCAGTAGAACATATCCAAGTGCATTGGAGGAAACTCGAATGAAACAAAAATCTGAAAAAAAAGAAAGAAAGAAAACACGCAATGAATATCTGTCTGCGTCTAGTATTTTTCAATCTTTCCCTAGACATTTGTATTTCAAATTGAGAAATGTTTATATGCAGCGTCTTTTGCCTTCCGCGCACAGACTAATAGCAATAGTGTTAATTGACATGATCATGATAGATCCTTTTCGACGGTGTTGATTTATTTCCAACACCAAGTGTTTATTCAAATGCTCAAATTTGAAGCGTTGTTGATTCTGTGGGTGAGCTACAATTTACTGCTGGATGATGTGCGTGATGGTTTAACTGCAATTGGGGCTAGGGTAAAAAATAGGTTTGCCAATTGTTTTTTGATGAAATACTCATGAATTTGTGCTGGACCACACAAACGAGGTTTTTACAATAAATCGCCTAGCGGTATAACAACCTATTTTTCTGGATAATTTTTAAACATGGTGGGTTTTTTTAACAGCTTAAAGTTGTTCTTTTCCATCTTGTGGCTAACACCATCGAACTTTATGGTTCATTTTTGACAACGTCAACAGTATTGTTTATATATCTAACTAATGTTATTGAAATATTCAAATGGAGCGTAACACAAACAATCGTACATATGTTGAGTAAACATGGTTTCGATTGTTAGGTCCTCGTGACGTTTGTGGGCACGTGCAGGTGCAATTGATACAAACAAACTTTAAAAAAGAAAGAATGATTTCGCGTTTAGTAATCAAATGGATCGGATATGAGTTTTTTTTTCCATAAACAAGACTGCAAAACAGAGTAGTGGAACTTCCTTTTCATGTAGCAAAAATACTTCTTGAATCCGGAACATACACACAGCTTATTATGGTATGCGGGATAAAGGAATTTAATGTTTACATTTCTATACAGAAAGTAAAAGTTGAATGCATTCACATATTCTCTTTACGGATGTGTTACAGATTTCAAAGAAAAGTATATACACACACAAATGGATGTACGCAGATAACCAGATATGAAATGGATGTTGCTAATTTGTCTCTCAAAATACACGCCTGGGCAATTTCGCGAATCATTCACTCTGTCTCAGAATACCCGGGAGAAACGTGCTTATACTATAGTACACTGCATACGTCGACTATAAATTATTTTGATGACGCCAAGTGCAATGATATGCATGCCAGAGTATTTATGCACTTGTTTTGTTTCTCCTCTTACACATGAAAATGTCTCCGTCAATTATTTTTCAGGAAAATTACACTGATATTGTTCGCACGTGTTCATGCGTTGTAACGCAGGAAAAGTCGCATTGATTTGTAACGAGATAATATTAATTGTTAACTTTCAAAATTCAGTCAGTCCGAAGAAAAAAATGTTTCATTTTGTCACTTGCCGATCCCAATACCCTCCTAATATGTAGGTACATTTCTGAGTTTATCCAGTTTCCATAACATGAAGTGCATTTATACGAAACTGGTTTCATTGCTTCTTTTCCGTTTACACATTGTTTCCGTACAAACAAAAGTACCCGAACGAAAAAAATGACAGCTGAGAATTCCGGGCAAGAGCTGAGAAGGACTCCGAACATTTGAATGTATACATGCATAGCGTACCCAACAAGGCTATACAACACAGGAATTTGAAAAAGACAACCTCAAAAAATAGAATAGAATATTTTTTCCGACGTTATCCTTTCTTTAATTCTTCGTTGCAATGAGACATAAAGCATATAGTCATTCGTTGAATCCTCGCCCCTAGAAACGGAACGGTAATCGTGTTCTTTCTTTTCATTCAAACACAAGAAAACCTTTTTTTTTGCGCCTCAACTCTCGAATTATAATCATTTCCTTTTACATTGACAATAGGCGCATACAGCACACAACACTTGGTACAATCAGCTCAAAATTGTAAATCGAGGTTTCGACGTTAACGCACATGAGGTTCCATTCCAACCTATGCTGATGCGATGGCAAAATGAACAACATCAGAATATTTTTCCCTCCGGGATGTATACGATGAGTACAACAGTAAACTTTGTGCAAAGTGTGCTGGGAAGGCTTCTCCGATGAATGAACTCGAAGGTTTCTTTATTTTTTTTTTTTTTGAATTCTTTTTCTGGCCTCGTCTTGTACCCCACAAACATAAAAAGGGAAACAAGGCACCGAAAAGAAGGTAGGGAAAATTCAATCAGGTATGAACTGGCAAAAGGCCAGTACAATGGCACATGTGAACGCAGCAGGATTTTGAAATGGAAATTCAAAACAAAATGCAGTATGGTGCAGTAAGACTCCTGAAAAAAAAAACTTTTCGAATTCGAAGAATAAAGGCCGCAGGATCAGAACGGTTTGTGTTATTTAGAAAATTAACTCAAAGAAAATGAATGGTTTCAATTAATTTTTCGTTTAATATTTTTCTTAAGCTGATTATCAAGTAAACGAACCGTTCACGACGAGACTTCAGCGGATTTGATGCATTCCACACGTATAGCATTTGAGTAGTCTGATTGGTGTAGCGGTTAGTATGCACTTCGATGAGTCGTGGGTTCGAGTCCCATCGTCAGCGTATTCAGTTTATGGTGTTTTTCGTACTCACGATCCTTGTGACGGACTATCATCTCACTCATATGTTAAACGTATACTCAAATAACTCTGCGAGGGATGGTGTTGATCTCAACACCTCTACAAAAAAATCAGTTAAAATCTTGGAGATTAGATGTCAATAACATATTTGCGGTCTGGCTCTTATCTCAGACTGTAGTCATTTATTGAAATTTAGGATTCTCTCATGTTTCTATGACACACAATCATCATAGAACTTAAGGAGTTTAGCGCTGCAGCTAACTCATTCAAAATAGTCTACTGAAACACTGTGATGTGTGACCCAGCCTTATGACATTGATTTCTATTAAATTTCATGTCAAAATCATGTCCGCAGGTCGGTGTTGTTAGTTTGTTTGCCTTCTAAAACGTTCTTATACTAAGAAGACCCAATGCTGTACACATACTTACGGAAAATCTGTATTGTGAGATAAACTTAGTGATACAATAGGATTCTCATTAATCGGCATTACGGCACACGTTCATGTTGTACTAAAATGCTTGAACAATAGTGCATCGTGCTACCAGGTATGCAGTCATGTAAGATTTTTCTCGAATAAAATCATAACCATCTCGATCACTCATTCGCCGGACCATCTTTCGGTATTACTTCACAAGGGCGTGTTTACGTCCTGCTTTCTCGTTCTGCAGAGCATTATTGTATGCTGCAGACAAGCCACTCATTGAGGCCTATTTGTACCACATTCAACTCCAGTCCGGGAACGATTCTTAACATTCGCGCTCGGTATTGCAGATGAACCTTCAATTTTAAGTTCACCCACAACCTTCTAGTAGCGAACAAAGCTTAGAGCGTATTCTGCATACAGATAATTTTAAGCGATGTTCAGTTCTTCCTAAGATGCTTTGTCGCCTGACAAGATCAAGCTCCAGGGTATTATTCAGGAGTCTCTATAGTCTAACTTCGAGTAAGTAGGAATATCAGCATTAATGTGCGGGGATTATGAAACATGATTTCTATTGCCACGTTGTTCGACGTGCAGTGTGTCAAACCTATTCTTTCAGAATTTCAGCTTAACAAGCTGAATTGACACAATTTCAAAAACTTGAAGCCACGACCCATTTTTCGATCTCGTCAGCAGACCCTAAACGGCTAAAGGAATTTTCTATTCGGGCGTGAACCCATAGGGATTCGCTGCACTGAAAAAGCATAGAAACAATATGTTAGTGACTATACTTTAAATTCCTTATTTAGAACTTCTCAATTTAATGCTTTTCTCTGTGCTGAAAAAATATCCTGACCACTGATCCACTCCCCCAAAGCTATCAACGCCACTGGTTCTCCTTGAAAAAATATCATCAGAGTTTGAAGAAGAAACGAATGTTTTAAGCTATAACACTGAAGCTATATGGAGAATAATCTGAGGAGAACCTCTAAAGCGGGGGAAGGGTTGCTTATCCTGCGGTTGCGATATTTCTGGAGGAATGTATGCATAGTTCTTCGTGGTTACATAGTGATGTTACACTGGTTCCATTGGCTCTGACGCCATTTTAACCTGATTCCAAAGACATATGGAGGAAAACAATTTTCTAAAACCCCCTGGCAGAGTCCTTTCTTTAGTATGCTTTACCTATAGAGGTTGATAGGGTAATCGGATGGAGTACAGTGGCTTATTACACATCGTTTTTTTGATAGGAAAAATAAATTAAAATCGCATCTTCCGACGTCTGCAACTTTTGAACCTTGGAAGCTGGAGCCTTAAAGTGTTCACCAAATATCGACAGTGCGGTGCTCTACGAGTCTGCCAAATTTTAAAATTTCGCTCAGGAATTTTCAAGTTACGGACAATTTTTGATTAGAAAATTCAAAATTGTGATTTGGGCAGCCGTAACTTCCGAACGCAGATAGGTAGGACCGTGTCATTTGGAGCAAATGTGAGCGCCAAGTAGCTCTACAAGTTTTCCGAATTCTAGAAAAATCGAGAAGGGTTCCCGAGAATGAACGATTGCCAAACATAAAATTGCGACTATTTCGCTAAATGTCGTACAGGGTACAGAAGTCAAATTTGACACCTTAAAAGCAGACAAGACTGATCACAGGCTCACTGAAGCGAGCTTATTATATACTGTAGTGAGTAATTGTGTGGCATGGGCATGGCGAATGCTGTACACTTTGCTGTACATTTCCCAATGCTGTACGGCAGGTCGAAATGCTGTACTGTACATCAAAATGCTGTACGTCTGGTCAGCTTATCTTATACTCGTATTTTTCAACATTTTATTACATAATTGATAGCTTTACCAATATTGGAGTGGTATACCGTTATGTGGGTAGCATTTTCATTCTCGTTGCGTGAAGTTTACCGTTATTGGGCGCTTTTCGGGGTCCCTCGAAGTTTGAATCTTATTTTAATAAGTGGTGAATCTAGTGCTTTCAGACATGTCCCATAGCTTATTCTATCCGAATTTGTGGAAATCCCCTTTACGTTGGAGAAAAACGATTCCGAGGCGAAAAGATAAATAGAGAATCTCGAATTTACCAAAAATCGGCTTAAGTAACCGAATTGAAAGGACTTAATTGAACTATTGCGATTTTCTGGATGAAAGCATTTTTTTCTTCCCCTTTGCTCTGCGAGTCTCCTAACACGCTTACTTTCATGATAGATATAAAATTCGAAGCTGCTGTCATTATCAATTCCATCAAGACCATAAAACAAAAAAAAAAAACTAAAGACTTGTCAAACTATTGAATGTCAGTGCTCTCTTCTTTTCCTTCATTCATAAAACTCTTTAAATTATAGATCAGCGCAATATGTATGAAGCAAGGCCATTTATCATTCTGTGCACAGGAATTGTGTGTCTTTGTTGTTGACCTACCTCAACTTTTTATGGGAAAGCGAGCTTTCAAACCACCAAAATTCAAGCCTTGCTGTATATACTAGAGCGATGACGGAGCGACACACGAAAGCAAATCATGTCAAATTATAGTCGAAATAAATGACAAATATGATTTTCCATTTATCATTTTATATTATAGTGTAGTACGTTTTGTATTTGATGTTCCTCTTCAAGATACGCGCGCTCATGGTGATGGAACAGACAAACATAGATACTCGCGCATACACATAAACAATAAATTTTGGTGTGATGTAATATTAGTAAAAATGAATTAGAAGAATTCATGATATAAATTTATAGGAAATTAAGATATCGTTGGACTTTTATGTTAGCACAAGAATAAAGATTTGTCAGATTGTTTCGGTTTTATTAGTTCTAATTTATTTTTCGATCATATTTTTTACTGTGCTGGGGAACAGCTTTTGTTGTGACGGAGAGAGTTAGGCTTTTCGGTTACACGCAAAACCAAATTTTGTCTTAATGGGCCTTTCCACATTATAAGACAAAACCATACTACAAAAAAACGTACGGTGAGAGTTTTTTTAGTGGCCGGCAGACAAGCATTGTGCATTTCACATTGTCAGAACGCGTCGTACGACCGGAAGACAATCGTACGTACGATTATCCATGCTGTTTGTTGTTGTAAAGTTTGCTCGTACGGTCGTTTTCTTATAGTCTGCAATGGCCCAATGGACCTTGTTTTTCAAAAATTACTATTGTAAACAAAAAAAGGTGCCTCACACCGAAATCTGTGATAGGGGACTGCTGCTTACTGTTTGGTACCTTAAGTTATCTTTTGCTTCTAGTCTGATAAGAAAGCAGTCAATGATACTCGTATGTAGTGTATAAACACAAACAGTAGTGTTTTCAGAATAATTACGTGTAAATAAAACGATAAACTCACAGTGGTATATCATCTGACATATTATGCGGAAGCACTTATAAAGAAATGGCTTTTGAAGGTTTCTGAAAAATTATATTAATAATATCATATAATTTAAGACGTATGCATTCGTGCGTGGGTCATATCCAAGGATAAATCTGTAATGTTAAGAGAAAACATAAAGTCAAACTTATTTTCTGCGCAAGGCAGCCTACATCATACGATATCAGTAGCGTAAGAAAAGTTACGAACCTCTGTCAAAGCAACCAAAAGCCCACAAATTTTTATGAAATATTATCTCAAATTCAGATATCTTTTGGATCAGGTTTCCCAAACTGTGTGTTATTACTCGTATACATATGGTGTGAACAGTGAAAGTGTTTAATTTTATTTTTCCTGTATCGCCCGTGTACACGGTTGGTAGGTGACAAAAGAATATCACAAAAAAATAGGAAACACTATGTTTAGAGTGAGTGATTTTTATTGACATTTAGATCTGAACGATACGAAGGTTAGGTAGCTGCGTGTGATAACAATAATGCAACAACATACATCGGCACGACTTCGTTGTTGTGGAGTTCTTAAACAATTATTTACATTGGAATGTTCTCTTTCCTTTCGTCTGTACGATATTATTATTTTTTATTTATTTTCATTTGTCACCAAAGAGTGTTACTATTGTCACATCGCTTGGTATATAGACAACAATTTTCCGGATGTATTCCCTTGCGCTTTTATTTATCTAAAGCAAGCATGTATGCAGTTTTTTGTTTAAGAGCTTGAAGTGAAGAGTTTTGTGTTGTATCTAAACACTGTCGGATTTTTTGTAGGTTAATAGCTCTCTGCCTGCATATGCAATGAAGATTAACTGGATCAACTCAAATTTCCTTCAAAAAGCACTAAATATAGTAAAATGTGTCTGGTCGTTTCTAGGAAATTCATTGATAATGGGTCTAGGCTGAATGCCAACAATATTTTCTAACACACTACCCCCTAGAATACCTACATTTAATAAAAAAAAATTCTGGTAGCACTGCATTAAGTTTTTGTTGACTTTGCGCGCGTAATATATTTCGTCTACGAATTTATCGCTACTTCACGATCATTGTGTATCATCATGTTGATTACTGGCTGATTAGATAAAAAAAAATATGTTATTTTAGATGTTTCGTAAACGGCGTGTTATCACATTTTTTTCTGTTTCTATATTAAATATTTTGGCTGTGGAGGATAATTTTAGTTTTATGATATTCAAATAAACGAACAATTTTAGGGGGTCTTTAATAAGAATTAAAAGTAAAATCACAGATGATTTAGCTAAACGGCAAGGAGTTTAAAGCACTAAAGGAAGTACAAATCTGTCCATGATGTTATATTTAAGTGAACTTTTTTTTAAATAATAATAGTGCATAGTTTGTATACCCTTCATATTTTATGAGAAAGTATATTAACTTTGTTATCAAGTTTGCAATGCACAGAGAGGAAGCATACCTCCGACTATATAAGTATATTTATTTTTTATCAGTGGCACAAGAGAAATCGATTTGTCCCACTGATGTCCGTCTGTCTGTCTGCCGGTTCGTCTGTTTCTAAGCAAAGTAATTTGGAGTTTTGGAGCAATCGGGCTGAAATTTTGTACTAAGTCATAAACCCATCCTCCGAAATCAGATTCTTTTGAGAAAAAATTGTTATATGAACCAAACTACTTTTAAGTGTGTTCCTAGTAAGGTCACATATCCAGAAACAGATGGTATCTAATACTATTTCTTTCCTAAACTCTTTTCTCTTACGTTTTTTTTAAAATTCAAAGGCTAAGCAGATTTACTCTGATATACGGACTACTTCAATTCCACACCATTTAGACTTATGTACTTACTTTATCAACCGACAACCAACCGACTGTCATCATCATTGTTCTGTAACCCGTGAAATTCGTGCGGTTTAATATCTGAATTCTTACTGAATTCCTCCTAAATCATCATGCGGTGCGCAAAAGTAAGGCACACATAATTACACGTCTTCGTCTAAATGGTTTCACACGAAACCACTTTACGGTCCGTATAATAAAATGTGCAGCATCAGAAAAAAAAACAAAATCAAAATCAACCAGAACGAACTAGAGAGAAAATTCGATTTAACCTATAGACAAAATCGTGGGCAAGTCATCATTATTATTGGATAGATGCTCTAGCCGTAGAGATATTATTACACACGTACTATGCTGGGCAAAGCATCTATAGTCCGGGGGCCTCCATCAAGCTTCTTATGGGACGATGGAATATTATAGTCCCTTCTATTATTTTTTTTTTTCGTGGGCACATCTTCAGGTGTACCACTACGAGTGTATATTAGTACATTCTTGATCTTATAGAGATCTGTACTATTTTCAGCTGAGAATGTTTACGTTCAATTTTTTTCCATCATAATGTTCGTTCGAACGTTCACATAGAACGTTTATACATAGTTTCCTCGCGTCTTGAAGAGATGGGGCACACATTAGCCAAAAGCACGCGTTTCGTATTGGCAGCATCAATCATCATGTCAAAACCACAACTCAATGATAATGGAGGTGATGGGAGGCTTTTGGGGATGGAGAACCATAAGAACATAGGATATCCAGCTGATAGAGTATGGATGAACCATCATGATCCATAACGTTGCTTTTTTTCTCTTGTATTTTTGGTCGATCATTATTGGATTCGAGAGTTTCCATGGGGTTTGTCGTTGAATTCTTTAATGTTTAATCATTTTTTATGGATTTATTTATCCAGCTTATGTTTAGAAAAACGGCACAAAATGTCTGGCGGTTGCGTGTTGGTTTTTCGAGAGGAATCAATAAATAATACGATTGACAATTTTCGCTAAATTCTACAGAATCGTCTAATCGAGATTTGGTAAAATTTGTTTTTATTATGTATCTAAACATTTTACCTATGATATTGCACGTTTGACTGGTTGTAGCCGTGAACAGGTTATACATACTGAATAGGCTCGAACGCGATTATTTTTGAACCCTCCTATAATGGTTTTTTGGTGTCTTCTTTAAATGCTGCGATAAGAATAAAAGCCACTCCCTTTTAGTTTAAATTAATTTTCCCATATTAAACATTTAAGGGACATATCTACCTAGTACCTATTGAGATTCTTCCATTGGAAGTTTAAAGAATCTCAACACTTGCTTCTGCTGCATTATTAATTTTTCCGAAAGCCAATAATCAAAGCCAATCCAATATCTTATGGTGACTTCTCCTAAATTGATAATAAAACCATATGTGAGGTGTATAAGCACACACATCACATCGACATTCTTCAATACACAGATCAGACAATCCATATTGCCATACTCTATACATACTCGTATATCAAGTAATGACACAAATAAGAGGCGATAAAAAGGATTGTCTTCTACGCGATGCAGACTAGTGTAGGCGGATATAGCGTGTTCAGAACATGTTGCATGTTGGTTAGTTATGATCTTGTTCAAATGGTTGTCATTGTTCTCCTATATGCATTCACCTTTCTGTGTGCATTCTGGATCTACCAAACAAGAAACGTTGCGATTGCCATCAAAATCAGCAATGTCATATTATACGACGTGTCACAAAGGTAGTGCTCTGATACTATGAGATGTCTTTGGGAATTTATTTCTGTTGCTGCAAGTTGCAGACTTTTAGAATATCTTATTGAGAAGTGACATACGAAATTATTTAGAATATAGTTGTCTAGACTTGTACGGGAAATTATAAATTTATTGATTTTCTGGGAAATGCATTTTTGTGTCAAGATTTTAGTTTTAGACTTCAATATACAAAAAGATTTCAAATATTTTAGCAATTATTTCAGATTTGTTAAGATCATACCAGACAGTATACTGCTAAGCTTTGGTTTGCATATCAATGCGGAAGCTTCACATATAATGCACAGCTTGACGTTTTGACAGAATATTTAATTGCTGTCATTTTTGACAATGAGGTGCAATGAACTTCTATTTCGCCGTGACGTACCGCATGTGTCTATAACATATTCACACATGTTTACGTCCAGCATCTTTTTATACACATTTTATGATGAGATAACATGCAACGCATCTTCAATGAATGATACTTTGAATTTAATTAAGTAAAAAGATGGGTGATCTTTGCATGTTGTTTGTAATTTAAGGTTTTTATGGATAGGTACATACAAGGTGATGAATAATTTGGGTATCATAACCGATTTAATGGAAATGTGTATAGGTTTTTAATGAAGTGATCATTTTAAAAATTATGGTTGATGTTTTTGCATAAATATGAATACCGATTGTATCTATGTATATAAATAATTTAATTAGCCGATTACCATAATGGTAAATTAGTCACACTTAGGATAATCTATTAATGCCAAACTGTTTATTTTTGGGTCTTATAATTCGTATTTTTTATTCTTTTCAGATACGTTCACAAAAACCCTATTATACAGCAGACCCCGAAGTAGATTCACTTGTAAGTATAGCAAAAATATTTAAATTTAGCGAACAAAATAAAATGTATAAACTGTATGTGTAAATTTAAACACACGTAATCGATGTAAATTACCACACAAATTTGGCTTTATTTGATAGATAATTTCTTATCATTGATGTTTGAAACTGATCTCAGACATATGAACACCACCATTACGAGTTACTTACCATGGCCTCTTCTCATTACCGCCCCCCTGGCCGTTGAAATTTTTTAAAATTGAATTGAGTATTATTAATAACGAAAAAAAAATTTATCATAGATAATTTTTTTCCGATTCACTTTTTCGCATTTTTGTTTACAGTTTACATACATGTTCTAAAAACCATACAGTAGCATTTCCATATCAATTTATTACAAGCCGTTCTTCTACCTTACAATGTAATCAACATAGATAGATATGGAATACCCACTTCTATTCTATTTCGTCCAAATTTACAGCAATCCTGCCTGAGCGCTATGGATGACCCTTTTTAAAGTCTGTACACTAGACTCGCGTAAAGGCGAACTGCGCCAAACGTTAAGGTGAAAAATTTTATATGAGCCCAGGCTAATCTGAAGCGTGAACAAGTCTTGAAAGCCTTAAAACATGAACATTAAATGTCTGGAAAAATTACTTATTTTTTTTTTGCTATTTAAAATAAGTTGCGATGCAAAGTGCGAAAAAATTTTCATTAATACTATAGAGTGACTTAACCACTTTTGCAAAATAGAGTATCGACTGCACTTAGGTCCCATAACGTATACGGTTTCTCGCAATGTCTTCTAATTTGACCACTGTTTTTCTGTCGAACACTATTCACATTCAGAGATCTAGCGTGATTTTTTTCGGCCTGTAATAAAGGTACGTAATGAATGATCCACTGTCACTTTCAATTGCGATTTATTTCGCTAAGTTAGCTAAGACCTTAAGTCTTGACGATTGTTTGCTACTTTTCTGTAGTTACAGCTTTTCAAATACTGCCCCCTTACAACAGCTTTGGTTTTTAGAATCTGATTTGGAAAATTTTGGACAACCCACCGAAAGCACTTGGCTGTGGAATAATCTTGATACCGCCATCAACGGCAACAATATTGTCTAAGTAGATGAATTAATATTTATGGGTTGAATTTCCACTCAGACTAGGTACTTTGGTTTTTTTTAAGTTTTTATTTAACCGGACTGCATTTAGCTCCTTCTCGAGATTCAGAGCTATAACGCTCAGATCGTTGATTTTGTGCAAGAGTAAATGTCTAAACTGCAAGTTCCACGGCGGCGTCCCGACAAATAAAGTCGAATGAGCAAAATACTACCATCAGAAATAAGATGCAATCCTGCCCAACTTCGTTATAAACTTTACTGCGAGATTTCGTTCCTGGGAGGCAGGAAGCGGAGCAGCTGGGTTGAGCAGCTAAAGAGATTGAATAAAGTTGAATAAAGAGGATAGAGGAGCATCTGAAGCGGAAGAGGAAAAACAGCTTAATAGCTTGGGCTCCTATTTTAAGGAAGAGGAAAAGCATGTATCCCTGAATGTCTCCAGCCGACTGACTGTCGGACAATGATTCTTTCTATGGATGCTGTGGATGTGAGATAAGAGGCAACTCGGTATGTTTCGGCAGGAAATGCTATTCTATAGAACCAAGCAAAACCAGAATTTTAAGCCAGATTTTAAAAGTGGAATATGCTGTCCAAGAGCCAAAAATAGCACTGAAAAGCAGAATGCAACCAGTTGAATGTAATCATAATCACCAGTAAAAGTCTAAACATGTTCAAAAAAACAGGCGTAACAGTCCAACATTGGATTAAGGCCGCAGATGTGTTAGTGACACCCAATTTCCAAGATCCTAACTGCTTTTTTGTTTAGGTGTTGAGATCAACAGCACGCTCAGCAATGTTATTTATCCCCATAAATGGGTTTTCGTTTAACATCTGAGTGAGATATAGTTCGTCACAAGGGGAGTTAGTTCGAAAAATACCATAAACTGAATTCATTCACGGTGAGACTCGAACCCATGACCCTGTGCACCGAAGGTGCGCACACAAACCATTACACCTGCCAGACTACTCTAAATTTTGCCAATACAATATTTTCGCGACCAACGATTCCAACTTCTAAGAAAATCTTGATTGTGAAAAAATTTCGGGCTTGCCGAAATCCTAGATACGCCCATGGCGATACCACTATGTATCTTATTTAATGTAATTGAAGTTGGTCCGTTGAGAACATGACAAACGCCATACCACGAATTAACCCATCTCCAAAATTACTACTCCAAATCTTCTACGCTCCTGTCCCATTCTTAAACTGAAGCACGTACTTCATTTTTCATAGAGAACTCAGTTGGTCATATTAATATGCGCTTTTAAATACACCACATACACAATCAACGTATACGATATGTCTTGTTCATTAGTGCGAAAAAGGAATACATTTGCTTCTGTTAATATTACTATTAATGCTCATGCTTGGTGCTTAGTGGCGCGACGTTCAAATAATATTCACTTTTTTTTTCTATTCTACACAGTCTACAACACACAGGGTTATGAATGAGAGTATGAGTATAGTGTCATACCTATGTGTGTACACAGAGTAGGCCCGTGAAATGTTTCCGGTCCGGAGAAGTGCTAAGGAGCGTAACGCGTGTTGCAAAACATAAAACTCGGGCAACAATAATAAAATCGCTAGTAACAACATTAGAATCCCGACAAAACATTCTTTATGGTGGTCTTATGCCACCCGAGTGGTTGTGAAAATGCACTATATTGCCTATATGGTAAAACTTGTCATATACACTGTCTTATATCTGTGATCTGAGTAGTATCTACAGCCACCCAGTGCCATGGGGATGTCAATGTGGGTTAAGAACATCACTTTATGCTTTAAATGTAAATCAAATTTAAATTATGGAATTCTTTGACGATTTTTGCTAATTTAACCTTCGGGCGGGCGCAATGCATCTGACAGATTAACTGATCAGTTTTTGTTGCACCAATCAGCGATATGAAAAGGGAGAGATTTGAAACTCGCAGTAGCTTAATCTTTATCGATCAACTACCCAAAACAGTTTTCAGTTTCAATCTACCATACGTCTGAGGAGCGGGAGGGGATGAAATAATCTCTCAGATGTATTGCGCCCGATTGTGTTATTTTCTCCTTTTCTATGAAAATTTCCACATGTTATACTCTTCACATTGCGTAATAACGTTGTATTGACTTTTAGGTTCACCAAATCGTTCAATAGTGTGTTTTTAATCAAATAAGCTTACATTTTTTAAGCGGTCGAGTTGTTGAAGGTTTTTTAAATATTGAAGCTATTGAAAGCGAAATATTCTTAGAAAATTGAAAATGTGAAGGGTATTTGAAGGGTATCAAACTTTGTGAGCCAGTTTTGTTTTTAAAATTTCGTAGAACTGTTTCAAAAAGACAATGCAACAATAAATAAGAATCTAAAATATACAGAAACTTAGTTTCATCCCTTTTTCTGCACTTAATCTGTCAGATGTATTGCGCCCGATCGTGTTAGGATTAGTATTGCGCCCGCCGGAAGGTTAATTTATTTTTTAAAACATAGTACTATTATATAGTACAACCTAGGCCTGTTCCAAACCGGTGTTCACTTGGTACCGGACCCGATATTCTAAAGTACCGATATCCCGTTTTTTTTGGTACCGGGTTAAAAAAAACGACCGACGAGTCGGTTTTTGGTACCGAGTTAAAAAGAACGATTCATTTCAACCACGAGCCGGTTCTTTCAGGTATTTTGGTACCGGTTTTTAACCCGGTACTCAAAAAACCGGGATATCGGTACTTTAGAATATCGGGTCCGGTACCAAGTGTGGTTATGATTAAAAAAAACCGTCGGTACTGAAAAAAAACCTGAGTCGGTTTTTAACCCGGTACTCAAAAAAAAACGGCTTATGGTTAAAAAAAACCGTCGGTACTGAAAAAAAACCTGAGTCAGGGAAACCGCTTGTGGTACCGGGTATTGAAAAAAAAACGAAACCCGGTACTGAAATCTCGGTACCGAACGGGCCTAGTACAAGCCATCCCATACGAATGAATCAAAGAATATGGATTGGGCGAGATTTTTGCGTGGTTTGACGTGACGAACCCATACTGAATTTAAAAAAAAATGCTCCGAAAGATTAAGTGTCTCTTTCGAATTACGCAGATATTTATAATTAGGTTTAATTGAACCTAACGTTGCAATAGGCCAAGAAGATCTGCTTTATGATTCCATCATATTTTTTAAAATATATTTACACACAAAAAAAACAATATAAAAAATGCAACTTCGTCGTCGTCAAATTCAATACGATTGCGTCACAATTTGTTCGTCAATCCTAATCATCCTAACTGGATCTGAAAAACGAATTAGGTATACCGTAACTAATTTATTATAGTATACAGGGTGACCGGCAACTACCGCATAAACGCACCAGAATATGATTCCTCATGTGATTTCCTGCAAAAATTCAATTTTTAAACCTTGAGATGCCACAGGCATTTGAAGATTATTGAAAGAAAATCAATTTTCTTACACAACCTAAACCTCAATATCTTCAAAACTAAACCAGCTAAAACAGCGAAATAAAATTATTATCACAGCTAACAAATTTACCTAAGAAATCAAACTAGCCCCACTAAAATAAGTCGTTTGGTTTTCACAGAGCTTCAAAGTCAATTTTTTCTGATTTTAGCAAAAAAAAAATATTTTTCCACCTCAATTTTCTGCCAAAGTGAGGTGCTTGTACGATTTTTTTTTAAATTGGCGCTTAATCTTATAATTATATCTTTCTTTCGTAATTTTAGTCTAGCTCCATTATTTCTAACAGTTTCAATACCTTAAGTGAAGAAAACTACGATTAATTTTTGCTCGATTTTGGCATAATTTGCATAAATTTTAGTAAATTGCAGACTATTAGGGGCAGTTTGAACGAAATCGAGTTAAAGTTACCTCAGGTTTTCTGCAGATAAGATATTAAGACTGTTAGAAATAATGGAACTAGAATAAAATGATGTAAGAAAGATATGATCGTAAGACTATGCGCCAAATTTCAAAAGAGTTGTACAAGCACCTCATATTTGCCGAAGCTGAAGAAAATTTTGATGGAAAATTAATTTGTTTTTGGGCCATCACAAAATGTTGGGGCTATTTTCATGTTTTCGAATGAAAATAGACCCAAATCATTTTAATTTCCATACAAAATGACACATTGAAAATGCGCTATTTTGCGTGTTTTCTATGAAACCTTGATTTTTTTTTAAATGAAAACATGTAAGCACCCAGTTCTCAAACCTAAACTCCATTATTTAGCACATTTCGGCTCGCGTCGATATTTTAACTGACACCCGAACAAATTGTTCAGTTCCGTGTGTTGGCCAATGTTCTTAATTTCTCCGTGATAAGAGAATGGATGGTCAGTTTGAAGTGACGAAATATATTGCAAACGACTATCGATGACTACGCCAGCACATTTTGATACCTAGAACGATTTATAGGAAAAATAATATTGTCGGTTGTCAAATGAAATTACAAATAGTGCACTATGAGTACTTTTCGGTTATTTCTGAAAACGTACACCGAAATCAATCCTTTTCCGCCCACTCTGAACATAATATTAAAGCTATGTAAAAACCAATCCACTTATTGGATTTTTGTCCGGTTTGTTGGCTTTGATAATCGTCTTAATCGCCTTTAACAAGCTTGACACACTTAGCTTCGAATGACGCAAATACGTCATTATGACGAAAATTTACCATCATTATCACGAATTCCAAATTACACATTTGGACCATCATTTGCTCAATAATGACAGGGTACGCCATCTGTTGCAAAATTGAAGAACAAGAATGTTTGCAAAAATATTAAATTTGTTATAAATCTTTACACTTTTCTATTCAAATTCTTCAAGAAAAGTGTGTCTTTAAATTATTGAACAGAATATTCATCAAAATATCGCTGTTGTTAGGGACATTTTCCTCATTTACACAAACGTCAAAAGTAAATGACGAATCCTAATGACGAAAACATATGTGTCACCTCAATTTCGAACTTTCATCATTATGACGGATTATCGTCATAATGATTTGGATATCTGTCAAAGGCATTAGTCGTATAAGAAAATGCATTTTTCAAAAATCTTCAAATGACCGCGGCAGCTAAAGAATTCGGAATTGGGGGTAGGTATGTCCCGTACACCTTTTTGCTCGCAATCACATGAGGAATCATTTCCCGGTTCGTTAATGCGGCAGTTTCCAGACACCATGTATGACTCCCACAAGCACGCATGCTAGCATGGCCTCCATCGCATATATAGGCTTAATACCATCTAGCACAAAACTAAGGTACCTACACCTTTTAGATATGAACTCATACTTGTACTATACATTCATAAATGTAGCATAACATTATTTGAATGACTTGGATGTTGATTTCAAATGGAATAATGGCCATAAATCATAATGTGTGAACCCATGTGACATTTAAAATGCTAGTAGTGTTGTTCAGCATTTTGTCATACTACTCGTAGTACCTATTTTTCTCATACATACAGGTTGCAAAAAAGATATGTCGACTTCTATGGCACTATATGCACATCTGTTTGGTATCGCACAATGACTTTTTATGATTGTTTTAATTTTTTTTGCGGGTGCGCTTACCTTTGTCGTGGATTTCGCTTTTTATGAAGTGCATATACATTTTGAATAGGTCAATAAAAAAATGTAATAATTATGAATAGTTACGATTAGACTTTTGTTTCAAATACAAGAATGAAGATATTTAGTTTTGCATTCTTTTCTATTTATTGCACCACTTACACCGATAATATGTCTATATAAATATGTACATATAAAAAACATAAAATGGGTTTTCGAAATAATGAAACTTTACTGTATTTCGTAATTTTGGTCAGATGTATGGTATCTTGGACCGCATTGAAAATGGATCAAAATGAATCAACCCTACCTTACCATCTGCAGAAATAACACCTTAATATGTACATATATTGTTATAGATTTATATTTGCTTAAAAGCTAAGCTCCTGTGAAATCCATATTACATTTCCATAGTGCAAGAAGCGAGTTTTCGAAAGAATCTGCCCCAGTAATACTGCGTGGAAGTTATACCCCAAAATAGGCATCATCCCTCAGGTTTTGCGAGCGAATCGAAAGAACCTTTCAAAATTGGCCAATGACTCAATTAAGTTAATGTATTAGCCTGAACTGCATTTATTTATACAAAATACTCGCATGTGCGAACCAGTAAATTATCGACTGGGATTCATCAATTCGTCCAATGCACGGGTCAACTTTAAATAGCTTTTGCCACCACGATGCATGCATATTCGATTTCGGTTCAATTGTTTGGCAATAGAATCCTTGTCTATTTAAACGCCGCCACCGCGCCACTTTTCATAGCATGAATTCTATACTTTCTTCGTCAAAATGTGAGTCTTGGATTGAAATGTCACAGTTAGTCGTTGTTCTTTCAATTGTGACATCGCATCGTACCGTGACTATAATTTTCCTGGCGTCGACAAACGTATTAAATTAAAAATAGACCAACATCCCTCATACCTTCGTGAATTTGATATACAATGGATGCACACGATTCGACCAATGCGATGATACGGAAAACTGTAGTAGATAAATTGAAAATTGGCACATCTCAATAGGTTTGTCATGCTATTCGTCACATACCTAACCGAGAATTTATCAGATGGATTTAAGTAAAGCTATTGTGGCGCCATTGATTAAATTAAATGTCAGATTTAATTGAACGAAAAGAATTTGAAAAAGTGTTTTTATTTTTTATACGAGTATACAAAGCTTGAAAGTATACTTATTTGAAATTTTGCCAATTTATTGCATCTTCCATACGTTCCTAAACACACCCACATTGAAATCAAATGCATATACATACCACAAAACATCAAAATACCTATGAACCCTGAACAAAAACATAGCGTTTTTTCTTCTTCAGTTTAGCGTTACTAGAAAATACATATTAAAAGGAATCTCATATACATTTGCTTATTAATCCGTGAAACAATTTCAAGATTCTTATCGCTAAGAAAAAAAGAACTCATCTATCGAAATCGAATTTGTATCTATAGAATAGAACTCAACAAAAAACTATACATACTGATTGTGATTATACATACCATAAGATATATCGTGGAAAAAAACTAGACCCTAAGCGACTAATGAGATAAAAACAACCTTTTTCTAAGAAATATTAACCTAACACAGCGAGTGAAAAAAAAACCTTCGCTTTCTATCCCGAGTATGGAAGAGGATCAACGCGCTGCTGCTGCCATCATTATCATCTTCGTCGTTGTCGACCTACGACTCGACATCATTAAAAACTTGAAGGGGGTCCAGTCTTTCAAACCAAGCTACAATATTGGGCGCAGTAACAGTATGACCATGTCCAATTCGTGGCCATTGTCTATTAGAATAGATGATAACATAAAAAAGAAACTTGATAATGATGCAGTTTGATTTGGATATTTTCTAGATGATTTCATAAACGATGGCCTCGGGGCAAGCACTGAATCAATTGGCATTCACCATCCTTTTACCCTTTCGAGACATATTAAACTTATATTTTGACGTCTTAAATCAAAAGATGTAATAATTCTCGAATGTATTGTTTTGAAATTACATTTTTCTCATTGCACCTGGCCAGTCATGAACCGATAATTTCAGTAAAATCTCGGGATAAGTCTGTGTCTGCAATATGCCGCCTTATTAGTCAGCATATTGGTAAATCAAACCCGAAACAAAATCGTCCAGCCAAATCCGAATATAATAAATATATTTTGCCACAATACTCAGAACTGTATAAGTGCTCTGCGCAAAGTTTTGATTAAATCCCAAACGAATAGGTTTTGCTCATTTCGAAATTCAGAATTAAAAAATATGAAATCAAGTTTCTGTTCAAAGACGCAGCAGTTGATTTCTTTTCGGTTGGCATATTTTAGTTCTTTTTTTGTTGAGCTGGATCACTGACATTATTGTTTTTTCCTTCAACTTTTTTTCGCTTAAGTTAAATCACTGAATCGAATCAGGCCCAATCACATACATACAGTCCGCGAAATATACCAAAGGAGTGTACGGTATCTACTGAAAGTCAAATGTACAAGGACGATGCGGCAAGTCACAAAAGGACTTTTAAAATCTTCCGACTTTTTCATTTTACATTTTAAAGCTGTTTTTTTTTGTAACTTTGTGTTGTTGTCCATCTTTCGTTGACTTATTTTTTTGTGTGAACTGATTCTGCGCGAATCTCTATATCTTTTGATTCGTTTCGGACCTTGGGGGCCTCTTCGATGCCTATATAGCAGGACGTATACGGGGTGGAGTCGTCGGCGTCGTCGCCTGATCATAATCCGATTCAGCTGGTGTGTGTAAAAATACATATCAACTGAAAAAAAGATTGTGTGCGACTTCAGAATTTTTGTATCTGGTGTTTTCAGTTTATTTCATGTATAATCTACTTAGTTTGTACCGGCAGCAGTTCAACATTTTGTAACGTGCAAATAGAATAAGATAACAATATCTTCTTTTATAAAACTTGGTATGGTATGGAGTTATATGGGAGCACCGGATATACCTGATGATGAACCGCATATATGTCTGTACAGTACATACAGCGCTCCAAAAATGTTCTGCTCCCATCATTAATCATAATCAGGTTCTTTTTTTCGATTTTTTTCGGCGTAGTCTTAAAGTTCACCACGGCAAAGAAAGAAGGCATGAAGGATCCCAGTCAAAAAGAACAATAAGAAACACTTATGTGACTCTTTACGGATGATCCCTTTAAATAATGTAATGATACAAAAAAAATCATGTTTTTTGTGCACTTTATTATAGAATTAAAGAGTTTCGTCTGGATTAAAAGTATTAAAACGTTTTTGTATTTATTTTATCTTTGCAGATGGTGCAAGCAATACAAGTACTTCGGTTTCACCTGTTAGAATTAGAAAAAGTGAGTATATTTATAATTTATTATATTCATGATACAATGCGCGGCATTCGATTGTTGAATGACAGATAAGGAGTACTTAAACTCTAAGGATGTTGTGTTTTTGCGAAAAATTTAGGCGTAGTTCTGCGCATCAGCAGGATTGGGTCCGCACAACGATTAGACTTATTAGTGTATCAATCCTATTAGAACGAAAAGCTAATTTATGCTGGTTATTATTAGTTGTCATATATTGCTCAGGTAAAGTATTAGGTATTTGTGAATTTAAATTAGGCCGCAATTACAGTGATTGGAGTTTGCAAAACCGCGCGCAAAAGATCGGTAAAATTGCCTGAGAGGGGATTTTGGAATTGAATGTTCATTATTTGTTTGATATTCGGTCAGCTGCTAGCATTGTGGTTGGGGGAATCCAATATCCAACGTACCAGTCTTTTGCACGCGGCTTTGCAAACCCCGATCAGTTTTGTTGCGGCCTTAGGTCACTCAAAATAGTCCATCGCCAAGGTTTTTTTAACGAATGCCTTTTACAATTGAATTTTATATGCCTACAATAATACGTTGCAATCTCAACGATAGCCAATCCCGTTAAAATTAAGATAGCGCGTTCCAAGCAAGTTTTTAAGGAAATCCCACCCTTTCAACGAATATTTTTTTATAAAAGCAAAACGATTCTCAAAAATATCTTTAAATACCTCCTATGAATTATATGCTTAGTGGATATTCTTCTGCATCAGTGGGTGTTAAAATATATTTTTGTCTCCTCTGTTATTTTCTTAATTTTCCATCATTTTTTTAGCCATTTTCCTGACTTCTTCGTTGCCGGGATATACCTACACAATGTCTTTTTAGTCCGAGCATAATTGTATTTTTTTTAAAATATTTTTTGTCTGATAATTTTTCGAATAGATTGCTTTGAATATTTTATATTGTATCGCTCACCATAGCACCATAGAATAAGAATTTCGTTTCGATTTGCTGGGATTCAACAATACGAGTGTATAGTATGCATCATGTACGTATTTTGTTGTGATTGCTGTCTGTCTCCTCTACTTCTTGGCTTATCTCGCGACTGGGACAGCAAACACGGTCAGAGCTGACCAAAATTGGGAATTGTAAACCGTATGCATACAGACAGGGGCCGTTGTCTGCTGCTATATGGTTAGGTTTTCTGTTGTAGTATGCACAACCCGATTTAAATGTTTGGTATTTTTACCTGTGACGGAGTTGAATTGTGTAATACGATTTAAATGCATGTCTGATGTACATATTTCTGGATTACTTATGTGTAGGCTAGCCTCTTCAGGTTATTGTAAAGAGTGACCATTGTCGGTAGAAAGCAACCTACGCAATACGAAGGTGCGAGTTTTATTAAGGAAGATATTTACTCATATTAAAAGAGAAAGGAGTCCTGTAGTCCTTTTCCCTGGGTTCACCCCCTTTCTCCTGGTACCGCATATACCACCCATCCTCCCGGAACTTGTAATTTCAGACTGGTTTCACTCAGTACTGAAAACGGCTCCACACACATCTAGAGAAAGGGGCGAGGAGGGAGCGATTAGACTATGGGGAGAAAGGACTTCAGATCCATTCATTGGGACTCGTAACTTTTCGATTGACACCGATTTCACTAGGCGTTGTGGAAACTGTAATTTCGTGTGGACCCATCCCACACTGAAAGCGATCAATTTTGGGGCTGAGCGGGAGATCGGCCGGCGTGGCGGTGACTCCGGGGAAAAGAAAGTTATTTTTCGTTCATTGTTCATACATTTCTGACAGTTGATTCTTGAATTTCAGATTTGTGATTATAAGTTCCTTTTACCACTGTTAAGAAGTGTTTTTTAGATTTCAGTTCTACTGATAAACAATTTGGTTAGTCTGTCAAACTCTTTGTGCCGTAAGACAGTTCAAGATACAGACTATACCCAAAGTATATTTTTTTATAGCTTATAAAAAATAGTGGACTCCGAAAAAGTGTTCTACTGTAGGTACACAGAGAATATTTTCCATTTTAAACCAAAAAACTTAAATATTTCAAAATGTGTATTAGATTATTATTCTATTCATCTGGGTCCACTTCAAGCTCTTTAACTTTTATTATTATTTTTATTTTCCGACTGTTATAAGACGAAATTACTTAGTATGTGAGATTCTTGAATTTTTTATTTTCTTTATTCAAATTAAATCACTTGCGGCGTCCAATTCAATGAGCACACCTCACCGACCGCTTTGTTTGTTTCCATGCATTTTTGAGTACTTTTTTAAGTGTTTAATAATGGTAATTAGCCATTTCGTGTATATAGTAAATTGAATATTTGCTTCAGGCTCTTCTATTTAGTGTGTGTGTTTTTTTTCTTCTTCTTTTGGTTAGATGTCGATTTCGGGTATGTTGTTCAGATCCTCAAACAATCTATATAATACGCTACTTCTCTTTCCTGATGTACCGAGAACTATACACAATCGTAAAAATCGTTTAGGCAGGTTATTGTCTTGTTAAAATACAATAAGTGAGAAATTTGTATGCTCGGAATAAATAAATTTTATTGAGTGGAAACGAAACATGCCAAGTGAAATAAGTAATGAATAATAAAAAAATCTCATTCTGCTACCAAATGTATAGAGAAATAATGTACGTTTTCGTATAGAAAATTGTCCGTAGTAAGTATACGAATTCGTTTGGATTTCCGTGCTGTTTTGCATTTTCGGTGGATAGCCGCGGGCCGCAAATATATGTACCTATAATAGATTGTAACGAATATTCTCAATTAGAGACATAAATTAGCATATTACACCTTTGAACCTATACAATACGAAAGGTGCCGTTTGTTGTAGGTTTGAGAATGTTTAGAGTAAAATGTTTAAGTACCTACTTGATGTTTGCTTACAAATTTTTATTTATTGTTAACATGAAAATATAGTTGCAATGACTGGAAATCATTATGTATTTGCATAAATTTAAAATTTGATGATATACATTCGAAAAAATAAAAATCAAGCGGTCGATTAAGTTGCTGTTTGGCTCGTCACCGCGTAGACCTTTAGGGCATTTACTGTAAAATTATCGTAACTAATTTAGAAATCGCAGTATAGTAAAGCCATAAGAAGATATCTTCCTGTATGTACACGTTACTTACAGCACACACTCAAAGGTAAAATGTTTTTAAGTAGATTTTAACGTTATATGGAGTTCCATCTCTATTCCAATTACATACTTACTTTATGGTAAAGGCTTGACTTTTATTGATTTATTTGTATACAACTGGGACGTAGTCTAGAAATATATCTGTTCTTCCTTCCCAGAAGGTGATGCTGTTCTGATATTGTAGGCAGACATTGTGTTGGGTAACACTCTGCCGCGAGCAAGTTTATCTACGCTCATTTCAAACTGAAATATTGTTAATGTAGGTATAATGTAGGTATCTTAAAATTTGACCAATATGTATGCCTAGACATTCATGTTGCTTTCCCCAAAACGAAATCAAACCATGGTTCGTTGCACCCATTCAAATCAAAACTTCCTGATGAAGATAGCATATTTCCGATAACGAGACGACGATGACATCGTCAAGGTATCTGAAAAATTCTCGAATTCATTCATTCCCGGCATTTTTCTCTCATTAGTATCCAAAGATACTTTTCTATACATTTCACCCTAAGAACTCCGGCACATTTTTGACTGATTTTCCAATTGTCTTAAAACAATTTACTACTTTCTAGACACTGACGAAAAATGCATTATGTACTGCTGCTACTCGTATACTGGCACATCCAATGCCGCCATTAGTTTTCTTTGTTTTAATATAGCAAATACATTTCGGGGGAAGCAATCGAATTTTTGTTTTCTTTGCTCTTCGTCTGAGTCAGTCGCGTTTTGCGGAGGAGTTTTAAAGATATAATTATCTTTAGTAAAATGGGCACCATTGTGTGTTTTACATAGGATTGGTGGTAGAGGTAGGTAGGTACGTCAGCGGCCCAGAACAATGAAGAACGGAAATCATCTCGTCAGAGGGAAATTTAAAAAAATATATAAAGGTACCTACAGAAGGTAAAAATTATAATGATGGGAAAATCCGTCAAAATGGCGAAAATCCATGCTTGGATCTAATCGCTGAAAATCAGTTGACTGAATTTACTGACGTAATTATGTATATACGAAGGCTTGCATTAACACCAAATGTATACTACGATAAGCAGAGGGGTTGAAAGCATATCGTTTAAAAAAAATAATAATACTCATGTAATATGTTCGATAACGATGTAAAACCCATCACGATTGTAAACTCAGTTGTTTGTTCTCTCTATAATAATACTTTTATATCGGGTGTTGATAAACGAATTCGCATCAATTAATAAGTGGTTCTACACTTAACATTTCAAGTATGTACCCAATCTTAAATACAGTTCCTCACAAGTGTTTGCAGATGTACTACGACCAAACAAAAGTACACCAACATGTATTATGCCAACTGTCTCTATAGGGCGAGAGATGAATGCCTAATCATGGTCGTCGAAAAACAGAACCTATTTGGAAAATTTTCTCATCATTTGCAAACGATATGAAATAGTAGTCAGGTTTGCATACTTAACATATGTATGATAAACATTTACTTTTGTTTAAAAAATCATACATTGTGTATTCTGGTCTTCAAATTATGTACGTATACCTACTTCCTTGTCGTGACGTTCTTATGTGTAATTTTTGGTAAATACTATACACAAATAAAATGTTACTTTATACAGCAACCAAGAGCGTATTTTATTACTAGCTCCATAAAAAACATACAGTAGAACCCCGATAATCCCGATCGATTGGGTTTGGACCTCATTCGGATTTTCGACTAGTTCGGATTTTCAAATTGCGCAAATTTGCACCTCCGGCAGTCAGCATTAATTATAAATTCATTCATAAAATGAAACTTGAAAAAAACTATAATGAAAATTTCAAATTTTCTAATCAAAGAAAAATGGTGCCTAAATCAGAATCTGAATTACATATTGAATTTCCGGGTTATCGGAATGTATGTAATTAAAATGGAGTTCAGAGTCCACTTTGCGCACCACACGAACACAACAATTTATGTAATCGCAAATGATCCACAACCTTTTAAAAGTTTTCCATGTTTTGCTATTTTAGATACGAAAGGGTGCATGAGAAAATTTCACAGGAAAATCTAGAACCAGTTCGTAGGAGTCAACATGTATGAAGGACACAATAAACAAAAAATATCAAAAATCAATTTCAAATCAATGACCGACAAATTCCAATGATTTGTTTTAAATAATACCCAATATCTGATAATGTATAGCTGCATGATTGCGTGTCATATAAAACCACCGCTCTGTATGGCATTGCAATGCATCACCAGATGGTCAAACAACTACAAAATGGAAAGGTTTAGTGCAGCGAGAGACAAATGAATGACAAACTGATCAAAGTAAAATAATTCAGTTTGAATAAGTACAAGCAAGTATGCACAAAAGCGTTATTCTGTGTATAGCCATAAAGAAATGTACCTTACATTTATTATAATGTATAGGGAACCCTGTATAGTTGGCTCTAAACCACACTCTTTAGATTATAAAGATGTGTGTCACACACTTGACTGGTTAATTTTCTTTTGACCAAGTTTGCAAGTGCAAGTGGTGATCGTCATGAGCAATCATCATCATCATCGTTGCCCGCGTCGTGATGATGATCGTATTTCATTCTCCAACCAAAGATCGCGCTTATAGACAAAAACAACAAGACAGATAAAACAACAAAAAATAAAACCAAGTCACTCTGAAAACAATTTAAACAACACCAGCTGAGTGCAGCCGATGTTGAGGACATGCATTCATATACATAACATCAACAAGCCCAAAGATAAACAAGTCAAAATACGTATATGAAGTCTAATAGAGTCACTGAAAGGTTTTGTATAAAAAAAAATCACATTGGCCATTTCATAGTGGAAATCTATAAATTCTTCATGAATTCTTTTGTTCTAGTTGAATGACATTCCTCCGTCAGCAGCGCATTGTACTGTGTAATAGTCAAGTGCAGTGTGATTCCAATTCAAAGGTTAAAGCGAATCCTTACAAAGCCCCAAAACTTGGAACAAAACCCAACACCGATCGTGATCACACAGCCAAGGCGATGGAACTGAAAAAGAGAGATTCAAAACCATGGGCGTACCTGATTTCAATTCCCTGATAAGAATCTCGACTGAAACTGAATTCCATTCGATTGCGCGTCCCGGTTTTGACGACATCGTAGCGGGAGGAATACATACAGGATTAATGTTGTCTGTGGATGGATATAGAATCAGTATACGAGATAAGGAGACGAGAGTGATACTTACAAATGTACCAGGTAACCTGATTCTTGTCTTGGTATCGTTGCATCCCAGCACATAGTCTGGAGGAACAAGCTATGGGTATCGTATACCTATAAAGAGAATACGATTCAGCACAATATTTCATCGTACATTAACTCTTATAAGACAAATGAAGTGATGTGGACATGCGACACACATTCTGAATGTTGGGTGTTTTAACATTAATGAGAAATTAGCTATTATGGATGTGTTTCCAAGCAAGAAGTTAGAAAAATATTTCAGCCGTTGATTGGCACTTTCTCCTCCTCTCTGTTTATTTGGAGCACTTTGTATGCATTGCATTGCATTGTTAGACAACCATTATGCAGGACACATCTCCCGACATTTTCCACTATTTTGTTGAATATGATATTTAACAAATAATTTCTGCTGTTCGATTATGCTTGAACTATTTTTAGTGCCAAGTTATAGTCCGCCTTTGCCTTATCGCTTTTGTAAAAGCCAAAAGCCCAAATTTAGATCTGAAGCCTAATTTATAAGTAGCACATAAAAGGGACTCCACACCATGCAAAAAAAGGGAAAGGGCTTTAGCAAGCTCTAATTAGTTTTTACTATAATCAGCTAACCCCTATCCTAGATAGTGGCATCACCCAGACCTATACCTTGTCATTTGACAAATTCACGTATTCCTTGGTCTGCCACTGGCCTTAAGTCCATCAAGTGTATCATCAATTTATATTGCCTTCGTCGTGTGGTTTTCATCCGCGGGCGTCCACTTGTTCAACTACAACGTCCTATGATCACCAGGGACATATGACCTATGAACCGGTATGACACTTCTAAACTTCATTTTCATTCCTGCAATTTAAAGTTTATCAAATTTCTTTGTCAATCGCGCATATTCCGGATGATACTGTGAGCGCCATCTCTGCGGGAAGTTTCCCTTTGCAAACTTTTGAATGTCCTTACAATTCTAACGGAGAGAGATAGTTTCGCGGTCTGTGGAAATGTTCATACCCGAAAACGAAAGAGCAGAGCAGACATGGAAAAGGTAACATAAAATACAAACTGAATTCGAATTGAAGCAACATCTTCGAAATGTCAGTATCGTTAGACAATACTTAAGAAAATAAATGGGTGTCTCATGCACTCTCTAGCCTAGTTACTTCATGATAACAAATAAGTGATATTTGATTAAAAGTGTTGTTTTGTGTGATGATTTTCACAGTTAATTCCGGTACAAAAAAAACGAGGCCGGGACTAATTTCCGGCGCGGCTAAAATTTGGGCATGCTTCATTTTCATTCGGGTTTATAGATCCTATGGGAAAATTCACAAGAAGCTACTTTTGGGATACCCCATATACCGACTTATGACTTCGACAGGGAAGTATTCCGTAAATTTTGGTTAAGATTAGTCCAAAAATGAAAAAGCTATTCTGAGATAAAACTTCTTTTGAGAGGAGAATTTCTATGGCATCGTATTAAATTAATTTGTTGTAATTGCATAAGGCATAAGGCGTCCGTCAACAAGTTTACGTAACGATTGTTTACATGAATTTTGTAATCGTCTTTTGAATTTTTTTCAAAATGTATAAGTACATTTGAAAATAATATTTCTTAAGGTTATCTGAAAACTTTTAAAACGTATGATTTCATTAGTCACTTTGCATATAAAAATCTCCCCCCGAAATAAATTCCTGGGTTCGCCCCTGTTGTGCGGTATTCTGTCCGAAAAGGCAGCTGAAAGAAAATATTTTTCCTACGAATTTAAAACCCAGTGCTCTGATTTTTAAGGCTTAACATGTTGTATACAAATTGTACAAGGAATTTTTAATCTGTATCCGAATTACACTAATTAAACTAACATCCATTTTAAATATGCAAGTTATGATCTATTTTGATTTTTAATAATCTCATCTACATATTCATTTCGACATTTAAAAATGTCTGGATTATTCACATTATACTTTCGTCGTGGTGAAGAGGATGTTTATGTATTTACGAGTGTGTGAGTAGTTTAAATGAAACACGCACTCTCACCATCCATTGAGAATCACCGCAAGTATATCAAACTATAGGATATTTTGTCTAATATCCGAAAAAACATTTTCATCTTGTATCGCCTTGTCTATTTTTAAATATTCGACAAAACTTCCCAAAAAAATTTTAACATTATCCCCAAGCCATTTAAAAAAAAACCTGATTTCATATTAGATTATAGAATAATTTCAAGAATTTCAAATAAGTTTTTAGCTTGCGTCTCTTCTGTCTGCATATATTAAATTTTCTAGTTGTTAATTTTGTTTTGTTTTTGTTTTGTTCGTTTTTTTTCGTGTTCCACCTTCTTGCCGACATAGTTCCTATTTCACGCATACGAATATATTGATGTATCTGAATCTTTGGCAGGCTATACTACAATTAAGTGTTTTTTTTTGTAGTTATGTTAAATTTTCTTTATTTAGATGCATGAAGATACTTAAAAAAAAATCTTTTAAGCTATAGGGGATCTGATAATCAGTGGCGTGGCGTCTTTGGAAGCAAGGGAAGCATTGCTTCCCTTGCTTTCCAACTCACAGTTATGAAAAATAAATTTCTATGCTATTAGATATATTTCTTAACTCGCTGAAATGTCATTCACCTCCTGCGCACTAAAAAGCAACAGAAATGGTACATTTATGCCACGTAGAACCAACGTTCTCCTAATAATTATCTCTATAGACTCACAGGGCTAAACATTATTGATACAGTACCGACACCCGACAAGAATTCATGCATACACTAAACGTAAAACAGCATCAGCAATGGTACATTAACGCCACTCATAGCCTCCGCTCTCCTACTGATTTTCTTTGTGGAGTCCACATTGTGGACACACTGCAACATAATTGATACAGACAACAATACACCCCACCGAGACGGAGACCGAATACGCAAAGGAAGCAGAAGTGAAATTGCTTCAATGAGATTATTCATTTTAACCGAAAAATTCACTTCATACGAATGAATTATGGGAACATTGGTGCAAAAATTAGCTTCCACTGGAGGTGCTTTTTTTTATGCATCCCGTCAATAAAACAGAGGAGAATGATGTGTGGGACATTGATGTATACAAATGTGTATCATAGAGAAACTGGGGAAGTAAAGAAAGTGGAAGTAAAAGCGGAATTCGAGGTGAATTCAATTGTGAGCAAGTGCATTTGATTTCACCTCGAATATTCTTAATTTTACTCCTACTTATTATTTTATTATTTAAAATAAAAAATATGGAAGTTAAGTGCTGTATTAATGATGACCTGCTGTTGCGATCTTTCGGCTCCCGATTATTTGAAGATAAAAATAAAATTATTAGCAAGGGACGACCGATGCCAGTTATGAATATGCAAGCAGAGAAAAAAAATTGTACCCGACATTTCTCGGAGAAACTCTACAGTATTTCAAACTGGCTGACGCGTTGTCCCAGCAAAAATAAGTTTTTTTGCTGACCATGTTTATTATTTTCTACTGAAAATAATATATGGCGGACGAGTGGATTTGGTGATTTAAATAATCTCCACAAAGCTGTAGACAGACATTGAAAAAAATCGTCTCAACATCTACGATCAGTGCTAGCCCTATCGAAATTCGGTGCGAGGCATAGAATTGAATATTTAATGGATATGCAATACACGTCATCAATTATAAAACATAATGAAATTGTTAGAAAGAATCGAGGGATTATCAAAATACTCATTGACGTCGTTTGCCACTTATCATGTCAGGAGCAGGCTTTTCGAGGCCATAGTGAAAATTCGGAGTCGATGAATCGGGGAAATTATATTGAGCTTGTTAATCTGTTAGCTAAATATAACCCTGAATTGCAACAGCATTTGGAATCGGCGTCAGTATTTTCGGGTCTCTCTAACTACATTCAAAATGATTTGATTGCAGCAACTTCCTTGTGCTTGGAAAGAAAAATAATTGGCGAAATTCATACAGCAGCATTTGTTGCGATTTTTTGTGACGAAACCACGGACATTTCATGCCGCTCTATTTTGTCAACAACATTGCGGTATATCTCACCCTCCAATGAAATTAAGGAGACGTTTCTTGGTTTCAAAAATATTTCAGATGATAGGACTGCAGTTCGATTACATGATCACGTAGTTATTATGGAAAGGTACGCAAATGGTTGCAAACTAGTATGCCAACGTTATGATGGGGCCTCAGTAATGGCTGGAGAGGTAAACGGATTACAGGCACGTGTTAAAGAATCCTTTCCTAATGCACACTTTATTCACTGTTTTGCGCATCGTTTAAACCTCGTTCTTTCTCAATCATGCAATAAAATCCGCGAATGTCGGATATTTTTTCAATCAATTACTGCATTCTCTACGTTTTTCACCCATTCCACAAAACGTACCGCAATTCTGGACGCATTTGTTAAACGAAGACTCCCGAGAGTCTCGCAAACTCGATGGAATTTTAATGGGAGACTTGTTTTGACAATTTATGAGAACCTTGACAATTTAAAAATTCTTTTCGATCACATAACCGATAATGGAGATGGTATCTGGGATTCTGAAACAATTAATAGTGCTCGTGGCCTTTCTGTACTCCTTTATGATTTCAATTTTAACTTCCTGCTTACCATGTTTTCGAAAATTTTTCCACAAACGGACATACTTTTCGAGATATTTCAGCGCAAACAAAGCGATTTAGGCTTCTGTAGTACGAAAATCAAAGAGTTTCAAAGCCAACTACAAGATTTAAGAACCCGTTTTTCAGATATTTGGGCGCAAACTTCTTCGAAATGTGACTCTCAACCGCAGCGCAAAAGGGGAAGATATACTGTTGATGGGTCAGACAATATGGAATTATCTTTTAAGCAATTGTTTTCCGAAATCATTGACATCCTTAATCAGCAAATTATAACACGATTTTCATCATTAAATGTATTTAAATTTATTGAAATTCTGAATTGCGCAAAATTTAAATTATATAAAACTAATTTTCCCAATGATTTGCTCGATAGCCTCTTGGAGGCCTATCCAGGGATATTTGAAGAAATTTCCCTGAAAACTGAGCTGCGTGTTCTATTTTCCGATGATGATCTTTTTGGAAAGTCATATCTTCAAATGCTGGAATTTTTTTAAAAAAACAATTTGGGACTAGTTTTGTTCAGACTTTCAAATTACTCAAGCTAGTTTTGACTTTTCCAGTTACGAGTGCATCGGCGGAGCGTAGTTTCTCTACACTCAAAAGGATTCTGACATATTCCAGAAATTCCACATCCGAGCAAAGGTTATCTGGTTTGTCTTTACTCTCAATTGAGAAAGTCATGCTTAAAACCTGTCTCTCTGATGAGCATTTCTATAATGAAATTATAGATGAATTTGCGTCTAAGGAAAGAAGAATTGAATTAAAATATAAATCATAGTTAATTAAAAATTAACTAAGATTTATGTTTCAATTCAATTCCTTGGACATTCTAATGAAATTCAATCATTTTCAATTCTGTTTTACCTACTGGATTATTTTTTTTGCTCTCCTTTAGTCTCTTTATCGATTATGAAATGAAAAATATGTTATTAAACCTATCAATGTACAGTGAAAGCTCCCGTAGGCGGACACTGACGGTTCCATTAATTTTGTCCGGCTACGGGAGATGTCCGCTTGCGGGAGAGGCTGAGTATAGCGAACACCAAAATTATTTAAATTTATTTACCTTTCAGACCCCTTTAAATTCAACATAATTAAAAATTGAATATCGGTGTCGGAAATTATTGATATTTTTCAAGATTTTCTACAATTATTCTCAAAATTTCCTCTGCACAAGCGGACGGACATCAGGAGAGACTAAAACTTCAAACTTAAAACCCTTTGTTTGTCTACAAAAATCAGAATAGTACTTCAGCAAGTTGTTTTGTAGTCATTTCTACCATTAAATCTCTCAAAATGTCGTTGATGAGTAGTCCTAGAATATACTTTTTGTCCGTTTACGGGAGAGTCGACCTAAAAAATGTACTAGATATTAGTGTCCGCGTCCGGCCAGGGGAGCGTCCGGCTACGGGAACGTATTTTGTTCGAAAATTGTATTGAAAAGCTTGGGACCGAGAAATTTGTCCGGCTACGGGAGGTGTCCGCTTACGGGAGCTGTCCGCGAACGGAGCTTTCACTGTATACCTATATTATAAAAAAAAACACAAAAAAATAAAAAAAAACAAAAACAAAAAAATAAAACACAAAAAAAAACGCAAATACATATATTTGTCCGGAACAGTGTTGCTTCCCCAGGTTTGAAACTCACGCCACGCCACTGCTGATAATACACAACAATTTAGATAGTAACGATTCCTCACCTACTTCTTTTCGATTTACGTTCTAAATTAATTTTGGCGCATTGATAACATATTCTGAAGTTAATCAATGTTAATTAATGTGGTTGTAATAAAAGCAATCCTAACTTTACAAAAAAGTTAATTTCGTTTTCGCCAGCGATGCAAGTTGGACAACACTAAAAACTTATTTTTGATGAGGGAAATTGGGGATATGTTTCCATAGACATATTTTATCATTCATTACGTATAAGTTTAGTCTGGCTGGTCTAGCGGTTAGTGCGCGCACCTTCGGTGCACAGGGTCATGAATTCGAATCTCACCGTGAACGATTGTGTTTTTCGAACTCACGAGCTTGTGACGGACTATGATCTCACTCAGATGTTAAACGAGTACCCATTTATGGGTATAAATAACACTGAGCGTGCATGCTGATCTCATTACCTCAACAAAAAGCAGATAAGATCTTAGAACTAGGATTACTAACACATCCTGCGGCCTTAGTCGAATGTTGGATTGTCGCGCCTGTTATTTACTTTTTTTTATTTTTATAAATTTATTTACCCATTTACCGTTCATATTAATAGACAACTACTTCAAGCCCCATCAAGATATTAGTAGTACAGACTTATAAAACGTTTGCATGACATTATAGTTTTCGTTACGGGGAAAAGTCTATATATATCTATGCTACGTCTTACTCGGGAAATATACCAAACAAAACCAAAAATAATAAAAATCTATTATATTTTAATTATTCCTCAGAACTTATAAGACTTATGATGGCAGTTTTAATCTGTCTACTAGAGGTGCGTCGTCATAAGAAGAGGATTGTGTATTTAATTGTATTTATGTATTCGTTTATGGTTATACCGATCAATATTCATTATTTCCTTTTTAGTCGGTAACAGATTTGCAATGTTTGCAGTAAAACCGTAGTGTTTTTCTAACAGCTTCATTATACCCGTCACTATGTGAAAGGGTAGTGATATTAACTTTGTCATGAAGTTTGCAACGCACAGAAGGAAGCACCTCCGACGATATAAAGTATATATATTATTGATCAGCGTGACGAGAGAAATCGATTGAGCCATGTCCGTCTGTCTGTCTGTCTGTCTGTCCGTCTGTTGCAACGCAAACTAGTCCCTCAGTTTTGAAGCTATCGAGCTGAAAATTTGTATGCAAGTTTCTTTTTAGTGTACGCTGTATATATGTCGGAACGAATGGAATCGGACCATGGGGTCATGGGGCTGCCCCCGAAAATTAGGTTTTTCTAAGAAAAACTTTTTTCTTTATGCACCAATCTTAACCAAATTTCACCCAAGTGTGTTCCTAGTATAGCCTCAAAACATATCTAGAAACGGATGGAATTGGAATATTACGTCATAGGGCTGCCATACAAACGAACCATTGAAAATTAAGTTCTTCTAAGAAAAACTTTTTCCTTTTTAATCCGACCGTAACCAAACTTCATCCAAATGTGTTCCTAGTAAAGCCTCAAAAAATATCTATAGGAACATATCAAATCGGAACACTACATCATAGGGCTGTCATACAAACCAACAACTGGAAATTAGATTCTTCTAAGAAAAACTTTTTTCTTAACGAACCAATCTTAACCAAACTTTGCGCAAATGTGTTTTTAGTAAAGCCACCAAACATATATAGGAACATATGAAATCGGAACACTACGTCATAGGGCTCTCATACAAACCAATCGCTGGAAATTAGGTTCTTGCATGAACAACTTTTTTCTTTGTGAATCAATCAACCAAACTTCACCCAAATATGTGGCCAGACGTACACTATTTTGCTGTACAATACCTAAAGCATTTTGACCTGTCGTACAGCATTAGTAAATGTACAGCACTCCCAACGCCACACCAAAGAAGCCTAAATGACTTCATAACGAGACCGAGGCTAATTTCGGGCGCAGCCGAAATTTGAATACCCTTCACTCTCCTCGGGCTAAAAGTTTTTTGGGGTGAACCTATGACTTGTGTTTAATCCTTCCCCATTCTTTTCCTTCTGTTTTCGCATAATATTTGATATTGACAAATTCTCTGGCGTCGATAAAACAATAATTTGAAAACTTTATTGGGGGGGATGCGGGAGCATGGCCTCATAGTACGATACCATTTGTTTTACTCTTATTTCTTTTGATAGAGACGTATTAAGGTTTCTTGAAATTGGTGTGGAAAACATGTTTCTTAGAAGATCAATTTGGGCGGTTGGCATTGTATGACAGCCCCATGACCCCACAGTCCGATTCCATCCATTCTTACATATGTTTTGTGGCATCAATAGAAACACATTTGTGTGAAATTTGGTTAAAATTGGTGCACAAATGAAAAAGTTTTTCTTAGAAGAACCTAATTTGGGGGGTTAGGTTTGTATGGCAGCCCCATGACCCCATGATTCGATTCGATCCATTCTTACATATGTTTTGTGCTATCAATAGAAACACATTCGTGTGAAATTTGGTTGAAATTGGTGCACACATGAAAAAGTTTTTCTTTGCACGGCTCAAAAATAAAATTCTTCGTTCTTACAGGGAAATATTTTATTTCAAATTGTGTAGCCTGTATGAGTTCTTACGAAATTTGTTGAAGTTTCTATTATGAAAGACCATCCCAATTTTGGGTCACCAGATTTTTATGTGTTCCAAATTGTTTATTATGTAGTCACTACTTTCGTCCAGATGACACAATTTATCTGACTGCAAGCTTAATTTCGGCAGAGTTTTAGGAATGAATAAATTAGAAATACTGTGGGAAGTTAGGGACTACTGGACCCCTCCTCTGGCTACGTCCCGGAACCTTGGTTTTCTAAGGTTCACCACACATTTCCCAGAATAAAGGCACTATTTTTGCTGTATTCCGTTTAGGAAGATTTCACTTCACTGAAAGGATGGAGAATATGTGGTCGTTTTATGGCATCCGTCATGGTGGTAGCCTCGTGACATACAATCGACGCCGCTTAATGCGATCACATCGGGATATTGCTGTTTTGATAACATTAAGCGAATGATAACAAATAATAAAATAGTACGATTGAGGGTTTGCCTGAAAACGGAATTCCGGAATGTGTACTGCATTGGGCCTTCGGGAATCAGGTCACCTTAGGCTAGTAAAGCCTCAAAAGATATTTAGGAATGGATGAAATCGGAACATTACGTCAAAGTGCTGTCATACAAACCAACCCCCAAATATTAGATTCTTGTAAGAACAACTTTTTTGCTTTTTGAATATGTATTAACCAAAATACATCCAAGTGTGTTCCTGGATTAACCCCAACGTATCCAGGAACAGATGGAATCGGAACACGTTATTGGGCTGCGGTAGAAATTTTTAACACAAAAGGAGCTTCAGTTTCATTCAAATGTGACGGGTATTCAAATTTCGGCCGCGCCCGAAATTAGCCTCGGTCTCGTTTATTCGACAATTTCAACGGCCATCGCTGTGAAACAAAACCGGCATAAGTGCAAAAATTCCGTTTTTGAGTTTTTGATATCAAAAAAATTGTTTTTTATTCTCTATTTTTCTGTCATACCGGCATATTGTATAGTTGAGTAAAAATACATCAAATGGGGTTGTGCCGGTGTTCATTTCGGCGCAAATTGCCCTCAATTTAGTAAAAGACAGATCTATCGGGCAATACACCAATCGGTTCAAAAATTTCCGAGGAAAAACCGTTCATAATTGTAAGTAAAACCGAATTATCTTAAAATATTCCTTATAGAATACTGTGCAACAGTGCAAACAGTGCCCCTGTTTTTAAATCAAACTGGCTGATTTTAAAACCAAACTGGCATATCTGCAGATTTCTTCTAAATTAAGCATTTTTTAATTTATTTGTAACTACATAGGTACTATGTACTTCAATAATAACAGTATGCATATAAACTTAATCCAATTTTGTGTGACTTTGTGGTGCATCGAACGGACGTTTATATTAAAATACCGTTGGCAAAAACTTCAAAATCCTCTGGTGTAAAATATGGATTTTGCAGATATGCCGGTGTTGTTTCACAGCGACGGCATGATGACTTTATTAAATGCTAAAAAAAAAGACGAAAATAAAGTGCAATCAGTTTTACCACAACATTCTAACAACATACACTATTATTATACAAGGTCATGTAACGTTAAAAATAGCATGTTTTCATACCGAAACAATTAAACTTACATTGCATTGCAGTTTTATACATCGCGTCGCGTTGTCGTCGTCATCATATCGCCGCGATAATTGTAATACCTACATATGTATAGGAAAATCTGCAATTGTGGCGGAATGCAGCTTCATGTTGTACGTCCATTTGACTAATAGCAATTGTCTATTAGATATCACATGAATGCAAACACTTAATTTTGTATGGTAGCATTTTTGTATGCATAGTAGGCCTGATGGCTGGTGGAGTCGTATGTTGTCCTATCCAAGATGGTCTAAGGCCGTGCCGTGTTGTTATACGAATGAACAAATACACTACGAATCAGTTACTAAGTATATGCATGCACTATGATTTTTTATGAATATAATTAAGAAATTGTGCAGTACGGAGCGGTGAAAAAATATAGATTCTTTGTAATTATCGAAAGCATTGGTGCGTCGACAACAATACGAAGTGAGGAGTACCTAACTATACATACATATCCATTAATGGGGAAATACCTAATAAGAAAATGAATCGACTATGAACTCCTCCCACCGTTTTAAGTAATGTACAAACAATTTTATCATCTGCGATTGCACATGTGGGATGTAATTTTGAATCAAAGTGGTCACCAATTTGATGCTGTATGTGTAGAATCCACTTGGACCACATAATGTGTCTCTGTCAATTAAAGAAAAAAATCGTACAGGACTCCCACACAGTCTAATAAACACCCTCGATGTGTTAATTTGTATGTATGCTATATGGGCATTATCTTCCCGCCTGCTCAATTTATGCTTGTTGTGATAATATGTTTTTGAAAAAAAAAAAGAATAAAACCGACTTGCGTCTACCACAAATCCAGACTCATAAATTTTCTTGCAATTTACAAAAGTACATACATGCATTCATACTTCTTCTTAGCATTGAAGAAACGTTCGTATTAACTGCTTATGCGCGTATGGATATGTTCATCATCATCATTTTGGCTTACAACATTAGTCAAGTGATGTTGCTTATATGTTGCACTTGAAAATGTCGCGTCCGCGTTGATTGTTGCCTCGCATATCCTTCCTTGATGTGTGTCGTCTCAAAAAGAGAATACATACAGAAAAGTAGCGTGGAGATTTTAATAAGGCATTATCGTCACATTTAGATTGAATTGTTCATGTTGAGCTGTCAAAAAATTGACCGACAGTAGCAAAATGCTGTGCTACCTCATGTTTATGTTTGACATGATAGTATGTGGTGTATGTCTTCAAAAGTGTTTTTCACGAAGCGCTTTACAAAAGTTGTCTCTCAATTTCAATACAATATGTTTTCATGGAACACTAAAAGTATATGGAGACTCCTCCTTTATGATGTTGTGAAAATATTTTTCTTTAAATGTTTTAGGCTGTTTTTATTTTTTATTTTTAATCATGGATCATTCAGTAAACGTATTATATCAAGTTATGGAAAATTATAATTCCCCCGTCTGACAACTTATACATATGAGAATTTCATGCACGCGCGCACTTACTCGCGCGACAATACTCGACAAATTTTCTCCCATTTTATGTCGTGCATAACAAGTTTTCTTTAAATGTAATGCATCCCATAAAATATATGGTACTTTGGTCATACAAGTGCGCAATGCACATACATTTATGTATATGAAGTTGTATGCAATAAGTATGCTGCATGTTTCGTGTTTTATAAAAGTTCAGCTGCCGTCAATGCCTATTATACACTTATGCGAATCGCGCAATACCTCCGAAAAGGCGCTTGCAGACATTACGGGCATAGCGCGTTATCTGAATTGACAATGCAAAATTATTCAACGATGTTCCATTTAGTTGGCATATGCTTATTCGCATCGCGCGCACATATTTATTATCTTTTCAATTTTTCCCACAAATATTTTAAGGTTTGTTTGTGCTACGATTAATGCGATTTTTGAATGAAATAAAAAAAAATATTCTGAAGATCTTAACAAATACTATACATCATATAGTACGAACCAAACCAAAATACACTTCAAGCTGTTTGCTGATTGGTTCTTTCTATTCTGACATTTAACATTTTGTTAGAGTCAAACGTCTGTATCGTCAATTAGTGTACCTTTTAGTTTTTTTTCTTCGGTTTTTGAATCCACTATCTACGATTTAGTCGGTTTTAATAGCTTGAATACTTTTTTCTTTTATTGTGTCATCCTGTTACCGTTTTCAGGTGAAAGCTTTGAAGTTTAAAAAAAAAAAACAAATATCCAGGATAAACTTTTTAAAGAAGTTTTGGGAATCTAAATAAAATTTTAATTTTTCTTGTTTGGTCCGCGATAATTTTATTGTTTGGCAATTGGTCCCTTGTGAGCAAAATGTTAAGAACCACTGGCAACGTTCTTTCGATACAAAGGCAGTAAATCGTATTAAATAATGGTTTCTAGGTTCTTTGTAGTATTTTTAAACTCTAATAATTACAAACAATGATTCTACGTCGAACTTTTATTTTCATTCCAATATGTACCTACTTCAATTTACTCAAAATCAATAAACATGTATCTTTCTACATTGCAATTTTTTCTTTTCCTTTTCAGGTTCATGAATTATGCGATAATTTCTGTCATCGATATATATCATGTTTAAAGGGTAAAATGCCAATAGATTTAGTGATTGACGAACGGGACACCACCAAACCACCAGAATTAAATAGTTCAGCGAATGGTGAGGGACGAAGTAATGCTGATTCGACATCACACACCGATGGAGCTAGTACACCAGACGTTGTGAGTACCCCCTTCGCGGGAGCACATGGTCCTATATTGGCGAGCTACAATGCGGTGGTGCACCCATGTTCGTAGTACGATTACGACCTTCTTGCAAAAACGAAGCGGGTGCTCACAATGCCCTGGGATTAATGTTTGAAATTAAAAGAAACATAATAAGAACAAAGAAGAAGAATCGATAATAATAATATTATAGAATAAACCACGCAGTAAAATCGAACATCAAAAAGCTATTCGGGAAAATACATAATAACTTGACTTATAAACGAAAAACGTAATGAAAATATAAAAACGAATCGAAAATTTGTTGTTAGCTTCACAATATAACCATGTGTCGAAACTATTGTTACACGTATACGAGCAAACCGAAATCTCTTTGGAATCTCCTGGTCACAATAACTGGTGTGTTGTCCCATGAATAAACCAAAAGAAAGTTGCATTGACAAAATGTTCGGGCACTGGAAAAAAACAGATTTGTTTTTTTTTCCGAAAAGCTCATAAAGATTTGTTCGAGTGTTCAAATCTCATGTGTACGTGTCACAATAGTTTTTATTTTCATCTTTATTTTATTGTTTTTTTTTTTCGCTTTAAACATTACCGTTAAGTTTTTTTTTTCACTTGGGGGAAAATTTTTCTGTTTTGCTTAATATTTTCACAATTTTAATAGAACACTATCGTTGTAACTCATTTTGTCACCTTTTTATATGGACAATGAGACACAAATTCGTTTTTATAAGTAACAAAAAAAATCGGATAATAGCATAGAAAAACAAGCATTGTAAAACAATTTATTGTAAGCTAAACAAACAAAGCAAAATTCCGAAAAGTTGCCGAATAATATATGAAATAAAAACTATAAAATACTCGTGGTCTAGAGAAATATTATTATATATAATATAACAAGCAACAAATCAGTTGAAAATTATATCGATTTGAACTTTGTGTAAAGTAACCCTATGAACACCACGAACAAACCAGAGGGAATGAGACACATAAATACTTCGTTTTTGCAAGAGGCCCATATAGCTCGCCAATACAAAATATAAAATATGCACCAATTTGACGAAAATGAATGATATGTATGCGGATTAAATCCAATTTAATTTTCTTCAGCGTATACTAAGAAAAGATTCCATTTCAGGCTGAAGAAGTTTGTATTGTTTATTAAATTAACTTGTCAAATTGTTGGATATTTTCGTATTTTTGCATGTATAAATGTATGTAGTAAATGATAATATTATGAAATGATAAATACAATATATATAAACATTGCTAGATTAAGGCATAACTCAAGCTCCCTATATCCGTAATCTTCTCTAGAGAAAAGCGCATGTAGGTACAGGACTTCAGTACAGAATAGTATGAAACAATTTTCATTGACATGAAATTTGAATGACAACTGTCTGTTTGTGGGGTGGGTTAAAATCTGGATACACCTTTCTCTCGTTTGGCAAATTGACTTTCTATTGCGTTTTCTTGAGTCTTATCAATTTTTCGCGTTTTGGGTGTATTAAAAGCAAATTAGATAGATATCTTAAAAGCATATGACGCATATGATCTTCCTCCCCCACGCTTTTTTTGGAGAATTTACATATTCTGTGTCTGCATATCTTGCTATCTTTTTATGCTGAATGATAATGAAGACCAACCTACCCTACCCTAGCCTACATCTCTGTCTGATAAAACTGACTGCTAAAGTGCAAAGCAAATATGGCAAGTCTATTTTTTCTTTTACATTTACATAATAAACCCAATAAAATAAATTACAAACAACCGTAAGGTAATGCAAACGATATACGTAAATATGTGACTGATCATTATCTATTATAATTATTATAAATAAATTCTGTATACGTAATTAAATATAAAAAATAATTTTAATATAACAAAATAAATTATGAAATAATGTAAAAAAATCTATAATGGATACTATATGGGTTTCGTGAACATCCCTGATTTGGAAACTTAATAAAATTTCAAATTCTATATTTGTCTATCAATGTTTAATAGAATTTTTAATTATTTAATTATTGTTTTTGTTTTTAATTTCGCGGAAACACGTAAAATAAAAAGTATACGATTAAATAACAATGTGTACACTATTCACAATACACAAATGAAAACGGTTAAAATCTCTTTTATCATTTTCATCAATATATAGTCCTACAAATTGTTTCCCCTAAATCTTGCCAAAATTGATAACGTCATTATAATGTAAAAACATAGAGTTAAATGAAATGAAAATTTGTTTTCTTTTTAAATATAATGAAAACGATATTTTTATAGGCGTTCTTAAATGAAAAAAAATATATAAAAACATTCAATAGAACAATACTATTCAATACAATAATAAAAAAACATATTTCGTCTTAAAAATGTAAATAAAATTTAAACAATAATATATCTACGAGAAGGTACTTCTAACTAAAACCGAAAATACGTAAAACTCTACAAATTAAATCAGTAATAATAAATAATTAATTAAGTTAATTATTTAAATGTAAGGATATCCAACTCGGTATACTAAAATTAATAATAATAATATTGCCTCTTTTAAATCAATATTATAACGAACCCTTTAAAAGAAAACAAGTTTTCTTTATTTACAAAAAAAAAACAGCGAACCTAACGTAAAAACTTAAGTTCAAACGAAGTGTATACGATACAAAGTGACGACTACAATTAAAATAAAATAAAAAAAAACACAAACTAAACTTTTCATAGGTTCTTAATAATTCATTCAATCGAAATAAAAGCTGTGCTTGCCCCTTTCAAAAATTTATTAGTACGAAATGTAAAAAAAAAACAAACGGCAACTAAGGGACATATAAATCAATAAATCGCTTTAATTGTAAAGCTATATGGGCATTATTGTTCTTACTGCAAAAACCTAATAAACTTCAACATTTTTTTGAAATCGTTAAGTTTAAATTGAAAATAATGTTCATTACCAACTTTTTCGGAAAATGAAAAAAAAATATACAAAAGAATACTTAAGAATATTGAAACCTGAAATACGTAATGTGATTTGCGTTGATTTTTTCGTGCAAATCATACAATTTTTTTTAGATTATTATTCTATTTTATTTTATCTATTTTTTATTGTAAGATTTTTTATATATTTCGAACTATAGTTTTTGTTTTATTGTTTTCTTTTATTATATATATTACAAGAAAAAAAATATTATCTATTATTTAGTAGTAAAATTTGTTGCTTCGTTATTGTATAAATGTGAGATAAATAGATACAAGAAAAGAATCCGATTTTTTTTAACATTTAGTGTTTATATACAAACAAAATAATGGCAAAAAAATTAATATGAAGAACATAGTGAGAAACAAATCCAAAAACATTGAAAAAACTGCAAAAAACTATAAAGAAATGAACGAAACTTGATATACGTAATTAATTTTTGTTTTCTACTTGTTAGAACAAGTTTAGGAGCAAAAAACCTGATAATGAAATAAATAATATTATGGAAAATATAATATTGTAGATCTATATTATAATGAAAAAAGCTGGAGTTTTAGTTTCAAAACAATTTTTTTTTGACAGTTATGACAGTAACCATCAATCAAGAATCTTTTAGCTGCATAGAATAGTCTCTAAAAGGAACTCAACAAGGATGAGAGACATTTGAGAATAAAGTACTTCCACATATCCTTCGGCCGAGATAAAAATGTCGCGGAGCTCAATTTCTGTAATCAAATAGAAATCACTTCAAAACTATACCTAAATCCGCGACTTGGGATTGTCTATTGGATTGCCCAACCAATCACCAAAAAGCTCGAAGACAAACAACAACTACATATATCGGTAAAAAGAGAGTGCAACGAGACCGAGGCTAATTTCGGGCGCGGCCGAAATTTGGATACCCTTCGCCCCCTCGGGGCTAAAAGTTTTTTCGGGCGTTCCTATGACTTGTGTTCAATTCTCCCCGCTTCCATGCTTTTCCTTGAATTTTCACATTAGTGGGCGGTGAAGATTTATTGGGGGAAGCGGGGGTCGTGGGTTTCTTAGAAGAAACAAAAGGGAGAGGGGCATGTATGTATGTTTGTGGCATCAATTAAAACATATTTCTATGAGATTTGGTTGAAATTGGTGGACAAATAAAAAAGTTTTTCTTCAAAGACCTTAAAACCTAATTTGGGGGTTGGGTTTATATGCCAGCTCCATGCCCCAATGGTCCGATTTAATTCATTTTTGCGTATGTTTTGTAACATCAATAAAAATACATTTCCATGAGGTTTGGTTGAAATTTGTGTGCAAATAAGAACATTTTTCTTAGAAAAATTTTATTTGGGGGGATAGGTTTGTATGGTAGCCTCATGACCACATGGACCGACTCCATCTATTCATACATATATTTTATGTCATCAATAGAAACACATTTGTGTGAAGTTTGGTTGAAATTGGTGTATAAATAAAAAAAACTTCTTAGAAGAACTTAATTTGGTGAGCTAGGTTTGTATGACAGCTCCATGACCCCATAGTCCGATTTGGTCCATTTTTACATATGTTTTGTGGTATCAGTAGAAACACATTTGCACGAAATTTGATTGCAATCGATGAGAAAATAAAAAAGTTTTTCTTAGAAGAACCTAATTTGGGGGACTAGGTTTGTATGGCAGCCCCACGACCCCATTGTCCGATTTGGTCGATTTTTACACATGTTATGTGTCTGCAATGAAAACACATTTGTGTGAAATTTGATTGAAATTTGTGCATAAATGAAAAAGTTTTTCTAAGAAGAACCTAATTTTGGGGGGTAGGTTTGTATGGCAGCCCCACGACCCCCTTATCGGATTTTACCGATTCAAACATACAAACTGCCTGCAATAAAAAGAAGCATGTGTGCAAAATTTCAGCTCCATAGCTTTTAAACTGGCCGAGCAAAACGCGTCGCAACAGACAGACAGACGGACAGACGGACAGACGGACAGACGGACATCGTCCAATCGACTCAGCTCGTCACGCTGATCATATATATACATATTTTATATGGTCGGAGATGCTTCCTTCAATGCGTTACAAACTTCATGACAAAGTTAATATACCCTTTACGCTTAATAAGCGAAGGGTATAAAAATGATCCAAGTGAACCGTTTTTTCATGGATATAACATCGATAAGGCTTTTAGGATTCGATTTTATAAAAACTTCTACGCGTGCCATTCCATGGTGTCCAATTGCAATATTTACTTAGACCATCGGCTGTACGTAGATTTTACCCTTAATCTTCGTTTCGTTTTTAGAATGTGCTAAGGATTTCTTTATACACCGAAACGCCGCATGTGTTTCTTGTCGTTAAAATATGGAATTTGCGGGAATCGTGTGTCGATGGACGTCCAAAAGCATCAGGATCGAATTACCACCAAAAAAGACTATAGAACAAAATCAGGAAGAATGAAAATATCATCGATTTTTCGCAGCAGTTTAAAAAAAGCTTCGTTTTATCAGACAATGAAAGAACATCTATATATTAAAAGCTTTTGCTCGCCAACTCGACCTTTTCGCTATAGACGGCCTATCTATTTTCGCGACTTTTCTGTTATACCTACTCATCAGCACTAAGCAATCGGTGGATTAAAATATGTACTAATCTTTTATATTTTCTGCATTTAATATTAACTTTGCGAAGTAACTCTATACCGTTTGACAGCATACAGATGATGCGGGCAGTATATTTGGCCTGACTTTTTCAATAATAATACAACGTACTTTGTAACCAAGATGGATAATGATCATTTTATAACTGAGAGTGTAATTTTTTAATGAAACCGAAACAATGCGTATATAAATAGGGCTTATAAAATTACCCTTGAAATTTAAGACTATTAATTTTCACGTGATCATCATCGATCAATTTATTTTTCTTTGCATATGCGCCGCTTGAAATTTAAGAAGGATCTAAAGGTGCCGTGATGTACACTTTGTAGTATCTAGTAATTTTACATGTAATCAGTAATCGGGGGCTGCAAGAAATTGCTGCTGTGTCGTGGCGAGGACATAGGAAAAAAGTGTCATCATCATCACTATCTCTCTAAACAATATTATCTCATCGCAACTGTAGCGCTATCACTCTGTTTTTACTATGAATTTATGGTTGAAAAGGGGGACGAAGCCGAGTAATAGAACTTTTGGAAATAAATATAGCTATACATATAAACATACATATACAATATCAGTATGTCATTAAAAATTAAAATTTTGCTGATAGGTTCCGTATTTGTGCCTCAGATACATCTATCTAAAATTATATTACATTCGCTTCATATACTACGGATTAATTTTTATACCCTTCGCTCATAGAGTGAAAGGGTATATTAACTTAGTCATGAAGTATGTAACGCATTGAATGAAGCATTTCCGCCCATATAAAAAATATACATATATGATCAGCATGTCTTGGTGAGTCGATTGGACGATGTCCGTCTGTCTGTCTGTTGCGACGCGTTTTACTCGGCCAGTTTAAAAGCTATGAAGCTGAAATTTTGCACAAATGCTTCTTTTTGGTGCAGGTAGTTTGTATGTTTGAATCGGAAAAATCGGACAATGGGGTCATAGGGCTGCCATACAAACCCAACTCCTTAAATTAGGTTCTTCCATAGAATACTTTTTTATATGTGTACCAAATTTCACACAAATGTGTTTCTATTGATAACACAAAACATATGTAAGAATGGATCAAATCAGACCATGGGGTCATGGGGCTGCCATACAAACCCAACCCCCCAAATTAGGTTCCCAAATTTCACAGAAACGTATTTCAATCGGTGACACAAAACATATGTAAGAATGGATCAGGTCAGACCATGTGGTCATGGGGTTGCCATACAAACCCAAGCCCGAAATTAGCCTCGGTCTCGTTTTTATTTATTTTGAATGATCAGAACATTCGACTAGCTGATAGACGTGATGAATGAAGTTTGTGATTATTGTCATCAGCATATGCCATCATTTTCATCGCCACACATCCTTGAAATAGTCCTTCCACGCAACTTTTTTGCCCCTGTGGAGTACACTTCTTCACGATTTTTTAGACTTTTTATATTTTCTTGTGGCACGATTAGCGCATCGCGCATTGCAATGTGATTCTCGCGTTCCGTTTTCTTCAAATCATGCATCGTGTATAGCGCAAATACTGCACTGAGAGCCACGAATGGCGCGTTTATATGAGCTTTTCGAGTAAGTGTAAATGCTTGTTGCAATTTAACCTTCTGACACAAAGTACTGGCATTAGTCCTCGTTGAATACAAAATTTATCACCACCTCCATGAGCTGCACAATCTCTCACTCTCGGTTCATCTCTCCCGAATATAGCGCGGCGTGCAAAATAGTGCGACACAGAAACGTGGGCACTCGACAAGTCTCTACTATACTTATTTCCACGTACAATACAACTATAAAACCATTTCCACGACGACGACATTTCTGCTCTGCTGTCGTATTTTTAGCTATTTTAGGTGACAACATGTCCTTTCTATTTCAGTTTATGCATCTTTTCGTGTTTTTTTATTCGAATTGGTCTTGTGAGATGATTTTGATAAGCGCCCGATGCAACTGAAATTAGCTCACTATGTATGTGACTGCAGCGCTGTCTTGTAATGTGCAATTTATAAACTCGTGGAAAAGCATAGCTATGTAAATGATGTCAGAAAATGCGAAAGGAATTAGTTATAAATTTGGAAATTTAGTGTGGATAATTTTCCGTTGACCATCTTTGCGTGTTTCTTACAGCAATATCTGGACATGTAAATGTCATTGGGATATTCTAAGACCTGTACGATTAGGTATAGCTAGTGCAACAGAAACGCACTAAATCCTCATCTTTCGTACTTAGATTTGCGAGCAATTTTATTTTTGACAAGTATCAATCAAATGATGTCGTTTCTGCGAAAGTTTGTAATGGTTTTTTTTTTGAAAACGGGTCATCTCCCTTAAATCGCTGCTAGAATAAAAACGTGCTGCACAGATGAGATCTGCTTTATAGGGTCGAGTACAGGACACAGCAGCACAACTTCATAGAAATTTGACAGAATTTGTTTTAGAACAGCAACTTTAGAACTTTCTGCATTTCGCTTCATAACGGTATTGCCTTAAAGTATTCAGGTATAAAAAGTATTCATAAAGCCTTGAAGTATTGTTAGCTCATTTCCCCATTCAGTTAGTAAGAGTCGACATACACTGTCCGATCGATTGTACAATCGATCTGACGATGTATTGCAACGAGAATATCTGACGCTCGTACAGGTACAGCTCAAATACCACCGGTTTATGAATAAATCAATATTATGATTGTCAATCATATGACAGATTACCTATACGAAAATTGCATGGAAATAACTTATTTTTGCCACGTTCAATAAAAAAAAAATTGGATTAGATAGTCACATAGACCATTTAATCTATCCGATGATAAAAAAGATCGTACAATCGATTGGACAGTGTATGGCGACTCTAAAGAAGTGATAATCATATACACAGACCACAATAAAGAAATACCCATACGCACGGTTCGTATATCATCTAAATTTGAAAAAAAACTCGCGACACCTATTAACGTGAAAAGGACATACACATATAAATGCTGATTTTAACACTAGTTCTGCAATTTTATTTATCCATTAAAAATATTCTATCGGCATAATGTCATATTATCCCTCTTTATAATGTATTTAAGTTTAATTAAAATTCACTCTTCTTCCTGTCGATCTCCGCCTTTTCGTTTCAACGAAGAAAAAAGATATCCAATTTAGGGTGTAACTTGACTGCTACGCCCTCATCCTTCGCGCCGTTACTGTTTTATATTTAAATCCTCCCTTCTTGTCACTGTCGCCAGTTCTTGAATACTTGTATTCCGTATACCGTTAACGGCGAATGTTAATTACACTTTTTTTTAAAGCATATAGGCATTACGCTGAAATTACCATAACAAAAGCGGCATAGTAGAAGCTGATGACAGGAATAGCTTTAGTAACTCCCGAAAAATGATTTCATTTGAATTCGGAATTAGGAAAGCATAGAAAGCATAGCGCGTATATAGTTTGTCTTCTTTGTTTTGAAATTCATAAATTTATATTTGGTTTTCTAGTCGTTTAGTCATTTTGATTTTTTGACTAATTAAGTTAGGTACTGCGCATTCGGGACGTTACGCTTTTTCGAAGCAAGGCCCATTTGCTCTTGACAATATGCCGAAAACCCCTTTTTCTCCCGTCTCAAAATCCCTTCCTAAAATTGAATAATTCCCTGCAAAACATTTTCTGTTTCGCATTGATGCTCTGTGCTTAAGCCTAAAGCGCGAGGGATGTATGTATGTATATTGTTGATTACGGCTAAAAGTCAAAAGCACTTAGCGTTGCGTAATATGTTTGTTTTTGTCATGTCCTTATTTCCTTGGAGGGGATTGTGTTTTTCTTACATCCGTATACGTATCGTCGTCGTCGTATATAAAAACATAACAATGGATACACAGATGATTACTTCTTTCACTTCGGCTTCTTTTCTTCTTTTGCGTGAACACGCAAAGTGTATGTGGTGACGTATTAGAGTAATGCCAATTCGTTGTAACAACCCCCAAAAATTTTTTTTTTCTTTTTTCTTATGCCTCTTGGACTAATAAATGAAATATGATGCGAAAACATTTCCTTAATCGTGTCTCTACGGAATTAGGCGAGTGTGTCGGGTGGCAAAGTCGAAAAAAGGGAATGATTGGAATATTTCACCCCAGCGTACGGCTCTAAGATGATATCTGCGATGGGATGAATATGAATATATATATGTATATGCGTTTCTTTTTGTGCTGGAATTAGAGAAAATGACGGGTATATGTACATCTCTTTTGATATAAAAGGGGTTTTTAGTGCTGGTTGGGAGAAGATATTTTGTATAGGTACAGTTTGATATAATTACGAGTTTACCATATGAGAAACATTTTTTTTAAATAGTTGATAAACTTTATTACGAGTAATAAACAATTTGAAAAACATAGAGTCCAGCTGGAATTTTCGGAAAGCGCATAATTGGCAATACAAATATGTATACATAAATCAAAACCAACAAATATATGAAAAGTGTCCAGAACACTTTATTCAACTTAAATCGTCTCCTATTCACTGAGAAAGTGAAGTTTGTTAAGTTTGATCAAATATGAAGATAGTGACGAAACCGTAACTTACGGAGTGCTTTTCCAGTAGAACACGTGTATCGCAAACTTCTGAAATAATGTAATATTGAAATTGATTAGTCACTTAGGCTTATTGACCAGTTAGCTGTCATGTCAGTTCAAATTACAATTATCACATAACACTTGCAGTCGCATCATTAACACACTTACTTCAATTAGCAGCCCTTTTTAAGTTTTAATTAAACGCGACGGTTCTTTGTTTAATTGAGGCTTAAGGCATTTTTTCACCATCTAGAAACGCTAGTACCGTATTGCACGATAAATCCCTTCAAAGGAAAGCGCATCGTTCAACCAGCTTAAGGTGGCGTACAAGTGGTTTTATAAGCCGTTCCACCTTAGCTATGTATATACGAAAACATACATATGTATGTTCATAAATCCACTATTAGGCATCAATACGATTAAGATCCGATAAAAGAAGTGCTTATCGAAGCTTTGTGCAATTCCGTGTTTTTCTTTTTCTATTTCTCCTGGGCTCACTAATTTGTCTTTGCTTTTTGTTGTTCGATTGTCACTAATTCTATTCGTACTTAGTTGGAGAGCTCTTTCTTCTGTAGAGGGATTATCCGTTTCAATAAATGTTCGCACTTGAGATTAATACCGCACGGTAAACTTTCTAAATAGCCTGCGAGGGAGCCTATATATTTGCGGCAAAACTTCAAACGCGTAATAGGAGTGAAGTAAATGAGCATGTTGATGGATTTGGTTATAGAATAGATCGAAACCATAGCGATAGTATTATAGAGGACATTAGCAAGAACTTTTTCATCAGAACTGATCGGTTCAGGTTACTCAAAGTACGGCAACTAAGTAAGGTTATTAATGGATAAACGTAAATTAATGCTAAATTATCAATCGAAGCTTTCCATATGTGGTAAACACAATGATTTATCGGTTAATTCAATTAAGTTCAATAATAATAATTGACAGTAAGTTATGTAAATATCTGTGTAATAGTTTTCTGTATGTTTGGATAGATATAGCAGTTTCAGCAAATTGCTTGATTCAGCTAAACTATTATTTAAAATTCACTTGTTATGTAGGTTAGATCAACTAAAATTTATCGAAATGGTGGATAAGTTACATTTTGACAAATTACAGTCGTATCCAGCTGCGAATGCACTTTGGTTGCTTATGCCTATACCCATACCTTCACAATTCAACAATTTCTTTGATAAACAATTCGTGAGTCGCAATGGAAATGCGACGATCTTTTCTCTGTTTGAGACGATTTGGAAGTACAATGCCATGAATGTATTCGGAAAAAAAGTACGACGCATTCAACCACATGTGATTGAAACTTGAGGATCTTTGAAGAATGAAGAATGGTGAAAAAAATTCAAAAATCGGTCGCCTCAGCAGGAGATTTTTCTCGAAAAGATGCGGCAACCGTACATACTCAAATGCACATTGAGACATATTATACCTACACAGTGCATCCGCTCATCTAGGCTCCATTGGATCCATCCATACAGGTTCACAATCGAATTTCGTTTAAAACCATCAGTTAGGGTTGTTGTTAGATCGTTGTTGTTTTCGATTTGTATTGTCGTTGTGCAAAGGCACAAACATCCGAAACGAAATGATCTTACACTAGCACTAGGTATACTAACACCGACATTGCACATGAAATACTGTCAAAATGACATTTCGATGTAAGCAAATTGTCGGTGGTTTGATGATAGTGATGCGAAATTAACGAGTTTGCATTTAGTTTCGAATATAGTTTCCGGTCGATATATTTCTTTGGCGAGTGAGTGGATGTGGATTTTGTGGAATGCTACTCTTTTGAGGAAATGTGGAACTGAATTCTCTTTTCAGAAAATAAAGGTCTGGATAGACCTCGGCCGGAATGAGAACGAAATTTTTGTTCGCTGCGATTTTCTCAATGAAAATGCATGATTACTGTCGTGGAATTTGACGGAAATGCTGGGGAATTCCATAAGTTACAATCCAAAAATGGTTCCAGCATTTTTCTCGGTCATTTTGTGTCTTATTTTTTGATTCCCCGGTCATTAGATATTTTCCACGGTCAAATGGCCGCGAAATCAAAAAAAAATATGCATAAACTGGCCGAGAAAAATAATGGGACCGTTTTTGAATTGTAGCTTTTGGAATTCCCTAGCATTTGCCACATATTCCACGACAGTAAGTATGCATTTTCATTGAGAAAATCGCAGCGGACAAAATTTCATTTTCATTCCGCCCGAGGTCTATTCAGGCCTAAACATTCAAGTGGATGTAAAGAATATTTTCTAATCTTTCGCAGTGTTTGAGTTTCATTTTGTGGGAAAATGTGGAATTTACACTCGCATGGAGACCCAAGTATGTCGATGAGAACACACCAAAGCGTACGCTTCCTGGTTTATTTAAGCACTACAAAATTGAGCATATCGCCACAAAATACCGTCACTAGTGTTTCTATTCTCGTTTTTCGTAATTACCTTTCGGTTTTCGCGGGAACGGAAGGGAATAATAACAATAAAATAATTTAGTCATATTTGAACAGGAATGAATGAAAACTTGCCTTTTTTGGTTGTTGCAGGCTACTAGGTTCGAACAGAAATGCAGTGCTACAGTAGATGACTAGATTCCGTAAAAATCGCAGTAAATCTACCTGGTGTTGTCGTGTGAAAATCTGAATATGTACCATGTCTACACGTTTGGTTTGATTTCTGCGTGTTGAAAAATCTGTCCGATTTCTTAAGATTTGTGTCGATAGATATTCTTCTCTTAATTGATATAAACTTCAGTGTAACCGGGCTGTAATCTAGAGAGCTTCGATTGTTTCTCGATGTTGTAAAAATGTCCGAGCATGCTAGATGCTACAAGAGAATTGGAAATATATATAATTCTTGCAAGTCTCTGATTTGACACACCTTCTTCCAGAAAATCATTGCGTCAGCAAACACCATATCCTAAAATACCTAACATCGACTCGAATCGACCCACCATGCCCCATAATTGAATACGGTATTCAGAAAAAGTAGATCCTGTATTCAGAGGAATAAATATGTTCATATACTGACTATTACGCGAAACGTACCTACTCAAATCGTGCTTATGAACAGAGACTCACATCAGACGATTTCGTAATCCCTCATACGTAAACCTACGTCTGATTCACATTTGCATCAACAATTATTCATAAACTATTAAATTTCGTCCTGCTGGAGCGACGAAAACAAAACTTTACGTTTCTTACACCGATTCCGAGAAAACCCAAAAATCAAAAGGCATCGAATATAAAAATGTTGACCGCAAAACCGCTGGTAACATGTTTCTTGAAGTGTTGAATTTCGCCTGTAAGTATGATGTGTATACCCGTATAGAGTAGTAGACAGTATTGAGCTCCAACTGTTGTCCGATATCAATCGACAAGTGGTTAAAGCAGACGACATCTTCGCATCACGCAGCCAGATAATAATAATTGCGTTCCAAAAAATTTCACCAGTCGATAATTTTTGGGTTCCATACACTCTGTGTGACTGTGGGGAATTTGAGGATTGACAAAATTTACAAAAAAATAATAACAAGGAATGATCGGAAAATGATGTATCGCAACACCATATAGCGATAGGTATACGAAAGTAACAAACCAGCCACTCCAAATTGAGATTTTAAAGAAGCGTGAAACTGATGACGGATTCTGTCTCAGTTGTGGTCAATGCCGAGGTCACGGCATTGCTTTATATGGTGCTCGCGAGACTGACATTATGACTTTGATGTTCTTGTCTTGTCAGGGTACCTATATTAATTGATACGATATTCAGGCGAAACTGGAATATAAATTTTTTACATTAGCATGTAAATAGATATATATGTAAGTCTGATCTGCATCTGACACATGGACAAATGCAGGATCCTTTTGTTATTTATTACATAGTCCGATATTTTGAAAAAAAAAATGCCATAAGAATATCCTGGGAAGCGCGTAACGGATAATCCCAAACCAAAAGGTCGTAAACTTTTATTCAATTAATACTTATAAAACGTTTTGTCGCCAGGACCCTCGCATTGCCTCAAACGAAATAAAGTAGAGGATGTATACGTATATATCCACTCAATTCCATATTTTAATGGTGTTCGGTTCCCTTGAACCTGTAGACTGCTGAATGTTGTAGCTAAGGTAGCTACAACATTCAGCACCGGCAAGTGGCATTATGACAACTGAAATACAATTTAACTGCTAGTTACTAAACAAGTTTGGTTTAAACATCCCTAAGAGTAGGTGCTAACATCGCCATTTCACGTGAAATCCATACAAATACTGTCCAAAATTTTGATGGTCGTGAAATGGAATTCGCTTCATGGTACGCACTTCACACGAAAGTCTCCACGCCGGTTTTTGACATTTCGCCGGTGAATAGAATGCAGTTGCACTTAATTTCACAGGGAAAAAGTGTCATCGGCAATCTGTATCAGTCCGCGAGTGCATACTTATCTTAAATTTTGTCAATAAAAGGCTAGTCTCAACAGCAAATTTTTCACGGGAGACATAAATGAAAGTTTTTCGCTCGGTGAAAGTACTTAGTCGAGTCATACTGCACGTTTCCAACTTCTAAACTGCTGACTGATCTTTCTAAAAGTATGAGACATAAAATATCCTAAAAGTATGAGAGAGAGAGAAAGGAAAAATTTCGATGCATCTGTCCTTTAATTGAGTTAGTTCACTGAACATTTGGGGCTCACGATTATCTCGAAGCCTATTGTAAAATGTTCAGCCGGTTTTCCGAGTTCACAAAAAAAAATTAAATCCTGTTTGGAAATTCATACATCAACTATCAACACTGAACCTTAAGCGACGTTGAAGGGTTTCAGATGTCTTAGCCAACAAAATGTTTTCGATTTCTTTTAAATCGCCTTTTTTGGTAAAATTCCCTTCAGGCCAAAAAACTGCACCTATTGTTAATACATTGATTTTAAATAGGATTCTTAGAAAGGATTATTATTTATGTGGGAGTGAAAAAAATATCCGTTTTTTTTTTACAATAACAGAATTAGTATAGAGAAAAAACTGTTGTTTTCAAATTCAGTTAAATGCATAGGCAATCTTTGAACATTTTTGGATGGACAAAGGGTATTGTCGATCCTTTTTTTTGTAAATTTCTAATGGAATCTTACCTATCAGCGTCGATCTTAATTAAAACCCATCTCTAATTAGAGTTTTGCAACTGGAAAATCGATTTGAAACGTCAACTCCCCGACCATAAAATCTTCTATTAGAGCTTTTTTAAGCAGTGGGTAACTGCTCGTCAAAATACAAATTTGGTTCAGAATATGATTCTTTTATTTTTGTAAGATTATTACCTATACACACGCAAACAATTTTCATAGTTTTCTACAGTTTCTAATTTCCAATTTGCAACAAAAACCTAAAAAGCGCATATGGAAAAGTACAACGCAGTTTTAATGAATGCAAGCAACCGATTGTTATTAAATCCCTCATGCTGTGCTGTGTGTGTGGTTCATAAAAAAAGTATCGAAAGGAAATAGTTGATCCGATTACTTTAAACCCACAGCTGGAATCCGAATTGCGCTTTTGAGGTTTGCGCGCATGCTGGGCTGCGCTTACCACCTCGCAATATTAGATTCAGTTGAATTTTTCACTTATCCCTTTTTTACAAGGATACTGCGTTGTCGCGGAGAATGTGCGCGTTTAAGTTTAATTCGGGATTTTAGACCACTATTATTTTCGGGATATGTGCGTGTTTTTCTATTCAGGGTGGTAAACGAATGCGTGATGATTTTTACAGCCTACCCTCAGCCTGTATATATAATTGAATATTCTTATCTTATACAGGGTATGCTGAGTCAATCTGTGAGTGTCAAAATCTGTACACGGTCAGAAATTCTATATAGTTTAGATGACAAATGGGGGACAAAGTTTACTTTTCTTCGGAAATAAAAACAACAAACACCGTTAGTTTTCTTATAAGGCTTACTTACTTTGTAGGTACACATTTTCAATATTATACACAGGTATCTACATATTTACAAACTAGCTACGCCACTGGTGAAAAAACATAAAGAAATCAATAAAAAATACAATCAATCTAGCATGCCCTTAAATTTAACCCATTTAAATGTTCACCTTGCTGTTCAGGAGCACTGTGGTAGAAACGACTCGAGATACATATATAAATATAGATTATTATCGTTTTTTCCGACACTCATTGGCAAAAATCTAAACCTTAGTAAGCGCTAATTATTTTATATTAATGATAGCATATCTATATCTACAAACGATAACATCTTCTTAAGCTTATTATTTGCATCCAAAATACACCAGTACGAAGTTCATAGCGTCGTAATAAAAATTATTTTTGATTAGATATCTTATGTACGAATTCTTGATGGTATAAACCGTAATTATTGCAGTTGACGTAGCCACTACTTTTTCATCATTTCATGATAAGTGCATATTTCATGTCAGTATAAAGCTGCAGAAGTTGTTTCTCTCATATACATTAACATATGTGTGAGCATGAGCATCCGGGAATAAAGTTGTTCCTTTTTTTTAAAGAAAAATCGTGGACTTTTCTAACATAGCATTTTCATTAATGAAAAATAGTTCGACGAAATCGGGCATGTATTACCATAAGTTTTTGTCATGAACAAATGCGGACATCCTACACCCCCGATTCTAAAAGATTCTATTTCTATTTTCTCCATATTTCCATTTCCCGCCGATATTTTCCGGTGCTGTCTCGATGATATGGTGGATCGTATCGTATTCTATAGTACGGTGAATGAAAAATAAAATGCGCGCACATCACTATACGAGTAATATCGCTAAACGGCTAAAGGAAACGCCTCATCTTGCTGAGAGCGCGAGAAAGATTCAATATCTTGAGTGACAAGAAAATTAATCGATTGAAATTGTCTCAAGACGCGGTTGCCATGTTGATTGACAGCAACAACTGGTCAACACGAAACGGATTTAGTTTTGGGGTGCTAAACTTATGCACGCATCTCACAGTGCATTGAAAGATGAGATTTGTGGTGATTGAATAGTGGGTACTACACACAGTGTGCTGAGCTAAATTTTAAGTGTAAATGCGTAGTTCGTGCATGCACTGCTACTTCTTGTACATATAAGAAAGAAATTCAATCACAAGGACGGATTTCATTCTAATTCATAATTGAAATTGATTACGGGGCATGAGGATGTGCTGAATTGAATCGACAGATATGGATGTAGTAAGGCATTAGCACATCCACCCTCATATCTAAAGAAAGATTGTTTGTTTTGAAGAATTTCCTTACATATTTGAATATGCTCATGTTTTGCGCCTGAAAATCATTTCAATGATATTCTCATTCAATCATTTGCACTTCAGTCCAACTCTGCGTGTATATGAGCATTCCAAATCTATTTTCAGAACTCATTTGCAAGAAGATTGATTACGATCGTTGTCATCTTGTGTATGCTGAGTATGTGGTACGAGTATGATCAACCGTACAGTTTTCTCCAATGATCCGAAAACATGTTAAGTGTACAGTGTGAACCACCTTCATGTTTAAATCTTGAAGACAATTCCGCAAAATAAGAGATAAATAAATATCTCTCGAGTCTTAGCGTTGTGGTGCAGTTTACATTTGTTGTTAAATAGCGCTCGAGGACCTTGTACAAAAGTGTTGTATCGCGTTGGTATCAGGACATGTGCTTTCGAACCTTCAAAGGCAGAGATCGAAGATCGCGTATAGTGTAAAGAACTCTTCACAGTTTACATACACTATTAAGAAAAATTCATTGTCACATATCCCTTGCACATATTAATATTTTCTGCTTTATAGGTCTTTAAATTATTTTTCTGAGTCTTCTATGCGACGAAATGACGATCAGATAAGATGAGCGTATGACAAGTCACACGAAATATTTTGCGTACATGGTTCAAATTAATTATACCCTCAGATAATTATATAAATAGCTAGTTAAATTATGCAGTTTAGACCACTATATTTTTCAATTTGAGCTTGCTGATAATAAGGCCTTTGACATGAATTTCAACATTTTGCACCCTTGATAACTTACTAGAAACAAGACCGAGGCTAATTTCGGGCGTGGTCGAAATTTGAATACCCGTCACATAGAATGAAACTTAAGGTTCTTTTGTATTAACAATTTATACCGTCACGTAGAATGAAACTTAAGGCAGCACTATGACGTGCTCCGATTCCATCTGTTCCGGGATATGTTTTGAGGCTTTTGCTAGGAACACACTTCGGTGAAGTTTAGTTAAGATTGGTTTGAAAGAAAAACAAAGTTGTATGACGGACCTATGACCTAGATATGTTTTCAGGTTTTACATATTAGGAACACAGTTTTGTGAAGTTTAGCTAAGATTGGTTAAAAAAAATTTTTTTAGAAGAACCCAATGTTCAGGGGTCCGTTTGTATTATAGACCTATGAAGTAGTGTTCCGATTTCATGTGTTCCTAGGTATGTTTTGAAGCTTTACTAGTAACACACTTGGGTGCAGTTTGGTTAAGATTGGGTTCTAAGAAAAACGTTTTTCTTAAAAGAACCTTATTTTAAGGGGTGGGTTTGTATGACAGCCCTATGACGCAGTGTTCCGATTCCATCCGTTCTGACATATATACAGCGTACACTAAAGAGAAACTTGCATACAAAAGTTCAGCTCGATAGCTTCGAAACTGAGAAATTAGTTTGCATTGAAACAAACGGACAGACAGACAGACATCGCTCAATCGTTTTCTCGCGTCACACTGATCCATAATATATACACATATAATTTTCATAGTCGGAGGTGCTTTTTTCTGTGCGTTGCAAACTTCATGACAAAGTTAATTTACCCTTTCACATAGTGACGGGTATAATTAACTTGAATAAAGAATACCTGCTGTTTTTAGAAAATATTGCTAATCTTTTAACTAGATGTGCACACCTAGTTATCCTATCCGCTATCTTAGCTATTGTGTCCCTGATTGTTCGGCCCAACATCTGTAATGATTCTAGTAAATGGTGGGTTTCATAACGGATTCAGTTCTATAACGCAGGCTTATTCAGCGCAATATGCAAAAATGCAAAAATAAATTTAGTGGTGTGGTTGTATACTGCATCACGCACGAAGAAACGTCGTCGGTGGGTCTAATCGACGATGCGCCATGCCCCACAAGAGGTTGCCGCAATTAAAAAAATAATCAATACGTGATATTATCCGGTTGTTAGGAAAGCGTTGATTCTATCGTGCTAGCGTGTTAAGTAGCACAATATAAAAGCAAAGGCATTTTCTATTATCAGCAATGTAAAATTTGAGTCCAAAAAAAAATAGAGCAATCAAAGCAAGTCCTAATCAAATGATTGCATTCGAATTCTATAAGCCTATGGGTATTTTATATCATATAAACCGTTGTTCCCTATACATATTTTGCGACTTGCGCTCATCTTACTTTCTGGTATTGGAGAAGCAGTAGGTTTCAACAGTACCATCGAGAATACCTACCATGACTGCTTTGTGTAAACATAGTAATGCGCTCCCATACAATAAGAGAATGTTGGATAACACGAATGAGGCATGAGATAGTAATTTGACTGATGACTTTAGCCTGTCATGCGATTTTATCTGACGCCATACAACAACAACTACCACAACACCATCATGCCACGCACATTGAAATTTGGTTGGGTGCTCTCTCCGTGCTGCGCGATAGCAATCGTCATTCGTCGAGGATGAATGTCGTCGTCGTCCTCGACCAACGTCATATTATCATTTTGTTGAATACAAGCCAAAATCCATGCGACCGTGCCAATACGAAAAACGTTTTGCCTCACTTCCATGTTTTGCCTCCTATGTCGGCCCAAAACCTCCATCCATATAGCCTTGAAAAAGTAGCAAATAACGAATAAACGCGAACGTGGTCGTTATATTCCCGTTTTCAACCCTCGGGAATCTTTTGTGTTTCCGGGCTTTTAGTTTTATACCGTGTACATCAGAAGATTTGATTAAAATTTACCATCACTCGGCACTCATCCCTTGGCCGACTGTACAGTATCTTTGAACGATAATAATCAGCAGCCGTCTGGGAAGATTCATCTTGAAAAAAAACCTTCAAGGGTCGATAACACTCAATCGATACGATACCAAAACTGAGACACAAAATATGCAATTTTAAATTTAATAGTATTCATTGAAAATTAACGTAAAACTATTACCTTTTCCCTAAAAGTACAGAATAACTGCGATAAGTATCTCAGTAACCGAAAAATCGTCAATCGCCTGAAATTCGCTCCCCTGCCGAAATGAAATATTTTGATATTTTGTCCGACATTTCCTGATTTTATTTGATTATTTTGCAATTAGATCTTCGATGTTAGGTGTCAGACCTTGCATTATGAAGAGGTAATCTATTGAATGTTCATCTCGCTCACCCACATTTTGTCGGTTGGTATGACTCGGTCGTTCTTTGCTAATAGTCGTACAATATGCATGGACTGGTGCTATGTAACTTTCACCCATTTCGTCCTTTTATTATTCATTTATCTGAAGTGGGAAATCACAAGGGTGTTTGAAGCTCGCTAATACCTCCGCCTGCCATCACCCCATATAGCCAAATGAATTTCTGATTTAAGAGTGTTGGTTGTTTGGGTGGTGCTGTTCTATTCCTTGACTTTGGGTAAGTTGGCTGGCTGACTGGTGGTTTTTGTTCTTTCTACCGGCTGGTATACATGCAGAACGGACCAATTTTAGTACTTATGAAAATCGAATCAGAACAGAATTCTAATGAGTTAAGTGAGCAGCAGCGCAAAAGGGAATTTTGAATATGGATGTGTATGAAGGGTTGATGGTCGGCAACGGTGTATTTTAAAATCTTTTGGGGGAAGTCTATATGACGGAATATATCAGTCAGAAGGATATTTGCGTATACCGTTTGGGGTTAGGTTTTGTGATTTTCTGGTATTGTAAATGGTGTGAAATTCATTTTCAAGTATTTATGCATATTTTTAGGGGATTATCCTTGTTTAAAGTTAATTGAGAAACGTTTACTGTGGGGTGATGCGGTGAAATGGTGTGCGGAATATTTTGATAAGAAATTGTTTTGAAATCAATGCATAATGATTATACATACACTCATTTCATACTTTTGTATAGGTATATAAAATAAGTTTTGATCTCTATGGTTATGGTTAGGTAGTTATCTGGTAACCTTTGTAATGGGTCTTATATCAAGAGTTTCCATATATAAGAAAACTTAAGGGAACAGAACTAATTTTCTATATAAAAATGCATATAATAAACAATATAGTGTAACAATTTTTCGGAAAGAAAATCTCTGTGATCTATTTGACTCTATTTTGCTAACTTTGTTGTATCAATTCTTCTGAGGAAGACGAATAGCTTCGGCACAAGCTCTAGAATCTAAAAGGAGATTAGAGGTACACATAGCACTTACAATATGTAGGTACATATGTCACTATATAGAACGTCGATTTTCCGAACTAATTTCAACTGGGTTGGTTCGGATAACCAAAAGTTCGGTTAATAGAGTTCCCATAGAAAACTTTAAGCAAACTGGACGAAAACGAGAAACTCGAATCAATTAGGTGATGCTGATGAGATATATTAGGCACTCGAAGATCTCCAAAAAATCTTACGGGAGAGATAAGAAAATATGTCCCAAAATTATAAATTCTGAAAATTTTGAATAATAAAAATTCTGAAAATTTAAAATCTGCAAAGTCAAAACTTTAAAGTTTCAAAATTCTGATAATTCAAATCTCTGAAAATTTAAAATTATTAAAGTAGAAAAAATATTTCGAAAATTCTAAATTTTATGAATTCTAAATTTTACAATTTCAAAATTCTAAAAGTTCAAAATTCTTAAAATTCTAAAGTATGAAAATTCAAAATTTGAAAAATTTAAATTTTAAGAGAAAAGAAAAAAAAGTTGCGGATATCGACGATTCACGGTATTTCAAGTTGAGGTAACGTCTCACATTGTAATAATCCTTATCAAATACCAACGTGAGTCTATTTAAAAATTTATTCATATTTGTTAAAGCTATTGTTTTATATGACGGGTCAGAAGTTACGTATATGCCTATCATATGATAAGTAAAAATTATTTTTATTGACTTTCATTCAATTAATAAAATGCATTGCCGACGAAGTGTTCGTATATGTAAACATAGAAATATAACATTTGATTTTTTTAGAACAATTCAGACATTTGATAAACATTATGCTTCCGATATGTCATGCAAATTCCTCAGAGATTTATATTTGTAAGCTCAACTCTCAACTATTTTACGACGACAATAATAATTCACAGCAACACTTCCGTTACATCCCAACCAAACAATATATTGAGTTTAACGTCCCCAAAAAAAGAATCCAAACCAATACATTTCCTATTACATTTCAGCAAATTTTCCACGGTGGATGATCTTTTGTTATAATTTCACATGCGTCGTCGTCGTCATTGTGTCACTTGAACGTTTCTATTCAGAAAGTTTTCTATGGAAAATACACGGGGTGATATGGCATTGAATAAAAGCCCCTTTTACCCTGTACATGCAGGTCTTACTCTCGCTAATTGGCAACCATGGCGCGTTACTCTCTTCTCTGTGCGCTATGACAATGCCAATCTTTTGGTTTCTCTATTCTTCACCATACCTAATCGCATCGGTCTACAGACTGTTCTCGTAAATTCTAGCAAGACTCCTTTGCTTTATCCTGGCCACTCCAGTTAGAGATAAGAGACGATGCGAGAATGTCGAAATATTTTTCGGGATTGTTGTCGGAAATGTTGTTGCAATAAAAGTTTTTAATTTGAAACTATAGGGATCTTCGAAGAAAAATTCCGGTGTGGGGATCCAACACAAAAGGCAACCGGAGCTAGCGATTGTTCCGTAACAACAATGTCTCCAGCATGATGGAAAATTGGTCAGGTTTCTCATGGGATAATGTCTAATCCCTACAATTAGATTGTTTGCATGGCACATGCTCGTGCAGGTTGGTAATTTAAGACGACACGAGTTCGAGAGGGTGTTTCGAGAGGATGTACAGAAGGGTAAAGGTTGCGCGATTGTTGTGTTGTGTTGTGTGGTTGTTTGATTTCATACAGAAAACACACTCAATGCTTATGAGAAACATGTTGGATAAGTGACAGAAGCGTGCCACTTACAATACTCCGATGACAAAAACACATGCTTCCAGCAAAACTTGGCAAGGCAAGGGTCAAATACTATATGCAAGCATTTATGATGGTTGCAGACTGATTACAGTGTTTTAAGGGACGTCCCACCCACTTATCAGAATGAAAGAAATTTCGGGCGGTAAATTCTGTTTGAATGACATATAGGTAGTTGGGCTCTTCCACATATCCTTAGATGAAGGGAACTCAAGATGATTCCCGAGTGTGGCGTAACCTATAATTGACGCATGGGGACAAATACTATGCGTTTATACACAAAACATAACACACAATTGCAATTCCATTCTAATTAGGGAGTTACATCATACACGAGGCATGTATAATGCATATGACATGGCACAGGGAGTGCGACTGTCTTTTTGCAGGAAAACAGAAAATTGTTTGAAAATGACCATAATCCGGATTTATGCATTCACGTGAAAGTAGGAACAATTGAGCAGAAAATTGAAAACGCTTAAGATGTAATAAAGTCATCGGTAAGTGAGTAGTAACATTAGATTATGTGTTTACATCTTTCTAGTCTAAGATACAATTTTAGATATAAACTACTGTATAGATACCATATATGATATATTATGCTAAGATATTCATACAAAATATAGGTGCTCTCCCAAACCAGCGAAATGTGAGCCCATAAAAGCCATGTTTTGTCTGTATGATATCCGCTGAACACTGGACTGCATCTCCTTAAATTATTCACACTACATAGGAAAAATAATTAAATTTTGCCTTTGGCGGTTTCGAAAAAACCCAACGAATGTTATCGCGCACTCTTAAAGGTGAGAAGTGGACGTATATTATGCAGATCATATGCTCCGACACTTAACTGTCAGGTTCGTCATTAGGACAAAACCGCCGCGGCTACAGCTTCCTCCACACCTTTAAATATTGTCTGCATCTAATTCCTGTGTGAATTTCACATACGTCTTTTAGCATATATGTTACTTTGGGCCGGTACATTGATTTGATACCATATACACTACTTATAAGACAATTCGTTTCAGAACATAAATTTCAAATTGGACATTTTTACAACTCGAACTTGACAGGATTTTGCTACCACTTATGAATTTACCAATTTCCGTTTTGTACCGTATGCATAGATTGCTTACAAGCCATAAAAATGTTGATTATAAAAGGTCTGCAGTTATTGGTAAATGATGTTGCCTTTTAGAGGCGTACTAACACTTCTGACAATTAAAGGTTTTGATTTAAATAAATTCCATTCGAGTTTGTAAGATTTGTATCTATTTACACTAAGATAGGATCTACTCCCGCGAAATGATGAAAATCCATTAAAATTTTATTTTTAGCTTGATGATAAGTAGCTTGATGATAAGTAGCTTGATGATAAGCGACTAATTGTAATATTGATTTTTTAAATACATATTATTTATATTATTATATGTATATAGGCTGTCGGGATACTTCATCATAAATGCACCAGAAAATAATTCCTCGTGTGATTTCCAGCAAAAAATGTGAGGATATACCTTGAATTCTTAACCCTATAGCTGTCACAGGCATTTCTTAATGACTTAAAAAAGTTTTATTTCTTAACAGTTTCAAATTTTCATTGTCATAAATTCAGAAAACTAGGGTTAATTTGCTCGATTTTGGCATAAATCTTGCAGTTTGAGTAGATTTGAAAAAAATAACCCGTTTTTGAATTTAATGCATTCATCTTTAGATGAAACCCAACATGGGTCTCCAGGAACCTATGACGTTTTCAAAGCTTTGTCATTCAATAATGGCCAAGAGTGCTTCAGTTCTTTTGACTTCTCTAATTAAAATGTTTAGGAACGAATAAAACATGATTCGATGTATTCCGTTTTTTATAAAAAATTTAGGATTAAAATCAAATTTGGCGTAGATGCCCGACAAGGTCCCTAGGGACTTCCATATAGAAACATAATTTCTATACAGTTTGACCGCATAAACACAAAATGACTAGTTGCCCACGAAATATTTATATCAAAAAGACGAATAAAAATAGGTTTGATAAAGGTTTTGGACACCTGGAAAATATTTTTTTGTTTTATCCTGTCAACGTCATATGAGTTTGTAAAGAGCTCATTATAGGCATCACATAGAATGAAGTCCCTATGGGGACCTTATTGGGCCATAACTGTTGCTAAGAGAATTGTCTGTCTCTCTGTCAGCTGAGACTTAAAATCTTAAAACTGCTAGAAATAATGGAGCTAGGATGAAATGATGTAAGAAATATATGATTGTAAAACTACACGAACTTTTAAAAGACTGGTAAAATTACCTAACCTTGGCAGAAGTTGGACACAATTGAGATGATAAATAATTTGTTTTAGGATGAAAGCAGAAAATGTTTACTTTGAATTGAAGCGCTTTAGGAAATCAACTGCTTATCGGATTTTAGTATTTGACTAGCACACTGTCCTGTTGATCATATAGTGAGACTTCACATATTCAAACTCACGTCATATTGATAAGACTCTCCCATGGGCACAGAACATGCGCCGGATTTGAGAGTCATGCATCTATTCAGGTGCCTTCACAGTACACTACGTATCACAAAAAGCGCTTAAAATCATATCGATAACTTCACCTAAATTTGAAAATCAATAATAAATCGACGAATATCAGTCGATCAGTCCCTTACAATTTTCAAAATGCATGATCCATCCATATCCTATACTAATCTACCTTCAGCAATATAATTTAATCAATTCACTTCTGGCTTCCAAAGTACATCTCTACTATAATTTTAACATCTTTAAATGATGGTCGCCGATCCAATCCTTCACCAATTAAAGAGTGCACGTGCTGTCGATCACTGTACGAGCAATTCAATAGAGTAATTATCACATACTGCAAACTCAGTATTTTTAATTGCTACTTTTAATTATAGGCTCCGTTTTTACTTCATATTGAATTCGATCTTTCGGGTTGTATGAATATGAAAACTTGTGTGTGTATGTCATCTGACTAAATATGCGAGAATCAAATGAAACTTCTACTCCATGTATGGCGGGCTGCTCATATCGACTTGTGCTCGACCCAAGGAAGTCTATAATATTCATTGTATGGCACTTTTCAACGCTATCATTAAGTCTCTCTCTAAAAAGTTCTCGTGCGTTTATATGAAAACGTCTAAGGTCCAATTTATTGGAAGAATTACAAACACTTTTTTTGTGTGTTAAAGACATCGTCGTAACATTATATGCGGGAGGTTGAATCAATTCCTATACACATAAAAAGAAAAAAAAGTTGAAAATCATTGTCCTGAGAGAAGCATGAAGTATATGCATGCATACTTCGCCCGAATAAAAGTTGGTCACTTTGAGAAAAGCTGCGATGTTATGAAAGTTAACGAAAATGATTGGGTCGTTTTGAGTTTTGATATAGTAGTAGGTATTATAGTGAGTCAAACGCACAGTTGCGATTTGGTCGTGGTTGGCCACTTTTCGGTAAAACATCATTATTCGACTACTGGGGCTATTCTGGTATAATTCGTCGCGGTCTGTTCTCTAAACATTTTTCAAATCGTACCTACATTTCAAGGTGTGTTTCGATGGGAATGATATTGCATTTGATAGTTCATTTTTTTTTCTCTTCACCTTTCACTATAACTAAACAGGCTATTTACGCCTGCATACTTAAAATTTTCTTATCGTCCGAAATATCAAGGGAACGACTTTGACCGTCGTCCCCTTTCTCTTATATAGACTCGCAGACTCGCAAAGAGACGGGACCCGATTGCAACATCAACAGTGACTAAGCAAAGAGCACGCGAGGACGACTATACGAAATTGTTCGGAATTTGAATAGAACCATGACTTGCCATATCTTTTGACAAGAAACGGTGAAGGAGAAAAAAAAACGTCATCATTATTAGAATTACATAGTAATTTTTTTTTCAATGTGTACACTTCTTATTTCTTAGTGGTAAAAGTACGCAATCTACTGACTTCGATCGATTTACGACAATTATAATCGTGTAATCATGTGGACATTATGTGGTGACGAATACTATATAAGTGTAGTTTTATGTTAGTAACTAAACTTTTCACAATTTGTATGTATTATTGAATATACGTAATTTAACCTCCAGTCTGTGGTTTAATTTTTCCGCAGTAGTTTTGGTCCCACTGACTTGTCGTGTTCTTTCGCTCATCGATCTATACATATAGTCGTAGAAATTGAAAAAATCTCAACAACACTAATATGCTATGAAACATTGACTTGCCGTGTGGATTATTCGAAACCTCACACAGTCCTTTGCATTACTGTTTGATTTATTCAAAATTCGACTTTTTAAACCAACTTTTTTTCAGATGGCAGCTTTAGGTTTCAGAAGAGTTTATTTTATGGAATATTAGTATAACAGCTGCTGCTATCTATACTGAGTGCTAATGAAACTAACGTTTTATCTATTTGTGTGTTTCTTTTTAATGAAATAATAATTGTCCATTAATGAACGCGTAGAGGTTTTATTTCCTTTCATTTATATCTATCAAAATGAAAAAAACACACACACCCAGGCCTCCATATAATCAACAAAATTCCCCATCCATTTCTCACGTATGTCACACGGAAAAATTGTCTCTAATCAAATGTCGTTATCCTTGTCAATATATGCCACACCATGCGAACAAATACAAATACTTTGGGAGTGCAATAACTACGATAATCGTTCATGTTAAGTACAAATATCAACACAACAATCACAAGCTTCTTGATCGATTGGAAATCAGAAATTGTAAATATTTTATGTGTAAGTAGGAAATTCACCCCACATTTATACAGCAAACGGAATCCTTGGGTATTTACAAAAAGATTTAATCCTCCCGTTACAACCGCAACAAAATTTCTTTTCAAACGGAATTCACTTATGTAGGTTCTTTCTCTCTCCCGGGTCGCAAATATACGACTACAAATAAAATATTCATTGGTTTGGTTGTTTCTCGGTCTTTTTCTATTGATGCATTCAACAGAGATATTCAAGAGCTCCAGACTGTTCAATATTTTAAAATCGAAAAACGTGTGTAAGTTTTCCCAAACTCTGTGTGGAGACAACAATACAGAATTCTTCAGTATGTATGTAAGTATGTGTCCCCACTTTGTGTTTTCTTATACACGATTACCTCATTCGAAGAATATATGTTTGAAAACATCCTGTTTTTGTTTAAAATTGCAAGGATATGCATTATTGAAAACTATGTTACGTATGTAGGAGTTTCTTTGTCATTAAAATCCCCACATATGTTGACAGTAAAGCACACACGCCAGTCTGCGTTATGAAAACACCCTTCTTCTAAATTGCACAGGACCATTAGAGTCGTTATGCCATTGGTTGAAATTGAAAACGACTCAAAATTACTTTTCAACAATTAACTTTCTCGTCATGAAATTATAAGCTATGTGGTGTAGCATGTGTGTGCCGTTTAGAATAAACAGCCCCGCAGATCCACCCCACTCTAGAATAATTTTCAAGTCCACCCCGGTTTAGTGACGAAACTTAAGCGTAAAATTAAAGGAGTCGTTCAGAATTACTGTTGGCGTAGAAGAAGCACAACCCTTTCGAAAACTCTTCATACGTTTTGAATTTCATTAAATATCCAAAACTTCAATATTTTCCTTGTTTGTGTCGGCGAAGGATTTTGAAATTCTGATGGATTTCCCACGTAATAGTCGTTGTGCGCTATTAAAATCACCCAGTATATGGTTGAAGATATGGAGGCGAGGCAACAATAAGTATTTCAGGAAGCGTAGGCAAAAAAAGAGAAAATTACATGAATCCAGAAAACGGGGGATGATGTTGGATGGTAGTGGTGTATGGATCCCCCGAAACGAAGGAGAGGAAGTTAATTTGATAATTACACATTGCCGGCAATTCACAGACCGTCTCGTGTCGAGTATTTTGGTATGGGGGCTGTAGATATTTGCTTATAATTCGTATCTACATTCGATGCTGTTGGTATCCCTGTGCATGGAGTTGTTTTGCTGCTTTGTTCTGTTTTTTTTTCGCCCTCCTTATAAATTGCTTTTAAACAGATTATTTAGGTAAGGTGTCTGATTTTGGCAGATTTCCGATTTTTTTTTGTTCGTCTGAACTCAAAGGAGGGATCGAATTGCTTTGAAAATGTACGGTGAATGTAGTCTGAACGACATAAGGTTTTAATTGGTTGAATGCATACTTGAAAAAATCAAAGGGAGTGAGAAGTTGATTTGTTTGTAATGTAAATAAAGTCTATTTTCATGGAAACTTAGAAATATATTGAACTAAACTTGGTTAAACTTAAAAACCGGCTCCACAGCTTTAAAGCATTGAAAAAACTGAAGCTCGACAAGTCGAAACTTTTCAACTTGAAAAACACGTTAAATGAAAAAAACCTATTCCCCATTTCATTTGAACATAAATCAATGTGAAATCAACTCTTTAACTTAATCAAAAATTCTATAAGCCGAAGCTAAATTATTGATTTGAAACTCGACAGTCGGCGAGACTCCATGAGTTAAAGTGTTCATACGAAAGACTCTTAAATTCAAAGTTTCTCATTATGTCTTCTAAGAGCATATAGAATTCGCTAAAATAATTGCACAAAACAATGATTTCTGGAATTCATTTCCATAAAAAAAAAACAGTGGAAATTTACAAGAAAACGGGACTGAGGCTTATTTCGGGCGAAATTTGAATACCCGTCGCATTTGAAAGCAACTTAAGCTTCTTTTGTGCTAATAATTTCTACCGCAGTCCTATAACGTGTTCCGATTCCATCTGTTTCTGGGTGTGTTGAGGCTCAACTAGAAACAAGCTTGGATGAAGTTTGCTTAAGATCGGTTTATAAAGAAAAAGTTTTTCTTATAGAAGACCCAAATTATAGGGGGTTGATTTGTATGACAGCCCTATGACGTAGTGTTGCGATTCCATCCGTTCCTGAGGGGTGAGGTTTTACTAAGACCACACTAGGGTGAAGATTGGTTAAGATTAGTTCAAAAATAAAAAGTTTTTCTCAGGAGAACCTAATTTAGTATTCCGATTCTATCTGATCCTGTTTATGTTTTGAGGCTTTACTAGGACCACACCCAGATAAAGTTTGGTTAAGATTGGTTCATAAAGAAAAAAAATATTCTCAGAAGAACTTAATTTTGAATTTTGGACTGGTATATATGGCAGCCCCTTGACGCCATGTTCCGATTTCATTTATTCCGACATATATACAGCGTACACTAAAAAGAAACTTGTATACAAAAGCTCAGCCCGATAGCTTAACAACTGAGTAACAAGTTTGTATTCGCGCCACACTGATCAATAATATAGGTATACAGGGTGTCCGGAAACTGCCGCATAAACGCACAAGATTGTGATTCCTTATATAATTTCCAGCAAAAAAGTTTGTGAAACATACCCCCAATTCTTAACCCTTTAGCTGCCACAGGCATTTGAACATTTTTGAAAAATCATTTCTTGCACGACTTGAGCCTCAATATCTCAACATAGCTAAAATAGCGAAATAAGATGATTATTAAAGCCAACAAATTTACCTAAAAAATAATACTAAGAAAATCGGATAAGTGGTTTGGTTTCAGAGCTTCGAAGTTAAATTTTTGCGATTTGACCCAAAAACTATTTTTTTTTTTTCAATTTTCTCCAACTTCTGCCAAGGTGAGGTGCTTGTACGATTCTTTTAAAAATCCATAGTCGGACGATCATATCTTTCGTACATCACTCTAGCTCCATATTTTCCAAGAAACTAGGGTTTTTTTTCGATCGATTTTGATATAATTTGAATAAATTTTACCAAGTTGCAGAACTTTAGGGGCAGTTTGAATTGAATTGAATTCTAGCTTAAATTAACCCTAGTTTCTACACTTAACGTCTCAAAACTGTTAGAAATAATGATCCAAGAATGAAATGATGTAAGAAAGATTCACGTAAATACATACGAAAATCTAAAAAATGAATTCGTTTTGCTGAATCTCCTTTAAAATTTACTTGGATAACTCATTTCCGCGAAATCTCCATAACTCGTCCCTTCAGCTTCGAATTATCGAGTTTCCACTGTATTATTGTTTTGCTTGAGTTTTCTAGTTTTTCTTACTACTTGTGGGGCATTGCGCTTAGACACAGCCAAAAGCTGCCACTCGAAACAAAACGAGTAATTGCGTTGCTATTAGGTACTTGGATGATACTTATTACGCCGCGCCTCTATTACACTAACAATACTGCTGGTATTAAGCTTACGCTTATAAAAAAAACAATCTTTTGGATTAAACTTATGTACAATTCAATTTGCTAAATTAATTTTATGATATAATTTCATAAAAAAACGAACAACTTTTTCCAACATGTACAATTTACACGGCCACGCCAACACACTTCTTTTGCCCAAAAGCGTACCACACCGTTTTCCTGCAACGAATACAAAATATGACCATGGTCCCATTCGTGTCACACCACCACCGCCATCACTCCCAAAAGCACCTTAAGCGTAAAAGACGGTTCGCATTCCCGTATCGAAATTTTTCTCTTCAAGAAAAATATTAACGGGATTCCCCTGCAAATTTTGCCATCCCTCGTTGGTTTTTTCGACTTCCTTCTTTGTGGGAAAAACTGAAAGTGTATAGCGTAAAACCTTGTGGGATTTCAATTGAACAAAATGTTTAGCGGGGGATTCGTGGTGGCTGCTTATATTTCTAGTCACTCCTAGTTATCGTAAATGTGGCAATACTCTAGTGGTTGGTTTTGGTACAAGTGAAAAAAAAGAGAATATACACAACTTTTCCGTTTATCGTATAAATAATTGAGCGGCGAAATTGTTTCTTGATCATTTGAGGATACCCATCTGGGGATAAATTTTCAACTTCACCGGTGGGGTCGTTCTCTTATGAAAATTGTATTCCGATACAGGTCATCCGGGAAGAGAGCAAGAGATGGAGTAGTATAGCATTTTCTTGCTGCTACGTGCATGAATTATTTATTATCATCCTTATTATTTTATTTTATCCTGGATGAAGATGTTCGTTTGCAAAATGTTCGTGTATAGATACTAATTAGATATGGGATAAACAGAACCGACAGTCGTCGGGATGGTTATATTTTGGAATTTACTTTGTAATTTATGGATTCATGAGAATGGATGCTTTTTCAGGAGGAGATTGACAAATGGGACATGGTATGGCTGAAAATAATTTCTGGAAGTTAATTCTCCAGTGTTTTCGCGCACCGTCATGGCGGTTTCTAATAGCTTTGTCGAGAAAGGGCTGATACCCACGTGTAACTCGCTTTCCAGATACACCGCCTTCGCCATGTGCCGATGAGCACTGAGAAAACCAAAACTTCCCGAGCACTCGTAAAGCCAACTTTCCGTCGTTTAAACATTAGGCCAGACCGCAAATGTCAATTACACTCTAATCATAAACGCTTTACATCTATACCACACTTGACATTATTGTATATTCAACAATACATGCATGAAGTCTCAGGTTACAATAAAATACATCACAATGTCCCTACACGAATTCGTTAAAAACTAATAAAATTCCTGACACGCAAATTGAAAAGACGCGATCACCATTCGTCTGGCTGTAGTTGGAATGATGTCTTCTGCCTTAAAATTTAGCATTGCAATGCGTTTTTTTTTTCATTTTATGTCCGTTTATTCGCACGCTGTATGCATTCAGTTGGATTGCATTCACAAACGCATGCTTTATTGATATTCAATTGGTTACATTTATCTTTTTTATTGGATTCTGAACAAACGATTATTATTAGCCGTTTAAATACACAGCAGTAATTGAAAGTACTGCAAGCACAAATGGATATTGATGATCACATACTCATCGTGTAGTACTATGTATATATACATACATACATATGTAGTTTAGCAATGAGCAAACAATGAATGTACGAAAGATTAGGTGAAAAAATTAGATTTAGAAAAAAGTGCAACAGTCAAATATTTTAATTTTCTCATGCATTTTTAGACGCTTCACTATTGAAATTATTCCAAATATTGCATTCTTCTCCCAACTCCACCATCACTCGATTGATATTCAAGGCGTTTGGCTTGACTGTCGAGTATTGTACCTACATGCATGTGTTTAAATTGTTGGCAAAGTTTACTAAAAGAGTAGTCCCTATAATATTGAATGTATGAATATTACAAGCAAATACAGAATTTATATATAAAAATAATATCTACACGTAGTTATATTATTAACTTGACGCGGGAAATTCAGTTTGAATTGGAATTTAAATTTAGTAACAGACATGCAATTACGTCTAGGACTGTGCCTTATTGTAACGTGGAACCGGACAAGAACGTGGAGAAGGACAAGGAATAATAATAGAAATTATTACAGTGGTACATCAATATGGACGTAAAAAAATGCATTCGAACGTTGTCTGCATATTATAATGCAAAACTTGATTATATTTTGCATATCAAAGTTGCATACGATATGTTTTCATAATGTCGTTGATGGTTATTTAAATTCGAATAAATTTCTTTTATTTTTTTTAATGAGTGTTGCCGGTCTTGTCTGTCAGTATACACATAGTTAAATATTTAATTTCAATTTTCTTTTCAGCGGCCTCCAAGTTCGTCGTTATCATACGGTGGAGCTATGAACGATGACGCGAGATCGCCGGGCGCTGGTAGTACGCCGGGACCCTTATCACAACAGGCACCTGTATTAGACACATCAGATCCAGGTAAGCGAAAATTGATTTTGTTGCATTCGACTTGACACCTACTATGAAATAATACTCGTAGTATGTACACAATAATGATGAAAACTGAAAAGTATATGTGATATCAGACACTAATTTATAGAATTCCTCGATCGTCGTCGAAAGACACGTTGAAATATATGTATATGTACATACATAAATCCTCTTCACGTCGAACTGCTTCATTCGGTTATAGTCACCGCTACTGACAGTATCAATCAAACCAGGGGCGTACACTGAAAAAAATCCGGGAAGGGTTTAAATTGATTGAATTCTCTATAGTTTAACATTATCCCATTAAACGATTTTTTACATTATCTTCCTTTCTCTTGAAGATCGAGGAGGAAGTAAGAGACAAGACTAACACAGTGGGTGACTTCCCGTCTTACTAAATTCGGATGTGATAAAAGTTCACGAAAACAATGAAACATTTAATTCTCATCTAGACATTTTTTTTACTATATACATACTACTCTCTCCCAAGCATTTGTCTTACCAATAGAGGTTTTCGACATTTTAGGCTCACTTCTGTTATTGGAAGAGTGTAGTGGTGTCGTGATTAGTGTCTCTGCTGTATTAAGCGCTGTTTTCACGATGGATTTGTCGTCCAACTTTTGAGCATTCAAACAAGTTGGACACCAAATCCATCGTGTAAACAGAAGTTGGACAACAAGTTTGAAGTGGAACGAGCATTCAAACAAATCCACCGTGAAAACAGAAGTTGGACAACTTGTTTTAAGGCGCGTTTAGATGGCATCAAACTTGTTTGCATCCAACTTTTCCCTCAAACTTATCCAAGTTGGAAGGCTGTTTACACGTACGATATTCTCTCAAACAAATCCTATCAAACAAATCCTATCCAACTTGTTGGCCGTGTAAACAGTAGTTGAAAGTTGGAGCGGTCGTAAAAAGTTATCAGTTTTTGCAATACGTATTAGTTCAGGAAAAATATATTTGCTTTTTCTTTTATTTTTTCGTGAATAATTTAAACATTGAAGGAAACATGTCGGAATGAGTATACAGCGTGCTCCAAAAGTCAACGGAACGCCAGAATTGGATGATAGCGCACAGATATTGGTAATCAGGCGCATTAATTTTTTATTATTAGAAAGTATATTTATATTTCGATTGGACTATAATCAATGCATCTCAAACAAGTTGTCCAACTTCTGTTTTCACGGTGGATTTGTTTGAATGCTCGTTCCACTTCAAACTTGTTGTCCAACTTCTGTTTACACGATGGATTTGGTGTCCAACTTGTTTGAATGCTCAAAAGTTGGACGACAAATCCATCGTGAAAACAGCGCTTTAGATGCATTGATTATAGTCCAATCGAAATATAAATATGCTTTCTAATAATAAAGAATTAATGCGCCTGATTACCAATATCTGTGCACTATCATCCAATTCTGGCGTTCCGTTGACTTTTGGTGCACGCTGTATACTCATTCGGGCATGTTTCCCTAAATGGTTAAAATATTCACGAAAAAATAAAATAAAAAGCAAATATATTTTTCCTGTACTAATACGTATTGCAAAAACTGATAACGTTTTACGACCGCTCCAACTTTCAACTACTGTTTACACGGCCAACAAGTTGGATAGGATTTGTTTGATAGGATTTGTTTGAGAGAATATCGTACGTGTAAACAGCCTTCCAACTTGGATAAGTTTGAGGGAAAAGTTGGATGCAAACAAGTTTGATGCCATCTAAACGCGCCTTTAGATAGCGCGTTCGCTTGAGAATCATAGCCCATGGGGTCGTGGGTACCAGCTTGGATTGCTTTAAGTTTTTTTATTGACTGTTGGAATGATAATTTTATTTATTGATATTTTCCTCATTTTGAGTTAGAAAAGCCTATTCCTAGAAATTTGCAATATTGTATGTTTGGCCACAAAGTCTACAATTTACTACTAAAATAGTCTGTCCACACTTTCCCTAGTCCGTTTCCTGTTCGAAATAAAAAGCGTTTTTTTTTCTCTCTGCAGCACACCCTATTTTCCTTTCTTATTCACTGTTCCATATGTGTATCTGCCTAAGTAATCAAATTCCGTTAAACGTTCATCAAATTAGTACAGTTTTATGACAGACAATTTTAAAAATTTAATTTTTCACCACATCAGTTATTTCGTCAACGGAATTAATTTATTACGCCTGCAGAAGCTATCATCATCTGTGATTATACCCTATGATTATCCAATAATGGACATTTATTTCAATGTCTTACATGTGAGGTCATAAAACCGCACTATAATAATAAAAAAAAAACAGATAATAACAAAACGGTCCTTGAGGGGCGGCACAACTTGTCGATATGTGTGTTTAGACTTTGGCGTGTGTGAGAACATTAAGTTTTTTCATACCTTGTAGAAATAAGGGACTTTTGAAACTCTCGTTATAAATTTAGTCATTTGTGCAATAATAAAATAATAATAATCGACCGTTTATTGCATAATATGTGTACAATCATCATCGTCAGACTAGACATTGAGACACATATATATTTACAAATATGCCAGCGGCATGTTTATTTTGGGAGACTAACCATCGCAGCTTTAATCGCATGAGCGCATCTGCCATTCAATCGCAAACGAGAGATATACATTCGAGGACACTTTGAGGAGAGTTTGAAGAGTCCTTCAGGGTCGTTATCTACACGTATCTATTCCGACACAATATCTATAGGACGCAACTGTCACACGGGGACGCCTGAAACGAAAATAAACAGTAAATGCCACTAAACAAGCAATTGAAATTTTATAATCGCATCAAATCCATGCAATCTGTTTTGAATTTAAAGCCATCTCGATGCTGTCGTCAGATGGGGTCTACATAACATGAGACGAAAACATTTCGACCCTGTCTGTTCTCTGTGTTTGTTATATGGCATCGTCCTTTTTTTGACATCCTACCCTACTATAGCTTAGTATCGTTCACCCTGGTTTACTTATTGGCTTTCTGTCTTACATGCCTAGTTGCACACACATACGAAGACTATTTGCCTTTTGTGTATTTGTTTCGCGTATACCCTTTTTGGATATCCATTCAAGCACATGGTGTACAACGCTGGGTTTTGCGTCCTCCGTACATTCGTATATGCGTATTGAACAAACCGTATATCCCGCCGGGAGTATTTAGGGAAATCCTCTTTGTCCTGCCAAATACAGAAATCCAACAACGCGACCATAAGAGAACACCGCACGTATAGAAAGCATGAGCGGATCTATTTGCATTTCCAGGCGAAAATCAAAACAAAAACAGCTTGAGGCTGTCGCTTTTGAATGGTAATGGCGCTGTAACCGCAGTCCTATCGCCTTACGAACCCCCTGTCCTCGAGGCCTTAGGTGGTTCAGATCAAATCAGAAGCTTATCGTACGGGATATAAATTTTTCATTGTCAATAATAATAATCAGACCAAGTGAAGGGTTTCCCTTATTATGATTTCATTGATTTGTGTTTTTTGGTTAAATCAAACACGTTGCCATGGATATTAATTTGTTTGGTATGTAAGCGAGAATTTCACTGGCATTAACGAAAACAGCATATTAAATGTGAAGTGAAACACACTGGTTATTTCTAGAATAATCACACATTATTTGCATACATATTTTGTATTGGGCTCAGTATAACTGATGATATTACTGATAAATAACTCAAGCTTTGTAAGTAGAAATTAGGCAAAAATCTGGCAGCTCCCCTATGTGACTGCACATTTAAAATATAATAATTGAGAAATATAATACCACGACGAAACTTGATTGCGTTAATCAATACCCCTGAACATTCCTTCAATATAACTTTGTTTAAGTTATGACTCATTTAATATTTTTAAGCCTTTCATTGTCAAGCATTCAGTCAATTACTAAGATATCTACTTCTTGAATTTATGATGTCCCTTTTCATGGCCTAATGATGACTTGCCGAGAATCAGATGCCAATTATATTTAAGTTGATAATATGCTCATCTTAAATTACTCCACTTTAACGGGTCACAATTTTAAATCGCGGCTAGATGCCATCAATAGTCGAGCGCAATTAATCGGGGCACATAAAGTCTGTCTCTTCAGATATATTTTTTAGATTTTTCACTAAAAGTACAAACAAAAATGAAAAATACTGCTCCAGAAAAACCTGGCTTAATGTTGTATGGCTTATATAAACGTGGCTTATTCTCAAAAGCATAGCAAGCGATTTTCTATTGAAGTATCGTGACTTGAACTTGTTGGAAATGCTCAGAAACCTTTCGGTTAAAAAACGACATATTTAGCGTTTAGTCTCAGGTCTATGTCGGCAAATGCTTTTAAACTTATGTATTGAAAAAATAGTGTTGTTTTTTTGCTCCCTTTAATGGAATTTCGCGTCTTTTTGCTTGAGTAGCTCGCGAAGTACATATATTACAGGGGAAAAAATAGTGCTCGTAATGTATAGAATGTGTTTATATGCTGTTCTCAAGACACTTGTTTTGACGACGACGAGTGGGATCTTAAAGATTTGCTTTATAAGCACTTTGTCGTGAAAGTAGCATTAGGTGCCGCGGTTAAGCGGCTAATTGTATATGATACACATATTCAAAATGGGAGACGAATTGGGGCCCTCGCGCATTGAGATCATGTATAGGTACTATTTGCATATTGATGAAGGTATTTTTCGAATGGAATAAGTTCTACCTGAAGTCGTCTTTTTATTTTTTAAGTTTCTTGAAGCTCGTTTTACCGTGGGAAAGAATACATTTTCTAAACGATTGAAGTGCATTCTTTGTCATTTTTAATTGAGTTCCCGACTAAAATAGTTAACCACCCAAATGCTCATTGTCTAAATCAACCCAATGCGTCGATTCCTTGTCCCCTATACAAATCATTTAGATTTATTGAGCACACGTAGAGCTCATCACAACGTCCGTTCTCATTTAAATCATTTTTCCAATTGAAGAAACTTACAATATCTAACCAACAATAAAATAAGTTTCCTTCGCCATGGCGTTACAGCATTTCGACTATAGGTACAAGATAGTCACAAGTCTCAAAGTCCTGCCTGACGTGCCATAGATTTTTTGTTGTTGTTTTGCTGCTATTCGATGAACTTTTTCACTATAGTACAAGTGCATTGTCGGTCTTTCCTCCCTGATTTCATTCAATGCCATTGAAGTAAGATTCGCCATAAGTAAAGGAATTTGTATCAAAAATAGTGACTCAATATTGGTTATGTATATTTCAAACCGAAAGTAGATATGTACTTTTATTTGTATGTATATTTCGAACCATAAGCATACTGATACGCATACTTCTATATGGAGTCTGCGGTAAAGGACTTGGCAGAGAGATTGTAAGTATGGAAGATGGAAACCTCTTCAAGTGGAATGAAAGGAAAAATGAAAATTGCAATAAGGGGGAATGTCAGCCTGATTTTTCTACGGGTTATCAAGCACAACAGGAATGTTCACTTAAGTTTTATTCGATTTCAGCAGCATGAAAAATAGACTGATGTCTCACATCACCAACTCCTTCTGGAATAGAAACTTAAAGTCGACTTCTTTATGGCGGAATAGTCATTGGCCTAAACAAACTTTAATGTTTCCTCTCAAATTTCCAACACCCAATTTTTGGTGTAGATCCTTTTCGCATGCGGACTATACTCCTATACCCTTTTCAACGCGGCCTAATAGCGCGATAAAATCATTTTGCGAAAAGTGTTAAACCGTGACGTGTACTGCGTATTTCCGTGTACACATCAGAAGCGTAGAAGAACCGAAGCGCAAGCAATTCCCTAATCACTTAGCAGCAGCTCATACCACGCGGGAATTTTAAGACGAAAATCTTTATGTTGATAATGATAAGACTACCAACGAAGCGACTGTCGAGGTTGTTGTATGGGGTGAAATGCTGGCTAAGATGAATGACTGCCACACCCCGTATAATGCCTAAAGATGTATTACCGACTTCGGTCGCAAATTCTCAAAGAGCATCTATAAGGAATGTATAGTTCTTCAGATATATATATAGCACAAGGATTCAGTAAACAGTTTTAATAAGAGGACCTTATAATTTCGGTCCTATCATGATCAAACATTTTGCGTAGACCGTCAGCAGCCGTACTATATATTCATATTATAATATTTCTTTCGGCTGGAATTAGGTTCATAACGGCAGAATTTATAAGTAGGATGATTTTCTTTTGAGATTGGAATTTGTTGTCTGAGACTTTTCGGTGGCACATTGAAGGTGTGATAGCCGTATGATTACGGCGATAGATTGGATTCTTGATGTATAGAAATTGTGACCAAACACTTTGAGCCGTTATCAATCCCGGTCGATTATCTGATATTATATTAACTCAACCAGTTAAACTCTACGAGTATATAAAATAATCGGAATTAACATAAGGACGACAAAATCAAAGAACCCATATAGTGCAGTCAAAATATCCCAATTCAGGCCTCCAAATAGAAAAAATAGAGAGGGCTCCCAGGAATCTACAACTGATTTTGCTAAAAAAAAATTGATCGGAGAGGTCCCAAAAAGGACAAAAAAGGATGCTCTTTAGTCCTTGCGGGGTATCATATCAAAGGGGACATCGAGTACATTACATATCCGGTGTTTGTTTACTGTTTCAAGGACCCTCAAAGGAATAAATCGATCTTAAATGGAAAATTTTCGAGTTTCCCGTTTATCTTTCCAAAGAAATAACTACGAGAATAATTCAAGTTGTCCCTACTTTTATCACTTTTTAGAATCTATAATAGCTGGAGATTCTACCATTAAATTTGCTAAGAAAAAAGTTGATCGGAAAGCTCTGAAAAAGGACATAAAAGGACACTAATTTCACACCTTGATCGAACGTGGGCATGTGGGGTCTCATATCAAAGAGGACGTCGAGTGAATTGCATATCCAGTGCTTCTTTCCTGTCTCAACGACACTAAATGGAATAAGTCGGGCTTAAATGGAAAATTACGGCTTTAGAAAGATACAGATACGGGAAACACAAAATTTTTTAGGTGAGCCCAATTTTCTCCTTTGAGCGTCCTTGGAACAAGTAACAAATGCCGGATATGGAATGTACTTGACATCCGCTTTGATATGACACCTCACATGCCCACGCTCGACTAAGGTGTGCAATTAGTGTCCTTTTATGTCCGTTTTCTGATTTTGCTATAAAAATTTTGATCGGAAATTTTTATAGCAAAATCAGTTGTAGATTCCTGGGAGCCCACTGATTCGAAAATAACAAAAATTAGCCTTACTCTATTTGTTTCTATTTGAAATGCTACTATGACTGGACTAATACTCATCACGTCATCTTGCGATACTCGATAAACTCTAATGTATAGTCTCTGTTTGAACAGTGCACTACCGCGTACTTTTTTATTCTATCAATTTTATCTTTAATCTTTAACATTAATGTGGACAAATTGTGTAGTTCTCGGCTACGTCAGAAATTAATAGCCAAGTAAGTCCTAATGTTCTCTCAATGCCTCATTAAAACAACCACCCTCACCCCGACCGCGGGACATGACATACCGCGACTGACCGCGCAAGTTTCGGTCAAATATACACTTTAATATTCCATTACATCCTATACAATTTTACCTGTGTACTTACGTACCATTTATAATATCGCGTCTTCATATTCTTTTTGGGTCGCCGTCGGTCGGTCGTCGTGTTGTTGGCCTAGGAGTTGGTCTCGGCTCGATCCAGGGGTTTAGCTGTTAATTTAGTAAGTGCGTTACCAACGTTCAATATCTGGTCTTTTTATCAATGCTAATGGATTGGAAGGAAGAGCTTCAGGATGGAATAAAATAAAAAAAAATAAACAAAAAGAAAGGGACTGAGCCGCAGCACTTGTACATATACACAACACATAATGTTAAGTTCGTTGTTCAGTGCTACCAACTATATCGTGGATATGGTATGATGAAATTCACAATTTTCGTCATTCCGACGAATAATGACTTGTCATATTAGTGCTGATAATCAGTTGTAGGTGTGCTCTTGAAGGGGTTTTTTGTTCTATATGAATAAAAGACACACACGGAAAGTGCTGCGCGGGATGCCCAAACTTTATGGATTATGGTAAATGGAATTAATATCAAAAAGGAAGCATTTATCAAACTATCTAAACAATAAATTAATGAGACAAAATATCTAAAAAATCCAAAATTTTAAAGATTTGTAAAAGCTGACAAAATACGCATTGGAAAGCAATATATGTAAACTGTGCTGTACTTTCATGTGAAGTGTGCGTAAACAAAGTCGTATTGCATCACAAGTTGTGTTAATAATAAAAATGACCGCGAGAAATTGTAAACCCATTAAAATCCGATAAAGTCCAGACCAACAGCTTAACAAAGATATTGCTCAGCTCCTGAAAGATACAATATACATACCCATGTTTTACTACATAGGTACAGCAAGTATGAAGATTTTGATCTTCTTATTTCTGGTTCTATATTTAAACATATACTACCTATAGTAGTTGGTGGCATATAGTCTCTATAATGTGCGGATAGTTTTTATTGTCGACTTTTAGACTTTAGATTGTGTCATTTGATATAGATTTTACTGCATCTATTGACACATTTGCTACATATATGACGAACTGACGATTGAAAGTGCACAATTTAACTTTTAGTAGAAAATCTTGGTCATTAATTTTCGAGATAATGTATACACATAGCTAACACGGAACAGTTCCGTAACAGCTACATAAAAGGATTTTGATCAGGTCGCCGTGAAAGCTATAAAAATTCCAGACTAACAATAAAACTGTCAGAAAAACACAGTCAATGACTGATCTTTTATATTCCATCAATTTTAATTGTTGTTTTTTATTTGTGGTGTAGGTATGATTTAAATTAGAACGAAAATAGGTATGTGGTACAACTGAAAATATAGTTCTTTTTGAGTATATGGGTAATTCGTGGGTAAAACGGAAATTATCACAAAAGAGCTTACATGTTATTTCTTTAAATGTACAGAAAACACCCGCAAGAAGGAAATTTTTCAAAAAGAAAGTAAAAACTAGACCGAATTCCAATCGTGGAATAGCACGATTAGTGACCCATATGTACAACCCTAGAAGGCACACTAAATTCAAAATATTCAATTGCAAGTTTTTTTTTTGTAGGGACGGTGAAGGTAGATGGGTCAGACTTGGTCCACATTTTAATGTTATGGGAACTGCCCACAGATAAAACTTTACGAAAATTGGATGTTGTATGAGGAATTTTTGAAAATTCCAGGTCGCTAGCGATATTCTGTCGAATGTTTTTTTTCTTATGTTTTTTTTTTCGGAATTTATAATAATGTCAGTTTTATTTCTATTAATTTATTAATTTTGTATATTATTGTTGTTTTGTGTATTTTTTTGATTTTTTTACACATTTATGTTACTTGTTATACCCATAAGATGGTATAGGGTATATTGTTTTTGTATGTAACACCTCAAACGAGCCACCGGAGGAATGGCAAAGTATATATATAAATGATCAGGGTCGGTCATTGATTCGAATAAACCATGTCTGTCTGTCTGTCAGTGTGTCTATCTGTTCGCAGTGGCGTAGGTATTTGGAAAATTCTCAAAGGGGGGGGGGGGCACAGAGTACGGGGCTTATTTGTTATATATAGTTTTGGTGTGGGGATACCCGAGAGCAGCTACATAGGAAAACCTTGGCAAGACTGAGCGTTGATCCTTGATCCTTGATTTAAGGCGAAACTCAAGGAGACCTTAAGTTTTCAATAGACTTGAAATATAATACTTCAAGGTAGGTGGATAGCTACCTTGACTTCAATTGCGGTTGACTATAGAAAATTTCAAGGTCTCTTTGAGTTTCTCCTTAAATCAAGGATGTATTGACTCGTGAATATAAGTGATTTCTATGAAAAAGTATGGAAAATTACATTTATTTTAATTTCGGCATCCTTGACTCAAGGTCTCCTTGAGTTAAGGTATGTTTATAAATACGGGCCTGAGAGTCCTTTGCATTTCAGGTTTAATACACCAAAAGTTTAGTTTTCCTGACAGATCTTAGAATAACACTCATTAACTGCTTTTGGCTTTTCCTGAACCAAAATACGGAGGCCTTAAAAAAGTTTGCGTAGTGTAGTTCGAAGGAGCCTAAAGCCGAAAAGAAATTTTACGAATATGTACTTAATTGGCTTTGGAATTAATGCAATGACCAAAGAAGCTGTTTCCATATGACAAAACGGATTCCGAGACGGAACACTTTTCTTTGGAAGAGAAATTTCATACATCGTCCGAAATTCTGCCAAATTCCGCCAAAATTTTCAGCAGTGTAGGAACTAGAAATGAGAAGGAATGGCTACGATGATATTTGCTTCGTGAAAATTGAAGCATTGAAGAAAGTACCCCAGGCAGGGCACCACAGACATCGAACCGTAAGAATTCGAAAATATATGCTAAAAATGCTTTCCCACCAAAACACTTCAATTTTTAGCATTTTAACGGAAAGAGAAACATCTGGTTTAAAGACCTTTACAGCAGCCGAGCAGCCCAACACGTGCCCCTTGTGCCTCCCCCCCCCCCCCTTGTAAATACGCCACTGTCTGTTCGCACGATAATTCCCGAAATAATGAAGCAGGCGGTTTTAAATTTTGGTCAGCTGTTTGTTTTGATAAAATCTTGGACGGTATTGAAAATGGGTCAAATCGGACCAAGGGTACCCCTACCTCCCATACAAATTACACCTCTTTGCTACTCATCGTGTATACCCTATACCCATGTATAGACCTAGAAGGCACGCAAACCCCAAAATATTTTGGGTTTTGCGTGCCTTCTAGGTCTGTAAATGGGTATAGGGTATACTCATCGTGCTTTTCGCACGATTAGAACTCGGTCTCGTTTTTTATTTTTATTGTTTTTTTTATTATTACTATTATAATTTTTTCACGCTCTGTGGCTCACTTGGTTGAGCCGCACTCTACGATGCCCGTAATCTAGAGGTCCGGAGATCGAATCTCGGCGTGGTCCAAAATTTCCGTACATGCTTGCAACATTATATACACTCCGAAATTATATGTAATGTAACGTTGACTCAAAATTGCCTATACACGGCTTAGTTAACGCACCATGGCCCCACACGGCAACACACCCGTTACGAAGTTGCTCGAATCTTCCGAGATAAACCCGTTCAACCTTTAAGGAAATGTTAAAATCGGTTTTTCATAAATTTTTACCATTGTTGTTGAATTGTTGATGAAAACCCGATTTTAAAATTTCGTTAAAGTTTGGATGGGTGTATGTCGGAAGATATGTGTCGTGGTATCGTTTTATTTGAAATAATTTGTGAAACTGCATACGTCACAATGACGACGTATATCGGATTAAATGTTTGGTGATTTAGCAAATTTTGATTAAGTTCGGCAAGTCGGGCATTTTGACACAATTTACAAAAAAAAAAAAAAAAAAATGCTACCTACATCTAACCGTTAAAAATAGAGGGGTCCCGTGGTATACATTAATTTTCCCCAAATGAGCCACACTACCTATACCATTAAAATATCCTCCACCATGAATGGGACACCGTGTATAGTAGTCTCTCGGGAAATACGATTTGAAGCTTTAAGAAACTCTTTGTAGCTTCTTTGATTTGCTGTACTCTTCTAAGTGCGAGAAATAATCGAGCAAGAATAAAACGATGTGAGAAAGACATGAACGTTATAATGATGGTAGAAGTACGTCAGCTTGGCAGAAGTTTGAGGAAATGGAGATAAAAAATAAATTGTTTTAGGGTCAAATCTTAAAAAATTGTCTTTGCAGCTCGACAGAAACTGAACCGCTTATCCGATTTAAGTGTTTAAGTTTTATTTCTTAGAAAAAATTACGATAATAATTCACTTTCGGTAATCTTACTAGTCTAGTTTCAGAGATATTGAGGTAGTAAGAAAATTACTTTTTTTTAAATATTCAGACGCCTGTGGCAAGTAAAGTATTTTTTGCTGGAAATTATGTAAGGAATCAATTTCGGGTATTTTTGCTGTGGTTTCTAGACAACCTGTAGGTATATGAAACCTTCAAAAAAGCGAACATTGATGTAAATGAGTGCAATTTGCAAATACCTTCCTTCAATATCCAAAATATCTATACAAACGAAAGAGCTGTCAGAGTAGGTAGTATTCAATAACCATAACGAAACAGATGGCATAACCGCGAATCTCCTATTTTCATAAAATGGATAAGATGCGAGAGCCGTGAATCTTTAAACAATTTGCCAGAAGCACGAAAGTCCACTTTAGTCTTTGTTTTTATTGTTTACATAAATAAGACTACCCACGAAAATAGATATTTTCTACTAATATTTTATAGGAAAAAATTGTTGGGCTAGATCAATATGTATTTAGATTTTTCCGAGCAAGCTAAAACTTCAGATTGTTTTCTCTCAAAACTATGAGCATGTGAATTCGCAGTCCTGGCAAATTGGCGACGATATATATATTGTCATACCTCAGGTGGCTCCTTGAGTGTAGCTACACGGGGAACAACATTTCGAGAACTAAACCGGTTTTTATATGAAAATTGAATCTTTCCTTGCCTTGCTCCTCACGAATCTCTTCTAAAAAAAACCGGTTTTCATCTTGTTCTTGTTCCGCGTGTAGACAGGCCCCTTGAGATGACATAATAACGGCGTAACAAAAACAGTATACATACCTTATTTCATCTTATGGGTACAGAATACAGATAGGGTATAATTAAGATGCTAAAATACCCTGTTTGTTAGTTGCGTAGTTACACACCTAACAAATATCAGTTAGGTGTTTAGATAATAAGACAGACATAGGCAAATTAGTCTTCAAATGTGTGTCATCAGATGCAGGATTACATCTTTTAGCCCGTTTATTTCTGAATAAGCATGATTTGTCAATGAACCCCCTAAACTAGTACGAGTACCTATATAGAACCTGTATACATTTAACCATGTTTGTCATTGATTTTCGAATTTCTATATGTCCTTATGCTTTTGCCAAATAAAACGTATAACACACATACATATTCCCAAACTTAAATACATATCCATCTTATACTGCCTCAGCCTGCCTATAATGCATTTATATGCTCACTTCCAATTGGTATACAGGGTCAAATTCATTTATTTAGCCATAAAATTGAATCATTTAATCGACTACACACACGTTATGCATATAAATCATGTACTTCTACTCTTCATATTGATTTTTCCTTTTCAAATTAGCATATCTTTCCTCCATATCTCACCTTAGACCCAATCTATACGCGGTAGGTATACGTACGACAAGAAGCGGCTTAGGAATAATTCCGTCACTCCCTCTTTCTCTGCGATATTGCACACAAAAATTGCAAAATTGCCAATAACTTGTCGAAACATCTTTTCACATAAACTCCATGTTTTCGATAATAAAATTTCTCTCGCCGTATTAGTCAGGGTCGTCAAATACTTCCAAGGAGGCGAACGCATAGTAACACTCCTGCGTTCAATATACAAACGCTCGCACAAATACACAAATGAAGTATGACACTATAGCGCAAGGAAAGGAGGAAAACCCACCGAATTGTATGATAAAAGAGGCACAGTCCTCGTACTTCTTTTTTTTTTTGAAACTGTTGAAAATCCCATCACAATACAGCGTGGTGAAAAATAATTTCATATAAAATGTTTCGTATATTTGTTGGTGCTCTGGCTGCGGCTGCTGGAATTGCTCTTCGTTCTATCTCACCCCATATTTCAAAACATTTTTTTTTTTTGTACGAATAGGTTCGAAGTGTATGGTACACATTGAAGGGTGAGACGCTATCGCTGTTAATAAGGAAAGCAGAATTTAACACTTACTATATTCATGGTTGAATTTTCCCGTCTTTTTATGCAGAGAGACGTATACACAGTGGTATCGGCAAAGTCCCATATCTTTCAGCTGCCTATCATCTTGTAACTCAATATACACACCTAGGACCTAGGGCATAGTGTGTGGCATCTTTCTGCACCGTATCCAATATGTTATAGTGTACAACGCAGATATGTCTTACTGCATGGTTACATGTGATTTTTATTTTTATGGGGTGAAATTTGCCCATCCTTTTCCTATAGGATATTATGTGCACCCTTGTGAATACAACATGTACCAGCACACATTATACAATATTATTTCGCGTTACTGGTTCATATGGGACGATATGGGTGTTGCAGGAAAATTGTTAAAGTGAACTCGCAATGTCGCATCATATTGTATTCTATCAAATTATGCATAACTGCCAATGGTGACCACTGCTGCATGACGAAATGTATTGTATTGATATTGAAGAATATGAGTACCAAAATGTTCGCAATCATCATTAAAGGGAACTGCACTTCTGAACAGTAGAAATCTTTCTCCAACAGCCTATCACATTTAATTATGCCACTTTTACTTATTGAATATTTTTGTTCGGATGCCATATGCCGAACACAAAGCAAAATTGTCCAATATATTAACTATCATTATCTGTATGAACTCCTAAATAATTATTCTATCACGTGACTAGATAATTACATGGAAAAAACAGGGCCTGCATAAAAATTAGCCTAAATACCCCAACATTTGTAGAAAGAAAAGGACAATTTTCATTAGGTCATTACGTTGTAAGTATTTACTCAAATGAAAAAAAACCTGTTCATTTTCCGTTCGTATAGACACCGACCATCTAATGACTCTAATATGATGAGATCCGTATTATTCATAAAACATTCAGGTGTTGATGTAACATAATTTGACTATCGCGTCTGTCACACCCTATATGTAATCTATAGTAGCTTTTTTTTATCAGTCTTTTACGTGAAATCGTGGGGGTGTTGAATCAACCTGATGCGGTCACTAAAATATATACTTTATAGTTTGTTGGATATCTTGGTTTTTATGTATTTTTTCTGATGGTTTGTGTACTATCGTCGTCGCGTATTGCAAGTAACGATTTTTTTCCGGTATTTCTTCACCAAAGGCTATTATTAGGAACGGAAATTTGTTAGGGTGCGTCTGTGCGACGCAAGTCATACACTATAAGATAGGTAGGTCAAAGGCAAGTTGCAAGTTGTCAAACAATACTCAAGAAACCTTTAATCGAATCGATATACGTAAAGAAAAATGAAAAAAAAAAAAAAACAACCGAAAAGAACACTAGGAATTTTAACCGAACGTGTCAAGACGAAAACACCTTGGTAATTAGGATGTTTATTCTTGAAACGAAATTTGATCGTTAGGCAGGTCTTTTGGGTTGGATAGGGTATAATTAGAGTTAAATCTATAGAGTTAAGGTCAGGCTTTTTTGTCGGTCTTAAAGGGCAATTTTTCGTATAGCTCACAATTAGATATTATAAACACGTGAAAGGAATAAAGTAAATTTTGTTATTTGTCAACTATAAATCGAAGTTCTGACTGATATTTTAACGTATTGATGTTTTGTTTGAAAGCAGGGCTGTCACTGCCAAAATGAAGAAGGCTTTTGTCTTCATACTACAATCATACATTTTTGTTCCGACAGTTTCTTCGCTGTGCTGTTTTCAGTGATAGCTAAAATTAGCCATATTTGTGTGCACAAAGCTTACTTTACGAGCTCCTAAATGTTTATAATTCTGGTCAGAAATTGGTCATGGATGCTCCGATTCGAGTACGATGCACATACACATTTAATGCTTAACCTCCGCTCAAGCCAAGGCAATTCACAACAGTGATCCATCTAAAGATAGAATCGGTATAACGGGGTAATATTTAAATAATTTAAATAATTCAACAAATATGATAAATTGCACATTAATTCGTGACACAAATCCATCTTCTACTAATAATAATCAAATATTCCATATTAAAACATTCAACTTAACCGCTTCTTTATACAAAATTTTCCTCGATTTATGATATACAATCTGTTTTGATAGACCATGGCGATTTCCATAAATTTTAGGTTAGTTTAACGCAAAATCAAAATGTCCATTTAGTTATGTTTTTATTGTCACCATCATCATTAAAACTCGTAAAAAAGCACGGTTTAAAACTTCCAGATCCCACACATTTACGTGTCATAAAAGTTATATATTCTCTAATAAAAAATTGATAATACCTACAATAAAAGCCATCAAAAATGACTTGAATTTACCATACGAGCGCATACGCAAATAACCTCGCTATTGGCGGGGAATTATGGTTATAAGTGATTTTTAACACACCGAAAAAAATCAAAGTGAAAGAAGTCATAAAAATTGTGTGAATCCTCCTGAAGTATCATAACGTCGAGAAAAACGACCACAGAATCGGGCTATAAATGTATGAATATACACCAAAAATCCAGCTGTTTCGGTTGATTACTTGAAAAATTTGTTGGACAACAAAGCCAAGCATATGAAGAAGAAACTGATTTTCATAAAAAATTATTGGAATCTATTTAACATCTTTTTTATGGCTCTATGAATACCTCTATTCCTTATGACTTTTTATTTGTAATTTCAATAATCCTTTGGTCTATGTAAGTAAAACGTTTTCTTCACATGCAAAGGTATTGGTTAGAGTGTGTTTATTTTTCAGTGAAATTAATTGGAGATCAATAGATGATAACTCTGCCTATGGATTTTATAGCTCGAATTAATACCTAAGAATTTCGGCACCGCTCACCAGGAAGCTTAACGTACTGGGAGGCCCATATATGGCATAATCGTAAAAAGGGAATATGATGTTCATTCTATATGAGAGCTAATGATCAGTCTGCGGACTTTAATATGCTATCTACGAGTATGTCCGATCCTTTGAAGAGCTTATCGCGTCTTACTTACTACATGTTTGTCGAACTAGATAAAAAAAAACTTGGTGCCTTGACATTATTCCTACACATCTTTCTCATAACAATAGCATCGCAATTTTCAAAAATTATGCGTAAAGGGTTTCTCTTTCATCAAAATCCAGTCTCATAACTTAGGTAGCCAAACATAAAAGACATATAACAAAACGAAAATCGACGATATTAATAATGCATTCATATTATGATGCTTAACTTTGAAATTTTTATTACTAATTTGATCGCGTCTAGAATATCAATGATGCCATGTTCCATGGCACTGTATGGTCGTTGTGTTGCGACAACGACGTGGCTGAGAAATAATAAAAATTAGTATCAGTGGAATATGTGATAGGCATACGGAGACGACCTTTCGCACGGTTGTGCTTCTTATTATTGATAATTACAATAATAACAATTATTATTAATACCCCTCATTATTGATAATTTTTAAAATGACCAATCGTTAATTTTAATCCATAAATTTCAATGGTCGCATGTTTTATAACTTTTTTTGTGTCTTTCGCGGCGAGATAGTAGACTTGAATTATATTATACACATATAAATGTTATATAAATCACTCTTGAATTGATAATAATACATACATACATGATCATATGAATAATTTTCATGATTTTTTTTTTAAGTTGGTTTCCTAATTTATTTTCAAGTCTAGTCACACCAAGACCCAAATAATAAATAAAACTTGGTGAACCGAATGGTTGGGTGTTGAATGTATGTATATGTCTTTTTCCTTGGCTGTAATTTATTTATGACGTATAAAACGATCGTGGGCATAACACGATCAGCGCAAATTATCTCTCAATTAAAGTCTAATAACAATTAATCTTTTATAATTTATATGCGAAAAATATTCGCTTGACCGCTACACCACTCTTCTTCTTCTCAGTATAGCGTTGATGATGATGATAATGGTGATGATCTTGTTTCTGTATTCTGATTGAGAGGCTGTGGAGCTTGCAACAGTTTTGTATAGTTTAGTAGTATGACTTAAAAGACGTCAGAGAAATTCACTATAACATCCCGTCTACGAACGTAGATCTTTGTTGTCCTAATCAGCTGTGTAGCAGACATTCTTGTGTTCTGTTGACCCAGACAATCCGTGATCCAGTCCATGATCCGTGGTTAATGAAATCCGCGACGCGACTTCCAACACCGCGTCCACGTTGTTTGATGTGATCGTTTCGTTCCACTGCATAGATAAATCGTGATTGTGCCAATGCAAGCTGATAACTTGGCGGAGGATTTTTGTTTTACTTCATCCCGAAGACTTATGATTCTTCTTTCTTTGTTTCTTCTGATTTTAATTATTAATAATATGAAAATTTATTGGAAATACATGATCTTTGATGGCCTTCGTTCGGGCAAGTTCTTTGTGCCACGTCATGCTTATGGTTGTACTTTTTTGAACGACATATCGACTTAGGTTTATGGCGGTTTATGAAAGATCGTGCGTAAGGCCGCGTTCAAATGAAGCCATTTGATTCGGAATGAGACTTCGTCTGAACGCGTCTGTGTTTTGTATATATATATATATATATATATATATATATTGCCATTTGAAAGGGATTACTCGTACAATGAAATATCGTACTGAACGATGTCATTTAACTTATCTAAAGCCTAATATTCGCCTCATGTTGATTCTCGAAATCCAACCGAATGGCCTTGCTTAAATGTGGCAAAAAAAATGGGAATTTAACATGTTTTTTAATTTCTATCCATAAATGCAATTTCGCATCGATATCTTGATTGTAATACATCGGCCCTACCAATGCTTATAAATTATTTTGGAACAAATATATTAAATTCATTTGTCGGTGAATTAATAATTACTGCCCGTGATGATGTTCGGTGGAATCGTATGTTCATTACAAAAGGGATTCAATAAAAACAATAAATTAAATCTTTTGCTCTATGGACTTTACCACAATTGATGGAATTCTTACTATGTATTTTTTTTTTCTACAAGATAATTCTGAGTTTATGTCTGCCAGATTTCTGTTACCCCATTTTCCATCGATTAAGGCACTCATTTAACACACTCGCCAAGTAGAAAATAATAATAATGTGCGGCTAGCCAAGAGTTTTGCCTCGCCATCACATCAAGTAAGTCATCATAGGTCACTGACTGGACTGATATTTTGGTGTTTGTTTACTAAATATGTAATATATTTTTGTTGTACATAAGTATGTGCATATAGTCGATTCGTTCGGGCGCTTGAAGTAGATAACTTATACATAATATTATATGTGTTAACAAAATGAACCAGCCGGGCATTCTGCACGCATCCGTGCATGCATGCCGGAAGCCAACAGATTTCGCGAGTTGATTTAGTTTGATGTCCGATCCCGTGCAATACGCAATTTACAAAAAACTGCATACTATTTGTTTTTAAATGTTGTCAATGACGCTATTGACGAGGAATAATGCAATTTAATTGGGAATGGAGCAGATGCAAAGCAACACAATTGCTGAGACAGATCTCATCATTTCTCATCTCGGAAATAGAAAAAAATAATAAATCGACAGATAGATAAGTATGTACACTGCTCGTCATCAGATTAGCACACCCCTTCGCATGAATAGATTCGGCTGATTTCCAACCAAACTAAAAGAGCTAAAATTTCATAATTATAACTGTTAATAGTCTATTCAATTCTAAATTAATTAAAACAAAAAGTATTGTGTTTCCATTTTTTACTTATGTTTTATAATTTTTTTTCGAAAAAGTACACACAAAATAGCAATTTAAAATTTGTCATCAGGATAGCACATGTAATTTCTTTTTTGTCGATCTTCCTCAATTGAGGACGTAGAACCCCCAATTTTTTGTTGTTGTTTAAGTAATATCTTAGCTTTAATATGGATAAGAGAAAATCATTATCTGCGGAAGAGGGATCAAAAATTAAGGCTTGCAAGGAGTCAAGGCGGTCAAAAAGTGAAATTTCGAGAAAAAATTAATAAAAGTCGATAAGTTGATTCCGAATTCGTGTGTAATAAGTACCGTTAAGGTAAAAATAATAGAGGCGATAAAAATTGAGCACTTGTCAATCCTTATGAGAGAGTAATTTTGAGAGAAACATCGAGCCCTCATGACTCGGTCGCAAGGATTAGGGTAAATCTTCACATTAAGGCGAGCCTACATTGTTCAAACAGTGATAAGAAATGCTCCACATCTAAAGAAAGTAAAACTACAAGAAAATGCGCTAAAATTAAGCGTGAGAACAATTGACATGGAACAAAGAATGACGCTATGTTGTCTTTTCGAACAAAAAGAAGAGTCATCTTGCAGTACCAGTTGGCCCTCGAGACCATTACACCATCTATTCCAAAGTGGAGGCGATCCTAATGGTGTCCTTCCTAGCAAAGATCCTGGAAGTAGACATTATAACTGTGTTAGTCTTCTAAAGTGAACTTTTTCTCATTCGAAAAGATAACATAGCGCCATTCTTGGTTCCATGTTCAGTGGACTCGCTTATTAATAAACGTATTTTCCTTCGGGCAAAGTTAAGTTGGGGTTTGTTCTTCAGTTTTAGTTTCTTTAAATGTGGAGCATTTCCTATCACTGTTTGAACAATGTAGGCTCGCCTTAATGTGAAAATTTACCCTAATCCTTGCGACCGAGTCATGAGGGCTCGATGCTTCTCTCAAAATTACTCTCTCATAAGGATTGACAAGTGCTCGATTTTTATCGCCTCTATTATTTTTACCTTAACGGTACTTATTACACACGAATTCGGAATCAACTTATCGACTTTTATTAATTTTTTCTAGAAATTTCACTTTTTGACCGCCTTGACTCCTTGCAAGCCTTAATTTGTGATCCCTCTTCCGCAGATAATGATTTTCTCTTTTCCATATTAAAGCTAAAATATTACTTAAACAACAACAAAAAATTGGGGGTTCTACGTCCTCAATTGAGGAAGATCGACAAAAAAGAAATTACATGTGCTATCCTGATGACAAATTTTAAATGGCTGTTTTGTGTGTTCTTTTTCGAAAAACAATTATAAAACCATATTAAAAAATGTAAACACAATACTTTTTGTTTTAATTGACTTAGAATTGAATAGACTATTAATAGTTATAATTATGAAATTTTAGCTCTTTTAGTTTGGTTGGAAATCAGCCGAAGCTATTCATGCGAAGGGGTGTGCTAATCTGATGACGAGCAGTGTATGTAAACTGAACAGCACTTTTTTTTTAAATTACTGTCGACTTTGGTCATCTTTTCTCGGTTCCTACTATGTATTGAGACTTAGAACTTTTTTTTATCAAATTATGGCACAATATTTTTCCATTAAGCTATTTTGATTCTTCACTTAATGTAGTGTCTAGACTTCTTGGGTGTATTTCTAGAAACTATAGATACCCAATGAATGGGGCGCCATGTTCGGACCATGAATGCATACTAGCTGACCCACGACCAAACCATTTAAAACAATATTGAATAGAAACAACTTTTAGAATACATATACATACTAAGTTGGCAAGCTTTTATCTAAATAATTTTAATATGTACACAAGATTGTACTATAGAAATCTAAAATGACACAGATGAAAACATCTTAATTTATAAATTATCAGTGTCAGGTTTTGGCCATGAATAAACATTACGACAAAAAGTTTCTATGTATGCCAATTTGACATTCATATAGCAATAAAGGTTTCCAATTTCCAAATGACTGTGGGTGGACCACTTCGCCTGCACCTGAATAACTACGGTAACCTAGTATCGCCCTAAAAAATGAAGACTGAGACCGATCTTTCAGCAACTTAACTTAAAAGCTGTGCACATACTATATACCTACATACATATTCACTAGTTAATCTGCTAGAATACCGCTTACGGCTCTTGCCTGTTATTTTAGATAGCTACAATGAAATATTCCTTTTCCATAATTAACCTCCAGAGTACCTACATCGTGGACTTCTTTTGGGTATCACCCAGGGATGCCGAACAGCTGTTGGGAATACTCTTCGTAAATAGACTAGATAATGATATTAATAACGAGACCGAGGCAAATTTCGGGCGCGGCCGAAATTCGGATACCCTTCGATCTCCTCCGAGCTAAAAGTTTTTTCGGGCATACCTACGACTTGTATTTAACCCCCCCCCATTCTTTTCCTTCCGTCTTCACAAAAGTTCCGTTGCGTCGACAAAACAATATCTGTATGCGGTTTGGTTGGATTAAGTGGGCAAATAAAAATATTTACTAAGAAAATGTTATTGGGGGATGCGGGAGCATGGCCCCCTAGTACGATCCTATTTGTTTTGGCCTTTGATTAAGACACATTAATTCAAGGTTTTGTGAAATTGGTGTAAAAAATGATTCTTAGAAAAACCAAAATGAGGAGTTGGGTTTGTATGGCAGCCACATGACCCCATGGTCCGATTTGATCCATTCTTACATATGTTTTGTGTCATCAATAGAAACACATTTGTGTGAAACTTGGTTGAAATTGGTGCCCAAATTAGAAAGTTTTTCTCAGAAGAACCTAATTTGGGAGTTGGGTTTGTATGGCAGCCCCATTAACCCATTGTCCGATCTTACCGATTCAAACATACAAACTGCCTGCAGCAAAAAGAAGCATTCGTGCAAAACTTCAGCTTCATAGCTTTAAATGGGCCGAGTAAAACGCGTCGCAACAGACGGACAGATGGACAGACAGACGGATATCGCCCAATCGACTCCCCAAGTCATGCTGATCGTATATACTTTTGGTCGGTCGGAGATGCTTCATTCAATGCGTTTCAAACTTCATGACAAAGTTAATATACCCTTTCACTCTATGAGCGAAGGGTATAATAAATAAATTTTATCAAACTAACTTTACACTGTAATCAAAAGCAAAAATATTCAATTGACTATAAATATTGGACAACAAGGACACTACCGAGTTATAGAGAGTTTTCTACAAACGTAAAAAAATGCCGTTTAGGTAATACGAAAGTTCAAAGGAAAAACTTGCGTGCGTACCGTACGCAAAACTCTAACGAGAGTTTTAACTAATAATCACGACAAATAAAAGTCACTTCCCGACAATTTTGACTTTTTAAAAAACGTCAAATTGACAGAAATGAACCCATGTCTATGGGACATGCAAAATTGCGAAAGCGAATTTTTCCTTTAGAATGTCAAAACCTACTCAAACTATTTCATACGACATGCTTAAACTCTCTAATGATGAGCGTTGACTATAGGCCATATCCTATTCGCAACCTAGACTCTAATGCCGCACACACACGGTCTATCCGTGGATTTCAGATTGATTTTATTGAATGAAAATCCAAATCCGCGCTTGTAGCGGCTCATTTCACAGGACGAAAATCCATTTTTAAGGATTCGAATCCATTGATTGACTATGTGTGTGCAGCCTAAAAGCGCAGATATGCACAGTTTATTTTTTTTTCTTTCCGTACGTTAACGATGTATAAAAACCTAAAAAAAAATACAAACGACTAAGATGTGCAAGCAAATACCACCATACATAAGATAAGTAAATTCTGAAATGCATTACAAAACGTTTGAAGTTCAGATAATTTAAATTGTTTTAAGTGGTATGCAAAACGAGTTACTTAGAGCCAGGCATATGGCTTATAGTTAGATTGCAGCAAGCACTATTCGTGTAAGTACATAGTTACTATGCATGTTTTCTGACATACAACATATTGCTGTGAGATTGGAAGCTTTTTTCTGTTCTCTCTCTTGAATGAGCTCATCCTCATTGTCTTTTTCTTCTTACTATGGTTTTCTCAGCGAAATCGCAGCTACGTATTGCCTTATGCAATAATTGTGCGTGTGCAACAAAAATGCATTTCGTGTTTGGGGTAATTAAATTGTAAATACTTTGGTAAGTATTTAAAATAGAAATAGACATATATCAGGAATTTTAGTGTTTATTTATTTAGCTCATTGTTATAAACAATGTTTGTACTCTATTTATAACCCCAACCCAATACACCCATAAGATCAGTGATTCGATACACCAGTGGTAACCGGTTGTTGCAAAGCGTTGCAAAATAGCGCCAGGATCAGCGGATGTCATAAAGGGGGCACGAGCTGAAAAAGATTGGGAACCACTGCATCTGCATAAGATGGTATAGGGTATATTGTTTTTGTTATGCTTGGTCAGATACTTATTTTGGTAAAATCTTGGACGATATTGAAAATAGACCAAGGGTCCCACCACCTCCCATACAAATTAACCCTCTGTTATAAAATATAAAATATTTTATAAAATGTATTTATTTGAAAAACATCTTTATTTTATGAATATTAAAATATAACTGACATATCATTTAAAGGTTACTACATAATTAAATATATTTATAAAACACCCTCCTTGATATTTTAATTCGGCCATAACTTTCGAAAGAATATCGCTATGGACCTGAATCACTGCCATACCAATAGCTCCCCTACAAAGCTATGTTCAGCCATATCTTTTCATAGAATGTCGCGAAAAACTTTAAATCTGTGTCAAATGGTAGTCGTTGGATGTTCTTATAAAATATTAACGGTGTAGATCCAACCCATCTATCCCTTCCTCCCCTACAAACAACTTTAAATTGAATATTTTGGGTTTTGTGTGCCTTCTAAGTCTGTACCTTGGTATTCCATACTATTCGTGCTATTCGAACGATTATAAGTCGGTATCGTTCCGATTAAATTATTAAACACCCATTTTTAACATTCAAAATGAAACACAGGTGACAAAATTAATATTTACGATGTCAAATTGTCGCCGAAATATCCGCTATTCCAAGTCAAAATCCGTCAACTTAAAAACACACACCAATGGATCAAGCTTTTACGTAATAACTTTAGCGGAAACTTTGGTGTCGAGGGAATTGGATTTTTTGGAATGAAAAAAGTATAGTTTGGACTGATGGATTTTACCCAGACTGGACTAAATTTACCTGTCGGTTTGAAACATTGAAAAGAACACAAATAATTAGAATTCTAAGCCAATTGAAAATTGCACTAAATTTCTTTTTAAGGTATATCGGTACGTATTTCGTTCGTGTGATATATCTATAACATACATAGCGTAGCATGTATAGCTAGAATGAAAAAAAATTGTCCCTTTATCGACACATTCATCACAATCACATTTACCATATTAAATTTCAATTATCATCTAAAAAATGCTGGTTAATACAAAATTCTCTCATCGTACACGTACAAAACAATAATAATTATTATTACACCGCTACGTATAATAGCTCCTAACACTAATGTTAAAGGTATTGAATATCATTTTTATTTTATGTTTTAACATTCATATTGACTTATACGTTTTATGAAAAAGATATGCATTCGTTTAGGTACATACACTTACACACATATATGTACCTACACATGCAGGAATGCATTTGTATTTGATAAAATTACCCAGCAATAAAAGTGAATGATGGCAAGTATTCGAGATTACCACCAACCAACATACGTTGTTGTGAACAGGCAAGTTTTACCTATAACTTTAATGAAAATTGGAAATATGGTAATAAATACATAAATATACATATGAATCTACCGAACGTCTAACACTAGTTGGCTAATTTGTACTTTTCACGGAATGTTAAACATATCTCTGAGTACTTTGCGCATATAAAAAGAAATACAATGCGACATAAATAAACGCGTCTATATGATTGATACATATTAATAGCGAACGATTAAAAAAAATGTATGGCATTTGCATCATTATGTGGGTGGGCCTGACAGTATAGTATAGTATAGTGATTTTAGCTGAAAAAATGATGAAACCCAAACATCCAAAAAAAGAGCTGACTTTTGATGCCAAATTGTTCTATGGTCTGACCGCATTACGCAGTAAAAAGTTAGACCTTTTTGCGCGTCACATTTGGGGGGGGAGGGGGTGGCAAAGGGGTGAAATTATGATTTTTCGCCAATATCTTGTTAACTGTAATATTTACAGCAAAATGTTCTGAGGACGATTTAAACTACACAAAATTTCCTTTGATATATTATATCATATACCTTCTCTTGGCAGATTATATACTAGACCTAAAAACATTCGGTGTAATTTCGATTTTTTGATAGTTACATTTGGCGCTCTAGCTCCTGAAGTAATTTAATTAAAGCCATGGTATTTGGGATAACTATTCCTAACAATATATAGCTGTCCCACACGGAGACTCAGGCTGCCCCGACAAAGGATTAACATTAAAAAAAAAAGACATGCCTGTGCTGTAACTTATCGCCGAATCACAGCAGGGGGGAAACATTTTGGTAAACGTTAAGGCTAAGTCCCATTAGACCCTCCACTAAATATTACTTTGATCTGATTAAAACAAAGAGTAGCTTCCATACAAAATGACCCGAAAATTGCCTACGACCAAAACTTTAATTTTGGTTGACTTGTTCCCTTATTTCTTAATAAACTAGTGACATTGAATTTGAATAATATGTCCTCAGAACAATCGTACCTACATAATCCCGAAAATCAAAATTCCGCCCGTTCATAATTCCGCTTTTTACATATCACTAAATCCCACCATAAAATCCCGCAATTATGTAAATATTTTTTTGAGATTGAGTCCTACGATCCGTCCACATAATATGTAATTAGAGGAACCTTTTTAGTGGATTTTAGCGGCGCTGATCCGCATACACTATGAGCGTTGGGTCCGGTTTTAATCAATGCAAATGGATTGCGCAGGTAGTGTACAAAAAAAATATCAATTTAATTTAGAAGAAAATGCAATATGGATATCAATTTTCTTTTATTTTTGTTGGTTGCTGATATAATCTTTTTTTTTTGTGTGTAAAGGACATGATTTTTCCACATAGGTACGCTACTTCCCTGCCGAAATATTTTTCTGCGTACCCCCCTGGATTTTTTGTGTGTGAGCTGCCAAATCTGATGTCGGTCGACTTATTAAAATTGATGAAAATATTAGGATTTAGGAATTAAAAATTATTTTACGTAACTTGAAGTACTCGTGTCTGCTGTGGAGCAACATTGATCATTCTGGGCCAGGGCAATCAAAGATTTTTCTAAACAGGTTTCTAACAACTTCTATAAAGGACTTACCTTTATACGCTTTAGATCGATTGACACCAGTTTTTTATTATACTCGTAACTATAATTTCGGTTTGGTCACATCACTTCCGTCCCAGTTACTCAAACGGTCAATTTGGGGGGTTATAGTACGAGAACGGGGTGACCCCAGGTGAAAAGACTTCCTTCATTGCGAATAGAAACCTGTCGTAAGGTAATTTAAAGAATGATGGATTAGAGGTACGGAAATTTCGTTTTTACGAAATAGGTGCGAATTTCGGCGAAAATCGCTGAATTATGCGAATAAATGCGAAATGTTCTAATTTGTACCTTTTCGACAAAAATGTTTATTTTTGTACGAAAAAGTCAATTTTTGGAGATAATTTTTCATCTCAGATTGATTTGTCAGAAGTTTTCCGTTTAGTGAGAAAAGAGAAATTGGTTAATGAAGGGAGTTTGCTGAATCACGAGCACAATGGCTGGCCGAACACCGAACAAGCTCTTTACTTAGAAGCTCGATAAATGAACTGTTTTCTGCAGGTTTTTTTCTCAACGTGCTTTAGACACTCGTTTCACTGTAAATATAAAGAATTTCTAGAGTTATATGAACAACAACAACAACAAATGCGCAAAATTAGGTTTTTATGCGAATTTCAGCGAAATTTTGAATATTCAAAATTAGTTTATGCGAAATTCCTGTTTTTTATTTGCGAAATTTCCGTACCTCTAATGATGGTAGAAAAAACAAGTGTTTGACTCTTTTAAGCAACAACTGCAGTTTCTCTAGAATACTTACCATATCTGTAACTTTTCGTTGATAGTTACCAAACATAAAATCTGAAACTAGTTTCAATTGCCCAAACAAATTAACTTAATCGCGTGACTTATATACACATGGATCTACCACAGAGCCTGTTACAATTCATTTCACATTCGTACATTTTGTAACCATCGAAAATATTCATGCCGAGGAAAATGACATACACATATGACCAAAATCAAATTGAAATCTCACAAAATGGACAAGACACGATTTTTCAATTAGCTGTTATACAGTTTTTTGAATATCATTTTCACCGCATTGTACACCGCGTAGCGTAACACTATGGAATGCATCATATCGTGCCGTGAGCCGCGTCGCGTCGCCGGTCCTGGGGGCCAATCATGATTCGGCTAATGCAATGTGATATTTAAAATCCGATGCATATATGCGCATTTTGATAGATTCTGAAATGTTTCCTTTTTTTCTGGTCAGGTTGCGGTGGGTTTTTAATTAAATTTGTTGAAATAATTGACTATTGTATCTATGAATGTATGGTAACGGTAAGTGATACCTATAGAAGCAATATTTGATGAAATTTCGAGCTTCGGCAGAAATATGGATGATGGAAATTCGCATATGTTCGTACATATTACATTAGCTGAATAAATTCAAACGTAAATGTAGGTAATGCCATAGGTAAATCGCCTCCGATATATCGAAAGTACCTATAATAATAGTATTTATATACCTATAAATGATATACATATAATAGATAATTAAATGGATGTTTAATTGATCTGACAGTTCGGTGATACATTTTAAATTACAAAATGCTTTGCACAATATAGGTATTTTAAAATTTTGCATCATTTGCATAATATCCAATTTAATTTTTATCATATACAAATTGTCAAAACAACATTTTTGCGTCAACATGACGCATCAGTGCGCTGACGTTAAGATCTTACATATAGGTACTGAAAATCTTTTCTGACATACATACATGATTTAATATGTTACTCTAATCGCAAAATTAGATAATATATATTCCCCGGGGCACACAAGGAGATAATAAATGACTAGTTTCATTAAAATCTCCACTCCTGGGAACCATTTCTCTTGAAAGTAACTCAAGCATTTTATTAAATACGAAAATGATTAAACAAAATTGTCTCAGCTGGCCGGAATTTCCTTTCATGATAAAATAGAATGGCAACTAAAGTACATTCATGTGTTCTACGGTAAGAGATAATAATATAATCCTCTGAGTTACATATTACGACTGTTAGTCGCACATCGTCGCCTACAGTATCATTTTTATGGACGATATAATGTTGGTTTATGCAGGCTTTGCTTTTATTTGGTATTTTTTTGGTTTTGCATGTTTGCAAATTTACTTATCCATTGCGTTTTTCTGGCTCTCCTTCCCCCAACCAAAAAATTAGCATCATAAGATTATCGAAGGTCTGCACAGGACTCGTTCATTTTTAGCCTTAATCTTAAATTGAAAATATCAGCAAATGAGTGGACGAACAAGTTGCCGGTTCATTCAAAACCTGTGTATATGCCAATCAGATTCTCTTCAGTGGCCCGTAAATTTTGTGCGAAACCGCATTACGATACGAACGTGCACATTCCAACACAAAAACGCGAACGATTGACTTGAAAAATCGACTTCGACTAATTTACTTGTTAATAAATAACTATCTTGAACGATATGAAAGGTATCGCCTTAATGTTGTTCGTGTTGCGTTGTTTTTTCCTTGGGCACACATACATAAAAGTGAACTAGCCGCGGCCAGTAGACTCCGCAAATTAAATATGCGCGAATACGTTTTATATATGGAGTCGGTGACGCTAAACTTTAAAGAACAAATCCATGTAGGATGAACTTACCGACAACAAATCGCTAAAAGATAGGAAAAGAAACGTATATAGGTAAAATGAGGCCTTTCGACGCGTATACCTCGGTAATCTGCATATACGATCCTCAAAAAGGCTTGTTGATCGCGACACACAACGCACAACCCAACATCTTCAGTTTCTGTTCATTTTTATTCAATTAGCTTTAGATCCCATTGCCTTTTCATCGGCTTTATAATGCATAGTCCTTTTAATAATATGCAAAATTTATCCAATGGTCAGATTGAAATGCTACAATCGAACATCGTGGAAGTGGTGTGCCTGCTTATCCCGGCCGGTGCAGGTTAATTACATTTACTTTATGCATGGATGTAAAAGGTCCGGTCACCTCAGCTCATTATCACTATTCACTCTTCCTCGGCGTGTAGAGGGGCAAGTGGTATAACTTGGAGACTTGATTGAGTTAACCCCACCTGACAAATAGTTCCGTGTATCGACATCAAACTGTCTAATCTCAAATGTATTAACAGTGGAAAAAACGGTAATTTAAGTCTTGTTGAATGCAACACCCTCAAAAATTTCCACAATATGTTCAAAGGTTGTGATATTATAGGTTTAAGACATCTAATATAGTAATATGCACATCCTTTTTTATTGTCTGGCGAAGAACTGAATCGGATTTAAGCATATCTTCTTAGAAAGGATTTATTTTCGGCTAAATATCTAACGTTATGGCTAGTATAGTAACATTCATTAATTTAGTAATCCGTAAATATGTCACAATAAATTTTTTATCAAAAATTTTTTTTTTAATATTTTCATTTCTTTTTTATTTCATATATTAATCACATTTCACGTGGATCCATTTTAATACCCATGAATATTACGTGGATCTATTTCAACACAGATTTCTATGGAAAATTAAGTGCTAGATTCTTTTGCGCCACCTTGTACCTACCATTCCCTAGTGCACTACCAAATATAAACATGCAAATTCCCCAACCGGACATGCCGCCGTCTTTTTCGTAAACTTTCAAATGATTATTGCACCTTAATATTCAATTCAAATTTCAATTAGGCTCTTCTCCCGCAAGAATACCATCTACAAGACCATTACGCCAACTCCCGACCGTTCCGCCACGCACATATAGTCAGTCGAGATTCCATCGGTAGATCCTTGCATCATTTCGACCACAACAAAAGCCAAACACTGTTCTGAACGAACATAATACTTTCGTAAAGTGGCCATTAGGAAATCTCTTACAGCATCCCCAACAAGACATTCTTCTATATACTATCTTTATACCGCCATTCAGATCCTTGAAAACTTCTTCTTTTCGAGGGATGATTCCCTGAAGGGATCTTATCATTCCGGGCGACGAATATACGCGTCCGAGTACATCACATAGCGACGCGACGCACGTGACATGACGGAATATATCGATTTCGAGGGTTTGCGAAAAAGCGCGCGACAACAAAAGATTCGAATCTTCTCCATTCCAGCAAGGATCTTACGCAAGGGGGGTTTGAAAAATGCGCAACAATCATCGCACTATATTCATTCTATTTTATGTATACAAGTAGAATATGTAGTTATAGTGTGCAGTGATTCTATAAAATCCTATTTTTCCTTGTAAGCAGGACATTTTCTTAGTCAAGTACATGACAATACGCATTGGCTACGTATACCGGAGACCTTGTCGTCCGCCCTTGACGCGTCTAACATCGTCAATGTCGTCTCAAGCCAGTCGTAAAATTTGGAGAAAGTTCGTCGCCAAGCATTTCGGATGAACATTTTTGGAATAAAAATAATGGTAAGGGCTAGTCATAAGGAAATGACAACTGTAGACTGGATGGATTATTATTTGCAAGCGACATAAGCTCTGTTGGTAATAAAAATTACAGAATTGTTATGATACGCTATTGAGCGAAATTATATTGAAAGCAAAATAGTCTGGATTGGTTTAACCCTAGAGAGATAATCTACGTCGAATCGACGTACAGAAATTTTTCTTTTTGTTATATCTCATTAGTGAAGCTTCATAATTTGTTGGTTCCAAGATTTAACTCAATTCATGTCTGTAGGCGTAATTACGTGGCAAAATTATTGGCTTGGGTGCCACACAGCCTAAGATATTGGGGGTCATAAGTCAAATATACGTCGAATCGACGTATGATTATCTTTAACAAATTTGTACTGAAAAATATTTTAATTGCCCCGAATTGACATTTTTATAAATCTTCATAATGTGAATCTGTATTCACTTGGATATAACCACTAAAAGCCTGTTTCGATAAAGATATCCTTTATTTTAATCTATTGAAAGGACAGTCCACTTTCTCCTAGTACCACTTTTTTAAAATTAATATTATATAAACAAACAAATGATAATTTTGCAAAACCACGAGTTTAACATATTAATATTAAATACAAATGATTACATATCTACCTTTTAGCAACATGTTACTCTTAACAAAGAAGTTATAAGGATGTTAACTAGCAACACGTCGAATCGACGTATGATTATCTTTTCAGGGGTAAAAAATATGATTATCTCTCTAGGGTTAATACGATGTAAGATAAATCATAAAATTATTCCATCTGCATCTCGTGTAATCTTTGAAGTGAATGGGGTGTGGATTTTAAGTTGTGATTTTGCTATTAATAAAATTAGACAACAAAAAAATAATGTCTCGCTGCGGTTTTGCACATTGTGCAAAATTTTTCATAATGACATTTTGTATTATGTATTTAATAACACCTAAATGAAATGACAACGAAATACAAATGCTGTTCTTAGCGTAGCCTCGATGGATTCTCCTTGAAACGGTGCAGATTGCATCCAAATATTATTTTATTTCAGAAGGATTGCGATCAGACGGTCAATGGTTTTGTACTATACCTATATACACATAATGTATTTATACAACGTTCTGTAATACGTTTTCTTGGTTTCATCTTCGATCACAGAGTATCGGGGTATCGGGGGAGCATTATCACTGCCGCAAATCGTGATGATCGCAGATCAATGCCATGATCGCATCTTCAAGCTGACAATCTGAGGTGATAAATTTTAACGATTTGTTACTGAATATATGACGACTTGTTGCTACAAAAGGTTCTACATAGTGTGCTAACCGCATCGATAGTGCTTTTTTCGTGAGAGTGATCTACCTCTTCAAACGAGTTGTCTTACAGTCGTGGTACTATATTTCAAGCCAGCGATCAACAAGACTGCAGACAACTTAGTTTTTTGTATCATTGCACAACTGTCGTATAGTACTCCCATTTTCTTATGCGGAAAACCGAACGTCTATTTAACCGATGATGATTTCTGGTTCCGTGCAATCATTTAGTCCGTTCCGTTGAATTATAAAAACCGATTTACGGAAAAGGAATAGGATGACGGTTTCCGAGGACATTAACCCTTCATTGTTATCGTGTTTACAGTGGATTTTCTAAGACAATCCGAATTCTTTATATCATCATAAGGGTTAATCTGTAAGCCACTATACATAGATAGTCAAACGCTCCAATTCAAGTACCATCAATTTTATTCTGATCACATAAATGGGCGGTAACAATGTGTTTTCTGCCATCGTTATGTATGTTGAAAACAACGCGTATTATGAAATTGTGAAGTTAATGAGACGGTAATTTTGTATTTTATATCACCGCACGATTAAATCAGAATCGATCCTGCGATGGAAGCTATAAACGCCTAACGCACACAAACCAAACGATTTTGCACAACTATAAGGAAATTGACTTCACTTGTCACTCTGGTATGCCAAAATGTCGTTACTTTGCCCGCGAGATTCACTTCACTTGGTTTCGTTTTTTTTCTTGTTACTTGTATCTTTTTGTCGTGGGTATTATAAATATCTATTGGAAAAGTTTACAAGCAATGCAATGTATTGTGAAAAATAAGATAAGTTAAATCGCATCATGACCAGAGTATCGTCGATCGCGCCACGCTGCCGTACGCAGCTAAATCAGCACTTTACGACGGAAAAGGAAGAGAGAAAATTACTTTACCAGGTTATCCGTGCGCTGTAAAAATGTTTCCTTAAAGAGATTTTTAATGCTATTGACGCAATTTTTATTTTTGCTTTAACAGTTAGCAAAGAACTATGTTTGTCGACGTGCGGAAAAAAGTCGATCAGTATTAAGAGGATATAAGAAATAGTGTGCAGAGTATAGAAAATTCAATAAAAGCCGAGTTTTCTATTGCGCAGTGAATTAGTGTCAACAATTCAGGCTGAAAAATATATTGAGAAGGCCTTTTTGTATAACAAATAAATTGATAGTAGAGCGCCTAAGGATGCGGGAGTCCTTCGGCTGTCCTAGAAACGAATAAGATTACCGAACGATATATGATTTAGGTACCCATTGACAGGACTACATCTTTCCATACAATTTTCTGGACAATTTCTTTTACCATAATTATTCAGCACATTTTGCTATGAGGGTATTAGGCCAGTCATTTAACGATTTTATGTCGCAAAAAATTGCTCGGCTCTGTTGTTTTGGGATATTGTTGGGATAGATACCAGAAGTATACCACCAAGTTTGCAACTTCGAAAAACCTGTGCTAACCCCGTAACCCTCAAAAAACCCCAAAGTGCTGTATCTTGGGATCATTTGCGCTTAAAAAGCTGGGGTTACACTTAAATTAAAGAAGATTTTCTTAGCTTTAACAGTGCAGTGGACAACTTACTTGTAGAAAGCACCTTCTAGAAATTACAAACAAAAATATGAAAAAAGTCCGAAAATTTTGAGGTTTTTTGAGGGTCACGGGGTTAGCACAAGTTTTTCGAAGTTGCAAACTTGGTGGTACACTTATGGTATCTATCCTAACAATATCCCAAAAAACCAGAGCCGAGCAATTTTTTGCGACCTAGCGCCTTATATTTCGGTTTATTGACTGGCCTATATGTTAATTTTGAAACTCCCACCAGAAAATATTCAAAGATAGTTCTGTACATTCAGGCTTATCCACTGTATCTACAGAGTAGTAGTACGCAGTAGAGTTTTAGAGGTTTTGGGCTCAAAAAGCAAATTATACTAATTATTTGTGAGAAAATAAATTATTTTAGTAAACAATTACACACGCAAATACATAATGCTTTTAAAAAAAGAGAACCATTATTTGCATTTCACATAGTAACAAATGTCAACTTCGCCCGAAAATAGGAACACTCACAATTTAATTCTTCGGACCTCATCTAAATTTAATGAACTGCCAATTCTTGATTAATTAATGGTTGGCTGTATTCTGTATATCCTGGCGTCCACACACAGTTCGCATGCATATGTATGTGTAAAATGTACAGTACCGCGTAATTTTAAGCAAACGAATTGTGGTGGTATGTATGATGTCTATCTTCAATATATGAGATGAATTGGTCCGGAGCGCGTCACAAAGGCGCGCGGTGTTGCAAAAGAATGCAATAGTCGCACTCAAAATGCACTTCATTTCAGCAGCACTTGTAGTAATGAAACAATTAAAACCCTTCTCGTTCCCATTCATCCATCGGGATCATCATCGTCGTCGTCGATGTCGTCAAACTTTGGCATTTCTTTTTTCGACCGTTTTTAGTCCGTGGTAGGCAGAGGCATCGACTAATTAACATCGGCACGATGCATTCCCGGTCTGTTGTGGTGGACTCTTTTAATCGAAAAATTTTCTTTTGTGGCCAAAAAATTGGCGAATTTTGGCAGTAGTGCGATGAAGTTACGTTGATGTATATTATGGGTAGTCAATGCTCATTCTGTGATGTGATACGCGCAGGCAACAACGATGATATCGGCATAGCATGATGCTGATGTGGCAATGCATATATTCATGCAAAATGCAACATGCACAAAGGTATGCGCTATTTTGCACTACGAGCGCAGTAGATGGGAAGAATGTCATCCGACACGAGTATAGCGTTCATTTATTTTTTCCTAGACATTTATGTACATATACCAATGTGACGAACTGATGAGAGGATACATCAACCCAGAACATCACTAATTTACACCTCGAGATATTTCCACCGAACCTTGGCAAAACCGAAAATTCATTATTTCTTGCTTTTCGCTCGCCAAGAAGAAAGAGACCCAATCACCACTCTCCCGCAACTATGTAGAATTCTTTAGAGTTCAAAACACTTAATTTTTGTTAATTATATTCGAAAAGCTTGTTTTCCTTGATTTCAGGCGGCAAGGCGATCTTCGTCGGATGCTCTTGATGGTCGTCGTTGGGCTATTTGTGCGAAATGTTTGAGGCAGCGCGGTCATCTCATTAGGCGTATCTGCGCTTTTTTCGGTTGTGGAACTAAAAAGATCGACTCGTTTGTTCGCCTCATTTATAGACACACATGTACGTACGGGTATATGTATGTACATACAATAAATGTTCTGTTCGTCGCACATTCGAAATCGAACTGAGAATCTCATTGAAATGCTAATTGGTAAACGATTGGTAAATTTGATAAAAATTGATTGTACACCTTCCGTCTATTACCAGCGTGAATCGATACGTAACGAACGATACATACGAAATGGTTTCATTCAATTTCGATTCGTAGATAAATCACGATGGTGACTGACTAATCAGCGAGTAATTTCATTCAATGAAAACATTGTAGACCATGCATGACTTTTAGTTTCAACTTTTTGCAAAAAAAAAATAAGGGTACAAAAAAGAAAGCATAAAATCACATGCAACATCAAAACGAAGATTTTTATCTGAATTGTTGGATTTTGCGGAAATATCCATCAGATAATTGTATGCGATTAGAAAAGTTTCAGTACAATGGTCACACACCTTGTGCCAATTTGAAACTCGTATATAAGCATTTCGTAAAGTATTTATTGAAATAACGACCGAAATTGTGAGAAAAATAACTCAGCAGCCCGCTTGAAAATATTATTGTGTAGTTTTACATGTAGTGCAGTTGAAAGCTTTAGTTTTATGGTGACATATATCCTTTCCTTCCTGATTACTTTTTTTACCGAAGAACGTACATTTGCTCGTTTAAGTGTGCTCTCTCGCTTACCCCCTGATAGCTATTTATACTCTAGTATGCGATTACCATCTTTTCGTGTACTACCTTCATTACTCTAAAACTAAGCCGGGCACAAACTATTCGCAGAAAGTGTATACACATACTATGCTTGCTGTGACTCTTTGTTGGATTGGTTTGTGATGGGGCAAATCACTTTAGTGCCGGTTCGTACGTCTCGGTTGCATTTCATTTTAATTTTCGAAAATAAATTAAAATTAAGAATAAACTATACCCAAGTATATACTATATATAATGCTATGGGTTGGAAAACCCATGTTTCGCACGCCTGACGAGAGAGTTGATCGGTATTTCTTCAATCCCGTGACCCGTCGTCGTCATCGTATAATCGTCGGCTTCGCGAGTGAGCTCGTTTGCTTGCCTTTCCGCACACAAAAAGGAAATTTCATTCTTGCACTCTGCACTTTAAAGACGGAATTGGTGAAAACACGATTGTCCATCATCACTTCGTCTTGCCGCCAAGGAGATAGGAAAAGCTGCATTTATTTAGTGCTTGCACGCTACAGCAATTAAAATGTAAATATTGGCTGTATTTATTCTGTCTATGGGTTATTACGAGGGCTGTAAGGCGATGAATTAAATTTAAATTAAATATAATGGAGGAAATGGTGAGAAGAAGTGCCCGGTCTATGGGGTGTTATAGATTTCACAAAATTATTTCATTAATTATTATTACGAAATAAATAACTTTGCTTGTGCTTAAATTGCTAGATTAGAACGATGTAATGATTCGCTATTTACCATCGTTAAACATAGAGACGTGTATAGACAATTAGCATCGTTGTAACATGAGAAAATACGAGTGTAGCCATATTTTATAGACATGTATCACGTACCTGGTCACAGCCCACGGTAACAAATTTTGGGATAAAAGATAAAATTATTTATACCATTTTTAATATAAAGTTATATATGCCAATTTTAGAATACATTTTTATAACGTTGAAAGTATAAAGTCAGTGTATACCAAAAATGGTATAAATTTTATCAAAGTTCTTATGAACTTTTCTTTTCGTTGCGTTTTATACCAAAACTCAGATAAATTTTATACAAAATGGTTTAGAAAGGCTCATCTATACTAAGTTTATATTTATTTTATTCTTTTCTAGGATAAAATTTTGTGCGTGCTTTCGTTCAATGTATGGTATAAATTACAAACTTCATCACTCATAGAGTCTGGTTGGTCTAGTAGGTAGGACGTTGGTCTCCAAATCATAGGGTCTCGGGATCGAATCCCACTGTAGCTAGGTAATTTATTATGCAATTTAGAGCGTAAAGAGGTTGATAAAATATAGAAGAGGTCAATGAGATATAAGATTTATGAGTTACTAGCGGGCTTCGCCCCCTGCTCGCTACGCTCGCCAACCCAGCGTTCGCGCTCTGCGCGCTCGCGATTTTTTTTTATTTTTTATTTTGCAATCAAGTGAAAAATCAACTAGGTTTCATGCTTGTACTGACTATGACATGATAGGCTGAGAATCATGGGGTAAAATAGTTAGTATTCTTCGATTTATACCTGTTCTCTTATAATTTGTATAATCTGTCCTATAACCAGGATCTATCGATTCTTTATAATTTTTATACCAAATTCATATAAACCACTTCTAAATGATTTCCTATAAAAAATAAACCATTGGTATTGTTGGATTTACACTATAACTCCTATTAATTTTATCGTTTATAGAATAAATATAATTTATAAGATTCAAACTTATAAATTTAATACGAATTTTCCTATGGACCTATATAGATAAGAAAATTTATAAAATTTATACCAAAATTTTTTAGTGTGCAGGCTGTTCAATAGTGATACCAATTAATTAAATTAAATTCAGAAGATGAAAAAATACGACTTTTTATAATCATTGCAACTGTTTTGCATTTCGTTACGCGTGTTCATTTGGCATTGCAACTGTTTCTGCTTATCCGGCATTTAGTCGTCTTTAGCTATGTATGCCCTACAAACCCCAAACTATACTAGCAAACGCCATTGTAATGATTTCAAGGAGACTTTAGCTGCTACTTACATATAATTAAGATATATTTTTGGTAAGAAATTGTATGCCATTTTACCGGTAATCCCCTTCCAGGCCATTTGAAGACCCCCGTCAAATGCGAATATACCAATAAAAATGATAAAAAATTAGGATTCGGCTTAGACCCACATTCAGTTGGCATATAGATGAACCCTCGTCTAACAAACGGCACCGGTAAAGCCAAACTAAGTAACAAGCTGTTTTCTCTATGGCAAGCATTAATGCAAAAGAAAAACACTAATTACATAAATAATTAACACTTAACCCTCAAGAATATACTTCCGAAAATTACTTTTTAACCAACTAATGAGGTCAAATGAGCCTCTCTGTCCATCCCTTCCGTGTATCTTCGCCTTTCTAAGACGCCACCGAAAGTCTTATTTCTTATGGGTCCCACAAGGTACTGGATCTACTATCACATATACGAAATAAAGGAGGAAAAATTCCCTTAAGACACGACTTGTATACGACGACGGAGGGGTTGGTTATGAACACTTGTATATCCTGTGAGCAACAGGATAAAGTTTTCAAGAGGAAAAAATAAATATCACATCTAATACATATTTCTTTCGAGAAGAAAGTTCGTTTCGCTTATACGTACAAATGAACCAGCAGGCGAGCGTCCTTTTTGACCAAAGTAAAATATTTGTGTCAGGTTTTATACATATAAAAAAAGGAAATTTCTTGTATACGGTACCATAAGGGTCGGAAATGTGTTACATAGCTGAAGGATGCTTCTCCGGGGATTATGTCAGAGTTTTCGCTCTCATCCTGATAATATTAAATCTGCTGGCATGTCTTACTCTATATCAACTCCGAAGCTAGTGTACGATCTTCTAAAATGGTGACGGTATACTGCCTTAATGTATGTAGGTTGAATAAAATGGTCTCTACCCAGTCTCTACCTACCTCTGATTTGGCTCTCCCGCGCAGACTATACGCTTCATCGGCGAGTCAGGCTGCTTCTGCGTTGCATGATAAGAACAAACGACCAACATTTATTTTTATTATATCAAAAGTAGCAAGCACTTCGACGCGACTCCATGATACTATGGTAACTCTCTTATGAAGCGACCGTCCTCGATTAATTTGCTGGTTACTCGGTAAATCCAAATACCCATATACCAAGTAAGCTGGCGTGTGGACTTCTTTGGCGACCAGTTTTTTTTTTCAAGACTAGTGCCTAATCTGTTTGCTGGCAAACAAATATTTATTATGGTTGAAAGCCTACAATAGTTTGGAGTGAAGATACTTGGGTCCCATATAAGTGGCATGAAGAAATTGAGTTCAACGATTTTCTTAACTCAGTAGGGTTAGTAGCACCGATTTAAATTGAAGTTATAGTTCGGATCGAAAGCGGTAAGCCCTGCGCGATCGCGAGTTATAGTACTCTAGCTTGACAGACGATCAACTAACCGTATAAAGGTGAATAGTTTTTTTCATGGTTGAGGTTGTATCAGGTGCGCACAAATTAGTCAAAGGAACTTTCTCGCATGAGTTTTGTTCCTATACTATGTATATCCTAAACCCCTTGATAGGCGTTGACGTGGCATACCTACTGAAAGACAGAAAAGAATTGATTGATGTTGTATACACTAAGGAAGCTATGAATTGAATTGAATGTCCCTGGGAGTTATCTAAAGGATGTTTGTTTGTTGCGCTGATTTATCTATGAGAAAATATACACAGAAGCGCTGGGGAATTTCGATCTGCCTAGTCCACATACAGGCGAACATATGAAACCTAATTTTCCAGAATTGTTTTTCGCGTACTTTGATTGCATTTATGGTAACAGAAAAAAATAATTATGTGACTAGGAGACTCTAGAAAAGATTGTCATTCCTTTTACCTTGTGAATCCATTCAAACGTAAAGAGCCTTCCTCTATGTAAAATTTCCATTAATTAAGTCTCTTTCCTTTCTAATTACAGTGATGATATCGGAGTATACACATTTAGTCCTGTGGCATACAAATGAAATGGTGGTTATCATATTGACATCATTTCTCCATATGGCCTTTGTGCATAATAGCGTTGAATTTAATAGGGGAAATTCAGTCATTTAATTAGCCATCAACTTGCAGTTATGGGTTTTGTTTACATTATTATCAAACAGTTGTTGGAATGTTTCATTAATATTTCTTTCATTATTGTATTGCGACGTCACCCTCATGGATTAGTATATTTTCTTGTATACTGAGAATCGCGAGAATCCGGATTTTATAATTAAAACTCCTGCCTAAACTATATGATACATATGGTGAGAATATTAGGTGATCCGGACTAACGCGATATTCGGATTAAAGGCGATCCGGATTCCCGGGTAAAGACTATGCGTCCTCCATTGACATGTTTTCTTTCGTATTCTTTTTTATGGTATTAGAACATGGCTAGTCCAGATCAATTATCGCAAGGGGTAGTCCGTATCAGCGGAACATCCGCATTTTTCTGAAAAAAAAAAACGGTCCGAACAAATAAAAAAAGTCGAACAAAAGTCGATAAATGTATTTATTCCTTGAAATTAGTAAGGTTCATGTCATTTGCCAGATGCCAGGCCGACCCGTAAGTAAGTACGAGACCAAATCTGCCATTACACACTGAAAATTTCAAATATCCCGATTATACAGTCAAAATTGTTGTCGAAACCCGGACTATCAAATACATAGCGGAAACATTTTGTTGTCCGGATTAGCGTGATATCCGGAGTACCGAGGCAAGACTGTATGTACAACAGTTTCTAAAATGTTTAATACATAATACTTTTCCTTACTGACATATTAGGCGTGTTTTTTGGTACTCTGGTCTAGGTTAGTTTAGTGTGACTATACTATATGGGGTTACAATAACAATAATGTACCTAACCTGTTTGTAACCCCATGTAGTTACGCTAAAATAACCTAAACCGGAGTACAAAAAACACGCTTAATAACTTTTTTGTAAAATTTGGAAGACACGTTTTTTGACGTAACGTTTCTAATAGAATCCTTATACAGGGTGTCCGAAAACTACCGCATAAACGCACCGGATTATGATTCCTCAGTTGATTCCCAGCAAAAAAGTTGTACGGAACATACCCCCTCAGCTTAACCCTTTAGCTGCCACAGGCATTTAAAGATTTTTGAAAAAATCATTTTCTTGCACGACTTAAAGCCTAATATCTCCAAAGCTAGACCAGCTAGAATAGTGAAATAAAATGGTTATTATAGCCAACAAATTTCAAACAAAATAAAACTAACCACACTAAAATTAGATAAGAGGTTTGGTTTTTACAGAGCTTCAAAGTCAAATTTGCGTAATTTGACCCAAAAACAATCTTTTTTCCATCTCGATTTTCGCCAACTTGAGGTGAGGTGAGGTTCTTGTGCGATTCTTTTAAAATGTGGCGCATAGTCTTTCGCTCATATCTTTCTTACATTATTTTATTCTAGCTCCATGATTTGTAACAGTTTTAGTACCATAAGTGCAGAAAACTAGGGTTAATTTTGGCTCGATTTCGACATACTTTGAATAGATTTTACCAATTGCAGGCAGGGTGAATTGAATTGTATTGAACTCGAGCTAAAATTAACCACTTAACGTATAAAAACTGTAGACGTAATGGAGCTACATTAAAATGATGTAAGAAAGATATGATCGTAAGACTATGCGCCAATTTTGAAAAGAATCGTACAAGCACCTCACCTTGGCAGAAGTTGGAGAAAATCGAGATGGAAAAAAAGGTTGTTTTTGGGTCAAATCACGCAAGTTTGACTTTTAAGCTTAACCCTTTTGCTGCAACCGAATAACCTTGGGAGCCAAAACTATTCGGTGGACAATAATTAAGCTCGAACAAAAAGGTTCAATACCTAAAAAAATGTGAACGCGAGTTATAATGCAACTGTGGCAAAACCAAATACTGCTTTCTTAAATAAATCTCGAGAAAGAACGATTTCACGATGGACTTTATATTTTTACTGCACAAAGTACTTTGAACAACCGCTAGCTTCCTGGAACAGAGAGTAGGATTTTTAAATACATAATTTAAGTTTGCATAAGCTATCGAATTCTTGGCGAGATTTAATACATTTTTTAGATTTTAGTTTAACACCTCAAAATTTCAATTTTACAAACATTTACATTTTTTATTTTCTACGATCTGGCCGCGGGCCTCACAAAACTGCGATGTGAGCCACAAGTTTGACATGCCTTACTGAATCGATGGGTGCACAAATCACAAAAATAGAAAATATGTTTTTCAAAATACTTCTTCATTTCACTTATAGTACTCCACTCTTGCCCGATTGTAACAAAATTGGTCGGGGTGTAAGATTGTAACAAGAAATTGGAAATTGTAACAAAATGTTACAATTGTAACACGAGTGGCAACGCTGTAACTCAGCCGTTTATAGGCAATTTCGAGTCAACGTTAACGTTACATTGCATATCATTTCGGAATGTATATAATGTTGCACGCACTATATGTTTCCTATCCGCACATGTACGGACATTTTGGACCACGCCGAGATTCGATCTCCGGACCTCTAGATCTCTCTATCATCGTAGAGTGCGACTCAACCAAGTGAGCCACAGAGCGTGTTCGCAGATGTGTTAGTGACCTCCAATTTCCAAGATCTTAACTGTTCTTTTGTTGAGGTGTTGAAATCTACACCACGCACAGCAGTGTTATATAAATGGACACTCGGTTTACACCTGTGAGTGAGATCATAGTCCGTGACATGAGTCGTGTGTTCGAAAAACACAATATGTACCTAACTGAATTCGCTCCCTGTGAGTCTCGAACCAATGGCCCTGCGCGCACTAAACACTACACCAGCCAGACTAAAATACTAACCTGGCATTATAAATACATATAACCAAATGTTTTGTCGACAATTCGAAAATACATACATAATACATATCTACAAATTACACATGGAGCATTTGAAAGATTTCACTTATTAGATCAAAAACTTATTTAAAAAATATCCGATTACTTGCGTTTGCGTTCCTAGCCATCTCTTTCTTTCTCCGTACACGAAGAAAACAAAAAAAAACCTATCGCTGATAAAAAAAATGAGACCTATCTGTCCCTAAAATTTTTCCTTTAAATATCATTATAATCCAACAACGACTGAGCTTCAACTGTGAAATTTTTTTTTTTAACAAGAACAAGATTACAAGAATGCATTTATCGGATTTAAATATCTCTCTTCGTTTTTGAAAGTCATTCAAAATACGAAACCTTCAAGTTCGAAATCTGTTGCCGTCAGCATTTCCATTGAATCCATGCATGTGGCTTTCTTCTTTTGGAACGCTCTTCTTTTGTTGACTCGTTCTTTCTCGCCCTATACGACCAAGTGGTATCTGCAAGTTAATTCCAACAATTTGATGCATTTTTAATTTATGAAAGGTTTATTATTTTGTCCAGAGGCTCGGGAGTCTTATAAAAATTATGTACACGACGAATGGTCATCAGTGATCACCAGTAAGTGTCTGTCGAGTCACCGCGCGGTGTACCTACTTCGAATTTCTCGATAAAAATATCAAAAAGCTTGATTGCAACACGCTGCTGACAGGCAAAAGCATTCCGCAACTAACCATATGCGGGGTGCAAAAATTATATTGTTTGATACAAAAATCTTTGGCGTGTTGCAATAGTACAAGTATATACGGCACAGGCTCCAACATTCTGGTCAAAGTAATTTTTCCGTGTGACATGATCAATAATTTGTCAGGGACTCTTTCTTGGATTTGTATGCCTGCAAAGTAACAGCAACAAGTACGAAAGATGTATTCATTGTGACAAGATGAGGTGAAAAGATCAAAAGTGCTGATATTGTATGGTGATATCTAACTTGGAGGTAGGTACGTGCCATCACATTTTGATATGGCTTCGATGTACAGTGTGATGTACGATAGTTGGGATATATGGATATTGCTCTGAATTTGAGTCAGCTCTTGTACACACTCCTGGGAACTTTTCATCGCAAATAAGTTTCTCAACAGACGGATCTTCTAGTCATGCAATCTTAAAAAATTATTCAGTTTCCATTCATATGGAAAATGCCAGAGCAGATGACAAAAAACTTTGTATCTTTGCTGTTCGCATGCTAAAATATTCGATTTTGTCGCCTCCTGAACCCTCACAACATTCAGGTGTATGATGTGAAACTGACGTTCGTAATCCACTGAAACGGAGGTGTGATGAAATGGAAAAAACAAATCAATATAAATAGGTACATAACAGATATATCCATCGAAGTCTTCCAAACCGAGTATACATTCCGAAAGATTCTTTTTTTGGCAGAACCTGTTTTTAGACACACTACATGTCCATGGCCCAAAATATTCTTATCCGACACAAAAATAAAACAGCAGACACATTTGAAGAAAATATACAGAAAAGACAACAAATAAGACAAAGTAAAAATAAAAATTGAAACGAGAACCGAACCAAGCATTTTTAAACGCAGAGTTTCCATTCCTTTTTTTTGTCACGATCGACTGCAAAATGATCGCATCTTATACTTATATGTACGTAGATGGAAACAAGTTTTCTTGGTTTTGGAAGTTCAAATCCAAATCCAGCCAGTTGTCTCGGCTATACGCATTTCTTTTGACAAAATAATACATAATAAGAAAAGAAGAAGAAAATTTTAAAATGATTATGAAACCAAAAGAAGAAGCAATCGAGTCCGTACATAAGTGTAAGAGTATAAAAGATTCGCCGAAAATGGTTAGTTATTTATTGTTGTGCATACTGTTTAATCGAATGCATTATTATTGTCTTCTGTATTAATTATATTTAATCTAAATTATGGTTTTTCTGTGTTCTTTTATTTTCAGATGGTAAGTTCAATCCATGATGATTATTTAAATGACTTCAGTGGTAAGTGAAATATTCGGAAATATTACCAGTATTTTGAGGATTTCGGTATAATTTTGTCTAATGATTTCGTGGAAGATTTTATTCAAGCCTGTTGGATCAGCAACCCTATGGTATGACGACAATTGTAATCTTCTTCGCTGTTCTGTACAATTTAAGGAGGCTTTGCTTGTACCAATTTTGTAATAATCGATTTACGGATCTCTTTGGCCCCCGTAACAAGTTTGCAGTCCCATTTATTTTGACCCTCCTATTATATGTAGGCCCAAAACCGTGGAGAGTTTTTCAAATCCAGCGCACGAAATGGGGTCCAAAACCAGTACCTTGGATTCCCCCAACCGCACACTGCTATAGCAGCTGTCAAAATTGAATTCCCCCATCTCTGTCCATCCCAGTGTGTTGTCCACAACTTGATCATTGCTACCGATCCTTGCGCTCGGTTCGGATCACTGCGACCTTAAACGACAGGCGTATTTTACTGTCCAACTTTGAAATATACAAACAACCAATTGATTTAATTTAATCAAATGATGCCATGTGGATTTGCCCTTGTCTGGATTATATTAAGACTTTTACTTCATAACAAAAATGCAAACCCGAACGAATCATAACTTCCTCATTTCATAATACAACATACATATATATCTACGCTCCATCACCATTCTCGTCATATAAAGCAGTTTATTTCTTTATACCGCGGTTTCAACGCTCCAATCTATTCAGGGGCGTAAGTTTGCACGAAAAGGTAATTCGATAATCGAACTAAATTGATAAAACCATCCCCTGAATATATAGTGGGTGGTCTACTACTCTATGGGGTTGGACATGAACTCTGCCTTCCATTTACGCGCGGATCGACCGTAGGTACGCACCGTTAGATAAAAATACTGTAGAAAGAGGAGGGTTGGATGCATGGCAAAAATAAAGAGAAGAAAACACCTCACAAAACAAAAAAATTGGGACTTACTTGACTTTTTCCTATTAGTCCCTTTGAAGAAAAAAAGTACAGGAAAATACAGCAAGACTCATTTGTTCTTTAAGTTGTTTTCGGGTGGATTGGATATCATGCTTGATTTGTAGAGGTATAGTGTGGTTTGAATGCCTCAAAGACGACGCACGTCCACGTATATTTACCAGCATAGCTTTAGCTTACCCTTCTTAGTGTTTCGGTTTTTCCCAATGCAAGAATACTATACCTACTGAAACCCGATGTTTGTCAGTTTGAATTCCACTGGGGGTGAAAGAGAAAAAGCAGAGAAAAATTCCAAGCAAATTGTTTTTTCGTGTTTTAGTTACATGAATTATTTATAAATTTATTATATTAATGGAAAGTATAAGACAAGGGGCCATACAGAATATTTCTTCATATTATGGTGGTATCTTGACAAGGCGGAGTTGAGGGATTTGTTCTTTTTGTTTCACTGTGAACTTTTCTATAAGTTTATTTCATTTTTTAGAAGTAATATGTTACATGCGATTTATTAATTGATCTTGTGTTTAATAATAAATGAATTGACTGTCACGCATTATAGTCGATAGTTAACACTTGAGAGAGATGTAAGCTTTCTACTTGTAGAAATTAAAAAAAAAAATGACGATGTACAGTTGTTTGACTTGACATACCTAGTCATGTTTTTCTGTCTCTTCATTATTAGCCAGTTGAAGCATATTCTATTAAATATTTTGAAAAAATAGGGCTGATCACTGTGGTGTGGGAGCATACAAACCATGGACTTTTAATTTAATTCTACATAAAAATCTGCCAATTTTTCACATGTACAAAAATTTTAATTTTGCTTTTACCAAATTTAATCCATTGTACTCGCACAAAAACAAAATTAGGAAAAATAAGAATTAATATTTATTCATATGTACAAATTCTTATGTGTTATTTACTGTTTTTGGTGCTGATCTGAGCACATGAACCCAGACCAACTTACAGTTTTCTTACGGTTGCTTGCCTAGGCACTTTAACCATAGACAAGTGGTAATCAAAGACTTATTTTCTTGTGACTACCAATTAAACCATTTATTCCCATTGTATTTATAGATACAATTATGCTTACGCTAAATACTTAATGTTCTACTTAATTTCTACATATTCGTACATGCTATGCTATAGATTGATGACACAAGTTACAAACAAGTAATGTAGGTCGTTACACATATTGCTTGTGTCATCAATCTACCTATAACCTTATTACCTATACAATATTATACATACTCCCCGCCGTTGACGAAGGTCAACAAAAAAAAAAATTAAAAGTGTACATATCCAATTACGTTATTACCCAAGTAGCACAAACGAGTTGGAAAACGGTTATATAACCGAAATACAACCATGGTTATATGACAATATTGTTAGGAAAATGGTTGTAAAAACGTTTTAAAAACGTTTGCCAAACCGTAAAAAAGAGGTTTTTGCCTGGCTCTAAACGTAACATTATTGTTGTAATATCGTTGTCTTTCAGACATTATTGTTGTAAAATCGTTGTGAATATAACCACAATTTCGTATGCTAAAAAATTTAAAGTTTTACATTTTTTTTTCAGAATTGACAAGTTTATTTTTATCTTAGACACTTTTTGTCTCAGACATATTATAATATGTTGTAACTTTTTATCCAAGACAATTACCTTTTTATCTATTTGCTTACAACTGGATTTGAACCTGGTCCTCTTGCGTGCTAGTCTGTCACCATTGCCATTGCGCCAGAAGGGAAATACTTCTCATGTTCACTAAATCTGAAGTACTTGACGCGCCATACATGGCTGTCGCAAGATTGATTCTCAGTCATGCCATATTTTATTTCTCTTTTTTTCTTATGTCAAAAATTCTCTTAACATAATCCCTTTTATGATATTTGTTTCAGTTAGCGCTGGGAAGCTTTGTATCCAATATATTTGCAAATATAAAAAAGATACTTTCGGTTCAAATTCTAACAATTGTGTTATACTTTAAACCATGTTGTATTTGTGACAATGATGTTCTTTTATGACAAAATTGTTCAAAGAGTAACAATTGAGTCAAATTATAAACAATAATGTTGCAAAGAAAACATTAAGGTTTTCGGGAGAAAAAAATGTCTCAAATGAAACCATCTAGTTAATTTTGAAGGAAATATTTAAGTTTAGACAACAACAAAATGCTCACTTTAGTAACAATAACCCATATCGTTGATTATTCAACTAAAATATAACCAAAAATCGGGTTGTATATCCAACCAAGGTTATTTTGTGCTGCTTGGGTAAGAATTCCCAATTTATTATTTATTAAAGCATATTACATATATATATATTTCTTAATCTACATTTATAGTAAACGGTGAGTGCGTATGTTGAGGAAGTGCTGAAATGCTGAGGGATTGAACTTTTTGCTGTTGCCTGCGTTTCATGACCCAGCTCAATACAATTGCTCCACTGATTAGTAGGGCAAGTGTAATGTAGCCCAACGTATAATGATGCACGTGTTGCAGGTGAACATTGGTCGGTAAGGTGGCTTGTAGCGATGCGAGCTTTTCCTGCAATCGTTCGAGTTCCTCACGATGTGTATGGAATTGCTGTTTGTATACTGCTTCCTTGGGTGTCTCTATCGTCATCTCCGAGATATTACTCGCTGGCGTGTATTATATATATCGGTTCGCTGATAGAATACTGTGGCCTCTAATGGTGACTAGCGGCAGCTTTATAACACAATCTCCTTCAAGCGTTAATACACCTAACCCGTGTAGCAACGTTTGTGTTAAATTGACACCACATACCGAGTTAATGGTTGTTTCTTCGTCCAGAACGTATATCCAAGTATTCGGGTTGTGGAGTTGAATCCAATGAGGTGGTGGGTGGACTAGATCAGTAGAACATGATACAGATCCATAGTGATGGTCCAGTATACTCATCTCGCAGGCGCTCTCGGCTGAACCACGTCTATATAGAGGGTGATGTTGATAACACAGAAACTTGTCTTCTTTGGTTGGTAGGCAGGACCGAAACTCCTCGGATGATAGTGGATAGTATTGTTCACGATGCAAATCGACGATCAGATACGGTGAAGATGTCTTGATGGCGATATAATTCTTCTCTGCTTTCCAAGGAATGGGAAAAATACTCAGTAGTTCAAATTGTTCAGCTGCTAACAGTGGGATTTTGATAGTAAAAATTACGAATTTCTCCGTCACTCGTCCCTGTATCTTCATTAGGTTGTAGTAAGACAGAATATTTGCAGGAGGTGTTGGCAAAGTTATCGATTTAGGTAATTTAGATTCAATTCGAAGAAGTTCAAGCTGTAACTGGCCTGGAGGCAATAGTTCCGGGCTGATTTTTCCATGATGAGAGTCCATCACAATGTCTAACAAAGAATCCTGAATGCGTTCATAGTTCATGAATACCATTGAAGCTTGGAAGGCCACTTCTGTCAGTTGTCGAGTTATTTCTTCAGTTCGTCTGATCGCATTAATTGAAAACGTTGTTTTGTTGAAGAGTTGTTCGATATGGTTAAACTCCCTATCAATGTCTGCTTGGCTTTTCTTCATAATAGTAATAGTGCTATCTATGAACGATGTTTGGTTTTGTATATGCTGCACGAGTTGATCATCGGCTTGACGTAGATTAGTAATAGTCTCCTCCAGTTTATCAGCATAGTCCGAATCCAGTACTCCGAACAACGTATGAGCAACGTTGCCTACAAAGTTGAACACTCCACGTTTCTTGCGTTGACTTCTGGAGGGTCTCAATAGCTTATTATTCATTTCCAAATCGCGAATAGTTCTAGTTAGTTGAGCTTCAATTCCCTTGCAAGTCACCGAAGGACACTCGCTGTGACATAATGTTCGTATGATGTTTGGGTACTGTTTGATGATTTCGAACTCTCTCCAGTATGGCTCCATATCAAAGAATGTGACCATGTTCCATTCGCTTGTAATTATACCGGCTGAACCCAATTTCTCGAAATAAAGGCCGGGAGGGGTCTGGAAGGGCTGCACAGTTATTGATTCAGCTCCGATGGGTAGAACTAGTAAACATAGCAAGTTCACAATAGCTGATCCCAAAGATATATGTGGTCGTTTCCGGGCAGGTTCACTTCTTCCCAAAGGCTTAGCTCGTTTCTGGGAAACTGATGATGATGCTTGTGACTTCTCGTTCGGTATTTCGTTAGAGTCATTGGCAGGAAAAAGTGGTGCAAGACGATGAATCGCACGCTTCGAAATTCCTTTCTCTGTTTTCACGTCTGCGACTCTTACTGCTCCATCTTCTCCTTGATAAACCTTCACTATTCTTCCGAGGGGCCACTGAAGTGTAGGCGTGTTGTCTTCCTTTAAGATTACCATTGTGCCGATTTCCACATTCGGACTTCTCTCTTTCCACTTGTAGCGATTCTGCAGTTCATTCAGATATTCGGTTTTCCATTGGTTCCAGAATGCTTGCTTTATGGACGAGACGAGTCTCCATCGATCCTTTAACTTCAACTTTGTTTCTGGTGAACAGTTGTCGACCGGGGCCGTAAGCGCTTCCCCAATTATGAAGTGTCCTGGAGTCAATGCTGACAGATCGTTCGGGTTACTTGACATCGGAGTAATGGGTCTAGAATTCAAAATCGCTTCAATTTGAACAACAACGGTTTCGAGTTCTTCGTACGTCAATGATGCAGTCGACACGCTTCTATACAACAGATGCTTGGCGGACTTTACGGCGGCTTCCCATAATCCACCGAAATGGGGTGCACGAGGGGGAATAAAATTGAACGTTATTCCTTTTTCACTGCAGTTTCTGATGATCTTGTCTTGTGCTGATGGATTATGGAAAATTGTATTCAGCTCCAGTAATTGATTTCGAGCACCAACAAAATTTGTCGCATTGTCGCAGTAGATATTTTGGCAATAACCTCTCCGAGAAACAAATCGCTTGAGAGATCCGATGAAGGCGTCGGTGGTGAGATCGCTGACTACCTCTAGATGGACTGCTTTTGTAGCAAAGCAGCAATAAACGGCAATGTAGGCTTTATGTGGGCGTTTTCCTCTTAATTTGAAGTGAACCCAAACTGGTCCACAAAAGTCAACTCCAGTGTTGAGGAATGGTCGAGCTGGTTGTACCCTGGTTGATGGAAGGTTGCCCATTAGTTGATTGAATAAGACCGGCTTGGCTCTGGTACAACGAACACAACCTTGAACAATTGCTCGTGCCATAATCTTCCCTTTAATTGGCCAAAATCGTCTCCTGACTTGTGCTAACAGAGCTTGCGGACCACAGTGCATGTGTTTTTGATGGCTTTCTCGCATGATCATCTTTACAATGACGTCGTTGTATGGGAGTAACATCGGATGCTTGGAATCGTAGTTAAGCGTTGAATTTTCAAGTCGACCACCAACTCGTATTACCCCATTCTCGTCCAAAAATGGACACAAGGTTGCTAACGTACTCGTCTTTTTGACGTTGCCGAAGTTACGAATCTGCGTAATATCCTCTTTAAAATCGGATTGTTGTACTGTCCGGATGATATGGATCAGTGAGCTATCTAGTTCTGATTGGCTCAAAACTGTTGATTTTCCTTCGGAAGCGTCATCTAGTCCTCTGGAACGTTTAGCAAACCTTAGAACATAAGCCACAATCCTTTGCAAGGTGATAAATGAATTCTTGCACTTGATATTAAAGAGGATATCTTCAGATATAGCAATGGAAGCCACTGCTGCTTTGGGCGTCTGCTTCGCTTTCAATTTTCGGAGTTCGGTATTCTCGGTGATGAGTTTTACTCTTTCGACGGGTGCTGGCCAACTTGATTCTCTACCGTGGAGGAAAAGAGGTCCAAAGAACCATAGTTGGCATGCTTGTATTGCTCCTGGTGCGATTCCACGAGAAATTAAATCGGCTGGGTTGTTCTTCGAATCCACATGTCTCCACTGATCCCTCATTGACGCTGCCTGAATTTTAACAATCCTATTTGCCACAAACGTTTGGAATCTCGATGGGTCCGAATTGATCCAAGCTAACACGACCATTGAATCCGTCCAGAAGTAGATTTTGTGGTCCTCGAAGCTTAAGTCTCTCTTGACCCTTGTCATCAGTTCGGTGCCTAATTGTGCTGCACAGAGTTCCAAGCGGGGTATCGTTTGCACCGAGACTGGAGCGACTCTGGTTTTCGAACATAATAGTCGTACTATAATGGTGCCTTCTGCCAGCACTGCTCTAACAAATATGACCGCTCCATAAGCTTTTTGAGAAGCGTCTGTGAAGCAATGCAGTTGAACGCTTTTTGGTGTCTTACCATTAAATACATTCCGTGGTATAGTGACGTTATTCAATTTGTTTAACTCGTTGCGGAACTTCACCCATTCGGTTTGGTATTCTTCTGGAAGTGTGCTGTCCAATTGAATCTTATCTCTTGAGAGTTTCTGCATGAATATCTTCGCAGTAATAACCACGGGTGCCAGTATTCCCAGTGGATCGTAAATGCGAGCAATTTCAGATAATATGGACCTTTTCGACATACGTTGAGCAGGCACGACATTAGTTCTTACAATCAAACAATCAGTCTTCGGCACCCATGTGATTCCCAGAGTCTTTACTGACCTTTTATCATCATCGGGAATACTTCTAAGCGTGGCGTCTTGAAGACTTCGATTTGTATCATCGCCGGGAAATGCCAAATTGATTTCCTGATCTTCACATGGAATTCCTCGTAGAAGTTGTGGATGGTTTGCACTCCATTTTCGTAGCTTGAATCCAGCCTTTTGGAGAATAGTTGTTAGCTGGCGTTGAATTTCCAATGTCTCCATTAGGCTGTCGGATCCAGTAATTCCGTCGTCCATGTAGAAATCTCTTTCCAGTGCACGTGCTCCCAGTGGATACCTCGCCTTTTCTTCCTTGGCCAGCTGTTGTAGACATTTCGTAGCGAGATAAGGTGCTGACTTGGTGCCGTATGTTACCGTCTTGAGTTGGTAATACCTCAATAAGTCGTTCTTATTTTTTCTCCATGCAATGAGTTGTAACATCTCGTCATCCGGGTGTATCAACACCTGCCGGAACATTTTCTCGATGTCCGTCTTGATTATGTACTTTGGCAAACGGAAGCGGAGAAGAATCGAAAATAGATCACTCTGAATCGTTGGCCCCTTTTGTAAAATGTTATTGAGCGATAGATTGGTCGATGTTTTGCAAGAGGCGTCGAAGACCACTCGCAGCTTGGTGGTTGAACTTTCTGGTCTGAGGATGCAATGATGTGGAATGAAATAGTGTGGTGGCTTGATCATTTTAAATGATATTTCCTGCATGTGGCCTAGCTCTTCATACTCCTCCATGAACTTGATGTATTGATCTTTGATATCCGGTTTCGTTTCCAAACTGTTCTCCAAAGCGAAGAAACGTGATTCAGCAGTCTTATAAGATTTTCCTAACATCGAAGGTTCCTCTAGCAGCGGAAGTTTCACCATGAACCGACCATCCGGCGTTCGACTCGTGTTTTGTGCGAAATGCGCTTCGCACATCTTCTGTTCTGGCGAAAGTGTTTTCGTTGGGGATGCGACTTCTTCAACTTCCCAGAACCGGGCCAGAAGGTTTTCAATTGAGTCTTCTTCCATAATGCCACAAAATGCTTGGTCTTGCATCTCTTCACCAACTTTTCCTGCCACAATCCATCCAAATTCAGTGTTTTGGAGGACCGGAAGATTTTGAGAGAGCTTTATTTGGCCAGAAGTAAGTACTAGCGGATAAAATTCGGCTCCAAGCAATAAGTCGATTCTGTCGGGTCTATGGAATTCGGGATCTGCAAGGCAAATGTTCCTCGGCAAAGACCATCTTGAAGTGTCCAATTCTTCCTGTGGCTGATGAGAGATGATGTGAGGCAAGATGAATGCTTCCATTGAAGTTGTATATTCGCTAGTCCTGGACTCGATGTTAAGCATGACCCGATTGTTAGATTTTTTCATGCCCTTTCCAATGCCCTCAATAGCTAGGGCGGCCGGCCGTGGAGATAGTCCCAAGCGCTTCACAAATCGTTCCGTTACCACATTGATTTGTGACCCAGAGTCCAGAACGGCTCTACATTCTACCAAATCTCCATTGATAGTTCTGGCCTTCACTCGCACCGTGCTTAGAAGAACTAACCCTTTTCCAATGTTGCCGTGTTGGTTGGTCGCTGTAGTCAATGAAGCGTTGTTTGGAATAAAATTTGCACAAGCTGGATTAAGGGATAACGATCCTCGGTTGGTAGATTCCGTTTTCGGCGCCGGCGATGAATCCGTGTGCAGAGTTGTATGGTGCCTTTTGTTGCATTTTGCACAATTGCGGGACATACAAGTGCTGCTGCGGTGACCAGGTTTCAGGCAGTTGAAGCAAAGCTTGTATTGTTGTACATGTTGCTGTCGATTGACGGCCGATAGTCCAAGATATTTTCGACAGCTGAATAGAGGGTAGGCTCCCTGGTGACAGAAGCCGCAGGCTCCGCTAGATTTCACAGTCTTCTTTTCCGCCACAGTTGAACAAATTTTTGGGCTTAAGGGTTTACCCTTCGTCGATACAGCTTCCAACGACTGGAATCTATTCTCCAAGAATTTCAGGAACTCTTCCACAGTAGGGATCTCGCGGGGATCCGCCAATGATTGCTCAAACAACATTCTTGTTGATTTGTCAAGTTTTTTAATTAGCAAATGCAATAGTAATGGACACCAACTAGTTGTCGATACCTTTAACGCTTGCAATGCGAGTAAACTCTCCCTTGTGGTATCGTGTAGCGCTTTTATATTACTCGCGGATGTTGAATCGGCATTATGCACTGGTTGCTCTACCAGTCGCTGCACAATGGCTGACACCAATACCTTTTTGTTGTGGTATCGATTTTTTAGTGTTTCCCATGCCGTGTCATAATTTTCACGGGTCAGGGATAAGTGCCGAATCAGTCTTTCTGCCTCGCCTATTAAATTGGTTTTTAAGTACCACATTTTTTGGATTTTGTCGATGCCCTTTTTGTGTACTATTTCGGAGAACAGGTCGTAGAACTGAGGCCATTTTAGATAATCTCCGTCAAATTTTGGAATGGTTATCTTTGGAAGCGAGATGCCCAAATGATCTTCTCTCTCAATAGCTGGTTTCTCTAGTTTTAGTGTAAGGTTCATTGAAATTTGTTGAACTTTTTCTTCAATATCGATATAATTTTGGATATTATATCCTATGTTTTCTGGATTCTGGGTACTTTCCCATATTGCGTAATTGGCTGCTTCAATTTGCCGCCAGAGTTGATCGATAGCGTTGAGTTTGTACCGATAGTACCCATTCGATTGATTCTCGTCGATTGTTCCCGAAATCAATCTTTCCATGGAAGCAATCTGCATCATTTGTTTGCGAACTATTCCCGACGGAATAGTGTATATTTCAGAGGTTTCTTGGGGTGCTTCGCTCCCTGGTGACACAAGCCGTAGGCTCTTCTCCAGTCTCTTCGGGGGCCTGGGCGCTTCGGTTGCTATTGCATTTGCCTCCTCGATATCAACCGAGGTGGTGGTCTTTAGAACTTTGTCTGAGAGAATCGCTGGCTCTGGTGGTCCTCCCATTTGGGTTTCCAGACCTTCCAGGAAAATTTTTCGGTAGTGAGTTACCCTACTCGCTATTTCGACATAATAGTCGTTCACAAAGTACTCATGTGTTCTTTGGATATCGGACAATTTTAGGATTTTTTCATTCGTCTTTTTGAAGATCGTTGAAGCTTCGTCCAGCTGACTTAGCTTATCCGTATAATATGCATGGGTCTTCTGAACTGCAGAATCCCTGTTAAAATCTTTAATCAGTTTTTGAATGAAATCGCCGGTAACTTGTTGCCGCGCGACTAATATCTCAAACGTCTCCATTTTCGTTTGTCAGAGCTGTCTCTGGCTTGCTAATATTCGTATAGGTCGCCTCGTTGACCTATCCAGTAGAACGTAATTGTCGATTTAGGTGAGCTTCCCCCGCTGGTGGGGTTCGCAAGAATTTGTGGAGTTCCTCTTATAGAACTACCACCGACGAAAGAGGACCTAGCCTTTGCTATTGTCCTTGCTAGACACCTTCCTGATTGAAGTGTCCAAAGAGAATTTGCGAAGTTTGTCTTATAGAACGGAGACTAGGCTGTGCAGCTCTCCTAGCTATACACCTCGTGATACGGATATTCAGACAGTTCCCTGATTGAACTGACTACTCGATATTTCAACAGGATATCGTGATAGGATATTAGACAGTTCCCTGATTGAACTGACTACTCGAGATTTCAACAGGATATCGTGATAGGATATTCAGACAGTTCCCTGATTGAACTGACTACTCGAGATTTCAACAGGATATCGTGATAGTCGGGGTCACCAAATGTTATTTACTGTTTTTGGTGCTGATCTGAGCACATGAACCCAGACCAACTTACAGTTTTCTTACGGTTGCTTGCCTAGGCACTTTAACCATAGACAAGTGGTAATCAAAGACTTATTTTCTTGTGACTACCAATTAAACCATTTATTCCCATTGTATTTATAGATACAATTATGCTTACGCTAAATACTTAATGTTCTACTTAATTTCTACATATTCGTACATGCTATGCTATAGATTGATGACACAAGTTACAAACAAGTAATGTAGGTCGTTACACATATTGCTTGTGTCATCAATCTACCTATAACCTTATTACCTATACAATATTATACACTTATGTATAAAATATATCAACAGACGTATAAAAGTGTTGATTTCGTATATTTGTATATACGCACCTATTTATCTATCTAAAAAAAATTCTAATCATTACAGTGAAGTAGATATATCCAATTCTCAAAGGGAAACAACCGAAATTGTTATTTTATATATATGTACATACTTTTTTTCATATTGCCGTCATTCAATAGTTGGCCATCAATCATCCTGGCCGACAATCAGCTGATACTATACATATACAGCAAAGAAACTATAGACAAAAAAAATCCTGTCACATGTGTGGGGCTCGTTCTCGAATAGTACATGGTGACGTCATTTCAAACAGTATGCCGCGAGTACATTGCTTTCCCATGACAAAAATATGGTTGAATGATCCGTATTTCTTTGCAAGGGAGGACTATTAATAGTAAAAACAGGGATGGGCCGAATATTTTCCTTTTCAACACTTAAAAACACATCGCCACGTCGCTTTGCGACATTGATAGTAAAAATTCAACTTCGGCATGGTATACCAAACTTCAGAACCAAAATCAGACACCAATCTGATTGTACTATGCTATGTGCCATTAGCTTCAATTTTTCAACAACTCGAATTTCAATACAGTCTCGAAATTCTTTACTCTATACGTCCAACGATATGATAACCAAACATTTCATTATAAACAAACTTATGAAAAAATAAAATGTATGAACTGTATGACGATTGTTTGAAAGCATTCAATATGTCTGTCAGATTAAATGGCGTCGTGATGATGGATTTTTCTAGTCTACTATAGTACTATTTAGAAATTTGCATGATGATTTTTTTTTCGGTTGTCAGCAGGCAATTAAGGGAACTATGTAGACCGACTAGAAGTGTGTGTGTTCTGTGATATTTTGCAAAATCTTGACAGTATAGTGTAGTTATATGTATGATTTGTTGTGATAGTATGATGCGTACGCATTCAAACCATATAATTAATTAGCCTACAGACAGGATGAATATTGAAAGACAAATTAAGCAAATTGGATAATATACTATACTTAAATAATTCTGCATGAGTTGAAATGAAAGTCACTACAAATTCGGTTCGGTGTGGTTCTATTAACAAGCCAAGAAGCATCGAGAGAAACTGGGGAAATCAGCCAATGTTTTTCTTTGTAAACACGTCAAAATGTTGTAAAAATGTACGGAAAAATGTTGCTGTCCGGGTTTCAAAAACGCGAAAATCCACTAAAACTAACAATTTCTCGCGTTTTTTTATTTCAATGCTCTGACAACCTTTCAGTGCCTAACATATTAACTTTTGGCGGTTCAAATCGACCGAGAACCAATATTTATCGTGTAAAGTTTGTCGGGACACTGTCCGATTTCCCTTTAACGCAATGTACCACCTATATTTGAAATCTTTTCAAGACCATGATTACCTGCAAAAGTTTCTGAGAGTTTTATAGTTCGTGGGTTTGAATACGAGGGTAGCCTTTTATATTTCGGGATTAGAGAATCATCAAAAATCGCTTTATTTTTCAAAATATTCCCAGATCTGCTACACTAGTTGTCCCATCCCGAAATATAAAAGGCAACCTATGTATAGGGGGCTTTGGGTTAGGGTATTGGTCAGCGACTTCCCTTCTAAGCTCACTGGAGGTGGATTCAGTTTATAATGGTTTTTCAACATGGACGGCCTTAGCATTCTGGTGGCCCTGGGCGAAATCGATGATGGTGGCCCCTATACCAATACCGAAACAAAAATTTGTTATAGAGAAAACATTGTTTAAATCGTTTAATTTCAGTCACAATTTTTCGTTTATCCATGTTAATGAGATGCATCCTTAATTTTAAGGAAATCTATAGACATTGCTGCTTGCTTGTTTTTTTTTTTAAATGCTATTAATACTGATCCGTTTGTGAGCTGTTTATTCGAGATAATTTTTCTCCGGGAGTCCTCTCTTTTTTAAGTGGAGATTTTTATATCTCCCATGACATCTGCGAATTCCACCTGGTTGAGAATTATTTTGATGCTTTTAGCTCAACATTTTTTTTTCATGCTCAACTCCAAATTTCAAGTTCAACAATTTATAGAAAAATACATTCCGTTTTAGGTACCGTCAAGTTTCTTCAGGTCCTGAACGATAATACGTCCTATTTTTTCTACTTCTTCATAATGCAATTGCAAGCACTGCAAATCAATAGACCTCAGAGTCTATAGAGCTACCTTTGCAAAATTTATTAGGGTAAAACGTTGATCGTTCGGTCGGCACTCTGTGATATAGAGAAACGCTTTTTCGATACTCGGTAAGGCACGTTGGCGATGATACACGGTAGTCGTCAGCGCACTATGCTCCTCAGGAGTTAAAGCCAAACAAGAAAATAAATCCGTCCACATTATGCTATAATTTTTTTTTAATTGCTTGATTAAATTTCCGATGATAGCCCGCTCTGTAGCTCGCTTGGTTGAGTCGCGCTCTACGATGCTAGTAATCTAGAGGTCCGAAGATCGAATCTCGGCGTGGTCCAAAATTTCCGTACATGGGCGGATAGGAAATTTATAGTGCTTGCAACATTATACACTCCGAAATGATATGCAATGTAACGTTGACTCGAAATTGCCTATAAACGGCTTAGTTTAACGCTCCATGGCCCACATTGGGCTATACGGTACTGAGAAGAAATTTCCGATTATGTATGCTGAGAAAATTATCATTGTGCATAGGGGAAACCTATGCCTCAATCTTACCAGTTATTCTGGTGTAATAAAACTATAATAAGCAAATTTTTATAGTTTTAAATATCTCTATTTGGAGACCGGACATGGGCAAACTTTTCGATAATTGCCGAAGAATGTTGAGAAAAATGTTAAACGATTTATTATGGCATAAAATCAGATCATCGTTATTACGCTTTGTATTAGCTGCAATATAGTCGTATACTTCAAAAGAGAATTGCATGGGGCCTCCATGCAATACTCTCTTGAGAAAAATGCCCTCTCCAAGTGGTGCCCCCCCAATGTAAACGTTCCTAGAGAGTGGTGGCCCCCTCAAAGTGGTGGCCCTGGGCAACCGCCCAGTTCGCCCACTCCTAGTGCCGGCCCTGTTTTTCAAGTCGCGACCCATCTGAATGACTATGACCTCTTCCAGATGTTACCAGGTTCAGGATCTTGTCGTATAGGGGACTAAAATTAATCAAATCTCTCGAAATTTGGACATCGTTTAGGTGATCAATTCATTGATACATCAAACCAAGGTATTTTCCGCCCTAGCATTAAAACTAAATGAAGTTGAAACCAAATTAGAACTGTAATCCATTGCCATTGGATACGAGTGGATACTGTAACAATAACATTGTGAGGAGAAAGCTTAGTATGTATGTATATGTATACATTTTACGTAGCTACTTTCATGGTACGTCATTTCAAGAACTCCCAGAGTAAGAAATCGACGATATACTCTGTTACCCGATCTTGCTGAACCATAGGTTCTAAAGCAGACATCTTGGTGTTTGAGGATTCGCTGCTCTACATTTCGAACTGAAATAAAAACTTCATAAGCAAATGAAAATCGTTCCTATACTCACTGCCCTATTTTGGAAATGTCGTTTCGTTTTCGTTGAGTCGGATCAATTGACTTGTGAAAAAAAGTCACCAAATACTTATGAGACTAATCCGAAGCTCCACCACTTCACTTGACTCCAAATCGTTGTTGCCTTCGGTTAATGTTGTGACTTTTTTCAAACAAATTGTCAAAATTAAAGAAAGAAAGAGTGCGTCATTTTCACATAGTATTGTCAAATTTGGCTGGGATATCTCAATTTCAAGTCTGTGAAATTGCTTCGCATGCTCGATGAGTAACTCAAAGATAGAAATATGACAGCGCAATATAATGAAGCCTTCTAGAAAGGGAACATTGTCCTTGATCATCTAAAAGTGAATATACCTTTTCAAGAACAATACATATATTTTCACTCGGGATTTTATTTCATATTCTTCCGATCACCATTCCATTTCAAGCAGGCAAAAATGGGCTTACTGGGAAACGAAACCCCGAATCCAGGGGAACCAATTGTTCATAGCTGATATGAGATAACTATATGACAATGGTCTCTTTAATCATTCTTATAAAAATTTTGGAGAGTAGCTTATGCCCAAAAATAGGTACACTATACTAGTCTCCAACCAGAACACCAACATACATAATTTAGGATAAAATCAAAATTGTTGATATAAAACGTTGGAACCTCCCGAAACCAAATCCTGGCCACGCTCCAAAAATGTTTCTAAAATGCTGGTTAGAATGTTCGAAACTTTCACAGAGCATCAAAACTGGCGAGTAATCTCTATGGACATGATTCGAGATGCACCACGAACACGATTTCATTTATATTTTCAAAAAATTGCAACGAAGTGCATTGCTCCATATTTGATTTCAATTAAAATGTTGTTTCCTTCCGTAATTTCTCAGTCTGGCGGCAGTGGCAGTTTTACCGATTTGCCGCCAGTAGGCTATTCATATTTTGCTACTCTGATCTACAATAGCTACTTCGTTCAGCTTTTCGTAGCTATACCTTTATATCAAGCTGTGGAGAAAATATGCCGAAAACTTTCAACGCTGAATAATCAGAACGGATTTTCCTTTTTTTTTGGCTCCTCCAAAAATTGTCAATTTATCTTTTGCACAGTCTTACACTGAGAGAAAAAAAGTAGACCGATCATCTAAAAACTAGTTGATATCGGCTGTCTGTGATTTTCAGCTTAATGATATACATATGTATATGCAGTTGAAACAACTTCGAAGATATTGGGTAATTAATTCATTTGTAAAGATATTTATTGTGTACGTATATAAATTGACCAATGTAAAATAGTTGAATTGAAGAAAGAAAAGTTTTACTATTGCACAGAAATATCAATTTTTGTTAAATTTTATATTTGAATAATACACTTAACAATTTTAGTGGAAGAATTCACTGAAATTTTTTTCTCTAATCTTAATCTTGGTTAAATAAACGAATTCAATAGTGTTTTCGCTGCGAAGATGGGAGAGATTGACTATTTGTTTAGTAGAACTATCTAAATTTAAATCAACTAAAAAGTTCAAATCCTATTTCTCAGTGTACGTAAAAATGAGCTTCGAGCTTTCCGCTTCGTGGTTCCTAAGCTTTCTTTAACCTTAAGTACAGAGAGAAATACAAGGTGTATCTCTTGTTGAAGCGGCCATATAGAAGTAATTAAAGAAAACAGGGCCCAACTACTTCATTGAAAATGTCACGTTCCTGTTCTTTCTATACATTATACCGGACTAGAATTGGGAAAAACTGGTAGGGTCGATATTAAAACTTGTTTGAGCCAAGACGCAATCAATAGAATTGGTATCACCAGCGGTAAATTGTAGCTTAAAAAAAAAACTTAAAATTAAAATTAGCTTTGGCCAAATCTAAACTCGTTCTATTATGCACCATCCACACATAATTTCACTTAAGCTTATTATGTTACAATTTCAATTATTATTTTATTCCCGGCTTAAATCAACCCAAAATTCCTACTAACATTTCAATGAACTGATATTACTATACGCAAACATACAATAAACACGATTATTGCCATTATATGAAAAGATCGGAATGAAAGTATGTATGTAATTAAAAATTATTGATGGAATATGTCAACCTTGAACTCTTTTATTATGATGAAAACGTCTGAAGACGAAACGCGACACGTCCCATTGATTGAGAATTGTAGGGGCGAATGGTTCGAAAGTATCAAATCAACTGAAGTTCCTACAAAATATACGAACGATCCATTTCGTATAGTATAGCCACATTTTTGTTGTTGAACGGATTGCCCAAATGACTGACAATATTTCTAATAAAACGGAGTGCCGGTTGTTTGACAGCTTTGACAGACCATTATTTAAGGCACTTAACCGCTACGCTACGCGGGATCAATGGATGGATCGAACGAAATGCGCATATGTCAACACGTATGTTGTCGTCCCATATAGTGATTCTTCTTCTTCCCGCATATAGCAGAAATTAGGGCCGTCTATGCCTATATAAACCTTCGCCACCCCCGGGGAAAAAAATCCATGAATGAAAGTGAACGTGCGAATGGTACAATTTTTAGATACTTGTGCTCTACACTACCCGGTTATAACAAGAACGAAGAAAAAAAAAGCTTCTGCAGTGATAAATTAAATTTTTGACTTATGGACACATTTTTTGACGAAGCCGGACCATTCTATTCTAGAATTTTGTAGTATCTCGTATAATAAATGCTCATACAGAGTAATTTTTCGGTAGATATACATGAACATAGTGTTAGTGCGGTACGACCCGCGCACTGCCGTACGTGTATAGTTAATGTGATGTATTATGTTTCGTTAGATGTCTCCCTCGTGCAGTGCAAACGAGAGTACACATGTTTGGAATGTTATTACGGTCAGCAACTTTTGTGTACAGGCCGTTGGTCAGTGACCCATATATTTCAAAATAGATTGACAGTCTCTATGCGGGATTCCGGATGATGACAAGTAACTTTGGATATTTTTAACGTGTGTCCATACATTTGATCTGCGGGAATTTATTGCCCCATTGAATTGAAAACAGAAATATTAACAAGGTCAGGAAATAATTTTAATTGTGAGTGTCGAACAGTTAAAAATACTTAATATGGACATACAAAAAATCAGCCAGAAAATGCAATAAAAATATATGCGTCTCCCCAACAAATTAGCTTCGGTCGTAAGATATCACATTGACTACACGGTCGAAAATCTTGGACTATTTTCTAAACCAAACCAAGGAATAGAATCATATTTAATACTACGTGGTATTAAAAAGTAATACTTGGAATATAATAGGCTGATTTTTAATATTTCATGGCATTGTTTCTAATACATTTACAATATAAAAGTGATTGTAGTATGGATAGTGTTAAAATCAATCTTTTCAACGTTAAAAATAATTCTCGCCAGTAATAGATTGTATTCCTAAGGCCAGAATTAAAAATTCATTCCCACCAATGTATTAAAATGCAATTTTTGTTGGTTTACATTTTAATAAAATTGTATTAAAAATTAAACTGCTTTGGTGTAAACGTAACTCTCATCAAGGCATCCATGTGCTGTCATGCTAAGTGTGTCGCGTGTAATTGATTCTAAAAAAATGTGAAAATAGAGGTGAACCAAATTGTGAAATTTGCGAAGATTGTGCTTGACGAATCATCATCATCAGTAACTGGAAATGATATTACCTTTTGCAGTAAGTGAAGTAATTTAAAAATTAACAAATCGTGTAGACGTAGAATTTATGTTAAAATTTTTGTGAACAATTCAAACTGTTAATGTTGTTGTTGTTTTCAATTTAGTAATCGATGCTTTCCCGGAATTGATAAAAATACCGATTTCAAAATTAAGGACTGCGCATATCCGATATTACTATATTACCCCACCAAGCACGAAAAAATTACGTTGGCGAAGGCAATCGTCAAGCTGTTTCCTTCGTACACGACGACTATCAAAAATTCCGGAGGAATCGTAAGTTAGGATTTTACATTAACAAGTGCTCCTAGTTTATATTTTTTAATTTAAACCTGATTTTTTGAAAATAGGAAATACATATTCTACAACCCTGCAAAAAACACGGGATATATTGCAGCCAGGTTAAAAAACTTCAACGCAAAGCGGATAAGAATAGAAGGCCATTCCAAGGTCATTCCCGAAAATTCACCAATTGTATCGCATAACGTAATCAGCAATAAATTTTGGATTTTTTCAAAAATTGTGTTGTTTGTGAACAGCGAAATGTGCTTGAAGATAAGCTGAAAAAACATTGGATCTTAGAAAAGTCATGTGCTTGGAACCAATTGATACCAAAACGACATTTCCTTTCTTCTGTTAATAAGCCGGCTTATATAATGTAAATGATAATTTATACGTTTTAGTGGAGCCTTTAAATTAATGAATTTAAATAATAAACTACAAAATTTGGATTTTCTCGATTATCTTGTGTTGTTTTCATTTCTAATATAGGTTTCACTACAGGTTACAGAACGCGCACATTTAATGTAATACTGGATGTAGTAAACTGCATTCATTGCCAATATTAAAAAGTAATATTTTTTTGGTTTAAATTATAATCAAATTTGGTTAAAATTTAGTATTTAATTTGGCATACTTTCTAACACAATTCGTATTAGAATGTATTCCTTAAAGTAATTCATTTTAACACTACTAGTATTACATTATTTAACACTCAATAGTATTAGACTGCAAGTCGGAATAGGGAATCGATCTAGTTTTAATACTTATGAAGTGTTAAAAATTAATATTATTTTGGTGTTGTCATATATGTAACACAAAAAATGTTAAAATTTAGTCCAAGATTTTCTACCGTGTACCGAACAAGATTTAGACACGGTGCATTCTTTCATTATTTTCCTCCTGATTTTCATTGCATTGTCTGCGCGTAAAAGACTGCTAAATAATTACCACCGCTGGTGCACCGACAAGGCATTATCACTAGGACTAATTGAGTTTATGCACAAGAGGTACTTACAATCGCTGATATCATCGGTACGTTTCGCGTATTGCGACCATCCCTACAGTGCCAATATGCCAAAGCTATTTTCACGCTCGTTTTAAGGAGCCATGTCTGCACAGCTCATATAAGTACAAGCTCACATATGCATAGCTAGGAATGTTCGTTCAACTTTCAGGTGTTGTCCGAGGGCCGAACATAAAGGCATTGTTTCTCGTGTAGCATACTAACAATCTATATGCTAATTATTTTAGGCGAACTTCGTACATATGGGCTATTGACTTTATACTGTCTTCTCTCTACCCAATCATGTCTCCAATCAGCTCCGCTATCACATCTTTGACCAAAGAGAGGTGCATATAAGCTACTGGCGTTGTGAATATTCACAGGGATTTAAAAAGGTGTCAGACAAACTTTTACCAGAAGTCGTTAACGCAATTCGTTACACGGCTCTTTGCGCGTATCGTGCGGCTCTTCGCCAGGCGGAAAGTGAGATGCGAGAATTATTGCTATCATGTTATTTTGGATTCAAAGGTTTGGTCGATGGAATATACAATTGGATTTGGCTGTACGCTCCAGCGATATTTACGGGGTGGGCATTTTACATATATATATAACTAACTTAGATCCAACATATAAAATGTATTCCAAAGTTTTTCAGATACATATTACCTGTGAGATTCTATTTGAAAAAAAAAAACATATCCACTCCATTCCGCCAATCTCAAGTGCACTTGACTTTTAGGAATTATTAAACGCAGTCATTTGAATAACATTCACCCTGTAGCATGATTCTATAGAAATCTTCTGAATGCTTGTTTCGCCTATTAATATATCTCGTACTTTCATTTTGAAAATCTCATTTGAAGCGAATAATTATACGTTTAAGGTATTGCATGAGAACATATTGAAGATGATAGTGCACTTTTTTCGTCAGTTATCAAAATAACATACACTCTCAAAGTTGTAATTTTCGAAGTACCTACACTATTAAGTCACCTCGAGAAGAATTGCAAATAATATATATTCCCATATCTTTCTCGCTATAATTAGTTAACAACAGTATACGGGTGAATGTGTACATGTGAAATCCATTTACGGATACGTCGATTTGTGAGTATCCTCCATATAGTTTTCACAAAAGTATGCTTATGTATTCATACATATTTTAGTAGAACGAATTGAAATCATCAAAAAGCTTGTTGGGAAGGTTACATCAGTTTTCGACTAATTGGACGGCGTACAAGTGAAAACTAGGGATAATCTTTTGATTTATTCCCATATACACATTCCCATTCAAAGTGAAATCTTCTTATAGTAATTTATTCTGAAAGACAAATAGAAGCGATTCTATTCAATCTACTTTGTTTGAATAATAAATCAGCTTCGTTGATAACACCATGTTTGATATCAGTTTCAATGTTTTTTTGTTTGTTCTTGAATGATCGAGGAACGGGTATTTGAAATTTTATTCTATCCATTCTATTATGGATAGCAGTTAGATATCCCTTTTGTTTAAGCCAGTTAAATACACTATTATGGTAATATGAAACCTCCCATTACTTAATACTTTACTTATATGTACATACATACTTGAAATAATAAAACAATTCCTTCTTCTTTGTAAATACAGCACTGAAACTTTCAAACTCGTGATAACGATAAGAAATCACAATTTAAGTATAGATCTTTTCCGTCATCGGCCAACCTCAGCTCCACCTTCACTTCTAAATCATTTTTTCACCGATGAAAATGAGGCGTTCTTGAGCGATTATGTAGTGCTGCTTCAGTAGCCAAAAGACCTACTTGGCGGTGATGTCCGCCTCCTACTTTCGAGCGCATCGTCTTCCTTTTTGTCTTCGTATGGTCATCATCGTATGCGACGACTTAAGTGACGGGTCATCAAACTCACGCGACCCATCAATTCGTTTTAAGTCAATCAAAAATCAATCGATTGATCTGATCAACTCGACATTACCATGATCAACATCTTCACATCACATATCGTCGTCGTTGTCCTCTCACATCGCACACCATGCTAAAGGACAGCAGCTGTGAATTGGTCTGTTATCAATATCTGCGCAACAGCAACAGAAGAGCAACAGCCAAGGCGAAACAAGATAGTATATCCTCTTGCCAAACATACCCTACATCAGGCTGGAACACTATTTAATTGCTAGTGCGCGCGGTTGATCATCAACCTCATACAATGATGAAGATGATGATGATGAAAATTGATGGAATGGATACTCTTTTCGATACATTCGATGCATCTGGTAATTAATTTTCAGCAGCAGCCGCCAGATAAACATTGCACAAGTTGCCGACGACGTAGAGATGGTCAACCGAATTTTATTTTGTATAAGATAACAGACTTGGCTCTTCATGAAAGGAAAAAAATAAGTGAAAGAAAGAGTTATGGACTTTCATACAGGCGTTTAATCAAGACAGATTGCTACTTTTCCGATAATTCCGATTCGATATTTCCCATTGCAACTTTTGAGTTTGAGTTGAATTTACTCCAAAATTGTCACCAATAAAAGCCTTTATTTTTGTTATTTTTCACTATGTTTCACTGTCTCACTATTCTAAATTATTGTTTTTTCAAACCCTTCATTGATCATTGTAAAGGAGGTTCCATTAAGATGTGTGGTACCTACTTTGGAATAAAACATAAACGGTTCGGAATTTTTTCCAATTTATTATTTCGTTAAAAAAGCCACACAATATGTGTCAAAATTATTTATCGAATATTTTCACCGAAAATAATCGGTAGATATCCGTTCGCGAATTGAAACATTTGCCGCCAATTAGTCCAATAATATCGTATTTTCGTCAGGAAAAAAATACAGAAGTTTATTTCTCAATTTTGTTATATGTATTTTGGGGCGCTGATTCCGAATATCAACTTTGCACCCCAAAAAACGTGCCGCAACCTTTAAAAAAGGGGGGAAAGGGGGGCATTTTTTCGTTTTTTTGCGATTATTTCCAAAACGGTAAAAGATACAGAAAAATGGTCTGAGAACGGAAAAAACTACATAAAATTATCTTTGCAATGATATATAACACATTAGAGTTTAATTGGATATTTCGGCGTTAGAATAGCACATAAATTAGAATATTTTCATTTTAGACCTTTTTTAAAAGCTCCATAACTTTTCAAAGAATGTTAGTTCAGCCGTAAAGTTTTGTATAAGTATTCACAACAAGTTTAAGATAATTCTAACGTAAACATTGAGTCGCTCCGGTCAAGGACCCCCAGTATCCCCCCATTTAAATTTTTCAAAACGGCATATCCATAACTCCCCCCAAAATTGGAGCAGAGTGCTAAATTTTGGTTTGTTGAAATTGGAGCTCATAGTGACCCCACCCACCAAAAATCAGCTCATTCGGATAAAAACTAAGGGTACCTCCCATACAAAGTGACCCATCAGGAATTTGTTCTACGTACGAGTAGGTACTACTCATTTTATAAACTGTAGAACAAAGTTGTCTTGGGTCACTTTGTATGGGAGGTACCGTTAGTTTTCATCCGAATGAGCTGATTTTTGGTGGGTGGGGTGACTATGACCTCCAATCGCAGCATACCAAAATTTACCACTCTGCTCCAATTTTGGGGGGAGTTATGGACATGCCGTTTTGAAAAATTTAAATGGGGGGATAATGGGGGTCATTGACCGGAGCGACTCAATGTTTACCTTAAAATGATCTTGAACTTATTATGAGTACTTATACAAAATTTAACGGCTGAACTAACATTCTTTCAAAAGTTATGGAGCTTTTAAAAAAGGTCTAAAATGAAAATATTCTAATTTATGTTCTATTCTAACGCCGAAATATTCAATTAAACTCTAATGTGTTATATATCATTGCAAAGATAATTTTATGTAGTTTTTTTCGTCCTCAGACCATTTTTCTGTATCTCTTACCGTTTCTGAAATAGTCGCAAAAAACCGAAAAAATGCCCCCCTTTCCCCCCTTTTTTAAAGGTTGCGGCACTTTTTTTAGGGTGCAAAGTTCATATTCGGAATCAGCGCCCCATAATACATAAAGAAACAGTGAGAAAAAAACTTCTGTATTTTTTTCACGGAATGGTACTAAATCGACACGATATTACTGAACTAAATAGGCTACCCACATTTTGCAGCTAAAAAATGGGCTCAGAAATGGTCCAAATTGCCGATGTAATATTGAGTTTCAGGGTTGAATAGTCTTCGGATCATTCATATAGATTTTATCCATCGTGTAACACCATGCCTGCATTATTTAGGATTTATGAGAAAAAAAAAACTGTTGCAAATTGAAAAGACCCTATTTTATTTTATTTATAATTTTTCAGTGTATATTAACACAAAGGATGCAGTTTTTTAGTCGTCCGATCTGTTTTTTGTAGCTTCTATCAAAAACTAAAAAGAAAATATGTATTCACTTTCCCCCATTTTCCACAACTTTAGGACCTTCTATCGGTCAGCATTTTTCCCATAATCAGGGGAGCATCCCAAACAGTGCTGAAAAAATGCACGATTATGCGCTGAACAGTATTTTCCATTATGTCTATTTTTTAGGCTATAATAAGGTACAATGTCAATCCTTTTTCTTGGATGATAAATGTTTATTTCGCCTTGTTATACCCGTCACTATGTGAGAGGGTTATTTTTTTAAGTTGGATACATATCTTATTTCTATCATATTTGTTTTTTTTTTGTAAACATTATTATTTGCCCAAATATTTAATATTGATATATTGTCTTTTCTAAAAATGCTATAATAAAAAAAAATTGGACATTGATATATATTTTTTCACAATGGGTTATTCTTCATTCGAATTCTTACAAAGACTTGTTAATTACTTCATTGTCGGATTGTTATCATTTTATGCTAGTATGTATACTAGTATGTATACAGCAACCATCAATTCGTAAAAAATCTATTTTACAGTGTTTTGTTATATGATTTTCGATTTTATTTTTTACCCAAACTTCTAAGATGTTTTAGCTTCAATCCGACATTGAAGGTCGTATTTTGAAAATTCATTTCAAATGCAGCTTGCTGTTATTATCAAACAAGATCAAGATCGTTACAATATTCCGAGGTTCAAGCTGAGTTATGCAATACCTACATACAGCATAGATAGATATGTTTAAGGGTCTTTAATGCGGTTTCAGACCACATCTTGCACTGTCCCTAACCGATAATATTTGGGTTTGTGTATATCCCAAAAAAAAAAAACAATATAGGTTCCTCCGAAACCTCCTTATCCTTTATCCACTGCTAATATTTAAAAAAAAACTATAGCAGCGTTTTCCATTAGGAAAGACCGCAGCCACGTACAGAAAGAAAATTCCAATTTCGAAATAGTTTTTTTTCTCCTTTTTATTTTTCTTCTTGAAAATGCTACGCTACATTGCATATGGAATTCTCAACAATTGAGGGTATGCTATAGCCATATAGTCTACATATGTATAGATATGGGCAAAAGAAACGGGACTGGGGGCGTCTTTGTCCCGCGAAGCAATTGCTAGGATTCCTAGAAACCGAACTTGTTGGAAAAAAACGAACCCAAAACGAAATGAAGCATAAGATGAGAAAATGCTGAAAAACAAGCTACAGAGTAGAAGAGTGATATGAAATAGGAGGCGGTGCAAAACCAGCCGATGTGCTATAAAGCCATATGGATTTTTGGAAAGCTTTTGCTCGTCGTGTAGTGAGTGAAACCACCCAAACGTCAACCTGGTGATTGCAGCATATATACACTACTTGTATGCTACTGTTGTTTTCCATATAAGTATGTAGTTGAGGTCATTGCGTGAACTTTCGTCAACATTCGAACATCAAACGCTTTAAATTCAACATCCCTGCCCTTTGCACCGTTGCTGTGCGACTATATAGTTTCGTTGCACCACCATCACCATCATATCCAAAGTCTTGCGACTTCCTTATTGCAATTTTCCAGGCCAGAGAAAGCTTATTTCCTGAAACTTATATACATATACATTCCTACCTTAGCACTATGTTCTATAGTACATTGAACGGTCGTAGAAAGGTCTAGGGCTAAAAGGATAATTCAGAGGAGCGCTCCACAACTGTGCGGGAAGTGGCGGGCTGTCGAGACATAAGAGTCGATGTAGACACAGACGTAACCATATCAGTTTGGGCGAAACATAAAAGGTTCTAGCCTTTGTAGTAGAACCATCATATAGCAAGAAAGAAGAAAGGAAAGCTATGCCGTCACATAGAGAATATATAGGGATGAGCCTTATAAGAGACGACAAGGACGACGTCAACGACGACGACGATGATGACGACTACGACTATGATGTTAATGGGGTGCTTTGATGCGATTGGTTTCTGCATAGCGCAGACTCTTGAAATCATCGAATCCTAAGAAGTAAGATGAATTAAGTTGTTTTTGTTTGTGTTGCACACAGCATACAGCATAGACGATTTTTATGTTGGCGGACACATATCACATCAGAATCAGGATAGGATAGACAGAAAGCGTTCATTCGTTCTCCCTTCCCCCTTCGGCTATGGCAATATCCAATCTACATATACACGTTCGTATATGGCATGGATTCGAGAAAATGATGAGAAGTGAAAATAAAACGACTATAGGATGCCACAAGAATCCTTCTCTTCTTCCAGGATGCTTATGTGAAAAAAGGAATTATAGTGTGTTCGTTTCTATAGCTTTTTGGTGGTATAGATGTTGTTTTGTGTTGCCACGTCTGGAATAGTCTCTAGTGAATAGTATACAATACACTATTTCCCACGTACTGTGAAAAGGATCAGGGACACATATTTATTTATTTATTTTAAAACATCATGGGAAATGTTTAATAACACGATATTTTAAAGAGTTGTTGAAATTTTCTGGAGAAAGAATGAGAAACAAACAAGGCAAGGGTTCAGTGTGCGCTAAAGCGATAGCTGTACAGATTAGGCAAGAGCTTTTGTTGTTTAGTATGCATGATATTTGAAAAATGCTTACTTGTCGGATATATATGAAGGGGGTGGATGAGTATACGAGTAGTATAGAAGCACTTTTTCATTTGGTGCTACAAATATTTTTTGTAGACTGTCTAGAACAAGTTTTAAAAGCTCTTCCGGAAAGTAACTGTGCCAGTCGACACCTTTAGATTGCACTCTTAGTCAGATTTAACCCAAAACAACCCGCACACAAATTAAAGCACTCAATTCTAGGTTTTTACTGCATCCTGCAACTCATTTAATACAGACTTAATTCCACTGTACCACTATAGAATCTCAAAAATTCTTTCATGTCAAGTGATAAAATTGTCATTCTGACCGGGAGGCTCTTTGCATACTGCCATAGGTACTCTAACCGTATGACGCCACTGTCATATATGGGCATGACTATGGTCGCGCAAAAGCCTTCAATATGTGAATAGAAATCAATTTTAACGATATTAAAACGACAATTTTCATTTTGAGGTTTTACGTTAATTGTTTCAATAACGCAGTGTGGTATCATGCAATGATTGTATTCAAAAAGTGCTAACACTGTCGCGCGTACTTGATATGATTATTACGCTTTGCTACGAGATGTGACGATATCCATACGTCGGTATACAAATACACACGTTGAGTGTCCGTTGCAGCCGACATTCCAAAAAAGGTAGTCACTGTACATTGCTAGCTCTCTAGGTTGACTTTTAGCGTAGCACTAGTCGTACCTGTATAGTTGAATGTAATCCTAGATGCAAAGTTGCACACAATGTATGAACATCCTTTTTGGGGAAATACAGCGTATGGTAATTTTAAGCTTCGGTTCGGAAAAGCGAGTATACTGATAGTGGTTATTTTTTTTTTAATTTTCGTGAGGAAATTCTAAGACCTTGATTCACTTCAAATCCTATATTGATTGCACTAATTTCAGATAGTAGTCTTAAGAATACGACGCGCGAGTGATTTGATCTGAAGTTCTAAACTCTGGCGACACTAACACCAAACCAACCAATCATTTTTAATTAAAGAAGTCAAGTTTACATCATAAACACCGCTGAAAACTAAACAAGTGCATAACATTTTAACTCACAGTTAAAATGATCCGCATAACCTTACCAACGTCAATGCTAAAAAATGCACTTAGAACTGAAATCTGTAGCTTTTTGTAAATCTTGTCGGAAATGTGAATCCTCTCTAATACTAAAACGAGTATAGTATTAAACATTGTTGAAAGGAATAACATCAAATTCTGGGAAAAATTCTAGGAATATCATCACTTTCGTCCGAAGGTACTTATATAACAACTATTAAAGGAGGCTTATAGGAGGACGCTAACATAGGTAATGAAAGATGGAAATATTCAATTATTGTGTTGGATAACCAAGTTTTTTTGATTTTACACTGAGAGATAAAAATTAGGCCGAACATTTAAAAAGTAGTTGATATCGGCTAAAGTAGGTACGTCTTTGATTTTCAGCTTACGATTCTATGTATAGTTGAAACAACTACAAAGGTATGGACGTTTTTCAATTCCTTTCGTGGTGGAGCTAACGAATTTAATAGTATTTTCAGCTGCGGTGATTAGAGAGATTAATTATTTCTTTATTGAAACTATCTAAATTTAAATTAACTACTTCACTTTAGATAAAGAGTCGAAATCATTTGTATCAGTGTATAACTTAGAAGTTTTAAGACTTAAGGATTGCCGGATGAAATACTCCTTGAAGCGATGTCACACATTAAATTGATTAAATCATTGCTATAGAGCTTACACATTGTTATTTGGAAAGCCAAGGTAGATTGACAAAAGCCAATAACGAAAATTGGTACAACTATTACTAGTAATAAAAGAATATTTTTTCTAGTTTTCAGTCTAAAAACTATAGTACATATAACTCGAAATTAATGGGCGTGAAACAAACAATTTGCTATTAAATAATCATCATCAAGTGTCAAAAGTAAATGAAGAAATCTAATGACGAAAACATATGTGTTACTCCAATTTCGAATTTTCATCACCTTGACATTTTTTCGTAATAATGATTTTGCTGTCTGTCTGAGCGCTTATTAAATACATATTTTAACATTTTTCTTTAACTGATAATGTGATTGTGACTCACATGTTGAATTTTGCGCATGGTTATATACAATGTCAAAGGTTTGCATTACTGCACATACAACTCTCCATCCAAAGAATGATGAAGGTACACATGAGCGTAGCCTATAATGTAATATTCCATGTGAGAATAATTTTGCGGGAAAAACTTTAATTCTGTTAATTGTGCGTTATCGTCATTCGCGCGGACGATATCATCGCATATCTGTCGTATAAACGACGAGACGAACGTCAGGTGAAATAGTGGTCACGAGATTCGACAGAAACATCATGAACACGCAGTGGACAGTAAAAAATAAACAAAAACTGACGACAAAACGTTCAAGCCGAGCCGATCTGCCGAATTAACTCTGATGCACGCAATTTTGTGCACAGTTAAGCGTATTAATATGATGGCGACAATATATGTACGTTGCGCGAAACCTTTCGTGGAGTTTTTTTTCCACCAGGTCGTCATATATGTTCGTTTTGTAAAGGTGTGGTACTTTGTTGTTGTTGGGATGCATTTGCAAAAAGCCAAAAAGGCAAAGTGCATCAGCACAACCATATAATGCGTTCACATCAGTCCGATATACATACATTGTATAAACATAGATAACAAATGCGTTCGGTGTTCATATGTGTGTATAATCCTTTCGAAGCTGCGTGCTTTCAGTGTTTTTTTTTAACTTCGAACGCAATCCGTATTTTGTGTGAAAGATATACCTTACCTCTGTAGGTTTATAGCTATGCAGCAGCAACAATAGCTCTCCATATACCCCGGCTCAACAAAAACAAGATACCAATATTGCAGAAATGTATATAGTACCTATACCCTCTGAGTAAAAAACAGCAGGGAGCACGAGAATATGTGTGCAACTAAAGCGGATTATTCAAATGGCGATTTGAAGCCTTATTAAACATGTCGCATGCAATTTAAGGATTACAAAGCCAAAGTACCGCATAATGAGTACGATGATTGTGTCAATGCGCTTTTTAGTTTTTTTCGCTTCTTCTCTTGTATGGATGCATAATCATGATAATATTAAGCGGTTTATTTAAAACACTCAATTTTGTCAGAGTTTCAGAGGTAGTTACGTTGGCGAACTTTTTTAGGATGTAGGATAAGCATTATACGATTTACTGACAGATCTGGAGACCGAAAGTGACCTAATTACGACACGTCTCTACTTCGGTGGTTATGTTAATTTAAGACTAACTTTAAATTTAGTTTTCTTCTTCGTATTTATAACCTAGGAGTATATTACTCTAGAATTTGAACTCGCAAAAAAAATAATTCAATTTTCTGTTCCGTGCTCCATCTATAATAACTGTAATTTCACCTACTGTCATTTCATTAGATTTTTTTTAAATGAATAAATCTATAGATTTTCCGGACATTCGTAAGGGAAAAAAAGCTAGAAATAGGAATAAGACCATGTGTCAATTTTATATCCATGTCTTTTCACACACATCACATTATTATCTTAAATCTTATAAACTATTTCAACTGACTAATTGTGACTTATCGTTCCATTCTATACACCAACTGCGGTGCATGTCTGTAGTAATTATGGCATGGCAACTTACCAGCTCTATGGGAACTACGCGGAACTTTGTCTGTTTGGAGGAGAAGAGCCCCAACGGGAGAAATATCGAGTTATTCAATTTCGGAAATGTCACATTGGAATCTTTGCACTTGAGACCTCTAAGCGTCTGAAGGTCACAAGGTCAGCAACTCTACCTACTGAGCTATAGACGCTTAGAGGTCTCAAGTGCAAAGATTCCAATGTGACATTTCCGAAATTGAATAACTCGATATTTCTCCCGTTGGGGCTCTTCTCCTCCAAACAGACAAAGTTCCGCGTAGTTCCCATAGAGCTGGTAAGTTGCCATGCCATAATTACTACAGACATGCACCGCAGTTGGTGTATAGAATGGAACGATAAGTCACAATTAGTTAAAATTCGAACCCACGAAATTTGGGAATCAGAATTAATACAGTAATTGTAAATTCGAGAGGGAAAAATATCTAACTACCATCACAACTCCCAAAGCAATGTGAGCATTCAACACCGGTACAGACCTGCACGGTCGAGCGTCATGGTGGTAGCCTTCACGGCAAATCAAATCTCCATAGAATTCTCCCGCTAAAATTCAAGTGGTCGTCTTGTGCACAGATAGACAACAGACACAAGACCTGATGAGTGTGTCTATCTGTACGAAACCACAAAACTTTGGGAAAAAATACCAAAAATTGAGGAAATTGAGGGAAAAAAGTTTCGTCTCAATCGGGATTCGAACCTCCGACCTTCAGTCACAAGGTCAGCAACTCTACCTACTGAGCTATAGACGCTTAGAGGTCTCAAGTGCAAAGATTCCAATGTGACATTTCCGAAATTGAATAACTCGATATTTCTCCCGTTGGGGCTCTTCTCCTCCAAACAGACAAAGTTCCGCGTAGTTCCCATAGAGCTGGTAAGTTGCCATGCCATAATTACTACAGACATGCACCGCAGTTGGTGTATAGAATGGAACGATAAGTCACAATTAGTTAAAATTCGAACCCACGAAATTTGGGAATCAGAATTAATACAGTAATTGTATTTCAACTGAATTTTTAAAATTAAAGCTAAAAAACTGTCGGGAAAGTATTTATTGCACCTTATTTAGCAGTAGCCAAACAACCTTTTATATAATCTTAAAGTTATTCATGATGGATACAAAGAAGTTCGGCATTTCCCTAATATACACCTCAATGCAACATAATTTATTTATTTTTTATTCAACATAACACTTAACAATAGTTCTTTATTAGATATCTACACTGTGTATTTTACATGACCTTTAATGGAAAAATAAAAACCAACCTCCTTGGAAGTAAACATTCTAAATCTAAACGCATAAGAATTAAATTTACGTATAGTCCAATATCCATTTAGTAAAATTTCAGTTCTCTTTGTTCATAGACAGAATGAGATCCTTTCAAGATCGAAGAATATCTATCAAAAAAACCAATAAAACAGGAATATCGAGATTCGAACTATGTTTTTATATTGATGCATACCAGAATGCGAGAAGGAGACAATTGGAATCTGAACTCAAATTTTCCTGAGAAAAACACAAATAAAATTGAAGAAGCACTTTGTATCCGCCCATAAATTATACTCTTTTTTTTTCTTTCGTTCATTCAAAAAGAGAAGTTTTATCCAATACCGGAAAAATAACGAAATGCGCTGAACACAGCCAGCAGGAGTCAGTACACTCACACAAATGTTCATAGACAGTTACTTCTATGTATGTACTCGTACTCTTATAAGGGACGTGAAGTTAGATTGGATGCGTTTTCTTCGATATAAAAGTCGTCGATTTTTTATAGTATATCCTCATAGATGCTGGCAAAGAAGTCGTAGAGTTTCTCTAAAATTGGGAATACTATTGGAAAATGTGAAATGAAAAAAAAAACCTTGCCTTCCTGCATCCTGACCAACCCATTTTCCGAGAAACTTTTTAAAGGGATTGCGAAAGCTTTTATTTTGGTTATTTGATCAACAAAGTTTTGTCTATATATAATTTGTAGACAAACTGCTTTTCGATATAAATATTTTGTGTCTATCATTAGAAATTTAGAAAGTACATAAATGTTCGTGCTTGTATCCTTACTTCGATATACCTACATATTTCATCTTCGTCTGCTATAAGCTCACTTTGGCAATTACAAATACGGACATAAAAATTTAATATGAGCAATGTATGTGTATCCTTGGTATGTATTTTTTTGTTGAAGAATGTCTTGCGCAGTCAGTGTTGATGATGAGTGTTATATACCCTCCTTTCTGTCTGCATAGGCATTTCTTGTGGTTCGAATGAAATTGTTCATTTGTTTTTGCAATTTTCTATGAAAGCATTACAATTGATTATTATTGTTTAGTAGTACGTAACGTTATGTACAAATTTTGTGTCTCTTTTGAATCTATTATGCATTCTTTAATTAAACCGTAAATCATATACGTATCCTTACTTAAATCACATTACTTACGTATGAACTTATTTAATTTTAGACATCAGCTTTTTTGACTATTTTAAGAAAACTGTTTATAAAAAACGATAAAATTATGATCCGCAAAGTCCAAGATTTTTTATATATTTTAAAATGAATTTAAAACACCTTAAGTGACTTTGCTTATATAAGTCACTTAAGGTGTTTTAAATTCATTTTAAAATATATAAAAAAAAAGCTTTTTTGAAGCTGTATAATAGCTTCCATTTAAAAATACCGGTTTACCGATTGACAGAACTACAGATTTCTAGGCAATTTTTTACCCAAATTTTCAACGCATTGAAATCTACTGCATATATGCTATTCGATCAGTGCCATAACAGAAAAGATATACCTATGCATTAATCGCCGAGTAACCCGATTTTAGAATGCAGCCTAGAGTCGTAGAAAGACTTGCTTCTACAGCCTCTTCCCGTGTTGAATTTTTTTATACCCTATACCCATAAGATGGTATAGGGTATATTGTTTTTGTTACGACGATTTATGTAACACCTCAAAGGAACCACCGGAGGTATGGCAAAGTATATATATAAATGATCAGGGTCGGTCCCTGATTCGAATAAGCCATGTCCGTCTGTCTGTCTGTCCGTCCGTGTGTCTGCCAGTTCGCACGATAACTCCCGAAATAATGAAGCTAGCGTTTTAAAATTTAAGTCAGATGATTGTTTTGATAAAAGCTTGGATGGTATTGAAAATGGGCCAAATCGGACCAAGGGTTCCCCTACCTCCCATACAAATGACCCCTCCGTGATAGTTTAATTCGCCAATATTTTTCAACAGAATATCACTAGCGACCCGAAATTTTCATCAATGCCTAATTGTAACATATGCTTGAAGTTGATGGAAAGTGGGGAACGTCCGACTACCCCTACCCCTACCTCCCCTAAAAAGTTATATTCCCCATATCTTTTGCTAGAATGTCGCGAAAAACTTCTAATTAGTATCAAATGGTAGCTGTTGGATGCCTTTATATAATATTAAATATGTGCCAGGTCCGAACCATCTACCCCTCCCTCATCTACAAAAAATATGAAATTGAATTTTTGGGTTTTGTGTGCCTTCTAGGTCTGTACATGGGTAAAGGGTATACACTCATCGTGCTATTCGCACGATTAGAACTCGGTCTCGTTTTAATGTGTTACGCATGATCAACTGATGGTCGGATAAAAAATAAACCGAAACCACAGTTTAGACCAGTGACTGAAATAACGGTAAAAAAGTTCCCGAAATGCCACACACAGACAATAAACCTGTTTCGATATTATAGGTGCACATGTTTTGTTCTGAGGAGAGTACATTACTCTAGGATTTAGACGAATATTTATTTTGTTAGACAGAAATTTAGCCGATAAACATTATTTGGTACCTACTTATTACTTCCCATCAGAAGCTTAAAATGAGATATAGTAGAACCCCGATATTCCGGACCCCAAAAATTCGGACTCGGCCAAAGGCCCAAATTTTCTTTGTTTTGGAAAAATTCGATATATTTATGAATGTTTTTCAATCGCAATCTGCCGTAGATTTAAAGCAACAGCTATCGCTGACTATAAAGTCATTTATTTTCGCTAAAACACTTATTTTTTGAGCAATTATCATAAATACCGTCTACTCAGGTCTTAATAGGTGCATTTAAAAAATCCGAATAATTCGATATTCTTGATAGGGCTGGTCCCAATCAATCCAGATTATCGGCACTCTAATGTAGGAGACAAATATGTATGTAGGTATGCAACGCCTACGACAGAAGAATCATAAGATTTCGCTAAAACTTGTTGCAGTTCTTATCCTTACATTTGATTTCGATAAATAAAATACATAAATGAATATAGAATATAGAAGCTACTCGTTATAGTTGGGATACAATTTTATGTTTTATTTGTTTTCATACTCAACCTTCAACCACAGGAGTGGTGAGATTAGTTAAAATGTATATTGTGCTGCCTAGCTCGAAAAGTGTTTAGTACAATATCATTTCTAATTTTTGTGTCAATAATAAAGAATTTTAACGGCAGTCTGAGCCAATAAATTCAAAACACTTTGCATAATCATGGCTTCTGATAAATCGGTGCCTTTGATCGCCATTATGCATATACCTATCCCTTCTGTAAAATTGGCCGACAAATTGCAAACTTATTATGCAAAGCTTTATGAGCAGTTCATGCTTTTCATTTGTGTTAATCGTTTTGAATTCTTTCGGTCCGCCACTATAACATAGTGTTCACTTTCAATTAACATTAGTTGTTGAGGATAATGAAAACTCCTTCAACTATAAAATTTAATTAATTTTCTCCCATTATCTTGCTCACGACGACTCAACGATAAGGAGGAGTAGCACGTCGCGATGTGTACGTACGCGTATATGGTTGAAACGAGGCCACCATGTAGAGCCAACCCAACTACGAGTATAGTACAACAACGGATCCTCGTCGTCGCATCCTCCGTCGACTGTCATGTCACCGTTGTCTGTCATCCATTTTCCGAATTTTTCACGAGCTTTTAACTCATTCGCTTGCAAAGTGCCTATAACGAAGTGAATGCAGTAGTAGCAAAAAAATCTATTCCGAAATTTTCGTTTTCATTTTATTTTTTTATTTTATTTGTGCTGAACAAGTTTAGCACGGGGTGGTCGTCCCTTTTACATTTGATCAAGGGTGGAAATAAACTTTGTATAGGAGGCTCGACATGCTATTTTATTTAATATGAAAAAAAGTTCTATGGTTCTGCTATCCGACGACTAGATCGCGGACCGCGCCATTATACAATCGTGGTATATAGTGTTGTTGTAAGGATTTTTGTTGCTGTATAGAAGAGGTATATCCTGAATGCCGCCGACGCAACATAACAAAATATAAAACCCACCAACTCCTCTGTGCACCATGCTTTTCGTTTTTCCAGTGGCAGAGTTTTCATTTCACATTTTTGCCTGGCAATTTTTCCGCCATTGGTTGTGTGTTTGTTGGAGGACTATGTTTTGCTATTTTAGCGTATATGTATATACTTTTTAGCAGCGGACCAGCGAAGCGACGAACGACCCAACTCTTTCATACAATTTGTGGAATTTTAATTACAATTTAATGTTGTGTGTATGTACTGTATGTTGTATATAGTTTGAATGCTGGCGTTTGTGTGTCTGTTGGACAACTTTTGATATTATATTTTGTTGTGTCATGGCGTCAACAGTAGCTGAAGCTGTATATAGGCGTATAACAGAAATGGCGGACGACATAACACCCGCCGGGGTGGAAAGAATTTTTTGGTTATTTATGTATAACTGAAAATTATAATTTTAATTAAAATTGTCCAGAAAGAAGTCCGCTTTTTTTCTGTCTCCGATGTAATTTAATAATTGAAGTGTGGTTTGTTTGAGGGCTGCTATGGAGTGCCACATTTTTTTTATTGGGCAAAAACTAAGTGATTGGAATTTAAACTTAATTAAAGTGAATATTAAAGTTATTCTTGGAATAGTTTTGGATTTTCGGAGAATATCTAGGTAAATGGCAAAAATACATAATATGTACATAATGTATTAGATATAAGATGAATTCGCAATAAAAATTGAATTGAAAAAAAATTGAATTGAAATCAAAACTCACCATATGTTTCGCAACATTGGTTTGTTGTTCAAACCCTATTGATTCGGTTTCGGTCTTTAGTGGAGCTGTGAAAAAAAAAATCCAGTCGAAGAATTGACATGTTACCGTTTCAATCGTTGAACGAGGTCTTATTGAAATATGATTATGTTAGAGCAGTGCCTTTTTCTAAAAAGTCTAGTTGGGGTATATGTAGTTATTTCGCGTTCGAAACCCAGGGCCGTGGATTCAAGTTCTGATGTTGTAGGCTATTCCAATTCTCTCTCGGTTAGATTTTAAACGTGTACCTATTTACGGGGATAAATAACTCGGTCCGGTGTATTGTTATTCCCACAACAAAAAAGCCATCAAAATCATGTAAATGGAATGTTATTACCAGAAATTTGCGGACTAGGTTCAATCTTGGACTGTCGCATGATAAAAAATTTAATGAGAATTTAAAACATTTCCTCAAACCTCTTCAAAACTGCACGGAGAGAAACAAAAAGTGTAATTTTATCAAATCCGTAAAACCGAATCGACTTTTCTTAATTTTTGTGTATAATAAATTCCGTATTCATTCTCAATTTTCACACCTAGACCGTATCAATTCTAAGTTCTTGCTATGCTTCACTTCTGACTCCATCAGCTGATTCAATGTACTTCCTTTAATAATATAATACCTAATTTTGTCCACAATAAAATAAATAATAATCGTGAAATTGTAAATACATATGCATTTACCTTAGAGAAAGCATAGCAACCCATGTGCATGCGTTAGTCCAGAGTGGGCATCAGAAAATAAAAATGGCACCGTTTTCACACTATCGCAGTTCACACATCCAAACAAAAATTTAATTCAATGTCAAATTTTTGTTTAGAATTGAGAATCTAATATCCGCGTAATATTTATTACTCTTTTAAAATGCCAACGTGATAATTAACCCTTCGGTTGGCACATAGACCTAGACAGACCATTGGTACTATTTCTTGATGAAAAATATCGTTCAACAATACTTTCCACCCCTTTCCATAAATATTTCAAAGGAACTGACGGCCAAAAATGCGATCAAACGTTCGGCGAAATATCAACTATGTCTAAAGAAACGAAAAAACCGCATATCATTGTAAGACATAGTATGTTAACTGTTTCTAGAACCAAAATTATACCTCTTCGAAAAATAAGATTAATTTCACAGAAGATTCAGCTACACCTCAGGCATAATAGCTCGTAGGCGGCGACAGAAGGGGTAATAATTTCATCGACAATATTTTGACGTTTGAATTATTTCGTGGAGTCTAGTGTAATAAATTTGGAGTCAAACACATATGGGTTGTGTGAGCTTATAGCCACTCTGGACTAACGCATGGCATGGGTTGCTATGCTTTCTCTAAGGTATTTACTTACCACGGAATACGAGGCTATATATGAAGGAAAATCCTGTAAAAATTCGGACGACACCAAACTGATTTCTTCCATAAAAAAATATCATTTTTGACATTTATTTTTTCATAAAATTTGTTAGGAATTAGAATTCGGTGAAAATCTATTGTGTTTGTAATTAAATTTTACCGAAATAGTATGTAATAAATTTGTTCACTGCAATGTAATGAAAATTGTATTATGTCAAGTTCACAACATTTTGTAATAAACCGATAAAAGTTGTTTGATTATGTAATGAATAGATATTAATTATTAAATTATTGTGAATTGTATTACTCGTTTTAGTAAAATTCACTACATAAATTTCTCTCCGTGTGTAATCACAGTTTTTCCAAAGTAGTAACCTACCTTATATACTTCAACACTTCGGAGTCGTGTTGTGTTGCCTCGATAGCGGAACCCAAATGAAAAAACCCTAAATTGTATTTAAACCGATATATTTCGGGCTCTTAACAACCCATCTCCAGGGCCTAGTTTTCTATAAAAACAACACAAATTTTGGGCATATAAAACAAAATTAAATAATAAATTAAATAACCTGATTATTGATATTCAAAAACGATGGACAAATTACATTAATGGTGACAAACATGGAAAACAAAGAAGTAATTACAATGTCAAATTGGCATACAAAGATATCACAAATGCTAATGTGTCAATTGATTATAAAAACTATGTCAAGCAAATGCAAATATCACAGGTGTAATGATGAATATTGACGTACATGTAACCAAAAATAAAAACGAACTTAACCTTCGGGCGGGCGCAATGCATCTGATAGATTAAGTGACCAGTTTTTGTTGCACCAATCAGCGATATGAAAAGGGAGAGATCTGAAACTCACAGTAGCTTAATCTTTATCGATCAACTACCCAAAGCAGTTTTCAGTTCCTATATACCATATGTCTGAGGGGCGGAAGGGGATGAAATAATCTCTCAGATGTATTGCGCCCGATTGTGTTATTTTCTCCTTTTCTATGAAAATTTCCACTTGTTATACTCTTCACATTGCGTAATAACGTTGTGTTGACTTTTAGTCTCACCAAATCGTTCAATAGTGTGTTTTTACTAAAATAAGCTCATATTTTTTAAGTGGTCGAGTTGTTTGAGGTTTTTAAATATTAAAGCGATTGAAAGTGGAATATTCTTAGAAAATTGAAAATGTGAAGGGTATCAAACTTTGTGAGCCAGTATTCGTTTCTAAAATTTCGTAGAACTGTTTCAAAAAGACAATGCCACAATAAATAAGAGTCTAAAATATACAGAAACTTAGTTCCATTCTTTTTTCAGCACTTAATCTGTCAGATGCATTGCGCCCGATCGCGTTAGGATTAGTATTGCGCCCGCCGGAAGGTTAAAAAAACTAATCAACATTCATCTTAATTAAGTTATAATACGAATTGGTGAAGTTTTTCTTATCCGTTTTATAGTTGCATGCGTGATCTGATTGTTTACGTATCCAAATTGAGTGAAGCGATTTCTAGATCTTGCGAATATTTCATCCCGGAGTTGAAAATTTATATGAGACCTCACGACAAAAATTCTAATGTGTTTGCAAAATTAAAGACTCCGTTACTAAAAGGGGAAAAATGAGGAGTTGTATATAAAATTGATTGCTCCGATTCCGATAAAACCTACATTGGATAATCTTTGGTTTACACCAAAGACGAGAATTGCTTAGGAGTGTTCTCATTTTGTAAGGCTTGAGAGCCATTATTAGTTGACAGGTACACCTAAATTCTCATATCAATCATGTACTTATTGCTTGAATATTTCACTTTGTTTATCATCTTTTAAATCAATGTTTCCGGATAGTTATTACTCTTTAGTACGTCATGAATCCTACTGAGGCTATGGTGCCAAAAAATTGTATGGCTAATTCAAAAAACTTTGGTGTTCATGTTATCAGGATGATTGGAGTAATAATTTAATAATCAATTCGACGCTTTGGTTTATGATACCAGTTAATTACGACTTTGTTATTATCTGTACGGTACAAGCTGAGGTCCAAATAGTCTAATCGTCTTAACTTAAACCTGAAGATGGGCTGTTGAGAGCCCGAAATATATCGGTTTGATTACAATTTTGGATTTTTTTTTCATTTAGGTTCCGCTATGGAGGCAACACAACACTCCGAAGAATAGCAACGTTCCCAGCAAAATAAACCCGTTGCCTAGCAACAACATTCATCAAAAGAATATAGTTAAATTTTGCTCGATCATATTTAAATTTTAAAATTTACAGAAATCCTGCATATTTTCGAAAATTTTGACCTACATTTCACCCACCATATCGACTAAATTTCACTATCTTTGGCAATAATTTTTCATCAAATTCTAATATTTTTACAAGCAAATTCATCCGTGTAATCATTTCCGCCATAAATTTTCCACGAAAAAAATTACAGGGGAGCACAAATGCTGCTAGCGCCACCGTTGCGCCTTTCTTCTTCGTTTTTCTCCCACTAGCATAATCATCCATCCATACATATCCTTCGACTGGGACTCTCTGCTTGTGCGTATTTCACACCGTATATACGTATAGTATACATTCATATCCTTCCAGTTCAACACAAAAGTGGTGGTAACCAAATGGTATGTGCTCACGTGTTTTTTGTTTTGAATCTAATATCTATATTTGTTAAAATGACATTTCAGGAGGAACTAGCCTGCCATTTTTCTGATACTAAAAGCCTACAGAAGAAAAAAGGTTTCCAGTCGTATCGTATTCATATCGCTTCCAAATGAAAATGAATGAAAATTTATCAAGGATATAATCTAACATTCCGTCGCTCTATCTACGCATATACGTATCGCCTAGCATGTTGAGTGTCTGCGTGCAAAGTCTAGCGAAGGTTTGTCAGCGGCATAAATTTTAATATATCCTACGAGTACCTAACTGTGCGGAGCAACAGGCTTATGAAATCCACCACCATGACGATTTAGATGGGCTTTCTCGGTTAGTAAATCTCATGAAAATGTCAGCCATCTTTTTGTTTTGTTGTTTTTTCCCCGCGAAGCTTTATTGGCTTGAAAAAGCTATCCGAAAAGCACTTTCCAGTCATACAAGCACACACATAGGCTTATAATAGTCCAGAGGACTACAGTATTACTACGTATAGGCTTGAACTTTTTTGTATAGGTATTCTAAATGAAAAGAGAGACCTGAATAGGTTCCCTTGGAGACACGACGCCGACGTCCAAATTCCCTGTAACAATAATAACGGTTATTAGTAAAAAAGGATTGCTCTGTGCTCCATATACATATATATTCGACGCAGCGAGAGTAAACAAAAAGAGCACACCAACAATTCCGACCGCTATAACACCATAACGATCGGAGACATAGTGTCAAGGTTAACGACCAATGAATTTATTTTGGGTGGTTGGATTTTATGTTCGGCGGTTAAGTGCTGTTTTGACGCTGCCTGATTATCGCGGGTTTTGCCTTATACTCGCACGCACGCGGTGGCCGGCTGTCTGTTTTTTTTTCTCCCAATTTTTATAAACATTTTAGAGTATATCCTGCGGGATGTCCTCTTCGTCGTCAGCCAAGAGGCTAGCGGGGAAAAATATCGTTATATGCATAGAGGAGAGATGAGGCTTTTTTTGTCGTTGTTGTTGTCATTCCGCCGACGAGTTGATGTGTACTTTTTCAAATTAGAATGACAGTAGCCATACGAAAGTGACGGTGGCAGCGCGCTGAAACCGTATGATGGCATATTGAAAGGGAAATTTTTATGAAACCATAAACACTATCAGATGATTTGAAATGAGACATAGACAGGCCATTTGATGGATGGATAAAATGTATATGAATAGATTTATTTGGTGATGGATGAATGTGCGGGCGAGAAGTTGAATGAATTGATTTTTATTGTTTAAACAGACATATAATTGACAGATGCCAGTTTTGAAGTTTTGGTTGTATAAAAACAGGAGGCTGTACTTGAATATATCAATTATTTTATAATACTCCCATATGTTTCAATAAGTTATATGTCACGGCCTATTTAAGGTGAGAGCACCCAAGGAGCAGGTGGGAGTTGTACGCTAAACGTTATCCTTGATGTCAGGAGTGTATTCATATTTGACCAAGCTGACCTTTGACATACCTAAACATACTGAGAAAAAAAGGAGATGAGAATTTCAGTGTGGTAGGGTGTATCTTTAAATATAAACAATAAACCTAAATTTAATTTATTTGGGTAACATTAACCACTTTATCGTAAATACCTTCGCTGCTCCATGAACATATTTAGGGATTTTTCGATGTTCACACATTTTCGAAGCTTGTATATAGATCCGCATTTACCCTCAATGGCTGCAGCCGAACTGCCGCTCTCCGTCACTGCTTAAGCTTGGTAGGTATAGTAGTAATAATGCTAATGGTAGGCAAAATTTTATATTTTTTTATATTTCAATTCAATTCAATTCAAAATGTTTTCTAAATACCTTACAAGTTCTGATGTTTATTTTTTCATATTTGATCGTTTTGGAAATCTTAAACTCCAATATTATACCAACTTTGTGGGCCTTTATAATTATCTAGTAGCAATTTTTCGGTTTCGGTTCTTTATTGCCGTATCGACCGAGAGACGGATTGTGAGAGATATTTCTGTTTTTAGTATAAAAAAAGCATAACAAAAAATCGGAAATGCAAGGACTCATTGATGTTATTCAGCAAAAGTCATGCGGCATCCAAGGAGTCCTATATTTTGCTGGTTATAATTATTTATTGGCAGTGGAATTTTCCATTTTTCTCTGAAGAAAATGCAATTCGACAATTGAAACATAAAAATTGATGAAAATTTTTTGAGTGTATTACCACATTGGAACCATCCTACTAAAAAATTTGATAGAAAATAATTTTTAAAATCGATAAATGGAATCCACCCTATTTGACTGAATCCTTAAAGAATGACACAAGCATAAATGGATCGTATCAGCTAAACAGAACGATTTATTTTTTTATTTTTTCAGGGGATTAAATCAAAAGCGACAGTGGCGTAGATAGCTTTTCAGAGAGGGAGGGGATCATTTTACAAGATTGCTTATATGTACTTTTACGGTTATCAAATTTTGAATTTTAGAATAAGTAATCTGAAGTGTAATATATGCAGAAATCTGCATATATTACACTTTAAAATCTGAATATATTACACTTCAAACTAGCAGTGTTTTTCAGCATTTGTTGTTTTATTTGCAAAATAGAGAGCAATTTTTGCATACGAAAAAACAGCGTCCTGAAAATATTGAATTCCCCGCAAAAATTCTGACACTGCATCGGTAATTTGGCTTTCTTACTACGGTGCGTGAATCCACAGTGACAGTATGTATTCCAATTTTCGTTCAAATTTTTGCTATTGTGATTAGAGTATCAGAGCTTTATATTGGGTTAGATCAATGGGTCTCAAACTTTTTGGAGTCACTGAATATCTTGCATCGCCGCTTTTCAGACCACAACATCTCAAAACAGGGATATAAACGATATAATTAAATCTCCAGAAAAGGGAAATTGTGAAGACGAGAGCTCGTTGGGAATGCCCAGAATATGTGGATAAAGTACAGCTTTTGTGTTTTAAATCGAAAGTCTCCGATAACTCAGAAATTCGTGGGTAGATACATATTTCTAAATTTTTCAAACTTTTAGTACACCGTAGCAGCTATCTTCTAAAAATTTCGAGGCCCTAGCTATCAGCCAATTGTTTGAAAAGGATACCAAAAATGTGAGAAGAACTTAACTTAACTTAAACACTCGTTAAAAAATCGTAGAAAAGTTTCGATTAACATAAATTGAATCCTCTAATTTATTTGCGCCCTAATTTAAATCCCGAAAACCTCAAACAAACACTGCGGACATACTTTATTTTCTACTTCCTTTTCCATTTCATAAAGTAGCAAGTTGTAAAAAAATCGGTCGAGTCTCTGATGCTGGTCAAATATTTTACAGTGTTGATTTCTGGTACAGTGAAGTAAACCAAGCTTCGGAATTTTAAAATTTACAAAAATTTTTTCTTATGGATTGTTTATTTTTTGTTATCAAAAACTCTTTCTACATTTTTCCTATTTTTGAATATCTTCGCGAAACCCTTGAGAGATCTTCACGGAACCCAACGTTTACGCGGAACTCAGTTTGTTTGCTAATTTGTATTCGAATTACATACTGTCTGCATAAGACTATATCTTTCAATTTTGGAAATTTTTACAATTTTGTTTATAAAAGATTTAGTTAAAAAAAATCCTGTTTATAGGTTATAGCTTTGAGAGTTCTTCGTATTAAACTCAGTAGAATTGCGAACAACTAGAGAAAGTCAAGAGTTTCTTTGCCCTGCTATACGATAAAACCTTTCCACAAATTTTAACTTAGGTATAAAAAAGAAAAAAGAATGAATGATAAAAAATAAAGAATGCTCAAAAATTGGAAGCAGTTTTACAGCGTTTCCTTTTTATTCGCATTAGTTTTCCTTCTTCTTCCTTGCCTCGTTCTTTATACCGCTCCATGGTTCCGCGTTGCTCGACCTGCGGTGTAGGCACATCGCCCGTTTTGGCGATAATTTCTCACCATATTTCTACAGGCAGCTCTATCTTGGATCGTGTCATCGCCGAGACCAATGCGTTGTTGTTGCTTTTTCATTTGACACATCCAGGTGTTCTTCGGTCTGTCTCTGGCCTTGGGTCCATCAAGTGGAACTTCCATTGATATCGCTCTCTTTGCGGGGTTCTCAGGCGGACGCCTTTGAACATGGCAATACCAATGCATTCGTCGGTCTTCGAGCTTTTCGGTGATTGGTTGGTCTATGGACAAGCTGCCTCGGATGTAGCTACTCTTGATGTGGTCCCTTTTGGTTACACCAACTGACATGCGTAACATTTTCATTTCTTTCGCGTAACCTTCATACATGGTCCAGCATTCTGATCCATACATGAGTGCGGGACGTACAACCGTTTTGTACAACTTGCCCTTTAGCTTCAGTGGCATTTTCTTATCGCAGAAAACTCCAGAGTTTTCGCGCCACCTGATCCACCCAACCTTTGTGCGATGTTTGATGTCATCATCGCGTGTAGCTCCGCTGTTCACCATCGAGCCAAGGTACTTGAACTTGGTACAAGACTTAAGCTGCTCTCCTTTGACGTACATTTCAGTTATCGGTGCATTTGGGTCTGAGAATTGGCAGCATAAGAACTCAGTCTTTGTTATACTTACCCTCAGTCCATGCTCCTCCAGAATGTCACACCATTTTGTAAGCGCAGCTTGCAAGGCAACGATGTTTGGGCTACTGAGGACTATATCATCGGCAAAAGAAGAGATATTTCTAGGCCGTCGGAGACACGTGTTAATAAGTAGCACATGATGATGTTGAAGAGCAACGGACTCAATACACTGCCCTGGTGTACTCCGACATTCACCGGAAATTCTTCTGATTCACCGGCTGTGCATCTAACCTTAGTCGTAGCTCCATCATACATGTCTCGTATCATCCTGACGTGTGCCTCGTGGACATTAAGTGCTCTCAAGTCCAACCATATCAGATCACGAGGTACCTACTCTATCGAATGCCTTCTCCAAATCGATGAACACAAAGTACAAGTCCTTTCGTGCTGCTCTATACTTTTCCATCGCAATACGAATGCACTGAATCGCATCGACTGTAGATCGACCTTCAACAAAGCCGCATTGATTGTCATTCAACCGCACAATCTTTCTCAATCGGTTGCAGACAACTCGCTCGTAGATTTTTAGTGTATGAGGAGGTTCGCATTAGTTTTCCACTCTCCTGAAAAAAATCTTTATAATCTTGTGTACTGTTTATTGGAAATTGCGCTTCTGTGGAAGAGCACTTCGTGTTCCACGTTATTTTTAAAATTTTAAACTGAACATTAAGATTTTCCGGCAACAAATTTTCAATCAGTAGTTACATGTAATTTTTCTAACAGCACTTCTAGATACGCTTCTATTTTACAATTGAAATAATTAAAATTTGAGGAAGTGCTGAATTTTCTACACACACGAATTTAAAACCAAAAGTTTCAAAAATTTACCGCTCCTCAAATTCTGCCGTCCGGGCAGAATAGGATGCCCATTGTTTAATTTGCTTGTTTAAAGTGTTTATCCCATACATATTTATTTACAATACATATTTTTAATTGTTTATTAATATTTTGTCTAATCTATTTTTTTCTTACTCTTTCAGGTGAGTATCGAAAGTTTAAGTAAAATGGTAGATCATTATTGATAATTCAGACCTAATGGGTAAGTGGAATATCTGGAAAAAAATTGTAAACCTCCGTTATTACTCGAGTTTGTGGGTTCCTTGAGGGTAGGCAGTAATTTCGACGCTGATGAAAGGGGGTTGGATCAGAAACTCCGTCCATAATATTCCCGTTTTTCAATATTATTCACGTTCATTATCCCGCCAGTTAAAATTCCCGTCTAATCGAACCAACTTAATATCCCGCCATTTCAAAAACCCGCTAATTCAAATTACCCGCAAATCGCACAGCGGATTTATGAAAGAATACTTACCTTATTGGACGGGATATTAAAACGCGCCACCACATTTACCGTTCAAATAATGGGTCTCCTCGCAAGTCGAGCGTCGAGAATTTAGTTTCCCCTGCATGACAGTCTTGTTCTGTATGGGCTCAATTATTATCATCTTGATCGAGGAAATAAACAAATATTCTGACGGATTTGTGCTAATGGAAAGTATAACATTAACTGCTGGAAATAACATAAAATAACAACTCAACTAATTTTTGACTGGATTATTTCACTATCCACTAGCGGGATTTTAAAACGGCGGGATTTTGAGGTGACGGGATTTTGTAATGGCGAGGTCTTATAAAGGCGGGATTTTTAAATGGCGGAATTAAGTAATGTCGGTATAATGTAAAGCGGGATTTTTTGTAAAAAGCGGGATTATAAACGGACAGGATTTTGTTTTTTAGGATTATGTATAGGTATCCCGATGAAAGGATAGTCCCACCCAACGTATATCCCTTTAAAGAAATTATATTTATCATGAACTCGACTTTAACACTTTTTCACCTGAGTTATGACGTACAGAGTAGAGCTAAGGATTTTTTTTTATTGAGCGGATAATAATTTAAAGTATTTTTTCTATGGGAATATCTCTTGAATAAGTTCCCATATGATTCACAGATACGGTCATTCATGGTTAAGGCGCGTCACATTCCAAAAATAATAATAATATAACTATATGATTTATTGGTAAGCGTATATAATGACTTTTCACTGCATATTTTTTTACATTACATTTACAGTAAGTTTTTCTCTAGAAGTATTCTAATCCATTATCATTTCGACTTATATAATAATATCTATTATATCAATATTAGTTTATCAGGCCACTGACCTAATGCATTCATTCCATAATATGATGATAGGGACTTCATATAAATTCACTGAACAATTCAAGCGCCATCGTTGTTTACTCTATCTGCATGGTTGCATGTAAACAGCCATATATCCCCCGACCCTGGCGCGTATTGCACCCGGACGACACTTCTCTACTCGTAAATGGACAGCCAAAATCCAAAAATGTATTATCTGACTTTTTTCCTTCAAATCGAACGACTCAAAATATCTAACCAGAAGCCCTCATTTATTAGTGTTTGAATCAAATAGAAGTATTACTGGGATTTTTGATAGCTTCTAACAAAATCCAAATAGCCAGCAAAAAGTGATAAAAATGACAATTTGATAACATTGAAGATGATCGATGAGCTCGTTGAAAACTGGTGGTTGGATAATGTGTATACACTGTTGTTTTTTTCTTTTTCAGTAGTGATATTATTTAGGCCATCTGCATTACGTATGTATACGTATTTGAGATCGTCAACGTTACTTGTCATAAGAAATAATAGGCTGCAACGCGTAGCCTTTCAAGGTTCTTATGACTTTGTAATAATATGATTGTAACCAAGGACTTGAATCAACTTGGGCAAACAATGAGTAGTTACTGGTGCCAATAACGCCACCATAATAAGGCGCCAGATTATACATACTTGGATATGTTCTATTTGTTAGTGCGTACTTCTTCTAAACTTTCAGAAGTATTTGACAGATATTAAACCCCACTTTCATTTTCGAGACAATAGCATCCATAATGTGTAATTTCCTCAACAAAATTTTGAGTAGAAGTTTGCACTTTCTGGGACACGTGTTGCTCGCGCACATAGTGCGACCCTAGATTAAGCCTCGTTCAACCGTTGCGACAAACTCAATCAATCGAGAAGTGAAAAATTCGTTTTGTATTTATTGTATTCTACCACTGTTACCAATGCTTTTTCTTTTGGGTACATGACATGGTGTCAATAATGAGCATTGGAGAAAATTACAATTCAAAACATCATTCAATGTGACCTGGCCTGTGTACTCCGAGAAAACAATATCAAGCGTTTTCTAAAAGTTTTTTGTCGCCAACAACATTTCCAAGGAATCTCAATCAACTAAAAGAGTCTTCTGTGCATGCATATATCGGTTATACACTGAAAGAGATTATCCAACCACCAAAGCGCCCCCAAAATGCATTGCAAACAAAGCGATTAGAATTATCTGCGTGCGATAGAACCCCTTGAATCGACCATATTAGACCAGGGACATGAGTGAGTGCATTTGATCCGTATAAAGAGAAGAGAATGTTTCAGGATGTCGCAAGCAGATCTGCTGGCTATTGATTTGGCCTTTAGTGTGTTTGGCAGTCACGTGACCCTCATAAATCACGGGATTAATGTTACGTGAAATGATGTGTGCGCGCACGGCGATATGAATAGAATGAAAATAATGGAAATCGTGGTATAGTGCAAAATAGATGATGCACGCGAAGGGCATTGCATATCCCACGGCTTCGGGAAGCATGTATGTACATAGATTGTTTACTTTGCGTTGGGGTAAGACGCCTGACTGACTAACTGACTCGTGTCGTGAACGAACTGACCACACCATAGGAAGAGTTTTTCGAAACTGACAACATAAATGACTTTTATTATCTTGAATGTATACGTATTCAGGATGTTCCAAAATTCAACGCCAAGTCTGAACTCTGAAGCAGATGATAGTAAATTGGGTTCCGGCTACGAAAAACTTTTTCCTATGTTTTAGTAGCCTGAGGAAATAAATGATGAACTCAGAATTCTGTGTAAAATAGTCTTCAGCGTGACCCATGAGGTATTCGAACCTGCGATCCCGTCTTTCGATACCTAGTAGGTATGATTTCATTCGTTATGTCAGTTTCAGTGATTCGTCGTTGATGCAGAAAAAAAATAGATATTCGCCAAGGGCTTTATCAAAACCTATAAAGTGCACAATGCCAATTGAATGAACTATTTCACAAATATTATTGAATTCCATACATTGCATATCCTCCTCCAATAGCGTTAAGCGCTTTTGTTACTAAAACTGTTTTGCCATAATTCGTGCGATATCATGTTTCTTTCAAACTTGTTTGCAATTCATAGAATTTATCCAGTGTTGTGCTCGTTTCAATATCTTCTTGTGTAAAGTCAATGCTCCTTCAGACGTTTCATAAACTATACTACTACTATACTTTTCAATTCAATATTTAAAATTAATAAATAAACCAACTTTTTGTCACATGTAAACATATTTCTTCAAAAGCTTATAACCAAAAACCAAGTAAAATAACAGCGAACGAGCAGCGAAAAAGACGTAAGCCAACAATACGTATAAGTAATGCACCAGTTGCTGTATGTGCAGAGCTTAGAGTCACTATTATGTATGTGTATACGAAATCTCAATGCAATATGCCAAAAGTTGTCCAGCTTGTTAAAATTTCCAGACAATTTATTGCTTTCTTACAATCCACAGAAAAACAAAAATAATCTTTTCGTATTTAAATTTTTCTCCTTTCAATTAATCCTATTCAAATACTATTATTTATTGACAAAACAGTTGTAAGTAATGCGACACATGGATGTATTTTAATATGATTCGAATGGTTTATGTTTTACTTTACTTTCATTTCTATTTTTTCGAATTTCATTGACAACCTTTTGAACGGGAGCGTCTCCATGGTTTTGAATGAGCCATGCAAGTTAATTATTATTATAGAAATTATTTTCTTTATAGAATATAACTAATAAAATTAGTGAAATTTATTTGTCGACTACCAGGAATATATAATTTAGGGCTTGCGTCAAACAGTACTTCGATTCTAGAGTGGATAGTAATATGCGTAGTTTGGATTGATTTTCGCTTTTCATTTGAATGTCTGGGAATTCGTTCAAAGGTCGACATGTAATACCTAAATGTCTTATCCTGAGTGGCAAAAAATAGACAAGAAACAGGCTGTTCGTTTCAACAGTTAAGTCATATTCGTTATGGTTAATGATTAACCTGCAAAAGCATTACGTAAGGGAATTCAATATGGATCTAGGATCTAGGAATTAGTAACCTTTTAAATCTTAAAATGAAATGCTTCTAAGGTATAGTTTACACGAGCGAAAAATAGTTTTTGTTTGTAAATTCATGTTAAAAATGTCGTTTGCCAAATTCTTGTTCTAAGAAATGATGATGGTCACGCATAAAAAACATGTTTTCATTGGAAAAAAATAGCATTTAAACTTTTGCGTTTGTAAAGTGAAAACGGTTAATATACCTAAATGAGCAATATTGACAATTGACAATTAAAACAATTTGAAATTTATCCTGGATGCTACCCTCGATGATTTTTTTGCTCGTCTGGGTCAGCAAACCTGCCCCCTATGTTGAAAAAACACGGCCAGTTAGGCAAAACCTAAGATAAGGTGGAGATTTAACATTCAGATTCAATAACTACACGGTTTTAAATTTTTACAGCTTTCAGAGTAGGCAATTGGTTGTAGTCTGGCTGATCTAGCGGTTAGTGCGCGCACCTTCGGTGCACCGGGTCATGAGTTCGAATCTCACCGTGGATCATGGTGTTTTTCGAACTCACGAGCTTGTGACGGAGTATGATCTCACTCAGATGTTAAACGAGTTATGGGGATAAATAACACACTGCTGAGCGTGATGTTGATCTCATTACCTCAACAAAAAGCAGATGATAAGATCTTGGAAATAGGATGTCACTAACACATCCTGATGAAAAATCACATTCACTTGATTTAATTTTACATTTTTTTTTTTTGTAAAATTGCAGTAGCAATGTGATTTCACAATATTTTATTTAAAATTTAATAGTTGTCATTTGTTTTATCCTTTTGCTAAAGAAATGTGTAAAATTAAATTTCAATTTTTTTTTTGGCTTTTTTTTTGTAGTAATTTCTACTGCAATTTGTGTGGGAAATTCAATAAACTTGTAATGTCGACATAAAAACACTAAAGGTCCATTAATGCATATGATACAGTTCAGTACATTATGTAAACATTTCATTTCACAAAAAATTATCCAAACACATTCCGCACTGCGCAATATTACTTAATTTTTGGTTGAGTATTGAACATCGTAACTAATATCATCGTATGTATACTTCATACATACACATATCGTCAAAAAATAACTACACCCATACACATTTTTCTTAACACCCTGTAGCCAATCAATTATTAAAGTAAATAAAATTGTTTATTCGTATTTTGTTACTCGATTGGAGAGGAATTAAACATTTTCATTGAAAAAGTATGAGACGACTAAAAAAGGTTGGACAAAATAATAAGTAGGTACATTTCAACTATTTTTATTAAAACCAGTTTTATTCCAAACTTTATGATCCCATTCGACAAGAATTTGATTACTTATATTATTTTTCATCATATTGTCCATATTTTTTCGGAAAAAGATCCGCCCTTGTTGACTTACTTACTTCCTTTGATGTCATGATCCAAGCACCAATACCGTATATCAAGTTACTTAAAAAAAACCGTTATAAACTTTCTTATTGTGTCTTTTTTTCCAATTCTTTAATTTAATTCTGCCCAAACATTTTCGAATGAATTCAAGTTCGGTAAACGACTTCACCAGGCAAAAATTTACACTCGATTTTGATGAAGCTTATCCTTTGTTCGCCTATGAGGTTGGGGTGGAGTTATTATCCTGCTAAAATGCCCACCTAACTAGTATAAATTTTATAGCATAATGCGATATGGTTTGGTTCTTATCCAATATTTCTTATACTGGAGAAGTCTCACAGTAACGGTTATAAGACATATTTGAATGAAACCAAACTTAGAGAAAGCCCCATAAACCATTATGGTATTTTCGCCTCCATTGAAAATAATCCTTTGAAGTAGCATAGATAAAATAATTTTCATCTCAGACGAAGAATATTTCAGTAGGAGTCCTTTACATTCAAATTTATTTACGATCTGATCGCGAAACAAAATATTTCTCCGGTTTTCATTGTTTGGTCTGGACCAAGAAGGACAATCTCTCTCAATATTTGGCTGCACCGTCAAACATTTTCTTGATCGAAAAGGAAACTACGAAGATATTAGCCAAAATCACTTTGCTTCTTGGTTCTTGAAGCCTTTGATTTACTTTTCGGAGAGATGTGGCATTCCCAATACTTTACGCGATAAGCGTCGGGAAAGCCAAGGGAACTTTTCTCGCTATTATTATTATGTGATTGTCAGTTACCCTTGAGGCTCTTATTCAGGGCCGGATTTCCCATATGGGCAACCGGGGCAACTGCCCGGGGCGGCAGATTTTGAGGGGCGGCTATTTTAAAAAACATCCATGGGTTTTCAGCTCTGGGAAAGGTGCATTTTGGAAACGAAGTTGTTGACATAATTAGACAAAAACTTAAATTTCGTCTTTCCAATTTATTCAAGTAGAATAGATTCCAATCGCACACTCAACTGAAATTGAAATTGAAATGGTAATCTCCATCTTCAAAAGTTGGGACCTAACTTTCATGCAAAATTCTTTTAGCATTCATTCCGAGTAGCATACTGGTGGCGCGTAGTTCAGTGAGTCTAGAGGTGGAAAGTATTTTCGCAAAGCATTGGCTTCAACTTAAACAAGGGAAGGGATCTAGCAGACTTCTGTGTCCATTTTAATAGGAAGCCCTGAGGAGCTTTTAGTTGCAATAATCAGGGATCCGGAGCGGTCCAATTTTATCGCTCCGTTACCACTCGAACAGATTTGACATGACAGTATCCTTTTGTACGATATGAACAAAGATTATGGCTAACGAAATTCAGCGCGAAATTTGAATATTGTACAAATCTTACATGTAATTAGAAGTGGAATAAATCAGGCTAAAATGTCAATTCAATACTTTTTATTTGATATATCTCGGAGAGGCTCCTCACTCCGGGAGTTTGTTTCGCTTCGACCTTCTCCGCTAGATCCCTATAGCAATAAAGGAATTCCTGAACCTACATTAAATATTGGACATGAAATTAATACATGGTTTCTCCACTACACGACTCTTCAAATGTAAGGGTATTTGCCGTTATGTCGTGACCATTGCCAAGGTATAGGTACTTGTATAAAAGAATTATTTTTTTGAAAAAGTGCATTGCCAAAAACTTGTTTTCGTACTAAACGACTCTCTGGGATAGACTGATCTAAAACTTGGCAACTCTAAGCGGCCGCCCACACATGGGTTCTCCCATGGATTCTGAGTATGTGGCCCAGTGTCCCTAGTTAGTAAAAGCAAGCACACATTTTCGAGTTTTCTATTACTACTTTATTTTCTTTCCTACTTAAAATTAGCGCGGAAGCAACTGGGATGTAGCCAGAATTTGGTTTCAGGTGCACACCTCCCCACTCGGGACATTAGAAATGATGCATTAGCTACAATTTTCAGTAACATGTTTCTAACGTGTGAATAGGTTAACAATTTTTTTTTACAATTTGTGTTCACATTTTCGAAATGTATAATTTTCCTTCAGATTCAAAAACCGAAAACTCCACTCCCAAAAAAATCATTCCACATGACACTAATGAAAATTTTAATTTTCGAGGTTAGGTTATTCGTTTGTGACTACTAAAACGACCAAAAATTAAAAAAAAAAAATTCGAAAGTGGAAAGCTATTTAGAAAACATTCTAAACATATTCTGAAGAAAATGTACAGTTGCAATGGATGCTGAATTCCAATGCTAACATCGGTGACTCGCGTAAAAATATGAAATTTTCTTCTCATACATACTACAGCACAGCTAACGTTTTGCCTAGCATGTGTATACGACTAACACTACTTTCAAATTTAACCAGTGGCAGAGGGCGGCTATTTGGTTACTGCCCAGGGGCGCCATAGAGGCTAAATCCGGCCCTGCTCTTATTTGAACTTTATGGTACTTCCAGTTGATTTTCATTAGTTCTCAATGAATTATAAACTAAATGCATTGGTCAGTGGATTTCAAAATTTTGAACCGAAAACGCCTTTCTCCAGGCCAGGTATCCGTTTTTTATCCTTTACGTTTTTTTATTTTTGGCTTCAATTGGACGTTAGGTGCACACAAAAAGGAATGAAAAACAATAGCTAATGAAATGTCAGAAACTGTTATGAAAAAAATCTAAAAAACGATGGCGTAGGTACTTATTATTTTGGCCAAGCTCATTATCCACTTCAAAGTTTAGACCGGTCGGGACTGACAAAATAGGGAAGGGCAATCTTCTTTTTCGGATCCCTTGACATTGTTGTGTCCTAGTTGCTATGATGACTATGTATCTGTTTTCAGTACTACAATATAATAAATGCAATGAATTTTTTTTAAATTTTTCACATTTTCTATTTTAGTCCTCTATTTAGGTCCATATAATCTCTCCTCCACTAAGCCATCTACTTAAATTTGGTCCAAAAAATCGAAATTCTTCCCGCGAAGCGATATACAACAAAAAAACTTCGTTGGAGATAAGCTCCCCCTCTGTATTTTCGTTTTGGATGAGAAACGTTATAATACTCGCTGTGTTATATACACATTCTTACACATACATATTTTCTATTTAATCATCAATTTTTTGAAGTGCATACAATTCTTCATTTTCATTAATTTTTAAGCTATAAAGGCGGTAGATGCAATGATTTATTTGGAGTTGACGGATTTTATGGGGTCCAAAAAGTCAGTGGCGGATTTACCAGTAGGCTGAGTAGGCTTGAGCCTAGGGCGGCAGATTTCAGGGGGCGGCAAATTCTAGGAAAATATTTTTTAGGTTGTTAACACTGCCGTGGAAGATTGTATTATGTAGCACTTATCATCATTATACGGGTTGGAAATAGGCAAAGCGTATTTTTACCCTCAGTGAGATATAAACATGAAAAGGCATTTGTCGCCGTTGTCTAAGAGCGTCAAACACTAAGGGTAAATATTGAAGGCCATTGAAGCTTAAATTCGAAACCAATATCCTTCCAGTTTTTTTCATATATCTTCCTATGCCCAACTTTTAAACAACATTAGCTGCTTTGGCTTTTTGTGAGTTCGACATATCAGAAATTGCAAAAAATGATGATATAAATCCAGAAATGGAAAACACTAAAAAAAGTTATTCTGACAAGCATTAGCTTTCATCCGAAAAATCATTCTCCTCATCTTGTAATTAAGACGATCGAGCTGCCAAAACATCCTTAGAAAAAAATCTCTTGAAATCAATTAGATTGACGAATTTCCAAAACAAGTTGGAGAAATTCCATGTCAACTTGACGAATTTCGAAATAATGTTGCTAATGTTGGCAAATTAGCATTACAAATTGATGAGTTTCTATTTTAAGTTGACGAACTTCCAAATCATATTGATAAATTCCCATTATAAATTGACAGATATCCAGATCAAATTCACGAACTTTCATTTCAGACTGATAAACTTATATATCATGTTATTGAATTTCTATCACAAATTGGCAAATTACAAAATCTACGAAATTGCATTAAAAATTGCCGAATTTCAAGAGCATGTTGTTAAAATTTTTGATTCATTTCAAATTGACGAATTTCCTGATCAAATTTACTTACCGCCAAATCATGTCGGGGAATTTCAATTACAAATTTTCTATATTCAAATTCGTGCTGACGAATATTAATATACATATATTATATAATATATATTCAAATTGTCGGATTTCAAAATCATGTTGCTGTATCTTCAGATCAAATTAATGAATTTCTATTTCGAATTGGTCTTGATTCGTCAATTTAAAATTGAAATTCGTCAATTAGTAATGAAAAATTCGTCAACTTCTACCGGAAATCCGTCAACCTTATTTTGAAATTCGTCAATTTGTCATGAAAATTCGTGATGGAAACATAATGTGTAAATTTGTAAATTTGATCTGAACTTTCTTCTATTTGTAATGGAAATACTCCAATTTAACATGGAATATCGATTTGTAAGGGAAACTCGTCAATAAAATTTTGAAATTCGTCAACTTGTAATGAAAATTTGTCAAAATAATTTGGAAATTTGTCAAGTAGGAACGTGGTTGTGTCAATATTTTTAAGTTAAAGCCCAAATTTTTACTAGTGGCATAAATCGGCGGTACTTGTGTTCGTTAGGTACTTCTGTTCCTGCGGATTGACAGCGTTTTTGCGCCCTCAACAAATGACCATTAATATTTGAAACAAATATGCCTCTCGGCTTTTGGGGCCCTTTTAGATTGGGGGCCGTGTTCCAATGCACACATGTAACCCCGTACGGTACGCCACTGCTCAGGACCCACGAGGCGGAAGGCTCTAAGATGACACGTATTTAAATACAAAGTGTAAACTGAAAATAATTGGAAGTGAATAAAGCATAATTCTATCCGAATATTCACTATCGACAAAAAGTAGGGTTTCAGTAGGGGCGGCACTTTGTGAATAGCCTACTGGCGGGAAATCGGTAAATCCGCCACTGCAAAAAGTTATCGTAAAACGTGAAATGGGAGAGTCAGTATATAGAATATGGTATAGTCAATGTGTGAGAATTGATTAATATGGCTTTGTACTATGTAATTTTTGCCGACATTATTCGTATGAGCATGTTCACTTCTTATTAATGTAATGACGCATCTTGCGTTACTTAGGTAAATGAAAATGCGCTGATAATTTTTTTTTTAATATTTGCACATTTGGGTGATCGCGATAAGGATTTGCTAATTTTCCATTTTTTCATTTATGTTAGGTGTCACATAAAATAATATACACGGTAAACTAGAAATCAGTGCAGATATTGTGCCAACCAACTCCAATCATCCAACATCTAGGTTATGTATCTATTATATGAAGTAGGTAATATTCGACTGACTATTAATCCGTTGCCCATCATATGGAAAATCCGGCCCTGTTTAGAACTTATTTAGATCGGTTAGGAACCGATATGTGAATGCTTGTAATTTAAACTAAATAAGTGTTTGGAGATTGGAGTGATTTAATTGTATTGTATGTCTAGTAAAAGCTCATATGAAACATGAAGTCACCTTTTGGTATAATCCACCACAAATCTCACAGAACTTTTACATCTCTTTTACTCCTATCTAGCATGACATGTTGCCATTTCAGTTTCTAGGTTGATCGTCTCCCGGTTTGCATCGTCATGCGTTGTTGATCCCTTTGTCGTTGTCGTCATCATCATCGTCAACTCACAACCAACGAACGAACACAATTTTCCATTTTGTGTAATCGGCCATTATCGCTTCCTCATTTATAATTTTTCGCAGGCATCTTTTGAGTATGGATATGTTCCGAAGAAGTTCTCCAATCGGTTCAGCAAGATTTTGTCGGGCTCCAACTCAACTCCAGCTCAACTGTTACGATCTTGTTTTGAATCTTGTTTCGCCGAGGATGATGATGAGGACTGCCTATATGTTGCTGTGCGACACGGCCCCGTGGTTCGTTCGTACCGCTTCTATAGTGCGCGTAAAATAACACTAGAGAAATAAAAACAAGAGAAAATCTACACTCTCGTACGGCGGCGTATACACGAAGAACTTGCGCCACCGCGAAAACGATCGAGAATGCAATTCCTATTGTTCCATTTTCGCATGTATTTGCGTTGTGTATAAATGCATTTCAAGAAAAGAGCCCTGGCAAAAGAGAAAAGACTCCCGGAGGTAAACGACGGCACACATCTGCCGCACATTGATGTGCTGCGCAAGAATGTCGGTTCGGTTGTCGGATATACAATATACAGAAGGCGCAACCAAGGTTGTAGTGATCGTAAACGATTCAATGGGTAAGGTTCTGAAACACAACGTTCTCTTACCGTGTCGCGTTTTCCTATTTTGTTCTGTAAACGCATAGATCCGGATCAGGGCGAAAATTCACGCTTCAATGGCACATTGTAGATTTCTTTCAATGATTAAAGGTATACTCCGCAAGGTGGCGCTTAGGGGATCTGTTGATAAAAGGAAAATTTCAGATACGTAACGGCCGGTTGATTTGACATTAAAGGGAACGTTGCGCGAACCGGTAGGGGAACGGTGTCTTTCATAACCTCACCCAATATCACCAATGACCCCCATCATGTGTTTCCCTTCTGAATGGTTATAATTGATGAGCGGCGATGGGGGTGGTACTGGTAACATACAAAGAGTACATATAATTCTAGATCTATTCCGTCCAAGACATTGCAATTGCACTTGATGCGTTATTTATGTAGTTGAGAAAGTAATCAATATGATAGTTGTTCAGTAAAAGTGCACATCGTTTGACTCTATCGAAGCAGAGGCGTCCCGCATTCAATTTAAATTTTAATATCAGTGTTGGGAGTCCACATTGAAAAACCCATGAGTTAAATTCTAATTGTCAGCCAATCGTTTCTAATTGTCCCATTTGGAAAACTTCCCTTGGAATGGAACTTCTTAATTTCAGTATACAGGGTGTCGCGTCCCAAAGGTCAAAGTCAAGCCGGAACCAGATTATAAAGCTGCGGAAAAAATATTAAAAATCTTCAATTAGTCGGATTCTTTGCGGACTGATTTTTCTATGTGAGTGCGACTTTTGTGGCTTATTTTCATGAATAATGCGTAATCTCCAGAATTCTTAAAGAATACAGTCAGTGCTAGTTAGTCAAATTAGTGAAAACAAATCCCGATATTGGCACGTCCGCAAACAAATTAGGGAGGACTGCTATTATGGCGATTTGAATTTGAAATAAGGTGAAAGGATCATGAAAGTTACCGAAAAACATTCCAAAATATTAGCGATGGAAATTGTGCCTTTTGGGCATTAAATTTTCGACAGGAGAGTTTTTTAACGCCTTATTTCCGGAAGTAAAATCAAATGCAATCTTAATTTAATTATAATTACGTGCTATAATTTCGTCCTTTATTTGAAAATTAGGTGGCTCTACCCTTTATCAAGAATTAGGGGTCATGAAAGCAGCAATTGATTAATCCTATTGAAAAAAAATTTCAGTTCCTTTTTATTAGGAAGAACTTAATTGGCAAATAACGGAGCGAATTGTCCCACTTTGCTTTTCGGAAGTGGGCGGGTGCTAGCATCACAGACGTCAAACTTAGCAACAAAGATTCAGTTTGCTTCCTGCCGTATGGCATTTTTTCGTCCGTTTTTATTTCATCTGTACGTTTCCTTTCGGCTTTTTACATGTTTTTTATTCGAGTCCTAGCTAAAAAGCCACCCCTAAAATTTTGCGCCCCGGGTTATATCAATGCACTTGTATTGTCGTCGGCACAAAAGTTGCTTCAAATGTCAATCCTTTATAAAATATATACATATTGTTTAACTCAAATTACATTTTCTGAATAAAAATTTACTGGGGAGCATAAAGCAAATAAACTTAAATTCTCTAATATATCAGAAAATGTTGAGTTCTTCATAAAACAATACCAAAAAAATTTGATTCCTAAAAATTAGAAAATGAACAAAAATTGCTTCAAATCAGGTGCACACATTGAGACGTTTTAATAGCAAAATAAATCGTTCCAATCTGATAAATATTTGCGTTTATAAAGGCTGCTTTCGGAATAATAACACGACAATTGAATTGTCACTACATTAGACATGAAAAGTATTCCCGGATTTCCATACACGTTTGCAAAGTGTATAGTTTTCTGGCGGAAAGTGTCTCAATGTATGGGGTGCTTTAGCAATTGTTTGAAATTTGAAACAATTCGAATGAAACAATTGTGTGTGCACATAACCATTCTGGGCTATGATCGATAAAAATCGAACCGATTAACTTAGTATGGCAATTTAGGTATAGCGTTAGAAAGCCATAATTTAATTCCTTATAAAACATGTGTTAAAAACTTGATTGTAGCTTCAATAGCAAGGACGATATTGAGTCGTTAGAAACATGTAATTTATTATAACTTCCCCCAACCCCTCGAATACGAAAACGCAGTTCTAGATAAGATATATGACTCCTAACATACTTGCGCAATTTCAGCTGTAACGTAGATATATGTAGGTATTTTCTTTTAAGTAAAGCGCTGTTTTCATTATGTATTTGTCGTCCCAACTTTTGAGCATTCAAACAAGTTGGACAACAAATCCATCGTGTAAACAGGAGTTGGACAACAAGTTTGAAGTTGAACGAGCATTCAAATAAATCCACCGTGTAAACAGAATTTGGGACAACTTGTTTGAGATGCATTGCTTATAGTCCAATTTAAATATAAATATACTTTCTAATAATAAAGAATTAATGCCCCTAGGGTTTACTTTTGTTGTACATTTTAAGAGATACAGAGGATGTTCTGGTAATCAAACTGGAATCATCCGGCCATACCTATAAAATATACATACGTAGGTATATGTTATATGTATGAAATGTGTACAGAATATTCTCCGGATTAATTGATTGATGTGAGTTTCAATGGCTTTCACACAAAAGCGATGTATGTACAGTACATACGCGTATGTATATGAACCATAATTTCCAAAATTATTTGTCCTACGAAATGAAAATCATAATCGAAAGTTGCAGTTTTGTAAAACTCCGAAAGTTTGCTATGTTAATTCGAGAATAAGAATGCTACAGGCGTCAGAGCAGTGGCGCAACCAGGAATTTGCCCTGGACGGGGCTAACTATCCATTGAAAATTTCAGCCGCCAGATGGATAATGGTGATTTTATCCCGTAATGACTATGACTCTACACCGTGGCGTTCGCGCTTTTTTTCATGTAAATTTTTCATAACTTAGCATCGCCATCGCGTTGTGGAAAGGCGAGTGTAATGTCAGATTCGTTTCATAGCACGTTCTTTTCTTTATTTAGTGGAAATGCAATTTTAGTTCACTTTTTCAGCATTGCAATCGATTTATTGAACAATAGCATCCGAAACTGATGAAAATTATAATCGATTACATTGGACTTTTATCTAAACGACAGGAAATCATTTAATTCTGTCATGTTTCGGATTTTGGCCGAATTTCACGACCTTTCATATGATACAACTAGTGCAGATAGGAAATACGACACTTTCTCATCTTCTGATGTGTGATAGACAGTGAAAGCACTGACAGGACCGTATCCCGCAAATGACCCATGGATTTCCTTGATGAGAATAGCTAAGAAAGCGACTTATTTATTACGCTATAAAACCGAAGCATATAACGTTTGGATTCAGTTATTCATTTTACTAGAAAACGATTTGGTTCTCGAAATCTCGTACATAAATATGTATCATTTTAATCGTTGCCTCCTTTTTTTAATAAGTCAGGTACATCAATCCACCCCATTTCGATTGAAGGAATTTAGTACCTATGCAAACACCTTGTTATCAAAGCGTATTTGAAAGGAAAAATTAGATTTTAGTATGTGTGCCTCACACAAATTTCAGATGTAAAATATTTATCCCTCGGTAAAAAATATTATTATCGAAGCCGCAGGATTTTTTTTACCAAATGTACCCCAGATTTGCGCACAAAGATGGTTCTAAAATTCTGGTAAGGATATTGGACAGGCTATCGCGAAACTGGCAAACATGCTTCATGATCAAGATTCATATTTTTATAAAATTTGTAACGAAATACATACATATTTCATTTTGCAATTTTTCCATTCTCAGCTTTTAGGTCTGGGAGGGGCTTTAGCCCCCTTAGCCCCTCCCGTGGTTGCGCCACTGCGTCAGAGAATGCAATGTCCCGTTGGACGCCAAGGCAAATAAAATATGAATCCAACGAAAAAAAACTGTTTTATCTTGTACGACGCGACGTGCGTACTATCATGCTCACACCGCTCGTGTGAAGTACACCATAAGTATATACAAAGCTACAACGCACGCAAAACTCAAAATACTTTATCAATTGCAGCCCAGCCCGAAAATTAATTGTTTCGGTTTTGAAAAAAAAAAAATTGTCATTGGTTTTGGAATCGAATGACGCCATCAATGTTCAAATACCTTTCAGCTAGCTTCTGATTACCAATATCTGTGCGCTATCATCCAATTCCGGCTTTCCGTTGACTTTTGGGGCACGCTGTACTTATTCGGACATGTTTCCTTCTATGTTTAAAATATTTACGAAAAAATTAAAGAAAAAGCAAATATATTTTTCCTGTACTAATACGTATTGCAAAAACTGATAACGTTTTACGACCGCTCCAACTTTCAACTACTGTTTACACGGCCAACAAGTTTGATAGGATTTGTTCGAGAGAATATCGTACGTGTAAATAGCCTTCCAACTGGGATAAGTTTGAAGAAAAGTTGGATGCAAACAAGTTTGAAGCCGTCTAAACGCGCCTTAACTATAGCGCTTTTTTGCCTTTGATTCTTTTAGAGTGGTAGGTACTAAAAGGTTTGTTTGATCTTGTTGCGTGCTTTTGAAGTGTGTTTTCCCAAACTTTTGAGCTGTAAATGTCAAGAGTGATAAAACCAATTTATTTGTACAGTGGCGTAACATTTCTAAAAAATCATGTGTTTGAGATGGGAATGGGGGCCCCCACATAATGCAATTTATAATTAAGCAAAATACATAATTGAAACCACTTTTCTTGTCAGATAAGAGTTAGATAAACACGATTCACGCTTGACAACGAAAGGTTTATTATGATGCCTCCCTTTTCGCAGTAATGTCCTATAATTTTGTTACAAAATTTGACAGTAGGTACAGTAGGATTTGTCCAAATTTCCGCTCTAACCAATTGATGCATGACCAAAATGTTTTTATCGCAACAAGAAGTACAATGAAACTTATAAAAATCTACATCAAAGATTTTTGTTCGTGGAAAAAATTAAAAAATCACACTTACTGGTTTATAACATGGATAGAACGGAAAAATGAGTCGACTGTGGGCCAGACAACCTCTTCTGTAAACAAGACATTTATATTCAAAGATATGCGTTGCATACACTCAGGCGGAGTTCACCACACTTTACCACGATTTCGTATAGATTTGGTTCAAGATTTTGGTTAAAATCGCGAAAATGTACGCAAGAAATCTGCTTTATTTAAGCTCTCTATAGAGACTTCGGAGGATTGTGCATAATCTTGAGATTTTACAAAATCTGGACAAAAAGCCTCGAGATTTCTCATAGCTTTTGTACCGAGATTATAACCAAAATCTCCAGCAAAATCTGTACAAAATAGTGGTGAAGTGTGGTGAACGCATTTGACAATACTACAGTAGAGGCCATCTAAACTATTTTCCGCTCTGTCCACGATTTTGTACACATAAGTGTGATTTTTTCACTTATTGACGAACATATATCTTTGGCATAGATTTCTATAACATAGATTCTACTTCTTGTTATAAAAACAGAATGTTTCGCTCAAGAGCACTCCTACTTTGTTGATCCGTTAAATCTACCTTCAATATTCCAATGACCCAGAATTCTACAAAAAGTTATTTTTAAACCACAGTCCAAAAATTGCCCACTCTTCGTCGCATTGCTAGGGGGCCCCTGATAGCCCGTGTTCGACCGAACACATGGAACACCGTACGTTACGCCACTGTATTTGTAATACATTGAATCAGCTTCAGTCAAATTCAAAGATTTGACAGTTCAAAATAACGTTATGAAATTATTACCTATATTGCTTGAAATTTCAATGGAAAATTAATTTTGAAAATTTCTCTGAAGTGTGAATAAAAGCATGTTGGCAGCAACATTAAGGTAGGTATACATATTTGAAACTGCGAAAAAGTAATCTAAAGTTTTATGTTGTTTCAACAACATTTTCTTTAGGTAGGTATATGTAGGTAGTTACTTGATTAGAGGTGAGGTAAATTTTAACGAGACAAGTTCACCTAATCACGAGAATGGAATTTTTTTACCATGTAAATCTATTGTTTCTATCGACCCTTAATGAAAAACCCTGTGGTGATGTATAACATATACACTCTAAAAAGTGAATTTAAATTTACGCTGAAAATGCGGTAATTTTACACTTTTTCCCGCTTATAATCACATACAGAGTGCATTTTTCAACAATTTCTGTGTAAAATAAAAAAATTACACCAAAATCGGTGTGAAATGTATTTTTACGCTACACTTCTGTATAATTCAGATTTTCTGGTGCATTTTTACAACGTTTATGTGTATAATTCGGATTTGTGGTGTATTTTTACAACGTGCAGTTGAAGTTTTACTCATTTTTTGTAGCGTGCTCTCCAGTTGTCATACTTCAATCGGCTGGACTTAGCACAGTGTACCACATTTTTCCAAAAATTCTCTGCATTTAGAACTCATGTGTACACGCTCTGTCGCTCACTTGGTTGAGTGAGTCGCACTCTACGATGCTAGTAATCTAGAGGTCTCGAGATCGAATCTCGGCGTGGTCCAAAATTTCCGTACATGTGTGGATAAGAAATATTTAGTGCTTGCAACATTACACTCCGAAATGATATGCAATGTAACGTTGACTGGAAATTACCTATAAACGGCTGAGTTACGGTACTGAGAAGAAGAATAAGTGTACAGATCGCACAAAAAAGACCATATTGCAACCTCCCATATAGACGAAAAACTGATCAGCAAAACTCGACCGATACTTGTTTATATTTTATATAGCCTTAAATAGTTTTATTGATAACTATATTAGGTGTGTTTTTTTGGTTATTCCGTGTAGGTAAAAAAATGCCAGCTGATGCACCTGTCATTTTTTTTATATGGAGTTTCGTTACCCAAACCTACACGGAATAACCAAAAAAACACACCTATTATTTATAAAGGCTCGCCACTTAAATCTTTACAACGAAAAAAGAGTGAAACCGCATTATATTCCTATTATTACGGAGTGTTTTTACACATAGCGCGGTGTAAATTTGCTAATATATTGGAGTACTTTTTTAAACATTTTTTATGTAAAATTACACTTGATTTGCAAATTTAGATTGCAGAGTAATTTTAAATTTTTAAGTAAAAATTTCATAGAGTGTAGGTACAGAACAGATACCTACACGGTAAGTTGAGTGTCAATATTTTTACCGAAACTTGTATAGCCCCGTGAACTTGGGTTACATAATTAGGTACATACATACCTACATATGTAATATTAAGTTTATTGCAATATGGGTACAGCACTATAAAAATTTGCACTCTCTGCTTCTGCTTTTAATTTTGATATAAAGCATAGCACAGACCCTGCCATGTAAATTTGCTCATCATATCCTTGTCACTTAACACTGGCGACCACAACTGGCAAAATGTAAATTAACCTTAAAGCGGGCGCGCGGGCGGTAATTTACCGCCCTGATCATATAAACACGCCTTGCGTTTCTCCCGTTGGCCGGATCGAGGTGGGAGAAGTAGTATTCTTAAGTCATACTGTTATACATACGATACAATAAAATTTTGGGTAAATTTTACCTTCCATACCTTTCCAGCAGTCATCAAACGTTCGGGGATGGTATATTTTGGTATATGGTTGTGTTCAAAATGTGTGTGCTCTGTGCAGTATCACTGAAGTGACATGCTTCGCTAAAACTGCAGAACTTGTTTTATTGTTCACCAGATAATAGTTTTTATGATGATAACTTATTTGGGACATGCTCTTCTATCATTTTACCATAATTATGAGACTGCAAGTTGTACTGTTGAGCGCAAATGGAGGGGAAAAGACGAGGGCGGTAAATTACCGCCGCGCGCCCGGTTATGTCATAAAATGATGCGCGCCCGCTTGAAGGTTAATATCCTAACTAACTAAACGGAACCACCTCCGTATAGATTGGACTTGGACCCACGATTTCATGACTAGACTACACTCTATTAAATGTTTACTCTTATAATAGAAGGAAACTTTGTTTCCTTCTATTATAATAGTGAAATTACTCTGCAATCTAAATATGCAAATCAAGTGTAATTTTACATAAAAAATGTGTAAAAAAGTACTCTAATATATTAGCAAATTTACACCGTGCTATGTGTAAAAACACTCCGTAATAATAGGAATATAATGCGGTTTCACTCTTTTTTCGTTGTAAAGATTTAATTGGCGAACCTTTACAAATAATATAGTTATCAATAAAACTATTTAAGGATATATAAAATATAAACAAGTATCGGTCGAGTTTTGCTGATCAATTTTTCGTATACATGGGAGGTTGCAAATTGTTCTTTTTTTTTGCGATCTGTACACTTGTTCTTCTTCTCAGTACCTTAACTCAGCCGTTTATAGGCAATTTCGAGTCAACGTTACATTGCATATCATTTCGGAGTGCAATGTTGCAAGCACTAAATATTTCCTATCCGCACATGTACGGAAATTTTGGACCACGCCGAGATTCGATCTCGGGACCTCTAGATTACTAGCATCGTAGAGTGCGACTCAAGCAAGTGAGCCACAGAGCGTGTACACATGAGTTCTAAATGCAGAGAATTTTTGGAAAAATGTGGTACACTGTGCTAAGTCCAGCCGATTGAAGTATGACAACTGGAGAGCACGCTACAAAAAATGAGTAAAACTTCAACTGCACGTTGTAAAAATACACCACAAATCCGAATTATACACATAAACGTTGTAAAAATGCACCAGAAAATCTGAAGTATACAGAAGTGTAGCGTAAAAATACATTTCACACCGATTTTGGTGTAATTTTTTTATTTTACACAGAAATTGTTGAAAAATGCACTCTGTATGTGATTATAAGCGGGAAAAAGTGTAAAATTACCGCATTTTCAGCGGAAATTTAAATTCACTTTTTAGAGTGTAGGTATGCTTTTCATCAATCGCAGCGGCAAGCCAACAATTATACCTACCTCTTACGCCATTGGTGACAATCACTCCATTTTGTAGGTTCCTAAACTATTCTTTAAGACGAACATTACGTCGAAGCGTGACTTTTTCTGTTCAACACCCCCACGTCCCTCTGGAGCGAAGTTCATTCACGCTCGCCCCCAAAAATACAACTGAACCTCCGCCTCACACAGTCGCCCAATATTGCATTTTTCACTTCCAATACAAATGCCATGTGGCCGCCATATTGTGCAGCGTTGCAATAATTTGAGGGAGTGCATACGAAATAAAAAAAAACCAACTGGGGGCATTAAAAGTTGAAAACTTTGCCGTCATAGAGCCGTCACAGTGGAAAATTGCAATGCAAGCATCCCAACGTTCGCGTCGCGGGACGGGACATCACAACACACAAAAAAGCGGTTTTGAACAAGTGCATGTGGGCCAGTCTGCTACCACCTCCGCAAAGTATGTTATGCACATATCGTCGCGCTATAGCTCGAATCACCCGCTACCGCATCCCATTTGAAGCATGCACACCATGGTAAGCTAGCAACACTAGAGCATACTCTCTTCTCTAGTCCAGCTTTGTCAATGAACACCAGAAATACTTGGAAATACGACGCCTGTGACGTACAATCGTGTCGTGTTCGCCTTGCGGTGGTGCGATGCGTTTCCATTGTCATCGACCAGCACTAGTAGACAGCCTGCTGCAAAGCGTCACGGCAGGTTGGGTCTTAAATCAAACCCTCCTCCTTTTGACGTTGATGGCTTTCATTTTTGCAAAGCCGATTTCGCGCCACTCACCCACGGATAGCAAACCCACCTAAACTCATTTACACAAGCAACGTCGTTCGTCTCTCCGCAACCGCGCGCGTAAAACGAACACCATCGTCAGTTGTGCATTGCGTTGGTATGGAATACCGTCTCCCCACAAGAACAACTTGGTTTAAATCGGTGAATGCGCGCTTGCACACTACAACGATCTGTTACGTCACAAAAATAGGGGAAATATCTGAAATACAATGGTTTATTTTCGATACTCGACACTAGTAGACATAGCGGCAGCACAGTCTACAGGGAGAGCGAGACGACTATCTGGTCATTCGCGGCAGTGCACTTGACGTGTTTTTGTTTCCACTATATTCGTATCTATGGGTGCCCGCACAAAGTCGAATGGTGGCCATGACGCAATGTTTTGGGTGGAGCCGTGATATTGTCGCCGGTTGTATGCTACCTTTACGAAAGTGGCGGACGAGTTTTGTTTTGGTATGTTGCGTATTCACCGTACACGGTGGATCGGCATCTCGGATCCCAGTGGAAATTAACGCGACCACGCTGCAAATAAATTAGGCAAGGTCGTCCGTCCGTTGTTGTCGCGCTGTCGTAAACAGTCGTAAATAAAAATTTGAGCGACGAACGCGCAAAGAACGGAACATTTAGCGGGTAGCACGTGCTCTATAGGCGCGACTATGTTTGGGAGAAAAAATGATAACACAATAAAATAAAAATGCTGAAGAATATTGATAGAGAGCCTGCAGCGTGGTGTTTTTTCAATGTTCACGATTTTATCCGTGGACAGTTTTGCGATGCAAGTGAGGATGTCCTGGATATGTGTAGTTATGAATGGCGGTCGATTGATGAGAACGATGTAGATATAGGTAAACAATTTTAGTCAAATTAATGGACCTATCTACAATGACAAAATTCATTGATGGGTTAAATTAGGTTTTTTTATTTGTATTAACAATATTTCCAAGTGTACCTACTTGGAATTTGGAGTGGACGTTGAATTTTTTCCATAAGGGTCAGTTTTCGGCCTTGGGGGTCTGAAGCTAATATTTTATTAGTGACTTAACCCTTAAATGCATGGGGTCTGAACCCATTATCGTAACTGACCTCCCCTTATGTAAATTCGGTCACTGAACACGGAATCAGCTTTTATTTTCCCAGGAAATAGCCCGTTATCCCAGAAAAGCGAAAATAGTAGAATTTGAATTGTGTACCAAATATGGTACGCCATGCATTCAGGCCATATGTTGTAAAAGAAAGAAATTTTTCAAATTTTATTTAATCTGCCTCTTACTTTAATAGGGACAGTGCGAAAAAGAAAGGATAATGATTATTGAGAATTTTGATCGAAATTATAGTGGAAACTCGATATAATGAACTCCTTTTCATTAATGGAATGGTGGTAATTTCTATAGAAAATCGCGAATATTCAGGCTTTTAAAAGGGAGCTTGGGTAGGTGCGTTATTAGTTTCCTATTCCTTATTAGAATTTGTATCGATGCCTATTTGTGACATATCCTGGAAGCTGATGGAAAGTGGAGTAGGTCTTACTACCCCAACATCACCTACAAACCTAAATTTAGCCATGTCGTTTGATAGAATGTCGCGAAAAACTTCAAATGTGTGTCAAGTAGTAGCTGTTGGATGTCCTTATAAATTGCGCCAGATCCGACTCAAATACCACTTCCTCCCCTACAAGAAACACGGATTTGATTACATATTTACAGCTTTGCGTGCCGTCTAGCCCTGTACACGGGTATAGAGTATGCACTCATCATGCTATTAGCACGATTAGAACACGGTCTCGTTAAAAAATAAATCGTTCGTTATAAACATGTTGCACTGTTAAACGTATAGCTCGAGACTTCTTTTGACTTATCATAGCTCATGGGATTCCTTTCTTGAAAAGTATATGGATTTGATTGAATTTGCTAGGATATTAATATGGAAATGAACTGCTGCCTGCTTTATAACACCAATTTGTGCAGGTCCCAGGACATGTCCATAAGAATTACATCCATGTAATTTTTTGTTTATCGAATGTGGTACTCCACATAGTCTTCCATATGAAATGGCTGGCCCTAGAAGCACATTTTCTGTGGATCCTGACCGTGGACTTCCAGGACAATAGACAAGTATTGTCTTGGAAGTCAAATCAAATGGTTTAAGAAATTGGATATCAAAGCGCAGCTGCTTGAATCCTGGTGAAAGTCCAAGTATCTAAGGACTAAGATGTCAGTGTAGCTCAGTTTTTTAGTGGCGTGTCCTAAGGACAAAACAAAAGGTGTGAATTTTTTCAGTATACTTGCCAGCTAAAAAGACTGGGATTATAAGAAGCAGTTACATAAACGCTAAGCCCTGGCCGGTGTGCTAAATAGGTAGAAAGCAAAATGAGAAAAGCGATCCTTCTAAATCAACTATGACAGCCCCGTTTCCTTGGATCCTGAACAGAACTGATTAACCTAGCTTTCATAAAAATGACAGTAAATGTCCTGGAAAAATAGATTGGTGACATAATTTGTATGAAAATTTAGGTTATTTGGACCTGTTCTGGGCCCAATAAAACGCACCATAATGTTGAAAGAGCAGATAATTAACTTTTCATGAATATATCCTACCCTACCTAAGACTAAAGGACAATAATTTCATCAGCTAAGAACGATCGGAATATATGCATAGATATTTCTGAATATGCCCCAATGCATGGTGTACCATATATGGTACGTTGCAAAATTGGTGCAAACATTACCTTTAGTGACTTTTTTTGGTAAAAATCTCAAAAGAATCTAAAGAACACATTCCAATTTACTCTCCAGTATTTTTCCTTTTCCAAATAACGGTAAATTTCGCCAATTTTTTAAGGTCTACAGAATAGCTTTTAAAATTTCACAAAAAATAACGTTCGTCCACTTTGACGACGCACAGACTATTCAAGGAAAGCTTCGGGAAGCCAAAATTTAATTTATGTGAAACCTTGTTTTGTCTACTTTGGGAAAAAGTAACAAAAAAATAAAAAATTTTATAACAGCTAAACTTTTACAGGAATCTAGCCATGTACCATATATGGTACGCTATGCATTTAAGGGTTAACGGTGATGGTAGAGCTGACAAATTAAATTAATGGTGGTACTTTGTAATCTGTCTTTTTTTAGTGCTGATTATTTTTTGATATATTTTTTGTTTCAACAATTATTCCACCACATATTAAACTAGAAATTCAAAGAAGGGGTCAACCTGACAACTTAAATAAATAGACATGGCGAAATAATTTGGATTCTAAGTAGGTACACTTTGGGTACAACAGGTTCGTACACAGAAAAATATTTCGAGTTGGGTTTTTGAGCAATTAAATGTTGCCGTGAAAGAATATCCGGCAGGTACCTACACCGTGACACAACGATAGTCAGCATAGGAAATTAATGAATTACGTTAGCTTACGTTAGCTACAATGCCTTACGGAGCTGTAGGATCTCCAAATCCCATGACTCCCCGTGTTTTTGTCGAAGGATGCACATGACACACTTTGCAGTCGGTTCAAATACGCATGATGTATTTCGACTGCATATTCCATCATGCGCAAATCTTTAGGGGAAAACTATACAATATGCCCCACTTTTTTTCAAATGAATGTAAATCGGAAACCTTAATAGATTTCATTAGGATATTTTGCAGGATGGTAGCAGTGACGTGCAGTGAAAATTCCTCATAGTCAAGCAGTTGATCATTCCAAAGCCAATTTCACATAAATAAAAATGAACTGAATAATACAATAAACACAGTTGCAAAAGCGTTTATAGCAAGCGGCTTTATGCCTTATAGAAGGAATCAGGAATAAAAAAATAAAGCATTTCTTATTCTTCACGCCTCTCTTTATCCAAAAAAGCTTTAATTACTTTAAAAAAAAAAAATTCTCTTCGCATTTGTATGAGAATATCCTTTTCGGCAGCAATCAAAACAAAATCTGAAAACCTTTCCTAGGATTGGTGATTCTTAAAAATGTATGGATACTTTATAAAGTTAAAAACGACCTCTCGGCAGAAGCCACAGTGACTGGAAATATTGTTCCTTTTGAATTTCGGCGGTGGCTCATATTCTTCTGCTACTTTCGAATATGCATAAATTTTCAAACTTCCGAGAAAAGTCTTTTTCAAGCCAGTTCTCAAATCCAATAATTGTTTGGCTTGCATATGAAATATTTATAGCTTTACTCTGAATTATATTAAATTAAACATCGGTTTTGGAGAATATTTCTGAAAAAATGAAAATCTAATTCTGTAAATTTTGATGTGTACGTATCGGAAGAAGTCAAGGAATTGCCATCCCAATTCTCGGAATTATTTAAAATCGTATCAAAAACTATTATAATATCATCCTAGTCTTCAAATATAACGTTAATAATTCGAAAATGATAATGCCAACGCGTTTTGGAAACAAGTGGTAATCGGCGCTTAACTATAGATGAAAAAAGATCTGCCCTTTAAGTGGATGTACTGAAAAAAGTAGCTATCTCGTTTAAGCTTAATTTCTGGAATCAATTCAACCGTTTTAGACAAAACCAAATTTAGTGAATGAGCATAGCATGGAACGATCAATGCGGGCTCATATCTTTCGCGATTTAGAGATTGAACTCCGCGGATTTGATAACTCATAACTGCTGCGCCATCGTAGCATTGTGCATTAAGCTTATTACCGACATAATTTAAAATCCTTTGAAAATATGAGAAGTTATTGCCTTACGGTTGGCACTTATATCATAGAATCCGATAAAGGAAGCTCTTGCTCTGCGAGATGAATCACTGTATCGATTAAACGTTTCAAAATATTCCGATTACGGTCAACTTTTTCGCTATGTAATCTAATCAATAATGCCGCCTGGTAATTTAGCATAAGCTCTATTCTTTGCGATCCGAAGAAATCTAACTTAATTAACGACTGAAGATGTGTTTCCGAACTAGCGTGCTTTACAGCTGAACCCGTTAAATATTTAAATGCTAAGTCCGGATTTATTCCAAACAGATTTCTCGTTCGCGAACAAAAGACACGGCCAACAAAATAATTTATTTAATTTACAACTTCCGGTAAGCCAAATGTACTTTTCATATGTTTCAAAATTAAATTTCCGTGTAACGCTTTTTTGTTTACATTCAAAATGAATTTTAAATTTTGACCACCCAGATTGAACGGTCCTCCTTTCTTAGCGAATAAAAGGGTCGAAAATTCCGATGTTATTAAAAAATCTGCCGCACAGCACAACTCCGACATAATTTGAAGAGGAAACTACAAACTTTTCCCAAAAAACACACAAAGTTGAACATTTTTTTAAATTCCACAAAAAGTCACCTGTAGTCAACTGATTTCTTCTGGAAAATGTAACTGAAGTTTATATTTTCCTCTCAACATGCATTTAACGTCTACTATCCATATTCAATCCACGCGCAACATGTAAGTCAATCAACACCAATTCTGCTTGAGTGCGCTCATATAAATTCGCACATAAAACAAACAAAAAATATTCGCCCATCATATGAACCGACTCAAGCATCTGGAATCAACATGTTCCTTTGCTCACTGCATCATGTACGTGTACATGAATTATGATATGATAGATACATTCGCCAAGTCCGTACACATGCTGCAAACAAGTTTGGTTCGATTATGTGCGGCATGGTGTTCGTTTTAGTATTTGCATGTACATACATACTTCGCGGGGTGTTCGGAATAAATCGTCAGGAGGAGAAAATGTTGTCAAAAATGATATTTGGTGATGTCGGTGAGAATGAATCCGGAGTTTTTCCTAGTCAAGCAGTTTGGAATTGCTTATTATGAATGCACGTCGCTGGATGGTAGTAATAAAATGATTTTGGCAACATTTTGGAAAAAAATAAGCAACTAACAGTAATCCGTCGTTTCCCTTGAACCAACGATGGTGCGTTTTGTAAATAAGATATAGGTAATATGCCCCAGAAAGTGTTACAAAATGCCCCACCAATAAACCACACTTCTTAAATAAACATAGGTTTAACTGTCACACACATCGCAAAATATAAAGCGTTTGCATTCAATTAAATGTAAGAGAAAGAAATATAAGTTGAAACAAATTTATCAAATATTTTCTTCTAATGAGATGTGTCCGAGCTAATGGTAGAATTTAGATTTTTTGTCTAACGTTTTGATTTTGATTTGTTTTTCATATTTATTCGATCAAAATACTCGTATTGCAATTTACTCATTGTTGTTTAAAGTTTTAGTTAAAATAAAATTAATTGTTAAATTTTTCTATTTCTTGGTAATAAATGTGGGGCATATTACACTTTGCATGTGAGGGTGTTTTGTCAAGTTTGGTGTACAAAATGCCCCACCTTGAATTTGGCAACAACGCTTTATAAAAATGTGTATATGTATCATACAATTTTAACGGTTATTTAGTTTTTATTTCAAAATTTTGCTTGTTTTCCGCAATTCCAAGCAGTTCACAGTGATCAACAATTTATATGGTACCCATCGCAATATCTTCAGACGCAAAAAACATTTGATGTGACAAGGCAATGACTTCACATATCAACTATCGAATATTGCAGTGATGAAAAACTAGTTTGTGGAGAAATAATTTGACACTGAAGCGTCTAGACTATGCTCTACTTTTGAAATATACGCATGGGGCGTTTTGGCAACTGGGCGTTTTGTCTAGTTTTACCCTAATCGGCTAAAAGAAACCATGTCGTACTTCCATACATCTTTTCAGAATGTTTCAATAGCCTTCAATAGACTTCCTCCCTAACCCGAAACTCCGACCGAAGGAATTATTTATCGCTTTTCAACTTTTCTCGAAAGCATTCTTTAAGAAACAATGATGAATATTCTTATTATGCTCAAAGCCAAAAGCTCACACTTATTCAGCGAAAGCAAAAGTTGAAAATTTTGTGGAAGTAAATTTGCTCCCGAGTTGGTTTTTATTTTCACTGCATGAGATCGATGGTCTTCTTCTTCTTCTACTTTCTTTCTACGGGCTTTTCGCATAACTTGGTTTATAAGGATCTTTTTGGGTACGAGACCGATTCGGTCCAATGAGATAGTTTTGAAGGATAAAATCTTGATTAAATTTTCACAATAGTTTGTCGAGGAAAATAATATGTTGGTAAAGTTTTCCTCATACAGGGAGAAATTTCAATCTTCTTGGTCCGTTTTATCACGAGGTCTATGCTTCCACAAGCAGTGGTACAACAGCTTGGATATTGCTGAAAATTAGTAGGTAACAGGGTTTTTTGTCGTGCTCTGTGGCCGTGATCGTTCGGTCGCCACTCTGTGATATAGAGACTCATATAGAAACGGGTTTCCAGACTCGGCACGACTCGTCGCAAGTTTATTATTCAGAAAAAGATGATACGAAATATTCTTATCGTAGAATAATAAACTAATAATGCGACTAGGAAGTGGTATGCCTGACAACTGTATCACACTCCGAATTTAGTTGTCTTTGTAACGTTGACACCACACGGTAGTCGTCAGCGCACCATGCTCTACTAGGAGTTAGGGTAATAAAGAGAACAGGGGTTTCACTCCAGAAAATAAAATCGAAGTAGAAAAAATCGCAGTGTTAGCCTACTTTTCGAAATAGATCTAAGCAATTTTACGTCTGATAATTTTGTAATATCTAACTGCTTTGTACATATATCTCGCGTATGGTAGGTTATTTCACAATTGCATGGAGAACCGAAGACGTCGGCGCGAAATTTAAAATAGCTTGTCCAAATCCAAAATGTGTGGTTTGTTATCTGCTCTAGACCATGTTCGCACTTGGAAATTGGCATCTCCGAAAACAAGAATTTTCTGCTCACTCTGACCGCTCTAGCGTTTACGCCGACCCGGGCAAGAGGACAACTTGCCTCCCTTTTTATGTACTCTACCAGACAAATTTATAGTAGATTAGATAGAATCGAGTGATTTGGTCGGAGTGGCATCAGCGCCCGCTCTAATGGGGGGCAAGCCGGGCGGTCGCCCGGGGCGCCAAATTTTAGGGGCGGCTTTTTGGCTAGCACTCGAATAAAAATAAGCAAAAATTCAAAAAATTCAAATTCATCAACTTTCATTTAGTGGAATAGGTTTCTGTTCCACAAAATCGTAGAGAAGCACATCAATTTCCTAATCAAAAAAATCGTTTAAGATTAATTTATTTACCAACTGTATCATTGGGTGAGGTTATGAAACACTCCGTTCCCCTACCGGTTAGCGCAACGTTCCCTTTAATTTCAAATCAACCGACCATTACGGATCTGAAATTTTCTCTTTATCAACAACCCCTAAGCGCCACCTTGCGGAGTATATCTTAATTCATTGGAAGAAATCGGTATATTACGCTTTTAGGTCCCCAAGGGAAATTTTTCTTGTTCTTCTTATCGACACTAGCGACACCGTCCGCCATAAAGCTATGTGTCCGCTTTATGGCGGAAAATATCGGAAACATCAAAAATTTCCCTTGGGGACCTGAAAGCGTAATGTACCACATACGAGTCGAGTAGGTAAGGGGCGGCAATTCGTCCTCTTGTCCGGGGCGGGCGTAAGTGCTAGAGCGGGCGCTGGTGGCATAGATAAGCGGGCATAAATGGGAATAACTCGCCCCCCTGTGGTTAGACATATTTTTTATATTTTGTATTTTTGTAATAACTTAAATTTATACCAAAGCGCCGGCCTCCCAAGGGATATATGAAAATAATCCTTTTTACACAATTCGTCTTTTCCTATGTTACTATCTTGGCTACTTCTTTATTTCCCCGGAAATAACAGAATTACTGCGACGACCATATTTTCTTTTATATTCGACGCAGTTACGCGTATATGGGATTTTCCCTAAATAAAATATGAATAACGGAGGAATATCTCATTTGCTATTATTACTAAAATATGAATTAAAAGCAAAACATTTTTTGAAAGCGCTTTCGCCATTTAATTGATTTTCCATCTGCCGGGGAGAATAGTCCCGATCCCAGATCCTCTCTCCTTTGAAAAGCTATCTACGCCACTGCTTGGTCTTTGTAACAGCGATTTTTTTCAGTAAAGCACTTAACACATTTTAGAAAACTCCGCTCTGGAAAACTGTGTGTCAAAGGGTGAATTCACATTGTAAGACGAAACCGGACGGGTAATAAAGAGGTAGGAAAAGTTGCTAATATTATCATGAGCACAAAGTTATAATACAAATATCAAAGCACATATAGTAAAAGACTCACTAGGAGTCTAGCCTCGCCTTTTTTATTAAACTTACTCATTTTGTAACGCCTGAGTCGACCAACCGAACAACGACCAACTTGCTGGCTGTTGTTAAGACATCTCCCATATGCGTAGAAAGTTTCCTAAAGTTTCAAATAATTATGATTGACAAAAAATCAATTCTGACTAGTTCAAGTCATATATTCAAATCGGCCACCCTGTACATTATCTTACAACCAGTGGCGTAACGTACCGTGTTCCATGTGTTTGGTGGAACACGGGCCCCCAACCCTAGCGTAGTTAGTCAGAGTAGCAAAGTTGTTGGGTCAAGCTGTTGAAAAAGTTGCTCTTTTTTGCTTCGAAGCAGCTTCACGCGAGAGTTTCAAGACCCCGGCAAATGCGAGGTCCTCGGCGATTGCCCGGCTTGGCTACTCCTAAATCTGCTATTGCCTGTTAAATTTGCCCGCCCGGATTAAATTCTGAATATTTTAAGCGGAACTTTTGTTGTGTTCTGTTGAAATTGTTCGAAAGTTAAACACTCAGCGTGAAAATACACTCGGTCTAAATCGATAATTTTTAGTAGTTGTAAAGGCAAATTTTGCTAAGGTGCACCCCAAGAAATTATAAAACGCGGTTACAATAAGGAATTACTAAAACTTCCAATCTTCAAATAAGTTAAACAAAAATCACACTGGCCCGGCGTGCCGATCGGTAAATGAGCCGAGGACCAAAACTTTAAAAATACATACAGCTGCTGGGGTTCAGGACTTACTTATTTCTCTTACAAATTGTTTACATTGTTTTACAGCTACTGGTGGTAGATTAGGGGAGGATCTACAGAATCCACCTTAGGTCGAACATCTTGCCCCTGTGATTGTGACACAAAGGAAATTCATTTAATTTCAGCACTGAATTAAGCAACACAAAAAAATCTTCCTCAAATTTTAAATGGTACAATGGTTTGAAACTCTCGTATGATACGAAAGTAATGCGAGTAGCATGCGAATTTACATAATGATGAAAATTTATCATCATGAAACGCGATTATTAAAATTGAATTTTGAAGCAATGATATATGAGTTCAGGAACCTCATACAAATTTGAATGCACTAGTATTTTGTACATCAATTCAGTTATACATTTCTGCATAAAATTTTGTATAAAAGTACGATCGATTAATTAAATTATGTGGACTCTCTTCAGACTTTGTACTTTTGTACAAAATTTTCGATTGCACAATGTGTTGCAGCCTTATGTTTTGTGAAAAAAATTATAATCAGTGTCAGCATTCAGGTTATTCACGAACCCCTATAATCTTTTAAATTGCATATAGTCACGGATGACCCCTGTCCGAAAAGCTATCTACGCCACTGCTCCTATAAAAGAAGAAGATACGAATAACTGGAACAAAAATAATACCCATACCGGACAAAAAATATGATCGTTTAAAAAATATTGGCTAATATAGTATTATATTGTGTGGGCCCCCTACACCCCCCATTACATTTTCGAAGACAAGACATTTTTTGAAACAAACCAAAAACTCAATCATTTCAAAATTAGAAATTTTTACGTTCATACATACTAATTCTGCCATCTCTCGACTAAGTTATAATTGCCTTTTTAAAGTTTTAAAAAGAAATGAGTCATTTTATTTCACAATGCGTGCATTAGTGAGTGAAAAGTAAACTTTCCGGACGAACAACAATTTCCTTAAACTTATGGTCAAATAACAGAAAGAAAACAAAGTCTTTTCTGTCTCCCCTTGTTTTTGAACTTACTATATTGTATGTATATAAAAAATAAAATACAAATTTTCAAAATCCAATCCCCTTCTATATGCCGTTGGATAAGGAACGTTATTTAGGTGTGCGCTGTCTGTAATGTCATCCTTTTTTTTCTGTATATTCATAAGAGAACTGCAAACAATATAATAATGGCAAAGGCAACGGTGCCGAAGAAAATATGAGAAAAAAATATGAAATGAAATGGAGTTATATGACATAATTCAAAATGTGTACTGTACACCAAACTCGGTCCTTTTAGTCCCGCGTTCAAGAATTTCCTAGAGAAACAGAATTCGTAGAGATGGAGCGACGGACGAAAAAGAAAGAAAGAAAATAAAAACCGTACATAAAGCTAGCTAGCATACACTCGACAGACGGGACGACGACGATGGCATACGCTCGAAAGGTGGAGTTTTAGATTGGAAGCTTAGGAAGCGCACACAGATGGAAATAATAAAGCAACGAAAAATAAACGTTATGAGAAAATAATCCCGAAAAGGGAGAGCACAACGTTTTCCGACATCTTCTTGAAATTTAGGACACCGTAAGATATCCTTTTATTTTATTTTTTTTTTGGTCTTTAGTCCGAAAAACAGACGAGAGAGATTTTCTATACCAACACACGACATACTTTATGGGAAACTAGAGAGAATAAGTGCGGCGCGCGATACTGATATTATGGTTGCAGAAGTGAAGTGAGATGTAGTTTTCTTCCTGGATGTCGACAACAAACATATCCAGATGTAGAATATAATAACGCTCAAAATACATAACGTGTACCTAGATGAAGCGACACGACGAAAGGGCGAAGAGGATATCCTGTTAAGGTAGAAAAACAATAAATTCTCATATCTGAGCTGGAATTACAATCTGTTCACTGGACGCTTTATTTTCAGGTTTGTCCTTTTGTCTCATCCTTGTTTTGTTAGGAAATTTTTGCCATAGAATCTACTATGGACATGTTCAGGGGATATGCGGGATTCACTAAGTTGATTGCAAGGGGCAGATGAGCTCAGATTGTGATTTCGTTCTAAATACACATTTAGAAGTGTTGGTTTGATGTCGCTAGCGCCACGTTTAAGTTTCGATATTTAAACAAGGCTATCGATTTAGGGTGTAATTTAAACATTTGCGTTGCTTTTATTTGTGTTCAATTAATAAGCGTTTACTCAACAAATCTGCCTAAAAAAAATCAGACCATTCCCGTTGATGGAATTTGTCTTATATTTTAAAAAGATAAATTGAGCATTTGGCATCAACTCAATCCGCTTTTCACATGGCAACATTGAATTTATCCTTCGGGTTTAATTCTTACATATGCATATGGCTTGGATTCTAACAAAAGCCGCGCGACATTGTTATACGGCTCTTGTCGTATGGTGCTGATAAACAATGAAGTTGTGCGACGAATATACTAGTACGTCTATGGCGGAAAAATTCATGAAGACACGGTGGAGTAATAATCATAAGAAACGACCATTTCAGGGCATAAAGGACGAGACCCTGTCGTCTTGGATTGAGTTGATTGCCGCCAACAACACTGAACGCGACTGAAAGAGGCATGGCTTGCAACACACACGAAAAAAAATATTCACCCGCCCCGACATTCGGCGAGGGGTTCGTTCGCTTTTCATGTTATATGAGAAATTGCAATTCTAAAAAGGGAGAGAGAGTTGTACGTTTAATGCTCGTTTATTTTTTATGCATATTTACGCGCGACAGCAGAACACAAAAGCAATGACATGAAATTGCATTTTTTATGAATTCTTATTACCTTTATGGCGCATTAAATATTAACTTGTGTCCCGTGAAACACTGCCAATTGGTGGCAGGATAACTTCGGCATAGTACTCGGTATTATATGCTAGTGCTCGTAGAACGATAAGAGCGACAACAACGACTAAAAGAATGACTCGATCTTTTGAAATGAAAAAAAAAAACTGGTGGTGAAATTGAAGAAGTTTGCATCGGGCGCGTAAGAGCAGAAAAGAAAGACTTTCTGTCTCAAACCGTTATAAATACGTTCGTGGATAAGGCGCGCTTTGCGACGGGGGCGGCACGGAATATAATGGAAACGGATGGATAATGCAGAATTATTTTGACACGAGATAGAAAGCGCGAGGCGAGCGTATATGGTTGGTATTCCATTCAAGAAGGTATGATGTAAATGTGAAAAGTTTTAACGAACTTTAACGATTTTAAAGCAATTCCGGGTATCATTTCTCAGATTAAATCGCATAGAATATTATGGTTGTTGACTTTTCGAGTCAATTTAAATTGGACTGTATAGCGATCCAAACTCCTTGACGTGAATCGCTTTAGATAATAAAGAAAAAGTTTTGGAGAAAGTATATCGGCGCAGAGATTATAAGAGTATTAGATTTGGACGAAATTTTATAATTTCGTGTGGAATGACTCTGTTTCTACTCCATTTGTCAATGAAATCCAACGAGTTTTCGGCGGCATCCTTAACCTTTTTTATATGTTACTCATTGAATGCTTGAATTTGGAGATCGCTCGTTAACTCCAAAACTTTATAAATTGGCATGCCGACTATTGTTGGGTACATGCGCGAGTTATACGTCCTTTGTCTAAAAATCGGCACCTCCTCCAAATATTTTTCTGCAAAATAAACGGTTAAATAAGTATTATTACGACATACTTTAATTGAGAAGGCATCTAATTAATCAATTAAAATTTAATGTGTAAATAATAAACAGATTGTTTCAATCCCTTTTCTTCTTACCCAAAAACTATGTCCTGTTTATTTTTTATAAACAACAAATTTACAAATATGTTTTCTCATTTTTAGGTCGATGGTGTCGAAGAGAATGGTCATCACCCGCAGACGCCAGAAATGCAGACGCATCAAGGCGATTATACTCCTCAGTCTTCCTAGGTAGTCCCGGTAAGTGATTTAAGCTATCGATTCGATAAAATAAATAACTGGCACGACAGCCAAGTATTGGACCAGAGCCACAGATGTATTAGTGACATCCAATTTCCAAGATCCTAACTGCTTCTTTTGTAGAGGTGTTGAGAGATCAACAGCACGCTCAGCAGAGTTATTTACCCCCTTCAATGGGTGCTTATCTATCACCTGAGTGAGATCATAGTCCGTCATATAGATCTTGCAATCGACCACAGTGAGACTGGAACTCACGACTTTGTGCACCGAATGTAAGCGCACCAACCACACTACCTCCACCAAACGGATTCGATAACTAAGGTTAAATCGCGGAATGGAGATATGATATGGGTATTTTGTAGGAACATCGAAGTACAAGTCCTCGAAGCATTTGAGGAGGCTTCTTACGGGAGGGAGTTGATTGTTGCGACTCCGTTTACGTAACCAGTTTTAAGCTATCGAGCTGCATTTTGCACATAAGTATGCTTATTTTTGTTGCATTGAGGATGTATTCATGGGGCTGCCAACCCCACCCCTCTAAGAAAAACTATTTTTTTATGGGCCAATTTCAACTAAACGTCTTTTTTATGCAAGAAAAGAAAACTTTTCTAAAAACGGGCATGCGGCTACCAAAGCAATGCGACCCCCACAAGGTTCTTCTAAGAAAACCTTTGAAGGGTATCAAAATTTTGGCTGCAGACGAAATTATCCTTTTACTCGTTTTTAATATCTTACTAAGTTTACAACTTTATCCCTTCCTTTTGATTCTAAAAAACAAATAAAATAAACGGTTTAATAAGATTATAAAACCCAAGAGCTTCGTATATTCATTATAAGCAAACTACATAATCTCAAAGGAATCAACGAATCGATTGGATATCATGTTGTGTTTTGACCTTCATAATTTTCATGGTTTGCTTGCGACGCAAAACTATGCGATTATCACAAAATCTAAATCAAAAATACGCCCAAAACGTTCTAATGCTATTTATACAGTATACTTACATATATCTACGGAATATAAAACGATATAAAACGTTGATATGCAAATTTCTACAAAAACCCCGGGATACATGCCAAATTTAATATGCAGACTAGAAGTTGATTTTGGGTTTGGATTTCTTTTGATTCGAAACGATTCGATTATGAAGTTTTTGGAGGCTTTTTGCTCCAATCCCAGAAAATAATCGAGATTTTTTTGATCCGTGCTCGCACAGAACCCATAGAGTGCCAATGGTGAAAAATATCAATTTGGCTGCAAGTATATTGCCTGGGACTGTCTCTATGGGGGAGCTGAGCTGCAACTAATATAATACATTCGAATGTATTCATACAATATTCAGTCAAAAGACCAGTTATTTTTGGTTTCGACATTTTTTTTTCTGTCTGCTTCCATATGTACGTCCATTTATGTATGTAGATAATCTTGAAGAATTTTTCGGGGCTGACAACACGAAAAAAGTTTCTTAGAAGAAAAGTAGTATGCTATGATCACAGGTGGAACCGCGAAAAGAAGGTATAATATGGGTACATTGTAGGAACATATCGAAGCATGAGATATACATATACATAAGATACACACAGTCATCGGAGCGTTTGAGGAGGCTTCTCGCGCAGTTGGTGCGATATGTCTTAAAAGCCCAGGGGTTTCGATAGTCAGTCGGTCCCAGCGATTTATCTTGTCCGGTTGGTTGACGGGGTAATTAATTGATTTGCTTGAAAGATACTTTTCGGAATTAATTTTTAGCCTTTATCAGTGGACGTTGATCAATTCGAAATTATTGCCTTTTTTTTCCTCAAAACAAAACAAAAATCAGAGTTTCGTTCTTTTTTGTGGTAGGACTTCTCTCGTATTTGTTTGATGATCAAAATCAAATTTGAATTAGGTAGTATACGATTATTCTGAAATGTTTGATTTTATGTGGAGAATCCAACCAACAACACATCGTTTTTAAGAAAGACGTTATATAAAATGGCTCAAGTTTCTGAAACACATCTTTGGACGGATTCGCAGGTACTAAGGGCACCTATACATATTTTAGACTGCCTAAATCTTTTGCTTAAATGCTGCAACATTTGTTTAAGTCTTACTGTTGAGTCTGACCGCGTCTAAGCGCTTTATACTTGAGCACAACATCCGAAATTTATCCAAAAGTAAAAACTATTGTATACACTCACGATATTATTAAAAGTCAAAGGCTAAACTTACAGACAAACCAAATAAGAAAAAAAAGAAATAAGAAAAAGTCGAAAAAGATCCAGTTAAAAACTAATATGCTTGTTGATTGGGATCACATAACTCTACACGCGAGTTAACTTTTATAATACAAACCCGATGAATAATTCGTGTGGAGATATAATTGAAAGAAACATTTGAACAAACAGTCATAATGACACAATGACGAAGGTCTTCCACCATTCGAAGTAATCAATTTTACCCGGAGCATGTGAATATTTTTGGGTATGGGTCTTTCGAACAAAAAAAAAAAAAAGAAGTATAAGGTCTCTCTTTTTTCTACTTTGTATCGCAGTCGTTTTTGATTGATAACTGGTCTTCGGGTGTCTAATTCCTGGTGTACAGTAATTAGACAAGAAACATATGTATAGTAAGCTTTCAAATTGATTTTTCTTTTCACTGTGAATATTAATGTTAGTTTTTGTTTTGATTTTGTTTATAGCTGGGAGGGCTATGGCGCCATCATATATTCCTTCAAATTTAGTATCTTTTTTTTTGTTTGTTTCAAAATAGCCAGAATTTGGCTATGGTTTGCGTGTATTAGCATTGCGGGTTTATTGTCTATTGAACGTGAACTTTGCCATCGAGCGGTATCTTTTAGATAAAGTTTTGTTTTTAGACAGCCATTCAATACTCCTGGGAAAATTTGGTGAGGCGATCTAACTGATGTTACTGTCATTACAGGTAACGATGGTTTTGTTTGATGCCTGTCAGAAGTATGGTTTGGCTGCATTTAGTGACTGGTATTACTATCTTGGATTTTGGGTAAAGGGAAAACTTAAGGTTAGGCTTTCCCTATATCTATGAATACGGGAGTTACGGAAATCATATTCCACAATCCAGCGGCAGCAAGTCAGTCCATGAATATACATATGTCCCTTCTCAATTTCCATCCTTAGAATTTTTATTAAGGTCGAGTAAATATTTGTTGCGTTCCATTGAAGAACATGATTCCGCTTGCCTAGAGCTAAATACTTGATTAATATTTACAAGGCGTATAGCGCAGTTTTTTATTATTTAATTTTCGACGTATTTGAGTGAGGATTTCAGTTTTTGGAAAGCTAACAGGTTAAGGCAACCTTTGTCTTTTTAGATTTGCCAATTCAAAGCACCACTATAAAATTATTGTTTGAAATTTTCATAAAAGATTATTTCAAAATTTCTCTAAAGTTTGGATATCTGGATAGGTATATTGGCAGCAAGGTTAATATTTGAAACCCTATTAACATTAAGACCCAGCGTTGCGAAAACGTAACGTCTTACTTTTTCAACCCAGAGCTCATAATATGAAATTCATTGATCAAATGTTAGCAATCCCCTAATCTAATTTAACAAAATTATCGAATCGACCTGTTTTGCAGGTTTCCCAGTTCTGTTGTTTTCGTTTATTTGCAGGATGTCGAAAATTTTCAGTTCAGTTCTATCCTTTTCAATGACAAACTAAAAATACGTAAATGGACTTTTTTCTTAAATGGACTAATAGTGATTAGGATTAAAATTTGTGTAGCTCTAGGATAACGGGATCATGGGAACTGGTTCAGTTCTAGCCTTTTCAATGACAAACTAAAAATACGTAAATGGCCTTTTTTCTTAATAAGACCAATAGTGATTAGGATTAAAATTTTTGTACCGCTAAGATAACGGGTGAAAAAGTCAATTTACGTGAAATTTTATTTAGTTACTGAGGCAGAATTCAAATTTTCGATTACATAATAAATTAATAACACATTCACAAAAATCACAATAACAACATTCACAAAAATCACAATAATAACTGTAATAAATTACCAATTTTATTGGTGTGTCTTATCGACACTTCCAGTACTGCCCACCCCCGTAATAACTGAAATGGAAGCTCTGCCAGTGATCTTATGCAATAAATTTTTAAAAATATGTATTTGCAATGCAAAATGATACTTTTCGGGTTTTCCGTCACTCATGAATACCTACATAAATATGTACATATCTATTACTAACAAAACAATGGTTTGGATTCTTGGTAAAAATAAAAAAAGAACGTGATCGTATCCTTTCATTTCCCTTTCAAATGCCTTTCTCAATTCATCATAAATTTTTACAAAAAAAACTTCATTTTTCCTTCTACACTACATAAAAAGAGTATGGCTTCTATTGAAAAATCGTTCGTTCGTTTAGAGTTTATGAATACACCGGAGCGATGGCGATGATGCCAACATTGCCTTTTGTGTGTCCTAGAATATATGGAAGCTAGAGAAATATATAGGAAGGATCTTGCTGCATGTAGTCTGCAATATGATTCGATGATAGTATATGTGATGGCATACTAGTAGTGTCATACATCACACATCTTATTCACCGAACCTTACATATATTTTTGGACTCCCAAGTGCAAATAAGTTGCATCATACTTTCATCTCAACATTTGAATTGTTATTTATGTAGATCGTCATGTACGGGTATGTAGTATAAGTATGTCGGATTTTGATATAGCAATGGCGGCAAAGGCAAAACTGGGAAGTTTTAACGTTTGGTATAAGTCTGTATGCCTATGTGGATATATGGAGGATATATGGATACGAATAGTGTTGATGCATTCTATGATGGGCTTACACATATATACTACATACGATCGATACACAGTCCGTATAGTGTGTGCAAAAAAAATAACTTTCAAAAGAAACTTTATTTTCACATAAGTTTGCTTAAATAAGGAGGCAGGGCTGTATGTATAATACAGGCATATCTGTATTGTTAACTGTAATCCCGCTGCCTCTGTGTCTGCCAAAACTGGTGAGTGTTATTGATTACACGCGCCTTTCCCCAAGCCAGAGCAGCGTATAGTCTAGGAAAGTGGACAATATTAACTAACATCTACATATTCATGTATGGGCTATATTGATCCAGAACTTTCTTTTTGTTTGTCAATATTCATAGTCCTTAGTGGTCGGCAAAGACCCTCTCGCGGTCCGCATGCGACTTTTCAATAACTTTTAGCATATTCAAACTAGTATGACACGAGAATTTCGAAAAAAAAAACTCCGAGAAGTTTTCCCTTAGGGGAAAAATCTTAGATCATGTAGGTATATGGCTACGTTATTGCGTACAAAATAATCCAGATTGCATCAGCCGTTATCTTGTCACTCCAGAAGCCCAAAAATCCTTTCGAACGACAACCATAATGCCCATTCTCAGTTTACTTAGAGAAGTGTCCTTTTTGGTGGTAACATATGTACATAATATCCTTTGAAAACCCAAAATGAGCTTGTGGTGATTTTAAAGGGCTCAACTCACCGAATACTGTATTTTGATATGCATATTGACTATAATGCATTTCTAAAGAAAAGGGGACCCTTTTTGTCCAAGGATATCTTTCTTACGACAAGTGCCGACACCAAAATAAGAATGATCGTACAACTTTACTTCCATCCGAGTTTCATCCAAATCGCTTCACAGGGGGAGTCAAGAGAACCAATTGAAAGATAACATTTCATTCGCTTCAACGACGTATTTACCGCTATTCCCGCAACTCATCAGTGATTGTCGATTCTTTGTAAGGGCGATCAAAGGAAAATGTATACCAAATTTAGCAAAAATCAAACCACTGAAAGGTTGACTTAAAGCTGCGTTAGGTTTTCGCTATGTTTTACAATGTCACATTTTGTCACGGAACAACCCAACGTACACATCCTAATTTCCTTAAAATAATCACACGTGTTATACTATGTTCTAAATAATTATCACCAAGCTAAAAAAAATTGTTTTGGACACTAATAAGAGAAAAAAATATATGTTGCCGTGGGGACTCGGAACACATTGCCCTACACACCAAACCTGGCGGATACCCAACCAGCCTACATCGACTACAGATTGGCCCGATAAATCTAGCAATCATCACATGATCTTGTTCGAACATTTTGCAGAGCGTTTACATATTGCTGAATGGAGAGTAAGAAATGTCCAACGAATCAACGGTGACGGACATCATTGGTTGAATTAAATTCCACTGCTAAAAATGTTTATGTGCAAACTCTTCACAGTGTTTCTTTTCAACATTCAATTCAAGGTACAGTGGCTCCAAAACCATTGTACGTACTATACAACCACTGTTCCGTACTGTTTCATTTCAACATTCAACGTTCAGTGCCTGTACAGCCACTGTCAACCAACCAACATTCAATTGAATGTTTCGAACACACAATATCATTCTTCCGTTGCCCAGAAGCTCTTCAACTAACGATCACCATGACATTTGGTGATAACGATGACGATGACATTTTGGATTGACAAACTCGAAAGTGCACGCATATGCAATCGAAAATTCAATTTATACCTGCTCGCCATTTGCAATTGTACGAGACATTTGCATCAGCCATCCGTTGTACGTCTCCACGTAACTATACTGCACTGTGTGATGACTATCAACCAGATGATGATGATCACTAAAGTTATTCGTACTGACTTTTTGGAAGGTATTGACGACGGTTTGGACCATGGTTCGAAGCCCCCCTGGGACATCAGATTTTTTTTCTTTTTTTTTTCAAACAAAAAATATTTTGAAACCAATGACATACAGTGTCTCAAATATCACCTTTCGAACGACACCCATAATGCCCATACTTTGTTTCCTATGCTAGAAAAATGTCCTTTTTGGTGGTAATATCCTTTAACAAAACTCAAAATCAACTTGTCGTGGTTTTACAAAACTCGTCGCAACGGATTCTGTATTTTGATATCCATATCCTTATACATAGCGTCTATAATGCATTCCAACAGAAAAAAAGGACATTTTGTGTCCAAGGATATCTTCCTCATAAGAAGTGGTGTCACCAAAATATTAAGGATCGCACCACTTAACTTCCATCCGAGTTTCGTCGGTTTCGGTCCACGGGGAGAGCCAGGAGAACCAAATGAAGGATGAATTTTCGTTCGCTTCAATGGCAAATTTACCGCAATTTATCGAAATCGTGATTGTCGATTCTGAGTCAGAGCGATCAAAGGTTAATTTATACCAAATTTTGTGAAGATCAAACTACGGGAAGGTAGATTTTAAGCATTAAACGTTTTCGTTACAGTTTTTCGTGACGCTTTTTTCACGGAACGACACCCAGTATTTCTCAGGTAGCCTCCGCAAAGACGATATACATGTCAACAAAAAAGCTTTAAGGTTCCGTATCACCGCCGATTTTTTGAGTAAGGGCCATTCCGCCTAATCTCGAAAAGTTTCCTATAAAGCAGCCTCATATCTGCTCTGCTAAGGTAAATTATTCTTGCTGCTGGTAGAATTCATTTGTTTGGCACAAACCTGTAAGGTTATTTCTGCGCTATCTTCGTGGTGAGACAATCCATGTTGGAGTTTTCGACCGCTGCGTACGGAGTGGACTATCTCATCCATGCAGAGGCATATTGATGCGAATCCTATTTAAAATAAATAAAATAAAGAAAACCTGATCTTAACTTGGAAGACGCTGGGCCCATGAGACAATAGCAATTGAGGTCCGGATGCTGGGTCCTTAACTCCAACCTCTTGTTCTATGTTCCGTTTCGAGTCCGTGGTTCGTGTACCACACTACATTCCCAAGTATGCCATTTCCAAAAGAGCTACGGCTGATGATCCAGACTTTCGTGCTGAATTTTAATATGTACATATAATCTGCGCTACTGAAAATTGGTATGCAATGTATATTTGTAACAGAATTTGCAACTAAAACAAAAACGCAAACTTTAGCTCCGAAAGGGTCTCTTTGCCGTCTGCCAGTTCTCGTCACTTCTTCTTCTTTGCCTCGTTCTTTATACCGCTCCATAGCGTCGCGTCGCTCGGCCTGCAAAGATGCTGTTCGCCCTGATTAAAATGAAGATCCTTTTGGCAGGAATAATATTGAAAGCATATACAAAAATTGTTAAAATTTTACTATATTGAACAGAATATGTGTCTTGATCCATTAACAAATTGAAATCCATTCAAAGCAAGAAATCCAATCAGTAAAAATCCACGTAATACAAATCACCCTGTTAATCTACTTTTTTGTGATTAAGATGAAAATAAACCAATGAAGTCACTATAAACTATAACGCTGTCATTCTGATGCATGGCTGAAATGAATTGTTTTCCTATTAGAATAACAAGCTTCAGTTCCAAAAGATTCATCATCAATGTGGCACGATAGCCCATCAGCTGGTAGGCGTCCTCGCCTACGGAATTCTCCCAGCGAGCTCTCGTTCGTCCACGCAACCTCGCTCCGTCAATTCGTTGTCCGTTCATCAGTTTCTTTGGCATGCGATTATCGTCCTTTCGTTGAACATGCCCCGCCCATTGCAAACGTTGAAGCTTCACGATTTTCGATACTTGCAGCTCATCGTACAATTGATACAACTCATGGTTGTACCGGATACGCCATTGATCTCGCTCGCGAACGGCCCGAAAATTCACCGAAGAACCTTTTGTTCGAATTGGTCTAGCAAAATTTCGGAGGCTTGGGTGAGGGTCCATGTTTTGTACACGCGGAGCTTCGTGTTCCTGTGCGCAAGTTTCGAATTTATGGGAGGACCGAGAAATAGGTCTTACTATGGCTAGTTGTATCCGTCGCTTAATTTCGTCGGTTTCGTTGGCGTCCTTTGATAAGTTACAACCCAGATAGTTGAAGTTGTCTACATACTCGATATTAAGGTCCCCCACTGTGATGCTTGAGTTTGCTGGCGTCCTTGTTTTCGATTGCATCATGTCCTTTGTTTTGCTTTTGTTGATATTGTAATATTTTTTTTTAAATTTTACAATTTTAAAGTTATTATAACTGGAATTCAGATTTTGATAATTGAGTCAGTTGTCATACTAGCCATCAAAAGGACCTGTCGTTATTAATTAATTAATTTGATGTCCCGTTTCATCCCCATTTCTAATCTATCCGCACGGTATAATTTTAGTGCGGATGATTTTTAAGCACAATCTGTTTGCAATGAAACGTTGAAGGAGCTTGCTATTTTTCACCCTAAAATGCAAGACTATGCTGAAGAATGTTTCAAAGCCATTTTCGTGGTATTCATATGTATACATACCTACATATCGAGCGTGGTGGAAGTCATTGCGAATGATGATGTTGATGAGACTACATATGCATATACATATGCACGAGAAGAGCAAAAGAAAATGGTTTCAATCCAATCTCGCTTGTGCTAGTATGGATGCAATACTTGATGGTTGACCCTACATAGTACATACCATGTATAGGTACAAAGATATTTCCTCTTCTTTTTCATCCTGAATAGATGTCTGTTCTCGGATGAGATGACAGAATCAAGTGGAAACGCCATAGACTTGAAACTTACATACATACATGTTTGCATCGAAATTTTGCAGCACATATGACTGTATATAATTAGAATCTCGAATGGATGCAATCTTTCATATACTTGTATATGAAGATGCCACAGGAGTTGCAGGCATAGAGTGGTGAATGTATACTATGGTCTGAAGAGAAGCTGTGAAGCATGAATTAGATCCATACGACTATATATGGCGAAGCTTTACACGTCCATCGACGTCGTCGTTGGAGGAACCTTCATCATGAAAAGATGATATGATGAGGAGTATGCACCATCAGCGCCAAACAACATCATATCAACCACATTACACTAGAAGATGCAAAGATGGGATGGATCGTTTCGGGAACTAGATAGATAGATGGACGGACACGGTACGAAATGATTTAGTTGGTTGCAGGCGAAAATCATTTTGCAGTATAGGATATGGAGTATAGAACATGTCTAAGCATTGGAGAATACATATAACAGTTGTTGTACTGTGTCCTGCCCCCATCTGTTTCAAATATGTATATGTACATTTGTATAAATGCATTAACATAAAAAGATGGAGCAACGTGGGTGTGGGTCACCGTCATACCTATAGTCAAAATTGTGGAAAATGAGACAAAGAGACAGACAGCCTGGATAACGATAAGATACAGTCGTCATCAACACATCAAATTTATTGTTGAACCTTCACTATGTGAAAGGGTATATATTAACTTTTTCATGAAGTTTGCAACGCACAGAAGGAAGCACCTCCGACTATATAAAGTATGTATACTCTGCCCGTCATAACTATAGCCGCACTATGAAACAGACTGATCCCTTAAAATTCAAAGAGATCACAGTTATTTCACATACTATAAAAATAAGGGATGTGAAAAAGACAAATAAACTCACAAGAAGTTTCCTTATATTTCAAACTGTTATAAGGTTATATTATAACTATACCCGCACTTGGAACTAGTATGGGAAAAACTGATCAAAAAGCGGAAATTGAAGGAATTAATAACGGGAAAAATATTTTTTTTTAATAAAATTGACTCCGAGCGTTTATTTTGTTTATTTCTCTATAAATAATTATAATGGTTTTTGTGTGTTTTGCTTATTTACCTCTCAGTATCGATAAACTTTTCTTTTACATAGAAAACTCTTTGAAATATTATTTTTTTACGTAATAATGTTTCTTAAAGATTTCCTGTCTAATTTTGATGACAGAGGGGCCACTTTCGTAACATTTGTTACATTAAAACCTTCTTGAAGTGTAATTATTGGTGGGATGTGATACAAACTCTTCCTACAAAATCCGTTATGTGTTATGTCTTCTGTATTAAAACGAAAACAGATTATGTTCAGGATATTCTAGAGAAATTTCCACTGTGTATTAGAGGTGGTTACAACAATTTTTAAATACATGAAAACCCTGATTAATACTATTAAGGAACTCTGACCCAAATTTGTATTAAGATCTATGGAAATCCGGCAAGTGCTCATAAAAAGTATTAGTCAGGATAGTGTACCTACAGAACAGTTGATATCGTCGCTTCCAGCATAGGAAAAACTTCATGGGATTGTCCTGACGATAAACAGCTTCCATTTGATACAGAAGATAGGACACATAACGGGTTTTGAAGCAAGACATTGCATCATTTCTCACCAGTCGTCGTACTTAATTAATTAGACAACAAACCTTGGAGAAACATTATTACGTGCAATTTACAGAGAAAAAAAAACACGATTTCGAAGAATTTTTTATTCATGTAAAAGCTGCGGTTATCGATGCTTAGAGGTTAATAAGAAAAAACTCGAAAAACGGTTAAAATGATTTCGTGAAAAATAAACAAAACAATCCCTCAGTGTCTTTTATTCCAAAAGGATCTCTCCTGTTATTAATTTTCCCAATTTACACCTTTTAATAGGTTTTTCCCATACTTGTTCCAAGGGCGGCTATAGTTATGACAGACGCGAAATTTAGATGTTCTTTTACAAACAAATAACGGTTTGAAATATAGCGAAACTTCTTGTGAATTTATGTATCATTTTAATATCCCTTATGTTTATAGTATGTGAAATAACTGTGATCTCTTTGAGTTTTAAAGGATCAGTCTGTTTTATGGTGCGGCTATAGTTATGACAGGCAGTGTATATTATTGATTAGTGTAACGAGAGAAATCGATTGAGGGGTGCCCGTCTGTCTGTCTGTCCGTCTGTTGCAATGCAAACTAGTAACTCAGTATTGAAGCTATCGGCCTGAAATTTTGTATACAAGTTTCTTTTTAGTGTACGCACTATATATCGGAACGAATGGAATCGGACCATAGCATAATGGGGCATAATGCCCAAGAGTGTTCCTAGCAAAGCCTCAAAACATATCTAGGAACGGATGAAATTGGAATACTACGTCATGGGGCTGTCATAGAAACCATCCTCTGAATATTAGGTTCTTCTAAAAACTTTTTTCTTTATGAACCAATCTTAACCAAACTTCGTCCAAGTGTGTTCTTAGTAAAGACTCAAAACATATCCAGGAACGGATGGAATCGGAAAATTACGTCAGGGCTGTCATACAAACCAACTCCCAAATATTAGGTTCTTGTAAGAAAAACTTTTTCCTTTTTGAATCTCAACCAAAATTCATCCAAGTGAGTTCCTAGCTTATCCCTCCAGGAACAGATGGAATCGGAACACGTCATAAGGTAGCGGTAAAATTATTAACACAAAAGAAGCTTAAGTTTCATTCAACTGTGAGGTATTCAAATTTCGGTCGCGCCCGAAATTAGCCTTGGTCTCGTTTTGTTTATAAGTTAAGTAAGTATTATTAAATAAATCTCATCAATTAATAATACTTATTTAATGTATAAACAAAAATATTTAATCTACTGCTAATAGATATTTATACTTTCACTGCACATATCATACCTAAATTTCTATAGCACATCAATTTATTCAGGACAATGATGAAGAAAAAGGACAAATGAGAGTCTGTGCGAAATTTATATGACGTTGCAACTTTTTTGCAAGAACTATTCGTATTAAACAATTGACCAACATTCTCAAATTGTAAAATTGTAATTAATGATGATGAAAATAATGAAGTCTGTACCAATAATGCAACCATTTATCATTTCTATTCGCTTATAACAGCGCTTTGACATGTCATGGAAAAAATAAATGTAAAATTATCAAATTACATAGAGTTCAGGTCAAGCCATCACACTACCTTATACCTTGAATCTGAAGATATTAACAATCAACATACAATCCATCCCCAGCAAAATTCCATTATCATCATCAACATCATGATCGCACACCATCATCATATTCGAATCGCAATCACCCCCATAACTGCAATTGTTGCAGTTTGCAGTAGGTACTATACAGAGTTAATGGCTCTTGCTTGTTCTTGATTCCTCCTCCTGACTGTATTATACTTTTCCACTTGATCATTGCGACGCGACGTTATCCGCTGTAATAATGTTTGCGCTATACTGTGCATCATGCTTGTGCACTTTGTGCTGCATTATTATACATTGCACAGTCGATCGGAAAAAAGTAACATTGATCGATTGAATGATCATCGGCACAATTTCTTTGATAGTGTGCACGATCGATCGATCGATTTGAACAATCTCTGAACGATCTCATATTGTCCGTGAACAGGATCACAAATCACATATACAGAGCGCTATACCTATATGTCGTATCATACAGTTTGCTTAATATTCATGCTTGTTTTTTTGCTGTTTTGTTTTTTTTTTTTGTGACTGATATAGACAGGCCACGGAATGCCCGTAAAATGCAACTCAGATACTAATTTAGATTTAAGTTCTATGAAAGCACTCAATGGGCGGTTGGGCTTGTTCGTTGATATGATGAATTATGATCGTGTGCAAATTGTGAAGGCAGAAGGTGAAATCGTATGAGAATATAAAATGTACACTACATGGTTGAATCACTTCAATCATTACCTGTTCGATGCAGTTTTGATTCGGGAAGACAAAGTCGACAGGAGGGCACATTGTACGTACGAGGGTCTTTTGAAGATAGAGGACAGTTGTTTGATTGGCCTCGGTGCTATTCTCACGACAGAGCGATCTGAAGTGATGAAAATTCATGAAATATGAGAGTTGATATTTGATTCTTGTATAGGATCTCTATTCAGAACATGCATAATTTATTAATTTGATGTTATCTAATATTATTGACTGGTTGAGCTTCCTATTTATGGACCAAGAGAGTTAAAGCACGCCCATATCTTGTCATCCTATCCAAAGTGCAGTTTTGAACTGTATTTAACATTTAACCCTAAGTTGTCAATTTTTTTTTAATTGGATAGTTACAGTTGTTACTCTGCGTCCAGCAAAACGCACTATAGGTTAGACATTTCTCTTTAGACTATCCTATTAGTTATCGGATTATTATTATTATTCCCATAAAGACTTATATTATTTCAAACTGCATAATGTATCTCTAATAAGATTTATTGATGTTTCTATGATTATTTGCGATTTGAAAAAATTGAATTGAATATGTAGTGTTATCTATTGTTCAATCATAGAATACCTACGTAAAAACAAATTCTTTTCATTTTACTACCAGTTGTATGTCTCTTTATGGCTTTTATAACTAAAGTGGCGTTAAAAAATGGCATTAGCTTGTATTGGCGACAGATGTGAATAGAAAATAATAATATGCCGTAGGTGTGCATATTGCATAGTATATGTAAAAATAGCCACCTCCTTATACGTTGCGCATGTTCACTCGAACGAATTCATTTATTTTATAAATCAATTAGATGTTCAGTAAAAAAAGTTAACATATAAAATCAATATATTTATGGATATACCGACATATTTCCAGCCAGGTATTTGCATTATCCATAGTTTGGATACAAAACATAATCTCGATCGAAGAGCGTGTTCGCCGGCCGTGATCCAGTGATCCGCGAACAGTGGCGTATTTAGACCTATATCGTGGAGTACCTACTTAGAAGGAAGTCACGTAGCCTATCTGGCAACACTAATTAATATAACTAAATGACTTATCGCAATGAAGGTTGCAGGTTCGACACTCACTTCAGATTGTATACAGATCCCGAAATCAAATAGTCGACACCAATGCCATGACATCACTCTGATGTTAAATTAATACCCATTATTGGGGAATAAGTAACGGATCTTGTTTAGCGGATGAGGATGCGGATGCGGATGCAAAATAGTATAACATTGAGGATGCGGTTGCGGATGCGGATATTAATGGAGAAATTTTTGAGGATGCGGATGAGGGTGCGGATGAGGATATGATCGAATATGTAGACAAAAATTTAGGTTTCACACTTTGAAGATGAAAAAAAGTTGAAATTCCTCTGATTAGTGTGGTTAAAAATTAAAAAGTTGCATACTTCCTTACTTTGCTTCACCTTAAAAAACGCACTTCACCCTCCTCAGTACAATTCATTTAAAACAAAACCACTCAAACACTAGTCACAAAAATGCGAACCGGATTGCGTTCCTCAATTCACTCGTAGTCTAGCTGTAGTCATCGCTGACTACTCAGATCATATAAATGGAACGCGCTCCTGCTGTGCTGACCGACAAACTGAAGCTCAGTTGTGTACAGTCAAACTTCCCATAAGCGGACACCATTGGGGATTGAGACTTTGTCCGCTTATTGGAAGTGTCCGCTTATGAGAATATTTCACAAAGGTATAACATTTTATAAAACTAATTTAGGTAGCGCTGCGAATCCATTGAAAACCACGATGTCTCATTTGAACCGTGTTTTTCCAATACAATTTTTTTTTTCGAAATCGAGAACACTATTTTTTCGTGAATTCCAAAATGACTTGTTCTTACACTTTTTCTTCAAAAGGCAATTTTTTTTTATTTTTTTTTTCATATTTTAAAAGAATAGAAAACTGCACGATTAAATGCCGCGACATAAATTGAAGTCCTGAATCTCTAAGAAATTCCCCCTACACGGAGAGATAAACAAGATTTGTAGACCGATTTCCGGAAAGTGAATTTTGCTTTACGCAAAAGACCGATTTTCCGGTACTTTCGAAACTTCTTTGCTCGAAATACAATTCTGTAATACAAGAATTTCGAATTTTATTTGTGGAACTGTCCGTTTATTAGAGACTTGCTTGTTCAGAAAGGGTGTAAACGTACTGTCCGTGTCCGGTTATGAGAGTGTCCGTCTATTGGAAGTTATTTTTCTAGTAAAATTTAAGGAAAAACGTTGGGGAAAATAAAAGTGTCCGTTTATGAGCAATTTCCGGTTATTAGAAATGTCCGTTTAGGGAAGTTCGACTGTATAGGGTAGGGCGGGGCTAGTTGAGCATAGGGGCAAGTTGGGCAATCGAAATATCTCCGAAACTATTCACCGCACGCAAAATCATCATATAGCGGAAATAACGAGTCGCGGAAGTAGAACTTATCGCACAAACATCAGCAGCGACTCGTCGATAAACTGAAGTACACGCGCGCATTGTTTATTTTGTAACAAAAAAGTAAAATAATCATAAACCTCAATATTTCGTCTGTAATAGTCAAATATTATCCTTCTTTAATCAGATAAGTGTTAAAAGTTCATAAATTTATTGTACTTTTGATATGTATATAGTTTCTGGGTATAATACTAACCGTTTTTTTATAACCTCACTTTTGTTTAAAAATTTCGAGTTGGGGTTAGTTGAGCTATAGTTGCTCAACTAAAGCCAACCCTACATTTTGAAGCTATAGTTACTCAACCTAACTATGAAACTATTTATTTCTACGAAAAACTCTCCATTAATATGTTAGAGAGCACATAATTGCACGTCCAAAGAGACATAAATATTGGCCGTATTTTTTCAATAGCTAACCTGCACTATATGGGGCAATTTTCATACAAACGCTAACCCGTAACCCTAAATTTTGAAACAAAATTGATTTAAGTTTTGTTGTTTTGTCATTTAAAGTCTATAAATAAAAAGTTGATTATGAAGCGGAAATTTTATTTCATGCCTAACTAACATTTAACACATGGTTCGGCTAAATTTTCTATGTGCTCAATTTGCCCCATACCCTAGCTCAACTTACCCCACCTATGGGGTAGGTTGAGCACATTTGATTTTCTTCATTTAAACAGATACAGCTCCATAATTTGACTTTTTAGAAATAATTTTGTTAGGCACATTTGCAAAGGGATATACTACCAATCAATCAGTATGCATAAGAAGCCATTAAGATTTACCGTTGAGGAGCTATAAACGCTGTAGTGAAAAATTGCTCAACTAGCCCCGCCCTACCCTACGATACAGAATACAATTTGTCTCAATGCATTTCTTTATAGTTACAAAGTAGCACGTGGGTCGCATATATCCGCTAATTGTCTACATACAAAAATGAGGGATGAGGATGCGGATGTAAATATTTATAAGATGAGGATGAGAATGCGGATGCGGAGTTTAATTTTTATGCGGATAATCCGCGATTGCGGATGCGGATGCGGACATCCGTTACATCTCTAGAATAAATAGCTGGCAAGAGCGTGCCATTGCCTATAGATTCAAATTTGGACCGTTTTTAATTTTTGTTTTATATGTAATCAATTGTTGCCAATTTTTTCGAGCTGATGATTCGTTTTTTTTTAAATAAATAGATATAATGACTATTCTATTTTATACATAGAAATCGTCAGTTTTGAATCTAAACGTCTGTCTCTGTATGTAGGGGAGAGTCGGTTATATCGTACCACTTTTTACTTTAACCTGAATATTTGGTTTATGACGGCACTTGCAATAATGAATAAATATGTAAAATATACGTTAGGACTTTGACTACCATATGTATGGAAATCAGTTTAACGTTTTTAAAAATTGCTTTTCGTGGAGGACTGCCATCAGTACGATTTAGCGAACGAGTCACGATTTAACGAACCCTGCTATTTTTCGAAAGATGAACTATCTCGTCATAACTGCAAAACTTGAAAACGGGCACCCAAATCAACAACAATTTAGCTTAAATTTATAATCAAATAAAGCAAACTGTGCGCTTTTGGCTTACCTTCCTCACGAGTTATTCCCTTAGCAACTGACACGCAAAATAACAAGAAAAAGTCACAAAACATATTTTTTGGCTCACATACACATATTTTGACAGATACCACTCGCAACTAGCGGATTGTTCAAAGACAGCGTTGTCATATGGTTTAGTGCTGCCAGTGTGTAAATAATTGACCATTTAGTCGGAAATTTGGAGGTGGTACGATTTAAACAGTGGTACGATTTCACCGACTCACCCCTATATTTTTCTCTGACTTTTTGTTCTTACTTCTAAATTTTATCGTCAGCATGACATATCTATCACTTAAATATATACATAACTAACTAAGTTCAGCGCGTATTCGAGAACACGAAAACACGAAATCATGTTTTCCCTGGCTCAATACTCTTGGACCATTTCATTTTTTCCCGTATGATATTTTTCTCGTCTGATTATGTTAGCTGATAGTAACGACGGATTTAACTCGCCATAACATGACGACGAAAATGTTTTATATTATCCAACAATCAATCACTAACTTCTACTATGCTATGGATTTATACATTACATATAAAAGAGACGCACGGTATGGTTACTCGACGACGAATGTATCGTGTCGCAATAGCCGCACATTTTCTCGCGGGCGATGGAACAGAGTGTAGTAAGAGTACGTTACGTTGTATTTACGAAACAAGAAACCTGAGAAAACGTAAAAATTCTAACATGTCTAAGAAGGTATTGATGAAATCTTAAAATACACTTTGTAGATCTTCTCATGTTTGGTAAAGGCATCTTAGTTTTGATAAAGTGGAGAAGAAGAAAAAAATCTGACTTTGAAAGCCAGGGTTTAAGTTGACCCCATCGAAAAGATTCTATCATATGGCTAGTTACGTCTCTCTTCACATGGTGCCTCATACTTGTCACACCTTGTACAGGGTAGGGATACATCAAAGTCAAAAGAATACTTCGAGAGGAACGTAGTCCAGAGATTGTGTTATTGTGATAATTCTGAAATCAATTTCGACAAATCACCAACTTTTTAAAATGGTTTTAAGGAATTTGATTTTTTTTTTCTATTATATTCCCGGAAAAAATCGTGGCGTATACCATTATCCCAATTTTTGGATTGTTTTGCATAAAATTGGTGCCTTTGTAGTTTGTTTCTATTACATGTTACTGTGACATCCATACATACAAATCATTTTTAGAAAGTTTCATGGAATAATTTTCCGCCGGAAAGCGTCTCAGTATGTGGGGAGCTATTGAAAAGTTAAAAGTTAGGGGTTAAAGTTTGTCTTTGTATACACATACTACTTGTCTTACTGGACGTTGCATACTCCGAAATTACGCCCTGATTTTGCACTCAATCATTAATTCCTTTTACATTCGAAATGGAATTTCTTGCATTTCGTATTTTTAAATTGAATTTTCGTGCTGCAATCCTTAGTTACTACACACGACCTTTTTTAATGCAATCAGGACATTAAAGAAAAACATCAATCATGCTACTACAGTCATGTCACCCTCTACAATAATTGCAATTACCAAGACGTTTCGGTTCGTCTCTTTTCTGTGGCCTATAAGTACTTACAACACTGTTGATACCTACTCTCCATATAACATCTACACACGAATAACATCATCCAGAGGTAATGTGTTTTATATGTACGATACTGAGTTTCATTTTTCTATTTTCCATGTAGAACCGCACAGAACCGTGAGTCGCAAAATTAAACAACTCCAATAAATATTCCTCACAAATTCACAAGAATCAAACAGACATCTTAACGCTACCTGTAACTCATAATCATAAATTTATATTACATTTCTGATTGTTAATAATTATTATCATTCATTTCGTGCATTTCATTCGGCTATATGTACTCTGCATCTCCCTGCGATTTTCTGTCTTTATTTTTTTTTTATCTTCGACCAGCCTGGCATCTTTACCTCACCTTATGATTGTCCGCGTCGCTTAAAGGTGGGATTATATTGTGAAGAAAATAACAAGAAAATCATATCTTATACTTAAGCATTGAACCGGTAAGGAATGCATGAAAAAATAAGAAACATCTTACAAAAAAAGAAGTCAGTCGTTTCGTATAGGTATACCTAAGTTAATCGGCGAGCACGCATCACGAACATCGCGTACGCCATTTTCATGTGAACCTAAAAAGAAGAAAATAATAATGTTTTAAAAGATATACGGTCATGGAATCGAGGAATACAACCAAAATAAACACATAAGTATGTATAATCAAAAAAAATCGTTCAAGTGGGAGGATGTTACAAGACAGCAAGGCGCGCTTATAAGGAATGGAAACTGATCGCGCGCAGTATTCTGCATAATAAGAGAAGAGAGACCAATATTTCGCTCCCACTCGTATAAATGCAAAATCCATTGCGCGCAGCAAAAACCATCGAAATAAAGTACGAAACGTAAACGTTTATATTAGAATAATAATAAAATAATAATAATATTGTAGTTTTGTAATCAAACGTCTGCCATGACTTGATTGTTGGAGCCTCTGTATATTCGTACCTACATGTACGAATACATACTCGTCTCGCATGCAACGATGATCGCAAACAGGCGCTCTGTTCCGTTTAACATATGTGTACGCACTCGATGTTCACATTATGCGTCCAAAAATTACGTGGGAAGATGTTCCACAAGGCACATCAGTGCCAGCAGAGACGAAATGATCGTAGCACAACGGTGTGTAACAGGTATATTTTGTTTACGGGCGTTCGTAGATTCGCATGTCGTCGTTGTCCCAAACAAATAAAAAAGCAAGAAAGTTTTGAAAAACGAAACATCCTTCAGAATGAATATGCTATATAAACTTGACAAAACTTTTTTCAAATCAAATTGAGTAGACATGGCCAAGAGTTGCCATTATGCATCGTTATAGAAATTGGTTAAACAAAAACTTCCGTGGTCCTTAACGACCACGACACTATGGCTGTAAAAATTCTGCAGATATTTAGTGAAACGAGTGTTCAAATATCATAGATCAAAAAAATTCGTCAAACTTTCAGAAACAACCCCGTACGGGAATAAAAAAAAATAATTTAAATAAAAAAAAAAAAAACAAAATCTAATTTTTTGATTGTATTTTTTTAATACGTTATAAGAATGGAAGATTTCAATCTGTCCTGCGAGCAGGAACTACAGTATTTGGCGATTTTCTTTTCCGAAAGTTTCATGCGAAATCAAACACGCACTTCCTCCACTATTGGCAACTCCAATTCCACCGTAGTTTCAACCCAAACAATGATGACTGTGATTGGAACAACATATGGTTCGAAAAGAATTATAACCTGAGACGACTGTAACAGCGCTGTCTGACGTGTATATGCAAATTATCACAGGATATCAAGATGGATAAAGAAACAGCACTCTCGAACGTTTTCAAATCTTCGAATGAAATCCTTTGGTATCACACACATTCGATAGCTTGTGCGCCCAATGACATTATGTGCATAATGTAATATAGAGTTTTACCAAAGCGAATGAACATTTCAAGTTCGCGAATGATGTTGATGAATCATGAAAAATTCATGTTGTTCTGATACGATATTATATCCCCCGAAAACCCGGGGCAAGTTAATGTTCATTCAAACAACCAATTCACTTGTTTGCAGCATGTGCTTCATGTCATGCTTTTCTATGATTTCTTTTTTATTCCATTTCGCGAAGGAGTAAGTGTAGCATTTGATGATAGCGAATGCAACACTTTCGCGGTGTATCTCTGAAGGGCACAACACACAAGATGCACTGTAATGACGTCTAATTGAGTGTGAACGGAATTATTTATGAGTGGTAATAAAAATCCGTTTTGGCCATTCCTCGGATTATATTGTATATGAGATCGTGCCTTTTTTCGATTTATGTATGCATGGTTTGCTTAAGAATATTGTTGTATCTAATGAATAATGATATACATTTGACTTTGAAAACGATTCTTGTTTTTATTTTGTGGAGTTGAATAGTGCTCAAAAATATATTACACTAAGTAGATAGCATCTATCATATCAAATTTATAAATTTAGTAGACCCACTCATATTATTTTCTTAAATTTAGATACGTACCTATTAGTGTAGTCATTAGGTGATTTCAGATTGCAAAATGTGGTGGAGATTTTTTTTTGTTTCATATGTTTTTTCGGGTACTGATACGATAAGTGTAGAAAACTAGGGTTAATTTTAGCTCGATTTCAATTCAAACTGCCACTAAAGTTCTGGAATTTGGTAAAAATGGTAAAAATAATGGAAAATCGAGCCAAAATCTATCCTAGTTTTCTGCATTTAAGGGATTAAAACTATTAGAAATAGAGCTAGAATAAAATGATGTAGGCAAGATATGATTGCAAGGCTATGCGTCAATTTTTAAAAGTATTGTACAAGCACCTTCACTTTGGCGGAATTTGGAGAAAATTGAGATGGAAAAATAATTTGTTTTTGGATCAAATCACAAAAATTTAACTTTGAAGCTCTGTAAAAAAACCAAACCACATATCCGATTTTTGTGCGGTTAGTTTTATTTTTTAGGTAAATTTGTTGGCTGTAATAATCATCATTTCGCAATTTAAGCTATAGTCTAGCTTCTGAGATATTGAGGTTTGAGTCGTAAAAGAAAATGATATTTTCAAAAACCTTCTCATGCCTGTGGCAGCTAAAGGGTTAAGAAGTGGGTACATTCACTACAACTTTTTTTGCTGGAAATCACATAATGAATCATATTCCCGTGCGTTTATGCGGTATTTTCCGGACACCCTGTATATAGGTAGGTACTGGTCCATAAACTCAGGTCAAGTTATGGTATCCATTATTCGTATGTATTCCATACAACAAAAATTATAGCTACTGCCTTTTTGCGTAGGATGAAAGATAGCTATTAGCTGTGTTTAGACTTTAAAACATAACTTTACGCACGACGACAGGATAACTGACCTTCATATTTTAACCCATTTTTGTATTATGTAAACTTCCATACGATTTGATTTAACAACTGATTCCACCATAGTTGTGGTGCTTCCAATATCTGTTATATCTACCCAAACAATGACAACATCTCCTTCACGGACGATCGATCCTTGTTAGCACGTAACAGATGTATTGAAAAAAAGTTGAAACAAACTTCCGTAATTATTTCCACTGCGAGAAAATTATTATCTGACACTAAACACTGTTCGATCGCATGCAATTACACCAAATACAGGTGGCAATCCTGCACAAATATGCACGTTACGATTGCGGTATGTGCAGAGTATTCTCTGCTCTTTTACAGAAAACAGCAGACGAACCAACTATGTATGAAAAAGGTGCGGACAATTGTTTGTTGCATGAATAACAATTTTTACGAATAAAAGTGGATTTTTGTTTGTGGTTTGTGCGAAATTACGAGATAGTGATTTTCATTTTGAAATAAAAGTCACTCATTTTTGAAATTCTTGTCACGGTTCCGACACCTTCATACGAAATCAACACGGGCCTGACTTTTTTTTTCTCATGGAGTTCGAGTTCGATAAGCAACACGAACAGGGTTTTGTCCTGTATTCCCAGTACTTAGTGTTAAATTGTATTGTATACCATAGTTCAAGTGTATGTACATGCAAACACTCGTAGGCTGAATTCAATGTGTCGCAAGATGTCATTCCTTATCCTTGTGGGACATTTGTACCGAGTGACATTTATAAAAGGAGAATTAATGATACCTCCAAAATACAATTTCTTATCATCATCTGCTTGCTTTAGTATCAATTGACTTTTATTTTAATTTTATGACAAAGGTGATGATGATGATGACGAGGACTACGATAATTGTGGGCATACCAAAAGTCCAATGTCCCTTTGTTTTTTTTTTGTTTTTGTTATGTTTTCGACTAAATTCGACGCAAGCATACCGTAGAAAATAGTCGTGTCACATGAATTGCATTCCGGATTTGTGTGCAAAAATTTGTGAACGCAACGCGATACGAATTTCTAATTAGTGACTTTACCTTAAAGTGATCTTTTTCTTTCGTATGGTCATCATTAACTTTCCTTATTGTCATTTTAATCATGGATAAAACAATCAACGTTTCGACCCGTATGTAGTGTGTGTGTTCTCGACACAAGAGACATCAACGAACAACACGGTCCGTGCGATCGTAGGTAGAATGTTACTTCTTAAGACCTTACTTTACATTCATTTCGCAGCTTTATGTTTCACGAGATGCTTTTTACTTCTACGATTACAATGTATGTATTTAATAATGCTCAATATGGGTTGAACTTTGGATCTTTTTGTGAATTTCAACATGAAAAAAATGTGCGTATACGTATAAGTGTGTTACATTCGTTTCAAAGAGAGTTCCAATGAAAAGTGATTTTGATAACAAGATTATAATTTTGGCGTTCACTGAATGTTTACATTGCTAATTGAACCGGGAACCTATCTTTTCGTAGTCCTACGTCCTACACCTAAGCTATCTAAGATTACAAGTTAGTTATACGAATAAATTAGTCGTTTTATTTTTTGACAGTTTCGTCATTTTTACGCGCTCTTGTTAATTTCATGTACGAAACAATGAAAACTATTACACCATGCAATAATAATATAATAATTATTACAGGTTGTGGTGAAAATTACCTCTACGCAATAAATGTAACTATCCATACAAATATCATGCAATGATTTTTGTCATTATACCTACTGCAATAATTTTTACAATAGGACAACACCAGTAAAAACAACTACATTGTAATCAATTTCACTACATTTTAATAACTTTCACTACAAATTTAGTGAAATTGTATGTTGTGTTGTGTCATTGTATGATTTTGTTGAATTCATTGCACATTTTTCTCCCCGTGTGCATGATCTTGCCGGCTTTTATGTAAAGGTGTTGAGATCAACAGCACGCTCGGCTGAGGTGTTTTCTGTTCATCATAGGAACTCTCACCTGATATATTGCAATTTCATTATCTTAACACTACACTACATTTCTGTGTGTGTAATAAATGAAATTTAATATTATTTAAACTAGAAAATGTAGGCCTTTTATGGAATAATAATTACTGTTAATGCCCCTCTTTTGACTCTGATGCCGTATGTAATTCCTAATACAATAAAAAAAAGCGCGAATGCCATATGACTGCACAAAATGATGAACTGAGTCATAATGTACTTATACGTCGCGCCTCGCAACTTATAGTTATTTCAAGCCATTCGAGTCGTTACTCACGTTTTGCGTAGACACCTTTCTTTTTTTATGCCTATAATACTTTACTCTGGCATCAAGGTAGACAATATCAACCTGAAATATATCACGATAACCCATAGATTCCATACAATGTTTATACCTATACGAGTGTACTTTGTCAATATCGCTTTGTGAGCTCGCAGGAGTGAAGTTTGGATCATCGCATCAAGCGGTTTTTGATGCGATGTTCCAAAGTCTCGCCTTGACCCAGAAGGTCAAAGAAGCAGCATTCGAGGGAATTGCATGGTCTTGTTTTTATTTATCTTTATTCCGTATACATGTAGGTTCTTACTTATATTGCTTGCTTCATGACGAAGTCATTGGACGACCGTGTCTAAATGGAGGCAGACTCTCGAAAACCCATCAAGTTGATTTTGAAAATACCGCGTACCGTCCGCTTGTTCGAAAGAAGATTATTATTCTTACTCAGATCTTGGATGGATCACATCTATACACACTGACGCGTATGTTTGTAGAGTTAAGTATTAAGTCGATGGTATATAAACTGCGTCTAAATCTTGTGTATCTGTAGTGTGTACCAGGACTAAATTGATCTATGGATGTGGAAGTAAAGTCGTTATGTGATATGCTGGCGAGTTATAAGTTTACACGTTCCCAATGAGTTTCCTGATTGGTGATCCATCATTTTTGCTGGACTCTGCTCGTTTGAGTTATAAATGGCGGTTGAGTTCCAACGTCCATCGCGGGAAGATTTCATGTATTTTTTAGAAACTGAATTTTAACCCATTTAGGAATAATTTGATTTTATTTTTTATTTTATTTTTTATTACATTACATTATTGCATTAGTTTTTTTTATAGACATACTAGTTTAGGCATGACGTCGTTTGAGATTGTAAAATGTGTTTGAGAACATAAATATTCTTTCTCTTGTTTTTGGGGGTTGAGCATGAATCTGAGCAGCTTCCCGAAAAAAATCGTTGCGAAAACAGAAAACCCCAAAATGTTTCCACTTTTTGGCTTATAATTCAAAAGCTGCACCTATCAAGAGTTGCCCAATAATAAGCTAAGGAGCACATTATTGTGCGTCGAACGAGAGAAATATAGCGGTATCGCTACAATGATAGGTTTCAATCTCGACTGCCCGTTATTATGAACTAGAATTACCTACATCTTTGAAAAATTTCGTGAGTGAAATAAGTAGGTACACCGAATTAGTCCTGTTGCATATGGCGACAACGATACCTAACATTATCCAAACTTACGATGAAGAAAAAAAATCGATGATGATTGATCAATCGGTCATTTTCCATCTTTATGGGCTTCGATGAACTATTTAATCATTTCAAGTGTATGTTTAAGGGCTTTACTATGATTAAGTAGCTTCTGATAATAATTCACATAGAGTTTCATTGTGATGATACATTTTTTTTAAAGCGAAGTCTACATACAATCTACATTAGTGATTTTATTATTATAGATATGTCATACAATTTTAGGTTGTCTTTGAATCTTATTAGAATATTTCTCTAAAGGAAAAACCACGACAACTGTCTGTACACTACGGATAGACTTCCATATCTGATTACCTTTTCCAAAATTGATAAAGGGGAGATATGATTTTTAACAGGAATATTATATGTGTTTTTGAAAAAAATCGATTAGATGACTAGTTATTTGCTGTCAAGTTTTAAGTCGTTTTTAATTGATCGATTTTTTTTATGGCTGTGTGCCTTACAAATATAACGGCTGTCATTGTAAAAGTATAATGTATCTATTGAGGATTAGTTGTGTCATATCATTTTTAAAGGTATATGTTCACCTATCTTAACTGATTTATCCTATATGTACGAGCGCATATGGTTTATTTATAAAAAAATAAGAAAATATAAAATAAATATTTGTATGAAGTAATGTCCCATATTTAGGAAGTAATTTATATGATATCAATTAATGAAATGGGGTTTGGAATTAAAATGTGTTTTTTTTTTCTTATTATGATACTAAATCGAATTATTTGTGGATTCTTAAAGACTGGTATGTGGAAGTTGAGTACATATTGATATAGTCAAGGTTGTTTATGGTTGAACTAAAAAGTCTTCATACTAGAAATTTGATTTATTGAAGTTCTTCAGATGATTTTTTTTTGTTAGAGTAGAGGATATGCTTCCGGTTGAAACATTATTAAAGGTAATCAACTAAATTCTGCTATCAAATAATAAATCTATCAAAATTCTCAAATCATCTTCAATGAAAAATTGCAATTTTGAAAAACAACGACTAACGGTGCCCCTTCTCCTATCTAAGTACTAGTTTTCTCGGCGTAATTGACCAAGCTTTTAAGAACGAATCTTAATTTACAATATCGGTACCCATGCATTTTTAAATGCTTCTTCATGAATAAAAAGTGCTTAGCAGATCATTTACACACGTATAGCAAACATGAAGATCATAACAATGAAAAATTCCCATAATACTTCACTTGCACAACACTCGCAAAAAAACCTAAAAAGTTCATACAGCCTGTCATGAATTCGACAACATATCATGCATATTCGTTCTTTTCACGCGCTTCTTGGTATAAAACACTATAAACGATGTCTACCACATATCACTTTTTGATGAGAGAAATACATTATGTACAAAACAAAAAAAAAACAGCAAATTCCTACAATTTGTGGTTATCCGTACACATAATTCAATATTGCGGGCTTACGTAAAAAAAATGTTCAGGCACCATACTGACGAAACATTTTAACCCGTATGTAAATGCATACATACCTATGCTAAAAATCCATATAGGTATACAAAATACATACATATGTGGCTACATATATTTTTTTTTAAATAATATTCCCACGAATCGTCATAATTATACATATTAGGTGAATGCCTTCTAGCCGAAAACAATTTCATGATGTCGTTTCAATGGTTTTCGAGGAACATTATGATTTTATCAAGGGATTTTTCTTGTGCTCTTCAATCAACTAAGTATATCTTTTCGTGTACTATGTACATATATATTTCTAAGAATATTTTGTTTCCAAATGAAGACAAAATAAATAAATCTATTGACTTCTGATGGACAATGTTTTTATAAAGAAAATATAATAATTATATTTGGAATGGTACTAAAAGTTCGCAAATGCATATTATGCATTTCACGAGTTCTACACAGAGAAAAATCCGGTGTGAATTTAACTCCGAATTGGGTTGAATAAGGTCCCTCCGTTTGGATAAAATATTTTTTATCCAAATGGACGAACACAAAGTACTTCCAATTACACCAAAAGGAGTAATTCTCGATATTTTTGGGATAAACAAAAATCACAATTTTCACAGGGAAAGAACATACCTATATAACTCATAAATGAGTTTTGTATAACTTTAGCATTTACCTCTCTATAAGTGTTGGCGACATTTAATTTACCTCGTTACGCTCTAAAATGCATAATAAATTATAGTGAACCTATGTTTTGAAGACTAACGCTCTACCTAACTACACCACACAGACTATACGGGATGACGTTTGTAATTTACATCATATATTGCCTGGCATATCGTGCGGAATTAACACCATTTTATGTAAATTTTAACACCATATAAACAAAAACTGATATAATTTTGGATACAATTTATTATTTATCCAAATGAATTTTATTTTGAGTGTTTTATCCTAATGGATAAAAGAAAAATTTTATATTTGTGGACAGAGTTAAATAATTGTAGTTAGGAAAAATAACACCATTTGGATAAATTTTGATTCGCACCACCTGATTTTTTTTAGTGTGTATGGCGCATTATTTAGTTTCTTCTTTCTTTCTATCCACTGAAAAAATGTAAAAAAATGTGACCATTATAATTAAAGAATTAATCGACTTGAATAATGAACGAAAGACCTTAAAAATATCTTAAAATTATCTTCTCCTTCAATATGATCTAGAAACAAGAATCTATAAGAATATTCGACTCATCGAGTATAAGCCTCGCTTTTGATAGACTCACTAGCAATGTACATACCTACATGCCAAACTTCTCGGCACATTATTAAAACGTATATGAACGTTATGATCGAAATGATCATAATGAGTTTCTAGCCTAAAGCGCAATCTCATTAAGCTAACAAACCGCTTTGTGATCTTCGCTTAAAAAAGTTCTCATCGTATTTGAGTAAAGTTTGCAACAGACTTAGATTTTTTGTTAAATGTGTATGTCTCTCTAGAGAGAACTAACTCATGCCTTTTGGGACCTGCTATAATGTAATGATGGGTTTCTGGATGTTACATACGAGTATGTACTCCGTATCTGTATAGTATTAAGATGAACAATATGTCTAGAAGTTAGACACAAAAAATAAGCAGTTGAGTTCATAAGAAAAAGATATTGAACTTCAAAATAGAGTGTACCATGATACTACCGAAAATGTCTGCTGCTATAATGCTAAGATCTTTTTGATGAAGTCTTCGGCTCGTCTTCTAAAATTTATTACATACATATATGGATGGATATTCTCAATATGTGATGGATGACTTCGATTCAACTTACAGCCACGATCGCGGTTTAGTGTATACAAGCTCGCGATTGAAGAAGAAAAAACTATCGAATTGAAAAAATTAAGTTTTTTCATCCTTTAACAAGCCAGCCAAACTCAAATTGACCTCAGATAGTATATGTATTGAACATACTTGTATACATATGTATCTTTTAAATGCTATATCTATTCTAAGTGATCTAAAAAGAAGATCATCTTATTTCTTTTTCTTGTATGCATTGTACACAGTGTTGAGGCTCAGTGATGGTAACAAGTTACCCATCTGCAACAATCATAATTGGTTGAAAATGATGAGTTGCCCTTTTCTATTTCACAATTTTTTTTTTGTTGATAGGGACTGCAGTATGCCAGGCTCTTGAAATGTTGTTGGAAATTCTTGAAATTCTTTTCAATTATACGTATATGGAGCTCAAATTGTGTGTTATTTTCTGAAATTTTATAGTAGATGCGCCCAGCGGGAAAGCAGCGGCATATGCAATTCAATGAAATGTTCGATTCAAGTCGACTGTGTTTGACAAACACCGTACACATTTAATCATGTAGACATCATTTAACTACGAAAAGGTGACCACACTCATCATTTGTTTGAAAAAATTCTTCAATCATACATTACATCAACAGTCAACAGATGACTCTTTCCCGATGGCTTGAGTTGTTGGTATGTCGATGGTAAGAGAAGCTAATCCATAGACTCGGATTCCTATAGCCTCCAAAAGGAAAAAATAAAGATACTAAACTGGCCTCACAATGAAATAAGAGGATGATAATAATATACGACTTCAGTTCATCTCCATTTCAAAAAGTGTATCGACGTGATTTAATTACAACCTGTCAATGTTCAAAGATTATCATTTTGTATCTTTTTCACAAGCAAAAGATACATTATACCTAAGGTAGTCATTTGGAAAACTTAAAAAGGGGTTTCGATTTTAACCATTTTAATATGATTGAGGGTTTCTCAATTCAAATGAGTTTTGATTTGTTCCAGAACCAATAATTGGTATACCAAACGCATAAGTACTATAAACGATCTTTCTTGGAGGCCCTCCGATAAACAGATGTTGATCTACTACGGTAATATACGTAATGAATAAGAAACGTTAATTTGTAATGGTCGATCTTTTCATATGTTGGATGATTTAATTGTATATTAGATTGAGTTTAACTCTTAAGGCTTGTGTAGATGTATTTTTCTTGACGATAGTACTGCAATATGACGTTTCTCATATCACTGATGTTGGACTTCATAGCAATTATCCTAGATATACAAATTGTTGTATTTAAAAGCAGCAGATGCAAATTGAATGGGATGTAGTCTATACATATGACCAAGATGTTAAAGTTCAGTACTATTGTCGGGTTATTATATTGTCAAGGATAAGTACATATTCTGAATTGATCTTTGAACAGTAACTAATGTTTATTGTGTTTATACTGTTCTAATAAAATAGGCTTAGGATTTATATCGAGGAATAAAATGTTGTAGTCACCTCGTTGGACACTGTAGTCACCTCTTTGGTGACCAGCACGGATTTTACAGTAGACTGAGAGGTTCAGAGTCTTGTTCGCTTGGAAATGTTCTTGTTTTGACAGAAAAGAGACAAACTAAAGAATTACGTCAAACTGAAGAATTACGTCAAACTGAAGAATAACGGAAAAACGAGGCTAGGACCTTTTTTATCCGTTATTCAATAGCAGCACCACCCCGTCCTCAGCAGCAGTAACTACACTTCCTAAGTGACTGCTCTCAAAATTATCTGCCTTTCATTTAATTTAAAATATACGAGGGCGGTTCAAATATGATCGAGACAAATGCTCTGACACGTTTATTTATTATAGAAAAAAGTTGCAAAAATTTACAGTTCTTAGGTACTCCCCCTCACTAGTTACACATATTTTCCACTTCTCCTTTTTTGATGCCGGTATCGAAAAATTCCTTAGACAACTCGGATATCCATGTGCGCACAAACTCCTCTGCCTTATTGTCGGTGTTGAATTTTTTGACCTTCGAGGGCTTCTTTCAGAGGTCCAAACATATGGTAATCGCAGGGTAATAAATCCGGACTGTAGGGGGAGTGCTCCAGTACCTGCCATCCAAATTTCGATATTGTATCGAGCGTAAGACGCGCGTATGAGGACGCGCGTAATCCTGGAAAAGTTCAACAGTTTGAGAATCCATCGCACCGTTATTTTGCGATATTGAAGGTGTTTGTGGATGAGAGACTCTACACTACCAATGATAGTGCCGAGTTCAGCCGAATTGTCTCGAACATTCATCCTACGGTCCTCCGAAATGAGTTGTTCTACGCGGCGGATAATCATGCGGCTCATTCTCGACGGTTTCACGGCCATCCTTGACCGCTTTGGCCCATTTAAACACAGCAGTCCTACTGAGGCAGTCACTACCGAACGGATTGTGCGAACGCAGAAAAATTTCCGTATTCTTAACGACTTCTCTCACTAAAAAACGAATGACAATACGTTGCGCAATTGCAGTCGGCACTTTATGTTCACTCATGGTGGTAGCACGAGCGTAAAATATCCCATTGCGAAGAAGACTATGCCACTCTGTTCGTAAGGGAACAGCTATCATATACTCAAGCCACGACCTTCAAAACATACACGCGCGCCATCTACAGCGTTTGTCTCGATCATATTTGAACCACCCTCGTATTCCGTGTTGAACGTTAAGTTCATTAAACTTTTCAGTCTTATAATTGCATTGACTTGTTTCACGTCACGCATATACGAATAATTCAGCAAAAATCCTACTTAATGTCAATTTTTGACAATAAAATGCAAATTTCTTGACACTCCATTCCAGAGCTTAAAATTGTTACCATAATACAGCGAAACTGTCCATACGCTAGTTTTATTTATTTTATTTTCGTATATTTTTTTTTATTTTCTGGTTCTTGTTCCATTTAACTTGTTAAAATGCTTCGTATTATGTGTGTTTTTTATCTGTATAGTCGTCTGTCGCGGCGTGTGGCTGGTTTTACATTTTTACTCTTTCGTTTAAGTTTTCTTCGTTTTTTCGTTCTCTAATATTCAACCTTAGCTGTATACAATTTATTCGTAATGCACTTTGTTTGCATATAAAGTACAAGATTTCAATAAAATTGCGAAATTTATGTCAACATGATTGCAATTTGAATATTTTATTTAATTTCGTGTCACTTGATGCATATGGCTGTATATAAAAATGTATGTTATGTGTGTTATATTCGTGTTTAATTATGCGTATAATTGTGATTAAAATACATAATGTCACTGAATTACCAGGTATTTTAAGGGACAGATAACTTCCTCCTGGTGGGTCACTTTGTATGGGAGGCAACGCTAGTTTTAATCCGGCACAAATGACTTCCTCCTGGCGGGTCACTTTGTATGCGAGGCAGCGTTAGTCTTAATCCGATTACCCATGCCTGATTGTTTTCAGTAGGATTTGGGATAATTTAGAAAAAGAAAGAGGTCAAAGGTCAAATATATATGTTAACAAAATGATGATTATTTTACAAGAACCGTCGGAAAAGCACCGGAAAGAGCGGATACCTTTTCCATTGCGATTTTCAATTCAGAAGCTACCATTTCGTTTTATTTTCGGTTTTAGTCCTGTTCGGCTCATCCGCCTATCTCTACTAGCTTAATATTGTTTGTGTTACGATCTAAGGCAAGAATCATCTAATGCGTCAATTAATCTCTTTGTTATTTTGTAATGCCATTGACCCCCAGGAGTCTTTCCGGGCACCCTGTGCCAATGTTAGCAAAACTCTTATTACCAGGATCAGCCGCAAGTTAATCAGTGATATTTTCGTAGCTTTTACTGTCGAATATGCTTAGTTTTTTTAAATTTTTTCATTAAATTTGCGCCTAAAGGATAAATTTCTCTGATGCTAAACACTCCAAACTATGGATTCCATTTAAATTATTTTACAATAATTTTAGTATCAGTGCAAAACGTAAACTCAAATCTGATCTTTGTTTACGTATGATATTTCAAACGGTGGGTAGTATGCGGTGCACCCCAATTGCGATAGCCTCCTGCTCCAACTTTGGAGGAGGTCTACAAATGGCGTTTTACCAAATTCAAATGAGGGTAGGATAATCGAGGTTCTTGATCTTGAGTAGCTCGGACCAAGGACCTCCATTATCGGCAAAAATCATATTAAGCTCACGCAAACTTTAATGACCTAATTTTCATATTAGACCTAATTAGACCCTAATTTATGTTTTAGTCTAGCGCCTTTCAAGAAAAGGTCAAGTTTTTATATATAATTTCAGAGAGAGTTTTATGTTGTTTTTTCCCGTTCCCAGAGCCTTTTCTTTATTTTATACCGTTTTTAAAGTAATCGCAAAAAAATAAATAAAAAAAACCCTTTCTCATTTTTTGCATGTTGGGGACCTCCAATCGGCCAGGACTCTTTTCCCCATATTTAGAAAGCTGTTAACGATACAATCAAACAAAAATTCAGAGATAGGGAAGACACACACTATTTGCTGGAAGCTTTTTACTCCAATAAATAGAGACGAAATAATAGGGGTTAGCGTGCAAAAATTGGGGTCTTCTCAAATTTTTGATATGTTGTAAAGACAGGTGGGGTAAGTTATAATCCAAGTTTGCGTCACTTTCCCCCCTGTGCTCCCGCCGCTATTTTCAAAAAAACCATCTAAAATCGACCCTTTCATCAGTTTTTGGCCTGTAACTTCTTTACAGTCCATTTGAGCAGAAAATCTGCCAAGACAATTTTGTAGTGGACAAAATTTCCTACAAATTTAATCTAAGATGTTGTACTCTACAATCAAAATTAACAGAGTTATAGCGCCAAGAAAATGGAGAAAATGTCAAAAATCATGCCAATTTCAAATTCACAAAAACGCATTGTATAGGTACCAATAACTCATAGCCTCCTCTGCATTTTAGTATAGAGGTCTCGAAGAATGTTTTGAAATTTGTTAGTAATGATTATTGGAATTTTTAGCATATTCTTTGCGCTATAACTCTGCCAATTTTGATTGTAGAAAAAAACTTGTCAGATGAAATTTATAGGAAGTTCTGTGCTCTACAATATTTTCTCGGCAAAAGAGCCGATTTTAGATGGTTTTTTTCAAGATAGCGGCGGGAGCACAAGGGGGAAAGTGACGCAAAAGTGGATTTTAACTTACCCCACCTGTCTTTATAACATATAAAAAATTTGAGAAGTCCCCAATTTTTGCAAGGTAAAATCTCCCCGTTGATTGGAGTATTTACATTATGTGAATTCAAATTTAGATAAAAAAAACCTTTCGCAAAATGGTGTGCTGCTTGTCTATACGATGAGACTAAGCACTATATAAGATGTAAGAGTAGGTGCGAGAAATCGGCCCTATGAATTGCAAAAGTATAAATATCTACGAAGTCCGCCTTTAAGCAAACCTGATAATACTTACGTATTTATTATACTCTTCCTTCAAAATACTTAATATTTTTTTCCCACTAACTTATTTGCTACCCACAATATACCTCCGCACACACTATATTTACATAATTATTGTGTGTACTTAGGAAAATGGCTTCCAAAGTAATATTCAATGGTCTGTACGTATAATTTAACCCCATGAAGCTCTTCATTTTCTCGAAATTATCGTAAATTAAATGTACCATCTCATTTTATACTCCTGTTTGATGTAGCCTGACACATTTTATGCTACACATACCATTTACGAGTATACATTCATATATTCTTCTTCAGACATTGTCTGACATGTCTGCGCGCATCCGGAAGAGGTGTTTCGACAAATATTTGCCAAGAAGTGTTAGGTGTCGTCGTACACTATTATAAGATGACTAAAGGAATCCTTAAGATGTCGTGTGCATAGCTAATTAAGTAGACTTTAAATGTTCTGTTACGCGGTATAGTTGCATAGATTGACTATGAAGGGACTTAATACAATACCTTTACAGGTACAAAGAAAGGGTGCACCCACTATATGTTTGGTTAACACTTATGCATAAGTACTCATTTCAAGCCTTGATTCGGAGCTACGTTTATTTTTATCACGTCTTTGGTAAGGTGAAATATGTACATATAGTAGTAGAGAACTGTAGTGAAGATTTTTTTGTTTGAATGCTGAATGAGGTGCAAAAGTTATGACAACTTATGTTAGATTTGAGGTATTTCTGTATTTATTTCAACTGTAGTTTTAACTGGAAATAAGTAAGAGAAAAAAATTGTGAGCATGGGCCGAATTTAAAAAAAAAGGTCCCGGGCAGGCTAGGAGCGTACAATTTTACATATGGTTAAACTCAGGGACGTACGCAGAAATATATTTCGGGAGGGTTTTTAGGAAAAATTATAAAACTGTGTCAGGTAGTCCCGCGCTGAGTTAGCACCTGCTAAGCGCGACCAATTCAATAAGAGTGGCAAATATCAGCAATTTTTTTTAGAAGAGCTTAAGGATCGCAAACTCTTGAATATTTAAACAACATGTATTGAATATATGAATATTTTAATAGCTGTATAATAAATGTCAGATGAAAATGACACCCCCCGAGCCTGTGTTGTTAGTGTACAAAACCAAATTTCGGAGTGGGTTTGAACTCCCAAAACACTTACATAGGATCGCCACCCTACATTAATGAAATGAATTGAGTCAATTAAACGTGTTGCGTTGATTCGACACATAACCTGAATTTTGTTACTAAACCAGATACATATAAGTACTCATCATTATCATTTTGTTAACGTCCTTTTGAAAAACCTTTTGTAAATAGGCTTATATGCTTCCTATACTTTTTCAGTATGTACGTCTTTTTTCGTCTATATGTAATGTATATGTGCAGGACAATATATGAAGATGAGCAGTACATATCTACATATTTGAACGAAAGGCGAGAAGAACGTATCCATCTTAAAGAATACAATTTTACCGCCCCATTAGTGGATTGAAATGAAAATTACCCAAGCATTCAACTGATATGGAGAAGACCGTATTGTATGGCACTATGATATGGAATGGAAATATACGCCAGAACATAGGCCTGTTCCAAAAACCGGGATTCCGGTACAAAACCGGTGTTCACTTGGTACCGGACCCGATATTCTAAAGTACCGATATCCCGGTTTTTTTGGTACCGAGTTAAAAAACCGACCGAGTTAAAAAGAACGATTCACTTCAACCATGAGCCGGTTTTTTTTTCAGGTTTTTTGGTACCGGTTTTTAAACCGGTCTCAAAAAACCGGCTTATGGTAAAAAAAAACCGTCGGTACTGAAAAAACGTGAGTCGGTTTTTAACCCGGTACTCAAAAAAACCGGCTTATGGTTAAACAAAACCGTCGGTACTGAAAAAAAACCTGAGTCAGGGAAACCGCTTGTTGTACCGGGTATTGAAAAAAACCGAAACCCGGTACTGAAATCTCGGTACCGAACAGGCCTACCAGAACCCATGAAAAGATACATTTTTAGAATAAGTGTATTCCTTCATATATAACTACCTTCGACATACATATACATATATATTGGAATTTCTTATGGCGAGACGAATGAAAGTGCTAAGATACAAAGTTAAGAACACCCTCCCTTCATTTAGCCAATAGCAAAGAAAATTATATATTGGAGAAGACGATGCTATACTATTCATATGTATGTATGTATATATACACATAAATACAAATTTATCCATGCATATCTATGTCTGTGTATGTGTTTCTGTGTAACACTATACGGCTAAATGTTTTCTTTGACTTCAACTTGATGGATTACCCTAACTGATTTTAATTTATTTATTTATTCCATTCCACGGTCTCGGTGTGAATTAAAATGGAATGAAATGAAATCCAATTTTCATGCATACTTATGTACATAATATGTATGTATGTATACATGGGTAATTTGTGGAATGGTTCGTTTTACTTCTTCTACGGCGCTGTCAATTGACAAGCCCCCAAACGATATTAAGAATCCAAGTTGAGAAAATCTTAGCAAGATATCCATTAGCGAAAAAAAAAGTAATTTCCAAATGGTAAATAACTTTGGCATTTTTCCCACAATAAATCATTACATATTTGCATATTAGGTATGGAAGAAATTGCAGAAATTATAAAGCTTAAAAATATTTGGAAAAATATAGCATCAATCTGACATATAAGTACACATCCATAAAATATATTTAATAAACTATCTGAACCAATTATCCAATTTAAATAATTTTAATTAAACATCCGTTATGTGTTGACAAACCCTATCTTGAATTAATCAAACTTAAAACTACGACGGCCGGCCGATGTGGTGTCGCCAAACATCGTAAAATCATTATCTTATAGTCATCCCATTTTAGTGCCAATTAAAAATTAGTCCCTCTTGTACTACAACTATAATACACCTGTGTACTTTTGAACACCTTTTGCACCAACACGGATAATTATTATCTTGAATATATCTTTGGTATGCAAACTTAAACAACTATAGTCCTAAAGACTGTCTAATAGTACCTTTTATCACTTTCGTTATTCCCGCATCATGTGAATTTCTTGGGCGAAACGTGAATATACATCTATGTAGATGGAGACCGACTTTAGATGATACATATTCTGAGAGGACATGGGACGTAAGGACTATTGAGCCTTAAATTTTGAAGTGTTAACCGAAGGGTCTTCATAACCCCTATAGAAATGGATTGTTTGAAATTATATTGCACATAAAGGATACGAGTATAACCAACTAGCCCCCTCTTTCACTTTCCCGACAAAATAACAAATCTGCGACCCAAAATGGGTTATATTACTTGTCGTCTCAAAAGTCCGCTCAATACACACATAGTAAAACGTAAACGTAAAAACAATTTGTGTATGATGGTGTTAATGGGTTTTGGACAAACATTTTATTTACCTAAAAATGCTCGATAACATTTTATGGATAATGTAAGGACAATTTTCGGTCTTGGATTCCGAAAATTAACGAATAGGCATTTTATCTCCGTATAATATATGTATAAAATTTGTCAATTGTCGGAAGTTTCTTCTACCTTCTACACTCTAAAAAAATTTACTCCAAATAGGAGGAAACTTATTTTCCTTCTATTATAGTAGTAGATTTAAACCACTATATGAACGAGAGTAATTTTGCGAAAAAAATGTAAATTTTGAAATATGTAAATTTACATCCGGGTTTATAACAATATTTACGGCAGCCCGTTCTTCGGTGTAAATCGTCCTGGAGCTACCCGTTATTGCAACGGCCAAGAGCTGCCACACCCCCTTCGGTTCAAGAGCAAAAAAGCGCTACAACAACAACAATAATATGATGCTCACACGAACGCACTTCGGACGAAACAGACTAACTGCACACAGAACAAGTCACTTTTGAGATACAGGAAAATGCAATAATGCACAAAAGTCAGTTTTACACAAATGTAGGTGTATTTTTTACACCAAAATTGGTAAATATACACTGAAAATGTGAAGTTACACAAGAATAAAGTAACGAAAGCACTGAAGTAGTAATACCGAAATACTTGTATATGCATTATAAAAAATAAAGTTGTAGTAGGAACAAACGTTTCTCCTTTTAATTTAAACAAAATTAAGAACACTACAAAACAACGGCAAACCTCAAACCATAATAATGACACATCTTCACACCAAATGTGGTGTAAAATTACACTGAGATGGAGTTATATTGAAAAATCTGTGTAATATTACACTATTTTGTGGGTATACTAGAAATTTTGTTGGAAAATAAACGTTTACTGTAATTTTGCGAGAAAAAAGGTGTAAAATTCAACGAGTTTTCGATGTAAAATTCAACCTTGTTTTTACAGTGTATATTTATTTTATATTCTAATAAATGTATCTTTATTTTAGTGATGTGGCCGACAACTGCATCACATTCCCATCCGAAGTGAGGTCACCGACAGTTGGCGACGCGAAATGAAGTTTCCACACACAAATGGTCTGTGAGAAATTTAAAAATATCATAAAGGACGATAAGATGGACCTTGTGCGATTTGAAATTAAAAAAGAATGAATATACGTAACGGTAAATTCAGTTAAGTAACTGTGTTTAAGCAACAACAACGCATTGGTCTCGTCGATGACACTATCCAAGATAGAGCTGCCTGTAGAAATTTGCTGAGATATTACCGCCAAAACAGGCGACGTGCCTACACAGCAGGTCGAGCAACGCGAAACCATGGAGAAACATATAAATATGTACATATAAAGAACGACAGGATGAAACCACCAAATTAGAAACCATAGTACAAAGAATATAAGTTATACAATATTATCTCTAGTTATTTAAAAATTAAACAGTTCTTAAAATTAAACAGTTACTGTGATAATAGTTTTAAGGAAATAAGACAAAACGGAGCAAATGGACCTGAAGATGCTAGTAAAATAGCGAAACGTCGTCAAAGATAGACAACAAACAAAATAAAAAGCTGCACAGGAGCAACAAGGATTTTTATTTAATACAAAAACTGCAGTGGGGAAAACACATAAAACGAATATAAAGAACGAGGCAAGGAAGAAGAAGAAATTCAGTTAAATTAAAACTTCAATTATGAAATATCTACCCAAGTAGCACAATCGAGTTGTGAAGCGGTTATATAACCGAAATATAATCACGGTTATATGACAATATTGTTAGGAAAATGATTGTAAAACGTTTTAAAAACGTTTGGTAAACCGTAAAATAAAGGTTTTTGCCTGGCTATAAACTTAACATGCAGTTTGTAACGTGGTTGCCTTTAAGACAATATCGTGCGCTACAAAAAATTCACAATTTTTCTATTTCACAATTAATTTATCTTATAACCGATACAGACTATCAACAAATCCTTGTGTAGATTCAAATAAATCCAGTCAAAATCCTGAATACTTGATTCAATCGTGTGCCACTCAACTCAGAATGCATTGTATAATGTACTTGCATTATTCAAATTGCAGTACAATATGACATACTTGTTAATCATATCTAGGATTTAATAAATCCTTTGGGAAGTGTGACTCTTTTTATCTCAGATATATAATTGTTTACCTTTTTATCCAAGACAATTACCTTTTCATATATTTGCTTCGAATTGGAATCGAACCTGGTCCTCTTGCGTGCTAGTCCGTTAACATTGTCATTGCGCTAGAACGGAAACACTTCTTATATTGTCTAAATCTGAAGTAGGTACTTGATGCGCAATGGATGGCAGCCGATCATGCGAGTTTTGATTATATTTTTTTCTTATCTATCTCTTCTCTATTAACATTATCCCTTTCACTTGTAGGATAGTTATTTCGGCTAGAGCAGAGCTAGGAAGCTTTGTACCGAATTATTGCAAATTTCAAAAAGATACTTTCGGTTCAAATTACAACAATTGTGTTTTACTTTAAACCGTGTTGTATTGTATTGTAACAAATTGTCAAAGAACAAAAATTGAGTCAAACTAAAAACAATAATGTTTCAAAGAAAACATTAAGGTTTTCGTGAAACAAAATTGTCCAAAATGAAACCATCTAGTTAATTTTGAAGAAAATATTCAAGTTTAGACTCCAACAATATTCTCACTTTAGTAACAATAACCGATTATAGTTCATTACTTACTCAACTAAAATATCACAAAAAATCGGGTTATTTTGTGCTACACACCCATATTTCCATGTCATCCGGTTTTCAAACAGGCGGGCCTGTAATTTATATACCTATATTGTAGAATGTTGAAATGTCGCAATTCTATCAAGTGCATATTACATGGAAAGATTTGGTGCATTGTTGGTTCTAATTTATAATTAAAATTCATCAATCGTTGAACGTTAAATGCCTGACTTTACACACTAGTACATATTTTAAACCATGCCAAACCAATTTAACTTAGCTCTAATTTGGAGTGACTTCAAGTGCATTTATGAACACTTGACTTGATCCGAAACACTAATAAGAATATGAGCTGAAAATTATGAGCAAACGAGGAAATTATTATAAACTTTAAGATATAGCTCTTGAGGTGTACTTGAAATCTATATCTTCTTTTGAACTAGAGCTATCAGATGCACGGCATCTTTAGGAAAATATTTAGCCTTTTTTGTTGAAGGATCATACATAATAAAATCAGACTATATAGTTGTTGTCCGTTGCGGATTATATCTGCATCTGAATATACATATTTGTGTTTACAGCAGGCCTCGAGGGGCAAACATCATCATATCTATGAATGCGGTGTAAGTATATGCATGCATGTTACATACTGGGGGTATATCTTAAGCAGTTTGCGGATTGTGGGCTCAGGTTCGATGGCGTCTTATGGATTTCAATAGCGATCCCGTCAAGTGGTTAATTGAGTTTTAATCGTGATTTAAATTCATTGTGAATACATATATGAAACGAACAAAACGTATGTCTTATTGTTCTTTTTTTTCTCAACTGAGCTCTACTCACACGCTAAGTATGTTCGGCTCGAGATTATAAAAACACATGCTTCGGAAAACTTGGGATTATCTCTCTGTTGCACTATGCTTATACAAATAGGGGGTATCATTTGATAATGTATTCTTGTGTTGCAAATATGTAACTATATAGCCTTCACATGGCCTTATGGACCACTAACCATTATACGTATACAATCAGCTAGGATATTCATTCGGAACATTGACTTGAACGGGTCGACGTTAAACGAGTCTTAATTAAACAACAAGGTGGATAACTACCTTAACATTTTCACAGCGCGTTGTATTAAGCGCAAATACAGCCGCGACCAGGGACGTAGCCAGGATTTTGTTTCGGGAGGGGTCCAAATATTGCCCCCCGGACATTTTTTGTTTTCTATAAATTTGACGAAAACGATTTTAACCTTTAAATTTAAATTATGGTCTGTGTTATTAGGTTAATTTTAACAGGGTAGTACACCAATTACTACAAGATTCCATGTGTACCGAAATAAATTAAGGGGAAGTCCTTTTCGAAATGAACAGTGTGATTTTGTAAAATACGTGTTAATGGAGTTCTTTTGCTAGAACGGTACAGTATTTAATAGCAAAGATTCTAAATTAAAAACTCAAACTTGTGTAGTTCTTATTTTCATATTTTCCTTTCACAATTTCTCGGTCTACCCCTCCCGTTGTTGCGCCACTGTCTCCAACCAATAATAGGGCAAATTATTGATTGTGGCTGCATGTTTCACAATGTTGGTCATCAGCATGATTTAAAGGCCGAGTTTCCCTGACACCAATGTGGTATAAAGTTGTATTTGGTTCGCATTTAAGGCCTTGATAATTTCCAAGAGCATCCATAATACACCACCGTCAAACTTATATAGTTTAAGCGTACTAAATTCGGAATGTGGCGAGGCTACAATGGATGTTTTTCTATCTGCGGTTGTTTTTTTATTAAGGAATCGTGGGAAGAAATCTGGGATTCGAACTTAAGTTCGTGGCATTTGGGCTGGAATGGGGAGCACAGAGAGTAAAAGCAGGTCATATCCACCCAAAGAGAGATGTCTGGCCACCCTATACCATGCACATTTTCAAATGGCTAATACATATGTTAATTTAGCCATAGGTGTAAGCAGGAAATCTGGACTATGTTGCATTCTGGATTTTCTAGCAATGCTCAGGCTAAACTATTGTTCATCGCGTTCTGAAATTATTTCTTAGCAACATTTAGGACCTCAGCAGCGGAAAGTTCAAAACACCAACCTCTTAGGCAAATAAGGATAAATAATAACGAGAATTCTGTACCGAATGCGAATAGTAATTTTCTACACATAATTAGTAGTGTTCAGCCGCATCACTGCTAGCGGCACTTTCAACTAAGCTAACAATTTGAAAATATTGATTAAACTCTAAAATCGACTGCTATTTAGGTGAATGAGTAATGATGTCGGAGCTAAGAAGACGTCAGTTTTTTCAAAATTATGTTATCAAAACGCTGACTCCGATTATTTCTGCAAACATTTCGGGAGGGGTCCGGACCCCCTGGACCCCTCCCCTGGCTACGTGCCTGGCCGCGACCGATTAACGCTCTGTCAAGTCCAGTCATACTATATGGTCATTTATTAAGTGGAAAAATTATTATTTGAATTTGATGTTCACTTTTTGAAAGTTGCATACACACTTTGTTGTCCTTTTTTAGAATTTGATCGTGCTTTGTACGAGCGCAAGACTGTATAGATACAATACACATATTACTTCAGCAATATGGTAATCTACAATTGTTTACATAATGTCGACATAATATCGAACTGCATATGGGTCTCCGAGATTTCGCATACAAGTATGTTATGCATATTGCATTCAGGGGGCATATGTGCACAGCAGCCGTCAAGAAATCTAAATATTCAATCGATTTAGAAACTAATTGCAATTGAATGAACAGTGTGCGCATATGGTTATCAATTATCATACTTGAATGTCATTGTGGAAATCATGGTATACGGATCAATGCGAATTATTAAATGTCAAATGGTGTACTTGTGTGCGAGAATAAGCGGATTTTATAACGAGACATGAGTATTTTCCAAAGGTCTGCAATATATTATGATTAACCATAAAATAAGATGTTTAGATTCTAACGAAATTTCAACATAAACAAAATACTGCTGGTTATCTAAACGTTTCTTCGCACATTACGGTTAAGATAAATTACATTAATTTATTATACATTTTTCCATATTTCCACCTTAATTGTGGATGCCATGCCAATGCAACTTTATATGGGTATACCTAAATATATATTATATTTATTTTTGGACTCAAAAGTGTCCATATTTCCCATAATAATGCGGCGCTTCATTCGCGGCTGCTTCTTGTCTGGATTTCTGGCAAAATTACATTCATGTATGTATGTATGCAAGCATGTCATGCATTAAATTCTGATTAAAATAGCGCAATTTAATGGTATAGTCCATAAATCACAGAACTATATATTAAATGACTTGTTAAACATTTATCGCCCGTATAAAATGATGTTCCTTTTATTTATTTATTAGCCGCCGATATTTTGTACTGCAGAACAGAACAGTTCGAAAATAATTATGTAATGAATGTGTGTTTCGAGTCGCACCTATATTGTTAGTAACCAAAAAATATGTATGTCTTTAATGGTACTAACAAGTTAATTTATTTGGTTAGACCCCCGCGAGATGAGCGTTCCAGAATGTCGACTGGGTCAGCCGTTCGCGAGTTAGGTATTTAGTTCATAAACGGATGGACAAAAAAAAATACCGGCGTACAGACGGCAGCGCCCGCAATACGAGGGTTTTTTAGAATTTTAATGCATAGTGAATATTTTTTGTACATATATTTTATAAGCAATAAATACCTAAGTATTGTGCACAACATTAATGAAATGCTTCCTGTAAATCTATTTTTGGATTGGTCTAAATAAACGCGTTCCACCTTTAATTAGACCAATCCAAAAATAGATTTACTATTTACCCAGTTTGTATAAAAGTACTCCAAGGCAAATCGACAGGCATTTTTCAATTTAAGATTTCTGATGGCCTTTAACCAAAAAGAAACTCAGGCAAACGTAAGGATGGCTTGGCTTTATATATGAACTGAATTATTAGGTGTAAATCTAATGTTACTGTTTTTTTAATCAAGGAAAAGCGACTTATGTGAAATGATTCCATTGTGTCCCCTGACATAAGAGCCCACGCAAGCTTTCCTATGAGTATTGGACAGGTATACTTTTGCAGCTATCCAGGGACACCGTGTTATCTTGGTCCTACTAACTTCAAAAATATTTGTGGCAAACACCATTACCATGCTATGCATTTCCACCAAATTTCATGTTCATTGTTTCATCAAGTTAAAATATATGCATTGAAGAAATGCTTAAGAGGCTTGCATTGTGAAAGGCCCTGACTAAATACTTCTTTGGCTATATTTCCGGTTTGGATACAGTTATTCGAATGAAAATTCGTAGACATATTCTATATATAATTTCCTAAAAACCCTTAGCAGAATTTTCATATTTGGAAACCTAAGAGGGGCTACACACGAACAAATTGAAATTTTACAAATTTACTGTTATTTACTTTTCCTTTGCAAAAGTCAACAGTTTTAATATTTAACGTATATAAGGCCATACTGACCAATCTTTGTGCAAAGTTTCATATCGATCCCTATAACGGTTTAGAAAAACGGAGCTCGAAAAGGAAGTTTTACTTTAAACGCCAATAACTTTTTTACCGTTACTCGAAACTGGAAAATTTTAACTGATATGACGTGTACTCGTTTAGATCTTTGATTTAAATACCCATACGTCAATCTCCGATAAAAACTAAAAAAGTCGACTTTTTTCAAACGTTTGGGACACCCTGTTGTCTTCTTCTTACCAACTTCTAAGGTATATGTGCCAAAGACTGTAATCATTCTACACATTTCTACCAAATTTCAAGATAATCGGTCGAGCCGTTCGCGAGTTATTTAGTGAACAGACGGACAGACGGACAGACGGACAGACGGACGGACGGACGGACGGACGGACGGACAAAATCGATTTCATAAGGGTTTTTTGAAAAAATTTTTCTAAAAAACCCTAAAAATCTCCAAACTTCAATAAAAAATAGAGATGAATTTTTCAGCGTGGATAATTTTTGTAAGAAGAGATCCACTTCTCGAAATTAGCAAATGTTTGCATTAAAGAGAGCTTAATTGATTGTCTTTCTCCCCTAGTCTGTACCTTGAAGGAATTTCACTTTATTCTAAACCTATTTAAAATACATGCATCAATCAAACAATACATCGCCGGAAGCGCATACTTTCACCTAAAAAATACGGGAAATAGCCTTACTTTTCCGGAAAACTAGATTATCTTACAAAATCAAAATGGTCTGTGGCTCACTTGGTTGAGTCGCACTCTACGATGCTAGTAATCTAGAGGTCCGGAGATCGAATTTCGGCGTGGTCCAAAATTTCCGTACATAGGAAATATATAGTGCTTGCAACATTATATACACTCCGAAATTATATGCAATGTAGCGTTGACTCGAAATTGCCTATAAACGGCTGAGTTAACGCACCATGGCCCCACATGGGGCTATACGGTACTGAGAAGAAGAATCATGGTCTGACCCAATGGCGCAACCACGGGAGCGGGCTAAAGCACCTCCCAGGCCCAGAAATAAGGAAACGAAAAATTTAAAAATGAGATATGAATTAATGAATTTTGTTGCAGTTTTTATAAAAATATGAACCGTTTATTTATTTATTGGAAAACTAGTAAATAACATGAATGCTAAAGACTAATATTCAATTGTAGCGCTACCGACTAAGGTTTTAGGCTAATATAAATCGTGTTTGTCAGGCGTGCTTTACGGAGCGACGATCACAGAATTGCTTGTGACGCACTTCCTAAGCACACGCTTTCGCTTTGGCTTTTGTCCACCAAGTCGGTGAGAATCAGAAACACCACAAGTATAATTAATTATTGTCGTTTCGTTACTGAATAATAGCACCATCGCCCAACTTGCGGCAGCAGTCTCAAAAGCTCAGTAATATTGATGGTATTAGCCCCCTCCACGACATGATCCTGGTTGCGCCACTGGTTTGACCATATAGCTAATGGGCATGAAAATGTTCGATGTTTCATTCTATGTCAAGTACAAGAATCTTTTCACGAATATGAAAACAATAAACCAATATTATGTTCTAATTTCCGACTGAATTAATTAGTTTCATGGATTGGAATTGTGCACAATCGGGACTGTATGGCAGCCATGAAATAGTTTTTTTTGTTGTTGATTGTCTCTTAAAAAGCATCTTAGGGTGGCAAAACGTTGTGCTCACCGCTGATTTGCAACCGCTATTATAAATATCATTAATTTGTACAAATTTAATGTTCCCTAAATTTAAAAATCATATTTCACATAAACTATACAATATTAATACATTTGGAAGTGTGGAGGTCACTTTAAGTGGAAAAATATAACATATAAAACTATATATAGTTGAACATAACTGAATTCCTATATCCAATAAATGCAAAGAGGCGTCATCATGCCTAATGCATTAACGCAAGGGCACATCATTTACATCGAATGTCAATCCAGATGTCCGCACAGATAAGCGTACATATAGGTATGACGAGTAAATCAAAGGCAGCGCCGTTACTGCAATACTGCACTTAACTCTTTTCTGAGCTGCATCGAGCCGGAAGAATATATGCAGCATCAGAGACTGGTGATGATTCTAAATCGTCTTCAAAGAATATGTGTATGTCACTCCCTTAAAACAAAAATATCAGTGTAAGCCCATATGTGTAGGTATCTGTATAGTCGCCTATATGCAACGATATTTTTAAACGATGGAAAAAGCATTGAAGATGACACGAATGAGTTATGAGTGGAATCCAAAAAGACGAAAAAAGACTTGACACGAGTATGCCTCAATGATGCTATAAACAGATACTTCTCATATCTTTTTTCCGGGGGAATTTATTGAATTAGCTTATATGGACTTGAAAAAACTCCTCCATTTCACTTAAAGGCAATCCGAGCGGTCAGTGACAAATACGCTTATATTAATATGGATATATACATATATTTAAATGCATTTATAATCACAAAAGGCTCATTTTAACATCAAATTTTGGGGGGATAAATGCAGAAACACATTCAATGTTCCAAATGGGATAGTACTCGTATAGGTATAGTACATTTTCGAAGTTAGTGAATCAATCAAAATACTATCCTGTTCTGTTTTGGAAAAAACACGCTTTTTATATTGCAATAATTTTTTGGGTCACACATCGTAAAGTGATCATCGAATATTCTCAGCGCAATATCGAAAAGATAGATAGAAGATCTTTCAATTTTAAAAATGCGGTTTCAAAACATGTAAATGAGTTCAGTTGTGTTGTTGATCTCAACACCTTTACAATAAGAAAACCTAAGCACCTATTTACGCAGAAGCGGGAATTTTCCAAACACCATTACTTTAGTGAAACTAATCAAAATTATATCTTTTATTTATGTCCGTGGCCTAACGCTCTGTGGCTCACTTGGTTGAGTCGCACTCTACGATGCTAGTAATCTAGAGGTCCGAAGATGGAATCTCGGCGTGGTCCAGGAAATATATAGTGCTTGCAACATTATATACAATGCAACGTTGACTCGAAGTAGCCTATAAACGGCTGAGTGAACGCACCATGCCCCACAAGTGGTTACGGTACAGAGAAGAAAGGCCTAACGTTTTAAATTTTTTTCTGTTTGCACTCAATGCTTTACAGCTAGACAGTCGAAAAGGATCTACTACAGCGAGAGGTCAAACGAAAAATTCTAATTTTTGGAACTATGGGCGTTCGCATTCTGTAGCTCGGTGTCTGGAGAAGACAGTTTTTTTCGAATCCCACTGTAACCATGGATATTTCTATTGTTGTTTTAAGGAAAATGTTCCTACGAAAGCCACTTCTTTGCTGTAGCGTTACTTTTTGTTACGACGGCCAAGAACTGCCCAAAATCCCCTTCGATTCAAAAAGAAGTCAAATCTCTTGATTTGAAACAAGGAACTTCCTGATCGCCGCGCCTGCTTGCATAAAATTTTTAGTCGTAGGTGATTTTATTTCTAACTATTTAATGTTTCTTATTTTTCGGCATTGTGCGTGTGCGTACCGATATAAATATGCATATAAATTTGAACTGGAAATTATCAGCATGATTCCTAAATTTAACATGAAAACTCGTTCATATAATTTCGTCAATTATAAATCGAAATTTAAAATGAATTTCGGCAGCATGATATGGAAACTCGAAAGTTTGATCTGGAAACTCGTCGATTTGATATAGTAACTTGTCAATTTTACGGGAAATTCGACAGCATGTTTGGAAAATTCGTCAATTTGATCTGAAATTTGGTCATATGGAAATTTGTTATCATATTTTGGAAATTCGTCAAATTCGAACGTATTTGTGAATTTAAAGCATAACTTTAACTGAAGGCATAAATCGGCAGTATTTTTTCGGAGTTTCTAATGCTGCGGCTCTACAACGTCTCTGGCGCATTTATATCTGAAGCAAATATCCCTTTCGGCCTTTGGGGGCCGTACAGAGCTGTATTTAAAATATACTGACAAATGAATGATATTTTTACATTTTCATTATTATGTATACGGATTTCATTTACTAGATTTTGTGTTTTTTTTTTCAGGTGACGCAAGTAATGCTAGTATAGGTAGTGGAGAAGGAACGGGCGAAGAAGATGACGATGCCAATGGCAAAAAGAACCAAAAGAAACGTGGCATTTTCCCTAAAGTAGCAACAAATATTTTAAGAGCGTGGCTGTTTCAACATTTAACGGTAAGTTGTAAACCAACATAATTTCTTAGATAGGCTAACGCGTTAGTGCGTTCACCTCTCATCCTAGGTTCCAAATTTTAACTAGATTGCTTACAGCAGATTGCTTTTATACCACATGTTTGGTGACTATAGCAAACAAAGCAAAACCAATGGGTCTGCTATTCATTATCAAAATAGAAAATCAAATAAAGCAATTTTCTAGATTACACTCGTGCTTATTTCTCAATCTAATAGGAAAAAATTGTCGTTTCTATCTTTTTCCACGCGTTGAATTTCGTTACACTTTTGCCTTTTTCGCCATAGACGCACATAACTGTGAAAACTGAGATGGGGATCCATAGGACTTATCATTTCACTCCACCATCCGGGTTTCAACCTCCCTCTACTCTTCGCTCGAAATCATCTTATTGAAACCACCCATTCACCCATTTTCTATATGGCGATATCTGGCGTGAGTGCGATACTTCAATACACATAGACAGACGACATTGGGATATCTCAGACGACTATAATACTATGTATACGCTAAAACCGCATAGTAAATATACATTGAGTAAATTACGAAAACCCTGGAAAATACTCAACCTCGCACTCTCCATTCTTGGATGCACAACATCTCTTAAGCCGCAATTCATCAATGTCAGGACATTACAATGGGAAAAGAGATTTTTGTACCGATTGCCAAAACAACGGATCCGGAGCTGTAGTATACAGGCGGGCGTATAGATATTACGGTTAAGCCAAGCGAATAGTTTTCCAAATCAACGGATAGAAGGAATCTGTAGAAGCAGGCGTCTGTTATATGTATAAATATGTACATAAACACAAATGTATATGTGTGCAGAGCAAACAAAAGTTTGGATGAACTATACACTATGTGGGTACATACAAACATAGAAAGATACGTATATCAACACTATAATCCTTCTGGTGGCCGTCGTCCTCGTATTTGGTTTCGCCAGCATGGAGAATACGTTGACTTTGTATTTTTTCCAAAGTTCAGTGAAAATTGCCGGTCCTTATATCTACACAGAGCCACAGAGGATAGTAAAGCCAATTCTATATATATATTTGTAATTTATTTCATATCAATAGACTCGAATAAGATTCATCCATAGTGATACGGCATAGGTAGATAAGGCAGATCCCTGACCGAGTCCGAAACAAAATTAAATTGCCATGTAAGATTGTCTAAAAAGTTTGTCATAGATCCCTTTTTTCCTGTAATCTTATGTATCTTCCAGATGTCAATGTAGTCGAGAGAAATGGAAATTACTTTGAATCCAAATCGAAATTATATTTTGATAACCCGAAATAAAAAAAATAGAACATTTCCTGGCCGAAAATTCAGATAGCCATTAGAAGAGTCATTTAGATGATTATCATGGCAATTTAAAAGGGGGGTTGAAATCTTTAACTAGAATATTACAGAGAACTATATTCTGTTTCGATTTCCTTCTTCTTAAATTTTGTCCAGCGACACGTTTCCCGGTATATCTCCCACTCCCTTGAACTACATTAAAAGTATGAACGTAGCAGCGTTTTATCCAAATCGCTTCGGAAATGGCATGGAAAGGGTTTTTTTAAAGGTTGAGATATACTACTGAATGTCGTTATACACAGGACATTATTCCGGAAGTTCCCGAAAGGATAGACATTTCAGAATTGACCAAATACCCAGTTAAAATGGTCGTTAACCCTTGACTGAAAGGATATTACGAAAATGGATAGTGTCAGCCTTTCGTTGAAATTCTGGCATATGGATTCGAGAGATTGTCTAAATGTACAGCCTCTGCTCCGTCTCTTTATGTAGACCATAGGAACGACAATTGTGATGTGTACACCTAAAATCTAATAATATCTAAATCCGGTCAACGATAAATTTCGATGTCCTGTATGTGCTATATATACGTGCGAAATGGAGTGTGTTGTCCGGTTTTGGGTCGTTTTCGAGTGTATTTAAATTTCCTGAATGGACTGGCGAAAGTTCCGCAAAACTCAATAGTCAACGCCACTGACGACTGCGACGATTGACTACGCTGTATTTGTGTATGTCCTTCCATTTCAATGTACGGTGGTGGTCCAAAATTGTCGGTATATCGTTAGTTCGGGTCAGTTGAAATGGTCACTTAAATCTGCTGTTAAAGCATCAGTGTTTTGCTTAATGGTCAATTTAGGATTTAGAAAATTCGACCGAAAGGGTTGTTGTGTGATCAGAATTTCCCTAAAACTTGTATATGTGAAAGTATATAGATATCACTGAAAGTATATATGTGAAAGCATAGGACAATCATTCCAGTATGGTCACATATAGTTTGTGAAGGTGATAACAAAATCTTTTCTTGTTTAATATTTAAGGAAGATAACTTGAAAATTTTAAGAACAAATCCAATGATGCTTATTATGCATGTTACTCTTGGTTTTTGTTATGTTATCGGACTGTAATGGAATATAATAATTTGCAAACCTTAATTTCAGGATATAGAACTAAAACACGCCCGTTGCGGATTACTTCGTTGATCCCCCAGTACGCGACTTTTTCGTTTCGAACTATTACATACTTGAAGAAAATACTTATAATACGCAATACAAAAGAGCGGCAAAAATGTGCAATATAAAGAAAAGCCCAGAACCACAAAATCGGATTAAGTTTTTGTGCCTGCCATTTTTTGGTCTTTCGGATTTTCTTTTTTTTCTGACTCGTTAGGCCTCGCAGCGTAGGCACGAGTTTCGTTTCTATATAGGTATAGCAAGGCCATATACTTACATGGATCAGCGGCTGTTGGCAATAATGTCTTGGATATGACAGGCGAGCCCTGATGGCAATGGCTTAAAATCATCGTGGTCCACATTGTCGGTACTACCACCCGAGGATATGGCCATTTCGTATATGTACTTTCGTATATTATGAGGAGACTCAGAAACAAATATGTAGTCCTATCCATGGGTACAAAATCATGCATTGCATGGAATACGGTGGATTCCCGAACTTGTGTTCAGCAATGTCTATGGGGATCCTTTAGGATTTTGCTTGTTCCTTCTTTGGGACATTTTCTTCAATTTATACGCCCCATAGTGAAAAAGTTGATCTTAGCTGCGTCGCTTGCTATATTGGTGTCTGCACATTAAATTGTGGCATTAAGATGAAAACGTGAATGTCACCGAAGGAGATTAGCCTAAACATATTTTATTATTGGCATAGGATAAAATACAATATAGCTTTATCCTGATGATGTTGTATGGGCTTCGCATTGAAATAACGCACAATTCCTTTTCGCAATTTTATCTATTCGGAGTAGATATTTAGCAATGTGTTTAGATTAGGGCGCCCATATTTCAGATTAATTAACCGCTTCACGATAGACTAGATTCATATTATGAAATAGTGCAGATGTGGAGCTAAATGTTTTCCTGAATTACCTATGTACGCGTGTACTTTGTGAAAAAAACTGACTACACAGATTTGTGCTTAAGCTATTACCTGATAATTGGTAAAATCCAATCGGATAATAATGGACTTTTATTTTCACTATCATTTTATCGATCAAATGCATAGCTTATAAGCAGAAATAATATCATTAGTTTGTCTGCATACCATGACAACGCAATGCGATGGTGTCCTGTCGCTCAAAATGGCGCCCAAGTACCTTTCAGTGCATAACTAATCATTTATAAGTAAAATATGCTAGCTATATCAACTACCGAAAGAGCCAACCAAAAAGCAAGACATCGTATGCAATTGCATTAGGTTTGCATATCATTAGCTTCTGTTGAAGCTACTACTAGCACGTTTTTGTTTTACACCTGACTTTTAAAATATTCCTACCATCATTTGGTGGATGAGTACAGGTACGCTGTATAGTTGGTTATTCGGCCACCTTCCATTTTAAAGTTCGTACATTCTATAAGCCTGCCTCTAGCCATAAGTCCATTGACGTGCAATATACACATGCTAGTGTGGAGGACAATGCACACACATTTTCATTGCATTATATGAGCCTTCGAGCTTCGAGCATCAGGAATCCCTTACGGAATGTATGTAAGTACACGCGGATACTATGGCGCGAGTTGCTATGGCTTACTACTACTTAAAAGCATGACAAACATTTCGAGATTATTGTTTTAAATTCTCAGATAAGAAGTATAAAAAGGCGTGACAGTAATTAATTATGTGCAAAAGCAAGGTAACGACTCGACTAATATGGGAAGCAATTAAAAAACGAGCGGGCATGTTTATATACGCGAGTGAGTGGATAGGGTTGTGGTGATGATGGTTGACGACGACGTCGCGATAACAGCAGTTCGCGCAAAACCAACGAATCAACGCTTGAAATGGATTGTTGCCATTACTAAAGCTCCGCACAGAGTGGTCTAGCATTTCACCAATGGCAGTATACGTCTTATAGATTTGCTATGGAAATATTATACAAAAATGGCCACAACCACTAAAATGCACTCCACCTTACTGATAAAATGGTTTATTTGTATTTCATTTCAGATAATTTCAACAAGTAAGATAAGTTGTGTTAGATTGAATATTTTGTACAGTAATATTTTTTTTTGGAATAAATGAGCATTTATTGAGCCAATAAAACTTCAGGTTTTATAAGAACACTTTGCATCAAATTACGAGTACCTTTATGTAATACTACTGCAGTCGACCAATAGTTCTTATCTAGTGCCTTATGCGATGAAGATAGAATATTATCAATACCTAGTGATGGCCACTAACGCAGCCAAAGGAGGCACCGTTCCTAATTGCAAAAGTTACATTGGACATTTTTCCATATTTGCTTTGATAAACGCAGCGTAACAGCATTGAGACAAAGTCGGAATAATTGTTATTGGAATAATCGATTTTAAAGGTTTTTTAGATTTTTTTTTTTTTTTCAAAAAACCCTCATGAAATCGTCCGTCCGTCTGTTCAATAAATAACTCGCGAACGGCTCATAGTGTAGTATCCAGGTGATAAACCTAGTACATCAGATTGCAAAATGTGGTGGAGACAATTTTTTTTTGTTTCTTATGTTTTTTGGGGTGCTGAGCACGAATCAGCAGCTTCCCACCAAAATTTCGTTGCGAAACAGGGTCAAAATCGCGAAAAACCCTAAAATTTTTGCTGTTTTTCCGTTATTTGGCCTCTGACTCTGAAAATATTCATTTCTGCAAAAACTCTCCATGAATATGTAAGATAGCACATAATTGCGCGTCTAAAGAGACATAAATATTAAAGATCCGTTGAGCGGTATTATTACAATTGAGAATTTAAATTTGCCATTTAACATAGTTACATATTATGTATAAAATTTTGAGATTGAACAGTTTTTCATTTTTGGTCGTAACAACTGCATTTTTCTTGTAAATTATGTATTTTGGGGTGCAGGCCCTGAATCAGTAACTTTCCACCAAAATTTCGTTGCAAAACAGGGTCAAAATTGCAAAAAACGTCAAAAAAATGACTCAATTGTAGCAATATCGCTTAACACGTTTTAATGATTAATGGCGGGTTAGACCCGAAATTATGTTTTCTCTAATATTTTCATGGACAGGTTTTCTGAGAAATGTACACTTTCGGAGTTATAAACAAAAGAACGGGAAAACTCCGAAAATTTTCGGTTTTTTCGCGGTTTTGACCCTGTTCCGCAACGAAATTTTGATGGGAAGCTCCTGATTCGAGCTCAGCACCCCAAAAAACATAAGAAACAAAAAAAAAATTGTCTCCACCACACTTTGCAATCTGAAATCACCTAGTTACTATACTATCAACCGGGTTTTTTCGCGGTTTTGACCCTGTTTCGCAACGAAATTTTGATGGGAAGCTCCTGATTCGAGCTCAGCACTCCAAAAAACATAAGAAACAAAAAAAATTGTCTCCACCACACTTTGCAATCTGAAATCCCCTAGTTACTATACTATCAACCGATTGTCATGAAATTTGGAAGGAATTTGTAGAATGGTTACAGTCTTTGGCACAAATACCTCAGAAGTTGGTAGGAAGAAGATAACAGGGTGTCCCGAACGTGTGAAAAAGTCGACTTTTTTAGTTTTTAACGGAGATTGACGTATGGGTATTTAAGTCAAAGATCTAAACGAGTACATCTTATATCAGTTAAAATTTTCCAGTATCGAGTAACGGTAAAAAAGTTATTGGCGATTAAAATTAAACTTCCTTCTCGACCTCCGTTTTTCTTAACCGTTATAAAATCGATATGAAACTTTGCACAAAGATTGGTCAGTATGGCCTTATACCTATACGTTAAATATTAAGACTGTTGACTTTTGCTAAGGAAAAGTAAATAACAGTAAATTTGTGAAATTTCAATTTGTTGTTGCCTAGCCCCTCTTAGGTTTCTAAATATGAAAAATCTGGGGTTTTAGATAATTACATACGGAATATGCTTACGAATTTTCATCCGAATAACTGTATCCAAACCGGAAATATAGCCAAGTAAGTATTTATTAAGGGTCTTTCACAATGCAAGGGAAGCCTCTTAAGCATTTCTTCAATGCATATCTTTTAATTTGATGAAACAATGAACATGAAATTTGGTTGAAATGCATAGCATAATAGTGTTTGCCACAAATATTTTTGAAGTTTGTAGGACCAAGTTAACATGGTGTCCCTGAAGCTGCAAAAGTATACTTGTTCAATACTCATAGGAAAGCTTGCGTGGGCTCTTATGTCAAGGGACACAATCAAATCATTTCATATAAGTTGCTTTTCTTTGGTTAAAAAAACAGTAACAGAAGATTTACATCTAATAATTCAGTTCATATATAAAGTCAAGCCATCCTTACGTTTGACTGAGTTTCTTTTTGGTCAAAGGCCATCAGAATTCTTAAATCGAAAAATGCCTGTAGATTTGCCTTGGAGTACTTTTATACAAACTGGGTAAATAGTAAATCTACCCAGAATGAAAGGCTGTTCCATCTTTAATTAGACCAATCCAAAAATAGATTTACAGGAAGCATTTCATTAATGCTGTGCACAATTCTTATCGATTGTTTATAAAATATAATACATACATATATGTACATATGTATGTACATATACAAAAAATATTCACTATGCATCAAAATTCAAAAAACCCTCGTATTGCGGGCGCAGCCCTCTGTACGAAGGTATTTTTTATAATATCAAAATCATTCCGGACCGTATTAATATGTTCAGACTGGACAAAAACACTTGTGATGATGGCATATTTTCATGTTTTCATTTCAATTCCCATACAAATTGACACAATGAAAAAAAATTTTGCGTGTTTTCTATGAAACCTTGTTTTTTCTTCAAATGAAGACATGTAAAAACCCAGGTCCCAAACCTAAGTTCGCCTTTTCAGCACATTTCGGCTCAATCTGAAAAAATTGTTCAGTTTCGTGTGTTCTTAATGTCTCCAAAACCAGAGAATGGCCGGTCAATTTGAAGTGATCAAATAAGTTGAAATTATACTCAGAAGGATTTATAGGCAAAATACACGGTCAAAAATCTTGGACTAATTTTAACTCCATGCTTTGGAATACAGTCCATTTTTAATACAGAACGGATTAAATTTAATTCTCTTCAAAAGAATAACTTCAATTTTATTAAAATATGTATTAAAATGTACTCTATCTTGGTTTAAAATATGGTTTAATATAACTATTATTAGAATTTACTCCATAGTTGATTATTTTTTATTCCAAGTGAGATTAGAAAGTAAGCCTTACAGAATTAGGTCAAGTATTAATGTAGCCATTGTTGAGAGCTGCAAATATTATGCTACGTGGCCGAGCGGTCTAAGTCGCCATGCGGCAACTGGCAACACGCTTCGATCCGAGGTTCGACTCCCAGCCAAAACGGAAAGCTTAACAAAAAATAAAAATGTCAGTAGAAGAAAGGGATAAAAATAAAATAACAATAAAAAAACGAAAAAAAAATGTTTTTTTTTTTTTTTTAAGTTTTTATTCTTTACAGGTTTAAATTTTAATACGGTTATTGGAATAAATCTAAATTTATTCGTAGCTATGTATTGAATTTTAGTCAATTCCTGGTATGGTCATATATGTACACCAAAAAAGAGATTTTAGTCCAACATTTTTGACCGTGTAGGTAATATTGTCGGTTGTCATATGAATTCACGAATAGTATCTATGCTGTGAGCACGCACGCTTTGTGGTTCACTTGGTTGTGTCGCACTCTACGATGCAAGTAATCTGGGGTCCGGAGATCGAATCTCGACGTGGTCCAAAATTTCCGTACATGTGCGGATAGGAAATATTATAGTGCTTGCACCATTATATACACTCCGAAATGATATGCATTGTAACGTTGACTCGATTGATTGCGAATTGACTATAAACGGCTGAGTTAATGTACCATGGCCCCACATGGGGCTATACGGTACTGAGAAGAAGTTAAACACTTTTCGGTGATTTCTAAAAACGTACGGGCAAGTCAATCCGTTTTCGTTCATTCTGAACATTATTAGGTATTACAGGGAATTCAACATAGCCGACAAACAGAATATTCTGAATAGTTTGCAAGTTAGATCCGCGAAGATAGGCAAAATCGACAAAATTCAATTTTGAGTGAAATCTTTCCAAAATCACTGAAATTTTAACTAAAACTATTTACAGACTTCAGAGAACTTCGTAAAATCTTAAGATTTCACAAATTCTAGGATAGAATCTCCCAGATTTTCCATACAATTTTCACAGATTTTGTAACGAGATTTTAACCAAATCTCAAACAAAATCATTACAAAATCGTAGTAAAGTATGTTGAACTCCGCCTTTGGAAAAAAATGTGAAGACTAAAGTGGAGGCCGTCTAACCCGCATTTCCCTCTGTCGACGGTTCTGCCCAGGTACCTAACTGAGATTTTTTTCATAAATAATTGACAAACATTGTTGTAAGCTAGATTATACTTCTTGTTGTAACAAATAAATATAAATAACATTTTTAGTTATGTATCACATTGTAAGAGCATAGCAATTTTAACGGACTCTATACTGTAAGATTACGACCATAGTGTGAGCAGGATTCGAGATTTCACATTCAACCTTGATTTTGCGGTCAAGTATGAATCGCCTTGAAAATGGTTCCTAATGCTGTAACGATTTCTGATTCAATCGAATTCACCTTGATCTCGATTATAGGAAAAAGAACCGCGTATAACAGCACCAAAATAATATAGAATTTGGATGAATACTATGGCGCTCCTCCCTAAAGGTAATTCTGACTACGTACATGATGATCTCTCAGCTAGATTACTAGTTTGAGTAAAAGTTGTATACGGGTTTCTCAGTTTCCTGCTAATCCCGGTGAATTTATTTAAAAAAAAAAAACGCTGGTAAAGCTTAAATAAATTTTGCTTAAAGATTGAGTATTTTGTTTTGGGGAATCTTCTGTTTGAAGATTTTGCAATCGGAAATTTTCGATGTACGATCTTCGTCCTTTATATTGTTAATGTAACGATAACGAGCAAAGTAAGCTGAATAAAGTTGGATTATCTGATTGAATAAATCTAAAAATTCGCATGACGGAAGGTTGGTGGTTTAGGAGGAGAATTGCTGCTCCACACACCAGAACAACGCATTGTCGAGTAAACGATTATCTGGAATAGTTTGGACATAATACATTTGAATGTACATTCGAATTCGACTTTACTGCTAAAATTTGGTCTTACACTAAAGAGACCTTATATTGTCAAAACCTTTTTTTCCTTCTCCGATAAATTTTGCTCATCATTCACACCACAGCGTATACTATCCATACTTGTTTATGAATATCGTGTTAATTTATTTACTCATGATGATGGCGCTTGAATTCAACCCGCTTTATCACTTTATATCTATGCGTTAACACGAACCATTTTGCCGTCGATTTTACAGCAATTCATCTGTTTTGGCTGCGATAAAATAGTAGGTATACATGACACTGTATACTGGTTGATGTGCCTATACATATTTTCATCCGATTTAAATTCGCCATGCTTTGTGGCAATCTGAAAGGATTCATCTGTATGCCTGACCATAAAGGAAAATCCACACGCACACACATTTTGGGAAAGGATATTGAAATTGGTATAGTTTGTATATTTGAGTTAAATAAATACCCTAGATATATTCGACACAAGGCGCGCACAGAGAATTTCGGGGGCCCGGGGCAAGAAAAAACGAGCCCTCTCGAAGTAATATCATATAAAAATTTTGATCGGAAAGGTCCCAAAAAGGACAAAAAAGGATACTCTTTAATCCTTGACTGGAGGTCGGCATGCGGGGTATCATATCAAAGGGGACGTCGAGTACATTACATATCCGGTGTTTGTTTCTTGTTTCAAGAACCCTCAACGGAATAAATCGAGCTTAAATGGAAAATTTTCTCGTTTCCCGAGTATCTTTCCAAAGCCATAACTACGAGAATAATTCAAGTTGTCACTACTTTTATCACTTTCCAGAATGTATAATAGCTGATGATTCTACCATTAAATTTGCTAAGAAAAAAGTTGATCGAAAAGCTCTGAAAAAGGACATAAAAGGACACTAATTGCACACCTTAGTGGAACGTGGGCATGTGGGGTGTCAATTAAAGAGGATGTCAAGTACATTCCATATCCGGTATTTGTTATTTGTCCCAAGGATCCTCAAAGGAGAAAATTTTGCTCAACTTAAACATTTTTGTGTTCCCCGTAACTGTATCTTTCTAAAGCCGTAATTTTCCATTTAAGTCCGACTTATTCCATTTAGTGTCCTTGAAACAGGAAACAAGCACCGCATATGCAATGCACTCGACGCCCTCTTTGATATGAACCCCAAATGACCACGTTCGATCAAGGTGTGAAATTAGTGTCCTTTAATGTCATTTTTCAGAGCTTTCCGATCATCTTTTTTTTAGCAAATTTAATGGTAGAATCTCCAGCTATTATACATTCTGAAAAGTGATAAAAGAAGGGATAACTTGAATTATTCCCGTAGTTATGGCTTTGGAAAGATACACGGGAAACGAGAAAATTTTCCATTTAAGCTCCATTTATTCCTTTGAGGATCCTTGAAACTGGAAACAAACACCGGATATGTAATGTACTCGACGTCCCCTTTGATATGATACCCCGCATGCCGATCTCCGGTCAAGGATTAAAGAGTATCCTTTTTTGTCCTTTTTGGGACCTTTCCGATCAAAATTTTTTTTAGCAAAATCAGTTGTAGATTCTTGGGAGCCCACTGATTCAAAAACAACAAAAATTAGCCTTACTCTATTTTTTTCTATTTGGAGGCCTGAATTGGGATATTTTGACTGCACTACAAGGAAATATAAGCTTTTCAACCTTTGAGCGATGCAGCTATAACCGGTTCAATTGTCACTACGTAGACAGTATTTGGGTTACCAAAAATAAACTGCCCGCCCCATTTCTATCTGTAAGAACAAAAGTTGTAACATGTGAAAGCTCCGGAACTTTCCTTTAAACCTAACCGCAACTTCTGCTGCTCTAGTAGCTTTTGTTAGGCTCGCGTATGACAATGCTTGAAAGTGCTAAAGCTGAAGTGTTTAACTCTAGTAATCTCAGTCTCAGCAATACATATTGGCGACAAGTGGAGAAGTCAATGCCACATTTTTACGTCACTTCGCGTAGTTAATAGGAAAAATACGTTTGTGCATTGCAAGGTTTCTGAACAGCTAGTACCAGTTCTTATGGACTATATGTATTACTACTGTACCCTTGTTTCGATGCGTAAATTCCTCTTTTTACTGCGTGTAGTGAAGTGAGGAGTATATCCAACAATTTGACATAAAACATAGCTCTTTTTTTATAACATTATTTTAATATGTGCATGATAAATGCATTATACAGGAAAACCTCTCTACAACGGACTACCACAGTTGTCCGTTTCGAGGGGTGTCCGCTCTGGAGAGGTGTCCGTTAGGAGAGGTTTCACTGTATGTATTTTCCTATCCGTAATATTCGTTAAATACTTTATTACTATCACGGCACTAAACAAATTAGTATCCATTAAAGTAAACCCCTTTTTAATCATATTTAATTCTATCGGCGTTCATAACATACTCTATATAGCTAAAGAGATGAAATACAGTAGCCGTATTTACTTAACAAGTCTAATTAGAGATAATGCTAAATTGATAAGACATGGATATATGTACATATCTATATAATGTATTTAAATGCGGTAAAAAAAAAACAGATAAATATAAAGGAATGGGCAAATGAACCATATTAGAGGGAATGGCTGAAATCCCTAGAAAAAATATTCTATAGCGTTAAGCTATAAAGGTGCGTTGGCTGTTGATATTTTTTTTCGAACTGATAAGCTTCAATATGATTTGTTTGATAATGTATCTCACATACAAATGCAATTACGTGTAGGTAAATATATAAAAAAATACTCCATCATTCCAGCATAGTCATGTATCTATGTATCATAATAATAATACAGTATATGTAGTTTGCTCTGCGATATAAGTATGTATGTATTTGTATTATATGTTTTGTTTTGTAAACACTGCGCAACAATTGAGTTCTCACCCATATGATCACACACATTTTTTTTACAGTTCAATTGAAACTTTAAGTGTAATAAAATAAAGTATGATAAGACACAGTTTTCGGTAGTTACTTTGGTAGCGCCAGTTATATCACTTTGATGTATGATAAGATATTTTTGATTCTATGAAAAGATATATGCATTGTGACAGAGATGAATGAACCTACTTTAGAAAATCTTAAAGTATGTAATAAGATAATGTTGAACGTTGAATCATGTTTTGGTAAAGAAATATGCTGTTGATTGGAATGAAAATATAAGGAGGTTTTCAGACTTACGGCCAGATTACGTAATCTGTGAGAATTACTTAATTTGAGCTGTCAAATTCCATACATTTTTAAAACTCACCACACCGCAGAATACGTTATCTGGTCAGATTAGGTACACGTGTGAGAACCTCCTAAGGAGGTTTTCACACTTATGGCCTGGCTACGGAATCTGTGCAAATTACTTAATTTTAGCTGTAAAATTCCATATATTTTATTTTTAAATTCACCATACCACAGATTAGTCTGGCTGGTCTAGCGGTTAGTGCGCGCACCTTCGGGGCACAGGGTCATGAGTTTGAATCTCACCGTGGTGTTTTTCGAACTCACGAGCTTGTGGCGGACTATGATCTCACTCAAATGTTAAACGAGTACCCATTTATGGGGATAAATAACACTGCTGAGCGTGATGCTGATCTCATTACCTCAACAAAAAGCAGATAAGATCTTGGAAATAGGATGTCACTAACACATCCTGCGGCCTTAGTCCAATGTTGGATTGTCGCGCCTGTTATTTTTATACCGAATATTGCCTAATCTGGCCAGATTAAGTACAAGTGTGAAAACCTCCTAAGCCTATTTGTTTAGATCTATTTAAAAATACCCCTGAAAACAAGTGCATAATCCTTTTCCTCCAAATCTTTCCCTTTTAAGGAGGTTTTCACACTCAGATTACGTTATCTGGCGCAAATTACGTGATCTGGGGTCTAATTAGGCTACATTATACGTAATCTGGATATTGCAATGCAAGTAAGTACTCACAACGACTTGATTTTATTCACCATTCCGTTGTGGTGAATTTGAATACATTTTAAATGTCAAAAATGACACTCTTAATGCCAAACATGTCTTATTTATCGTCAAAGGTGTGATTTTTTATGTAGAAAATTCTATTCTGTTAAGAATACAAATTGACACAAATGTACAAATATAACTACACACAACCATATATATGCAATTTGCGCATAAGCCTTTGCGGCTTTTTGACGAACACCACCTCAACACAATACTCTTCAAGGCATTTTTTTAAACAATCAATTTTAATTTCTTTTTTTATAATTACATTTTTTTGAGAATCGTATTGTAGCCTTCCTTCTGTATTCAGATTGTAGCTGGGTCGGGCGTTCTTAACTCCTTAATTCCAGAAAATTTGAGCAATCTGCGAAAAAAAAAGAAATTGAATAACTTGTTGCAAGAAATCGCCTTTACTTCCATATTTATCCCGAAAGGTCATAGCGAAATTCTTTAAATCTTCATCTCAAATTTTTCCAACTGTGACAACAGCTCCTGCCAAGAACGGACAAGTATCTGGAATTCATAGCGGCCCGTACCGGCATCACTGGTGCTGCGATCGGTGATCCTGTCTCCTCATCGTCAACAATATTTCTTTAATTACTTCCATCCATCTCTACTTCTTTCTTTTTCATTCTTTAATGGCAATTTTCATGTGATGAATTTCTAATTACGTTTTTACTTTTCACAGTTGGAAAAGTCTAAATTGTCACTTCTGCCGTCATTCAGCAGTAAGAAAATGAAAAAATTAAAAAAAAATAAACAAAATAGTTAAATTAACTGACATTTGACAAATCATTAAAGAATAATAAAAATTTTCAAAGTCAAAATGGCGATCAAGTAAAAATGTAGTGTGAACACAAAATTCGCCGTAGCATGATTTACCTGATTAGACTCGGCAGATAAATAATCTGGCCTAAGTGTGAAAACCTCCTAAAGAAACTGACAAGCCCGGGATATCTGATATAAAATCATATTTCAATTCAATTCAATTTTAGCTTTTGTATTTTTTCCGCAACTAATTCCTGATGAAATCCGTGAAAATCTGGGAACGGACAATCTTACCACTTGAAAACTGTTTGCGGACAAGATCCGAAATGTATAGTCATTTTATGTTTATAAAGGACATACGCATTTCCTTGTGACTAAGGAAGTTTTCACACTTATGGCTAGATTACGTAATCTGTGCAAATTATACTTAATTTGAGCTGTCAAATTCCATATATTTTTGAATTTACCACACCGCAGATTGCGTAATTTCTCCGGATTAAGTACAAGTGTGAAAACCTCCTAATGCCTAATAAAAATCTAATATATGCATATAGAAAATTTGTGTTATATTTTTCGTACTTATTATAATTGTTCTCCTGAAGTAAAGTCAATTTTTCAATTTTTATCATTTCAAGTTCAATTTTTATCATTTGAATTTTTGATGAAAAACCGATTTTACAATTTCTTTCGTACGAATAACTTCGTAACGGGCGAGGTGTCGTTTTATTGGAAATTTTATGTAGTTTCAGAAAGTGAAGTCATATCGCGGATGAAATGTTTGGTGGTGTGGTAAATTTTGATTTAGTTCGGCAAGTCGGGTATTTTGACAAAAAATGCTATTATATTGTAACGCTAAAAATAGAGGGGTCCCATTGTACATTAATTTCTCCCAAAGGAGCCACACTACCTACCATTAAAATATTCTCCATCATGAATGGGACACCCTGTATACCTACATGTTGTCAAATTTGCTATAAGTATTCCTAATAGAGAATTATCTCAATCGTGTTTTTTATTTATAACGAATTCTCTAGGAATCTGATTTGATCTTGAATGGTTCAATAGTCAATAAATCACTTGCTAGTTGTTGTTTTCTAATCCAATTTCACCATTGAATAATTAGGAATAACTACACGGTAGGTAGGTATGTCTTACAGTTGACCAATGACTAGAACTTTAGATGTTTTGTTGATAATAAATTGCCAGCATGTTCGACACACTTAGAAGTCTGTGGAGGGCTTGGACATGTTCTTGCAATGTGTGTACTCCAAGGTGCACACATGTCAAAGGTAGTCAAGCGAAATGACCTACCGCCCCCACCTCCCTCGCATATATATGTACCTATATATGTATGTATCTTAAACGATAAGGTGAAACCTTGTTGGGCGTGTAGAAAACAATATGGATCACATGGATAGGACCACGAGGGTGTACTATGGAATATTGTTGATGTTACACTTGCCCCCAAACATGTCCTTGCACATAGAATATATAGGAGTATTCATATGTATATATATCTCGCATGTGTAGCATGTTTGGATGAGGTTTATGTTGTTTTCGAATCGTATAAATCGAGTAGATAGATATTAGGTTGGTTTCAAACATGCTACCAACGACCTAAGACTATATCTACTTGTATTGTACATGATGAAAACCAATTCAGTCTGTTCATTCTGTTAGCGGTTACTACAGCAGGGTTGTATTGTATATGGATTGAAGTCAAAACTATAAGCAAACAACACAGCTGTTATGGTTTGGTTCTTGTCTGGAATACATCTCTCTACATGCTTACCTTAAGGTGGTCGGGAGAACATGCTGAGACGTTGTACTGTTGCATGTCTAGAAATTGCAATGGATCTTGTATGCGGTTAATAAACGCCCAACCAGTAGACATACATACTATTCCTTCATGTGATTGAGATATTTTCAGAATTGTCTGAACTTAGAACGCATGGACATACTAAATTTATGTCCTTAATTGGCTAGAACACATTAAATCTAATTTTGAAAATATTTCCAACAGGATCAAAACATACAAACAAAAAAGCGAAAATGGAGTTGTCAAACAAATACTGTCCTCCGGATAATATACACATTTCGTATAGAAAACAGCAATTAAATCCTTTTGTATTCTAACCAAAACCGACATGCCCAAGTCTAATAAATCATAATGACGATACGCAGACCAACCCTTTTTTAGCAGGCGCTCCTTTTGAAAGCATCCCTTGTTTAAATTTTTTTCGTGTATTGTACTCGGGATTCTCCATACACCATTTCTGTTCTATACATTTCTTGCATTATTGTGTACGTAATACGTGCGCGCTCCTGAACAATATTGAGAAGTCAATATACTTTTCGTGGATTGTGCGTTGTTTGGCTATACTATGAATGGCTGTTTTGAATTAAAATCTGCTCATTCTTTTTCATTTAGTATTTCCTCTTTGTTTTTGTATTGTTTTGTACTTGGGTACGCGTAAAAAGATACTTCCGCCAGATGTGGGTGTGTACCAATATATCGTATATATATGATATTGAATGCATTGCAATGTCTCAACAATAATAATATTTTAACAGAAGTATGCAAAATCAAAAGGGGAAAACAATCCAGATACCCGGAAAATACTTAACAACTCTTTTCTATTATGTGCGCCCAGAGAGGAAAAAAAAACAATGGTTTCCTTGTTTTCGCAAAGTGTCCGACGTCACTCATTTCAAGTTTACCGACATATGCGAATCAAATTCATTAATTCTATTTTTTCGGTTTGTCTAAAAGTTTGAAATAAACCGAAACTACCCTATCCCTAGATTTTATTTTCCGTTTGCAAATTATGGGAGGTTGACAAATTTTCTTTGAATTTAAGTTTAAAATTGATCTAATTAATTTGTTTATGTTTCCATTGTATCATTACAGCATCCGTACCCCTCGGAAGACCAGAAAAAGCAATTAGCACAAGACACAGGTTTAACGATACTTCAAGTGAATAATTGGTAAGTGAACTATATAAGTTAGATTTCTGGGACTATAATAACGCTGCTAATAGTTCGTCGATAGTGCCCTAAAAACAGAAACTGTTGGTTTAAAATTATAAATATCCAGACTCGGTTAAGCGTGGTACTTAAACATTCGGGCCGTAGGAGTATTGTGGAATATTCTTTCATATTCCTCGCGGATCTTCTATACCTTCTGCTTAGTTATAAAGCGTAGATTTAATGAATCACCTAGTTGATAGGTATATGTAGGTATATTTCCTGTTGGCGAGGTAATAGTTCGAATTATATGGAAATCATGGTCCCTACATTGTCCGATTATGGAAACATGTGTTTGAACCTGGGTTCAGGTCGGCAAATTGCCCATATTTAACTTTGGCTTTATTGAAAATCGCTCTCTATATTTGTGATCATTAGCGTGATTACAATAAAAAATAGGCTACTACATTGCAAAATATATTTTTTCCGATATTATTTTTCGATGAAAAAAATACAGGCACATATATTTGTATTTAGATTGACTTCGCTGTATTTGATATAATTTGAATCCAAAAAATGGGGACAATAAGAAATCCCCAATCACAAAATCCCCAAATGCAGAAAAATCCCCATAATTAAAATCCCTAATCATAAAATCCCCAAATACCCGAAATATTATGGTGGATGGTAAAAAGTTGTACATGGCTGGTAGATGGTAAATGGTTGATGGAAGATGGTAAATGGTTGATGGTGAATGGCAGATCGGAAATGGCATTAATGGGGTAGGTCGAAACAAACTTATTTATCATTTTAATTGACACAGACATAATGTGCCAGTACATATATATTGAATAAACGTTTTGCATATATCGTCCTAAACATATTGGGTTTTCTTTAACATCCTAGATACATGTCCCCATCCTCATCCGAACGAATATTCGCGGAAAACTTAGTCGGCTTATTGTTGAAACCGATTGCATATTTAATCACCTGCAGATTATCTGCTGTTCTTCTGAGTTATATTAGTCCACATCGGTGATTTTTTTATTAAATAGCAGGACTAATAAAATTACAATAGTCTAAAGAAAATCCCAATTTACCATCTACCATTTATTATCTATACCATTTACCATCTACCAATTACAATCTACCATTTACCATCTGCCGTCAACCATTTTCCATCTACCATCCATCAACCATTTACAATCTACCACTAACCATTTACCATCAACCATTTGCTATCTACCATTTACCATCTACAATAGGTAGTTTAAAGAAAATTTCCATTACCCATTTGAGGTGTGATCTTAGAACGCGCGCACGTTCTTAGATCACACCTCAAATGGGGAATGGGGATTTTCGTTTGGGGATTTTGATTTTGGGTGTTTTAATTTTCGGTATTTTGATTTAGGGGATTTTGATATGGGGATTTTGGTTTGGGGATTGTGATTGGGGATATCGTATCCAACCCCCAAAAAAACCCTATAGGTTCGGAAAGAAATTTTTATGAGATTTGACGCCTCTAACTTATCATTTGTACTAGTCAGCTTCTGCTCTCGCCTTAATCTTATAAAATACATATGAAAATTAATTTTTATTGTTAGGGAATTAACTACTCTTTATAGGAATTTAATTAGATAGCAAAAATGATGAGTATTAATTCCTTGAATATTGAGAAAACTCATATGTAGTGCCTCCATATACTCATAATGGGTTATTCATTTCGAGGTTGGGAAAGTACAGCCCTGCCATCTGACAACTGTCAACTGTAAACGTGAACCAAACTAGTATTTGTTTAGTTGAAGGTTTGCCATTTCACAGTATGGATCGTTTGTACCACTGTAGTTACGCAGTTCCAAGCGGCACAGCTCTTGTTATGGTTCGTATTGTCGTATTTGGTAGGTGCTAATCAAATTTTAATTATAGTATTCTGCCGCTGATATGTCGGTTAACCAACTATACTGACTCCCCGCAACCAGCATTGGCATAATAAATCGATATTCGATATATATACAGGGTGTCCCAAACTCCAACGATAATCTGATAACCGGTGATAGCAGATTTAGTGTCCGTTACGGGAAATATAGGTATATTTGAAAAACAAATCAGTCGCGTTTTTAGAGTTAAAGTAGAGCGTCGATTATCCGAACATTCGATTAACCGAACCGGGGATTTAGCTATTTTCATATGAAATGCTTAGAATCAAATGAAAAAATTAAGTGCCTGAAGGAAGCAAATTCTCACCAACAGCACTAATGCCTTCGAATTTCATATTTTTGCTCAGTGCTATTCGTTTGGCACATTTCCAGGTTGTCGCTTATAATAACTTTTAGGCAATCCTCCAGTGTTTCTATGAAAATTCGATTAACCGAACTTTCGGTTATCCGAACCACCCCTTGTCGGCATTAGTTCGGATAATCGACGCTCTACTGTATTTGTAACTATAATAAAATCTAAAGAATGCAGACCTTGCTGTCATTTTTCATCCACTGTAACTGCCAATCTAAATATTTCTCAATTGTTTTTTTTTGGCGCTGCAACAGCAACAAAATGCTCTATTACCTACACCCCAACCTGAAAAAATAACTGTTTTGTTTTAAGAGAAATGTGACCTTCTTTGTGGAACTGAGAGATAAAATTCATCGTTTCGTGTAAGTTCAAATAACTGTACACGGTTGTACATTTTGGTGTAAACCGGGTGTAAAATTTATAAATAAAATAATATAACTCCTATCTACTCCAAAATTTGAATAAAATTTGACCCCTTTATACTTATAATTTTAGTTTATTCGAAAATTATATTAATTATATCCGCTACAGAATAAAAATATCCATATACCCTTTTCATATTATACATTTTACACCGTTCGGGATAGAATAAATTTTATTGAATATTGTTATAACGTAAAAGGGTAGAATCAATCCTATTATGTTATCAAATCTACACTATCAACGCAAGAAACCCATTCAATCGAGAAGTCTATTGATTTGTAGCCTGTCTGGTTCAGTGAGCAGCGCGCTTGGCTATAAATCACAGGATTGTGGATTCGAAGCCGACTGCACTCGTATTACATTTTTTATTTTTTCGAACGGTTTGTATAAATTTGCTTATCAATTTTATACTATTGAAGAGTAAAATTTTTACCAAGAATACTTATACTTTTAATATAGTTCACTTATACTTTTTATAAGTTCCGTTGGTGTAGTTTTGATAAAGTTTTTATATGGAAATGTATGAATATATGTTTTTATAAAAATTACACCAAAATTTTCAGCTGTGTACTGTAAAAAAACTGCACAGGGACAAGTAATTTTAAAAGTTGGCGCATAGTATCTAGTATTCATAACGAAATGACGTTTGCTTCATTATTCACGATTGAAGTCAGAACAACTCATGTGAAGCTAGCCCGCACACATTCTCAAATTACACAGCAAAAAATCCGGTGTGAATTTAACTCCGAAAATTGTCGAATAGAGTCCCTCCGTTTGGATAAAATATTGTTTTATCCAAATGGATGAACACAAAAGTGTACTTCCAATTACACCAAAAGGAGTAATACTCGATATTTTTGGGATAAAAATAAAACACAAGTTTCACAGAACATTTAACTCATAAATGAGTTTTGTATAACTAGCATTTACCTCTCTATAGGTGTTGGCGACATTTCATTTACCTCTTTACGCTCTAAAAATGCATAATAAATTACCTGCCTACAGTGGGATTCGATCCAGCGTCCCTATGATTTGAAGACTAACGCCCTACCTACTACACCACACAGACTATACGGGATGACGTTCGTAATTTGCACCATATATTACGTGCGGAATTAACTCCATTTTAAGTAAATTTTAACACCATATAAACAAAAACTGATATAATTTCGAATAAAAGTTATTATTTATCCAAATGAATTTTATTTTGAGTGTTTTATCCTAATGGATAAAAGGAAAATGTTATACTCGGGACGGAGTGAAATAAATGTATTTAACTCCATAGGTATAAAAAAATTAAACCTTTTTGGATAAATTTTGGTTCACACCGCCTGATTTTTTGCTGTGTACGCTCGTAACCGTTCGTTCGCCGGCGGATAAGTCGTGAATGCTCGTCAATTATTTTCGTTTGTTCGTCTCTATATTGTTTAATAATAGTAACTTTAAAATTTGGTGTGTGAACTTGCCCGCCATCTGTAAATATGGTCGGATAGGTATAAATTTCGTATGAATCGAAAGCCAGACGTTTGTACGTTGTTTTTGGCGTTTGTTCGTCCTGGGAACGCAAGGATTCAAGAGTAATTAAGGAAAAACAGAAGCCGAGACACAAGCCATTTTTTATATTCCAATTCAACTGCTTTGAATTAAAAAAAACAAGCAATGGTTTGTGTCCCGTCTTCTGTTTTTCCTTAATTACTCCTGAATCCTCGCGTTTCTAGGACGAACAAACGCACAAAACAACGAACAAACGTCTGGCTTTCGATTGATACCCAATTTATACCAATCCAACCATATATTTATAGATGGCGGGCTAAGTTCACCCTCAGAATTTTAAAGTTGCTATTATTAAATAATTAAGGACGAACAAACGAAAATAATTGACGAACATTCACGAATAAACGTAGCCGTAGGCGAACAAACGGTTACGAGCGTAATTTGAGAATGTGTGCGGGCTAACTCCACATAAGTGTCAGAATATTTTTTTTAAAGACTTAAAACCATGGCATTTTATACTCAAAAATTGCAACTCATTTAAAATATCAAAAGGCATCTGGAGGCCTGTAAAGTTCAATTTTGAATTGGAATGGAGGGTATTCGACTCATATATAACATCAGCTGTCAAAGTGATTACCTGTGTTTACAAAGTGACTGAAAGTTTTTCATTCTTTAATTGTGGTAACTTGTGTATTTGTGACAGAAATCAAGTACCATTCGGCTTAAGAAAGCTTTGTGACTTTGTGACATTGAAGAAAGCTCTGTTCTCCATCCATAAGACCTTTTTTGAGAAAGTGCTTTAGTGTCTTGATAACAAAGAACATACATTTTCAATAAAAGCCTGTTCGCAGAAAAGCCTTTTCGGTTTTCGAACTTTTGAATCGTGTTTAGTTGAGATACGAACCTTTGTAATTTGACATATACAGTGTACGCCTCAAAAGTGACTTAGTAATAAATTTTGTGAGTGACTTCTTTTTAAATTCCATAAAATGTCTCTCATTAGTCAACATAATTGTGGTGTATGTAAGGAACAATTGTCAGATAATGATGACTATTTCACCTGTTCCTATTGTAAACGAAATGAACATTCTTCTTGTGCCGGTCTAACGCGTTCTCAAGTTAAATTATTGAAATCTCCAGAAAAACCACCACTGTTCGTTTGTACCTTATGCACTGAGAAAGATCGTTTGATCATGAATCTTAATAACAACTTCATTGAATTGAAATCGGAACTTGCTGTCCTGAAAAATGAGGTAAATACGTTGAAAGCTGCATCTCAAACGGCATTTAACGTTGAAGATGTTGTGTCGGAGTTGGAAGACCGTAGGAAACGGGCATCAAATATCATACTACATGGGGTGCCTGAAGAAGAATCTACTGATGATAAACAAAAAGTCTTGGAGATCATATCCAAGGTTGCACCGGATATTGAAGTCGATTCAACGAGCATCAAAATTCATCGTATCGGAAAGCCAGTCCCGAGCAAGTCCAGGCTACTGAAAGTCATCACATCAAGCTCATCAATTGCTCTAAACGTTCTTAAAGCCAAAAGGAGTCAGGTTGCACAACGCTATTTAAACTCCAACAAGATTAAGATATTTGGAGATCTTACCCTTCGTGAACGCCAGCATCTTGAATCATTAAGATCCCAACTTGAGGTGATCAAAAAGAATGACCCGGGCGCTACAATAAAATATATTAATAATGTGCCGCGAATAATTAATGGTAAATCCACAAAAAACTGAACTTATCTATTTATTATCAAAATGTGCGTGGTATCCGATCTAAATTATCTGAACTTAGTCTTACTCTCTCAACAATAATTTATGACGTTGTGATTTTTACTGAAACGTGGCTTAATAATAATATTCATACATCGGAAATCGGTCTTAATAACTACTCAGTTTATAGGTGTGATCGGAATGCTAATACATCTTCTAAAAAAGACGGCGGAGGCGTTCTTATAGCCATAAAAAAATCATTAAAAACTACATTAATAAAATGCAATTTTAATAATATTGAACAGCTTTTCGTTCGTATTTTAACAAAACCATTAATTACGATAGTTACGACGGCCTATCTACCACCAGATGCAGCACCTGAAGCATATCAGATGCATGCAGAGGATATTTTGACTACTGCTGAAGCACACTCTGGAGCGAACCTAATTGTTACTGGAGATTACAATTTGGGCAACGTTAATTGGTCATCTAACTCATGGTCTGTAAATAATCGTAACAGTAAAAGCTTAGAACTTATTGATATTTTTGCTTTCCTAAACTTTATTCAATATAATAAGATCAAAAATATTTCTGAAAACTTGTTGGACTTAGTATTCTCAAATTTAGATAATATTGATGTAATTCAATCTAATTTTCCCGTAACACCAATTGATTCTTACCATCCGGCATTAGAAATCATTGTAAATCTGCCATGTCGTCACTTTAAAACCACGGATAGAACTTTTTCAACTTTTTTAGATTTTAAAAGGGCGAATTATATCTCTTTAAATGCTGATTTGCAATCAGTTAATTGGTCTGAACTTAAATACTTGCCACTCGATGTTGCCGTGTCTCACTTTTATGATGTAGTCAACAATCTTATAAGCTTACACGTACCACGTAGTCATGCTATAAATGATAGCTTTCCAATTTGGTTCTCAACGGAACTTAAACATCTTATACACGAAAAGAAGATTGTTCATTTGAATTTTAAAAAGACCGGTGACCTAAATGGCATCATGCATCTGAATGGAGTTAGGAGTTCTGAACTATCAGAAACGGTTAATTTGTTTGCAGAAAACTTTTCGAAAGTTTATAGTAATGAACACTGCCAATATGACCCGGTCATGGTGAATAACACTCTTAGTTTATCTGGCTTATCAATAAATAGTGAGACTCTTTTAAAAAAAATAATGGGCTTAGATGCTTCAAAGACTGCTGGACCCGATGGAATACCTCCTATGTTTATAAAACAGTGTGCTTTAAATTTGTTACAACCACTTCTTCATCTATTCAACACGTCATTAGATTCTGGACACTTTCCATCCCAGTGGAAGTCAAGCTATGTTCTGCCAATTTATAAGTCGGGTGATAAGGCTGATGTCAAAAACTATCGCCCAATCAATATTCTGTCATGTATTCCCAAAATATTCGAAAGCCTGGTCACTGATATTTTAACTCCGCTAGTGCGACCTCTGATTATATCTAATCAGCACGGATTTTGCTCAGGAAAGTCTGCAGCTACTAATTTGGTTATTTATGAGGATTACATTACTAAATCATTTTTAGATCATTCGCAAGTTCACTCGGTGTACACTGATTTGACTAAAGCATTCGATAAAATTAACTATGAACTTCTTGTAAAAAAACTTAAATGCATTGGATTCTTTGGGTCTCTTATTGATTGGATAGATGACTACCTTAGAAATCGATCGGTAATAGTGAATATTGACGGTGTTTTATCGAAACAATTTATGCCTACTTCAGGAGTTCCTCAGGGCTCTCATTTGGGTCCTCTTTTGTTTTTATTGTTTTTGAATGATATTAACACTGTCTTTGAAGATGTGGAGATTTTGCTTTTTGCGGACGACTGTAAAATATTCAAAAGAATTAACAATCATAACGATATTTTAACACTTCAGGTAAATTTAGATAAATTTTATTGTTATTGTTCTTTGAATAATTTGGAACTCAATCTCGCAAAATGTAAATATATTGTTTTTAATAGAAGCAAAACTAATTATCAGTTTGTTTATTCGTTTAATAGTGTTCCTCTTTCACAAGTGAACCTAATTAAAGATCTTGGCATATTGTTTGATACTAAAGTAAACTTCACTGACCATATAAATGATATCTGTGAACAGGCTCGTAGAATGTTGGGTTTCATAATTAGAAATACATCAGAATTCAAAAACGTACATGCTCTCAAAACATTATATACATCTCTAGTTAGGAGCAAATTGGAGTATGTATCTGTTTTGTGGAATCCGTGCTATAATACGCATGCTAATAAAATTGAAAACATTCAACACAAGCTTTTGAGATACATGGCCTTTAAGTTGCACATATCGTGTGATAATCTTGATTATTTCAATATTCAACACCAACTGAAACTAAACACACTTGAGGTGAGGAGAAGATTTTATGATGCAATGTTTATTTATAATATAGTTAATGGTCACATTAATGCACCAGAAATACTCCATAAAATATCTTTTAGAATTCCTAACAGACTAACAAGACATCATGAACTTTTTCATCTGCCAACATTTACGAGTAACTACATTATCAATTCGCCAATTGAAAGACTAAAAAACATTGGAAATCTAGTTTCAAATCATTTAGATATATTCAATACAAACAAGGATAAACTGCGCTCTTTTATATATGACTTGTTTGAGTAAAGTTTTTGTCACCGGATTTATTTATTTATAATTGGTAAATATTATCCAGTCGCCAATTAATTGAATATTAAAAATAAAAACATTTGAAATCTAGTTTCTATTATTTAGATTCGTTTTTTACTTTTTTGAATTGTCTGCTTGAGTAACGTATATGCAATGGCTAATATATATGAGTATAGTCTTTTTTTTTTTTTTTTATTAGAAGTTGAAAATTTTCATTTCCTTTGTTCTTGCCTTTAATTAATCTTAAGCTTTTTTATGCATATCTAGGTGAAATAAATCATAATATACATTAGTTATGTAAGTTATTACTTTAAAACAGCAATGAAATTTTTTATACTTGTTATTTAAAGGACAATAGTCCGTTTATGATTTAAATAAATAAATAAATTCCGAACTTTACACTCCTTTGATATTTTGAGTGTTTCAGGTCTTTGAAAAAATATTCTGACTCCAATCGGGAATAATGAAGCAAACTTAATACATATTTACGTTGTTAGCGCGAGTATGCCAACAGGGTTACGCGCTGCGACAAGTTTATCGTCGCAAATCATATTTGCGACGATATATTTATCACACGATATTTATATCACACATATCAAAAACTAATTATTTCAACTCTTGCTTGCATGTTTCTTGACGCTTCCTACTAAACAAACTACCTAATTTCTGAAACTTTCTGTTGCGTAATTGCCAATTCTTAATGTTCCACTGTGTGCGTATATTTGAAGATTACGCGAGCGAGTTTCCCAGAAGCTTTCAAACAAACCGTATACTCTATAAGAAATTGAAAAGAAAACAAATATATATTTCTCCCCAAGACACCCTTATTGTTCTTTTACGTAATTTATTGCCGAGGCACTTCCACATTTTGTTGAACATTCACTTTGCCAACACCTTTATTTGCTGTCCCTTTGGAGCAAAGCATTACTTTGCGTCGACAAACACCTTTGGTTCTGTACCATAGGTCATCCTAAAGGCCCTCCGCGCCATACTCCGGTAGTACTTAAATTGCTGAAAATCTCCCAAGTGAAATCGAAATACTCTTAGGTGACCGGGATTTCTTTTATCCATTATTGCCAACATGGAGAAAAATGTATATGCTTCACACTTCCTGTGAAATTCTTCACATTCATCCTTGCAAATAAGTGCGGAAAATGGACGAAGAAACAATGCTCAAGCCACCCGGCTCGTAGCGTACATATGCAATACTATATATAATATGAATGCCCGGGGACCGAAAATGAGAAAAGTTGAAAGAAAGTAAAGTAATAGTATAGGTAAAGTTCGTGTTAGTGGAACGTTGTTTTCTTTTCTAGGAAAATTCCTCTTATTGTTGTTTATTTGCACTTCGCATTTTTCCCTATTTTGCGAGTGACTTGAGCTAAATATTGTGCTAAAAGCGAATGAAGCAATACGATTTTTTTCCTTAGATTTGGTCCTTTTACGTGTCCTACTTTCTTCCATTTATATATAGGTTCGGATAGAAGTACAGCCAAAAGGCTATGGTGGCTCACAAACAGAAGGCGGCATCTTCTTCCATAGTCACTGTTTAGCGGGCTTTTAACAACTGACAAGATAATCGCAATAAATTTTACTTAGGACTGCAGATAGCTTTTAGCTCTTCTAATAGCATCTCTGCTCTATACCTATATGTGTATATACATACTCCTTTTCTATGAGATTTTATTCGCAACGTATAATGCTTTGATATGGACAATAACTGGATAAATTTGGCCTTTTCCTTTTGCGCTATAGGTAGGTACATCCCAACAAAATGAACCTGTTTGTGATCGTACATAAGACCATAGAAATAGGACTCTGAACTAACGTATACCTGTGATTTACAACTCACTTACAAGCTTCCAACACCATCACTCAATTCGTTCAACGCTCTCCTTTAATCGCCCCTAGATCTCAATTAAAAGTATCCAATAAATGCGACCAGAATTCAAACGTTTTTTCGGAACACCCACCGTCACAGTGATTTGTTTTCCGCCAAGGGTGGTCCATGCGCCCATGCTCAAAATCCTTGATTTCCGCATTGAAAATGACGAACAATCTAAGAATCGAAAATTATATAGATTTATGGCCATGTATATATAGGTCTTCTGTATATACTATTATATTCGTGTCCCTTTTGGGTTGAAACGTGCATATAAATGTCATGCGCGAAGCATATTCTTTGCAATGCGTTCGTTCGTTCTTTCATTCTTCTGTCCATCCGTAACTTAGTACTCCGTAAGTCGGATATACGAATTTAGAAGAGAAGGGATGATTTTCCGCTCTTTTGGCGGATGTTTATTGCATCCTCGTGTATAGTGAAAGGGGATGGATATGGCGAAGAAGGAATAAGATATGGTCCGGACATCTAAATCGCCCTTACCATTGCTCCATTTTCTTTGGCAGACGTCTTAAATCTTTTGCAATATATCAAAATTGGATGGATAGAGATGCCATGCAGAGACGATTGCATACAAGTATTCGAAAATGTCCTTTATGGGAGTAGACAGGAGGACACTTTGTTCGTATATATAAGGGACTGTCGGCCGTACAGTCTATGCATTGCATGCTTTGAAAGGGGAGCTCAATTCGCATGAAAATAGTGAAAACGTTGCTCAATGCTTTGTGTGTGTTATACATACAGTAAATTGGCATCGGCTATCTATGTATATCCGCCTCGGGAAGAACAGTTGTAAGTCATTTGGTTGGCCGGCTCCTAGCGCAGGTATATCATGACAAACATTAGATGTTTGTACAGTAGAGCGTCGATTATCCGGTCAGTTTTGGAATCAGAATTCAGTTTTGGATTCGTATCGCCCTTTTAAACGTAATAACTTGCATTGGATTTTTTATACCCTTCACTCGTAGAGTAAAGGGTATATTAACTCATGAAGTTTGTAACGCATTGAAGGAAGCATCTCCGACCATATTAAATATGTATATATGATCAGCATGACGAGCTGAGTCGATTGGGCGATGTCCGTCTGTCTGTCTGTCCGTCTGTTACTACACGTTTTACTCGGCCAGTTTAAAAGCTATCGAGCTGAAATTTTGCACACATGTTTCTTTTTATTGCAGGCAGTTTGTATGTTTGAATCGCTAAAATCGGACCGTGGGGTCATGGGGCTGCCATACAAACCTAATCCCCCCAATTTGGTTTTTCTAAGAAAAACTTTTTCATGTGTTTACTAATTTCAACGAAATTTCATACAAATGTGTTTCTATTGATAACACAAAACATATGTAAGAATGGATCAAATCGGACCATGGGGTCATGGGGCTACCATACAAGCCTAACCCCCCAAATTAGGTTCTTCTAAGAAAAACATTTGTGCACCAATTTGAGCCAAATTTCACACAAATGTGTTTCTATTGATGCCACAAAATATATGTAAGAATAAATGGAATCAGACTGTGGGGTCATGGGGCTGTCATACAAACCCAGCCCCCAAATTGAGTTTTTCTAAGAAAAACTTTTTTATTTGTCCACCAATTTCAATCAAACCTCATAAAAGTGCATTTCATTTGATGCCACAAAACATGTGTAAAAATGAATGGAATCGGACGATGGGGTCATGGGGCTATCATACAAAGCCAACCCCCTAAATTGAGTTCTTCTACGAACAACTTTTTTATTTGTGCACCACTTTCAACCAAAACTCGTAAAAGTGCACTTAATTGATGCCATAAATAATCGGACTATAGAGTCATGGGGCTACCATACAAGCCCAACCTCCCCATTTTGGATCTTCTAAGAAACATTTTATACACCAATTTGAAAAAACCTCAATGCGTCTTTATCAAAACAAAAAAAAAGGAAAACAAATGGAATCGTACTATGCGGCCATGCTCCCGCATCCCCCCAATAAAGTTTTCTGAGATACTTTTTTTTATTTTACCACTTATTCCAACCAAACCTCACACAAATATTGTTATCGACGCCACAGAATTTGTCAATATCAAATATTATGCGAAAACAGAAGGAAAAGAATGGGGAAAGATTAAATACAAGTCATAGAGGTGCTGGTGTTGTGTTGCCTCCAATTGATCCACGAGACAACACAACACCAGCACCTTAATGTTTTTCGATCCCGGCAACTACAAAATCCGTAGTTTATTATAATTTTAATAAACTGCACGAATACAAGTCATAGGTTTGCCCCAAAAAACTTTTAGCCCGAGGAGAGTGAAGGGTATTCAAATTTCGGCCGCGCCCGAAATTAGCCTCGGTCTCGTTTTTATTTTGGTTTAATTTTTTTACGGCGGTAGCATCTTTGACTTATAGTCCAGTACAATTGGTTCAAAATAGCCCCAAACTTAAACATAAAAAAAAAGAAATTGTTGATGCCAAATTGTTGAATACACTGCCTAATATACGCAGTAAAAAATTACACTAATTTGCGCCATGGGTTAAGGGGGAGAAGGGGTGAAAATTCAGTTTCCTGCAAATATCTGGAAAACTATGAGTCTGACCTTAAAACGTGCTGAGGACAAAACAAACTACATAAAATTACCATTGTAATGATATGTAACACTAGACATTTTCTCAGAAAATTATACCCTAGACCCAAAAGTATTATAGTGAATTTACATTTTTTTAGTTTTACATTTCGCACTGTAACTCTTGATAGACCTACCGTTATAAGATGTTGTCCATATATTGATAACAAAATTTGTTTCCTTTGTACCAAAAATTTGAGTGCTCCGACCATTTTCAAAAAGGCATGCCTGCAGCTTCTTTTTAAGTTAAGCCAGTCAATCGGGTTTGAAGGTTGCTAGTACACGTTACTCGAAATATTCGCAAATAGCCTTAGAACTGGTATCATTGACCTTCAGACCCAATTTTTTGATACTTGTAGCGTACGCCTTGGTACAATCTTTTGAACATACATTCACAAGACTACAATTAACTGTTATAATGACGTTCTAAGAGATACATTTTTTTTTTCTATTTTACATAGAATTCAGAAGTGAAAAAATGTGAAATTTTCGTTCACTTTGTATGGGGAGTACCCTTAGTTTTGATCGGATGGTAATAATAATAATAATAAGTTTTGGTGAGGAGCATAATGGAGCTTAGACTAGGCACCCCACCAAATTTGATTTGCCTGGCTCAATTTGAAAAGAAGCTATCGGCATGCCTTTTTAAAAAATGTTAGGAGGAGTGAGGGGGCGTCAATGGTCGGAGCACTCCAATTTTTGGTACAAATCAAACAAATTTTGTTATCAATATATGGACAATATCTTATAGATCTATTCTATCAAGAATTACAGTGCGAAATGTAAAACTCAAAAAATGTAAATTCACTGTAATACTTTTGGGTCTAGGGTATAATTTTCTGCGAAAATTTATAGTGTTATATATAATTACAAAGGTATATTTATGTAGTAGTTTGTTTCGTCCTCAGGACATTTCAGACTCATAGTTTTCCAGATATTTGCAAAACACCCCTTTGCCACCCCTGCCCCCTTAACCCATGACGCAAATTAGTGTAACTTTTTACTGCGTATATTGAGCAGTGTATTCAACAATTTGGCATCGAAAATTCCTTTTTTTTTTTGGATGTTTGGGTTTTGAGCTATCTCTACTAGACTATTGTAACGACAACGATGTTGGACTTAAAGATTCAATATTTTAAATTTTAATTGCAATTTTACTACAATTATTGATAAAATCAATATTGTGTACTTTTTGTGTAATTGGCAAATTATAGGCTCGTATATCATAATATCAAATAACGGATACCGTCTTGCATAATAAATTCCGTTACATATAGGTACGCACTCCCGCCTTTTAATTTTAATGCATTACATACATAATATACATACATATACGAGTATACTTTTATCGACGTAACCGAGGCTAATTTAGGGCGCGGCTGAATTTGGATACCCTTCACTTTCTTTCGGGCTAATAGTTTCTCGGGCGTCCCTATGACTTGTCTTCCGGTTACATTCGTTCCTACATAATTCTATTTGAACTTGTTTTAAGTGCAGTTTCTATGGCAGCTCCATTCTTTTTCCCCCGTTTTTACATAAGCTTTGTAACGTCTATGAAACAATATTTCTGTGAAGTTTTGTTGGGGTGACTGGACAATTAAGAAAGTTTTTCTTAGGAAAGCTTATTCGGGGGATAGGTTTATATGGTTGCCCCATAGTAGGACTACATAGAAACACATGGAGTCCTACCTATGTAGGTATTGTGTTTTCGATAAAGACATTTTTATATAATATTTAGAATTGATGCAAAAAAAAAATGATTTCCGGAACCAAATTGAAAGCTTGTATGGCAGCCCCATGACCTAATGGTCCGATTTGGCTGATTCAAACATACAAACAGCCTGCATATGTGCAAAAATGTTAGATCGATACCTTAAAAACAGGCTCCGTAAATGGCGTCCAATCGACTCCTCTGGCAATACTGATCATACTTTTTATAAAGTCCTTCCTTTAATGCGTTACAAAATTCACGAAAAGTTATTAAACACCTTTTGCTTAGAAAGCGAAGGGTATAAAAATACCTGATATCCGAGCAATAATGCAAATGCTAAGAAACAAATGTGAACTCATACTCAAGAACCATTTCTGTGAGCAAATCTCAAGAAAAACTTCCAATTTTCATAGGAAATAAATGAATCTCCGATAGTCACTATACTGTTGTGGTGAATCCAAATAAACGTATAACTGAACGAATTAGGGGTGAAATTGGAATGGTTGGATCAGATATTCGTTCAATCTACCGAATGCTTTCAACTACTGATCCACAAACAGTAACTGAAAAATCCCAAGCGAAAAAATAAAAGAAACGGTTTTTTTTCTAGAGATAAGGGAATTGTTCTGTCAGCTCGAGTGATATATTTCCTCGACATTTCCATAATAGCAGAAAACGAAAAAGGGGTCCTCCATTCATATACCACACACAACACTCTTCTTTTTTTTTTGTGAATGCACATGTAACGGGGCGCATAGCCCGTGTAGGCAACCTGCCTAACTTTTAGCATACGATGGTACCAGTACTGTCGTAGGTATAGTAAAGCAAACATACGGCAACTGCAGAGCAATGTGTTGGCGAGTAGCATGCATTCAAGCCTTATCGATGTGTAAACATTTGAAGCCATCTTTTGCGTTACTTTTCATCTGTTTTCTTTTTTTTTTGTTGTACGGATTCATACTGTTCTCACTTTCCCAATTGTCATCACCTCTAATCAGATACACCGCGTGTTTCAAAGAGGGATCAGTCGAAAACTTAGCTTACCAGTTACGTATCTACTCTCTTCTAACTGGAAGATTTTTTTTTTAGGAGATCACTTCTGTAGATAGTATTGTTTAAAAGTTAATTGAATGTGTTTTGGTAGCGAAGTGGAATTTCGAAACAAAATCGAATAATGTTGGTTGGCAGTAGGGCCCCGATAATGCGGATTGATTGGGACCGAACCCTATCCGGTATATCGAATTGTCCGAATTTTCGAAATGCACTTCTTGTCACCCTGATATAGACATAGATATAATCCTTAACAACAATTAATAATTTCGCATTTGAAATATGCCTCCCCTTAAGTTTATATAGCAGTACCATGCAAATTTGAACAAAATTTGGCTTGCATCCGAATCCGCATTATTAAATTTCCGGATTTTCGATGTTTATTGGGGTCGTTCTGTACCAGAATGTGAATCGTTGTTGTATGTTATCAAATTGCGCTAAATTGCAATTAAAATATGGTTCAATGATATGTATGTACTTCCCCTAAATTCCTTAATTCGACATCGGATGACATAAGGTACAGATACATTGGGTGCGGCATCAATCTTTACTATCTGCTTCTGGTTGGATAATACTGCCGTCGCTATAATTTAAAGAGCCCTGAAAACTAAGATGATCGAAAGTACAACTACCAGATAGATGTACAGCAGCTCTCATCTATGAGAGCTGAGGCTACCAGAGGCTGCCAAGGAAGGGTTCTTCGCTCCTCCTATGGTGCCTGGTTGCTGACAGCCTTTGGAGAAGGTCACGTGAAATTACTTCTCCATATACAGGGATATGCTAACGATGTGGTTATAGTGGTTAACGGTTTGCTCGAGGTAGTACTGACGGATATACATGAACCAGCACTAAAAATAGTACAAGAACAAGAACGGACTCCGAGTCAATCCATCGACGGCAACGGTCATAACCTTCTTGAGGAATAGAAATCCTGCGGAGCTCAGACGGCCTTTGACGGACAACTCCCCTCTTCCAGCTGGCAGTCAAGTTAAATACCTTGGTTTCATCTAAACATACCTTGACGTGTTGGCACACACGCCCGTAGCATCCCGCTTCTATCGGTCAGATCCTTTTTATAGCATTTCTACCTGTATAGTAAAGAGGCGAATCAATGAACGGAAACTCGAAGCATATGAGCACTTGGATTACTTGCCTGTATTGTATTTATAACAGGGTAATTCTATAAACGATCGGCTGAGCTTCTCCAACTAAGTATCAACAAAGTACGAACCATTTGTAGACTTCTTGCATAGCTCATATCATAGCACAATATATTTTATACAAGACGCGAGCTATCGATTCTACGATCGGGATGGCCTATTCAGATACGGTTGACATCTCTCCGGCTTCAATTAGGCAATCTAACTCCTTCATAAACGTGACCGATTTTGATCATTAGACAATGCCCTCCTTCAACTAGGGTTATAGGTACCATAATAGTCACGTGTTGTTCAGTTACCCTTAGATGTGATCACAGGGAAGTCATATTTAGTGGAGAGTATAATGGCAGTCTCCCTCTCCCTTGACACCAGCCACTCTGGCTCGACTGGCTTATGTATGTCTAGTTTTAAAAAACTCAAATAGGTGAGACAGGCATGTTCTTAGTCGGAGTGGCAAAAGTCAACTAGGTAGAGATGAAGATTGTAGATTGTAATTTCGGTGTTAACCCTGGAAACTAACGGTAGATGTAAAAGCAAGTCAACATTTTAATTCTTAAAGTCTAAAAAGGACTTTCACCAAGGGATCACATAGGATAACATTTGTAAAGTTAAGGTTTAAGAAAACAACCTAAAAGGGAAAAAGAAATAATTAGGTACTATCCGCTTATGATAAATTAACACGTCAATTTAGGTATACTGCAAGAGTACTCTCCTCTTGCGTTTAATTACAATGTTGCAAGCTGAACAGGGTGTTTTGATATTTACAATTTTTCACATTATGGTAAGACGAGGTAACCCAATCTAACCTTACCATATCAGAATAAGTACATAATGTACACCTTCATGTACATGTTCATATAGTCAGACAAGCAATATTTTCTTGGTCATCTCGCATGTGACAACGATATTACATAACTCACTTGTACATACACGATGGTTGTGATGTAGAAATATGTGCAAAAATATATCGAGATGTTGTGTTAAACCCAGCACGATGAGGATCTCCAATTACTATATACAGATAGAAAATAATTCCATCTTGAATTTTATTCCCATTCGTTCAAGTCAGACCCCATCAGATTTACTACCTTTAAACAGGTAAACATTAAAAGTTATGATCGTGATTTAGATGAGACATGCTCAATGATGCTGCGGATTCACTCCATCTCCATTGCGTCGCGGAAATTCCGTTTTATAAATTTTATAGAAATATCATTTTAGCGGTCCTTCGTGACAGCAATGTGCATAGTGGATCCCAAGAGTATATTATAACAAGAACATTTAGCCCGAAGAATATTTGAATCGTAGAGTAATGTCCTTGGAGTGAACCAGCTCGAAGGGGACATATCTACTCAACGCGGCGGGTATTATGTGGATTTTTTTCATCAAAAGTAAAAAGTTAAGCCAGTTTGAAGCACCTACTCAAAACCTCTTTTTTTACAGGAAATAACGCACATTTTTGCCGCGGTTTCCCGTTCACCGTTCATACTTCTTTATGGGATTCCTCATTAAATGTCGATAATAGTGTCTTTGTAGTGTCGTTAAATTTGTTTCCGCACATGTATCTAATCGAATGTCCTTTTCAATTTACAGGTTTATTAATGCAAGACGGAGAATCGTTCAGCCTATGATAGACCAATCGAATCGAGCAGGTAAGTTTGCAACACATCACCTCATTTAGGGTAGCTATAAAAAATAGTAATAGTCTTTACGTAATTTACCACGTTTGAGCAATAAAATGTTTCATTTTCACCTCACCTGGCCCTATACGTGAACATATACATATAAAGTACCGGTGGACTATAAGTCTGCAATGCAGCGGTCTCATCCATCGTCTTATCTCCGAAAATTCGAATTTAATTCGTCGTTCAACACTTTTCCACAACATTAAATCGACATCTTTAACATCCAATTATGATGTCGTGACGACACGAAAGACTATATCTATACGTATACGCCGACTTTGACGTAGAGTATCCTTAAACAATGTTCCTAGTGTGATCCGTGTGTACAAGCAAGAACAAGAAGAAGACGAACTTTTGATAGACAGACGAATGAGTGTCGACCATTTGTAGATAGTCTAAGGATTTTACGACCGGAAGATAGACATAGTAAAATGGATAAAATGGACATGGAGAGGTTATAGCCTCTGTTCCATGTTTTATTTGGGGAAGAGAGATCTATAAGCACACATACCACAACCGACCGTATTTGAGGGATAAGAAGCTGTTTCGGACTGTATATTGTGTACTTCCCATCCCGGGGTCATAATTTGAGCCTTAAGTGTGGAGCGTGCTCGAGACTTTATGACACTTTCATTCGGTCATGATGATTCCTTTGACTGCACTAAAACTCGAGTGTATTATCACTTGAATGTGAACCGCCCGAATAAGTTTAGTTTATTTATTATACACGTGTGATATCAGAGCACTAATAAGAATTTTATGACTTCCACTTGTTAGGACGACAGTATGATTTGAATGGGCTGTTTTATTAAGTGCATGTTTGGCACGACTTTAAAGAATTGTTTATTGTATGGAAATTTTCATGTGTGATTACTGATTAATTAGTGTTGATAGACGAGAAGCCAGGATAATATCTTGAGAGATGGACAATTTAGATAAAATATAGGAACAGCCAGGTGAAGCGAGTGTATGAAGTATTTTATATTGAGAGAAATTTCCAACGAAATGAAAAAAGTACTGCAATAGAAAAACACATAAGAAAATTAAATTTTCAATTTTGTGCATAGTTTTCATAAAATGAAAATATTGTATATTTATTTTAATTATCTGTTTATGACAATTCTGTTTTAATTTTCTTCTTCTTCTTTTGATTTTACAGTATACACCCCGCATCCGGGACCATCTGGATATGGTCATGAAGCAATGGGTTATATGATGGATAGTCAAGCACATATGATGCATCGTCCGCCTGGGGATCCTAGTTTTCATCAAGGCTACCCCCACTATCCTCCCGCAGAGTATTACGGACAACATTTGTAATCTAGGGACATAATTATTGAATGAGAGAGACAAAAATAAGTTATACGTGCAGTGCTGTTGTTTTATTTAGTTTTTCTTATAACAACAACTGTATAAAAGGTAAGAACTATTTTTTAAATAAATTTAGATAAAAAAATGTCAAACACGATAGTTTCTGGAAAGTGCGCAATTCAGTTCAGCTACTAGGCAGTTAGCTTTAGTGGCCTATAATGTCAAGTTTCTAATTGGGGATAATTAGAGTGATCTTCACTTTTTACTACACGAACTGCTAGATATAACTTATAAAGACCTTTGAATTGACAATAAAATTATAAGAAACTATCCCATTAATTTTCAATTAGTCACACTTTAATACAACATTTTCTTCTCATTTCAGCTTTCACCCAGTGATTGTGCTCGAGTTTTCAAAACCTACGTTTATCGTTATTTTCTTTTTCTAAACACGATATAAGGCCGATAAAACTCGCTTCAGCCGCAGACTGGTCCATCTTAAAAATAATGTGCATAGTAAAAATTTGATAAATCTAGGACGATTATTTAAGAAAATAATATTAAAATAAAAAACAACGGAAATTTGTGCAAATAGTTTTGTTACCACAACACACATCATCATTATTATATCATCACGTGCAGCAAATGGACGAATATTCAAGTACTAAGTATTGTTTTGACGTTCCATCGCATGATCTCGGCTTTAATATACAAACTGGATATCTATACATACTAGGATTCCTTTTCGGATATACATATAGATATTGCGAAATACCCAGAAACAACGAGTTTATAACATATACATAAAAATAATATTTTCCCCGAAATATTCAATATAAATTTTGAAACGCGTTTGTCGCGACTATTCAAAACAAAAAAAAACATGATGTGAAAAACTTTAGGAATAAAATTACAAAATATTAAATCAAGTGTGAGTGAGTTTAATTAAAAATGGAAACTATATAATTTGCGACATAATTGTCAAAACGGCAGTGACTAATGAACATACTTAAACGTGATTACTCGTAAAACAGTATTGACCGAAGAAACTGTCGCGAAGAGTGCATAATAATCATCCGAACGACGAACGTCTTAAATAAATTGGGCTTAATCGTATGCGTGATCGTTGGCAAATACTTAATGCTATCTGAATGATAGACAATTTTTAAAACACATGAAATAATTCACAACTATGCAGTTGCATCGCGATTATTGTAAATAATTCACACCATTGCATTGTAATATTTTTTTCCTATTATTGACTGCTAATCGACAACAGTGCGTCAACGTGTCAAAAACGACTGAAAATCCTTTGGATTTATATAGAGAGAATAAACCACATATAAATGTATCTCCAATGATTTGCAATAAATCCTTTAAATCTGAAATTACGATTTAATTATTTAAATTAATATCAATTTAAATACAGGCATGCATCCTCCTCAATTGTTATTGAAAACATACATTGCAAACGTGAAATGAGGAGAACCGAAACAACAAAACTAAAATACAAGAAAAAGATTACATGAATATAGCAAATAGAGCTAAAAATCTAATTTAATAATGTAATTTTGTGTAATTAATAACTTAGTCTAAAAAGTGCATATTTTTAGGATAAGCCTTAAAACTAGTTGATTCAATACAAAAACAAAAAAATGCAAAAATAAGTAAAAAAAAAACAATCCTGTTAATTAGTAGTGAATGAAAGCAACACAGTGCGGATAAACATATAACAAATATCCAATAAAGAAAAGAAACCATATATGCGAGTAAATAAAAATAAACACTTAACTTTACTATTATTATTACATACATACATATATGCATATATACAAAACGAAAAGGATGTTGCATGAAGATGAAAACTGTAAAAATTTAATTATAAATATATTAATTTAATTTCAGTTATTAAGTTTAGGTAAAATCATAGACGAAAATGTGGAGACTTCGCGCACCTATTCACGAAACAAACACTCAAATTTAAAATGAAAGATATACGTGCATAATGTACATTTGTTTTGTTTTTCTGTTTTCTCACTAGCAAAAAAATAAACGAACCTATAATATGCGGCAGTTTCACAAATACATACCTAAAACATAAATTTCCGTATTGTAAAAGAATTGAAAGGAATCTATTAAACAAAAATGATTTTCTTTTCAGTGTAAATGTATCGTTTAAGTTACACAAACATTGAACCTTGATGAATTTTTCTTATATTTTTTATTTTGCAAAAAATATCTTATTCAAGTTTCCCCACGTCCAAACATTTATGCAGACTGCGCTCAATGCAAAAAGTAAGGAATAAGGAAGGAAATATATTTCATGTTATAGTACATTTATTTATGTATGTATATTTTGTTGAATATGAAAATCATTTTATTGAAATGTTTCGTTTTTGTGCCACGATAATTTCGACTCAATTTTTGTTTTTTAGATTTCTTTCTCTCAGTTGAATACGATTTTATGTTTTTTTTTTAATTTAAAATAAACATTTAATTCAGGATAAAACGCCGATATATGGGTAAAAGTGCGAAGTAATTTTTTTGTCTATTTAAAAATGGAAAAAATGCAAAGTTATTTTTATTTTATTTTTCTGTTTTGCATTTTAATTTGTAAAATTATTAAATAAAGAATGAAACAATGAGAATCATAATGATTTGGCCTTTTTATTTGTGTGTTTTTTACATATGGGTTTCAGTTTGTATGTTGTGATTTTGTTTTCGTTATTTATCTTATTAGAAGAAATGATTTTCTATTGGAAACTCCATAATATTTGGGTTTAATGTTGTTATCCTTTTAGTTGGATTCATATGCGTTTTTTCTTTCATTACGATTTCAAACAGTATTTAACGCTCATATAATTATTTTGGGAAAAGGCAGGACAAATGTTTCAAAAATAGAATGTTATTATTCGAATTTTTGATTAATATTTATACTCACTACAAAAATTCACCGTTAGCTAAGTCAGAATTACTTTTAATAGAAAGAAATGAGGAAACAAATGCATTTTATGGGCTCATTTCTTTGACAGTTGTAATGCTCTCAGTTTTATGCCCTAATTCCTCGAGGAGCATGGTGCGCTGTGGTCTCAACGACAACTGAATTCGGGGTGTGACATGGTTGTCAGCCATATCATTAGTCGCATGTGGTTTTGGTATTATTCTAGGATAAGCAGATACGAAGCTTCTGAATAATAAACGTGCGACGGGCCATGCCGAATAATGAAACTCTTTTCCCTATGAATCTCTATATCGACGGGACGATTATGTCCACAGAGGACGGCAATTGATTTTCGATTGGAATGTCCATTATAATATAGGTTTAATGTTTTTCGTTCTGCCTTTAGGTCTGACCACCTCTTGTTTAATCAAACAACTTCGCAAAGAATCGATATTCTCCACGTGTTCCTTGGTGGACCAATGTGTTGGCTCCTTGTGGGTTCCAGGCGCACCAGGCCTTCGCATTTTTGTGCGCCTGGAAATGTTGGTATTTGGCCAGAAAGGAGTCAAAGTGAAGAAGGCTGCCCTAACCTTGCTGATGCGAGTTTGTACATGTACATGAGTATCTGCTGTAACTATGCTTCCGAAGTAATATAATATTATTCGTAAATTTTTTCGTCATCATAGGCCCGGTGTTGTTGTCCCTTTAAATATCTTCCATCTGATACCAGTCTTTTGCTCTTGAGGCACGCTCATCATCAGGCGATGATGAAAATTATAGGTGACAAAATGCAGCCTTGCTTTACACCTCAAAACGATAATGTAAAACGTGACATTGAGTTCCCTGATAGGATCCCTCGATGATGGAAATTATTTTATTTGGTATGCCCCTCCTAGGAAGAGCTCTCCATATATACTACCGTCTACCGGCCAATACAATCGAACGATTTCTCGAAATCAATGCCAGGTGCCTGGCAACCTCCACTCTGTGCATTGCTCAATGATAATTTGGAGAGTGCTAATATGGTCGCTACTTGAAAAACCCTTAGGAAAGCCAGGCCCATTCATCACTTAAAGTACGATTAGCTTCTTGCTTGATCCAGTTCAAAATAATTTTTGACATCAGCTTGGAGGCAGGTGGAAGAAGGCTGATCCTACGCTAATTATTACAATCCCTAATTGCCCTTTTTCGGTAGTGAAAAAAAGAAGTTTATTTTTTTAAATTGGTGCTGTTCAAAGAGTCCTATCTTTATCTTTAACATGATGACCGGTGTTAAAGATATAAAGCGTTGATGTAAGTACGCTTTTCGCGCCTTATAATTCTCTGCACGCCCTTTTGTAGTTAACGCTTTTCATGGTTTAGTTAGTTTTTGGCTGAGTCATCAACAGCAGAGGTATTTTTTTTCTTTGTCAGTTTTGTGTGGTGAGATATGAGGCCAAGTACCAAGTCACTGATAAATTGTTTCCTAATTTGATCCAATCGTCCAATGATCCCATCGCCACACGGAAAGAAAGAATAGATTATGGCATTCCATCTCTCTTCAATTGTGCACTTCTCAAAAGGTATTGCATAATATATTTAGTTTTCGTGCAAGGCGGTAGAATATATTCGTCTAATGGATGGATTTTTGAGACTTTGCACATTAAATCGTGGCAAGATTCGTTCGTTATGAGTTAATATCCGGTGCCGTTCGTACGCGATTTTTTTCGATAATACAGCAATATGGCTAATCTGGGTTTCTTTTCAGCCATCCGGAGAAATCCAAGTTAATTTAGGGCGGGGCTTACGCTTAAACAAGATGGTGGCATCTGACTAGTTTCCGAAAGTTGCAAAGTTCCACGAACATTTGATTTCACAGCCTAAATTATCAGTGCCCACAATTAAACGTCACTTCTGGGAGACCTATAGTTGCTGATAAAATATGTCCTTTTCAGCCAACTGCCTAATTGCCGAGTTTTACTTATTATCTGCTTCACTTCCAGAGTAGATCAATACAGTATGAGAGCTTAGTGATAAAGTCACTCCCGAGCAATCTTGCTTCGCTCAGACCTAGTATAGCGATGTTGTATGCGGTAATTTCCCGTTCGACTTCTGTGTTCTGTGAGCATAATATTTTTACACTCGCCCCATATCGTCCGAAAGTTCAAAAACGATATTTGTTTTGTACTCATGAGCGTAAAAACAAAATTGTTCCACACACAAATGTTCAAAGCTCTCTCCTGCCACTTTAGTCGCCTTCTACACAGATACACCGGGAAAACGTTACCCATGAAACATGAAAGTTTTCCTTACAACAACATAATATTCATGGGCGTAGCCATGGGGAGGGCAGGGAAGGGCGCTTGCCACCCCTTGGTCGATGATTATGATAAAAAAATAATTCTTACCGATGTAGTAAAAAAACGCTGCAGTTAACAATGCTTGTAGGTGTGCAAATGCGGTCACCTATGTGTGAGCATCATGAATCGATAACATAATTAGATCAGAAATATAAATCTTTCTCTTAGGGAGACTTATTTGTCTTTTGCGCGAATCCAATTTTTTCATGCGTTTCATTTCACGGCTTCTGAGCTGCAGAACACAATTTGAACCGTCAAATGAGGGTCTCTCCGAGAAGTGGTGGAATTTAACTTCATTCCAGCTCGATTTTAGTGACAAATGACTTTCAGCTTTGTCTAATAAGAGACCTTGTAAAAAACGAGTCTCATATTTCCGTGTCTTTCAATTTATTTTATCAAGTTTCAGTTTGTTTTGTAGCTGAATCATACCAGCAATGAAATTTAGCCACTGCTAAAGTTTTGTTAAATTTGGAGAAAATCTTACCAAAACCGTAAACGGTATTTCTACCAAAAAAGATTTATAAATTTAGCTCAAACAGTGACAGACGACACAAACTAATCTCTTGGAAATCGCAAGTGGAATATGCAGTCCTAGCGATAAAAATTGCACTGAATATACATAGATGAGCTACGGTCTAAAAAACTGAAATTGTAGGCCAGTTGAATGTCATCAGAATCATCAGTAAAAGTCTGAACACGTGCAGCGGCCGTTTTCCGTTAAATGGTGCAGAAAACCATTCTCGACTATCCTTCCTTAAAATTTGCCTAACAATATTTTTGTGATCGACGATTTCAACACCTAAAAAAAACATGATTTTGGAAAAATTTCGGGCTTGCCTCAACCCTGACCGAAATCCTGGCTACGCCCATGATAATATTTGTTTTGAATGACAGCACTGTGACGTAATGTTCCGATTCCATCCATTCCTAGCCTAGATATGTTTTGAGGCTTTACTAGGAACACACTTGGGTGAAGTTTGGTTAAGATTGGTACATAAAGATAAAATTTGCAACACACGGATAGAGAGACGGACATAGCTCAAACGGTTTCTCTCGTTACACTGATCAATAATACAGGGTGTCCGGAAACTGCCGCATAAACGCACCGGATTGTGATTACTCATGTGATTTCCAGCAAAAAAGTTGTTCGGAACATACCCCTTTAGCTGCCACAGGCATTTGAAAATTAAAAAAAAAATCCTTTTTTTGTACACCTGAAACTTCAATATCTCAAAGGCTAGACGAGCTCGAATAGCAAAATAAGATGATTATTAACAACAACAAATTTACCTAAAAAATAAAACTAACGGCACTAAAATCGGATAAGAGGTTAATTATGGATCGATTTTTATATATGTAATTTGAATAAATTTTACCAAATTGCAGAACTTTAGGGGCAGTTTGAATTTAATTGAATTGAAATCGAGCTAAAATTAACCCTAGTTTTCTGCACTTAGGGCATTAAAACTGTTAGAAATAACGAAGCTAGAATAAAATGATGTTAAGAAGAAATGATCGTTAGACTATGCGCCAATTTTTAAAGGAATCGTGCGAGAGCCTCACTTTGGCAGAAGTAAGAGAAAATTGAGATGGAAAAATTATTTGTTTTTGGGTCAAAACACAAAAATTTGACTTTGAAGTTCTGTAAAAACCAAACCTCTTATCCATTTTTAGTGCCGTTAGTTTTTAGGTAAATTTGTTGGCTGTAATATTCATCTGATTCTGCTATTCTAGCTGATCTAGCCTTTGAGATATTGAAGTTTTAGTCGTACAAGAAAATGATTTTTTCAAAAATCTTCAAATGCCTGTGGCAGCTAAAGGGTTAAACTAAGGGGGTATGTTCCGTTACAACTTTTTTGTTGGAAATCACATGAGCAATCATAATCCGGTGCGTTTATGCGGCAGTTTCCGGACACCCTGTATATATACCTACATACTTTATATAGTCGGAGGTGATTCCTTCTGTGTGTTTTGAAAACTTCATGACATAGTTGGTTGGTTGGTTGGTAAAAGTGGCGGCCTAGGCAGAGGATAGCCAAAGCCCAATTAGCGCATAAAACGCCGTTTTGAAACCACAACTCCATGAAGTTTAACTAGTGTATATGATGAAGGTTAGGTAATGAATTTATGAGTGGGCAGGTGTCTTGAACCAGCCAGTGTTGTTTAGGAAGTACAGCAGCTCCCCTAATTTCACATTAGCTGCATCCTCCAAGCCTCCCAGAAAAGCCATACCGAGCGTCCTATACCGGGTTCTGGCAAGTCCCGGGCATTCACACAGAAAGTGAATCAGGGTTTCCCTCTCATTTACATTACCGCAGCTGCGGCAATGCGCGTTGTAGGGGATGCCCAGCCTGGCAGCGTGTAGCCCTATTGGCCAGTGCCCCGTGATAACGGCAGTAAGCTTGGCAATATCTCTACGTGGTTTAGTCAGAATCTCAGACGTTCTTTTCCAGTCGTAGGAGGGCCACATCTTCCTTGATATAACGCAAGTCCTCAGATTTCGCCAGTTGGACTTAGCGGCCCTTATATAGTGGGTGGATATCTTACTCTTAACAGCCGCCATAGGGACTCAAACACGCTCCGCATGAGAGCTATCAAGAGTGGCACCCAATTTGGCTAGTTCGTCAGCCATCTCGTTACCCTCTATGTCCCTGTGTCCGGGTACCCAGAGTAGGGTGATTCTTTGTCGCGTGCCAAGGCTGGTTAATGCTTCCTCACATACTTCAACAACCCTGGAGGTCGTCTTCACCGATTGTAAAGCCATGATAGCCGCCTGACTATCTGAGCAGATAGCGATATTCTGGTTGTTTTGTATGTCCCTGAGAGCATGACAGGCCTTCATGATTGCAAGCATTTCTGCTTGAAAGATGCTGGCATGATCAGGAAGACGGTAATATTCAGAGATACTTAGTGATCTGCAGAAGATTCCAGCACCCACGCCACACTCCATTTTAGACCCATCGGTGAAGAGTGCGATGTCAAAATCCTTGACCACCTCACTCTCTTTCCATTCACCTCTAGTTGGGAATCTGACTTCAAAATTCTTCCCAAAGCTTAGTTTGGGCACTTTGAGATCCGTTACAGCGTTGCGTACGTCTTGTGGTAGCTGGTTTAGAATATTGCTGTGGCCGTATGGCCTAGCACTCCAGCAGCTTAACGCTTTGAGTCTGACTGCACTACATGCTGCCAGTTAGTTGATAAACAGATCGATGGGTAGGAGATGCAGGATGACATTCAGTGCATCCCTCGGGCATGTTCGCATGCCCCCTGTGATGCTAAGGCAAGCCGATCTCTGCACTCTACCGAGTTTTGTTACATTGTAGATGTAACAAATGATCTGACTAATCACGGAAAGACACATTCCTGATACTATAATCGCTACATCATCCGCATATGCGACCACCTTAATCATCTCCCTGTCAAGTCTGTCTAGGATTTTGTTAATAACTACTAGCCACAGTAGTGTAGAGATGACACCGCCCTGAGGTGTTCCTCTGCACACGAATTTAGTCAGATGACTGCTTCCTAAGTCCCCATGGATTACTCTGGTCGTTAGTAGTGTTACTATCCACGATCCAAGCCGTGGCTCAACTCCTAAGTCTGAGAGGGCCTCATGAATAGATTCAATGCGAACATTATTGAATGCACCCTCTATGTCTAAGAAAGCGGATAACGTGTATTGTTTGTACTCAAGGCTGTGTTCGATGATACGGACCACTTCGTGAAGAGCCGTTTCTGTGGACTTTCCCTTCACGTATGCGTGCTGGGACTTCGAAAGTGCTGAGTTCTCCAGACTTTGTCGGATGTGTAAGTCTATTAAGCGCTCTAAAGTTTTGAGTACGAAGGAGGATAAACTAATCGGCCTGAAACCCTTCGCGGTCTCATGTCCTCGTTTGCCTACCTTCGGTATGAAAACGACTCGAACCCGTCGCCACGACTGGGGGACGTGGTTGAGTAGCAGAAGGCTTCTGAAAAGTATCAACAGACGTGGAACTACCAGATCCTGCGTTTTCTGAAGCATAATCGGTAGTATGCCATCTGGTCCTGGGGATTTATAAGGGGAGAAGCTGTTGATTGCCCAGGTAATATTCTCCTCAGTAATCATGGAGAAAACAAAGTCACTCTGCTGTTCATCTCCATTATGCAATAGTGGGCTCTGCGTGCAAGTGCTCCTGCACCCAGGGAAATGCGTATTCAACAGGAGCTCAAGAGATTCACCAGTTGATTCCGCCCAAGTGACATAGTTAATATGCCCTTTCACATAGTGACGAGTATAAAAAGGTTTTCCACGTTAGTCAAACCTAACCAAACCTCCCATAAAGAGTGATGTCCGTCTGTTGCAATGCAAACTAGTCACTCAGTTTTGAAGCTATCGGGCTGAAATTTTGTATACAAGTTTCTTTTTAGTGTACGCTATATATATGTCGGAACGAATGGAATCGAACCATGGAGCCATGGGGCTGCCCCTGAAAATTAGATATTTCTAAGAAAAACTCTTTACTTTATGTACTAATCTTAACCAAACTTCACCCAAGTGTGTTCACACTAAAGTCTCAAAACATATCCAAGAACGGATGGAATCGGAATATTACGTCATAGGGCTGTCATACAAATCAACTCCCAAATATTAGGTTCTTTTTCCTTTTTGAGTCTTAACCAAGATTCATCCAAGTGTGTTCCTGGCTTAGCTCCAACGTATCCTGGAGCAGATGGAACACGCCATATAGGGCTGTAGTAGAAATTATTAACACAAAAGAAGGTTAAGTTTCATTCAAATGTGACGAGTATTAAAATTTCGGCCGCGCCCGAAATTAGCCTCGGTCTCGTTTTTTATTCATATTTGACATTTTACATTTCTACAATTTGATCGTTTTGGTCACACCATCTCTGCTTTCCATCAACTTCAAAAATATGTAATAAGTAGTCACATTTTGTTTAGGTCGCTAGCAATTTTCTGCCGAATAAAAGTATTAAAGAAGCATATTTTGTACGAAAGGAATGGTTTTTTTTTTATCCATTTGGTATATTTTCAACAACGCGCACGGACACACCAATAACCAATGCAACTATCCGACTATTAGTTTGTAAATCGTAAATGGAAATGTTTGCTTTAGAATTGTACACTTGCCCCGAATGTCGGTATTTTTTTCATGCTACAAGAAAATCTTTTTTTTTTTGTTTTTAGACATTATATTATGTAAATTTATTTCAGTTAACTAGGTATATTTATATAATGGCTCTTAAAGAGCCCTAAGATCATCTTTGCTTCAACTTAGATAGTTTAACACTGAAAACATAAAAACCATCAAATCATAATCAGAAGCTTAGACTCATACATTCAACGATATACGTAATTTGAAATTCTATATATTGCTAAACTCTATATTTTTTAATATTCAAAAACAAAAAATTAACGACATATATAAGCTACTCGATCTTAGGCCTATAGATCTTAAAAATACATTTTAATATATTGTAATTACGTAAAAAAATACAATTCATATTGGAACAGTTAAATATTTCATTATGAGTATTAACTGATTTACATACGTAATGGTAATATAAAATTGCAAAATGCAAAATTTTTAATTCAAAATCGGAAACTCAAGTTAAATTTAGTAATGCAAGTATTTTATTTGTTTTTAAAAAGCATATCTGTCCTTGTTATTCTGAAGTAATTGTAAATTCGGCGCTTTAGCTGATTTTCATCTATAGTAAGGTGCTCGTGATTAAGAAAATTTCAACGGTTTTAGTTAAATTTTAAATTCATAAGATTAGAGAGCCGCTTAAGGGAGGTTTTTGATATTTACAGGGTCTTGTATAGAATGAAGTGATTTCATGCAAAATTGGTGAACTTTTTGTTTTAAACAGCAGCGAACTGTATGTTTGTATATCCACAATGAACACAAACAATCAAATATGTGTATACGAAAAATATAAAAGAAAATAATATGTAAACGAAAAAATTATATTGACCAGCTATTTTTTGACCATAAATAAATAAATATGTAATAATATGGGAAACTATATTGGATATTTTCATTTTAGCATAAATTAGACAACGGTATACTGTATTTTATTGGAATTATGTATAAAATCGTATTCAAAAGGTATATAGGTATAACCACATAAATTGGTTGCATTTTTTTATTTACCAAATAAAATCCATTGCTCGCCTTATTCATGTATACGAAAAATCTTGAAAGAAAGTAAACAAAATGGAACAAGAAATAATATTTAAAGTGAATATTAAGTCGAAATATATGAATTCATATGAAAATGAGAACTTTTTTAAAAACCAATTTTACCTATTTATTATGTAAAGCTGCATGTAAAATACATAACAAATAAAACTATAAAAGAAGAGCATATTTAAAATCAGAGAAACGGAAACTACCATTAAATGCAAAGGAATATGCAGATTAACCTTACAAGGATACCATTTTGTGGATGTGAATGATAAAATCATTTTCAGTATTTTAGAAAATCAGAAAAAAAAAAAATATTACACGAATAATATCCAGCTACACCGTTTCCATAAGTTGCTTGTCTGTATGTGAAGGATAAATGTGAAAGCGAGAAGAACGAGAGAATTTAATTTAGTTGAAGATATAAGAGTATTAGATACATTATGGGAAAAACGAGTTGATACGAATAATAATATATATATATATAATAAAATGATACAAAATGGAAAACACATAAAAATGAAAAGAGCAACTGAAAACGAAATGTTTAATGCTTGTATGTACATTTTTAATTGTAATAAGAAGAAGAATATGAAAAATTCAGATATGTAGTGTTTTATTTATATCGGACTAAACATCTAACCATTGCTATAGCTTTTCACTCTCTACGTCTGCCAAGAAGACTTTCCTTTCTATAGTCTATTCGACGTCTGGTTATGAAAAAAGGTGTTTTAATTAGCCAAACTTTTTATTTTGATCTCGCCTTAAAATTATATTTTTATTTCACTTGTAAGTTTTTCATTATAATTTTTTTCATAATATTTAAAAAGGTTTAGTGACAAAACAACTTGACTGAAATTTCCTGACAACTTCTTTAATGGGTCGTAATTTTTCGACGATATTTTCAAAAAATGTGTGTCACTCATTTTGGTATACTGATAAGACTGCTAAATATCCAATGTTTTCAGTATCCAATTCCTCAACTTTATACGAGACCTCAATTGCGTACAGATTTTATTAGATATCAGCCACTCTATCACGCTCGCTGACTCAGTATCCACTACTCCACGATGCTAAAGTTAAAGGCCCCTTGTAAGAGTATTATTATGTCTTTAACAGTGGCGTAGATTTTCCGAATAGGAGGTGATCGGTGACCAGGTTGTTTCTGTACAAGGAAAATGGAGTAAGGGACCGCATGGGCGTAGCCAGAATTTCGGTCAGGGGGGGGGGATTTTTCAGCATCATGATTTTCTTAGAAGTTGAAATTGTCGGTCACGAAAATATTGTTAGGCAAATTTTAGAGTTAATTTATATGATTTTGGACGATTTAAAGGCGAAGTAATCGTTAAGAGACTTGCAAAATTTCGGATTATTGTGATAAAAGAGGTTTTCCGTTTAGTCATAATCATCATTCTTCATTATTAAAAAATTCAAGATCATCCATGACAGCAAAGTCCTGTCCTGTACTCGATGAATGAAACGCCCTTTTTAATTTAAATTAGTGATTAGGTGAGTATGATTTTCATAGCTAAGCACTTCAGAATTCAGGATATTCCCGGTACACCTATTTTGCTGGAAATGACATTAAAAGTCATATTTCGGTGCGCTTATGCGACAGTTTAGTTTCCGGACACGCTAAATTAGAACAACTCAATTTTATGTTCAAATTTGTACGAAATTGGTGCTATCATGGTTTGTACTTGATCAAATAAAACGCGCCTATTAAGTCATATTCTATAATACGTGAATTCGCGGAAAATAATAAATATTAACTAAGAACAATGAAGTTTTGTTGTATTTTTGTAATGGAGCGGAGCGAAAAATTCGTAGTCGGAGCGTTGGAGGTGAGTGGTTTCAAATTGGTCGAGCCGGAGGGGAGGGGAGCGAAAGTGTCGCTCGAAATCCCTGCTTTCTAAACCATTTAACGAAAAATGACCCTGCACGTATTTAGACATTCACTGACACTGGTGATTCTGATTACCTTCAAATGGCTTCCAATTTCAGCCTTTAGACTGTCCGTGCTACTGCATATTCCACTTGCGAGATCTAAATTTCATTGCTGGTAGGATTTAGCTACAAAATGAATGTTGATTAAATAACTTGAAAGATAAGGAAATGAATCTCATTCGTCTTTTTAAAAATTCCTTTCAGATGGAATGTTGCTAAATTGTACTACCTTCCCCTTCATGTGAAAGTTAACATTGTATTCTGCAGCTCAGAAGCCATGCAATGAAACGCATGAAAATATGGGATCCTCGCAAGAGTCTCCCTAAAGGGAAACATTTCTAATCTACTTATGTTATTGATTCATGATATTCGCACGTAGGTATCCATGTTATGGATATCAAGGGCCTCAAAACTACAAATATAGGGTTATCAATTTCGTGGTTTCAAAAGTATAGGGCTGGAATTCGACATCTGTCAAACTAAGTTGTTAAACCAATTTTTTTTTCAGTTGAAAGTCTCACATTTCCGAAAATGGATCGCTTAACTATCGCACAACGCATAAAAATTGTTAAAACCTACTACAAAAATGGTGATTCTGGCACAGCCACATTTCGTGCTTTAAGAGGAGATTATGGTTTACACAATCGTCGACTTTTTTCTGCCTGCTATTGAAGAATACAACTTGGAGAATATGTGGTTTCAACAAGACGGTCCCACATGCCACACAACTCGAGCGAATATGGCATTATTGCAAGAGACATTTCCTGGCCGCGTAATTTCTTGTCGTGGCGATATCAACTGGCCACCAAGAGAAGCATTCATTTTTACAGAGACAACAATGGATTAATACGTCTCTTTACGCATTCTGAAAAACAAAAGGAGACACGGCGTTTAACAGAGGGGGCTTTGCGAGTCTTCTTGGTTCACAGAAAATAATGCACTTGCACTTGCCTTTGATTGTGACGCTTCTATCGCTTTTCAAAACAGATCGTAAGTCGCATACGCTATACAAATTCTGAGAGCGTAATCCCACCGAAAATTTTCAGAGATTTAAGGCGCACAGGTACCATCAGCACATCATAATCTACAAGGGAATGCTTCAAAGCGCCATTCTCTTCAAAAGGGGCAAAATAACAGGCCAGGGATCGGCCAAATTGATCCAGTCCATATTTAATCAAAGCATGGAGGTCCTCCTCCAAAAATGTTATCCCTAAAGCTAGTGAACTCTTCGAAATCTTGTGAAAAAAAACTGAATATTTGTACAAAATATGGTCGTGTATGGAGACTTTTTCTAATTCGTTTTTGTGAAGTTTTTTAGTTTTTGTTCTAGACAATTTTGTTTACAACCGAGTTTCAGTAAAATAATGAGTAGAAATATTAGTTAACATACTAAATAAACATTTTAGATAACAAATTTCAATCTAAGGTTTTTATTTCCTAGAGGTTCCGTAATATGCAGTTTTCCTTACATTGTGTACGGAGACTTTTTCTGGCAAGTGTATGTATTGGGACGCAGCCTCTGCACCTGGCTGGAAACTATCACGGGCATGCATTCCGCGGCAGTATATGGAGCGGCAAAGAAGGCATCTGGTTAGTTTTCCAGTCTACAGTCTTAGCAGCAGAAAATCTTACGAGGTGCCTGCATTCAAACTCGCATTTTTACGCCTTCAAGCATTGTAAAGTGAAGTGATTTTTTTTTACTACATTGGTAAGGATTTTTTTTACCATAATCATCATTCTCGTTTGCAATTCATGCTAATGACAAGAGAGAAAGCGCATTTCTTTTCACTCAGCTGTGATCTTGCTTTTTTTTAGTCTCTTTAGATTAGGTGTTTTCGAAATAATAGTTTGAACCTCTGCTGTCTTGTGGTCGCTTGAACCTTTTAACCCATATTGTCCGGGGGTAAGAAGGAGTTGTGCTAGTTTTACGAAATTTCGCACAGTAGTTTGGCATAGGAAGATTATGCAAATTTCGAAGAAATGTATTTTTATTTTTTTTATATTTTGGGCTGTAGATCACGTTGCGGAAACGCAACGCTAGGGCTTAACGTGTACTTTTTGGTCAAAGAAAAGTCTCTTCCATACACTGAAAACGTCTTATTTTTATAAATAAAAATAAATAAAAGGCGCGACAATCCAGCATTGGACTAAGGCCGCAGGATGTGTTAGTGACATCCTATTTCCAAGATCTTATCTGCTTTTTGTTGAGGTAATGAGATAAGCATCACGCTAAGCAGTGCTATTTATCCCCATAAATGGGTACTTGTTTAACATCTAAGTGAGATCATAGTCCGTCGCAAGCTCGGGAGTTCGAAAAACACATGAACAACGGTGAGATTCGAACCCCTGACCCTGTGCACCGAAGATGCGCGCACTAACCGCTAGACCAGTCAGACTAAATTTTTATAAATATGTAATAGCCTTTAGAAACATAAGCTATTATTAGTATTATTAAGGATCGACCCACCAATTTGGTCGTCGAAAATAATCGCCAAGTATTCTGGGGGTGTCCGCATGGGGATGCCTAGCCTCCTTCATTCTCTGTGCAGCTTCGATTTTTACGAGGTTTGTTGGAGTCACTAACCGGTGCTGGATGCTATGCCCACACCGAGTTACTCATATAAGATAGGTGGAACTCCTCGTTCCAATGTAGTCTGGATATGAGGCTCGCGATCCTCCCTCCAGGAGGGACCACTCCTTCGCTTTCAATTTGTGGTTCTATGATAAACCTAACTTCACAAGGACATATCTGGATTTTATTTTAAACAAAGTTTAAACTTCACACGCTATTTGAAGAATATTATATTACACTTCCACCTAGTATGTAATGTAAAAAACATCAGTACCATTTTCTAATACTTTTCGACGTAACCAATTCCATTTAATACCTATTTAAAAAACGAAGAAAACCAAATACCAAATTTTTTTCTCAAAAATCCTAAAATTCCAAGATAACTTTTATGTGTTGTCTTCGGAATGTGTTTCGGAGAAAATGTCTAGGGTGTTATATATCATCATAAATGAAATTTGATGTAGTTTTATGTAGTGTTGTTTCGTCTTTAGGACATTTTGCAGTCAGACTCATAGTTTTCCAGATATTTGCAAAAAAACCGCCCCCCTGGCCGTTGTTTTTTTTTTGTATTGAATTGAATATTAATAATACTGAAAAAAAATTCTATCATAGATAACTTTTTCTTCCCGAATTACTTTTTCGCATTTTTGTTTGCAGTTTACATGGTCTAAAAACCACACAATTACATTTCCATATCAATTTATTACAAGCCGTTCTTCTACCTTACAAATTAATCAACATACACTCCCAGTCACTTGAATAGGGACAGCCTTTTCGAGAGTTGTTTATCTCAAAATATCCTCTTCCTTGCAGCACAGAGCATAACTCAGTATTTGTTTACAAAGGCTTTTATGTTACTCATAGTTTGCGAGAAAAAAAATTAAACATTTAATAACAACAGTTATGTTTCATCAACATTATGCTGATGCACTAATAAATTCTATGTTCAAAATTGGGTCACTTGAATAGGGACAGTTGCGATTCGGTCGTTATTTCGAAAGTGCTAGCGTCACATCTTAATTGTTTTTGATTTAATCCGCTCAGATTGTGCTTTGACTTTAATTTTTGTAAGTTCCGGTAATCATGGGTAGAGCAAAAGCATTAAATCCCGCGCAAATGGCTCAATTCGATGTTTTGAGAAATGGACAATACAGTTTACGCGAAATTTCAAAAATAGTGAAAAAAGTAAATCGGTTGTGTTCAGCTATTTACAAAATAAAAGTGGATATGGACGAAACATAGAAGGGCGTACGCGAGGTGCCCTAACCGTCAAAGAGAAAAGGGCAATTCTGCGAGACGCCTCTAATTCTGCACTATCAGCCGCTAGAATTGACGCTTCGTAGAATTTTTCGCCGTTTTCGAGAACAAGGAACAGTTAATAGCGACGGCGACGAGCCCAGAGACGAAGTGCGAAGACGGACGAAATCATTGAGCGGGTTGAAGCCAGCTTCGAATCAGATGCAACAACATCAACCCGAAGAAGGACAACGATATCGTGAGATGCTCAACAATTTTATTCGTTCTTTTATTCAAAACCGCCCGGGGCGGTCATCTGAAGGATATAATTTTTCGAACATAGTGTAAGTGTCTATTTTTTTATGTAAAAATTTCAAAAAAATCGGTTCAGGAATAAAAAAGTTATTCATGGTTTACACTAGTTCACTTTTAATGGGCCACCCTGTGTACACCACTACCCGCTGTATTAAATAGTAATCATCAAATAATTTCTTGCGATCTGGACACCACCATGAAATGTGTATTTCGAAAGGTGCTATTGACAAATTGTAATTTTAATAATGAATTTGAAAACATTTTAGCACAGTAGGATAGTTAAAAAAAATGTTATAAAAATTGGCTTGACCCCCCTTGAGTCCTGATTAATCTTAGAGAAACCATTCTATGCGTTATTCCAGAGTAGGTATCAGCAAAAAATAATGCCACCTTTTTTCACACATTATCGCAATTCACCCATACTAAATCAAAAAAACATAGGCGTAGGCAGAAAATTTCTTCTAGGGGACTTGATCTTGCTTTCCAATTTGAATTAACGTATGCCATATGCGCAATAAAATAGAAATAGAACATTTCGAAAATTGACGAGCTATTTTTTATACTATTCACATTAGACATTAACAACCATAATTTTAATAGTTCAGGTATAAAGTTTATTTACTATGAAAGAAAGCTCCAGTGATTTTTTTAATGGAGAAAAAAGGCTTCATAATTAAATATGGCATTAGGTAAAAAATTGATCAAAATGGACTGCTAAAGATGTTTACACCTTGTCTGCTACTTTTTTAACACGAATGTGATTATGACTATCTAGTCAATACCAACGATATTAAATTTCCCGGTATTTTATCTAGAAAGGGGGAATATATGAAACAATTCGATGAAACAAATTAACGCCAAACATGTATAGATTGTGTGTGAAAGTAGCCACTCTGGATCTGGACTAACGCATGCAATGAGTTACTATGATTTCTCTAAGTGATTTATGCCCGTATTTATGGACGTACCTTAAGGCAACCCTTACTCAAGGCGACCTTAGTGAAGGTATTACTTATAAGAAGACCTTAAGCCAAGGAATTAAATGTCTTTTTCAATAACTTTTTTATCGAAATAGTTTATTTTTACAAGTATTTTAGTGCAAACATGAATTATTTGGGGCCAATTTATTGATGCGTTCTTAACGGAAGATAAATAAATTCAAAAAAGTTGTCAGTATACTCAAAATGCACCCTTGACTAAAAGCGACCTTAAGTGAGTTTCCTTACTTAGTCGAATTTATGAATTTATATATATGTACGTATATCTTGAATTCAAGTAAACTTCGATGCTAAGGAATCCTTGAAATTTCCACAGTCACTCTCACTTGAACTCAAATTAGCCTGTTACCTATAGCTTGAACTCTGATAATTTCACTTCACTACTTTACACTCTTTTTTCTTAATAAATTTGGGAAAATACAAATACAAATATATGCGAATTTGTCATGTTGATTGAAGGAGTTTGACGTAAAACTTGTCAAATTGGTGAACATTTTTAAATAAGACTGAATTAACATGGCATGCCTTGACTTAAGGTTTCCTTCAGCTAAGGCCGCCTTGAGTTAAGGTCGTATGTATTGGGTAAAGGGCGCCTTAGTTCAATAGTTCCTTGAGATACATTTATGAGTATGTATACGGATACAAATTTGCGGTTGATTTATCTTCTGCATCTTCTTCTTAGCATTGCTTCTCGATAATTACACGTAGTTAGCACCATCTGATTAAAGTCAATTTTATTTTATGTTCAACATTACTCTTTCTATTTACCAAAACTGCTAAACTCCTATCAAGCCAAACACGTATTAACTATTCGAAATAACTGTTAAATATTTCCTCCCATGGAATATTCTTGAAATTGCTGTTTTATAATGGGTGTGGTTGTAACACCTTCACTAATTATAACAAATTGTACACGAGGTCGGGGAAATCGATTCGCTCGTCTAAGATACGCATAAGGTAAACCCCCAATCCAGTCAGAGTCAAGTCCTTAAATTACGGAAGAATTCCCTTTTAGTTACAAGAAGCACGAATCAGAAGAAAAGTGGAAATAAATTTGGTAACCAGAAGACCTACAATTATACCAATTTCACCCTAAAAGTTGATTACTTATCTATTTCTACGATGATTGCAAACACACGCAACGCAACATGGAAAAACGTATAACCGAGTGCATGTCTACGTTAATTTGAAATAAACACAAACACTTCACGAGTTCTGTGATGAAAGTAATCTTATTAAAGATGGTCATTTCGAAAATGTTCACTGTCCCTATGTTGCGAGAACTTTAACATATGTTCCATATGATTGGAAATTGTATTTTCTTTGTCGACGACGATGACGTTTATCCAGGGAGAATGAATTATTGTTTGCTCGAGTGGATCTTAACTTCGACCTTATTGATATCAATTGACGAACCCTTTCTTTTAAACGGTTAACGTTCGAAAACAGGAAGTCCCCGATACGTATAAGTTGAAGCAGTGTTATGGTTTGTTCGAATATTTGAATCCGATTGTTTGATATGAGCAGTGTTGCCAATTTAGCCGTTTTCCGGCCAAATTTAGCCGTTTTTCTCGCTGAAATTTATTTAGCCGGATTTTTAGCCGCTTTTGAAAAAAATATAGCCGGTTTTCAGGCTAAATTTAGCCATTTTCTAAATTTCCAGTTGGCAACACTGGATATGAGTCATATACATACATACATACGTGCATATAAATAAAAGAAATAACATATTGGCCCCAGTCGAGGAACGGACTAGTTCTATAACTAATTCGTAACCACTTCAAAAAGGTGTACAACTAGTTCTGACTTCGATTGCATTGCATAGTAAGACTTTTATCAGTCAGAGCATTGGTGCGTTTCGCATTACATTGTACCTGGTACTGAAATAGGTTCCAAAAACACTTTAGCATTGTTATCATTGGAGTGACTGATTGTTTTCGATTTTGCAAGCTGTAAAGTAAAAATTTAAATTTTTGAACGTTAAAATAATTCTTTCAAAATTTTTGATTAAACTGTACCACATCTAAAAAGCACAAATTATGCTTTATTATCACATAAATACTCTGAAATAATTTTATTGTCATCAAAATACTGAAAAAAATAATCGTTTGTAAAGTTTTTAACGAACGGTTTTTTCCCACATACATGTCTGCTTTTGGATTGGTACATTTTTCACAAATGTTAATGATTTGATTTATTTTAAATTATTAATATTTGTGAAAATCCCGCCTCATTCAAAAGGAGACATCTATGTGACGGACTGTATTTGGGACAGCTGGTCCGAAAATAGCGCGATTAAGAAAAAAATACGTGGCTAATTTCGGGGAGTTGGGTGCGAAATGTCAAGAGGGTGACACGCGGGATTTGGAGTTTGACGAAAAAAAAAGAGAATTTTAATTAGCGATGATGGGAAACCGAGGAAACACCCTTTTTTGCCGGAGATTAAATAGGAGACGGATGAGATAAGTTTTGGTTTTCTTGGTTGTGTGACATGTGGTTCTTGTGTGTGATTGTCGTCCGTTATGTGTCATCCTTTTTAATTTGTGCCATAACGCATGTTCGCCCTTGATTTGCAAATCATCGCTTAAAATGATTAATCCCGCAATCTAAACACTCCCCCCCCCATTCCAGGGGCGTAATTTTTGATTTCAAAAGGGAGGCTGCCTACATTTTTCGTTCGGCTGCGGGCGCCTCAGGACGGGTAAATTTTTATATATTTCAGTGGATTAAGTTTGGCCGGGACCCGTCGCCATCCGGGTCCACGAAGCATCACTAAGATGGCACCTGTGCGCGTCGGCTGTTCTTACGGTTTTCTCCCCATTTTAACCCCTTTGTTCGTGAAGTGCACCCATAGGCATGCGATATCCCTTTTTTTGAAAAAGGACAGAGGCAACGAGCGGCAAAGAACCCCGCCCATTTCTCCCGTTGCTGAGCTACAGCAAGTGCATGCCGCTGCTCGCTCGTTGAGGAGCCCTATCGTCATTGCTTAACCTGCACGGTTATAGAGGCATTGGTTCCGTCCCCTGCGCATCTTCGGATGGCCAAGTCCTCTTATTACAAGTTATATTACATTCGAAAGATTGTGTCTGTCTTTACAACACCCGCTCTAGCACTTATACCGCATAGGTCAAGGCGACAATTCGCCGGATCTAATAATTTTTATTTTGTTTTGTTTTGGAAGGACTTGTGGGATACGTCAACTTAATTTCATCAGGCAGAATGTTTTGTCTTAAACTTTAAATCTGAATCTGATCCAGAAATACATATTTTGTTCCTAAGGTTCCACACGGGAACAGGAGAGAGACTGAAAAATCAATTAGTTTCCTTTTCCAGCTACCCCAAATCCAAAGATTAGGGACCCTTTATTAATGCTCATCGAATGCTATTTGTTGCAATTTTAACTGGTTATAAACGGTGCCCTTATATAAAAAGAAATTCCTCGTTACAAAAGAATCGTCCCAGAAAACCTTCCTGCGTCATGTCGACTTCTATTTTTGCCCGATTTGTTCTTTCGACTGGTTGTGGTGGAACAGATGAATCGGAAAGGGGAACATTTTATCTAAAATGACAACTGTTCAGTTTTATAACCCATCCTCTAGGAATTCAAAGAAAGAGTGTAATCTCTACCCTCTGAGCTACCGAATCTACACTTTATTTATATAATTGCCAGCGTTATTTTGATTTGTTAAAAACTTAAAAAGTAACAAATTTAAAAAAAAAAATCCATCACTGTTCCAGCTATTTCCTGTTTATTATTATGAATATTTTCGATGTTTTGCTGAAAACCTGGAGCATCTTCAGGTTAAATTTGGGGCTTGTTCTATCCGTTCTCAAAACGAGTACTTTTGTGTTTCCGATATTGTCCGTTATATGGTGGATCGTAAGGTAATTGTCCGTAGTGTTGATAGAAAAAAAGGGATTCTTTAGAGAGCTGATGGCGTAATATTAAACAGTTTCTTTTTTATACCCATCGCTCGTGAAAGTGAAAGGGTGTATTAACTTTGTCATGAAGTTTGTAATGCATTGAAGGAAGCATCTCCGACCATATAAAAATTATACATATATGATCAGCATGACGAGCTGAGTCCATTGGAGGATGTCCGTTTGAAGCTGAAATTTTGCAAAAATGCTTCTTTTTATTGCATGCAATTTGTATGTTTGAATCGCTAATATTGGGCCATGCGGTCATGGAGCTGCCATACAAACCCAACCTGCCTAATTTGATTTTTCAAAGACAACTTTTATTTTCGCACTAATTTCAACCGCAAACTCTACGGAAATTTTTTTTCAGAAATGTGTTTCTATTGAGGCCACAAAAGATATGTAAGAATGTATGGAATCGGACGGGGGTCATGGGGCTCCAATACAAACCGAACCATAAGGCATAGGTAGGTACGTCCGAAAAAAAAACTTTTAGCCCGAGGAGACTGAAGCGCCGAGCCCGAAATTAGCCTTACTTCTATTTACATACAAATTTCATTCCAAAGAAATCGTATAGACAGAAGAAACATACCTCTTAAGATGCTCTAGGAAGCAAACGTCGCAAAATTGCATAAGAATAAACATGAAATAGCTGGAATAGTACTTTTTGGATTTTGAAAAAAAAAATCAACCCAGTCAAACAAACAAATGTCAAAAAATAATTACAAACATTAGGTACTTACAAAAAATCGTTCAAATAAACGCGAGTTACGCGAAACCACCTCAGTGTAACTCAATATTAGCGGCATCAGTGACAGCTGAACCGGTTACTGACAAATGCATGAGTGGAACGAGCAATGGAGCACCCGATGAAAACTCAATTGCAGCACTTCAGATCTCCTTGATGAAAATCGAAAAAGGCCTAAAGGACAACTCGCAGGAAGTAAAGGAAAAATTTGCGCATAGTTCTTTCTTAAATTATTTTATTCTAGCTTCGTTATTTCTAACAGTTTTAATGCCTTAAGTGCAGAAATTCAATTCAATTAAAACTGCTCCTAAAGATCTGCAATTTGCAAAATTTATTCAAATTGATCCCAAACTGAAACTCATATATGTATTCGTTACTCTCTAATAGAGACTTTTAAGACTTCTGATACAAATTTCGTTAACCAACTTTCATACAAAAGTGGGCATTCTCATTTGTTCCAAACAATTAAATCAATATGATTTTATTATAGTCGAAGAAAAAAAAATATATGGTCATCGAACGAAAAAAATCTTACATGGATGGATTTTTGCAGGATTTTTGGGGATGATCTCCTGATTATGAGGAAAAAGTCCTAACAGATTAGAGGTTTGCAGCCTTGAAAAGGGGGGAAGGGTACTTGCGTTTTCAGAGCTATGGAGGTTTTTAAAAGAGTCTAAAATGAAAATACATATTCGAATTTATTTTTTAGTCTAGCGCCAAATTTTTCACTAAAATCCTAATGTATTATATACAATTGCAAGGGTAATTTTATGTAGTTTTTTTCGTTCTCAGACCATTTTTCTGTATATTTTGTCGGTTTTGAAATGTTTGCTAAAAAGTAGAAAAATACTCCTTTATCCCCATTTTTCAAGGTTGGGGCCCTCCAATCGTTGGAGACTTTTTTTTCCATATCAGGACGCCATCAACATCACCACCCATCCTGCAAAAATCCTCATGCACTAATGAGGCCAACGAACGCATGGCAACGTTCCGCAATCTCAAGAAATGCATTGTCATCAAATAATTTTTCATGTTTTTTTCAATACGCAGTTTTTGCGACCCCGACCCATGGGTCAGTGGAAGAAAATACACTTATGAAGTCGACAAATGCACGAAAACCTGTTCAGGCAGAGTATCTAAACTCTCTTCAACTTGAACTGTGTAACAAAAGAGCAAATAGCTCGATAGCTTGTATATGTGTGTCTGTTTGGTCGTATTTGTGACATCAGGAGCAGATCAGATGCCTGGGCCAAAACAAAGTAGACTCGATTTTGAGTGAGCTTTGGACATATATGTATGATTTGTATATGATAAAACCCTGCCTTCGAGGTTGACAATCTGATTGATGATGCCACGGCGGCTGCGTATTTACAGCACTTGTATAGAAAAACTGTCGCCCATACTCGATAACATCAACAATTTAGGCATCCATGAGTTCTGGGAGGAGCTCAAAGACAGCATCAAAGGAGTCGCAGAAGAGGTCGTGGGCTATAAAGGCCGGCGTAGACGAACAGATTGGTTCGACGACGAATGCAGGGTCTCGATTGAGGCGAAAAATGAAGCCTATCGCCAATGTACACTATGCGCATCCCGAGTCAAAAAAGAAAGATACAACGAACTTGGGCGAGTATCTAATAAGTTAATTAGACGTAAGAAATGCAAACATTTTGACGAGCAGTTACAGTTAATATAGTTTGGTTGGAATAAGTGGGCATATAAAAATATTTACTCAGAAAATTATATGAGGGGATGCGGGAGCATGGCCCCATAGTGCGATTCCATTTGTTTTGACCTTTCTTGTTGCTTTGATAAAGACACATCAATTCAAGGTTTTGTGAAATTAGTGAACAAAATGTTTCTTAGAAGCACCAAAAGGTTGTGTTGGGTTTGTATGGCAGCCCCATGACCCCATGGTCCGATTTGATCCATTCGTAGATATGTTTTGTGTCATCAATAGAAACACATTTGGGTTGGATACGATATCCCCAGTTACAAAATCCCCAAACCAAAATCCCCAAATCAAAATCCCCATAATCAAAATCCCCGAAATTAAAATCCCCGAAATCAAAATCCCCGAAATCAAAATCCCCGAAATCTAAATACCCAAAACCAAAATCCCCAAACGAAATTCCCCATTCCCCATTTGAGGTGTGATCTAAGAACGCACGCGCGTTCTAAAATCACACCTCAAATGGGGAATGGAGATTTTCTTTAAGCTATTGTAGATGGTAAATGATAGATGTTAAATGTCAGATGATAAATGGTAGATGGTAAATGGTAGGTGGTTAATGGTAGACGGATGGTAGCTTGTAAATGGTTGATGGCAGATGGTAAATGGTAGATTGTAAATTGCAAATGGTGGATGGTAAGTAGCAAATAGTAGATGGTAAATGGTAGATACTACTGGTAGGTGCTTTCTTCATTACCGTAACTCCTAGTGGAGCATGGTGCGTTGATGACTACCGTGTGTAGTCATCAATGTTACAGAGACAGCTGAATTCGGAGTGTGATACGGTTGTCAGTCATACCACTTCCTAGTCGCATTGTTAGTTTATTATTCTATAATAAGAATATTTCTTCTCATCTTCTTCTGAATAATAAACTTGCGACGAGTAGTGCCGAGTTTGGAAACTCGTTTCTCTATGAGTGTCTATTTCACAGAGTGGCGACCGAACGATCACGGCCACAGAGCACGACAAAAGACTGCTTTAGACTATTGTAATTGTGATAGTCCTACTATGCAATAAAAAAATCACCGTCGTGGACTGATATACATATATGCTAATCAACGGCAAGTAACACAGAAAAAAATCAGATAATGTGCAGGCGATTAAATATGCAATCGGTTCCAACAATAAGCCAACCAAGTTTTCCGCGAATATTCGTTCGGATGAGGACATGTCTCGACGATGTTAAAGAAAACCTAATATGTTTAGAATGATATATGCAAACGTTTATTCAATTTAATGTACTCGAACATTTTGTTTGTGCTAATCAATCAATCAAGTTAGTATCGATTTACGACCCTCCTAGTGCCATTTACCATCTACCATTTAACACCTTCCATCTACCATCAACCATCAACAATTTGCAGTCTTTCATCAACCATTTACCATCTACCATTTTTTACTACCATCCATCTACCATTTACCAGCATATTTCGGGTGCTTGGGGATTTTGTATATGGGTATTATGATTATGGGGATTTTGTAAATGGGTATTATGAATATGGGGATTTTGAATATGGGGATTTTGATTTTGGGGATTTTTCTACGTTTGGGGATTTTGTGATTGGGGATTTCGTATGGTTCCCAACACATTTGTGTGCTATTTAGTTGCAATTTGTGAACAAATAAAAAAGTTTTTCTTAGAATAACCTAATTTGGGGGGTTATGTTTGTATGGCAGCCCCATGACCCCAATGTCCGATTTGATCCGTTTTTGCATATGTTTAGTGTCACCAATAGAAATACATTTGTGTGTAATTTGGTTTAAATTGGTGCACAAATAAAAAAGTTTTTCTTAGAAGAACCTAATTTGGGGGGTTGGGTTTGTATGGCAGCCCCATGACCACATGGTCCGATTTGATTCGTTCTTGCATAAGTTTTGTGTCATCAATAGAAACACATTTGTGCAAAGTTTGGTTGATATTGGTGCTCAAATAAAAAAAAAGGTTTGTATGGCAGCCCCATGACCCCGATTTTACCAATTCAAATATACAAACTGCCTGCAGCTAAAAGAAGCATTTGTGCAAAATTTCAGGTTCATAGCTTTTAAATTGGCCGAGTAAAACGCGTCGCAACAGACGGACAGACGGAACGACTGACATCGCCCAATCGACTCCCCAAGTCATGTTTTCACTCTATGAGCGAAGGGTATAAAGATATGATCGTAAAACTATTTTTAAAAGAATCATAAAAGCACCTCACCTTGGGAGAAATTGAAGAAAATTGAGATGAAAAAATAGATTGTTTTTTGGTGAAATCACACAAATTTTACTTGGAAGCTCTGTAAAAACCAAACCTGTCATCCGATTTTAGTGTGGGTTATTATACCCTTCACTCATAGAGTGAAAGGGTATGCGAAGCTTTTTACCCGCAAATTTCAAAGCTATGAAGCTGAAATTTCGCACAAATGGTTCATTTTGCTGCAGGCAGTTTGTATGTTTGAATCGGTAAAATCGGTCAATGGGGCCATGGGGCTGCCATACAAACCCAACTCCCCAAATTAGGTTCTTCTAAGAAAAACTTTTTTATTTCTGTATTAATTTCAACCAAATTTCACACGAATATGTTTCTATTGATGACACAAAATATATTTAAGAATGGATCAAATCCGAGCATGGGGTCATGGGGTTGCCATACAGACTCAACTCCCCATTTTGGTTCTTCTAAGAAACATTTTTTACACAAATTTTACAAAACCTTGAATTAATGTGTCTTTATCAAAGCCACAAAAAAGCTCTAAACAAATGGTATCGTACTATATGCCAATGCTCCCGCATCCCCCAATAAAATTTTCTGAGGTAAATATTTTTATTTGCCCACCTATTCCAACCAAAACCCACACAAATATTGTTTTGCCGACGCAAGTTAACTTTTGTGAAGACAGAAGGAAAATAATGGGGGGGGGGGGATTAAATACTAGTCGTAGGTACGCCCGAAACAAATTTTACCCCGATGGAGCGAAGGGTATCCAAATTTCGGCCGCGCCCGAAATTAGTCTCGGTCCTGTTTTAATTTTTAGGTAAATTTGTTCGCTGTAATATTCATCTTGTTTCGCTATTTTAGCTAGTCTGGCTTTGGAGATATTGAGCTTTAATGCAAGAAAATGATTTTTTCAAAAATCTTAAATGCATGTGGCAGGTAAAGGGCTAAGAACTGGGTGTATGTTCCGTACAACTTTTTTGCTGGAAATCACATGACGAATCACAATCCGGTGCGTTTATGCGGCAGTTTCCGGACACCCTGTATAGGCTGTAATTGGAAAATGTTTATCAATTTAATGTAATATCATATTTTTTATAAGAGTTGAGTCTGAAAATCATCACTTAGGTATTTAACCAAGAAAAAAAATTGGGATTGCTAGCCCAATAGTGGTATGGTAGTACCCCAGTTTGCTCCAGAAGTAGGTATTCGTTGAATCAGCATGGAGAAATCACTAAGGCAATTTTATGTTGCTGATTCTAAATTTGAAGTAAAAAAAAAAACATTGGGGTCGCCCGCCCTAGAATGGTACTCCCTGTGCATGCGTACTCCACAAGTTTCACCTGTTTCCTCCTTAATCTACACCAGGATTTGTCTGTATCGGCCATAAGTCTTGTTCGGAATATTCGCGGCGGAAAAAATGCTGTACAACTGGTGAATATTCGCGTTGGTGTGAATCTTCATACAACGCAGATTGTTACAATTTTGACGGCACCGCGGTAAGTTCGCCGCGAACGATTCGCTCACACTAAAAAATCAGGCGGTGTGAATCAAAATTTATCCAAATGGGGTTATTTTTTTATATATATGGGGTTAACTACACTTATTTAACTCTGCCCACAAGTATAAAATTTTTCTTTTATCGATTAGGATAAAACACTCAAAATAAAATTCATTTGGATAAATAATAAATTTTATCAGTTTTTGTTTATATGGTGTTAAAATTTACTTAAAATGGAGTTAACTCCGCACAATATGACGGGTAATATATGGGGCAAATTACGAACGTTGTCCCGTATAGTCTGTGTGGTGTAGTAGGTAGGGCGTTAGTCTTCAAATCATAGAGTCTCGGGATCGAATCCCACTGTAGGCAGGTAATTTATTATGCATTTTTAGAGCGTAAAGAGGTAAATGAAATGTCGCCAACACCTATAGAGAGGTAAATGCTAGTTATACAAAACTCATTTATGAGTTAAATGTGTGAAAATTGTGTTTTATTTTTATCCTAAAAACATCGAGAGTTACTCCTTTTGGTGTAATTGGAAGTACTCTTTTGTGTTCATCCATTTGGATAAAACAATATTTTATCGAAACGGAGGGACCTTATTCGACAATTTTCGGAGTTAAATTCACACCGGATTTTTTGCTGTGTGACGAGCCAGTGTGAGGGAAGCTTAATATTGTTTTTTTATCCCGGAAAATATGGGTTGATATGCTTCTACTACGAAAACAAAAAAAAATATTTTTTAGTCTCCTGCCCCAAATGTTACACATAAGAATATATCACTGCAATATGCATGCTTCAATTGAACAATACATAAAATTGCATTCACGTACAACCAACGAGTAATCTGTACCCTAAACCGTTCATTATTCAAGCATCTATTTCACAAACATACGTCAATGACAGATGGATAAGATCCATTAAATTCTGATACTTGAATAGTACTTCAACCACACTTCCTGCGTGTCACCACTCAATCCTTAATTGGTGAATTGCATTCTACCGGAGCATGACTTCTAAATTATGCAAAATAATAACACTGAAGGCAAGTTAGCCAGAATCCGATTGTAAATCTGGAGTGGCTTACAAATTCAATTTGCTTCAATAAAAGATCCAGTAATGAGTGATAGCGCAATGAGACAAATGGCGATAGCACTCAATACTTGGAGGTTGAGGACTAACCAGATAATGCATCGACATTGTGGTTGATGGTCGCAGTAGTATTATTGTGAGGGTTGATTTATAAATGTGTTAAATATTTCAACTAAGTATCAATGTATTTAACGTTGTCATATATTACATACATATAAAAAGGTTAAACTGTGCAATTACAAATAAAATTCCGCGTCTGGGTTTTTAAAAACTAATACATTACTAAATTTAAAACAACTGTTTTCGGCGGTATTACTGACAAAGGAATCGATACAATCAAAATATAGACGATACTTTCAGTCAGCACATGCTCATCCCCTGTAAGTTTCGTTGTCTGGAACATCGACCTATAATTCTGTTGTGCCCACAGTATCACGTCAATAGACTACAAAATGAGTTTAAGTTTCAATTGAAAGATCCGGTGGCAGACGGGTGACAACATATTCTCTCCCACATCTAAATCCAAATTCAGATTCAAATTCAATCCGCAGATAGGATAACCCGGCATTCAGATCAAGTGGAATTAGCAGTAATGAGATTTGGCTCCCAGAGTCACTTGAACAATGCTCTTCGAATTTAACCGAGAATTTCTTTTTTCATTCTTTTCGGTTCTTGTCATCGTTCCGTAGAGTACTACTTATACCAGAATCTGAACGGACCAGGAGAGAATAGACGAGAGACTTGTGTTAAATTCAAGAGCTCTTAAGCGTGTGGGAGACAATTGTTTCATTAACATAATTGGTAGAAGATTCTTCTCCCGTTTTATTCTGTACTGTAGGTTATGGTGGCGGCTTAATTTTATTCGGTCTGAGCACTGAGCATTAAGTGCATATTGTTTGTTTATTCATTCGATCACATATGTAGTATACGCATTGTAGGAAGTACTTGGTGTACATATGTAAATGTACACCGAGAAAAATAACGTCCCTTAAAATGCAATCGATATCGCTTTGAAATCGAGTTACATTTCCATTAAATATAATCCTTTCCTTTTAAATATATATCGCTTTAATTCAAATTCATTCTTTTTAAATTTAATGGGAAATCTTTAAATCCAAATTTTCAGTAGGAAATCTTTGTAAAAAGAGTCAATCAATGTATGTTCCAACGCGGAAATCGCTTTGTTTACATAGAAAATTGTAAATTTTTTTGGAGTTTACACTAGCTGTCGGTCGGCAGTGTGGTAGAGCGATGTCACAATGGTATAAATTACAAACGTCGTCCCGTATAGTCTGTGTGGTGTAGTAGGTAGGGGCGTTAGTCTTCAAATCATAGGGTCGCGGGATCGAATCCCACTGTAGGTAGGTAATTTATTATGCATTTTAGAAGTAAATAAAATGTTGCCAACACCTATAACGAGGTCAGTTATACAGAACTCATTTATGAGTAATATGTTGTTTCCCTGTGAAAATTACTCCTTTTGCTGTAATTTAAAGTTTTCTTTTGAGTTCATGCCTTTGGATAAACAATAAGAAGAATCCTTTAATTTTAAATAAAATTATATCCCTTTAAAACAAAGAGCCCATTCTTTTAAATTAATAGGAAACCTTTTCGATTTATGGTAGTGACCTGATTAAATTGACACTGCATCACTATAATTTAAAGTTATGATTTTCCTTTTTCCTTTTATTCACACAAACTAGCTATTTTTTGATTGTTAAATTTTGTTTTTATTATTGGTATTTTACGACGTTTCGCCCTAACCAGGCATCTTCAGGTCTATTCTCAATGTGAAATTCTATTTTTCCTTCTCTCCGACATTTAGTTAGATCGCGCCATGTTTTGACATTTACATTTGTGTTACAATATTGAACTACTACTTATGTTTGTACGATTTACTTTTCTATTACATCAATTTTTGAAAACTTGTATTTGGTGTTGCAAGATGGGTAATGAACAATTCTAACTATTTTTCAAATGCAAGTTTCCAAAAATTGATGTAATAGAAAAGTAAATCGTACAAACATAAGTAGTAGTTCAATATTGTAACACAAATGTAAATGTCAAAACATGGCGCGATCTAACTAAATGTCGGAGAGAAGGAAAAATAGAATTTCACATTGAGAATAGACCTGAAGATGCCTGGTTAGGGCGAAACGTCGTAAAATACCAATAATAAAAACAAAATTTAACAATCAAAAAATAGCTAGTTTGTGTGAATAAAAGGAAAAAGGAAAACCATAACCAATAATAACTAGTGAATTAAAAACAAGGAAAAGAATGAAATATAATTTAAAGTGATTATAGATAGACTTTCAAAAGAAATATCTTATTAGTTCAAAGGGAAATCCGTTTGAATTAAAAAGTCTATGAAATAAAGGGATTATACAATGATTAGAGGGGATTGACACAATGGACAGGATTTAATAAAACCACTAAATTAATCGAGTCGAAACCCGCCTACTAGATTAAATCGTATGTCATTAAATTCAAAATGTATCGTATAATGTACTTGCATTATTCAAATTATTGCAGTACAATATTGTACTGTCAACTAAATCTAGGATTTAGTAAATCTTGTCGATAGTCTGAATCGCCCCAAAGGGAAAAAAATATGAAGCAAAATCATATTTGAATCTCTTTGAATCTTCTGCGTACTTTTTAAATTTACAGGATTTTTTTTCTGAGTGTATCGATTGAAAGCTAATACATTTAAAAATGATACATACATATCTGAAGTAGCATAAGGGAATTTTGGGAATATTGAGTATATGGAATAATGAGCAATCCCATTCATATTGGGATGTGCTACATATCCCCACCACAAGAAATTGGAAAACTGCTAAGTTTGTGTTCGTTGAATATACTCGCTACACGATATCTTAGTTCTCTCTAATCAGCTGATACATTGGCAGACATTGCGGTAATCAAAAATTCAACAAACCTAAAACTGCAACTTTCCTTCCAAAATACGTACTCTCATCGCACAATATTATAACGTTCACTAAAACCTGGCTCAGAAATGAAATTTTTTTCTGCTGAACTGTGAATAAACAATTTCCAGTATTGATGGTCGAGCAGCTGTGCGTGACAGTTGGTCGAGCAGTCCAAGTAGCGCCGTTGAAAAGATCTACATTGTAGGCAACATACGTCTGGCAGAGACAGAGGCGATAGGAAAATTCAACAAAAGATGTACAGGGTGTTGTAATATTCTCCGTATGATTTTGACACCGAACCGTACTTGGCCCGCCAACAAAGGTCACGCACCACAGCAAAGTTCGTTTTGCTGCTTAAAGTAGCTACTAACATCGTCAGTTGACGTGAAATCCATGCAAATACTGTCAAAGTTTTGATGATCGTGAAATCGAATTCGCTTGGTAGTACTCACTTGACATGAAAGTATCCACACCGGTTTTTGACATTTCGCCAACGAAAATAATGCAGTTGCACTTTATTTCACAATGAAAAGATGTCATCGACAATCAATCAAAACGGGAGTGAAAATTTATCGTACATTGAGTGAATAAAAAGCAAGTCTCCGCGGCACCGTTTTCACGGGAGACATATATGCACGTTTTTCGCTCGGTGAACTCAGTACATACCTTTAGTGATAAACGAAAATGCAACACCTGGAAGCTATCTCTAATAGCAGCCGGTGTTACAGTTAGCTTATCATGTCTGGCTGAGCTCGAGCAGTTGTAATGCAGTGTTACCAACTTAGGGGAAAGTTCCCTAAATTTAGGGTTTTTGAACCTCCTAGGGAGAATTTTAGGGGACAATTTTTTTAGGAAAAATTTTAGGGGGAATCTAAAACACTTTGGGGTTTATTTTCTAACATAAATCAGCAAATTCCATGAAAATTTGTGTTGAGACCGAGATCGCGGTGATAGATATAGTGCAGATACATTTTGGGGGAGTCCAACATCTTTTCTGATGGGGATTGCTTATTAATAAGGTGCAAATAATATGTATGATCGTAAAAAAAATCAAGTGAAATGGAGACGTTAAGTGGATTAAGATGAGATAAGAGGGACACTGTAGGATATCGCCTACGTGTAAATAAATAAATATTCAAAACCCTATGTCCCCTAATTGTGTGTTTTAAGTGACATCTGTAGGAATTATAAACAAATCACATCTATCATGCCACTTGGCGGGTATAGTTAACTCGATGTAGTTCTGATTCCATGTTCAACGGATCACAGTTCTTTTCCTCATGGCCGGCCCTAGTGTGGGCGAACTGGGCGGTCCCCCAGGGCCACCACATTTAACCTTCCGGCGGGCGCAATACTAATCGTAACACGATCGGGCGCAATGCATCTGACAGATTAAGTGCAGAAAAGGGATGAAACTAAGTTTCTGTATATTTGAGACTCTTATTTATTGTTGCATTATCTTTTTGAAACAGTTCTACGTAATTTTAGAAACAAAAACTGGCTCACAAAGTTTGATACCCTTCACATTTTAAATTTTTTAAGAATATTCCGCTTTCAATAGCTTCAATATTTAAAAAACCTCCAACAGCTCGACCGCTTAACCCTAATCTGCTCCTTGCGTAGAAATCTACGCATACTGAAAACTTTTTAATTTTTTTACAAAAACCTTTAAGAAAATGTTCATGAAACTTCTTGACTTTATAACTATGACCATTCTAAACAAGGAAATATGTTTCCCGACACACATAAAAAAAAGTTTTTCTTCGTATTCAAAAAATTACGTTTTAGAACCTTTGCGTAGTTTTCTACGCATATAAGAAATTGCAGACTGTCTGGCCTTGATTTGCATAAAATTGTCATTAATTGCACATCGTGTGACAGCTGTGCATGCATTTATTCAAATCGAAGCTAGTTCAAAGGTAGATCGTGAAATTGACTAGGTACTAGACGTCCTATCTTGCAGATTGTAGATTGTAGAAGGGCATGAACCCGGCGGGATTCGCAGCACTGAAGCCAGTGGGCCTATTGTGCTATCGCCCTAGTCGTGGATGGGCAGGACTATGCCTGACGATCAAGGTTGTTCGTGCTGAGATAGGAGTTGAGATCGCTAATAGATGTCGATGCTATTTCGTCCGTGTCTGGATAGGACACTCCAAATTGTGACCAGCGGCGCTGGACCAGTGAATCGCCCTTGCATAGGACGTGGAAAGAGGTCTCGTCGTCTTCTTCACAGAATCGGCAGCTCGCGTCTTGCACAAGCCTTAATGTGCGTAAATATGATCTTAGACAGGAGTGACCTGTGAGAATGCCACATATGATACATACTTTAGCTCTGCTTAGTTAGTAAAAGTGAAAGTGATGTTTCGGAAATCAACGATGAGCAATATACTGATGCAGATAGTAGTGAAGAGAATGAGGAAGTTGACCAAAATCCATGGATGGAAATATCTGGCATCCACAATCCTTACTGCTTGCAGCGGGAAGGTTGCGGAATGAAAATGTATGTATGTAATGCAAATGTAATCTGGAACAACCAGATTTAAGATTCCTTTGAACTAACTTGAAATATGTTTCGGGCTTATATGGGAGTTTTGCTTTTGCCTGTGGTTTATAGGTACTATACCTCTATTCACTCCTCTCTCTCCTCTATTCACTCTATTTTTTATCTGAATTGCCTAACTTACAGTAAAGTTTTTAGATCTAAATACTAATCAATCGACGATTTATGAGCCGAAAAGCAACAAGGTACAGGTGTGGTTTTAGATTTTAGTATTTGACACCGTGGTCAAAATGTTCTCTTGCTACAGCACCAAAAGGAAGACAAACAGGCGGTGTTTTCCAACATAATAGATATTTCCGCATTGATTGCCTTATAATATATAAAGACATCAATCTTGAATGGTATCCGAATCAGGTGCGAACTATGATAAGAAATTTTCTATATGAGCTCGGAATTGCACTAGCATGGCCATTATGTCACAAAGAACTGGTAATCCGCGACCAGAAAGAAGAAAAGAATTTGAACCCTCGACATCTGCAACTCCTGCTAAGCGACGAAAAATAATTACCCCAACACAAGTAAAAGGCAAATCCCAATGTCAGCAATGCCTGGACTAAAATCTGCCTAAAAATAATTATATGCATCAAACCATTTGCAGCTTCTGCGCTCAAAGAGTGTGCAAAACAGAACACAATCGAAATGTTTGCATTAAATGTGTTACTGAAAAGCTAATCTGAAAGTTCAATACATCAAATTCGATGCATATAATGTTTGTTTTTATTACACATTCCATATGCGTAGAAAAACGAGGAAAGGAAATGTAAGTTTTTTTTGGAGCAGATGAGGGTTAAAAAATGTGAGCTTATTTTACTAAAAACACACTATTGAACGATTTGGTGAACCTAAAAGTTAACAAAACGTTATTACGCAATGTGTAGAGTATAACATGTGGAAATTTTCATAGAAAAGGAGAAAATAACACAATCAGGCGCAATACATCTGAGAGATTATTTCATCCCCTCTCGCCCCTCAGACATATGGTAGATAGAAACTGAAAACTGCTTTGGATAGTTGATCGATAAAGATTAAGCTACTGTGAGTTTCAGATCTCTCCCTTTACGTATCGCTGATTGGCGCAACAAAAAATGGCCACTTAATCTGTCAGATGCATTGCGCCCGCCCGAAGGTTAAGGGGCCACCACTCTGAAGAGAGATGGATGGATGGATGCTTTCTCTCTCTATCTCTCTCTCTCTTAGAAACAAATTGCAATATCTGATCTGCAACATCACCATTGCTCTTTGATGTTTGTTAAAAATAACAATGACAGTAGCAGGATTGATTTTTATGACGTAACGAATAAAATTACCAATATCCAAGCTCGAGAAGGATAAACCTGAAATACCATACCAATATAATATACCATGAAAATAAAAACTGATTTTTTATATTATAAACACGTTTTTCTTTCTCTTTTTACTTTGCTTTTTTCTTTCTTTTTCCTTGCCTCGTTCTTTATACCGCCCCATGGTTTCGCGTTGCTCGACCTGCGGTGTAGGCACATCGCCCGTTTTGGCGATAATATCTCAGCATATTTCTACAGGCAGCTCTATCTTGGATCGTGTCATCGCCGAGACCAATGCGTTGTTGTTGCCTTTTCATTTGACGCATCCAGGTGTTCTTCGGTCTGCCTCTGGCCTTGGGTCCATCAAGTGGAACTTCCATTGATATCGCCCACTTTGCCGGGTTTTCAGGCGGACGCCTTTGAACATGGCAATACCAATCCATTTGTCGGTCTTCGAGCTTTTCGGTGATTGGTTGGTCTATGGACAAGCTGCCTCGGATGTAGCTACTCTTGATGTGGTCGCTTTTCGTTACACCAACTGACATGCGTAACATTTTCATTTCAGTCGCTGTCATTTCTTTCGCGTAACCTTCATACATGGTCCAGCATTCTGATCCATACATGAGTGCGGGACGTACAACCGTTTTGTACAACTTGCCCTTTAGCTTCAGTGGCGTTTTCTTATCGCAGAAAACTCCAGAATTTTCTCGCCACCTCATCAACCCAACCTTTGTGCGATGTTTGATGTCATCATCGCATGTAGCTCCGCTGTTCACCACCGAGCCAAGGTACTTGAACTTGGTACACGACTTAAGCTCCTCTCCTTTGACGTACATACATTTTTGGTATCGGTGCATCTGGATCTGAGAATGGGCAGCATAAGAACTCAGTCTTTGTTACAGGCCAAATACATCTGCAACATGGTTGCCAACCTAGGTTGCAGGTACCTTACTACACACTTGCAACATTCCGGCAACCACGCCATTCACGTTCTTGCAACCTGGTGCTGCAACCTGCAACATGCCTACAAATCACTTAATTTCCGGTTTTGTTGCGTGTTGCCAACTTAGGTTGGAAACCAAGTTGCAGGTGTATAAGGGCTGTTATACTTACCCTCAGTCCATGCTTCTCCAGAATGTCACACCATTTTGTAAGTGCAGCTTGCAAGGCAACGATGTTTGGGCTACTGAGGACTATATCATCGGCAAAAGAAGAGATATTTATAGTCCGTCGGATATACATGTTAATAAGTAGCACATGATGATGTTGAAGAGCAACGGACTCAATACACTGCCCTGGTGTAATCCGACATTCACCGGAAATTCTTCTGATTCACCGGCTGTGCATCTAACCTTAGTCGTAGCTCCATCATACATGTCTCGTATCATCCTGACGTATGCCTCAGGGACATTAAGTGCTCTCAAGGCCAACCATATTAGATCACGAGGTACTCTATCGAATGCCTTTTCCAAATCGATGAACACAAAGTGCAAGTTTGCTGCTCTATACTTTTCCATCGCAATACGAATGCACTGAATCGCATCGACTGTAGATCGACCTTCAACAAAGCCTTATTGATTGTCATTCAACCGCACAATCTTTCTCAATCGGTTGCAGACAACTATAGCCCTATAGTTGTTGAGTTTGCGTGAGTCTCCCTTGTTCTTATAGAAAGGAAGAAGAAAACTTTCCCTGAAAGCATCAGGCATCGGTTGCCCACCTTTGATTTTGTTGAAGAGAACTGTGAGCCAACTAAGCCCGACATTTTCCATTTTAAACCAAAATTCCGCGGGGATTTTGTCCGGTCCGACTGCCTTTCCGCGTTTCATCTGATGCATTGCCTCCATCACCTCTTCCTCTGAGATAACTTCAATATTTGAGGTATTCGGCTCGACATCTCGAAAAGCTGCTCGAGGAAATTCTTCATTTAGAAGTTCGTCAAAATACTCTCGCATCCTGCTACAAATTGCCGTATCGTCAATCAGCAACATTCCTTGCGAGTCGTCCACGTAGTTTGGGGCCTGTATTTCCCGAGCGTTCCTTCTCCTTTGGGCTGCGACCCTAAATATCCTGGCGTCGTGCTTAGGTCTCTCGCGCAAAGACGGTCCTTCGGTCGCAGTCTGAGTTTCTAATTCTTGGTAGAATTTCTCAGCCTCCTTAGCCTTTGCTTGAGCTACCAAGCGCTTTTCGTGCTTCCGGCATTGCATATAATTATGCAATGCCGGAAATGCTAAGATAATGAAAAGACCATGGTTGGTCATTTGCTAAACTAAAACATTGAATAAAGCAGAAAAAAATACGAAAATAAAATAATTTCACTCATATACGTCTGTCAGACGTACCTGTGATCACAACTGATTTTTCTAGCCTGTGACGCAACGGGTTAAAGATTCAGTAGAGATCGGTATATAATTGGATAATTATTATTATTTTGGAGGTGGAGTTTGTATGGTATCCATGTCATGTGGTAATGAGCAGTGTTGCGCGCAATGTGTGTGATCCGGCTCGACGGACCAAAATGTGGGGCACAATGTGTGTGGTCTTGCTCGACGGACCACTCCTGTTGCAGGAGAAATTAATGATTTGCACAAACACACTTTCTTACGTTAAAAACTATACAGGGTGTCCGGAAACTGCCGCATAAACGCACCGGATTGTGATTCCTCAGTTGATTTCCAGCAAAAAAGTTGTGCAAAGCATACCCCCTCAGCTTAACCCTTTAGCTGCCACAGGCATTTAAAGATTTTTGAAAAAATAATTTTCTTGCACAACTTAAAGCCTAATATCTCCAAAGCTAGACCAGCTCGAATAGTGATATAAAATGATTATTACAGCCAACAAATTTACCTGTGAAATAAAACTAACCACACTAAAATCGAATAAGAGGTTTGGTTTTTACAGAGCTTCAAAGTCAAATTTGCGTGATTTGACCCAAAAACAATCTTTTTTTCCATCTCAGGTTTCTCCAACTTCTGCCAAGGTGAGGTGCTTGTGCGATTCTTTTAAAAATTGGCGCATAGTCTTACGATCATATCTTTCTTACATCATTTTATTCTAGCTCCATTATTTATAACAGTTTTAGTACGTTAAGTGCAGAAAACTAGGGTTATTTTGGCTCGATTTCGACATATGCTTTGAATAGATTTTAGCAATTGCAGATCTATAGGGGCAGTGTGAATTGAATTGTATTGAATTCGAGCTAAAATTAACCCTAGTTTTCTACACTTAACGTATAAAAACTGTTAGAAGTAATGGAGCTAGATCAAAATGATGTAAGAAAGATATGATTGTAAGACTATGCGCCAGTTTTTAAAAGAATCGTACAAGCACCTCATCTTGGCAGAAGTTGGAGAAAATTGAGATGGAAAAAAAGATTGTTTTTGGGTCAAATCACGCAAATTTGACTTTGAAGCTCTGTAAAAACCAAACCTCTTATCCGATTTTAGTGTGGTTAGTTTTGTTTTATAGGTAAATTAGTTGGCTATAATAATCATTTTATTTCACTATTCTAGCTGGTCTAGCTTTAGAGAAATTAGGCTTTAAGTCGTGCAAGAAAATGATTTTTTCAAAAATCTTTAAATGCCTGTGGCAGCTAAAAGGTTAAGCTGAGGGGGTATGTTCCTTACAACTTTTTTGCTGGAAATCAACTGAAGGATCACAATCCGGTGCGTTTATGCGGCAGTTTCTGGACACCCTGTATTTAAAGGTATGTAATAAATCACAATATACATAAAGTCCAAATTCGTTAGTCAAAATCTAATCAATGATACAAAGCAAAGGGTCTAAAACATCAAAGGTATCCAAAATCTGTAAATTGGTCGCGACTGAATGCAACGGCTTCTATAATCGAAGTGCCCGCGTACCGGTTCGCACAGTATTGTGTACATAGCCAAATTCAAGCTCAAAGTTAACCTATTTCCCTTATGTACTGAGCATTGGAATTGCAACAATGCATCTGATTGCATTCATTGCAGCATGTTGCGGGTTACTGAATACAAATGTACATACACTCAGGAAAATTTCAATAGGAAAGCCCATTAAACTAATAATTTTCTCCCATTATTTTTGATCAATAGGAAAAACTTAGGGCGGAACTCATAGTCCCCACTTAAGTAATAAGGATTCCCTTAAGGTATAAGGGGTTTCTCTATATAAGTGAGCCCTTAAGGGAGCTTCATATTCATAGACATCACTTATTAGGGCGTTGCCTCATTAAATAAACGATTCACTTATTTGCCATATCTATTGAAAGTGACAAATAAAATATAAAAAATATCATGTAGTTAAAAATTAAAAATTTTTAATAAATTTCAAAGTGTTTGAAAAAGGATATGTCAACAAATATATGAGCTCATTGGAGGTTACTAGATATGAACCTTAACGAATAAGGGAACCCTTTAGGAAACCCTTTAGCGTTTGCTTATTGAGTGACTATGAATAGCGTCAGTCCCTTAAGGATTCCCTTTAGTATAAGTGAGGACTATGAATTCCGCCCTTATTATTTTAAAAATATTGGAACCATTTATTTAACATGATAATTATCCGTTTCTTCCAATAGTTATATCGTTTTAAAACAATTAAATGAATTGTTAAATTAATAGGATTATCCTATAAAATAAAAATAAAATGTCTTGTTAAATCAATTAGGTAATCCTGTAAAATTAGCCGGATTATCCTCTTAACTTAATAGGTTTTCTGGTGAAACTAATAGGATAATACTCCATTAATTCAATTACAATGAATTTAAAGCGTTAATTTAACTATGCTTTTCAAGTTAAAATAATCAGGACCCCAGTTTGAATTTGTAAATAATGCTGTTCTGAAACAGAATACAGGCAAAAACGAAAAAAAAACACATTTTAGAAAATATTAAATTTTATTTAATTCATATAATATTCTTAGGAAATACTTAAGAGTTATGTCATCTTAATCGTCGAACTCTGTAACCACTTCACGTTCACACAATTGATGATTATCACTGAAGAACTCGTCGCTGAATAGATCATCAACTAAATTTACCAATCCACTTGAAAGAAAATTGTCTCCGCTCATGATGACCGACGAATGAAAATAAAATCGGACGGAGTACAAAAAATTAAAAAAAAACAAATCCGAAAAAGGCATAATTTTCAGACACGTTATGACGAGACATTCTGGTTAAATTTATAGGAAACACATAAATTTAACGAGAATGTGTTTAAGATGATCCTGTAAAGTAGTTTCTTTTACCAGTTTCGTAGTTGTTTTAATAGGATACATCCCATTATTAGTTAAACATATTATATCTTGTTAATTTAATTGGAGAAACTTCTTAAAATTTAAAATGATATCCCATTGAATTTACGGGGTACATTTCATTGCATACAAAATATCTCAATAGGATCTAACTAGTTATAATAATCATTGAGTCCGTTTACTTTTGTAAAGAAATCTGATAAATGACCATCCCATTGAAATAATGGTACAAAAATATCTAAAAATACTAGACGCATTTTTCTGTGTGTAGATGTCATCAGCTGATCTTGCTGTCACTTGTGTTGTGTTGTTCCGTGTTTGTTTACGTTTTTATGATGGTAAGTGTTACATTATGTTGATATATTTAACATCGATTCTAACATTATTTCTTCCGTGATTTCAGGCAGCTTCCAAAGATAGCAGGACGGGCTGCCGAATAATATGCGCTGGACGTGATGAGGTCCGTGGATAGGATGCTGACATCGAGCAATCAATAGGCAAGTGAGTGATAGGAATTTATTGTGTGGTGAACCTCACTTATTCTCCGTTTTTGTTGTAGGTCCTGGTCGTCGGTGGCTCGAACAAGCAGATTCCGTTCGTTTTCACATTAGTGTAGTAAGCACGTGATAAACCTAGTACATGAGATTGTAAGATGTGGTGGAGAATTTTTTGTTTTGTTTCTTATGTTTCTTTGGGGTGCCCATCACGAATCCAAACCTTCCAATAACAATTTCGTTGCGAAACAGGGTTCTAGCCCGAAATTTTTATAGCATCAAGATTTCCTTAGGAATTGAAATCGTTGGTCACGAAAATATTGTTAGGCAAAATTTCGAGTAGGCTGGCTGGTGTAAGGGTTAGTGCGCGCACATTCAGTGCACAGGGTTATGGGTTCTTTAACGAATTCAGTTTATGGTGCTTTTCGAACGTCCCTTTTGACGAACTATGATCTCACTCAGATTTTAACGAGTACCCATTTATGGGGATAAATAACATTGCTGAGCAAGCTGTTGATCTCAACACCTCAACAAAAAAGCAGTTCTGATCTTGGGAATTGGATGTCACTAACACATCAGCGGCCTTAGTCCAATCATATACAAATCATACATATATGTCCAAAGCTCACTCAAAATCGAGTCCACTTTGTTTTGGCCCAAACTACTGATCTGCTACTGATGTCACAAATACTCTTTGCTCTTTTGCTACACAGTTCAAGTTGAAGAGAGTTTAGATACTCTGCCCAGTGGCGGATTTACCAGTAGGCTGAGTAGGCTTGAGCCTAGGGCGGCAAATTTCAGAGGGCGGCAAAATCCGGAAAAAAAATGTTTTAGATTCTGCCGTGGACGACTTTAGGATGTGGCACTTATCATCGGTTTGGGAATAGGCGAGGCGTATTTCCACCCTCAGTTAGATATGAACATGAAAAGGCATTTGTCGCCAGCGCCTAAGAGCGTCAAACACTGAAACAAAGATCTTCCTTTGAACTACATTTGCTGCTTCGTTTTTTTGTCAGTTGGACATATTGAGGGCGCCACAAACCTGAAGATTTCTCGGCCAATCGATTGCCCACAATCCATCTGCCGCCCGTACAGCACATACATTAGGCAATTTATTTGGCAATCTGAAATAAGACAGTCTCACGGTCCACAATATTGAACGCTAAATAGCGAAAATTATACCATTTTTGGCGATGGAAGATTGACATTCATTGCTACTTTGATGGAGAAAGACCGCCACAACCTCAGCATAAAGAGCGACCACAGGTTTATGTAAAAAAAATCAGCAACTGAGAACACATGTCATGACAGCTTGTACGGAAAATTGCATTGGCAATACGTTCCACATGTCAAATCCAAAAAATGAATCCGATGATCCCATACACCTTCCAATTTATCTCGCAATCAAAAAATCTGGCCGATCTATCGGAGGGTCTGTGGCGCTTCTTAGAAATTGCAAAAATTGATGTTAGAAATGCAGAAATGGAATACTCTAAAAAAATTTAATCTGATAAGCATAGATTAACTTTGATCCAAAAAATTAATTAACTCATCTTGGAATTGAGACGTTCAAGTTTCAAGCATGAAAAGGGCATCGGCGTCAATTCAGCTGAATGTCTTAGGGAAGAAGAATACACTTTTTTAGAATAATTTTCAAATTTCTCTTAAATTGATATATCTGTTTCTTGGATGCGACTTTCATATTTGAAGCATTGGCAGCACTGTAGTTGCCAACTAGAAATACAGACTGAATGGTCAATTATTGATGATTTAGCCTGGATACTACAATATTTCAAAACGGAAAACTGAAAATCAACTCAAATTTTAAAGTTCTGCCATTCCTATTGATGGTGGTTTTGCTGAACCAAATTTCACTATCGATTTTTCCAATTGTCCACAACCAATGCAGGACACACAATCGCCACATAATATTATAGACAAATCAAGTTTCTTTTCAATGTTTCATTATAGATATATTATAAGATATTCCTTTTCACCAGTCGCTTCAAATTGGTTCCAGTTCATATTCCCTTGTGAAGCCTTCTGAGCCTTGCGCTCCCCGAGAAAATTTTGAACAAAAACCAAAAATAGTTCGGCCATCACCATGGCTTCAGTGATACCTCGAGAAACATAATTGCCATTACTGGAGCCACCACAATCCGCAAGCGCTCTACCAAGGATAATTATATCCTAAAATGACAAGCTGACTGATGCTGTTTATATAAGAAGCGCGAGCTTAGGCATCAATTTAAAACAGCAATATCAAGTGATTTTTGATTTTTTTCGGCTCAAATATTCTTAGCGGTGTTCATCAAATAGATTTGGTTAGAGCTTTTTTTTTAATCAAAGAATTTAAAATGTTTGGCCGATGTATTGCAACAACGGATTTCCTCCGGGGACTTTGAAATAGTTTTGATTCAAAATGGTGGCCTATAAACAAACCATAATTCATATAAACGGCATCAATATTTGAGCCTTAGGAAAGTTTGGGATTCACCACTTTAAACCGATTCTCCAAGCAGAAAATTTAAAGCTCGAAGATCATACGTATTTAAGTATAAAGTGTGAATTGAAAATAATTGGTAAATAAAGCGTAATTTTTCCCCGACAATAAGTAAGGTTTCAGTAGAGGCGGCAATATGTGAAAAGCCTACTGGCGGCAAATGGGTAAATCCGCCACTGACTCTGCCAGAGCAGGTTTTCGTGTATTTGGCGACTTCATGAGTGTATCTTCTTCCACTGACCCATGCCATGGGTCGGGGTGGCTTACGCAAAAAAAGTATCTGCGCCTGCGAAAACTGCGTATTGAAAAAACATGAAAGATGATTTGATCACAATGCATTTCTTGAGGTAGCGGAACAGGTTGCTATGCGTTCATTGACCTCATTAGACCATTTCGTAACAGCCCTTATACACCTGCAACTTGGTTGCCAACCTAAGTTGGCAACACGCAAAAAAAACGGAAATTAAGTGATTTGTAGGCATGTTGCAGGTTGCAGTACCAGGTTGCAAGAACGTGAATGGCGTGGTTGCCGGAATGTTGCAAGTGTGTAGTAACGTACCTGCAACCTAAGTTGGCAACCAAGTTGCAGGTTTATTTGGCCTGTAAGTTGCATGCCGTGCTGTTAATGCAATGTAGTGGTAGCATGCGGTGGATTTAGTGCAGGACAAGGCAACACAACTTCCATACACATTTGAAAAGAGTTATATTTCTATACAGAACATCAACTGAAAATTTGTATGCAAGTTGTTCTGTCTAGTTCTGTACTCGATTCAATTAGAGGGAAATGAGAACGAGAATGAGTTGTAGAGTATTGATCAAATGAAAACACGATATTTGATCGGCAAGAATCGTATATCGCTGGATTTTTGCAGCTGATGGCGTCCTGATTATGGAAAAAAAACGATTGGAGGGCTCCAACCTTGAAAAAAGGGGACAAGGGAGTATTTTTTTTACTTTCTAGCAAACATTTCAAAACCGACAAAATATACAGAAAAATGGTCTGAAAACGAAAAAAACTAAACATAAACATAAAATTACCCTTGCAATTGTATATAATACATTGGGATTTTAGTGAAAAATTTGGCGCTAGACTAAAAAATAAATTAGAATATTTTCATTTTAGACTCTTTTAAAAACCTCCATAGCTTTGAAAACGCAAGTACCTCTCCCCCCTTTTCAAGGCTGCAAATCTGTTGGGATTCCCCACAATCCCCATAATCAGGAGGCCATCCCCAAAAATCCTGCAAAAATTTATCGATGTAAGATTTTTGTCGTTCGATTTGCTGGAAATCACATAAGAAATCACAATCCGGTGCGTTTATGCGGCAGTTTCCGGGCACCCTGTATATTTTCCTAACTTACAACTAATAAAAAAAGCTATCGAAAAATTGGTTTTGATACCGAAATTTATACTTTAAGACCCGTATTTATAAACATACCTTAACTCAAGGCGACCTTTAGTCAAGTATGCCGAAATTCAAAAATTAGATGTCATTTCCGGTAGTTTTTCATTGAAATAATTTATATATTTACAAGTCAATGCATCCTTGATTTAAGGCGAAACTCAAGGAGACCTCAAGGGCTCCATTTCACAGTCATATTTATATTATAGTCTTATGCCTAAGCCTACTCGATTCATTCAGTATAAATCTTTAGACGCGCAATAAGCGAAATCAAGTAGGCTTAAGCATATATTATAATATAAATATTGCCAAATATGATTGTGTACTAGAGCCCTAAGCTTTTAACACAATTGTAATATAATAATAACTCAAGGTACACTCTATGAAATTTTCCCTCTTATAATAGAAGGAAACTTTGTTTCCTTCTATTATTATAGTGAAATTACTCTGCAATCTAAATTTGCAAATCAAGTCTAATTTTACATAAAAATGTTTAAAAAAGTACTCCAATATATTAGCAAATTTACAACACGCTATGTGTAAAAACACTCCGTAATAATAGGAATATACACGGAGAGAAAAAAATTGTGAAATTTAATTAAATCCGTTGTAAATTTTACTAAATTGTAATTAATTTTGACCCCATCGCATTTGTAGTTAAATTAACTATTCGCGTTGTGAAAAACTTTATTACAAAGTAATAAAATTAACTTTCCTTTGTTGTAAAATTACACTACACAGTAGTAACAATTAATTGTTGATAATAATTAAAGCTAACCATATGACAGTTCGATTTTCATTACAAATTAATAAAGTTAACTATTTTTATTGTAAATTTTCACGACGAAAGTAGTAATAATTAACATTCAAAATGATAAAATTTCATCACATTTTACAGTAAATAAAAAATCAAAATTTTTTTTTATTTGTTTATTTATTACATATACATTATAAAAATAAGAAAATTCACATTGTGAAAAGTTAATTATATGTAAATAGTTATCATATTTTAATTTAATACATACATCGATAATCCTAACTAAATTAAAGAAAGGTCTATCCAAACTTTCTATTTCTTCAGTGAATCACCTTTCTGCATACGAAGACTTCCGTTGAATTTATAAGCTTTGTTATGGAACTGTTTTGAACCCGAAAATTCTTATCTGGCAATGATGTTCATGAACTGTCAAGATTGATGTACTAAAAAGGAAGTCGAGTCAGTCGCCATTGTAAACTGAAACACGACACACGTGATTAAAATATAAATTAAATAAAAACTTCAGAAGTGGGATCCGGGAAAAATTAAACATGAATAAGCAGGAATTAACAGACTGGCTCACTGCCAAAGACATTGAATTTCCGAAAACGGCAACGGTGGCTCAATTGCGGCAATTGTACAATGCCAACCAACCGGCTGCCGCTAGCAGTTGTTCCGAAGACATTACGGTTCCGTGCGCGAGTGTTGAAGAAATTACGGGTGAAAGTGCTGAGGAGGAAGAAGCCAGACTCGATGCGAAACTACGAATCCTCGAAAAACGCCAGAAAATTGCTCTTCTGGAAGCAGAACTTTCGTCATATCAGCACTTTGATACCACTCGTACGTCGACAAAACCTGTTCCCACATTCAGCGACATAGAACATGCAGTTTTACCGTTTGCCAATTCAGACGATTACGATGGTAACAAGTGGATAGAAGATTTCGAGCGCGCATGTTCTTCATTGGACGGGGACGATAAGTTCCGTTTAAAGTGCATCAGACGGCTCATGAAGCCAAATTCCGACGCGGAGTACTTTTTGCGAACGGACAGCTCAGAAACGTACGCGCAATTCCGCAGTAACTTTTTGCTTAATTTCGGACAATCGTATTCTATCGTTGAAGTATTGGAACGATTGAAAAAGACAGTTTACGACTCAACCAAGCATTCTGTCATGGGATACATCTTACAAATGCAGGCATTGGCAAGTCGAGCGGACATTGATGAACAGGTTGCGGTGCGTTTTGCAATTGATGGATTACGTGACAGATCATCAGACGTAGTTGTGTTCTACTCCGCACGATCGTTCCGAGAGATGAAAGAAAACGTTCCGCGCTACATGCAATTACGTGAATTAAGTAGACCAGCGATACGAAATACACGAGACAGCGTTCCGAAGCCAAACATTCCGAATTCCGGTGCAGTTCCTAGAATAGCGACCGATCAAAAGATGTCACTACGATGTTATAATTGTTCCGGATTGGGGCATATTTCAGCCAAGTGCCCTGAGCCAAAGCGAAACCATGGCACCTGTTTTCGTTGTGGTTCAAGCCAACACATTATAAAGGACTGCCCGAAACCGAGACCCAATAATTTGAATCAGGTAGCACTAGTAGATGAGTTCCGGAGCCGTCAGGATGAACAAACAACAGATGTTGACGAAGTTAAGCAGGTGTTGTCCGAAACAAATTTGGTGAGTGTTGCTTTTCTCCGAGGTGAAACCGAAGTGTTTTGTAATACATTTGTCTTTTTATTTGCTTTATTTGATACTGGCAGTCCGATTAGCCTGATACGGCGCTCAGCAATCCCGAACGAATGGGTGGATGTTACGCTAAGAAATTCCGGCTACAAAGGACTCGGTCAATTGAAACTCTGTACTTTCGGTATTATTCCAATAAAGATTTGTTTTTCGAATATTATAAAAATAATAAACGTCTATGTCATTCCGGATGATTACATTCCGTTCCCATTGCTATTAGGAAAAGATTTTTTACGAGTTTTTCACATCAATTTAACTATATGCCCCCCGAGAAATGTCCTTACGCCCAAAATTAAATTGAATCAAGATAATACGCTACGAATTTCAGACAAGGTATTACATTGCATTTACGGGAACACCAAGAGTGCGAGTTCTATTGTTTCCTCCAGTTGTGGGCTGTGCTCGGATTTGCCCAGAGTATGCGTTGTTTCTTGTAAATCCGTAACCACTCCTTTTAACGTTGATCATTCGGTACCTGAAATTTTCGCCATTTGTTTTGAAGAATCGGCTTCTGAGAGTTTTGATGTCAATCTTGAATTGACTTCTCCTGAACGTGAAGCCATATTTAAGATAATTAATAATGACTATTTGGATGTAGAAAATATCCCTGAAATTAAACATAATTACGAAATGAAGATACGTGTAACGTCAGATGTTCCTATTAGTATGACGCCTAGAAGACTCTCTTACGCTGAATCACAGACGGTGCGGGTGATAGTCAATAATTTGTTGGAAGAGGGTTTTATACGACCGAGTTGTTCGCCATATGCGTTCCAGGTGATTTTAGCACCAAAGAAAGATGATTCGAACGGTAAAAGGTTATGCATAAACTATAAGCCTCTTAATAAGGTAACTGTACGCGATAGTTACCCACTACCTCTCATAGACGATTGTCTGGAACGTCTGGAAGGAATGAAATATTTTACGACATTAGATCTTAAAAATGGTTATCATCACATACGTGTATCTTCCGAATCAATTCCTCTTACGGCTTTTGTTACACCTTTTGGACAATACGAATACTTACGTGTACCTTTTGGATTGCGTAACGCTCCGGCTGTTTTTCAAAGATTTGTTAATAATATATTACGAGAATTTATTGATGAGGGTTCCGTTGTTGTTTATCTGGACGATATTACGATAGCCACTAAGACTATTCCGGAACATTTAGATATTTTGAGACGGGTGTTAAGACGTTTAGCCGAGTATCGATTAGAATTGAAATCGAGCAAATGTCACTTTTGTTATACTAACATCGAGTTACTGGGTTTTTCTGTTAGCTCGCAAGGCATACGGCCAAATAAAGCACATATTGATACTATTTCACGTATGAGAGAACCAACTAATGTAGATGAACTGCACAAGCTACTCGGTTTGTTCTCATATTTCCGACGATTCATTCCGGATTTCTCGCGAATTGCCCAAGGACTACGAAATCTGTTAAGGCCAAACGTTCCGTTTAAATTTGATGAAAATTGTAGGAATGCATTCCGTATATTACAAGATAAGTTAGTATCCGTCCCAGTCCTAGCCCTATATAATCCACACAAAGAAACTGAACTGCACTGTGACGCTAGTTCTGAAGGGTATGGAGCAATATTGATGCAGAAACAAACTGATAACAAGTTCCATCCGATAGCCTATTTCTCTCAACGAGCGACATCCGCTGAATCTCGCTACCATAGTTTTGAGCTGGAAGCTCTGGCGATCATTTACGCTTTACGGAAGTTCCGCATATATTTAGAGGGTATTCCATTTAAAATAATTACAGACTGTAATTCTTTAGCCTTGACTTTGAATAGGAAAAGTGTGAACGCTAGAATCGCTAGGTGGGCTTTAGAGTTGGATGGGTTTGACTATACAATTGAACATCGGAAAGGGCTATACATGACTCATGTTGATACACTAAGTCGCTATCATTCACCTAAGTATTTTGAAGAAGAAGTTAGTTCCGAATTAGAGGAATCCAGTCAACCGCTAAACCATACAGTCGCCAATATTAATCCAGATGATATTGATATGAGAATACAAATTATGCAAAGTAAAGATGAAAACATTGTACAACTCCTAGGTGAACTTGAAAAGAAAGTAGTGCCGAATTACGTTTTGGAGGATGGCCTCGTTTTTAGGAGGATGGAAGATGACCGATTATTGCTGTATGTTCCGACCAGTATGGAGTTGCACATCATTCGAGATATTCACGATAAATTATGTCATATGGGTATAAATAAGTGCGTAGATCAAATCAAGAGGCATTATTGGTTCCCAAATTTGAGGGACAAAGTGGAGCGTTTCATTTCAAACTGCCCACATTGTATATTAAACACTAGTCCGGCTCACTCTAATTACCGAACTTTGCACAACATTCCGAAGCGTCCGATTCCGTTTGATACGATCCATGTAGATCACTTTGGTCCTCTTCCGGCTATCCGCTCGAAGCGAAAACATATTTTTGTCATCATCGATGGTTTTACGAAACATGTCAAATTATTTGCAGTAAATTCCACGAGTATGCTAGAAGTGAAGGCCTGTTTGACGAAGTACTTCGAATGGTATAGTAGGCCTCGGAGAGTAATAAGTGACCGGGGTAGTTGCTTTACGTCACTAGGCTTTGAAACATTCCTCCTGGATCAAAATATTGAGCATATAAAAGTTGCTACCGCCTCTCCTCAAGCTAATGGTCAGGTGGAGAGGGTGAACCGTGTTATTAAGAATATGTTAGCAAAAATTTCGGAACCTGTAGAACACTCTGATTGGTCTAAGATGTTATTAAAAGTTGAATACGCTATAAATAATTCGATTCATTCGATTACTCGCAAATCCCCGTGTGAACTGTTGTTTGGAATAAATCAACGAGGTAGAGAGGTCGATGCATTGACAGAGTTCTTGGATGACAAAAGATCGGTAGTTTCCGCACCGGATTTGGATTCTTTGCGTAAGAGTGCTTCTGAGCGAATAGATAGTAACCAAAAGACAGTAGGTGAACGACATTTAAGTAGACATAAGGCACACGTTAAATTCTCTGAAGGTGATTTGGTGGTTATACGTAATGTTGATGTATCTATTGGAACAAATAAAAAATTTATCCCACTATTCAAGGGACCGTATAGGGTCCATAAAGTACTTCCGAATGATCGATACGTTATAAGAGATATTGAAGGATTTCAGGTTACACAAATGCCATATGACGGCATTATAGAAGCATCACGCATACGCTTGTGGTCGGATGGGCACATTCCTCCTGGAGGTGATGAGGGCTTAGAGCAACCGGGACACGAATGATTGGAGACATCACCAGCAGCTTCCACCCTAATAGTTAGATACGGCCATTCCATTTGAAAATAATGTTTAACGTAGAAGTAAATGTGATCGAGGTCGATCCAGTTAGTCAGGAATGGCCGAGTTGTTATGGAACTGTTTTGAACCCGAAAATTCTTATCTGGCAATGATGTTCATGAACTGTCAAGATTGATGTACTAAAAAGGAAGTCGAGTCAGTCGCCATTGTAAACTGAAACACGACACACGTGATTAAAATATAAATTAAATAAAAGCTTCTATTTATATTCGTGTTCTCTCCTAGATAGAAAAACCAACCAATTAAATTTGGAAAAATTGGAAAAATAAGTCGAACTCGGTATAAAAGAACATTGGGCTAAGTACTGTTAAAAAATGAATTTATAAATTACCTTAATATATGTATAATGAATCCCGCCTTCATTAACAATTTGTACGGTTAGTCTGCGTCTGTTTTGAATATAAGTCCTAAATTTTTGTTCTGACTCCACCAGTTGATTCAATGGATTTCCTGTATTTAAGAAATAATTTTAATCAGAAATATAAAAATAAACGTAAAATGGTACATATTTTTTACTTACTATAGATTACGCGGATGAATTGAGGGAAAATCCTGCAATTAAAATTTCACGACACGACACCAGACTTCAAACAAAAATATTTTTATTGACATTTCGATTTTAACTAAAATTCGGTGAAATGTATTGTATCTGTAGTTAAATTTTACTAGAATAGAGTGTAATAAATATTTTCATTACAACGTAATGAAAATTGTATTAGGAACAGATATGTATAGTTCACAACATTTTGTAGTAAACCGATACAAATTTATGGATAATGTAATGAATATTAATTAATAAGTTTTTAATGAATTTTATTACTCGTTTTAATAAAATTTACTACAGAAATTTCTCTCCGTGTAAAGCGGTTCCAATCTTTATTTCGTTGTGGCGAACTTTTTCAAATAATATAGTTATCAATAAAACTATTTAAGGATATATAAAATATAAACAAGTATCGGTCGAGTTTTGCTGATCCGTTTTTCATCTACATGGGAGGTTGCAATATGGTTTTTTTGTGCGATCTGTACACTTCTTCTTCTCAGTACCGTATAGCCCAATGTGCGGCCATGGTGCGTTAACTCAGCCGTTTATTGGCAATTTCGAGTCAACGTTACATTGCATATCATTTCGGAGTGCAATGTTGCAAGCACTAAATATTTCCTATCCGCACATGTACGGAAATTTTGGACCACGCCGAGATTCGATCTCGGGACCTCTAGATTACTAGCATCGTGCGACTCAAGCAAGTGAGCCACAGAGCGTTTACACATGAGTTCTAAATGCAGAGAATTTTTGGAAAAATGTGGTACACTGTGCTAAGTCCAGCCGATTGAAGTATGACAGGGACAACTGGAGAGCACGCTACAAAAAATGAGTAAAACTTCAACTGCACGTTGTAAAAATACACCACAAATCCGAATTATACACATAAACGTTGTAAAAATGCACCAGAAAATCTGAATTATACAGAAGTGTAGCGTAAAAATACATTTCACACCGATTTTGGTGTAATTTTTTTATTTTACACAGAAATTGTTGAAAAATGCACTCTGTATGTGATTATAAGCGGGAAAAAGTGTAAAATTACCGCATTTTCAGCGGAAATTTAAATTCACTTTTTAGAGTGTAGGTAACTAGCTACATTGACTTCAAGTCAGGTTGACTATTGCAAAATTTCAAGGTTTCCTTGAAATCGCCTTAAGTCAAGGATGCATTGTCTCGAGAAAATAAATTATTTCAATGAAAACTACTGGAAATGGCATTTATTTTAAGGTAAGGTATGTTTATAAATACGGGCCTTACAAGTTTTGGCTAATTTTTGCTATGCTTGTTGACATGGCCGGCATATCAAGAAACAATACTATGTATACTATAAATTGAAAAATCTACAGCTGTCTAGACGGGATCGCATAAATGCAAGCTTATAGAAGGTATTGAATTAATTAGTCGCAACATGTAGGAAGAGCTTCTTTCCAAAATCATGCAAAATTTGAACTTCCTTTATTCTGTCACAAGTTATGGAGTGAGTAAAATGCCCGAAGGGACTAACAAAGAAGGTGTTTTTTCAGAAACTCCATGTCTATGACCCTAAAACTCATACCTACATACACAAATACGACATTGTTCAGAATGTTGATCTCCGAGCGATTTCCCGATTTACGGGCATATCGACTCGGAGATTGCAAAAAAAAATGGGAACCGGGATGGCAGCGGAGGGCTCCACGGCTGTTTCGTGGGATGCGGAGGCTGCGTTCCAACACGCATATCTCGTTATTGTGTGAACCATTGGCGTTTTAGCCAAAACAGTGGGATGTTGAGCGGATCACAGAAATAGCAAGTAGCTATTCGCTTCAAATGTGATCCGTAGCAACGAATGATTTTTTTCGGTTTATATACGGTTGAACAACAACCAGCCAGTGCATTCTCGGTCGTGCCGTCCTCGAATGCATATGACACGGAACTAGCGACGGCACCTGATGAGAGTTCCGTGTCATATGCATTCGATCGAAACCGACGAATGTCAATTTTTTGCAATCTCCGAGTCGATATGCCCGTAAATCGGGAAATCGCTCGGAGATCAACATTCTGAACAATGTCGTATTTGTGTATATGATTGTGTACCCGCACTGAATGGGAACCGGGGTGGCAGCGGAGGGCTCCACGGCTGTTTCGTGGGATGCGGAGGCTGCGTTCCAACACGCATATCTCGTTATCATACCTACATTTATATTAATTATCGTCTCCAATAGAAACTTTTCATTTTGACACCAAACCCTTCATATCCTGCTAAATATCCCCCTTTTCTGATTAAATAAAAATTACTGATAACATGTAGGTACTAATATTTTTGTAATTTCTGATTATTTACTTTTTATTTTAATAGTATATGGAGTTAAATGTAATATTACGTAAATTCATATTTAAATAAAATAAGGTAAATTTAAGAATAAATAAATAAAGAAGGCAATAATTATTATCTATTGTAACTTAGTATGCAACTTAGATTAAAAATATCAACCAATCTATTTTCAGCTTGGTCGCATCGCTTGGATTGCTGACTCTCAAATCTCATATTTAAATATCGGCTCAGATCATCTGAACCTCAAAATATAGATACACATGCCACAGACGAATTTTAAATTTCGTAGGCGCATGCACAGGTCATTCACAGCAACGTGTTCTCGTGTCGTTTCCTTCTCTTTTCCCAACTTGGTCCACTTGTCATGCGCGCGCCGCTCCGCGGTGCCATACATCGCACACCACACAAGACGCGGGCGGGACGTGGCAGTGAAAGAAAATTGGACCAAAATATGGCCATCGAACGGCAAAAATCCTACATCGGAAATTTTTTTTGTTTATGGTTGGGGATGGTCCCGAGATGATGGCATAGAAAGTCCCAACCAATCCGTGGTCCGGAACCTTAAAAAAAGGGGGAAAGGGGGGCCTTTTTCGGTTTTGTGCGATTATTTCAAAAACGGTAAGAGATACAGAAAAATGGTCTGAGGACGAAAGAAACTACATAAAATTATCTTTGCAATGATATATAACACATTAGAGTTCAATTGAACATTTCGGCGTTAGAATAGAACATAAATTAGAATATTTTCATTTTAGACCTTTTTTAAAAGCTCCATAACGTTTGAAAGAATGTTAGTTCAGCCGTAAAATTTTGTATAAGTATTCACAACAAGTTTTTTTTAAGGTTGCGGACTCCCGATCGGTTGGGACTTTTAATGCCATAATCTGGGGACCATTCCCAACCATAATCCAAAAAAATTTCCGATGTAGGATTTTTGCCGACCAAATATGCCATTTTTCTTAGACTAGACATCACACACCACGGAAGTCGCAGGCAATGGCAAGCGATGAGTGATTCTTAACAGCCCTTATACACCTGCAACTTGGTTGCAAAAAAAACGGAAATTAAGTGATTTGTAGGCATGTTGCAGGTTGCAAGAACGTGAATGGCGTGGTTGCCGGAATGTTGCAAGTGTGTAGTAAGGTACCTGCAACCTAGGTTGGCAACCAAATTGCAGATGTATTTGGCCTGTTAAAGATACTATAAAAAGAGTCTCTTGACTCTCTTGAACTGGAAAACGTACTCTCAAATTGACACGCACACAGGCTCATGCGATTCGCTTGAAAGCTCTAGAAAATTTCAGATACACTTTCATAGGAACAACATTTTATGCCAATTTGAACATATATGTATTATTTGTATATGGTTCAATGTTGGACTGTCGTGTCTGTTTTATTTTTTAATTTTAGAGCTAAATTTTAGGAAATTACAGTCGAGACTGCATTTCTGCACCATTTAACGAAAAATGGCCCCTGAACGTGTTTAGACTTTACTGGTGATTCTGATTGCATTGAACTGGCCTCCGATTCTGCTTTCCATACCGTAGCTCGTCTATATTCATTGCTATTTTTGGCTTTTTGATTGCATATTCCACTTGCGAGATCAATGTCCGTTTTAAATTCTGGCTTTGCTTGGTTCTACAGGATCGCATCTTCTGTCGAAACATACCGAGAAGCCTCTTATCTCATCTCATCCACAGCATCCGTAGAAAGAAACATTACCCTCTTCTAAATAGGAGTCCAAGCGCTTCAGATGCTCCTCTATCTTCTTTATTTAACTGTGAGTCCGATCTCTTTAGGTGCTCAACCCAGCTGCTCCTCTACACTTCTACAATAACATCGGGAGTCCTAGCTAACCATCATCAGAGCAAAATCTCACAGTAAACTTTATAACGAAGGTGGGCAGGATTGCATCCTATTTCCGATGACTTTATTTGCCGGGACGAAATAGAATAGAATTGGGTATGTCCATATGTATCTATGCTGATTACTTTGTAAGGTAAGGTAAGGTAAGGTAAGGTAGAAGAACGGCTTGTAATAAATTGATTGAACTTTACTATGAAGTTTTTAGTACATGTAAACTGCAAACAAAACTGCTAACATGCCTCCTTGTTTATGCGATTCATCTCCATTAGATGGTTTTCAATCAATCAAAACAATCAAACAGAAACAAGTCCTTTTTGAAAATTATCATTTGATACACGGCTGGTAATTATTATAACCATACTTCCAATTTCCAATATATTTTCAGTGAATTTTGTTCCTTGAATGCGCTTATTATATCTCGGTCTGATTTGAATCATCGTAGCGTGTATTGTAATGAAATAAAATCGAAAGAATTACTGGTTGCCCTATTATAAAGCAAATGGCTAAAAAATTAAAAAAGACGCTACTTTAACTTAGTAATACAAAGTTTAAAATTATGTTTTTCAATTTCGTACGACTCAATTTAAGCGTTTACTAAATGCATTTTGGCATAAAGCTTGTAGCTCTTTCATTTGAACAATTATACCTATGGTTGCATTTAGGTACACCCCAGAATATATTGGCTCGGCGTAAATTCTCAGATTGCTGACTGTATCCACATCGAGTATCTAAAGATTTTATTTATTTTCCGCGAAGCGACGCTTGAAAAGGTTACTTCCTCGGGTCATCTCTGGCCGTAAAAGCTTACTTTGTAAAGATCCAACGGCAGAAGAAAAGATTAAGAGAGTAGCCATACAATGATGACATTTTTTATGATTGCAAACCATACGGTGCCAAATGATGGGTTCGAACATTTTATGGCTCTTTTAAGGGCCATTTCGAATGTCTGCTTCCCAAACTCAATGGTCTAATAATACCATAGCCCATTACGTTTTCGTCTCGCTTTTGTTCAAAATAAAACGACGAACTATTGCTGCTAGTATGGCGCTGATGTGTAATTAAATGTTATGTGTCTCAATGTTTTTCTGAATTTTATCAAACATAAAATATAATGTATTTTTTAGGCTGATGAATAGTTCTTTTAAATATAAAATGATACCAAGATGAAAATAAATGTAACTTGCACGTTCTTTATGGAAAAATCAATTGTTGGTTTATTATCATATTGACACTCACTTAAGCGTTTTTCAATGCAGATCCTAACGACAAATCCGCACGAAATTCAATCACGAAATCGACTGGAGTCTGAAGTGCTATAAAATGGTGCTGAAGGCGAACCCTTTGCATTGTTTTATGGTTGTAAATTTTCCAAATAACATGAAATCTGTTTTTCGGTTGTAAAACAATAAAGAGGCTGTTATTCAAATGAAGCAATAACGAAAAATTTTTCTGGCTGTTTTTCGATCAGTGCTTTCAGGATTCGTCCCGGTCCTTACCCTTTTTCTTATCTGCCAGAGAGACGAAAAAATGTAATAAAAACGCAACCCGTACTCGACCTCATCGTCTCATCTCCATTGGCAGTAATGGAGGAAAAAATCGTTCAGCTCCAAGCCATTATTCGCCCCTAACTGGTTAAAGGATATGCAGAAAATCCATTGGAATGAGTCCACGAAAGCGAATACTTTGGGATTGCAAAAACACACCTTAATGGCATATTGTGGTGATTCGTAAATGGAAAATGGCGAAAATGTCACTTTTGGGAGTAGTAAAGGGGATTTCTTATCCGTTATGTATACCACCGAACGAAAGTTTCAATATCATCGACTTGGAAGTGTAGCAACCTCACTATACTACGTACTTTTCACAGTGTCGTGTGCCATCCACAATGCGGCAATAGTGTGTGCTTCTTATACCAACACCTTCATTTCAGTATGCATATGCATGGTATCATACGTAAATCCATTTTCGCCTATTGGGTTCGACCTTATTTCTCATATACAAAAATAAATTTGGGATGAGAATAGAAAAAGGGGTGACTTTTGAAGCCCTTTCCGAATTTTATTGCGTCTGCATGAACAGCACGAGGGTTTCCTTAAATCCACCAAGTATGTTATAAAGGAAATGGAAAGCAAAAGACTTTCTGATTGTTACGACACCACCGACAGCAGGCAATTCGAAGGAATAATGTGAAAGTGCCTATATAGCATGGTGTTTTTTGAACAGTGACATATTTTATCCCTGGAGAAAAGGTTTCGTTGAAATATAATTCTATATATATATATGTATTTCACAGCTGCATTATTAAAAAAAAATCGTTTAAATGATAACTCAATAATATTAGACATACCTACTGGGAAGTTATATGTAGTTTTGGGGATCGTTGTTGTGCTACCAAAATAGAACATGTATCTCTGGCGGACTATACAAATACATATCTCTTTTTTAATGGATTATATTTAAAACTTTTAAGCTGCACTTGATTGAAGATGAGTGACATTCTAGAGAAGTGATTCTGAATGTCATCTAGCACACAAACCATTTTAAACGTCGCTCGTAAGGCTCTCCATATGTCCTACCGACAGAATCTGATCTCTTGACAGTTTCGATTGATTTCCCAAATTCTTGGCATGAAATTGCATAGTAAGTATGAGATAGTACGGCTCGCGATGTATAAGCTCGACCCTCGAGCCTCGAGATATCAAATGAGAACAGCCTAAGTCTTGTCCATAAATCAAGTATACATCACAATTACTGTATTAATTCTGATTCCCAAATTTCGTGGGTTCGAATTTTAACTAATTGTGACTTATCGTTCCATTCTATACACCAACTGCGGTGCATGTCTGTAGTAATTATGGCATGGCAACTTACCAGCTCTATGGGAACTACGCGGAACTTTGTCTGTTTGGAGGAGAAGAGCCCCAACGGGAGAAATATCGAGTTATTCAATTTCGGAAATGTCACATTGGAATATTTGCACTTGAGACCTCTAAGCGTCTATAGCTCAGTAGGTAGAGTTGCTTACCTTGTGACTGAAGGTCGGAGGTTCGAATCCCGATTGGGCCGAAACTTTTTCCCTCAATTTCCTCAATTTTTGGTATTTTTTCCCAAAGTTTTGTGGTTTCGTACAGATAGACACACTCATCAGGTCTTGTGTCTGTTGTCTATCTGTGCACAAGACGACCACTTGAATTTTTAGCGGGAGAATTCTATGGAGATTTGATTTTGCCGTGAAGGCTACCACCATGACGCTCGACCGTGCAGGTCTGTACCGGTGTTGAATGCTCACATTGCTTTGGGAGTTGTGATGGTAGTTAGATATTTTTCCCTCTCGAATTTACAATTACTGTATTAATTCTGATTCCCAAATTTCGTGGGTTCGAATTTTAACTAATTGTGACTTATCGTTCCATTCTATACACCAACTGCGGTGCCTTCACGGCAAAATCAAATCTCCATAGAATTCTCCCGCTAAAAATTCAAGTGGTCGTCTTGTGCACAGATAGACAACAGACACAAGACCTGATGAGTGTGTCTATCTGTACGAAACCACAAAACTTTGGGAAAAAATACCAAAAATTGAGGAAATTGAGGGAAAAAGTTTCGGCCCAATCGGGACTCGAACCTCCGACCTTCAGTCACAAGGTCAGCAACTCTACCTACTGAGCTATAGACGCTTAGAGGTCTCAAGTGCAAATATTCCAATGTGACATTTCCGAAATTGAATAACTCGATATTTCTCCCGTTGGGGCTCTTCTCCTCCAAACAGACAAAGTTCCGCGTAGTTCCCATAGAGCTGGTAAGTTGCCATGCCATAATTACTACAGACATGCACCGCAGTTGGTGTATAGAATGGAACGATAAGTCACAATTAGTTAAAATTCGAACCCACGAAATTTGGGAATCAGAATTAATACAGTAATTGTAAATTCGAGAGGGAAAAATATCTAACTACCATCACAACTCCCAAAGCAATGTGAGCATTCAACACCGGTACAGACCTGCACGGTCGAGCGTCATGGTGGTAGCCTTCACGGCAAAATCAAATCTCCATAGAATTCTCCCGCTAAAAATTCAAGTGGTCGTCTTGTGCACAGATAGACAACAGACACAAGACCTGATGAGTGTGTCTATCTGTACGAAACCACAAAACTTTGGGAAAAAATACCAAAAATTGAGGAAATTGAGGGAAAAAGTTTCGGCCCAATCGGGATTCGAACCTCCGACCTTCAGTCACAAGGTCAGCAACTCTACCTACTGAGCTATAGACGCTTAGAGGTCTCAAGTGCAAATATTCCAATGTGACATTTCCGAAATTGAATAACTCGATATTTCTCCCGTTGGGGCTCTTCTCCTCCAAACAGACAAAGTTCCGCGTAGTTCCCATAGAGCTGGTAATTTGCCATGCCATAATTACTACAGACATGCACCGCAGTTGGTGTATAGAATGGAACGATAAGTCACAATTAGTTAAAATTCGAACCCACGAAATTTGGGAATCAGAATTAATACAGTAATTGTAAATTCGAGAGGGAAAAATATCTAACTACCATCACAACTCCCAAAGCAATGTGAGCATTCAACACCGGTACAGACCTGCACGGTCGAGCGTCATGGTGGTAGCCTTCACGGCAAAATCAAATCTCCATAGAATTCTCCCGCTAAAAATTCAAGTGGTCGTCTTGTGCACAGATAGACAACAGACACAAGACCTGATGAGTGTGTCTATCTGTACGAAACCACAAAACTTTGGGAAAAAATACCAAAAATTGAGGAAATTGAGGGAAAAAGTTTCGGCCCAATCGGGATTCGAACCTCCGACCTTCAGTCACAAGGTCAGCAACTCTACCTACTGAGCTATAGACGCTTAGAGGTCTCAAGTGCAAATATTCCAATGTGACATTTCCGAAATTGAATAACTCGATATTTCTCCCGTTGGGGCTCTTCTCCTCCAAACAGACAAAGTTCCGCGTAGTTCCCATAGAGCTGGTAAGTTGCCATGCCATAATTACTACAGACATGCACCGCAGTTGGTGTATAGAATGGAACGATAAGTCACAATTAGTCAAGTATACATATCTTGGGATATGAGAAACAGGAAAGCTCCTTGGTTGATGCCATCAACCAAATATGCATAGCTTGGGATAAGAGAAACAAGAAAGCTCATTGGTTAATGCCGTAAATCTTGCATCAGTGTTGTGATATAGAGCCAATAAGTAGTCGTTAGGTGTAGATGTAGATGAAGTAATGGGCACTTTAGTAGGTTCCGGCCAGGTTCCGGCCCTTTCAGGATGGATTATCTTCGACCTAATGGATTTGGTAAAGTCTAAGCCAAATAAACACGGTGCTATAAAGGAGAAGATGAGAACATACGCGAAGGAGCAACAAAGTGGAAGAAAACCCTGGAGCCTCAATAAATGGATGATAATGTACTCCCTATTGGACGCACGTGAAAAGGGGAACAATTGTTTCAACTAAAAACGCGAAATGATACAAATCCATCATAATCAAGTTGCAGTTGAATTTAAACCATTGTCAAGAAGCACAGGATCTTCGGCATGTTCTGCTATCCGCTCTCATAGGGGGAACTTTTGTGTCCGATATTTTCCGCTATATGTCCGCTATATGGCGAACGGTAAGATAAGTGTCGCTAGTGTCGATAACAAGAACAAGAGAATTCTTCTTGCAAAGCTGATAGCGTAATGTTCCGGATCTTCTACTGGAAACTGTAAAGGAGAAAGCAATCGAAGAGGGTTGAGGGTACTTCTTGACGCCGTTTCATAGCTGGGAATGGTTCTCATGAACTCGGGGAGAATTAATACCTATAGAAAGGGAAATACAATTTCTTAGCTAACACAATATATCGACCACAGATCCGATCACAACCCATTGGTTCTGTTTAATAGAAAGTTATATGAAACAGAGGTCAACACAAACCACAGGCATGTGATGATGGCTTGCGATTCATCTATGCCTATGCCTTGGAAGATGTCACCAAGTCAAAGAAAAAGGAACTAATGGTGGTCTGAGGAAATTATGGGGCTCAGCCGCAATTATCTGAAGGTGTGACATCCACGTCAGTATGCTACTCAAAGAATCACAAATGATTCCTATATTAAAGTCTTATAATAACGCAAGACAATCGTTGTCGTTGATGCTTGCTATAAAAAAAAATACACCAGCAAAACTGCGAAAATGCGCACACATCTGTGGGGAATTGCGTATAGGATGCGGTAATGAAGAATATAAAAAAAACACTACAATTAAATCGCCGGATGTTGCTCCAATACATTTGTCTCGATCCAGTTCCCTCAGCATAAGCATGAGTAGGACAAGGTTTAGAGCAGATAGAAGGCATTCCTATGCTTAACATAGATGGTAAACTCTTGCAAGCTGTTTCAACATTTGAGGAGGGCGAAGCTTCAGTACCAGATGGAGTCGCGAAGGGAAACCTTTGCAATAAAATGGAAATGGTAAAACTTTATGCTTCTTCTCGGACCGAGTGAGCCCAGACTGCTGTCGCTAGTGGAAGAAAGAAGGAGCTTGTCAGACCAATTAAACGGCTTTAGGCTTTTAACTCCTATAATGGTTTAGCTATGTGCCGATATCGACAATCCATCTTGAGAAAAAAATTTATATCAAGAAACCTGAAATAAAAGCCTCGGATTGGACTGATAGAAAACAACGACAACCCCGCAAACGAACAACTGATTACTATTTCGGATACTGGAATGTACGATCTCTGTATAGACCGGGGGCCATAAAGGCTCTCCTGGATCAAGTAGAAAAATACAAGTTGAGCATATATTTGCAATATAAGAAACAAAATGGCGCAAACGCAGGATTAGCCACCGCAATTCGAATACTATTTCTACGAGTGGTAAAGAGCAGGGCAACAAGGAGTTTGGAGTAGCCTTCATCGCTCAAAGATCATATTATCGGATTCAAACCGTATCAAGATCCGTTTCGCTAAACTCTGGCTCATCATTGTGCATGCCGACCGACCTACACTGAAAAAATTATCTTTCCTATTATCCACGAATCGCATTCGTTGACTTATTTTCATTGCCATAACGTAATTATACGTTATGAGAAGGTAGACGTTCATAAAGGTTTACGCCACATTTCGTCACATTAAAGATATCTGATTCGTTTATATTTTTTTCGTCAATATCACGAATATTTACATTGACATGAAGAAAATATTCGTTTATTAGGTTAATAAAAACTTCTTTCATAAAATTAATGATTATTTTCCTTGTTGTAAATTTAACGTAAAATTTCGATAAAATTAAGGAACATGTTGAAGAATCTTTACGTTACATTCAGGAAGTTTTTCTGGTTCAACGATACGTATATTTTTTATGATATCGATATTGTCGAATTGTTCATAGCATTAATGAAAGCTTTTCTTAACTCTGACAAATACTTTATGTGGATCTTAGAAACCTTCAGCACGTGTAGTCTGGTTGGTGTAGTAGGTAGGGTGCAGGTTTTCAAATCATAGGGTCGCGGAATCGAATCCCACTGTAGTCAGGTAATTTATAATGCTTTTCAAAGCGTATTGAGGCAAATGAAATGTCCCTTACACTTGTGTCTAGGTTCAAAGCTGTTTGCGTCATTTTTTTTGTATTAAAAAAAAATAACGAAACCGAATATTTGCTTTGAAGAATCATTTCTTCAAATGGATAATCGCGTTCCTCAACTGTACGAAATTTCCGCTTTAATATCAACGAAAGACTTTACACGAAATAATGAATGTTTTCGTTACGTAACGAAACCTGTTTTCATTGAAGTGACGAACAAGAACATTGGAGGTTTTTTTAATGAAGTTTTTCGTTGATTGAAGATGGTTTTCATAGCATTTACGACAACTTTTGGTTCAGTGTACAAACACTCTTTGGCTCACTTTCATTAAACGACGTTAGGCTGCTGCTAGAGACTCTGAAGCCAAAGTCGGAAACGAAAGCTGACATAGAGGAACTAGTGCAGGTCACAGCCTCCACACTGAATTCAACAAAAACGGTCAGCGACTTATCGACTTCGCGAGCGGCAATCTGGTCAAAAGCTCTATATGTTTCCCTAATCGATGCATCCATAAGCAGACCTGGAATTCTCCAGATGAAGACATCGTTAACCAGATCGACCACGTATTTATCAGCAAGAGATGGATCACTATTTAGTGAAGATAACCTACAGGTGCAGAATCTCATCGGTGCACCCAACGAGAATCAATCCGGGCAGGATCTCCGATGTTGACAATTTGATCAATGTTGCCACAGCGGCTGTATATCCTACCGGCCTTTAGGGAAAGACTATCGCTCATGCTTAATTTATCAGCAATTTAGGCGTTCATGAGTTCTGGGAGGAGCTCAAAGATAGCATCAAAGGAAATGCAGATGTCGTGGGGTATAAAGCCAGGCATAGACAAACAGACTGGTTCGACGACGAATGCAGAACTTCAGGCGAAAAAGCAAGCCTATCGCCAATGCACACAACGCCCTTGCGGAGGCAAGAAAGTACAATACAGTGAGCTTCGGCCAGTATCTAATAAGCTTATTAGACGTAAGAAATGCAAACATTTAGACAAGCAGTTATAGCAAATAAAGCAAATTATCAGCGACATCGACAGCATACAAACGATGGGAATCGCATTTTGAGGAGCTCCCCTACGGAAGAAGCTCTTGAGCAGTTAGCTGAGCCAGGTCCTCCCGTTCAACTTCCAACAATTGAGGATGTGAGTCTCGCCATACAATCGCTTCATCGTACGTCGAATGTCGAATTTAAGCTAGCATAAGACATTTTCTATCGTAGTGTACTGTATAACATAATGATGCAACTTGGTACCATCAAAGCTAATGAGGCTGACAAGATGATGATGACTTATGCCGTCTCATAGTTCATAGTGCAAAATAGACTTACTGATCTATTCGAAACTTACACCGGATTCAACCAGGGCGATTGACTGGCATCGATTCTGTTTAAGCTAGCTTTGGAATATGTAGTTCGAGCCATGAATGTGGACAGCAGCTGAACGGTACTCATAAAGTCGACACAATTAGTAGTGTATGCCGACGACAAAAACATCATGTCTCAAAGAGTGGGTGTACAGAAAGCTTTCTGCAAATGTGAATACCGCTGCAAAAGAAGTTGGACTACGTAACAACGAAACCAAAACAAAGGACATGATGCAATCAAGGACGCCAACAGATTCAAGCATGATAGTGGAGGACCTCAATATCAAGTATGTAGACAACTTCAACTACCAGGGTTGCAACTTATCAAAGGACGCCAACGAAACCGACGAAATTAAGCGATTGATGCACGTACCTATACGTATTTCTTGGTCCTCCCAGTTAATAATTCGCCCAGGAACACGAAGCTCCGCGTGTATAAAACGATCATCCGGCCCGTGCATTGTGCTACGATGAGCTGGAAGCATCGAAAATCGTGAAACTCCAACGTTTGAAATGGTCGGGGCTTGTACAACGAATGATCGATAATCGCATACCAATGAAGGTGATGAACGTACAACGAAATGACGGAGCGCGGTTGCGTGGACGACCGAGAGGTCGCTCGGTGAACTCAGTAGGTGAGGACGCCCACCAGCTGCTAGGCTTCGAAAACTGGAGAGCAAGGTCACGTAACCGCGACAATTAGAAGATTCAGGCGGGCGGCCAAAGCCCGGTGTCGGGCTATGGTGCCACATTGATGATGATTATGCCTAAGGCAGAGACAGCGGTAGCTTTGCAGACGATTGCAGTTGTAGTTGTTACAACAATCTATATTGCGTCGAAGTTTTTGCATATGAGGTGATTAAAACTATAAAGCTTTGCCTTTTAACGATTGGCCTTCAACTTGCAGAGCGAAAAACGTTTCAATCAACAATCTCAGAAAAAGGTACTCTCTGAATAACAGAGTAAAAAGCAATATATGACCTCCAAAAAAGTCATTGTGTATTTGGGAGTTATGATTGATTCGAGACTGAACTTTGGAAGTGTGTATGCGAAAGTATGAAGCATGTGAAGTGTGTATGGGAAAAGGCTGCATCGCCTTCGTGGCTTTAGCTGGATTATTCCGAATATAGGCGGCCTAAGACCAAGCAGGAGATTGTTATTGGCAAAGGTAGTTACATCCATAATAGTTACTGTATGCGTCATCGCTCACTAAATTCCTCTAGAACGCCCAAAAACTAGCTCGGTGTGCCGTAGGTGCGCATTGGAGGTGCCGTATGCGTACCGTTGTTCGGTGCGCACGAAGCTGCCTACGTCGTTGCTATGGATTCCAATAGGAATTTTGGTTGAGGAGACACGCAGATTGTACTCTGAGATTGTATTGATGAGACAATGGCAACTGCGATGGGAAGAAATGGACTCATTCTCTCAATCCTGATATTGCGAATACGATTAAATCCAAACACGGCGACGTGAACAAGTTTTTCATCAATCATCAAGCTGAGTGACTCTCCAAAGTGTCCTTTCTGCAAAGGAGTCGCATAAGATGCAAAGCGCATATTTTTCGAAAAATATTGAAGATAGAAGCTTTTAAAGCCCTTCGCTATGGCTCCATGGCAGAAAGGAAAGCAAAGCAAACTTCGGAGAGATTTCGCAAGTAAAAATCCGTCGTCCTTTTTCGAAGCAATCGAGATAAAGTTCTGTTGCTTATTTGGAAACAAAATTTGACCACAATATAAGAGTGCGAAACTATTCGGCTTTTATAGAACAGTTGCTTGCTCTGTTTCACAAATTCTGTCCGTTACGAAACATTGATCCCCCGCTTTCTTGCATCATATTATATATGTAGTATTCACGAATTCAATAGCTGGAACACCTGTTACGGTGTTTCACAACCTTAGAGCAGGAGGTAAGATTTGATTGATTTGTTTTTAATAATATATATTAACTCAAACTCCTTTTAATATAATTGGAAGTTACAATATGATAATTAATTTTGCTTCCTTATCTTAAGTGAGAAGAAGTTTAATCTCAAATTTATGATATGTTTATTAAATTATGTAATAGAATAGAACTGATTTGGTTCCAGAAGGGGGAAAAATAATGAATAATAATAAAGAATAAATAATTAAAATAAATTATTAAATAACTAAATGAAAAGAGAGAAACAAGTATTTTCATAACAAGTTCGTGAAGAGGAGATTAGGTAATTTTTGGACCTTGGCTCGATCTATTTCAATGTATACTCTATATCTATCTTATCAACTGAGATTAATGAGAACTGGGATATCTTTTGTTGCTTCTTTGCGGATATAGCCATTATTGTTCTGAAAGTAAACCTTATCATCCTGAAAAGAGCATGTATGCTCATTTTTTTTAGTGAGTATCACTGTCTGCATATAATTTAATCCTTTGGACGACAGTCTGTATTGCATTTAATCTGCTTATGAGTCATAAAACACCAGGGGTCGCAATGTTATTGTTATTTTAATACCATTTAACTGTAATCGTATTTAATGTACGATACTCGCACGATATGATTTCCTACTGGGGATTTACATATCGCATATCGCAAAAGTTATACGTTGCATACAAATAATACTAACTTTATCCTTTGTCAAGAACGAATAATGTATTTTAGGAAAAGAATGGATACCCTCCGACATCAAGTTATGTCAGCTCAGCACATGATAATAGAGCAACTGGAAACGAAGGATTGATGCACATTAGAGCTTCACACGCCCAATTTGTATGATTGTATAATTTGATTAATTAGCGTATCGATGCGGTGTCCAAAAACTGCGCCGCTTTTTCCTCGTCTTTAGTTAACTTTTGCCGTACATTTTTATCAGGGACACAATGCACTTAGCTTCAAAAATTAATATACACACTTACATCTTGGGCTCGCTTCACACTCATTAAAATTCTCGTATAAAACGAATTTTTTTTTAAAGATACCAAATTTGATAATAAAAAAAGAAGGAGGCACCTAATGGTATGAAATATACGTTATTTCTAGTAAATATTTTGACTATTAAATAAAAAAAATTTGTTGATGTGGCTGGAATTATGGTTGGTGACCGCATATCGGCGCTAGAAATATGTAGTTATTCGAAGAAGGAATAATAATCTTGAGTTTATCGCCGACACACAACGCGCATATGCCGTTTTCCAATATTGTGACACCCGTATGAAGTAGGTACTCTATCGAATAAAATAGTTTCGATCAGTCAGTTACCTATTCCCCCGGAGGGTCTTAATTATCCCTTATAGTTACAGTAGAGCGTCGATTATCCGAACATTTGGTTAACCGAACCGGGCACTCAGCTTCAAAAACTTTTTATTTACATTAATTAGTTAATGAATGAAAACTGCACACAATGAAAATAAATAATAAATGCAAACAAATCATATTTGAACATTTTTAAATCCTACCTTTTTTATGTTTAAGATTTTTTTCTGAGTGTACTTTTCCAATATTCGCTAATTTTCTGCAAGGGTCAAGACTAATTAATTCCGATAAGCAATCCGTTTAATGGTTCTGGTGGTGTCTCAATTTCTGGGAGTTGCACTTTTCCTGAAACATACGCAACACATCCCAGCTGGCTCATTTAATGCAAGTCGTTGATTACATTCCACATTTAAATCAGTAAATCTCCGAAAAATAGGGAATTTCAGCGTATGTCTATACTTCCTGTTTACCTGGTTCGCGCAGTTCTGGATGCCTGAAATAAGGGAAAAACATCAGAGGTATAATGTACTCGACGTCTTCTGTTATTTAGTGCGTCATATGACTATCACCGGTTAAGGATAAATATAAATTTGTGTCTTTTTTGTCCTTGTTAGAACCTTTTGGACTGTTTTCGAATCTTGGGACCCTACCGACTCTAAAATAATAAAAATTGACAATATAGGTAGATTAATAATTTCTAGTAAAATTACTCTCTTACTGTATAAAATACTAAATTAACGATAAAAAGGGGAAGTATGTATATGGTACCTAGCAATAATGCACAAAAAATCATAAAAATTGGTCCAGCCGTTTTGGAGGAGTTAGGAAACAAATATTTTTGATCAAGATTTTTATTAAATAGATAGATGTATAAACATCCTTTTCAGTGCAGTATAGAAAATAGAGAGTTTTAGCAAGTCGTAGGAAATAATACGACATAATTTGATATTCCATTTAAAAATTCGCTTGCTTACCGTATACGAAACAGTATATCATAATTTAGCATGTCCTAAGGAGGCATGGACATATTTCCGTGTATTTGACGTCTTTAAACAGTAAAAATTGTCGGGTCGCGATTTTTAGCTGTTTTAAAATTAGTTGAAAACTCTCGTAAAAGTTTTACGTACAATTCGCGGGGGAATTTATCCTTGGAAATCGGGAATTAAGTATATGGTTTTTTATACGTCAGTGTAAAACTCTCTGATAATCGATTTCACTACCATACTTTACATGTCGTGTAGACAGTTTCCACTTGTTTTCCACCCATTTATTAGTAATTTCCATAGGTGTCAGTTACACAAGAAGTTGACAGAACATTATCCAATAAAAGCCTTTTTAGCTATTAACAACGGCGTCCGCACTACCAAAGTAGGTATATACGAACTGCGGTCACAAATTGGTAATCTGACCTATCTCCAAGCCATGTTCTTCTCGGCGACATCGCAATTTTATTAGGCCTAATGCGAAAATTCAGTTGCATTTCTCTTCGACTACCGCCGACTATACGCACGGTATTTGTACTCGACAAATGCATTTAATTCATGTAGAGGTGAAATGCATTTGTCCTTGCATCTGCACATCAGCCACCAGTGCACATAGTTTAGTCCTAAAGGCATGGCCGTGAAATTCTATACTATGCTTCCTTGCATTCGATATAGATAGGTACTCTGATTTGTAACATGTGTTAGGAACTGTTCTAGGTGTATCGTTTCATATTGCGCGACAAAATGACATCCTAATTGCAGAATGCAGTCACCACTAAAGTGCAAAACCATGTTAGTATGAGTAACTCCGACAATAAAGATATGGGAGCGGCAGCAAAGTATTAGGCTAGCTATTTTGTCGTCAATACAAAATATTGGTTGCCTTGCAATGGTATTTTCGTGTTTTTGGTGGCCCATGAATGAGCATTTTGCAAAGGTTTTTTTTTTTATCAAACAGCATCGTATTGCTAATTATGGACTTTACAGTTCCCAGACCTCAAGCTGGAACCGATAAATTTGAGTGATGAATTAAATGGTGGTCGAAAGCAAAAGCAATCCAATCGAAAACTAGTGACAAGCGCACTGAAAAAAAAATCATCAAAATATGAATGAACTAGGAGCATAGACTTTTTTCATTACCATGATGAATTAGTTCATAGTAAATAAACCTTCTCTTCCTTAAAATAATACAGAGTTCATCTATTTTACGAAACATCGGTCTTTAGTATAACGAAAACAAAATTTTAACTTAATGTAAACCGATCATGAACACAATGAACTTCTTATATTATCCCCGATAGTAAGTAAATTTGATGTTATTGTTCATTAATTACATGACATCGTTCATAGTAATATGTACTAATGAGCAATGTCATTATCGCTTTAAGTGTATTTTATAAACCTTCGTAACGTATAGTCTGTTTGGTGTAGTTAGGTAGGGCGCATGTCTTCAAATCATAGGGTCCCGAGATCGATTCCCACTGTAGGTGGGTAGGTAATTTTTGATGGCTTTTCAGAGCAGAGGTAAAATGTAAATGAATGTCGTCAACACTTATGAAGCTAGGATGCCGGCATGCGCCAGTTTTTTTTTAATTTATGAACTCAGTAATTATATCAATGAACAAGTTGTTAATTTTATGAATTAGTTCATAGTTTTAATGAAATTTTGGTTCGTTGTTTTGATAAAATCACATTCATTAGACTGATGAAAGCCGTCTTCGGTAGGATATCGGTGTAAATATTCATTAGTTTAATGAACAAATTCATTGCTTCAGGGTACCTTTTTTTCAGCGGCGTATTGCAAAATATGAAACGAAAATATGTGCAAAATCATAATCTGCCCAATCCACAAAAAGGGTGTCAAGCCGAAATGTAAGAATCGCAGGGACATATCATTAGTTTGTACGATTTTATAAAAAAATATGGAAAAGAGGATTCATCCGTACTCAGAACAAGTCATTGGAGAATATCAAGGCGGTTTCAGACCTGGACGGTCAACAACCAAAGCTCTTTACTGTAAATATTTTACTTCAAAAGATCATAAGTGCTGGGAATACAATATCGACGTGTACCAATTTTTGTCGACTTTAAGCAAGCATACGACAGTATCGACCGTAGTGCACTGTACAACAAAATGCCGCAAATGCAATTGCAAAGATGACAATGACTTATTCCGTCTCACAGGTAAGTGTGCAAAATACTCAGAACTCGCACTGGACTCAAGCAGGGCGATGGACTGGCACAGAATTTGTTACCCTAGCCTTGGAGTACGTAATTTGAGCCATAAATATCGACAGCTGCGGAACGCTACTCATCAAGTCGACACAATATAGTAGCGTACGCCGAAGACATCAACATCATGTCTCGAAGATTGCGTGCTGCAGAAAGCCTCCTGCATAATGTCAATATCGCCGCATAAAGAAGTTGAACTACATAACAACGAAACCAAAACAAAGGACATGATGCAATCAAAAACAAGGACGCCAATGGATTCAAGCAAAACAGTGGAGGACTTCAATATCAAGTATCAACTACCTGGATTGTAACATATCAAAGGACGCCAACGAAACTGACGAAATTAAGCGACGGATACAACTAGCCAATAAGACGTATTTCCCGGTCATCCCAATTATTAATTTGAAGCACGCGCACAGGAACACGAAGCGTGTACAAAATGATCATTCGATGGGTGTTATGCTATGGCTGCGAAGCATGGACCCTAACTCAAGCCTCCGAAACTTTGCTGGACAGATTCGAAGTTGTTTGAAATGCGTTTTAAAAATAAAATATATGTTTTAATTAGCCGTTTAATATCACCATGTCAACATGGATTCCTTAAAGGAAAATCAACTACAAGAAATTTGGTATCATTCACTAAATTTGTTGCAGATGTTATTGAGCAGGGAATGCAGGTTGATGTGGTTTATACCGATTTCTCGAAGGCTTTCAATAGAGTAGATCATAATATCTTACTTAAGAAACTAGAAAATTTAGGTATACAGTCGGTTTTTCTTAGCTGGGTGAAATCCTATCTAACGGATAGGACGCAGTTGGTAAAGTGGCTGTACATCGCGCGCTCTCATAAAGTGTTCGTCAGGAGTTCCGCAAGGAAGCCATTTAGACCACTTTTCTTTTTAGTTTTCGTAAACGATATCATCGTCATCAATGTGGCACGATAGCCCGACGTCGGGCCTTGGTCGCCTGGATCGTTGACTTCTAATTGTCCCGGTTAAGTGACCTTGTCCTCCAGTTTCGGAAGCCCAGCATATTTCCTTATATTTGGCGTTCTTTAAACAGTCGATTTTTACAATCTAATTATTTGTCGTGATTATATACCCATGCCTATACTTGGGACATGCAAAATTCTGATATAATATTTTGTGTGCGGTAGGCAGCGAATTTTTCCATAGAATGTCAACGCCTATTCGTACTATTTTGTACGACATGCTATAACTCTCTAATGTCGCCTTTCAAAATTTTCCGCCCAGGACAGTTGGCCCTATGGGGAAACCTAAGCAGGCGCCTTGAGCGATCGAAAAGGAAATGTCGAATGATAAATGATTTTATAAATTTGAGTGATCAAAAAATCGATGTGACTGCGACAAAACTTCACAATGTCGTAACAAGTTTATCCCTTCGGCCTTTGGGAACGTAAATGAACATACATACTGCTTGGATGATTTTAACAGAGAACGCCATTATAAGTTTTGTGGATAATGTTGGACTCAGGTTTACTCCTAAACCAGAGAAAAGAGTGCTGCCGCCCTTAGCATGCAATACTTTAAATACATTAAAATTTCAGGAATCAAATTTGAATTCTGTGTCTCAATTACCTGACAAGTCTATAACAATTATAGAATATAATTTCTCTATTATTATGTTGCCAATGACCATCGTGCTTATTCAAAAACTATAAAATCTGTAAACCTGTATTATATATGAATTAATTCGTACTTGATTTGTAACACTTGCATCAACAATTACTAAACACATACACTGTGGATGTATCCCCTTTACTTTTCTGAATGATTAATGATCTCTGGACAAATAGAAATTGTTGAAGTGCAACGAAAAGGGTTCTCTATCAAAATGGTTCTCCCAACTACAGAATATGGGTGCATTTCTCAATTTTTCACCCAACTTTCGAAAGGATAACATTCGATTTGAAACATTTGAGAGAATTAAAATATGTCATTCTTACAACATTATTTCAAGGCTTTTGAGTCGGAACTGGTTGAGAGTTAATTTCGATGCAATTAGACACGCTGCCCCGGATGCAAGACTACTAGCTATTGATGTGATGCCCTTGTTTACACCAACTGACATCTTTTACATTTTTATTTCGATTGTCGTTATTTTTTACTGTTGGTCCTTCTGAGAAAAATGTTAGCATATTGTTCATAGTGTCCATCATAGATGCTTGGTTGGATTTTTTTTCAATGCCGTTCGTATATGTATGTGCAATAAACAAAATGTCTTGACATCATAAGGAAGATGTTGACAACAAATTCTACTTTTCCGTAATCTTGTAGAATTTAGTAATTCTTAATAATAAGTTAATATAAATTTGAACATCGTATATTAAAAAAAAAACTCTATAAAGCAACAAACCAAATTCTTTTTTGTGTTACTATACAACATCCTTTACTTGTGGTCGTCTTATGAATGGGCACGAATAAGCTAACCTTGCTTCGTACATAATTTCATTTTCTCAAGAAAAGGATGTTCCAGTTGGGATACGGTGTCCCCAAAACTTGTTAAAGTAAAATATGCGACCAAGTAAACCTCTGGGATTGAAGTAATTTATCATATTCTCTTTTATCAACATTACCACATCTGACAAAGATGAGCGGAAAATCGTATACGCAAAAAAAAAGGATCTGCATAATTTTCTTTTCGGTATAATTTTCATGTTGTTCACGTGTACATTGAGTGCGAGAGTGCGAGACGATGACAAAAGTATGCAAGAAAAGCGTTTTCATAGGGAATGAAATGAAAAACTGCTAAATTAAAAAAGTAAGAGTAACAATTTTTTTGTGGCTTCGAGTAACGGAGTTATGGGTCGGTAAAGTTGAGTTTAGGGTGCCCCTCCGTTTTTCTAAGTCGGTATAGGTACAGCTATAAAACTTTCCACAAATATTGGTTAGTACACTGAAAAAAGGCGCCTTATATTTATCAATGAAATCGTTCATTAAAGTAATGAATATTTACACTACACCAATATCCCACCGAATACGGCTTTCATCAGTCTTATCAAAGATTCTGTTTTTATCAAAGCAACGAACAAAAAATTGATTAAAATTATGAACAAATTCATAAAATTAACAACTTATTCATTGATATAATCAATCTTAAAAAAAAACTGGCGCAGGCCGGCATCCAGCTTCATAAGTGTTGTCGACATTTATTTTACCTCTAGCTCTGAAAGTCATCAAAAATTACCTACCTACCTACAGTGGGAATCAATCCCGGGGCCCTATGATTTGGAAACATGCGCCCTGCCTTCCTACACCAAGCAGACTATTTGTTACGAAGGTTTATAAAATACACTTATCTCTTAGCGATAGTGACACCAATATGACCAATATGACGCAATATGTACTACTATGAACGATGTCATGTAATTAATGAACAATAACATCCAATTTTGTTTTATTTGCTTACTTTCGGGGCTAATGTACCTATGGGTTCATTGTTCATAGCCGGAATGTACAATGTATAAGATTCTACTGGAAGTTCAATGTGTCGTGAGCTTTTCATTAAGTTGAAATTTTGGTTTCGTTATTTTAACGACCGGTGTTTTATAAAATAGACGAACTCTGTATTATTTTAAGGGAGAGAAGATTTATTTACTATGAACTAATTCATCATGGTAATGAAAATAAGTTTATACTCCGACACGGAAAAAAAGGAAATGTATATTCAACATTTTGCAGATGTTATTAAAAATTGCTTTTATGAACAAAACATTTGTAGTGTGTATATCTAAATATGTTTCCATTACATATCTGTTTTGAATTCAAATGTTTTCTACAACATTAACAAATGTAGTAACACCTTAATTTTCCAATGTATCACAAACATATAAATTGTCCTAGTTAACGCCAAATTCATAGTTTACATGGAAAAATGTAATACCTAAATACTTTTTTTATTTTACTAGTCTATTGTAAGACACTAAAACTTTACTTTGATATATAATTATTAAATTTTTTTTTTAATGAACATGGCGTACTGGACATTTGTATGCATAAAATACGATACTCACCTGATCTTTACCGTCTGATAAAATCTGTAATGAGAAAAAGACAACCAATGAGCCTGCAGTTACATGCACTGAAGATACCAAGTTATTTGAAACGTAAACGAATTATAATTCAAATATCTATGTTGGCCCGGCCAACAAACAGGAAGAAGAGGAGAGCGAAGGAGAACCACTTGTCGGCGTCGTCGTCTCAGCATCGGTCATCGGCTTCTCGTTATATCGGTTGATTCTGGCTCAGGTACTCAAACGGCAATGCGAGGTAGACGCAGGATGGATGTATCGGTTGATTCGGCTGCTTCTCCTTGGTTCAATCCCACTTCACTACCATCCTCATTCTTCTATATCCAGAAGTAAAGCCTTTCTACCTAAGGCACACAACTTCTGGCGAAAACATTCTCATTAGGTATTCTATGGTAGACTGCGGAGGGGGAAACCACAACCTCCTAGCTATTACAGAGGGGGATCAACTCCGGAGCGGAGAACCGCGCCTCTACTCACATTTCAGAGAGGGGAACACCACAACCTCTCAAACATACAACACGAAGAGGGGAGACACCACAACCTCTTCAAACATTAACTCAACGAGGAGAGGGGAGACACCACAACCTCTCCAACACGTAAACTCTGTGCAAAGAGGGGGAACACCACACCCTCTCGAGTTTATCACAAGTAGAAAGGGGAGACACCACAACCTTTCTACGAACGTCAACTCAACATGGAGAGGGGAAACACCACAACCTCTCCAAAACGTAAACTCTGTGCAAAGAGGGGGAACACCACACCCTCTCGAGTTTATCACAAGTAGAAAGGGGAGACACCACAACCTTTCTACAAACACAACGCTGAGAGCGGGACGACCACAACCTCTCAACGACTCAATCGGAGGGGACCAACTCCGAGGTGAAGCCCACACGGCTCTAAACATCTCACTGAGAGGGGAGACACCACAACCTCTCACACTATCATTAATTTCCGGAAAGGGGGAAACCACAACCTTTCCATACAACACTCACTCAATACTGAAACTTAGAATACCTGTAGGTAATTTTCGATGCTGTACACACAGCAAAACCTAGTCCGCCATAAATCAGATCTCACACAATTAGCATAACAACAATACAAGCAACTACAAGCTCAGTGTACTCACCTACGCACAACGTCTTTTCCTACCGACACCTTAGCAACAGCCAACAACCATCGAATGTGTCGTGATATCTTGAAATGGATTTTCTCGCGTCACACCTCACAAACACCCCGAAAAAAACACTTGACGCGAACCACGCTCGTGTGGAATAAACCTAATTCTAAATATCGATGATTAGTCGCGTAATTTGACCACGGGAATATAACAAAACCAAACCAGGAACATAAAAGCGCTTGACGTACCACTAATGACTAATGACCGATTTTATTTTATTTTTCAATTGTCATTTAATTTCATGGCCTACTATGAAAATACAATCCTTCAAAAACACCAAGCATCCTACACTATATACACTGCTCGTCGTCAGATTAGCACACCCCTTCGCATGAATAGTTTCGGCTGATTTCCAACCAAACTAAAAGAGCTAAAATTTCAAAATTGTAACTGTTAATAGTCTATTCAATTATGAGTTAATTAACACAAAAAGAATTGTGTTTACATTTTTTATTATTGATTTATAATTGTTTTTCGAAAACGAACACACAAAATAGCCATTTAAAATTTGTCATCAGGATAGCACGTGCAATTTCTTTTTTGTCTATCTTCCACAATTATATACGTAATTTTTTGTGGCTGTTTGAGTAAGATATTAACTTTAATATGAATAAGGGAAAATAATTATCTGCGGAAGAGGGATCAAAATGAAATTTCGAGAAAAAATTAATAAAAGTCGATAAGTTGAATCCGAATTCGTGTGTAATAAGTAGCGTTAAGATAAAAATAACACAGGCGATAAAAATTGAGTATTTGTCAATCCCTATGAGAGAGTAATTTTGAGAGAAGCATCCAGTCCTCATGACTCGGTCGCAAGGATTAGGGTAAATTTTGACATTAAGGTGAGCCTATTGTTCAAATAGTGATACAAAAATGCTCCACATCGAAAGAAACTAAAACTAATGGAAAATGCGCTTAAATTAAACTCGAGAGCACTTGACATGTAATAAAGAATGGCGCTATGTTGTCTTTTCGAATAAAAAGAAGTATCATCTCACAGTATCACTTGGCCCTCGAGACCATTACACAATCTGTCCGACAATGAATGCGATCCTAATGGTGTCCGTCCAAGCAAAGATCCTGGAAGTAAACATTATAACTGTGTTACTCTTAAAGTGAACTTCTTTTTATCCGAAAAGATAACATATACCACCATTCTTTGTTCCATGTCAAGTGTTCTCATGATTAATTTTAACGTATTTTCCTTCGGGGAAAGTTAAGTTGTAATTTATTCTGTAGTTTTAGTTTCTTGAAATGTGGAGTTTTGTTATCACTGTTTGAACAAAAGATAGGCTCGCCTTAATGTCAAAATTAACCCTAATCCTTGTGACCGAGTCATGAGGGCTAGATGTTTCTCTCAAAATAACTCTCTCGTAAGGATTGACATGTACTCAATTCTTATCGCCTCTAATATGTTTACCTAAACGCTACTTGTAGTCTGGCTTGTCTAGCGGTTAGTGCGCGCACCTTCGGTGCACAGGCTAATGAGTTCGAATCTCACCGTGTTCCATGGTGTTTTTCGAACTCACGAGCTTGTGACGGACTATGATCTCACTCAGATGTTAAACGAGTACCCATTTATGGGGATAAATAACACTGCTGAGCGTGATGCTGATCTCATTACCTCAACAAAAAGCAGATAAGATCTTGGAAATAGGATGTCACTAACACATCCTGCGGCCTTAGTCCAATGCTGGATTGTCGCGCCTGTTATTTATTTTAAACGCTACTTATTACACACGAATTCGGATTCAACTTACTAACTTTTATTAATTTTTTCTCGAAATTTCACTTTTTGACCGCCTTGACTCCTTGTATGCCTTAAATTTTGGTCCCTCTTCCGCAGATAATGATTTTTAATTATTCATATTAAAGTCAATATCTTACTCAAACAACCACAACCACAAATTGGGGGTCCTACGTCTTTGATTGTGGAAGATAGACGAAAAAGAATTTGCATGTGCTATCCTGATGACAAATTTTAAATGGTTATTTTGGCCGTGTTTTTTAATTAGCTAACCTACACTATCCGGGGTAATTTTCATACAAACGCTAACCTGTGACTTTATTAAGGTTAGAAATTATGTTGCTATCCAGATTTAATGAGCTTTCCAAAACTCGCCTAAATGTATGCAATCCCAATTATTTTCTAGTACATTTTCCAATGACTAGCAAAAATTAAATTTTGAAATAGAAAGCTCTAAGGTATAGTTTACATGCAACACACAAGTGTGTGCAAAAAATATAGTTTTTGTTTGTAAATTCATGTTAAAAATATTGTTCGTCGAATTCTTATTCTAACAAAATTATGATTCCTACATAAAAATATGTTTTCATTAAAAAAAATTACATGTTAATTTTTGCGTTTGGAAAGTGAAAACTTTAATATTTTTGAGCAATGTTTTGAAATTAATGGCAACGCCTACGTGACAATTTGAAATTTAACCTGGATGCTACCCTCGATAGTTTTTTTTTGCGCGTCTGGGTTAGCAAACCTGCCCCCGATGTAAAAAAACACGGCCTTTGTGTGTTCTTTTTCGAAAAACAATTATAAATCAATAACAAAAAATCTAAACACAATTCTTTTTGTGTTAATTAACTCAGAATTGAATAGACTATTAACAGTTATAATTTTGAAATGTTAGCTTTTTTAGTTTGGTTGGAAATCAGCCGAAACTATTCATGCGAAGGGGTGTGCTAATCTGATGACAAGCACTGTATATAAAAATTGACGTGTATTTGTGTCTGTTGCCAGTAAACTTCTAAACCACTGGACCGATTTGGATGATTCTTTTTTTGTTTTATCCGACTTACATTGGAGAAGGTTTATGGACCAAAATTTTTTGGAAAATATCAAAGTAAGTGGTGGTAAATATCGAAATTCCATTTTGTGTAAGAGTAAGTGATTAAACCTACTCGATTCATACGCTTTAAATTTTTATACGTGTACTAAATGAATTCGAACCGGCTTAAGGATATGATCTTTTCGAAACGGCTGGACCGATTTTTATGAAATTTTGTAGATATCCTTGCTAGGTATGGTAATCGGTCGTAAACTATATTTCATGTCTCGAAGTGCCCCCCTCTTCTTTTTATCTTTAATTTAGTATTTTTTACAGTAAGTGATTAAGCCTACTCGATTTATACGCTTTAAATTTGTATACGTGTACTAAATGAAATCGAACCGGCTTAAGGATATGATCTTCTAATAAAATTCTCCTCAAAAAGTTTGTTTCCAAACTCATTCGAAATGGCTGGACCGATTTGTAAGAAATTTTGTATATATCCTTGCCAGGTATGGGAATCGGTCGTAAACTACATTTCATGTCCCGAAGTGCCCCCTCTTCTTTTTATCTTTAATTTAGTATTTTTTACAGTAAGTGATTAAGCCTACTCGATTCATTCACTTTAAATTTTTATACGTGTACTAAATGAAATTGAACCGGGCTTAAGGATATGATAGAAATATGATGATATGACGTAGTGTAGTGGAGCCATAATAAATCCGTGGATATCTCCGCAATCCTTTGGCTGAGTGACACGGTTGAGGTGTCGCCGGACTCGCCACAAAATTGCCTAAAGGGTCATTGGAACCTCTTCCCCAATTAGAGCTCAGGGTGGTCTTAAATCCGTCGATATCTCCGATAAATTGCATTCAAGGTGAAAATGTTTTTATGTACAAACATCCTGGATGTTGTCACAGCAAGTTCACAATCAACTTCGTACTACTTCGGAAATCCGTCGATATCTCCGCAATCCTTTGGCGGAGTGACACGATTGAGATGTCGCCGGACTCGCCACAAAATTGCCTATAGGGTCTTTAGATGCTCTTCTCCGATTAGTGCACAGGGTGGTCAGAGATAGCCGTCAACCTGGATGTTGGCCATCTCCGCAATCCTTTGGCGGAACGACACTATTGAGGTGTCGCCGGACTCGCCACAAAATTGCCTAAAGGGTAATTGGACCCTCTTCCCCAATTAGAGCACAGGGTGGTCGGAAGTCCGTCGATATCTCCGATAAATTGCATTCAAGGTGACTACGTTTTTACGTACATACATCCTGGATGTTGTCACAGCAATTTCACAATCAACTTAATACTTCGGAAATCCGTCGATATCTCCGCAATCCTTTGGTTGGCGGAGTGACACGATTGAGGTGTCGCCGGACTCGCCACAAAATTGCCTAAAGGGTTATCGAACACTGCACAGGATGGTCAGCGATAACCGTCAACTTCGATGTATGACGGCTTCTGGGTTAGAGTAGGTACTAACATCTTCAGTTCACGTGAAATCCATGCAAATACTGTCAAAATTTTGATGATCGTGAAATCGAATTCGCTTGGTGGTACTCACTTCAAATGAAAGTCTCCACACCGGTTTTTGACATTTCGCCAGCTAAAATAATGCAGTTGCACTTTATTTCACAGTGAAAAGATGTTATCGACAATCAATCAGAACGCGAGTGAACATTTATCTTAAATTTTGAGTGAATAAAAAGCAAGTCTCCACGGCACCGGTTTCACGGGAGACATATATGCAAATTTTTCGCTAGGTGAACTCAGTACATACCTTTAGTATGAACAGTTTTCAATATTTGGCGCGCTTACATTAAACTGATATGTATATAATCGAAATTTAGTTTTTGATTATGCTTCCCAAACTAGAATCTATCGGTCGATCAGCATCGAGTATTTCTTTCATTTACCATCTTGGAATCAGTAATATTAATTAATGATTTTCGAAATAACTCACGCTAATAATAACACTCCCAATATTTTTGAAGGGCAAATGCAGTCTCATCAATCAGTCAGGGGGTTGAGTATGTTGTTGTTGCCTTGTCCCCTTAAAAAGTAGTGGCGCGACGCAAATTTATTTTATTTCCATATCCACTTTAGTTTTACCATCGATACGTCGATCCCAATAAATTATAATTAGCAGGTGTATTGGCATTCAAAATCGCTCATAAGGTTAAATTAGTGTTAGTTGTGAGCGAAGCCAACAACGCGAGCGTAGCGAGCACTAGATAAGAGAGCGAGCGAAGCGAGCTCTCTCAGCTAGTTATTAAATATTTCTACAGTGAATACTACCTACAAAAATGTAGAATAAACATTTTGTTAACTTTGCTACCGAAGCATTAGTTTCCTCCACCCGAAAGTTTGTTGCCTCGGCGCTATTCGTTTAAGCCTTATCTGCAAATAACGGTAATGCATGTCCATCCAGGTATATTCCGGGAGAATAGACGTACCTCATATTACAGTGGAACTTCGATAACTCGTAACGTGATGGAAGTTCTTACTTCGACAAGTGGGGTGAAAGAGCTGCTGAATATGTGGAATTTGGAGCAACTGTGTCCTGTTTCCGATTGTTTGATATCTAAATATAATTATAATACTGGTATTTTATTATGTGTACCAACTAAAGTGCCTACTCAATAATCCAGACGAAAGGAAAGCGAGGGTCGATCCGGCTACAGAGGAATTCCGTTCAGTTTACGTAATTATTTTTCGAAGATTCAGTTCAGTTTATAGTAAAACGGTGAATTTCGTATCGTATTTCATTTCATGTTCTTTCCAAGAACGGAGAACAAAATTGAATTATTCTCGGATAATATTATTGATGTTACTATTTTAAGTTTTTTGTTTATTTGAAAACTGGGTCTGATATAATTTAAGAGGAACTGTTTTTTTTTAAGAATTGGAGGTTAATATATTCTTCTTGTTGAGCAAAATAAACTGTTTTTTTTTTTATGTTTTGAAATATATTTCCTGGGTGGACCCCGCAAAAATCAGGTAATAATCAATGCAACCTAAAAACAATTTCAATGTATGATAAAACATTTTACTTTTGTTTTGACAACATTTGAATTGTATGCAGGACATATTGCAAATTTGTTCAGACACATAAGTAAATCTTCCAAAATCACAAAAAAATGTTCCAAAAACACAACAATTTCCTTAGATGCAATTTATACATTTCGCAATGTAGTGTAGACATTTCAATAATTATTCACTTTTTAACTGATACCAACAACTAATCAATTTGTTAATATTACAATTTTGTAATGTGATATATACAAAACAATGGCTGATTTCAGACTATAAGACGAAACCGGACGGGTAAACTTGCAAGACAAGAGAGCTTTTATAGTGGCCAGCAGACAAGCATTGTTCATTTCAAATTGTAAGAACGAGTCTTACGAAAGAAAAAAATCGTGACACGATTGTTTTTCTTTCGTAGGAATCGTACGATCGATAAGACGATTGCATCTACCAATAGTTCAGGCGTTCTGCAAAGACAATTAGCGCGTGTTTTACTTGCATTTTAATCTTGTCGACTCGTCACTTCATTGTACACTAACTTTGGAGCGTGCATGGCAACATTTATACATACTTGCTGTGTGATTATTGTTCGCCGGTCCGTGTTTTGATCGGATAGTGTGAAATGATCATACGATGGTTCTTATCGTCCAAGTTTACCCGTCCGGTCGTTTTCTTACAATTTGAATGAAGCCAATGGCTGAATTCAAATTGTACGAAAACGACCGGACGGGTAAACTTGCAAGACAAGAACCATCGTTCGCACAATCTGAATTGCACAATGCTTGTCTGCTGGCCACTACAAAAGCTCTCGCCGTCCGTTTATTAGCACAAACAAACACCCGGCGAGAGCTTTTGTAGTGGCCAGCAGACAAGCATTGTGCAATTCAGATTGTACGAACGATGGTTCTTGTCTTGCAAGTTTACCCGTCCGGTCGTTTTCGTACAATTTGAATTCAGCCAATAGCACTTGGAACATTAACGTTGTTTTATTGACATTTTCGTTTCAACATTTGTTGATGATTTTGAGAGCATAAAATGATGGTTAGCTGAAATTTCACCCTGAAAATAGTTAGAGATACCCCCGTCGCTGGCCAGGCCATATGTATATTTTCTTTTTTTTTCGTGTAGTTCATTAATATTATGATGATTTTTTTTAGTGTAATAAATCGCCGGGCATTGTCGAGATGCCAGCAGAACTGCTGAAGCATGGTTGAACGTGCCTGACCAACCCAATACAGGTGCTACTGTTGAAAATATGGAACGACGACACGAGGTAATCCGGTAATCCTCGAAGATTGGTACAAAAGCACAATCAATATATACACGACTCATGGTACATACAATAATGGATGATAGCACAACTCATTTGGGTAACCCCTCCTATCTTTAACCGTTATAGAGTTTTAGCATTTTTTGTAAATAGTGTCAAAAAGTTCAACTTGCCGAGCAAAATCAGTATATTTGCCACACTCCCAAATATTTAATCCGAGATTTGACTTCACAAATTTCTGCCGCGCCCAAAATTAACCTTGGTTTCGTGTTCTTTTTTTATTAAAAAAGATCTTGTTTACTAAATAGAGCTCGTATACAAACTGTGGAAACGATTACTTTGGTTTTCTCTTGGAACCACGTTTTTTTCTCTTTAATACGTAAGATATGCAATTTTTCAAATCCTAAGAAACTATAAGTTTTATATGTCGTTCGAAAGCAATTTTTGTTAACTTTGCACATTTGTCAGTTCTAAGTACCGTTACGATTTTACAATTTGAATTTTCAATGAAAAATCCGTTTTCGAATTTCCTTAAAGGTTGAATGGTAGTATCTGGGAAGTTTTTTAAATTATTTAATTGGGTGAAGAATTATTTTATGTAGAATTGTATACAGTTTCAGAAAGTGAAGTCAAATTTCGGATTACATGACTAAACCGTCTCGCATGTCAGAGAGCAGAACTATTTGAAGCTCTTACTGAACTCAAGAAGGGCGATGGGCTGGCGCCCACGGCGTTCAGTCTTGCTCTAGCGTATGCAATTCGAGCCGTGAATATGGCAGCGGAACGCTAATCATCAATTCGGCTTAATTAGTAGCGTACGCCGACGACATCAACATCATACCTTGAAGATTGAGTGATGCAGAAAGCCTTCTGCATAGTCTCGAAAAAGGAGTTGGACTACATATCAACGAAACCAACGGCCATGATGCAATCAAACACAAGGACGCCAATGGAATCACGCATCACAGTGGGGAACCTCAATACCATGATCCAAGCCTCCAAAATTTTAGTGGACAGATTCGAACGAAAGGTCCTTCGGCGAATTTTCGGGGCTGTTAACGAACGAGATCAATAGCGCATCCGGTATAACCACTAGTTGTATCAATGAGCTGGAAGTATCAAAAATGAAGCTTTAACGTTTGCAATGGCGGAGCATGCAAAACAAATGGACGACAATCGCATGCCAAAGGAGGTAATGAACGCATAAAGAATTGAAGGAGCGAGATTGCGTGGACGACCGAGAGCTCGCTGGGAGAACTCTGCAGACTCCCACCAGCTGCTGGGCTTCTGAAACTGGAGGACAAGGTCACGTAACCGCCACAATTAGAGGGCAACGATTCAGGCGGCCAAAGCCCGACTTCGGGCTCTCGTGCCACATTGATGATGATGATTTTCAAAAAATATGTCAAAACTCACCAAACTTCCTTTATTACACAGAGCTCTTGTAACTTTTTATCCCCGGTACACTCATGATAAATACATCCCGACTTACCAAATTAATTAATTTCCATTATGAATAATGCCGTTTATAAATCAAAAGTTAATTGTATCTCCGACATGACACAACTTCTTCAAAAATAAGCAAATTTAATACACGAGTATATGCAGATTTTGCAGAGAAGAATGTATGATAGATAAATACACTTTCGTAGCGAATTTCTTAAGCGAATGTACATAAATGGTATCATAGCAATCCAATGCATCGTCTTGCAGACGTTGAGCTAATTTCTGAACATGTTGCCATAAAAACGCATTGCAACAAACATTGAGGAAACGAGGGTATACGTATGTAACAAGAAAAATTAGGAAAAGCTGTTGCAGTTCATCGCTGACTTCTCGCTCGTTTTCTTGCACTCAGCAACAAATCATCGCCTGCAAGAGCGAAATGAAAAGTTGAAATATATCACTTGTTCTTAGGATGACTTGTAATTAATTGCGGATGAAACAGAATTATTAATGAATCTGCGAATCGTCTCGTTCACAATGTGGATTTATAAATAAACTATCTCGGAATCGTGTTCCAACTGGCACCGAAATCTATGTCTGAATTTAGATTTTCATCAATTAAACATTGCATTTTCCAGAGGATCGCGAATGCATACATAATATAATTTTTCAGTTTGTGTTTACAAGTGTAGGGTGCTAGTGAACGTCTAATTGTGGTTGGAATAATGTAAATCACAAGTCCAACAAGCAGCACTGAAATACAAAGAAAAAATCTTGAACCATAGATATTAACATATTTCTAATAAATTTTAATGGAACTCGATTCAGCATCAACGCAATAGGACCCGAGTCATGATCATATTACTATAGCACTATAAAAATTTATCGAATATAGATAAAATGAAACCTTAGCGAATGTACCTAAAATTCTTCGCTATTATGTAAATTAGCTTAAAAGTATTCAATGTGCATGTATTTATGATCTGTGAATTATTTTCCTTAGTATTGTTTCTTTTGGTCATGTTTCTACCCATAATAATGTTTTCATATTTTTTTTTGCAGGGGCGGTGCGCGTTACTTTTTGCGGGCCTCTGGGTGACACGGTTTTTTGAAGCCCTTTTCTTTTTTGTATAGTTCGTTTAAAAAATAAAATGAATTCCAGGTCATGGTTCAACTTAGGACTATCTTTATTAAGATGCACCTTACTGGGCGCTCTGGTTGTAGCCATAAAGGCGTATTCGAAAGGAGTAACAATCGCTTTTTTATTTTACCTCTGCGTCTATATCATTTGCTCCAAAATATAATATAAAATAATAATATAAAATACTACCAATGCTGCAAAGGACATTTAACATAGCAATACAGCATCTCAAAAGCTACTAATCAAGATCGTTGATGATAAATATGTCGTTGGCTATTGCGCTGTAAAAGGAAGTAGGAAGATGAAAAACACTCGCTTTATTTAGTGCGAACGATCTGTAAAGCAAGCCCACATTACATTTCTTTCTTTTTTAAACTTCCACATCAAAGGTCTTGTATAAGTCACTACCATCTTGATAGACAGACCTGCAAAGACCTAAGTTCCACCCGAGTCCACAATTTTGTCCGTGGACACTGACAGTTTACCTGTTGTTGTTGCTATCGCTATTGTTGTAATACGTATTACTTGAATTCATCGCCACTGACAGATTCATTTTAATCAGCTGATAATATGACTTGTGTATCTAGATGGTGTTGTTTAAGTGCAGCATACATCCACATCCAACTACTAATTTTCGTCTGAAACCAAGATTGAAATCAAAATAAATGAACATAGAGTGGATGTTACTATCTACTATATGGTTCGGTCGCCACTCTGTGAAATAAACACTCATAGAGAAACGAGTTTCCAAACTCGGCACGACTCGTCGCAAGTTTATTATTCAGTAGAAGATGATAAGAAATATTCTTATCGTAGAATAATAAACTAACAATGCGACTAGGAAGTGGTATGGCTGACAACCTTATCACACTCCGAATTCAATTGTCTTTGTAACGTTGATGACTACACACGGTGGTCATCAACGCACCATGCTCCACTAGGAGTTACGGTAATAGAGAGAGAGAGAGGATGTTACTATAAAAAATTTCCACTTACTAAAATGACAAAAAAGCTGCAATATTTAACTTAACTAAGTTCAACAAATGCCACGCTCTGTGGCTCACTTGGTTGAGTCGCACTCTACGCCGGAGATCGAATCTCGGCGCGGTCCAAAATTTCCGTACATGTGCGGATATGAAATATATAGTGTTTGCAACATTATACCTATATACACTCCGAAATTATATGCAATGTAACGTTGACTCGAAATTGCCTATAAACGGCTGAGTTAACGCACCATGGCCTCACATGGGGCTATACCGTACTGAGAAGAAGAGAAGATAATCACTTACTAATGTGGCGGCTATAATAAATGTAAGCGTTCTACAATTGTTCAACCGATTGTTCCTGCATTGACTCCATATTGAAACAATTAATATGGATGTGCAGGATCAGTTCAAAAATTCTCTCTGAGTGCTTAAAACAAAACAAAGTAATCAAGCCCTTTCTAAATTTTATTATATTTTATATGTCAAATAATATTTGTCTCTATTTATATCGACTCACTTTGTAACAAAATAAATTTATATTTTTTTACGAAATGGTAAAATTGTCAAAGTCTGTTTTAAAATCTACTGGCAACCAAAGCGTTCAGAACATTGGGCACTGCAAACCGCATCAAAATGGAAAATTTTTAGCCAAGCGTTTAGGAAAGATTTCAAGAAATCCATATCTGAATTATATTCGCCAGCTAAGAATGGAGCGAGATTTCCAAAATGTCAGGCAACTCACACAAGCCGCTGGTGCTGGATGGAAAAAATTGAACGAAGTCACTAAAATGAAGTTTGTTGCTGAAGCAAGGCTCGCAAAACATGACCGCCCAAACATATTTCACAAATTGGGAGAGCGTGGTTTGGGACGCTCTATTCGTCGAAACCTGGTAGCATTTAAGCAACTGGTTGACGATGCATTTGAGAAGAATCTCGTAGGAATTCTTGAAAAAGATGCCAAGAAAGAATCGAGCAGATGTTAGCCTGTGAAGTCTCTATACAAATAAATTATTATTTATATGTAATTATCTTCTGTTGAATTTATTATCATTTATGTGTCTTAATGTAAATCATAAATTTTATAAATTTAAATTTTTAAATTTTAAACACTCACGAAAAATTGAGATTTCTATCTGTAAGAAGCGTCGGTAAATTAAAATTTTCGAAATTTTTCCGTTTTTTTTTTTGGCTTATAACTCTAATTGTCCATATATCCTGTATAAAGTGAACCAAATGACTTGTTTCTGTTATAGTATTCATTCAAGATACGAACAAACAAAATGTGGCCCTTTTTTTTTTCTTGATTGCCCTAACTCTTAGTGGAACATGGTAAGTTGACGACTATAATTTTGCTTATTATTCTATGATAAGAGCATTTCTTATCTTCTTTTGAATAAAATAAAACGTACGTCGAGCCCTGGGCCCTATCATGTAATTCGATTCGAAAGCTATTGCCAAAGAATAATTATACCTAGAAGGATAACTCCATATAAATTATTGTCCCGAACAAAAAAAATGTAAGAAAGTGACGACTGTTTCCTAAGTAGCAAATCGCATTTGCACAACACACTCAGAGAAAAAAACGCACATTCATATTAAAAGCTCCACATTTAAATTGAACGCAGTATTCGTTTGAAAAATCTCGTTTGATTTGAACGAATTCTCATTTACGCTAAGAGAATTTCTTTTAAAACAAAAGAGCAGCCAAACCGCAAACGACGGTCGTTTAAATCAAAAGATTCCGCATTACATAGTAATGTATACATTAGTAATGTGTATACATTCCTTTACGTAACAAATACACATACTTAAAGGACGCGATGCCAAAATGTCATTTGTTTCAACGTAGCACAACAGGTAGTTAAATACTTCCGGCCGGTCCGATGAGTCTCGCGTGTTCATGTTCATTCCAAACAAATGTGTAGTGTCTAACAACAAACGCGTATCAGAATCTTCGTCGATGTTAAGAGTGTTTTCGATAATTTACTTTTGCATTCATCTGGAGGAATGGACGCTTGAACACGTGCAATTTAAGTTTAGCGGGTGTTAGAATAAAAGTGTAATGTATTAACCATATTAAAATTAGACCTAAATAAAAAATAAAGTGTTTTTCTAAAGTTTTCATAAGTTTTATTCTTTATTGATTTGTCAACCCAGGTAACAGTAAGTATCTAATCGAATGGAGAATGGACAATCAAACGTAATGTATTATTTTATTTCAGCAGAGTTTGCTTTTAATTCCATGTAAAACTCAATTATTTTGAATGAGGTAATTTCTATGAAATGAAATTGCGATGCGTTACTTTCGAAATACATACCGTTTCATTAAAAAGAATGCTTCGTTTATTTTAAATAACAAAAATGTTCAATATAAAAACGAAGACGTTTGATACAAATGCCTTTCATTTATTTAAAATGTTTTACCCGTTTACAATAAAAGAATAAGTGTTTATTTCAATGAAAAATACGTTTAAATCGACTGGCTCCTTCTTTCCAGGTAAACGTAAATTCTTTTAATTCAAACGCTTTTTTACAACTCATTATGCTTTTGAAAGAAACGCCACTCGTTAGAATTAAACGCATTTGCGTGTGGAGCCAAATCAAAAGCGCAAATCGTTTGAATTAAATATATTTCGTTCAATATTAGTGAATATTTCTCTGAGTGCAGAGACAGAAAATCTTCGCTTGCTAAAGGGTTTGTTTGTATTTGTGCACCTTTTCGAAATTTTTTCATGTATGCGTTCATACCCAGCGAACATTCTGAATTCATACTGAAGTCAAAGTGAATTCATTTCATGAACGTGAATTCACTTGAGCTTCATTTACGCTTCAGTTTGATATCACATCGGATTCACCTACGTATGAAAATTTTTACGCCGAAATGAAATCATTTCGTGGATTCAGAATGAATTCAGGAGATGAATCCCAACTGAAACCATAGGGTGGTTTCGAAACGAATTCAGAATATGAGTCCTAAATGAAATCATTAGGTGGCTTCAAAGTGAGTTCAGTAGATGAAAGACAAGTGAAATCATTAGGTGGTTTCAGTAAGAATTCAGTACATGAGTTCAAAGTGAAATCACTGGGTGTTTTCAGAACGGATTCAGTAGATGATTTTAAATTGAAATTAATTGTAAGCTATCAAAAGGCTAGTTTTTAGTGCATCATTGGGTTGGGCACTGCTGCCATACACGATCCTAAATATAAATTAATTTTAAAAAATTTATGTTTGGCATTTTTTAAGTAGACAAAGTCCAATCAAATGAGGTCCTAACCACTTTTGTAAGTCAAATATTGACTGAGTTTCAGGGTGTCAAAAATAAGGTATTTTCCACAAAAATAACGTAGTGTAGTCCAAAAAACTAGAGAAAAAACGGTAGTATTCCATTTATTCCGAGGTAAATGTCGAATATGGCTGGCCTAGATTAGACACTTTACCTTTTTTAAAGTTGCTTTTAGTAAAAGTCTTCAAAATTACTTTAAGTTTAACTTCATTTCACATGTGAAGCACAGCTAATTATACTCAATTGACACTTTTATAAAAATTATTAAAAGTTTTCAATATAGCATTCCAACGATTGCTACGGGTATTATTATAGGTTTCAGTATGGGTTTCAGTTGCCTTTCGCTTCATGAAGCCTAAGCGAGATCATTTCCTGAAAGAAATCTGAATACATTCAGTAACTATTCAGCTGCTGAAAATTAAGTGAATGCATTCACCTAGCTTTCATTTCCTGAAAGAAAAGTGAATACGTTCATAAATTGTTCACTAGGTGAAGCTCAAGTGAAGTGTACATTCAAAATGTGATTTCAGTTCGGTTTCACCTAGTGAATGTTCACTAAAATGTTGGCTGGGTATTTGCTCTTTTTGCTATGTATGTGTGAATTTTATTCTCTCCTTGGGGGCTGCCAGCATTGCTCATAAATGAATTTTAATAATCATCCGGCAACCCTTCTTAACGATAAAATGTTGTTTCGTTAAAAGTTTCGTTTCGCGCGAAATTCAAATGTCAATCAATCTAATGATCGTTTTGAAACGAATAAAATTTTCTGCAAAGATGTCTTGTGTTATTTGTGGTTCAGCTGAAAGACGGCGACTTTTTAAGTTTCCCCAGGAGCCATTGGCGTAAGTACTTATTGAAAAGCAAACAGTACACTATTATAAGTGAAAATTCAGGTCGGTTTGTTGTTTTGTACCCCAAATGGTGCTTGAACAATGTCACTTACATACATGAATACAGGGTGGCCTATGTACAAGTGGGCGATTTGAACTACAACTTTTTTTAAAAATTTGTGGTAATGTACTGCAGAAATGGGAGATATGTTAATGCTATGGGAAGAAAATGTAATTTTATCTTATAGTCCTAATTTGGAGGTTTAAAGAAGATATTTATTCCATGGCTTTGGTTTGGCTTAAGGAAGAATTTATGACAAGAAGATATGTAAACATCTGACAGGCATGACACCACCAATCAAAAACAATTCGAAAAAGATATGAGATACATGAATGTATTACGAAAATTACAACGATTGAACGATTAAGAAACAGGATAAAAAAATGACGCTCACAAAGTGAAGCTCCTAAATGAATAAAAATGATGAATATATTGGGTGGTGGAGGGCGGCATCACAAAGAGGAAATAAGTGCAACAAATAACCTCTGTTTCCCAATCTCCTTTTATCACCTTCTCCTGGTGGTGCTGTTATATAGGTTTCGAGCGCTATCATAGCCCAACAGGTAATAATAAATTTCTGGAAATAACATAATTATTGTTGGCAGGTTAGTGGTACTCTCCTATCAAGATGAGCCAAAAAAGAGGATAAGAGTCGCTGCTAGTTGTCTAAAATATTACAACTTTAAAGGTTTGTGTTCGTAGAGACGACTCATGGGATGATCGCTCAGCGATCGTAGTATTGCATCCGATTCCGAGGCATATTTGCATATTTGGGCTGAATTTCTTGTCGCGACTATGACCTAAAGGAACATATCTGTATAGAGAATATATGCATATAGTGCTTATAAACGGTGGTTTAACAGCGATCACTGAGCGATCATCACATGAATCGTCTCTACCAACACAAACCTTAAGGCCCGTATTTATAAACATTCCTTAACTCAAGATGACCTTAAGTCAAGCATGTCAAAATTCATTCATTTCCAGTAGTTTTTCATTGAAATAATTTATATTAGAGAGTTTTAGCAAGTCGTCGGATATGCAACGACAAACTTTGACATTTCCATACAAAAATTCGTTTGCCAACAATACGTAAAACAGCATACCATAATTTTCCATGTCCCAAGTAGGCATGGGGTAATAGTCCGACAATTAATTTCGCTAATCAGGATTGTTTACAGAATATCCAATATACGGAAATACACCCATGCCTACTTGGGACATGCAAAATTATGGTATACTGTTTTACGTATTATTGGCAAACATATTTTTGTATGGAAATGTCAAAGTTTGTCGTTGCATATCCGACGACTTACTAAAACAAACTCTCTATTTACGATTCAATGCATCCTTGATATAAAGCAAAACTCAAGAAGACCTGGAAATTTTCTATAGTCAACCTCATGGTAGTTACTATGTTTCAATTCTATTGAACACATAAGGTCTCCTTGAGTTTCGCCTTAAATCAAGGATGCATTTGACTCGTAAATATAAATTACTTCAGTGAAAAAACTACTGGAAATGAATGAGTTTCGGCATACTTGACTTAAGGCCGCCTTGAGATAAGGAATGTTTATAAATACGAACCTAGGAGCTAAGAAGTATATTTGTATTGCGGCTTATTAGTAAACAAAACTGCTAAATTTTAATGTCTAGCGCTGTTATCCTGCCAAAACCAATTATTCATTAATAGACAACAAACATATTTCATTATACTGTACAACAGAAAACTGTAAAATTGCTCAATTAAATTTACGCGCTCAGTGTTACTTTATTTTTCGCAACTGTATTTGAAACAGTGATGAATCTGTCGTAAATTATAAATCCAGCTATGAAGATGCTCGAAATTTAGAACAAAGTATAAAAGGTGAGATTTTGATAACTTTGTTAAGTTGTAATGTTTCGTTGCACCAAACGACTCGCGATTATCGAAAAACACACTTTAAGTGGTATCATTGATAGTCGTCATTTTGTTCTTTCGTATATTTTCGAGAATTTTTGATGTCTTTCCTGTGTCTGCATCTTCTCTATACGACAAGACTAAACATTCGAGAAGAGTTTTAAGAAATCAGGCCTAATTATTTTAAGTATATGTATATGTAATCTGTGCTATTGCTGTCGAAATGTCCAAAGTAAAGTGGTATCATGCAACTCGAAAACGATTTGCTTCTATTCGAAAGTAATAGAACTTTCGTCTTTCGAGTATATGAAAAGAAATCCCCTATCATGTAATTCGAAAGTGTTTGAGAATATGGACGATTGCATCGAAATTTTTTTTGAAAGGTACTTTCGAGAAACCATCGTGTATGTGCTCTGTTGCTGACGAAGGTTAAGTCTTAGCCCAAAATTAGTGTAAATGGAATTATTAAGAGGAAGAATGACAATTTTTCATCAAAATAATGTGTAAATCAATTTAGTGAAGGCGAATAAAACCATCGCATATTTTTTTTAAGCCACCATAGTGGTGAAGCTAATTGCATCGCAAGATTGGAAATTTTATCATTGCAGAGTTCGAAACGAAATTACGGTTCTGCTGAAATTTGAGAGGATTTGTACTTACATACATATGTATATGTATAAATAATAATAACCTCGATTGGGTCGTAAGTTCGAATCCCACTTTCGACTCGGACAATTTCTTGTTGAATTTTATTATGGCTGCACTTTTTTTTTAATTTTCACAACAATCGGGATATATTTTATACATTTTTAATTTATTTTTTTATACCGTAACACTGAACAACTTGAAATGTATTATTTAACACAAAAAATGACAAAAAAATAAATAATTTGACATCCTACGTTAGATTATCTAAAATATTCTAGTTCAACAAGGGAATTTTTCCAAATTCATGAGGAATTACCAAATACTCGAAACGTACGAGTTACATGATACCAAATTGCTTTCGAATTGAATACGAAAGTGCCGGCGCTTTCGTTTTCGTTTCGAATTACATGATAGGGCACTTAGTATTGAAAACTCGTTTCTCGATGAATGTCTGTATCACAGAGTGATCGAACGATCATGGCCACAGAGCACGACCCATGTGGTCCACTGTCGTCACTTTGCTTTCGTTTTCGTTTCGAATTACATGATAGGGCCCCTTAGTATTGAAAACTCGTTTCTCGATGAATGTCTGTATCACAGAGTGATAATCGAACGATCATGGCTACAGAGCACGACCCATGTGGTCCACTGTCGTCACTTTGCTTACACGGGACTTATCCTTGGTTTTCAAAGGATGCGAAAATGCTGTATAAAAGAGAACTTAGAGATGAACCGGGGACACCAGCGAGTAGCTGTATGGTATAGTGCCGCAGTTGCTTCAAGCTCTGGCTTCAACGCATATCATACACTCTAAAAACTGAATTTAAATTTCCGCTGAAAATGCGGTAATTTTACACTTTTTCCCGCTTATAATCACATCAAGAATGCCTTTTTCAACAATTTCTGTGTAGAATAAGAAAATTACACCAAAATCGGTGTGAAATGTATTTTTACGCTACAATTGCGTATAATTCAGATTTTCTGGGGCATTTTTACAACGTTTATGTGTTTAATTCGGATTTTTGGTGTATTTTTACAACGTGCAGTTGAAGTTTTACTCATTTTTTGTAGCGTGCTCTCCAGTTATCATACTTCAATCGGCTATACTTAGCACAGTGAAATACATTTTTTCAAAAATTCTCTGTGGCTCACCTGGTTGAGTCGCACTCTACGATGCTAGTAATCTAGAGGTCCGGAGATCGAATCTCGGCGTGGTGCAAAATTTCCCTACATCTGCGGATAGGAAATATATAGTGCTTGCCACATTATACACTCCGAAATTATATGCAATGTAAAGTTGACTCGAAATTGCCTATACCTAAACGGCTCCCATGTAGATTAAAAACTGATCAACAAAACTCGACCTATACTTGTTTATATTTTATATGTCCTAAAATAGTTGTATTGATAACTGTATTATTTGAAAAGGTTTGCTACTTAAATTTTTACAGCGAAAAAAAGAGTGAAAAAATATGTCATATTGCAAATTCCAGGTGGAAACCGCTTTATATTCCTATTATTACGGAGTGTTTTTACACATAGCGAGGTGTAAATTTGCTAATATATTGGAGTACTTTTTTAATCAAATTTTATGTAAAATTACACTTGATTGGCAAATTTAGATTGCAGAGTAATTTCACTATTATAATAGAAGGAAACAAAGTTTCCTTCTATTATAAGAGTTAAAATTTCTTAGAGTGTAGCAAGAACAACGGATGATCTAACATCCTGAGTTGGGTAAACGATGAATTGCTAAAAAGACCAAAAACATGAATTTCGTAGCAACGTTTAAGGGGGTTTTCACATTTACGGACAGATTACGTAATCTGTGCAAATTACTTAATTTGAGCTGTCAAATTCCATACATTTTTAAACTCACCACACCGTAGATTACGTAATTTGGCCATATTAAGTACAAGTGTGAAAACCTCCTTAGGTCAGTACGGCCCAATTATCCTTCAAGGAGTTACGAAAATTAGAGAAAGATAGCGGAAAAATAGGAGAAAATGGAAAATTCTCAATCGATCATACTATAGCTCTTATTACATTCTTTATTTTTTTTAGATGAGAAACGGATCATTGTATTAGGAGGTTTTCACACTTGTACTTATAATCTGGCCAGATTACGTAATCTGCGGTGTGGGGTTTTTTTTACAAATGTATGGAATTTGACAGCTCAAATTAACCTTCAAGCGGGCGCGCATTTTTTGTGACATTACCGGGCGCGCGGCGGTAATTTACCGCCCTCTTTTCCCCTCCATTTGCGCTCAACCTTACAACTTCCATTCTCATAATTATGGTAAATTGAAAGAAGAGCATGTCCCAAATAAGTTATCATCATAAAAGGTATTATCTGGTGAACAATAAAATAAGTTCAGCAGTTTTAGCAAAGCATGTCACTTCAGTGAAATTACACAGAGCACACACATTTTGAGCACAACTATACAGGGTGTCCGGAAACTGCCGCATAAACGCACCGGCTTGTGATTCCTCATGTGATTTCCAGCAAAAAAGTTGTACGGAATATACTCCCTCAGCTTAACCCTTTAGCTGCCACAGGCATTAAAAGATTTTTGAAAAAATCATTTTCTTGCACGACTTAAAGCCTAATATCTCCAAAGCTATACCAGCTAGAATAGTGAAATAAAATCATTATTATAGCCAACAAATTTACCTATAAAATAAGACTAACCACACTAAAAACGAATAAGAGGTACAAACACCTCACCTTGGCAGAAAATGGAGAAAATTGAGATGGAAAAAAAGATTGTTTTTGGGTCAAATCACGCAAATTTGACTTTGAAGCTCTGTGAAAACCAAACCTCTTATCCGATTTTAGTGTGGTTAGTTTTATCTTATAGGTAAATTTGTTGGCTATAATAATAATTTGATTTCACTATTCTAGCTGGTATAGCTTTGGAGATATTAGGCTTTAAGTCGTGCAAGAAAATTATTTTTTCAAAAATCTTTTAATGCCTGTGGCAGCTAAAGGGTTAAGCTGAGGGGGTATGTTCTATACAACTTTTTTGCTGGAAATCACATGAGGAATCACAACCCGGTGTGTTTATGCGGCAGTTTCCGGACACCTTGTATACCAAAATATACAATCCCCGAACGTTTGATGACCGCTGGAAAGGTATGGAAGGTAAAATTTACCCAAAATTTAATTGTATCGTATCTATAACAGTATGGATCCGGCCAATGGGGGAAAAGCTATGCGTTTTTATATGATCAGGATGCTAAATTACCGCCCGCGCGCCCGCTTGAAGGTTAAGGAATTTGCACAGATGACACAATCTGGCCGTAAATGTGAAAACTTTCGTACAAAAAAGTTATTTCTTTTTATGATTTTTGATATGATAATGACTGCAGGTTGACCTTTGTAGTACATTGCATTCAAACATCATTTTTATCACATGCATGTGCCTTCTGGTGAAGGATATTAGAAGCAATAGTCGTTCCAGGTCCCGGGATCGCTCACTTCCGAGTGAATGCTCTTCGAAATAAAAGATATATACTATAGTTGACAGAGTATATTAACTTTGTCATGAAGCTTGCAACGCACAGAAGGAAGCACCTTCGACTATACGAAAAGTATATTATTAATATTATTGATCAGTGCAGGCGCGCACAGAGGGTGGGGCAAAAGGGGCAATTTGCCCCGGGCCCCGCGTTGGAGAGGGCCCCGCAGGGACAGTGGTCTCGTAGTGCGCATACGTCTGCAAAATTATTACACGAATTGATGTCAGATAAATTATATTTAAATCTCTATTTATATTGTTTTGCGTTATTCAAAGCATTTCTAGGACCTTAGGTATAGGATTTCCCTTCACCTACTTTTTTCAATTAAAATTGCTAAATCTAAAATTGGCACTGATCTTGATATATTTTAAGTGTTGAGATCAACAGCACACTCTGCCGAAATTTATCTAATTATTCGGTATTCTCTTAAAATCTGAGTGCCCTCGAACTATATGTGTTTTATAGAGAAAGTGTTGACCAAGAAACTGAAAACGATGGAAGCCCTTTTGGATTAGTGCACACTCGGTCTTAGTAACGTTTATGAAGAGACAAGAATTTCGATTTTCGCAATGCCATCAGCAGTGACGGAACAACTTCACTCTGGGCCCTCCCGCCAACTTCTTGAGTGGGCCCCCTACACTATGAAAAAAAGTAGAGTGAAATCAATCGAAAACACTCTTAAAGGTCGATCCACACTTTTCAGTCGTCAGTCACAGTTATTTCCCATACAAGTCAATTGATCGACTGACAATCTGTCAATTTGTATGAGAAATTACTGTGACTGCGACTGATGACTAAAAAGTGTGGATGGATCTTAAACCAAGTATTTTGAAACATGATTTTGACGTTACAGTTTTTCTACTAAAATTAAGAACATCGTACTTAACATAATTTTGCTAAGAGCTACTTTGGCTCTTTGCATTCTTACATTGAGAATAGCGTTCTTGTTGTAACGTTTATTAAATTAATGATTTCATCAATTGTTTTTTTTTTTAATAAAAATGCTCACGAAGCGCAGCATTGACCTCTATAGGGGTTAGTGATGTTTAAGCATAGAAAATTACCTGCGCCTACAATGAGATTCGATCCCGCGAACCTATGATTCGAAGACGAGCGTCGTATCTACCCTAATGCCGCTCTCTCAGGTACCAGCATCCTGGCATCCTGTAGTAGGAACAACATTTATAGAGTTTCCAAGGACAAATGTTCTTTTTCTCAAAGGAGCCACTTTTATTTATATGCCCCGGGCCCCGTAAACCCTCTGTGCGCGCCTGGATCAGTGTGATGCGACAAATCGATTGAACAATGTCCGTCTGTCTGGTCCGCAAACTGGTCCCTCAGTTTTGAAGCTATCGGGCTGAATTTTTGTATACAAGTTTCAGGAACGGTTGGAGTCGGGGACTGTCATACAAACCACCCCCCCCCCACAATTAGGTTCTTCTAAGAAAAACTTTTTTCTTTATGAACCGATCTTAACCAAACTTTATCCAAGCTTGTTCGAATTTTAGCCTCAACACATCCAGGAACAAAGGTAATCGACCTACGTCATAGGGCTGCTATACAGGGTGTCCGGAAACTGCCGCATAAACGCACCGGATTGTGATTCTTCAGTTGATTTCCAGCTGCCACAGGCATTTAAAGATTTTTGAAAAAATCATTTTCTTACACGACTTAAACCCTTATACTTATATCTCCAAAGCTAGACCAGCTAGAATAGTGAAATAAAATGATTATTACAGCCAAATTTACCTATAAAATAAAGCTAACCAGACTAAAATCCAATAAAAGCTTTGGTTTTTACAGAGCTTCAAAGTCAAATTTGCGTGATTTGACCGAAAAACAATATTTTTTTCCATCTCAATTTGCTCCAACTTCTGCCAAAGCGAGGTGTGAATTGAATTGTATTGAATTCGAGCTAAAATTAAATCTAGTTTTCTACACTTAACGTATTAAGGTATGTTCTGTACAACTTTTTTGCTGAAATTACACGAGGAATCACAATCCGGTGCGTTTATGCAGCAGTTTCCGGACACCCTGTTGTATATTATTAACATAAAATAAGCTTAAGTTTCATTCAATTGTGATGGGTATTTAGCTTTCTGTCACGCCCGAAATTAGCTTCAGTCTCGTTTATTATTCGGCAACTATGTATAACTGAAACTTGTAGAAGTTGGTTTGTCGAAAATGTTATAAACCCTACTGGCAGTAAATCTGACACTTACCAAAGCGACCGTATTCGCCAGTTTCTTCTAAGATATCTTGAAAAACGAAGTAAAGTTAATCGTAACGATGAACATTTTAGAAATAGGCCGCCCCGGTCATTAGCCCAAATGGGAAATCCGGCCCTAACAACGAATACAGATGAAATACAGAATGAAAACAAATCATCCGCTGTGCGTCTTGTATCTTTAACCCTTATAAGCGTCAAGATTCAAGAGGGTTTCGAAAACAAAAGAATTATTCATGGATATAAAATTATCTTATCCGTAATCGTCTTACACACAAACAATCGTTTTCGATTTAACCTCTCTGAACTTTTGTTTGAGAGAAGTCGATTGGAAAATATTCGGATTGTTGGCACTTTATTAAATCAAAGACCCGGAAAAGAATTAAAAGAACATCCTTGTAATTACTATGTAAGTGAGGGTTATAGACAAAAGCATATTAATTTTGTTTTGAAAGCTTCACGGTTGTTATTCTTATGGAAATGCGAAATATTATCATTTCAACAGTTAAATTTACTTTCAAAAAATATTAAACGTTTAATGATGAAATACGTATGCTATGTGACATTACACATTTCATTAGTTAACAATTGTATAAGTAATAATTGATGTGTTATAAAATAAAAAATATGATGGGACGCGAAATTTTCGACTCTCTGCGCACAGAAAACTTTTCAAACTGTGACGTCATCAACACTGAAGCTGGACGTTATTTATGGACGAGTATAAAGTAGAGAAAAATAGTTTTCACTCTACTACATTTTCTATTGCCTATTCTACCGACTCTAATGTATTGTGAAGTTTCACTCTACTTTACCATTTATTTTAACCGTGTTAAACATGCATTAAGCTGTATCTAAACCAGGATTGCCGTTTTCAGATTTCTAAGTGTAACATTAACTGATAAAATTGTAACATTTTTAGGTTGAGTGTAACAAATTTGAAGATATTTTTGTTAATGTACAATTTTAGCAATAAATGTGCGCAAGTCCGAATTGAATGATTGCTTCACAAATAGTAGAGAACTATACAGTAAAATAAAGGAGTTTGAAAATTTCTGACTTTTACCGAAAATTTAATCCTTCTGTTCCATAAAAATGTTTGACAAAGTTGGTTTATGGCAGAAGCTATATGTCAAAATGTCCACAATTTGTTTAAACTCCAACCCACTATTTCATAATAGATTTAATTAAAAAACTATTGGTTACAAATCTCACAATTAATAATGACTGAAGGGACATATAATTTCTTAATGGTGGGGGCAAAACGAGATGCTCCCTTCAGTACATCGGACAATGGTTAATACAATATAATCGAACTTAGTTAATATTATATGATATTACATCATCAAACTAAAGGATATAATGAACAGAAATATATTCAGTAACATTATTATATGTCATTGAGCTATATATACTTATTCCGTTCAGAAATCAACTTCGATATTGCATGTTGTACTCTAACCTACTGAAAAAAAACATACATTTTGTATGCAGATACGCGGGTCAGGGGGCGATTGAAGCTAAATACACCAGCACTTGCAACTCGCACCAACTTATGATGTGCTCTAAAATGGAGTCAGCAAAAAATCCGGCAGCTAGCAAAAAAATTTAAATCTAATAAGTTTGAGTTAAACTATCACGGTTCCTTTTAAATGCAACTTTAATTTAAACATTTCGTGCTGTTACATTCCAAATTTTGTGGAAAAATTTTGGCCACTGTAAATTTGTTGTTTAATTTTGCGTCAAAGTAGAATTCAATTATTTTGCTGAACTAACTCGAGGTTGTGGTCGTCCCGCTCTCAGCGTCGTGTTTGTAGAAAGGTTGTGGTGTCTCCCTTTCTACTTGTGATAAACTCGAGAGGGTATGGTGTTCCCCCTCTTTGCACAGAGTTTACGTTTTGGAGAGGTTGTGGTGTTTCCCCTCTCCATGTTGAGTTGGCGTTCGTAGAAAGGTTGAGGTGTCTCCCCTTTCTATTGGTGGCAAACTCGAGAGGTTGTGGTGTTCCCTCTTTGCACAGAGTTTACGTTTTGGAGAGGTTGTGGTGTTTCCCCTCTCCATGTTGAGTTGACGTTCGTAGAAAGGTTGTGGTGTATCCCCTTTCTATTGGTGGTAAACTCGAGAGGTTGCGGTGTTCCCCACTTTGCACAGAGTTTACGTGTTGGAGAGGTTGTGGTGTCTCCCCTCTTCGTGTTGTGTGTTTGAGAGGTTGTTGTGTTCTCCTCTCTGAAATGTGAGTAGAGGCGCGGTGCTCCGCTCCGGAGTTGATCCTCCTCTATAATAGCTAGGAGGTTGTGGTTTCCCCCTCCGCATTCTAGCATAGAATACCTAACGAGAATGTTTTCGCCAGAAGTTGTGTGCCTTAGGTAGAAAGGCTTTACTTCTGGATATAGAAGAATGAGGATGGTAGTGAAGTGGGATTGAACCAAGGAGAAGCAAGCTAACCATCTACAGGAGCACCTAGCCTTTCGGCCTTTATCTCCCGGTCCCGCTAAAATGTTTGGACCTTCGGCTTTTTACTGACAAGGTGTTGTTGTCAGACGGAGATTTCTCCATCAGGCGCATGCACACACCGTCAGGAATCCAACCCCGGGATTGCATCACTAGCTGGATGACTTGGGTAACAACCTCCAGCCACTACGAGTCCAACACCTTGATGGGCAAGGACCATGGTCCCCTGGGCACACTATTCGCTATAGACTTCTCTATAGCAGGTGTGATCCTCCTTCGGCCCCCTATTGGTTAAGCCTTACGTCGAATTCGGACATGCACATCCCAGGCTCGTTGGACCTGTGACTACGTGCCTGTGCAGACACGTAGCGCTGCTTTTCACATCCAGGTGGCCCGTTCAGTTTACTAGTCAGCAATGCGACTCGGGCAGTGTGGTCATCAATCCACAAACTAGCTAGATATAGGCGCGTAGGCATTTTCCACCAAGGCCGTTCTCCCTAGCTAGCCCCTTCTGGACTCGGGTTATGCGAAGCCGTGAACCCCGAGGCTCACACGATTTCCATAAGATGCACTCCCCCACCAGAGGACATCACAATCGTGCTTGGCATTTAGTGCTTCCCTCCCGCAAACTATGGGAGGAGGTAGGCACGCCGAGAGCCACCCGTACATAACTCAGGAGCACGGGACCGTTACCGCCCGAATGGTCTTTGTACAGATCCTCGCCATGGCGTATCAACTGTACCAGGGGCCCCCTTGCGCTACTAGGTCCGTGGAGTCGTAACTCACCAAAGATGTCTGTCCAACTACAAACAGCCTTCCAAGCTGAGTGTCACATGGACACAAACCGCCCTGCGGGGACCAAGGAGAAGCAGCCGAATCAACCGATACATCCACCCTGCGTCTACCTCGCATTGCCGTTTGAGTACCTGAGCCAGAATCGACCGATACAACGTCGTCGTCTCTGCATCGGTCATCGGCGATGCAGAGACGACGACGCAGATAAGTGGTTCTCCTTCACTCTCCTCTTCTTCCTGTTTGTTGGCCGGGCCAACATAGTTGCTGAAATATTATTCGTTTCACGTTTCAAATGACTTATTATCTTCAATGCATGTAACTGCAGGCTCATTGGTTGTCTTTTTCTCAATACAGATGGTGGTATAGATCAGGTGAGTATCGTATTTTATGCATGTCCAGTACGCCATGTTCATAAAGAAAAAAATAATTATATATCAAAATAAAGTTTTAGTCTCTTACAAATATATATTTAAAACAAAATTAAATTGCAATTAAAATTAAAAAACAAATTGTATTTTTTTTTTAATTTTTTTTTGTTTATAAAATATAATGAAATTTTTCAATCAATCGACGAAAAATTTCATTTTATAATTGAATATTCACTTCATATTTTCAATGATATTTCTATCATTGTCACAAAAAGGCTATTTCATCGGCTCCAATTCATAGCCAGAATTTCATACGGCCTATGTAATTTTTCTTTAGTAAAAGTTGTTTTTTTTTTCTGGGTGTAGCTGAACCCTCCATGCATACATTTTTTTCCTTTACTATTTTAACGATTGCGGAATTACTTAGACGTTTAGAGATATTCTATTTTTTTTTACAGAAGTACTTAAATATTAAAAAAAAATTAAAAATAAAAATAATTAAAAAAAAAAATAGGTTCGAATGTCAAAACTATTAATTAGAGTAATATTATTATTATTACTCGTACTATTATAACTTAAAATAATAAGTCCACACGCATGTATACCTACATAATATAATGTATCCTCTTATGACGCAGTAATGTAGCAATATGGACAAACAGGACATTAGAATATCACTCCATACGACGAAGGCATTGAATTTGTGAACTTCTCTGAGCTGTTATTTTCGGAAAAGCTGCTGCGTCGTGCTAGCTGTCCCCGTATGAAATTTATTTCCAATTAGGAAATTTATTTATTCCGACGAGCCTACATGTGGCACTATGGTGTCAGAGAGCGAAATCCTGTCCTTTGCATTTGCACAATATTCACAAGTTCGTTCGTATGCTTCGACTCGAGATTCAAACGTAATTTGTAGGGACGTTAGAATGATTTTCAGTTCAGTTGAGCTCAGTACAGTTTTGTTGAGACTAGAAGAGAACATGTGTACGGGATTATTTCCGAGTAGTCGTTTTTGAGTACGCAATGTCAGATCATTTGCATTCTATAGTATGTATAATACATATCTACTTAGATACATATCTACGAAGATTTCTACAAAATTTATTTCGTATGAAGATTTATCGCGACTTTAGACACAACTGGTGACACCTGCCAACGCCTACAAATGTTATTTATGGTTTCATACACATTTGTAACAATTGAGAATGTTCCTAGAGACGGGACACTTGTTTCTATATAAGCGCTATAGTTCATATATACATCTCGGTCAGGCCCGTGCGCAGGAATCATCCAAGGGGGGGGGTTTAACTTATATATTCAAATTTTTCATTGAAAGGTATATTTAAAGTTTAAAATATACAGGCTATAATAAGGTGACCAGACTCCCAAAAGCCCAATGCTGTACACAAACTAGCGGAATTCGGTTGTCAAGCAAATCCAGAGTCATATATCCAGGTTCCAGGTCCGAGGTCTATGTCGCAAACATGTTGGCTGTTTTTCTAATGCACGACAGACAGAGTGTGAACGCGCAGAGTATTCTGAGCTACAGGTTATACGGACGAGTCATAGGTTTAAATTTCACGAAATGGCGTCCATTGGCTTACCGATCGCCGCGCTTGCACCTCGCCTTATCATTCTTAGCACCATCACTGCGTCGCAAATTTAGGCGAATTCTGAAAAGCGCAAAAGGCATGGCGAGGTCTGGATGAAGCGAAGGGCAAGGCACAGGATTTAGGTAAACTTAAGGACGAGCCAGAGGTCCAAATTTTACGAATTGTCATCCATTGGCTTACCGCTCTCTGGACTTACCTTGTTCCGCAACAGCACTACGTCGCGAATACTAAATAGCGAGACAGATAAAGCGAGGTCTGAGCGGAGTAAAGGGCGAGGTGCAGGGTCTGAGTATATGTATGGACGAGTCAGAAATATAAAGCTTACGAATTGCCTGACATTAACTCACCGCTTGTTGCGCTCGCTTCATCCTATTTCCAAGCAGCGCTACGTATCAACTTTTTGGCGAATTGTGAAAAGGGCGACAGACAGCGAGATCTTAGTTAACAGACGAGCTATAGGATTTGAGTAAATGTATGGACGAGTCAGAGATCTAAATCCAACAAATTGCTTTCCATTAGCTCACTGCTCGCTGGGCTTGCACTTCGTCTTATCCTATTTCGCAACAGCAATGCTTCGCAAAAATATTGGCGAATTCGACGACGACGACTCATATGATGATCGCTCAGCGACCGCAGTTAAACCATCGGCTCTGACCACTATACGCGCATATTTTCTATACAGACATGTTATGGTCGACACATGGAAAGTAACACCATTACAAAAATATGCAAATATGGCTCGGAATTGGATGCAAAACTACGATCGCTGAGCGATCATCCCAAGAGTCGTCTCTACGAACACGTACCTTAATGTGAGACTGACAGTGTGAGATCTGAGCGGAGCGAGGGGTGAGTCACCGAATTATAGTAAACCAAATACCAAAGGACGAGCCTGAGGTATAAATCTTATCTAAACCTGGTGGCAATATTTCACGAGGAGAATAAGGATTTCTTCATAGCTACGATAGGGATGCCATGTCGTTCCCCTAGGCTTTTTTTACCTACCTTGATTTACCCTAACTCCTAGTGGAGGATGGTGCGTTGACGACTACCGTGTGGCATGTGTAATCGTCAACGTTACAAAGACAACAAAATTCGGAGTGTGATACGGTTGTCAGCCATACCACTTATTAGTCGCATTGTTAGTTTATTATTCTACAATAAGAATGTTTCTTATCATCTTCTTCTGAATAATAAATTTGCGGCGGGTCATGACGAGTTTTTCTTCAACTATCTGGGTTGTAACTTATCAAAGGACGCCAACGAAACCGACGAAATTAAACGACGGATACAACTAGCCAATAAGACATATTTCTCGGTCCTCCCTATAATTAATTCGAAACTTGCGCACAGGAACACGAAGCTCCGCGTGTACAAAACGATCATCCGACCCGTGCTATGTTATGGCTGCGAAACATGGACCCTTACTCAAGCCTCCGAAATTTTGCTAGACCGATTCGAACGAAAGGTTCTTCGGCGAATTTTCGGGGCCGTTCGCGAGCGAGACCAATGGCGTATCCGATACAACCATGAGTTGTATCAATTGTACGATGAGCTGGAAGTATCGAAAATCGTGAAGCTTCAACGTCTGCAATGGGCGGGGCATGTACAACGGATGGACGACAATCGCATGCCAAACAAAGTTATGAACGCACAACGAATTGACGGAGCGAGGTTGCATGGACGCCCGAGAGCTCGCTGGGAGAACTCCGTAGGTGAAGACGCCTACCAGCTGCTGGGCTTCCGAAACTGGAGGACAAGGTCACGTAACCGCGACAATTGGAGGTCAACGATTCAGGCGGCCAAGGCCCGACGTCGGGCTATCGTGCCACATTGATGATGATGATGACGAGTTTAGAAACTCTCTCTTTCTCTATGAATCTCTATATCACAGAGTAGTGACCGAACAATCATGGCCACAGAGCACGGCTTGTAACGCCCTTTTTAAATGGATTTTAATGAAATTTGGGAAAAAACTACCTAAAACCGATGCTGAGTCATTTCATTAGTATGCATTTTCCTATAGAGGTTGATAATGGAATCGGAATAGAGTACAATCGCTGATTTTTTCATCTTAAAATCTCATCTTTTGACGGATGTAACCTCTAAACCTTGGCAGCTAGAGCCTTGAAATGTCGCAATCAACAACAAACCCCCTGCAATGCCCTACAATAGTTCACCCACTACAATCTACACATGCCGCGCGGTTACATTTATCTTTGAATTACAATACGTTCGGTATAGGGAAAATAGCGCTTTTCGGATTGCATACCAACACTTATGAGTTTCTACCACGAATGTGCTTGAACTGTCCGGAACTGGATGGTGTCTAGCGGCGAGAGAACATTTTTTTGGCAAGGTATAAATTAACAACGCCAGTTTACATTTTTATGAAGTTAAATTTTTGCCTTATGAGAACAATAATATTTAATAAGAAATTCTGGCAACATTTGCCAATGGGGGGGGTTTCAACCCCCAAAACCCCCCCCTGCGCACGGGCCTGATCTCGGTACATATGTATGTTTACTTATATTGAAATACAGACTGATCCAATACTTCATGTTAAATTGGGTAAGATAAAACCCATAGAGAAACCTTAAACCTTGCAATATATACGATCAATCTAACCTTAACCTAGCCTAATTTCGCTACTCTATCAGAAAGTCATTGGCTATATTGATAAAAAAAAACATCATGTAATATTGACAAGTTTCTACCGTTATTTAAAATTAATGTAACCCATTCCCCGCCTAGACATTTTTTATTTCAATTTCAGCATGAAAATTGGTAAACGGAATAAGGCAAAGGCCCTGACTCCAAAACTGTTATTATTTTTTTTGCGACGCCGCTTTGCCCGGTACGACTCGACCCGATGCCATATGGCAGTGCTTCCCAAAAGGGGTTCCGCGAAACCCTGGGGTTCCGTAAGGCCAGGCCAGGGGTTTCGCGAAACAATTCTGAAAATATGTTGTTTTGATTACAATATTGTGAAAATATGTTGTTCTGACAATTTCAATAATACTGTAAACACAAACAAATGCTGAAATTATTGCCATCAGTTTTCGCATTAACTGTATTAGGCAATTGTTAACTATTTGATAGTGGATTTGGATAAGTTCGTTACGAAGAAACCTCGTCTATCAGACGAAAGACACGAGATGCCTAGCACTAGTCTGAGTGTTCATATCACGGAGGGAGCTAAGATCAAAGGCAGGGCCGGCTTTAGGTGTAACGGCGCCTGGGGTGAACTTGAAAGAAGCGCCCCTTATTTATTTGTTTATTACAAATGTTCTACAAATCTATTATATAATTCATTCATTGTTACTAGTTCTCCTTTTAAGCGAATGGCTTGAGTAAGGAGTGTTTATATCAATATGTTACGTTGTCTTTGGCTAAGTGAGTTTAACTATAGTTTAATAATATAGTTTCTATACACGAAAAAAATTGCAATAGAAGTTGAACTTCAACGTTCTATGGAAATATTTTTCTCCATTGCCCCGCCGGCCGCCATTGAAACTATCCACTTTAACTGTTTTTAACTTCTCCTTAATTTTCTCCTATTTCCCAATCAATTGTTCGCTTTAAGCAATCACTTAAAGCGAACAGAAAAGTATGCCTCTATCCATTCACATTTGTTCATAATTCGTCCTAGAAAATCATTATTTCGTTAATATTATAAAAAAACGAGTTTTGTGTAAGCAAGAGTAGATCTATTGCAGGATCTGCGGTAGTGTTCATTTTAAATTTTTAAATCAAACCACAAAATACTTTGCCAGTTTAATAATAGTTCAAAAATAAAAACAGGCTATCTCACGTCGCAGAAAGTTTTATAATACATAGTTCAAAAATAAAAACGGACAATCTCACGTCGCAGAAACATAAGGAACCATACATCTCACAAACTGCCTGTCTGTCTGCCCGTGTGTCTGTCTATTAGCACGATAACTTCCGAAATAATGAAGCTAGCAGTTTCAAATTTTGGTCAAATGTTTGTTTTGCTAAAATCTTACACGGTATTGAAAATGGGCCAAATCGGACCACGGGTTCCCCTACCTCCCATACAAACTACCCCGCCTTGATATTTTAACCCTCGGATGGTTCAGTGGGGTCTGACAGACCCCAGAGAAATTTAAATCTTAAAATTTTCAAAGAAAAACTTGTTGAATGGTATTTTGATACATATGTAATTTAAGTATGTGTCACATACGTTCATTTAAGCATGAATTTGTTTGAATTTGTGATTTTGTTAATAAGTTATAGCACTTTGAAAGTGCTCTGGGGTCTGTCAGACCCCACGAACCATTTACGTATGTCTTTTTTACAAAAGTAAATTTTTCGTTTTGTGGGAAATTTTCAAAGTACGATATTTGAAAAACGATAAAATGTAATAATGATAGTGGGGAACGGTTGAAACTTTGTAATTAGAGTACATTTGGGAAACTAGATATGTTAATTTTGAAAGAAATGGAAAATTTAGGGTGTTTTGAATTAGGGGTTTTTACATTTTTTACTCAATTCATTCAAAATTATGCCGTTTTTATCTGGTTTTCATTTATGAGGATCTCCTTTCACTATTGTGTCATTATTTTATGTTTTTTAAGTCAAGACATAAATTAATGACTTTTATGAGCGTAATAATTAGGTGGGTATTTTACATGATACATAAAGCTTCCTCAGCGAACTTGGCTATACACTTGTCGAACCTTCTTAGAAGAAGGAGGAACTCAACGGGCAATATTCGCCGAAGCACAGTGCAAAATATTGAAGAAATTTTGTGCAATGTACAGCTTGCCCCCCCCCCCCCCTTGGGGGCTCATGACCAGCCCCCCCCCCCCCAATGTGGTCAGATGATCCCCCAAAGAGGCAAAAATGTTTTCTATGCCCACGAGCAAATGATCGGAAGACAAAATACAATTGCAACGAGTGCAAAAAGCCAATCTGCGAAGACTATCGAGGAAAAAGCTGTGAAGAAGAATGCTCTAAATATTGACTAACTTTGGATCCCGTTTTAAGAAAAAATATTAACCTTAGCTAAAAAATTTTGATGTACTTATTTTTGTTAATTAGTGTTAAATACGTTTTGACTAATAAAAATTAAATTTTGTTAAAATTTTAGTTTTTATATTGATTTATTTGTGATAAGTTCAAATTACCCTCAAATTTGACACCACGAAATTTTTTCTTCCACATACTATTAGCTACTCTCCCAATTCCACTTTTTTTAAATACCACTTAATCAAAAGGCTTCACAGTTACTTCTAGTTCAAACAAATGTGCCAAAAAAGCAAAAATTTAAGTTTTATAGCGATTTTTGCCTTGGGGTCTGTCAGACCCCACTGAACCATTTACGTATGTAAAATTTGCCTGAACCATCCGAGGGTTAATTCGGCCATAACTTTCGGTAGAATATCGCTATCGACTTGAAATGTTGATCACTGTTTCATTCTGACATATACTTTGAGTTGATGGAAAGTGGAGTAGGTCCGACTACCCCTACCTCCCCTACAAAGTTATATTCAGCCATATCTTTTGATAGAATGTCGCAAAAAACTTCAAATTAGTATCAAATGGTAGCCGTTGGATGCCTTGATAAGATAATAAAGTTGTGCCAGGTCCGACCCATCTACCCCTCCCTCCCCCACAAAAAATATGAAATTGAATATTTTGGGTTTTGCGTGCCTTTTAGGTCTGTACATGGGTATAGGGTATACACTCATCGTGCTATTCGCACGATTAGAACTCGGTCTCGTTTAAGCAGTTTTTATACCCATCGCTTACTAAGCGAAAAGGGTATATTAACTTTGTCATGAAGTTTGTAACGCATTGAAGGAAGCATCTCCGACCATACAAAATATGTATATATATGATCAGCGTGACGAGCTGAGTTGATTGGACGATGTCCGTCTGTCCGTCTGTCTGTCTGTTGCGACGCGTTTTGCTCAGCCAGTTTGAAAGCTATGGAGCTGACATGCTTCTTTTTATTGCAGGCAGTTTGTATGTTTGAATCGGTATAATCCGACAAGGGGGTCGTGTGGCTGCCATACAAAGCTATCTGATTCTGATGTAAGTCATTCGTCTTCCGTTGACTGTTTCACCGTTCCAATGTTTAGTTGTTCCAATATGGGAAATCTAACCCTAGACCCAATTTCAGTTAGTGAAATAAGCTTCCACATAACAAATTTGAAAGAGAAAGCTAGCGGTCCTGATAAAATTACTAAAAAACACTAAAATGCCTTGATATTTCTGCCATGACGACGGTGCTCTGTGATACTTTTAATATGTACATTAGTCGTGTCGTGGCGTATATCCAAAAAAAATTGAAATCATCATTCATTTTTCCGATTCTAAAGTCTGGTAATAAAGAATTTATGGGAAACTACAGGCCGATTTCTGTAGTTTCTAATTTATCTAAGATATTTGAAAAATGTTTGAAATCTAGGTTGGAAAAACACTTTAATGAAAATCAGATAATCGCTGCAAATCAATACGGGCTTAGATCAAATGTAACCACCACCGATGCCATAGTAACAGTTACAGACTTTATTTCTAATGCGGTAGACAAGAATGATAAAGTAATAGCTTTGTTTTTAGATTTGAAAAAGGCGTTTGACACCCTCGACCATTCGCTTTTGTTAAACAAACTATTCAACATTGGAGCAAGCGGCATAGAACTTCAATTCTTCAAATCTTAACTTTTGGGCCGAAGTCAGCGTGTCGTTATTAATGGTGTAAAAAGCGATGAAAAGGAGGTACAACATGGAATTCCTCAAGGTACTGTGATGGGGCCAGTTCTTTTTCAATTGTACATTAACAGTCTCCGCAACTTATTTGCAAATGATTCTGATAGTGAAATTGTCACCTTCGCAGACGATACTGCACTTTTATTTAAGCAAATAAGTAGAACGAGGTGTATGCTCTTGCAAACCGCCAAATAATGAAAGTTTATGAACGGCTAGGTATGCATAAATTAATCCCCAACCTCGATAAAACCTTTTACACTAAATTTGGCTCTGGAACAAACAGTCCAGATGATAACAGGTTATTGCTTCAGAACCAACCCATAAAAGAAGTCAACGAAATCAAATATCTTGGAGTCGTGATAGATAATAATAAACTGAAATGGTCATCATCATCATATATTAATTCTTTGGTTAAACGTCTACGGAAAATGATGCACCGCATCCTAATATTAAGAAAGTTCTTCAACACCAATTTTATGAGAACAATTTATTTTGCCTTATTCCAGTCGATATTTAGTTATTCTATAGTGGTTTGGGGAGGTGCAGTGGCGGCTCGTGAAGTACAGAGCCGGGTGGGCAGATTTACCTTCAGGAAAGAATACTATACATGCATATCCACACTGTTTTTTAATGCGTTAAAATTGTGCTCTTTGTTAGTCAGTCCATTTTAATGTTTTTAAGCTTGTTGTATCTACGTATGTAGGTGAATCGTTTAGAGTTTTTTTTTCAAATCAATTATGCTCAATCGCACCATGAAAATGCATACAGATAGCTACAGTTCGGAATCCTATATTACATCAATTTTTTTGGCAGAGAACGGTCGCAATGTGGAAAAATAATCCAGTATTTACCTTTCAAAGGGACCAGCAATAGTCGCGACAATATTTCAATAAAATTATATTCAATAAGTAAATATTAAGCACTGCTCCTTTTAATGGTAATTCAAATTTGGATACCTCTTTCTATTTTTTTCATTTGAGGCTAGAAAAGGCAACCCAAACGGATCACCTAATATATGATTAATTGTAATGATATATTAAATTATGATGAGACATTATGTCCCAAAGTTTGTTTACTTAAAATTATTTTTTTAAAAGCAATGCCAACATTCTTTCGCACAATAACAGGACATACCTACAAATCTTCCTGAATAAATAATTTATCAAAGACAGTTCCTGTAAATTTATATGGAAGTTAGGTTATACTTTCAAGCTGCTATGTATTTCTACAATTATGCAAATAAAATGCACTGCCCAGCAAGAGCTAGCGGGGAGGGTTTAGATCCCTCTTGCCATGGGGAGGAAAAAGGTGTGAAGAATAGAAGTGGGAATTTTTTTCTATGTATATCATGCACATGCAATAACATAACAACAAAAAAATCATGTTTTAAGTACATACAAACTAAATTTAAAACTTCCAGATCATATGGAGGAGAAAATATAAATAGGTATCTATCTCAAGCAAAATACAATATTAGATCAATTAACCTTCGGTTAGACGCAATGTATCTGACAGATACCTCACATTGTTTTTTTACCATAACTTCTTTTCTATTCGAATTCTACTTTCTAACTCAGAGTAGCTTCGTATACTGAGTACGGAAGCATTTAAGCCTGAAAGTGATAATTGTGGGGTCCTTTGACTTTACGTATCAGGCTCGAGTATCTATTAGATACATTGCGTGCACTCGTGTAAGTGAATTAAACGTGTATTAATATAGGCGCAGTAGTATAGGATAAAAAAAAAATATTTATTACAAGTGGAATACTTTCAGTGTTACACTATTACGCCTTTGTTTTACCATTGAAGTCCATTTTAAAATTTAGTTATGCTCAGAAAGCTGTAAAACTGCAATTATGTAAGACAATTCCGAAAAGTCTCATTTTTCCGACTTTTTTTAATAAAAACGAGACCGAGGCTAATTTCGGGCGCGGCCGAAATTTGGATACCCTTCGCTCCCCCGAGCTAAAAGTTTTTTCGGGCGTTCCTATGACTTGTGTTCAAATCTCCCCGCTTCCATGCTTTTCCTTGAATTTTCACATAAGTGCCGTGGCGAAGATTTATTGGGGGAAGCGGTGGACGTGGGTTTCTTAGAATGAGCAAAGACGAAGTGTGTGTGTAAGGGGGGGGGGGTTGTACGGCAGCCCTATGAACGCATGGCCTTTCCTTCAGTTTTTACGTATGTTTGTGGCATCAATTAGAACATATTTTTATGAGATTTGGTTGAAATTGGTGGACAAATAAAAAAGTTTTTCTTCAAAGAACCTAATTTGGGGGTTGGGTTTATATGCCAACCCCATGACCCCAATGGTCCGATTTCATTTATTTTTTGCATATGTTTTGTAACATCAATAAAAGTACATTTCCATGAGGTTGGTTGAAATTTGTGATCAAATAAAAACGTTTTTCTTAGAAAAATTTGATTTGGGGGGATAGGTTTGTATGGTAGCCCCATGACCACATGGTCCGACTCCATCTATTCATACATATGTTTTGTGTCATCAATAGAAACACATTTGTGTGAAGTTTAGTTGAAATTGGTGTATAAACAAAAAAAAATCTTAGAAGAACTTAATTTGGGGAGCTAGGTTTGTATGACAGCCCCATGACCCCATTGTTCGATTTGGTCCATTTTTACATATGTTTTGTGGTATCACAAGAAACACATTTGCCCGAAATTTGATTGCAATCAATGAAAAAATAAAAAAGTTTTTCTTAGAAGAGCCTAATTTGGGGGACTAGGTTTGTATGGCAGCCCCACGACCCCATTGTCCGATTTGGTCGATATTTACATATGTTGTGTGTCAGCAATGAAAACACATTTGTGCGAAATTTGATTGAAATTGGTGCATTAATAAAAAAGTTTTTCTAAGAAGAACCTAATATTGGGGAGTAGGTTTGTATGGCAGCCCCACGACCCCCTTGTCAGATTTTACCGATTCAAACATACAAACTGCCTGCAATAAAAAGAAGCATGTCTGCAAAATTTCAGCTCCATAGCTTTTAAACTAGCCGAGCAAAACGCGTCGCAACAGACAGACAGACAGACAGACGGACAGACGGACATCGTCCAATCAACTCAGCTCGCCATGCTGATCATATATATACATATTTCGTATGGTCGGAGATGCTTCCTTCAATGCCTTACAAACTTCATGACGAAGTTAATATACCCTTTTCGCATAGTAAGCGAAGGGTATAATAATATGATTAACAGACCCAATTTTTTTATTTTGATATTGACTATTGGTATGACAAGGCTTCAAATATTCAGATAATGAAGAAAAAAAAAACATTAAGATATTCATTACCTTACAACATGATGGCAAATTTGGTATCTAATAGATACATTGCGTCTATTCGTGTTACATTTTTTATTGCGACTAACGGAAGGATAAATAAGATTTTAATATTAATCCCATCACCAAAATAAATATTTTATAATAGTAATTAATAACACTAAATTATAGGGAATCAGAGAAAAGCCATTAGTGTTTTCTAAAAATATACGTAACAAATAAAAAATAAAAAACGGCCGTTGATAACGTAACAAGTACAAGTACGAGTATAACGCCTCCAAACCACTTCAAAAAAGGAAGAAAATCCGACAAAAACACACGCACAAATTAAATACTCTACAATGCACCATGCACAATTTAAATGCGAAACGGCCTTATTATTGTATCCATGCACTACGCGCTATGCCATACGAGTATCTAACTACTAGAACAGCGCCACGTGCCACGCGCTCGCGAACTTTGCACAAGTTTATGGATACCTACTAGTGTAGTATTGGGCATGCCCTTCACGGGCCAAATACACCTGCAACTTGATTGCCAACCTAGGTTGCAGGTACGTTACTACACACTTGCAGTGTCTGGAAACATTCTTGCGGCGTATTTTCCATTTGTCCAGCAAATAAACCAAGTGTTTTAATTGCGGATCGTGCCTCCTTTACGGTTACGATAGGTTTAACAGGCTCCAGATCTTCCTCGTCGTCTGCTTGATCATCGCAATTGTCAGCTATACATTCGTCGATAATGTCGTTGTCTGTTAACTCAGTGCATATTTGGACGTCTTCGTCGACTCTTGCAAATTCCTCAAACGAAATATCTGAAGGAATGCCTAGTTTCGTTCCAATTGTATCCCAAATTTCCAGATTCCTTCTCCAGAATATCAACCAAATCAGGACTATTTTTCAAGAGCAAAAGCCTACCTTTTTAAAGCAATTAGAAACTGTTTGTTCACGAATGCTTCGCCAAGCTTTATCCGTTAGATGCAGGGCTTCCAATACATTGATGCTCGTGTATGAACCTTTTTCCTCGATTTCAATTAAAATCCTTTGGATCAGCTCTTTTCGGTAAAAAATTTTGAAGATTTGTAGTGTTGGGTGGCAGAAATTGCACATTGATTGCAGACAGATCAGGTATCTGGTTGTGAGCGGGGCAGTTATCTATTATTAATAGAGTTTTGCGTTTTTTCCTTAAAATGAAGTTGTCCAACTTTCTTAGCCAATCAGCAAATAAATTAGATGTCATCCATGCCTTTATATTCGCGTTGTAGTCAACTGGTAGAGACTTGATTCCTTTAAAGCATCGAGGCTTCTTTGCTTTGCCAATGATCATCGGTGTGAGCTTTTCTGATCCATCCATGTTAACTGCTAACAGAACGGTTAATCTCTCTTTGCTCATTTTCCCACAATGAAATTTTTCGTTTCGGAATGTCAGTGTTTTTTGTGGAAAACATTTGAAAAATAAAGCCGTCTCATCAGCGTTAAATACATCCTTTGTGGAGTAGGACTTAATAATTGACGGCAAATTTGTTTTTCATGAAACGCATACTTTATCGCTGACTGCATTGCTTTCGCCGCAAATTACTTTGCAGGATAGTTCATATCGTTTCTTAAATTTCCCCAGCCACCCAACACTTGCCTTGAAATCATGATGACCAAGAGATTCGTCAAAATATAAGGCCTTCTCTTGAATTAGTGGACCACTTATTGGGATGTTTTTATCTCGGCAGTTCAAAAACCATTTGTAGAGGCATTTTTCCACGTCCGGATATCCGGGCAATCTTTCCCTTTTCCTTTCTTTTCCGGTAGATGACAAAATTTTGTCTCTTTTCTTTAAAATTGTAGAGAGCGTACTAACCGGAATTTTGAATTCGGGGTTATATCCTTTTTTTTTGAACACCTGCATCAACCGCTTTTATAAGCTGTTTCTTTTGCTGTAGAGTCAGGATTTGTACTTGTAACGTTCTTTTTGGCGCAGACATGTTTCATTGGCTGAATTCCTCAAACTGCACGAAAAGAGTAATCGTTTCGTTTGACAGTAACAACTTATACGTTGAAGGGAATATTGAAATGCAAACTGAAACAATTTATGTCAGCAAAATATCGTTGTTCTCGGAATATGCAGCAATAAAATTCAAATTTCAAAAGAAAAATCGTCTTTGCAGGTATAAAAAAAAATCGTCTTATAGAGTCTCGCATAGCAAAGCTTTGACTAATAGAGTCTCGCCCGTTTACCGATAAGAAATTTTAATTCGACCTAGCGAGTATCTAAAATTTTGACTTATAGAGTCTCCAAAATCAGCACTTCGACTTATAGAGTTCACAGGCGGTGGAATCAACAATTTCTTTTCGAGTTATGGAGTTTCTGGTTTGAGTTATCGAAATTGTTTTTCATTGCTTTATGCTCAAATGTACTGGGGAATCAGATTTTCTTCGACTAAAAGCGTTTTTCGAGTTAAGGAGTTTCGACTTATCGAGTTTCCACTGTATTTTCATTATTTCTTTTAGATTCTGATGGATTGTTTCTACTTTGTTTTTTTTTTTCGAATTCTAGTGTTAGTGTGGTCTGCTGAAATGTGAGATTTTGCATTTTATCGGGATTTTACCATTATTAAATTTTTTAGAAAATGCTTATCAAAATAAAAATTAAGTAACTAATTTTACATACATACATATTACAAAAGAAATTTCTGATAATGAAAATAATAATGGATTATAATATTAATTCGCATACTCGTAGTTTTAAAAGATTATGCGTTCATTTTAACACTGGCTATTTGTTATTTGAACAAAACGTTTGCAATTCCAGATTGGATTGATATTACCCCAGGAAAATTGGCATTTCACTTCGGAAAAATTAAGGGAAAGCTGGATTTTTGCATGAGCCTTCCTTTCGAGGTCCTAAACAAGTCCCTAAAAGTCCCCGTCCCTACGAGTGCCGCTAGCGGTGCTACAGAGGGTCAAAGACCCTCGAAAACAGGTTTCTCTGAATATTTCGATAACGGTAGCATATACAAAAAAGTGGTGTATGGCAAATTTAAAGCTCTTGTCAATTCTCAATAAACGATGCAAAGACCGAATACTTTCGGGCACTCCTAACGGCGCCAAGAGGTCTAACGGTATTTTTAACAAGGTTTCATTAAAATCTCTATAACGGTAACTCGTACTAACAACTTTTGTATGGAAAATTTGTAGCCTATGGGGTTTTGAAGAAAGTGGCCAAATTTCATATTAATATGTATAGCCTTAAGGGCGCTATGGGGGTTCCAACCTTAAAAAAACGTGTTTTTTGAGGTTTTTCGTAAATGGTGCTAAGACGAGGGAGTGCGCTCTAAGGTGTTCTAGGAGAAAATTGCAGCTTCTGTGGTTGTTAGTATGATGCCAAAAGTCCCCAAAGATGGGAGCCCCCCTAACGAAGTTATGAGGGCCCAAACATTCAATTAAGCAGTTTTTGGGGAATATCTCTATAACGGTAACGTGCACCGAAAGCTGTTATAAGGCAAATGTGTAGCTTATATAACGCTTAATTAAATATCTGAATTTCAGATTGATGCGTGCAATACTAAGGGCGCTATGAGGGTATGAACCGTACAATAACGGTATTTTTTCGTTATTTTCGTGGATTTCTTCATAACGGGACCGATTCGGTTGGGAACTCTGTAACAATTTGTTGCTTCTATACCGTCAACTTAAAATGCCAAAACAACTTATTTATGCGGGCACCCCTAAGGGAGCTATGAGAGGTCAAAACTAAACAACTAACTAAACAAAAAAACCGTTTCTCGGATTTTTTGATAACGGGAACCTCTAGAGGGAACCCATCTAGAATAAATTTGTAGCTCCTGGTGCTGTTACTAAGATGCCAAAAGTCCCCAAAGATGGGAGCCCCTCTAACGAAGTTATGAGGGTCCAAACATTCATTTAAGCAGTTTTTGGGGAATATCTTTATAACGGTAACGAGCACCGAAAATTGTTATACGGCAAATTTGTAGCTTATATACCGCTTAATTAAATCTGAATTTCGGATTGATGCGGGAAATGCTAAGGGCGCTATGAGGGTCCGAACCGTACAATAACGGTATTTTTCGTTATTTTCGTGAATTTCTTCATAACGGGAGCGCATTCGGGAAGGAAGCCTGTAAATATTTGTTGCTTCTGTAACTTCAAATTCAAACGCCAAAACAACTCATCTATGCGAACACCCCCAAGGAAGCTATTAGGGGTCAAAATTAAACAAAAAACCGTTTCTCGGAAAATTTTTGATAACGGGAACCTCTAGAGGGAACCCATCTGAGGGAAATTTGTAGCTCGTGTGTCTGTTAGTGTGACATCAAATGTCCCCAACGATGGGAGCCCCCCTAGGGAAGTTATGAGGGTCCAAACAGCCAAATAAGCAGTTTTTAGTGAATATCTCTATAACGGTAATGTGCACCGGAAACTGTTATATGGCGAATTTTAAGTTTTTACAACGCCTTACTTAATGTTCAAATTTCAGATCGATACGTGCAGTACTAAGGGCGCTACGAGGTTCCAAAACTTGCAAATTCGGCATTTTTGGTTATTTTCGTGAAAATCTCCTTAACGGTAACGTATACCGGAAGCAGTCTGTAAAAATTTGTTGTTTCTATGTTTCAAATAAAATGCTCCATCGATTTGTATGCACCTGGAGCCACCATACGGGCATTATAACGTTTTAATAAACTAATTTTTAAAGAAGGTATGTGTAGTGTATGTCTTTACGTACGTCCATATGGGCTTAAAAATTAGTTAATTTATACGTTATAATGCACGTATGAAGGCTCCAGGAGCATACAAATCGGTGGAGCCTCTAATTTGGAACCATAGAAACAACAAATTTTTACAGACTGCTTCCGGTATACGTTACCGTTAAGGAGATTTTCACGAAAATAACCAAAAATGCCGAATTTGCTAGTTTTGGAACCTCGTAGCGCCCTTAGTACTGCACGTATCGATCTGAAATTTGAACATTAAGTTGGGCGTTGTAAAAACTTCAAATTCGCCATATAACAGTTTTCGGTGCACATTACCGTTATAGAGATATTCACTAAAAACTGCTTATTTGGATGTTTGGACCCTCATAACTTCCCTAGGGGGGCTCCCATCGTTGGGGACTTTTGATGTCACACTAACAGACACACGAGCAACAAATTTCCCTCAGATGGGTTCCCTCTAGAGGTTCCCGTTATCAAAAAATTTCCGAGAAACGGTTTTTTGTTTAATTTTGACCCCTAATAGCTTCCTTGGGGGTGTTCGTATAGATGAGTTGTTTTGGCGTTTGAATTTGAAGTTACAGAAGCAACAAATATTTACAGGCTTCCTTAAAGCGCTCCCGTTATGAAAAAAATTCACGAAAATAACGAAAAATACCGTTATTGCACGGTTCGGACCCTCATAGCGCCCTTAGCATTTCACGCATCAATCCGAAATTCAGATATTTAATTAAGCGGTATATTAGCTACAAATTTTCCGTATAACAGTTTTCGGTGCACGTTACCGTTATAAAGATATTCCCCAAAAACTGCTTAAATGAATGTTTGGACCCTCATAACTTCGTTAGAGGGGCTCCCATCTTTGGGGACTTTTGGCATCTTAGTAACAGCAACAGGAGCTACAAATTTATTCCAGATGGGTTCCCTCTAGAGGTTCCCGTTATCAAAAAATCCGAGAAACGGTTTTTTTGTTTAGTTAGTTGTTTAGATTTGACCTCTCATAGCTCCCTTAGGGGTGCCCGCATAAATAAGTTGTTTTGGCATTTTAAGTGGACGTTATAGAAGCAACAAATTGTTACAGACTTCCCAACCGAATCGGTCCCGTTATGAAGAAATCCACGAAAATAACGAAAAAATACCGTTATTGTACGGTTCATACCCTCATAGCGCCCTTAGTATTGCACGCATCAATCTGAAATTCAGATATTTAATTAAGCGTTATATAAGCTACACATTTGCCTTATAACAGCTTTCGGTGCACGTTACCGTTATAGAGATATTCCCCAAAAACTGCTTAATTGAATGTTTGGGCCCTCATAACTTCGTTAGGGGGGCTCCCATCTTTGGGGACTTTTGGCGTCTTACTAACAGCCACAGAAACTACAAATTTCTCTGAGAACACCTTAGAGCGCACTCCCTCGTCTTAGCACCATTTACGAAAAACCTCAAAAAACACGTTTTTTTAAGGTTGGAACCCCCATAGCGCCCTTAAGGCTATACATATTAATATGAAATTTGGCCACTTTCTTCAAAACCCCATAGGCTACAAATTTTCCATACAAAAGTTTTTATTACGAGTTACCGTTATAGAGATTTTAATGAAACCTTGCTAAAAATACCGTTAGACCTCTTGGCGCCGTTAGGAGTGCCCGAAAGTATTCGGTCTTTGCATCGTTTATTGAGAATTGACAAGAGCTTTAAATTTGCCATACACCACTTTTTTGTATATGCTACCGTTATCGAAATTTTCAGAGAAACCTGTTTTCAAGGGTCTTTGACCCTCTGTAGCACCGCTAGCGGCACTCGTAGGGACGGGGACTTTTAGGGACTTGTTTAGGACCTCGAAAGGAAGGCTCATGCAAAAATCCAGCTTTCCCTTAATTTTTCCGAAGTTTGGCCAAATTTTTGTTCAAATTTCCTGGCGTATATTTCCGCTTTGCCATTTTGTTATATCCAAAATTTTTAAATTGATTTATTTTGAATTGTTGATTAAAACATGGTGAGTGTTTGTTAGGGCAGGGAATAATGTTTATACTAACTTTTTTCAATGTCGTTTAAAGACGATTCATGTTACTTTAACCCATTCCCCATCAAAGGTGTCATATGGCATCAGTAACAGCTTCATATTCGGGAGTGTCCGGTCGACACCCTGTAACATCCTCATTAGAGATAAGCATCGAAAGAAAAACATCGATGGTTACCATCGAAAAAACATCGAGACGAAACCATCGATGGTAAGAAAACATCGATGTTTTGGGCTTTTTAGCACTCAAAAAAATAATGACTTTTATAGTATACAATGAAACGAAAGAATTAAAATCATAAAGTTCCGTATTGTTGATAAATAAATTTATATTTATGTACATAAAAATATTTTTTCACCACATATTTTCGGACTCAGAGTTTAAAAAGAGTATTTTTGAAGCCAGTTTCCCTTCCAAGCGATTTCGTGTCTTAGTAATTATTTGGCCGGCTTTAGAAAATACTCTTTCCGAGAGAACCGATGTGGCGACTACTGCCAGAAAAATCGACAACCACTTGGCATAATTTGGGATGTGTCGGCCTCATATCCCTCCAAAATGCTAGAGGATCCTGCTGATTTTTTCCTGCGGGAGCAGCTGAAAAAAATATACATATAGTAGAATAAACGTACTTATTGTTATAGCCAAACGGAAAGTAAAATTTAGTATACATACCCAAGTATAAGGACAGTTCTGGATGCAAGTTTAAATGAAGACTCTCTTTCTTATTTGTCTACTCTTTTTGAATATTTTTATTGTGCTCGCTAAATAAACTTCTGAAGTTCCCTATAAACAATATTATAAATATAATCCATAATGTATCACAATGTTTGTCGATTGTTCCTTTACTTACCGCTGCTATTAGAACTGGCGTCGGATTCTGAATCGGTTTCGTCTTCCTTTCTTGCCTTCTCTTTTTCCATTAGCCTTGAATTTAAGTTGTTAACATATCTGAAAACAGAACATGTTATATATCAGTTGATATTTAAATTTAATGCTAGACATAATGGAAGAAAGTATGTTAGTATATATGTATATAGAAAAATAAAACTTACTTGTTGCACGCTGTTGCAATTTCAAAATAAAGTTTTTCGAATCGTGGATCCATCAACGTCAGCTATTCCTAATAAAGAAGATTGCTCTATCGTACCGAATCGTTTTTAAAATTCCTTCGTCACATTTTTCCTCAAATTACTGGCTATTTCTTTTTTTGTGATGTTTGTGATTGGAATGCACAGGCTACTCGTCAAATACTTTTCTCCGCTGATTTCTTCGGTTGCACTGTGAAGAGGTCTCAGCACATCGCAAATTTGAGTTAAACTCTGAGACTCGGCTGCTGACACCAGCACAGAAGCGGTAGCGTTTTTGTTGACAATATCGTTGATTATCGGCTTCAACTCCAGAAATCTTTCGAACGTAAGAAAAGTAGAGTTTCATCTGGTAGGGACACATTGCACAACCTTTTTATCGCATTGTTTTCTGAGCTCTTCGCGTGCTAATGAGCTGTGCTCAAACCAAGAGACAATTTTTTAACTTTATCAATCAGTTCATTTGTTTTACGGCTGTTGTTGATCGACTGTTGGCAAACGTGGTTCAAAGTGTGCGCATAACATGAAATGTGTTTTTTTGGTCTGCGAGGCGAGGCTTTGACGATGCTCGCTCCATTATATGTGACAATCGCGACAATATCCTCTTCTTTTACATACCATTCTTCGCATGCGTTCCGTAGTTGTTCGCAAAGGTAGTCAGCTGTATGTCGTTCCTCCAGAGCTATCATGCCGATTGTACCTACAATATAAAAAATAATATGAATACGCTATTACTTTAGTTGCTGTTTCTGACGACATACCTGAGAAAAGCTGGTGATTTTCCTTTTCATCAATAAAATGCACAGTTAAGCTCAAAAATCCGCGCATTTGAATGTCCGTCCAGGCGTCATGTCAGTTGTAATTGTGCACTTTTCATTTGACAATTTTGATCTCATAATCTCTAAAAACCGAGCTAAATTTATTTTGAACCATCCTTTTGAGTGTGAATCGGCTTGTCAAATTGTAATGGGGAGCCAATTATTTCATTAGGCGCTTAAATCCGGGTCTTTCGACAATAGAAAAAGGTTTCAAATCCCTGCATATCATGTATATGATTGACTGAATTATCTTCTAGGCATTTTTTCCTCCATGCTTCAAATATTCTATATTTCTTACGGTACCTTAAAACAAAGAACAAAACGTAAAATTCCTAAACCGGGGAAGGACTGAATAAGCATTGAATTATTTAATTCTGTACATACCTAATATAGAAGGCTGTCTCATTGTAGGTGTCGATCGCGCTGAAGTGGAAGCTGATGGTATTTCCGCGTCTTCGTGCAGATCAATAATTTCGACATCATCGCAAGGACTACTGGGACCAGCTTCAGCACTTAACCCTTAAATCCATGGGGTCTGAACCCATTATCGTAACTGACCTCCCCTTATGTAAAATCGGTCACTGAACACGGAATCAGCCTTTATTTTCCCAGGAAATAGCCCGTTTTCCCAGAAAAGTGAAAATAGTAGGATTTGTATTGTGTACCAAATATGGTACGCCATGCATTCAGGCCATATAATGTAAATGAAAGACATTTTTAAAATTTTATTTAATCTGCCTCTTACTTTAAGAGGAATAGTGCCAAAAATAAAGGATAATGATTATTGACAGTTTTGATCGAAATTATAGTGGAAACTCGATATAATGAACTCCTCTTCATTAAAGGAAAGGTGGTAATTTCTATAGAAAATCGCGAATATTTTTAAAAGGGAGGTGCGTGATTAGTTTCCTACTCCTTATTGAAATTTGAATCGATGATATTTGTGACATATCCTGGAAGTTGATGGAAAGTGGAGTAGGTCTTACTACTCCTACATCCCCTACAAACCTAAACTTAGCCATATCTTTTGATAGAATGTCGCGGTAAACTTCAAATGTGTGTCAAGTGGTAGCTGTTAGATGTCCTTATAAAATATTAAAAGTGCGCCAGATCCGACTCATATACCTAGGCCTGTTCCAAAAACCGGGATCCCGGTACAAAACCGGTGTTCACTTGGTACCGGACCCGATATTCTAAAGTACCGATATCCCGGTTTTTTGGTACCGAGTTAAAAAAAACCGACCGACGAGTCGGTTTTTTGGTACCGAGTTAAAAAGAACGATTCATTTCAACCATGAGCCGGTTTTTTTTTTCAGGTTTTTTGGTACCGGTACTCAAAAAAAACGGCTTATGGTTAAAAAAAAACCGTCGGTACTGAAAAAAACCTGAGTCGGTTTTTAACCCGGTACTCAAAAAAACCGGCTTATGGTTAGAAAAACCGTCGGTACTGAAAAAAAACCTGAGTCAGGGAAACCGCTTGTGGTACCGGGTATTGAAAAAAACCGAAACCCGGTACTGAAATCTCGGTACCGAACAGGCCTACATATACCCCTTCCTCCCCTACAAAAAAACATGGAATTGATTAGTTTGGGCTTTGCGTGCCATGGAGTATAGGGTATGCACTCATCATGCTAATAGCGCAATTATAACTCAGTTTCGTTATAAAAAAAATCTTTTATATAATAGTTCGTTATAAACATAGTCTACTGTTAAACGTATATCTCGAGATTTCTTTTGACTTATCATAGCTCATTGGACTCGTTTTTTGAAAAGTAAATGAATTGGATTGACTTTGCTAGGATATGAATATGGAAATGAACTGATGCCTGCTTTATAACCCAAATTTGTGCAGGTCCCAGGACATGTCCACAAAAATTACATTCATGTAATATTTATTTTGTTTATCGAATGTAGTAGTCCACCAACATAGTCTTCCATATGAAATGGTTGACCCTAAGAAGCACATTTTCTGAGGTTCCTGACCGTGGACTACCAAGGCAATACTTGTCATAATCAAATGGTTTAAGAAATTGGATATCAAAGCGCAGCTGCTTGAGTCCTCAAGTATCTTACTAAGATGTCAAGTACGGAAGCTTGTTTTTTTAGTAGCGTGTCCTAAGGACAAAATAAAAGATGTGAACATTTTTTTCAGTATAATTGCCAGCTAAAAAGACTGGGATTAAGAAGCACCTACAGAAACGCTAAGCCCTGACCGGTGTGATATAGAAAACAAAATGACAAAAGCTATCCTTCTAAATCAACTATGACAGCTCCGTTTCCTTGGATCCTGAACAGGACTGATTAACCTAGCTTTCATAAAAAATGGCAGTAAATGCCCTGGAAAAATGGATCGGTGACATAATTTGTATGAAAATTTAGCTTATTTGGACCTGTTCTGGGTTCAATAAAACGCACTATCACGTTGAAAGAGCTGATAATTAAAATTTAATGAACATATCCTACCCTACCCTACCCAAGACTAAAGGAGAATAATTTCATGAGCTAAGAACGATCGGAATGTATGTGTAGACATTTCTGAATATACCCCCATGCATGGTGTACCATATATGGTAGGTTGCAAAATTGGTTGAAACAATACCTTTAGTGACTTTTTTTGGTCAATATCTCCTAATAATCTCAAGTACACATTCCAATTTACTAGCCAGTATTTTTCCTTTTCCAAAAAACGGTGAATTTCTCAAATTTTTTTTAGGTCTAAAGAAGAGTTTTTAAAATTCCACAGAAACGTTCGTCCACTTTGACGGCGCACAGACAATTCAAGGAAAGCTTCGGGAAGCCAAAATTGAATTTATGTGTCTTGTCTTCTTTGGGAAAAAGGAAAAAAAAATCAAATATTTAATTACCGCTAGACTTTTACTGGAATCTAGTCATGTACCATATATGGTATGCTATGCATTTAAGGGTTAAATCAATGCAGGCTTTTTTGGCAGATGGACCAACGTTTTGATTATCTTTTTTCTTTTGAAGAATACTCGCATGTTTGCTGTGCAAGTGGCCTTGCAAATTTGATGTGTTGTCACTTGAACGTAATGTTTTTGTGCAGTGCCTGCATTTTTCCGTCCTCACATTTATCAAAATGGATCCAAACCTAACTTTTTTTAGGCATTGTTTTTGTTTTCACTTCACAACAGAAATGTCAGTAACAATAACAACAAAGGTACACAATTCTTGATTTCAAAACTCAATGGCGTAGGACTCAACAGATTGAACACAGTTAAGAAAATGAATCCGGAAATCAAACTAGTAAAAAAATTTCCGAAATCTTGTAGAAACAGTAGGTACATATCTGTAGCCTAAAACGGGATGAACAATTTGCATAAAATGTTTGACCTTTTAATGTAACCGGTTTATTCCTTGGTATGAAATATACGCATGGTGTATACGCTCATGGTCATTACCTCCCCCACCCACCAGAATGTTACTCTTCTCCTTGCGTTTTTTCCATAATACGCATTGGTATCGTACCCACAAACCACCGCATTGAGCAACCAGCGGTACCGCACGGGAATCTGGCCGTGTTACGACGACTTGGAAAAGTACGCGACCGGACTGCAGTGGGCCCACTGTACCCCTTTCTCCATAGTCTCTGAAAACTTAGGGAGAAGGAACGATAATCGGACATACTTCGGGGGTCCGTCGCGTCGTACGTTGTATCATGAGGAGTGGACGGTGATCGATGCATGAAAAGAAAAGATGCGCGACGAAATTGAAGCACACTTACCGCACCAAATTTCAACGTAGACAGTCAGGAAAGGTTGAAACTATTGGCAAAACCACATTTGGAGATTGTCTATCTATTTCTGTGTACAGTGTTCATGTTCACGATAGATGGATAGAATGTTGTATGTTCCGATGCATTTTTTTGTTTGTTTCATATTGGGCTGTTTGACAAAATAATGTAACAATATATGTAAATAAATAAACAATATAAGGTTAAAAAAAATAATAAAAAATAAAAAAATGGGGAATGAAACATCGATGGTTGAAAATGTTTTCGAAACATCGATGTTCGATGCTCATCCCTAATTTTCATCAATTTTGTTGTACTATACCACTAATTATTCTGCTATCTATTGCAGTTGGTTGGTATTTTGTTTTGTAAAGTGTTTTCAAAAAAATTAGCAAAAAATCTGATTTTTATGTTGGTCTAACTAAATATAAGGCCTCCAAAGAAGATTTTTTTGAATCATTCCAAAGTACTCCCACAGAATGCCTTCTTGGAATGAATTCTTTCCGCGGACATGGCTATGTAAAATGGTAGATATAAAGGGAGGTAAAACGAAGGCATTCCTCCTTCCAAGAAAGTTCTTCGGAAGGTCTTATTAAGTACACTTTTTCCTAGAATTCATTCCAAGAAGGAATTCTGTGGGAAAACTTTGGAATGATTCAAAAAAATCTTCTTTGGAGGCCTTATATTTAGTTCATTGGAATGAAACAGTAAGGGCTTCTACAAAAGTAATTCAGAATGAAATAGTAAGGGTTTCTAAAAAGTAATTATTTGCAGTACTGGAATGGATTGGAAAAAGCGTATAGAATAGTAATTTTTCACTAAAAATAAGACTTCTTTTTTTGTGCATCCAGTGTGATTTTGTTTCAAATAACAACATAGAGTAAGCTGACCATACGTACAGCATTTCGCTGTACAGTACAGCATTTAGAACTATCGTACAGCATTGTGAAGCGTACAGCAAAATGTACAGCATTTTTGACAACCCAACCTCTGACAAGCATTATGGAACTAATTTTCGATCGCAAATTATGAATGATAAGCCTGATATCTTTCTTATTAGAGACTGTGAAACCTCCAACCTGGTCACATAAGGACAGCCTTTTTAGGAGGAGACAGCACCCCCGTCAATTTACCTATCAATGCAAAGAACCCTTAGGTGCAACCTATGCTTAGGATTGCCCGTATTAAAACGGTATTTATATTTATTTTATTAGTATACCAAAAGAGATTAGTCTTCATCTCTGCTTCGATTCAGGTATATTTATTATCAACATTTGTTTCCCAACCATTTGTCCGCGGGCTCATATGTGAGGTCTCGTCACTGCTCACAGAAAAATAATAACTCTCCACGCGATGTCTGGTCACTACTCACAGAAAAATAATAACTCTCCACGAGAAATCCAAAATCGTGGGAAAATATGATTTCCTGAATTTCAGAAAAAAATCAATCCCAAACTGCAGACCAAATTCAGAGTAAACAAATCAAATCCTTAAAAGTAAATGTTGTCTTTATTGACCAGAGTCTGGAGGCAGCGAGACACAAAATCTAAAAAAGCCTAAACAGAATCCTTCTGACTGACTACAGTATTCGATTCTGGTGCAAAACTTGAAGAGTAATATTGTATGGAATGGGCACTCCTCTGTCGGGCGCACCATCAATCAAAACAAGGCGCACCCGGCCTGAGAGGCCACCCATCTATTTTGGTCCTTTTTCCTAACATGTTGCTATAAATTTCAAATAGTTTTCGGAAATTTATTTATTAGTATCTAAGGAAAATAATTAATCTAAATTGAGTACTAAGAAACGCATTAAACGTAATACTACCCAATCAAAATTGTAGATTTTTTAGAAAAGGCGAAAAAATATGATTTAAAAAAATAATGTATCCAAGATTTATAAGAAAAATTGAAACGAATGAAAGGCAGGCAGTCGTTATTAGGAATGTACCTTTAGGCTCCAAAATTAAATGTTGAAGAATTTACCACGCAACTGTCTAAATGTCCATGGAAGACTGGAGGTAGGCATTGTATGAGATTCTCAAAGTTAGACGAGTAAACGGATTGTAAAGTTTTGGAGAGAGGTCCAAACCTTTACAAGCGTGGAGCAGACGAGAAAGTATTTTATCGGCCTGTCAGGCCGGGTGCGCCCGACGTAGGGTTCCACAAAATAGTCTATATACATACTTAAATAAAAAGAAAGTCGACACAGTACAAGTGGCGACTAAAACTCACATTTTGGTGAAACCATTTAAGTGAACCACCATTGAATTTGGTTGTGGCCTGTAAAGTAATTAAATTTCAGACTGGTCCGCAGACAAATGCGGTTTGGAAAACTCAACTATAAAGATAATATGAAATTTATAAAAAGTCGATATATTATTCTGTGTTCTTTTTTGGACATCATTTATTTTGGAATACTAGACGATAGTAATTTTCCACAAAGAGGTACAAGGAACTCGAGATTGCATTGCTCCAACACCATGAGGAGCGAAAACCAAGCGACGATTCTCTGGAGAACTCAGATCTATTCTCGTCATTATACGAATGGGGGGGGGGTGCTATTTTGCTGTTTTGGTCAACACTGTGTACAGCATCCCTCCAGGATCTGGTCACCTTAACATAGAGTACTTCATAAGAAAAAGTACTTTATAACAAAACTTCTATCCGATAAGAATGAAAAACATTGGTTGACAGCTAGCACTTTTAGGTTTTACACATATTGATTAGGTGCTGCGATTAACTGGTACTTAGATTATAAAAAAATAACAAAATTGTGCGTTCACCACATAATTGTTAATGATTTGCATTTACATTTTCAACTCATTCTAAAGTCCTCCTTTTTACTTCCTTCGAATGAAATAATTATTCTAGACACCTTCGAAATGCCTCCCCGAAAATGATTTCACATTGTTTTTTATTCCATTCGCAATCCCTCCGCAATTACTTCCTGGGAATGAAAAATACCTTCTAAAAACCTTCTCTGGGAGGGACTTCTAATTTTTCCTATTGGGAAATAATAAACGATTAATCAAACAATAATTAATGTTTGTTTTAACATAGAAGAATGTTTAAAAGAAAATTTTTCAATATTAAAGACACCTTTTCATGTTAATTTCACATGAATTTAAAATAACAGCAAAAACTCGTCAGTTTATCATGGCATGTTTTTTGCCAGTGATTGAAAACTGATTTTCACCGTCAAATCAAAGTTCACGCAAACGCAGATTATATAAAAGTCAATAAAACAATTTTTGTTTGATAAAAATCTGAAGGTTTTCTTCACTCATCTATGACAAATTTTGTTACATAATGGGTTCCCGCCAATGATACCATATGGCAGTGGTTCCCAAACTTTCTGAAGACGCGGAACCCATGAGATCGAATTCGTTCGCGGAACCCCAAAAATGAGTCGTTAAAAAAAGACGTTCGTTGATAGACAAGACAAAACGTTTATCGTACCCATACAAGGAAAAAAATGTGTTATTAGAAAAAAGTATCAATATTTGTACATATTTATATAAATTGTAATTTGGATTGAAACAACTGAAAACGATAGAAAAAAAATAAAACATTTTTTTTTTAACAAAAACATTAATATTATCCACATCTAATAATTATAATTAAAAAACACCATTATCATATCTTTTTAAGAAAATATAGTTTTAACTACGCTTTTATTACAAAAAAAAATAAAAACCATTTAATGAGAAACATGTGCCTGGTGATTTTTACATATTTGAGTCATATTAGGCCGAATAAATGACAGAGCCACTCGCATATCCTCCTCTAAGTTCCTGAGAATTTCTCGTTTTCATGTATTTAAATTGAGCATTGTTGAAAATCCGATTTCACATAAATATGAAATTGAAAACAATAGCACGATATTTACAGCTTTGTTTAACAGGGTATTGTTCCTTGACGCCAACTTTCATCCTGAAGGTATACCATGAAAATTTCATGTTTTTCTTCAGTGAAGATAGCAAGCAGCTCGCCGAGCAACTCCAGAACACGATTTAGAACCTTTCCTCGAGAGAGCCACATCTGTTTACAGAAGCAGTCGTATTCAGAACCCATTGACGTACAAAATTGCTTAAAAATTCAGGTTTTCAACGGTCTTGTCTTAATATTAACAATACAAACAACTTGGTTTAAAACTTCTTTAAGGTTCTTAGACATTTTCTTCGTTACGAGCACTTTCCTGTGTAAAATACAATGAAATACTATATCTTTATTGACTTGTTTGCTAAGGGTACAAATCCTTTCAAGGATCCCGTCATAGGAGCTGCTCGATATCTGCAGACATATCGCAAATTCTTATGTGGCTTTAATTTGCGGCTCAGAAACTGTATACGAAGCAATTTGGTTCTTATCGTTTTCTTTCATTATTTGATCAAACTATGATTTCTCTTTATCCTTTTTGATTGTTAATCTTTGAAAATAATTTTTACTTATATTGAAAAGGTCATTATCTCTGTCACTAAATGGCGCTTTAGTTTGACATGAGCCATCGCACTATTAGCTAGCTTCTTCTGACAGATAATACACAAGAGCATCAAGAAATCAGATTCTCCGGTCCAAGTAAATCCAAATTCTAAGTAGCCCTTGTTTAAGGCTGTGTGATGTTAGCCAGTCATTTTTTTGAAATTAGGTCCTTTTGCTCGGTGAACCGTTTGTTCTACAGCGGCTACGTTTGTTCTTGATTGTTCGCCAATTAATATCGTTTGTTCTTCTCTAATTATTTAATTATAGCAACTTTAAAATTGTGAGTGTGAACTTAGCCAGTCATTTTTAAATATGGGTCGGAATGGTATAGGTTTGGTATCAGTGGCGTAACGTTTCTAAAATATCTTGTGTTCAAGATTAAAATGGGGGCCCCACGCAATATAATCGTTGAAACCACTTTTTTTGCCAGGATTTGTTTGTTTTGTCAACACACACAAACGTCCTAATTTTATTACATAATTTGACAGTACAGCAGAATCCGCCTAAATTTCAACTCTGACTAAATCGTTTTTTTTTTTCAACAAGAAGTGCAATCTATGTAATTTATAAAAATAAATCAACGTCAAAGATTTATGTTTGTGAAAATCACACTTACAGATTGATAATGCGGACTGAACGAATAAATGAGCCGATTGTGGGGTAGATGGCCTTTACTGTAAACGTTACATGTATTTTCAAGGATATGCGAATTGGATTCAATCAGACCCCACACTTTACCACGATTTCATGAAGATTTGGTTTGGGGTTTTGGTTGAAATCCTGAAAATCTATAACCGCTTTACTTATAATGAAAAAGTTGGTGGATTTTTATCAGTTGTGGAGTTTAACTTTAGTACCAGAGCTGTTTGTAAATGGGTGAAACTATTTCTTCTATTTTTAACCTTCTGACGGACAATTTAGCATAGCTAGTAGTAGACTTTGTAGAATATTTGAAAGGAAGCATAAGAATTTTTTTAAATTCATCCAGAATAAACAGTTATATAGGATTTAAGAATATCGAAACTTGTGGATGTTCAGAATCCAGGCAATGAATCCAGGAGCCTTACTATCTGTTGAGCCTTTTTGTTTTTGCACACCTTAGTCTTTTCAGAATAAAGGTACAGGTGCAAAACAAAAAGGCTCAACAGATAGTAAGGCTCCTGGATTCATTGCCTGGATTCTGAACATCCACAAGTTTCGATATTATTAAGTCCTATATAATTGTTTATTCTAGATAAAATTAAAAATTCGAAATTAATTAATTCGAAAGCGGGGAAAAATTGGAATCTTGAAAATGAGAGAACAATAAGGCAATGAATTTAACAATCTGATTTTTTCTCCCGGATGTAGTGTAGTAGTTCTTCAGCGCAACAGTCAAAAGTTCTCCAAGCTTCAACCTTCTTCAAAGAAAAACGTTCCGCCCAAGAGTAGCTTCTTCATCGCCTTTAAATCTAGCTTCAATGAACCCGAAATCAAAAAGTTATTTTAAATCGCAGTCCGAAATGTCTCAATTGTCGTCACTACGCTAGGGGCCCCTGGTGGCTGGGGGCCCGTGTGCAACCGAACACATGGAACACCGCACGTTACGCCACTGTTTGGTATCAATCGAAAGCCAGACGTTTGTTTATTTTGTAGGGCGTTTGTTCATCCTGGAAACGGAAGGATACAGGAATTATTAAGGAAAAAGGGATTAGTTGTGACGCCATCTATACTCGACTAGCGAAAATGATTTGACATTTCTAGTGGCAATGGATGCCGCTAAAGTAATTGTCAATAAGAGGGCAGGATGCTAGCACTTGAAAACCACGATATTAATTAAAACAAAGAGCTAAAATTGTACGTCTGATGTATTTAACAATGGCGACTCGATTGTGAAATTCATACAGTGTATTTGACATTTTGAATTTGATGGTAGCAGCGCCAATCGGTTAGGTGTGGTCAATGGTCGTACTATGAACTCCTACACATTTGTGTCTCGTTTTCGCTAGTCGAGTGTAGATGGCGTCACAACTAATCCCTTTTTCCTTAATAATTCCTGTATCCTTCCGTTTCCAGGATGAACAAACGCCCTACAAAATGAACAAACGTCTGGCTTTCGATTGATACCAAACCTATACCTTTCCGACCCATATTTAAAAATGACTGGCTAAGTTCACACTCACAATTTTAAAGTTGCTATAATTAAATAATTAGAGAAGAACAAACGATATTAATTGGCGAACAATCAAGAACAAACGTAGCCGCTGTAGAACAAACGGTTCACCGAGCAAAAGGACCTAATTTCAAAAAAAAAGACTGGCTAACTTCACACAGCCCTTGTTTAAACAACCTTTGATCAGGGCCGGCTTTAGGGTGGGGCGAGCGGGGGCGGTCGCCCCGGGCGCCAGGTTTAGGGGCGCCGAAACCCATATTTTTAATTTAATTTATTTTTACAAATTTGTTGCTTAAGAAATTAGATTTTTTTTAACTGCTGAATTAGTATGATGTAAGAATACTAATGCAGGCTATAGTACCCGACCACATCCAAGTATGAATGTATATAATGCCATCAATTTAACGCGCGTTCTAATCACAAGTTTACGGAATACTTTTTTAAAAACGCAGACCTGCGACAAGAATTTTATGTGCAATTCCACAACGTTCACTCAAGGCGGCACGACACAAAATGTCACCTGTATCTTTATAGAAATCAGATAAGAATTTAGTTGGGAACTCATCTCATAATATCAGATTCCCACTTCAGGAATTGACTGCGCTCCAAATATACATGTAACCTTTAATTAAGAAAAAGCAGTACACAATTCTAATAAGCACATTCGTTTTCGAACCATCATCATCAATATTTTCTATGTGGAAATGCAATTACTGGGTTATGCTTTGGTCTTTATTAAACTTAAGGGCGCCACAAACCTGACGATTTCTCGGCCGATCGATTGGGCCCACAATCGATCTGCCGCCCATACAACACATACATTAGGCAATTTATCGGGCAATCTGAAATTGACAGTCTCACGGACCATAAGACACAACACCAAATAGCGAAAATTATACCATTTTTGGCGATGGAAGATGGACATCCATTGCTACTTTTGATGGAGAATGACCGCCACAAGGATAGCATGAAGAACGACCACAGGGTTATGTCAAAAATCAGCAACTGAGCAACACATGATTGTCATGACAGCTTGTACGGAAAATTGCACTGGCAATACGTTCCACACGTTAAATAAAAGAAAATGGATCCAATGGTCCCATACACCTTCCGATTGATCTCCCAATCAGAAAATCTGGCCGATCGATCGGAGGGTCTGTGGCGCCACTTACGTTTATTGATATTTATATATGTAGAAAAGTTTTTGGATTTTTGTTAATATGTATGTAGGTATTGCATTTTAGAGCAAACCTTTGTTGTCTTTTCTCGCTCAATTAAATTTACAACGAGACCGAGGCTAATTTCGGGCGTGGCCGAAATTTGGATACCCTTCGCTCCCCCCGGGCTAAAAGTTTTTTCGAGCGTTCCTATGACTTGTGTTCAATTCTCCCCGCTTCCATGCTTTTCCTTGAATTTTCACATAAGTGCCGTGGCGAAGATTTTTCGGGGGAAGCGGTGGACGTGGGTTTCTTAGAATGACCAAAGACGAAGTGTGTGTGGGGGGGGCAGCCCTATGAACGCATTGCCTTTCTTTCAATTTTAACGTATGTTTGTGGCATCAATTAAAACATATATAAAACATATTTATGAGATTTGGTTGAAATTGGTGGACAAATAAAAAAGTTTTTCTTCAAAGAACCTAATTTGGGGGTTGGGTTTATATGCCAGCCCCATGCATGGGCGTAGCCAGGGGGGGCAGGGGGGGGGCGACCGCCCCTCCCTGGCCGGTGAAACTTTTTTTATTGAATTGAATATTAATAATACTGAAAGAAAAAAATATTTCAGGGATAATTTTTTTCAGATTCACTTTTTCGCATTTTCGTTTGCAGTTTCCATGTTCCGAAAACCACAAAAACATTTCCATATCAATTTATTACAAGCCGTTCTTCTTCCTTACATAGTCATCTACATAGATACATATGGACATACCTAATTCTATTCTATTTCGTCTAGATTTACAGCAATCCTGAGCGCTATGGATAGCTCTTTTCATGTCTATACAGTAGACTCGGGTAAACGTGTACTTCGCCAAACGTGAAGGTGAACTATTTTATGTGAGCTACTACTCTGAAACGTGAACAAGTCTTGAAAGCCCTAAAACGTGAACATTAAGGGAGGAATTCATAGTCCTCACTTAAGGAATACGGATTCCCTTAAGGAATAATTATAAAGGAATGCTTATTGGGACAAAACGTCACTTTTAAATGCATTACCTCATTCAATAAAATAATTTAATTCGGAAGCCTAATTAAAGTAACTGACAAATAAAATATAAAGAAGTATCTAGTAGCTGCAAAATTTAAATTTATTTTTCAAATACGAGCGACTATGAACTGTAAATTTTATAAGGATTCCCTTATAGGTCAGTCAATTTATGATTTTAGGTCGCAAAAAATAGCTCGGCTCTGTTTTTTGGGATACTGTTAGGGTAGATACCGGAAGTGTACCACCAAGTTTGCAACTTCGAAAACCTATCCTAACCCCGTGACCCTCAAAAAACCAAAAAATTTTCGAAGGTTTTTCATATTTTGGTTTGTGATTTCCAAAAGTCGTCTGCTTGATTCTCAAAGCTAATAAAACCTTCTTTAATTTGAGTCCAGCTTTGTAGGTGCAAAGGATCTCAAAATACTCGTACAGCACTTTAAACATTGTTTTTTTTTGTAAAAAAGTTCGAAATGCTGTATCTTGGGATCCTTTGTACCTACAAAGCTGGCGTTGCACTCAAACTAAAGAAAATTTTGATAGCTTTAAAAGTGCAGTGGACGACTTTCTTGTGCCTTACAGGCCTTCTACATCTGCAACTTCGTTGCCAACCTAGGTTGCAGGTACCTAACTACACACTTGCAACATTCCGGAAACCACGCCATTCACGTTCTTGCAACCTGGTACTGGAACCTGCACCATGCCTACAAATGACTTATTTTCCGGTTTTTTTTGCGTGTTACCAACTTAGGTTGGCAACCAAGTTGCAGGTGTATAAGGGCTGTAAACCACTTGTGGAAAATAGAGAATCGACTGCACTTACGTCCCATAACGTATACGGTTTCTCGCAATGCCTCATAATTTGACCACAGTTTTTCAGTCGAACTCTATGCATTCAGAGAACTAGCGTGAAATTTTGTCGGCCTGTTTGCATCGACCAGTAATTTAGGTACGCTCTCCAAGTATACTGCTCCCTTTCGACAGCTTTGGTTTTTACAATTTGGTTTGCAAAATTTTGGACAAGAACTTGACTGTGGAACAGCGTTGCCACTCGTGTTACAATTGTAACATTTTGTTACAAATTCCAATTTCTTGTTACAATGTTACACCCCGACCAATTTTGTTACAATCTGGCGAGAGTGGAGAATTGAGAAGTGACATAAGGAAATATTCCGAAAAACAAGTTTTCTATTTTAAAATGTATATGTCTTTGTGGAGGCTACCTGAGAAATACTGGGTGTCGTTTCGTGAAAAAGCGTCACGAAAAACTGTAACGAAAACGTTTAACGCCTAAAATCGACCCTCCCGTAGTTCGACCTTCACCAAATTGGGTATACATTATCCTTTGATCGCTCTGACTCAGAATCGGCAATCACGATTTCGATAAGTTGCGGGAATAGCGGTAAATTCGCCATCGAAGCGAACGAAAATTCATCCTTTAATTGGTTCTGCTGGCTCTCCCCGTGAACCGATGTCGACGAAACTCGGATGGAAGTAAAGTGGTGCTATTCTTACTATTTTGATGCCAGCACTTCTTATGAAGAAGATGTCCCTGGACACAAAATGTCCTTTTTTCTGTGGGAATGCATTTAAGACGCTATGTATAAGGATATGGATATATACTGTTGCGACGAGTCTTGTAAAATCACGACAAGTTGATTTTGAGTTTTGTTAAAGGATATTTCCACCAAAAAGGACATTTTTCTAGCATAGGAAACAGAGTATAGGCATTATGGGTGTCGTTTGAAAGGTGATATTTGGGGCACTGTATGTAATCGGTTTCAAACAAATTAAAAAAAAAATAAAAATTCTGATGTCCCAGGGGGTTCGAACCATGGTCCAAACCGTCGTCAATACCTTCCAAAAAGTCAACAACGACCAACAAACCGCCTTGACCACACAAGTGGCAAGTAAATCTAGCGATCATCATGTACGTTGGGTTGTTCCGTGACAAAATGTGACATTGTAAAACATAGCGAAACCCTAACGAAGCTTTAAGTCAACCCTTCAGTGGTTTGATCATTGCTAAATTTGGTATACATTTTCCTTTGACCGCCCTTACAAGGAATCGACAATCACTGATGAGTTGCGGGAATAGCGATAAATTCGCCGTTGAAGCGAATGAAAAGTTATCTTTCAATTGGTTCTCTTGGCTCCCCCTGTGGAGCGATTTGGATGAAACTCGGATGGGAGTTAAGTGGTGCGATCCTTATTATTTTGGTGTCGACACTTGTTATGAGAAAGATGTCCTTGGTCCCTTTTTCTTTAGGAATGCATTATAGTCGATATGCATATCAAAATACAGTATTCGGTGAGTTGAGCCCTTTAAAATCACCACAAGCTCATTTTGGGTTTTCAAAGGATATTATGTACATATGTACCACCAAAAAGTACACTTCTCTAAGGAAACTGAGAATGGGCATTATGGTTGTCGTTCGAAAGTCGACATTTGGGGTTACTGTGTAATCGATTTGAAAGAATTTTTGGGCTTCTGGAGTGACAAGATAACGGCTGATGCAATGTGGATTATTTTGTTATGTTATTTTCCCCTAAGGGAAAACTTCTCGGAGTTTTTATGATTTGTGCATGATCACCCATCAATTCAGTCAGGCATGTCCAAATTGTGGCCCGCGGGCCACATGCGGCTCATATCGGAGTTTTGTGTGGCTCACGGCCAGATCGGAGAAACACAGTATATATCACATTGTGTAAAAATAAAAAATGTAAATGTTTGTAAAAAAAATAAAAATTGAGGTGTTGAGCTAAAGTCTAAGAAATTTATTAAAACTCGTCAAAAATTCTATTGCTAATGCAAACTTAAATTATGTATTTAAAAATCCTACTCTCTGTTTTAGGAAGCTAGCGGTTTTTCAAAGTACTTTTGTACAAGAAAATGTAATGCCCATCGTCAAATTGTTTTCTCTCGAAATTTATTTAAGAAAGCAGTATTTGGCTTTGCCACAGTGGCGTTATAACTTATGTTTACATTTTTCAGGTACTCGACCCTTTTGTTCGTGCTTTATTATTGTCCGCCGAATGATTTTGGCTCCCAAAGTTATTTCTGTATGACGGATTTTGATAAGCTGTCCAAAATTTGAGTTAATTACTTAGCAAATAGAGGTTGTTGATCAATCCACCAAATTTCGGCGTTTTTTTAAGTCTATTAGTGTTTTCATAATTTTTATCCTGCGGCCCGCTCAATCCTGAAGACGCTGATATTTTTTGGCCCAGGTCAGGTTTTGATTTAGACACACCCGGATTGAGTACCCGTTTCTACTGGTCCTACCTTGATTCAAGATCAGTGTTCATTCAACTATACCAGCTAAATTGCCCCAAGCCTTCGAGTCAGTTCAGTAAATGAACTGAATTTTACCTTGCCGCAGATTCAAACGAAACATTTATGATTGCCAATATTTTTTCTCGTCATTCAGTAAAATTTGGAATGGAAGCTTTATATGGGCACCAAATTTCATTTTAAATCAAAAGAACATTTAAGAAGGAACGTGATAGCTTAAGTAAAATTGATTTGCGGAGTAGTTTGATAGTATTTTGATGGACAGGAAAGAGGAGATGAGCTAACATGCCAGACAACGTTCGACATCTTCACTTACGGGTCCTGAACCTGAACCTTTTATCACACTCACTTTGAAAGCTCAAGCATTGTCTGAGGTACTATGGAAGGAGCATCTCGTTTTGCGACAACATAAAGGCTTAGATGCTTCTTCAATCATTCGGAAACTACGCTTCTGTGCAGAGCAGTGTCAATATTAATTGCGATATTTCTAAACAATTGTTTTCGTATTGAATCTGTTCTCAAATCGTGGGTTGGAATTTAAACTAATTGTGAAAATTTTGACATATCGTTTCTCCTATACTGCAGTGCATGCCTGTAGTATTATGACCCCACGATTAATTGCGAGATTTCCATTTACATTTATTAAAGTTTTATTGTGCGAAGTGCCCTGAAATGCTGGCTATCAACATTACCTTAAAAAAAAATACCTTTCAAATACTGGGTCCAACTATCACGTGATTTTTTTGTTAAATCCATGGACTCGCCATAATATACAGAATTTATGGAACAAAATGGATAACATTTTCGGAAAAAAGTTAGCCATTTTCAAAATCGTTTGTTTTCATTTATAACTCTCCACTATTTGTGCGAGCACTCATTCATTTCGGACTTACGCACATTTATTGCTTAATTTGTTCATTACCACCAATACCTTCAAATTTGTTACACTCAACCTAAAAATGTTACAATTTTATGAGATAAATGTTACAGTTAGAAATGTGAAAACGGCAACCCTGCTGTGGAATGCTCTTGATACCGCCATCCGCGGCAACGATATTGTCTAAATAGATGAATTAATATTTATGGGGGAGTTAAATTCCCTTTCAGACTAAAGGTACGTTGTCCTCGACGCGGCCGCACGACAGCGACTCGCTCATTCCATATGAAAACTCGTTTTTAAAATGAGAGAGAAACGAGTTTTTATGGAATGAGCGAGTCGCTGTCGTGCGGCCGCGTCGAGGACAACGTAAGCTGGACTCAAATTTAGCACTTTGGTCTTGTTTAATTTTTTCTTTATGTCGACTGCATTTGACTCCTTCTCGAGATCCAGAGCTATAACGATCAGATCGTTGATTTTGTGCGAGAGTACTTAATTGTCAAAACTTCATCATCCAAGCTCCACGGCGTCCCGGCAACTTAAGTCGAATGAGCAAAAAACTACCATCAGAATGGAATCCTGCCCAACTTCGGTTTAAACTTTACTGTGGGATTCCGTTCTATTTTAAGGAAGTGGAAGAGCATGTACCCCTAAATGTCTCCAGCCGACTGTCGGATAATGTTTTTTTCTATGGATGCTGTGGATGTGAGATAAAAGGCTTCTCGGTATGTTTCAGCAGGAGATGCGATCCTGTAGAACCAAGCAAAGCCAGATTTCAAAACGGACATTGATGTCGCAAGTGGAATATGCTGCCCAAAAGCCAAAAATAGCACTGAATATAAACAAGTTACGTTTTAAAAAGCAGAAACGGAGGCCAGTTGAATGTAATCATAATAACCAGTAAAAGTCTAAACACTTTCAGGGGCAATTTTTCTTTAAATGGTCTTGAAAATCATTCTCGACTGTCCTTTCCTAAAATTAAAAAAAAAAAAAACAATCATGAATGGGTACTCGTTTAACATCTTGAGTGAGTTCATAGTTCGTCACAAGGGGCGTGAGTTCGAAAAACAAATTAACTCAATTCAGGTGCTGGTGTTGTGTTGCCTCCAATTGATCCACCAGCACCTTAATGTTTTTCGATCCCGGCAACTACAAAATCCGTAGTTTATTATAATTTTAATAAACTGCACGAATAACTCAATTCGTTCACGGTGAGTCTCGAACCCGTGTGCAAAGAAGGTGCGGCCACTAACCATTACACCAGCTAAAATACTCTAAATTTTGCCTAACAATATTTTCGCGACCAACGATTTCAAATCCTTAGAAAATCTTGATATTGAAAAAATTTCGGACTTGCCCCCCCCTGACCGAAATCCTGGCTACGCCCATGGCCCCATGACCACAATGTTTTGCATATGTTTTGTAACATCAATAAAAGTAAATTTCCATGAGGTTGGTTGAAATTTGTGAGCAAATAAAAACGTTTTTCTTAGAAAAATTTGGTTTTTGGGGGGATAGGTTTGTATGGTAGCCCCATGACCACATGCTCCGACTCCATCTATTCATACATATGTTTTGTGTCATCAATAGAAACACATTTGTGTGAAGTTTAGTTGAAATTGGTGTATAAATAAAAAAAAATTCTTTAGAAGAACTTAATTTGGAGAGCTAGGTTTGTATGACAGCCCCATGACCCCATGGTCCGATTTGGTCCATTTTTACATATGTTTTGTGGTATCACTAGAAACACATTTGCACGAAATTTGATTGCAATCGATGAGAAAATAAAAAAGTTTTTCTTAGAAGAGCCTAATTTGGGGGACTAGGTTTGTATGGCAGCCCCACGACCCCATTGTCCGATTTGGTGGATTTTTACATATGTTGTGTGTCAGCAATGAAAACATATTTGTGCGAAATTTGATTGAAATTAATGCATAAATAAAAGAGTTTTTCTAAGAAGAACCTAATTTTAGGGAGTAGGTTCACAGTAAAAAGTTTATTGAATTTCCCACACAAAGTGTAGTAAAAATTACTACAAAAAAAAGCTAAAAAAAAATTTGAAATTTAATCTTACACATTTCTTTAGCAAAAGGTTAAAATAAATGAAAACTATTAAATTTTAAATAAAATATTGTGAAATCAGATTGCTACTGTAATTTTACCAACAAAAAATGTAAAATTAAATCAAGTGATTTGTGATTTTTCATCATTTAATGTAAAATTAAATCAAATGAATGTAATTTTTCATCATTTCATTTTTACATTTCGTAAATCTTGTCGATAGTATTCTGCTACGCTGTGTGGCGCACTTGGTTGAGTCGCCACTCTACGATGCTAGTAATCTAGAGGTCCGTAGATCGAATCTCGGCGTGGTCCAAAATTTTCGAACATGTGAGGATAGGAAATATATAGTGCTTGCAACATTATATACACTCCGAAATTATATGCATTGTAACGTTGACTCGAAATTGCCTATAAACGGCTGAGTTAACGTTAAGTTAATTTTAACTAAAAAATTTTAATTTTACACATGGGTATGGGACTTGTTTCCCTCTATGAATTTAAAATTAAATCTTTGTTGGAAATGGGTTAAATATATTGATGTAATTTTAAATGCGTGTTGTAAATTTACAACTCTGAAAGTTGGCAACCAATTGCCTACTCTGAAAGCTGTAAAAATTTAAAACCGTGTTAGTCTAATAAGACCGGTGACACGATTTCTATAGTTCTCATATTGTGCTATTAGATATATATATTTTGTGGGTGTTTTCTCGATAATAGTGCCATTTTATCTGTTTGTCTAATCGATGATAGAATCTCAGATGTGATCCAGGGATTAAGAAATTTTTGCTTTGACTTAAACTTAATACGTTTCGTAGCCTTTTCGGTGAGATTATTTAAAGTTGTTAAAAATGCAGCAAGTTTCTCATCAGCAGAATCAGGATTAGAAATATTTTCCCAAGATACCTGGCTAACTAACAACTTAAGTTTGTCATACTCAATAAACGTCTTAATATTACTGGTAATATTTATTTGTTCCCCATTTGAGGCAATTGTTGCAAAAAAAATGTTGGCATAAATTGCATAGTGATCAGTTATTTCAGTTTGGATAATTCTCGGTTGAAATGAAAAATCACTCTCCAACTTGGCGAAAATATGATCTAAGCAAGATTTTGATTCTGGTCTTGTAATACCTCTCAAAAATTTATTAAACCCAAACACATGCAACATATTCACACTCTATGAAATTTTTACTCTTATAATAGAAGGAAACTTTGTTTCGCAAATTTACACCTTGCTATGTGTAAAAATAAAAATACTCCGTAATAATAGGAATATAAAGCGATTTCCACCAGGAATTTGTAATATTTTACATATTTTTCACTCTTTTTTTTTCGTTGTAAAGATTTAACTGACGAACCTTTCCAAATAATGCAGTTATCAATAAAACTATTTAACGACATATAAAATATAAACAAGTTGTAATGGTGAGTATATGGAAGAAAAAGAAGCGAGTGACTAGGGCCGTGCAGGCCAGGTCGCCTTCTTAAATAAAAGAAATCTCTTACCGAAACCTCCTATGATGTGTGCTTGCAAACCAGCTCAGGTAGTGGTAGTTACGGGGTGAGTCAGGAGTAGGCTTCCGGCTTCCATCACCAAATACATTTCTTGGCATGTTCTGCTATCCACTTTAATAGGGGAAACTTTTGTGTTTCCGATATTTTCCGCTATATGTCCGCTATATGGCGGACGGTCAGATAAGTGTCGCTAGTGTCGATAACAAGAACAAGAAAATTCTTCTTGCGAAGCTGATAGCGTAATGTTCCCATTTCTTTAAGTCACACATCTGCCCGAATTACTAATAATAAAAAAAATTTAAACTCCATATCAAACAGGGATAAAAGGAACGACTATGCGTCAATCTCCCGAAACCGGCTACGAAAACAAAACTAGAACCTTCTCTTAGAAGCTAAACATGGGCTATACCGCCCCCAAAGCCGAACGTGCAAAACTCAGAAAAAAAAGGTACTGACACTTCCGTCCAGATAAATCCTTTGCATTTCAAACATGCGCGAGCTACAGGTTTTGATCGGCTCATGTAATGGGCGAAGATGGCTTAAGCCCTGCGCCTCTTCTTCACCTACCCAACCTTGGGACTCCGGGCGCAACATTTTGGAATCCCCCTAATCTTGATTTTTTATTTATTTTACGCCTGCATTAAAAGAGAGAAGGAGTTGAGTCGGAGGAAGAGCACTTTAGTCATCAGAAACCATAACCAAAAAAAAAATATATATATTTCAAATTCAAAAGACGCGAGGATTATTTCAATTGGTATAGCATTCTCGCCGATTATGCATATTATAACCAAAAAAAGATAAGTTTTACAAATCCATATATTCGCGCGAGGAAAACTAATGAATGGATCTTCAAAAAAAAATAATTCCAAGTTCACTACACGATTCATATGCAACTCAAATACACAGTATTGAATAAATTGAATAAATTGAATTGAATAAAATGTAGGTACTTATCTTCCAGTTTCGGATTTCCCAAAAACATCTTCCGAGGTGGAAGCAATTCGTTCCGCCAATCCAAAAAAAGGCAGAAACAGTCCTCTTGTCACGCATACGCTCCGTTGCGTGTCGGGTTCTCCATCCGGCTTCTATTTCCTCAATCCCCTGATTTACCTTCGTTTCCTTGATCGCGTGGTAAACACTCCACAAACACGAAAGCTGTCTGTCCACGAAACACCGAAAATTCCTCCGTCCTTCTCACGTCTCCTTTCAATTTTCCATTTTCTTCTGTCAATTCCATGTGATTCCATGTTACCAGGCGGCCAAAGTACGTTACAGCGGTGCTCAAACTCGGGTTTCGGAACTGATGCGAATTGAAAAAAATGCATATCGCAAAACTTGGGAATTCGGAACATGATGCTAATTGGAAAAATATGCATCGCAAAAATTGTAAATACACTCTATGAAATTTTTACATGTCTGTCAAGTTAGCACTACCACTTTTAAATATCGATGAACGCTATAGTGCATTAAACGTCGCGAATTTGCCGTGATTCAATGGCAAAATCAAAAAATTTGCCGCGCCCCTCCTTCCCCTTAAAACAACCCCTAACTGTTTTTCAAGCCCCATAGAGCGTAGGAAGCCTTAAAACGCACGTTTAAGGCATCGCAATATAACAGATTGTACGCACAAGCACGCTCAAGAGCTTACTTATAATATCTGCACTCATACAAAGTTTTCCGCAACCCTCTACACGTTCAAAAACTACCCCTAAGTCCGGTTTAGCCCCATACAAAGTTTATGGCGTAAAAACTCAAGTTATACGTATAGTCATAAAACAAAATTTATTCAGTCAAATGCTATACAGGCTTAATGATGATATCTGCACCCTTAAAATATTTGCCGCGCCCCTCCTTCCCTTTAAAACAACCCCTGTCGAATTAGCACTAACACCCATGTAACGCCGAAACTAAAAATTTACATAAAACCGAAAGTGTTCCTGAATTTGCCGCAGGGGTCACTTATAACACCTGAACTTTAAAAAAAATTGCCGCGCCCCTCTACACCCCTAAAAACTACCCCTAATTGCTTTTATGGTTATAGCGCAAAAACTCAAGTTTTAAACATCGTCATCAAACAAACTGTAATTAGTTGGATACTTTAGGTGTAACTGAAGATATCTACCCCTTCAAAAAATTTGCCGCCTCCCTCCTTCCCCTTAAAACAACCCCTGTCAAGTTAGCACTACCACCCTTGTAAAGCCGAAACTAAGAATTTACATAAAACCAAAAGTGTCCCTGAATTTGCCGCAAGGGTCACTTATAACACCTGAAGTTTAAAAAAAATTACCGCGCCCCTCTACACCCCTAAAAACTACCCCTAACTGCTTTTATTGATATAGCGCAAAAAGTTTTAAGCATCGTCATCAAACAAACTGTAATTAGTTGGATCCTATAGGTGTAACTGAAGATAGCTACCCCTTCAAAAAATTTGCCGCGCCCCTCCTTCTCCTTAAAACAACCCCTGTCAAGTTAGCACTACCACCCTTGTAACGCCGAAACTAAGAATTTACATAAAGCCAAAAGTGTCCCTGAATTTGCCGCAGGGGTCACTTATAACACCTGAACTTTAAAAAAAATTGCCGCGCCACTCTACACCCCTAAAAACTACCCCTAATTGCTTTTATGGTTATAGCGCAAAAACTCAAGTTTTAAACATCGTCATCAAACAAACTGTAATTAGTTGAATCCTTTAGGTGTAACCTAAAGTACTCACCCCTTCAAAAAATTTGCCGCGCCCCTCTTTCCCCCTAAAACTACCCCTGTCAAGTTAGCACTACCACCCTTGTAACGCCGAAACTAAGAGTACTCAAGTTTGAGGCATCGTAATCAACCAAACTGTAATTAGTTGGATCCTTTAGGTGTAACTTAACGTACTCACTCCTTCAAAAAATTTGCCGCGCCCCTCCTTCCCCTTAAAACAACCCCTGTCAAGTTAGCACTACCACTCTTGTAACGCCGAAACTAAGAATTTTCATTAAACCATATGTGTCCCTGAATTTGCCGCAGGGATCACTGATAACACCTGAACTTTAAAAAAATTTTCCGCGCCCCTCTACACTCTTAAAACTACCCCTAAATACGTTGAAGGTCTCATATAGAGTTTATAGCGTAAAAACTCAAGTTTTGAGTATCATCGTCAAACAAAATGTATTTAGTCGAATGCTTTAGGGGTAAGGAAAGATATCTACCCTCTCAAGAAATTTGCCGCGCCCCTCTCCACCCTCAAAAACTACCCCTAAGTGCAGTTTTTGCCCCATAAAGAGTTTATGGAGTAAAAACTGAGGTTTTAAGTCTCGTCATAAAACAAAATTTATTCAGTTGAATAGTTCAAGGGTAACTTGTAATATGTGCACTCTCAAAAACTTTGCCGTGCCCCTTTACACCCTTAAAAGTGACCCCTAAGTGACTCCATTCAGAGTATATAGCGTAAAAATTCAAGGTTTAAGAATCGTCATGAAACATATTGTTTCTACTTGAATGCTGCAGGGTTTACTTAAGATATCTCCATTTTCAAAAAATTTGCTGCGCCCTTCCATGCCCTCAAAAACTACCCCTAATTGCGTTTATGGCCCCACACAAAATTTATGGCGCAAAAACACTTGTTTTAAGAATCAACATGAAACAATATTTATTCAGTTAAATGCTACAGGGGTAACTTAAGATATCTACACATTCAACAAATTTGCCACACCCCTCCTTCCCTTAAAAGTACCCCTGTCAAGTTATCACCACCCCAGTAGCGGCGAATTCAAGAATTTCCTTAAAACGAAAAGTATCCAATTAATTGTCGCAGGGGCTTAAAAGGACATTTTCACTTTTAATATATTTGCCGCGCCACTCTTCCCCCTTAAAAACTACCCTTAAGTGACAAGCGTACTTACATCAACGCTTTAGCGAAGGAGGCAGATAATGCGGCTTACCGTGGTGAAAGCGAAGCCAATTAAGCCACTAATTGGCAAATCGTTAACTACCGACCATCCTGTAAAAATAAAAAGAAGGATATCTGCTGTTTCAGAAGAACAGCAGGTTCACTTTTTTGAGGTCCTAAACAACCGCTTTGGCCCTACAAGTGCATCTTCATCGGCAGAAGAAGCGGGTTATCGGACGCGGGGAATCTATGGTATGAGCGGCACTAAAAGTTTTTTGAAGGTGGAATGTCTTAAACAACCCTTGTGACAACTAACTGGAAACATTTAGTATTCGGGCGATATGAGGCCTAAATTCACTTAAGGGTAGTTTCTAAGGGGGAGGAGGGGCGCGACAAATTTTTTGAAAATGTAAATATTGCTTTAAGCCCCTGCGTCAATTAATTTGATACTTTAAGTTTTAAGGAAATTCTTGAATTCGCCGCTGCTGGGGTTGTAGTTCTATCTTGACAGGGGTACTTTTAAGGGAAGGAGGGGCATGGCAAATTTTTTGAATGTGTAGATATCTTAAGTTACCCCTGCAGCATTTAACTGAATAAATATTGTTTCATGTTGATTTTTGAAATATGTGTTTTTACGCCATAAACTTTGTATGGGGCCATAAACGCAATTAGGGGTAGTTTTTGAGGGTATGGAAGGGCGCAGAAATTTCTTTGAAAATGGAGATATCTTAAGTAAACCCTGCAGCATTCAAGTAGAAACAATATCTTTCATGACGATTCTTAAACCTTGAATTTTTACGCTATATACTCTGCGTGGAGTCAAAAAAACACTTAGGGGTCATTTTTAAGGGTGTAAAGAGGCACGGCAAAGTTTTTGAGAGTGCAAATATTTTAAGTTACCCTTGAAGTATTCAACTGAATAAATTTTGTTTTATGACGATACTTAAAACTTCAGTTTTTACTCCATAAACTCTTTATGGGGCCAAAACTGCACTTAGGGGTAGTTTTTGAGGGTGGAGAGGGCGCGGCAAATTTTTTGAGAGGGTAGATATCTTTTCTTACCCCTAAAGCGGCAAATTCAGGGACACTTTTGGTTTTATGTAAATTCATAGTTTCGGCGTTACAAGGGTGGTAGTGCTAACTTGACAGGGTTTGTTTTAAGGGGAAGGAGGGGCGTGGCAAATTTTTTGAAGGGGTGAGTACGTTAAGTTACACCTAAAGGATCCAACTAATTACAGTTTGGTTGATTACGATGCTTCAAACTTGAGTTTTTGCGCTATAACGATTAAAGCATTTAGGGGTAGTTTTAGGGGTGTAGAGGGGCGCGGCAAATTTTTTTAAAGGTTCAGAAGTTATAAGTGACCCCTGCGGCAAATTCAGGGACACTTTTGGTTTTATGTAAATTCTTAGTTTCGGCGTTACAAGGGTGGTAGTGCTAACTTGACAGGGGATGTTTTAAGGGGAAGGAGGGGCGCGGCAAATTTTTATAAGGTGTGAGTTTCTTAAGTTACACCTAAAGGATCCAACTAATTACAGTTTGTTTGATGACGATGTTTAAAACTTGAGTTTTTGCGCTATAACCTTAAAAACAATTAGGGGTAGTTGTTAGGGGTGTAGAGGGGCGCGGTAAATTTTTTTAAACTTCAGGTGTTATAAGTGACCCTTGCGGCAAATTCAGGGACAATGTACGGACATTTTGCACATGTACGGAAATTTTGGACTACGCCGAGATTCGATCTCGGGACCTCTAGATTACTAGCATCGTAGAGTGAGACTCAAGCAAGTGAGCCACAGAGCGTGTACACATGAGTTCTAAATGCAGATAATTTTTGGAAAAATGTGTTACACTGTGCTAAGTACAGCCGATTGAAGTATGACAACTGGAGAGCACGCTACAAAAAATGAGTAAAACTTCAACTGCACGTTGTAAAAATACACCACAAATCCGAATTAAACACATAAACGTTGTAAAAATGCACCAGAAAATCTGAATTATACAGAAGTGTAGCGTAAAAATACATTTCACACCGATTTTGGTGTAATTTTCTTATTTTACACAGAAATTGTTGAAAAATGCACTCTATATGTGATTATAAGCGGGAAAAAGTGTAAAATTACCGCATTTTCAGCGGAAATTTAAATTCACTTTTTAGAGTGTAGACATAACACAAAGTATCGGTCGAGTTTTGCTGGAAGGAAGGAAGGAAGGCATTTCCTCTACATAGGAGGTTGCAATATTGTCTTGTTTGTGCGATCTGTACACATGAGTTGTAAATGCACAGAATTTTTGGAAAAATGTGTCACACTGTGCTAAGTACAGCCGATTGAAGTATGAAAACTTGAGAGCACGCTACAAAAAATTAGTAAAACTACAACTGCACGTTGTAAAAATGCGCCGAAAATCCGAATTAAACACATAAACGTTGTAAAAATGCACCAGAAAATTTGAGTTATACACAAGTGTAGCGTAAAAATTCATTTCACGTCGATTTTGTTGTAATTTTCTTATTTTACCCAAAAATTATTGAAAAATGCACTCTTCATGTGATTATAAGCGGGAAAAAGTGTAAATTTACCACATTTTCAGCGGAAATTTAAATTCACTTTTTAGAGTGCAGGTATTCGTTTACGATATAAGAATTATCATTTAACCTTCCGGCGCGGGCGCAATACTTATCCTACACGATCGGGCGCAATGCATCCGACAGATTAAGTGCAGGAAAAAGGATGAAACTAAGTTTCTGTATATTTTAGACTCTTATTTATTGTTGCATTGTCTTTTTGAAACAGTTCTACGAAATTTTAGAAACAAATACTGGCTCACAAAGTTTGATACCCTTCACATTTTCAATTTTTTAAGAATATTCCGCTTTCAACCGCTTCAATATATAAAAAAACCTCGAATAACTCGACCGCTTAAAAAATGTGGGCTTATTTTACTAAAAACACAATATTGAACGATTTGGTGAGCCTAAGTCAATACAACGTTATTACGCAATGTGAAGAGTATAACAAGTGGAAATTTTCATAGAAAAGGAGAAAATAACACAATCGGGCGCAATACATCTGAGAGATTAATTCATCCCCTCCCACCCCTCAGACATATGGTAGATAGAAACTGAAAACTGCTTTGGGTAATTGATCGATAAAGATTAAGCTACTGTGAGTTTCAGAACTCTCCCTTTTCATATCGCTGATTGGCGCAACAAAAACTGGTCACTTAATCTGTCAGATGCATTGCGCCCGCCCGAAGGTTAAAATGTTGATGTTTATATTGACAATGATAATATAGTTTCGCGATGTGACACAATTCGAGAAAAAACTATACATAGATCTAAGAAATAAATTTAAATCCAAGCTTGGGATCTGTAAATACATGTAATCTGAAATCTTTTCATATTATCTGAATATCTGAAACGAATATAAGGGCATAATAGTATAGTGACTTTAGCTCTAGACCCAAACATCCAAAAAAAGAGCTGACTTTTGATGCCAAATTGTTCTATGGCCTGACCGCATTACGCAGTAAAAAGTCAGACTTTTTTGCGCGTCACATTTGGGGGGGAGGGGGTGGCAAAGAGGTGAAATTATGATTTTTCGCCAATATTTTGTTAACTGTAATATTTACAGCAAAATGTTCTGAGGACGATTTAAACTACACAAAATTTCCTTTCTAATGATATATTATATCATATACCTTCTCTTGGCAGATTATATACTAGACCTGAAAACATTTGGTGTAATTTAGATTTTTTGATAGTTATATTTGCCGCTCTAGCTCCTGAAGTAATTTAATTGGAGCCATGGTAATTGGGATAACTATTCCTAACAATATATAGCTGTCCCACACGGAGACTCAGGCTGCCCCGACAAAGCATTCCCCTATACTCCCTATTAACATTTAAAAAAAAGGCATGCCTGTAACTTTTCGCCGAATCACAGCAGGCGGGAAACATTTTGGTAAACGTTAAGGCTAAGTCCCATTAGACCCTCCACCAAATATTACTTCGATCGAATTAAAACAAAGGGTACCTCCCATACAAATTATTCAAATTCAATGCCACTAGTTTATTAAGAAATAAGGAAACAAGTCAACCAAAATTAAAGTTTTGCTCGTAGGCAATTTTCCGGTTATTTTGTATGGAAGGTACCCTTTGTTTTAGTAATATTTGGTGGAGGGTCTAATGGGACTTAGCCTTAACGTTTACCAAAATTTTTCCCGCCTGCTGTGATTCGGCGAAAAGTTACAGGCATGTCTTTTTTTTTAAATGTTAATAGGTAGTATAGGGGAATGCTTTGTCGGGGCAGCCTGTTTCTCCGTGTGGGACAGCTATATATTGTTAGGAATAGTTATCCCAGTTACCATGGCTCCAATTAAATTACTTCAGGAGCTAGAGCGCTAAATATAACTATCAAAAAATCTAAATTACACCAAATGTTTTCAGGTCTAGTATATAATCTGCCAAGAGAAGGTATATGATATATTATATTATTAGAAAGAAAATTTTGTGTAGTTTAAATATTAAGATATTGGCGAAAAATCATTATTTCACTTCTTTGCCACCCCCTCCCCCCCCAAATGTGACGCGCAAAAAAGTCTAACTTTTTACTGCGTAATGCGGTCAGGCCATAGAACAATTTGGCATCAAAAGTCAGCTCTTTTTTTGGATGTTTGGGTTTCATCATTTTTTCAGCTAAAATCACTATACTATAATTTAATGTCTCGGCTTTCTATTTTATTTTGTATGAAATGAAAGAAGAAAACATAATACATAGATGATTTTGCATATGATTGCAAAACGGGCAAAATCGATAGTTGCTGTTTTTCTCACTGTTCATTTATGCAAGATTTCAATATTTTGACGCCAAAACTTTTCAAATTGAGCATTAATGATTTTTAATTTATTCCGCCAAATATTTGAAATGGGGGATTATCAATCTTCAATTCAATTTATTGTTCAATAGTGCACATTTTCTTAACAATTCGTGGGGAGGTAATTCAGAGAACAGACTATAATATCTTCACAACTGTAATATATATTAATTTGGATTTGGGGGATTATCATGCGTTGAATAAAGTTGTGTAATGTGAATCCATATAACGTAAATGAAATATTATTATTATACCCTTCGCTCATAGAGTGAAAGGGTATATTAACTTTGTCATGAAGTTTGTAACGCATTGAAGGAAGCTTCTCCGACCATATAAAAAGTATACATATATGATCAGCATGACGAGATGAATCGATTGGGCGATGTCCGTCTGTCTGTCTGTCTGTGCGTCTGTATCAGCGTGTTTTTCTCGGCCACTATGAAATTTTGCACACGTCCTTCTTATTATTGCAGGCTGTTTGTATGTTTGATTCACCCAAATTGGATCACTGGGTCATGGGGCTGCCATACAAACCTAGCTCCCCAATTTGAGTTCTTCTAAGAAAAACTTGTTTATTTGTGTACCAATTTCAACCAAATTTCACACAAATGTGTTTCTTTAGATAGCACAAAATATATGCAAGAATGGATCAAATCGGACCGTGGGGTCATGGGGCTGCCATACAAAGTTAACCCCCCAAATTAGGTTCTTCTAAGAAAAACTGTTTTATTTGTTCACCAATTTCAACCAAATTTCACACAAATGTATTTCTATTGTTGACACAAAACATATATAAGAATGGATAAAATCAAATCAGAGCATGGAGTCATGGGGCTTATTTCAACCAAGACCAAAACTTTTGTCAAGACGGAAGAAAAAGAATGAGGATGGGGATTAAATACAAGTCATAGGTACGCCCGAAAAAAAACTTTTATCCCAAGCGAAGGGTATCCAAATTTCGGCCGCGCCCGAAATTAGCATCGGCCCCGGGGGTTGGCGAGCAAAGCGAGCAGGGGGGCGAAGCCTGCTCGCCAACCCCCGGGTATCCTGGGTAGAGATGGGGAATCTTCTTAGATACTGCATGCCGCGTAGCAGAAAACCTCCGGCATGCAATTATGTCGGATTTCTACCGACTAAACCTACACCTCTTTTTCACCGCTTGACCCCGCGGGACAGCCTTTCAGCATTACTTCACAGGGCCAATTCCGGCTAATCAGCCATCACCGGGTACCAGACTTCCGTCTGCGTTCCTCTCTCTGTAGCTCCATGTGAATGGCACTAACAGCCCTGCATACTGAGTCCCAGTTATCCGCCGATAGTACCATTAGAGCCACTAGATTCTGGGGGCTTATGTTGTCTCCCAGTTCTGCTTCTAGTTGGCTGCGGATATGTCCAATCTGGAGCAATCAAACACAACGTGTTTGGCATCTTCCGCAACTCCCTTGCAACTCGGGCATTCTGGCGAATCGTCCAGCTTAAACCGATGCAAATACTGTCGGTACCCTCCGTGACCTGTTAAAATTTGGGTCATGTAAAAATTCACATCTCCGTGTTTTCGATTAACCCATATGGCTATGTCCGGAATAAGGGTATGTGTCCATCGGCCAGTAGATGCCTCATCCCATCGAACCTGCCATCTTCTCATAGATTCCACCCTTTCATTGTTTCTTCGCCCTGGGTGCATCTCCTGTGATTCGCCTTGGCGATCGCTATACAGTCTGCTGATCTCGTCTACAAGGATCGGCAAAGGCATCATTCTAGCCACCACGTAGGCCGCTTCATGCGATGTGGTACGGTACGCACAACACACTCTCAAAGCACACCTACGATATATCGCGTTTAGAGGTTTTGCATTGCATGCGAAACGTAATGCACTGGCCCAAACTGGCGAGGCATATATAATGAAAGATGTTACCACTCTTGACAGTAGCAGCCTCCTACTTGTTCTCGGACCACCTATGTTTGGCATGATTCGTGCTAGTACTGCGGTGGCAGTCGCCGCCTTGTCACCTACATACCTTATGTGCTCTCCAAAGCTTAGCCTCGAGTCAATCATGATTCCCAAATACCTAACGGCTTGCTTAGAGGCTATGTCATACTCTCCGACTCGGATCTTGAGGGAACACTTTTTTCTCCGCTTACTAATTAGAACTGCTTCCGTTTTCTGATCAGCGAGCTCTAATCCAACGGTTTGAAGCCACAGCTTTATAGTTGTAATCGCCTCGCCCGTGTATATCTCGACCAACTCCGGGTCTTTTGCGACCGAAACGACAGCTATGTCGTCAGCAAAGCCTACCACTGTCACACCTTTTGGCATAGCAAGCTCAAAAATAGCATTATACATGATGTTCCACAGAAGTGGACCAAGAACGGATCCCTGTGGCACCCCTGCTGTGACCACGTATTCCTTGCGTCCCGCACTAGTGTCATAGCTTAAGACGCGTTGCGAGAGGTAGCTCCTAATTATAGTAGCTAAATAGTCGGGAACAAACATTCTTTGTAGAGCTGCATGGATACAAACCCAGCTCGCAGAATTGAATGCATTTTTAATGTCTAAAGTTACATACAACAGCGCAACAAGTGCTGTTACGTAATGACTCCCTTGCAATAGCAGTTACCATGGTAATTGCGTCCACCGTAGATCGTGCTCGTCTGAAACCGTATTGGCGAAGCCCCCTAGTTTTTTTTGTAACTTTAGAGACAATTATCCTCTATGAATGTAACATGTTTTTTCGCCTCACCTATTCACATAGGCACGAGCCGCCACTGGTCTTATGTATATCTAGCATCTTATAAACACGCATCACTGCTACAATATAGCCCAAGTTTAACATTTTTGGCACACATTCTATCGAAAAATGTTGAAGATGATCTCTTTTTAGGAGAAGTAGGGGATCCTTTAGTCATGTCTATTTCGAGTGTACCTAACGTAAGTTTCTTTTTTCAGAGAAAATGACTCTAAAATCTATGCTTATAGTTATCCAATAATGTTTTCTTACAGACGGTTTTTGGCACTATTTGTTTGCGTAAAACCTTAAATATGCAATGAACCTTGAAAATGCTAACACGTGTCGATCATTTAAAGTCTTCATCACATAACCCAAAAATTAATCATCTGTATGGATTTTAAAAAAAGTGATGGGTTAAAAAGAAGCAATAAACACCTCAAATACAAATACACGTCCATAAAAAAAATCAGGCAATCTGGATTCGGTGGATATTTAAGGTTTTACACAAAGAAATAATGCCAAAATGAGCCAAAAACCGACTGACATTATAGATATTATTGGATGACTGTATATAAGCACCTGTTCCTGGGAAGGGACTTCGATTATTCCGAGTTCCGATAGGTTATGGAATATACATATTCTGTGATTTTCAGCTCTAAAATTAAGAATCCAACATGCTCTAGAAACAAAAACATTCTTATGGTGAGTTATCATCGTATGTATACATATCAGTGGCGTAACGTTTCCCAAATTTCTTGTGTTCGAAATCGAAATGGGGGCCCCTCTCGTTCGATTTGTTTCATCAGGAAAAAATACAGAACATAGCTCACATTTGAAGCAGTCAAAAAATTAGCAGGAGCAGCGAAACTTTTCTGTTTTTATTTTATTACTTGAGGCAAAATTAAAATGATTACAGGAGAACTTGTGAAACCATATATTTATCACAATATTCGAACGAGACCACACTGAGAAGTGCCACCTGACTCATAACAGTCGTTGATCCTAGACTAAAACTTATTATCCTAGATCTGAAGATCTCATCATCTAGCTCACATGAAGAGTTTTGACGATTCTGGCCAAGTTAAACGACCGCCAGCATCAACGCCCGATCTAGCGCTTATGCCGCCCCAAACAAAACTTCAGATTGCCGTTCCTAGGATTTTTTTATTTTTTTTAAAGGGTTCGTGAGATGCATTGACTTGTTTTCATCAGGCAAGATTTGCCACACTTCCATTCATAAGATTCAATACGAAAACAAGAGAGAGATTGAGACTGCAATATCGAACACTAAATTTATGCTCGTACTTTTCAGGCCCGGTTTTATTATTATTATTATATTAGTCCATCCTCTCCGGGGCTCCGCGAATGAGCAAAAGCTTTGGGTCGGTTTCTTAATGCGTATTGTCTGCTGATTGGTACAAATTCAGAGAATTTTTTAAAGTTTGAAAAACAGAACTTTTCCTTTAAAAGGGTCATGGTTTTTCAGTATGTCGCAGACTCAGAACGTCAATTTAGACTAAAATTCTGCAAGTTGCGGGAAATTACAGCATTAAACATCCTATCAACGAATTGAGAGGACGTGTTGGTGCTGGAATCGTTTATAACTCAGCCAGATATATTTAGCACAAGAAACAGAGTAGCGCTTTTTTCGCTTTGTACTTTTTGCCAGAGATAGTCTATAGTCATTACGTGATTTGAGATTGCAAAATGTGATGGAAAATGTTTTTTTTTCGTCGGAAAACCCCTGACTTTGTTCCGCAACAAAATTTTGCTGGAAAGATTCTTGCTCAGAATAAAAAAAAAAGACATAAGAAAGAAACAATAAATTATTCTTATCTTCATTACTAAGATTTTTACCTGGTTATTGAACTAATAGCCACGCAGTTAGTTTAACTCCGGCCTGGGTTGTGCTACCACTAAGTCGCCCTTAGAACGGGCGCTGCCAGCATGTCATGTCCACAGACAAACTAAATCCGCTGAAATGAAATTCGTGCTAAAGCTCATCCAAACATACTTCTCGTAGGGGAAACGGCTGATGTATTATATGCACCAATAAATCAGTAGGCATTTGTTTCTTTATTTCTTGAGTCTCAGGTCTTAGTTAAAAAAGTCGTTCGGACTTATGCTTTATCGAACGATAACCGTGGTTACCCATTTCGGTTATCTCTTTGTTAACATATTTTCCTGATGATGTAGCAATCACTTCAATATTCAAAGACTCCAACAACTGGATCAGATAGGCTTAATACTACACAAGAAGCCACAAGAGAGGCACTCCTTCTAGCATATTGAACTTATTTATTTTGAATATTCTTATAAGAAAAAACCCAGAAGAAATTGATATTCAGAAGATAGATCCATACTCAATAAGCTTGAGAGACACTGACCAAACAGTAAAGTCTCTGCGGCATAAACAAAGTACAATACTACGAGGTGCAAGTTTCTGCGTACACAAAATTGAATGTTTTGTCATAACACTAGATTCTGCAGCTGACTGCGTATTTTTTTTTTGCAGACTTATAAAAATGAATCTTTTTAAAAGAACAGTCACTCAAGGATCTATCAAAGAACATTTCTTTATGTTTTCGGATTTGGGGGCCCCTCTGGCTTGGGGGCCCGTGTTCCGCTGAACACATGGAACACCGTACGTTACGCCACTGATACATATTGTCATTCTTGAGATTCCAAAAAAACTCATACCCTGCAATTCCATTTCAAAAAAGAGCTCTACTGAATACGTGTGTTATTTCACTAAACGATAATAAAATATGTGATAAGAACCTATTGGGATAAATAGCACATACACATACGAGTACATAGAGAAATCATCTGAATCGTATAATCCAAAGAGTCTTGAGGATACTTATATGAATCTTGTGATTTTCATAAAAAAACGATAAAATCACTTCAAACATGTTCCAGGCACATTACCATGTCCGGGAATACCAGCCTCCATATAGCGTTCCTGTCTATATTCAAAATTTATGGACTATAGCTGCAACCCTTTTCGATTGCTTCCGATTCCAAGGACATTTTCGTTTTCATTTCAAGCATATCTTCGAATATAAAGCACAATTGCGGCATCCTTATATTTATGAAAATCGTTCAATAGACACAACGATACATTTCCGGCCAAAGGGTGAAAATCTATTTTGTCGGTTCGGGGTTTATTATTTTTACAGTATCCGGTGGCGGCTTTCGAGTTCGCCAAATATCCCCAGTGAATGTGCCATTTTTGCCGAAGAGCATGGAATGTAGGTACATAGAGGAGAAGGGCTACATATCCACATCCATTGTTGTTGATATAGTCAAACATTTCTAATGATGTTTCATCGGGTATTGATCACTTGCTGTGAAACAATTTGTGTTCGGGATATGCCCTGGAATATATTAAGAAGTGATTGATTGTGTTTGTTTGGTAATAATTTGTGAGGGACAAAAGCTACGCTACCGTATTAACACAGGGGTGAATCTGGAACAAATAAATGTAATGATACGTTTCAATCGTTTATGTACCTACATTATTTTTAGCTGATCCAAAGTTTTGTATTCAATTTCGTACCATCGGACTTGTTTATGTACCGCAATGGCAATCGCCTATTTTTGCTGGATAGGATCAATGAAAATAGGATGGTATTGTCCACTTATATTTATGTGGTTGGCTCAGCAGTCTAACTGAATGAGCTAAATGCGGACGGACTTCATTCAAAATTAAGAAAATCTTGTAGATTAGGTAGGCAGGGTTGAAATTCTAACATCGGTTACTCCATTCTACACACCATACCAGTACAGTTTCCTGGAACAATAACTAACCATAATTTATTCTGATATTTCAAAATTAATGCTAATTATCCTGAGACCACAGTGTCGATGTCAAACATACTTTTATGTTAATTACTTGATTATAAATGATGTATGCAATCAGATCACACGATCGCCAGCATTTTATTTGTGCATGCTAAGTGTAAAATACTTGAGTTGAAAATTGTATTAGGTGAGTTTCACAAAATGGCTTCACTTTCGCGACATTCGCCGCAAAAAAATATCATTTAACGAATTGCGGTGCATCGATTGGATATGAGTAGTCAGCCTTATATGCGTACACCTCTGTTGCATTCGATTACATGCATGCAACTGATCAGACGTTTATTACGGACGACCCCACATTCATCTTCCCGGTGCGTGCGTGTTAATTTCAAATTTATCTTAAGAAATGAATTTTTATTTACAAATCAATTGAAAGATCATTAGCATAATTTATACAAAATGCAATGCTTAATGATCGTCTGTATTTCTTCTTTCACTTCTTGTTTGCGTTACGTGCATATGTAAACGAATGTAGATGTAGTACGTCCAGGATACCGATAGTGCAGTCAAAATATCCCATTTCAGGCCTCCAAATAGAAAAAATAGAGTTTGTGTTTTTTAGTTTGAGTTTTTTGTGGTTTTTGAATCAGCGAGCTCCCAGGAATCTAAAACTCATTTTGCTAAAAAAAATTTTGATCGGAAAGGTCCCAAAAAGGACCAAAAAGGATACTCTTTAATCCTTGACCGGAGGTCAGCATGTGGGGTATCAGATCAAAGAGGACGTCGAGGACATTACATATCCGGTGTTTGTTTCCTGTTTCAAGGACCCTCAACGGAATAAATCGAGATTAAATGTAAAATTATTGTGTTTTCCGTGTATCTTTCCAAAGCCATAACTACGAAAAGAGTTCAAGTTGTCACTACGTTTCTCACTTTTCCGAATTTATAATAGCTAAAGATTCTACCATTAAATTTGCGAAGAAAAAAAATTATCGGAAAGCTCTGAAAAAGGACATTAAAGGACACTAATTACAAACCTTGATCGAACGTGAGCATGCGGGGTGTCATATCAAAGAGGACGTCGAGTGCATTGCTCATCCGGTATTTGTTTCCTATTTCAAGGACACTAAATGGAATAATTCGGGCTCAAACGAAAAATTACGACTTTGGAAAGATACATATACGAGAAACACGAAAATTTTCCATTGGGTCCCAATTTTCTCCTGTGAGGGTCCTTGAAACAAGTAATAAATACCGGATATGGAATGTACTCGACGTCTTCTTTGATATGACACCCGGCATGCCCACGTTCGATCAAGTTTTGTGATTAGTGTCCTTTTGTGTCCTTTTTGAGAGCTTTCCGATAATTTTTTTTCTTAGCAAATTTAATGATAGAATCTTTAGCTATTATAAATTCGGAAAAGTGAGAAACGTAGTGACAACTTGAATTATTTTCGTAGTTATGGCTTTGGAAAGATACACGGAAAACACAATAATTTTACATTTAATCTCGATTTATTCCGTTGAGGGTCCTTGAAACAGGAAACAAACACCGGATATGTAATGTACTCGACGTCCCCTTTGATCTGATACCCCACATGCTGACCTCCGGTCAAGGATTAAAGAGTATCCTTTTTTGTCCTTTTTGGGACCTTTCCGATCAAAATTTTTTTTAGCAAAATGAGTTTTAGATTCCTGGGAGCCCACTGATTCAAAAACCACAAGAATTAGCCTTACTCTATTTTTTTCTATTTGAAATGCTAATATGACTGCACTACGATGCTTGCGTTTTGGTAGAATGGTATTCGCGACGAGTAATTAATGGCGAGTATTTCTGGAATCATTTTCATGAGCTTATGTACATACATATGGTAGCTATATGTAATGTACTATGTACGTGCATATTGTCAGATCAACACAAACCTGATTATAATCTGCATGGCGGCAAAGATTGTTCAGTGTTTTTGTGCAAGATACGTGGCGTAACCTGAAGGCAGGTTTATATGCACTTCAAGATAAAAACAGAAATTTGAATATGCAAGACGTCCTGTTCTCGCGATGTCTCAATGAAGCATCAATTTCAGCCCTGTTCGTGTGAAAATGCCAGGAAACATTTTATTTATCTCCGCTTATAATATTGTATATAATTAAATTAAGTTGCTTTTAAGGCAGTAAAAAGGACTCTTTATGGGTACTTTTTGGAGAATATTGTGAATCTATCGCATTTTTCGCAACTTCATTTCAGTCAATTTGCTCATAATATTCTATTTATAGTCATTCAGGTCCAGTGGCCAGGCTTAATTACCATAGCAGCTCCTTTGAGGAGAGGAGCATAGCGCGCGTTGAAGATTGCCGTGTGTTTGTGTCAATTTTCCAATGGCAACTGAATTTAGAGTGTATGCGGGTATGATCCATACCACTTCCTAAATGGAATTATTTGTTTTTTATGCTACTCAGAGAAATATACTGTTTAAAATAATATACGACGATTCGTGACGAGTTTCGAGAATTCGTTCGCAGGGCCAACAACACCTTCGCTCGATAAATCTCTGTTAACTTTGGGCACCAGGACATAGGGACACTGAAAATAATCCGCGGAGAAGCTTGCTAAGCAGGGCTCGTCTTCGAAATTACTTGAACCTGAACATTTTTGTGGTTTGAGTTGGGCTACTGTGTACCAGATAGTAAAAAAGTGGTCAGACAATAAACGATTACTTTACTAGAATAATCAGCCAGGGTTACGGTAATCCAAGGATCTCAAAAGCGCATACGGTAGGGTCCAATCTGTTAAGGCGACTAGCAACCTTAACAGATTGGACCTGGACCGGTTATATTGATGAATAATGATAATAATTTATTAAACTACAAGCTGAATGCATGACAGTTTTCTCTGACCCTGCTGTGCACTGATTGAGGAAGATCAATTTTGTGGGGAGTCCGGCGACACCTCGATCGTGTCGCTCCGCCGAAGGATTGCAGAGATATCGACGGATTTCCGAAGTAGTACGAAATTGATTGTGAAATAGCTGTAAATAACATCCCTCGCAGGTTTGTGTCCGTGTGACACTCAGCTCGGAAGGCTGTTTGTAGTCGGACAGAGATCTTTGGTGAGTTACGACACCACGGACCTAGTAGCGCAAGGGGGCCCCTGGTACAGTTGATACGCCACGGCGAGGATCTGTACAAAGACCATTCGGGCGTTAACGGTCCCGTGCCTCTGAGTTATGCACGGGTGGCTCTTGGCGTGCCTACCTCTCCCCATAGTTTGCGGGAGGGAAGCACTAAATGCCTAGCACGATTTTGATGTCCTCTGGTGGGGGGGTGCATCATACGGAAGTCGTGTGAGCTTCGGAGGTGACGGCTCCGCATGACCCGAGTCAAGAAGGGGCTAGCTAGGGAGAACGGCCTTGGTGGAAAATGCCTACGCGCCTATATCTAGCTAGTTTGTGGATTGATGACCACACTGCCTGAATCGCATTGCTGACTAGTAAACTGAAGGGGCCGCCTGGATGTGAAAAGCAGCGCTACGTTGTCTGCACAGACGCGTAGTCACAGGTCCAACGAGCCTGGGGTGTGCATGCCCGAATTCGACGTAAGGCTTAACCAATAGGGGGCCGAAGGAGGATCACACCTGCTATGGAGAAGTCCATAGCGAATAGTGTACTACGGGGATGGGTGTGCCCAGGGGACCATGGTCCTTGCCCATCAAGGTGTTGGACTCGTAGTGGCTGGAGGTTGTTACCCAAGTCATCCAGCTAGTGATGCAATCCCGGGGTTGGATTCCGGATGGTGTGTGCATGCGCCTGATGGAGAAATCTCCGTCTGACAACAACACCTTGTCAGTAAAAAGCCGAAGGTCCAAACTTTTTAGCGGGACCGGGAGATAAAGGCCGAAAGGCTAGGTGCTCCCCTGACGGTATACCTGTAGATGTAAATAACATCCAGGCAATATGTCCGCAAAAATGTATACTGAATACAATCTATCGGAGTTACACTGTATTTGATCCAGTGACAACTAAATATTTCCATTAAATTCAAATGTTGTCGATGAAACCGTGATTACAACAGGTGCCTCTCATACAAAATGGAATTATCAATAAAAAGAGCGAGGGGGCACGTAGGGACATGAAATATAGTTTACGACCGATTCCCATACCTAGCAAGAATAGACAAAATATTTCATAAAACTCGGTCCAGCCGTTTCGGAGGAGTTGGTAACAAACTTTTTGAGGAGAATTTTATACAGGGTGTCGGGAAACTGCCGCATAAACGCACCGGATTGTGATTCATCATGTGATTTCCAGCAAAAAAGCATTTAAAGGTTTTTGAAAAATGCATTTTCTTGCACAACTTAAAGCCTTACATCTCCAAAGCCAGACCAGCTAGAATAGTGAAATAAAATTATTATTACAGCCAAATTTACCTATAAAATAAAACTAACCACACTAAAATCAGGTAAGAGGTTTGGTTTTTACAGGGCTCCAAAATAAAATTTGCGTGATTTGACCCAAAAACAATATTTTTTCCCGCTAAATTTTCTCCAACTTCTGCCAAGGTGAGGTGCTTGTACGACTCTTTTAAAAACTGGCGCATAGTATTACAATCATATCATTCTTACATCATTTTAATCTAGCTCCATTGCTTCTAGCTTTGGAGATATTAGTCTTTAAGTCGTGCAAGAATATGATTTTTTCAAAAATCTTTAAATGCCTGTGGCAGCTAAAGGGTTAAACTGAGGGGGTATGTTCATACAACTTTTTTGCTGGAAATTAACTGAGGAATCATAATCTGGTGCGTTTATGCGGCAGTTTCCGGACACCCTGTAGATCAGCTGATAATCTTTATAATATGACCCATTATAGTATTGGTAAAATCTTTTATAAATTGTCAAATTACCATAGACATACTAACTGCACCATACACATTACAGTACTACCTGAAAATGCTGATTATAGACAGCGAAACATTGTAGAAACAAAATAAATCACAACACCGAAGCAGGATAGTGACTATAATTCATAAATATACATTAATCACCAGGGATCACTCAAGATGTACAAAACATTTCGTCGGTTATGTCTCACAGGATATCACTGAAACCAAATGCCCGCTCTGCGTGAGGGGGCGAAATGAAACCAAAACCAAATGCCACTGTCGATACCAGACAGCTTTGCACTTTCACAATTCACACACTCTAACAATGTATCATTTTGTTACAATTTCATTTTGTGTGTTTGTGATATTACAACCGCCATCTTTATTTCAAGATTTTTTTGTAAACTGTACTGTAAATGACAGAAAAAATTGAAACCCCAATTTGTAAATTTTTTGAATGTGGCTACATTCCTTGACTCGACTATGACTCAAAGGAACATATCTGTACAGAAAATATACGCACAGACAGAGTGCTCAGAATCAGTGGTCTAACTGCGATCGCTGAGCGATCATCACATGCATGAGTCGTCTCTACAGACACAAAACTTTAAGGAGTAAAAGGTGGGCTTCAAACTACGGATGTCAAAAAACCGGACGGTTAGTCCGAAAACCCGGTACTTTCAGAACTGATAACCGGGTTATTTTCAGTTTTTTCCTTCTCTCGGTCTTAACCCGGACGATTGTTTGTCCTCCGGTTAAAGCCGGAAAAAAAATCATACAATTTTTTATTTTTTCTGGATTTTTCAGTCAGCAATTCTATTAGTTGTCTCGTATTAATTTTATATAGCCGTATCTGACACATTTTTGCTACATTCGAAAAGATATTTCCTTAGCAGAATTAGCCTCATATGAATTAATATATCTGCGATGGATAAATATTGTATCTCCGTCTATTATATCTGTGACAGATAAACATATTTATTTTTTGAGCGAAGAGAGGCACTCCTCTTAGCAAATTGAACTTTTATTTCTTTTCATTCTTATCAGCAAAAACCCATACTAAACAAGTTCCGTCTCTGCGGCATAAACAATGGTTTGTCATTTAGGGCTCGGATTTTTATGTTTTTACATATTTCTTCTTTAGACTGATAATCAATTTCTGGGGTGTTTACTTTGCGTTTCAGAACATTTGAACGCAATTTGCATCTATTTGTTTTTACATATTTGTAAATATTCAAGTGATATTACATATTTTTAAATATTTGACTCTTTTTTACATATTTTCTTCCATATTTATAAAAATTTGTACATAAGTACGAACAAATGATAAAAAAAAATATTGAATGATAGTCCAGTCAAAATATCCCAATTCGTGCCTCCAAATAGAAAAAAATAGAGTAAGGCTAATAACACTTTTCAGAATCTATAATAGCTGAAGACTCTACCATTAAATTTGCTAAGAAAAAAGTTGATCGGAAAGCTCTAAAAAGGACATAAAATGACACTAATTTTACATCCTTATCGAACGTGGGCATGTGGGGTGTCATATCAAAGAGGAGGTGAAGTGCATTGCATATCCGATGCTTGTTACCTATTTCAAGGACACTAAATGGAATAATTCGGGCTTAAATGGAAAATCGCGGCTTTAGAAAGAGAGAGCTACGGGAAACACGAAATTTTTTTATTTGAGCCCAATTTTCTTCTTTGAGGGTCCTTGGAGCAAGTAACAAACGCCGGATATGGAATGTACTTGACTTGACATCCTCTTTGATATGAGACACCGCATGCTCACTTTCGATTAACCCTTCTGTCGGCACAAAGGTCTGGCCAGACCTTTGGCACTTTATTTTGGTCAAAAAAGTATAGAAGATGAAATCGCAGCGACTTCATATTCCACGATGTCCTAGAATAATATGTTTAGAAGCATTTTGCAAAAATTTGAAAAAATCGGTTGATGTTTTGAGTATGTTTTTGATGATTTTCAATTTATAGTGCTACCCAATAGGTCTGGCCAGACCTATAGTTTTTCCCCCCATTTTTGTCTTGAGGTGAAAGCTGAAAATATTAAATTCTCTTGAAATTCTTTTATCTATGATGTAATAATGTTACTAAATTTCAATTTGTACGATAAACAATAAAATTTTCTGAGATTTTGCTTTAAAAAGCCCTGAAGTTCGGAAATTGGATATGCCTAATTTAATCACATCTTATAACATCACCTAATCAACTGAGATTTGATTCTAGGAAATTCAAATGAGTTTTATTTTCTTTGTAATGGTAAGAACTAAGTATTAGCGACTTAAGAACGTGTTTCTAAATAGATTTAATTGAGATATTTACGGAAAATTTAGAATGAAATTATTTTTGCGCGTATGAAAATTCCCTATTTCTTTCTATCTATTTCCCCAAATCTGCAGACTTATATCGGGGTAAAATCTACCAACAAAGCACCAAATATTTCCCTGAAGATATTGGAATCGGAAAATTCGATTAAACTTTCTGTACGGATACGCAATTGAAGAAGAGAAGCAAAAAAAACAAGAAAATAAGAGAGAAATATGTTTGTACTAATACCACCTCAAAATATGTCTACTTAAAAACGCTTCCAGTATATCTACAAAAACGATTTTAATGCTTTTATTGTTTATAAATGGCTATCAGGAATGGGTAGAATGATTCTACCGATAAAAATTTCACTTTTTTTTTAACCCTAGTTTACTGTTTGGGGTGCAAATGCACCCCAGCGCATGTTTCACTTAATATAACTTCGAAATTTTTCATGTTTTTATTATCAATTTTTCAACAGCTTAACAAAATTTAGTTTTGTTTTAGTTTTTAAAGTTTGTACAAATGTAGCTACATAAACTTGTTTTTTACGAATTTTTTGTGGAAAGAAGTCATTGGTTCTGTCGTAGGTGCATTTGCACCACAAATCATTTTTTTAAATTCAGAACTATTTTTTTTAGTGTTAAATTGATATTTACTTTGAAATAAAGGTAATAATATCTAAACTTACATCTGGGATGAGAAAAAAACTTTAAAAATGTTAATAATAGTACGAAATTTTGTTTCTTTGGAATGACTTTTAGGACATCAAATGTGGCTGTGTTTCAGACACGATTTCAATTTGAAACTGTTCCATATTTCTCTAAATTCCATAAATAAACAACAGAAACTTAGTCGAATGATCAGAAATGCTAACTGCAGAAGAGTGTGGTGACTAAAATTTCGAAAAAGAGTTGCATTTCGGAATTTGCGAACAAAATTTCTCTTTGAGCCCATTAGTTTCGGCCTGCTATTTTTATCTATGCGAAGCGATTTCACTTTTATAACTGAAGTAATAAGTTCTGCTAATGACCAAGAACCTGAAGAGATGCATAACTCTCGCAAAATCAGTGAATTGGATGCACGCCATACGGAAGTTTCATGAACATGACTCTTGTTTGAGTTTATCATGTCACTCAAGGATGAATATCAGTGCCTGCCGTCCAACCAAACTCAACATGTTTGCCTCCAGTTTTTCTGAATTCGCACTGATTTTTGTTTTCCCTATTTAATTTACATAATACACGATCAAAATGAATCAATTTATCAATTTAAAAAATTTGGAAGTCAGTTAATGCAGAAATATGGGCATACATACTGTGGGGTGCATTTGCACCCCATAACATGAAACTAGTAAGAAAATTGTTGCGGTAAACTAGGGTTAAATAAAAAAAATTTCTCAGTAGGTCCAGCCAGACCTATTGGGTATAGAATATGCATATTGTAGTAGGTGCCCACAGAAGGGTTAAGGTGTGCAATTAGTGTCCTTTTATGTCCTTTTTCAGAGCTTTCCGATAAAATCGTTTCTTAGCTAATTTAATGGTAGAATCGGCAGCTATTATAGATTATGAAAAGTGGTAAAAGAAAACTTGAGTTATTCTCTTAGTTATGGCTTTGGAAAGATACACGGGAAACACGAAATTTTACCATTTAAGCTAGATTTATTCCATTGAGGGTCCTTGAAACAGGAAACAAAAACCAGATATATAATGTATTCGACGTCCCCTTTGATATGATACCCCACATGCCGACCTCGGGACAAGGATTAAAGAGTATCCTTTTTGGGACCTTTCCGATCAAAATTTTTTTAACCAAATTAGTTTCAAATTACTGGGAGCTCACTGATTCAAAAACAACAAAAATTAGCCTTACGCTATTTTTTTCTATTTGAAATGCTAATATGACTGGACTATAAATTTTACAAGGGGAAAAGATATAGAAGAGGAAATCGTATTGAAACCAGAGGAAATCGCAAAATTCAAATATGAGCCCATCACATCAGTCGATGTTGGAAGGTCATTCAGCCGGTATAAAAAATCCTTGCAACAGACAGACGGAGTTTCAAATTTGAAAATTAAATAAATATCTAATTTAACGAATTTTGAAGAATAACTACGATTTCGTACATAATCATATTTTTATTTTTCATATTTCAGTTTTTTTTTACATATTTTGACAAAATAAACACATATTATATGTACATATTACATGTTTTATTTTACATAAAATTCCGAGCTCTGATTATCATAGATTTTTTTTGCCGACTTTTAAAATTGAATGTTTATATGAAATAGGAGTAAACCAAGGATCTATCAAAGAAAATTTCTTTATGTTTTCGGATTGGGGGCCCGTCTGACTTGGCGGCCCGTATTCCGCTGAACACATGGAATACCGTACATTACGCCACTGGTCAACAAACAAAAGTTTAGACATGGTAGACATTGCAAAATTATTTGGAGATCGAAGAGGCAATTTACATACTCAAATGCAATTTTCCTTTTGCTTGGTGAGGAATCAAGCCATCATAATTAACTAAAGGGTTACTTACACAAAACCAAATGTTATACACAAAGAAGAAGAGTATGAAATGAGTGGCGCAGTATCCTCCCTCACTTTTTATTCTTTTGTTATTATCCCAAAGCAAGGATTTATTCACAAAAAGGATAGTACAAAACAGCTTTGTAGAAATAAGCGCTGAATTAAGGTTCCGAGACTAAGCCTAATGTTGTCCCTTTGTACAAGCCCACTTCTGCTATTATGAAAGGGTCGCATATGTTCGCCTTGGATAAAAGGACAACTGACATCATTGTGTTCCGAATGAGACGCATATGAGACTCGCGCTGTACAATGAATGCATTTTGTATTTTCAAGAGATGATTTTGTTTACGTTTGATTTCTTTTAAGAGTTTCAAAAGCTATAATTTTTAATGCTGAATAAATATGGACCTCGAGAAACAGTTAATTTTCGCGACCCAAGCAGCAGGTGAAGAAACGATTTACACGTATCATCAAATACATATATGTACATACATTACATTAGAATTCCCAATTTGCGAATATCATGTTAACATGTTAACGTTTCTTGAATTGTTTCAATTATTGAAAAGGTTACTTTTGGATTTTAGTAAATTTAGTTTAAATGTACCCGCTGAGGATGACGGTTTTCCGTCGAAATGCATCCGAACACAAAAAAGTTTATTGTAAATAATTAAATTTTATAATAAACATATTTTAAAAAGCAAAATCAATAAGGTGGCTTTTAAATTTAAAGACAAGTCGTAGGTAAGCCCGAATAAACTTTTAGTTCGAGGAGAGCGAAGAGTATTCAAATTTCGGCCGCGCCCGAAATTAGCCTCGGTCTCTTTTTTTATTTTAGAAACAATTTTTGAAATATTTATATACGTAGCATTCGTTCTTTTTCTAGTGAAGATTATTTAAAAAATGGGCGGGAACGCATAATATGTAACTAATTAATTAAAAATTAAAAACTGTTTTTTTTTTATATTATAACTACGTTTTTCTTGTTCTTTTTACTTTGCTAAAATAATGAAAAGACAATGGTTAATCATTTGCTAAACCAAAACATTGAATAAAGCAGCAAAAAAATAAGAAAATAAAAAAAAATCCCTCATATACGTCTGTCAGACGTACAGACGTACCTGTGATCACAACTGACTCTTATAGCCTGTGATGCAACGGCTTAATCCAAGGGAATTTGCGATAACAGCGATACGACTGTGACACGAAGGAGAAATATTGTGCCTTCTGCGTGGACCATGTATCAGCATGCTCTAATATTACATAATATTGCTAAATTTGTTTTACCTAACCGCATCGTATTTTTTTTTCATAGTATGAAAAATTGCAACGCCCGAACGTAGCACAAACGAGTTGTAAAACGGTATATAACCGAAAAACAACCATGGTTATATGACAATATTGTTAAGAAAATGGTTGTAAAAACGTTTGCTAAACCGTAAAATAGAGGTTTTTGCCTGGCTATAAACGTAACATTATTGTTGTAATGTCGTTGACTTTCAGACTTTATTGTTGTAAAATCGTTGTAAATATAACTAAAATTTCGTATGCTAAAAATTAAAAATTTCACACTTTTTCTTTTACCGAATTAACAATTTTATTAATTTTATTAGACACTTTTTATCTCAGATATATTATATTTTATACCTTTTTATCCAAGGCAATTACCTTTTTACCTGTTTGCTTCAAACTGGAGTCGAGCCTGGTCCTCTTGCGTGCTAGTCTGCATTGCGCCAGAAGGGAAATACATACTTCTCATGTTCTCTTAATCTGATGTACTTCACGCGCAATACATGGCGGTCCCAAGATTGATTCTCGATCATGCGATGTTTTATTTTTTCTTTCTTATGTCAAAAATTATATATTATATTATTATTATATATTATGAAGCTGAAATTTTGCACAAATGCTTCTTTTTGCTGCAGGCAGTTTGTACGTTTGAATCGGACAAGGGGGCATGGGGTTGCCATACAAACCCATCCCCCCAAATTAGGTTCTTCTATAAGAAAAACTTTTTTATTTGTGCGCCAATTTCAACCAAATTTCACACAAATGTATTTCTATTAATGACACAAAACATATGTGTAAAAATAGATCAAATCGGACAATGGGGTCATGAGGCCGCCATACAAACCCAATCCCTTCTTCTAGGAAATTTTTTTACACTAATTTCACAAAATTGAATTAATGTGTCTTAATCAAAGCAACATTTTCTGAGTAAACACCATACACAAATATTGTTTTGTTGAGGCAACGGAACTTTTGTGAAAGAAAGAAAAGTCGTAGATACGCCCGGAAAAAACTTGTAGCCCAGAGGAAAGCGAAGGGTACCCAAATTTCGGCCGCGCCCGGACGGTTAGTCCGAAAACCAGTAAAAATTTCGTTTTCAAATTTCAGCCCTTAAGCATATTTTCGAACACTCTCGTTATTGCTACTGGATGCGCCAGTGAAACTTACTTGTTTGAAAGGTCAATAAAAACAAAAGTACTTCAGTTATTGTTTTAATTCTTTTTTTATTTGAGAATACAATATCCCAAGTTTTTTACAGCCTTGACAATGAAATCGGTTAAATGGTGACTTAAATTACGCATACCCTGATTAAGTGGATTTTTAAGCTCGTCTCCACTCTTTGCAGCATATTAATCGGTATGTTGGCAATGGCGTCGCGAATGTTTTTCTTGAGGTTAGCTATGGTCTGTGGTGGATCGAAAGAAACCAGGGATTTCAATTTACCCCATAAAAAAGTCGCACGAAGCCAAATCTGGAGAGCGTGACGGCCATGGGAAATCGCCCCTGAGAGATGAGGCGGTCGGAGAAATATTGTCGCAACAAATTAATTGAACCTCGTGATGTGTGGTGGCTTCATCTTGCTAAAACCACACGTCCCTAACTGTTATTTCTTCGAGGCTTGGAAGAAGAAATTCCTCGAACATATGTTTCAAGTGAGCGACCGTTCGAAAAGAAGATCTCGACGGAGAAGGCCCGCTGCTTTCTTTACCAGAGCATGATGGCACCTGGCTAGAATGAGAAACAAACTTAGGGACATCCCCCTAAAGATGTGTCCTCTCCCACCCCTTTCTCTACCCGCTGCACCTGCATTTTGATTTGATTTTGATTACGATACGAACACCAGCAATACGAGTGTGTATTCATTTTTTACTAAAATTCTAAGCAAGTCAATGAAAAGACTCGGTTAACCGGAAAACTGGTACTTTGAGCCCGGTTAAAACCGGGCGGTATAACCGGCTTTGCATGAAACCGAAAAAACCGAAAACCGGGTTATGGGCCGGTTTTTGCATGAGGTATCGAGGCTTTCGATTCTCGAGACTAAATATATCCGTGTGCAGGTTGTTATTTGATTTATACGTGCAAGTTGTCTCGTCGCCGTGTCGCGTGCTCCTTGGGTTGCGGACACCAAAGGATCCCCGTGTGCGTGTGTATTTTGAATTTTACAGCGTACAATATGAAGATGTTTTTCCAGAAAAAAAAACAACGGATGATTTGCTCCTCATAATTTGTTAGACTACTACAGTGAAAATTTAGTGTAATAAAATTATAAAACTGATGTTATTAGATTTTATTTAAAAAAAATATCTACTTGATTTTTTTTTATTTTGAGTCAATGCGAAACATTGGTCATAGGTTTGGCTAAAAACATAAAATAAGTTTGAATATATTCATTTAATATTTTTTGTGTAATGCCATTTCAAATTTCAGAATTGACCAAAACCAGTAAAATATTTATACCTTCATTTTGACCCTTTCTTATCATGCGGCAAGAAATTAAAACTAGGGGGCTTCGCTGTATGGCAGCCCCATTACCCCATGGTCAGATTTGATTCAATCTTGCATATGTTTTGTGTCATCAATAGAAATACATTTGTGTGAAATTTGGTTGAAATTGGTGCACATATAAAAAAGTTTTTCTTAGAAGAACCTAATTTGGGGGGTTAAGTTTGTATGACAGCCCCATGACCCCATGGTTCGATTTAATCCATTCTTGCATATATTTTGTGTTATCTATAGAAACACATTTGTGTAAAATTTGGTTGAAATTGACACATCCAGGTGTTCTTCGGTCTGCCTCTGGCCTTGGGTCCATCAAGTGGAACTTCCATTGATATCGCTTTCTTTGCTGGGTTCTCAGGCGGACGCCATTGAACATGGCAATACCAATCCATTTGTCGGTCTTCGAGCTTTTCGGTGATTGGTTGGTCTATGGACAAGCTGCCTCGGATGTAGCTACTCTTGATGTGGTCCCTTTTGGTTACACCAACTGACATGCGTAACATTTTCATTTCAGTCGCTGTCATTCCTTTCGCGTAACCTTCATACATGGTCCAGCATTCTGATCCATACATGAGTGCGGGACGTACAACCGTTTTGTACAACTTGGCTTCAGTGGCATTTTCTTATCGCAGAAAACTCCAGAGTTTTCTCGCCACCTCATCCACCCAACCTTTGTGCGATGTTTAATGTCATCATCGCATGTAGCTCCGCTGTTCACCATCGAGCCAAGGTACTTGAACTTGGTACAAGACTTAAGCTGCTCTCCTTTGACGTACATATCTGGTATCGGTGCATCTGGGTCTGAGAATGGGCAGCATAAGAACTCAGTTTTTGTTATACTTACCCTCAGTCCATGCTCCTCCAGAATGTCACACCATTTTGTAAGTGCAGCTTGCAAGGCAACGATGTTTGGGCTACTGAGGACTATATCATCGGCAAAAAGAAGAGATATTTCTAGGCCGTCGGAGATACGTGTTAATAAGTAGCACATGATGATGTTGAAGAGCAACGGACTCAATACACTGCCCTGGTGTACTCCGACATTCACCGGAAATTCTTCTGATTCACCGGCTGTGCATCTAACCTTAGTCGTAGCTCCATCATACATGTCTCGTATCATCCTGACATATGCCTCAGGGACATTAAGTGCTCTCAAGGCCAACCATATCAGATAACGAGGTATACTTTATCGAATGCCTTTTCCAAATCGATGAACACAAAGTGCAAGACCCAGTGATCCAATTTGGATGAATCAAACATACAAGCAGCCTGCAACAATAAGAAGCACGTGTGCAAAATTTCAGCTTGCTAGCTTCAATACCCGCCGGGTTAAACGCGTCGCAACAGACAGACAGACAGACAGCCAGACAGACGGTCGGACATGCTCCAATCGACTCCCCAAGTCATGCTGATCATATATGTATACTTTTTATATGGTCGGAGATGCTTCCTTTAATGCGTTACAAACTTCATGACAAAGTTAATATACACTTTCACTCTATGAGCGAAGGGTATAAAAAAAATTATGTATGTTATGATAAGTATGGTACATTTTTTTAAAATGGAACTACTTGTTTTTATTGGAACATCACTTTTTTAAATAAAACGGAAGTCAAGTTCAATAAAATAACAGTGCTTGGACGACTAACCTGTACTCGTCCTTATGCAGAAATATGTATGACTCATAAACAGGCAAACACGTACTATACGTACATTATTAACGGAAGGCTGTGCTATGTAAAATCCACAATCAAAGTTTTCAATTACTTCTAAAACTTTTCCTTTCCTACAACAAATACCTCGTGAAATCGCATTTTGTCAATTAACTTATTAATAAGGCCAAAAGTTTTCCTTTAATTGCATTTACTCGGTCGTCTCTCGATTTTTAAATTTGATTTAGAAATTTAAATCAATAAATGGCTCTCAAGTAACTCGAAACGAAATTTTCATTCTCTTACATAATGGCCATTCCCATTACAAACTTATCTATCTTTAACGGGACCAGGAACGACTTTTGCATTTTTAATTTCCTTTTAAACCCTCTCTTCATTGGTATTTCATACATTTCCATTCTTCTAAATGCTTCTTTTTAGGTTGAGCCTGTTTTGAAGTAAAGTTGGGATGCCCAAGTAGGTCCACTTTCTGTAGACAATTTTCAAGCAGACTATGGTAATTTAAATTTAATTTAGGAATCGCACACCATCACATCGTCACCTATACTGTCAGATACCATAGCTATACATAGCCATACATCAAAAACTCCGAGTTAATAAAGTTTAAATTTAATAAACTGGTCTTGTGGAGACAGCAGGTGGTAGGGACTGGGGAAGATGGAGAGGCAACGCGGGTTTTGCTCAACTTGAATTTCGAGAGTTTAATTGGTTTAAGTGAAATTTGCCTGTGTATAGAGTGAAAATTAATTTTCCACATAAATTATTAACACAAAACATGACAGCAGCTAAATTTATGATTTGCTTAATGTGAGTGCCACTAATTAGGTAAGCGACTCTGTTTACATAGGATGGACTTAATTTAATTAGCATTAATGCTATGTTGAATCTGCAAGCAATATTTAATAAAAACAAGCTGCCTGTGTGGTTAAAATTTTGATATCTTCCTTAATTAGCAACAACATTAAATTATTTATTTAGGCAATTGAATTTATGAAATAAATTTTAAATACAAACATACATATGTATATGTAATAGCAATGATAGCACAAACGAGACCGAGGTTAATTCCGGGCGCGTCCGAAATTTGGATACCCATCACTTCCTTCGGGCTGTTAGTTTTTTTCCGGTGTACCTATGACTTGTCCCTCCCCTTCTTTTCCTTGCGTTTTCACATGAGTTTCGTTACCTCGATAAAACAATATTTATGTGAGCTTTGGTTGAAATAAGTGCACAAACAAACAAACAAACATTTCTTAGAAAACTTTTTGTGGTGGGAGGAGGAGGATCATGGTCCCATAGTACCCACGTTCGAATGTATTTGTTTTTTTTATATTTTTTGTAGTTTCAATAAAGGCATTGATGTAAGGTTTGATTGGAGCTTATGCAAAACAAATTGAGGACGTGAGTGGATAAAAGTGACAACTAGCGATTTTTGAGAAACGGTTTTTATTGAATAAATGGGGTTTATTTGCATTAAGGTATCACTTAAACCCACCATCAGTGGTAAATACCCCTAATTTGAAGGTTTTAACATTATCTTTTGGTATGAAAATTAGTGGAATAAGGTGCTAACGATCCTTGTCACCATGGGCGTAGCCAGGATTTCGGTCAGGGGGGGGGCAAGCCCAAAATTTTTTCAACATCATGATTTTCTTGGAGTTTCGGTCGCAGAAATATTGTTAGCAAATTTTAGAGTAGCCTGGCTTGTGGTTGGATTGGTGCACAGGGTCATGGATTCCAGACTCACCGTGAATGAATTCATTTTATGGTGTTTTTGGATCACTCATACATCTGCGGCCCTAGCTTACTGGTGGACTGTAACTCATGTTATTTCTTTTTTTTTTTGCTAATTTTAGAGCCAAATTTAAAAAAGGTGATGAGAATGATTTTCTTCTGCATTCTGATTGCATTCAACTGGAGAATATCTGCCTTTTAAAGCGTAGTTTGTCTATTTTCGGTGCAATTCTTGTATCTCGGACTGCATATTCCACTTGCGAAATCAGTTTGTTTCGACTGTCACTTTCATCTTATCAAAGTAGCATCATCAGCATATTTATAAATCCTTTATTGCTTGAAATATGGATAAAAGTGTAGTTACTACGTGATAAACCTAGTACATCAGATTGCAGAATGTTGTGGAGTCAAAATCGCGAACAATCCTAAAATGTTTGCTGTTTTTCCGTTATTTGGCCCCTAACTCCGAAACTATTTATTTCTGCGAAAAACTCTCCATGGATATTTTAGAGAGCACATAATAGCGCGTCCAAAGAGATATAAATATTATAAATCCGTTGAGTGGTATTACTATAATTGATAATTTAAATTTGCCATTTTTAACATAGTTCCAAAATTATGAATAAAATTTTTGAGTTGGAACGGTTTTTCATTTTTGGTTGCAAAAGTTGCATTTTTCTTGTACATTATGTAGTTTGGGGTGAAGAACCTGAATCCGCAACTTTCCACCAAAATTTCGTTGCAAAATGGTCAAAACTGTAAAAAACGCGAAAAAAGTAACTATCAATTGTAGCTATACCGCTTAACACATTTTAATAATTGAATGGATGGCTGGAAAAAAGTTGTATGTTGCATTTCATAAATTTTTGGAAAACGTCATAAGAATATAAGTTGTTCCGACACACTTTGAAAGAACATGAAGTAACACATACAACATTCTTCCACTTCTCAACTATGCTTTCACATCTTCCATAGTCATTGACCTTTATTGGTTGATTTATTTATTATATATCTAGAAGGAATGATACACAAAATGGTCTTATCAACATATAGATATTTTATTGAAAAAAAAATAGCCAAACATCTACAATGAAGGTAAATTTTCATAAAATAAACGATGTTCTTCATTTGGCATGTACTTCACCATATCCAGTAAGTCATTTTTCTTCTCTTTGCTGATTGGTAAACAATCTGTGTAGAGTAATGGAATTTCTTCATAATGACAAGTATTATCTTTCTTGAAACACGAAAATGTTATCCACGGTCTGAGAACGTTGTGGCTGCTCCTGGCATACACTGTTGAAGGATCATCTGCTGTCATTTTAAGCCATTTGTAATTGGTTATTTTCAAATTACCCTTTTTAACTCCCTGAAGTGTGAACTCCATATCTTTGAAATGTTCCTTATTCATTTCCTTGATAATAAAAGGTTTATTTAATCTAGAGCTTTCAATTACATGTCTCCAATCAGCTGGGACCATCACTTGGGATTTTTTTCGTTGTCGTTCTATCAAAGCGAAATCTCTGTCACATGGAAGGAAGCTGTGTCCAGATACAGTAAATTTCTGGTGTATTTCTGTGAAGTATTTGCTCCGTATGAGATAGTTATACAGCCCTAGAACGGTCCAGTTATTATTCTGCCCAACACACCTATCTGACCAGATAATAAGCTTTCTTTCTTCATTTGGTTGTAGCTGATTGTAATTTTCAATGACAAAATTAAGTAGGCATGACGATATTTCTTTTGAACCTCTCTTGGCAATAGTTTCATGCCACAAATACATTGAAACATTTTCTGTAGATAGATTGTGGATAGCAAAATTATAAGTTGAATACTGCCGCTGGTAGAACATGCTTGAATGTGTAAGTGTAGGGGTAAACAACACCTGCTGAAAATCAACACAGAGTACAACAAAATTTTTATTTGCTGCATCAGATGCTAGCGTTTTGTATGCCTGTTCAGCTTTCATGTGATGGAGGTTACTTTCAGATTCTATCTCCCTGCGCAAGTCGTCATTATCTGCTGTAATTAACCTGACATAAAACAGGTCACATTGTTTACATGTGTCTGATCTTGGACTTCCAAATCGCAGGTTGAAGTCCTTTTTAAATATTTTCCTATAGATGGTAATACTGGCTTTAGCTTGTGGATACACTTCCGTAAAAAGGTTGTACATTTTCTGCAGCGTTAAATCCTGGCTTAAACATTCTTTAGACGAACAACTCCTGCTGTAATGATTTGGTGTAACAGGAAATGATTTAATATGGTCTCGGATCAACTGCCTTACATCGTTATTTAAAGAATGTGGTCGATTTAAATGTGTTCCCCTTCTATCCTTGGGAGCCACTTCTCCATTTTTCATTTTATCCTGCAAGATTTGAATGCGACGAGCAGTAACCGAGAAAATATTAGTCAATGTTTTCAGACAGATGGCTTCTCCATTAATGGTGTAATCAAAAGATGCAAGCTTTTTTGAAGTAGCTTCCGTTTTCCCAGACCGTCTTCGTTTTGGTTCTCGAATCGTAATGCATTTTAATAACATCAATGTTTGTTCGTTGTATGCCAGCTCATAAAATCTCTTGTGCAGCGTGTGACATTCGTTCAAATTCAGTTGTTCACAACCGGATTTTTTGCAGCTATTTTTACAACCCCGAGCCTAAAATAAAACAATTGACATTTGCGAGTTAACGCCCCATCAATAATCACAAAATTAACTCTAACAAGTGAATTAGATTGACAGCAGCAACAGCGCGAAATGTCAAATTAGAACACACGCATTCGAATTTGATGACCCACATTGATGGTAGCAACAACAGCAAAATGACGTCAGAAATGTATTGGTTTCAAAGTGTGCTGTCGCTGCTTTCAATTTAATTCAAGTTTAACACTAGTTAAATAAGAAAATAGTTTACTTACATTAGTCGGTAATTCTTTTGCATCTACTTGCTTTCCTTTTCCCCTTTTGTTTACATAAGGCTGCCCCGAATCCCTTAACAGCTTTCTTTTCTTATCCTGCCATTCACTAACGTTGATTGTACGCCGTTTATTATTGATGCTTTCTTGATCACTCGGTGTTATCTGTATTTTATTACTCATTTTACGTAAAAAACAGCCGATGCGCAAAAGAGTACATATAACGTTATTCCAGCCGTAATTCCGAGAAGAAACTTCACTCTTCTGCAGTCTGTTGGTAAATAACCAAACCGGTAAAGACCGGGACGATTCAAAACATTCACACACAACGTTTTCCAATTAAAACAAGAAATCTGAAAAAATGTAACATACAACGTTTTTCCAGCCACCCCTTCAATTGATGGCGCGTTGGAGCCGCAATTATATTTTCTCTAATATTTTCATGGACAGATTTTCGGAGAAATGTTCATTTTCGGAGTTATAAGCAAAAAAAACGGGAAAACTCCGAAAATTTTGGATTTTTCCGCGGTTTTGACCCTGTTCCGCAACGAAATTTGGTGAGGAGCTCCGGATTCGAGCTCATCACCCCAAAAAACATAAGAAGCAAAAAAAAAAAATTCTCCACCACACTTTGCAATCTAAAATCACCTAGTAACTATACTATAACGGTTTTAATAAGATTTCTTCTAAATTTATCAAACTAGTATTATTGCTGGCATGATTCAGCTAGAAAATAAATTTTGATTATGTAACTTGAAAGGCACTGACATCATCATGTCCGTTCTTTACAAGGTCCCTAACAAAGCATGCCATTTGTCCCCTTTCAGATGAAAATAAGTTGAATTCCACTACCTTCCCGAAGAGACCTAACGGTTGAAATTGTGTACTCCAGCTCAGAAGCCATGAAATGAAACAGCAAATATGGGATCCACGCAGTCACAGTATCACACTCACAAGTAAAATGTGTGTGCTGGACCGCAGCCTCCGTCAGTTACGAGAGGCCACTCGCTGTCATCTATTTGTATGCGCCTCCTGGCTGCAAACTGTCCCGATCATGGCTTCTCCGGCAGCACTTGGAGTGGCGGAAAAGGCAACTGCTGCGCCAGCATCAGAAATTTTTTGAAAATGTTGTATAGTGCACCGATTTTTTTACTACATCGGTGAGAATTTTTTTACCATCTTCACCGACCAGGGGGGGGCGACCGCCCCTCCCTGCCCCCCCCCCCTGGCTACGCCCATGCTTGTCACGCTTTTCCACTGAATTACGAAGCACTATTGTGTTTAACAGTCAGTGAAAGAAGGTTCTATCTAACGCCTTTCTGTTCGCATATTTAGTGAGCGACGTCACCAACTGCCGTGCAATTTGGTAAAAGCATGTTTGACTGGTAATAAAATAACGTATTGACACAAATACCTTTGAAGTTAGTACATATTGTGAAAATGAAAGGGTGTCTCCTTAGGGGTGAAGAAAATCGTATGGGGTGATACATTTTTTTACATAGAATATTAAAGAGATAATTTTCTGATATGAAGCAACGGTAGCAGAAGGTGTTGCTAAAGTGAGATTTTCGTCGTACCCACAATACACTGGATATTTTTGCTAATCTAAGGATAGTGACGGGAGTGGAGTTTTAATTAAATAATTTAACCCAAAATTGAAACATTTATCGGAACGAAACACAATAATATGATATTTGAGTTTATCATCCTTTTCCACCTTTTCGCATTGTTTAGCATTTAAGTTCAAATTATCTTACTTTTACACCATAAAGAGTCCATAAAAGTTGCTTCACCATGTTGGCTGTCTAACAGTAGGTATATTGCTTTTCATGTATAGCTGTCAACATTTTGGAAAAACCCAACAACCGAGTTGCAAATGCACCATGGTAATTTTGAAAATGTATTCCAAAATGAATTATTTTTATTTTTTTTAAGTTTTGAATGAAACTTAAGCTTCGTTTGTTTTAATAATTTCTACCGCAGCCCTATAACGTTAATATACCCTTTCACCTAGAGAAGGGTATAATTAAATTTGAAATTTCTCAAAAGTTCGAATATCTGTATCTCGGTAGGAACGGAAAAGTTTAAAACCGCTGAAAGTCAGTTTATGTGAAATGTACTTCCAGAAACTGTAATGGATGGCCGGAGGTAAGGGCAGGGATGACCATTACGGTCCAAATACATCTAAAAGGCAAAAACCCTAACTGGTGACCACTAGTGACGTCCGCTGGCAGACCAGCTCAGCTGTGGGGAGTAGTGGGGGGGGTCTATAGGGTCACCAGCCTCCTCCATTATCAAACGAAAAAAACTCGCACGTCTGCCTGATTTAAAGAAAAAAATACCATGTAAAAAGGCAAAAACGCAAACATTATGTGACGACGAACGTCAAACTCCCAAAACCCGGAAACAATAAAACGTCCCGAGAAAGGACACAAAAGCTACTTTACCAAAAATAAAACCAAGGAAAAGGCCTAAAGCCGAAATATATGTAAACGGGGAAGACCGTCCTATCGAGGCGGATCCTTTTCAGCCTTCAGGTATACAGCCTACAGGTGAAGAACGGCTGAGCTATGGGCCACTCGGATGGTGTTGGCCCCGCGCGTGTCTATACTATGGGGTTCCATGCACATATATTTGAAATCCCTCAAATTAACCTAGGAAATCATATTGGAGGGAGAGGGGAGGAAAGAGGGCTATTCTAGCACATCCTCGGTAATTCTGTCTTTAATCCCTTGGAATTTATTGTAAGCGAGAATCAAGAAGAAGATATGGGTTATAATAACAATAGGCTAACCAACAACTATAACCGTAAATGTTTTACACCGTTTCGATTAGTGCATTTGCAGCATTTTCTTCTTTTTTTTTTTTTAAGTACATCCAAACATCCGAGTAAATATATTTGTCCGAGAAAACTAGCAAAAATTCAAAGGTATTATTTTTTTCCGTTAATCATCAAAAATTCAATTCAAAATTCAGGGTGTAATATTCGCAACGCAAGAAAATTCAATTCAAAATTCAGGGGGTAATATTCGTAGCGCAACAAAATGCCATTCAAAATGCAAGGTATAATATTTATAGCGCAAGAAAATGCAATTCATAATGCAAGGTTAAGCGGGAGCGTCTCGCCCGCTAAAGGAAAAAAAAACGAAAGCGAACAAGTCTATGATTACCGGAGACAACTTGCTTTTTTGTTTGACAGGGCTACAGCCTTCTAGGCAACATTCCGCAAAAAAAAATTTTTATCAACATATTCCACATATCCTGTTCTAGTGCCTTTCCAAAAAAAATTTTCGATCGGCACAATAACGGGTAAGATATATGCAATAAACGGTGATATTTTCACTCTCATAGACTTAAGCGAGTAACCCAATTTCCGACTGGAGTCTACAGTTGCAGAAAGACTTCCTTCTACTGTCTCTCTCCGTGATGGGATTTTTATGAAATTTGGAACGAATGATCCTCTGGTAGTCCTTCTAAATAATCAATGTCTTCCATTTAGATAAGTGGATGGAATAACGGTAAATTAATAGGTAAAATTAATAAAAGATTTCCAACAATTGCGTCTTTCGGCTCATCGCATTGACAATTTTTAAAACACACTGCGACATTGGGACACTGGGACATTAGGATATTGGGAAACTGGGAGACTAGAATCTTGGGGCAGTGGGATATTAGGAAATTGGGACATGAGGGTCTTGGGACATTAGGACATTAAGACATTGGGGCATTAGGCACACAGTGGAAATGGGACGTGGGGCGTTGGGACATCGGGATATTGGGACATTGGAGCATTGGGATATTGGGACATTGGGGCACTGGGATAGTAGCAAATTGGGATATTATTATGACCTTGGACAATAGGACAATCGGACATTGGGAAACTGGTACATAGGAATATTGGGCCACTGAGACATCGGGATATTGTGACATTGGGACATCATGATATTGGGACATTGGGGCACTGGGAGATTAGGCCATAGGGACTTGGTCTTGGGGCATTAGGACATTGGGACATTGAGACATTACCACATTAGGACTTTCGGATATTGGGACATTAGGCACACTGGGAAAATTGCGGCGTGAGGACATTGGGCCACTGGAACATTGGGATATTGGGACACTGGGACATCGGGATATTAGGACATTGGGATATTGGGACGTTAGGACACTGGGCGATGGGGCATGGAGGCACTGGGATATTGGGACATTAGGACATTCTGACTTTGGGATAATAGGACAATCGGACATTGGGACATTGGTACAGAGTGGCATTGGGCCACTGAGACAAGGACATGTGGACATTAATGTCTTGGGTCATTAGGACATTGGAATATTAGGACATTAACAGATTAGGACATTGGGGCATTAGGTACACTATGGGAAAAGTGGGACGTGGGAACATTGTACCACTGGGACATCGGGATATTACAACATTGGGATATTGAAACATTAGAATACTGGGACATTAGGGCACTGAGATACAGGGACATGGGGGCACTGGGATATTATGACATTGGGACATTATGACCTTGGGATAATAGGACAATCGGACATTGGAACACTGGCACATAGGGATATTGGGCTACTGAGACATCGGGACATCGGGATATTGGGACATTGGGACACCGGGATATCCAAACATGCTGGATGTAATTTTGTTTTAGGTTAAATGCTGGAGAAGTTTAAATGTACAGGACTTCTTCTTAAAGTAATTTGGTGGGAGCATCAACATTTTATTCAGTGCCACTTCGACGGCTCCCACCACATTACTTTAGGAAGTAGTCCTGTACATTTAAACTTCTCCAGCATTTAACCTAAAACAAAATTACATCCAGCATTTACACCTAAACAAAATTACATATGAGCGGCGGATTGGAGTGATATGTATTCTTTTTGCCGCAGATGAATTTTTCTTTTGCGGGGTAACTTTTACAACTTTGTTGTTTTTGGTCAGATAATATTTATAGCACCGCATTAAGCTTTTCCATGTAAAATTATGTAGGTATATAAAGAAATACAACTACGAACAATCTTATATATAAATTGTATATATGTAGGTACCTCTAGTGAATCCTTAAAGCGCGAACTAATGCCTTCCCCCAACCAGGATTGCATTATCAACCATTATATGTTGTATTTTCGCTTTTAATCCTTCTTTTTTTTATATATGTATAATACCGTCTCAAAAAAAGTTGATTTCGTTTTATTTAAGGGAATTCTTATTGTATTGTATTAAGTTTACTATTTACATACATGTATTATGAATAGCTAGTATAGTACTAATACATCTATTTATAATAATGATGGGTTTTCATTTATTTACTTACCTATTTTTTTCAATATATCTTGCGTAAAAATTGCACGCAGTAAAGGAAGCATACTCCGGACAGATATTTTTGCATAAAACGCCAACTATAGTATATTCAATGGCAGAATCATGTGTACAAAATATAGCCAACTTTCAGGCCCGACCCCAATTTATAGGTCGCGCAGCTAATAGGGTTATGACAATTCAGCCAAAAAAGGATTACCGCTTTCGAGACTAATATCGACAGGAAGACGTAAATGTTGAGGCCTTTTGCTTCCGAGTTTGATATAATCCTGAGACGGCCAGCAAAATATCCGCGTGTTATAATCCCAAAGCATTGCACCAAGGCCGATTAAAATTTTTTCCATAAATATGGGTGGGATTTGCGCGTCCGTTGGTGACTTAATTTGGCAGTGGCATATAAAAATTTCAATATTCAATTAAAACAGAGCATATAAAATTTCCATGGCATAAAGCGAGTGGGAATGCAAAGCAGTGCACTACCACAACAATACCTGCATGTTCCTTTTTTCTCATTTGATAAAAACGTTAAACTCCGCCTTACACAGTTTTAACACAAGAAATCAAAACCTTCCTCTCAACGTAACTTACCGACTACAATCCAAAAATGTTACCTGCTCTTACCACTGCCAATCGCCGTTATTAATGACGGGTCGCGAATTGGATTCCAAATCCGGCGCACCTACGTCTCGTGGGGCCCCTTTTCCGGTTCGTTCGCCGACTTTTCGTCGACGGCCACATCAGAAACAAAGTCGACGGATCGCATCGAATGGTTGGTCGAATAAATGTGGATGCAAAATCGCAATCCCGCAAAAATATACACACATTCTCAGTACAAGTAAAAATTGCGCAAAAAGACACTTTATTCTCCAATTTTAGCCTCTTCTTACGGGGAATAGCCAACCAAATTATTGCACGAGAGGCTAGCTGGACCAGTCGCACCCGAGGGGGAATTGTCTTTCTCCTTTCCGTCCCCTTTTCGACTGAAGACTCGGTGACCACGAGGTGCCGGAGGAAATTCGAAAGCGATAATGCACCGTACTGCCTTTTTCCACTCATTCACCCGGCTTTTCAAATTATTTTCACGAAATTTTCACGGCACAAGCGGCAAAACTAACTAATAAAACTGTAATCACTCTAATCACTAATCAATCCAATTGATCCGGACGACCGTCTCGAAACTCGCCTCTTACCGCCTCGCCTCCATCTCATGATCAAGTGCCCGCTTCCGATCTTGCTTGCAAGTTCTCCTCTGCGAGCTCAGGCAGCCAACTGTAATAACTTGTCAGTCAGCTTAATTGCATCCATATCTTGTTTGCGTTGGTTGTCCGCCACCAACCAGCAAACACATTCGTGGCAGCGGCAAAAAGGAAAAATAAAAAAGTTTTGCAGCCGGGCAATTATTGTCGCAGTAAATATTTTCGGGCATTACAACAAAGGTGAAGCTCGAGTGTTTGCGTCACTAGGAAGCTTCATCTGAATGTCACAGCTGTTCGGAAAAGTGTAAAAATCAACGAGAAAAGAGGCAGCGCCGAGCAGTACAAGTCAAAATCATCACCAAGATAACGCCGTGGTAAAAGGGCTGACATACAATAGGTGGTATCGTAGGAAAACGAATCGGAGAGATAAAGAATGGAACAGGGTCATTGGCGAAGGTCTTTTGTGTGAACTACGCCCACTGTTTTCCCCTTCATATCCGCCACAGAATAACAGGCCTTACCTAACCGATCCACAATTCGACCCTTCCAAAATTTGGGAGCTAATTTGGCATTGAAATGGTCGGCCGCACTACTTTGTGCGAAATTTCGACAAAATACCACATCCCCTACATTGAACTGAACGTCTCTCGCTCGCAAATTATAACGACGAGCATTGGCCAGACTATAGCAGCCTTCAAATTCTCCTGGATCTGTTGACGTGCGAGATCCAATTGTACGTCGGAAAAAATTCCGGCACTAGGGTCGCTCAAGATTTTGGAGCGCCGTAATACCGTAATACTCCCATGCAAAAGCATAGTCTGACCAAAGGTTGCGAAATATGGGGAGAACCCAATAGAGGAGTGGTAGAGTGATCGAAGAGCACAGTTAATTTCCGAGAGCTTCCCGTCCCAGTCTTTTTGATCTTTGGCCACATAGGCACGTATAGCCGCGACAAAGGAGCGATTGACGCGCTCCGAAGCGTTGGGTTGGAGCGAGTATAAAGCGGTATAAAAATGTTTCACCCCATATTTAGCCAATAAGTTGTTGAAGAGATTTGCTTTAAATTGGACACCGTTGTCCGAAACTAAGGTTTCAGGAACCCCAAAAACGTGGAACACTCTACGTTCCAAAAATTCAACAACAGCCTGGGCAGTACACTTCTTTATAGGCTCAACAAAAGGAAATTTGGACAAGCTGTCCAACACGACGATCGCCGCTATATTCTCAGGGCTCTCGTCCACTGCAAGCGTAAACTTGAGCGGCGCGGCACTCCAGCGGCAAAGTTTTCACAAAATGTGCGAAAAAGCTTTTACAAGTAAGCACATCTTCCACTGGAAGAGCTATTTAGTCGCTTGTAATCTACAAAGGAGAGTGTAGTGTTGCTCGGATGTGCAGATTAGCGATTGGTATTGCGAAAATTATTTATATTATTATAACACATTAGGGCCGGGTTTCTGATAGTCTATATTCAGTACATGTCGGCTGGTTAGTCTTATCACATAAATAAGACACACACTATATTCAGAAAGCTTTTCCATTGTATTGAATGGAAGTTTTGTTTATTTTACATAGGGCCATTTTTTCGTACATCTTATAGGCTGGTTAGTCTTATTGCCTAGAGAAGACACACACAATATTTAGAAAGCTTTTCCATTTTATTGAAGGACATTTTTGTTTATTTTGCATAGTTCTGCCATATTTTGATGGTTACACCATCATCTTAGATTAAAGAAATCATTGCACGGTTTCATGCAACAGCGTAAATAAGCAAAAGATAACATAACTATGCAAAATAAACAAAAATGTCATTCAGTACAATGGAAAAGCTTTCTAAATATTGTTTGTGTCTTCACTAGGCAATAAGACTAACCAGCCTATAAAATGTACGAAAAAATGGCCCATTGTTACGCCATGTTTTGCTTGGTTACGCCATCATCTTATATTGAAAAAATCGTTGCGCACTTTCATCCAACAGCGTAAATAAGCAAAAGATAAAATAACTATGAAAAATTAACAAAAATTCAATTCAATATAATGGAAATTATCAAGGCAAATGCTAGCCCGGCGGTGGTACCGGCTATCCCGCATATCCTATAGTGGGGAATGCACGACATTTATAACCGATCAGGTCCACGTATAGATATAGAAAAATGCGCTCCGGAACAGGAGGAGAACTCATGGGTGTTCGCAAAGGTTGGTCGGCGCCTTGGCCGTTTTGCAGACCTCGCAGTTAAGTCAAATATATAATTTATAATTAAACAGTAAAAGTCATGATTATCATTGACTTCCACAAAAGCACTATAGTACAACAACGGTAAAATTTTAACCGATTATATTGTTTGTTTGTTGTTTTTGCTTAAGCCTAGTACTGACATAGAGAGTGAAAATTTTTGCCCGCTGCGATTTTTTCAATGAAAATGTATTCTTACTGTTGTGCAATATGTGGGGAATGCTGGGGAATTCCATAAGCTATAATCCGAAAACAGTTCCATAACTTTTCTCGGCCATTTTATGTATATTGTTCCGATCCCACGGTTATTTCATCGTGAAATGTCAAATGACCGGGGAACCGAAAAATAATACGTAAAATGGCCGAGGAGAATTATGGAACTGGTCTCGGATTGTAGCTTATGGAATTCCCCACCGTTTGTGACATATTCCATGACAGTAAATAATGCATTTTATTGATAAAATTGCAGCGGGAAGAATTTCACTCTCGATCTTAGTTCAGCCCTTTGCAAATTGTCCTATCAATAATTTTAGTAGTAATCACCCAATGCGCGGCACCCTGTATAGTTCCGAAGCAGGAAGGTAGCCAGGGGAGGGGTCCGGGATGGTTGCAGACCTGGAAGTGACTGCAGCTTATCTGCCAAATTAATGTTAGCAATAAATTAAACATCTCTTCGACATTTTGGACCCCTCCCGAAACATAATCCTGAAAAGGCAATGAACTGAAACTCACAGTAGCCTAATCTTTATCGGTCAACTACCCAAGCAGTTTTCAGTTTCTATCTACCACATGTCTGAGGGGCGGGAGGGATGAAATAATCTCTTAGAGGAATTGCGCCCGATTGTGTTATTTTCTCTTTTTCTATGAAAATTTTCACTTTTTATACTCGATACATTGCATTATAACGTTGTGTTGAACTTTTAGGCTAAGGAATGTTTTGATAGTGTGTTTTTAGTAAAAGAAGCTCACATTTTTTAGGCTGTCGAGTTGTTGGTGGTTTTTGAAATATTGAAGGTATTAAAATCGGAATATTCTGAGCAAATTGAAAATGTGAAGGGTATAAAACTTTGAGAGCCAGTTTTTGTTTCTACAATTTCGTAGAACTGTTTCAAAAATATAATTAAACAATAAATAAGAGTGTAAAATATATAGAAAATCAGTTTCATAAATTTTTCTGCACTTAATCTGTCAGATGCATTGCGCCCGATCGTGTTAGGATTAGTATTGCGCCCGCGCCGGAAGGTTAACTTTGTCATGTAGTTTGTAACGCATTGAAGGAAATATCTCCGACCATATGAAAAGTATACATATATTATGATCAGCATGACTTGGGGAGTCGGCTGGGCGATGTCCGTCTGTCCGTCTGTTGCGACGCGTTTTACTCGTCAAATTTAAAAGATATGAAGCTGTTTTGCACAAATGCTTCTTTTTGCTGCAGGCAGTTTGTACTAGGGATGTCAAAAACCGGCCCATAACCCGGTTGTCGGTTTTTCGGTTTTTTTGCAAAGCCGGTTAGTCCGTCCGGTTTTAACCGGGCTCCAAGTACCGGTTTTCCGGTTAACCGGTTTTTTTTCATTGATTTGTCTAGAATTTTACTAAAAAAATGCTTACACACTCGTATTGCTGGTGTTCGTATCGTATGCAAAATCAACTTAAAATGCACGTACATGATGGTAGTAAGACAGCTAATATAAAAGAGAAACATGTTGAACAAAAAAAGACAATCAAATAAAATTGTGAGATGTGATTTCATTATTTTATTAGTTTTTGAAAAAAAAATTCCAAACATTTACAACAGGGGCCATTCTAATTTCTCTTGCGTAATACGAAGCGACACGATGATACGCGAAATGCACTGATATACTATACACGAATATCAATACACATTCAAGATACAGTCGAGAGCGGATAAGTGCAATCGTCTCCGGCAGCAAGAAAAAATGCACTTATCCTTTTTTTTCACTTATCCGTTTTCGGACAGATACAGAAAAATTTGTTTTTAAAGATTAATGGATATTAAGAGTGCAAAAATTGTGTTAAAGTGTGTGTTAGGCTGACTAGTTCTTAATCAGTAGATTGCTCCCTTCAAACATTTTCTATATCTAAATTGCTTCCAGCGTCCCAGTTTTGCTTAATTACATTAGTTACTATGAGTGGTAAATTTATCGACACAATGCAAAATTTTCTTTTTGTCGCTTTTTAATTCCAAAGTATAAGTCAACGCCCTATAAGTGATAACGTCTAATAAGTGATGTCTATGAATACGGCGCTCCCTTAAGGGCTCACTTATATAGGAAAAAAACCGTTAGGCCCGTATTTATGAAGATTCCTTAGCTCAAGGAGATCTTGAGTCAAGGATGCCGAAATTGAATAAATTAAATGTCATTTTCCATACTTTTTCATAGAAATCACTTATATTCGCGAGTCAATGCATCCTTGATTTAAGGAGAAACTCAAGAAGACCTTGAAATTTTCTATAGTTAACCTCACTTGAAGTCAAGGTATAATAATAAATATAATATTTCAAGTACATATATTGAAAACTTAAGGTCTCCTTGAGTTTCGCCTTAAATCAGTTGACTCCTGAATATAAATGATTTCTATGAAAAGGTATGGGAAATAACATTTAATTTATTGAATTTCGGCACTGACTTAAGGTCTCCTTGAGTTAGGGAATGTTCATAAATACGGGCCTTACTCCTTAAGGGAATGCTTATTACTTAAGTGGGGAGCATGAATTCCGCCCTAAGTTTAAAAACACCCACTTATTTCAGTCGATTTTATTCATATGCATTTCGGCTTCCAAAATGGTAATACTTAACCATATTTGCTGATGACGGCTTCACCATTGTTGGAAGCCGAAATGCATGGGAATAAAATTTACTGAAATTTTATGTTTTTAAACTTCGTCGGCTTATTTCAGTTTCGAGAGTTGCGGTGTATAAGTATAAAAAAAGAGACTATTTTCTGCCAAAGATATTTCAGTTTTGTTGATTTAGTAAAAAAATGTAATGCAATAAAATTCTCTTTTAATTTTAATTATCCCCACGAGAATATTAAATTCTACAAATTGTCCAAGATGTTTGTATATGAAATGCCACAATGAATAAACGGGCACAAATAATTAACAAAGTTGAAAAAATAACAACGTAATTTTTATTAGAATGCAATTGATTCATTGTCAAAATCTAAGTGGAAAAGGCCCCACTTTCCAATTAAGTCAATGAATTGCCATCATCAATGATAATTTGAAAATTTGGCGCCGCATACTGAAACCTGACAATATTTCCATTTTCATTTCAAATAGGCAAATGCAAGTAACTATTTACCAGGTCTTCTTTCATTTTCTTGAATTGAATTTACTTATTTTAGGGGTGTCTTTGTGTCAATAAATTTGCCACTCATTAGTATGTATCATGTCTTATCCAGCCGAAAGCCATTAGTATTTGCGCGTTTCCGTCTTAAATTTATTGCTTGTTAAATTTACAGGGGTCCGCATTTTACACTCTTAAGTGCACAGAACCTTCAGAAAAAAATCGTAAAAAACTGAATCGTATGCTTAAGTGCAAAACGAATGCACGACATCGAAATTCGCAACTTGCACTTATCCGTTGCAGTTTACGTGTGCGTATGCATCACCTTTCATGCAGTTTCGTTGCACTTAAGCGAAATTTGCACTAATGCGTTTTGCTCTTATCGAGACAATTTTATATGAAAACCATGTAAAAAGTCATGGGGCTTTTAAATATTTTGCAGAAATGCGTTTTTTGCACTTAAGCGTTTTGCAGTTATGCGTTCTCGACTGTACATGTGAAACGCAGTGTAAACATAAACAATATCTGCCTTGGAAGAGATAAGATACAAGCAGAGGTAATTTGACGAAGCGATTTTTCTACGAGTAATAGCAGAAAGAAGAGTGTTCGACAATTATTAAAGGGCTGAAATTAGCAGACGAAATTTTCCATAAGAATTGCAGACTGAAAAATCAAGAAAACATAAAAAATTGTATGAATTTTGAAAGATTTTTTTCGGTTTTAACCGGATGGATCAACAACCGTCCGGGCTAAAACCGGGAGGAGGAAAAAACCGAAAAAAACCGGTTAACCGTTTTGAAAGTACCGGTTTTCGGACTAACCGTCCGGTTTTTGACATCCCTAGTTTGTACCTATTTTGAATTGATAAAATCGGACAATGGTTACATGGGGCTTCTAAGAAAAACTTTTTTATTTGTGCACCAATTTCAACCAAATTTCACACAAATATATTTCTATTGATGACACAAAACTTATGTAAGAATGGATCAAATCGGACCATGGGGTCATGGGGCTGCCATACAAACCAAACTTCCCATTTTGGTTCTTCCTTGAATTAATGTGTCTTTATCAAAGCAACAAAAAAGGTCAAAACAAATGGAATCGTACTATGGGGCCATGCTCGCGCATCCCCCAATATAATTTTCTGAGTAAATATTTTTATTCGCCCACTTATATTCCAACCAAACCCTACTAAAATATTGTTTTATCGACTCCACGGAACTTACTGAAAACGGAACGAAAAGAATGGGAGAGATTATTAAGCACAGGTCATACGTATGCCCGGAAAAAACGTTTATCCCGAGGCGAGCGAATGGTATCGAAATTTCGTCTGCGCCCGAAATTAGTCTCGGTCTCGTTATAACCTTCGTTCATAGAGTGAAAGGGTATATTAACTTTGTCATGAAGTTTGTAACGCATTGAAGGAGGCATCTCCGACCTTATAAAAAGTATACATATATGATCAGCATGACCTGGGGAGTCGATTGGGCGATGTCCGTCTGTTGCGACGCGTTTTACTCGGCCAGTGTAAAAGCTATGAAGCTGACATTTTGCAGAAATGCTTCTTTTTGCTAAAGGCAGTTTGTATGTTTGAATCGGTAAAATCGAACAGTAGCGTCATGGTGCTGCTATACAAACCTAACCCCCAAATTAGGTTCTTCTAAGAAAAACTTTTTTATTTGTGCACCAACTTCAACCAAATTGCACAGAAATGTGTTTCTGTTGATGACTCAAAACATACCTAAGAACGGATCAAATCGGACCATGGGGTCATGGGGCTGCCATACAATCCCAACCCCCAAATTATGTTCTTCTAAGAAAAACTTTTTTATTTGTGGACCAACTTCAACCAAATTACACACAAATGTGTTTCTATGGATGACTCAAAACATACCTAAGAAGGGATCAAATCGGACCATGGGGTCATGGGGCTGCCATACAAACCAAACTTCCCATTTTGGTTCTTCCTTGAATAATTAATGTGTCTTTATCAAAGCAACAAAAAAGCTTAAAACAAATGGTATCGTACTATGGGGCTATGCTCCGGCATCCCCCAATAACATTTTCTAAGTATATATTTTTAATTGCCCAGTTATTCCTTTCAAACCCCATGCAAATATTGTTTTGGCGACGCAACGGAACTTTTGTGAAAACGGAACGAAAAAAATCGGGGGAATAAAATACAGTCGTAGGAACGCCCGGAAAAACTTTTAGCCCGAGGAGAGCAAAGGGTATCCAAATTTCGCCTGCGGCCGAAATTAGCCTCGGTCTCATTTTATAAGTACGCCAAAGAAAATACTCTAATCGGGTGAAATCAGATGAATGTCAATACACCATGCTCCGAAAAGAAGATATTTATTGCACCCTGTACCGCATGATCTTTACGAGAGTGCGAGTGCCTTATGTTTAAGGGAATCTGCAAACGACGCTTAGCTTTTGTGTTTTCGACGCCCTGAAACCCCACCCCGAAAAGGTTCTTCTAACAAAAACTTTATTGACCTATATGAATTAAACCTCTTTTAAATGTGTCCCTATCGACGTCACAAAAAACTCGTCACACGGCACCCGTAAAAATATTACCTCAAAATAAATTGCGTAAGAGGTATCAAAAACAAGGCCATTTTAAATTTTTAACCCTTAAATGCATGATTTTTTATTTTCTATTGAAAACAACATTTTAACCCAGATATGCCTGTGGAGCCGTGTGAAAAGTTCCAAAAGTAGTTTTATGGTTTTATTGCTTATTTAGGAACTCTTATTTCAAAACATGCGAAAAAAATAAAATTTTTTATTTAAAACTAGGTTTTCGGCGCCGTCCTATACACCCATTTTCTCAGTGAAAATGAAGAGCGACAAAATTATATTTTCCACAACTAATTCACAACAAATTAGCGTTAAATTACTGTAAAGTTGTTTCGCTAACTTGATGCACGTGCCTAAGTGGCTATCCATTAAATCCACTCCTCCCATGTGGGCATTATAATTTGAAACTATTTTTGGACAATCAATGAAGTACTTTTTTTGGTTTTTTGTCAAATCTCTCGATATTGCCTATTGGTTGAGCGCCAGTACAAGTTGAAGCAAGAAGCACTGGATTGTTGTCTTTCCAAGAGTTACGGAAATATCCACTCCTTTGTAAGAAGTGACGCACTCCCCTTGACTTCCTCTGCGTAATGCATCTTTCATTTATCGCTTATTTTCACTTTACCCAATCGGTTCCTTTGAACAGTTTCAAGAGAGTAAATCCCTTCATTTGCCAAAAATTGCAGCAACGTAATATTCGTGTAGAAATTATCGAAGCACAAAATGCGATTCACATTCCGAGGCACGACGCGAGTTATGCGGATCACAGCGTTGGATACCGATCATCAAAATGGCCCCCATTGCCAACATAAAGCTCAAAATTATGGGCATACCCAGACAATGAACATAGCACATAAAGTTTGGAGCCCCATTTGTGTGGCTTATTTAGGACATATTGTTTCAAATACCCAAATTTTGTAGCACACATCTGATCATCAATAGATAAACGTTGGTGAAGGGGGACCTTGGCAAAATAAGCTTTCAGGTGGTTAATCAGGGACCGTAACTTATGAAGACAGTTGTGATCTATATGGCCCTCAGGTTTATGTGATGTGTTACCGTTAAAATGTATAACACTCCGATTTTCCAAATCTGTCCAAAGTCATCGCTTCGGTAATCGGTCTAAAAGCCTGTTTGAGTGTTTTCCCCTCCATGCCGACCGGACACTTGGATAATGGTAAACCCTCATATATACTTACACCAGGATGCCGGAAAATTTACGAATTTCGAGAATCGATACCGGTGGGCTGTTAGCAACTCCCGTCTGCACGATTTATAAGTTTGTTTGCTCCACAACTTTCAACAAGTAATCGCTACCAAACTATAAACTGAAAAACCGGAAAGGAGTATCCAATCTGGCAATATCCGTGCTAACTTCTTTGTTCCCGAGAAACTCCATAAGAGATAGCAAATACTCCTCAATTTCATGATCAGACTTGAATTTATTTGACGTTCTGCAAAGAAAAAATTGCTTTGCATTACACCGAATTAAGTGGACCTTCAACGCATGATTTAGAAAATTGACTACATTATTAAACCGTGACATTTGTCTACCGAAACCCTAAAATTTTAACGACTATGAAAAATATTTCAAAAGCTCACCCGTTTTCCATTCTAAAATGATTCTTTCCACTTTGATCTCTTCAAAACCAATATGATAGCGAAGAGGACAAAACTACAGACACTAGCAACAATTGAAATGTACGCCCGACTGAATACTGACCGTTACATTGTGCATCATCATCTAATGAATATCTCATTTATATTGAAACAGAGTGTGTTGCCTTTCGTCTACATATATGTATATAATCAATCAACACATTGTAAGACACGAGCTTTGTTATATGCTTTTGAATGGACATTTGGCAAAAGTATGCATTTAAGGGTTAAAAGAAATGGTCTTTCTCGTTACGCAATGGCTATGTCATAATTTTGAAATAAAATGGAGAAAATATGATGGAGGCCAATATAAAACGTTAAAATGATTCTCAATTAAGTATTAAGGCGACGCGACCATTCGATTTTCTCAATTGACGATACTGGTACTATCCTCCATATAATTACGATAATTCCTGCACGAATTACGCGAGTCGAGAATGTTTCTTTTTACATGCACTTGATTACCTCTCGGCTCGAGCTAATTTTCCTGCACACGGAGTTCAATCTGTTTAGACATGCCTCAAGAAAAATATGGTCACGATGCTAAAAAAGCGATTCTCCTTTTAACTTTTGCATTGGTTCAGAAGACAAAAAGCGAGAGACGATTCATATAGGCAAGTACGTATTCTGCAATGGTTGACAAGGATCGAAACATTATACTCAGTCAGCTTCTAAACGTTGGAAAATTTAGAAAGAAATAGATCGAAAATGTTAAACACAGGTGAAGACACAAGACGAATTTTATACCTTTATACGAACCTATTTGTGAGTATTATTGGAAATGTTACGTCGTCATCGGGTATACTACATAAAATCGAACACCACTTGCTGGTAAAAAAAGACAAGATCGAAAGTAATGCCACACCTTGGACTGATCTTGCCAATCCACCAGGGCAATGTGTAGCCATAATCACTTGGCGCTGAAATTGCTTCTTTGTGGCACTCGCTCCAGGCGAAGAAAGATCACATTGTGTCCATTCCAAAGGGCAGTGGCGTAACGTTTCCCAAATCTCTTGTGTTCGAAATCGAGATGGGGGCCCTCAGGACACCAGGAAAAATTAACAGAACAATATCCAGAAGTCATCAAATGAGCAAGAGTAACGAAAATATTCTGTTTAAGTTCCAAGTTCCAAATATTTTTATTTTTTTGAGACAAAATTGAAAATCGAATAACGGGAGAACTATTTATCACCAAATTCAAAAGAAGCGGCGAAAAGACACCACCTTGAGGAGTGGCCTCACATACCTGCCTCGGAATAGTCGTTTATCTTAGACTAGAAGTGATTGTCCTAGATCTGAAGACCAGAACAGCTAACTCACATGTAGAGTTTGGACAATCCGGACCAAGTTGAATGAACAGCAGTCAAAAGCATGTCCATGGCCAAGGCGAACTAAATCGACTGAAATCAAACTCATCCTGAAACTTCTTCAAAGACAAATGTTTCATATAGGGGAAACGGCAGGCGAATGTATTATCTGGACTGACTAGTTTATCGCCAGGCATCTGTCTCTTAATTTCTTGAGATCTAGTCAAAATTTGAATACTCTAACAACTGGATCATATTGGCACAATTTTACACAACAAGAACCTTCAAGAGCAATTCACTTCAATATTCTTATGAGCAAAAACCCAAGAAGTTGATATTGTTTCAGATCTATACTTAACAAGCCCGGGAGACGCTGTCTTTGTAATCTATGAATTGTTCAGATGATAGTCTTATTGCAAGCAAGCCAATTGTAAAGTTGCGTCTGTCTTGTATAAACAAATTTCACTACTGCGAAGTCAAAACTTCTCTGTACACAAATTCAATGTTTTGTCATTATCTTAGATTATGCAGCTTGTACGTTTTTCTCGCAAAATTTTTAAAATAATGTCTTTAAAAGAACTGTTACGTAAAATTCTATCAAACAATCTTTATTTTTCGGGGCACCTCTGGCTTGGAGGTCCGTGTTCCACTGAACACATGTAACAACGTAAGTTACGCCACTGCCAAAGGGGTTGAGGTGAATCATTGTCGTGGTTACTGATCTGGTTGGATCGACATTTGGAAACCTGCGATTCTAACATGTATTAAAAGAATAAAAGTGGGTAACAGTAACACATATCAGAAAGTAAAGAAGGGCTGCAAGGAAACTTACTAATGTACAGATGAATGTGTCCAGGACAAATGTATATTTACGTGCTAGTATTTATAGGAAAGCAAGAACATATACAGTCGACGCCACTTAATGTTATTAGATCCGGACATTGCTCTTTTGATAACAATAACCGAATGATAATAATAAGTTTCCATCTACTTTAAGTACTTAGTGCCATTCTTTCAATTGTACGAATACCGCACCATAGGAAGAACTGTTTAGCTTTTGTGTTTTGCAAAAAGTAACTCAATTTAAATTTGTCATCTGTGCCCGATAACACAGGACAAGGGCTTACAAAGAAAGGTAGGGGTTGATAAAAAAATTATAACATTACAATAACTGATGTTCTGATAACAATAACCGAATTCGATTTAATTAGAATGCATTGGAATTGTTGGGCTTCTGTAAAATAATCAAAATAACCGTATAATTACATTATCCGTAATTCGAAAGCGGAATCAAGAGAATCATAAGCATAAATATACATATTGTCAATTCATAAGGTTTGGGTTGGTGTTATATTAACCTTCCTACCCCAGTGCTAATTTTTATACCCTTTGCTCATAGAGGGAAAGGGTATACATATTAACTTTGCCATGAAGTTTATAACGCATTGAGGGAAGCATCTCCGACCATTAAAAGTATACATGTATGATCAGCATGACTTGGGGAGTCGATTGGGCGATGTTAGTCTGTCCGTCTGTTGCGACGCGTTTTACTCGGCCAATATAAAAGCTATGAAGCTGAAATTTTGCAGAAATGCTTCTTTTTGCTGTTGGCTGTTGTTTGTATGTTTGAATTGGTAAAATCGGAAAATGGGGTCGTGGGGCTGCCACACAAGCCTAGCCCCCCAAATTAGGTTCTTCTAAGAAAAACTTTTTTTTGTACACCAATTTCAACCAAATTTCACACAAACGTATTTCTATTGATGACACAAAACATAATGTTAGAATGGATCAAATCGGACCATGTGGTCATGGGGCTGCCATACAAACCCAACCCCCCATTTTGGTTCTTCTAAGAAGAAATGTGTACACAAGTTTCACAAAACCTTGAATTAATGTGTCTTTATCAAAGCAACAAAAAAGCTCAAAACAAATGGTATCGTACTATGGGGCTATGCTCCCGCATCCCCCAATAAAATTGTCTGCGTAAATATTTGTATTTGCCCACTTATGCCAACCAAACCCCACACAAACATTGTTTTGTCGACGCAACGGAACTTTTGTGAAGACGGAACGAAAATAATGGGGGGAGGGGAGGGGATTAAATACAAACGTAGGTACGCCTGAAAAACTTTTAGCCCGAGGAAAGCGACGGTATCCAAATTTCGGCCGCGCCAGAAATTAGCCTGGTTTTAATACATACAACTGCGCGCCGTTACACACCGAAAATGTGGCACCCGATATCCTACAACAAAGCATGATTGAAAAGATATTGATTCTGGTGCGGTCGTATGTTGATACTCTTAACATTATTAGACTTAAATTTGAGCTTCTTTTGGGCTTATTGTATCTAGTGCCGCCTTATAACGTAATGTTAATGTTAAAATTATCGAATCATTTATGTATATCATCTTTACTGAAAACATACTTAAATTCGGTGTGGTTTTTATATAAAAAAATCTCATAGACGTTTCTGATTTCGAAGGTGACGTTTCTTTGACGTTGTGCTAGATTCTTGAATAAGTTTTTGGATTTTACTAGAATACATTCAATGAAGGTATAGATACAGAGTGGAAAGTTCAATTATTGTGTTTGATGCCGAAATGAGAACCCTTTGCAGTTATTTTTTTATTAGCAGACGGACAGCGTTGGGCCGTCATTTTCTGCGCTCATTAGAGGTGGGCACATTTTCATAATTTTATTCTATTTCAATTTTCGATGTTTATTTTTGTAGCAACTAAGATTGATACGTTTTATGTGTGATTGAAAATCAATGTCCACTTTACATATAATAACCCATAAAATTTTCAATCACATTTTTTTTGACTATTTGCGAAAGCGACAAAAACACCTGTTTCGCAAATTTTTGAAATTCAAACAAAATCGTTTAATTTCGGAAAATACTAATAGAATTCATGAAATGTTAGCTGGATAAGTAAATTAGAAATCAGAGAAAAATGTTGTATATCCTCCAGTGTTGATCCATATAGAGGATATACAACATTTTTCTCTGATTGAGTAAAACGATCCCGGCAATACAACCATTAAAATCCAATAAATTAGAAATGTTTTCTTTGTACTGGTCAAACAATTTTTCAAGCGGGTAACGCAAAGTATACTCAGGAGAAGATGCATTTACAACAAATGTTGCGAAAACGACACATCCGCGCATGAACAGCATCATTGTTGCATCAAGTATATTATGTCATTCTTAAAACTAGGAATTGTTATTTTCATAATTGAATTGGAAATGAATGTATGAGAAGCACTCTAACGACATTCCGATACTTCTGTTCCGATACCAAAGAATTCTGGTATCGATACTTTTCTTTCTATACTGAACGCTCAAATCAAACGAATTCAACTAAACGGCCGGAGTTATGTTATTAACGCAACTAGACTAGACATAACGAGACAGAGGCTAATTTTGGGCACGGCCGAAATTTGCATACCCTTCGCTCTCCCCGAGGCTAAAGTTTTTTTCGAGCGTACCTACGACTTGTATTTAATTTAACCTAAGCTGACCAGATCCTGAAGGGACCAATGCTGTACACACAATTTTGAGACCAAAACTCACACCATTCGTAATAACGAATATCGTTCTGAAGTATATCCAGAACATCGTGGCTTGGTTGTTGCTCCTCAAGGAATAAAAGCAATGCAACAATATCTAGGTAGCACTTTTATGGTAAAGTAAGTATAATTTTCTTGTGTTCCTCAATAAAGGGTTTCCCAAAAAGAGCGCTTCGTAACGTACACAGAATAGAGTTTTGTATGGAATAACATTTTTGGCTAAGGGCCACTAATTTTTAATCATTATTATGCATATCTTATAAAATTTTTCTGAGATAGCCTGGAATTTAGGGATTTGGAGCAAAGCGGAGCGACCTTAAATTTCGGAGCGAAAGAGCGGACCGTTTTTTTTGCAGTCTAGAGCGAAGCGACTTTTGCTTTGAAACTTGCTCCGCTCCGATGTCTTTAATCATAAAAATGTATAGAAATTTCATCAATTGAATTATAGAATTTGATATGCTATAGTTCCGGGATGGCTTTCGAAACTAAAATATAGGAAAATCTTTGTAAAAAGTTAAAAAAAAAAATTCGAGAAAAAAAAAGAATTTTTTCGACGAAATTTTACATTTTATGGCACGATTTGATGATTTTGGACGATTTAAAGGCAAAGAATTCGGTGAGAGACTTGGAAAATTTCGGATTATTGTGAAATTCATTGTAATAACAAGAGGTTTTGCGTTCTTCATTATTAAGAATTTCAAGATCATCCATGACTAACGCTCGTATATTTTTATACCCTTCGCTCATAGAGTGAAAGGGTATATTAACTTTGTCATGAAGTTTGTAACGCATTGAAGGAAGCATCTCCGACCATATAAAATATGTATATATATGATCAGCGTGACGAGCTGAGTCGATTGGACGATGTCCGTCTGTCTGTCTGTTGCGACGCGTTTTGCTCGGCCAGTTTAAAAGCTATGGAGCTGAAACTTTGCACACATGCTTCTTTTTGTTGCAGGCAGTTTGTATGTTTGAATCGCTGAAATCCGACAAGGGGGTCGTGGGGCTGCCATACTAACCTACCCCCCAAAATTAGGTTCTTCTTAGAAAAACTTTTTTATTTAGGCATCAATTTCAATAAAATTTCACACAAATGTGTTTTCATTGCTGACACATAATATATGTAAAAATCGATCAAATCGGACAATGGGGTCGTGGGGCTGCCGTACAAACCTAGACCCCCAAATTAGGTTGTTCTAAGAAAAACTTTTTTATTTTCTCATCGATTTCAATCAAATTTCGCACAAATGTGTTTCTAATTATATCAAAAAACGTATGTAAAAATTGACCAAATCGGACCATGGGGTCATGGGGCTGTCATACAAACCTAGCTCCCCAAATTAAGTTCTAAGATATTTTTTTTTATTTATACACCAATTTCAACAAAACTTCACACAAAAGTGTTTCTATTGATGACACAAAACATATGTATGAATAGATGGAGTCGGATCATGTGGTCATGGGGCTACCATACAAACCTAGCCCCCCAAAATCAAATTTTTCAAAAAAAAAAAACGTTTTTATTTGCACACAAATTTCAATCAAACCTCAGAAAATTATATTTCTATTGATGCCACATAACAAACGTGGAAATAAATGAGATCGGACTATGGGGTCGTGGGGCTGGCATATAAACCCATCCCCAAAATTAGGTTCTTCGAAGAAAAACTTTTTTATATATCCACCAATTTCGACAAATCTCATAGAAATTTGTTTTAATTGATGCCAAAAACATACGTAAAAATGTATAGAAAGGCCATGCGTTCATAGGGCTGCCGTACAACCCTCCCCCCCTTTGGTTCTTCTAAGAAACTCACATCTCCCGCTTCCCCCATTAAATCTTCGCCACGGCACTTATGTGAATTCAAGGAAAAGCATGGAAGCGGGGAGGACTAGACACAAGTCATAGATACGCTCCAAAAAACTTTTAGCCCGAGGGGAGCGAAGGGTATCCAAATTTCTGCCGCGCCCGAAATTAGCCTCGGTCTCGTTTAACGTAAAAAGCAGGACAAATCTGCCATAAATCGTCGTTTGACCGGACAATGCTATAGTGAAAAAGCAGGACAGAAAGAAGGACAACCAGAAACACAAATGCCTCTGTAATATTTGTGTACCTTTCGAATGTGTCAGATTTTTTTGCAAACTCAAACGCTTCTTTCAGTGTAGTATCAGAGGAGAACTTTATTTTAACCCATTCCCCGCCAACACATTTTTTTTCGAATTACATCCTGAAAATTGGTATTTACGGTAAAGAAGCCACCCTGAATCCAAAACCGTTTACCATTTTTTCCTACGTGCCTCCGTTCTCCCGAAAAGGCCCGATGCCATATGGCATCATTGGCGGGAACCCATTACAATTTTTTTTTTCAATTAAGATAAAAACGTTGATTTTTTTTTGGAAAAACACTTTTTACTTTCTTTAATTATAATTCTGAGCTTGTGTGAAATTTTAAGAAGCATTTAACACATAATCCTGTATCACATTTGATGCATTTAGTCCGAGTTTGGCTTTTGCTGGGCGGATATGCACATCTTCTTCGATTGCATTTCGCAACATAATGGCAACATAATTCCATCATACGTGCAACATTCGGAAGACCGTGGTATGTGCTACCCAAATCTGATGAGCCACAGTCGTACAATAGTAGGTTGCAATATCCCTACGGAACTGCATTTGGGTGACTTCCCCGACTTTATTTGTAATATCCAAGCATTTTCATCATTCGACATGATAGGTTCAAGATATTCAACCGCCTCATGTAATTTCATCCTGCATAAGAAATATGCATGAAAAAGAATGGATTGAAATTGCTTTCTTTAAAAAAATAACGGATAAATGCTCATTGTAGAAATTGAATTTTGGTAAGTTACTTTTACACACTTTTTTTTGCTCTGTACCGAGACAAGCCTTTCGAAGTACTGACTCAAAGCTTTTGTGGACAAATATGTCCTTCAAACTCCTTGAAATTCAAAAAAAATCAAGATGAATAATTATCACGGTTGATTCAGCGCTTGAAAATAATGTTGCGTATACGCAACTTTGAGCGTTTACAGGGTGTAGTGTGCATGCATATAGACCACCCAGAGTAAAGGATGATGCACACTTGAGAGCAACAAGGATAATTCCGAAAAAAGTCCCATTGTTGAGACCAGATACGTCAAAGGAGTAATTTGACTCTTTGACGAGGTCTCGTACGTGTCTGAGTTTCTTATTTAGTGCATCGTATGTTAGTCTCCTGGATGGAATACACGTCCATATTTTAAAGGTGTTTGTGGGTGCGCTTTAGAAAATGATGCATTTGATTGTGAAAACGATCATCGGACTTGGACTCTAAATCCTCAGAAACGAATTTTCAGCATAAAATTAATTTTCACAAAGTGAAAATTATTAAAAACGCAGTAAAACATATTGAAAAAATAAAAAAAAAATAAAATTAAAAATAAATTTTTTAATAGGTTTCCGCCAATGATGCCATATGGCATCACTAAAATGTATTTAGTGTTACTACCTATAAAACTACCGTTATTGCAAATTTTTTTCTGCTATTCTAATCTATGCTACTCTGGCTTTTGTTTAACACAAATTGTTCTGAGAAAATCAGGTCGCAAGCATATGATTTTTAAAGTGGAGTCTTACCCGCAAAAATCGCATCGCTGAAAATGAAAAAATCGCTTTTACTGATGCCATATGGCATCACTGGCGGGGAATGGGTTGTCCTCACTTCTTTGCCAATCACTTGCATGCCCAAAATACAACATGCCTTTAAGAGGAACTGCTTAGAATGGGTGGGGCTACGGGACAAAACAGTTGCGTGTGTTCCGTAAACATGTTCGCCGTTCTGATTCCCTAACTGCCATTTTACGGATCAAAAATAATCTCCGGTTTTTTTCGTTAGTCTGACTTTGTGTAACATGTAAACGAAAAGAACCGGAGATTACCAACCTAATTCTGGAAACCTTTTTCATACGGATGACGTCGATAAAACGGAAGCGTGGTTGCGTTTTTTAAAAATTCTTTCCGATGCAGCGCATTTTACTTTATTTTCTATAGGATGGCAAATGCGAACCTAACGGTTTTTAAAACGTCGGAATCCTAAATTCATGCCAATACCACAACATTTTAATTGCACTAAAACACTCAGCACAATAGTGTAGTACAATAGACACTTTCCTTGTAAAAAAAATATTATGCCGTTTTCATCACTAAACTGCCGTCGGAAGCTTCCAATTTTCATTGTAGCAGAAAAGCTCTCTTCCAATTAGATTCTCATTTCGCATGAGGGCTTTTCATGGGAGAAAGAGGTCGGTGGCTGGCAATTCTTGTAGCATTTCCAGTAAATTTCATTCGCTGAATGCAGTCAATCTTTCTGAATCGAAGCAGGGGTGATGACTTGAGTATCCTATGGTATGCTAAAAAAAGAACTACTGCATATTTTCCTTGTTAAGGGCTGAATTAAGATCGAGAGTGAAATCTTTCCCGCTGCGATTTTATCAATAAAAATGCATACTTACTGTCGTGGAATATGTCACAAACGGTGGGGAATTCCATAAGCTACAATCCGAGGCCGGTTCCATAATTCTCCTCGGCCATTTTATGCATTCTTTTTCGATTCCCCGGTCATTTGACATTTTACGATGAAATAAACGTGAAATCAGAAAAAAATCATAAAATGGCCGAGAAAAAATATGGAACTATGTTTCCGGATTGTAGCTTATGGAATTTCCCAGCATTCCCCGCATATTCCACGACAGTAAGAATACATTTCATTGGAGAAATCGCAGCGGACAAAATTTCACTCTCGATGTCAGTACTAGGCTTTAGCGCGAATTGAATTCACATGCCGGTTGAATTTGGTCAACACTGAGCACGGGATGCACTCTCAAGGAGTATTAACATTGATAGGCATAATCTGTCGGGGGTGTTGTCGCCTCGTGAAAAGTGTGTCCTAATGTGAGTTGAAGTTTTTACTAAGATTCTAATAGGAAAGATGCCCGGCTTACCATCGCATCGTGCGATAATTCAAGAATGCTGTACATTTTTCTGTACGCTTCTCAATGCTGTACGATAGGTCTAAATGCTGTACTGTACAGCGAAATGCTGTACGTATGGTCAGCTTAATTTAACCCATTAATGCCTGATGTTACATATATGTAACAGTAAGACATCCTTCATTTCAAACGGCTGCTAAAGGAATAGGATATCAATTCGGCACTAAAAAGTGTTTTATCCTGTACTAGACAATATTAGCAATACGTAGAAATCAAATTAGCTCAATTTGATTTACTATTGTGGAAGTTATAGAGGTTTTTTTTCTGATGGTTTTTTCGATGTTGACGAAAATCGTCACGATGGCGAAAGTAGTAGAGGAATTTTATTTTTATATTTAATTGTATGAAAAAAAATTGAGAAAAAACTAATGGTATGTTATTACATGGTCTTTTTGAAACAATACAAAAAATAAATGAAAAAATACTGTCCGTAGTTTACGTTTTATAAGTACTTTTATAACACTGTTACATATATGTAACATCCGTCCTGATATGGGGAAAATGCACTCCTCGTATAAGAGGTATATGAGTATGTACTTTTTTAGTGTTTTTTTTTTAATTATGGATTTTTTACACTCTTGACGCGGTAGTCCGGATTAATTATAAAAAAAAGAAGTCCGGATTCCCAAAAAATCCGGATTAACGAAAATTTCCGGATTTTAACAAGACATTTTTATCTAGGAAAATAGCATAAATAGTTTTCATAAATGTTAAAATTTAATAAAAAAATTCTATTATGTATTTAGGGTTTTCCTTAAAATTAGTCATGTCACATGATTTTCTAGACCCTTGTGTCTTCTTGACTGGCAAATTGAGCGGCCATATTTGGCAAAACATACCAAAAATATTGAGAGTCTGAATTAGAATTGCTCTAGAAATCCGGAATATGGATACAATAGTTGTCAATAGATTAAAATGATAGCCGGATTCAGGGGTATCCGAAGCAAGGAGTCAAGGTTATTTTCATGAGGCCAAGGATTAGTTATTCTATGTAATTCTGCCAATATAATATTTAAAAGGATATATTTTGAGCTACGAAGGAAGAAATGGTTTCTAATGTAGACCAAATTATAGACAAGGAGGAATTATAGGCTCTATATTTAGTCCTTTTTAGACAAATTGGGCGGATGGACAAATTGACAAAAAAATTGAAACAATTATTTTATAATTTACTGGCAAATCTTCCATAATCCTCAAAATCTGTATTGTTAACTACTGTAGTTCTATAAACTTTTTTCCTATTCGCAAACTGTAAAATCTATTAGTTCTATGGGTGCTCAAGAAACTTCTCAATAAAACAACAACAACTCCACATGCAAAAACACATATATAATAAAATAAAATGATACAATATTTGACGTAATATGTTTGTAAGGCTGTTAATTTTTCGCACACATTTCGTATTATTTCTACGTTATTGTTGCCTTATCTACATTCCAAACTTCATGTAAAATATCGGCTTTCATATATTTTTCGCTTTATTAAAAAAAATTTTTTATTTTAAAAAATTTAGTAGTCTGGCTGGTCTAGCGGTTAGTGCGCGCACCTTCGGTGCACAGGGTCATGAGTTCGAATCTCACCGTGGATCATGTGACATGACTAATTTTAAGGAAAACCCTAAATACATAATAGAATTTTTTTATTAAATTTTAACATTTATGAAAACTATTTATGCTATTTTCCTAGATAAAAATGTCTTGTTAAAATCCGGAAATTTTCGTTAATCCGGATTTTTTGGGAATCCGGACTTCTTTTTTTTATAATTAATCCGGACTACCGCGTCAAGAGTGTAAAAAATCCATAATTAAAAAAAAAAACACTAAAAAAGTACATACTCATATACCTCTTATACGAGGAGTGCATTTTCCCCATATCAGGACGGATGTTACATATATGTAACAGTGTTATAAAAGTACTTATAAAACGTAAACTACGGACAGTATTTTTTTCATTTATTTTTTGTATTGTTTCAAAAAGACCATGTAATAACATACCATTAATTTTTTCTCAATTTTTTTTCATAGAATTAAATATAAAAATAAAATTCCTCTACTACTTTCGCCATCGTGACGATTTTCGTCAACATCGAAAAAACCATCAGAAAAAAAACCTCTATAACTTCCACAATAGTAAATCAAATTGAGCTAATTTGATTTCTACGTATTGCTAATATTGTCTAGTACAGGATAAAACACTTTTTAGTGCCGAATTGATATCCTATTCCTTTAGCAGCCGTTTCAAATGACACGAGGCGACAACACCCCCGACAGATTATGCCTATCAATGTTAATACTCCTTGAGAGTGCATCCCGTGCTCAGTGTTGACCAAATTCAACCGGCATGTGAATTCAATTCGCGCTAAAGCCTAGTACTGACATCGAGAGTGAAATTTTGTCCGCTGCGATTTCTCCAATGAAATGTATTCTTACTGTCGTGGAATATGCGGGGAATGCTGGGAAATTCCATAAGCTACAATCCGGAAACATAGTTCCATATTTTTTCTCGGCCATTTTATGATTTTTTTCTGATTTCACGTTTATTTCATCGTAAAATGTCAAATGACCGGGGAATCGAAAAAGAATGCATAAAATGGCCGAGGAGAATTATGGAACCGGCCTCGGATTGTAGCTTATGGAATTCCCCACCGTTTGTGACATATTCCACGACAGTAAGTATGCATTTTTATTGATAAAATCGCAGCGGGAAAGATTTCACTCTCGATCTTAATTCAGCCCTTAACAAGGAAAATATGCAGTAGTTCTTTTTTTAGCATACCATAGGATACTCAAGTCATCACCCCTGCTTCGATTCAGAAAGATTGACTGCATTCAGCGAATGAAATTTACTGGAAATGCTACAAGAATTGCCAGCCACCGACCTCTTTCTCCCATGAAAAGCCCTCATGCGAAATGAGAATCTAATTGGAAGAGAGCTTTTCTGCTACAATGAAAATTGGAAGCTTCCGACGGCAGTTTAGTGATGAAAACGGCATAATATTTTTTTTACAAGGAAAGTGTCTATTGTACTACACTATTGCTCTGAGTGTTTTAGTGCAAATAAAATGTTGTGGTATTGGCATGAATTTAGGATTCCGACGTTTTAAAAACCGTTAGGTTCGCATTTGCCATCCTATAGAAAATAAAGTAAAATGCGCTGCATCGGAAAGAATTTTTAAAAAACGCAACCACGCTTCCGTTTTATCGACGTCATCCGTATGAAAAAGGTTTCCAGAATTAGGTTGGTAATCTCCGGTTCTTTTCGTTTACATGTTACACAAAGTCAGACTAACGAAAAAAACCGGAGATTATTTTTGATCCGTAAAATGGCAGTTAGGGAATCAGAACGGCGAACATGTTTACGGAACACACGCAACTGTTTTGTCCCGTAGCCCCACCCATTCTAAGCAGTTCCTCTTAAAGGCATGTTGTATTTTGGGCATGCAAGTGATTGGCAAAGAAGTGAGGACAACCCATTCCCCGCCAGTGATGCCATATGGCATCAGTAAAAGCCTCATATTTGGGAGCGCGCCACGGACACCCTGTAACATCCTCAACATTGTTTTTTTCTTTGTTACACTAAGTAATGTTTCTTCTATCTATTCCAATGTTCCTGGCTAGTATTTAGTTAGGTTTGTGTCATTGGGAGCAGAAAAAAAAAAGTGTCGTGAAATTTTTTTTTTTTAAATGCGATTTTTGCGGGTAAGACTCCACAAAATTTTAAAAATCATATGCTTGCGACCTGATTTTCTCAGAACAATTTGTGTTAAACAAAAGCCAGAGTAGCATAGATTAGAAAAGCAGAAAAAAATTTGCAATAACGGTAGTTTTATAGGTAGTAACACTAAATACATTTTAGTGATGCCATATGGCATCATTGGCGGAAACCTATTAAAAAATTTATTTTTAATTTTATTTTTTTTTTATTTTTTCAATATGTTTTACTGCGTTTTTAATAATTTTCACTTTGTGAAAATTAATTTTATGCTGAAAATTCGTTTCTGAGGATTTAGAGTCCAAGTCCGATGATCGTTTTCACAATCAAATGCATCATTTTCTAAAGCGCACCCACAAACACCTTTAAAATATGGACGTGTATTCCATCCAGGAGACTAACATACGATGCACTAAATAAGAAACTCAGACACGTACGAGACCTCGTCAAAGAGTCAAATTACTCCTTTGACGTATCTGGTCTCAACAATGGGACTTTTTTCGGAATTATCCTTGTTGCTCTCAAGTGTGCATCATCCTTTACTCTGGGTGGTCTATATGCATGCACACTACACCCTGTAAACGCTCAAAGTTGCGTATACGCAACATTATTTTCAAGCGCTGAATCAACCGTGATAATTATTCATCTTGATTTTTTTTGAATTTCAAGGAGTTTGAAGGACATATTTGTCCACAAAAGCTTTGAGTCAGTACTTCGAAAGGCTTGTCTCGGTACAGAGCAAAAAAAAGTGTGTAAAAGTAACTTACCAAAATTCAATTTCTACAATGAGCATTTATCCGTTATTTTTTTAAAGAAAGCAATTTCAATCCATTCTTTTTCATGCATATTTCTTATGCAGGATGAAATTACATGAGGCGGTTGAATATCTTGAACCTATCATGTCGAATGATGAAAATGCTTGGATATTACAAATAAAGTCGGGGAAGTCACCCAAATGCAGTTCCGTAGGGATATTGCAACCTACTATTGTACGACTGTGGCTCATCAGATTTGGGTAGCACATACCACGGTCTTCCGAATGTTGCACGTATGATGGAATTATGTTGCCATTATGTTGCGAAATGCAATCGAAGAAGATGTGCATATCCGCCCAGCAAAAGCCAAACTCGGACTAAATGCATCAAATGTGATACAGGATTATGTGTTAAATGCTTCTTAAAATTTCACACAAGCTCAGAATTATAATTAAAGAAAGTAAAAAGTGTTTTTCCAAAAAAAATCAACGTTTTTATCTTAATTGAAAAAAAAAAATTGTAATGGGTTCCCGCCAATGATGCCATATGGCATCGGGCCTTTTCGGGAGAACGGAGGCACGTAGGAAAAAATGGTAAACGGTTTTGGATTCAGGGTGGCTTCTTTACCGTAAATACCAATTTTCAGGATGTAATTCGAAAAAAAATGTGTTGGCGGGGAATGGGTTAAAATAAAGTTCTCCTCTGATACTACACTGAAAGAAGCGTTTGAGTTTGCAAAAAAATCTGACACATTCGAAAGGTACACAAATATTACAGAGGCATTTGTGTTTCTGGTTGTCCTTCTTTCTGTCCTGCTTTTTCACTATAGCATTGTCCGGTCAAACGACGATTTATGGCAGATTTGTCCTGCTTTTTACGTTAAACGAGACCGAGGCTAATTTCGGGCGCGGCAGAAATTTGGATACCCTTCGCTCCCCTCGGGCTAAAAGTTTTTTGGAGCGTATCTATGACTTGTGTCTAGTCCTCCCCGCTTCCATGCTTTTCCTTGAATTCACATAAGTGCCGTGGCGAAGATTTAATGGGGGAAGCGGGAGATGTGAGTTTCTTAGAAGAACCAAAGGGGGGGAGGGTTGTACGGCAGCCCTATGAACGCATGGCCTTTCTATACATTTTTACGTATGTTTTTGGCATCAATTAAAACAAATTTCTATGAGATTTGGTCGAAATTGGTGGATATATAAAAAAGTTTTTCTTCGAAGAACCTAATTTTGGGGATGGGTTTATATGCCAGCCCCACGACCCCACACTGAACCAAATATTTCTTCATATGGACGAATTTTTTTTCGTAAAATTTTGAATAAAATTTTTATTTGATTTGAATAATAATTTGTTGCATTGAAAAAGTACGGGTAGATTTTTAGAAAAAAAGTTGCATATTATTCAATATGAAAATTTTGTTTTTCGTTTTATCAAATTAACTAAATTTTCATCAGTTTTATTACTATTCGCTTACAATTTTTAATCAATTTGAAGAAATCGCACTTTTTAAAAGTTTTTCTTCGTATAGAAGAAATTATTCAAACTGACGATTTGTTTGCGCTAAATTATTGAAAGCAATTGTAAGATTGACAAAAGTTCGTCAAAATAACAAATTCACAATTTGTCAGATTCGTCAAAAGGATAAAACTTAATCAAATGGAAGAATAGCATCATTCTTATATTTTATATATATTATATTTTATCACAGTGAATAATTTAGTCATATTGATAAAATCAATTCTTCAATTCTTCTCTTTTACGAAAATTCTTCACACTGATGAATTTATAGTAACGCATTTTCTGTTTATTTTCGATTTTCTGAGTAATTTTTGCCTTTAAATTTTAATGGAAATCTCAATTCCAAAAAGAAATTTTTTCATACAATTTGTCAGAAAGAAAAAAAATAAAAAGTGTCCTGGCCGAGTCTCAATAAGGCGTCCGCCATGCAGTGTGTATCAAGTAGTGCTTGTCTTGAGAACATTGGTAGTGTATTTCCTTTCTGGCGCAATGGCAGTGTGAGTGGACTGGCACGCAAGCGGACCGAGTTCGAATCCTGATTCTAACACAATGGGTAATATGGTTATTTGTATATAAAAAAGTGTTTAATAAATATTGTGAGAGTCTTGAAGACATATAATAATAAATGAAATTAGTTTCAATACGAATAAGACAAGACGCAATGTTAATTTTTATATTAAAAAAAAAAAATGAAAATTTCTTCATATTGACAAATTATTCATCAATTTACAATAATTTCGTAATTATTCAATATGACTATGGTATTCTTCAATCCAAATAACAGCTTCATTGACCGTATTTTGATGAAATATTCTTCATATTAAATGTAAATTCGTCGAATTTACGAATTTTTTGGTTCAGTGCATAGTCCGATCTCATTTATTTCCACGTTTGTTATGTGGCATCAATAGAAATATAATTTTCTGAGGTTTGATTGAAATTTGTGTGCAAATAAAAACGTTTTTTTTTTTTGAAAAATTTGATTTTGGGGGGCTAGGTTTGTATGGTAGCCCCATGACCACATGATCCGACTCCATCTATTCATACATATGTTTTGTGTCATCAATAGAAACACCTTTGTGTGAAGTTTTGTTGAAATTGGTGTATAAATAAAAAAAAATATCTTAGAACTTAATTTGGGGAGCTAGGTTTGTATGACAGCCCCATGACCCCATGGTCCGATTTGGTCAATTTTTACATACGTTTTTTGATATAATTAGAAACACATTTGTGCGAAATTTGATTGAAATCGATGAGAAAATAAAAAAGTTTTTCTTAGAACAACCTAATTTGGGGGTCTAGGTTTGTACGGCAGCCCCACGACCCCATTGTCCGATTTGATCGATTTTTACATATATTATGTGTCAGCAATGAAAACACATTTGTGTGAAATTTTATTGAAATTGATGCCTAAATAAAAAAGTTTTTCTAAGAAGAACCTAATTTTGGGGGGTAGGTTAGTATGGCAGCCCCACGACCCCCTTGTCGGATTTCAGCGATTCAAACATACAAACTGCCTGCAACAAAAAGAAGCATGTGTGCAAAGTTTCAGCTCCATAGCTTTTAAACTGGCCGAGCAAAACGCGTCGCAACAGACAGACAGACGGACATCGTCCAATCGACTCAGCTCGTCACGCTGATCATATATATACATATTTTATATGGTCGGAGATGCTTCCTTCAATGCGTTACAAACTTCATGACAAAGTTAATATACCCTTTCACTCTATGAGCGAAGGGTATAAAAATATACGAGCGTTAGTCATGGATGATCTTGAAATTCTTAATAATGAATAAAAAATTTAGTAGTCTGGCTGGTCTAGCGGTTAGTGCGCGCACCTTCGGTGCACAGGGTCATGAGTTCGAATCTCACCGTGGATCATGGTGTTTTTCGAACTCACGAGCTTGTGACGGACTATGATCTCACTCAGATGTTAAACGAGTACCCATTTATGGGGATAAATAACACTGCTGAGCGTGATGCTGATCTCATTACCTCAACAAAAAGCAAATAAGTTCTTGGCAATGGGATGTCACTAACACATCCTGCGGCCTTAGTCCAATGTTGGATTGTCGCGCCTGTTATTTATTAAAAAAATTTACTAAAATGTTTTCTTTTTGAAAAAAAATTTAAAAATATACCTTGAACACACTTTCCCCGTATCAATCCTGATGTTACATATATGTAACCCCCTCGAGTACCTCGAGTGCGTGATGTTACATATATGTAACAGTGCCGGGAGCCTGAACCCGGCTTCCGGGGGAAATTTTTTTTTCTACAAAATGTGTTTTTAGCCATTTTTAGCCGACGTGGAATATTTCAGCTCAATCGGTAAGATTTTAGGGTCTCGTCGTTAATGGGTTAAAATGCGTCGCAACAGACGGACAGACTGACTTCGCCCAATCGACTCTCCGATTCATGCTAATCATATAATACTTTTTATATGGTCGGAGGTGCTTCCTTTCACTCTATGAGCGAAGGGTATAACATGACAAAGTTAATATACCCTTCCACTATATTAGCGAAGGGTATATAAAGAAAAAGAGGAAGTCACGTGACATTATTGTCGTGTGATTGGTCAGTTTAGAGATAACCCAGCAAACAATTGAGCAAGGTTTTTCCAAAACTAATTTTCCCCCAGCAATAGGTTTGCCAGAAGGAATTTGTTGATAATATGCTGTAGCAATATTTCAACTTTTCAATGCTTGCGTATTGCTACCCCTCTGTAAGCATTTCGCAAATTTATATACACGGACAACAAATTGTATTTCTCTCGCTCTTCCAATGATTGTGTCCCTCAGTTTCCCAAGTAATTATTTTTTTTGCTAATCGTTTGTACATATCCAAGTCCACAAAATTGGTAGTAGAAATAGAAAAAAATTTTTTTTTTTATTGCGTTTCAAAAATGATATTGCCAAATATAACATAAAACTATAACTTGCAGAATATGTATTGCATTTAACTTGCAATACCCTTGCGAAAGACAAGTATATAACCTTTATATAAGGTTGCTTTCTGCAAGTAACCTGAAAGTTAATTATAAGTTACAATAGTAACTTAGTTTTTTGTACAATCTAGCCCGCCAACTAAGATACTTTCTAGCTTTTGGCAATATTGCCGGCAATATAAACCCCACTACAAGCAACATTTGCATGCAAAAATTGCAGGAAATATATTGCTCTATTGCTAATTTCATTTGATTTATCAAAATGTTTACACTGTAAGCAAATTTTGCGCGCAATCTATTGTGCAATACCGTTGCAGAAATATTTTCTCGCAACTAATGCAATAGGTGTTTATATTGCAGTTTCATATTCAAAAATGTCAATTGTGAGTGGATATTTGTTACGAATGCAGGAAAAAAATGGATGCCTGTGCGAAGAAAAAATTGTTAACGGTGTTGATTTTATGCGTGAATTTATTTAATTTATATGAAACTGCTTCTCAAACAAACAGTGCTGCGGCTAGTGTCTTGTTGGAAGCATTACAAGAGAGGAGACGGCGTTATCGTACGCAATGGGTAGCACCTTGGCTCAAACGACGCAATGATCAAGGAGTTTATGAGCAGCTGATGGTGGAACTGAAAGCAGAATCACCTGAACTTTAAAGAAACTTCCTACGGTTGCGAGCAAGCGAGTTCAATTATATTGTGGAGCACGTAACACCGTTGATTAAAAAGCAGGATACACATCTTCGGAAAAGTATAAGCGTAGGCGAAAGCGTTGCAGTAACACTTCGTTTCCTGGCGACTGGAAACTCATACAGAGATTTGGCATACTATTTTCGGATTAATCATTCAACCATTTCAAAGATTGTTCCAGAAACATGTAAAGCAATTTATGAAGTTTTGGCTGAATTTATTCAGGTAATTATATAAAAAATAACATAAATTTAAACACGGGACAAAACATGAAAAGCTGAAAAATATTCATGGGTTTAAAGCGTTTTCAGTCAAGTCGTTTAAAGGGTCTATTTCATCCTGGGTTGATACAGCTACATTCGGGTAGAAGGATCAGAATCAACAAGTGTCGAAATGTCTGATAAATTATCGACGTAAATATTTTCAACTACAATAAAAAACATTATATTCTATTTTGGACTAAGTATAACTATATACTGAGAAAAAAATATGAAAACAAAGGTTTTTAATTTAAAATCAAGCATTTCTACCCTTAATTTTTGCGCAAAATGACACACTGTTCAAAACAAATACGCCGACATGTTATTTCAAAAGTTTTACTAATACTTCGAAACAAAGTGCCGTCCTTTTAAATCAAGAAAGCGAAACTTTAGAATCAAGGTATCTGATACTCCTATATCAAGATTTGTCTGTTTTGAAACAAATCCACAACATTTTGTTTTTATACATAAATTTAAGTGTTAAACCCTTTAAAATCAAATTGCATTAGCGATTGAAGCTAAATGGTTTACTCTTCCACGCATCGATCAGAGTAGCCAATTTCAAATGCTGAATTTTATATGTTTCTTTGTCGAAAATTAAAAGATATGATTAGTAAAAAACAGTTTATTAAATCGGCAGATGTACATTGAGATACTAATAATAAAACAAATATTTACTAATAATTATAAACTTTGAACTTTTGAACATTTGCAAGTCCCATACAAACTTAATACATAAACATACCTCGGACATAATTTGGCTAAAAGATATCTTTTAACTACAATTAACAATAAAATGAGTGTTTTTTGTATATAGTATATTTGTTCGACCACCACGGTTCGAGTTTTTGAGCCCATAACATCTGATGTGTTCGATGATGCTGAATTTCTAGTTTGCGAAAATAAAAAAAGATAACCCTAGAAAATTAGGAAATTCACTTGCTCATATACTTACTTTAACCAACAAATGTATTTTGGATGACATTCTGACGTGGAATCTGCAAACAACTATTTTGCACCGGTTGGAAAATTTTACAATATTAATATATATTAATATTCTATAACAGTTTTTTTATAATCACGGAAAAACACTCAAACGAAATCCACTTCCTTTTGGAGGCGTCACTTTACTAAGAAGAGACTGTTGCCATTCATGTCAATTAATATACATCATTTGATTCTATTTAAGATCAAGAAGTGTTCCATCTTAAAGTCGTGGAAACATTTGAAAACTAAGTGCACTTCATTTTAATCCTTGGACATTTTTCCTATTAAAATTCCACAAAGTTAATTTTAAATTGTATAATTTATTTAAATTAATGTTCTGAGCATTTTCAAATTAAATGTTTCAATTTAATAAAATGAAGCAGTAATGAAACTTTTATTTTAAATAATTCATATCTTTTGTTTTAAATGTTGTTCTGTTCCAAACATTTAAAATAAAATTGGTCATATTTTGATACGAAATTTTACAGCTTAAATCAAGAATTTTTAAAGAGACTTGAAACAAGTGGGTGATCTTTTAAAATCAAAATGTAATTTTTTTCTCAGTGTAGTGTAAAAGAAGCTTTTACCACGTGCAACATTTCTTGTATCTTCAAAGACGATGTTCAATTTTTTTTTGCTCTGTCGCCATACGAATGCCTGCAGGCATTTTCCGCAGCAAACTTCCCAAAAGTCAAGAAATGTATCCACTCCCTCATTTGCCGAGCTGCTATGTTGTTGGACTAGGAGGGGTATTATTGAGCCCAGCTGCGATTGTATATCGCGTTGAGCAGTCGCTTGTGCATTAGCTTGGTTTTTAAGGAAACTCAGAGTGGAATTTATAAGTCTAGTTGTGGGTTCAGGGCCACTTTGTACTTTCCTTCTTTTGGCTGCTATTGAGTTAACTGGTGATGGCGGTGTTACTGGTGATACAGGAATTACATCACCTTGATTGATATTTGGTGCCACGCTTGCAATCACTGTTTCGTCAATATCTTCAAAGTTTTCTGTCGGGATTTCAGCAGTCTTTTGCCTTGAAAGTTGCTAAAAATAATAAATAAAAAAAAGCAAAATGGATTACATTCTTGATTAATTTAAAATATATTTCTTACAGGCTCCAAAAAAGAGGAATGGGAAGAAATTGCTTCAGAATTCAATGACAAATGAAATTTTCCCAACAACCTACGCCACTACCGGGACGAGAAAAACCAATGCCTTACGTTGCCCTTGCTGATGATGCATTTCCTTTAAAGGAGTACATTCTGAAACCATATCCTTACAAAGATCTTGCTTTGTCCAAAAGAATTTTTAACTATCGTTTATCGAGAGCTCGACGATTGGTTGAAAGTGCATTTGGAATATTCGCATCACGTTTTAGAATTCTCAGGCGACCAATAATGCTGAGTCCAGATAAAACAACTGACGTCGTTAAATGTATATGCGCTCTACACAATTTTCTGTTATCGACAAACTCTTCGTCTGTATATTTTGCGAATGGAGATGTGGGAGAAACAGTTGCAGATGACGTTCAAAAATAAGCCACAACCATATTCATGTTCAGTGAAAGATGTTCGTAAAGAGTTCGAGGAGTATTTTTGACATAAAGGTGAAGTCAGTTGGCAATTAAATCATGTTCATGTCCTACAAGAGTAAATTCGAAATAATAATACAAATAAAGCTTACCAAATTTGTTTGTGTTTCATTTGCAGAAAACACAGAATCCAAAAAAGGAGTGCTCCGTATTTCCAACTGGTCCTTGGCTTCTGATCAGCTCCCAGACCACTTTTTTTCGCAGCCAATTTTCTTTTTTCAGCAGTGAATTGCGTGCGCAAGCTATGGATTTTCTTTTTAACTTCAATTTCGCGCAGTAGCTCGCTTCACGATTTTTATAGTCTAGGAAAACAAAAACATTATGGATACAGCAACAAATGCTATCCCATAGAATGGGTCTCGCTTCATACATCTCTATGAAATTTCTTTCCTCTTGAGTTTTCTCCATAATTGCACTTGCTCTTCCACTTGACTCAAGAACGATATACTAGAAGATTACGCGAATATCTATTTTTTCGAATATGTTCCACAATAGACCGGTACCAACAACAATAGACCGTCCGTTATTTTATGCGACAAGTTGTACAGTTGGCTATCGAGCTACGACGACACACTAGACCCAACTCGTATCCGACACCAATATTGCACGCAAATGTGTGGCACATATCCAATCGGTTGGATATGCGCAACACGCAATAAGCAACAATGTGCAATTAGCAATTGTGCAACAAATGCGTTTACACTACACGCAAGACATCATCAGCAATTTATTGCGCAACACCAGTGTGCAACATGCAACTGCGCAAAAATAATAGGTGTTTACATTGCAAGCAAAAATTTCTATTGCTCCTGTTGCTTGCCTAGTATATTCGCGCAACATATTGCACGTAGTGTAAAACCCCTCTTAGGCAAGGCAAATTGTCTCTAACTTACTGGCAAATTGAATTGTTTGCTGGGAGCCGTTATTGCAGCTGACATAGTAGTGGAGATATCTACTTTTGCTACTAAAAACATTTTGAAATTTGGTAGAGGTTTTCGTTGCATTAATAAAATACTTGTGAAACAGTGAACACCTTCTTGTTTTAACTCACAATCCACAGCTCATTACTTAATTCTCGCGCCTTCTTACGAAGTGTAGAAAATTTCAAGAAGATCCAATGAAAACCACCACCATAAGAGTTTGAAAATAAAATTTTTTGAAAATCCGGATTTCGTTCTCTTTGTTTTGGTTTTCCTTGTTGTTCATTGACAGGGCTAAAGGCTCGTATAGAGCATCTCGGGATTCGCTCTCTTTTCCCGTGGATAGCGTCTGTCCTGAAAATGTGCATAGGCTATCATTTGCTCCGATCCGTGCGGCAGAAAAAAAGATACAGCGAAAAATTTAGAATTGCATAAAGTTGCTCGCTTAAGTTTTTTGTATGGTTCACTGCGCTAATTTGGTGGATGCTTAAACATGGCGCTGGGCATCAAACCGGTTTTGACTGGGCTAACAGTGTACAGTCGAGAATGCATAAATGCAAAACACATATGTGCAAAACATGCATTTCCGCAAAATTATGAATTTTCACTGGTTTTCCATATAAAATTGTCTTGATTAGTGTAAAACGCATAAGTGCAAATTTCGCTTAACTCTTCGTTGGGTGCGCGGGCTACAATTGTAACACACACTTTCTTAAATAGCGATCATTTTCAGGGTATGATCCGGGTTCATTCGAACTGCTCAGTAGCTGTTAAAAAGTTGCTTCTTAATCGAATAAGAATATTTTTATTATTTTTTGAGCCTAGAAACTAATATTTTTTTTCGATCAAACTCCGCTGGGCTACAAGTGTAGCCCGCGCGCCCAATCATGTTACGTTTTTCGTACTCATAGATATCCATTAAAATTAAAATATTATTATAAAACATTGTAGAAAATAGGAATAGTAAAATGTTTGACAAAAAAAGGGTTTCCAGATAAATGTACAAAAATTAGATTATTATTTTAACGAAGTTGAAGTCAAAGTCAGTTCTTACACCTGTTGCTAACATTATTTAGTTTCTGAATGAAATTTTTATCCATTCTAGAGTAAATATTGCGGGAACAGTTGGTCTGAATATTGTGAGTAAAAATTCAATTAGTTTGACTCACTATATATTTAGCTGTACTCTCAGTGTAAAAAATGTGAATATTGGGTACCCAAAAATGGGCTTAGTTTGGAATTCCACGAACTGGGCATTTTCAACTGCATTCTCTCGCTCCATTTCGAAGATTTTTTTGTTGATATCTGACAATATTATAATAATATTTTTTTTGTGGTTTTCATTTTGAAAAGTAACTATTTTGTCAACCTATAAGTAAGTTAATGTGAAAAAAGATTTGAACAATATTTTTTATATAATTTTTAATTTGGGCTACAATTGTAGTCCGCGCTCCTAACCACGTGACAAATGGGTGCGCGCCTAACGAAGGGTTAACTGCAACGAAAATATATGAAAGGTATCGCATACGCACACGTAAACTGCTGTAAACCGCAATGGATAAGTGCAAGTTATGAATTTCGATGTCGTGCATTCGTTTTGCACTTAAGAATACGATTGTGGTTTTTTTCTCACGAATTTTGATACGATTTTTTTTCCCGAAGGTGCCGTGCACTAAAGAGTTTACAAATGCGGACCACTGTAAATTAAACAAGCAATATAAAATCGAAACTCGCAAATACTAGTGCCTTTCGCCTGGATAAAACATGATACATACTGTGGCAAATTTGTTGACACAAAGACACCCCTAAAATAACTAAATTCTAACGAGCTGCAAGAAAATAGAAGAAAACGTGGTAAATCATTTTTTGCATATGAAATGATATTGGGAATGTTGTCAAAAACAGTTACTTTTGTTTTGAATTCTTCAGATTTCATTATGCGGCACCCCATTTTTCCGCCTCCATTTTGACATTGAATATTGAATCAACTGCATTCTAATGAAAATTGCGTTCTGATTTATTCTATTAAACTTAATTATTCTAAGAAAAACAACTTGTTTATTTGTGCGACAATTTCAACCAAACCTCATACAAATATGCTTCTATTGATGCCGAAAAACATATGCATGTAAAAATTGATGGAATCCGACCCTAAGGTCATGGGACTGAAATCCAACCGCCAATTTATTCGCTTATTCTAAGATATCTATCTATTTTTTTTGCACCAGTTCCAACCGAACCTTTGTGTCCTTATCGAAACCCCAAAATTATATTAAAACAAATGGGTTCGTACTATAGGGTCATGCAACAAAATTACAGTTAAATAACAGATTATAGTCTTATAATGGCATTATGGCATTATTTTTTTGGTTTGATTTTGTACTATTTTACTATTCAACATTATGTAAAAAGGTATATTAAATAATTCCCTTTATGTATGAGTACGCTAAAATTAACACGTTTTAAAGTAATGTATACGGATACGCTACTATCATTTATGATTTATTCAATGGGCATGATGACAATAGCTGTTAAATAAATGCTTCTTATTGCAAAGTTAAATGTTTTATGTATATTTGAACATTTCAAGACAACCTAAGCGAAGAGGATGAACCATTTAATGGACAATTACTTCATATGTGTTCCATACCCGTGTTCCATATCCGCGAGGAAGGGTTGCATGATTTATACTGGGTGGCGACACCTGATCCCGATTTTGAACACAATTTTAGTGGAACCATATGGTACATAATTTGTTACGATTTCTATCTCATATGTGTTTTTTATGTTCCTATATGTATTTATACGGAAGAAAAGTATATTAAAGGGGCCCCGTATTTTTGAATTTGTGATTTTATATCAAAATATGTTATTAGAGAACAATATTACTTTCATATTACCTATTGTATGGGTTATTCGTTCTTAGTTTTGTCGTAAATATAAAGACAATAGAGAGTTTTACAATCACAATACCGTCAACATATGTATTTCGAAATTATAAAGAACAAATTCGCGCGTACCGTACACAATACCTTTTGCGAGAGCTGTGAACTAGGGATGTCAAAAACCGGGTCATAACCCGGTTTTTCTCGATTTTTTGCAAAGCCGGTTAGACCGTCCGGTTTTAACCGGACTCAAAGTACCGTTTTTTCGGTTAACCGAGTCTTCTTATTGATTTGCTTAGAATTGTAGTAAAAACACACTCGTAATGGTGGTGTTCGTATCGTATGCAAAATCAAACCAAAATGCATGCACAGGGTGCGCCACAGAAACTTACTTATTTGAAAAAAAAAACTTCTGAGCGGTGATTTGGGCGGGTAGATGGGTGAGACGGGGCGCATCTGGAGGGGAAAGTTCGCAAGGTTTTTCCCATTCTAGTCAGTCGCCATCATGTTCTGGTGTAGAGAGCAGCGGGCCTCCGCCGTCGAGAACTTATTTTCTAATGGTCGCTCACTAGATATCCCTATCCGCGGATTTTTTAAACGAACGTTAGGGACGTGTGGTTTCAGTCACAGATGGAGCCATAGCAAACACTGCACGAGGCTGAATAAATTTGTTGCGACAACTCTTTCTCGACCACCTCATCTCTCAGAGAGGCGATTTCCCATGACCGGCACGCTCTCGAGATTTGCTCCATGCGATTTTTTTATGTGGTTATTTGAAATCCCTGGCCTATGTCGATCGACCACGGACCATAACTCACCTAAAAACCTTTCATTCGCCGATTGATATGCTGTAAAGAGTGGAGATGAACTTCAAAAATCGACTTAATCAGTGTATGCACAGAGGGGGTTGCCATTTAACCGATGTCATTTTCATGACTGTTTAAAAAAAACTTGGAATATTGTATTCTCAAATAGAAAGAATTAAAACAATAACTATGAAGCACCTACTTTTGTTTTGTATTGACCCTTCAAATAAGTAAGTTTCTCTGGCGCCCACTATAGTCATAAGGAGAGTGTTTGAAAATATGTTTAAGGGCTGAAATTTGAAAACGTAATTTTTTATAGGGGACAAGTAATAGAATTCATCATCATCATCAATGTGGCACGATAGCCCGACGTCGGGCCTTGGCCGCCTGAATCGTTGACCTCCAATTGTCGCGGTTACGCGACCTTGTCCTCCAGTTTCGGAAGCCCAGCAGCTGGTGGGCGTCTTCACCTACGGAGTTCTCCCAGAGAGCTCTCGGTCGTCCACGCAACCTCGCTCCGTCAATTCGTTGTGCGTTCAATTCGTTGTGCGTAATAGAATTGCTGACTGAAAAATCAAGAAAATATAAAAAATTTTATGAATTTGAAAGAATTTTTTCCGGTTTTAGCCGGATGAACAAACAACCATCCGGGTTAAAACCGGAGGTAGAAAAAACCGAAAATAAACCGGTTAACTGTTTTGAAAGTACCGGTTTTCGGACTAACCGTCCGGTTTTTGACATCCCTACTATTCTACCTCCATTATTTCTGACAGTTTTAATGCCTTAAATGAAGAAAACTAGGGTTAATTTTGGCTCGATTTTGATAAAATTTTAGTAAATTTTACCGCGATGCAGATCTTTAGGGGCAGTAACAATTGAATTGAATTTGAGCTAGAATTGACTCTAGTCTTCTACACTTAACGTATCAAAACAAATAATGGAGCTAAAATAAAATGATGTAAGAAACATATGATCGTAAGGCTATGCGCCAATTTTGAAAGAATCGTAGAAGCACGTCACCTTGGCAGATGTTAGAGAGAATTTAGATGGAAAAATTTATTATTTTTGGGTTAAATCACAAAAATTTGATTTTGAAGCTCTGTAAAAGCCAAACCTCTTAGCCGATTTTAGTGCGGTTAGTTTTGTTGTATAGGTAAATTTATTGGTTATAATAATCATCTGATTTCGATATTTTTTGCTAGTCTATCTTTGGAGATATTAAGGCTTAAGTCGTACAAGAAAATTATTTTTTTCAAAAATCTTTAAATGCTTTTGGCAGCTAAAGAGTTAAGATTTGGGGGTATGCTCGTACAACTTTTTTGCTGGAAATCACTTGGGGAATCACAATTCGGTGCGTTTATGCGGCAGTTTCCGGACACCCTGCACCTATAGTTGTGTTCAAAATATGTGTGCATTATGATATCACTGAAGTGACGTGCTTCGCTAAAACTGCAGAACTTGTTTTAAATTAGTTTTATGATGATGAACTTATTTGGGACATAATCTTCTTTAAATTTTCCATAATTATGAGAACAGAAGTTGCACGGTTGAGCGCAAATGGAGGGGGAAAGACAAGGGACATAAATTACCGCCGCGCCCGGTTATGTCACAAAATGATGCGCGCCCTATTGAAGGTTAATAGAGAGTTTTAGTAATACATATAGTTTAGTACGTTTTTATGGTTCACTATACATATACACATAGAAAAAATATTTAATATGACGACTATTTAGACCAGACATATCGAACTCGCGGTCTACATCGAAGAAAATCAATGTGCAAAGTGCCTGATCAAGCCCACCAAACAAAATGATTCGCCGGCGATCTGAAGACGATTTGCCAAGACGAGAAATTTGTTCGCCGGCGAACTCGTATTCAGATCGCCTGAGAAGAATATGGTACTTCTATGGCGAATTGCCCCGGTGAACCGAAGGCAATACGCCAATATAATTCGAAAGCGATACGTGGCGGCGAACTAAATACGATACGCATTTACGACTCGTAGAAGTTTTGCCATTACGAAACGTAAATTTTGCATTTGGGATTCGTAGAAGTTTTTCCATTAACAATTTGCATTGATAATTCGTAGAAGATGACTTTTGCACGACCAGATTCGAATTGGTGTTTATTTTATTACATGTGAACAGTAGATAACTCGATAACTCGAAGCTGAAGGGAACTTTTATTTCGACTTATGGAAATTTTGAGGTATCGAGTTGAGTCATTGAGTCCAAATCAAAGAAAATTCGACATATAAAGTCCAGTCTTTTATAATTTAACTTCGAGTTATAGAATTGCTTTTTTTCATCATAATGAAGAAAAGTCTGATTCGAATTTTCATCGCCCCCGTGAATTATGCTCGAAAGATACGCAAATTGTTCGCCATGATGAAGAAAGTTCGTACTGACTTCGAATATTCTTCATCATGTCGTACTATTTGCGTAAAATCCGACGATAGTTCGTCTAGTCGAAGAAGACTCGAATCAGACTTTTCTTCACTCCGATGAAAGTTCGCCAAATTGTTTGGTGGGAGGGATCTCCTTGACTCCCCTTATCTACGCCACTGCAAAGACGTGGTCGTGACTCCGATGATATGTTTAAACTCCGTAATTATTCATATTACTATGAATGCACACATTCGTGTTTGTTTATCCGTGACTTTTATGGTATATCTTTTTTGTTTGTAGTATTTGCTATATACAGTAAAGCCCCGATTTTCCGGAATGCATGGGACCGGACCCTATCCGGATTTTCGAATTGTCCGAACTTTCGAAATGCACTAAATGGTACTATGGTGAATGATATTTTTACTGAAATCATTAAGAAATAACCATTTTAACGTTACTTCATAATTCTATTTTTGAAATATGCCTTCCCTTAATGGTAAAGAGAAAAATACGCTTCAAAAAGCTTTAGAAAATTGATTTTTTTTTTGTAAAATCCACCAAAATTTCCCTTTGATCCGAGTCCGGATTATTGGGATTCCAGATTTTCGAGGTCCGGATTATCGGGGTCCTACTGTAGTCTAAGAAAAATTTCATATTTGGTCGGCATAAATCCTACATCGGAATTTTTTTTGGATTATGGTTGGAAATGGTCCCAGATTATGGCATTAGAAGTACCAACCGATCGGGGGTCCGCAACCTTAAAAAAAGGGGGGGGGGGATTTTTTTCGTTTTTTTTGCGATTATTTCAAAAACGGTAAGAGATACAGAAGAATGGTGTGAGAACGAAAAAAACTACATAAAATTATGTTTGCAATGATATATAACACATTAGAGTTTAATTGAATATTTCGGCGTTAGACTAGAACATAAATTCGAATTTTTTCATTTTCGACATTTTTTAAAAGCTCCATAACTTTTGAAACTAGGATTCTTTCTTTCAGCCGTGAAATTTATAAGTATTCACAATAAGTTCAAGATCATTTTAAGGTAAACATTGAGTCGCTCCGTCAAGGACCCCCATTCCCCCCCCCCCCCCCCATTTAATTTTTTCAAAACGGCACATCCATAACTCCCCCAAAAATTGGAGCAGGGTGCTAAATTTTGGTTTGTTGGGATTAGAGGTCATAGTGACCCCACCCACCAAAAATCAGTTTATTCCGATAAAAACTAAGGGTACCTCCCATACAAAGTGACCCAACAGGAGTTTGTTCTACGTACTACTCATTTTATAAACTGTAGAACAAAGTTGTCTTGCCTTTTGCTAATGGGGGTCCTTGACCGGAGCGACTTAATATTTACGTTAAAATGATCTTGAACTTATTGTGAATACTTATACATATACATTACGGCTGAACTAGCATTCTTTCAAAAGTTATGGAGCTTTTAACAAAGGTCTAAAATGAAAATATTCTAATTTATTTTGTTAGGCTAGCGCCGAAATATTTAATTAAACTCTAATGTGTTATATATCATTGCATAGATAATTTTATGTAGTTTTTTTCGTCTTCAGACCATTTTTGTGTATCTCTTACGGTTTTTGAAATAATTGTAACGCAGGACGCCGAAGTGCTATAGGGGAACGAAGCTCTATAGGCCGTACAGGCAACTCAAAAACCAAAAGGAAGAGAGAGCTTCTCTGTGAGCTAAGCAGCGGCACATGCTTGCTGTAGCTCAGTGACGGAGAATTTGGGCGGGGTTTTTGCCGCTCACAGCCCCTGTCCTGCACATATTAAGGGATATCATGTGCCTAGAGATATAACAACACAACAAGAGGAGGATAAAAGAAATTGGAGGAAGGAATACGGCGTCGGCGAGCTCAAGTGCCTTTGATGCTCGTGGGCCCTGATGCTAGTGGGCCCTGGCCGTCTGTACCCACGAAAATAAAAAAAAAGGAAACCCGACCGTGAGCCCCCATGGCCTTGAAAAATGTGTACAAAAATTGGGGCTCCCTACTGAAACACCCTATACTCTGGAAACGGGCCGGGGATCTACATACTAAATCAATAGGACATCACAACAAGACGGCACAATCGGGTACTTATCCTGTAGTCCATTTCCGCCTCAGGAACTCGTCGCGCAAATGTGGGCCGTGGCACATAACCTCACTTCAATATATTTTGTTCGCTCTGCACTTTCACATGGGGGGGGCCACTATAATAATTTCCTTTTTTACACACACGGCACAGGGACTTTTTTTTAATGGGACACAGACAAGGCACTTTCAAAAAGAAAACTCAAAGACTTAATAAATTATATAAATTAACAAAAAATAATTGCGAACAAAACACGCGCGATGCGTCCGCTTCCACGATTCATACCCGACTCCCCGAATTTTGGGTCGTGTCGTCTCTCGCCACGACACTCGCACGCACACCACGACACGGCGAACCTTGACCGGCCACTTGCAACGGCTTTTCTTCGATATAAAGATGATTAAAACAAGTTTTGCATATAATTGCATGCACTTGTCTTAATCATCAATACATCGAAGTTGTCTTTTGTTGGTGTGCCGACGAGCCTCTTGGGCTTGTTGACACAACAACAAGAGAAATTCAAAACAGTTGCAAGTGGATCATTACAGGGCAGCTTTTACTACAAGGCCTGCCGCGTAGAAGAAGCTGGGGGACTAACGCCGCATATCTTTTGCGTGGAAGATACCAACTACCTTGCCTTGTAGGTCCGACAACAAGTAACGATTGCTGCCTACTTTTTTAACGACGCGACTCTTGACAAATTTAAAGTCAAGCTTGGAGTTGTAGTGTGCCGCCGCGTCACTCTGCGCAAAGTTACGGCGAAACACTTCATCCCCAGGCTTGAATTCAACCTGTCGAGAGCGCGTGTTGTAGTAAGCAGCATTTTTGGCATGCGCCACCTTCAGATTATCTTGTACTTGTTGCCGGAGAAGCGACAGCTTATCGCTTGAACAAGCCACGGTAGTTGGATCTTCCAGTAAAGCCAGCTTCCGCAGCAGACCATAGGTCTTTCCATGGGTCACCATGGATTGACCAAACGCAACGAGGTATGGTGACGTCTTAATGGCGGCATGGTGCGCAGATCGCAACGCGCAATTGATTGCGGAAAGTCTCTCATCCCAATTCCGCTGATCTGGATCGATATAGGCACGTATGGCTGCAACGATGGAGCGGTTAACCCGCTCCGAAGCATTCGCCTGAGGCGAGTATAGGGCCGTATAAAGGTGGGTGACGCCATATCGATCCAGCAGGGAATTGAAGATGCGAGACTTGAACTGCACACCATTATCCGTCACCATTGTCTCTGGTACCCCGAAAACATGGAAAACACGAGTCTCGAGCCAACTGGTCAGAGTCTCGGCTTTAAACTTTTTAATGGGCTCCACGAAAGTGAACTTAGATAAATGGTCCACCACGACAATCGTGCCCACATTACCGGATCTCGACCGGGGGAAAGGTCCTAATAGATCCATGTACAAGCGCTGGAATACGCGCTCGGAGGTGAACTGGCCTTCCATAGGAGGGCGAAGACACTGGTTCGGAGCTTTGGTAGACTTGCAGGTATCACAAAGGGACACATATTCTTTGACCTGCTTAGCCAGTTTAGGCCAAAAGAATTGGGCACGAAGGCGTCTTAGTGTCTTTGTGATACCGCCATGAGCGCTGAGCGGATGATCATGCGCTCTGGCGAGCAAGTCTAGCCGCAGTTCCTCTGGGATCCAGAGCTTCCAGGAGGATTGCTCCTGCAGCTCATCTCCGGTCGCGTACTCCGTGCGTTTGTACACGAATCCATCAGATACCTTTAAATCAGGGAGCTCTTCTTGGTGCTCGGTAATGTGGTCAATAAGGTCGGTATAACTCTTCGACCGGAAGTGTGGAGAATCTAAGTCCACTTCCACGGAGTCACAAAATGGATCGCTTAAATCCAAAGATTCTGAACAGTGGACCCGAGACAAGGTGTCGGGGACCACGTTTTGGCTGCCCTTTCGGTGGACGATGGAGAACTTAAACCCTTGGAGTTTAAGTGCCCACCGAGCCAATCGACCACTCAAATCCGGTTCATTCATTAGCCACTTCAATGAGGCGTGATCAGTGACTATCGTAAACTCATGACCTTCCACGTAGGCACGGAATTTCTTAATAGCGAGGACAGCCGCTAAACATTCCTGCTCCGTAACAGTATAATTTCGCTGGGCCGGATTAAGTTTCTTCGACATGTAGGCTATTGGCACCTCAGCACCATCGTCTGTCGTCTGGGTGAGCACGGCCCCCACGCCGTCCTGACTCGCGTCGCAATGAATTGCGAAAGGACGCGTGAAATCCGGGCTGTGCAACACCGGTGCCTTGGACAAACTGTCCTTTAGAGCGCTAAATGCCGAAGAACCTTCTTCCGTCCAAGCGAAATTACGGTTTTTACGGAGCATGTCTGTTAGCGGTGTCGTGATAGCGGCGTAGTTCGGAACGAACCGCCGATACCACCCGCACATGCCAAGAAATCGACGAAGTTGCCTTACAGTTTTAGGCTTCGGAAAATCAGTAATTGCTCGTACTTTGCCAGAGTCAGTCCCGATGGTTCCGTGGCCGATAACGTGACCCAGATAAGAGACTTCCTTCATCACGAACTTACTCTTCTCTATATTCAAGGTCAGTCCTGCCTTCCTCATACAAAGAGCTACTTCACGAAGGAGCTTGAGGTGCTCCTCGAAGGAAGTTGTGATCACCAGCAAGTCATCCAAGTAGACAAACACTTGGTGCCGTAAATGTGCTGGGATGACGTGGTCCATTAGCCGCTGCATAGTTTGTGGAGCATTGCATAACCCAAAAGGCATTGTCACAAACTGATACAGCGGCCTGCCGGGTACGGTGAAAGCCGTCTTATCCTTTGACGTCTCATCGAGGGGAATCTGCCAGAACGCATCCTTCAAGTCCAAACTTGAAATAAATTTGGCCTTGGGGAGGCGACTCAGAATTCCCTCGATGAGAGGTAAAGGATAAGCGTCTTTCAACGTAACCGCGTTGACCTTACGCGCATCCAGACATAGACGGACCTTATTAGGTTTGACTACCAGGGTGACTGGCGATGACCAAGCACTTTGTGACTCCTCAATGACACCCAAAGCAAGCATTCTGTCGATTTCCGCATGGAGAAGCTTTTCGACGGCGGGAGAGATCGCATAGTGTCTCTGCTTAATTGGTTTACTGCCTCCGACGTCGATGGCGTGGGAAATAAGAGACGTACGCCCTAAGCCTTCCGCTGAAAATGACGGAAAACTTGCAATGGTGGCATTGAGGGTAGTTCTTTGTATTGGGGTCAATGGGTGGTGATTAACCCCGAGGTCTAAGTTTTCTATTGACAGGGCTGATGAATATAGAGAGTCACAGAAAAGTTCGGGAGCAAGCTCGAACCTGCGCACGAAATCGACTCCAAGGTAGAGATCCTGGCTGAGGGTGGGCATGATCAAGAACTCGATGGTCTCTGTCCGTCCTTTAAAGGTGACACAAGTGGACATTTTTCCGACTGCTGAGTGGCGTGTACCATCAGCCGTGGTAACCCCCATCCGGAACCTCTGCCAAGGATGATTGGGTGCCGCCAGGAACTTCTTGGCAAAGTCCGACGCAATTACGCTGCATGACGCTCCCGTATCAATTAAACCACTTACAGAGGTATTCAACATGAATACCTGTGCATATGGTCTTATATCATCACGGGGGCGGTTCAAAAGAATACCAGAACACTGTCGTCTGCTACGCATAACGTTCCGCCAAAAAGTACGCATGCGTAAGGCTGAACGTTTTGGACGACTAGGTTTTAACTCGTCAGCGTGAAATATCCGACGACGCGCGTTCTCATACTCTTTTGCACGCTCATGCAGCGGCCTAAAACTGTAATGAATCTTCGCCGAGGTCGAAGATTGAATATCCGTAGAAGGTAGTGAATTTACAATAGTCCCTGCGCTGCACTGAGTCGCCAATGAACCACTCGGATTCAAGCAGCAATTGGGACGCGGCAAGATCCGGGGTGTCGTAGTTTGATTGGAAGTGTCAGTGGCAAGGGACAAATTTGGAAGGGACGAATCAGGTGTTGGCACGTCAGATTGCTCAGCAGAACCCCTGTATTTTGGTTCTGCATTAGAGCCTCTGGCGTCTACAAACGCAGTGCCTACTTGTTTGCACTGCCCGCAGGCAAGTTGCTCTGCGCCTTCATTGGAGACTTCAGCTGTTGAGGAGGTCTCCGGCGTTCCAGGTTTTTTGAACACTGTGGACACCTCGGTTTGTAGACCCCAGGAGCTCCACAGCCGAAACAAAACACTCTGGGCTCTGCTTCACAGTCTGCGTAGGTATGTCCGGGTTTCGAGCAGTTCCAGCAAGTGGAAGGACGCTTCAGCTCCTCCACTCCAGAACACGGCTCTTCATCTTCCTCTGATATATCATCAGGTTCAAGCTCAGCGACTCGACGACGACTGAATTTACTTGCATCGTGCGAAGAATCCCATTTGCCTGCTCGTTTTTCGACAATCTCTTGCTTCTTAACGGCCAATCGGAGCTCTCGCAGAGAGTGTATCTCCGATTGGGCAAGATATTGGGCGAGGTACGGACGCAGGTTTTTTCGCACGATGCGAGTCAACTCAGCGTCCGAAAGTCTATATGACATTTTGTCGTGGATCCGCCTGATCCTCTCCACGAAGTTTTTATACGTTTCGTCCGGTTTTTGACGACGAGCACGCATCTCATCCAAGAGATCATCGTCGTCGTAATCATTCCCAAATTCCTCCTTGAGAGCTTCCTTTAAAGACTCCCAGGTGTAATGGTTACCGGTTTCGCCAGCAAATCGTCGAAACCAGCCAATTGTTGGCTTGTCGAACAGGAGGTGTGCATAAAGGCACACCTGACCGTAGTCACCTCCAAAAGTGCGACCAGTGTAGAGTTCAACCTGACGGATGAACTCATTCACTGACTCGCCATCGAATTTTAACCCCCAGTCGGATATTATACGGTATGGATTTCTGACTGGGGCAACAATTGCCTGGTTTTGGCGATTTGCCGCCAAAACCGGGACATCAGGCACCTGTGGAGCCTGAAAATTGCAAGGAGCCGACCCTGGCGGGATTTGGGACGCTTGCGAAACTTGATGGTGCGACGACACTGGAGGCATCATTTGGCGAATAGCCTGGTCGATATAGACCTTCAAAGTGTCGAGAAGACCCTGATGAACATCAGGAGGAGGTTGAGGAACCGAGTTCCCGAGCGGAAAGCTAAAATCCCCGCCCACTTGCTGAAAAGGCAACGAAACCTTACCCGTGTCAACACCCGCTTCGCCTCCTAACACGTTCGGGCCAGGCGTATTTTGGGTATGGCGGCTTGGACCAGCCGCATCAAAGTCTAGCAGGGGATTTCGGTTTTCTTCCGGGGTATTTGGAGGCGTGCTTGATGAGCCGGCATAAGACTGGCTTCTCGTCGGCATCCCCTGCTTAGGGACGGCACCACGCCCACGCCCTCTGGCCGGTGATGGGGTGTGCTCAATGGGCATTGTTGTTGCTTTGTAATTATCTATAATGGGGCTGTACCAGGCAAAATAATACTAAGTTACAAACAAGTCAAATTATTCGCTAAACTTTCGTATTGTGCGTATTTTACGTATGAGATTATTATTTTCTTAATATTATTGAGTATATATGTATAATGTCGTTGTATGTGTCTTATTGTGTATATTTTATTTGATTATTTTTTTATTTATTTTCTTTTTTTGCTTTTCTTTGCGTGTAGGCAATTCAGTACTATACTATAAGTTTTATATTATGCAAAAGTACAACCACAACCAATATTGGAGATAATAAATTATGTAACAATAAAAACGGTAATAACATATAATTCATGCAACAAATCAATATAAACATGCAATAATAAATTATGTAAACAATACCACCACCAACAAAAAATATAACCTACTAACAATATAATAAATTACTACAAACTAATTAACAATTACAAGAAGTAAGGCATGCAAAAATAACAACCTAAAACCTACCTAAAATTATATAACAAATTATCTACTTGCTACTATAAATAGGACCTAACCAAATATACAAACAAAACAACAACAATGCTGATCACTCAAAACAAAATATGTGCACATAAAACTAAATAATAAATTAACAATAATATGTATTAAGTACAATTCAGCTGTTAGGATCGGCTATTATGTATTTATTTTTTTTTATTTTTCGAAAACTACTTACAGCTAATTGAAATTAGATAAGGTAGCCCAAACTGCATTTATGTACTTTATGTACGCGTTTACAAAAATTTAATGCAGGTATATATAAACATTCAAGCAGCAACAACTATCTATATGACGATTTTCTTATGAAAATTGTATGATTGTCGATGCTACAATATATTCGTTAAATTCCAATTAGACCAAGCAATGAAAGCCTAAAAAGGGGGTGTAGAGAACATCGAAGGGGGTGACGATTTTTTTCTTCGGTATTTTATCAGGAGTAGTTAGGAGGTAAAGGTACTAATTTTACTCGGAGCTGAGGGGTGCGCTAACGCGGGGAGAGGGGGCTAAAGGTGCAATTTTGTGCAATTTTTGGTGTTTTGGGCTATATCTCGAAAACGGTGAGTCGAACAGAAAAAAGTTGTGAGTAAGCATTAAAGCTTTCTAAATATCATATTTATTTGCCCATACTTACATATGCAAAACTCCTAACGATTCTTCCGATATTGTTCAATAAATGTAAAAAAAATTTTTTTTTGCATTCTATGGACTCTGGTGTCTCTCCGATTTGTTTTTCAAAAAACTTTTGTAGGGTAAAGTTAGTAAGTGGTAAATTTTCCTTAATTTGATATACTTCTTTTTGGCTTGTCTCCTATCATTCGAGAGTTAAGAGAGTCTCAATGAAGTAATATTCTATACTCATCTGAATGAAGACAACCATTGTGAAAAAACGGTAGGAGGGGGACGGTTTTTTATTTAATGGATCCATAATGGGCGGTTCGGAGTAAGACATACTACAAGCTCGCGGTCATGAGGTGTGCGCTAACGTGGGGAGGGGGGCTAAAGGATTCATTTTTGCAGGTTGTCGACTTAGTCTTGGAAATATCTCGGAAGCGGTGAGTCGTCCTGAGAGTATTTGTATGGCAGTACTAAAGCCCATTAAATTTCCAAAAGCTTATTTGAACACTCAAATGCCGAATTCCTAACGGTTCCCCCGATACAAGTGATTGAAATCCGAAAATTGTTAAAAAATCGTTATTTTGTTTATTTTTTTGGCTCTGGTGTCTCTCGCGATTGTTTTTCGGAAAACTGTTTCACGACCAATTTGTACGATGTTTAATTGGCTCTCATTTAATATACGCCCCGTTGTCCGGTCTTCAATCAGTCAAAAGCTTAGGAGTTAAAACCGAGCTTCCGAATTCAATTTTCTCTATTTTCAAGGATAAACACAAACATTGTGAAAAAACGGCAGGAGGGGGACGGTTTTTTATTCCATGGATCCATAATGGGTGGTTCGGAGTAAGACACACTACAAGCTCGCGGTCATGAGGTGTGCGCTAACGTGGGGAGGGGGGGCTAAAGGATTCATTTTTGCAGGTTGTCGACTTAATCTTGGAAATATCTCGGAAGCGGTGAGTCGTCCTGAGAGTATTTGTATGGCAGTACTAAAGCCCATTAAATTTCCAAAAGCTTATTTGAACACTCAAATGCCGAATTCCTAACGGTTCCCCCGATACAAGTGATTGAAATCCGAAAATTGTTAAAAAATCGTTATTTTGTTTATTTTTTTGGCTCTGGTGTCTCTCGCGATTGTTTTTCGGAAAACTGTTTCACGACCAATTTGTACGATGTTTAATTGGCTCTCATTTAATATACGCCCCGTTGTCCGGTCTTCAATCAGTCAAAAGCTTAGGAGTTAAAACCGAGCTTCCGAATTCAATTTTCTCTATTTTCAAGGATAAACACAAACATTGTGAAAAAACGGCAGGAGGGGGACGGTTTTTTATTCCATGGATCCATAATGGGTGGTTCGGAGTAAGACACACTACAAGCTCGCGGTCATGAGGTGTGCGCTAACGTGGGGAGGGGGGGCTAAAGGATTCATTTTTGCAGGTTGTCGACTTAATCTTGGAAATATCTCGGAAGCGGTGAGTCGTCCTGAGAGTATTTGTATGGCAGTACTAAAGCCCATTAAATTTCCAAAAGCTTATTTGAACACTCAAATGCCGAATTCCTAACGGTTCCCCGATACAAGTGATTGAAATCCGAAAATTGTTAAAAAATCGTTATTTTGTTTATTTTTTGGCTCTGGTGTCTCTCGTGATTGTTTTTCGGAAAACTGTTTCACGACCAATTTGTACGATGTTTAATTGGCTCTCATCTAATATACGCCCCGTTGTCCGGTCTTCAATCAGTCAAAAGCTTAGGAGTTAAAACCGAGCTTCCGAATTCAATTTTCTCTATTTTCAAGGATAAAGACAAACATTGTGAAAAAACGGCAGGAGGGGGACGGTTTTTTATTTCATGGATCCATAATGGGCGGTTCGGAGGAAAACATACTAAAAGCACGCGGTCATGGGGAGTGCGCTAACGTTGGGAGAGCGGGTTCAAATATCTCATTCTTGTGCTTATTAGCTCTATCCCCGCTATATCTCCGAAACCGCGAACTCTAGGAAAAAAATGTCTAAACAAGAATGAAAGCTTACACAATTTCCTATAAAGTTCATCTTACATGCACAGGTCGAATTCCTAACAGTTATCCAGATATAGCTAATTTAAAAATCAGAAATTTCACATAGAAAACATCAACACAGCCTACATGCATATAGCCAATCTATAGATGACATGCATACCAATTATGTTGTGTGGATGTTTTCTATGTGAAATTTCTGATTTTTAAATTAGCTTTATCTGGATAACTGTTAGGAATTCGACCTATGCATGTAAGATGAACTTTATAGGAAATTGTGTAAGCTTTCATTCTTGTTTAGACATTTTTTTCCTAGAGTTCGCGGTTTCGGAGATATAGCGGGGATAGAGCTAATAAGCACAAGAATGAGATATTTGAACCCGCTCTCCCAACGTTAGCGCACTCCCCATGACCGCGTGCTTTTAGTATGTTTTCCTCCGAACCGCCCATTATGGATCCATGAAATAAAAAACCGTCCCCCTCCTGCCGTTTTTTCACAATGTTTGTATTTATCCTTGAAAATAGAGAAAATTGAATTCGGAAGCTCGGTTTTAACTCCTAAGCTTTTGACTGATTGAAGACCGGACAACGGGGCGTATATTAGATGAGAGCCAATTAAACATCGTACAAATTGGTCGTGAAACAGTTTTCCGAAAAACAATCACGAGAGACACCAGAGCCAAAAAATAAACAAAATAACGATTTTTTAACAATTTTCGGATTTCAATCACTTGTATCGGGGGAACCGTTAGGAATTCGGCATTTGAGTGTTCAAATAAGCTTTTGGAAATTTAATGGGCTTTAGTACTGCCATACAAATACTCTCAGGACGACTCACCGCTTCCGAGATATTTCCAAGATTAAGTCGACAACCTGCAAAAATGAATCCTTTAGCCCCCCCTCCCCACGTTAGCGCACACTTCATGACCGCGAGCTTGTAGTATGTCTTACTCCGAACCACCCATTATGGATCCATGGAATAAAAAACCGTCCCCCTCCTACCGTTTTTTCACAATGGTTGTCTTCATTCTGATGAGTATAGAATATTACTTCGTTGAGACTCTCTTAACTCTCGAATGATAGGAGACAAGCCAAGAAGAAGTATATCAAATTAAGGAAAATTTACCACTTACTAACTTTACCCTACAAAAGTTTTTTGAAAAACAAATCGGAGAGACACCAGAGTCAATAGAATGCAAAAAAAAATTTTTTTTACTTTTATTGAACAATATCGGAAGAACCGTTAGGAGTTTTGCATATGTAAGTATGGGCAAATAAATAGGATATTTAGAAAGCTTTAATGCTTACTCACAACTTTTTTCTGTGCGACTCACCGTTTTCGAGATATAGCCCACAACACCAAAAATTGCACAAAATTGCACCTTTAACCCCCTCTCCCCGCGTTAGCGCACCCCTCAGCGCCGAGTAAAATTAGTACCTTTACCTCCTAACTACTCCTGACAAAATACCGAAGAAAAAAATCGTCACCCCCTTCGATGTTCTCTATAATGTCTTGTTTGATTGGCCTAAATAGGCAATTCAATAGTGCTTTTAAGCCTAGCAAATAGAAATACACTCGTGTAATTGTATGTATGAATGCATAAATAGCCGACGGCTCGATAACGATAGAGATACCCAGATAACAGCGACAAAATCATAGAGATCAAGTAGACCAAATCTACTATGGAAATGTATGTAGGTACGTATGCAGTACAAGCGAGAGATCCCCATTCCGTTCCAAGTACAGAGTCTTAAAATTTGAGCATCAACAAAAAAAAAATGGTAACCCTTGCATGTTAACGATGAACTGTTGGGTGCAATAAAAAAATTGATGAATGAAAATGAAGGACAGTTCTTTTCAACATAAATGTACCGAGGTAACTTCAAAAGAACCGGGCCACTGTTCTAAAGAAACTCTAAGACAGAGTAATTCCACAGTTCTTTTGAAGGCCTCTGGTACGTGACAAAAATCACCAAAAAAGACAACACAAGAAAAGAACTGCCTTTGTTAGCGGAAACTACTAGGAAAAGCTACTCTAAAAGGATGGGATGCTACAGAGGATGGGAAAGTTACCTAAAGGTAAGGTACGTAAAGTACAAAAACTAAGGCTAATGCTTTAGAGCAGGTAACTTGAAAAAAGAAACCACAACTTCGTATAAGGGAAACCCTTTTCCTGACCAAGTTGGGCCCCACGTTGGGCGCCAAATATGTGTAACGCAGGACGCCGAAGTGCTATAGGGGAACGAAGCTCTATAGGCCGTACAGGCAACTCAAAAATCAAAAGGAAGAGAGAGCTTCTCTGTGAGCTAAGCAGCGGCACATGCTTGCTGTAGCTCAGTGACGGAGAATTTGGGCGGGGTTTTTGCCGCTCACAGCCCCTGTCCTGCACATATTAAGGGATATCATGTGCCTAGAGATATAACAACACAACAAGAGGAGGATAAAAGAAATTGGAGGAAGGAATACGGCGTCGGCGAGCTCAAGTGCCTTTGATGCTCGTGGGCCCTGATGCTAGTGGGCCCTGGCCGTCTGTACCCACGAAAATAAAAAAAAAGGAAACCCGACCGTGAGCCCCCATGGCCTTGAAAAATGTGTACAAAAATTGGGGCTCCCTACTGAAACACCCTATACTCTGGAAACGGGCCGGGGATCTACATACTAAATCAATAGGACATCACAACAAGACGGCACAATCGGGTACTTATCCTGTAGTCCATTTCCGCCTCAGGAACTCGTCGCGCAAATGTGGGCCGTGGCACATAACCTCACTTCAATATATTTTGTTCGCTCTGCACTTTCACATGGGGGGGCCACTATAATAATTTCCTTTTTTACACACACGGCACAGGGACTTTTTTTTAATGGGACACAGACAAGGCACTTTCAAAAAGAAAACTCAAAGACTTAATAAATTATATAAATTAACAAAAAATAATTGCGAACAAAACACGCGCGATGCGTCCGCTTCCACGATTCATACCCGACTCCCCGAATTTTGGGTCGTGTCGTCTCTCGCCACGACACTCGCACGCACACCACGACACGGCGAACCTTGACCGGCCACTTGCAACGGCTTTTCTTCGATATAAAGATGATTAAAACAAGTTTTGCATATAATTGCATGCACTTGTCTTAATCATCAATACATCGAAGTTGTCTTTTGTTGGTGTGCCGACGAGCCTCTTGGGCTTGTTGACACAACAACAAGAGAAATTCAAAACAGTTGCAAGTGGATCATTACATAATCGCAAAAAAACAGAGAAAAAATGCCCCCTCCCCTTTCTTCCTTTTTTTAAGGTTGCGGACCCCCGATCGGTTGGACTTTCTATGCCATCATCTCGGGACCATCCCCAAACATAATCAAAAAAAAATTCCGATGTAGGATTTTTGCCGTTCGATGGCCATATTTTGGTCCAATTTTCTTAGACTATATAATAGGCACGTTTTCTTTACCCTGATCTGGGTTTGTGGGTGCAATCTAAGGCCGTTTAGAAAAACGGAGGTGAATATCGTAGATTAACTTTGAAGCCCATAATAACTCTGTTGCCGTTACTCGATAACAAATAAACTAACATATTTGAAATGTTGGAGCCCTTTAATAAAAGAGTTGACTTTTTCACTTTATCGGGGATACCTACCAACTGCCTTACCAGCTTCTAAGGTAAGCCGGTCTTACAAAATTGATAGGTATACGGTTTTTAGAAAAAAATTACATGAGAAACTGAGTTTATATTCTGGTTCATATCACACTTTACATAAGAATCACTGTATTGCGTAAGAAGGAAAAGAGTAATTTAAAATTAATTTTGTGATATTTTTCACGTCGGTTGAAATATGAAATCTAACCAGCTTACATACTTACTACAATGTTTCTGTACGACACGTCCCTGTAATAATATTAGAAGGGGAAGAACAAATCTAATTACGACTTAATCAGGTACATGGAACTTTGATTAAGGACTGGCAAAAGGCGAATATGCCTGAACAGCCAAAATTATTCTTCGACCCTTGCAATACTTCTCCGACCGAGGAAACATATTCAAGTCACATGCCGGTTGAGGACCTGTAATGCTCGCTAATGTAAGTACATACATGCGATGCCGTCCACATGTCACATGTCCTACCAGAGCGCAGTACAGGAAACGTTTATGTGATGCAATGACTATCAACACCGAAGGGTGCACACAACTTGATACATTTAAGACACCCTTCGGTCTAAGGGTGAAACGAATAGTAGTCTGTACAGGAAAGGTGAGTGTAAAACGATGTTAGACTCACTATACTTTTAACTATTTTACCAATACAAAAGTTTGGAATTTGGTTTAACGCAAAAGTCATGTTGACTATTTTAAAGTTCGGATCAGTGTTCGAAAAATAAAAATTGTTTTTGGGTTTTACGCCATGACACAAATACCAAAAATTTATTTATCCTACAAAAGCGCCCGTCTTCCCTACACTGCAAAGTGCATCAAAAGTGAGGGTAGGAGTATTTAATGAAAATTGCGAAATGAGCCAAGCAATAATTCAATGGAAATCGTTACATGTCAATGCGTTAATCATGTAATCCCATTAAAAGCGAAAAAGTTAGGGGCCGTATGTTTTCTGTTTAGTTCAATGGTAGATGGCCGAAAGTGGTTTCACCCGTCTTGACGGAAATTCACCCTTTTGGTGAATTATCTGCATAGATCCATGATTGAATACATATCATACTCTGTTCACTTGGGCTATTTGGGAAATTTGCATACAACCGTAATTATCAGCTTAGAATAAAATTGTGTGGTAAATATTGTCGGAAACAGTGCTTTTGATTTTGTCATATTATTCACCCAGAAAAAAACGTGTATTAAAACCAAAGTTTTTACTTTATTTTTTAGAACACATAAATTTATTTAAACGTATGAAGTTGACTATGACTTGTTTTCCGGTTCCATTCATTTCCACATAATTCTTGAAACATGCTTTTTAATTTCTTTTTCTATGGCAGCTCCATTAACCCCATTCTTTTCCATCAGTTTTTACAAGTTACGTTAAGTCGATAAAACAATATTTTTGTGAGGTTTGGTTAGGTTAGAATGAGCGGACAATTTAAAAAAGTTTTTCTTAAAAACCCTATTCGAGGGTTAGCTTTGTATGTTAACCCTATGGCCCCATTTGTTTTAATATATTTTTTTTTTTTTGGTTTCGATAAAAACATTATATAAGAGTTGGTTGTGATAACCAACGTTATCAAAATAACGAATAAAAACGTTTTTCTTGGAAGAACCTAATTTTATGGGTTTGGGTATGTATGGCAAGACCCCAACGTCTGATTCCACCCATTTTTACATTTGCTTTGTGGTATCAATATAAATTCATGTATGTGAGGTTTGGTTGAAATTAATGATTCAAACGATTCAAATCTGAAATTTTATACTAAATAATAATGAAATAAAAAAAATAGGAAACTACCCTTCAAAAATCAGTCAGCAGTCTAGGGTTGAGAAGGAAATGATGTGATAATGTATGCGTGTTCACACGCACACATACTGAAAATGTCAACCACCCACCAAACAAAATGATTCGCCGGGGATCTGAAGACGATTTGCCAAGACGAGAAATTTGTTCGCCGGCGAACTCGTGCTCAGATCGCAAACAGATTGCCTGAGAAGAATATGGTACTTCTATGGCAAATTGCCCCGGTGAACCGAAAGCAATACGCCAATATAATTCGAAAGCGATACGTCGCGGCGAACTAAATACGATACGCATTTACGACTCGTAAATTTTGCATTTGGGATTCGTAGAAGTTTTCCCCAGTGGCGGATTTACCAGTAGGCTGAGTAGGCTGGAGCCTAGGGCGGCAGATTTTACGGGGGCGGCAAATTTGGAGCAAATATTTTTTTGAGTTAAACACATTGTAAACATTTAATACCGTGGAAAACTGAATTCCAAATACGAATTATAACGCCAGATATAGAATTTATCCTTTTCATGAGATACGTTTTGGGAGCAGTATGTGAAGTGTGTTTGTCACCGTTATGTCAGAGCTTCAAACACTAGGAACGTTTTATTATTGAAAACGAATCTGCGAAAAGCCGTTTTTAGTCAATTTCTTGAAGATTGAAATTTAATTTTTTCCTTTATTTTTATTTATCTCTTATCTGACATCTTTTTTTACTAAAAAAAAAACATAATCGATTCTATCAGTATTTCCAGGCACGGATTTCCCATATGGGCAACCTGGGCAAGTGCCCAGGGCGGCAGATTTTTAAGCGCGGCAATTTTTGAAACTTTCCGTTGGATTAAAATTCTGTGAATGATTAATTTTGGGAAACTCAAGGAGCAGTCATAATTAGCCAACATTTTAACGCTCTTTTCCTAATCTTTTTCTAGTTACGTAGGCGTATTCCAGGGTGCCCAATCGCACAATTACATTGTAATATAAATAATATTCATTCATATAAAAATTTCAGTTATCGTATGAACTAGACTTCACTGCACACACTTCACGCAAAATTCTGCTCCAATTAAACAAGGGTAGGAATCTACCATATGCGAGGATGTTTTGGGAGAAGCAATCAAAGTCCAGAATCTACATTAAATGCTGGACATGTTTTTAATATACGAGTACTTTACTATTTCCTATTTCCCGACAGCAAGCCTCTTTAAATCCCACCAGATAAAAAAATAAATAGTGTCTTTGGTCAGAAGGATCCGCCGGAGAGCGCAAATCGACTCTAAAGATAAGGTTTCTTCCCATTTCAGAAGGTCCTAGCTGTTCTTCAAAAGATACAGTCGCTTCACAAGGGCAAACAAATCGCAAAGGAGAACCAAGTGCAAACGGGATCGATTTCCCACAACAAAAAAAAATGGATAGAAAGGATCAGGATGCTGATGTAGAGCATATTATGGCGCACATTTTGCTAGAAATGTCAGAGTCGTATTTCAAAAGTTACCTTCTAAGATGCGACCTTAGGATAGCAAATTTTGCAAAGGAGGCCAAGCACAAACAAACAACAACAAACAATTTTTCATGAGACCCAAAGCCAAAGGACAAATAATTCGTAAAAAGAAGGGAGCAAGAATCATAGTTCGATTTTCCAAAAAATGCTTTGAAGGGTGTATTTTAGTGCATTTTTTGCTGAATATTCCATAGCTGTCCGCGTTCAAAAGGTACAGCCGTTCAAAGATGACCAAATACCAAAACAAAAATTGCAAGCGCAAGCCATGTCAATTTTCTGAAAATGAGAGACACTTTGGATGTTTTGCGATGCAATTTCGGAATTTTTAAAGAGGGACAGACTCGTTATATGCGGGATCCGAGCCGGCCTAATCTAAGCAAGCAACTTATCTCTCCACACACACATACATAATCTTTGTTTGGATCCAGCTATTATGCTTCAATCCAAATTTTAAAGATTTCATACAAAGTCTGAAACAGTTTTCAATTTTTGTATAACGGGAAATGCCTTCATAAACAAAACAATTTTTACAAAGACTACATTGTCAAAAATTAGCATTCGTTCTAAACTAGTTTTTGGGTTAGTTGATCAAATAGAATAGGCAACCCTAGTAAAAGCAAGTTCATATTTTCGCGTTTACTGTTACTACTTTAGTTTTCCCCACTTGAAATTGGCTGGGATGTAACCAGGAATTGGTTTCGGGAGGGGTCCTCTCGATATTATATGCTGTATTGACTATCAAGCTTTTAAGTAGGTAATATGTATGTATCCATCTTGTGAAAAGGTTTAAAAGAAATTTTAAAAATTTTGACGTTTAAATTGTTGAATTTGTAATTTTTTCTGCGGAGAAAAATATACAATACCAACGATGCCAAAAATCATTTAAAATAATTAAAATCAGTAAGCAAAACGCGTCCTTGCATTTCGCCAAGTTGTAAATTGGAATTTTAACTCTTTTTGAAATAATTTAAAAATCACGAAATTGTCTAAGCTTACAGTGACGGAGGGCGGAGATATGTCGTCGGCCCACAGGCGCCATAGAGGCTAAGTCCCGCCCTGAGTATTGCTCAATTGTGCATTAAAAGCGGGACACTATGAAGATTAAGAACCTACCCTTCAGACCGACGCTCCAACCAAGGAATTATTAGACCGCATTTTCTTTATACTTATCTATCACATAAAAATAGAAGAATACTCAGGACCCACGAAGTGGAAAGCACACTAATCTATTAAAGTGTAAAGGAAAAATTTGAGAATAAATGAAGGTTAATCAAAGAAGTTCGTCCTGGAGTATTAATTCTCGACTCAAAAAAACAATGGTGTTCCGCACATTTTTGCACAACCTTGATTGGGTGGGAAACGATAAAAAAGCAAAACGCATTGACCCTTGATTCTGGTAATGTCCCTTCAGCAATATTCTCGTAGAGCTTGGTAGGGGCGGCAAAATGTCAACAGCCTACTAGCGGTAAATGTGTAAATCCGCCACTGGTTTTCCCATTAACAATTTGCATTGATGATTCGTAGAAGATGACTTTTTCCCGACCAGATTCGAATTGGTGTTTATTTTATTACATGTGAACAGTAGATAACTCGATAACTCGAAGCTGAAGGGAACTTTTATTTCGACTTATGGAAATTTTGAGGTATCGAGTTGAGTCATTGAGTCCAAATCAAAGACAATTCGACATATAGAGTCCAGTCTTTTATAATTTAACTTCGAGTTATAGAATTGCTTTTTTTTCATCATAATGAAGAAAAGTCTGATTCGAATTTTCATCGCCGCCGTGAATTATGCGCAAATTGTTCGCCATGATGAAGAAAGTTCGTACTGACTTACAATATTCTTCATCATGGCGTACTATTTACGTAAAATCTGACGATAGTTCGTCTAGTCGAAGAAAACTCGAATCAGACTTTTGTTCATTGTGGTGAAAGTTCGCCAAATTGTTTGGTGGGCAACAGCTCTACAATGACCCACCAAACAAAATGATTCGCCGGCGATCTGAAGACGATTTGCCAAGACGAGAAATTTGTTCGCCGGCGAACTCGTGTTCAGATCGCAAACAGATTGCCTGAGAAAAATATGGTACTTCTATGGCGAATTGCCCCGGTGAACCGAAAGCAATACGCCAATATAATTCGAAAGCGATACGTCGCGGCGAACTAAATACGATACGCATTTACGACTCGTAGAAGTTTTGTCATTACGAAACGTAAATTTTGCATTTGGGATTCGTAGAAGTTTTTCCATTAACAATTTGCATTGATGATTCGTAGAAGATGACTTTTGCCTGACCAGATTCGAATTGGTGTTTATTTTATTACATGTGAACAGTAACTCGATAACTCGAAACTGAAGGGAACTTTTATTTCGACTTATGGAAATTTTGAGGTATCGAGTTGAGTCATTGAGTCCAAATCAAAGAAAATTCGACATATAGAGTCCAGTCTTCTATAATTTAGCTTCGAGTTATAGAATTGCTTCTTTTTCATCATAATGAAGAAAAGTCTGATTCGAATTTTCATCGCCGCCGTGAATTATGCTCGAAAGATACGCAAATTGTTCGCCATGATGAAGAAAGTTCGTACTGACTTACAATATTCTTCATCATGGCGTACTATTTACGTAAAATCTGACGATAGTCCGTCTAGTCGAAGAAAACTCGAATCAGACTTTTGTTCATTGTGGTGAAAGTTCGCCAAATTGTTTGGTGGGGAAGTACGTGCGACAACGAAAATAACATTTTCTCCATAGCAACTGTTTTTCTTCGGTCGTGTTGGAGCCTTAGCAAAAATTTCTAAGCCGAAACGAACCCACCAAACAATTTGGCGAACTTTCACCACAATGAACAAAAGTCTGATTCGAGGGGTATATGAGTCGGTTCTGGCGCGCTTTTAATATTTTATAAGGACATCTGACAGCTAACACTTGACACACATTTGAATTTTTCGCGACATTCTATTAAAAGATATGGCTAAATTTAGGTTTATAGGGGACGTGGGAGTAGTAAGACCTACTCCACTTTCCATTAACTTCCAGGATATGTCACAAATAGGCACGATACAAATTTCAATACGAAACTAATCACGCACCAACCCGAGCTACCTTTTAAAAAACTTAATATTCGCGATTTTCTATAGAAATTACAACCTTTCCTTTAATGAAGAGGAGTTCATTATATCGAGTTTCCACTATAATTTCGATCGAAACTCTCAATAATCATTATCCTTTCTGTTTTGCACTGTTCCTATTAAATTGAGAGGCAGATTAAATAAAATTTAAAAAAGTATTTCATTTACACATTAATGCCTGAATGCATGGCGTACCATATTTGGTACACAATTCAAATTCTACTATTTTCGCTTTTCTGGGAAAACGGGCTATTTCCTGGGAAAATAAAGGCTGATTCCGTGTTCAGTGACTGATTTTACATAAAGGGAGGTCAGTTACGATAGTGGGTTCAGACCCCATGCATTTAAGGGTTAAAAGTCCCAACCGATTGAGAGTCCGCAACCTTAAAAAAAGTGGGGAAAGGGGAGGATTTTTTCGATTTTTTCCGATTATTTCAAAAACGGCAGGAGATACAGAAAAATGGTCTAAGGACCAAAAAGGTAGATAAGTAGATGATATAAAACACATTAGAGCTTAATTAAATATTTCGGCGCAGGCCTAAACATATAAATTAGAATATTTTCTTTTTAGACCTTTTTTAAAAGCTCCATAACTTTTGAAAGAATGCTAGTTCAGGCGTAAAATGTTGTTTATATATTCACAATTAGATCAAGATCATTTTATCATTTTAAGGTAAACATTGAGTCGCTCCGGTCAAGGACCCCCATTATCCCCCCCATTTAAATTTGTCAAAACGGCATGTCCATAACTCCCCCCAAAATTGGAGCAGAGTTCTAAATTTTGGTTTGTTGCAATTGGAGGTCAAAGTCACCCCACGCACCAAAAATCAGCTCATTCCGATAAAAACTGAGGGTACCTCCCATACAAAGTGGCTTGGGATCCTTTGCATCTACAAAGCTGGGGGGGGGGGGGCGTTACATTCAAATTAAAGAAGATTTTCTTAGCTTTAAAAATGCAGTGGACGACTTACTTGTAGGAAGCACCTTTTAGAAATTACAAACAAAAATATGAAAAAAGTCCGAGAATTTTTAGGTTTTCTTAGAGTTACGTTAGCACATGTTTTTCGAAGTTGCAAACTTGGTGGTAAACTTCTGGTATCTATCCTAACAATATCCCAAAACAACAGAGCCGAGCAATTATTTTGCGACCTAAAATCGTTAAATGACTGGCCTATTATAGCAATGCAGAGTATGTCAATACCCTCATTTAGAATTCGCATGTTGATATAAATAAATTTTGTAACTAGCTTCAGGATACCAAAGTGAACGAGTAAAACCACTGGAAAAGTAGTCCTTCTCCTTCTCGTATCTGAAATTAGCTCAACAAAAGATAATGTTTCAAGGTGGATGGAGAAGGGGTCTTCGTGATTTTAACAGAAAATATCATCACACAAAGAAGCAATATACGAGTAACATTCGAGACGGAGACCAAGAAAAATACGACAAAAAGAGCACAGTAGCATAAAACTCCCTCAATGCGATCTTATTTCAGATAACCGAAGTCAAAATGATAAATGACTTAGCCTGAAGGGAATGTGAAATTAAAGTGCAAAGAGACTAGCTCTCGTTTTAATTTAAAGCGTTCTCATGTCGTCTTTTTAGTCGCCACCCATCGACCCTCACGTCTCCTGTAACAAACACCTTCTTTATCAACGGCACAATGAAAACGAGTAGAAGTCGTCCCGGAATTGATGTATCTTTAGCATAAAAATTCGTTGTTGTATACGAAAGTCCCTTTCCAATTTCGCTGAACTCCTTTTCGAATTCCTACAGCGATAAAACGTCGGACGTCGTCGGTGTATCTGATCCTAGTTTTCCCCAATTCCAAGCATATCATTCAGCTCTATTAGAGATTTATATATATGTTTTTATTTTCTTAATTCTTTCGTACAATATCTGTCTGCATTAAAACAAGGGGGAGATAAGCAGACATCATTAATTATTCTCGTCCGAGATTTGGATTAAAAGCGCTACGTCTAAGAATCTCGCACACTGTTTTGATGCGAAGATTGAATTTTAATGTGAATTTGAAGTTTTGAATGGCTTGAATTTTATATTGAAACCAAATTAAGTTACCTGCTTTAAGAATAACACAATTTATACATATTAACAAAACCATCGTTACTCCCAGCTCGGAACTAGAATTTATTTATGTGCTAGTAGGCCTCTCGTAACATACAATTTTGCATGAGTATACGAAGAGTGCAGTTGAGAAGAGTACATTGTCTATACATTAGAGGACTCTCGTGCTTTGTTATGGCTATTATTTTGCATTAGTTAGAAAGAGAAGCTATATCGGCTTTTTCTAGGTATTGGCTGGATGCTTTTAGAGGGGTTTGCAATTAAAATAAACGTTTCCTTAGAAAATAAAGCTCCATTAGAATACAACAGTCGTAACTACTAATACAACAGTTTTAGATGTAAAGGGCTGCGGGACAATTAAATTGCCCTAGGCACTGCTACCGGTGGTCTATTGTGTCATTGTTCAAGCAATAGGTTAGATGAACTCATCCAAACGACTTCTCTCGATAAATCGATTAAGCTGGCCCATTCAAAGAGGCAAAAGGAACGCAATGCCAAAGTATTCCATGCGGCGCGTGGCTAGCTTCTCATTCGCCAAGAACGTGCGAAGCCGTTTCGTCGCCAGCCTCGCAAAAGCGACAGCTCGCGTCGGTAACAATGCGCAGCGCATGGTCTTTAAATTGTCATTTAGACGGCAGTGTTCAGTGAGAAGATCGCAAATTATCCGAACCCTGTTTCTGCTCATGTTAATAAGACTAAGGGTACGTTTGGGTAACATCGAACCTTCTCCTGACTACGCCCCTGGAAAGTAAACACACATCTATATTTCAAGCAAACAAAATACATCGCTTATTCGTAAAAAATGTGAAATGTTCATATCACATAAGTCCGCTTTCCGCCCGTCTCGGCTCTTCAAAATGACGTGTACACTAAAAAAAAGGTTGTCAAAATCTATAAAAATGTACTGCATTAACCTTCCGGCGGGCGCAATACTAATCCTAACACGATCGGGCGCAATGCATCTGACAGATTAAGTGCAGAAAAAAGGATGAAACTAAGTTTCTGTATATTTTAGACTCTTATTTATTGTTGCGTTGTCTTTTTGAAACAGTTCTCCGAAATTTTAGAAACAAATACTGTGTCACAAAGTTTGATACCCTTCACATTCTCGATTTTTTAAGAATATTCCGCTTTCAATCGCTTCAATATTTAAAAAAAACCTCTAATAACTCAACCGCTTAAAAAATGTTAGCTAATTTTACTAAAAACACACTATTTAACGATTTGGTGAGCCTAAAAGTCAACACAACGTTATTACGCAATGTGAAGAGTATAACAAGTGGACATTTTCATAGAAAAGGAGAAAATAACACAATCGGGCGCAATACATCTGAGAGGTTAATTCATCCCCTCCCACCCCTCAGACATATGGTAGATAGAAACTGAAAACTGATTTGGGTAGTTGATCGATAAAGATTAAGCTACTGTGAGTTTCAGAACTCTCCCTTTTCGTATCGCTGACTGGCGCAACAAAAACTGGTCACTTAATCTGTCAGATGCATTGCGCCCGCCCGAAGGTTAAGTTTAAATAAATCAATTAATATTTACACTGATATATACCATCAACTATAGGGCTTCATCAGTTTTATGAGACATCTTTCGTAAATAAATGAAAGATTCGTAGTAGCATTTTTAAAGACATAAAATCTCATCATGTAGATGCAGTGCCAGAAGTACAACATTGGTTACTTTATGTATCGTCCTTTTATGCTAAAAATATTATAAGTTAAAAAGTTTGGGAGTATTTTTTGGATTGGGTAATAGCGAAGGTTATGTACACTTTGTCTGAATAGTGAAATTCAATGATTTGATTACTAATTTCGGAGTAGAAACGGGTTTAAATAGGAGAACTATCTAACTAAAATATTTTTAGGGTGGATTCGTAGTCCTCACTTAGACTTAAGTGAACCCTTAAGGCAGACATGTCAAACTCGCGGCCCAGGGGCATGTGGTTCACCCCGCAGTTTTGTGCGGCCAGGTCGAAGAAACTGACGGTGTATCAACTCAAATGCATTAGAATTAAAAAAAATGAGATGTTGAAACTTATATCAAGTTGGCTAAGCACTATCTGAAAAACCATTATGGAATAGTATTGATCGGCTGCAAATCGTTAGCTCGTATTTGCTCGGCACTTTAAAAAATGTGAGATATCCTATTTATTTAATTATAGTAAGTGGAACTTTCGGAGTATCAAGTTGACAAAAAATATCAGATTATCTCCGCACGGCCTCGAATCCGTCACGGAATAGTTTTGATCGGTTGCAAATCGGTAGCTCGTACTTGCTCGGCACTAAAAAAGACTTGAGATATCCTATTTATTTAATTATATATTAAGTTAAGCATTCGGAGTATCAAGTTGGCTGAGCATGTTCAAAACAGATCGTATGGGTATACATGTGGTATGAATAGAAAGGGAATGATAGCTATATTCATTTTTTGGATTTAAGCGAACGAAAAATGCGACTATTCATTAGTTATTAACGGTGATCTATTCGGTTCGAGTCCTGACTATGGCCACCAGATGGCCAATCGGACCTTTTCGTAGTCTCGAATCAGTTGCGTTGTGAAATTGTTTTGTACCGAAATTCGGATCAGAAAAAAAGTTGTTGGCTCTGACGAAGCTTATAATTCTGTGACGGTTGCATTACATTTCGTTTTCGCATTGGTAATGGAACAAAAACATCTTGGACTGATTATTTGAAAAGAAGGCCAAATTTTAATAACTGAGAGGAGACCTTAAGTCAAGGATGCCAAAATTCAATAAATTAAATGTCATTTCCCATACTTTTTCATAGAAATCACTTATATTCACGAGTCAACGCATCCTTGATTTAAGGAGAAAGTCAAGGAGACCTTAAAATTTTCTATAGTCAACCTCACTTTATTCGTCTAAAAGTTGGAGGGGTGAACTCATTTTCATACAGAGTGGTACACGCAACTTGGAAGTTTTTATACCCTTCGCTCATAGAGTGAAAGGGTATATTAACTTTGTCATGAAGTTTGTAACGCATTGAAGGAAGCATCTCCGGCCATATAAAAAGTATACATATATGATCAGCATGACTTGGGGAGTCGATTGGGCGAAGTCCGTCTTTCCGTCTGTCTGTCTGTTGCGACGCGTTTTACTCGGCCAATTTCGAAGCTATGAAGCTGACATTTTGCACAAATGCTTGTTTTTGCTGAAGGCAGTTCGTATGTTTGAATCGGTCAAATCGGACAATGGGGTAATGGGGCTGCCATACAAACGCAACCGCAAATTAGGTTCTTCTAAGAAAAACTTTTTTATTTATTTGTAAGAATGGATCAAATCGGACCATGGGGTCATGGGGCTGCCATACAAACTCAACCCCCCATTTTGGTTCTACTAAGAAACGCATTTTACACCAATTTCACAAAACCTTGAATTAATGTGTCTTTATCAAAGCATCTAAAAAGGTCAAAACAAATGGAATCGTCCTACGCGGCCATGCTCCCGCATCCCCCATTAAATTTTCTGAGTAAATATTTTTATTTGCCCACTTATTCTATAACCCACACAAGTATATTGTTTTGTCGACGCAACCGAACTTTTGTGAAGACAGAAGGAAAAGAATGGGGGGGGGGGATTAAATACAAGTCGAAGGTACGCCCGAAAAAACTTTTAGCCCGAGGGGAGCGGATGATATCCAAATTTCGGCGGCATAGTGGGTCTATGAAAATTTTATAGCTTTCTCACCTGGAGAATGAAAAGCAAAGTTTTCAGCCGGACACAAATAATAACTAGTCACATCCCCTCGGGGGCATGTGCCGTAGTCAACGTGTTAAAATGCTTTTTTTTTGAATACCATTCTTTTAGGTTTATTTATAAAAATGTTGCATTCATTTCTAGCCATGGGGGTGATAGGCCTTAAAACTTCATTTTCTTTGCATGTTATGTAAGAAAACGTGGTGAAATCAATTTTAAGAGAAATGTTCGGGTTGTAGATGTGTCCGTTTAGGCAAGTTCGACTGTATTCGTACACATGAAACCTTGGTTGTTTACAATTGAGAGAAATTTAGTTAAACGACTGTTTTTAAAAAATAAAGGATTCACACTGTCGACAAGTAGATTGATTAAAATCTAAATTTAATTAACAGTTGTCATTGTATTGTATTGCAACTTTAATAATTCAAGTGTATTCTACGGTACATTTCTAATTTAGTGACATACGATTCAAACCCATCTACTACGGTTTTGACTGATTTCATTTAGACAAAATATGATTTTAACCATCCGTTAGTCGCAATAAAAAATGTAACACGAATAGAATAGATGCCAACTTTGTCATCCTGTTGTAAGGTAATGAATATCTTCCAAGGGTTTTTTCTTCATTATCTGAATACTTGAAGCCTTGTCATACCAATAGTCAATATCAAAAAAAGAAAATCTGGTCTGTTAATAATATTTTTTTTTGTTAACAAAAAGTCTTAAAAAAAGAGATTTTTTGGAATTGTCTTACATAATTGCAGTTTTACAGCTTTCTGAGCATAACTAAGTTTCAAAATAGTGAAACAAAGGTGTGATAGTGTAACTCTAAAAGTATTGCACTTGTAGTAAATATTTTTTTTATCGTATAGGTACTGCTGCGGCTATGCCAATTACATGTTCAAATCACTTACATGAGCGCTCGCAATGCATCTAATAGATACCCGAGCCTCCTACGTAAAGCCAAAGGACCCCATATTTTTCACTATCAGACTAAAATGCTTCCGTACTCGGTATACGAAGCTACTCTGAGTTAGAAAGTGGAATTCGCAATATAAAAGAAGTTATGGTAAAGAAAATAATGCGAGGCATCTGTCAGATGCATTGCGTCTAACGGAAGGTTAATATAGCGTGAACCAGCTATAAGGATTATTCGTAGTCTAAACGGCAGTTTAACTTTTTGTACACATTTTCTAACCATCGACGGTTTAACTGACATCTGACAACTATTAGTTAAACCATGATTGCACATCCGGCCCTAAGCTACATATCTAGCAAACTTATATGAATTCATATGAACATATATTTGTTGACTTTATTATTATCCAAACACTTTATTTGTCACTTTCAATAGCTTCAATAAGTGATTAATTTTATTATATGAGACAACGCCCTAATAAGTGATGTCTTGAATACGAAGCTTCTTACCCTTAAAAGGGATAAAACACTTATTCCTTAAAAGGGGATTAAAACTATCGAAACGATTTATTAAATTCTAGTTTTAGTTAACAATTGTTCCATATTATACCGCAATTGTAATAATGCAAGTATATTCTACGATGCATTTTGAATTTGAATTTGTGTAATTAGTAAGGGCTCCAGTACACAGTCATATTTGGTCATACATATTTCTATTATAATATGCACGTCTAAAAACGCATACTGAATGAATCGGGTAGGCTTAGGCATATGACATACATATTATAATAGAAATATGACTGTGTAATGGAGGCCTAAATCCTGTCGGAAGTGTGAATCCCCTCTTTGGGAATCCTTATTAAACTATAAATTCCGCACTAAACGTGATTTTATCAGATAGGGAAGAAAAGTGCTGATTTATATATGAAGAAATATGCCAGTTAGGGATGTTGCGGATATCCGCATCCGCACCGCAACTGCGGATAATCCGCATCAAATTCTACATCTGCATCCGCCTCCGCATCCTCATGTTGACATCCTCATCCGCATCCGCAATCCGCATTTTTGTATGCGGATATGATGCGGACATCAATAAAAAACAAATATCCCATTTAATCATCTACATTCTAAACCACTCATAGAATAGAGAATTGATAGCGATTGCAAGAAACCAAATCTAATGCATGTAGTTATTAGTCTAAGAAAATATGGCCAAAATATGGCCATCGAACGGCAAAAATCTTACATCGGGAATTTCTTTTTGATTATGGTTGGGGATGGTCCCCAGATTATGGTATTAAAAGTCCCAACCGATTGGGGGTCCGTAAGCTTAAAAAAGGGGGTGAAAGGGGAGCATTTTTTCGGTTTTTTGCGATTATTTCAAAAACGGCAAGAGATACAGTAAAAAGGACCCCCAAGACAACTTTGTCTACAGATTATAAAATGAGTAGTACGTAGAACAAATTGCTGATGGGTCACTTTGTATGGGAGATACCCTCAGTTTTTATCCGAATGAGCTGATTTTTGGTGGGTGGGGGGACTATGACCATCAATCGCAACAAACAAAAATTTAGCACTCTGCTCCAATTTGGGGGGGAGTTATAGGCATGCCGTTTTGACAAATACAAATGGGGGGATAAGGGGTGTCCTTGACTTAAAATGATCTTGAACTTATTGTGAATACGTATACAAAATTTTACGGCTGAAATAGCATTCTTTAAAAAGTTATGGAGCTTATTTAAAAAAGGTCCAAAATGAAAAAAATTAATGGAAAAGAAACGCTTTCGACTATGACACTGCATTTTAATGAAGCTAATGACTTTGTCCAGCACTCAAAAGGATTGCACATTTTGCTAAGCTGGTCCTTCCTTGTACTTTTACTTCTAACATGTCGAATATTCCTGAAAACTGAATAGGATCTGATTTTCGGTATTAGTAAAATTCATTTCATATATTTTTTTAACTAATCCGCATCCGCATTTGCAAATTTTATGACATCCGCATTCGCATCCGCATCCGCAAATTTACATTTTCATTGATCCGCATCCGCATCCGCTAAACAACATCCGTTACATCCCTAATACCAGTAAGCTATTTCTTACAATATAGAATTCAAGCCTAAATCCTTATAATGAGCATGGTCCAATCCGAAAAAATCAAATTCAAATCAAATTTACGAATTGGAATGGTTTTATTTGGAAGGGATAGCCAACCTAAAAACCGAGTAACCATAAATATGAAGGAATTTCGGCTTGGAATGAATTTTATAATTACGAAAGTGTTAAAAGAATACTAAATAATCCAAATTTGTCAACTTTAATCCATATGGAGGTACATTCAAAATATTAAGCCCTATGTCGGTTTCTTGTTACCTTAAAACTTTTGTTCCCACAACCGAATGCATAATTGCATATTCTAAAACTAAAAATTTTGAGTTCGCACAGATCCACGCCTTAACTTTAATAAAAAGATCAGAAAAATGTAGCCAAGAAGATTAAAACTTTTTTAACTTTCAATTTTGATTAATAAAAAGTACCCCGCAGAATGCATACTTTTCTTCACAGTATATCCGTTAACTTGAATTTCCTCTAAAAATAACTTTTTCGTAAATGCTCATTTTACACAACTTAGCTTTAAAAATTATTAATTATTTTTTATTGATATTTATCTACGTCTATGTCTACGTCAACGAACTGTGGTACTAAATGTGGCTCAAACTTTATTTTCTAGCTACAGGGTCGTAGCAGCCAATAAAAATTAAAATAAAAACATACACACCATTTCCTAGACTTTATGGAACAACTTTTTCTGAGGGTCGAAGAGCCCCCTTATTTAATTTTTCAGACTTATACATAAAGCTTGATCATGCGCATTTTTTTTAAATTACATAATAATATTTTAATTGAGGCAATGAACCAAGTAAATAAAAATATATTTTTTAACATTTGCACGTTTTCTATCGGAGAAAATGTAGGTGACGATTTTTTTCCCGGTATTGTATCTAAAGTTGATGTAGGGTCTATACAATTGATTACTTCATTTATTGTTGAAAATTTGATCTTCAACAATATTTTATTCTACAAATCTTATAACGAATAATTATGGGAATTAGTAGCTTAGACTCGAAACCATTTAAGAAAATTACACATCACTACCCAAGAACCAGAAGCAGTATAGAGACTCCCTACCATAGGGAGAGGATATGCAATGCTCAGCAACACAGCGACTATGGCACTATAATGAAACCACGGCATCAAGTTGAAGACAACTCAAATTATGTAATTAAAAAAAGGTTAAATGGCGAGGAACAAATGAATGTAATGGAAGACGATCTTAAACTTCCAACATAAATATTCTCTGAAAATGTTAACTCCCAACCTGAAATTACATTCGAAACGATGATCGGAGACCATTTTTCATTTTTACTACTGCACCCGTATATATGCGAATTGCGCCTTAAAGGTTTGTGTTTGTAGAGACGACTCTTGGGATGATCGCTCAGCGATCGCACTTTAAACTATCGGTTCCTAGTAGATACAAGGAATGTCGCCACATTCAAAAAATATGGTAATAGGGCTCGGAATTGGATGACTACGATCGCTGAGCGATCATCCCATGAGTCATCTCTACGAACACAAACCTTAATACTCGTATATTATACGAACATCGTCGCTACTCCTTATGGCGTAACACCAACAATCTTACTGGTATCCATCGTAAATGAAACCACGAATAAGGTACCCATGTCCTGCTACAACGAATGTGTGGACGTCCATCGCCTTTTCTAGAAGTTGCTAGCTCATTAGATTAATACATAAGTATTATTTACCATGGGCAGGGTATTCATTAAAAAATTATCATTCGGTGTCAGCAGAGCCGGATTTAATACTAAGTTGAGTATGTAGGGCGACAAATTTATAAAAAAACATTTTCTTACACTTCTGATTACATAAAAATACAAGACAAATGGGGCGGGGTCGTAAGACCCAGCTTTTTATAACTCAGACTATATAAAGTATTATTATTGATCAGTGTGAGGAGAGAAATTGCTGCTTCTATGCAAACTAGTTCATAAATGAAGCTATCGCTGAAATTTTGTTTACAATTTTTTTCTAGTTTTTTCTAGTTTTTTAGAATTTTTTTTTCAAAAAACCCTTATGAAATCGAATTTGTCCGTCCGTCTGTCCGTATACTTTCACCCCTCCTGTGGAGCTTTGTAGTGGACAGCCTACTGGTCCAGCTAAATAATACTGGCTTCTATACCCTAGGATATGCCGATGACATCAGCATCCTTATAAGGGGAAAATATCCAGGAGTTATTTCTGAACTCATGCAACAAGCTCTAACCCAAGTGGAGGATTGGTGTAGGACCGATAGGTCAATCCCGCCAAAACAACATTAATAACCTTCAGTCGCAAATACAACTTGGAAGGGCTCAACGCTCCAACATTATTCAACCAACAACTGCAGTTTACCACGGAGGTAAAATATCTGGGAGTCACCCTTGATAACAAACTCACGTGGAACAAGCAGCTGCAAAACACAATTTCAAAAGGCAAACAGACCCTATATGCTACTAAAAGAGCAATAGGAAAAACGTGGGGGTTAAAACCACGAATGATACACTGGATATACGAAGCTGTGGTCAAACCCCGTCTGACCTATGGCTCCATAGTCTGGTGGACTAAAATCAAGCAAAAAACAGCAGTAGCGAAGTTGGGATCAGTACAGAGACTGGCCTGCGCAAGCATAACCGGCGCCATGCGCAGTGCACCAATTTTAACTCTAGAGAAACTACTAGACCTGCCACCACTGGACCTCAAAATCACAGAAGAGGCTAGACTCGCAGCGTACAGACTCCAATCATCGAACATGTGGACACCACAAAGGGTAGAACACTGTACGATCACAGAAATCATTGCAAACCCAATCCTAGATATGGGCAGCGACTATACCCCGGCCATGTACACCTTCGATACCAACATCCAAACTTCAACGGTTAGGGAAGACTGGAGTAAATGGAACGACAACCATCTATTAAATCACATTGTGTGGTACACTGATGGGTCGAAGACAGACGAAGGAACGGGGGCAGGAGTCTATACTAAAACCAACTATAGTATCTCCAAACCCCTAGGTCAATATACAACTGTCTTCCAGGCAGAACTTATAGCCATAAACCTTGCAGTAGGGGAGAGTACTCGAAAGGGATATACCAATAAGACCATATATATTCTCTCCGACAGTCAAGCTGCTATAAAAGCAATTGCAAATCCCAAAACAACCTCTAAATTGGTTTGGGAATGCCAACAAAATCTCAAAAACCTAGCTATCCGAAACAAAGTAACTCTGAAATGGGTGAAAGGACATAAGGGGATCGAAGGAAATGAGAAAGCGGATGCCCTTGCAAGAGAGGGCTCCGAACTACCCTTAACTGGTCCTGAACCTGCAATCGGGATCAGTAAATCTACTGCCAGAACCGTTGCCAGACGATGGACCGAGGATAAATTCCAAGACCGATGGAGAGTCGCTGAAGGGCTCAGGCATAGCAAGCGCATGCTGGAATCTAACTGGCATACCAGCTGCACCGAAGCCCTCAGTCTTAGTAAAATGAACCTCAGGGCAGTGACAGGCCTTATAACCGGTCATTGCACCCTACGGAAACATCTGCATACAATAGGGATCTACACACAAGACCCACTATGTCGCCTCTGTAACGAAGATGAGGAATCAGCCTCGCACGTTATTTTCGAATGTCCCGCTCTTATGAGCTGGAGACAAAACTTCTTTGGGGCTCAAACCACCAGTATGGGTGCACCCAAAGTAAACCTGGTTAACTTTCTTCTAAGCCTTTTACGTAGGACAGAGCTCATAACCTGAAATTTTCTCGCTTAGATGGGTAATACAATAAGCCAGCAGTCTGCAGTATCGGGCGCAACCAGCCCAACCTATCTCAGCGCCATATCCATCCATCCATCCATCCACCTTAGAAGTTGGTAGGAAGAAGGTAACAGGGTGTCCCGAACTTTTGGAAAAAGTCGACTTTTTTAGTTTTTATCGGAGATTGACGTATGGTATTTAAGTCAAAGATCTAAACGAGTACATTTCATATCAGTTAAAATATTCCAGTTTCGAGTAACGGTAAAAAAGATATTGGCGTTTAAAGTGTAACTTCCTTTTCGACCTCCGTTTTTCTAAACCGTTGTAGGGGTCGATATGAAACTTTGCACAAAGATTGGTCAGTATGGCCTTATATATACGTTAAATATTAAGACTGTTGGCTTTTGCTAAGGAAAAGTAAATAACAGTAAATTTGTAAAATTTCAATTTGTTCGTGTGTAGCCCCTCTTAGGTTTCCAAATATGAAAATTCTGCTAAGGGTTTTTAGAAAATTACATAGGGAATATGTCTACGAATTTTCATATGAATAACTGTATCCAAATCGGAAATATAGCCAAGTAAGTATTTAGTAAGGGCCTTTCACAATGCTAGGGAAGCCTCTTAAACATTTCTTCAATGCATATCTTTTAACTTGATGAAACAATGTACATGAAATTTGGTGGAAATGCATGGAATGCTAATAGTGTTTGCCACAAATATTTTTGAAGTTTGTAGGACCAAGTTAACAGGGTGTCCCTGAATAGCTGCCAAAGTATACTTGTTCAATACTCATAGGAAAGCTTGCGTGGGCTCTTATGTCAGGGGACACAATGGAATCATTTCATATAAGTTGCTTTTCCTTGATTAAAAAAACAGTGACAGTAGATTTACAGGTAATAATTCAGTTTATATATAACTAAGCCATCCTTACGTTTGCCTGAGTTTCTTTTTTCTCAAAGGCCATCAGAAATATTAAATCGAAAAACGCGTGTAGATTTCCCTTGGAGTACACTGAAAAAAAATTATCATAATATTAATGAACTAGGAGTATAGACTTTTTTCCATTACCATGATGAATTAGTTCAAAGCACCACTTTGTATGGGGGGTACCCTTAGTTTTGATCGGATGGTAATAATTTTTGGTAAGGAGCATAATGGGGCTTAGACTAGGCACCCCACCAAATTTGATCTGGTTGGCATGCTTTTTTGAAAAATGTTAGGAGGAGTGAGTGGGGATTGAGTTGGTAATATAATGAACAAGATCCTGTCACCCTTGATCAATTCTATCAAGAGTTACAGTGCGAAATGTAAAACTCAAAAAATGGAAATTCTCTATAATACTTTTGGGTCTAGGGTATAATTTTCCGAGAAAACGTCTAGAGTGTTTTATATTATTACAGTAAAACCTCTCGTAACGGACACCTCTCTAGAGCGGACACCCCTCGAAACGGACATTTTTAAAAAGTCCCGATTTTTATTTATACTATGTTGGTGCAAATGAAACCCCTATATAGCGGACACCCCTCTTACGGAAGCGGACAGCCAAATTTTGAGCCCCGGAGACATTTTACGTAGGATTTTACATCTTTTCAAGGGAAACTTTGTTTTAAACAAAGTGATAAAAATTACTTTACGTATTCATACTGGTAAAATTGAAAGCTTTAATATTCGTCATAGGATTGATGAAGGGCAAGCTAACAGACGAAACATAAGGCCTTGTTTTTTCTACAAACCCCTCGTAAATACTTTAGGAATAGCTATAAAATTGCTTTAAATCTTTGAATACATATTTTGTTAGTGAAAGTCTCTCTGCCCGCTCACGAGAAATTTAGTGTCCGGCTATGTGATTGCCCGGATATATTTTGTCCAAAAATTTGGCACCAAGAAATGTTATTCGGCAATAGAAGAATGTGTGTGCTCTGTGTAATATCACTGAAGTGACATGCTTCGCTAAAACTGCTGAACTTGTTTTATTGTTCACCGCAGATAATACTTTTTATGATGATAGCTTATTTGGGACATGCTCTTCTTTCAATTTACCATAATTATGAGAAGTTGTACGGTTGAGCGCAAGTTGAGGGGAACAGACGAGGACGGTAAATTACCGCCGCGCGCCCGGTTATGTCACAAAAAATGCGCGCCCGCTTGAAGGTTAAAAAAAAAATATTCGCCATACAATATCACCAGACACAGTACATGCAGCCTTAACCCTAGAGTGGGCGCGCTATGAGCATTTTGCCGCCCTCACCAAAAAAAAACCTTAATAATTCGTAAAATAATTATTTTTCGTTAAGTTTGCGCTTTTTAGTAGATGCCCCTATTTTCATTCAGAACTCGTGCCGAAAGGCTGTACGTCGTCAGTGGGCGGAGTGCTGCTAGAGAAGGAGGTTGTTACAGTCAGGCGGAAATTTGCCCATCGCGCGCCTTCTCACGTAAGTAAAAATAACACATATAAAAAGAACATATTTTTTGCAAAGTTGGAATGTTGAATATGTTTTATGGTGCATTTATTGTAAAAACTATAAAAACGCTATTAATTTCCTTTTTTATGAGTATTGCATACGATAATGTAGCATATTTTAAGTCTATTAAAATGCGTTGCGTTTTCCAAAACCTTTTATTAACCGAAGTTCCCAATACAGTTTTCAATAAATATGTTAACTTGTCATTGCATATTTGTGTTTTACTTAATTCAAATTCAGTTGCTTTATTCCTACTTAAAATGATCACTGAAAAGGAGCGGCAAAATGCTCCCCACGCACTCACTGACGTTTGCGTTGACAACTGCGGTAGCTCCGTGGTTGTTCGTTGTACACCGAACGAAAAAGGTACCCTGAAACAATGAAATTGTTTATTAAAGTAATGAATATTTATACCGATATCCCACGGAAGACGGCTTTCATCAGTCTAATGAATCTGATTTTATCAAGACAAAATTATGAACAAATTCATCAAATTAACAACTTGTTCATTGATATGATTACTAAGTTAATCAATTAAAAAAAAAACTGGCGCAGGCCGGCATCCAGCTTCATAAGTGTTGACGACAACTATTTTACCTCTGCTCTGAAAAGTCAGTAAAAATTACCTACCTACCTACAGTGGGAATCGATCCCGGGACCCTATTTGAAGACATGCGCCCTACCTAACTACACCAAACAGACTATACGTTACGAAGGTTTATAAAATACACTTAAAGCGATAATGACATCGTTCATTAGTACATTATTACTATGAACGATGTCATGCAATTAATGAACAATAACATCAAACAACAACAATCAAATTTACTCTCGCGGTTAATGTATGGGTTCATAGCCGGAATGTACAATACATAAGATTTTACTGGAAGTTCATTGTGTTCATCATCCCTTTACATTAAGTTGAAATTTTGTTTTCGTTATACATACTAATGTTTCGTAAAATATATGAACTCTGCATTATTTTAAGGAAGAGAAGGTTTATTTACTATGAACTAATTCATCATGGTAATGAAAAAAAGTCTATACTCCTTGTTCATTAATATTATGATAATTTTTTTTTCAGTTTAGAGAGGCTTTCCAGTAGAAAGGTAATTTGGTGTAGTTTGTTTCGTTCTCAGGACATTTTAAGGTCAGATTCACAGTTTTCCAGATATTTGCAAAAAAACTGAATTTTCCCCCTTAACCCATGGCGCTAATTAGTGTAACTTTCTTCTGCATATATTGGGCAGTGTATTCAACAATTTGGCATCAAAAATTTCTTTTTTTTTATGTTTGGCTTTTGAGCTATCTGTACTAGACTACTATACCAGATATGTTCGCTGCATATAGTAGGTTTGTACTTGCACATAAATTTGTTGACGCTGTGAGATAATGCAAGAAGCATTTCTCCAGTTTTATGTTTAACTGGGACAAAAACACACATCGCCTGTTCGCAAAACGTATCTATTGACGGGGATGAGTTGGATTATCTGTACTAGTAAATCTGGTATCGAAAGATTTATTTTTCAGTGCAGTCTTCCGCAGCTTTAGATGTGTATAACTTGAAACATAATTTGCTTCAAATTTGCCGCCCCCGTCCTAGGCTCCAGCCTACTCAGCTTGCTGGTAAATCCGTCACTATTTTCAGCGATTATAGACTGCATTTACATACACACATGAATGTCTATGCAATTTCCATTCTCTGCGTGCAGTGTTCACTGCAAATTGAATGAATGGCAGTTTTGCAATAATTTCGAAATTTATTCTGACATTCATTTCGGACAAGTTTATATTAGTCAGCAGTTTATCAGGCTGATAATTTTCTCATTTTAACACAATCAGCAAGTTGTCTGAATTGTTCACAAAATGCGAGTTCATTTCAATAGTGGACCGGACAAAGCTTCCAATATTGGCGACAAGTGTAATTATGACATTGATATGGTCATCACATCTTCGTTAAATTAAATTGAGCAATGCCTTGTCTGCATTAACAGATAGGTAATGCGAGTTTCGTGAACTTTTAGTTTGGAGAGGCGTCTCATCATATTTGGGAAAAGTCATTCGGTTTAATGTACGAATATTTGAACTGCAATTATGAAGATAATGAGCGAGAAATAGGCTAATTTCGGCAGTGTTCGAAATGTTGACAGCATTCACTTTTTTGACTTTAGTAGTCTTAAGTGCAGCGCTATCACATAATAGATAATGTTTGTTATTTATTTAGATGAATTAATTTTCATTAGCATAAAGCAGGTATCCCCAATTTGTTTTCAGTTCGTGCCTCCCTTGCATGGCCAGCAACCCCGGGAAAATGTTGACCAAAAAGGCATAATAGGTGTGGATATTTTTGCGTGTCCATTTCCGTCGGACCTTGCCCAACTAGCAAACTCTTGAGAATTTAGCTCTTGTGAAGTCGAATGAGTTCTCATAAGACTCTAATAAGGCTCTCACCACTCTTTAAGGCTTCATGCACACGACGCGAAAACGGCTCGCAAGCTCGACACATCGAAATGCATTGGTTCTTATGGGAAGCTCACGACAGCGAGAGCCGTGCCGCTGTCAAATCACAACTAGCGAGACGTGTTTTCACATATCGTGCACCACAATCCGCAAATTCACGGCTCGCGTGCATGAAGCCTTAGTGTAGCTCTAGTAGCAAGATTCAAATAAACTCTTTAAGTATCTACATTTATTGTAAGATTATTACTCTTAGAGAGTCGTATTCTTGTTACAGGTTCATATTTTGTAGCCATGGACTCTCATAGAGACTTTTCAGTGAGAGTTTAACTCTTCAGGACTTAAACTCTTATAAAAATGTTCTTTCAAGAGGTTTATTCTTATGACTCTTATAATGAAAGCTTTATAAATGCTTAAGTTTTTAGCATCTTATTATTATACTTTTATAAGAAATGTATACTTAAACACCAATAAGGAGAGTGGTGTGAGTACACGATTGATAGAAGCTAAGCAATCTGTAAAGTTTGTCTTTGAAGAGAACATGTCGTTCGACGGGTTGAAGTTTAAGTAATCGTCAGCATTTCGACGAAAAGTTAAAAAAATTACTGTAATTTGAAAAGTGATGATCCTCCCGGGCTTAAAACTGTTGTGTGCAATCGACTGCTCAATTGATTGACCAATAAATCGCTTGGGGTGAGTTTATCTTTAGTAAAGAGAATTAATCTCTGATAGAGGGACTTTAGTTATTATAAAAAGATGTACTCTCTTGCAATAAGAGTTTCGGTGTAATAAAAAGAGCCGCGCTCTTGCAATAAGAACTTCGCTCTAATAAAAAGAGCCGCTCTCTTGCAATAAGAATTTAAGTATAGTAAAAAGAGCCGCCCTCTTGTTATTCGAATTTTAGCTATGTATGAAGATTTCATCAATGGCTGCCATAATTTTCTTTCTAGGCTGCGGTTTCGAGGAAAATGATAATTTGAATAGAAGTGTCATTATGTGTCATATATATTTATGTCAAATTGTAATTATTGCCATTCTTAAACTTGAAAAAAAAAATTCAGTAAAGTTTTATACTAGTAGATATATATTATATTAGGTTTCCTCCAAAATTAAAAAAAAAATAAGAAAAGTAGGTTATTTTTAGGGGGCATTGCCATTTTTCGAAGCAAAATAGCCATAATTCAATGATAACATTTTTATTGAAATGTCGACCCATATTTCTGAAAAAAAATCAAGAGTTTCGCCAAGCAAATATCTGCGTGAAAAAATTTCATTTTAGTTGAGGTCGAAATAATAACACAATACTCGTACATTTAACACCTTGCGTCAGTGGCGTAGATAAGGGGGGGATCAAGGGGATCAATCCCCCCTATCCTTCCGTCACACATTTCTCATTATTACTTTAGGTACATAAAACAATGCAAACGTGTGTAGTGTTTCATAAAAACGTGAAACCATTTTCAGAACAGCAATAGAAAATTTAGCACTTCCTCATACTATCGATGGACGTCTTTGTTGTAGAATCGATTCAAAGAATTTTTTCCTCATAAATCGAGTGAATCCTGGGGTCCCTCATGGTCGTTGCTCCGAAACGATTTATATAGTGGAACCAGCTGATGTAGAGACATCACAAAAATGCATGCTCACAATGGGATTTAAACGAACGTTCAGCTATCATTAACCCTTCGTTAGGCGCGCACCCATTTGTCACGTGGTTAGGCGCGCGGGCTACAATTGTAGCCCGAATTTAAAATTATATAAAAAATATTGTTCAATTTTATTTATTTTTTCTTGCTCGGTCTGTGGTCTCTTGATAACTGTACAGATTAAAAAATATAAAATCTTTAATTTTTTATTTAAATATATATAATAAAAGAGGGCAAAATGCAGATTAGTCATATTTTTAGTCTTTTTTGACATTAACTTACTTAGGTGAACAAAATAGTTACTTTTCAAAATGAAAACCCCAAAAAAGGTTATATTCTCAGAAATCAACAAAAATCTTCGAAATGGAACACTGAGCGAGAGAATGCAGTTAAAAATGCCCAGTTTGTGGAATTCCAAACTTAGCCCATTTTTGGGTACCCAATATTCACAATTTTTTAAACTGGGAGTACAGTTTCTTTCTAGAAAGCTAAATATATATAGTGAGTCAAACTGATTGAATTTTACTCACAATATTCATATTAACTGTTCTCGCAATATTTACGCTAGAACTGATAAAAATTTCACCCAGAAACTAAGTAATGTTAGTAACAGGTATCATATCCACGCTGTAAGAAATGACTTTGACTTCAACTCCAGGTTTTTCGTTAAAATAGTAATCTATTTTTTGTACATTTATATTGAAACCCTTTTTTTTTTGTCAAACATTTTACTGTTCCTATTTTCTACAATGTTTTATAATAATAGTTTTACTTTAATGGATATCCATGAGTACCAAAAAAATAACATGATTGGGCGCACAGGCTACACTTGTAGCCCAGTGGACTTTGATCGCAAAAAAATATTAGTTTCTAGGCTCAATAAATATCAAAAATATTCTTATTCGATTAAAAAGCAACATTTTAACAGCTACTGAGCAGTTCGAATGAATTCGGTTTATATCCTGAAAATGATCGCCATTTAAAAAAGTGTGGGCTACAATTGTAGCCCGCGCGCCCACTGAAGGGTTAATATTCTTAAGCGCAATTCACCACAAGAGTTTGTTTGGAATTTCAAATTTAAAGCTTGATGTAAGAAATCGTAAATTAATGCGAAACTTTGTTTTTCACTAAAACACTCAGCACAGTTTAGAAAACTCTGCTCTCAAGCATGTTAAGTCAACAAATTGTGCTCGCTTTCCATAGTAACCTCCTGCAGTTGTTTTCATAAAAAAATTTCCTTGAAAAACTGGGCAGCCGCAAAACTTAAATTAGCCGGATTTCTTCAGGGTTTTCAACGTGCATGGCTTATTTTTATAAATGCACCATCTCGACAGTTTTTATAGAGAATAAGGGCAGAGCTAGTTAAATCTGCGGAACCTAGCCAAATTCCAATATTAGAATTTCCGAGGGAGGGAGCTCTGGCAATGTGTTATGTGGTTCGATCCCTCATATTGCTGAAATCCAAACCAGCTTGTTCGTAGTTTTCCCTCCAATACTAGATCAATCCATGCAATCGGAACCAACTGAAAAAATCCACGCTAAGGTTTGGCGAATTGAAGTTCCATGAAAATTATGGAAAACGACTCCAAAATAAATAATGATGACATAAGATTTCTCACAAAAGAGTCTGTTTTAAATGCCGTTATGCGGCCAGCGCTTATGCGACTCCCTATTTCCCATTTCATATGAATTTCCTCGGGATCTCAATATTTATTCAGTGGACGTGCTCTCCTGTCACTCATCAGACCTAAACAAAAACTTTAGATCGCATCTTCCGGAAATCAAAGCGCGGCATATCGCATAAAAATGAAACAAAAAAATGCATGCTTCGTCCTCTGTTTGAAATTGGGTAGCCCTCTCTTTGGCAAAAAATAGGGATCATGCAATGTCCTTAGTTCTGGTGAAAAGGAGAGGCGGAGAGGAGTAATTCTCCAATTAGTATCTTTTTTTAAGAATGACCTAGTTAGCACATTTGGTTTTCGAAAGTAGGGCGGGTGCTAACATTACAGACGTAAAACTTGTGCATGGCCTCGAAATTTATAGCAAATATAGCTAGCAGCTACGGTGTCCTACAAGTTTGTAAATTTTAGAAATATATACTCACGAATTACTTTATCGTTTCCATAATTTCCCTTTTTTGGACATATAACTGTTTTGAGGTGTTCCCGCCAGAAAAGCGGCGATGCTAGATGTTCTATGACTCCGAAAAGTTTGGGAACCACTGATCTAACCCAATATAAAGGTCTGGTACTCCAATCATAGTAGCGAAAATTTGTACGAAAATTGGAATACTGTGGATTCACTCACCGTAGTAAAAAAGCCAAAATTATTTCAGGACACAGTTTTTTCGTATATGTATGACAAAATTGTTATCTATTTTGCACCAAAATTTGCTGAAGAAACGGCTAATTTGAAGTGTAATAAATACAGAAATTGTTATTTTGAAATGCAACATTCGATAACCGTAAAAGTATAAGCAATTTTGCAAAATGATCCCCCTCCTCTCCGAAAAGCTATCTACGCCACTGCCTTGCGTGCCATGTGTCATCATTTGTCTTTCTAGTTAAAATATGAAGTAAAACCCATTAACCCTTCTGTCGGCACCTACTACAATATGCATATTCTATACCCAATAGGTCTGGCTGGACCTACTGAGAAAAAAAAAATTATTTTTTAGAAAAGGTGAAGGTAGAATCATTCTATCGAATCTTTACTGTCATTTTTAAACAATAAAAATATTAAAATCATTTTTGTAGATACACTAGTAACGTTTTTAAGTGGGGTGGTATTATTGTAAACATGTTCTTTCCATATTTTCATCTCTTTTTGGTTCTCAATTTTCATGGCGTATATCTAGTAGAAAGTTTGTTCGCATTTTTCAATACCAATATCTTTGGGCAATAATTTGGCGCTTTGTTAGTAGATTTTACTTCGATACTAGCCTGCAGATTTAGGGAAGCAGATGGAAAGAAATAGGGAATTTTCATGCGCGAAAATAATTTCATGCTAAATTTTTCGTAAATTTCTTGATCAAATCTATTTAGAAAGACGTTCGTTAGTCTCTCATACTTAGTCCTAACTATTACAAAGGAAATAAAACTGGTTTGAATTTCATTGAATCAAATCTCAGTTGATTAGGTGATGGCATATTTATTTCCTAAACTTCACGGTTTTTCAAAGAAAAATCTGAGATATTTTTATCGTTTATTGTACAAATTGAATTTTAATGACATTGTTACATAATAAATAGGAGAATTTTAAGAGAATTTCATATTTGCACATTTTACCTCAAGAGAAGAATGGGGGAAACAAAATATATATATGCAGACATATTGGGTATCAAAAAGCACTATAAATTGACCGATTTTTTCAAATTTTTGCAAGATGCTTTGAAACATATTATCCTAGGATATCATGAAATATGAAGTCACTGCGATTTTATCTTCTATACTTTTCTGACCAGAATATAGTGCCAAAGGTCTGGCCAGACCTTTGTGCCGACAGAAGGGTTAAAAACACCACAAAAAAGCAAATTAACAATGTATTAAATTATTCGTGTGTCACCGGTGATACAAATTGAATTTTCTTTTCTACCAAACGATTTTAGTTATTGATGACTTCAATCAATTAAGCAGTAATTATAAATGGCATAGAAAACGTCAATCTACAGTTGTTATATGACGAAAAAAGAACTTCAGAGTGCTTCCTACAGTGTAAATCGAAGTATGAACGACGAAATTAGGTTTTCTAGCTTTACTCCTATTTTAATGGAGTTTGTGAACCCTTCTTCGAATGAGACCTAGAGGCTCATTACAATACAATTTATTACAAATTTTATTCAGTTATTCAAAAACTAAAAATATTATTATTTTTGAGTAAAACGTAAATTAAAAAGAAGACTACAAATGTGTCACCGGTGACATATTGGCCTTTACACCCAGCAAACAATTTTATCATTTTTTTGTTCGAAAAATCACAAAAATTATAAGAAAACGATATCATTCAAATGAAAATTTTTTTTCGAAAAATCACAAAAATTATAAGAAAACGATATCATTCAAATGAAAAATTTATCGTAAACTTGTCTCCTCGACGAAAAATCGCTTTATCGTCATCAATATGACAGGAATGTGACTCCTATTAACGAAATGTCGTCTTATTATTGCAAAGATGATAAAATAGTAATTCCTCACAACGAGAGAATTATTCAATTGTAAAAAATAAAACGAGTAATTTATTCCCATAATTTGTATTCTTAGATAGCTCAGGTGTAGGACGTAGGACTACGAAACGATAGGTGTTAGGTTCGATCATGGAATAGACAGCTAAACGGAAAGGTAAATCCGCTGTCATCCCATACAAACTACATGGTCCGGTTTGAAACACAACAAAAAAAAACATTCCGCTTAAATGCGTTCCCTTTCTGTCAACACTTGTCAGCTGTTACACGTTCAGAAAATTCTCAAGAACACATTTGTCGCGTCGCGCGTTTGTTTTTTGTGATAACAACTCGTAAAGTAATTCTTATATCATTTGAGTGTTTTTAAAAAAAAAAAAATCCAGTTACTGAGTGTAAGTTTGTAAAGTGAATTTCGCAACTGCATTTCAATGTTCCCTTTATGTCAAATACACGGCCATTAGTGTCATTACAAAAACTGGACCATTTGAGTTTGAATCGGGCCTATCCTTTAGTTGTTTAATCAATGGGTTCGATTCCCAGTAGAAGCAAAGCGTAAAAAGGTAAAAATAAAATAAGTTAAAAAAAGTTAAAGATAAAATAGAAGAAAAGAAAATATAAAAGGGAAAATAAAAAATTTATATTTTTTTTTCACTTTTTCTATTGATTAGTCTTCTTCTTCCTTGCTTCGTTCTTTATACCGCTCCATGGTTCCGCGTTGCTCGACCTGCGGAACAGGCAGCTCTATCTTGGATCGTGTCATCGCCGAGACCAATGCGTTGTTGTTGCTTTTTCATTTGACACATCCAGGTGTTCTTCGGTGTGCCTCTGGCCGTGGGTCCATCAAGGGGAACTTCCATTGATATCGCTTTCTTTGCTGGGTTCTCAGGCGGACGCCGTTGAACATGGCAATACCAATCCATTTGTCGGTCTTCGAGCTTTTCGGTGATTGGTTGGTCTATGGACAAGCTGCCTCGGATGTAGCAACTCTTGATGTGGTCCCTTTTGGTTACACCAACTGACATGCGTAACATTTTGATTTCAGTCGCTGTCATTCCTTTCGCGTAACCTTCATACATGGTCCAGCATTCTGATCCATACATGAGTGCGGGACGTACAACCGTTTTGTACAACTTGCCCTTTAGCTTCAGTGGCATTTTCTTATCGCAGAAAACTCCAGAGTTTTCTCGCCACTTCATCCACCCAACCTTTGTGCGATGTTTGATGTCATCATCGCATGTAGCTCCGCTGTTCACCATCGAGCCAAGGTACTTGAACTTGGTACAAGACTTAAGCTGCTCTCCTTTGACGTACATATCTGGTATCGGTGCATCTGGGTCTGAGAATGGGCAGCATAAGAACTCAGTCTTTGTTATACTTACCCTCAGTCCATGCTCCTCCTGGGTTCGCGCTTTTTTTTTGGCTGGTGGTGAGGAGTTGGTGGCTGGTCGTTTTTGGTTGGTTGGTGATCGGAGGATCGCAAAATTCTTGGTTGGGTATTTTTGAGTGACCGCCATAAAGAGTTTACTGAATTTTACTGGAAGAATCGACGGCTAAATTTATCTTTTGATTGAAGATTGTGAATTTCTTCTTTTCAATTCAATTCAATATTTTATTAACCAAAAATATAATTTATAATAATAACATACAGTAAACTTATTTAGGTAAGTGATGGAGTTCATACTCTTACAGCTAACAAATAGAAGATATGTGTAGTGATAAACAAACATGAGTGTAATTGGGAATAGTAAGTAAAGAATAGTAAGAGGAAAATGGTAGAAAAACCTCTTATTCAAGTGTTTAAAATAAAACCTAAGACTAACTTAAAACTAACTATGCTAATTATTTATAATGTTAATGTTAACATTTATACCTGAGACATGGTTAGGTTGACTGGGCTAGATCTTTCAGTAAGGGGTTAGTTGCCATAGCGCAAGATAAATTAAAATTTATTATATTATGCGATATTTTAGAGTAAACATACGGAATTTTGGAGATTGAGTGCAATCTTGCGGTTGAAAAATAGAATGGTAAATTATACATTATTTTTAAAATTTTGTTTTGTTTTATTTGAATATCCTTTATGTGAGAAAAAGCGCAAGTTCCCCAAGCCCCGGAAGCATCTGAAAGATAGTTTTGTATAATAATAGTTTATTAGTAATTGATAGAGGCGATTTGCGGTTGATAAGTGGATAAAGAATTTTAATATGTGCATCAGCTTTTTTCAATATAGCGTCCATATGCGGTTTGAATGTTAATTTCTTATCAAGAAGTATGCCCAAGTACTTGATATGCAACGTATTCCAGTTTATTGTACTATTTTCAAGCAGTAATGGTTCACTGGGCAACAGACTATCTTTTCGTTTCCTCGAGAAGAATAAAGCCTCTGTCTTATCTGAATTTATTTTGATCTTCCATTTAATGAAAAAATTGTTCAAGATATTAAATCCATTTGACAGATTTTCACTAATTTCACCTGGAAAATAGCCACTGCAGAGCAATGCCGTATCATCTGCAAAAAGACATATTTCACAATTACTCGGAATTGGTAGGTCACTCGTATATAAATTGTAAAGCAATGGACTGAGTGCTGATCCCTGTGGGACTCCTGCTGGAAGTGCAAAAGTTGTAGATTTTGTTCCATTGATATTAACTTGGAACGTACGCTTGGAAACGAAGTCTTGAATAATTTTTGTCAAGTAAACAGGAAAACCATAGTTACACATTTTATGAATGAGCCCATCATGCCACACACAGTCAAATGCCTTCTCAATATCGAGCGTAAGCATCGCAGTGGATTGTTTGAGCTCAAATTTCGATTGAACAATTGATTTGATGCGTGCAATTTCTTCTTTATTGGATTGAATTTGGGAGTTACAACGTGAAAGTGGTGTCGGGCCGTTGCATTTGGAGATTTGGAGTTACTACCGCGGCCAAATATTCCGAAATTGTTTGTTCCTGGGAATTCGACGGCAAATTTGATATCGGTGATAATTTAATGGCAAAAAGGACGTGTGTGTACAAAGTGTGCGAGGCTTTCAGTACTGGAAACCGAGCGTAAACTTAGGTGTTGATTGATATTCCACCATTAAAAGTCACGGCTCGCCATTGTTTGCACCCCGTCAGCCTGGAGACACCGCAAGACAAGCGTCTCCATATTTGAAGCCGTCAGCCCGGAGACACCGCAATACAAGCGACCCCATACTTGAAACGGTTTTTTCTTTTTGTGGAATTTTTATGCTGATTCGTTGGATTTTACTTTTGAACTTCGAAAGCCTGCTGGAGTGGACTCGTGAATTTACTGTGCCTTCATCGATGAATTAAACATTTATACAAGTGCCGGAAAGTGGATTCTTCTCTTTTTTTAAGTTCTTTGAATTGGATTTTTTTCTTTATAGCGATTTTTTCTTTGTTTATAGAACAATGTTAAACCATCCCGCATGATCGATCATCGGCGACCAATATTATCAAATCGTAAGTTATTTTATATTGATTCATTTCATTCATTCAATACTTACACTGTTTATGAATAGCATTTTTTTTTTGGATTGCTTGAATTGCTCCCTTTCCGAAATTTGTTGTTGCTCTTTTACTTGTGCTATGATCATTTGAATACATACGTTTTATAATGTATACCTAAATTCTTTTCATTTGGAGTTCTACTGTGTTCCGAAGGATGGGCACAATCCTTCCCCAAGTCCCATCTTTTTAGTTTATCCTCTTTTTCAATGGTGGCTTAGCAAGGACCGTAACGCTCTGGCACAAACAACCCGCGACATTCGCTTTCGCATTCCGGGCCAATATGCCACCGGGTCAGTAGCGTTCGGCGGTTATTTTTGTTGTTGTTGCAGTGACGGCGGCTCGAAAGGATAGCCGTGGTCCGCGATAGGATCTTATAGTACTCTTCTTCTTCTTTATGGCACGATAGCCAGACGTCGGGCCTTGGCCGCCTGGATTGAAAACCTCCAATTGTCGCGGTCACGCGACCTTGTCCTCCAATTCCGAAAGCCTAGCATCTGGTGGGCGTCCTCACATACAGATTGCTCCCATCGGGCTCTCGGTCGTCCACGCAATCTGGCTCCGTCCACTCGTTGCGCGTTCATCACCTTTTTGGGCATGCGATCGTCGTTCATCCTTTGTACATGACCCGCCCATTGCAATCGCTGCAATTTCACGATCTTCGACAAATGTAGCTCATCATACAGCTGATACAACTCAAGGTTGTACCGGATGCGCCATTCACCTCGTTCACGAACGGCCCCGAAGATTCTTCGGAGAACCTTTCGCTCGAATGTGTCCAACAAGTGTTCAGAGTTTTGGGATAAGGGCCCATGCCTCGCAGCCATAGCATAGCACAGGTCGGATGATGGTTTTATACACGTGGAGCTTCGTGTTCCTGTGCACCAGTTTGGAATTCATAATTTGGAGGAATCGCAAAGTAACACTTATTAGCTAGTTGTATCTGTTGCTTTATCTCATCTGTTTCGTTGGCGTCTTTTGACAAATTGCAACCCAGGTAAGTGAAGTTGTCTACATATTCTATATTGAGGTCCCCCACTGTGATGCTTGAATTTACTGGCGTTCTAGTTTTTGATTGCATCATGACCTTGGTTTTAGACTCGTTGATATGTAGCCCAACTTCTTTGGCGGCGTTATTGAGATTATGCAGAAGGCTTTCTGCATCACTCAATCTTCGAGACATGATGTTGATGTCGTCGGCGTAGGCTACTAGTTGAGTCGATTTAATGAGTAGCGTTCCGCTGCTGTCCAAATTCATGGCTCGAATCACATACTCCAGAGCCAGGTTGAAGATTGTCGGCGCCAGACCGTCGCCTTGCTTGAGTCCAGTACGAGTTTCAAATAGGTCAGTGAGTCTGTTCTGAACTCTGACCTGCGAGACGGTATTAGTCATCGTCATCCTTATGAGTCGCACTAGCTTAGCCGGTATTCCAATATGCAGCAAAATGTTGTACAGTACGCTTCGATCGATACTGTCGTATGCCTGCTTGAAGTCAACAAATATTTGGTACACGTCGATGTTGTATTCCCAGCACTTCTGGAGTAAAAGCTTCACTGTAAAAAGCTGATCTGTCGTCGAACGACCAGGTCTAAAGCCGCCTTGGTACGCGCCAATGATTTCTTCTGCGTATGGATTAATTCTATTTTCCAGAATCTTAGATAAAATCTTATAAGTCGTACAAACTAATGAGATGCCTCTATAGTTCTCACATTTCAACTTATCCCCTTTTTTGTGGATTGGGCAAATGATACTTTTACGCCAATCTTCCGGGATTATTTCGTCGTTCCATACTTTAACGATAAGTGTGTGTATAGCCTTAACAAGGCTCTCCCCACCATGCTTCAGCAGTTCAGCTGGAATCTCGTCAGCGCCCGGGGCTTTATTATGTTTTAGTGCTTGCATGGCGAGATCAACTTCTTCTACTGTTGGGGGTTGAACGGGAGGGCCTGGTTCAGCCATCAGCTCCGGAGCTTCTTGTGTGGGGTTGTTCGGTTGAACATTGAGTAGCTCTTCAAAATGTGAGGCCCAGCGTTTATCAACGCTATCGGTGTCGCTAATGATATTGCCATCCTTATCCTTACAGAGGCTGGTCCTGGGTTGGTATCGACTTTTAATTGAATTAATCAGCTTGTACGCTTGTCTACTGTTCCTACTAACTAGTCTTTGGTTTATTTGCATCAACTGCTCATCAAGATGCTTACGTTTCTTACGCCTAATTAACCTATTCGAAAATCGTCGAAGCTCGTCATATTTTGTTTTTTTTGTCTCTAGTTGCGCGTTCAGTCCATTGGCGATATGCCTCGTTTTTAGCATCTACCGCATTTTGACATTCTTCATTAAACCAATCATTTCGGGCTCGCCGGGCTTTGTATCCCACAACCTCCTCTGCGACCCCCTTGATGGTGTCTTTGAGTGTATCCCAGATCTCAAGGGCGCCTTTGTTGCTGATGTTATTTAGCAAGGGCGTCAGCTTCTCCTCAAGGGCAGTCGTATAAGTGACCACCGTGGCATCATCCAACAAGTTGTCAACCGCAAAAATTTTTGCCGGGTTGAACCTCGAATGATGCACCGAAGAAATTCTGCACCTATAAGTCGCCTTCACCATATAGTGGTCAGAGTCAATATTTGCTCCACGATAGGACCGAACATCCATTATGCTCGATGCCCATCTCTTGCATCTCTTGTCGTTACAGTCTTCATGGAGGCTGTACCCTCCAGTGATCCCCCTATGCCAACTTTCGTTTCCGACTTGGGAGTTAAAAACCCCTAGCAGCAATTTGACATCATTTGATTGAAGTGAATTGAAGAGATTTTCTAGGCGGTGATTGAACTCGTCTTTAACCGCGTCTTCACTGACTTCGGTGGGGGCATGCGCGTTTATGAGCCAGAGATTGAAGAACCGGGTTTTAATGCGAATCGCACACAGCCGCTCGTTTATGGGTTTGAAGTCGATAACATGCGGCTTAAGTTGATTGTTTACAATGAACGCCACTCCAAACTCCCTGTGGCCCGAAGGTTTTCCACTTGTGAAAATTGTGTACGAATTTCGGTCATCAATCTCGCTACTAAGCCGTTTAGTTTCCTGGAGTGCAACAATGCTCAGCTTATATTTTTCGACCTGATCCAAGAGGGCCCTTAAGGCCCCTGGCCTATTCAGGGAGCGTACATTCCAGGTTCCGAAAGAGTAATCAGTTGTTCGTTTGCGATTGCGATGTCGTCGATGGGTTGTCGGCCCATCGCTTAACCATGATAGTATTCGTAAAGCGACAGAGGTCCATCATGGAGAGGCCTCGGAGGTGCTGCTTCGGTGATTGACTGTTCGGTTTTTGTCACCCTATTACGTTTAGTAACCTGAGACGCTGAAGTTGTTAATACAGACTCAGGCGCAGTACTCTTGAAGAGTTAAATTTCATGAGTTGATGTCTTGATGCTTGCTCTTGTAAGACTCTTGTAGAGTGTTATCAGAGCAAAATTGTTAGTTGGGGAATCATTATATTAAATGAGGAAACGCCCTAATAAGTGATGTCTATGAATACAAAGCTCCCTTAAGGGCTCACTTATATAGAGAAAACTTATTCCTTAGGGGAATCCTTATTACTTAGGTGGGGACTATGAATTCTGCCCTAAGTTTTATAAGGAGAGCCTAATTTTATTAAATAGTGCTTAATTCTCATAGTGAGACTTTAAATAAAAATAAAAAATAAAACATCCTATTTCCAAGATCTTATCTGCTTTTTGTTGAGGTAATGAGATCAACATCACGCTAAGCAGTATTATTTATCCCTATAAATGGGTACTCGTTTAATATCTGAGTGAGATCATAGTCCGTCTCAAGCTCAAAACACAATGGCTCACGGTGAGATTCGAACTCATGACCCTGGGCACCGAAGGTGCGCGCACTAACTACTAGACCAGCCAAACTACGAGAGACTTTAGTTATTATAAAAAGAGCCATCCTCTTGAAATAAGAGTTTTAAACTTATATGAAGAATTTAGCTATAGTAAAATGAGCCGCCCTCTTGTTATCAGAGTTCTGGCTTTAAATGAAGATTTTTCCTGAATAGCTGCCTTTTTACAGACAAAACTGCATTAGAAGAATATTAAATTTGAATTTGTGAGTGATTATGTGTCATTACATATGCCGAATTGAAAGGATTGTGATTTTTTAAAATGACGAATGTTATTCAATTAAGTTTTACGCAACATATCATCATTAAATAGACATTATAGTTCGTAAAAAAAAAAAAATTGATTATTTTCAGAGGGCTTTGACATTTTTCGAAGCAAAATAGGTATATTCAACGATAACGCATTAAAATGTTAACTCATATTTGTGGGAAAAACATAGTTTTGACAAGTTAAAATACCCTTCATTCAAAAATGTTGCTTAAGCTGTTGCCAAAATAATAACACACGACAATAGAAGTTCTCGTAAGATCGTATATTTACATTTGACAAACACAGAGAGCTTATGTTTCAATATCGCATCCACTATTTCATGCTTCACTTATAATGAGAGCTTCCGTCTCATAACAAGGGTGTATGACACTTTAATGACTCTTACAAGAGTAAACACTTACTCTGATAACAAGCCTTAAAATCTTCTGATAAGAAATGTGTAATTCTTATAAAGAGAGTTGAATTTTAGCTATAGGATCAATTTAACTCTTGTAAAGTGGTTCATTTAATACTTATAAGACTCATATAAGAATCTTATAGTACTCTTCAAGAGTTAAATTTCAAAAGTTAGACTGTTATAAGAGCAAAATTACCTATGTGGTTGACCTCCATTTATGTCGCGGTTTCGCGACCTTGTCCTCCAGTTCCAGAAGCCAAACATCCGGTGGGCGTCCTCGCCTACTGATTGCTCCCATCGAGCTCTCGGTCGTCCACATAATCTGGCTCCGTCCACTCGTTGCGCATTCATCTCCTTTTTAGGCATGCAATTGTCGTTCATACTTTGTACATGTCCTGCTAGACGGTATTAGTCATCGTCATCTTTATGAGTCGCACCAGCTTTTCTGGTTTCCAAAATGTAGCAAAATGATGTATGTCTGCTTAAAGTCGACAAATATTTGGCATACCTAGATGTTATTTATATTCGCATCACTTCTAGAGTAATAGCTTCACGGTAAAAAGCTGATAGGTCGTTGAACGACTATAGGTCTGAAGCCGCCTTGATATTCGCCAATGATTTGATCCGCGTACGGATTAATTATATTTTGTAGAATTTTAGACAAAGTCTTATATCAAGTACTACTAGACTAATAGTCCTGACACACCTAAACGAGTTTACGAACGAATGCAGTTTATGAGCTCGGAACGAGTTTATAAGCGGTTTATAACCAGGTTATATGCCGTTTGGAGTTTATGAAAGCTCGCATAAACTCGTTCTAACCCGCTATTAGGTCGAGCTTTCGATTCTAAACCTTCATTGTAACCTCCAAAAAGCCTTAAACAACAAAGTTGGCGTATAATAATTAAAAAAAAAATGTCAGTTCTTATGACGAATATTGTCAGTCATTGATTGGATTTTGGCGAGTTTCTGCAGACTTTATTAAAAAAAGCGGTAAGTGAACTGTCACGTTTGCATTCTAGTTTATTAAGTTCATAAAATTCACTTCTATTCCATTCTTTAGGAACTGTAACGTATTCAAATACCTCTTCGAGAAGGTATGCATGAAATCCATATGGAAGTAGACAAATCCGAGTGGCACAACAATATACTTTTAAAAATATTCCTCGTTGTCGACTCGAATCATGGATATCGAGGCCCTTTCATGGCTTCAGGCTAACAAGAATTATCGAAACTCTGTATCCGGAATTCGAATAAATTTCGTAATGGGGAAGTACCAATGAACCGACTTCAAAATTGAAAACAATGAATTTGTTATTAATATTTGTGAAACGAAATAAATACTTTATTTATTTTAACGTTAGCTTTAAATAAAACACAAAATACGAGATGGTTTTTCTTATTTCTAAGAAACTTATACCACTAATCCCTTTATTTGCATTCGATATCTGCATTTTTATTGTTAATCCGGGTTTGCCTCTGTTTTGTAACGTCTACACTAAAGGTACATCACATCACTTGCGGGATGTCTTTACCGTTTTATGCTCAGAACCACTTATTTTCTTGGTACTTGTTCAATTCTGGACGATAAAGGACGATATTGAGAAATATACATTTCAATACATATTTTTGTTTGAAGTGTCACATATCAAAAGCTCAATGAGTTTATCCTGACATTCATAACCCGCATTCGAATAGTGTGTCATGCCTATCCAGTTTATAAAGCTCAGAGCTTTTAGCGGTTTACGAAACGAGTTTTTTGTCTAGTGTGTCAGGACTATAATGATATAATGATTATACTTATATGTAGTTGTTTTTTGTCCAGGGTATATTTTACATTGATGCAAATGCAAGGCATATTAAGATTTTATTTCGATCTAGCCAAACATTTTGCTTAATTGACAGTAAACTGAAAACATTCTCCAGTAAACTGAAAATATTTGCCCCCTAACCGCCAGATTCCCTGACAGTTGAAACTTTTTTCTCCCCATGATAGAGACTGATACCTCTAAGATATACGCTTTTCGTCGTTCAAATATCGTAGTTTAATGGAATAAAATTATTTAATGAACTCTACAAACAAATATCACACAATCAAAAACAAAAATACACTGAACAACAAAAAACACAAACCAATTAGGACCACAGAAAATTCGTGTACCTATTCAAGTATATGGTAGTGCTGCATTCAGAGGACCTCGAAATATGTTCATAACATTTGTGTATAATCTACCACCTGAAAGGATATTCGTCATAACTTGGTCTTGAGATATCTTGAGTTCAAAAATATACATCTTACGAAATATTCAAATTCATGACAAAATTCATATTTCATTTTAAATCATTATGTAGAACAGGAAAATATTCCATTTTACATACATTCAATCCCTTGGAGACCTCGAACGATTCCGGGAAATGTTCCCTTGAAAGGGTAACAAAGTGATTCGTTTCTGTTTTGACTACGTGTCAGACATTAAAAGCAAGGAAAATTCTTTAAAAGTGAAATATTTATGCGTGCACGCATGCATATATGGCCCAACATATGTTTTTATATTAACTAAACTTGAATACGTACGTAACGGTACGTCCAAAATATCCAGAGTGCTTGCAAACAAATGAGAGAATAGAAAATGAACGTGCTCGAAATTTCAAGGAGTATCACCGAAAGATGTCGAAATGCATTTAGCTACTATCACTCCATAGATATATTCAGGCGTTTCCTTAGGAAACGAACAAACTCGTCGTAGTTATAAGCACATGTGTACAATGTAGGAGAAATCCTGTCCTGTCAGGATGAGGAATTCATGCGAAAGAAATAAGCTCGAATTTTCCACATAATCTATTTGAATCATTATTAAAGTTCAGTATTGGCGATGTATTAGTATGTATGCTTATGTAAGGGTACAGTGAACCCCCGGTAAAGGAACACCTCGGATAACGAACATTTCGTACAACGAACGTTTTTTTTTGGTTGAAATTGCTTCAGTTAACAAATGAAATTTTGCATAACGAACAAGTTCCACCTTATCCAATCCCAGCAAACAATTTCTATCGTCCGCGATACGAATTCAATTCGCCTGATAGAAAACATTTCTCGAATTTCATATCGTTTTCGAATTAAAGGCGTCACTCCCTTCGTGAAGGAATAGTGACCGATATTAATTCGCCAGGATGATAATTTGGCGATAATAGACTAATACATACATAGAAAAAGTGAAAAAAATTTAATTTTTTTTATTTTTCCCTTTTTTCTAATTTTTTTCTTCTATTTTATCCTTAACCTTTTTTTACCTTATTTTAACTTTACCTTTTTACACTTTGCTTCTACTGGGAATCGAACCGGGCACCTATCGTTTCGTAGTCCTACGTCCTACACCTGAGCTATCTAAGATTACAAATTATGGGAATAAATTAGTCGTTTTACTTTTTGACAATTTCATCATTCTCTCGTTGTGAGGGATTACTATTTTATCATCCTTGCAATAATAAAACGATATTTCGTTAATGGGAGTCGCATTCTTGACATATTGATGACAATAAAATGATTTTTCGTCGGGGAGACAATTGTACGATAAATTTTTCATTTGAATAATATCGCTTTCGAATCATTTTTGTGATTTTTCAAAAAATCGATAAAATTGTTTGCTGGGATATAACACATATAGAAATGATGGAAAATCATATTGCTATATACTGTAAACATCGCACGTATTCCTTGTCGGCAACCCTCTCTTATTCCTTACAGGATTTTCGTTGGAATTCAATTTCTTTTTGCAACGCCGGATGAGTCCCCAAAGAGAAACGAAAAAAGCAAGTACGTACGTAGGTTCATTCATACCTATAGTATAGTGATTTTAGCTGAAAAAATGATGAAACCGAAACATAAAAAAAGAGCTGATTTTTCATGGCAAATTGTTCTATGGCCTGACCGCATTACGCAGTAAAAAGTTACACTTTTTTTTTGCGTCACATTTTGGGGGGAGGCGGTGGCAAAGGAGTGAAATTCTGATTTTTCGTCAATATTTTGTTAACTGTAATATTTACAGCAATATGTTTTGGGAACGATTTAAACTACGCAAAATTCCCTTTCCAATGATATATTATACCGTATACCTTCCCTTGGCAGATTATGTATACTAGACCTAAAAATATGCAGTGTCATTTCGATTTTTGGATAGTTACATTTGGCGTTAAGTGATTCAATTGGAGCCATGGTAATTGGGATAAGTATTCCTATCAACATCTATCAGATCTGGGAATATTTTCAAAAACAATAAAGCGATTTTCGACGATTCTCTAATCCCGAAATATAAGAGGCTACCTATGTATAATGACGATAGAACAGATAAATATTGGTTTTCTCTTTTAGATGGTTTCTAAAGTGAAGAAAGTATGCAATTTGGCAGACTTCGGGTTCACTTTGTATGGGAGGTGCCCTTTGTTTTGATCCGATCGATGTCATTTTTGGTGACTGATAAGTATCAAGTGCCTGACGTAATTTAAAGAGAAGTTACAGGTATGCCGTTTTGAGAAATGTTAACAGGGGCGTGGGAGGTGTCCGTGGGCGGAGCAAGCTCATTTTTAGTATAAATTAAGTACATTTAATTGGCAACATTAGCATTAATTCTTATCACTCTACCTTTTCTCTATTAAAAGTTCCAATAAATAAATAACAGGCGCGACAATCCAACATTGGACTAAGGCCGCAGGATGTGTTAGTGACATCCTATTTCCAAGATCTTATCTGCTTTTTGTTGAGGTAATGAGATCAGCATCACGCTCAGCAGTGCTATTTATCCCCATAAATGGGTACTCGTTTAACATCTGAGTGAGATCATAGTCCGTCACAAGCTCGTGAGTTCGAAAAACACCATGATCCACGGTGAGATTTGAACTCATGACCCTGCGCACCGAAGGTGCGCGCACTAACCGCTAGACCAGCCAGACTACGTATAGAAAAGTTCCAATGTGAAATGTAATTATCAAAAAATGTAAATTCTACATAATACTTTTGGGTGTAGGGTATAATTTTCCAAGAAATGGTCTAGAGTATTATATATCATTGCAAAGAAAATTAAATTTAGTTTATCTGGTCCTTAGCACATTTTCCGATATGACTAATAGTTTTTCAGATATTTTTAATTTTCGGAAAAACCCAAATTTCTCCTCTTCGTCAACCTCTCCTCCTTAATGTTACGCTCAAATTTGTGTAACTTTTTGTGCGTCTAGAGGCGAAGGTGTGCAACAATTTGGCTTCAAAAATTTCCTCTTTTTTTAATGTTTGGGTCTAGAGCTAAAATCACTATACTACTAGAGGACTCCCAACATTTTACTTCGAACACTAAACTAAGAGAAGTATAGAAAACCTGCTACATACTGCAATTTTCTTGGAGTCTTGAAGCTAGGAAACTCTTTCGTGCGTGTGATCTGAATGAAATGAAGGTTTCCCAGAAAATTACTTTTCCAGAAGATGAAATCATGTGAACGGTAACATAGCGATGCGATGTGTTTTTTGTTTTTTGCGGTGCAAAGTGATTGCCATTTTTCCCACCACCCATTCCATACTGAATGTGGAAGATGTTGTGAGAAAACTAAACCGCCTGCTTGCGAAATACATTTCATATCCTATGTGTGGTTTATGGGCCACCATCGCCAACACCATCTTCAGCAATGATAAGATATATTGTAGCTGCTACGGAACTGAGAATATGCAGACAACGTCACATGAAAATTTGCGAACGAGAAAATTATTTCGGTTTTTTTTTTGTAACCAAGTGCAGATATGATGTAGTACTGAAGTTAATGGGAAACGTAAACCCCATTTGCTCAAATTACACTAGAGAATTTCAGGATTGCCGTCACTCCCAGTGCCACACTTCAGTGAGGCAGACTAAGACTACATAGGTATATCCCATGTAGGTACGTGGTACATATGCGTATTTACATAAGAACATAATTTATTATTTTCTGATAGATACAATCAATGCTAGGCTCTCTAATAAAATAAATTCCAGTAAATATTAACAAAAAAACAGATAAGATCTTGGAAATAGGATGTCACTTACACATCCTGCGGCCTTAGTCCAATGTTGGATTGTCGCGCCTTTTATTTATTTATTTTGAAATATTATACAACTGGGAAATACAGGATTTAGTAACTCCTGTGCAGTCTGCATTCACAAGTACTAAATTTAAAATGTATCATTACAAGTTTTGAGATTGCACAATCTATTGAACAACTTTTTTATTTCTCATTTACCAATGTTTTTTTGGGTATCGCTGAAAGAAATTAATACAAAGGTTCTCACCAAAAATTCTTTGGAGAATAGTATCAAAATCGCGAAAGAATTAAACATTTTGACTGTTTTTGCAATCCAGGGGCGTACGCATACATAATGTATGTATGTATGTATATTTCTGAAGAGCTTGTTGTACCCTGCGCTCGTAGACTGAAAGGGAATGTTCTTTGTCATGAAGTTTGTAACACATTGAAGGATTGAAAGAAGCATCTCCGACCATATAAAATATGCACCTATACATATGTATATTATGATTAGCATGACGAGATTAATGGATTGGGCGATGTCTGTCTGTCCGTCTGTTGTGACGCGTTTTACTCGGCCATTTAATAAAAGCTATGGAGATGAAATTTAGCACACTTGATTCTTTTTGTTGCAGACATTTTGTATGTTTGAATCGCTAAAAGCTGACAATGGCGTCATGGGTCTGCCATGCAAATGCAACCCCGAAATTAGGTTCTTCTAAGAACAACTTTTTTATTTGTGCACTAACTTCAACCACACTTTAGACATATGTGTATCTCTTGATGACACAAAACATGTGTACGAATAAATGGAATTTAACCATTGGGTCATGGGGCTGTCATACAAACCCACCCCAAAACAATTAGTTTCTTCTAAGAAACACTTTTTTATTTGTGCACCAATTCCAACTAAACCTCACAGAAATGTTTTTCTTTTCATGCCACAAAACAAATGTAAGACTCGGACAATGGAATTCCGGTGCGCGGATAACGATGGCAATATCATTAGCGACACCGATAGCGTTGATAAACGCTGGGCCTCACATTTTGAAGAGCTCCTCAATGTTCAACCGAACAACCCCACACAAGAAGCTCCGGAGCTGATGGCTGAACCAGGCCCTCCCGTTCAACCCCCAACAGTAGAAGAAGTTGATCTCTCCATGCAAGCACTAAAACATAATAAAGCCCCGGGCGCTGACGAGATTCCAGCTGAACTGCTGAAGCATGGTGGGGAGAGCCTTCTTAAGGCTATACACACACTTATCGTTAAAGTATGGAACGACGAAATAATCCCGGAAGATTGGCGTAAAAGTATCATTTGCCCAATCCACAAAAAAGGGGATAAATGAAATGTGAGAACTACAGAGGCATCTCATTAGTTTGTACGACTTATAAGATTTTATCTAAGATTCTGGAAAATAGAATTAATCCGTACGCAGAAGAAATCATTGGCGCGTACCAAGGCGGCTTTAGACCTGGTCGTTCGACGACAGATCAGCTTTTACTCCAGAAGTGCTGGGAATACAACATCGACGTATACCAAATATTTGTTGACTTCAAGCAGGCATACGACAGTATCGATCGAAGCGTACTGTACAACATTTTGCTGCATTTTGGAATACCGGCTAAGCTAGTGCAACTCATAAGGATGACGATGACTAATACCGTCTCGCAGGTCAGAGTTCAGAACAGACTCACTGACCTATTTGAAACTCGTACTGGACTCAAGCAAGGCGACGGGCTGGCGCCCAAGCTCTTTAACCTGGCTCTGGAGTATGTGATTCGAGCCATGAATTTGGACAGCAGCGGAACGCTACTCATTAAATCGACTCAACTAGTAGCCTACGCCGACGACATCAACATCATGTCTCGAAGATTGGGTGATACAGAAAGCCTTCTGCATAGTCTCAATAACGCCGCCAAAGAAGTTGGGCTACATATCAACGAGTCTAAAACCAAGGGCATGATGCAATCAAAAACTAGAACGCCAGTTAATTCAAGCATCACAGTGGGGGACCTCAATATAGAATAAGTAGACAACTTCACTTACCTGGGTTGCAATTTGTCAAAAGACGCCAACGAAACAGATGAGACAAAGCGACGGATACAACTAGCTAATAAAGTGTTACTTTGCGGTCCTCCAAATTATGAATTCGTAGCTGGTGCACAGGAACACAAAGCTCCACGTGTATAAAACCATCATCCAACCTGTGCTATGCTATGGCTGCGAGGCATGGACCCTAACCCAAAACTCTGAACACCTGTTGGACACATTCGAGCGAAAGGTTCTCCGAAGAATCTTCGGGGCCGTTCGTGAACGAGGTGAATGGCGCATCCGATACAACCTTGAGTTGTATCAGCTGTATGATGAGCTACAGGTGTTGAAGATCGTGAAATTGCAGCGATTGCAATGGGCGGGTCATGTACAGGGTGGCTGATGAAAGCTGCTACCAAAATAAATCATAATAAATTTTTTTCTGTTTGAGTAATCTGCTTCATTTCTTTCTTTTGTTATAAATCGATGTTTAAAATTTAAGATTATGGAGGATTGGGATATCTAAAAAAGAATTTGGACAGTGCGCTGCTTTCACGCGATGAAGTCCGTAATACTCGTCCAAAGGGAATATAGGCGCACATTCCGTGGCACGCTTCCTAGCAGATGGACAATAATGAGGCCCATGAATAGCTTTGCCGAACGTGGAACAGTCGAAAGAAGCTTTTATTATCGGGATCACAGTGTGGTATGCAGTTTCATCAAAGTGCATTGTCGGCCCATATTTTCTTGAAGAAGACGATGTTACTGTTACGGTCACTGGAGCCCGTTACTTAAAGATGTTGAGAGAGTTCTTCTATCCAGAACTATGGCGAAAGAAAATTCCTTTCAACTGCACACATAGCCAGGTCAGGTATGACAGAATTGCAGCAAAAGAGCTGAGGGCCAACGCAATGTGGAGATTCTTGCCACATTCCGTTGGCCTGCAAGGTCTCCTGACCTTACTGCATCTGATTTTTTCTTATGGGGTTATTCCAAACAATAAGTTTACAAGACAAAACCAACAAATTTGAACGATTTAAAACTATCAATTCGAACGATAATTGAGAAAATTCCCGCTGCTACCCTACAGGCAGAGTAATGAACAACTTTTTGATAAGATGTACGACACATGCATCACTGAGCGTGGAGGCCATTTAAATTCAATAATATTCAAAACCAATTAAAATAACTTAATAAAAATGTTTAATTTTTGAAATGAATAAAGAAAAAATGAATTACATGGATTTAATAAAAAGTTATTTGAGCTTCTTAATGTAGCAATATTCATCAGCCACCCTGTACAAAGGATGAACGACGATGGCATGCCCAAAAAGGTGATGAACGCGCAACGAGTGGACGGAGCCAGATTGCGTGGACGACCGAGAGCCCGATGGGAGCATTCTGTATGTGATGACGCCCACCAGATGCTAGGCTTTACGGGAATCTAGGCATGTACCATATATGGTACGCTATGCATTTAAGGGTTAACTGGATTGACTGTGAAATCCATCTAGTCTCGAACAACACCTAGATATCCAGTTGAATTTAACACGCTTTCCAGAAAATGGGTATTAAATTCCTAGAAAAGCATTAGAATTTACTGAAAGATTATTAATTTTATGAAGTTTGTATTTTTGAATTGAAGGTAAGATGTAAAATGCGCAGGTTAAGAGTAGGCCTGCATGCTTTGAGATGAATTGTACCTAATTACTTAGTATTTTATCTTCTCCTTCTGTCTTTTCAGAACGTAGTGATATCAATTCTGTTACTGTTCTGTTCGGGTTTGTGTACCCGCCCGCCCCACGTTGTTTTTATTCCGGAAAAGGCCTTTTTTTTATCTAAACCTATCTTCTCTTGAACAAATTTATGACAGAGTGCGGATAAATTATTTAAAATAAACTGAACGGAAAACCACAAAATTAAATGGACCATAACCGAAAATTTAATTTGTCGCATAAATTTACATTTTAGCGCATTAGAACCCATTTAGCAAATCACAATAGCGTTGTCTATAACGCATTGCTAAAAACCGAGAACATCAATGTTTCGATTTCGACATATGTAAAGTGAACCAATATCTATACTAGTAGTCACAATCCAAGCCATTGTACTACATACATATCGACCCTGAACCAACGTTAACGTACTGCGACATACCACACTCCCATTATGCATAAAAACACAGAATTGGAATTTCAGTGGATCCTGTGAACAATCGTATATTTTTAAATTCGCATGTCCTGTTCTTCCTTACCAACTTTATTTTCATTCCGAAAATTCAAAAACCGCACATCAATATTTTAGCGAGTAATTTCACAGTCGCATGCTTTATGGCAATGTTGGATTTTTTGTCGGCTTGCAAATCGAATTGATGCAATTCAACGCGGTATTTTCGCTGTGGGGTCGACCATAGTCATACATACATCATGGGGACTTTTATTTCACCTGATAGTTATCTGAAAGTTCCAAAGGGATTTTCACTTGAAAGCCCTCTCCTATCATCGTGAATGCATGCCGGTGGTATGTTGAAATATTTGTAAGCTTTATTATGTAGAATGATTTGGTTGAAATTGTTGGTCCTGTCCTGCCATGTAATGGATTTCTTTAATAGTATTTGTGTTTGTTATTTTATAATATGTTTGACAAAACGACTGGCACGTACGGTCAAGTCAAGGATCTGATCAACAATAACAAGGCAGCTTGGCTGTTCAAGAATCACTGGAATACACGAGGATAATATTGCACCTACAGAGAAAACCCCAAGAAAAAGGGAATATGCAATTTTATTCCATTTACTGTCTCCAAAATACACTGTCTCTTATATAGCCTCATCGCCAAACACGAAATTCAAAGATAGCACAGCCTTTCCAGATGTTCAAAACGTTGTCTAGCATGTAGTATGCTAGTCTGGTTGGTGTTGTGCTAGTGCGAACACCTTCGGTCCACTAGGTCGTGGGTTCGAGACACACCGTGAACGAATTCAAATTATGGTGTTTTTTTAACTCACGACCCATGTGACGGACTATGATCTCACTTACAGGCTGGGCCAATTACAAGTTCGTTTTTAAATCATAGGTTAGTTTGACACTGACAGCTGCTTTTCGCTCGAAATCTTGATAGAAAGTCAGTATCATACCTCAGCGGAACGAGCTTCAAGCTTTACGCTTGAACAACGTTGGGAAATATTGAAAACTTATTTTCAAAGTGAATGCTGTCTAGCCCAGAGCCAGTTACGGAGCCATGTGATTTGATTTGGACGACCTCTGGTTCATGCAGGATGGCGCGCCATTCCACACAGCCCATGCCACAATCGATCTTTTACGCACCAAATTCCCAAATCGTGTCATCAGCCGTCTGGGCGATGTCAATTGGCCACCTCGGAGCTGCGATTTGACCCCTTTGGACTTGTTTTTTGTGGGAAACCGTGAGGGACCGATGTTATGTGAAAAAAAATACGATTTAAATAGAGTTTTATGTAAATAAGAAAAAAGTGGTTGTAATGACTAAATAACCAAAAACAAACCTTAAAAAATCCTCGGCGGTAACACAATACTTACTGTTAAAAAAAAATACATTTTATGTAAAGGTTACAAACCAAATTATTTATTGTATATATATTGTACATAGAAATGCCGAATCTGTCCTTGTGAAATCAAATATTCACGCTGCACTGTAGTCACCTATGGCAAATGAAATTTCTCATCAGTTAAATAAACGTTTCGTGTGGCTTTGATCCCTCTCCCAAAGCAGTGCAATTTAACCACCATATTTTCCTCCGTGCACTTCGTTTTCCAGCTAATGGATCTAAATAATAGCAGATTTACTAGTTACATATATACATAAATATACCTATTTGAAAAAGCGAACTCATCAGATATTGTTGAAACCCCGAACGGTTTTGTTCTGAAATATTAGGATTCAATTCGAAAGTTGAGGAGTCATTCTGACATAGCCAGTCAACATGATATACTCATCGTTAGACAAGTGCAATTTTATCGCCAGACAACGTTCATACCTGTGATTTTTTGGCGTGAGGATCCATAGTGGAAACAATAAGGATGAGTCATAATAGATTCTAAATGTCAGAAAATTACACCATGTGAAAATTATCTTTTGCCTTTTCCTGAGATATCCTTAAATTTTGCCAGGCGCACATATCTAAGCTTCCGTAAATTGTAAAACATATTAGAGAGTTTTACACTGACGTATAAAAAACCGTAGGTATACGTAATTCCCGATTTCAAAGGAAAAATTCCCGCGCGAATCGTACGTAAAACTTTAACGAGAGTTTTCAACTAATTTTACAACAGCTAAAAATCGCGACCCGACAATTTTGACTGCTTAAAGACGTCAAATATACGGAAATATGCTTATGCCTTCTTAGTACATGCTAAAGGTACGTTGTCCTCGACGCGGCCGCACAACAGCGACTCGCTCATTCCATAGAAAAACTCGTTTTTCTCTCATTTTAAAAACGAGTTTTTATATGGAATGAGCGAGTCGCTGTCGTGCAGTCGTGTCGAGGAAAATGTACCTTTAATTATGATATACTGTTTCGTATACGGTAAGCCAGCGACTTTTTATATGGAATGTCAAATTATGTCGTATTATTTCCAACGACTTGCTAAAACCCTCTATTGTGTAGGTACCTACGTATTTACGGAAACAGTTACGAAGTTACGTGTTATAAACCGTCGAGTTATTTTACAAAAAGGTTAGCAAATGTTGGAGGTGTAATTGACATGAGATTCAACATATGCCAACAATAAGTATTTTCGTGCTCAGTAAATTACTATAACCACTCGAATGATAAATAATGCAGTAGTTCCAATTTTGATAGTCGGTTGCAGAAGAGTGGCACCGATTTAACATTTGATGAACCCTATCATGGAAAGTTTATAATATGTTACGTTCTGATTGGATCTATTTTCATCAACAGTTCAAGCAATTCACGTAAATGAATGCATCAATCAATGTGAAGTATAAAGGGAATATAATACCACTTTCCGAAGAAAAGAAAATAAAGATATGAGTATTTTTAATTACATATCTTTCTGTTCTGATACAAACATACTGTAGCGACAGTCCATCATTGAACTTAGGCAGCAGATGTTTAGATACATTTTTACACGATCTTGACAATATTTTGCAGTTTTTTTTTTTCAATTAAACTGCATTTTTATTCAATGCTTTTTTGTTTTTTTATTTTATTTGATTGTTTCTTGAAAGAATGCGAAGCATATCGTTCCACCTATTATTACAGGTCTACCGAGTTATTTATCCACGTAAATATGTACTTATTTAACACTTGAGTGAGATCATAGTCCATCATATGTTGATACGCATGTGGTGACCATTATAAGTCTACAGGGGTCTTGAAATCATGAGCATGTTATTCAAAGGCGAGCGCACCAAGCACTACCCCAATAAAACTACAAAACCGTAGAGGCCGAAAAAATTAACTGTCGAAATTGTTTTCTGCCAGGTGGTTGTTCTTTACTGTAATACAAAATACAATGATGCAGTAGTTGTACAAATCCTATAATAAATGTATAGTTAGTAAGCATGATACTACGAATTTAAGAGATAACGACACGCGCATGTGTTTTCTTCCTTGTTGTTGACGTTTACGTCACTCAGAGACTTGCAGTTCAGAGAAATTTTCGAATGCGAATGGTAAGACACGTTCAACGGTTTTTTTCTCTGCGCGTTTAGTGAAAATTAGTTTTATTTTAAATTGAGTGACATTTTTCGGAACTTTATTGTGTCTTTATTTACCTGTGTATATCAAAATGCGTTGTGCTGTGTTCAGTTGTGATTCGTACAATCAAAAGTAGTGTCTGACGAGGATAAATTGATTCGGTTTTACACCTTTCCGAAAGATGTAAAATATGGAAACATGAGTGCGGAAGAAGTGACAAACTTAATGCAGCTACCGCAATGATATGCTCAAAACATTTTGCATCAGGTAGTTATATTCGCAATCTACAGAATGAGCTTTTGGGTAAGTTGGATGTTGTCGGGATCATTGCTGGTCGAATACAAAAGAATATTCTGCAAGTGACAAAAAAAAGTCCCGCATGAATATCAGACTATTATTTCATGTACGTCATAATCAAACACTTTCAGATCCGGAATGGGTTTAAAGGAACGCTAGTATATGTTCGTGCACGGCGTATAGAAGCAGCGACTTTTACGGATGCACACAATTCAGGTGTAATATGTAATTCTTGCGAAGTTCAAGCTCAAATTGGACTTCCGATTGAACACTTGAAGAATTGTAGCTATTGATTCGAATGCACAGAATGTACATCTAAAGGCCATACACCAGTGCCGGATTAAGCAAGCGCGGGGCCTATGGAACTTCGATTAACCAAACTAATAAATAAAAATAAATAAATAACAGGCGCGACAGTCCAACATTGGAATAAGGCCGCGGAAGTGTTAGTGTTCGAAATCGTTGCGTCAACTACTTCATCCCGGCTTTCGATTGCGCCATCGCTCTGCTTCCGCTGATCGCCTCATCGTACATCGCTCTGCGTCCGATGATGAAAGCCTATTCGAAATCGAACTATGGCTTTGATGATTTGCCAACTGGAAATCCGTGAATCACTGCTAGCCTGGAAATGAAGAGCACACAAAGTATCATCGTCATTATTTGGAATAAAATTTTACTTATCTGAGCGATCCCGTCCCGTCGTCATCAAGCACAATAGTCGCCTGTCGTTGTCGTTGTACGGCCTGTGGAATGGTCGCGCCCTTCGATTCAGCTACCAATCTGAAATTGAATTCATTATATTAACAATAATTGAAATTTAAAATAATTTATTAATACTTACCAAAACAAACAAACGGCGTAACGTCAAAGTATTGTCAAATTGACAAATTATTTCATTATATTATAATGTTGCAAACTTGGAATCGATATTGCAGTTTTTCGAATATAACGGTAAAATATAAAAGTAACGAATTATAGTAAATCTAACGAATCAAATGTAACGCATTCGAACAGAAATTTGTTATACTTTTCAAATTGTAAGTCACTCTTGTACTTGTCGTTGGAAAGGGCCCATGGGCAGAAGTCGCAAAGCCCGCCAAAATTATTTTGTAATTAATTTATTAAAATTAATTAAACTTTGAATTCCCGAAACACCCCGCTATTGTAATTGGCAATTGGTCCATGACCAGGAACTTGAAGGATTGGAATTGGAAGCTATCGTACAATTTTTGGAAACACATTGCTTTCTATTCGACTATTGGATTTACGCTGGATTTTGGAAATTACAGGCTATCGTACATTTTTGGTCCGTCGAGCCGGATTTTCGGCACATGGTGAGTCCTCTTGTTTTTTCCTATTTCCTGCATGTGGTGAAATTTAGTGAAATTATATTTATATTTTTTCGGTTTCAATTCGGCGAGTGGTATCGTTTTTTAATATTGGTTGGTTTGCATACGCGAAAGTGGTTTAGTGGGGTTTCTGTTAAATTTACTACCATTTCATACTTTATTTCGTTAATTGAGGTCATTTCTATGAAGGTATCCTTTGGTCCTTTATTTCGTTAAAATTTTACTTCGCGCTTTACGGGTTCAGTGAAATATTGGATTTCACATAACTGTGCATAAGTGCAATTTCGTTGAATTCACTCTATAAGGCTATCCTTTGAGTCCTTTAATTTATTAAATGTTTGCTTCTTGCCTTAACGGTTTTTTGGTTCAGTGGTACAGTTGCAATTCGATACATATAACTGTGCGCTTACACGTGGGTACGTTTACAGTTATATTCACATAACTGTTTCCATAACTGTTTAAGGAAAGCAAATCAGTGCGAGCTATACGATTGGTGAATCATTTATAGTTATCTTTCTATTCCGGAGGGAATTTTATTGATTTCGTTTGTGAAACCATGATTTTACATTGTTAGCTATGGAAGGATTAGTGCAGTCACAAAGACTTTTATTAGGAGAGCTTGAGACATTGAAGGACAAATATGATACAAGGGAGAATAAGAGTCCCAGTTATAATAGGAACGTTTCTTCGAGCGTGGATGATATCGTGAAGCAGTTTAATAATACCCACGCTAAAATATTAAGACTATTAACTGGTAATGGGGAGGAATTAGAACACCCCTATTTCAAGGAGTGTCTAAATAGTAAATTTCGGAATTTATGCATTGAGTTGCAATCGGAATTGGAGGAAACTTCTTTCCACTTAGATTTAACCCAGCAGGAAAACTCCGTTGTAGGTGAGGTGGAGGTGAAACTTCCCCGAATTTAGTTGCCTGTTTTCACTGGTGACTATAGTGATTGGGTTTCTTTCAAGGACCTGTTTAGATCGCTGATCCTTAATAAGGAAGGTTTAAGTAAAGTCGAAAAACTTCACTATTTGAAGTGTAGCTTAAAGGGTGAGGCCTCTCAATTGCTAAACGCCTATAAGATTACAGACAACAATTTTGATTTAGCCTGGAAAACATTAGTCGAAAGGTACGACAATACGTCCGCCATTATTAATTTCCAATTTAGGAAATTGGCTAAATTCGATACGGTTGCTGAGTCAGCGTTATGCATAAAGGCGTTGTTGGCCACGACAATGGAGTCGGTCCAACTATTAGAAGGCATGTCCGTTAACAATTTGTTCCACGCTTTAGTTGTATTCCTAGCAGTACAAAGACTGCCTCCAGCTACTTGAACTCTGTGGGAACAGGAGCAAGCTTTGAAAAAGAAGGTGAAACAACTGGAGGACTTTAAGTGCTTTCTAAACACTCGGTTTAGAGCGCTGGAAGCTGCAACGTTCAAACCATCGGGTTCTACTGTGCGCAAAATACAGTCGCATCATGTTGAATCAAGGCCTGAGTGCTGTATTTGTAAACAGCCTCATAAACTTTGGGCGTGCCCCAAATTCGTAAGCAGCAACCAAACTCAGCGTTTCGATATAGTCAAAAGGAATAATTTGTGTATAAATTGTTTGTCGAGAGGGCACTCAGTATCAAAATGTAAGGGTAAAACTAAATGTTCTAAGTGTGCAAAATTACACCACACTATGCTCCACAAGGAAACGAGTGGTAATAATCAGGCTACGTCCTTAGCAACAACCCCTACAGCACCATTTGTTGTGAGTAACACGTCGCAAAATATTAGCAGTTTGAAGGAAGTGCTACTTCCTACCGCTACAATTAAAGTCATGGGACCAAATGGGAGCGTCACAATTTTGCGAGCTTTGATTGATCAGGGCTCACAAGCATCATTTATCACGGAAGATGCTGTTCAACGCTCAGGACTTCGGAGGAAATCATGTGATGCGCTTGTCACGGGTATCGGTGCTTCTAAATCGACGCGTTCAAGGGGAATCGTTACCACCAATATTTTAACAGTCGACAATGAAATTTTGACATTTGATGCCTTTGTGTTGACAAAGGTTACAAATAATTTGCCGTGTCGATACTTGAAACCATTGGAGTATCCTGAATTGGCTGGGATACACCTAGCCGATTCAAGATATAATATTCCTGGTCGAATTGACATGTTGTTGGGAGCCGACATGTATGGGAAGTTGTTGTTGGAAGGTGCGAAATTACTTCTAGATGAAGTCTTACTTCAAGAATCTAAGCTCGGATGGTTGTTATCTGGCAATATCGGCCAAGGAAAGGATTTTAGCTTTCATTCCTTCTTAGTGGAAAAGGCTGAAAACGATTCTATAAGCACAATGTTACGAAAGTTTTGGGAGCTCGAAGAGCCAGTAGTTGATACCCCTATTCGTGCGGAGGAACTTTTATGTGAAAATACCTTTAAAGATTCCTTCACCAGGGACGAATCAGGGAGGTTTACAGTTCGGCTTCCGTTTAAAGACGAAACAGCGAAAGACCAGTTGGGTTACTCACGTTGCTTCGCCGAAAAGGGTATGAAATCTTTAGAACGAAGATTTGATAAAGATCCGTCGTTACGGACCGAATATTCTAATTGTGTAACCGAATACATAGAGAAAGGTTATTTGAGTCCCGTAGACAGAATAGAGGAATTGACAACGAGTAATGGTCGGACTCGGTGTCAAGCCCTCTATCTGCCGCATCATCCTGTTTGCAAGGAGAGCTCGACTACGAAAACGAGGGTTGTGTTTGACGCTTCTCGAAAAACAACCTCGGGTGTCTCCTTAAATGATGTTCTGCTCACGGGATCAGTTTCAAATGATATGCTAGCAGTAGTCTTAAGATGGAGACTTTTTAAATTTGCTTTTGTCGCAGACATCGAGAAGATGTTTCTACAAATTAAAGTTCACCCTGAAGATAGAGATTTTCAACGAATTCTTTGGCGATCTCATCCTAAGGAGAATATTATGGATTACCGACTGAATAGAGTCACATTTGGGCTAACAAGCGCGCCATTCTTAGCTATTCGTTCATTGAGGCAATTGGCTCAAGATGGTGCGAACACGTACCCAAAGGCTGCTAACGTTGTATTAAACAACTTTTATGTGGACGATGTCCTCTCGGGAGGAAATACTCGCGAGGAGACTAAGGCCAAAATAGAGGAACTGATCCAGCTGATGAGTTCCGGAGGGTTCCATCTTCGAAAGTGGATATAATGACATTTCGTTATTGAGAGACATTCCATCCGAAGATGTCGAAATCGAAAACGTCCTAGATTTACATTTTGATAAAGGACATAAATCTTTAGGTATAATGTGGCATCCCAAATCAGATCTCATTGCTTATCGCTACAATATGGGTGAGTCTCATGGTATGACAACCAAGAGAATGGTTTTGTCAGAGATCGCTCGGCTGTACGATCCATTGGGTTGGATTAGTCCAGTAATTATTAAGGCCAAGTGCCTAATGCAGAGTCTTTGGATGGATGGTGTCGATTGGGATCAACATTTGCCTTCTAATCTAGATCAACAGTGGAAAGATATCAAATCTCACATATCTTCTATAGAAAAGATTCGAATTCCTCGTTGTGTGTTAACAGCTAACTTTAGCGAGGTAATCATACATGGGTTCTGCAATGCGTCAGAACACGCATATGGCGCAGCCCTATACTGTGTGTCCAGGAGTTCGACAACTTCTGAGTCGCAGCTCATAATGGCTAAGACAAAGGTGGCACCTATAAGGCCAGTCACCATTCCACGTCTAGAGCTCTGTGGAGCAGTCCTCTTAGCAAAAATATTGAGACAATTTTTGAACTCTGTAGATCCACGTATCACTATTAGTCGTATACAATTATGGACAGACTCCAAAATCGTCTTATCGTGGCTTCGTGGTCACCCTAGTAGGTGGACGGTATTTATCTCAAATCGAGTATGCCAGATTTTGGAACTAGTCCCTAAATGTTCATGGAGACATGTACCCTCTCAATTAAACCCTGCTGATATAGCTTCTCGTGGGTTAAATCCAAATCAATTGTGCGAATCGCGCTTATGGTGGAAAGGTCCTGCATTTTTACTCTTTCCAAAAGAGCAATGGCCTGATAATCCGGAGGTTGAGCCTACGGAAGAAGAAGTGAACGCCAGACATCGACTCAGTTGTCATCATATCCTTACGAGTAAGTCGGATTTGGATGTTCTTCTTTTTAAATTCTCTTCACTTAACCGCTTACTACGTGTTACTTCTTATTGTTACCGATTTTGTAATATCCTTTTAAACCGGGTTTCGAAACCAAGTTTTTTAACAACAGCTGAGCTAAACCAATCATTGAACTTTTGGCTCAAATATATACAATTAGATACATTCACCGAAGAAATTTCGTTGCTGAAGGAAGGTAAACCAATTCACAGGGAGAGTAAGCTTATCAAGCTTAACCCTTTTATAGATGGAAATGGGATTATTCGTGTTGGTGGTCGATTAGCTTATGCCAACATGAGTTTTAATGAGAAATTCCCGATAATTTTACCCAAGAACGGAAAATTAACAGAATTAATAATCTCTCAAATGCACCAAGCCACTTTACATGGTGAGGTTTGAGGTACAACTAGTTTTGGCCGCAATAAGAAGAACGTATTGGATTTTAGACGCACGTAATGCAGTAAAAAAATGCATACATAATTGTATAACGTGTTTCCGACAAAAGGCAAAAACATCGTATCAATTGATGGGTTCCTTACCATCTCCGAGAGTAAATATATCTAGGCCATTTACTCATGTTGGCATAGATTATTCTGGTCCAATCAACCTCAAGGATAGAAAGGGTAGAGGTGGGCGTATCTACAAGGGATACATCGCCATATTTGTATGCCTAGCTGTAAAGGCTATTCACATAGAAGTAGTAAATGACCTATCCACTGAATCGTTTCTAGCCGCTTTCCGACGTTTTGTATCGCGTCGTGGACTGTGTAGCGACGTATATTCGGATTGTGGCTCAAATTTTATAGGAGCTGACGCAGAACTTAAAAGAATTGTTAAGGCGAATAAAAACATATCAGAAGATGTTGCTCAACATGGGATTACTTGGCATTTTAATCCACCCGTTTCTCCACACTTCGGTGGTCTCTGGGAGGCGGGTGTGAAATCAATGAAATTACACTTACGCAAAACACTTGGTGATGCCGTATTAACGTATGAAGAAATGTGCACTACGGTGACGCAAATTGAAGCTTCCCTAAACTCGAGACCTCTTTGTCCAAGTGGTTGAATAGCGAGCATAATCCACAAATTGGTGACTTATGCTTATTAAAGGACGAAAGGTTACCCTCATTCAAATGGCCGTTGGCCAGGATTATAGAATTACATCCTGGCAAGGATAATCTTGTTCGCGTAGTGACACTAAAAAGAAATGGTAGTACGTTTAAAAGGAACATTACTAAGATCGCTTTATTACCACAAGCCAATTAACGTATATTACATTGCAAAATATATAAAAATATAAGTATAATTTCATTATTATTTCATCATATGATACCTTGTGTTGTTGTACCTTTAACTTTCCGTCTCTTCTTTCCTTCATGCAACCCATTCCAAATTAACCCGATTTATCCTTTCTCTCACCGAACGAGCGTACCACGAACACTGCGAAACGATGAAGCTTGTTCCTCAGGGATGATATCCCAGCGGGGGGAGTATGTTCGAAATCGTTGCGTCAACTACTTCATCCCGGCTTTCGATTGCGCCATCGCTCTGCTTCCGCTGATCGCCTCATCGTACATCGCTCTGCGTCCGATGATGAAAGCCTATTCGAAATCGAACTATGGCTTTGATGATTTGCCAACTGGAAATCCGTGAATCACTGCTAGCCTGGAAATGAAGAGCACACAAAGTATCATCGTCATTATTTGGAATAAAATTTTACTTATCTGAGCGATCCCGTCCCGTCGTCATCAAGCACAATAGTCGCCTGTCGTTGTCGTTGTACGGCCTGTGGAATGGTCGCGCCCTTCGATTCAGCTACCAATCTGAAATTGAATTCATTATATTAACAATAATTGAAATTTAAAATAATTTATTAATACTTACCAAAACAAACAAACGGCGTAACGTCAAAGTATTGTCAAATTGACAAATTATTTCATTATATTATAATGTTGCAAACTTGGAATCGATATTGCAGTTTTTCGAATATAACGGTAAAATATAAAAGTAACGAATTATAGTAAATCTAACGAATCAAATGTAACGCATTCGAACAGAAATTTGTTATACTTTTCAAATTGTAAGTCACTCTTGTACTTGTCGTTGGAAAGGCCACATGGGCAGAAGTCGCAAAGCCCGCCAAAATTATTTTGTAATTAATTTATTAAAATTAATAAAACTTTGAATTCCCGAAACACCCCGCTATTGTAATTGGCAATTGGTCCATGACCAGGAACTTGAAGGATTGGAATTGGAAGCTATCGTACAATTTTTGGAAACACATTGCTTTCTATTCGACTATTGGATTTACGCTGGATTTTGGAAATTACAGGCTATCATACAGTTAGTGACATCCAACATCCATCCGTTTAACTCTAACGTCAAATAACACTTTACCTGGGCAATTTCGTTAAGTTGGTATGTATCATAGTAATGTTATAGAGTTATAGAGGAGGCATGCGCTCCCGAGACGTATGGTTATCTTTTGTGTCACTTTTAGTGATGGACAGTTATTATACCCTTCACTCGTAGAGTAAAGGGTATATTAACTTTGTCATGAAGTTTGTAACGCATTGAAGGAAGCATCTCCGACCATATAAAATATGTATATATATGATCAGCATGACGAGCTGAGTCGATTGGGTGATGTCCGTCTGTCTGTCTGTCCGTCTGTCCGTCTGTTGCTACGCGTTTTACTCGGCCAGTTTAAAAGCTATCGAGCTGAAATTTTGCACACATGTTTCTTTTCATTGCAGGCAGTTTGTATGTTTGAATCGCTAAAATCGGACCGTGGTGTCATGGGGCTGCCATACAAACCTAACCCCCCCAATTTGGTTTTTCTAAGAAAAACTTTTTCATGTGTTTACCAATTTCAACGAAATTTCACACAAATGTGTTTCTATTGATAAGACAAAACATATGTAAGAATGGATCAAATCGGACCATGGGGTCATGGGGCTGCCATACAAACCTAACCCCCCAAATTAGGTTATTCTAAGAAAAACTTTTTCATTTGTGCACCAATTTGAACCAAATTTCACACAAATGTGTTTCTATTAATGCCACAAAATATATGTAAGAATAAATGGAATCAGACTTTGGGGTCATGGGGCTGTCATACAAACCCAGCCCCCAAATTGAGTTTTTCTTAGAAAAACTTTTTTATTTGTCCACCAATTTCAATCAAACCTCATAAAAGTGCATTTCATTTGATGCCACAAAACATGTGTAAAAATGAATGGAATCGGACGATGGGGTCATGGGGCTATCATACAAAGCCAACCCCCTACATTGAGTTCTTCTACGAACAAATTTTTTATTTGTGCACCACTTTCAACCAAAACTCGTAAAAGTGCACTTCAATTGATGCCATAAATAATCGGGCTATGGAGTCATGGGGTTACCATACAAGCCCAACCTCCCCATTTTGGATCTTCGAAGAAACATTTTTTCTACACCAATTTAAAAAAAACCTCAATGCGTCTTTATCAAAACAAAAAAAAGTAAAACAAATGGAATCGTACTATGGGGCCATGCTCCCGCATCCCCCCAATAAAGTTTTCTGAGATATTTTTTTTTTATTTTACCACTTATTCCAACCAAACCTCACACAAATATTGTTTTATCGACGCCACAGAACTTGTCAATATCAAATATTATGCGAAAACAGAAGGAAAAGAATGGGGAAGGATTAAATACAAGTCATAGGTTTGCCCCAAAAAACTTTTAGCCCGAGGAGAGTGAAGGGTATTCAAATTTCGGCCGCACCCGAAATTAGCCTCGGTCTCGTTTTTTAGATTAAATATTAATAAATATATTAAATATATTAAGTAATCGATGTTATTTTCTTCTGTGACGCAGAAGGTGTGCTAAATCAATCAAATGGTCAGCCTGCAATTATAATGTTTTATATTCAGACCAGAGGAGGGGTTGATACGTACCTTTGACAAAATACGTTAGTCTATGTCGTGTTCTCTTAAAACCAATAAATGGTCTGTGACTATGATTCTCGGTATGCTGAACATGGCATATGTTAACTCTTATATATAAATTTATTGGATGAGGCAAAGATTGGAGGTAACAACTTTACCCACAGACATCTGGGATAAAATTCAGAAAATTCTTCCTATGAGGTTTATGTAGATAAAAAATCTGCTGATAGCGATGATCAGCCCGTTGCCAAAATGAAAATATTGCAGCTTCTGTGTATAAAACAATGCCTAAGATGTAATAATACTAAGAAAGAATGTCTAACATGTAATAAGTGCCAAAACCGTCTGTGGAGAGTGTAATGCTGAATTTTGTTGAGAATATACACATGTATGTAATACACACTTATTCATACATATATACTTTTTCACATTTATTCTCGTTTTCGTATTACAAAAAATAGTAAACAGTTAACAACAATATTAGACAATAATAATTTAATGAAAAAAAATTGAAGTTTATAACTTATGTTTGAATTGAAAATGTAAGTGAAATATAAAGATTGATTTATTTTTATTATTGTTTTACTGTTTTTTGCTACCATGAAAATGATGATTGTTCCTAATGTATCTAGATCGTAGTATTTTCATGAGTAATATTTTTTTCCAAGTCACTATACATCACTTGAATAGTATATAAGAAAAAAACCTATTTTTGTTAATTTTTTAACGAAAAAAATCCTTGCCGACAGAAGGGTTAAGCGAAATAACGTTTTGCAAGGATACAGTTGGTAAGTGTGTCAATCACTTAACGCTATTGAGCTCAGTCCATAGTGAATCGATACAAAGCGTTCTTCATTTTCCAAGGTTCGTCTCGACTTTAACTGGAGCTAAGTGCATAGTGAATTGGTTCAAATTCTTCTTCATTTTCCAAGCTTCGTCTCGACTTAAATTGGAGATAAGTTATAATGTTTGTTGAGTTGAGTAGCAACCGCAGCAGCGGCCCAATGCATTTTAAATAGGTGGGAGCAAAAGCTATATTGACGTCATCCATTTAAAATTCATTGTGCTGCTTTACTCAGTAGCATTCAACGCATCTAGTCTTTTTCAATAGTTACTTTCAATAAACTTCTATTAATTCTATTATTTCTAGTAAAAATAGATAGGATTTTAGAAAATTCGGATGAGTTACGACAATTATTAGTTGGGTTAATCCAGGCTACAGGTTTCAAACATTAATTTAATGCATTTCAAGGGGCCCCGCACTTGTCATTTGCCACGGGCCCCGCGCTGGCTTAATCCGGCACTGGTTCTGTATAGAAATATATCTTTTTTGAAATATCTATGGAAGTTGTGTTGCCTTGTCCTGCACTAAATCCACTCACTCTACCGCATGCTACCACTACATTGCATTAACAGCGCGGCATGCACCTTACGAAATGCACTAATGAGGTTGTAGCGTTCCACCACACGTTCCACACGATCCACGATCAATTGTGAATTCGACCGTACAGCAGACACGGCGAGTGGAATGCAGCGAAGCGAACAAATGATTCATTCGAGATTAGTGCGTAGTACCGTCCGCTTGTCTTGTATTTTGCATTATTTAGTAATTAGAAAATATATAACCATTATAACGAAATACGTTCGGTTTATTTTCATTTACGCTAAAGTGGTGACCCCGATATGTCAACACAAGACAAGTTTGTCGACGCTGAAAGCGACCCGTCGTCGCCACCAGAAGGAGTTTCAACTGCACCGATTGAAATGGAATCAGTTTCGTCCTGCAAGCTTCCGCCATTTTGGCCCCAGCATGTTAAGTTATGGTTTGCAAAAGTGGAAGCAGTGTTCAGATCGCATCGAGTTTCCAGCGACACTGCACAGTTCGACCGAGTCATTGGAGAGTTGTACCTTTCCGCCCTCAGTCAGGTAGCCGACTTAATAGAATCTCCACCGAAAAGCAGTAAGTACATACAACTTAAGGCGCGCCTTCTCTCCGCGTTCGGCACACCCGCTCATGAGAAAAATATTCAACTTCTGCATGGTTTCGAACTGGGTGACCAACGACCGTCTCAGCTTCTTCGGCAATTGCGTTGTCACGCCGGCAGCGATTTCCCCGAGGAATTTTTAAAAACCATTTGGCTCGATCGTCTGCCTAAGAGCGTACAGGCTATACTCGCGGCGTCAAACGCCTCCTCCCTAGACAATCTCGCGGAAATTGCGGACAGCGTCCCCAGCGTACATGAAGTTTCAAATATTGCCGCGGTATCAGCCAATCCAGGCGCCGGCATTCCGAACGAGAGTGCTTCACAAGCGCAAGAGATCTCAGAGCTCCGTGCAGCAGTGCGAAAACTGCAGATGCAACGCTGTGACCGTTGTAAGCGCTGCCAAAATGGCTCTAATACCGACAAGTTGTGTTATTTCCATCGAAAATTCGGTGCTAAGGCGAGGCGTTGCCGCTCGCCATGCAGTTTCAGTCGTTCGGGAAACGAATCCAGTCGTTAGGCGCGCAGGCACCTAATGACGCTAGAAGCAATCGCCTGCATGTCTACGATCGCGACACGAGGCTAAATTTTCTCGTAGACACCGGCGCAGAAATATCCGTCCTGCCGTTCAGTGGCCCAGCAAAGCTTAAAAATCCACAGTCATTGAAATTGTTTGCTGCAAATGGTAGCACAATAAATACGTACGGCACAAAGCGTTTGAAAGTGTCACTCGGTGCAAAACGTGTCGTTTGGTGGAAATTCACCGTCGCAGATGTCGCTCGGCCAATTTTGGGCGCTGATTTCTTAAATCACTACGGTCTTCTAGTAGACATCAAAAATCGGATGATTCGCGACCCCACATATAATGCGGAAATCTCGTGCATTTTCAATAACGAGCCGCAACGTACTGTATACACTGTATCGGCTAGAGCGCAATTTCAAAATCTACTGAAGCAATTCCCAGATCTTACCAACCCTACTTCAGATGTACCCCATGGTGTCCAGCACCATATAATAACGAAAGGCCCGCCTATCGCCGATCGACCACGCCGACTCTCTCCAGAGAAGTTAAAGATCGCGAAAGCTGAAATACAGTACTTAATTGATAAAGGCCACTGCCGCCCGTCTTCTAGTCCATGGGCCAGTCCGCTTCATCTAGCCCCTAAAAAGGATGGTTCCTGGCGACCCTGTGGGGATTATAGAAAGCTGAACTCGGTCACTAGGCCAGACAAATATCCTATGCGACACATTTTCGATATTACTACCAACCTGGCGAACAAGTCGATATTTTCGAAAATTGATTTATTAAGAGCTTTCCATCAAATTCCCGTGGCTGAAGAGGACGTGCCTAAAACTGCTGTGACAACGCCATTCGGCTTATACGAGTTCACAGCGATGACGTTTGGTTTGAGAAACGCGGCACAAAGTTTCCAGCGATTCATGGACGAGGTTCTACGGGGACTCGAATTCTGCGCGTGTTACCTCGACGACATTCTTGTCGCGTCAGATTCACCAGAACAACATGAAAAGCATTTACGCATGGTCTTCGAAAGGCTGACGAGCTACGGCGTAATCATCAACGTTTCAAAATGCGTATTTGGCGTTCACAGCGTCGAGTATCTGGGACACTTAATAAGCAAAGATGGTATTTCACCACCAGCAGCACGCGTCGAAGCCGTTCGAAACTTTCCGTTGCCCCAAAACTTACAACAACTGCGTCGATTTTTAGGGACGTTAAACTTTTATCGCCGGTTTGTCCCTAGGGCTGCCGAAATACAGGCACCGTTGACTAACTACCTGGCGGGTGCCAAGAAAAATTCCAAAACCCCAATTAATTGGACCACGGAAGCAAAAAAGTCTTTTGAAAACTGTAAAAAAAGCCTTGCAGATGCAACTCTCCTAGTCCATTACCAGCCGGGTGTACCGTTGTCTCTAATTACCGACGCCTCTGATACTGCCATTGGAGCAGTTCTCCAACAACGACAACACGGTCGTTGGCTGCCCCTTGCTTATTTCCCAAGGAAACTTTCACCCGCTGAGAGCAAATACAGCGCATACGATCGTGAGCTTCTGGCTGTATTTTCTGGAATACGTCATTTCGAGCATTTTTTGGAAGGCTCGTCGTTCCACGTAGAGACAGACCACAAGCCATTAATATACGCGTTTCAACAGAAAGCCGAACGGGCATGCCCTCGACAAACTTCGTCAGCTAAGTTATATATCGCAGTTTACAACGGACATTCGGCATATAAAAGGGTCTCAGAACTGCATAGCAGATGCCCTATCGCGTGTAGAAGCAATTGAGATGCCAAGCTCCATCAGTCTTCAACAACTTGCCAGTAATCAAGCCGGGGACTTAGAACTTCAAAAACTTTTGTCCGAGAATACAACATCGTTGAGTCTAAAATCTGTTCCAGTTGCTGAAAATATTAATTTATACTGCGATGTTTCTATTACCAACAATATCCGCCCGTTCGTTCCTACTGCAATGAGAAGATTGGTGTTCGACACGTTCCATGACCCATCTCATCCTAGTGGTCGCGGCACACTAAAGGCTATAGCGCGAAAATTCGTATGGACAAATATGAAAAAAGACATTCGCAGTTGGTCCCGTACATGCGTGCCCTGTCAACGATCTAAAGTTACACGACACCAACACAATGCTTTGCAACCGATTGCTATGCCTTCGGCAAGATTCGAACACATTCATTTAGATCTTGTAGGCCCACTTGTTCCTTCGCAAGGCTATAAATACTGCCTCACGATTATCGATCGATTTACCAGATGGCCCGAAACGATACCACTGTCAGATCAAACAGCACAATCTGTAGCGAAAGCATTTTTCAACAATTGGGTTGCCAGATTTGGAGCACCTCGAACTATCACAACGGATCAGGGGACCCAATTCGAGTCGCAGTTTTTCAAGGAACTCGCAAATTTGATAGGATGCGAACGAACCCGAACGTCACCATACCACCCGGCGTCAAATGGGATGGTCGAAAGGTGGCACCGTTCGTTAAAAGCCGCGATTATGTGCCACGAACGTAGCCTGGAGTGGGTAGATGTTTTACCTACAGTCTTACTCGGTCTTCGAAATAGCTTTAAAGAAGACCTTGGGACTTCCAGCGCAGAAATGGTGTACGGCACTACACTCACTTTGCCGGGAGAACTACTCCTCCCTGATCATCGTCCTACCGGACCGCACGCATTCCTCCACACCTTACGTCAAACGATGTCTCAACTACGCCCAACAGCAATAAACCATCGAAATCCACGAACCATCTTTGTCAACAAAGACCTGCAAAACTGTTCACACGTCTTTCTCCGTTCAGATGCCGTACACAGGCCTCTTATACAGCCGTTTTCGGGGCCACACAAAGTCGTTAAACGAATCTCATCAGTACTTTTTGCCATCGAAGTAAACGGCCGAGTCACTAATGTATCAACGGAACGGTTGAAGCCCGCTTACTTAGAAGCAGGTTGTTTCGAACCAACCAACGATTCGACTAGCCTTCGCAGTTTGCTCTCTCGCAATTCGACGACATCATCAACCAATCACGCACCAGCAACCAGTGAAGATCATCAGTCAACACCGGATGCTCAATCATCGAGTTTTCTACCAGGCATTCGTCCAACCAACAGCTTCGGAAACGTGCCTCAATCGCCCCCATTATGTTTCGAGAGGTCTCCTAACATCAGGACTTATCCACCTAGCAGATTCGCTCGTCCGACGTCCTCACTAAGGGGGGAGCACTGTAGCGTTCCACCACACGTTCCACACGATCCACGATCAATTGTGAATTCGACCGTACAGCAGACACGGCGAGTGGAATGCAGCGAAGCGAACAAATGATTCATTCGAGATTAGTGCGTAGTACCGTCCGCTTGTCTTGTATTTTGCGTTATTTAGTAATTAGAAAATATATAACCATTATAACGAAATACGTTCGGTTTATTTTCATTTACGCTAAAAGGTCAATGAACGTATGAGAACCTGTTCCGCAACCTCAAGAAATGCATTGTCATCAAATCATCTTTCATGTTTTTTCAATACGCAGTTTTCGCAGGCGCAGATACTTTTGCGTAAGCCACCCCGACCCATGGCATGGGACAGTGGAAGAAGATACACTCATGAAGTCGACAAATGCACGAAAACCTACTCTGGCAGAGTATCTAAACTCTCTTCAACTTGAACTGTGTAGCAAAAGAGCAAATAGCTTTAATAGCCTGTATACGTGTATCTGTATGGTCGTATTTGTGACATTGGGTGCAAGATCAGACGACATGGCCAAAAAAATGTGTACCCGATTTTGAGTGAGCTTTGGACATATATGTATTATTTGTATATGACTAAAGGTTATGTATAGGTCATAAGTGGAACTAAATGAACATTTTGGGTTAACAGGAGGTACAACGCCCAATTTATCGATTAACATAATGTTAGCCCTCATCAGCAATGTCCCTAATTATTTTCCTTCAAACTTGGATGTTTTTCTCGCCTCATTGAAAAAATAGACATCAAATAATAAACAAGTTCTAATTATCCAGAAATTCGAATTAACGAGGTATCCGAGAGATCAAGACATTCCAATTATCGAGTTTTGGATCAAGGAGAGGCTACTAGAACTTAAAAGCATTGCGGACCATATATAGCATTTCCAGGTCAAGTAAATAACTCTCCGAGGCAAATAAATAAATTTCCGAATAAAAAAAATACATTTCCGGATCAAAAAATAAATTTCCGAATCAACACGATTCCGGATCAAGTAAATAAATTTCCGGACGAAATAAATAAACTTCTACGTGAAAAAAGTAAATAATCAAAACAAAAAAATAATTTCCAAATCAAAAAAATAAATGTCCAAATCAAAAAAAAAAAAAATTTACAAATCAAATAAATAAATTTCCAATTCGAACAAATATATTTACATGCCAAAAAAAAAATAAGTAAAGTACCTATATATAGTTTTCGTAAAATGTTAACGTCACGCTCTGTGGCTCACTTGGCTGAGTCGCACTCTACGATGCTAGTAATCTAGAGGTCCGGGGATCGAATCTCGGCGTGGTTCAAAATTTCCGCACATGTGCGGATATGAAAAACATAGTGCTTGCAAGATTATATACACTCCGAAATGATATGCAATGTAACGATGACTCGAAATTGCCTATAAGCGGCTGAGGTAACGCACCATGGCCCCACATGGGGCTATACGGTACTGAGAAGGAAATGTTAACATGTAGTGAAGTGTACGACCCCAGTGGAAAGGAGGTGATGCCTGCTTTGGAAAGAGCTCATGCCTGCTCTTTCCATTCCGCCTCATTTCTTTTTAACATTACATGTCCTTATGTGGAAGCAATAGAAGCTTTTCCGTAAAAGCTTCCACTGCTTCCTCCTAGATTACCAAGAAGCGATATTGCAGCCATGACATTGAATGCTGCTAGAATGAATCAAAATAATGCCTTCTGGACCAATCGCTGAAAAGCGCTCTAGCAGATATCACAATGAATACATCTAGAATGTATCAAATTGATCGCTTCTGGTTCAATTACCAGGCAGTGGTCTAGCTGACATCACATCAAATGCATCGAGAATGGCTGAAATTTAAATATTTAGAAGGGTTCCGATTATTACGAATATAAAATGATAAATAATGAAATATACCACTAAGTCACGATGCACGGCCACGCCGAGATTCGATCTCCGGACCTCTAGCATCGTTGACTGCGACTCAACCAACTGACCCACAGAACGTGTTGCACTAATTGCGTCGTTGTGAACATTTGTTTCTATCTAGCTATCTAAGCGATGAGAAATACAGCACACGAGAAATTTCCGAAGTAATTTCGTGATTGGAGCTCTGCACATTACTTCTTCCTAGCTTCTTAGGGAAGCATTAAAGCAGCACTGCACTGCCTTGGGACAGAACAACTAGAGATGTAACGGATGTTGTTTAGCGGATGAGAATGCGGATGCGGATGCAAAATAGTATAAGTATATATGTATATAGGAGATTGATGATGCGGTTGCGGGTGCGGATATTCATGGAGACATTTTTGAGGAAGCGGATGAGGGTGCGGATGAGGATAAGATCGAATATGTAAAAAAAAATATTTAGGTTTCATACTTTTCATGAAGATGGAAAAAAAAATAAATTCCTCTTATTAGTGTGGTTAAAAATAAAAAATTTGCATGCGTCCTTACTTCGCTACACCTTAAAAAAATAGCACTTCACCCCCTCAGCCCAACTAATTCAAAACAAAACCGTTTGAGTGGTTTTGTTTTGTCACAAAACTGCGAACTGCTGGGCTGACCGACAAATTGAAGTTCAGTTGTGTATACGATACAGAATACAATTTGTCTCAATGCATGTCTTTATTGTTATGCTTGAAATACATATTACGCAGCAGGAGCAGCATCGCGAAATGTCAAGCGCAATGCATTCTATTCTATATTTCTGACAAAAATGCTGGGCAGAAAGCTCGGCATTCAGCATATTTGTCAGCTATGAAATTCTGCCCATGCTGCTGCTTGTGTGCGATATGTATTTCAAGCATTACAGTGCACGTGAGTGGCAAATATCCGCTAATTGTCTGCATACAAAAATGAGGATTGCGGATGAGGATGCGGATGCGGATGTAAATATTGGCAAGATGAGGATGAGAATGCGGATGCGGAGTTTATTTTTTATGCGAATAATCCGCGATTGCGGATGCGGATGCGGACATCCTTTACATCTCTAAGAACAACATGCTAAAACTCTATTAGTAAAGATACACGATATCAGTCGAACACTACAATATCTGCATCGGGTCACCGTTACTAAAAGCTGTGTCAATGAAGGTTTGTCTATAAAGTGCAAAAAACAATAAAGGTATTTAAGAAAATGATCTAATCTAAATGCTGTACTTAAATCAAAATTATTAAAAATGCGTCTAACTATAGGTATACCTAGTGAATCTTTTTTTTACTCCACGAACCTCTAACTTTGTCGACTGGGTCTTTTTGACCAGCAGCCTTATGGGCACTATTACCTTTATCCGTAGTGACCAGGTTGAGGGTCCTAATCAAAGCCGCCTTCATACAAGCCCGGAAGCAGAGCACGGTCATATACTGAAACGACAATTCATAGGCCTGTTTAGATCGAAAATTTACATTGCGGTAAAGGCAAATCGGGTTGGGCCGCGGCAAACTTTACACGAAAAGTATTGGTTCCCGGTCGATTTTCGTCGCGAAAAGTGCAATGTGTCGTGAATTGAAGTGTCTATAATGCAGTGAAAGAAACAAATCCCGATAAAAAGTGAATTTTCCACGTGTTTTCGCGATTTTTATCAGAGCAGACACGGTTTTTTAACATGCGCTGTGCTTGTGTTAGTGCATCGTGCAACGTATATACGACATATTCATAGGCTCGCTTTGTGTGCATGTATTGCTGCTTCCCGGCTTTCTAAATTAAGGTGGCTTTGGTCCTAATTCATGCGGATCTATATTATAGATCGCTAGGCGGAAACGCTATGGTCTGCAAACAATTAAACATGTGAATCAGCTTCTAAGTTTTAATAACTCGTACAGTACAACACATAAAATTAGCGCGATCTTTTTCGACCTTTCCGTATTATACAGTCATCCTTCTATCAAAGTCAAAAGACTTGCATGAGGGTGGATGACGGACAGCCATGAAGCTGCCTTTGAAGCCCCACTCTCAAAATCAATCAAGAATTGATTGTTGTTAACAGACTAATTTCACCAAACCTCGTGGATGAACGCGATCTTATCTGAGTTAAAATTCATTATGTAATATACAAAATAGATAAACTCGAGCTGTGGAGTGCGGAGTGCTCACAACAAAAGCAGATTACAAGATTCTAGGAATGAACGAAATCGGAACACAAGATTCCCCGAGACACTATTAGCCGGTAAGAAAAAGAAGAGTATTCAAATAGGACCCTTTCAAAATTAGCCTCGTTTTTTTTTCAAATACATGTTGTATTATGTAAATATGTAGATTAGAAAAATGACTGCAGTTAGTAATATTTCCGAATTTCTATACATATATTTAAATATGACACTGAAGTCAACGTTCAATGTGATTCACCTGTCAGCATAATCAGAAGACTCATCAGTGGAACCTGAGACGGTAAATTAAGTTAACAATAATTGTATATACACAAAGGAAAACAATGCGTTTTTTAACTACGACTACGAGTATACTATGCTTGTTGTTCTGAAAATTACTGAAATTACCAATAATTTACTTTGACCCCATTGTATTATGCTCTCATCTATTATTCCAATGCAAGCTCGAGGTACTCGTACAAAGAACGACTTTTCAAGGAATTATTTAGCGGATAAACGCACAGTTATTTACAGAAACTAAACGACATACACGAATGTGTGCATGGTGTATCTGAATGTATCCTAATAAAAATAATTCGAAGCCACATTTTGTCAAATTATCAAATTAACTGGTCGTCACTGAAAATTGATGCTTGCGTGTTTCGCAATTTGTAGTCTGGTGATCCCAAATGAGGCTTCATTTCCATATCACATGAGCAATTTTCCTGTCTTAAACTATTAAATGGTGTACTGTTTGTTCATTCATTCCATATAAAGCATTCTTGTTCGGGCCTCGCACCGAACCAATGCATATTTATGTAAAAGGGAATCGGCTTTGTTTCTCGGATATCCTTTCGTATGGTTGAGTGCACAAAATGCGAGTTTATTTTGCTGGCCATTTGCAGGTCATGCGTTTCTAAGTATATTTGAATAAACTGCTATTGTGGTTTTCACAAATTCACACAAAAAAAGTGTAATCGGATGACCATAGGATATTCGCATTATTACTTTTATTTTACTTTTAAGACCTTTTTGAAAGTTAACATCTTTTTAAAATCAAGCTGCATCATCTTTGACATGGAAACCATAAGTTGGATGATCTTGGTCGGGAAGCAGTATTATTACAGTAAAACTTCGTTATAACGCTCTTCCGGGGTCTAAGCCAAAAAGCGATATAACCGGGAAAACGCTATAGCCGGGAAGTCCAAGAAATACTTCATAGACGCGTACACCTTTTAGGTGACAAAATTGATTATTCGATTGATACATGGTAAGGAAATGGCAATCAATTGATAAAATAAATAACAGGCGCGACAACCCAGCATTGGACTAAGGCCGCAGGATGTGTTAGTGACATCCTATTTCCAAGATCTTATCTGCTTTTTGTTGAGGTAATGAGATCAGCATCACGCTCAGCAGTGTTATTTATCCCCATAAATGGGTACTCGTTTAACATCTGAGTGAGATCAGAGTCCGTCACAAGCTCGTGAGTTCGAAAAACACCATGGATAATGATGAGATTAGAACTCATGACCCTGTGCACCGAAGGTGCGCGCACTAACCGCTAGACCAGCCAGACTACCAATCAATTGATTACTGGTTTAAAAAAAAAAACAGATAATTGTTTTTGTTTTAGACTGGCAACAGACTTTAGTAATACGGAGGTTTTCAATTTATTGAAAGATCCTTCCTCTATGTCCATGCTATAGGCAAAAATTGCTCGAATCTACTTTATTGCAACTAAGACTGCAAATGTTTTTGGCATACTTGACGCCTCTTTCTTGTTCTCTTCGGTGTCGACGGATGCTGATGCAATTACGAGATCTTCAATTATACTTTCAATTGTTGTTATGTCTTTCCCTTTTCCAGGAAATTTGACCTTGATGTGAACTGACGGAACAACTTGTGCATCATGGTTTTGTTTGTGATTATTACAATGTAAAGATAGACTACATACTCAATGAATTTGACAATCTAAATTGTTTTTAAGAAAATGAGGTTGGGAAAAGAGCGTTATAACCGGAAAATAGTAGCGTTATAACGAATCGAAATTCCCTGTAATAAATGCTAATGGAACCGGGACCGAGAAAAAAGGGCGTTATAGCCGGGAAAGCGTTATATCCGGGAGCGTTATATCGAAGTTTTACTGTATTTATTTATTTTAGTCGATTTTTTTCTATACAGAACACTACAAATCTAGTTTATCATGAATGCTGAAGTGAACAACGATAAACCTTGCCCAATTTAGCAATTGATATTGTATTTGTATTAAAACTAAGTGATTAATACTGATCTTAAGTCGAAAATTTCTTCGAGGTCAATGAAACCAAGATTTATTGGTCACTGCACTGGTGTCCTTGTCACCAAAATAAAATTTGATACAATCCGTAAAAACCAATAAAAAGGAAAGCCCATTTAAAAGACTTTTCAAAATGTATTTTCTTCTTCTTCTCTGTACCGTAACCCCTTGTGGGGTGCGTTCAGTCAGCCGTTTATAGGCTACTTCGAGTGAACTTTAAATTGGAATAGTTTCGGAGTGTACATAATGTTGCAAGCGCTATATATTTCTTATCCGCACATATAAGTAAATTTTGAACCACACCGATGCTCGATCTCCGGACGGACCTCTAGATTATTAGCCTCGTAGAGTGCGACAGTGCCACAGAGCATGTATAAAGTGTATTTTAGCGGCAACAAATAGTACATGAGCGTAGCCAGGACTTTGGTCAGGGGGGGCAACTCCGATTTTTTTTTTAACATCATGATTTTCTCAGAAGTTGAAATTGTCGGTTACGAAAATATTGTTAGGCTGGTGTAGTAGTTACTGCGCACACCTTCGGTGCACAGATTCATGGGTTTGAGACTCACTGTGAACGAATTTAGTTTATGGTGTTTTTCGAACTCACGACCCATGTGACGGACGATGATATCACTCGGGTGCTAAACGAGTACTAAACGTGCTCTTGATCTCAACACCTCAACAAAAAAGCAGTAAGATCTTGGAAATTGGATGTCACTTACACATCTGTGACCTTGGTCCAAATATGGACTGTCGCGCCAAGGACAGGCGATATTGATTTTCTACACCATTTAACGAAAAATGACCCTGCCCTGGTTAGTCATTAACTGGCGATTCTGAATTCACTCAACTGGCTTCCAATTTCTGTGTTTTAGACCGTAGTTCGTCTATATTCCGTGCTATTTTTGTCTCTCGGACTGCATATTCCACTTGCGAGATCTAAATTTCATTGCTGGTATGATTAAGCTACAAAATGAATGTTGATTAAATAACTTGAAAGACACGGAAATGTGAGATTCGTTCTTGACAATGTCCCTAACAGGGCAATGTTGATAAATTCCACTAACTTTCCGGAGCGACTTCATGTGACAGTTAAAATTGTATTCTGCAGCTCAGAAACTATGCAATGAATCGCATGAAAATATGGGATCCTCGAAAAAGAAAAAAAAAAGATTCCCTAAAGGGAAAGATTTCTGAATTCCTTATGTTATCCATTCGTGATACTCACACGTAGGTATTCCTGTTCTGGATATTAAGGGTTTGAAAACTACAAATATTTTAGTTTTCCACGAGTGAAACGTACCTACAAGTGGCCACTCGTAACTACCGGGGTGCAGTTACGAGTGGCCACTTGCTGCTGTCCATTTTTCCGTGCCACCTGGCTGGAAACTATCACGGTAATGCATTCCGCGGCAGTATATTGCCCGGCCAAGAAGGCATCTGGTAAGTTTTGCAGACTACAGTCTCAGCAGCAGAAAATTTTACGTAGTGCCTGCAATCGAACTCGCATTTTTACGCCTTCAAGATTTTTTTACTACTTTAAAATAACAGGCGCGACAATCCAACATTAGACTTAGGCCGCGGGATGTGTTAGTGACATCCTATTTCCAAGATCTTATCTGCTTTTTGTTGAGGTAATGAGATCAGCATCATGCTCAGCAGTGTTATTTATCGCCATAAATGGGTACTCGTTTAACATCTGAGTGATATCATAGTCCGTCACAAGCTCGTGAGTTCGAAAAACACCATGGTTCACGGTGAGATTCGAACTCATGACACTGTGCACCGAAGGTGCGCGCACTAACCGCTAGACCAGTCAGACTACTACTTCGGTAGGGGCTACGCCCATGAAATAGTGTAACGATTTAATCCATTAATCCCTATCTTCGCGGACATACTAAATTTTCTGCTCTGCACAAAGGATTAGAGCTCGTCACTTTACCCTATAATGGAATCTGAGGTGTTCTGAGTAATCAAATTACAAGTTACACGGACATCAATTAAGAGGATAATATTTGTTCTACAAATACTCCAATCAATAGAGACGAAATAATAGGGGTTAGCGTGCAAAAATTGGGGACTTTTCAAATTTTTGATATTTTATAAAGACAGGTGGGGTAAGTTAAAATCCAAGTTTGCGTCACTTTTCCCTCTGTGCTCCCGCCGCTATCTTTAAAAACCATCTAAAATCGGCCCTTTCATCAGTTTTTGGCCTGTAACTTCTTTACAGTCCATTTGAACACAAAATTTGCCAAGACAATTTTGTAGAGGACAAAATTTCCTACAAATTTAATCTAAGATGTTGTACTCTACAATCAAAATTAACAAAGTTATACCGCCAAAGAAAATGGAGAAAATATCAAAAATCATGCCAATTTCGAATTCACAAAAACGCATTGTATACCAATAACTCATAGCCTCCTCTGCTTTTTAGTAAAGACTTCTCGAAGTATGTTTTGAAATTTGTTAGTAATGATTTTTGGAATTTTTAGCATATTCTTTGCGCTATAACTCTGTCAATTTTGATTGTAGAGTAAAACTGGTCAGATGAAATTTATAGGAAATTCTATGCTCTACAAGATTGTCTCGGCACATTTTGTGCTCAAATGGACTGGGAAGGAGTTATAGACCGCAAACTGATAAAAGAGCCGATTTTAGATGGTTTTTTCAAGATAGTGGCGGGAGCACAGGGGGGAAAGTGACGCAAACTTGGATTATAACTTACACCACCTGTCTTTATATCATATCAAAAATTTGAGAAGTCCCCAATTTTTGCAAGGTAAAATTGATTGGAGTAAAAATAGAAGAGTTAAATAGACGTACATAGAATTAGATTTTTTTTTCAGAATATTTGCAACCGAACATGAGCGTAATACAAATATTGAATTGAATACTGAATTGAAGAGAGACCCAAGTAAGACTTACTGAATGTAAGATTCACTCTTAGCTGAATTAGACAAAGTTTTTATCTGCAAGAACAATTAAAAATTAATAATAAATCAAATATAAGTACATTTGTGACACTTTTGACTAACTGAACTTTCAGACAAATATTATAATATTGAATAAGAAAAGGACTCTACAGGGTGTCCGGAAACTGCCGCACCGTGGCTGCTGCGATATGGCTTGGAGGTAATATCAGTGGGCGCAGCTAGGCATTCAAACAACTAACCCACATCATGAGGCGCGCCAGGTTTGATCGCTCTATATCTGCACTGGTTAGCCCGATTATCTGGCTTTTGTATTTTCATATCAAAATTTTCGAAAGCCTTGGTTCCAAAGGCGATTGTAGAGTGGATTGAGATCTACATTTTGATGAAAAAATTCCTAGCTATCACCGTTTCTAAGGATCGCCATAGACTGTGCAATGGGCTATTTGATTTTGATTTGATGCGATTTTGGCCCAGTTTCTATGCAAAATAGTCCATCAATTTTGAAGGGTCGCGGTAGATATCATGAACCCAAGAGAAGATTAAGTTTTATTCAAATGTGACGGGTATTTACTTTTCGGTTGCGCCCGAATTAGCTTCGATCTCGTTTGACTTAAATTAAAGCGAAACAGAATTATTCTAAGATTGTTTATATTAAATGTGAACGTTCTAGTAATAAGAACAAACATTCTTGATCACAGAACGGGTTTTTCTCTCTGTTAGGAAAGTATATTCCATTAATGTAACATCAATCACATTTCTTCAAAAAGTATTCATGAATTTAGAGAATTAATTATTATCAGTATTTTTTTAAGAATATTAATAGACATTTGATTGTATATTATTATGTAGGTACACATACTTACAATCAAATCATTTCGAAAATACACTTCAATTGGCATTCATGATAATGCACGACATTTAAAATCCAATTTAAACCACGGCACGTTTCTCAAATAAACACACTGAATGCTCAACTATTCGACGTTCCATCGAACGTTCATTTGCAAGATATTATAGCATAGAGAACCAATAACCGAAGGCGACTGCAATCAGATTAGGGAATTCGATTTGATGCGAAAGTCTATATGGAAATCGCAAGGACTCTTCTCATGGCCAGACCGAAATCCAGAGACAATCCTCGAATCCCGGCGCTTTCACATTTCCGAAAATTCTTTACCATAGTTTTCAATGGGCGGCCAGTTCATATTCCCCATAATATCCCAAGAAGCGAGGAATATTTCGGCATCAAATAGCTTATATTCCATCTAGCCCAATTTAAATACTCTCTCAAATATATCATTTGGGATGACAGCGCAATTCTCTTATCTGCAAACCCAGCAGCATCCAGGATGAATATTAAAAAGTAAAGTCCCATCCGATTCCCAAGAAAAAAAATGTTGGTGCCGCATCGCTCTTGCTTTTCGTGGTCGTAATGCTTTGCAAAAAGGAACGGACGGGAAAAAAATTTATTTTGAATTCCAGGGAGCCGAGAAATTTAAAACAGCAAAGACTATGAGTGGCCTTCAACATTTTCAGAATATTTTATATTTATTTATGGAATATGTTATACGTTTTTTTAAAAAAGGGATCATAAAGAGTTTTTAAATGGAATTTGTGGTCATGATGAGGTATCGGTAAATTAGAACATACCTTAGTTTGAAGAACTAGTTTGAGACTTTACTTAACCCATCGTTAGGCGCGTGTGTTTGCCCCTAAAATGCCACAACTTCTACATATTTCAAGGGTAAATAATTTTTGTTTGAACTGTTCCGATTAACCTTCCGGCGGCGCAATACTAATCCTAACACGATCGGGCGCAATGCATCTGACAGATTAAGTGCAGAAAAAAGGATCAAACCAAGTTTCTGTATATTTTAGACTCTTATTTATTGCTGCATTGTCTTTTTGAAATAGTTCTACGAAATTTTAGAAACAAATACTGGCTCACAAAGTTTGATACCCTTCACATTTTCAATTTTCTAAGAATATTCCGCTTTCAATCACTTCAATATTTAAAAAACCTCCAAAACCTCGACCGCTTAAAAAAGCGAGCATATTTTACTAAAAACACTTTATTGAACGATTTGGCGAGCCTAAAAGTGAACACAACGTTATTACGCAATGTGAAGAGTATAACAAGTTGATATTTTCATAGAAAAGGGTAAAATAACACAATCGGGCGCCATACATCTGAGAGATTATTTCATTCCCTCCCGCCCCTCAGACACATGGTAGATAGAAACCGAAAACTGCTGGAGTATGCATGCTTTGGGTACACTCTAAAAAAATTTACTCCAATAATAGGAGGAAACTTTTTTTCCTTCTATTATTGTAGTAAATTTACACCATGATATGAGCGAGAGTAATTTTACACTTTACGGTGTAAATATTTACTACAAAATTACTTACATAAATGAGTAAACTTACTCTTAGAATTATGTAAATTTAAATCAGAAATAAGCAAATTTGCACTGGAACAAATGTAAATTTACACCGGCGAAAATGTAAATTTACATCTGGGTTTATGTAATTAATTAATAATATTTACGGCAGCCGGTTCTTCGATTTTAATCGTCCTGGAGCTAGTCGTTATTCCAACGGCCAAGAGCTGGCACACCCCCTTCGGTTCAACATCAAAAAACGCTATAACAACAACAATAATATAATGCTCACACGAACGCACTTCGGACGGAACAGACTAACTGCACACAGAACAAGCCACTTGACAGATACAGAAAAATGCAATAATTCACAAAAGTATTGTAGCACACTCAGTTTTACACAAATGTAGGTGTAATTTTCACACCAAAATCGCAATATTACATGAAAATTACACAAAAATAAAGTAATGGCACATCTTCACACCAAATGTGGTGTAAAATTACACCAAAATAGGGAAATATTAAAAAATATGTGTAATATTACACTATTTTGTGGGTTTACTAGAAATTTGGTTGAAAAATAAACGTTTACTGTAATTTCGCGAGAAAAAAGGTGTAAAATTCAACGAATTTTCGATGTAAAATTCAACCTTGTTTTTACAGTGTAGTTCATCCATTAAGATTAAGCTACTGTGAGTTTGAGATCTCTCCCTTTTCATATCACTGATTGACACAACGAAAACTGGTCACTTAATCTGTCAGATGCATTGCGCCCGCCCGAAGGTTAAAAGTTAATTCGATATGTTTCAAATCTTTCAAGCGATCCACATAGCAAACGGGATTTATTGAAATTAAAACTGCCTCTGGTAGTGGGGCAATTGTATAATTTCACTGACTTTATCAAGAAGTGTTTTAACAAGTGTTTTAACAAGTGTTTCTCGGCTAAAAGCATGTTTTATTCACAGTAATATTAGGTTTTGTTCTCTGAGAGTCCTGTGGTGAAATAATGATAAGAGACATAGCTACCATCCGACGTCGTTATTATGCAAAGAAGTGGTCGAAAGAGGCGAAAGGGATGTGCTGCAACAACGGTCATTACATAATTGTTGACTATGGTGTACATTAGGCGTCAAACTACAGTAGAGCGTCGATTATCCGAACTAATGTCGACAAGGGTGGTTCGGATAAACGAAAGTTCGGTTAATCGAAATTCCATAGAAAAATTAGAAAATAGCCCAAATATGAAATTAAGCGGCAAACTGAAAACATTTAAAACGACAAAAACTGAACAAAAATAAAAAATTCGAGGTAATTAAGCGATGCAGATGAGAGATTGCTTCCTTCGAACACTTGATTTTTCATTTAATTCGATTCGATGTCTGTCATATGAAAAAAAGCTGATTGCCTGGTTCGGTTAATCGACGTTCGGATAATCGACGCTCTACTGTACTTCATTAAAAACGTAAGGAGCGAACGACGCGAACGTAGCGAGCTATAGTAGAATAATAAATAAAAAATACCGGCCTACAGAGGGCTGCGCCCGCAATACGAGGGTTTTTTTTAGAATTTTGATGCATAGTGGATATTTTTTGTGCATATATTTTATAATCAATAGATAAGAATTGTGCATAACATTAATGAAATGCTTCCTGTAAATCTATTTTTGGATTGGTCTAAATAAACGCGTTCCAGAATGAAAGGCTAGCGCCGTTCCACCTAGACCAATCCAAAAAAAAGATTTACTATTTACCCAGTTTGTATAAAAGTACTCCAAGGCATATCTACAGGCATTTTTCGATTTAAGATTTCTGATGGTCTTTGAGAAAAACGAAGCTCAGGCAAACGTAAGGATGGCTTGGCATTATATATGAACTGAATTATTAGCTGTAAATCTACTGTTACTGTTTTTTAAATCAAGGAAAACCAACTTATATGAAATGATTCCACTGAGCCTCCCATTAGAGCCCACGCAAGCTTTCCTATGAGTATTGAACAAGTATACTTTTGCAGCTTTTCCGGGACACCCTGTTAACTTGGTCCTACAAACTTCAAAAATATTTGTAGCAAACACTATTACCATTCTATGCATTTCCACCAACATGTTCATTGTTTCATCAAGTTAAAAGATATGCATTGAAGAAATGCTTAAGAGGCTTCCCTTGTATTGTGAAAGGCCCTTACTATGTGAATACTTACTTGGCTATTTCCAGTTTGGATACAGTTATTCGAATGAAAATTCGTAGACATATTCCCTGTGTAATTTTCTAAAAACCCTTAGCAGAATCTTCATATTTGGAAACCTAACAGGGGCTACACACGAACAAATTGAAATTTTACAAATTTACTGTTATTTACTTTTCCTTAGCAAAAGTCAACAGTCTTAATATTTAACGTATATAAGGCCATACTGACCAATCTTTGTGCAAAGTTTCATATCGATACCTATAACGGTTTAGAAAAACGGAGGTCGAAAAAGAAGTTTAACTTCAAACGCCAATAACTTTTTTACCGTTACTCTAAACTGGAAAATTTTAACTGATATGAGATGTACTCGTCTAGATCTTTGATTTAAATACCCATACGTTAATCTCCGATAAAAACTAAAAAAGTCGACTTTTTTCAAACGTTCGGGACACCTTGTTATCTTCTTTCTACCAACTTCTAAGGTATTTGTGCCAAAGACTGTAACCATTCTACACAGGTATGGCTGACAACCGCAATCACATTCCGAATTCAGGTGTCGTTAAAAGGTGTACGACTACACACGGTACTCCACCTATTGATGAATAATGCCGCTGTTAGTGGCTGCGTGTAGGCCTGTTCCAAAAACCGGGATCCCGGTTCAAAACCGGTGTTTACTTGGTACCGGACCCGATTTTCTAAAGTACCGATATCCCGTTTTTTTTGGTACCGAGTTAAAAAAACCGACCGACGAGTCGTTTTTTTGGTACCGAGTTAAAAAGAACGATTCATTTCAACCATGAGCCGTTTTTTTCAGGTTTTTTGGTACCGGTTTTTAACCCGGTACTAAAAAAAACCGTCGGTACTGAAAAAAAAACAGAGTCAGGGAAACCGCTTGTGGTACCGGGTATTGAAAAAAAACCGAAACCCGGTACTGAACAGGCCTAGCTGCGTGCATCATAATTGTCGCCACCGCTATCTAGATATACAAGCCGGATTATCAGCTGATAAAATTGAATTGTCATGTGGCGATGAACCATACTTTGGAAAAGCAGGCCGAACTGCAGAAACCTAAGTTCCATCCGAGTCCACAATTTCGTCCGTGGCCACTGACAGTTTACCTATTGTTGTTACTATTGCTATTGTTGTAATACGTGTTACTTGAGTTCATCGCCACTGAATGATTCATTTTAATTAGCTGATAATCTGGCTTGTATAATATAGATGGCGTTGGATGGACTCAAGCAGCACGTAGGTATCACAACAATAGCAATAACAACAACAACAGGTGCCCATGGACGAAATTGTGGACTCGAGTGGAACTTAGGTCTCTGCAGTTCGGCCTGTCTGTCCATCTAGATGGCAGTGATGTCGCCCATGCTCAATAACAGCAGCAATTTAGGCGTTCGTGGGTTCTCGGAGGAGCTCAAATACAACATGAAAGGAGTTGCAGAGGAGGTCGTGGTGCCAAAAGCTCGGCACAAACAAACGGACGGCGAGAGCTTTTGTAGTGGCCAGCAGACAAGCATTATGCATTTCAGATTGTAAGAACGATGGTTCTTGTCTTGCAAGTTTACCCGTCCGGTTTCGTCTTAACACTAGAAGGGTCAGAGCCGTCAATTTGACGGTTTTGTATTTTAAATCATCTATATTTTCTAAACTACAATGTTTTCAGCTTTCATATTTATTGACTTTTCCTAAAATATGAATTTGATCATATATTTGGATATAAATAAAAATTAAAAAATTTAGTATATGAGATATTTCTTGTTATACCTAATAGGGTCAAAACCGTCAAATTGACGGTCAAGGGTTATCATCCCAAAAAATCCATAAATCCGTGGGTTTGAATTTGCGTTTTTTGTTAGAGTGCCTACGTAAAAGGAAACAATGGTTTATAGAGGTTTTATACTTGAACTTTTTGTGATAATGTGCGCTTTTGGAGCGCTCGCATGCACAAGCCTAGACTATGGCCTTGAGTAATTTTCACGGTTGTTGTCGTGCTTGTTTGCCCAGTTATTATTTCTTGTGATGCAATAAACTCTAAAACCAACATAAGTTTTGGTTGTCCAGCATCAGTACTGATACTTTCCCAAAAATTAGTGCACGTCAGGAACTAAGAGGCGCAATCGGTGTTGAAAAAATTGGGAGCTACTGAGTAAATAAACTAAAGTAAAATACTAAGATTTCTAAACTACATTGAGAACTACAAGACCAGAGATCCCTGCAAAGCAGTAAGACTAGCAAACACACCAAACTATCGCCAAGATAAGTCCTGTCATATGTATAATGCTCGTAGTTCTGATTTTTAGCTGAGGAAAGTATCATATCCTTCCATGGTATGCGTAGAGTTTCAATAAAGATCCGCTATATAACCACAAATGGTGCATATATCAGTCCTACCAAACGAGTGGAATACATTTAGGTCGACATTCTTCCGAGCAACTCTTGCGAAGCGATCCTTATTTAGCTATCCGGAGTTGTTTTCCTCTTCATGGTTGAAATACAGTTGCGTATAAGCTAAATGGTTTGTTGTTATCGTTGAGCTGCGATTGCTTTATGATCATTGAGTGTGTCTCTCGGAGCCAACACGGACCCTTACCTTTCTTATTTCAAGTTATACAGTGGTCTGGAAAGTAAATGTCACTAACTCAGCTATAAAATAGTATTTGTTATCAAAAACAGAATATTTTTCGGTTTGAGGAGGGATTGGGTACGCTCTCAGGTACTGGGCATATTGTTTATATTTCCAAGCACCTATACCTTATAAAACTTCTTCTTCTTCCTTGCCTCGTTCTTTATACCGCTCCATGGTTCCGCGTTGCTCGACCTGCGGTGTAGGCACATCGCCCGTTTTGGCGATAATTTCTCAGCATATTTCTACAGGCAGCTCTATCTTGGATCGTGTCATCGCCGAGACCAATGCGTTGTTGTTGCTTTTTCATTTGACACATCCAGTTGTTCTTCGGTCTGCCTCTGGCCTTGGGTCCATCAAGTGGAACTTCCATTGATATCGCTCTCTTTGCGGGGTTCTCAGGCGGAAGCCTTTGAACATGGCAATACCAATCCATTCGTCGGTCTTCGAGCTTTTCGGTGATTGGTTGGTCTATGGACAAGCTGCCTCGGATGTAGCTACTCTTGATGTGGTCCCTTTTGGTTACACCAACTGACATGCGTAACATTTTCATTTCAGTCGCTGTCATTTCTTTCGCGTAACCTTCATACATGGTCCAGCATTCTGATCCATACATGAGTGCGGGACGTACAACCGTTTTGTACAACTTGCCCTTTAGCTTCAGTGGCATTTTCTTATCGCAGAAAACTCCAGAGTTTTCTCGCCACCTCATCCACCCAACCTTTGTGCGATGTTTGATGTCATCATCGCATGTAGCTCCGCTGTTCACCATCGAGCCAAGGTACTTGAACTTGGTACAAGACTTAAGCTGCTCTCCTTTGACGTACATTTCTGGTATCGGTGCATTTGGGTCTGAGAATTGGCAGCATAAGAACTCAGTCTTTGTTATACTTACCCTCAGTCCATGCTCCTCCAGAATGTCACACCATTTTGTAAGCGCAGCTTGCAAGGCAACGATGTTTGGGCTACTGAGGACTATATCATCAGCAAAAAGAAGAGATATTTCTAGGCCGTCGGAGACACGTGTTAATAAGTAGCACATGATGATGTTGAAGAGCAACGGACTCAATACACTGCCCTGGTGTACTCCGACATTCACCGGAAATTTTTCTGATTCACCGGCTGTGCATCTAACCTTAGTCGTAGCTCCATCATACATGTCTCGTATCATCCTGACGTATGCCTCGGGGACATTAAGTGCTCTCAAGGCCAACCATATCAGATCACGAGGTACTCTATCGAATGCCTTCTCCAGATCGATGAACACAAAGTACAAGTCCTTTCGTGCTGCTCTATACTTTTCCATCGCAATACGAATGCACTGAATCGCATCGACTGTAGATCGACCTTCAACAAAGCCGCATTGATTGTCATTCAACCGCACAATCTTTCTCAATCGATTGCAGACAACTCGCTCGTAGATCTTTAGTGTATGAGGTGTTAACTTTATAGCCCTATAGTTGTTGAGTTTGCGTGAGTCTCCCTTGTTCTTATAGAAAGGAAGAAGAAAACTTTCCCTGAAAGCATCAGGCATCGGTTGCCCACCTTTGATTTTGTTGAAGAGAACTGTGAGCCAACTAAGCCCGACATTTTCCATTTTCAACCAAAATTCCGCGGGGATTTTGTCCGGGCCGACTGCCTTTCCGCGTTTCATCTGATGCATTGCCTCCATCACCTCTTCCTCTGAGATATCTTCAATATTTGTGGTATTCGGCTCAACATCTTGAAAAGCTGCTCGAGGAAATTCTTCATTTAGAAGTTCGTCAAAATACTCTCGCATCCTGCTACAAATTGCCGTATCGTCAATCAGCAACATTCCTTGCGAGTCCTCCACGTACTTTGGCGCCTGTATTTCCCGAGCGTTCCTTCTCCTTTGGGCTGCGACCCTAAATATCCTGGCGTCGTGCTTAGGTCTCTCGCGCAAAGACGGTCCTTCGGTCGCAGTCTGAGTTTCTAATTCTTGGTAGAATTTCTCAGCTGCCTTCGCCTTTGCTTGAGCTACCAAGCGCTTTACTTTCTTCCGGCATTGCATATAATTTTCGCGAAGTTGAACCCGTTCGGCTTCACTGCTTGACTCACATTTCGTCCATGCCTTAAATGCGTTCGATTTGGCTTGCACTGCTTCCTTAGTTTCGGTGTTCCACCACCATGTTTCTTTCTTCGTGTGGAGCGGACCTTTCGAAACTCCAAGTGCCTTTTCCGCCTCACCTACTGACATTTCAGCGAAACTATTCCACATTTGTGTTGGACTGTGCTCGGTGCAGTTTATGTTGTTTTGAAACCACTCCGTCATTTTATCAATGAATGGAGTTACTACAGGTTCAAAGTTGTCGTTTGTGAGATTGTGCCACTTGATTTTTCCGACAGGCTTGGGAGTTCTTCTATTTCTTGCTCCTCCTGCTTTCAAAGTAAATTCTGACAGGAGCAAACGATGTTGGCTGACGACAGATTCACCCAAGATCACCTTGCAGTCTCTGACCCACCTTCTCATAAAATCGAAACAGAGGTGGTAATCGATCTGCGTTTCGTGTTTCCTATCTCCGTGTCCACTACTGTAGGTGATTAGGTGTCTCTCGTTTTTCACAAACCATGTATTTAGGATGACCAAACCATGCGATCTGCACATAGTCAGAATAGCTTCACCTTCGTCATTTCTGACCGTTGAAGGGCTACCCTTTCCACCATGGCAATCCTCGTAATCATAATTTGATTCACCCACATGGCCATTTCAATCTCCTCCCAAGAACACCAATTCGGTATCTGGAATGGTCTGAATTAGGGTGTCAACGTCGTTCCAAAATGCCTCTTTTTCTTCTGATGGCAGTCCCACTTGGGGAGCGTAGGCACTTATTACGTTCCACACCCTTCCGCAGATAACCAATTTGATGCTGATCAAGCGGTCACTTCTCTTCGCGACACTTATTATACTGCCAAGTAAAGACGCCGCCAGAATAATGCCAACTCCGTTTCTTTGGTTTGTAATTCCATAGTAGTACAATTTGTACTTCATGGAATTCGTAAGAAACCGGGCTCTGTCGATATGGGTATTTCGCCACTTTGTCTCTTGCACGCACATAATGTCTATCCCTCTCCGCTTCATGATATCCTCAATCACCTCGCTCTTTGACGTCATGGAACCGACATTCCAGCTTGCAACCCTCAGCTTCTCCACAATGTAATTGGACTGCCTTATATTGCTCGCCCCCGGAAACCGTCGAGCTCTGGCGCGAACTAGGTTCGCCCCGGGATCACTCAACCGCATAGCAGAAGTAGTGCCCGGCGGGGTAGTGCTTGTATCTGCGTCAATTTCCATAAGGCCTTCCATTCTTTTACACCTTTTGGAGAAAGGTTGTGTTTTTGGCACTAGTGTGTGGAAATAAGTAAATTTATGGACTTTCCTTTTACGTCCGCCGGCTATCTCCAGACGCGGCAACCCATACACACACACACTAACCTATGGGAGGTCTTGTTGATGTTAAAACGTGCCTCAGGCTTCAGATGTCATGGTTGCCTGCGACCTTCGCATACTAGCGGCCAAGCACCCTCTTGACCATGCATCCCTCGGCGCATGCTGATCCACCTTGGATTAGGTCCCTTTTCAGTCGCCTTCTACGACACGCCCGGAAAGGCGGTGGCATTATTCGCGACCCATGCCACAGGGCATCAATTATAAAACTTATAAAACTGGCTACAGCTAAAGCAACAGGAAAAAAGGATCGCCGGAGGATATGAGGAGTGTAAATGTGCACTTCAGGATGACTCAAAAAGCATTCAAATATTACTTTTTAGCCATGTACAAAAGACTTTTTGAGGAAAATATGCCCTCGGTCATCACCTTAAAAAATAAATAATTTTACATGTTTCACAAAAATTTTTTTTTTTCAATTAATAATAAGATATTGTCTTATTTCTTCGTTTACTTAAGCATTTTATATTTATGGGAGTACCAATTCAGCTAAAAATACCTTGCCGTCAAATTGACGGCTGTGACCCTTTTAGGTATACAAAATTCCTGACCCTTCTAGTGTTAAGTCTGAATTCTCCCGTTGATGTGCAACGTGACTAACCAACTTTTTGCGCTACTGCTCAAAATAAGCTGTTACTTCAAAAGTGCTGGGAATACAACATCGACGTGTACCAAATCTTTTCAGACTTTAAGCAATCATACGACAGTATCGGCCGTAGTGTACTGTATAGCATTTAATGCTGCAATTTGGTATGCAACCAAAACTAGTGAAACTGACAGGGATGCCGATGACTTATTCTGTCTCACAGGTCAGAGTACAAAACAGACTTACTGATCTATTCGAATCTTGCGCCAGACTCAAGCAGGGCTTTGGAGTATGTAATTCGAACCATGAATATGGGCAGAAGCAGAACGCTACTCATCAAGTCGACACATTCAGTAGCCCACGCGCGGCTTCAACGTCATGTCTCGAATATTGGGCGATGCAGAAAGGCTTCTGCATAATCTCAATACCGCCGTAAAAGAAGTTGGACTACATATTAACGAAACCAAAACAAAGGCCATGATGCAACCAAAAACAAAGACGCCAGCAGATTTAAGCATCACAGTGAGGACCCCCACCCCCAATATCGAGTATGTAGACAACTTCAACTACCTGAGTTGTATCTTAGCAAAGAACGCCAACGAAACCGACGAAATTAAGCGACGGATACAACTACTACAATAAGGCGTATTTCTCGGTCCTCATGGGTACACGAAGCTACGTGAGCCAGATCAATGGTGCATCCGGTACAACCACGTATTGTATCGATTTTACGATAAGCTGGAAGTATCAAATTTCATGAAGTTTCAACGATTGCTATTGGCGGGGTATGAACAACAAACAGTGGCGTATTTAGAAAATTCTCAAAGATAGGGCACAGACTACGGGGCTAATTTGTTACATAAAGTTTTGGTGTGGGGATACCCGAGAGCAGCTACATAGGAAAATATTGATCCTTTATCCTTGATTTAAGGCGAAACTCAAGGAGACCTTAAGCTTTCAATAGACTTGAAATATAATATTTCAAGGTAGGTGGATAGCTACCTTGACTTCAAGAGAGGTTGACTATAGAAAATTTCAAGGTCTCCTTGATTGATTTGATGAATTTGATTTCTATGAAAAAGTATGGAAAATTACATTTATTTTAATGTCGGCATCCTTGACTCAAGGTCTCCTTGAGTTAAGGTATGTTTATAAATACGGGCCTGAGAGTCCTTTGCATTTCAGGTGTATTACAACAAAAGTTTAGTTTTCCTGACAGATCTTAGAATAACACTCATTAATTGCTTTTGGCTTTTCCTGAACCAAAATACGGAGGCCTTAAAAAAGTTTGCGTAGTGTAGTTCGAAAGAGCCCGAAGCCAAAAAGGAATTTTACGAATATGTACTAAATTGGCTATGGAATTAATGCAATGACCAAAGAGACTGTTTCCATATGACAAAACGGATTCCAGACGGAACACTTTTCTTTGGAAGAGAAATTTCATACATCGTCCGAAAAAAGTGTTTCTGCTCACTTTTGAAAGAAACACAGATGAAAAGCTGATACAACAAATTTTGGCTGACATTGTGGTCTTGAATTCCATGGCAAGTTTAGGCGAATTTGAATGCAAAATTAGGATTTACTGAAAAAAGAGACCTTTGTATGTTTTGTCAAAAATCTAGTAACAGATTCTGTAAAATCGTAACAAGTGCCGAATAATATTTTACAAGTACAATCGAGAATACTACACGGTTGTAAATTTTGGTGTAAGCCGGGAGTACATTTTATAAATAAAATAGTATAACTCCTATCTATTCCAAAACTTGAATCAAATTTGACCCTTTTCACCTTAAAATTCTAGTTTATTAAAAAATTATATTATTTATATCCGCTACAGAATAAAACTATCCAAATACCCCTGCCGTGCTCTGTGGCCGTGATCGTTCGGTCGCCACTCTGTGAAATAGACACTCATAGAGAAACGAGTTTCCAAACTCGGCACGACTCGTCGCAAGTTTATTATTCAGAAGAAGATGATAAGAAATATTCTTATCGTAGAATAATAAACTAACAATGCGGCTCCCCTACTAGCCATAATCGGTGAACGATAAATCCAAAGAGACGGGGGAATGCAAAAATTGTCGTAGTATTGGTGAACACTCTCTCATCCACACGTGTTGGCTTATGTACTTCGACTGAATCTCCATCACCATCAGAACAGAGAGTTATAAGGAACCGAAACACTACGTGAGAGATGAACGAAATCGGTTGAGGAGTGGAGACGTGAAGTGAAGTGCAGCGATAAAGTTGCTAAACTGGATTTTGTATGGTAGTTTGAAATATTGTTTTCTAAAACGTAAACATTCTAATTGGACCAATATTGGACCAGACCGGTTTTAAACGAGCATTTGACATATTGTCCTCTCAAATGTAAACATGCTTATGTAGGATTGTGGATCGTGCGGGTGTTGCGACGCAGTGTGTATGCAGTTGCGCATGTATAGGAATTCTATCGCCAAGCTACCATGGGAATATATGGGCATTGCGCCTCCATACTTACTCAATGCCATCACCCGATGACTGTCTCGATGAAGAATCGGTGCCAATTCATCGAGAGACAAATTTCGGTCAATTTCGCTTCCTTGTCGTCATTTTGCGCCGATGGGTAATATTTTTCTTTGTATAGCGGAACCTTTTTCACTTTAAAGTTGACCTTCGTAGTGTGTGCCTCTTCATCGAGTAAATTGAATATATTAATAAATTCTTCTTCTCTTTACCGTAACTCCTTGTGGGGCATGGTGCGTTCACTCAGCCTTTTATAGGCTATTTCGAGTCAAGGTTACATTGCATATAATTTCGGAGTGTATATAATGTTGCTAGCACTACATATTTCCTATCCGCACATGTACGGAAATTTTGGAACACTCCGAGATTCGATCTCCGCATCCAGTGAGCCACAGAGCGTGCTAAATGAATAAATTAATGAAACTACTCGACTATTTCATACTTTGTTCCTTTAAGAACGCATGAGGGAAATTCAACGATTACTTCATTAGGGCGAACTTGATGAACTCTTCGGGGAAATTCATTAAATTTGTCATCAGTTCCAGCATGATGAATTCGCCAGTGAAACTCATCGTACTTTTCATCAGTTCATTTCTGATGAATTCATTGATGATCCGCACCGCATCTATCATCAGTACCTCTCTAATGAAATCATGAGGGAAAGTCATGTTTGGGTTCACTTGGTCTTCATGCAGTCGTTCACCATATCTTTCAAAAATATATGTATAAGGGAATTTAGTCCCGCGGCTAGAACAAATGAGAGACACTCCGAATTAAATTGTCTCTGTAACGTTGATGACTACACACGGTAGTTATCAACGCACCATGCTCCACAAGGAGTTACGGTAATCGAGAGAGAAATACCCTTTAATATTATACATTTTACACTGTTCGGGATAGAATAAATTGCATTGAACGTTGTTATAACATAAAAGGGTAGAATCAATCCTAATGTTATCAAATCCACAATCTCAACGCAAGAAACCCATTCAACCTAGAAATCTATTGACTTGTAGTCTGTCTGGTTCAGTGAACAGCGCGCTTGCCTACAAATCACAGAATTGCGGATTCGAAGCCGACTGCACTCGTATTACAATTTTTTATTTTTTCGAGCGGTTTGTATAAATTTGCTTATCAATTTTATACTATTGAAGAGTAAAATTTTTACCAAGAATACTTATACATACTTTTAATATAGTTCAATTATACTTTTGATAAAGTTTTTATATGGAAATGTATGAAAATATTTTTTTATAAAAATTACACCAAAATTTTCAGCCGTATACGAACTAGAAATGAGAAGGAATGGATACGATGATGTTTACTTCGTGAAAATTGAAGCATTTGAAAGTACCTGAGGCAGGGTACCACAGACACCGAACCGTAGGAATTCGAAAATGTATGCTGAAAATGCTTTCCCTCCAAAACACTTCAATTTTTAGCATTTTAACAGAAAGAGAAGCATCTGGTTTAAAGCCCAACACGAATTTACGGCCAAATTAAAATACACAAGCCCGATCGAAAAATCAGACCGATTGTTTCAAATATTTATCAATTCAGCGGATTCCAAGCCATCGATACCGCAACAACATCTCCTCAACTTACAACATACACACCTAGTCAAAAGTATTTACACAAAGTGCATTTTTGTGCATGCTTCACAAACGGCGGCTTCTGCAGCGAGTATGGGGAGGTGAAATGCAAAAAAGCTTTTTTTTTCGCAAAGTTTAGCATATGCGAAGCCAGATGAAAGAAGAATTTAAAAAATAACTGTTCTTGTTCTAAAAATAGACGCAAATGAACTGATGCTTATCAGTTGTCAAAAGTATTTATACACGATTTCTTTGCGTCAAAAGTATTTACACACAACTCAATTTCATTTACATATTTCAGTTTAACCCTTCTGTCGGCACCTACTACAATATGCATATTCTATACCCAATAGGTCTGCCTGGACCTACTGAGAAAAAAATTTTATTTTATAGAAAAAGTAAAATTTTTATCGGTAAAATCATTCTATCCATTCTTTACTGCAATTTTTAAACATTAAAAGCATCAAAATAATTTTTGTAGATATAATGGAAACGTTTTTAAGTAGATATATTTTGAGGTGGTATTAGTACAAACGTGTTTCTCCCTTATTTTCTTCTTTTTTGCTTCGCTATTTGCATTGCGTATATCTAGTTGATAGTTCGATCGAAATTTCTAATTCCAATATCTTTGGGGAAATATTTGGCACTTTGTTGGCAGGTTTTACCTAGATATTAGTCTGCAGATTTAGGGAAATAGGTGGGAAGGAATAGGGAATTTTCAAGGCAAAAATCATTTAATTTTAAATTTTTCGTAAATTTTTTATCAAATATATTTAGCAAGACGTTTGCAAGTTCCTCATACTTAGTATTTACTATTACAAAGGAAATAAAACTGGTTTGAATTTCCTAGGATCAAATCTGAGTTGATTAGGTGGTGTTATAAAATGTGACGAAATTATGCATTCCCATTACCGAACTTCACGTCTTTTTATAGAAAAATCTCAGAAATTTTTATAGTTTATAGTTCAAGTTGAGTTTAAAGGACATTATTACATCATAAATAACCGAATTTAATATTTGCACTTTTTACTTCAAGAGAAAAATGGGGGAAAAACTATAGGTCTGGCCAGACCTATTGGGTATCAAAAAGCACTATAAATTGAAAATCACCAAAAACATACTCAAAACTTAAACCGATTTTTTGCAAAATACTTCTAAACATATTATTCTAGGATATCATGAAATATGAATTCGCTGCGATTCCATCTTCTATGCTTTTTACACCAAAATATAGTGCCAAAGGTCTGGCCAGACCTTCGTGCCGACAGAAGGGTTAATATTCAATGTTAACAAAAGATTTTCTTAATTATAATAAAAAACCATTACTAATATTTAGTTATATCATACCTTTGGCATCAATGACAGCTTGTAGTCTGTTGGGTATTGATTTTACCAAAGTTTGTGCAAATTCTAAGGTCAATTTGGACCAAATTTCCTCAATTTCAGCAATGGCTCCCTCGCGTTTTCTGTCTTTGTCAATGGTTTTCTGGTTTTTAATAAAAGCCCAAACGTTTTCAATAATATTTAGATCAGGGCTTTGCGGGGGCCAAGGAAGAACCGCCTGATTAAGGTCATTCAAAAATTTTGTGGGTATACCCTTATGGCATGGAGCATTGTCCTGCTGCAGAATCCAGTCACACGTTGAAAAAAAGTGTGTTTCCTGATGTGAAAGCATAGTTATTTATGATATGGAGGTATCCGATCCGATCTGGTTTAATGTCCCTTCTATCGGTGCCAGGTCTCCGAAGCCATAGTAGGTAAGGCATCCCCAGAACATGACTGTGCCGTCACCAAACCTATTGATTGGATGGGCTGCCAAACGCTTTTGTTTTTTTTTTTAAATGCATAAAATGCTTGCTATATGACCCCTGGTACTGAAATGCAGCCTCATCTGTCCAAAATGTTGAACCAGTAGTCAAGAGGCTTCTTTATGTATTCCAACGCAAATTTAAGACGTTTTTTCTGGTTGGTTGGTGTGATGTCAATCACTTTACGGACAACATAGGTATTAAAATCAGCTTCCTTTAGCCTGCGTCGCAGTGTAGCATCACTAATTTTTTTGCCAATTATTTTTTTTTACTGTGCAGCAATTTGGACAGGACTTGCACTTGGATTATTTGCTACAACTCCTAGTATGTGCCTGCATTGTCTTGGGTCCAACATAGGTTTTCGGCCTGATCTTTTTTGATTTTCCAAGCTTCCAACTGTATCGCACTTTTTTACAAGTTGTACACAGTTTTTCGTGAGCTTTGATACAATTCAGCTATTTCGACTGCGGAGGTACCGGTCTTTAACCTAGTAACAATTTCAGCTCGGCGCTCAACGGTTAACTCCTTTGTTTTCGGCATTTTATTAAATAACTGTAATTAGTTAAATGATTAAATCAAATTATCTGTAAATGGATTACAATTATTAGAACAAACGAACCTGCACTTGTCCCTGCAAACCAAATATTAATGGCAAACGTCCGTTGTGAAAATACTTTTGACGCAAAGAAATCGTATGTAAATACTTTTGGCAACTTATAAGCATCAGTTCATTTGCGTCTATTTTTAGAACTAGAACAGTTATTTTTTTATTTATTTTTGATTTCCAGCAAAAAAAGTTGTACGGAACATACCTCCTCAGCTTAACCCTTTAGCTGCCAAATAAAACTAGCTGTAAAATAGAACTAACCACACTAAAATCGGATAAGAGGTTTGGTTTTTACAGAGCTTCAAAGTCAAATTTGCGTGATTCTCCAACTTCTGCCAAAGTGAGGTGCTTGTACGATTCTTTTAAAAATTGGCGCATAGTCTTACGATCATATCTTTCTTACATCATTTTATTCTACCTCCACTATTTCTAACAGTTTTAGTACCTTAAGTGCAGAAAACTAGGGTTAATTTTGGCTCGATTTCGACATATTTTGAATAGATTGTACCAATTGCAGATCTTTAGGGGCAGTGTGAATTAAATTGTATTGAATTCGAGCTAAAATTAACCCTAAATTTCTACAGTTAACGTACAAAAACTGTTAGAAGTAATGGAGCTAGATCAAAATAATGTAAAAAAAATATGATCGTAAGACTATGCGCCAATTTTTAAAAGAATCGTACAAGCACCTCACCTTGGCAGAAGTTGGAGAAAATTGAGATGGAAAAAAGATTGTTTTTGGGTCAAATCACGCAAATTTGACTTTGAAGCTTTGTAAAAACCAAACCTCTTATCTGATTTTAGTGTGGTTAGTTTTATTTTACAGGTAAATTTGTTGGCTGTGATAATCGTTTTATTTATTTATTTATTTTATTTATTTTTATTTATTTTGGAGATATTAGGCTTTAAGTTGTACAAGAAAATGATTTATTCAAAAATCTTTAAATGCCTGTGGCAGCTAAAGGGTTAAGCTGAGGGGGTATGTTCCGTACAACTTTTTTGCTGGAAATCAACTCAGGAATCATAATCCGGTGCGTTTATGCGGCAGTTTGCGGACACCCTGTATATAAAAATGAATGAAAGGGCCTTGGGGTCATGGGCTGCCATACAAACCCAATGTTAAATTGTTGTTTTTGTTGATCTTATACAGTGTTTTTTCTCTGAGTGCTATTTTTCTGCTCTCTCTGACTATTTTCCAACACTTATTAAATAAAGTAATATGTGAATTACATAATCAAGATTTCAGCCAGCTTAGAATAACGAACGGCAAGAGGAAGATAAAAAAATGTTAGTTTCTAATAGATAGATAGATACGTAGTAGAATCCAAAATTGTTGAGAAAAATACACTTACAGTTATCCGATTGAATTCATTTTACCGCTATTCGATAGAACAAACTCTTCGGTCATAACAGGACTAAACATGAGTTAAATTGTGCAATCAAGGGCCCGGCTAGGTAATTATTTGTGTCGCATTCTGATTTCGTATTTGAAATGGAGCAAATCAAGTACCGCGCGGTCATTGAATTCCTTTTTTTGAAAGAATACACGGCGCCCCAGATTCGAGATGAACTCATATCCGCGTACGGCAACTCTTCACCATCCCAGGCGACTATTTACCGGTGGATTTTGGAATTCAAGCGAGGAAGGACGAATGTTTTTGATGAACCCCGCACCGGACGCCCAATAACTGAAACCACAGAAGAAAACGTCCAATTATTGGAGGAAGTTGTATTGAGTGATCGGTGGCTAAAGTTATCAGAGATTGCAGAAAGGACAAGTCTATCAAAAACCACTGTCGAAAGAATTATTACCGACCATTTGGGGGATGAGGAAGATCTCGGCAAGATGGCTCCCGAAACTCCTCTCAGCAGATCAAATGAAGCAGCGGATGAAATGTTCGAAAGACTTTTTGGAGCTGTGTCGCGCCGACTCGGATGCAATTATCAACAGAATTGTGACAGGAGACGAAACCATGGTCCTTTACTATGATCTCACGACCAAAAGGGAGTCCATGGAATGGAGGAGGCCTATGAGGAGCGCCCCAAGAAGGCGAAGGTGCAGCAGAGCCGGAAAAAGATTATGGCCACCATCTTCAGGGATTCCAATTGAGGGCCAACATCGTGGAGAAACGGTATGGAAAATTGGCGAAAGGGGTGCTGCTTCTTCACGACAATGCACCAGTTCACACCACCGCGGTGACCAAGGCTGCTGTGGTAAAATGCGGCTTTGATGAAATTGAACACCCCCCGTACAGCCCAGACCTGGCCCCAAGTGACTACTTCCTGTTCCCAAAATTAAAAAAGGACCTCCGAGGACGAAAATTTGAGACTGAGAAGGAACTGAAAGATGCTGTTTTGGACCATTTTCAAGACAAACCCGCGGACTACTTTTTGAAAGGGATGCAGGATTTTATTAAACGATCTCATCGTTGTATTGAAGTAAAGGGGAGTTACATTGAAAAATAAAACTTAAATGAATTCAATCGGATAACTGGAAGTGTGTTTTTCTCAACAATTTTGGATTCTACTACGTAGATAGCTGTTTTATTAAATAAAAAAATAATTCTATACATTTATATACATTTAAAAACAATAAGGCATGGCATGTCATAGCCGTTTGCCTGATTCATTTGACATTTTGTGGTATATGTATCTTTTCACATATGTTTCATTTCTAGTTACATTATCATTTTTTTTTTATTTCAATTCAAATATTTCAATTAAATGAGTACTTCATATTTTACAATTTTTCCATACAATAGAAATTATTTTCTTTTCATAATAATAATAAATTCATACATCGGTGACTGTCGTTTGATTCAATTAGATCCTTTGACGATCGTGTCATATTAGTTATACTTCGTTGTTGACCTTGCGTGATTTGTGGACTTGCTAGAACACAGAGTGATGAAGTTCACACAACTCCAGATTCTGCGTGTTCATCTACCCTGTGCTCTCTACCCACATGACGATTCACAAGCTTCCATTGAGAATGTTTCGACGGTATCTTAGTGCGATTCGACAGAAGTTATAAACGTTTTCCCAATTTACTCCATTTAATGCATCGATGATTTCCATATCATTAAGCACGTTTCGCCCAAAACAGGTTCTTCGAATTTCTTTCAGTACAGGACATACGGCAATAAAGTGTTTTGTGTCTTCTCTGGCTCTCATGTTACACAAACTACAGAGTATTGGCAAGTCCGGTCTATGCGGCTGGTAATTTAATGGAAGTAGTTCTCCCCTTGCTCTGAATCTGAACAAAAGCGATATCTTTTTAACGCTGAAATCGTTTTGAAAATATGAGTTTTCCGCTAAGCCGTGGTTTAATTGAATGTATATTTCTCGATGTTGTGACTCCTTAGCTCGTTCTGCTGTTTTCTTTATTTCGTTTCTTGTTACATTTTTCAGAAGTAGCTGCAAAATATAGCTGTTCTCTGTTGTTCCATCCCAGTTGAACTCGGTTTCATTCGCGTTTCTGCACAGCGTACATCAGTATTTTTTTGGGCAGCCTGTCACTACTCATGGTGGATACTTTTGTCAGATATTTTACAAACGTTTTGAGGGTCTCTAGGAAAAGTGGCGTGAAACCCGTTTCTTGCTGCAGCATGTAATTAGGAGTTGTTGTCGGCAGTTGGAACGTTCGTTTCAAATTATACCTTTGCAGCTTTTCTACTTCTTCATATTGACTACCGCCCCAGACTTGGGCACCATATAAAAGTATAGATCTGGCCACTGCTTGATATATTCTGTACTTCGCCGTATGACATATTTCCCGGAGTTGAAGCAGTTTTTCCATATCCAATTGATGGCCCTCTTAGCTTCCTTCAGTTTGTTTTTTAGATGCGGTTGCATATTCACATTGCTGGTGACCAAAAATCCAAGATATTTATAGTCTTTGACGATTTCGATATCGATGCCTTTGTATTGCCACTTCTCCTCTTCAGCCAGTCTAAAACGCTTTTTGAATATCAAAATCTTCGACTTATCCAGATTTATGGTGAGCTTCCACTGGTCGCAATAACTTTCCAAGTAATTAATTACCTTCTGCAGATCCGAAGGCGTTTCGGCGAAGAACACCATGTCGTCTGCGTACAATAGTCCTTTCAGCAGCACATCATAAGCTTTTGCTCCTCCAGGGACGTCGTCTAAAATATCATTAACATAAACTGCGAATGCGTCGGGGCTAAGCTTACATCCTTGTCGAACTCCGATATTTGTGCTGAGTGCTTCCGAGCGGTGGGTTCCATTTCATACTGCTGCCTGTGTATTTTCATAGAGCTTTTCAAATACATAACCAAATTTCGCAGACATGCCCTTATTATAAAGTTGATAGAACAATGATAAGCGATCAACTGTATCAAATGCTGCTCTAAAATCAACGAAAAAAGCATACAATCATCGCCCTTCACTGAGAAACTGACGAGCGAAATTGCACAGAATGAAGAGATTGTCATAGGTAGAATATCCTTGACGAAATCCCGTTTGATTTTCGACTAGTATTTTCTCGGCCGCCATCCATCTGGCGAATCTCATTTGTAATAGCGTTGTGAATATCTTTCCTGACGAATTTAGGAAAGATATACCACGATAGCAGGCCGGGTCGTTTACATCTCCCTTTTTAAAAATGGGGAAAATAATAGCATCTCGAAACTTTTCCGGAACCTCGCCGCTGTCGAATGTTCGATTAAATTCATTACACAACATGATTATGGAAGCTTCCGTGCCGTACTTATAAAATTCCACGGGGATTCGATCGCTACCTGGAGTTTTATTGTCTTTGCACTTATTCAAGGCTGCATGTACCTCACAAATAGTTATTTTCGCATCTAGTATCTGGTTACGCCACTGTGGCCTGGCAAAATTAATCATATTATCGTTCTCATTATCCGAATTTTGCAACATTTGCATAAAGTGAAATTGTAACATTTCGATACTAATGCCGTTCCCTATGGAATGCGCATCGCTTCCATTTAGACGTTTAGCTATTTGCCAAAAGCTTTTTGAATCTGAACATCTCGATAAACGCTCTGCTTGCTGTTGATAAAAATTTCGTTTTTTTGATCGACATTCTGCTTTATATTGCCTATTTGCTTGTATATACATACATATTTCTCGCAAACACCGTATTATGTTTTTTGAACACCTTCAGCCATGCAAAAGAACGTTTTCTACTTTCCGCACAGTCTTTGTCAAACCAGGGGTCTTTGGCAAATGTTTTGGTCTTGTTAGGTGGTGTCGCACTCAGTTTAATACATTCTGCTAATCCACTTAAGCCCATTTGTGCAGTTTGTACTAGTTTTATGTCGAGATTGGCTTGATACTTTACACGGAGTTCTTCTCGCCATTTCAGTTTAGAGAGGAGGTTCATTGGCATAGTTTTTGTTCTGCCGATACAATCTAGCCCAATCGTTGTTATTATTGGGAGATGATCGGAGAACTGCTTATCATCAACCTTGAAATCCGAAACGAGGGGCATCCAGTCCCCTCCGGCCAGGCACAAATCAATGACGGTATTACTATTGTAGCCAATATAGGTGCACTCACCTTTCATGTCGCTGGTCGAGCAGCCATTCAGGATTTTCAGGCCATATGAGTCCACCATTTCTAAGTTTTCCCGACCGCAAGAGTTAATAGTAACGTCTTTAGATTGCCTTATCGCATTGTCCATGCCATTTGCAATAGGCTGCTCCTCGCCAACGCGTTCAAATCGCCCATTACCAGCATATTCACATTGTTTAAATTTGCAAGAGTGTCATTCAATTTGTTGTAATCAGTCGTCCATCGATTACAATTTAAATAAGATGGTACTAGCGCCATTTCTTTGTTATTAATTCGAATCGCAAAATAAGCTAATCCGTTACAGGATTTAAATGTGCACCTTAAACATCCATTATAATTTAATTGTTTTTTAAAGCCAAGAAGCATTCCACCACTAGCTCTCCCTTTTTCGTTGCGTCGTACCGCCGAAATCCATTGTAATTCATAATTTTTGAATTTTTTTTCGTATGATTCAAAACCATCAACAAGATATGTTTCTACTAAAATTATTATATCAAACGTGTTAATATACTCATAAAAGTCGACAAAAATGCTTTTGTTTTTGAGCCCAGCAATATTGTATGCTAAAATGCGCATTTGTTCTATTGACTGGCAAACGGCTACTTTCTCCTATGCGATGTTTAATACTTGCGATAACATCGCATCTTTGGAAGTCGATGCTCTGTCAGTGCTAGATCCGCTATGATTGTCATTGCTTACTTTTGTTGACATATCGCTGTATATAATTGTGTTTAATTCAGTTTGCCCGTCTCGCTCCCCGCATTTCAATTTGTTTCCTTCTAAATCCCAAGTGAATTCTTTGCCTTGTACAAACATTAAGTCATCTTTAATAAACATTTTGAGACTCGGGTGTTTTTCGGAAATTTGTTTCCTGATCTTCATAAGACAGTTTCTTTTCTGTCTAGTCTCATATGGTAAATCTTTCTGAATAACAATACCTGCATTTTTCAACAACTTTGCATTTTGCAGTGCTTGTATTACTTGTTGTCTATCGTGGAGTATGACTCGGAAGTTGTTCTTTTGTCCCACAGAGTTACGCAAACGCTGGATTTGGTCAACTGAAATAGTAGAGCAGCATTTTAGCGTTTTAGTGCATAAATCGATTATGGTGTTTATTTCATTTGCGTGCCCAGTGGCTGGCATTTTTAAAATTAAATGATTTGCCGTTGCATCTTTTTCGAGTTTTTTTTATTTTCATGGCTTGTTGTTCACATAAGTTGGTGATTTGCCGAATATCCAATTGATGGCCCTCTTAGCTTCCTTCAGTTTGTTTTTTAGATGCGGTTGCATATTCACATTGCTGGTGACCAAAAATCCAAGATATTTATAGTCTTTGACGATTTCGATATCGATGCCTTTGTATTGCCACTTCTCCTCTTCAGCCAGTCTAAAACGCTTTTTGAATATCAAAATCTTCGACTTATCCAGATTTATGGTGAGCTTCCACTGGTCGCAATAACTTTCCAAGTAATTAATTACCTTCTGCAGATCCGAAGGCGTTTCGGCGAAGAACACCATGTCGTCTGCGTACAATAGTCCTTTCAGCAGCACATCATAAGCTTTTGCTCCTCCAGGGACGTCGTCTAAAATATCATTAACATAAACTGCGAATGCGTCGGGGCTAAGCTTACATCCTTGTCGAACTCCGATATTTGTGCTGAGTGCTTCCGAGCGGTGGGTTCCATTTCATACTGCTGCCTGTGTATTTTCATAGAGCTTTTCAAATACATAACCAAATTTCGCAGACATGCCCTTATTATAAAGTTGATAGAACAATGATAAGCGATCAACTGTATCAAATGCTGCTCTAAAATCAACGAAAAAAGCATACAATCATCGCCCTTCACTGAGAAACTGACGAGCGAAATTGCACAGAATGAAGAGATTGTCATAGGTAGAATATCCTTGACGAAATCCCGTTTGATTTTCGACTAGTATTTTCTCGGCCGCCATCCATCTGGCGAATCTCATTTGTAATAGCGTTGTGAATATCTTTCCTGACGAATTTAGGAAAGATATACCACGATAGCAGGCCGGGTCGTTTACATCTCCCTTTTTAAAAATGGGGAAAATAATAGCATCTCGAAACTTTTCCGGAACCTCGCCGCTGTCGAATGTTCGATTAAATTCATTACACAACATGATTATGGAAGCTTCCGTGCCGTACTTATAAAATTCCACGGGGATTCGATCGCTACCTGGAGCTTTATTGTCTTTGCACTTATTCAAGGCTGCATGTACCTCACAAATAGTTATTTTCGCATCTAGTATCTGGTTACGCCACTGTGGCCTGGCAAAATTAATCATATTATCGTTCTCATTATCCGAATTTTGCAACATTTGCATAAAGTGAAATTGTAACATTTCGATACTAATGCCGTTCCCTATGGAATGCGCATCGCTTCCATTTAGACGTTTAGCTATTTGCCAAAAGCTTTTTGAATCTGAACATCTCGATAAACGCTCTGCTTGCTGTTGATAAAAATTTCGTTTTTTTGATCGACATTCTGCTTTATATTGCCTATTTGCTTGTATATACATACATATTTCTCGCAAACACCGTATTATGTTTTTTGAACACCTTCAGCCATGCAAAAGAACGTTTTCTACTTTCCGCACAGTCTTTGTCAAACCAGGGGTCTTTGGCAAATGTTTTGGTCTTGTTAGGTGGTGTCGCACTCAGTTTAATACATTCTGCTAATCCACTTAAGCCCATTTGTGCAGTTTGTACTAGTTTTATGTCGAGATTGGCTTGATACTTTACACGGAGTTCTTCTCGCCATTTCAGTTTAGAGAGGAGGTTCATTGGCATAGTTTTTGTTCTGCCGATACAATCTAGCCCAATCGTTGTTATTATTGGGAGATGATCGGAGAACTGCTTATCATCAACCTTGAAATCCGAAACGAGGGGCATCCAGTCCCCTCCGGCCAGGCACAAATCAATGACGGTATTACTATTGTAGCCAATATAGGTGCACTCACCTTTCATGTCGCTGGTCGAGCAGCCATTCAGGATTTTCAGGCCATATGAGTCCACCATTTCTAAGTTTTCCCGACCGCAAGAGTTAATAGTAACGTCTTTAGATTGCCTTATCGCATTGTCCATGCCATTTGCAATAGGCTGCTCCTCGCCAACGCGTTCAAATCGCCCATTACCAGCATATTCACATTGTTTAAATTTGCAAGAGTGTCATTCAATTTGTTGTAATCAGTCGTCCATCGATTACAATTTAAATAAGATGGTACTAGCGCCATTTCTTTGTTATTAATTCGAATCGCAAAATAAGCTAATCCGTTACAGGATTTAAATGTGCACCTTAAACATCCATTATAATTTAATTGTTTTTTAAAGCCAAGAAGCATTCCACCACTAGCTCTCCCTTTTTCGTTGCGTCGTACCGCCGAAATCCATTGTAATTCATAATTTTTGAATTTTTTTTCGTATGATTCAAAACCATCAACAAGATATGTTTCTACTAAAATTATTATATCAAACGTGTTAATATACTCATAAAAGTCGACAAAAATGCTTTTGTTTTTGAGCCCAGCAATATTGTATGCTAAAATGCGCATTTGTTCTATTGACTGGCAAACGGCTACTTTCTCCTATGCGATGTTTAATACTTGCGATAACATCGCATCTTTGGAAGTCGATGCTCTGTCAGTGCTAGATCCGCTATGATTGTCATTGCTTACTTTTGTTGACATATCGCTGTATATAATTGTGTTTAATTCAGTTTGCCCGTCTCGCTCCCCGCATTTCAATTTGTTTCCTTCTAAATCCCAAGTGAATTCTTTGCCTTGTACAAACATTAAGTCATCTTTAATAAACATTTTGAGACTCGGGTGTTTTTCGGAAATTTGTTTCCTGATCTTCATAAGACAGTTTCTTTTCTGTCTAGTCTCATATGGTAAATCTTTCTGAATAACAATACCTGCATTTTTCAACAACTTTGCATTTTGCAGTGCTTGTATTACTTGTTGTCTATCGTGGAGTATGACTCGGAAGTTGTTCTTTTGTCCCACAGAGTTACGCAAACGCTGGATTTGGTCAACTGAAATAGTAGAGCAGCATTTTAGCGTTTTAGTGCATAAATCGATTATGGTGTTTATTTCATTTGCGTGCCCAGTGGCTGGCATTTTTAAAATTAAATGATTTGCCGTTGCATCTTTTTCGAGTTTTTTTTTATTTTCATGGCTTGTTGTTCACATAAGTTGGTGATTTGCCGAATATTGTCCGAATGCTGTTGATTGCGGATTTCTAATTCTGTAATTTTTGTGAATAATTCTTGGATGTCGTTTTTCTTAACAACGTCCTTCAATTTCTCTTCGAGCGTATCATTCAGTTTTCTATCGAGAGTATCAGCAAACATTGGAATTAGCTCAAGTTTATCCGCCGGTGTCATTTTCATGGATGTCTTTTTGCTGGTAGGCAAAGTATCGGGCGACGTCGCGGCTAACGATCTTTTTGACATTTACGAGTGTGTACCTTTATTTGTTGGATTTTTTTGAAAAATCGATTAATTTGTAGTAACTTTGCTCGCCTTCGCTGTTTTTCAATTTCCCACTTTGAAGGCGTCCGGCACGAAATGATATACTGCGATTCACCACTAAATAATAACTTTATCCGTGATAAAAATAATTTATACTGTGAGCGAAATAGAAACACTGTGGCTAGAACTAGATCTGTCACTTGTTTCTAATATGGAGAAAAGGTTTAAAAATGGGTCAATCTCTGATGTAGCGGGCATCATGAGCACACTCGGGTATTGAGGACGGGCAGACAAATTTACCAAGTCATATACGAGTAGATAAAAGATTCAACCTCTATTTGGATCCAACAATTTTCAACGGAAAACAGCACCACATGAGCTATGCTGTATTAAAAATTTATTATAACAGCGTTCATCAAACAAGAATATGATATCAAAGTAGCCTAATAATTCGAAATTCGCTTAAGACTCCATTATACTACGATATGACGTATTTTTGATTTTTGTTATATACAGTACAGTAGAACCTCGATTATCCGAACTAATTGGTCCCAGGGGTGGTTCGGATAATCGAAAAGTTCGGTTAATCGAGGTTGTTGAATACATGTATAAATAACCTTGGAAAAATGAAAAAAAAATTATTTATTATGTATGTACATATTACTTTAATATGTAGTACATATTGTGCATACAAGGAAATAAAGAAAATATATTGCATTTGGAAGCCAAAGGCCCTCGTCGCAAAATATATTTCGTGGATTTTTGTGTCAAACTGTTTGAAGGCGAACTCCGGAAAATACCGGCCGACATTCTTTATAGCCATATATACAATGACAGATTTGAATACACCATAATGAACTTCCTATAAGGAATGTCGGCCGCCGGAATATCGGCGAGTGTATAACCGCTCTCAGAAAATGTATGTATGTATTAAGATGGCAAGTGCTGCGACGCGCGAGCGTATGAGGCGAACGAGTGTTGGGATTGGAAGGGTGGAAAATTGATTGATTACATACTTAGGAAAACATTTCCAACTCTGGGAGTTCGGATAATAGAGGGTTCGGATGATGGAGGTTCGGATATTTGAGGTTCTACTGTATAGTGATTTTAGTTGAAAAAATGATGAAACCCAAACATCCAAAAAAAGAGCTGACTTTTGATGCCAAATTGTTTTATGGTCTGACCGTATTACGCAGTAAAGAGGTAGACTCTTTTGCGCGTCACATTTGGGGGGGAGGGAGTGGCAAACGGTGAAATTAGGATTTTTCGCAAATATCTTTTTAACTGTAATATTTACAGCAAACTGTTCTGAGAACAATTTAAACTACACGAAATTCCCTTTCAAATGATATACATATAACACCTTATACCTTCTCTTGGCAGATTATATACTAGACCTAAAGTCATCCGATGTAATTCCGATTTTTTGAAAGTTAAATTTGTCTCTCTAGCTCCTGACGTAATTTAATTGGAGCCATGGTCGTTGGGATAACTATTCCTATCAATATATAGCTGGCCCACACGGAGACTCAGGCTGCTCCGACAAAGTATACCCATATTTCCCCTATTAACATTTTTCAATAAGACATGCCTGTAACTTAACTTCAAATCACAATAGGGCAGAACAAATTTGGCAAACGTTAAGGGGCGATTCAGACTATCGACAAGATTTACTAAATCCTAGATTTAGTTGACAGTTGTACCATATTGTACTGAAATTTGAATTATGCAAGTACATTCTACGTTGCATTTTGAATTTAATGACATACGATTTAATCTAGTAGGCGGGTTTCGATTCGATTAATTAAGTGGTTTTAGTAAATCCTGTCCATAATGTGAATCCCCTCTAAGGGGCGATTCAGACTATCGACAAGATTTACTAAATCCTAGATTTAGTTGACAGTTGTACCATATTGTACTGCAATTTGAATCATAAAAGTACATTCTACGAGGCATTTTGAATTTAATGTCATACGATTTCATCTAGTAGGCGGGTTTCGACTCGATTAATTTAGTGGTTTTAATAAATCCTATCCACAGACCCATTAGACCCTCCACCAAATATTACTTCGATCGGATCAAAGCAAATGGTACCTCCCATACAATTTATTCAATTTCAATGCCACTAGTTTATTAAGAAATAAGGGAACAAGTCAACCAAAATTGAAGTTTTGCTCGTAGGCAATTTTCGGGTAATTTTGTATGTAATTTTGTGTAGTTTAAATAATTGTTCTCAGAAAATTTGGCTGTAAATATTACAGTTAACAAGAAAAATCATAATTTCACCCCTTTGCCACCGACGCGAAAAAAAATTGTTACTTTTCACTGCGTAATGCGATTATGCCATAGAACAATTTGACATCAAAAGTCAGCTCTTTTTTGGATGTTTGGATCAAGAGCTAAAATCCCTATGCTACTAATAATCTCCTTAAACCTCCTTGATTCATTCGTTTTCAATTTTTATACATATGTGAACCAAATGAAATCGAGTAGGATATAATAAATAGAAATATGATGATATGACGTAGTGTAATCAGGGACGTACCGAGGAATAATTTGTTGGGGGGGTGAAAAGTAAAATTTGCCGACTACATTTGAAAATTCTCCAATTATAATATATTTTTTGAGCATTCATGTAAACATCGAAAAATACAAAGTCAGAAACACGAAAGAATTGTATGAACATGTAGGAATTTATTCAACCAGTTAAGTTGTGACCCGTCGTAACTTAATTTTGGACCATCTCTCCAAAATTCGATCAATTTTATCGACAATATCCTTTGCAGAAAACATTAGCATCAAATTGTCTAAACGTTCATCCCCCATCAACGGTCGTAAATGATTGATTAATTTACTAAAAAATCGTTCGCTCGAAGCTGATGTTACTGGACATATCAAAATAAGCTGAGTAATCTCGTAAGCTTTCGGTAAAGCCGTTCTTAGTTTGAAAGCCTCCCTCGCTATCTCCCCAAAATGTTGACACTCGGAGCAATTAACAAGAAGAATTTGAATTTCAGCATGAAGCATTCAGGGATCTCCTTTCAAATACAAATAAGTTTTTCCTGTCGGCCGAAATATGAAATGTTTGGCTATTTTTTCCAATTCTTCTGTGAACTTTGAGATAAAAACGTCGAGAAGGATTTAAAATCTTTTCTGTAAAATGATGCAAAGTATATTTCGGCTGTAGTTTGAGATGATCCGTCCAATTTTTTCGGAGCACCACGAGTTCGATGTTGTTTTTTGTAGTCCGAAACAGGGTCAATGTCTAATTTTCTTGCGAAAATCGTGGAGCTTTGCACCAGTGCAGTGGCGATCCTACGTAGGTATTTTCAACAGAAAACTAATGTATAAGTATGCACACATCATGGAAGGAATTTCTGAATCACATCAACTGACAGGAGACAGCAATTCAGCATTATAAGAAATGTGGTGTCAAGATGTTTTCCTTAGTATCAATTTTTTTTAGTTTATAATTATGACCCATCTGATCAGTAATGAAAGACGGAGAGCATATAATATCTCTCAGATTTAGGAGTTACTGAAACTGGTAAAGTTCAAAGTTCTATTTTTTTCACAATTTTTCCACTAACTTAGATTTATATACTAAGGCCCATATTTTTAAGCGTCCCTTGAAACTTTTCTTAACTTAAGGTCTCCTCAGTCAATTTCGTACCACACTTAGCACAAATTTATAAATGTTTCTTGAAATTTTACTTGACGGTCTTCTTAACTCTTTCATTGATTTTAGTCGAAAAGCGATTTATAAACTCGAGTTTTCAAGTAAAAAAATATTTTAAAGTTTACCTTAACTAAAGGTGCGTTTAGAAATATGAACCTAAGTCGTCCTTAAGTCAATTCAGTTTTCCGGAACTTTAACAAATTAGAGGAGATATGGAGCCTAACTGTTGTGATTTTCAGTTGAATAGATCCACAACGCACTTCTCTGCCATATATTAGTAGCGAATATGCAAATTGGGTTGATCACAAATTATTTGGAATTTGGTTGCGCTTATCAGCTGTAGGATATCCACTCGCGGTGGGCTTCTTGAACCTTTGCTAAAACCGCTGCCGAAATATTTTTCTGTGTACGCCCCTGCACTAGCGCATTGATTTCGCTGTCGTTCTTAATGCCTTTAAAAGGCTTAATTGTACTCCGAATGAATTTCATGGCGTCAATGTTAAGATCTTGAGATTCCAAATATTCAGTTAAATTTTTCAATTTAAACATATTTTTCCTAAATAAGAGCGAGCAAATGAATTCAAAATCAAAAAAAAAAATACGTACAAATTTTCCAATTCATTGAAAAAATTACGAATCAGTGTACTTGACGAAACAGCATCTCAGTTTCGACAAAAATATTTAATCGATGAGCCTGGCATGGAATCCTCTTTTCACATTTTTGTGATAATATTGTGTGTACCTTCATATTCACCGGACATATTTTTTGCGTAATCATATGATTGGAAAAAAAAACAAATTATCTGGTGATAATCCTACATAATTTAAGCATCTAAAAATCTTTTCCGCGATTTCTGCGCCAGTTTTATTCTCCAAAACCACATCCATTTTTAGTAAACGTTCCACAGCAATTGGTGCAGATCGCGTATGAATCACGTAGCGTACATTAATTGCAAGTATGTCTGAGTGCGACAAATCCGGTGTCGTATCGGCGATAACGCCGTGTATTTCAGATCGTTGAATTTCACGAATTATATGTTCTTGAACTTCACTTCCCAATAAAGCGATAAATTCGTTTGGAGATGTACTACTCAAGTAGCTTACGTAATGAGGTCGTTTGTTGATATTTTCTACCCATTTCCTCAGAACAGGACAATGACGGGAAACCAAGTGAACAATATGATGAAAATTTCCCTTGTTTTGGTTCTCCTCTTCCTTACGCCCTCAAAAAGCTAACCCATGCCGACCTAGAGTATCTCACAGAGGTTTTCAAACTTCTGTTCAGACGTTCCAACTTGTTTGAATGCTCTTTCAACTTCCAACTACCCGGAAAAGCCAGGTACTGTGGTTAGTAATAAATAAAAAAGTAAAAGTACTCGTACATGCAACCAAAATGCCGAATAGCTCTGTTAATAAGTATGTACATTCAATTACATACTTTCAATATTGCAACTTTCAAATGTGTTACTCAAACATCGACAGGTATTCTTTTGTAAATTTATTAATGCCGAAAATCGCAATCCCACATATTCCTACTCAGGTCAAATTTGCCGACTGCAGATGAAAATTGAAAATGTTGGGGGGGTGAGACACCCCCCCATACCCCTCCTTAGGTACGTCCCTGAGTGTAATGGAGCCCTTAGCCAGCAGAATGTCAACACCCCTAAGTATAGAATGAGTCCCCATTAGTAGACTATGCTAATTTAACATACATATATATATATGTATGTACGTGTTCAAAATGGAGTCAATCCCCAAATGACTCAGAGCATAATAGTAGTCCACTTCTTAGGTATACTATGTAAGGACCTGCGATCGGAAACTAAATGACTTTTCGTGTCACGTGTCAAAGTGGGTGTAAACCTGACATTATGTTCAGAACGCCCATACAAGATGCACCTTCGTAATTTGCTGTCTAGTAGAGCACTTGCCATTGCCGCATTTGATATTCGATTCGTATTTGACCACGGCTGTTCCTTTGCTTTGTTTGTTTTTTCTCATAGGGTAGAATTTGTAAGACGATGTATTTATTGTTTGTTTGATTTTTATAAATGAGATGCGCGAACGTGTTATAACTTTAATTCAGGATGTCTACATTGGAAACTAAATGACGAGATTATTAAAATATTGCCGCAGGCTTCAAATGCCATCCATATAAAGTACTCAAGGCCCATGGTAGCGTCCCACTTGGTTCATTACGACTGATTAATTTCCAAGAATATCAGTAGGTACTTACTGATTTTTTTATACCCGTCACTATGTGAAAGAGGGTATATAAAGAGTATATTAGGAAGGAAGCACGTCAGACTATATAAAGTATATATTATTGATCAGTGTGGCGGAGAAATCGATTGAGTGATGTCCGTCTGTTCGTTTGTTGCAACACAAACTAGTCCCTCAGTTTTGAAGCTGAAATTTTGTACACAAGTTTCTTTTTAGTGCGCGCTACATAGTATATGTGAGAACGAATGGACCATGGCGTCATGGGGCAACCATAGAAACACCTGAAAATTAGGATCTTCTAAGAAAAATGTTTTTCTTCATATACCAATCTGAACAAAACTTCACCCAAGTGTGTTCCTAGTAGGGCCTCAAAACATATCTAGGAACGGATGAAATCGGAACACTACGTTATTACGATTTAAAATTGTAATGGTTGTGAAATCGGTGAAATCACGATTCTTAACCGCCCGTAGTGTGGTTTGATGCCGGTTCGCCGCGGAGCGGGCCGTGGGGCGCCACGCGCTTAAGATTTACCACAACTACTTCACCAATAAAGCACTACGCCAAGTGCGAATTCGTAGCGTCCGGTTTTGGGCGTTCAATCCTTAATTCCCTTAATACACGATCGCGGAAATAGGGAGAATGTATTTTTTTGTGCACAATTTATGTTTATTTAAACGAATAAAAATTGTCTTACGAACTAAAGTTTACGTTAATGGCCGAGAAAAAAGCAAATAATAAATCTACTGAAGATGGCAGCAAATAGCTGCCGAAATACGTATCTAGAAAATAAAAATATTTCACCGACTATAAGGAATAAAGCTTGTTTTTTAAATATAAAAACAGTCGGTGCAAACAAGCCAACGGAACTGGGAAACTCACTAAACTCACTGTTACAAAAAACGGTCGCTGTTTCGTCGGGGCTCCGTCGCATCACTCGCCAGGTCGTTCCGTCTTGAAATTTCGCTGTCCCACTTTCTCCTCCACTCTTCCGCTCGTTCCGTTCCCCGCCTTGAGATAATCGATTAGGACGTCGTCTTCCAGGTCGCCAATAAATTGCCAAAGAGGGCGCAAGTGAAAAATTATTCAAATTAGTATATAATTATCTTCACGTTATTAGACACGATGTTGATAACTACCTTCCAGGTCGAAAATAAATTGCCAAAGAGGGTGTCCCGTTTCATTTCGGTCATATTTATAGGACCTTTCTGGGCAATTACGGTTCGAACACAACCATATTTGTTCGGGTGGGTGACCGCAGCACGTGTCACATTAGCCGGTGCTCGCACCGATCGTGGTGTACTAATTTACTATGCGATGTTTCGTTTTCTTTTTGTTTCAACTGTTTCTCTGACATTCGTAAAGTGAACGTCAGCTGTTTTGCATTTTAGCGTCGGATCCTTCCTAGTTTGTCGCGAGTTCTTTTCAAGAAATTCTTGTGCTCGGTCCTCGATTCGCCAGATTACAACTTTCCGTAATCTATTTGAACTGCCTTCATGGAATTAGCATGTCATTTGAGGAATTCCGCCCAATCGACGGATGCACAGCGGGATATCATCGATCGGGAATGTGGGCAAATCGTCAGTTTTCTCTACGCGCCACCACAAGTAGGCTGGGGGAGTGAAGCTCAATCGACGTGATTAGGTATTATACTTTGCTCATATAATCCATAAGATGATGATTCTTTGTGGTTTTTTTTCCTCGTTCTGTTCCAGGTGCTTTTGATTTGCCGTAACTCCTACTCCTCCTGGTGCATGGTACGTTGACGACTACCATGTGTTTGTAGTCTACCTACAACTACAAATTTACGAGATCGGGCACATGGGGTCTTCAAAGACCGAGATAAGCCTCATATAATTCTTGGCTACAATGAAAGTCAAGGAAGAGATTATACCATGGATCAACTTGCCAGAAATTATCCTGGCTTGAGAAATTTACGAAAACAGCGTCTAACTTTGTTCTTCAATTGCTGCGATAGCTTCTTCTGATATAGGGCAGAAAACACACCTTGACTCCAGCGAATTAAAAAAAATAAGCTAAAAATGTGTCCCCTACTTATTCTTACCAGAGCTTATCCTAGGCCAATTAAAGTCGCAGACGCATCTACAAACGGCTGAAGATAAGTTTACAAGCTATTTCATACTTCAGAAATTTGTTTTAAAAATTATCCCCACTACTCCAGAAACGATGGTTTCCTTGAGTCCAACAAGAAGGGCAAAAAAGTAAAAATGTTGATAGCTACAATCACTTGGAATATGTACAGCGTACCAATACAATAAATGTGGTGAATATAATTATATCAAACATGCTCAAAATGTATGTTTTTCACAATTTGACAATTTAAAAAAAACCTTCTTGAACCAAGATCCCAAAATTCTCGTTATTACATTTAGTGGTTAACAAATAAATAACTTCCAATTTGATAATGTTTTAACGATATGTAGTTTCAATATTTAATTCGTGACTTCGGCACGTTGAAGTTTGATAGATTTGAAAATGTTTTTGAAAAATTACAGTTCAGATATAGTTTCTATGGCAGCCCCAAGGACCGATTTCGTTAATTTTGATAGGTTATGTATATTATATATTAACATGGTACTAACATGCTTTTTGAAATTCTTGACAATGTTATGCAAAACTCTTCACAATATTTAACAGTAGGCAATAAACATATTAATGCAAAATTTCGACCAGTTAAAGATTGGGCATCACAAGGAATAGTTGTCTCAATCAGAAAAACAAAAAAATAAACTTGCAAAGCTTGTTAAAAAATTTCCTAGCGACATTAACTTATTAGCTCAATAGAAAGAATATCGCAATAAACTTAACCCTACACCGAGCACGTGGGGTCTTTTGGGACCCCAGAGGGTATTTTTTATTTATTGCTTTTGAAAGGTTTAGCCCATCCAGGTGAACTTTTAGGCCACTTGTAAGCCACCAAAATTCTGCTCAGAAATATGATTGAAAAAAAATCCCAATTCTTAAAAAAAAAAGTTTTGATAGCCAAAAGTTAGCCAAATTAGCAGGAACGGGCACGTGGGGTCTTCAAAGACCCCATGAGTACCTAGGCCTCAATTGTCCTGAATATCTCGGAAAGGAAACTCGGAGCCATACTCTATGTTGAGACCTTTTTATCTCGACTGTCTCGATATCTTTACTATTCTTCCCCGGTCATTTGATTGCGTCTTTTCATACTGAGCTGTAGGCCGAGGTAAGCCTCATATAATTCTTGGCTGCAATAAAAGTAAAGGAACAGATTATACCATGGATCAACTGGTCAGAATTTATCCTGGCTTAAGAAATTCACGAAAACAGCTGCTAGCTTTGTTCTTCAATTGCTGCGACAGCTTCTTCTTCTGATATAGGACGAAAAACACTCCTTGACTGTAGCAAATCTGAAAAAAATGATATCATAATTTTGCCTCCCCTAATTCTTACCACAGCTTATTCTTTGTCAAATAAAGTTGCAAGGGCATCTAGAAAAAGTTGAAAATAAGTTTACAGGCATTGGCTATTTCATTTGTTTGAAATTTGTTCTAAAAATTAGCCTCACTACTCTAGAAACAAAATAGTTTTCCTTGAGTCCAAGGCAGAGGGACAAAACAGTAAAAACGTTGATCGCCATAGGCGCTTTAAATGTGTACAGCTTACGGTATGTACAACAAATTTTGTAAATATGTAATTGTCTTAACCCTTGTGTTGCCACTCGGGTACCCGGGTACCCTCCTTGATACGGTTTGCTAAATATTTTTTTTTTTTCAAAAAGTATTGCCCAAAACCTTCTCCAATCTCCATGATTTGATCGAATTTGTATCGAAATTTGCATTCTACGTATTTATCGAAATATATTAAGTTAAAAAAATTTGCATTTGAAAAAAAAAACAACACGTATGAGCCACCAGGGTACCCGGGTACCCCGATATAAAAAGAATGATTTTCGTATCGGATATCGTATACATATTTCGAGTATATTTTTGATCGTTGGTGTTAGTTACCACTTCTATTACTGGCCTTCCTTATTGTGATTTTCGTTCCATGACTTGCTGGTTAGAAAATTGCTCTCCTATCATTATCATAGGTAATTCTTCTGAGAGCTGGCGTAGAAAAATGCTGCCCCCATTAGTTTTTTTTCAAGCATATCATTATTTTCATAGTAAGTGACGTACATGGTACCGGCAATATTGTACTGAGAAGAATCACCGCATTTTTCTTCTTCGGAACATACGAAAGATGCCACCTCCTCAAATCCAAAAAGCGTTGACAATAAAGGTCAACAGTTCGACAGTTTCATTTCTTGAGGAATGCATTTTTTTTCAAAGTACCGACGATAGTTAGATTCCATGGCAACAATTTTCATTGCCTCTCCTCTTCAGGGTTTGTTTTGTCGTCATCGTTTTCTTTTATTCGTCCATCGAAACTCTCTCAGCAGTGGCCGAATGCCTGGCTTCTTCACGCCAACGGCAATAATTCAGTGCATGTTTAGGACACGCTAAGTTCTCTAAACAAAACTACAGTCTATTCTTAACTTTCCTGGTAAAAATACAAACAATTATTTTCAGCTACAATGGAGTTTTAGCAAGAGTTTCATAGCGGGGTACCCAGGTACCCGGGTGGCAGATACTCTAAGTTTTTTGGGTGGCAACACAAGGGTTAAACATGTTCAAAACATAACACAGTACTTACAAATTTGTTTTTTTTTTTACAATTTGATACATGTTCAAGGATAAGCTCATTAAATTTTGGTCCGAAAAGACCCCACGTGCCCGTTCGCGTTGATCGCGGGATGTGCTTGGCGAAGGGTTAATTACATTAATCGTTGCGCAAAAAACTTCTACTATAGCCAGCAAGTTGGTAAAGTATTGGGCGATAGCAAAAAATTATGGGACAAAATTAATGAAATCACGTCGCAGAAAAACAAGAGAATTACTTACACTCTAAAAAATTTTACTCCAATAAATAGGAGGAAACTTTTTTTCCTTTTATTATAGTAGTAAATTTACACCACGATATAAACGAGAGTGATTTTACGCTTTACGGTGTAAATATTTACTGGTGTAAATCTACAAACTGTAATAGGCAAATTTACACTGGAAAAAATATAAATTTACACCGGCAAATACGTAAATTTACATCCGGGTTTATGTAATTAATTGATTATATTTACGGCAGCCGGTTCTTCGATGTAAATCGTCCTGGAGCTACCCGTTATTCCAACGGCCAAGAGCTGCCACAACTCCTTCGGTTCAAGAACAAAAAAAAACTAGAACAACAACAATAATATGATGCTCACACGAACGCACTTCGGACGGAGCAGACAGAACATGTCACTTGTGAGATACAGGAAAATGCAATAATGCTCAAAAGTATTGTAACAAATTACAACTTCCAATTGGTAAATATACACTGAAAATGTAAAGTTACACAAAAATAAAGTAATGATACATCTTTACACCAAATGTGGTGTAAAATTACACCAAAATAGAGTAATATTAAAAAATTTGTGTAATATTACACTATTTTGTGGGTTTTCTAGAAATTTTGTTTAAAAATAAACGTTTACTGTAATTTTGCGAGAAAAAAGGTGTAAAATTCAACGAGTTTTCGGTGTAAAATTCAACCTTGTTTTTACAGTGTACACTATTTCCAAAATTCGTAAAGATGATGGGCTCATAGTTACTGATCAAAAAGAAATTGCTAACATAATGAATAAATTTCACTACCGTAGGGGAAAAATTGTCACGGAATCTTGAAAATTTTCCTGTGCATTCCAATAACACATACCTAGCTTACTTCGGGCCATTTTTTCGTACATCTTATAGACTGGTTAGTCTTATCGCATAGAGAAGACACACACAATATTCAGAAAGCTTTTTCATTGTATTGAATGGAATTTTTGTTTATTTTGCATAGTTCTGCCATATTTTGCTTGGTTACGCCATGATTTTAGTTTAAAAAAATCATTGCACGGTTTCATACAACAGCGTAAATAAGCAAAAGATAACATAACTATGCAAAATAAATAAAAATGCCATTGAACTGAATGGAATTGAATTGAGTTTATTGAGCGAAATATACATGTTGGCACTTAACCTAAGTTACAAGAAAATGTGTTTGATGGTGACTAGTTTGTTATGTCACTCTGGCATTCGTTAACAGCTCCATCGAATAGATGGCATCTATCAATGGGAATTATTCAAAAATGCCATTCAGTACAATGGAAAAGCTGGAGAAACTACGAATTAATAACACAGCTCTATCGCTTTTCAGATCATATTTATCAAATAGATCTCAAGTGGTAAGAATCGGGGCCGAAATAAGTACTCCCTGCAAAGTTGAATGTGGAGTGCCTCAGGGAACGGTTCTGGGTCCAATCCTTTTTTTATTTATATCATTGACCTTTGCAAATTGAGGACGGCTGTTAATGGGCATATAGTTTCTTTCGCAGATGACTCTGTGTTATTATTTAAAAGTTCAAACTACACTCTATTAAATTTTTACTCTTATAATAGAAGGAAACTTTGTTTCCTTCTATTATAATAGTGAAATTACTCTGCAATCTAAATTTGCAAATCAAGTGTAATTTTACATAAAAAATGTTTAAAAAAGTACTCCAATATATTAGCAAATTTACACCGTGCTATGTGTAAAAACACTCCGTAATAATAGGAATATTATGCGGTTTCACTCTTTTTTCGTTGTAAAGATTTCAGTTCAGAGAGAGACAGATCAGTTTTTCTGCATGGGAGGTTGCAATATGGTCTTTTTTGTGCGATCTGTACACTTGTTCTTCTTCTCAGTACCGTAACTGAGCCGTTTATAGGCAATTTCCAGTCAACGTTACATTGCATATCATTTCGGAGTGTAATGTTGCAAGCACTAAATATTTCCTATCCGCACATGTACAGAAATTTTGGACCACGCCGAGATTATATTTCGGGACCTCTAGATTACTATAGCATCGTAGAGTGCGACTCAAACAAGTGAGCCACAGAGCGTGTACACATGAGTTCTAAATGCAGAGAATTTTCGGAAAAATGTGTTACACTGTGCTAAGTACAGCCGATTGAAGTATGACAACTGGAGAGCACGCTACAAAAAATGAGTAAAACTTCAACTGCACGTTGTAAAAATACACCACAAATCCGAATTATACACATAAACGTTGTAAAAATGCACCAGAAAATCTGAATTATACAGAGGTGTAGCGTAAAAATACATTTCACACCGATTTTGGTGTAATTTTTTTATTTTACACAGAAATTGTTGAAAAATGCACTCTGTATGTGATTATAAGCGGGAAAAAGTGTAAAATTACCGCATTTTCAGCGGAAATTTAAATTCACTTTTTAGAGTGTAGAACAATACAATGAAATTAGCTAACGAATGACTATCTACGGGACACGACTGGTTAGCAAGACATAAATTATCGCTTAATTTACAGAAAACCAATTATATCAAATTTGCCAAGGTAGGTGTTGTAACTTCTACCCATCCGATATCAGTTAATAACACAATATTACAACATACAACAAATGTTAAATACTTAGAAGTTGTAATTGACAATCTGCTAAAATGGGAAAATCATATAAATTTAATGTGCAAAAAATTAAAAAATAAACTTTATATATTTTTTATCTTTTGCAAAACATAGTCAGCCAAAAAATTCTAAGACAGGTATATTATGCTGTTTTCCAAAGCATTGCGCAGTATGGCATCATTGCTTGGGGATCTGCATACACAGCTATACTCTCTCCTTTAAACAATCTTCAATATTTGGTGATTAAGATATGTTTACATGTGTCAACATATTCATCCACAACCCTTGCGTTTGATACTTTCAATGTCATGAATATGCTGTTACACTGTACAAATATATGTTTCTCAACTACGGAAATTTAAAAAAAAAAAAAAATTTGCCAAAAATATTCTACGCCCATGAAAGTCTTAAAATAAACAAATGTAATAAATTCGTCAGACAATCTCATGCATCTAGTTTAGGACCAACAGCATTACTTACTTCCCTTAAAAATCGAGCTTCAGCTAACACAAAAGAATTTCAGAAATATTTTTAAAAATTTCGTCAACAATCGGAAAATCTAACTAAGCTGCACAACATAATAAATAGTAAATAAATACTTGAAATCATTGTAATATTTTATTTAATTTGTTTATCTTCTCTATTATATTATAATATAGTGAATTGTTTTATTACTATTTATCATAATTATAATTTTTATTTTTATTATTATTATTATTATTATTATAATGAATTTTACTAAGTAGTCGTTTAGTTCCAGCGCTCACACTCAAGCCCTTCTGGCTTACGTGAGTTGCAAGTAATCTAAATTATGTATGTATTGATATTGTTACTTGAATTAATTCTGAATTACTGCAATAAAGATTATTATTATTTTTATTATTACTTTGTCATGAAGTTTGTATCGCATTGGAAGCATCCCCCACCATATAGAATCTATATCTTCTATATACATATATGAAATTCTCCTCAAAAAGTGTGTTTCCGAACTCCTCCGAAACGGCTGGACCGATTTTTATGATATTTTTGTGTATTCTTGCTAGGTATGGGAATCGGTCGTAAACTATATTTCATGTCCCTAAGTGCATCCCTCTCCCTTTTAATCGAAGTTCCATTTTGTATGAGAATCACTTGTTGCAATCACGTTTTCATCGACAACATTTGTATTAAAAAAAAAAAAAAAAAAATTGTATTCAAGGTGACTACGTTTTTACGTACATATGTATGTATATACATACGTATACATCCTGGTTGTTGTCACAGCAATTCCACAATCAACTTCGTACTACTTCGGAAATACGTCGATATCTCCGCAATCCTTTGGCGGAGCGACACGATTGCGGTGTCACAGGACTCGCCACAAAAATACCTAAAGGGTCATCGGACCCTCTTCTTCGGTCAATGCACAGGGTGGACACCAATAACGGCCGTCAACTTTGATGTTGTCCACCTCCGCAATCCTTTGGCGGAGAGACATAATTCAGGTGTCGTCGGACTTGCTACAAAATTGCTAAAGAGATCAGATTAGAGCGCAGGGTTGTCGGAAATCCGTTGATATCTCCGATAAATTGTGTTCAAGGTGACTACGTTTTTTTTGTTCATACATTAGGGATGTGAAAAACCGGCCTATAACCCGGTTATCCCTTTTTTGCGGTTTCTTGCAACGCCGGTTAGACCGTCCGGTTTTAACCGGGCTCAAAGTACCGGTTTTCCGGTTAACCGAGTCTTTTAATTGATTTGCTTATTTAGCATCCCAAAGCGCGAAAAAAAACTTACTTATTTGAAAAAACTTCCGAGCGGAGAGTTCGTTGGTAGGGGGCGTACCTGAAGTGGGAAGTTCCCAAGTTTGTTTCCCATTCTATAGTCAATTGCCATCATGCTATGGTACAGAGAGCAGCGGGCCTTCGCCGTCGAGAACTTGTTTTCTAACGGTCGCTCACTAGGAACATGTTCGAGGATTCTTTTAATGAACTTTGGGGACGTGTGGTCAGCAAGATGGAGCCACAGCACACACAGTACGACGCTGAATGAATTTGTTACGGCAACATTTCCCCGACCGAATTATCTCTCTGAGAGGCGATTTTCCATGGCCGGCACGCTCTCCAGATTTGGCTCCATTCGATTTTTTTTATGGGGTTATTTGAAATCCCTGGTTTATGTCGATGGACCACGGACCTTAGCATACCTCAAGAACAACATTAGCGACGCCATTGCTAACATACCGGCTGATATGCTGCAAAGATTGTAGACAAACTTCAAAAATCGACTTAACCAGTGTATGCACAATGGGGATCGCTATTTAACCGATTTTCTAGACTGTATGAAAAAAAAACTTGGGATATTGTATTCTGAAACAAAAAAAGAATTAAAGCAATAACTTTTAAGTTTCTCTGGCGCTCCCTGTAGCCATAAGGAGAATGTTCGAAAATTAGTTAGCAGGCTGATTTGCATTCAAAATCGCTCTTAAAGTTAAATTAGTAGCGCGAGCCAGCGAAGCGAGCTCTCTAGGCTAGTGTACAAAAGTTTGTTTCCAAACTCCTCCGAAACGGTTGGACCGATTTTTATGAAATCATCCTCATTTATCGTTAATTTAGTAGGTATTTTATTTAGCAACAGATCAGTAAAATAAAAAATCGCAGACGCCATTAAAATATAGTAAAAATATTAAATATTTTTACTGTCATTTGTAATATTGTGTATAGTTTTCAAATCATTTTTCAACCCCTAACTACCCCAATGTCTATCTTCTTTTTTTTTTGAACAGCATACAGCAAAGGTGTCAAACTCAAAACAGTCCTGGCCAAATTACGCTCTCTTCGCGTTTATTATATATCTTTATATAATTTTATTACAAAAGTAGGACCATTCCAGAATATTAGTTTTAAAATATGGCAGTAAGCCTTAATCGCTATAGCGGTTTCAGGATTAGCCGTGAGAACTTCGACTTTTAGAAAATTTATTTCTGGAGCATTAATAAAAATTAAAAAGAGGAGCGAAAACGGAAAAATATGTATGATTTCTCGACAAGTAACCACTATTTGTCGATTGTCAAATAACCATATCAGCAAATTCCAAAAATTCCGAGTTTAAGCTTAGATAAGCCACCGACTTTCTTTATGGCTGTGTTCTTTACTTTAGTAATTTTTTTTAAAAGGTGTTTTTTTTAACATATCCATTTTTATATTGACAAATAGTGTTGTTTCGACATGGCCTCGAACGCCTCCGATACGGCTCGACTGATTTTTTTGTATGCGTGACCGAATTGTAACCATTTGTAAGATACATTACTCGTATTTTTGTTATTGTAAAATTGGACAGTTCGGCTTTGAATCGTATGGTTTAGGATCGCTCAATAGGTTGGCCGCTTCCGCTGTTAGTAAAACACTAATATGACAAATAGGCCCATATTTATGAACATACCTTAACCCATTACCTGCGGGAGACCTTTTTTTCGAATTTTCGTTTGAAACTTCATAGATATAGTAAATAAGGCCTCCTGAGCACGAATCTGCTGTCGGTTTTTTAATCTGCTTTTTAGTTTAGCTGTATTTAAGTGATGCCATATGGCATCAGCGCAGGTTCAAGTTATAGAAACTTGTGAAGTCATCATTTGGAAATATTATAGGAAGACAAAGTTTTTTTGCTTTAACAAAGATAAATTGGCTGAAGTATATTATTAGATGATACATTATATTATTACATGATGTTTTGAAAAGTTAACGAAAATATTTCCCATGTTTTTATTATAATATTTGCCGATATTTATTATTGTTTCTTTATAATTTTGTGTGTTATTTTAAAATAAATCGCTATTAATGCAAAGTTGTAGTTTTTAACAACATTTGGATGATTGACTGGAATACGTTCCTTTTTAGTTCGACAAAAACGACTGGCATCAGTAATAAGCTCGGTTCGATAAAGTGAAGATTCTACTGTCACACATATTGTCCATCCACTTTGTAGTGCATTTACCTAAATTCTTGATCCGCGATCTACTTAAATATTGTCAAAATAATTGCAATTGTCGATATAATTACAATAATAATATTATCAGGAAACTCGTGTATCATCTGAAGTAGGGGGGCAATGCATTTTTCGAAATTCCTTTGCAGATCAGGATGAATTCTTGGATTAGTTCTTTGATAGACATCAAATTACACTAAATAGCCCTCAGGTGTATTTAAACACCAAACTTTGTAGCCTGAGGATTTAGAGAGCAAAGTGAATACATCGCTCGATTAGAAGGATTGCAAATCATTATCTCGTGATCAATATTTCTGTTAATATAAAATTACATATATATCCCAAAATAAGCAAGATAAAGCCCACTGGCTTCAGTGGTGCGAATCCTCCTTCGGGTTCACGCCCCCCCCCCCCTTCCCATAATCTAATCTAATAGATACGCCATAGTTATTGCTATCCTGGTAATCAAATTAAATGTTTTTTAGTCGAAAAACCCCTCAAACAAATACAAATACGAAAAAAATAGCTGTTAAATTTCAATTGCCATTAAAATTTCCTTTGTAGTCTGTACCAACGTTGATGCCATATGGCATCAACCAATTTCGAATCAAAATTTCAGATACTAAAATTAATTTTTTTTTCTAATTTAACATGAATGGAATCACTTTTCAATGCATTTTTTGTATTAGATATAGTTCAAGGAAAAAAAACTAGGTTGAAACCTTCAAAAATCAGTTTACATTTAGCTGTACGACATTTTTTCACTTTTTTACGAATTTCAAAAACTTGTTCACTTTTTTCCGCTAGCTCTGGCTCCTATAGGAATACTGGCACAATTTATATTAGACATTAAAGTTAAACTTGTCTACTGTAGTTATAAGTGGAATTTTCAACAGAATGCATTCGTACTCAATATTTAGAGGCCATTTAACAGGATACTTGAAAACGATGCCATATGGCACACTAGCAGTGAATGGGTTAACTCAAGGAGACCTTGAGTCAAGGATTCCGAAATTAAAAAACTAAAATGTTATTTTCCATACTTTTTCATAGAAATCACTTATATTCACGAGTCAATGCATCCTTGATTTAAGGAAAAACTCAAGGAGACCTTGAAATTTTCTATAGTCAACCCTTCTTGAAGTCATGGAAACTACCCACCTACCTTGAAATATTATATTTCAAGTCTATTGAAAACTTAAGGTCTCCTTGAGTTTCGCCTTAAATCAAGGATGCATTGACTCCTGAATATAAATGATTTCTATGAAAAAGTATGGGAAATGGTATTTAATTTTCAAAATTTCGGCATCCTTGACTCAAGGTCTCCTTGAGTTAAGGTATGTTCATAAATACGGGCCTTAGTGTCACATTGTCATGCGCTCAGATTCAATAATGAGTCAGCCGAGATGTGTTGTGCATTAGGAAAAGTGCAAATCCCAGTAATTCAGACACCACCAGAATCCATAAACGCATTGCTCATCAGAAAAAAATATAGTCTGGGCCCTTCCAGAAAATTGATGAGAAGACAGACGGACGGTGAAAAAGTATAGAGGTTTTGAACTCAAATTTACAAAAATAAATACAATTCGCCAAGAAGTAGGTATGGCTTATGAAAGCTTAAGCTAATATTATTTAACAATACACAAAAAAATTAAATGCCAAATATAGGAATCTCCGACCATATAAAAAGTATACATGAATGACTTCGGGAGTCGATTGGGCGATGTTCGTCTGTCTGTCCGTCTGTTGTAATGCGTTTTTCTCGGCCGATATAATAGCCAGAGAACTGAAATTTTGTACACATGCTTATTATTGTTGCAATTGGACTGTGGGATCATGGGGCTGCCATACAAACCCAACCCTCAAAAGTTTACAATTTGGTTCTTTTAAGAAACATCCTTTTGCACCTATTGCAGAAAACCTTGCATTTATATATATTTATCGAAACAACCGGAGATGCAAAAATAAAAGAAAACATATTGTGGGATCATTCCCCCCCCCTCCTCCGTTTCCCCCGTAAAGTGTTCTATAAAATCTTTTTTATTTGTCAGCTTATTCCAACTAAACCTCACACAAATATTGTTTAATCGACGCCTCGGAATTTATGTGAAAACGGAAGGAAAAGAATGGGAGAGGAGGATAACACATAAGTCATAAGTACGCCCAAGAAATCTTTTAGCGCAAGGAGAGTGAAGGGTATTACAATTTTGGCCGCGCCCACAATTAGCCAATTAGCGTTTGCCATTGAATCAAATTTTGGAATTTTTCTCATATAGCCATTAAGGAGAACACTTAATGAGATGATGGTTTACCACAGTAAAAACCGAAGTGCATAGAAGGAAGACAACATTTTGTATACTTTCGCAGTAAGTATATGTGCGTTTTTAATACAAAAACTCAAGATTTTCTTCTTTCAACAAAAAAAATTCTATATCTTACATTAGCAATCATTGGAGCTTGTGTGCCTTCATTTTGTTGCAAAAAACCCTATATATACGAGTATAAAGAATATAATTATATGCATTACAAAACCTACTGCATCTCCATCCCTAAGCCTGCTGCTTCTTTTTATCCTAAATGTCACAAAAAGAATAAAAGCCGTTCCTAAATTACTATACGAAATACACGAAAAGCAAAAGTGTCGCATTTGTAATAAAATATGTAACACGAAATCAATGCGACAAGCGCAATATGACGCCGGCTCATAACTGTTATTGAAGGTCAGAGGTTAGGACTATTTACGCTCAACACCTTCCTGTATGCTATTTTCATAGACTACCCTCTCAAACAGAAAACAAAACGCCGCTGTATGTTGCCAGCTATTGTCGATGAAGAATAATTCTGATCCAAGAGAGATTGTAATAAAGTTATTTATCTTCTTCATGCGGAGGTTACGAAGCCACCCCCGAGAGAAAGGGGTGCCAGCCGACAACAACAAGTGTAGGAAAAAAACTTTAATAATATAGGGTGGATTAATGAGTGATGTGTTATGTGCGTAGGAACTTTCAAAATATTTTCTGGGAAATTATTGTAGAGAAATAATATGTGATTTTAAGAATGACGAAAAAGGTGAAAATCAGACAAGCTGCTTGGGTTTGTGTTTCAAAATTAAGTCCCGACAGCATAGCACCATATTGCGCTTATTGTTTTGATGGGGAATTGAAATATGAGCTCATTATTGTAAGGGAAACATAAAATCGGTTTTCCAGATGTATTGCGATTTTAAACAGTGCTAATCCCTTATGGATTATTTTAGTTATAAGTTTCTACATGTTAACGTAAACAGTTGAACTTGTTTTTGTTTTGTTCTAACACTTAAAAAGACAATAATTTCTAGTCTAGATAATGTCAGACAAAAGATACTTATAATACATTATAAATATAATAATACAGGGTGTCCGAAAACTGCCGCATAATCGTACCGGAATATGATTCCTTATGTGGTAAAAAAAGTTGTACGGAACATACCCACAATTCTTAACCTTTTAGCTGCCACGGGCATTTGAAGATTTTTGAGAAAATCATTTTCTTGCACAACTTAAACCTCAATATATCGAAAGCTAGACCAGCAAGAAGAGCGATGCTATTATAGCCAACAAATTTACCCAAAAAAATAATGCTAACCACACTAAAATCGCATAAGAGGTTTGGTTTTTACAAAGCTTCAAAGTTAAATTTTTGTAATTTGACAATTTTCTCCAACTTCTCCCAAGGTGAGGTGCTTGTACGATTCTTTTAAAAATTGGCGCATAGTTTTGCAATCATATCTTCCGTACATAATTTCATTCTAGCTCCATTATCTTTAACAGTTTTGATACGGCAGATATTTAATATTCATCAAAATAAAAATAAAAGTTTCATAAGTAATAATTTCAAAATTAATTAAATTTGCTACCGAATGCGCCATTGATACTGCTCGCAAACGGCCCAGAAAATTCGCCGAAGGACCTTTCGTTCGAATCTGTTCATCAAATTTTCGGAGGCTTGGGGTAGGGTCTATGTTTCGCAGCCATAGCATAGCACGGGTCGGGTGATCGTTTTATACACGCGGAGCTTTGTGTTTCTAAGTGCATGCTTCGAATTAATAATTGGGACTATAGAGAAATATTATACTATATACATATATGGCCAAATAAATAAGTACACCCATACAAATTTTTCTTATCACCCTGTAGCCAAGTAGTTATTTGAGTAAATAAAATCATGGAAAGATTTAAATACTTAATTGGTGAGGAATCAAATAATTTGTAAATTAGCATATTATAATAAATAACAGCTTTCATTTACCTTGAAAAAGTACGAACTGACTAAAATAGGCTGGACAAAATAATAAGTACATGTCAGTTAATTTGATTAAAACTGGTTCTAATTAAAATATTATGTTCTGATTAGACAAGAATTTGATTTATTTTATTATTTAAAAGAAAATGTTCCAATATTTAAAAAAAAAAGTTTTTGATGGCCCTCTCGAGATAATTCTTATGGCATGTTCCCATATATCCAGTTACATCAAAGAAATTCCGTAATTGGTCCGTTTTGTGAAAACTTTGTTTCTGGTTAATTGATTCAGCTCTCCCTAACCATTCCGGATTCAATTTAATACTAGTAACAATGTGAAAAGCCACTCGAATTGGTTGAAGCGGATCCTTGACCAGTTTGTAAGGTATGGTTAGGGTTAATATCCTGCTGAAATCCCCATTTAAGGTGTATGAGCTCATCAGAAAAATATTCTAGGAGTCACAACTAACATTTCTTATATAGAAAGTGCCTCATTGTAACGGTTATTGGGTATATTTGAACGAAACCAAACTATGAAAATTAAACCTTAGACCATTTTTTTCGCCTCCATGGGAAATAGCCAGTTGATGGAGCGTATGTCATATTATTTTTTTCCTGGTTGAAGGATATTACAATAAGTTTTCATTGTTCGGTCTGGAACAAGAAGAACTATCTCTCCAAAATTTTCTTGTACCGTCAACGCTTTTTGACATCGCCATGGAAAGTTCTAAAGTTTTTGCCAAAACTGCTTTACTTCTTGTATTCTCCTTTTAGCTTTTCAAAGGGATTCTGTATTGTCAATATTTGCCGCAAAAATCATCAGTCATGCCAAGGGAACTTTTCTTGCCATAGTGATAATGAGATCGACAGTTATCCTTAAGTCCCTTACATGGAGTTAACCGCGCATTTGAGACTTTATTTATTTATATTTTAATGAATTACACAGTAAATACAACGTTTAACTGGTTTATTTCGTTATTGAGAGAATAATTTTTCCGCCGTTTCAGAGTTTCGAACTTAAACGTCTTTTTTCGTACCTACCAAGCGTTTTTCGCCCCTTGTATTTTTTTTTTGTTTTTAATTTAACACTTGTTGCATACAGCAATAAAAAAATCCTTACGGAAAATAGCAAGTTGTTGTAAAAAAATTAAAAAAACCAATGGTGTACTTATTATTTTGACCAAGCTGAAAACCCACTTCAAAGCTAATATAGGGAGGGACTAAGATAATAGGGGGATGCCATTTAGTTTGCGTTGTCATTGTTGTATCCTAATTGTTGTAATGGCTATCTATTTGGAGTACCTAATTCAATTTTAAAAAAGGGTATGAAAATTTGGCATAAAAAGGTACATGAGGAGTGTACTTATTTTTTTGTCCATATGTGTATGTATACTCTTATTGGCTAATTATATCCGTCGCTTAATTTCGTCGGTTTCGTTGGCGTCCTTTGATGAGTTACAACCCAGAGTTGAAGTTGCCGATACTCGATACTTACATACTACTATGGCGTCCTTGGTTTTGCATCATGACCTTTGTTTTGGTTTCGTTTATAGTCTAACTTCTTTTGCGGCGGTATTGAGATTATGCCGAAAGCTTTCTGCATCACTAATGGCCGGTTTCTCATAACTAGAGCCCGGATTTTCGTGCCGTAAAAAATTTAAAAACGTGCAGTAAAAATCCCGCAACGTGCAAAATCGTGCAATATAAATTCCCAAATCTACATTTTGCGTGTAATATCAAAAAAAAAAAAAGTTTTAGAGGTTATTAGATGCTCAGACTCGGGAGCAGTCGACGAAGGAAACGTATACTAGCTCTAAAAAAAATAATATTTTTTACTTAAATACGGTACTCTTCCAATATTTTAACCTAACATAAGCTTCTCTCTAAAAAAATGCTCTCTAGATTAGACCATTTTAATTAGGTTTATTAGTTTGGGATCCATCGCCTTTGGCTTTATCTAATTCGTGAATGAATCGTTTTCTAAGGGCAGATGTTCCTATTCTCTTCTCTGTCTGTCGAATCATTCTACACATTTCCATATTTCTGGGAAAAATGTCATGAAAGAGGCAAAAAATGGAAATGTGCGTTTCCATTCAAAAACCCTAAAACGTGCAATTTCGTGAAAAAAAAAACATGAAAATGCAATTAACGTGCAAATGCACGAGAATCCGGGCTCTACTTATAACTCTTATCAAATGGTTAGTCCTATAGTATAAAGAAGACACTCGCAATTTTCAGAAAGTTAAAATCCAAATTTGCGTCACTCTCCCCCCTGTGCTCCCGCCGCTATCTTGAAAAAACCATCTAAAATCGGCTCTTTTACCAGTTTGCGATCTATAACTCCTTCCCAGTTCATTTGAGCACGAAATGTGCCGAGACAATCATGTAGAGCACAAGATTTCCTATAAATTTCATCTGACGAGTTTTACTCTACAATTAAAATTGGCACAGTTATAGCGCAAAGAATATGCAAAAAATTCCAAAAATCATTACCAACAAATTTCAAAACATACTTGGAGAACTCAAAATGCAGAGGAGGCTATGAGTTTTTGGTATACAATTCGTTTTTTGTGAATGTGAAATTGGCATGATTTTTGATATTTTCTCCATTTTCTTGGCGCTATAACTCTGTTAATTTTGATTGTAGAGTACAACATCTTAGATTAAGTTTGTAGGAAATTGTGTCCTCTACAAAATTGTCTGGGCAAATTTTGTGCTCAAATAGATTGTAAAGAAGTTACAGGCCAGTTACAGGAAAGTGACGCAAACTTGGATTTTAACTTACCCCACCTGTCATTATCACATATTAAAAATTTGAGACATCCCCAATTTTTGCACGCTAACCCCTATTATTTCATCTCTATTGATTGGAGTACATGATTATGCGAAATAAACAAAAATTCAATTCAATATGATGGAAAAGCTTTCTGAAAATTGTGTGCGTCATCTCTATACGATAAGACTAACCATTTGATAAGAGTTATGAGAAACCTGCCATAAGTCTACGAGACATGTTTTTTATTATTTATTTAAAAAAACGCTGAACAGGGTGAAAACCTCCAAAACTAGCATTATAAATTTACAATATGAGTAAATAACAAAGAGACAGTAAAATAATAAACAGAAAAAAAAGAATAGGAAAAACAACTTCTAATTATTAAAAAGAATATGAAATAAAATGCATAAAAATTGAAAGAAGATAAAAAAACATTAATTAATACATAAGTCTATATAGCAATAAAGTAAAAGAACATTGAAATACAAATAAAACATTACGTTAGGTCAGACAGTGAAACTTTATCGAGAAGCAGTTTTTTAAAAGTAAATAGCGAAGCAACTAAAGGACCGAGCTCCAAACGATCATATTAACGCATCATGCGGATAAGAGGCGAGTTCATGTAATGTAAGAGTTCGGTAGTGGGAGGAAGAAGATATAATTTGATCGCGTGTTGTAGGATGGAGCTCTGAAGATGATGTTCTCATGGACAGTCGAAATTAATAAGCCACGACACAATTTGAAAAGGAACCACTTATCCAGAAATACACGTCTTCTACGCAGGAATAATAGGTTAAGGAATGAAAGGCGCTCAACAGAGCAAAGGTAGGGATAATTAAATTTATATAATAAAAAGCGAGTAAATCGGCGTTGAGCCAATTCTAAGGAATCAGAGGCAGAGGAACACGAAGGAGACCAAACCGGAGAGGGATATTCAAGGATACTACGGACTAAGGAAATAAATAAAATACCACATGTAGTAATTGATCGAAAATCACGAGAGCATCGTAAGACGAACCCAGCTAGTTTAGATGCCCTGTTAATGACCTCAGAATAATGCTCATTAAAGCGAAAGCGGCAGTCGAAAGTTACACCAAGATCATTAAATTTACTTACATTTTCAAGATAAACAGAATTGACCTTGTACAAGTACGAAAAAGGAAAGGGTTTGAGAGAGTATACCATAACTTTGCATTTACAAACGTTAAGTTTAAGTTTGTTAGAACGGCACCAATCAGATAGACGATCGACATCAAATTGGAGGGCTATACAGTCTTCCAGACAGTGACGGACGAAAATAAGTTAAGCGTAGAGCAGGCACGAGTTTTTCAGGATAGATAGTAAATCGTTTATAAAAAATAAGAACAGAAGCGGGCCTAAGATCGAACCCTGAGGAACACCAGATGAAGGGCAAAAAGAGGAAGAGACGGTGTTGTTAAATATGACACTTGACGAGCGACCACGAAGATAGGACGACTGCCATGACACAAGACATGGAGGAAAGTTAAGAATGGACAATTTTTCAAGCAGAATGGAGTGCTCAACCGTGTCAAAGGCCTTAGAGAAATCAGTATAAATGGTATGGATATCTAGATGTTTATTGAGGGACATAGCTTACAAAGTCGACGAATTCCACTAAATTTGTGACAGTGGATTTTTTTTTACAGAATCCATGTTGATTAGGACAAATTACATGTGCAAAGCATTCATATATAGGTATAGTCGTAGGCAATACGCTCAAGAATTTTTGATAAGTTGGACGGAAGGACGATAGGACGGTAATTAGAGGCTAGACTAGAATCCCATTTTTTGGGAATAGGCACAATGTATGATGATTTCCAACGCGAAGGAAAAGTACCCTCCTGAAGAATTTTGTTGAAAATTATAGCCAGTGGATACGATATGGCACTCTGTGTATTTTTAGTAAACGAATTAGGAATGCCATCAGGCCCCGAAGAAGAGCTGCGTTTCAAGGATCCGATAAGTGAATCCACATAGGAGGGGTCTATTGGCGAAAGCGAATAAGGGTAGGTTGGTGTATACGAATCGGAAGTTGCAGGAGATCCTGTCTGGCGATAGACACTAGAGAAATATAGTGCAAACAGCTCGCTAATATCGTCAGGTGAATTGGCAGTAAGGTTACCTTAAGAAATCGAAGAAGGTCTGGAGCACGAAGATCGCATATTTCTGCCATATGACCAAAACAACTGACTCTTATTATTCCTAACACCATGTTCAATGCTGGCGAAATAAGCGCTACGAGCCGTTTCTATGAGTCGTTTCGCATCAGCACGAAGTTGACGAAATAAAATGAGGTCATAGTGACATTTACAACGTTTCAAGGGTGCACCCGTTTCTTTTTCCTTAGGACTTTATAAATTTCGCGAGTAAACCTCTGAAATGGCTACGTAGTTAGCTTTGCGAAAGTTGAGGTGAGGATTCATGATGTGATTGTTGAATTGCTGCGATCGAATTGTCGCCTCAAATTCAAAGGAAAGATGATACGGGTCAGGAGGGACGTAAGGGGCATAGATGCAATAGTATAGTATAGCTGACAAGGGGATATTACTAAGAACTAGTTCTAGCGTTCTATTCATGCAGTTACGCACTACATATATTGAACTGCAATAGATCACAGAACTCCATAAACGAGGAGAGCGTTAATGCTAAAGGAGCTGAGGAAGAAATAGGGAGACCAGGGTAAGGCGGCTACCAGATGTTGGGGAGGATTAAATCTTCACAGATAATGTGAGTTGAGTCTGGATGTGTAATGTTGATGATGTTAGCGAAATGCGAGAACAGACTCTCGAACGTGGAAATAGACGAATCACAGGGAATATACAGGGTGTCCGGAAACTGCCGCATAAGCGCACCGGATTGTGATTCCTCATGTGATTTCCAGCAAAAAAGTTGTACGGAACATACCCCCTCAGCTTAACCCTTTAGCTGCCACAGGCATTTAAAGATTTTTGCAAAAATAATTTTCTTGCACCACAGCCTAATATCTCCAAAGCCAGACCAGCTAGAATAGTGAAATAAAATGATTATTACAGCCACCAAATTTGTGACAGTGGATTGGATTGGATGGAGAAAATTGAGATGGAAAAAAAGATCGTTTTTGGATAAAATCACACAAATTTGACTTTGAAGCTCTGTACAAACCAAACCTCTTATTCGAATTTAGTGTGGGTAGTTTTCTTTTACAGGTAAATTTGTTGGCTGTAATAATCATTTTATTTTACTATTCTAGCTGGTCTAGCTTTGGGGATATTAGGCTTTAAGTCGTACAAGAAAATGATTTTTTCAAAAATCTTGAAATGCCTGTGGCAGCTAAAGGGTTAAGCTGAGGGGGTATATTCGATACTACTTTTTTGCTGGAAATTAACTGAGGAACCATAATCCGGTGCGTTTATGTGGCAGTTTCCGGACACCCTGTATACACACGAAATAAGAAGCTTGACAGAACTGGATGAGTTAACTTGAACTGTAGCACAATCATCAAAGCGATAAAGGTATGTTATGTGGAACCGCAATAAGAGAGCCATCACCGAAAAGCATCCCAGAGACTACTGGATTGCGATCAACTCTTCAAGACACTCCCCACTAAAGAAAGAGGAATTAAGCTATGTTTCGGATAAGCATAACACGTCTGACGTCTGACCATACAACGCAGAAAGGTTAAGTACAGGAAGCTTGGTCCTTAAGCTGACTGAACATCAGACCGATCAGACGCAGGTATAGATGGTAGCTGTAGTAAAGAATCACTCTGCAGTGACGGAGAAAGCGGTTAGTGACGATGAAATGGCTCAAGAGAGCGCTGTTGTATTCGGGGAGTAGATCCTTCCACTGACACAAGATTAGCTGGTGATGATTGAGGCTGTTGTTTTGCAGCATTATGCTGGCCTGTTTTGGCTGCTCGTTGCCTGGTAGTCACTCGAGACGAGTCCCCAGCAACGTCAGAAGGCAGATAAGATTCCGAGTCATCGATGATAGAAGTCACCTCATCCAGTGTTGACTGAATCTTAGCCCCATGGATGTTAAGCTCCGATAACAACAATTCCAGCGAGTTCTGAACATGTTTCAATTTGTTTGCACGAGAAATACACTTTGGGGCTTTGCAAGAACTCATCTTGAATAAGTATTCGCAGGAGACTGTTCTGTAGACAGGCGCGCTGTACTGTTCTGTTTAGTGTACAAAAAGTTCAGATGAATTGGTTTATCCAGGTTCTTCACTTATACCATCGACACAAACCGGATATTTTGAAATACAAATCGATGCAGGCTGTGTGAAGCTAGCCAGTCATTTTTTTGAAATTAGGTCCTTTTTCTCGGTGAACCGTTTGTTCTACAGCGGCTACGTTTGTTCTTGATTGTTCGCCAATTAATATCGTTTGTTCTTTTCTAATTATTTAATTATAACAACTTTAAAATTGTGAGTGTGAACTTAGCCAGTCATTTTTAAATATGGGTCGGAAAGGTATAGGTTTGGTATCAATCGAAAGCCAGACGTTTGTTCATTTTGTAGGGCGTTTGTTCATCCTGGAAACGGAAGGATACAGGAATTATTAAGGAAAAAGAGATTAGTTGTGACGTCATCTTCACTCAACCAACGCCATCTACTCAACTCAGCTGTACGGGCAACCCGTGTCCCGCGAACAATTTATGCAAGATCCACACCATCATCGTACAGCTGAGCTGAGTAGATGGCGTTGGTTGAGTGAAGATGACGTCACAACTAATCTCTTTTTTCTTAATAATTCCTGTATCCTTCCGTTTCCAGGATGAACAAACGCCCTACAAAATGAACAAACGTCTGGCTTTCGATTGATACCAAACCTATACATTTCCGACCCATATTTAAAAATGACTGGCTAAGTTCACACTCACAATTTGAAAGTTGCTATAATTAAATAATTAGAGAAGAACAAACGATATTAATTGGCGAACAATCAAGAACAAACGTAGCCGCTGTAGAACAAACGGTTCACCGAGCAAAAGGACCTAATTTCAAAAAAATTACTGGCTAACTTCACACAGCCATCGATGCACGGGTGCCTTTGATAAAAGCACAACGAGTATAGTATTAGTAACAAAATTGTAGTACGAAGTGTTATAATAGGGACGTTTTATTGTGTTTATCCCGTGCAGGTTTGGGTAGAACTTCATATAAAAAAAATGACACTTACCCAGGTAAAGTTAACCCGTGCAACTACCCTACACGGGATAGAGCTCAAATGTAGATGGCGGACGCATAGGGGAAATATGAGGGAATTTGTTTTTTCAAACCAAATGTGAGAGTTTTTCTAATAACGAGAAAAGATTTTGCAAAGAAATAATCATCTTTTGTGATAAAATCCACCACATCTAAAAAATAAGCCGACGAAAGCGAGTCAAAGATGCACAAAAACTGTCAAATGTCAGCTGTTTGGTCTTAACCGGGATGTTACCCGCGATCTTTTTTTTTCGAGTCAGACTTACACGCGATACGAAAAAATTTTCATGTTATGGGGTGCAAATGCACCCCACAGTATGTATGCCCATATTTCTGCATTAACAGACTTCCAAATTTTGTTAATTTGATTCATTTTGATCGTGTGTTATGTTAATTAAATAGGGAAAACAAAAGTGAGATAGTGAGTGCGAATTCAGAAATGCGAGAGGCATACATGTTCAGTTTGGTTAGACGGCAGGCACTGATATTTATACTATAAATGACATGATAAACTCAAACAAGAGTGATGTTCATAAAATTTCCGTATGGTAAGCATTCGATTCACTGATTTTGCGAGTGTTATGCATCTCTTCGGGTTCCTCATCATTTGAGGGTTTCAGGAGAACTTATTACTTCAGTTATAAAAGTGAAATCGCTTCGCATAGATAAGAATAGCAGGCCGAGACTAGTGGGCTCGAAGTGGAGTTTTGTTCACAAATTCCGAAATGTAGCTCTTTTTCGAAATCTTAGTTAGCAAACTCTTCTCCAATTAGTATATCTGATCATTGACTAAATTTATGTTGTTTATTTTATGAAATTTACAGAAATGGGTATGGGACAGTTTCAAATTGAAATCGTGTCTGAAACACAGCCGCATTTGGTGTCCCAAAGGTCATTCCGAGGAAACTATATTTCGTACTATTATTACAATTTTTAAAGTTTCTTTTTCATCCCAGATGGAAATTTAGATATTATTATCTTTATATTAAAATAAATATCAGTTTAACATCAGAATAAATAGTCCTGAACTCAAATAAATTATTTGGGGTGCAAATGCACCCCACGACAGAACCAATGCCTTATTTCCACAAAAAATTCGTAAAAAATAAATTTATGTAGCTAAAATTGTACAAACATTAATAACTAAAACAAAACTCAATTTTGTTAAGCTATTGAAAAATTTATAATGGAAACTTGAAAAATCTCGAAGTTATATTAAGTAAAACATGCGATGGGGTGCATTTGCACCCCAAACAGTAAACTAGGGTTAAATTATAAATTCATTATCCAACGTCATATCCAGTGATCAGCAAAACCCTACATGCATAATGGTTGATTCTGCAATCAGCATCGACTACCTTAATACTTTAAGTAGTCTTGGGTTCGCTTCTGTAATCAATAAGCCTACACGTATTACTAACACTTCAAGATCCTGCATTGATCACATTTTTATAAAGCAAAACTTTAATAATCCATGCACGCATATTATCTTTGGAAACTCAATAACTGACCACAATACCCCAAGTAACAATTTCATCCCTATAATATTTCATAGAATATTTTCTTCTAACGATAAAAGGGGCACTTTGCAGGGTATAAACTCTGAATAATAGTCCAATAATGGCGTTTGGCGCCGTTTTTTGATCTAATTGCACCTTATTGTAGCACTGAACTAAGCTTTGAAAAAGACATACATCATGTGTTATGTCATCATTTTCTGTCATTTTCTCGTGAAAAAAAAAATAATTCCCCAGCCAGCGTCGAACCAGCGACTGTCGTACGCCAGTCCGACGCCCTAACCACTCGGCCAACCTCACATATAGTTAACATTGCTCGTAAACACTACAAGTGCTCAACACTTCTTTATCGACTCTTCTCCATTGCACCTTCTTCTTTATATGTCAATCAGTTGAAGTTGAATAAATCCACACATTCATCAATAAAATGCAGACATTTTCTGTGCTGAGATTATCTTAATTGATTCATAAGTTAACAAGGAGTGAGGAAATGTTGGTTTCATGCAATATTTCATTGAATTCAATTCAAGAAACGTGGTATTGCAGAGCACTTCATAAGTGTCAATTCTTAAAAAAATCACAAAGTCCATCCTTCTATAAAAATACGCAGAACAATTTATTGGATGACCATACGAATGTCACACTATAAAAATGACACTGACTGTGCTATAGAAGAATATATGCATGTGTGTGAGTTAACTTAGAGAGACTATTGCATGTGTGTGCTGTATCATCCAATAAACACAAGAGTGGAGTATTTAAAGGAGCGTCTTTTTTAGGTTAACGTTTAGAGACAGTTTTATCGAAGTTTTATACCACTATCTTTAAATTTATTCCATAATGATGATAGAAGCTATCCGGAAAATACTTTAAGGATGTTTTATCGGATCAAAATATTACTTTAAGCGATGTCACACTATAAATGAATTTCTTGGTACTATATGATTGCTACAGTGTAAAGTGCTTCTTTAAAGCAAACGAATTGTTGCTTGGGACATTATTATTAGCTGTCCCAATTACACCTGTAAAGATAGCAGAAAATAGGACGTTCAAGGTCCAAACAAAAACCAGCATAGCCTTAATTAAACAAAATGCTCAATCTGTTAATTGGCCAAACCTAATAACTTCAGAGGATAATGCTGAAATGGGCACCAGGAAGTTGAATGACCAACTGGAAACCCTAATACTTCGGAGCCAACAATCATGCTCGATGAAGCGAAGTTTAAAGCCCCTTGAACCATGGATGACAAGCGCCATGATAAGCTCAATAAGAACTAGAGATAAACTAAAAAGTAAAATAGATCAACAGCCGTTTAACACTAACCTTATTAACTACTATAAAAATGATCGAAACAAATTAAATGCTATTATTAAATTGGCCAACCGTGACTACATCCAACGCACAATGGGACCCATACGAAATCCCCAATCACAAAATCCCCAAACGTAGAAAAATCCCCAAAATCAAAATCCCCACAATCATCATAATACCCATATACAAAATCCCCATAATCATAATACCCATATACGAAATCCCCAATCATAAAATCCCAAAACACCCGAAATATGATGGTAAATGGTAGAAGGATGGTAGTAAAAAATAGTAGATGGCTGGTAGATGGTGAATGGTTGATGGATGAAAGACTGTAAATTGTTGATGGTTGATGGTAGATGGAAGGTGTTACATGGTAGATGGTAAATGGCACTAGGAGGGACGTAAATCGATACTAACTTATTTTTTGTTTAGCACAAACAAAATATTCGAGTCCATTGTATATATCGTTCTAAACATATTAGGTTTTCTTTAACATCGTCGAGACAAGACCTCATCCGAACGAATATTCGAGGAAAACTTGGTTGGCTTATAGTTGGAACCAATTGCATATTTAATCGCCTGCACATTATCTGCTGTTGTTCTGTGTTACTTCAAAGAGTTTGCCGTTGATTAGCATATATATCAGTCCACGACGGTGATTTTTTTATTGCATAGTAGGACTATTCAATTACAATAGTCTAAAGCACCTACCATTTATTATCTACCATTTACCATCTACTATTTGCTATTCACCACCAACCATTTGCAATTTACAATCTACCATTTACCATCTGTCATCAACCATTTACAAGCTACCATCCGACTACCATTAACCACCTACCATTTACCATCTACCATTTATCATCTGCCATTTAACATCTATCATTTACCATCTACAATAGCCTCCATTCCCCATTTGAGGTGTGATCTTAGAATGCGCGCGCGTTCTTAGATCACACCTCAAATAGGGAATGGGGAATTTCGTTTGGGGATTTTGGTTTTGGGTATTTTGATTTCGGGGATTTTTATTTCGGGGATTTTGATTTCGGGGATTTGGATTTCGGGGATTTTGATTATGGGGATTTTGATTTGGGGATTTTCGTTTGGGGATTTTGTGAGTGGGGATATCGTATACAACCCACGCACAATAGCTACAAGCAATAATTCAACAAAACGATTATGGCAAACCGTGAATGAAATGACCGGTAGAGAGTCGCAGCAAAATTGCATGGACCGAAATCCTAGATCCGGCTACCAATTTAGTGACGGGTACATTAGAGAAATCCGCAGACGTACTTAATAAGACGTTTGTCAATATTGGTAAAAACGTTGCAAAGCCTGGTTTGACTAGCATTCTGGAAGAACAATCTAATTCGATACATTGGTCGCACTTCCACATCAGTGGTATAACTCCAGACGAGGTTGAACTAAGAATAGATAGATTACGCAAGTCTGCAATTGATAATATTACATCGGAAACTGTAAAAGCAGATGCAAAAGTACCTCTCGCCACGATTTTCAACAAGTGTGCCAAAGAAGGAACATTTCCATCCATCCTTAAAAAAGCCATTGTCGTTCCTATTTACAAGAATGGCGACAAAACCAACCTCCTTAACTACAGACCCATCTCCCTGCTCCCAGTCATATCGAAGCTATTTGAAAGATGCTTCAAAGATCATCTTTAAAAATTCCTCTCGGAAAATTGCATCTTATCTCCCAATCAATTTGGATTTCGTAATGGAATGGGCACCGAAAATGCGATTAGCAAAATTTCCGACTTCTTGCACGACAAATAGAAAACGACATGAAGCCAATCGCCATTTTCATGGCTTTAGCTAAGGCTTTTGATGTAATCCCTCATAACACCTTGACAAAAAAATTAGAAAAAATTGGCATTTGTGGTTCGGCCTTGAAACTGTTTTCCAGGTATCTAACTGGAAGAAAGCAGTGTTCAAAAATCGAGGACACGTTTAGCGAATGGATACCCAACCACCCTTATGGTCTTCCTCAGGGCACCGTCCTGTCTCCCATTCTGAATTCTGTATTTAATATATGCGAACGATATGTGCAACATTTATTTGCCTAAAAGCAAAATTGTCGCTTGCGCAGATGACACCATGCTTCTCATATCGAGTAAGACGTGGGGCGAAACTTTTCGTTTGGCAGAGGAAAATTTGGGTATTATTAAAGGTTGGCTTGATGTGAACTCCCTTCATTTAAACATACAAAAGTCTAAGGCAATGACATTCTCATCAACCATCACGGGACAACCAATTCAAAATAAAATTAATCTGCATGACACGAATTGCAACATCTCTCAACAAAATCCTTGCAAATCAGTTGTGAGGATAGTGTATCTTACCTAGGAGTCACTATAGATAAATTCCTGAAATGGAATACCCATATCGGTATGATTATTAAAAAAACTAAGGAGGATATTATATGTATTCAAAGTCATAAGGTCCACACTAGAAAAATCGCAATTAACACAAATATACTTCGCCCTTAATCTATCTTACAATATACCATTCAAATATGGGGAGGTACATATGATATCCACCTAAAAAATTTAGTGACAACTCAGAAATTCTTACTAAAAACGGCATACAATTTACCACAACGATTTCGTTCTATCGAACTATTCGCAACTGTGAAGTAGGGATGTCAAAAACCGGGCCAAACCCCGGTTTTCGGTTTTTCTCGGTTTTTTGAAAAGCCGGTTAGACCGTCCGGTTTTAACTGGGCTTAAAGTACCGGTTTTCGGTTAACCGAGTCTTTTCATTGATTTGCTTAGAATTGCAGTAAAAACACACTCGTAATGGTGGTGTTCGTATCGTATGCAAAATCAAATCAAAATGCATGCACAGGGTACGCCAGAGAAACTTACTTATTTGAAAAAAAAAAATTCTGAGCGGGGAGTTGGGCGGGTAGATGGGTGAGAGGGGCGCATCTGGAGGGGAAGTTCCCAAGTTTGTTTCACATTCTAGTCAGTCGCCATCATGGTGTAGAGAGCAGCGGGCCTCCGCTGTCGAGAACTTATTTTCTAACGGTGGCTCACTAGGGACATGATCAAGGATTTTTTAAACGAACGTTAGGGACGTGTGGTTTCAGTCACAGATGGAGCCATAGCAAACACTGCACGAGGCTGAATAAATTTGTGGCGACAACTCTTCCTCAACGACCTCATCTCTCAGCAAGGCGATTTCCCATGACCGGCACGCTCTCGAGATTTGCTCCATGCGATTTTTTTATGTGGGTATTTGAAATCCCTGGCCTATGTCGATCGACCACGGACCATAGCTTACCTAAAAACCTTTCATTCGCCGATTGATATGCTGCAAAGAGTGGAGACGAACTTCAAAAATTGATTTAATCAGTGTATGCACAAAGGGGGTCGCAATTTAAACGATGTCATTTTCATGACTGTATGAAAAAAAAACTTGGAATATTGTATTCTCAAATAAATTAATTAATTAAAAACTAAAAAATTAATAAGAAGTACCTAATTTTGTTTTTATTGACCCTTCAAATAAGTAAGTTTCTATGGCGCGCCTATAGTCATAAGGAGAGTGTTCGAAAATATGTTTAAGGGCTGAAATTTGAAAACGCAATTTTTTATAGGGGACAAGTAATGGAATTGCTGACTGAAAAATCAAGAAAATATAAAAAATTGTAAGAATTTGAAAGAATTTTTTTCCGATTTTAACCGGATGAACAAACAACCGTCCGGGTTAAAACCGGAGGAAGAAAAAACCGAAAATAAACCGGTTAATCGTTTTGAAAGTACCGGTTTTCGGACTAACCGTCCGGTTTTTGGCATCCCTACTGTGAAGGTACTACATGTGAGACAAATTTATGTAAAATGTACATTAAGTTATATGTCCAAGGACTTAAATTTAAATGCAAACTTTATTCCTCACTCGGTTAGAACCTGACATAACAATGTCCGACTTATAGTGCCGCGAATGAGGAAATCCCAGTCCCAAAGAGACCGTACCTTAGAAAAAGCATAGTAACCCATGCCATGCGTTAGTCCAGAATGGCTATGTGATCAGCGATCACACAACCCATATGTGTTTGACTCCAAATTTATTACACTAAACTCCACGAAATAATTCAAACGTCAAAATATTGTCGATGCAATTATTAATCCTTCTGTCGTCGCCTACGAGCTATTATGCCTAAGGTGTAGCTGAATTTTCTGTGAAATCAATCATAATTTTTGAAGAGGTTTAATTTTGGATCTTGAAACAGTTTATATACTATGTCTTACGATGATGCGCCGTTTTTTCGTTTCTTTAGACATAGTTTACATTTCGCCGAACGTTTGATCGCATTTGTGGCCGTCGGTTCCTTTGAAATATATGTATGTACATATATGGAAAGGGTGGCAAATATTGTTGAACGATATTTTTCATCAAGATATAGTACCAATGGTCTGTCTGGATCTATACGCCAACAGAAGGGTTAAATATCACGTTGGCATTATAAGAGAGTAATAAATATTACGCGGATTTTATATTCTCAATTGTAAACAAAAAATTGACGTTTGAATAAAATTTACACGCATACTATGAACTGCAATAGTGTGAAAACGGTGCCATTTTTATTTTCTGATGGCCATTCTGGACTAACGCATGGCATGGGTTACTATGCTTTTTCTAAGGACCGTACATATACAGGTCCTTTCATGTTCAATATACTCCCAAATGACATCAGATTGGCTATTTTTAGTACTCAAATCTTTAAAACTAAATTAAAATTTTGGCTACTTAACTTAAGTTTAAATGAATTTTTTAGCACCTTTAATTTATTTAGTATATAGCATTATTGTAAATTAGTATTAGCTAATAGGTTTAAAGTTCATAAATAATTAAAAATAGTATTTTCTTATACTTAGTTGATTCAAAATCATATACAGGGTGTCCCGCATTGGGTGGTCAATACTGTAAGGGTTGATAGCGCAACTTGTTTCAGCAAGAAAATTACCAATACAATCTGAATTTTTTTACCGTTACCTTGTTATCGCTTTTTTTGTGAAAGTCATCGAAAATCGTGACTTGTCACGCAAAATTGTAATTTGCAGCACTCCTAATGACTTAATCCAAGATTTGATTTCAGTTTCAGAAACTACATACAATTTCACAAAAACTGAAGTTTTTTTTGTTGCCGACATTACAGGCTCTTTCAAGATACAGTTACTCAAACTTAATAGAAATTTTAAAATAGATTTTTCATCGAAAATTCAAACAGTAATTTCATAACGGTGCTTTATACGTATAACTCTGCAAAGTTGATAAAAGTTGCTTCAACATGTTGGCTTTGCAACGGTATATCGCTTTTCATATTTACATTACGGGTTTTTGGAATTACACATATTGAATGTAAAAAAACGAGGTAATTATTTAGTTATCGGATTATTTAAACAGAAATTTTATTCATTTATTTTTTATATTTTACTATCGCAATTTTGAAAATTTGTTAAATAAAAATGAAAATAAAGTTTTGAATATAAGAAAGAACCAATAACCTAAAAATATTAACTAACGATTAAATAGGTCTGTTTGATGAATTGGAATAATGCTGCTGGAATTGGCGTCCTCCATTTTGTATGCAGACTCGACACCTTCGGCGCATGGAAGAAACGTCCCGAAGGATTTCAGGAGGGGTTTCCTTAATGTTATCACAAGCATCATTAATTCGCTGAAGCAGCTGTTCCCGGGAGGTAATCGGCTCGGAATAGACATTGTTTTTTAAGTTACCCCATAAATAAAAATCTGGGGGAGTAAGGTCGGGACTTCTGGCAGGCCACGCAACTGTCCCAAATCTGCCAATCCACTTTCCGGGAAATCCGTTTTCCTAATATTCTTTGATAGGTCTTGCATTATGAGCGGGCACCCGTCTATCTGCCATAAATAGCAAATATTAAATTTTAACTGTTATAAGTACCGTTGCATTTGCCAAACAATGTATCAAATTTCAAATATCTTACAGTTCTGGTCAAAATAATGTAGCGAGATTCTATCCCGAATTATAATTGCCTTTGTATGTCTTTTTTCGAGTCAAGGGAAAATTGTTAACGATTCCACTGAAGCCATGATTTTTACCATTGTGTTTACCTAAAATTCTGCAATGTAAATAAGAAAAGTGATATACCGTTGGAAAGCCAACATCTTGAAGCAACTTTTATCAACTTTGCAGAATAGTACGTATAAAGCACCGTTATGCAATTAGGTACTGTTTGAATTTTCGATGAAAAATCGTTTTTAAAATTTCTGTTAAGTTTGAGTAACTGTATCTTGAAAGTAATCTTACATGGTTGCAGCTCGCAGCTAGCGCCGTTGGCGCAAAACAGAACGAGGTGGAGAGTAGGCACAAGGGGTTGACAGGAACTAGAGAGAGAGAGAGATCTTGAAAGTGCCGATAATGTTAGCAACAGGAAAAAATTCAGTTTTTGTGAAATTTTATGTAGTTTCTGAAACTGAAATCAAATCTTGGATTAAGTCATCAGGAGTGCTGCAAATTACGATTTTGCGTGACAAGTCATGATTTTCGATGACTTTCACAAAAAAAAGCGATAACAAGGTAACGGTAAAAAAAATTCCGATTGTATTGGTAATTTTCTTGCTAAAACAAGTTGCGCTATCAACCCTTACAGTATTGGCCACCCAATGCGGGACACCCTGTATATATACATCTCGCACAAGCTCTGCTTTTGAGGTGATAAGCAAAAATAAATTGTATACTCCAATGTTCTATAAGATATACATTGCAATAAATTGAATTGAATTGAATTGAAATCAGAAGACACTGAGCGTACAATAGCACAATCGCGAGAAAAGCAAGTCAAAGGAGACATGCCATCCTTTGACTTGCTTTTCACGCTACACAGTGAGGACTAGGGATGTCTAAAACCGGCCCATAACCCGGTTTTCGTTTTTTTTTTGTTTTTTTTTGCAAAGCTGGTTAGACCGTCCGGTTTTAACCGGTCTGAAAGTACCGGTTTTCCGGTTAACCGAGTCTGTTCATTGATTTACTTAGAATTCTAGTAAAAACATGCATACACTCGTATTGCTATGGTACGCATCGTATGCAAAATCAAATCAAAGAAACAAGCAGAAGTAATTTAACGAAGCGATGGTTCTACGAGTAATAGCAATAAGGAGAGTGTTCAAAAATATGTTTAAGGGCTGGAATTTGGAAATGAAATTTTTCATAGGAGACAAGTAATAGAATTGCATACGGAAAAATCAAGAAAATATAAAAAATTGTGTAAATTTCGAAAGAATTCTTGTCCCGGTTTTAACCGGATGGACAAACAACCGTCCGGCTTAAAACCGGGAGGAGAAGAAAACCGAAAAAACGGTCAACCGTTTTGAAAGTACCGGTTTTCGGATTAACCGTCCGGTTTTTGACATCCCTAGGGAGGACTTTAGTTATGCCCCACAATTCAGGCCAAAAGACGGAGCGCAGAGTCTTCACAACTTTGACGTTTGACGTTTCGCGGAATATCAGATCATATTGATGTCGTCGGCGTGCGCTACTAATTGTGTGGACTTGATGAGTCTGCTGCCCATATTCATGGCTCGAATTATATACTCCAGAATTAGGTTAAACAGAGTACCAGCCCATCGCCATGCTTGACGCTTGAATCCAGTGCGAGTTTCGAATCAGTAAGATTATTATACACTCTGACCCGTGAGACAGAATAAGTCATCGTCATCTTTTTCAGCATCAATAGTTTTGTGTCATACCAAATCGCAGCATTATCTTATACAATACACTACGATCAATACGAAGTTTGCTTAAAGTCGTCAACAAATTGGCGCACGTCCATTATTCCCGTGTATTGACTAGGTCTGAACCCGCCTTGATATTCGCCGCCAATGTTTTTTCTGCGTGCGGATTAATTCTCTTTTCCAGAATTTTTGATGAAATCTTATAAGTCGTGCAAACTAATTATATGCCCCTGTAATTCTGACATTTCAGATTGTCGCCCTTTTTGTGAGTTGGTCAGATTACGCTTTTGCGCCTATCTTCGGGGATTACCTCGTCGTTCCATATTTTGAGCAGTAGCGCAAGTTATAACGTTGATTAGGCACGTTCCACCGTGCTTGCGCAGATATGCTGGGATCTCGTCAACGCCCGGCGTTTTATACGTTAAAGTGATTGTATGGCGATACTCACATCGTCTACGGTTTGAAATTGGACGGGAGGGCCTGGTTCAGCTAATTGCTCAAGAGCTTCTTCCGTGAAGGAGGTTGATGGTATATTGAGGATTTCCTCAAAATGCGAGGTCCATCGCTTGTTTATGCTGTCAATGTCGTTGATATGTTACCATCCTTGTCCTGGGTTGATAACCATTCTTGATTGTGTTTATTAGCTTGTACGCTTGTCTATTGCTTTTACCGGCTAATCTTTGGCTCATTTGCTGTAACTGGTTGTCAAATTTGTTTTTCTAAATGTCTAATTAGCTTATTACTCACCGAAGTTTATTGTATCTATCTTACTTCTGCTCGAGATGCGCGTTATGCGTATTGTAATGGTGATAGGCATCATTTTCCGCCTAAAATGAGATCCTGGATTCGTCGGCGAATCAGTCTGTTTGTCTACGCTAAGCATAGAATAAGTCCAGCATTTATGCTTCCATTTTGTAGCATTTTTACCCTAATATAACGTGTTTCAGGGGATACATTGAGTTACCAGTAATCCTGTATACAATGCTGTGTTCTTGTTTGAAAGTATTCCCTCACTTCCAAGTGGCAATTGCAAACAGTCTTCTCAAAATTTGAATAGGAAAGTTGGTCCATGAATAGTTGCTTAGGAAAATTCTTGAGAAATTTTATTCGCACATCGTAAGGAAATTGACTTTTCTACAAATTAAATAATGCACATACCATTCTTTGAATCCAAGTCATTGTATATGTTGCTTGTTCGAATCCCTTTTCAAATTCTTTGCCAAGTGAAAGATACTGGGACAAGTGATTTAGGTCAGACATCTTATTAAAAATTTAATGAGCGAAAATTCTTGAGTAAGCATTTCTTATCTGATTTTAAGTTTGTACGATTTTTGGAATTCTATTTTAGTGAATATTTGCGTAATGCCAATATGTATTACACAGGGATGGGAAAAATGTCTTCGAAAATATATTAAAATAAATGGAAATTATCAAACATTCAAGTGTCAGTGTCTACAACTTTTTGTTTGTTTATTGAGGAATATAATTAAAAAAATGTAATGCTTGAAATATAATGGAGCAAATGCAAAATTAACAAAAATACGTAGCAGTTCCAAACAAATAGTATGTGTAATGGAGCTAACTCCGCGCGGAAAGATTATGGTATCACAACCCGCTGGCTTATCACGTCAGCATCTTGTCAAGATCTCATGGATTAGTTGTAAATTTTTGACGTTTAACCTTCGGGTGGGCGCAATGCATCTGACAGATTAAGTGACCAGTTTTTGTTGCGCCAATCAGCGATATGAAAATGGAGAGATCTAAAACTCACAGTAGCTTAATCTTTATCGATCAACTACCCAAAGCCGTTTTCAGTTTCTATCTACCATTTGTCTGAGTGGCGGGAGGGAGGGAAATAATCTCTCAGATGTATTGCGCCCGATTGTATTATTTTTCCTTTTCTATGAAAATTTCCACTTGTTATACTCTTCACATTCCGAAATAACGTTGTGTTGACATTTAGGGTCACCAAATCGTTCAATAGTGTGTTTTTAGTAAAATAAGCTCATATTTTTTAAGCGGTCGAATTGTTGGAGGTTTTTTAAATATTGAGGCTATTGAAAGCGGAATATTCTCAGAAAATTGAAAATGTGAAGGGTGTATCAAACTTTGTGAGCCAGTATTTGTTTCTAAAATTTCGTAGAACTGTTTCAAAAAGACAATGCAACAATAAATAAGAGTGTAGAATATACAGAAACTTAGTTTCATCCTACCCAAGCAGCATTTTAAGTAACAAAAACCATAGCTTTTGGTTTCGCCACTTTATTAGGTTGCGGCTACTTTTTTGCTACCTAAACTGCTTCTTCATAGTACCAAATCCTGTAAAGTATTCCGTGGAACGTTGCGGCGTGGGAGCATTTGGAACTCCTTGGTGACAACAATTGCGGGAACCTCTTTGTGGTCCCAACCACGTAATTTGACACAACTTGGGACTTCACGAAAATGTTGCACTACATGGTATAAGTAAGATTGCTTCGTCTTAGCTACTAGATTTTGGTACTATCTAGTGGGTAGACTATAAAGAATTTATTTCAAGTGGCAAAACCATAGCTTTTACCCCATCAATGCCACAATGAAAGTAGTAATTTTCGCAAGTAAAAAAATCATGTAATGGTTCTTTAGATGGTATTATATACTTGCGATATCTATGGCGGATAGTATCAAATGTCACCCTGTCGTCTCTTGCCACTTAACTGCTACTTGGTGTGGGAATTATCGCTAAAGGTAGGCGGTACTCAAGATCCGACTGTGACAGGCTTTGATTTTCTTGTACAAGGAAAAATGAAAAGCCTTAAAATATTCGATTACTTTTTGCATAAAGTAAAAAAAAACGGAACGTTATGCTATCAGCTCTCGCAAGAAGAATTTTCATGTTCTTCTTATCGGCACTAGCGACACTTATCTTACCGTCCATAGCGGACATATAGCGGAAAATATCGAAAACACAAAAATTCTCCCTATGTAAACGGATAGCAGAACAAGCCTGAACTGCAATGTACCAAAAACAATGATTTTAACTTCATAGTAGCAGCTGGCACTACAAAATTCCCGGTGCTACCACAACGTCTCATTTGAAACTGCCTGGTGGCAAATGGTTCGTGATTGCCACTATAAGGTTAAAAATTGATAGTAGCAAATTGAAACATGTCGTAACATTCTCTCTAAAGTTTCATTTGAAAGGGTCAAGCACTTCATAGTTCCCAAACTCATGATTCGCCATATTTTAGAATATCCGATGTAAATTTCTTTGAACAAGAAATTACGATTTTGATTATTTTGGATAAAGAACAACTTTTATCAATGAAAGCTACTGTTTTTTCAGTAAATAATTGAACACTTATCTAGCAAAATATAACGAAATTTGTATATAATCTTAAATTTGTTTTGGTAATGCTTTTCACATTTTTCTATTAAAACATTGAAAAAGATGAAGAGCATTGTTATTTTTCGAGGCACGACATACTTGGCAAGTAGGTTTCATAATTTCAGAAACATTTCAAATGATGATTACTATATCAAAATAAGTCATCATTTGACTTCCCAACTTTAATTCAAACTCATCGATACAAAGATAAAACACAGATTTACACAGTTACTAACCAATGTCCAACACAGTTTATTATTAATTTGTGTGTCAAGTCAAGTTTTACGCATACAAGTTTATAAGTATGATTGTATGCGAGAAAACTCTAAGAGGTGGCCGTTACGTGTTTGGATATAAATATGCTACTAGATAGGCATGTTCGCGGCACGTTGCAGTTTTAGTGGCAAAACGGTATACAGAACTAGACATTTCATTCCCCATTTTAGTGACATTCCATTGGCAAGAAGGGTCCCATTTTGTGAATGATCAACGGTGAATGCTACCTTGTAAGACTACATTGCAGTGGCATTTACGTTTTCGGTACTAAAAATGCTAGTTGGGTAATTTTCTGAACTTAATCTGTCAGATGCACTGCGCCCGATCGTGTTAGGATTAGTATTGCGCCCGCCGGAAGGTTAAATGGCTTCATTGCGGCCATCTTGTCAACATGGCATGGTTTAGTAGTACCTAAATGTTTGATGTTAAGTGGCTACATTGCGACCTTAATATCCAGATGGCGTTGGTACAGCTCGTCGTTTTAACAAAGCCTAACACTGCTAACACTTTCTCCAGATATAGCAGGATACTCCGATAAAAGAGTGGCTCAGTTGCTTCGGCTAAGCAGAAATAAAGTGCGTACCATATGTGAATTCTTACAGGCCACTCCTGCCTGAGATAACATCTGTGCACATTGAGGCTCTTACAAGACGAGAGCTGTCGATTCTGTGAAAAAGATGACGAAACCTCAATCCACGTCCTGTGCGAGTGTGATGCTCTGGCCCAACGCCGCTGGATACAATTGAGTGGACTATCCGGACACGGACGACATAGCTTCGACGTCAATTAGCAACCTCAACTCCTTTCTTAGCACGAGCAACCTCGATCGTCAGGCATAGTCCTGCCCACCTGCGACTAGAGGCCCATTGGCTTCAGTGCTGCGAACACCTTCGGTTTTACGTCCCAAATTCCACAGGAAAGTTTTCAACGGAAATTCAATTCGGTGCTGGAACCGCGGTAAAAAGGGTCATGTGCGAAGGAACTGCGTCAGTCGAGACAGGCAGGAACATTCTGCAAGAGATGTGCGACGGGTTGGCAAAGTGCGAACCATCCCGCTCACGCAGCCTGTGAGTCAGGAAACATGTAAAAGCCAATCTCAAAGGGCGGAGTTTGGCTTGTGGAAATGATGCTCCCAGAACTACAATCACCGTTTCACGGGTTAATCGAAGAAAGCGCGGTCCATGTTACTTTGGACGAAAGCGCTGCGCTCGATTAGAAGAAAGGGAAGCAGTGGATATACGAAGGCTGACAATGTTGCCTATGGAAGGTTGGAATTCGGAGGAGATTCGGAAAGCCCAGCTGAACGATGAGGATATCGGTTCGATACTGTGTGGAAGGAGTCCGGAGAAAGACCAAGTTTGAACGAGGTATCAACCTTTGGGTCAACGAGGAAAGTTCAGTGGAATTATCTTCACGTTCAGGATGGCATGCTGAAACGGAAATGCGATTCAGGGGATGGAATGTTGCGTATAATGTAGCTGATACTTACATGGAAGGTCGAAGAAGTGCAGCGAGAAATGCACGAAGGAACATCGGGAGGGCATCTTGGTGTCAACAAAACCTTGGCGAAGTGCAGGAACGGTGAACGAAACTTCGAGTCTGCAGTGTTCAGCTAGAGGTGCCGGTTATTAAACTATCACTCAGAAAAAAATCCTGTAAATTTAAAAAATACGCATATGATTCAAAGAGATTCAAATGATTTTGCTACTTATTGAATCATTGTATAATCAATTTATTTCAAACGGATTTCCCTTTGAACTAATAAGATATTCCTTTTGAAAGTCTATATACAGGGTGTCCCACGACTCTTGGTACATACAATAATGGGTGATAGTACAGCTCATTTGGGTACAATTAATGTTCTACATGACCCCTCTATCTTTAACCGTTATAAAGTTATAGCATTTTTTGTTAATAGTGTCAGAAACCTTGACTTGCCGAGCAAAATCACTATTTGCCACACTCCCGAATATTTGATCCGAGGTTTGACTTTACTTTCTGAAACTCCACAAAATTCTACATAAAATAACTGTTTTGCCAATTAAATAATTTAAACCCCTACCCAGATACAACCATTCAAACTTTTAAGAAATTCGAAAATTGATTTTTCATTGAAAATTTAAATTGTAAAATCGTAACGGTACTTTGAACTGACAAATGTGCAAAGTTGATTAAAGTTGCCTCATAATGTTAGCTTTCGAACGACATATAAAAATTAGGGTCTTAGGATTTCAAAAATTGCATATCTTACGTGTTAAAGAGAAAAAAAAACGTGGTTCCAAGAGAATACCAAAGTAAACATTTTCACAATTTTTATACGAGTTTTATTTAGTAAACAAGATTTTTTGATAAAAAAGGAAAAAAAAAACACGATACCGAGGTTAATTTCGGGCGCGGCCGAAATTTTGATACCCTTACTCTTCTCGGGCTAATCTTTTTTTTTCCGGTGTACTTATGACTTATGTTTAATCCGCCCCATTCTTTCACTTCCGTTTTCACATAGTTTCGTTATCTTGATAAAACATATTTGCGTGAGGTTTGGTTAGAATAACTGCACAAACGGAAAAAAATTTTTTTTGGTGGAAGGGGGGATGCCCCCATACTACGAGTATATTTGTTTTTACATATTTTTGTACTTTCTATAAAGACACATTTCAAAAACAACATATATTCGTATTATGGGCCGCCCCCTCCCACCAAAAAAAGTTTTTTTTTTCATTTGTGCAGTTATTCTAACCAAACCTAACGCAAATATGTTTTATCGAGGTAACGAAACTATGTGAAAACGGAAGTGAAAGAATGGGCCGGATTAAACATAAGTCATAAGTACACCGGCAAAAAAATATTAGCCCGAAAAGAGTGAAGGGTATCAAAATTTCGGCCGCGCCCGAAATTAACCTCGGTATCGTGTTTTTTTTCGTTTTTTTAATAAAAAAAATCTTGTTTACTAAATAAAACTCGTATAAAAATTGTGGAAATGTTTACTTTGGTATTCTCTTGGAACCACGTTTATTTCTCTTCAACACGTAAGATATGCAATTTTTCAAATCCTAAGACCCTAATTTTTATATGCCGTTCGAAAGCTAACATTATGGGGCAACTTTTATCAACTTTGCACATTTGTCAGTTCAAAGTACCGTTATCGTTTTACAATTTAAATTTTCAATGAAAAATCAATTTTTGAATTTCTTAAAAGTTTGAATGGTTGTATCTGGGTCGGGTTTTAAACTATTTAATTGGCAAAACAGTTATTATATGTAGAATTTTGTGGAGTTTCAGAAAGTAAAGTCAAACCTCGGATCAAATATTCGGGAGTGTGGCAAATAGTGATTTTGCTCGGCAAGTCAAGGTTTCTGACACTATTAACAAAAAATGCTATAACTTTATAACGGTTAAAGATAGAGGGGTCATGTAGAACGTTAATTGTACCCAAATGAGCTGTACTATTACCCATTATCGTATGTACCAAGAGTCGCGGGACACCCTGTATAATCACTTTAAATTAAACTTGAAGCGGGCGCGCCTTTTTTGTGACATTACCGGGCGCACGGCGGTAATTTACCTCCCTCGTCTTTTCCCCTCCATTTGCGTTCAACCGTACAACTTCAATTCTCATAATTATGGTAAATTGAAAGAAGAGCATGTCCCAAATAAGTTATCATCATAAAAAGTATTATCTGGTGAACAATAAAACAAGTTCAGCAGTTTTAGCGAAGCATGTCACTTCAGTGATATTACACAGAGCACACACATTTTGAGCACAACTATATACCAAAATATACAATCCCCGAACGTTGGATGACCGCTGGAAAGGTATGGAAGTGTAGTGGTTATCACTACATCATATATTTATAATTTAAAGAGAAACACTATTTTATTTTCTTCTTAGTTTATTATAATTGTGTTTTCTTAGTTTAATATGATTTCATTTACATGTTGTACATTATAATTTTATTTATTATATTTATTCTTTGTGGTTATTATATTTGAGTTAGCAAGTGCACTGATTTATTATCTACGTGTTATCTTACCGGTGGTTCTGATCAAAGTGAGAAGTAGTAGTAGTAGTAAAGATCGAAATTCTATAGTTACTGGTAGCGATTGGTACGACTGACATATTTAATTTTCTAGCACAATTTATGCGTTCTGAAATCTATTACAATTCTATTACTATAATTCATAAATACATATATCATGATCCCAACAGAAGCTAAAATTTACCCGAAATTTTATTGTCTCGTATCTATAACAGTATGACTTAAGAATACATACTTCTCCCACCTCGATCCGGCCAACGGGGGAAAAGCTACGCGTGTTTATATGATCAGGGCGGTAAATTACCGCCCGCGCGCCCGCTTGAAGGTTAAAGTGATGCAGTGTCAATTTAATCCGGTCACAACCATAAATCGAAAGGATTTCCTTTTAATTTAAAAGAATGGACTCTCTGTTTTAAAGGGATATCATTTCATTTGAAATTAAAGGATTTTTCTTATTGTTTATCCAAATGCATGAACTCAAAAGAATACTTGAAATTACACCAAAAGGTGTAATTTTCACAGGGTGTTCTTTTCCTGTGAATATTACTCATAAATGAATTTTGTATAACTGACCTCGCTAAAGGTGTTTGCGACATTTCATTTACCTCTTTATGCTCTGAAATGCATAATAAATTACCTACCTACAGTGGGATTCGATCCCGCGACCCTATGATTTGAAGACTAACGCCCCTACCTACTACACCACACAGACTATACGGGACGACGTTTATAATTTATACCATACATTGTGACATCGCTCTACCACACTGCCGACCGACTGCGAGTGTAAACCAAAAAAAAACATTGCTACTGAATGTTTTGGATTTAAAGGATTTCCCATTAATTTAAAAAGATTTCCTAGTGAAAATTTGGATTTAAAGGATTTCCCATTAATTTAAAAAGAATGAATTTGAATTAAAGCGATATATATTTAAAAGGAAAGGATTTTATTTTATTCACAATTCACTGAACAGGATACATTCCCAATAATACAGTAAAGAACAATTATAAGTTTGAAGCTATTAAACAAATTAGCTGTTAAAAAGAGAAAATGCAATAATAGTAAAAATATGATCAGTAAAAAGAAAAATAAGGTGCGGAAAAAAATAAGTAAAGAGTAAGATCTATAAATAAAATGTGTACTATGCAAACGATTAAAATTTAAATAGCAAATCGAACTTCTGGATTCAAAAGAGATACTTTATGAATTAATGTTTGTTTAAAAGTAGTGAATGAATGAGGGAGAGGACCAAGCTCCAGCTTATCATATTCGTGCATAAGCCTGATCAAAGGGGAATTAAAATAAACCGACATCTGAGTAGGAGGTGGGTCAAAAACAGCAATAGATCGCGTGTTGTAAGCAGGAACGCGGTACTGAATGCGGTCGGATAGTTCACTATGCAGATAGCCGCGACATAATTTGTAAAGAAAACACATGTCCAAGTAAACTCTTCTTTGGAGCAAACTCATCAGATTTAAAGTTCGCAGGCGATGAATGTAAGGTATGTAAGGCAAATTCGATTTGAATATTAACCCTTAAATGCATAGCGTACCATATATGGTACATGCACTCTATGAAATTTTTACTCTTATAATAGAAGGAAACTTTGTTTCCTTCTATTATAATAGTGAAATTACTCTGCAATCTAAATTTGCAAATCAAGTGTAATTTTACATAAAAAATGTTTAAAAAATTACTCCAATATATTAGCAAATTTACACCGCGCTATGTGTAAAAACACTCCGTAATAATAGGGATATAATGCGGTTTCACTCTTTTTTCGTTGTAAAGTTTTAAGTGGCGAACCTTTACAAACAATATAGTTATCAATAAAACTATTTAAGGATAAGGATATATAAAATATAAACAAGTATCGGTCGAGTTTTGCTGATTAGTTTTTCGTCTACATGGGAGGTTCTTCTCAGTACCGTAACTCAGCCGTTTATGGGCAATTTCGAGTCAACGTTACATTGCATATCATTTCGGAGTGTAATGTTGCAAGCACTAAATATTTCCTATCCGCACATGTACGGAAATTTTGGACCACGCCTAGATTCGATCTCGGGACCTCTAGATTACTAGCATCGTAGAGTGCGACTCAACCAAGTGAGCCACAGAGCGTGTACACATGAGTTCTAAATGCAGAGAATTTACACTGTGCTAAGTACAGCCGATTGAAGTTTGACAACTGGAGAGCACGCTACAAAAAATGAGTAAAACTTCAACTGCACGTTGTAAAAATACACCACAAATCCGAATTATACACATAAACGTTGTAAAAATGCACCAGAAAATCTGAATTATACACAAGTGTAGCGTAAAAATACATTTCACACCGATTTTGGTGTAATTTTCTTATTTTACACAGAAATTGTTGAAAAATGCACTCTGTATGTGATTATAAGCGGGAAAAAGTGTAAAGTTACCGCATTTTCAGCGGAAATTTAAATTCACTTTTTAGAGTGTGGCTAAATTCCTGTAAAAGTCTAGCGATTATTAACCCTAGAGAGATAATCATATTTTTTACCCCTGAAAAGATAATCATACGTCGATTCGACGTGTTGCTAGTTAACATCCTTATAACTTCTTTGTTAAGAGTAACATGTTGTTAAAAGGTAGATATATAATCATTTGTATTTAATATTAATCTGGTTAACTCGTGGTTTTGCAAAATTATCATTTGTTTGTTTATAAAATATTAATTTTAAAAAAGTGGTACTAGGAGAAAGTGGACTGTCCTTTTAATAGATTAAAATAAAGGATATCTTTATCGAAACAGGCTTTTAGTGGTTATATCCAAGTGAATACACATTCACATTATGAAGATTTATAAAAATGTCAATTCGGGGCAATTAAAATATTTTTCAGTACAAATTTGTTAAAGATAATCATACGTCGATTCGACGTATATTTGACTTATGACCCCCAATATCTTAGGCTGTGTGGCACCCAAGCCAATAATTTTGCCACGTAATTACGCCTACAGACATGAATTGAGTTAAATCTTGGAACCAACAAATTATGAAGCTTCACTAATGAGATATAATAAAAAGAAAAATTTCTGTACGTCGATTCGACGTAGATTATCTCTCTAGGGTTAAATTTTTGATTTTTTTTTTTACTTTTTCCCAAAGTAGACAAAACAGGCTTTCACATAAATTCAATTTTGGCTTCCTGAATTGTCTGTGCGTCGTCAAAGAGGACGAACTTTATTTTTTGTGAAATTTTAAAAGCTATTCTTTAGAGCTAAAAAAAATCGGCAAAATTTACCGCTATTTGGAAAAGGAAAAATACTGGTGAGTAAACTGGAATGTGTTCTTGAGGTTCTTTTGAAATTTTGACCAAAAAAAAGTCACCAAAGGTATTGTTTGCACTAATTTTGCAACGTACCATATATGGTACACCATGCAGTGGGGCATATTCAGAAATATATATACATTCATTCCGATCGTTGTTACTTGATGAAATTATTCTCCTTTAGGCTTGGGTAGAGTAGGATATGTTCATAAAATTTTAATTATCAGATCTTTTAACATGATGGTGCGTTTTATTGAACTCAGAACTGGTCCAAATAACTTAAATGTTCATACAAATTATGCCACCGATCCATTTTTCCAGGACATTTACTGCCATTTTTTATGAAAGATAGGTTAATCAGTCCTGGTTAGGATCCAAGGAAACGGAGCTGTCATAGTTGATTTAGAAGGACCGTTTTTGTCATTTTGTTTTCTATAGCAGACCGTTCAGGGCTTAGTGTTTCTATAGCTGCTTCTTATAATCCAAGTCTTGTTAGCTGGCAAGTATACTGAAAAAATTGTTTAGATCTTTTGTTTTCTCCTTAGGACACGCAACTAAAAAACCGAGCTTCCGTAATTAACATCTTAGTAAGATACACTTGGACTTTCACCAGGATTCAAGCAGCTACGCCTTGATATCTAATTTCTTAAACCATTTCATTATGACAGGTATTGTCTTGGAAATCCACGGTCAGGATCCTCAGAAAATGTGCTTCTAGGGTCAACCATTTCATATAGAAGAATATGTGGAGTACCATATTCGATAAACAAAAAATTGCATGGATGTAATTCTTGTGAACATGTCCTGTGACCTGCACAAATTTGAGTTATAAAGCAAGCAGCATATACTTTTCAAGAAAGGAATCCCATGAGCTATGGCAAATCAAAAGAAGTCTCGAGATATACGTTTAACAGTGGAACATGTTTATTACGAACTATTATAAGAAAGATTTATTTTATAACGAGACCAAATTCTAATCGCGTTAATAGCATGATGAGTGCCTACGCTATACCCATGTACAGAGCTAGACGGCACGCAAAGCCCAAAATAATCAATTGCATGTTTTTTGTAGTTGACGAAGGGGTATACAAGTCGGATCTGGCGCACTTTTAATATTTTATAAGGGCATCCAACAGCTACCACTTGACACACATTTGAAGTGTTTCGCGAGATTCTATCGAAAGACATGGCTAAATTTAGGTTTGTGGGGGATGTAGCGGTAGTAGCCTCTACTCCACTTTCCATCAACTTCCAGGATATGTCACAAATAGGCATCCATACAAATTTCAATAAGGAATAGGAAACTAATCACTCACCTACCCAAGCTCCCTTTAAAAAAACTGAATATTCGCGATTTTCTATAGAAATGACCACCTTTCCTTTAATGAAGAGGAGTTCATTATATCGAGTTTCCACTGTAGTTTCGATCGAAAATCTCCATAATAATTATCCTTTCTTTTTTGCACTGTTCCTATCAAAGTAAGAGGCAGATTAAATGAAATTTGAAAAATGTCTTTCATTTACAACATATGGCCTGAATGCATGGCGTACCATATTTGGTACACAATACAAATTCTACTATTTTCGCTTTTCTGGGAAAACGGGCTATTTTCTGGGAAAATAAAGGCTGATTCCGTGTTCAGTGACCGATTTTACATAAGGGGAGGCCAGTTACGATAGTGGGTTCAGACCCCATGCATTTAAGGGTTAATTGGCGGGAAAATTTTCTTTGTACTGATTCTAAATCTTTCGTGCTGCTATCTGTCGATGGCGACCAGACGACTGAGGCATATTCTAGGAACTACGCACTAGCGAAACATATAAACTGACACTGGAACCTAAAATATTAAATTCATGGGAACATCTTAAGGTAAACCCAGCAAGTTTGGAAGCACGTTTAATGATGTCGGAATAATGATCAATGAAACGGAGTTTTGAGTCAAATTCAACACCAAGATCATTAAACGTAGAAACGGGCTGAAGTTGGACCGAATTCATATAATAAGGAAATGTTATGGGGGATACCTACCTTCAACGAATAAGTCATTGCTACGCATTTCGATATATTTAAGTACAGATCATTAAGTTGACACCATTCCGATAGAGCGTCTAAGTCAGCTTGGAGACCGATGCAATCGTCGGTGCTCGCAATAGTTGAAAAATCATCAGCGTAGAGTAATGAGCACTGTTTTAGTGATGAGGGCAGGTCGTTGACAAAGAAAGAGAAGCGGGCCAAGGATTGACCCTTGGGGCACACCAGAAGAAGGCCAGTATGATGAAGAAAGTTTGCTATTAAATGATACGTACGATTTACGGTCACAAAGGTAGGAGAATAGCCATGCTATCAGAGATGGAGGGAAACCGATGGAATATAATTTGTTAATTAATATTCCGTGATTCACTTGATCGAAGGCTTTAGCGAAATCTGTGTAAATAACATGCACATCGAGGTGATTGTTGAATGCGCAAGCGACGAAATCCGTAAATTCAACCAAGTTGGTGACAGTGGATTTCTTACGACAGAAACCGTGTTGACATGGGCAGATAAGATGCCCAAAGTTGTCATATATGTAATTATAGACTATCCTTTCCAGAACTTTAGAACAGGAAGATAATAGAGAAATAGGTCTATAATTAGATATTTCGTTTGTATCACTATTTTTGGGTATAGGCACAACCAAGGAGGACTTCCACTGAGAAGGAAAAACCCTTTCCTGGATGCTCTTATTAAATAGTATAGCTAGAGGAAGAGATAATGCACCGTGGGTTTTTTTCAGAAAAGAATTGGGTATACCATCCGGGCCAGTTGATTTGTCAGCTTTAAGAGAAGAGAGTAGAGTATCAACATAAGTGCGAGTTATTACTGGTGTGGTAGAAGCTGAAAGATCTTCGAGGTTGTTGCTTGATAAGGAAGAGCGTTTGAAAGTGCTAGCAAAAAAGTAGGCAAACAGGTCACAAATTTCCTGGGGAGTTCTAGCACTAATGTCTCCCAAAGAAAAAACGGATGGCTGAGATGTGGAAGATCGCATGTTGCGCACGTAAGACCAAAAGAGCTTACTCTCATTGCTACGTACGCTATTTTCAACGCTACAGACATAGGCAGCACGCGCAGCTTTAATGAGTCTCTTAGTTCTAGCTCTAATCGCGTGATAATCGCAGAGATCAGAAGGACGTTTGAATCGCTTATATTTCAAGCGAATCTTATTCTTTCTATGAATCAGACGGTATATCATGGGCGTAAACCAGACAGGACCCTTCCGGGGTTTAGAGTTACTCAAAGGTACAAACTCAAAAACAACATTATAGATCAAGCTGTAGAATTTATCCAGTGCGGATTCACAGCTTAAATCTAGGAGAATGTTGTACCAATCGAATGATTCTAATTTTGAATTAATAGCTTCGAAATTGGCTTTTCTGAAATTAAAGCGAATAGGTGCAGCAGGAAGATTTGTCCGGATAGGGGGAATTTCCAAATTTATGTCATTGCATAAGGCAGGGTGATATGAATCACATGGTACATATGGTGACAAATCGCAAAGAGAAGACAAACCTGTAGTAGGCAAATTGCTAAAGACTAGATCGAGCATCCGACCCACGATATTGTGGGTAATATTAAATTGTAGCAAATTACAGAATTCCATAAAGGAGACTAGGGACAGTAGTAATGAAGGCGAGGATGAGGAAGTTGGAAGACCTGGTGAGTGAGGCCATTGAATATGAGGTAAATTGAAATCGCCGCAAATAACTATTGAAGTGTTAGGATGATTTACATTACATATGTTTGAAAAATAGGAAAAAAGACTCGCATATGTAGCCAAGGAGGAGTTGCAAGGGACATAAATGCAAGAAATCAAAAGGGACAAGGAACCCGAAGTGTGAAGCGCGACTGTGATTGCATCGAAAGATTCAGAATCAGTTTTGGAGATAAATGAACAATTTAAATTATCCCGAATGGCAATAAGAACTCCTCCACCAGCAGAAGTTCCATAATTTTCGTAATTTCGATCGCACCGGAAAACTGTAAATCCTTCGAGTATTTCCCCACTAAAGAAAGAAGAATTCAGCCATGTCTCAGTTAAGCAAATGATAGAATGTGTAAAAGTTAGAGCAGATGAGTTTAGTTGTTCTATTTAATAGGAATTTAGCTCGATTTCAAAATGATATTGATTGAATTTTAAGGGACGTTATTTTTCTCGGTGTAGGACTACGCCTGTACACTCTCAGTCCGATGGAATGGTTGAGCGTTTCAATAAGATATTGAACGACCACTTACCCAAAATTGTGTCGAACAATTCGTGAGCATGAGACCAAAACATACAACTACTCCTGATGGCATACCGTGTAGCGGAACACGCATCAACAGGAGAAATACCATTGCATCCAATTCCGAGCATATTTTTATATTTTTTGAATGGTGCTACTTTTCTTGTGTCGGCTGTGACCTAAAGGAACATGCCCGTATAGAAAATAAACGTCTATAGTGCCTAGAATCGGTGGTTTAACTGCTGTCGCTTAGCGATCATCACATGAGTCGTCTCTACAAACACAAACCTTAATACTGTCGTTTAGTTATACAACAACCTTCGTTGGAGAAAAGGTGTATGTCCGGAGCTTGAACAGAACAATGATGCCATATATCGTGTTCGAGAGCATCGGAAGCCGACAGCGAAAGTTTTATCATACATGTGGATCGACTGGCACCCTATCGAGGCAGCGATACGGAGGAGACCGAAGCCAGTTTAAGAAGGGGGTAATGTAATGTGTCCATGATACGTCAACCACAAATTGTATTTCCTTGGTTTACACCAGAGTGCACTAGTGTCGCTAACGGGAAATAGTGTAGACGCATTGCATTATACCTATACAACAACAATTACTTTCCAGAAGTTTCCGGAACAGTGCATCACCGAAGTTTCAGGAACAGTATGGAAACGTATGAGCGTCGATTTAGTGGGGAGGAGTCTATCTAGTTTTAGCCGTGAATAATGTTGGATCAGTAATTAGTAAAATTGTAAACCATGTATATCCGTGTGTTACAATAACGCGAGTGCACGAAAATAGATCGAACCCACTCACTAGAACGTCTAGTAAAGACGAGGAATATAGCAATATAATAAATTAGCTTACTACAGTGGAATTCGATCCGGGAACCTATAATTTGAAGACGAAATCCTTCAATGTTAAGAACGTTTGTTTCTAATATTATTAAATTGAATACAGCAATCTACTCTGTTTTGACTCTGGAAGTACTTAAAACAAGAACGTTATATCTTTAAGTAAAAATATAAGTTTTTTGTAGTCAAATTAATGCGAACCAGAGTTGTCTTAAGATTTTTTAGTGTTAAATGTGAACGTTCTACTAAAAAAATCATGGTTGCCTACAGAACATGTATTTGCTCTCAGTGTAACTTTTCTGTATCTGTTACTATTCACTGACGCATTTGATCGGTCAATTGCCACCAAGATGGTTCTATGGCACGGAGTACGTTGATTTAACCCATCTGTAACGCGTATAGTGATCGCATCTGGTCGGGATTTTCTATAATGGCCATCGAAATGCCCTCGGGTCCGAGGGCTTTGGAGTTTTAAGCATTCTCAATAACTTTCTTAACCTGGTCCGTAGTGTACAATGGTACAGTGTCAACAAATCGGCTGCGAATGCGTCTTCTAACTTTGCAATTGAGCCCATCGGACTTGATATGTTGAAGACAGAAGACCAATCCTTGCTGGCGCCTTCATTAAGGTTACAGTCATTGAGGTGCTTATTCCATTTCGCCTTCAAATAGTCTGTAACTTGTCGTCTAATTTCGATGTTAAGCTCCTGAATTCTAGGGTCACCAGGACGAGCCTCATGTTATCGCGTTCATCGGCTAACCTTGCGGCACTTGTATGGAAGTTTGGTCATATCTTTGGGATACGCTCTGCAAGAAAGAAACGGGCCGCTGACGTTCTTCGGCCTTATCTATATTGGTGGGAGGAGGTAGCTCGATGAACTTCGCTGTAAATGTCTCCCACGAAGTTTCACTAATGAGGCTGGCACTTACAATTGTTATAGTTGGTATAGGTGTCATTGATGGTAAGAAAGGGCCTGGTGTTACCCGAGGCCGCCCAGTAAACCTACAACCCGCCGCAACATATGATCCTTCAATGTACTGACCCATCCTTCTCAAACCTGAGCATCTGAAATGGTGGCATTCGAACCGATACGTTGGATGCAGACACTCCATATCCATACCCTTATTGGACCAGGATTTGTTTCAATACCGGCGTGTATTAGTACATTTGAGAGCAGTCGCGCCGAGATGTGATGCTCCCAAAAAGACGAAAAAACACATAAACATACGTAAACGCATACATATACAACCTTCCTGCATCGATACCTTCGAGGTCGCACACCTAGAAAAAAAAGGTGTAATAAAACCAATGAAGTTTTATTTCACTTCTAATACGTACAGAAATCAGTGGTAATATAATTTAAAAATGCCCACATACAACCGGCAATGCAAAAAAATAGTTACAATGAAGTAAACCATTTATTTGAATTGCCTACACATATGGCGAAAAAAATTAGTACACCCATACGAATTTGTCTTATCACTCTGTAGCCATGTAGCTATTTGAGTAAATAAAATCATATGTAAAGATGTAAATACTTAATTGGTATGGAAGCAACAAATATGTAAATTAGATATATAATATATAGCAGCTATCATTTATCTTGAGAAACTACGAACCGACTAAAAAAGGCTGGACAAAATAATAAGTACATTTCGGTTCATTTGATTTAAACTGGTTTTAATTAAAATATTATGATATGATTCGACAAGAATTTCATTTCTTTTATTATTTCACACTCAATTGTCCATTATTTTGATCAAAAACAGTTTTTGTTGGCCCTCTAGAGACAATTCTCACGGCATGTTCCAGCACATACCATAGATCCAGTTACTTCCAGGAAATGCCGTAATATTGAGGCATTTTTTTTTATTTCATTAAAAATCAACCTTCCGTGAACCTTCTCCATTCAATTTATCTAGTAACTAGCTATCTAGTGCTCGCTACGCTCGCGTTGTTCGCTTCGCTCACAACTCGACACTAATTTAACCTTATGAGCGATTTTGAATGCCAATCAACCTGTTAATTATAATTTATTGGAATCGACGTATCGATGATGAAACTAAAGTGGATATGGAAACAAAGCGATAAATAATTTGCGTCGCGCCACTACTTCTTTAGGGGTCAAGGCAACAACAACATACTCAACCCCCTGACTGACCGATCAGACTGCACTTGCCCTTCAAAAATATTGGGAGTGTTATTAGTTATTTATTATTAACGTGAGTTATTTCGAAAATCATTAATATATTACTGATTCCAAGATGGTAAATGAAAGAAATACTCGATGCTGATCGACCGATAGATTTCGTTTGGGAGGCATAATGAAAAACTAAATTTCAATTATATATTTCAGTTTAATGTGAAGAATTAAGCACACATCACGCGTTTTTATTGCTATAATCACGAAGCACGCTCATTTACTCAGTTTTCACCAAGCTTACTAAAATGTGCGCGCGCCACCTATTGAAAACTATTCATACTAACCCAGAAACCATCATACATCCAGGTTGACGGTTATCGCTGACCACCCTGTGTACTGTTCGGAGAAGAGGTTCCGATGACCCTTTAGGCAATTTTGTGGCGAGTCCGGCGACACCTCAATCGTGTCACTCCGCCAAAGGTTTGCGGAGATATCGTCGGATTCCTGAAGTAGTACGAAGTTGCATGTGAAATTGCTGTGACAACATATAGGATGTATGTACGTAAAAACGTAGTCACCTGAATGCAATTTATCGGAAATATCGACGGTCTTCCGACCACTCTGTGCTCTAATTAGGGAAGAGGGTCCAATTATTCTTTAGGCAATTTTGTGGCGAGTCCGGCGACACCTCAATAGTGTTGCTCCGCCAAAGGATTGCGGAGATGGCAAACATCCAGGTTGAAGGTTATCTCTGAACACCCTGTGCACTGATCGGAGAAGAGGTTCCGATGACCCTTTAGGCAATTTTGTGGCGAGTCCGGCGACACCTCAATCGTGTCACTCCGCCAAAGGATTGCGGAGATATCGACGGATTTCCGAAGTAGTACGAAGTTGATTTTGAAATTGCTGTGACAACATCCAGGATGTATGTATGTACATAAAAACGTAGTCACCTTGAATACAATTTATCGGAGATATCGACGGATTTCCGACCACCCTGTGCTCTGATTGGGGAAGAGGGTCCAATGACCCTTTAAACAATTTTGTGGCAAGTCCGGCGATACCTCAATAGTGTCACTCCGCCAAAGGATTGCGGAACTTCGATATTTATTTTTGGTCCATAAACCTTCTGTAATGGCTGTTCCATTATTTTTGGCTCTAAGGCAAGTGACCACTCCGTATAGTTCTCTATGGGAGACTGTTCCATATTTCTTACTCTATGGCATGCGCTATTTCGTGTGAAAGGCGACAGTTCATTAAGCATGGCAGTACGGAAATTGGGACGTAGCCGTGCTTCTCGCGCTGTCACCCTTCAGACCACGAGGTAGTGGCATTGAACAAGAGTAAGTCGTCGGAGCAAGACGTGGCCACGAACAAACTGGGTGAGTAATGGTGAACAGTCTTTCAAGAAGAAAGGCTTTTAATCTTCTTTCTTTTTTTTTTTAGAATTGCTCTTAAGAGTTTGGGGACATAACTCTTCAAAAGAAAAAAAGAAAAACGGGCCCTGAACGCTGTACGCTCCGTGACGAAAAGCTTTTCAAAGGTTCCGTTATTCTTGGCGGTCACTTTATGTTCAAAGGTTCCGTTATTCCTGGCGGTAACTTTAGTTGCAAATGTTCCGTTGTTTTATTCGGGAAAGTGGCGAAAGAAGGGAAAACTCCTAAGCGCCCGGGTTCCATAACGCACGAACTAAAAGAAACCCGATCGTGGGTATTTGAAGTGACAGCGGGAAACTTTTCACAGTTAACGGAACCGTTAACCAGCCGAACATTGACAATTCAAGACGGTCATCACCCTGCCGCGGGAAATTGCTTAGGGATTCCCCAGTCAACAGTTCAACACTGGCGAAAACGTGCCAGCCAGCGCCCGATCACTGCATGAAGGGTGCAGAGCCAAAACCGTGTCTTAGGGGGGCGAAAGCTAATGTGTGGTAGCAAGTCCAAGATCTTCCAACGGGTTTTGTCAGACGAAAATCCACCCAAGAAAATACATCCAAAGGAGGAAAAATCCGTTACCAAAAAAAAATAAATAGGACGAAACAGATAAGCTATATGTTTAGTGAATAGTAGTATTGTGTTAAGTCTATTCGTGTCTGTGTTTACACCAATTTAAAAGAAAAAATACCAAATTTCAAATTAAACCCAAATTAATTTATTAACTGTTCGATTAAAAAGCTGTGAACGGGTTGCACTGCGTGTCGGTTCCGCGATCGCGAATTTTGTTGAAACACTAGATCCAATCCTTAGCGGCCGCCCATGATTGTAGTAATCGACTGCCCGTATACGTTTATTTCCATTCGTGAGTGCGACCTGCAAAGAAATATTAGAAAACGAACATTAGAAAATTTCGGAAAAACAATGTGATTTTTAAAAATGGGAAGAAAAAAAAATGTAATTTGATTACCAACAGTGTTTAAATGTTAAGGTTCAAGAATATAATAAATAATGTCTATCTGTTAAAATGAATATGTGCTAATTTTTGAGAGTGGTCTTCCCGCGGTGTCGTAATGAGGTCGGAAGCCTCGTTTTTTTGTTTGTTGGCCCTTCCGGCTTATTAAAAGAGAAGTGAAAGGTCGATTTTCGATTTCGATTTACCTTGCACCTGCACTAAAAAGTGATGAAGCTAAGCGGAGTCCGTCTTTTTTTTTTTTACCCCGGCCACTATCTTCCCTCTTCGGCTGACTGCCCGGCAGACAGGTGCTGCTCCGCCCGCGACTTAGCTTTCATTACAAAGAATGGCGCCCAACGTGGGGCGAAATTAGGAGTTTTGTGAAGGACTATCGTATAATTGCGCCCTGTAAAATCGATGTCACTTGGCTAAAAATACCAGACTTCTTTGAATTCAAGTCTGACACCAGTGATATCGAGATACTTTAATATTTTTCGGTTTAAAAATTTTCATTCAGTAAACATTATGTTTATTTCTTTTTTTCAAAGTGATTTTAAGTAATTAAATTAAATTATATTTGCTGTTTTTCAATCAGGTACTCTTCTAGGTACTAGTTGAAGTGATGTTGACATCACGTAAGGACCTTCTCAAGGAAAACCTCTCTTGAAATCTATATAAAGGGATAATTCTTTGATATAGACAGTGAGTATTTTTTCTTTTGAATGCAACCTTGCCGCTGTGTCAGGAAGAAGTTCCTCTTTTCAATTTTACAATTATCTTTCATCATGAGAGATCTGCCTTGCTTAATTCACAAAAATATGCGAATAGCTGAATTATGGTGGCTTTTAGTTTCGCCTTATTCGGACCTTATTTTTGTTGATGAAGGGACTTAGTGCAGAATCCTCTTTTGAGGAATGTGTAATAATAATTTTTTTTGTAAGCATTTATTTTCTTTTCTCCTTCTCGTTTTTGAATTTTTTTTAAGTAAAGTGTAATTAACAGCTATAGGCTACCGCCACCTGCTAGTTACGACGGACTGAGGGAAGACTCTAATTTTGTGTTGAAACTTGTAATAAACTTATTGTTGTAGTAATTTAGTTATTTGTTAGTAGAATCTGTATATGGTTAATAGTAGTTATAATTTGTTTAGTGGTATATTTTTTTCACTTTAAAATGCCTGTACATCACAGCAATGAAGATTTGGGGGATGTAGCAGGAAACAACTTGTCATTATGCTCGATCTGTACGGACAGTTTATCGGCAATTGACGGATCATTGGCAACGGAATGTGGGCATCATTTTCATCGCGAATGCCTATTCACTTGGTTGGAAGGGAATACTGCATGTCCAGTATGCTTTGTCAACATTGACCCTGGTAAATTATCCGCGGGAGATACCAATATCACCAATTTAGCTGCTGAGGTTCCATCCTCGTGTCCCGGAAACTCTCAGACAGGAGCCATTACAAAAGATATTGGAGTAATCACTCGTTCACGAGCAAAAGCTTTTGCTTCCACCACAGGTTCGCGTATGGAGCCCATCATTCAACGTGAGTCTCAAGCACAGCAATCCGTTGAATTGGGTGAAAGACCAGTAACCAGCAATCCAGATGCAGCAAACTCTGCAGCATTGGAGACAGAAATAGACAGTCGTATGAAATTGCAACTTAAGGAGATAGTTAGTGAACTGCTGAGTGAGCGGTTTGGAGAGTCAGCTCCTAACTCTTTAAATGCACGCATTGCAACGATTAATTCTCATCCACGAAGTAACCCATCGATTACCCATGCACCTCCGTTAAGACCCAATTATTCCAACTCTTCTAATGTAGGGAGGGAGGCTGGAGTTCCGCGTTATGATGATGTTGGTCTTCAATACCATCTGACTGAAGAACCTTATGTCAACGGCAATCGTGGCGTAGCGGCAGTAGCACATCGGGACTCGAATTTAAACTCAAACGCTCCGCGAACTGGTGCTCCAGACGTGAGGTATGAAACGTCACCGGTAGCTAGATCCTCACAAGATTTTTCGTGGACATACCGTAGAAACGAAGTTCCTGCCAACCCCTCACGACCGAACTCTAATATGCCTGTCACATCTATGCAATCTTCAGGGATTCCGCTTGATAGAATAGGACGAATCATCAGCAATTGGAATCTTCATTTTAGTGGTGATAACCCCCATTTTTCGGTGGAGAAGTTCCTTTTTCAAGTTCGCACCTTGGCAAGCGATACCTTGAATGGACAATATCACTTGGTCACGAAGTACCTCCATCTGCTTCTAGTTGGTAAGGCGGCTAATTGGTATTGGCGATTTTATAGGAATATTATCCGATTTTCCTGGGAACAATTCTGCGAAGCATTGAGGGAGCAATTTCAAGAGAAGATGTCGGATTACGACATAATGGAGATGATTCGAAGAAGGAAACAAGGACCTACGGAGTCTTTTGAGGTTTTCTATGAGGGTATCATGGAATTAGCTGATCGCCTAGCCATACCAATTGCTGACTGGGAATTACTCGAAGTTCTTCGAAGAAATCTGAAACTAACTCTCAGATGTCGGTTGTTGAATGAGTCCATTTACTCGTTAAGACAGTTGAAAACTTTGGTTTTTCGTTGGGAGAACTTAGAGGATGAACTTAAGTCTCAGATACCACCAGACCATTTATTCAGGGACAAAAGAAACATTTCTGAGGTGGTTACGGAAAATTCGTCAGACTATCAAGATGACTCCCTTGTAGAGCAGGTAGCAGCTATTCGCGGCAAGCTATTGTGTTGGAATTGCCGGAAGGAAGGCCACCGTTTTGACGAGTGTCTTGCTGCTCGCTCCATATTTTGCTATGGTTGTGGGGCTCCAGACACTTATAAGCCACAATGTGTCAGATGTAGTCAGAGTCTAAAAAACGGGTTGCGATCGAGGATCGTACCGAAACGATCCTCCGGTCAACCTCAAGCTCCACCAGATGCGAACCCTCATTAATATCAGCTTCCCCAATAGTTGTAACTTCCCTGCAGAAGCAGAACACTAATAATATAGCTGGTAATAACGAATCCCCTGATTTAATGACTTTCGATGACCCTCCTCCAAAGCAGTCGACAGACCACTTTAGTTTCCAGCCTTGGCATGTACGATGGAAGAATTACCAGACAGTTCGTAATCGAATTTTTGGGGCAGATGAGATTCGACTTCGGCGTCCTAAACGCTCTACTGCTCGTTTAAAAGCTTTTTGGAAACGGGTGAAACAGACTCGTCGATTTTACTGTTCAGCTGTTTGTCCAAATGACTCACTAACAGATGTTCGACCATATGCAAAGGTTTTGGTATGTGGCATGGAAGTCTCAGGATTAATTGACACAGGTGCCACTATTAGCTGTTTAGCTTCTAATTTTGCTGATGAATTCCTGAAAGATAACCTATTTCCTTGGGATCGATTTAAAGTCAAAGTTAGTACTGCTGATGGTACTCCTCACACTGCTGTTGGCAGAGTTACTACTGACATTACATTCAAAGGTCAGACACGGAAAATGACATTTTTAATTTTGCCTTCACTTACCCAACAACTATATTTAGGGGTGGATTTCGTCCGGCTTTTCGGTTTGGCTCCGGATCTTTTTGTGTCGTCTTTGTGTACAGATATTCCATCGAGGAGCAGTGATAATCGACATGCTTTGACTGTTGGGCAGCAGTTCAAGTTAGAAGCTGCAGTCGCATTATTTCCTTCATTTTCTGTGGAAGGTTTGGGACGCACAAAGGTTATAAAGCACTTCATAGATGTTGGGGAAAATAAACCGATTAAACAGCGCTATTTTTCAGTGTCTCCGGCCGTAGAGAAACAGCTCTACAATGAGGTTGATAGGATGCTGGCGCTAGGAGTCATAGAAGAGTCAAAAAGCGCTTGGTCTTCACCGGTAACCGTGGTGGTGAAACCAGGGAAGGTCCGGTTATGCTTAGACGCCCAAAAGGTGAATTCCATCACAGTGAAGGATGCTTATCCCTTGCCGCTCATCGACGGTATTTTGGGCAGGCTTCCTAAAGCGGAATTCATTTCTAGTCTCGATTTAAAGGACGCGTTTTGGCAGATACCGCTCGATGAGCGTTCGAGGGATAAGACAGCCTTCACTGTTCCAGGGAGGCCGTTGTACCAGTTCGTAACCATGCCGTTCGGACTGTGCAACGCGCCTCAAACCATGCAACGTCTGATGGACCAGGTGATTCCAGCTGCTCTCCGCCACCAAGTGTTCATTTACCTCGACGACTTGTTGTTGATAACGGAATCTTTTGAAGAACACATCCTCTTGTTACAAGAAGTTGCATTGCACTTGAAGAGAAGTGGCCTTACTCTTAACATCGAAAAATCTAAGTTCCTCATGAAAGAGGTGAAATATCTAGGACACATAATTGGTAACGGTACTATCCGCACGGACCCCGACAAAGTTCAGGGAATTGCAGAATTTCCGCGTCCGAAGAACGTCAAACAAATGCGACGTTTCATGGGCATGTGCGGGTGGTATCGTCGCTTCATCGACAATTTTGCGACTTTGGCATCACCGTTGACAGACATGTTGAGCCAAAAGCGTGTATTTACTTGGACGGAGGACGGACTTAAAGCTTTTGACGCTTTAAAGAAAAGCTTGACAGAAGCTCCTGTGCTGCATAGCCCGGACTTCAAGCGACCATTTTCCATCCACTGTGACGCCAGTCAATCCGGCATTGGCGCAGTTTTAGTGCAAACCATGGAGGATGGCACAGAAGTTCCTGTTGCATTTATGTCTCAAAAGTTAAACTCCGCCCAACGTAATTACACGGTTTCGGAACAAGAATGTCTGGCGGCGGTGATGGCAATCAAAAAGTTCCGTGCGTATGTAGAAGGGCATGACTTTGAAATCATTACAGACCATGCCTCATTAAAATGGCTCATGTCCCTTAAAGATTTACATGGTAGACTGGCTAGGTGGGCCCTCAAGCTACAAGGGTTCCGATTCACTATTAAACACCGTAAAGGCAATCAGCACATTGTTCCGGATACGCTTTCGCGAATTCATGCTACAGACTCGATTGACGCCCTTACTTCCTTCGATCCTTCAATCGAAATAGACTTAAATTCGCCTGCCTTTAAAGGAGATTCCTATACTAGTTTAATATCCAAGATAAGCGAGACACCAAATGTTTCTTTAGACCTTAAAGTCAGTGACGGGTATATATATCGCCGTTCAGAATATGCGACCGGGGATGTCATTCAAGAAGAAAACTCATGGAAATTGTGGGTGCCTTCTGAATTAACATCATCTTTGATTGCCCGAGCTCATGATCACCCCTTATGTGCTCATGGGGGCATGTCGAAAACTTTAAAGCGGCTGAAAACGTATTATTTCTGGCCACGAATGGGTGTTGACGTCCGTAACTTCGTGAATGCGTGCAGAAAATGCAAGGAAACGAAGGCACCGCATCAAATCCTTCGGCCTCCCATGGGACGACTTGTCATCCCTGAACGCATATTTCAACGCCTTTATGTAGATTTTCTTGGCCCATACCCCCGCTCCAGGCTAGGAAATATTGGAGTTATTGTTGTTTTGGATCATCTATCCAAATTTTGCTTCGTTGAACCTGTGAGAAAACTCTCTGCGGCCAATTTAGTGAGATTTCTAGAGACCAGAATATTTCATTTGTTCGGCGTCCCAGAATCACTAGTATCAGACAACGGAATTCAGTTCAAGTCTATCGTGTTTAGGAACCTAATGGAAGCCTACGGAACTAAGCACATACTAACTGCCTTATACTCTCCACAGGCTAATGCCTCAGAACGAGTTAATCGCTCGATTGTAGCCGCAATTCGTAGTTATGTTCATCCAGATCAGAAAGACTGGGATGCCAAGTTGTCATCTATCTATAGTGCTTTACGCTCAGCGGTACACTCTTCTACTGGTTTCTCTCCGTATTATGTTGTTTTTGGACAAAACATGATATCGCATGGGCAAACATATTCTCTCCTTCGGAACTTACACCTACTTAATGACCCGACTGCTAGTACTAATACGGAAAAGACAGAGCTAGTACGAGCCGAAGTTCAAGACAATATTCGTCGAGCGTACGAGACTAATGCTGAAAAGTATAACCTGCGATCTAGCCCCGTCTCTTACAAACCAGGGGATGTGGTGTATAGGCGAAATTTTAGTCAAAGCAAGTTCTCAGAGCAGTACAATGCCAAGCTAGATAAAAAATTCATTCCAGCAAGGGTAGAAAAACGAGTTGGCAATTCTTGCTATTTGTTATCCGACATGTCCGGTAAAAAGGTTGGTACTTTCCATGCCAAGGATATCCGTCGATGAACTTCAGCCTGTTTTACCTCCAAGACTCGTTAAATCAGTCTGCCCTGTAATGGCTGTTCCATTATTTTTGGCTCTAAGGCAAGTGACCACTCCGTATAGTTCTCTATGGGAGACTGTTCCATATTTCTTACTCTATGGCATGCGCTATTTCGTGTGAAAGGCGACAGTTCATTAAGCATGGCAGTACGGAAATTGGGACGTAGCCGTGCTTCTCGCGCTGTCACCCTTCAGACCACGAGGTAGTGGCATTGAACAAGAGTAAGTCGTCGGAGCAAGACGTGGCCACGAACAAACTGGGTGAGTAATGGTGAACAGTCTTTCAAGAAGAAAGGCTTTTAATCTTCTTTCTTTTTTTTTTTAGAATTGCTCTTAAGAGTTTGGGGACATAACTCTTCAAAAGAAAAAAAGAAAAACGGGCCCTGAACGCTGTACGCTCCGTGACGAAAAGCTTTTCAAAGGTTCCGTTATTCTTGGCGGTCACTTTATGTTCAAAGGTTCCGTTATTCCTGGCGGTAACTTTAGTTGCAAATGTTCCGTTGTTTTATTCGGGAAAGTGGCGAAAGAAGGGAAAACTCCTAAGCGCCCGGGTTCCATAACGCACGAACTAAAAGAAACCCGATCGTGGGTATTTGAAGTGACAGCGGGAAACTTTTCACAGTTAACGGAACCGTTAACCAGCCGAACATTGACAATTCAAGACGGTCATCACCCTGCCGCGGGAAATTGCTTAGGGATTCCCCAGTCAACAGTTCAACACTGGCGAAAACGTGCCAGCCAGCGCCCGATCACTGCATGAAGGGTGCAGAGCCAAAACCGTGTCTTAGGGGGGCGAAAGCTAATGTGTGGTAGCAAGTCCAAGATCTTCCAACGGGTTTTGTCAGACGAAAATCCACCCAAGAAAATACATCCAAAGGAGGAAAAATCCGTTACCAAAAAAAAATAAATAGGACGAAACAGATAAGCTATATGTTTAGTGAATAGTAGTATTGTGTTAAGTCTATTCGTGTCTGTGTTTACACCAATTTAAAAGAAAAAATACCAAATTTCAAATTAAACCCAAATTAATTTATTAACTGTTCGATTAAAAAGCTGTGAACGGGTTGCACTGCGTGTCGGTTCCGCGATCGCGAATTTTGTTGAAACACTAGATCCAATCCTTAGCGGCCGCCCATGATTGTAGTAATCGACTGCCCGTATACGTTTATTTCCATTCGTGAGTGCGACCTGCAAAGAAATATTAGAAAACGAACATTAGAAAATTTCGGAAAAACAATGTGATTTTTAAAAATGGGAAGAAAAAAAATGTAATTTGATTACCAACAGTGTTTAAATGTTAAGGTTCAAGAATATAATAAATAATGTCTATCTGTTAAAATGAATATGTGCTAATTTTTGAGAGTGGTCTTCCCGCGGTGTCGTAATGAGGTCGGAAGCCTCGTTTTTTTGTTTGTTGGCCCTTCCGGCTTATTAAAAAAGAAGTGAAAGGTCGATTTTCGATTTCGATTTACCTTGCACCTGCACTAAAAAGTGATGAAGCTAAGCGGAGTCCCTCTTTTTTTTTTTACCCCGGCCACTATCTTCCCTCTTCGGCTGACTGCCCGGCAGACAGGTGCTGCTCCGCCCGCGACTTAGCTTTCATTACACTTCTCCAACGTAAGACGGATAAAACAAAAAAAGAATCATCCAAATGGGTCCATACCTAGCACGGATATATACAACATTTCATAAAAATCGGTCCAGCCGTTTCAAAGGAGTTTGGAAACAAACTTTTTGAGGAGAACTTCATATATTAAAAGATCATATCCTTAAGCCGATTTCATTTAGTACACGTATAAAAATTTAAAGCGTATGAATCGAGTAGGTTTAATCACTTACTGTACACAATAGTAAAATAACGATAAAAAGAAGAGGGGGGCACTTTGGGGCATAAAATATAGTTTACGACCGATTACCATACCTAGCTAGGAAATATACAAAATTTCATAAAAATCAGTCCAGCCGCTTCCAAAAAATCATATCCTTAAGCCGGTTCGATTTCATTTAGTACACGTATGAAAATGTAAAGCGAATGAATCGAGTAGGTTTAATCACTTACTGTACAAAATAGTAAAACAACGATAAAAATAAGAGGAGGGCACTTCGGGGCATGAAATATAGCTTACTACCGATTACCATACCTAGGAAGGATATATACAAAATTTCATAAAAATCGGTCCAGCCGTTTCGAAAAATTCATATCCTCAAGCCCGGTTCGATTTTATTTAGTACACGTACAAAAATTTAAAGCGTATGAATCGAGTAGGTTTAATCACTTACTCTCACACAAAATGGAATTTCGATATTTACCACCACTTCCTTTGATATTTTTAAAAAATTTTTGGTCCATAAACCTTCTCCAATGTAAGACGGATAAAACAAAAAAAGAATCATCCAAATCGGTCCAGTGGTTTAGAAGTTTACTGGCAACAGACACAAATACACGTCCATTTTTATATATATAGACAACAGTGAAAAGCCACTCGATTTGGCTAAAGCAGATTCTTGACCAGTTTGTTAGGTATCGTTAAGGTGACCAGATTTCTGAAGGCCCGATGCTGTACTTATACTTGCGGAACTCGGGTTTCAGGATACATAGTGGGAAAAAACTTTATCTAAAAACCCTTTCAGAGCCCTTTGTTTAGTATGCATTTTCCTAAAGAGGTTAATGAGGGAATCGGATGTTGTACAGTGGCGGATTTTCCATCGCTTCGTGATAGAAATAAATAAATTGAAATCGCATCTTTCCCTGGCTGTAACTTTAGAACTTTGGTAACTAGAGCCTTGAAATATTACCAAATATGGACCGCGCGATGCTGTACAAGTCTGCCAAATTTCAAAATTAGGCTCAAGAATTTCTGGTTATGGACAATCGATTGCAAAACACAAACGTGCGATTTGGGCAACTGTAACTTCCAACCGCAGATAGGTATGAACTTGACTTGAAGGAAATGTGCGCCAACTGTGCTAAATTTCAAAAATTCCGGTCGGTTCCCGAGATATCGAAATTTAGCGAAGTTTTATTATCTCACTAAATACGGATATCGTTCGTACATGTGTAAAACTTAACACCTTGATCGCATATTTCGATGGCTATAACTTCTGAGCCTTGACCACTAGAGCCTTGAAATTTTCACGAAATGTGAACAGTTCGGTGTCCTACAAGGTTTCTAAATTTCGAAAGTTTTCCCTTACCAATTTCCGAGTGATTAATAATATATCCTGCTGAAATCTCCATTTAATGCGGGTACGGGTTTCTCAGCATAGTACTCTTGGACTCTTAGGAAACATTTCTTAAACGGGAATTGTCTGATGGTAACGGTTATTAGTTGTATTTTAACGGAACCAAACTATGAAAAAAAAACCATAGACCAAATTTTATCGTCTCCATGGGAAATATCGAATTAAAAAATTTAAAAAATTTATGTAGCGTATACCATAGTATATTTTTCTTAATTGAATAATACTTCGATAAAAGTCGTTTCCAACCAAATTTATTATGATCTCATTAATAAAAGATAAGATTCTGTGAGTTTTAATTGTTTGGTCTGTTTGGACCGTCAATACTTTTTGACGTCGCCAAGGAAAGTTCTAAACTTTTTGCCAAAACTGCTTTACTTCCTTTTTTCAATTTTTCTTTGGTTATAAAATTTAATGAAATTTTGGAATCAATGAGAAATTGCATTGTCATAATTGAATATTCACTTCATATTTCAATGGTATTTCTATCATTGTCCCAAAAAGGCTATTTCGTCAGCTCCAAATCATAGCCAGAATTTCATACGGCTTATGTAATTTCTCTTTAATAAAAGTATTTTTTTTTCTGGGTGAGGGAGACGTTTTGGAAGCTCCTGGCAGTTTGCATAACAAACGGGTGTGGATCGCCCCGAAGAAACTTGAAATCGCCGTGAAGCAATGGTTGCCAGTAGGAACACTTCCATTTGGCTTGCACTGCTTCTTTAGTCTCGGCGTTCCACCGCCATGCTTCTTTCTCCGTGTGGAGTGAACCTTTCTCTAAGGGCCATATCTACAATCATGGTTTAACTCACCGTTTAGTTAACTGTGGTTTAGTTTTAAACTCCGTTTAATTTACTGGGAAAAAATACACTACGCGGACAGTTTATAATTGAGACTGCCGGCCGATAGAGAAACTAAGGAGAATTTCGTCAATCAAGTATGTATTTTGTGTTTTATTTTTTTTGTTAATACAAACACATAAAAAAATGTTCCTCGAAATCCCTCAATACGTATCCGCCAAATGAAAAAAAAAAAGGAAAAAATTGGAAATTCAACTCCCACAGCGTTTTAAATGCAAACAAAGAAAGGCGGAGGTTTTCCACCCATACTTTATGATTCGGTATCTGGGGAAAAAACTTCTTGTGTTTTTCCTTCACACTGTTTCCGCAGTGTTTTTTTTTTTCTTGACAATTTACTTGACACCCATTAATCATGCCCTGTCAAGGGAATGTATGCATGACTACCGAGCTGCCCCACCAAGTGGAAACTCGTCTGATATACGCCGCCCTTAAAATGTATAGGAAATTGTAAAAAGGCTTAAAATGATTTCTTTTCGTTTTGGTTTTGAAGGGGAGGTAAGTATCGTTTTCGTCGTCTTTTATTTCAATGCTTTCACAATCTCTACCATAAAAAAATATGAATACATACTGCAGACCCCGAGTAGGATCAACTTAATGTTTTTTAGGGATGTTGAATTTTCGGTATATACCTATTTTTTCTCTTTGCTTTTATATGAGTAACTAGGGCGCATCTGGATATGACATTCGTTGACATCGACGTACAAGGTAAGGAAAAGCCCGTGAGACAGAGAGCCGGGTCAGAGGGTAGATGCCTTCAGATGATGGTGGCAGTAAATTTTCATTTTCACTGGAAAATTTGTTTCTATTTTCGATATGTAAAACGTCGTGGTTTTCGTAATCAGTGGGACTATAAATCGTTATAATGTTTGAAAAGCCGTCATGAGCATATTTTCATAAATATTAAAGTATTACTTTCAATGGGATTGTAAAACAAATTAAGAGCGTCATGATTTTCTAAGAAAATGCCTAGTGATTTTTTTTCTTGCATCTGAGTTGATTTTTGTTCTAAGATTCAAATTTTATTTTACATTAATGATTAAAGCGTAACAATTCTATTTTTTTTATATATAATTTGAAATATATGTCTAATTTCCCAGTGAAAACAAATTTGATTTATTCGACTATGCCTTCGTTTTTGTAAGTCTCACGAACTGTTTTTAGTTTTTAAATTATGAAAGTTGGAGGTGATGATGATGGAGGTGAACGATTTATATGTTCGAATCGAACAATTTTCTAGATGTGACTGATGAATTTTACATTTGAATCCATAGATTTGGTTTACCCCTTTTTAGTGAAACTTGTGGCTTAACAACTATCGCAAACAAAGCGATATCAATGGAAGGTCCACTTTATGGACCCAAGGCCAGAAGCAGACCGAAGAAGACCTGGATGTGTCAAATTAAAAAGCAACAACAACGCATTGGTCTCGGCCATGACACGATCCAAGATAGAGCTGCCTGTTGCAATATGCTGAGATATTACCGCCAAAACGGGCGATGTGCCTACACCGCAGGTCGAGCAACGCGAAACTATGGAGCGGTATAAAGAACGAGGCAAGGAAGAAGAGTGAAACTTGTGGCTAAAGTAGACACGGGGTTTAAATTTTGCCTATCGCAGCGCTGCGTTCGAATGAGAACAGAAATCAGTTTATACCTTCACAATTCGGACTCGACTTACAGTGCGATCTGGAAGGATTATTATAGGTTATCAACTGCGGCGTCCGATCATATAAGCCAAATCAGATAGGCTGTACTGCATTATGACCTAGACCTTGCCTATACCGATCTACCGCGTCGCATTGTTTGCCCGGTGATGTAGACACATCCTTTCTGAAGATCATGTCTCAGTCTATCAAATTATGTATATGTACATACACTATCCGTCTATACACGGAGAGAAAAAATGTAGTGAAAAGTATTAAAACTGTAATGAAAACTATTGCATTTGTAATGATTTTTGACCCTATTGTAACTGATGTAAAAGTTATTACATCTGTAATGAAAAAAGTTATTGCGCTGTAATAAAATTAATAATTGGTTTGTGAAATTTTGATAATAAATTTTGCCAGGAAGATAATTTGGCAATAATAAAAAAAAATACAAAAAATGATTTTTTTTATTTTTTCCTTCTCTTATTTTTACTTTTTTTACTTCTATTTTATCCATAACTTCTTTTTCCCTATTTTAACTCTACCTTTTTAAAATTTGCTTCTACCAGGAATTGAACCGGGGACCTATCGTTTCGTAGTCCTACGTCCTATATCTAAGCTATCTAAGATTACAAGTTGTGCGAATAAATTCTTCTTCTTCCCAGTACCGTGTAGCCCCATGTGGGGCAATGGCGCGTTAAGTCAGCCGTTTATGGGCAATTTCGAGCCAACGTTACATTGCATATCATTTCGGAGTGGATATAATGTTGCAAGCACTATATATTTCCTATCCGCACATGTACGGAAATTTTGGACCATTATAACAGATCCTTGTAATATTGATTACAGACAGTGGTGAAGATTACCTCAAAAGCAATAAATGTAACTATCCATACAAATATCATGCAATGATTTTTGTCATTACACTGCAATCATTTTTACAATAGGCCAACCAGTAAAAACAACTGCATTGTAATCAATTCACTACATTTTAATAACGTTCACTACAAATTTAGTGAAACTGTATGTTGTGAATTTCATTAAATGATTTTGTTGAATTCATTGCACATTTTTCTCTCCGTGTAGTGAGATTCGAACCCACGTTCCTCTGCTTCAAAAGCGAGCTCGCTAACCACTGTACCAACCACACTATACATACTACTGTAACGATTTAAGCTAGAAAATTACTGCGAGCGATATTTTAATAAAAAGTACATAATTTACCATACATCAATAAAACTACAATAGTCAAAACCAAGAAAAACACTTTATTTATTAAGGGCTGAATTAAGATCGAGAGTGAAATTTTTCGCCCAGGGATTTTATCAATAAAAATTCATACTTACTGTCGTCGAATATGTCACAAACGGTGGGGAATCCTAGACCGGTTCCATAATTCTTTTAGGCCATTTTATGTATTATTTTTTGATTCCCCGGCCATTTGACATTTCACGATAAAATATCCGGGGAATCGGGAAAAAATACATAATATGGCCGAGAAAAATTATGGAACTGTTTTCGGATTGTAGCTTATGGAATTCCCTAGCATTTCCCATATGTTCCACGACAGTAAGAATACATTTTCATTGAAAATATCGCAGCGGCGAAAAATTTCACTCTCGAGGTCAGTACTAGGCTTTACTAAAGATCACATTGGTCTGACGAATCGGTTGCGTTACGAACACACATAAAGTGAGATGGATGTTTCGATATTTTCGATTACCTTCCAAAGATGTTGAAAGAGATACGAAGCTCATTATATTACAAGTTTGCAACAAACCCCTTGATAGTGTGTCTTGCATTTAATATTACTTTGTCCTATATAAAAATCTTATCCCGAAGTCCAAATACATATCCAACATCTAATTAGATAGCAGACTTTACGGTATAATAATAATCACGAAAGAGGTTTAACGGCAAATTGTTTGTCGAATAGTTGCTCGACATTTTACCCAGGAATATATTCAAATCCTCTTTTTGATCAGTATTTTGTTGTTAGGGTTCAAGTCATATTTTGTTCCAAGGGTTTTTTTTCTGGGACGAAAGCACGCAATTTAAATGCATAACACAAAGACAAGTCCTAATACCAATAATAGAATAGGAAATCCCAAATAGATCCTTCGCCGAACATGTTGAGCTTAACTTAAGTTATTTTATCTCCCGTGTGACTGGGACGGCTGGCGGCCCGTGTCTGTATTACTGTTTCTCCGTGCAGAATATTAATATATAGCTCCACTGTAGTCTACAAAGTCCTGGGGATCATCATCATAATCATCATATAGGCAGGTTAAGTTGAGAGGGTGGAGGTCGGATAGACATTTTGATGACAATGTGATAAAGATTTTTGTATGGATGTCATATGTTGTGTATAAGACCGTAGGGTATACTGCAATTTGTTACATTTTCGCAGCAATAGTGGTAATGGAACCAACAAAAAATATGTAAAAAAATATGTATGTACGACTGCAACTAAGGGTTGGCTGAATGGCAAATTAAAATAAAATGTTTCTTGCCGGAGCAATGTTGTCTTGAACTCCATCAGACTACAAGCTCACTATGCCTATAGGTATTGTGACAACTCGATCAAACGTAGCTTGAACTAATAAAAAAATGCGAATCGTTCAAAATGATTCATCATGACACAAATATGCCTCTCAAAAAAAATTGTACAGGAAGGAAAAAATTTATGGAAGCGGAAACTCACCTAAAAGCAGTTTTCTTCTTTAGTACCTTTTATAAAAATAATTCATAGTAGGGATGTCACAAACTGTCCCGAGACTCGGTCTTTGGGTTTTCCGGTCATTTGTCAAGACGTCTGGGCTAAAAACGGATAGAAAGTACCCGTTTTCAGGTTTACCGAGTAATTTAGTTTAGGCTAGAGGTTCTCAAATTCATCTTGTTCACCTTGTTCATGACTCCTCAACAGAATACCATCTTCTGAGGCCCGGTTGCGAAGTTGCAGGTTCTGGTTGGAACCGGTACTCACTAATTACCCTAGTGATTTGATTTGGGCGCTGAATTTATTCTGCTCTTGCTGATGTAGAGAGCAATAATTTTTTACACATTTTGTTAAACTTTTCTAGTTTTTATAAAAAAAAAAACAAAAATTGCCACGCGAATAATGAAAACTATGTACTAAACCTAAACATGTGTTTTTTACATAATATATAGTCATTTTACTTTTATGTTCATTGTTAATATACAAATATTCAGTCATTTCAAAAATATTTATTACTTCCACTGGAAATCCTTATTTTCCTTTATTTTATTTTCTTTGGATGGAATAGATTTTATGACTTGGAGGTCATTAATTAATGTTGTAATATGAGAATTATCGGACATGTGGTTGCAGGATGTAACTCGCGGACGCGCAATGTATGTACCGTTCAGTAGATACTAAATGCACACGTGCATTCATATCCGATGAAAATCGTTCAAAAACAGGCACACCTCGACACGGAGAAATGATGGGTAAGATGAATTTCTTTATTAATGAATTCAGCGGGTGGCTCGGAGCTCTGTGCTTCCAGAAACCCCAATATCAATTCTTTGCTGCCACTTCATAGGATTCGATTGACGGGGCCATTCCTTCAATGAGGCGATATCATCCCTATACCCATAAGTTGGTATAGGGTATATTGTTTTTGTTACGCCAATATTATGTAACACCTCGAAGGAGCCAGCGGAGGTGGAGGAGAAGAGTATATATACAGGGTGTCCGGAAACTGCTGCATAAACTCTCCGAATTGTGATTCCTCATGTGATTATACCCGCAATTCTTAACTCTTTAACTGCCACAGGCATTTAAAGATTTTGAAAAAAAAAAACACATTTTCATGTATGTACTTTCTTTTTAAAATTGGCGCATAGTCTTACGATCATATCTTTCCTGCATCATTTTATTCTAGCTCCATTATTTCTAACAGTTTTAATACCTTAAGTGCAGAAAACTAGGGTTAGTTTTGGCTCCATTTTGACATAGTTTGAATAAATTTTACTAAATTGCAGAACTTTAGGTGCAGTTTGAATTGGATTGAATTTGACCTAAAATTAACCCTAGTTTTCTACACTTAACGTATCAAAACTGTTGGAGATAATGGATAATTAAATGGTGTAAGGATATGATTGCAAGACTATGCACCAATTTTTAAAAGAACCGTACAAGCAATTCACCTTGGCAGAAAAATTGGAGAAAATTGAGATGGACAAATAGATTTGTTATGGTTTAAATCCCAAAAATTTAAGCATGTTGTATGTACCAGCCGTCGTATGAGCTTTCAAGTTGAACAAAGTAAATTTTTGTTGTATGGCGTATGCGGTTATGTCTTAAGCGCAGTATAGACCTCGGGCGGAATGAAAATGAAATTTTTGTCCGCTGCGATTTTTTCAATGAAAATGCATGCTTACTGTCGTGGAACATGTTGGAAATGATGGGGAATTCCATAAGCTACAATCCGAATATGGTTCCAAAATTTTTCTCGGCCATTTTATGTATTATTTTTCAATTCCCCGGCCATTTCACCGTGGAAAATATCTAATGACGGGGGAATCGAAAAATAATACATAAAATGGCCGAGAAAAATTTTGGAACCATATTCGGATTGTAGCTTATGGAATTCCCCATCATTACCGACATGTTCCACGGCAGTAAGCATGCATTTTCATTGAGAAAATCGCAGCGGACAACAATTTCATTTTCTTTCCGCCCGAGGTCTATTCAGGCCTTTAGAGCAGAATTTATGAATGCCGGTGCTTCAAGAGAAAAACAGGAATTTAGGAACACACAAAAAATATGGACCGACAGGGGGTTAATGTCATTCCAATATGGCTCCAGTCCAGGGAAGCTTATATTCTCAGTTGAAATATAACTACTGTGGTGGCACGAACTCTTCGCAAAAAAACTAATTGATTTAGGATGTGAGTTGCTATGATGGCGGCTCATTATATTACGATATAACATCTAAGAACTCTTGTTCCCATTTCATTTAATTTTATTTGTACAACAATAGTTAGGCTTCAAATATTTTACGAAATGGTGGACAGAAATATGTTTTTTTTTTTTTTTTTTTTTTACTAGTTCAAATTCATATTTTTATTGCATTATTTAGCTACAATTCTTATACTTATTAATTAAATATGCTTAACTCCTCTAAAGCTATGCTTGAGTGAGAAGTCAGTTGGATTAAGGAATATATTTCACTAAGTGACTATTAAATTACAATAATTATACATAAGTAGATAAAATATTCTAATACAAATAAATTATAAATCAATGTACAATGGATAGTTTTATAATCGATAACTTATTCTTTTTATGTTAATCACGTAGACCAAGCCCAGCCCCCTAACTTAAGACTGAAGAAAATCTTTCATAACTTCAATCGCAATTGAAATTTAAAATTCTAGTCGATAGTCGATGTGTGACACATGTCTGAGCTCTTGAATATTTAACCCTCGGATAGTTCAGTGGGGTCTGACAGACCCCAGAGATATTTAAATCTTAAAATTTTCATAAAAAGTTTGTTTGAATGGTATTTTTATGCATATGTAATTTAAGTATGTGTCATATGTTCATTTAAGCATGAATTTGTTTGAATTTGTGATTTTGTTGATCAGTTATAGCAGTCTCAAAGTGCTCTGGGGTCTGTCAGACCCCACGAACCATTTACGTATGTCTTTTTTACAAAAGTACATTTTTCGTGTTGTAGGAAATTTTCAAAGTATGTTATCTGGAAAACGATAAAATAATGTAATAATAGTAGTCGGAAAGTGTTGAATCTTTGTAATTAGAGTACATTTGTGAAATTAGATATGTTATTTTTGAAAGAAATGGATAATTTAGGGTATTTTGAATTAGGTTCTTTTTTAATTTTTGAATCAATTCATTCAAAATTATGCCGTTTTAATTTTTGAGGATCTCCTTTCACTATTGTGGGATTACCTTATGACTTTTAAGTCAAGTCCTAAATTCAGGACTTTTCTGAACGTAAGAATTAGTTGGGTATAATACATAAATCTTCCTCAACGAACTTGTCGAAACTCTTCTAAGAAGGAGGAAATCAACGGGCAATATTCGTCGAAGCGCAGTGAAAAATATTGACGCCACTTTGAGCATTGTTTAGCTCCCCCTTTTGGATCTCCATCCCCCATTGGGGTCAGCTGGTCACCTAAAGAGGCAAATATGTGTTCTATGCCCACGTACAACGGATCGGAAGACGAAATACAATTTGCAACGAGTACAAAAAGCCAATCTGCAAAGACCATTGAGGGAAAAAGCTGTGAAGAATGCTCTAAATATTGACTAAACTTGAATACTGATTTAAAAAAAAACATTAACCTTAGCTAAAGAATTTTGATGTACTTATCTTTGTTAGTTAGTATTAAATTCCTTTTGAGTAATAAAAACAACATTTTGAAAAAATATTAGTTTTTAAATTGATTTCTTTGTGATAAGTTCAAATTACCCTCAAATTTGACACCACCTAATTTGTTTTCCCACATACTAAAAACTACTGTCCGAATTTCACTTTTTTTTATATACCACTTAATCAAAAGACTTCACAATTACTTCTAGTTCAAACAAATGTGCCAAAAAAGCAAAAAGCTAAGTCTTAGAGCGATTTTTGTCTTGGGGTCTGTCAGGCCTCCATTACATATTTCTATTATAATATGTATGTCATATGCCTAAGCCTACTCGATTCATTCACTATAAATTTTTAGACGTGCAGTAAGCAAAATCAAGTAGGCTTAAGCATATTATAATATAAATATGACCAAATATGACTGTGTACTGGAGCCCTAAAACCCCACTGAAACATTTACGTATGTAAAATTTACCTGAACCAGCCGAGGGTTAAAACGCGATGTAAAAATTATTAACAAGGAAGCCATGTTTTTTCGGAACATATGCCTATTTTGATTTTTTTTTTTAAATCTTATGAATAACCTATGCTCCAAGAACAAAAATTCACATTTTTCTTAAAATAATCAAGGAAACGCATTGCTTCATATTTCGTTTTGCAAATTTTCCGTTCCCAATTTGTGGGTCTGGGAAGGGCTCTCCCGTGGTTGCGCCACTGGCTGTAATAATCATCCTATTTCGCTATTCTAGCTTTGGAGATATTGAGGTTTAAGTTGTGCAGGAAAATGATATTCTGAAAAATCTTAAAATGCCTGGGACAGCTAAAAGGTTAAGAATTTCTGGAAATCACATGAGAAATAATATTCCAGAACGTTTATGTGGCAGTTTCCGGACTCCCTGTATTAATCAGTCATGCATCTTTTGTGTGATATTATCGAGACTATACCATGAGAATCAAAAGTGATGCCACACTTCGAAACCCTACTCTTATTCAACATAATTTTGTAATCGTAAATTTAAGAAAATGGGGAATTGTTTTATCTTGAAGCGATATTCATTAAAATTTATAAAATTCATTGAAATCCACACAATAGTTTCAATTTAGCAAGGAGAAATTCAAAAATAGTCATATTTTTATGAATCAAAAGTAATGGCACACTTGCAACTTTCCTTAATAATAGTATCCTTTTGAACCGTTTTTGTTATTCACTTAGCATGGTGGTGCATGTGCTACTGCTGAAAATATGGAACGACGAGGAAATCCCCGAAGATTGGCGCAAAAGCATAATCTGCCCAATCCACAAAAAGGGTGACAAGCTGAAGTGTGAGAATTACAGGGGCATATCATTAGTTTGTACGGCCTATTATCTATTATCTAAAATTATTGAAAAGAGAATTAATCCATACGCAGAACGAATCATTGGCGAGTATCAAGGCGGCTTCAGACCTGGTCGTTCAACGACCGATCAGCTTTTCACAGTGAAGCTACTACTCCAAAAGTGCTGGGAATATAACATTGACGTATACCAAATCTTTGTCGACTTCAACCAGGCATACGACAGTATCGATCGAAGTGTACTGTACAACATTATGCTGAATTTTGGTATACCGGCAAAGTTAGTGCGACTCACAAGGATGACGATGACTAATACCGTCTCGCAGGTCAGAGTGCAGAATCGACTCACTGACCTATTTGAAACTCGCACTGGACTCAAGCAGGGCGACGGGCTGGCGCCGACGCTCTTCAACCTTGCTTTGGAGTATGTAATTCGAGCCATGAATATGGACAGCAGCGGAACGCTACTCATCAAGTCGACTCAATTAGTAGCGTACGCCGACGATATCAACATCATGTCTCGAAGGTTGGGTGATGCAGAAAGCCTTCTGCATAACCTCAATAACGCCGCAAAGGAAGTTGGACTACATATCAACGAAAGCAAAACAAAGGCCATGATGCAATCGAAAACAAGGACGCCAGTAAATTCAAGCATCACAGTGGGGGACCTTAATATCGAGTATGTAGACAACTTCAACTATCTGGGTTGTAACTTATCAAAGGACGCCAACGAAACCGACGAAATTAAGCGACGGATACAACTAGCCAATAAGACATATTTCTCGGTCCTCCCTATAATTAATTCGAAACTTGCGCACAGGAACACGAAGCTCCGCGTGTACAAAACGATCATCCGACCCGTGCTATGTTATGGCTGCGAAACATGGACCCTCACCCAAGCCTCCGAAATGTTGCTAGACCGATTCGAACGAAAGGTCCTTCGGCGAATTTTCGGGGCCGTTCGCGAGCGAGACCAATGGCGCATCCGGTACAACCATGAGTTGTATCAATTGTACGATGAGCTGGAAGTATCGAAAATCGTGAAGCTTCAACGTTTGCAATGGGCGGGGCATGTACAACGGATGGACGATAATCGCATGCCAAAGAAAGTGATGAACGCACAACGAATTGACGGAGCGAGGTTGCGTGGACGACCGAGAGCTCGCTGGGAGAACTCCGTAGGTGAAGACGCCCACCAGCTGCTGGGCTTCCGAAACTGGAGGACAAGGTCACGTAACCGCGACAATTGGAGGTCAACGATTCAGGCGGCCAAGGCCCGACGTCGGGCTATCGTGCCACATTGATGATGATGGTGGTGCATTGTTATGAAAGCCGGTTATGCTATTTTGTTTTTTAATAATCCATAATGTCAATTTTTCAATTGCTCAGTATAAAAGGCTTTTCAGAAAAATGAGGACCGAAACGCAAGTGGAAACCTGAAAAATTATTATAAATTTATGGAAAGAGAGAAAATCGTTTCGTGAAATCGGAAAAATAGTTAAAACTATCGCGAACCTTTGGAGGCAACGCAAACATCACCACATAGTGAATGACAGATTCCGGCAAAACATCATATAAGAAGACTTCTGTATTATTCATCGGAGGGAGGTGTGCCGTTACTCATATCAAAGGGCTCATCAAACACATTTCCTATCAGGTATTTTTTGATAATTCATAACGGCGTTAGAGCTATTAAGTTCAGTTTTTGTATCTGTAAGTGTAACGCAGTTTTTGGTTGGGATCTCTATAGATTTGCCGTTGAGTAACTTTATGGAAACCGGAAAAATTGATTGGTCTAACTAAAATCGTTATCATTCTAAAATCGTTATCATTCTAAAATCGTTATGATTCTAAATCGCTTTTTTTTTCTGACAGAATTGAAATGATTTTGAGTTTATTTCTGATTTATTACACAAAACGGTTAATGTACATCAAGTATTACGTACGCATTAAAATTTTAAGAATCCCGCGTATTGCGGGCGCAGCCCTCTGTACGCTCGGTATTTTTCTGGTGTGGACCCCATCAACACTTTATGAATTGTAATTGATTAATGCATCGAGCTCAAATCTCCGTTCACATGACCTTTCACAGGGTTAAGGCTTATCACCGATTGTATTTCTTTTAATGGTAGGTGATGTGCTCCATGCAGCTTCGCCTGGAGAGCGTAACCGTCGCATTCAATGTACTCTGAAGTCTGACCCACAACATTTGGACTATGCTGACGAAGTTTGCCTGATCTTACATAAAATCATGGATATGAGCAAATGTTGTCGGGCTAAAGAATAATACCAGCAAGACTAAAATCCTTAGCTTGACTAGGAACCCCACTCTTCCCATAAGTATCAATGAAGAAACTGTAGAGCAGGTAGACGAATTTGTCTACTTAGGTAGAAGGTAGCATTGTTGCTGTTGATGGCGAAAACAGTCAGGGCATAATTCGCCGCATAAACCAGGCAAAGCGTGCTTTTGGCATGTTGTCCCAACTATAGCAAAGCAGTCATCTCAGTGCTAAAACCAACCTGGTGCTGTTCCGCCCCTGGTTCGGTCAGTACTCTTATACGGGAGCATTTGGAAAGTTACCGCTGCAGTTAATAAGAAGCTGCCAACTTTCGTTAACACTTGTCTTCGTCGAGTCTTAAGACTCCTTTGTCCCGAAAAAAATCTAAGGAAAATATCAGCAGGCGCAGGGGTTAAATGCCTTTATACAAATTGACCCCCAGGGCGTAAATGGCAGCGGATGAGGAATGCGTGTCTTTTAGAAACAACTGGGGTAAAATACGATACATGGCCAGAAACCGTACGCGATGCCAAGTAGGTGTAGTAGACGCACTATACCCTTTAAAGGGTTGAGAAAACTTAGTAGTAAGGTACAAAAACTTGAACTTTAAAAAAGCGAAGAAAGAGGATTGTTTGCATTTATGTAGATGATACAAAATTAATTTCAGAAGAAAAACAGTGACATGTAAACAGACCTTATCTTCATCTATTTTTTTCGAATCACAAGTAGAATATGACGTTCAATGGACACAAAAAGCAAAGTATAGACTAGCTAATGCCCACAAATAGAAATCGAAGCCCAGTTAGATGCAACCAGCATAATTTATTGTTTAAAATTGATGAAGATTATTATCTATCGTCGTTCATAAATTTGGCTTTAACATTTTTTACAACTTTTCTAACAATTTTTTTCAGGTGGCAATTTAAATGGAGCGCAAATCTTAATTGTTGTTGCTGTTTTTTTATAAGTAACATTCTTCGCCCCTCGCCAACAAAATTCCAAGCTATGATCATGAGGTCTCCCCTCCCCCTTCTGAACGAAGTCCTGGCTACGACCACGCAAGAAAGAAAACTTTAAAAGAACATCGCTGAAGATTTCATCACACACTCCGAATGAAGTTGCCATAAAAACGTTAACCAAGCCACTACCGTGACCATGCTCCTTAAGGGGTTTCAATAATTACAACAACTCTCTCTCTCTCACACACACAGTTTCAAAGGTGAAAACGTTGTGTTTTGTTCATGTTATATACATGCACAAAACTCATCTAATTCATATGCAGATAGATATAACGAAAACCATTTTCACAAAATTTAACCCGTTTAATTTTATTATTCTACATGTAGGATTAGTTTTATACAATCCCTCGCTGTTATCAACACACTACTGTTCGTAACAGGGGAATCAAAATTCAGGACAATTAATCATTTTGTTTAGTCATTACGCACAATGACTGAATATCCTGCTGTTCACTTCCCCGTGTTCTATCGCCCTCATCAGAAAAATGCAGGTTCTTGTTCTTCTCCCATTCGTCATTTGGTATATGCACATATAGTATAATTATTTATTGTTGGCCTTACAACGGGAGATTCGAGAATTGGATTCTTTACTTGTTACAAAAGTTACAGTAGGTATATAAAAGAAATTCGGCGTCTGGGTTTTGACAAAACTACATATATTAAAAAAACTAATAGAAATTTGTTTCGTTTTTTATTTCCCCGACTCCTTGATAACCGTATAGTGCTATTAAGACTACTGTGTAGTCGTCAACTTTTCGACGGCGACCAAGATTCCAAATTTACATTGCGTCAAAGGGAAATCGGACGGTGTCGCGACAAAGTTTACACGATAAATATTGGTTCCCGGTCGCCAAAAGTTAATATGTTAGGTACCAACAAGTTGGGAGAACAGTTAAATAAAAAAAATGCAAGTAAAATTTAGTTTAAATGGATTTTCGCATGTTTGAAACCCGGGCGGTACAAATTCCCCGAACATTTGTACACCTTTTTGACGTGTTTACAAAGGCAAACATGGGATGATTACCCCAGTTTCTCTCGCTGCTTCCCGGCTTTCTAATATAGGTGGCTTTGGTTATGACAGATGAGCCGTTCCACTGCCATCTAGATAGACAGGCCAAACTGCAGAAGCATCAGTTTCACTCGAGTCCACAATTCCGTCCATGGGCACCTGTTGTTGCTATTGTTGTAATACGTGTTACTTGAATCCACCACCACCTGACAATTGGAACTTGATTCAATTTAATCAACTGATATGATCTGGCTTGGCTTCTATATCTGGACTTGGCCAGCTGATTAAAATGAATCTGTCTGTGTGGAACTTAGGTTTCTGCAGGTTGGCCTGTCTATCTAGATGGCAGTAAAAGTAAGAGTCTATCAGCTGCAACAAGAGCAGAAATGTACATCTTATAGATACCGCTATAGCGGTATGACTTTGTTGAAATTTCTGTCCCATGCCTCTCTATTTGGTGCAACAAAGACGTATCTGCATTTGTGTTGTGCCTATTTTTCTAAAGTAATTGTTGCAGTTTTATGTCACAAATGTGTTTTATGTCTTTGTTGCTCTGTAAAAAGAGAACTGAATGATGATAAATAAAGGAAACAACGGCATAAATGTAATTATATCGTAAGAAATTTGGGAAACAATGACATATTTGCAACTTTGTTACTAACTTTGTTCCTTAATTGAGTGTAGTTTAGCCAAATTCGCCGGAATAAATGTTATATAGTTTAATAAAAGCATTAAGCTACAAAATTACATGGCGCTAGCCAAATTCACTCTCTAAATTATATCCTTTCTTTTTCAATTAAAAAAAAATCAATTTTCAATTGCGTTTTCCCAACAATTACGATATTTGCCCTTACTTCGATGTTGTTCCAGAGGTGCGTTGTAATGATCTTGTCCACTTTACTACTTACATTTCAACTGGCTTCAAAATGTAGCAACGGCTCGAATACATACAGCAACTCAACTAGCAACCAAAATAACTATAATGGAAACATTTTAACGTATAATTTTTAAAATATCGAAAAGGCATTATTTCTATTTTTGTCATATACTGTAAAAATATACATTCCCTCGAAGAAGCAACTTCATTTCCATTACATCGTCCATTACATTAGGCAGGGGACACCATACGTCTGCCTATACATACGATACCAACATTTTTGATTAGTCCCCCGAGAGATCCAATAAGCTTACTTTAGGATAAGATTGGCTGTTTATGGTTGCTATTTTCCTTTAGTTTATTTTCGCTTCAATATTTTGTTTATAACGTACTCCACTTAGAAAAAAATCAATAAGAAATCCCGCACTATACTAATTATTTTCTCCCATTATTTTTGGCCAATTGAAAAAATCTAATTATTTGAAAAATATCGGAATATATGGGAACCCTTACTTTTACCATATAAATATCTGCTCAAATTTGGCAATCATATAGAATATAAGTGGGCTTACTCGTAATGTGATCGAACTATATTATTTATAAAAATCCCATAACATTGCCATGAGATACTACATCATAGTCGCATTTTAAAAAACACAACGTTTGGCCATGAATTTCAATTTTTCAAGCATGATATCCTCCCTCCCTGTTGCAAATCAGGGACGTAGCCAGGATTTTATTTCGGGAGGGGTCCAACGGAATTTTCAGACGCGCGACAAATTTATTGTTGAAAAAGTGGATACACTAAATATTAGACTGGTATGTTATGAAACGTTGAGAATAGCTGGAACCGCGTAACCTGACTTTTTACTGTAATAATTATAACCATCATGAGTGAAAAGGATGTACCAGTGCCTCTTGCAGAACGCATCATTATTTATTTTTTAGTCAAAGCAAATATAAAATCCGCGGAAACTTATCAAAAAGTACTAGAGAAGTTCCAGAATGAGTGCCTCTCTAAAACCCATGTTTTGAAATGGCCGAAAATTTGAGGGAAAGTTGCCACATGCGCGCCACCTAGTGCAACCGATGAAAACGTAAGCGCCGCCACCATTGAAAAACTCATTTTGGAAGACCGACGAAGTAGTGCACGCTACATGACTGGGGAGTTGGGCATAAACGTAAGTAGAATTGGGAAAATATTCAGGAGCGGCTAGGCTACCGAAAATCTCAGGCAAATGAGTGCTAAAACCTCTGAATATTAAGTATAAATTCTGGCGCTCGGAAGTTTGTATACACATCTTATACAGCATTGAACGAATTGAGCGTTCCATTAAAAGTTTCAAAAGCTATGAAGAAGTAAAATTGTGCGAGAATGGGTCCGTGAAAAGCCGCAAGATTTTTACGAAAAAGATATCCAAAAGCTTGCCAGGAGGTGGCGAAAATGCATACAGTGTAGGGGAGACTAATTAGAAAAACTATTTTTTACCATTTGTATCTTTAACATTGTTTTGCTTCGTTAAAACTTGAGCGTTTGGTCATAAAAAAAGGCTTAACTACATAACTATTACTTGCACAGACTATTAAAGCAGGCGTTCCGTTTTTCAATAAAAGTAACAGTAACGGTTTTCATGTACCTTTATATCTCCGCGATTAGCTTAGGGGAGCGGGAGCTAAGTCCAACAATCGCCATGCGCAAAATATTTGGGAGCTTATCTTTCATTCGACCAAAAGGGCCGATAATCGCACGTAATTATTTTTGTTTTTATAAAAAAAAAACACAAGTCATCACGTACCTTCACGATTGATATAAGTCAAAACTTTCAAAGAAATTGTTTCCTTGAAAAAAAAAGCTCTGTTTAAAGACTATTTTATCGCATTCTCTATTTTTGTAGCAATGCTCAGAGCCTGCGCAGCGGAAAGTTTAAAGTTCCAAGCTCGCATGAAAATACATCCATACGTCCAATAAATTAAATCAGAGTGAATAATAATTTTCGACAACAGCCATTTTTTGCATAGATTCCGCGCAATTTATTTTGAAGGGTTGTGTTCAGAGAAGTGTGTATTGATATTCGGATTTATCTAAGTTTTGAAAAGAAAACCTCACTTAAACCAATTTTCCATGTCGACTATTTTTTATGATGTTCAGTCCCACAGAATTTAGAGAAAAATATGTTACCACCTAAATATTTTGATATTTTATACTGTAATCACTAAAAATTCCGTTATAATTGAAAACATTTCGGGAGGGGTCCGGACCCCATGGACCCCTCCCCTGGCTACGTGCCTGTTGCAAATGTATGCATAAGACAATACCCTTACTCGGTTGAACCTTCTGAGTTCCAGACGAGACCGAGTTCTAAATCGTGCGAATAGGACGATGATCGATGAGTACGGAAAACCCGAAATATTCAATTTCATGGTTTTTGTATGGAAAGTGGTGGCATAGGGCAGATCCGGTGCACTGGAAATATTTTATAGCTACATCTCACAGCTCCAATTTGAACCAAATTGTAAGTATTTTGCAACATTTTGTCGAACAATATGGCTGTTTATAGCTTAGCTTTAGGGGAGGTTAAGGATCTTTGGGTAGAACAGCGCCATCTAGATATACAAGCCCAATTATCAGCTGATGAAAATGAATCTGTCAGTGGTCATGGAACTCAACCAACACGTATTACAACAATAGCAATAGCAACAACAACAGTTGCACATGAACCCGAACTTAGGTTTCTGTAGTTCGGCCTGTCTATCTAGGTGGCAGTGGTAAGACCCACTTCATTTTCCATCAACTTTAATGATATGTCACAATTTGGCATCGATCAAAATTTCAGGCTAGCGACATTCGGTTGAAAGCTATGGCCGCATTAAAATAGCAAGGAGTGGTCATTTGTATGGGAGGTAGAAGAACCATTTGGCTTATATTCAATACCGTCCATTTATATAGGGTTTTCCAATTAGAGCGGGTAGATGTTTGAAGCCTGTAGTGGCCTGTTGGTTTTGGTGGTGTCGATCTAATCTGTTGTTTACTATTCAGTCACTCATGTCAAATCACCAGGGGTCGCCCCCCCCCCTGGTCGATGAAGATGGTAAAAAAATCCTTATCGATGTAGTAAAAAAATCGCTGCACTCTTCAACATTTTCAAAAATGTTCTGCTGCTGGCGCAGCAGATGCCTTTACTGCCACTCCAAGTGCTGCCGGAGAAGCCATGATTGGGACAGTTTGCAGTCAACAGGCGCATACAAATAGATGACAGCGAGTGGCCTCTCGTAACTGACGGAGGCTGCGTACCCACACACATTTCACTTGTGAGTGTGCTACTCTGGCTGCGTGGATCCCATATTTCCGGTTTCATTTCATGGCTTCTGAGCTGGAGTACACAATTTCAACCATTAGGTCCCTTCGGGAAGTTAGTTGAATTCAACTTATTTTCATCTGAAAGGGTGACAAATGGTATAGAGCTTTGCTTTGTTAGCCCTGGAAGTTCATGCTTTGTCGAATCGACTACGCATCATCAAATTTATCCCATTTTTCGTGACAATTCTCATTATTTGGAACTGAGTTTTCGTACAGCCAGCACTTACCGTGCCGATGTACTTGCCGGGTACATTGCGGCTAGACGAAGTAAGCAGGATTAGTTGGATTTTTGGAAATTGGCCTCGTCGAAACGACGAACTTGTGTAACTTTTAGAACTCCAGTATTTCTTATGGCTGGTTGTCGATTCGACGATAAGTATGTGCCCATACAACTAGCTCGTAACAAATGTGTTTATTTTTGAAATGTGGGACCTATTTTTTCAAAAATTATGGAAAAAATATTTACTAGGACAAAAATAGGACAAATCAGGAAAATGGCTCTAAATTCTTCCTCATTTTAGGAAGATTGCATTTCGATCTCATAAAAAGCGGCTCCAAAATCGATGTTTTTTCATTCTAAATAAACTAACGATTGAAAATCTGTCAGATTTTATAAATATTTTGAGAAAGGGTGATTTGTATGAAGCGTCAAAGTAGAGCGTCGTCGAATCGACGAAGCATGACCTTTCCGTACTAAAAATAACCATGACCATGCAGGGTTAAGGACCATGTAAAAAACGGGTCTCATATTTCAGTGTCTTTCAAGTTCTTCTTTTTCTTCTCAGTAGCATATAGGCCCTTGTGGGACCATGGTGCGTTAACTTAGCCGTTTATAGGCGATTTCGAGTCAACGTTACATTGCATATCATTTCGGAGTGTAATGTTGCAGGCACTATATATTTCCTATCCGCACATGTACGCAAATTCGGGACGGGACCACGCCGAGATTCGATCTCCGGACCTCTAGATTACTAGCGTCGTAGAGTGCGACTCAACCAAGTGAACCACAGAGCGGGTCTTTCAAGTTATTAAATAAAAAATTATTTTCTGGCTGAATCATACCAGCAATAAAATTTAGCCACTGTTAATACTTTGATAAATTTAGAGGAAATCTTATTATTTCAATCAATAAGGGATTTATAAATATTCTGACGGTGCTACTTTGCTAAGATGAAAGTGACAGACGAAACAAACTGATTTCGCAAGTTGAATATGCAGTCTGAGATGCAAAAAATGCAATGAAAATAGACAAACTACGCTCTAAAAGGCAGATATTGGAGGCCAGTTAAATGAAATCAGAATGCAGAAGAAAATCATTCTCATCTCCATTTTAAAAATTTGACTCTAAAATTAACAAAATAAAAAAAAAACGAAATAACATGCGTGGCAGTCCACCAGTAAATGTGTGCCGTAGATGTGTGAGTGACATCCAATTTCCAAGATCTAAACTGCTGTTTTGATAAGGTGTTGAGATCAACAGCACGCCCAACAATGTTATTTATCCCCATAAATGGATACAATCTGAGCGACATCATAGTCCGTCACGTAGGTCGTGATTTCGAAAAAAAAAAACAAAATGAATTCGTTCACGGTGAGTCTGGAATCCATGACCCTGTGCACTATTCCAACCACAAGTCAGGCTACTCTAAGATTTGCTAACAATATTTATGCGACCGGAAATTTCAACTCCTAAGAAAATCATGATGTTGAAAAAAATTTGGACTTGCCCTCCCCCCCTGACCGAAATCCTGGCTACGCCCCTGTACGAAGCTTAACAAAAAATTGACCCCTGTGGATTTTGGGGTAAGAATTATGCCACAGCATTCCTGGATTGTCGTAAAAGGCGACTTGAGGGATAGGGTACGTAGGCTTGTAACCCGCGTACTTGAAACTTTCTTTACACTCGAAACATTAATCGGATACCTCGGACTGACCCACCGGCAACGATTGGCTATACACAACAGACCACGATTGGGTTTTGGAACGTTCGAACGATGTGGGGCGAGTACAACAACATGAGACTCACTGAAGTCGAACGAGAAATGACAGCGTATATCATCGCTATATTAGGACTGAGCGAAACAAGATGGATCGGATCAGGAGCGACTCTATCACCAAGTTCTAATACTGTTTTACTGTACTCTGGAAATGATGACCAAAATGCTCCTCGGCAGGCAGGAGTCGGAATCCTCTTGACTAGGGATGCACGTCGATCCCTTATCGATTGGAAATCGGTTTCCGACCGTATTGTCACCGCCCGATTCAAATCCAGAGTACGAAATATCACGATAATTCAGTGTTACGCACCGACCGAACAAGCTGACCAAGCTGACAAAGACGTTTTCTACTAAAAACTTGGCGACACTTTTGATATGGCTCCCAGAGGTTACATTAAAATCATAATGGGGGATCTGAATGCTAAAGTCGGGACAAATAACCAAGGATTGGAAGACCTTATGGAAAATCATATGGGTTAGGCGACAGAAACCAGAATGGCGAGATGTTTATAGAGTTTTGTAACTCTCGTCAGCTCGTCATTGGTGGAACTGTGTTTAAGCACAAAGATTGCCACTTATCAACCTGGACCTATCCGAATCCCCGCAGAGGGGTCGGTGTCCTTGTGACATCAGCCAGAAATGGCTGTATATAGTGGGACAAAGACCTTTGGTGAGCTGCGACACCACGGACCTAACAGCGCAAGGGGGCCCCTGGTACAGTTGATACGCCATGGCGAGGATCTGTACAAAGACCATTCGGGCGGTAACGTTCCCGAGCTCCTGAGTTATGTACGTGTGGCTCATGGCGTGACCTACCTCTTCCCATGACTTACGGGAGGGAAGTCACTAAAGGCCAAGCACGATTATGGTGTCCTCTGGTGGGGGAGTGCATCGTATGGTAAATCGTGTGAGCTTCCGAGTTGACGGCTTCGCATGACCCGAGTCCTGAAGGGACTAGTTAGGGAGAACGGCCTTGGTGGTAAATGCCTACGCGCCTATATCTAACTAGTTTGTGGATTGATGACCACACTGCCCGAATCGCATTGCTGACTAGTATACTGAAGGGGCCACGTGGATGTGAAAAGCAGCGCTACGAGTCTGCACAGGCTCGTAGTCACAGGTCCAACGAGCCTGGGATGTGCACATCTGAATTCTAACGTGAGGCTTAACCAATAGGGGGCCGAAGGAGGATCACAGCTGCTATAGAGAAGTCTATAGCGAATGGGGATGGGTGTGCCCAAGGGAACATGGTCCTTGCCCATCAAGGTGTTGGTCTCGTAGTGGCTGGAGGTTGATACTCAAGTCATCCAGCTAGTGATGCAACCCCGGGGTTGGATTCCTGAAGGTGAGTGCATTCGCCGGATCCCAAAGAAATCCCCGTCTGGCAACAACATCGTGTCAGTAAAAAGCCGAAGGTACAAGCACTTCGAGGGACCGGGAGATAAAGCCCGAAAGGCTAGGTGCTCCCCTGACGGTATACCTGTAGATGGTTAGCTTGGACCTCTCCGCATGGCAGAACTGAGAACCAGATTGATCATATTGCTGTTTCCAAAACGTGGGGAAACTGTGCCTTAGACGTTCGGGCAAAACGTGGTGGTCATATTGGCAGTGACCACCATCTTGTCATCGGAAAAATGCGCTTACGAAAGGAAGTAATCCAGCGTCCAAAGAGTGCAAGTATTTGCCCTTGATATAATGTGCAGGCAGAAGCTCAAACTTCCGTTAACTAAGCGTGCATTCGCCACCGCTTTGCACGAAAAAGATAATGCACCATCACCAAATGAGAATCCGACAATTGAAGACAGATGGAAAGTCGCTAAGGATTCATTTATTTCGTGTGGCGAAGAACTTGTAGGACGATTGGATCGCGGTAGGAGACCATTTATTAGCGGCGACTATACTTGGTCTCTTATCTCAGCACGCAAGAGAGTTAAAGAGCAGATTAACTCTGCTGCTGACGGCTCAACTAAGGAACGATGCAGATCTGAATACCGTTCGCTCCAAAAAGGCGTTCAAAGGAGTGTAAGGCGTGATAAGCGCAATAATATCAACACGCTTCCGAAAGAGGCAGAGGATGCGGCTCTCCGCGGTGACAGTGGAACATTCTTCAAGCTTATCAAGCCATTAACTGGCAGATCTCTACTAACGGAATCCTGTGAAAGATAAGGAAGGTGTCTTGCTCATTACCGAAGAACAACAGTTGCGAAGATGGAGAGAATACTTTTAAGAGGTCCTTAAATACACCTTCGGGCCTGCAAGTGCATCTTCATTGCCAGCAGAAGACGTCCCTCGAATAGACGGCATTAGTTCCGGTCCAACATCCAAAAAGGAACTAATAGACGCTATTATATCAATGGACGCCGGTAAAGCCCCTGGGATTGATGGAATTCCGTCAGAATTCTTGAAAGCGGAAATTGTCGCTTCGGCGGATATTCTCCTTCCCTTAATCCAAGAGTATTGGGAAGCCGAAACTGCATTATTGATTGATTTAGGTTACTTTTTGTATGCAACAAATATTTAAATGTACTCTGGAAATTGTTATTGTAACTGTATAAAATAACAACAACAACAAACAGGAACTCGAATGATGACGGACTTTTAATCTTTGTGATAGAATTATTATTGCGTAAATACCTATTTCTTTAAACAGATGCTAAAGTATTTTTGTATTTCAAAGTTATTGAACTAACATGTAGATTTCAAAGCGACATATTAATGAAAATTTTTTTTTATAAAATTCGGAAAAGCGCGCATAAAAATTCTAATATTAAAAAAAAATTAAGTTTGTGTTCAAAAACTATTATTTTTTATCTTACAAACAATTTTTGAAATATTTATATATGTACGTAGCAATCGTTCTTTTTCTAGGGAAGATTATTTAAAAAAAAGCCGAAAACGCATCATATGTAATTGATTAATTAAAAATTAAAAACTGATTCAATTATATTATAACTACGTTTTTATTCTTATTTTTGCTTTGCTAAAATAATGAAAAGACCATGTTTAATCATTTGCTAAACCAAAACATTGAATAAAGCAGAAAAAAGTAAGAAAATAAAATAATTTCCATCATATACGTCTGTTAGACGTACCTGTGATCTCAACTGATTTTTATAGCCTGTGACGCAACGGGTTAAATCGTAGGTTCCCGATCCCGATCGAACCACACTGTAGGTAGATAATTATTATGCTTTTCGATACCTAATGAGGTAAATTTAATGTCGCTAACACCGATAAAGGTCAATGCAGGGCTGCGTGAGCCTTTTTATTTTAAAATACAAACTATTGATGAAATCATTAATTTAATAAACGGTACAACAAGAACGCCATTCTCAATATAAGAATCCAAAATGACAAAATAACTCTTTGCAAAGTTATTTTAAGTACGACGTTCTTAATTTTAGTAGAATCTCTGTAACGTCAAAATCATGTTTATAAAGACATGATTTAAGTGTGTTTTCAATGACAGCACTCTGTTTTTTCTCTTTGTGTAGGGGGGGGGGGGCACTCAATAAGTAGGCGCGATAACCCCCGGTGAAGTTGTTCCGCCACTGATGGAAGGTACCCTTATATTTGATCCTATCGCAATAATTTTTGGTGGAGAGTACAAAGGGGCTTTCCCTAGGCACTCAACCAAATTTGAATTGGCTGGCGTCATTTTGAGAACAGTTACAAGCATGACTTCTTGGGAAATGTTGAGAGTAGCGTAGGAGGTGTTCTCGGCCGGAGCAAGGTCATTTTTGGTATAAATTAAACATTTATTGGCAGCATCAAATTAGCGTAAATTTTTAGTGCGTATAGAGAGGAGAGTTTACATCAATTTGGCATCAAGACTTTCTTCTTTTTTTATGTTTTCGGTCTAGAGCTAATATTGCACTATACTAATAAACAAGGGTTAAAATTGAAGCCGTGAAGCAAAATTTTGGATAGTTCAAGAATTAAATACAAATAAAAAATTTGGATGGGTCCAATGGACTCAGTAACAATTTAAGTTAATTTAGTTTTATGAAAAATGTTATAGTCAAAATCAAAAAAAAATAAAAGGTGGACCCCTCCTGCAACCAAATCGACGTCCCAGTTGATTCCCAGCGAATTTGAAGTAGGGAAGAACTAATGTTACACTCAAAAGCTATCTAGACTCCCTTTAAAAATAGTCGCTCGTAGGTGCAATACGTTTAGCTTTGCAAAGTCGAGCAAGTGAGCCTTCAGCATTACTACTTTTATAAAACACACATAAATTTATTATATTTGCATACTATCTGTCTGGAAATGTCACTTTCCGGTAATTAGCATCCAACATTTCCACCAGCGACAAAAGATAGAGAGGCATTGAACTAATTGCCTTCTCCGATTTACTGTCAAATCAAACAAAGCGTTCAACGGTTAAACGTGCAACAACTAGAACCCGAAGGCATTCCAGCTAGATACGGAAATAGTGAACAGTTTCTAATTAGTCATAACCATTGTTCCGGTTTATTATGTGTAGAGATAATCCTTGTTTTCCCAATTGCCAATAATATAGTCTATTGGTAGATATTGTCTCACACTCCTTCATAATTCGGCTTAGAAACGTTAAACTACTATATCTACGAGCAAAATGTCCAAATGAAGATATCAGACGAAACGAATTCCTATTCCAGGAGGAATATAACTAAATGGACTTGTACCATTCGGTCTCAGTTTCCGACCTTTCTACTCAGCTCGTTAATGGGCATGGAATGGAGGACAATCCACATAAACGCGAAACTTGAGAAAGATTCTGATTGCGATAATCCCCGGATGAAATTATATCGCGATTTCGATTTATTGAACAATCAATCGAGATGCATAAACATCGAATGGTAAATGATACTTTTGATATCAGATCAGGGGCGGCTCTTCAGGTGAAGTAGGTGAAGAGCCTCTTCACCTAAAATTTTGTACCATTAAAATCCTTAAATATAAATCCCTATAATTAAAAACTTTATGCAAGTGACTAACTAATACATAATGCATCCAACTCGTAATACATCATACATTCATTCATACTTCAATAATTCTCTATCTATGCGTATACACAACATTGCACTTGATTATACATATTCATACGTACAAATTCGATCTTTATATTCAATTCAAACGCACACGACACCCACGCAGTAGATTTTACAACGAAAGATATGCAAGTGAATGGAAATCTGCAAACCGATTGCTACCTATTCACTTGCTACACGAGACCCGGATGATTATCCATGTAAACTATTGTTGTAATCGGAGCAACAAATTAATGGGGTGAATAGGCTTGGTCGGCTGCGCGTCGAGCTCTTCACTTTTAGATTTCAGAATAAGGTGAGAAACATGAAATTTTCGTCACTTTGCCGAAAATATTATCGGAAGCGAAGAGAACAAATGCATCCGACAAAAGCTATTCACTCCACTAGCGCGTTGCTCTGATAACGCCTATAGCTAGCCTGATGATGTATTATGAATGATGATTCATAGAACACGTGAAGAGGTAGCAATCGATTTGTAGATTCCCATTCACTTGCGTCTTGTTCGCTGTTTAGTGCATACAGTGTGTGATTTATCGTTTGATTATTGAATTTTAAAATCGATTTTTTTTCATTGTGTGAAGTGTTTTTCTAGCATATACATACATTCTTGCTATTCTGAGAATAATGAATCCTGCCGCAGATATCATATGTATGCTAAAGGAAACTCCGTTCAACAGATGGAGAATTGAGGACAAAAGAGATGTTCTGTTAACAGGGCCACCCCAGGTGGTATTAAGTATTAATCGAAGGAAGGAAGTGCCAAAAACAGGAACGTCCTATCATATAAATTTTAAATGCTCCTGGTTCGATAAATTTAAATGGTTATGTAGTAGTCCAACTTTATTGAGATTATTCTGTTGGCCATGTCTTCTGTGTTCCGTTAAAGAGAGTACATGGAATAAAGACGGCTTTGAAGATTTCGCTAACATTACGAGGGCGCTTCGTAAACATGAAGATTCGGCAGAGCATTTAAAATGCGAAATTTCATATAAAAATTTGCAAAAAAATCAAAACACTATTGGTGATGCGTTGAAGGAAAACGCAAAACTTTATATGGCCCAGTTTAATGAAAACGTTCGATTGAACCGTTTAATTCTTCGAACAGTGATAGATGCGGTCTTGTATTTAAGCAAACAAGAGTTAGCTTTTCGTGGTCATGATGAAAGCGTTAGCTCCATCAACAGGGGAAATTTCAAAGAGTTGTTGAATTTACTCATCTCGAAAAGCCCTATGGAAATTCAAAATCATTATTTGAAAAATAAAAATATATTTAGTGGAGATTCGAAAGTAATTCAAAACGAATTGCTGGATTGTATCGCGAATTATATAAATGATTTTATAAGCAATGAAATAAAAGAATCTGATTTTTTTTCAATTGAAGTTGACGACACCACAGACATCACCCAAATGTCACAATGTTCGCTAATCATAAGGTTCGTTAATGTTAAGGGACAACTAGTCGAGCGTTTCATGGGATTTCATGATGTTAGCGCAGATAGATCAGCGGAATCCTTATTTAACATTTTGGAGAACAAATTAAGCGAATTCGATTTTGAGCGAAAGCTAGTGGGTCAGTGTTATGACGGTGCAAGTGTAATGTCGGGTCACTTAAATGGACTTCAAACAAAAGTGAAGCAGAAAGCGCCACAAGCTGTATTTGTCCACTGTCTAGCCCACAGACTCAATCTTGTTCTGCAGCAAAGTTTGAAACGGATTGCTCAGTGTAGAATTTTTTTCGCTACTTTAAGTGGCATTCCATCGTTTTTTCACCATTCAGCGAAGAGAACTTTTGCTCTCGCCTCCACTTCTGCAAGACGTATTCCCACAATAGCTACTACTCGCTGGTCGTCAAACGCAAAGCTTGTTTCTGTCATTATTACTGATTGGGCACATATAAAGGAGACATTCGAGAATATAATGGATTGTCTGGAATCAGATCAAAAGTCAATTCACCTCGCTAGGGGTTTCTTGCATGAAATGAATGATTTCGAATTTACATTTTTGGCGGTTTCATTCCATGATATTTTCGGTGCTACAGACATCTTGTTTGACATTTTACAAAAAAAATCCATGGACTTTAATTTTTGCGTTTCTCATATAAATAAAACTCGAGAAATCATACGGCAAAAACGTTGTGATGCATTTTTCGAACAAATTTTTTTAAAGGCTAATACTTTTACTCCACTAAATTTTTCCAAAAGACGTGACATAGTAGACATGGACACCGCGAGAACAAAGTACAGAATTCTGTTCTTCCAGATCATTGATCATATTTTGATGGAAATGAGTGTCAGATTTGAAGACTGCGAACAATTGCATTTCGTATCTCTTGCAGATACCACCAAATTCGAAAAGTACAAATCATCTTTTCCAACAGACCTTTTCACTAGCTTTCAAAAATTGTATGGCAAATCATTCACAAAAATGGCCAGACTTAAAAATGAGCTAATGCTCGTATATTCAAACGAAACTTTGTGGAATATTTCACTAGGGGACTTATTGTTAAAAATCAATGCCGATAAAGATATATTCCAAGAAGCGTATAAGTTATTTTCTTTAATTTCAACGATTCCTTCGACAAGCGTTTCGGCAGAGAGAAGTTTTTCTTATTTAAAGAGAATCAAAACGTTTCTAAGGAATTCAATATCACAAGAAAGGCTGTCGGCATTAGCGACAATATCTATGCATAAAGAGCTCATTTCCGACCTAATTGACAAACAATTATTTTATAATGATGTCATAGACAAATTTGCTACATTAAAAGAAAGACGGCTTGACTTAGTGTACAAAAAATAATTTTAAATGTTAAGGAATATCGTTGTTTGGAAGTACTCGTATATGATACATAAAAATATAAACAAAAAACTGAAAGAAAACTATAAAATTTATTAATATTATTATAAGAAGAATTATGTATAGGTTTGAAAATACGAAAAAGTTTATTTTTGTTTAATTTTGGATTAATGAATTATGTTAATTTTTTTTTATGAATTTTTTTTTTCTACCTCTTCACCTGTTTTTCGAACCACGAGCCGCCACTGTATCAGATTCCTGTAATGGACTGAAACCGGCATCCTACCTTTCAAGCCGGCCGAATAAACAACAAATATTTGTCGTTTGGTCAAGTGATTCAATCACTTCCTCGCGACTTCGTATAGGCATTTGACAACATCAGTCCTTTTGAAACGGTGTTCCGCGGATGATTGCGGTGTTATGCGAGGGCCTCTGAGGTGTTCCGTGAAGGCCTCGCGTTCTGCGAAAATATCCACAAATAAGAGAATTAAGCTTGTTAGTGGAAAAAATGCACGAACAAATAATAATTCAAATAATTGTTTTATTGTTTCAAAACACATTATTATTCCAAAGAAAATTGCGTTTCTTCAAGCCAATCCGCGAAAGATGGAGTATTTTTCCTTATTTGAAAAAAAAAACATTTTAACTAAATATTTGAAATGTTTTTATAGTGTTTTAAATTTAAGGCGAATTAGAATTGAATTTAACAAAAACAATTTTCTTAATTGACCTTACATAAAAATATTGACATGAAGTCTTTCTATGATTTAAGATTCATCAGAAAAGTAACGTGGGGAAGTTCCCTATCCTGCTTTACCATTTTATTTGAAGAAAAAACATGCACAGAGAGAAATGATTAGTCGATTACAAGAAAAACATTTGTTAATAGTTTCAAAAGTTTTCATTAATTTCTGGTCATAGGTGTATTTTTGTTGAAACTGCAAAACGATTTTGTTTGTTTATGCAAAACATCTTTTGGAAAATTATATAAAAATTGTGTTGACATAAACAAAAAGTTTAAATAAAATTGATTAATTCAATTTGCGATTTCAACAAATTTTATACTAAATATTTGGTTACGGAGAAGTTTCCATTGGTGATATCAATTAAAACTTTGTACCAATTACCCAATCCGCATTAATAAAATTTTTGTCAATTTTACGAATATTTTAGTTGTCAGAATCAAATTTCAGTTGGTAATATTGTATAATTCTTTGATTAATTATACAAAACTGTTTTGTGGTTTTATACAAAACCTTTTCGTAGTATTAATCAAAATATTATACCAAATATTTAATTAAAGAATTTTATAAATTCGTGTTAATTAAAATTTCTCCTAACTTTGCTAATAGTGTTCTTATCAATCTCTAATTTCAATATAGCGTCTATTGAAATTTGGGATTGAAAGGAACACTATTAACAAAGTTAGGAGAAAATTTGATTAACACGAATTTATAAAATTTTTAATTAAATTTGTAACTCAATTCGGCCTGTCTTTTCATTTGTATTTGCCGACGCCAAAGAATACTTTAAGTCATCTTTCATGTCAAGCGTTGAATGTCTTAATAAAAGTTAGTTGCACATAATCCCGTTTATTGAAATACAATAATTTTTTTATTAAAATTAGAAAAATTATGACAATATGTTTTAATGTAACACCTAGTTAATTATTAGATATAAACATAACCTTACAATGTAGAACGTCGTGAAGTCAGGTCTCCATCGCTGCTAACAAATAATGTGTAATGCATGCCAAGTTTAGTTTTTGTATAAGAATATACAAATAATGATTTTATATCTGTTATTTTGAATTTAAAGTTTTGAATTTAAAATGTTTTAAGTTAAGTTTTAAGTTAATTTATTGCAAAATACATACATATTATATAAATATTGGACTTACAATTGTGGCATCAGAAATCAATGAAGATTGAAGAGTGATTATTTATTATTGCCTGTATCATATCCACACAGTGCTTAGTTGAATCCATAATCCTAGCATGTACGGCTTATGCAAATTTTTCCTGTCCACTAGTTCAGCGTCTTTGCTTTCTCACAAAATAAGTCTTTAATTTATTAGTTATTGGAAACAAACACTTTTTCACCATTTTTAGCACACAATCATTTTTTTCACAACACTCGGAAAATAAATATGCCCGTACAAAAGAGCAACTAAAAATGAAAATCTTTGCTGTTCCAAATAAATGAATAGCTAGATTGTACAAAGATTTATTTTTTATGTCCTGCCTATAAAAACTGTACCGTTAGATATGGTAAAAATTTCGTATTTCCAACAAAAGATCTAGTTCTGGACATTCTTGTTCATACTTGCATAGAAAGACTGTCTGTTGGATAACAAAAGTTTTTGTTAATATTACAAAACTGTGTGTTATATTGTAAAATTATTTGGCAATTTTCTTTGTTGATTTCCCCTGCCCAAAAGATTTGTTATATTCAACAAATGTTATAGTGCTCGTTGTCTTTACCATTTGTAGATTTTATTGCAGCTAAAGTTTTTGTTATTTTAACCAGAAAATTAAATCGTTCTAACAGAATATTTTTTAGTTGTCTTGACAAAATTTGGTTTGTCATATCAATCAATCGTGTTGTTTAGTAGTACCAATTTATTTGCAGGTGTAAAAAAAGAATTGCTACAAAGCAACAAAACCAACATCAAACAATTGTGATTTGTTGGTATTGCAAATTTATTTCTCTCTGTGTGTGTAAAAGAGTCTGAGAAATATTCTTTCAAAATTTGTGCACTCTCTTCTTCATATAAGTATCGCGCCATTTTGTACAAAAATAAATACTCAAGGTAAACAATGATAAAAAGACTAACGTAAGTACATTCGTGGTGCATTTTTCTACCCCACCGTGCATTTACCGAGGCTGCTATTGCATGTTGAAGTTTGCACGAACACGGTGCAATATGAACTTAAAGCATAAAAATGACGACTGGAAAACTACCTTACGAATGTAGTTAAGGGTTAACACACGACCCATATGACGGACTATGATCTCACTCAATATCAAATACACACAACATAAATGTGTGAATGGTGAATTTTCAGACATTCCAACAAGTATGATTCATGCAAATACCTGTTTGTAATATGTTTTGCTGAGAGAAAAGGCGATGTTAGGTATTTCGCGACTTTAAAAAGTTTGAGAACCACACTTCTAAGTTATTATACATAGGATGCAGGCAGGTCGCGTATTGAAGATAACAGTTAAACACAGCAATAGTTGCACATCATGAAATATCATATCATATAATTGTATAAACAATATGCAGATCATTTAAGGTTAGTTAGAACTAGGATTTTTCGTAATTAATATATGTTCAATAATAACTGTGATACATTAAGAATATAGGAAATAGTAACTAAACAATACTTCTATATTGGCGGTGCTTTTTCAACATAGGGGGCAGGTTTGCTGACCCAGACGCGCAAAAAAAACATCCAGGTTAAACTTCAAATTGTCACGTAGCATGCTATTCGGGTTTGAATTACTAGCCTGAATAAGGCTACGGGTTAAAATTTGTATGAAAATTACCCCGTATAGTCTAGGTTAGCTGTTGAAAAACACGGCCATTGCAGCCTGGCTGGTGCACAGGGTCATGGGTTCGAGACTCACAGTGAACGAATTCAGTTAATGGTGTTTTTCGAACTCACGACCCATGTGACGGACGATCTCACTCAGATCTTAAACGAGTAACCATTTATAAGGATAAATAACTCTGCTGAGCGTGCTGTTGATTTCAACATTGTAAATTGGATGTCACTGCCACATCTGCGGCCTTAGTCCAGTGTTGGACTGTCGCGCCTGTTATTTTATTTTAATATAGAAATTAGTTTTCAATCGTATTTTAAACGGCAAACCCTCAATGAACAATATTATTGTCACAATTACCTCAACACAATCGCCGGTGTGCAGCCAATAAAAAATTATCAAATCAAAATCACAATATTTCCTCCCATCGCTGTCCAATACTTAATAAAAAAAAACAGCCCAAATCAATACTCTGGATATTGCTTCAATTAAAGTCAGCGATACTTCGTATCTCGCAGATAAAAAACATAAAAATGATAATAATAGCAAAAACGCATCGAATAATCTAAGTATCATATTTTTCCATTGAATGAACATCAACATAGAATATTGCAGCCGACCTGGTTCAATTTCTTGTTCGAGTTCTTGTCGAACCCGATACCTAACATGGATCTGTCGGTATCCCTCTCTGGAAAACCGTTCCTTTTTTATGAGATTATTATACGGACGCATAGAATTTTTTTGCACCCACCTTACCCATCATCATTTCCTTTACAAATTCACCGACAAAAGCAACATGATGCTGGGAATTGTATTTATTCAAGACGAGGGCCAGAAATCAAGGCAAACTCCGAGCTTTGGCGGCACCGGTAGCTTTATAATCAACTTGACCATCGACATCATAGGTAGTCATTGCAACATAAGAAACATCTTTAACCAGCCCACGATGAAGAACACATGCTCCACATATTTCTTTGGACGTTTATTGGAGATAACTTTGGCGAGTTCCATAAATAAAACATATAACGCCAACCTGGGTGCTTGTTACGATGCCTTCACTTTGCAGTGTATTGTGCCTATATATTATCCCTGAAATGCGGAGTTATTTTCTGTACAATCGTTGCCATATTGGCGAAAGATAAAACGATGGCCATGGCCAATTGCTGCATCATTTAATATGGTCAAACATATATTTCATTATTGTGATTGCCTGTGTGACTTGAAAAGGGGCAAAAGTCAGTAAGTGGCTTAGAATATCTCATGAATTGGTTCGGTTTGACATTCAGCTAATTCATGAAAACAGAGATTAAAACATGACATAATTATCTGTTGAACTCTATCTAGTTTCAGTTCAGTTTCAGTTCTTTTATTCTACCAATAATGTGACATTTATAATACATATCAATTTTGTTTCTAAGTAAGTGATTTGAGCCCTGCTCTTACAGCTTTAATATTCTTTAATTTGAGTGTAACTGTTATACAATAGATTTTATTAGGAGAAACGTGTGCATTATTATTTGAGAGGAAAACGGGATCAAAAACCTCTTATTCATGTGGATTTAAATGTAAACTTAATACTACTCTTCTAACCTATCTTACTGCTAACTTACAAACTAACTTAACTAAATGATGTATGTACATATTGTGGCTTTAATATTCATCTAGGAAAACAAAAATTTCTAGCTATTTAATGTATATTAATATAAAACCATCTAGAGACATGGTCTATTAGAGTATATTATTTAGTAAAGGATTAGCGGAACTCGTACATGATATATTAAAATTAATGATGGTATGCGTAATTTTAGAGTAAATTCGAGATACTTTTGACAGCGAGTGGAGTGCTGAAGTTGAAAAGAATCTAGGTAAATTTAGCATTAATTTCAATATTTTATTCTGTTTCACTTGAAGCTTATCAATATGAGACGGCGCACATGTTCCCCAAGCGGCGCATGCGTACAATAGCTTTGACTGGAATATACTTTTAAAGAGAAGTATCTTGTTTTCATTCGACAAAGGGGATTTTCTGTTGATAAGGGGGTACAACGTTCTTATAAGTACATCAGACTTTTTCAATAGGGCGTCTGTATTCGCTGCAAATGTTAGTTTTTTATCTAGGAGAACTCCTAAATACTTTATGTACTCTCCATTCCAACTTATTCTATAATTTTCCAATAATAATGGCTGATTCGGTATTTCTGTGCTTTTCCGCTTTCTTGTGAAAAACAGAGCTTTTGTTTTATCCGAATTTATTTTAATTTTCCATTTTGTGAAAAAGTTATTTAATGTTGAATATCCTAATTCAAGTGTGTTTGAGATATAAGTTGGAGAGCAACCACTGCACAGTAGGGCTGTGTCGTCCGCAAATAGACATAGATCGCAATTATCAGGAACAGGGATGTCACTAGTATAAATATTATAAAGCAGTGGGCTAAGAGACGACCCTTGAGGAACACCTGCAGGAAGGTTAAAGTTTGAAGAAAGCGAACCGTTAATATTAACTTGAAAAGAGCGATCTGTTAGGAAGTTTTGAATGAGCTTGATGAGATACATAGGAAAACCTTGATTGTGCATCTTAAAAATGAGTCCAAACACAATCAAAAGCTTTTTCTATATCCAATGTTAGCATTCCGGTGGAAAGTTTGGAATTTAGCGATGATTGAACAATCTTTTTTATTCTGGAGATTTGGTGAATAGTACTATGGTTACTTCTAAATCCAAATTGCTCATTTGGTAGAAGATTCTTTTCGTTCAGTACTTCCAGCAATTTCGTTTTCACAAGTCTTTCAAATATTTTCCCTATATTACTTATTAGACTTATTGGTCGGTAGCTATTTATTTGTGCCTTTGGCTTTTCGGGCTTCGAAACGCACGTTACAAATGCCCTTTTCCAAGCTTTTGGGAAGTAAGAATATTTCAAACACGCATTGAATATTTTGCATAGATATATTGACGTTTTGCTATGCATATTTTTCAGAAACAACATTGGCACTAGATCAGGACCCGGTGCTTTATTTGTTTTTGATAATTTAATAATATTGGATATCGCAGTGCATGACAAAAATGGAAAGGCGTTATTTTCAGAGTTGTTAATGTGATCAACAATATTTTCAACTGCATTTTGAGTTTCTTGGTCTCCAAAGCTAAGAGTAGTTAGGTGTTGCTTATAAAAATGTTCCCCAAAAGCTTGACTTTTTTCAGAATCAGTTACAAGGGTGTTATTTAATTGTTTTATCGGAGGAATAACAGTACGTTTCTCTGAACTCTCTTTCTCTGAACTCTATCTATATATAATTTTTAATAAACTTTAATTATGAAGAAGCACTCGTACTTCGCATCCTTATCTGCAAACCAGACTCTTATCGATCGTGGCCGAAATTTGGATACTCGTAACTTTCTTTCCAGCTAATCGTTACTCGGGCAACCCAATGTAACAAGCTTTTCTAAGAAGAACCTAATTTGGGGAGGGGGTGCTTTGGTCTTTTATAGCAGCCCATGACCCCATCTGATTCCATCCATTTTCACATATGCCTTAGATTTCTCTAAGGTTTGGTTAGAATTGATGCACAAATCAAAAAGTTTTTCTTAGAACAACGAAATTCGGGGGTTAGGTTTGTATGGAACCCCCATGACCCCATCGCCCAATGAAAGTAATTCCAACAAAGAAAACAGCCTGCAACAGAAAAAACGGCGCTAAATTTCAGCTCGACAGCTTTAAAACTGGCTCCGTAAACGGCGTCGCAACAGACGGACAAACAGTCATACTGACCAATTATGAAGGTATGTATATTGTTATACCTCAGAATTTGTTCAACTTCAAAATAAAACGACTGCTGGTTCAATGGTCAAATTATAACTGATTAATTGCTTATAAGATATTGCAATGAAAACTTAACTTCTTCTTCCTTGCCTCGTTCTTTATACCGCTCCATGGTTTCGCGTTGCTCGACCTGCAGTGTAGGCACATCGCCCGTTTTGGCGATAATATCTCAGCATATTTCTACAGGCAGCTCTATCTTGGATCGTGTCATCGCCGAGACCAATGCGTTGTTGTTGCTTTTTCATTTGACACATCCAGGTGTTCTTCGGTCTGCCTCTGGCCTTGGGTCCATCAAGTGGAACTTCCATTGATATCGCATTCTTTGCTGGGTTCTCAGGCGGACGCCGTTGAACATGGCAATACCAATCCATTTGTCGGTCTTCGAGCTTTTCGGTGATTAGTTGGTCTATGGACAAGCTGCCTCGGATGTAGCTACTCTTGATGTGGTCCCTTTTCGTTACACCAACTGACATGCATAACATTTTCATTTCAGTCGCTGTCATTTGTTTCGCGTAACCTTCATACATGGTCCAGCATTCTGATCCATACATGAGTGCGGGACGTACAACCGTTTTGTACAACTTGCCCTTTAGCTTCAGTGGCATTTTCTTATCGCAGAAAACTCCAGAGTTTTCTCGCCACGTCATCCACCCAACCTTTGTGCGATGTTTGATGTCATCATCGCATGTAGCTCCGTTGTTCACCATCGAGCCTAGGTACTTGAACTTGGTACAAGACTTAAGCTGCTCTCCTTTGACGTACATTTCTGGTATCGGTGCATCTGGGTCTGAGAATGGGCAGCATGAGAACTCAGTCTTTGTTATACTTACCCTCAGTCCATGCTCCTCCAGAATGTCATACCATTTTGTAAGTGCAGCTTGCAAGGCAACGATATTTGGACTACGGAGGACTATATCATCGGCAAAAAGAAGAGATATTTCTAGGTCTTCGGAGATACGTGTTAATAAGTAGCACATGATGATGTTGAAGAGCAACGGACTCAATACACTGCCCTGGTGTAATTCGACATTCAACGGAAATTCTTCTGATTCACCGGCTGTGCATCTAACCTTAGTCGTAGCTCCATCATACATGTCTCGTATCATCCTGACATATGCCTCAGGGACATTAAGTGCTCTCAAGGCCAACCATATCAGATCACGAGGTACTCTATCGAATGCCTTTTCCAAATCGATGAACACAAAGTGCAAGTCCTTTCGTGCTGCTCTATACTTTTCCATTGCAATACGAATGTACTGAATCGCATCGACTGTAGATCGACCTTCAACAAAGCCGCATTGATTGTCATTCAACCGCACAATCTTTCTCAATCGGTTGCAGACAACTCGCTCGTAGATCTTCAGTGTATGAGGTGTTAACTTTATAGCCCTATAGTTGTTGAGTTTGCGTGAGTCTCCCTTGTTCTTATAGAAAGGAAGAAGAAAACTTTCCCTGAAAGCATCAGGCATCGGTTGCCCGCCTTTGATTTTGTTGAAGAGAACTGTGAGCCAACTAAGCCCGACATTTTCCATTTTCAACCAAAATTCCGCGGGGATTTTGTCCGGTCTGACTGCCTTTCTGCGTTTCATCTGATGCATTGCCCTCATCACCTCTTCCTCTGAGATATCTTCAATATTTGTGGTATTCGGCTCAACATCTCGAAAAGCTGCTCGAGGAAATTCTTCATTTAGAAGTTCGTCAAAATACTCTCGCATCCTGCTACAAATTGCCGTATCGTCAATCAGCAACATTCCTTGCGCGTCCTCCACGTACTTTGGCTCCTGTATTTCCCGAGCGTTCCTTCTCCTTTGGGCTGCGACCCTAAATATCCCGGCGTCGTGCTTAGGTCTCTCGCGCAAAGACGGTCCTTCGGTCGCAGTCTGAGTTCCTAATTCTTGGTATAATTTCTCAGCTGCCTTTGCCTTTGCTTGAGCTACCAAGCGCTTTACGTTTTTCCGGCATTGCATATAATTTTCGCGAAGTTGAACCCGTTCGGTTTCACTGCTTGACTCACATTAGCTTCGGTGTTCCACCACCATGTTTCTTTCTTCGTATGGAGTGGACCTTTCGAAACTCCAAGTGTCTTTTCCGCCTCACCTACTGACAAGTTCTTGGCTTGGGAGTTCTTCTATTTCTTGCTCCTCCTGCTTTCAAAATAAATTCTGACAGGAGCAAACGATGTTGGCTGACGACAGATTCACCCAAGATCATCTTGTAGTCTTTTACCCACCTTCTCGAAGCAGAGGTGGTAATCGATCTGCGTTTCGTGTTTCCTATCTCCGTGTCCACTACTGTAGGTGATCAGGTGTCTCTCTTTTTTCACAAACAATGTATTTAGGATGACCAAACCATGCGATCTGCACATGGTCAGAATAGCTTCACCTTCGTCATTTCTGACCGTTGAAGGGCTACCCTTTCCACCATGGCAATCCTCGTAATCATAATTTGATTCACCCACATGGCCATTTAAATCTCCTCCCAAGAACACCGATTCGGTATCTGGAATGGTCTGAATCAGGGTGTCAACGTCGTTCCAAAATGCCTCTTTTTCTTCTGGTGGCAGTCCCACTTGGGGAGCGTAGGCACTTATTACGTTCCACACCCTTCCGCAGATAACCAATTTGATGCTGATCAAGCGATCACTTCTCTTCGCGACACTTATTATGCTGCCAAGTAAAGACGACGCCAGAATAATGCCAACTGCGTTTCTTTGGTTTGTAACTCCATAGTAGTACAATTTGTACTTCATGGAATTCGTTAGAAACCGGGCTCTGTCGATATGGGTATTTCGCCACTTCGTCTCTTGCACGCACATAATGTCTATCCCCCTCCGCTTCAAGATATCCTCAATCTCCTCGCTCTTTGACGTCATGGAACCGACATTCCAGCTTGCAACCCTCAGCTTCTCCACAATGTAATTGGACTGCCTTATATTGCTCGCCCCCGGAAACCGTCGAGCTCTGGCGCGAACTAGGTTCGCCCCGGGATCACTCAACCGCATAGCAGAAGTAGTGCCCAGCGGGGTAGTGCTTGTATCTGCGTCAATTTCCATAAGGCCTTCCATTCTTTTACACCTTTTGGAGAAAGGTTGTGTATTTTGGCACTAGTGTGTGGAAATAAATAAATTTATGGACTTTCCTTTTACGTCCGCCGGCTATCTCCAGACACGGCAACCCATACACACACACACTAACCTATGGGAGGTCTTGTTGATGTTAAAATGTGCCTCAGGCTTCAGATGTCATGGTTGCCTGTGACCTTCGCATACTAGCGGCCAAGCACCCTCTTGACCATGCATCCCTCGGCGCATGCTGATCCACCTTGGATTAGGTCCCTTTTTTAGTCGCCTTCTACGACACGCCGGGAAAGGCGGTGGCATTATTCGCGACCCATGCCACAGGGTATGCAATGAAAACTTAATTATGTTTAAATAAAACTGATGACACCTGAATATGTACGATATTGCGCTGACACAATTTATTTAGTGTTGCACTTTTGATTCGTTGTTCGTTGTTTGTTCGTTGATTCCGCGAAAATCGGCATACATACATAACACCTCCCCCCTGTAGACAAATCTATGTGTATGGACAAACATATTGATAGTAGATATCCATACTATCTAGATCAGTGGCTCCCAATCTTTTCAGTTCGTGCCCCCTTGTGAGGACTGATCCTGATCCTTCCTGCGCTATCACGCTAGAAAATAAAGGTTGGTGTATCTGACGTTCCACAAATTCGGCAGCTTCTCAGAGATACAAATATTATTGAGTCAATGGAAGAAATTGAAAAAAAAAAAAACAGGCTGGCTGGCATTTGAAAATATAGGCAACAACTTTCTAGGCAATATACGTGGACGTGCATCGAATTATGCGATAGTCGAACAACTATTGGACAGTTTTCAAAGGCTTGGCTGCAACATGAACATTAAAGTTCACGTTTTACACAGTCATCTAGATGAACTTCCGGAAAATCTTGCAGCTGTGAGTGATGAGCAGGGAGAGCGATTTCATCAAGATATAAAAATCATGGAAACTCAATATCAAGGCAGATAGGATGCGAATATGACAGCGGACTATTGTTGGGGCATGAAACGGGACTGTCCTGAAAATTGAACACTCCAGAAAAAGATACAAATGAAAATTGTTGCCATATTTTTTTTTTAATTCTTAGTTAATATTGTTAAGATGAAAATCAATATTTATAAATTGTAACGAGTTTCGTTTGTTTTGATTTCAATGAAGGTAATGTTTGTATGGGGGCCAAAATTTGAGCCCCATGTATCTCAAAAACTGGACGTATAGGACAAAAACAGTTAGCATTTCCGGATTCTACCACCAAAATTAGATAGAAATGAATATGAAATCTAAATAAACAAAATGCTGTTCCCCCGTGTAATTATTCCTCAACAGCATGGTTTCTGTAAAGGAAAGTCCACATTAACGAATTCGCTTATATATCAACAAAAAATATTAGAATAATAATTTAAGCATTCATTACAAGTTCATTCTATATACTAAAGCATTCGACAAAATCAATATTAAATTGTTATGTAAAAAACTTTCTGCATTAGCTTTGAGAGCCAGTTTCACTATTTATTGAATTTTTATTTTTGAAGTAATAATGATTAATTTATATATGTAGTTTGGTAATTTAATATTGAATTTTGGTATAGGGTATATTGTTTTTGTTACGACGATTTATGTAACACCTCAAAGGAGCCACCGGAGGTATGGCAAAGTATATATTTAAATGATCAGGGTCGGTCCCTGATTCGAATAAGCCATGTCCGTCTGTCTGTCTGTCCGTCCGTGTGTCTGTCAGTTCGCACGATAACTCCCGAAATAATGAAGCTAGCGTTTTGAAATTTAGGTCGGATGATTGTTTTGATAAAAGCTTGGATGGTATTGAAAATGGGCTAAATCGGACCAAGGGTTCCCCTACCTCCCGTACAAATGACCCCTCCGTGATAGTTCAATTCGCCCATATTTTCCAACAGAATATCGCTAGCGACCTGAAATTTTCATCAATACCTAATTGTGACATATGCTTGAAGTTGGCGCAAAGTGGAGAACGTCCGACTACCCCTACCTCCCCTAAAAAGTTATATTCAGCCATATCTTTTGTTAGAATGTCGCGAGAAACTTCTAATTAGTATCAAATGGTAGCCTTGATATAATATTAAATATGTGCCAGGTCCCAACCATCTACCCCTCCCTCCCCTACAAAAAAGATGAAATTGATTTTTTGGGTTTTTCGTGCCTTCTAGGTTTGTACATGGGTATAGGGTATACACTCATCGTGCTATTCGCACGATTAGAACTCGGTCTCGTTAAGTAATTCTTTTGTAAATGGACTAAAAGTCCGTGGAACTGAAATAAATAAATTAACATATTAGGGGTATTCATGCTCGTTTCGTATATCAGAAATCCTTGTTATTGCGTATTTGACTATTATAACATAACAAAATTTGAATGAACGCCCCTAAAAATCCTAGTCGTATATGAAATGCTATGTTATACTATGCAACAGCCCTGCAAACAATCGGTCAGCAGTCCCCTGCCGAGGGGAAAGGGAGGAAGCTATATCTCCCAATCTCAAGTATGTGTGAGACACGCACACATAAACATAATCCCATCTGCAAAACGTCAACAATTATCTTTGCTCGCGGTCGTTTGTTTTTATTTTTCGTGTCGTGTGTTTAGTTGAGGCGGTGCGCGGCAAAACTCGCTCCTTCCATTTTTCGTAATTTTTCAGAGACCGATAAAAACATTTAGCAAGATGAAAAATTATTGTACCATATTCGTTTTGCAATTAACCCATTTCTTCCCAAGGATAGAAATAAGAATAATATAAATAAATTGCAAAACAATTAAGAAAAAAAAAATTTAAAAATTTCAGTAAGTGTTACCAGTGGCTCCCAACGTAATGTTGCGTTGACGCAACGTTGGGAGTTTCTTGGTAAAAAAAAATGTAAACGAAAATTTAAATTTTAAGCTTCTGTGTTGAAAAAAATGTTTGGTTTATATGGCGAATAATAAATTTAGTGATAAAATCCTGAAACACTCACTACAGCGGTATAGATGACATTTTTTTTTGCAAATTTTTGGCAGGTTTTTCGTACAACTTATCTAGTTCAAGGCCGCAGGATGTGTTGGTGACATCCTATTTCCAGATCAGCTTTTTTGTTGAGGTAATGAGATCAGCATCACGGTCAGCAGTGTTATTTATCCCCACAAATGGGTACTCGTTTAACATCTGAGGGAGATCCTAGTCCGTCACAAGCTCGTGAGGACAGTTCTGCCATATTTTGCTTGGTTACATCTGAAATTTAAAAAATCATTGCAGAATTTCATACAATGGCATAACCAAGGAACATATGGCAGACCTATGCAAAATAATCAAAAATTAATTTCAATATAATGGAAAGCTTTCTGAAAATTGTTTGAATCATCTCTATACGCAAAGACTAACTAATAGATAAGATGTACGAGTAACTGGCCATTTGTATTATAATGAAGGTCGGCTTTGTCCCGGAGGTCGCTTGTTTTTGGTATTTTCTATTTCAGATTTGAACAGGTATATTACAATGTAGGTGCTTAAGTCATTAGCCAAAATATATAGAACTGCTCAACATGTACACTGCTAGCCACAATTATCGCCGGGAAGTCTGTCTTACAACCTTTTAGTGATTCTGGATTGTTTCACAATTCCTTGTGACAAAAGAAAAAAATAGTAACTTGACTAGAAATAAATATGTTCTTGCGTCCAGTGCAAGAGAAAAATTTACTACAGAAAAGTATAGCAAACATTTACTTAGTAGCTCTGTTCTAACAAAACTGCCCTTAAATGGAAAAGGTTTCTGATCCCATACTTGTTGACTTCAGACCATACCGTGGAGTGAATACTGTACCAATAGTTTCATAGACTTTTCAGGGTACATACATTCACTACACGGTCGGAAGTTTAGTTTCTTTTTAAAACTTTTACAGTAAACCGAAAAAATTTACTGCATATTTTAAGCAAATTATGTTTCAAATCTAAACAATTCAATTGTTTTATTAATTTTAGTAAAATTTGGTTTATTTCTTAAGAAATCCAAAAGTTTTATAAATTTTTAAGACTAAAAGTATTAGAAACTAAACCAATTGCACCTTAATGATTAAAATTTTTCAATAAAACCAGACTTATATTAAAGTGTAAACTAAAAGTTTAAAATTGGGACTAAAAGTTTAAAAGCTGTAAAATCAGAGTTTAAAATCAAAACCATGAGTTCAAAATTTAATCTTTTGGACTAAAATTTTAACTTTAAACCAAAAACAGTTCTAAATACTTGCCATATGGCCAATTGTTCATGGAATAATAAATAATCATGAGGTATAAGCCCTCTGTTGCGCGCTCGGTTGAGCCGCACATGCTAGTAATCTAGGGGTCCGGAGATCGAATCTCGGCGTGATCCAAATTTCCATACATATGCCGCCTAATCCAAGTGTCTGAACATTATATACTTCAAATAGCCCATAAACGGTTGAGCAGCCATGCCCCACAAAAAAATGTAATATGAAATAAAAAAAAATCGACTTAAAAAAAACATTTTAAACTAAACTTTTTTTAAAGTAAACCTCTCCAGTTTTAATATTTCACCCGATTCTGGTTTTGTATTTAATTATTTTAGTTTTGGATTTAAACTTTTATTTTATTAAAACCTAAACGGAATGTGTTAAAATCAAATATAATGCAAAGTTTTGTATTTAAACTATTCAGTTTTATTTAGGCGTAAACAATCGAAAAGTTTAAAAATTAAACTTTTTTGTATTGGAACTACATATATACAATCAAAAAAGGTTTAATAAATAAACTAAATTTCCGACCGTGTACAAAGGCTTCCTTTACTCACTGTAGAAATCCTTGAAACATTTTTGTCATTGTCCCGCAACTTCTTTTATTGTTTTCTTTTCCTCAATGAGACACATGTGACTCACAAAAGAGTACTGGATATACCATGAGTCGCATGTGTCTCGTAGATAGTGAGGTATTTAGAACTCATTTTAAGATATTGCTGATGCGGAAACTGTGTTACATAGCAAGAAAATGTTTTGTTCTTTATGCGTTTGCCCAGTGTTACTGTACCGGGAAACTCCCAACGTTGTGTGAACGCATCACCTTTATTTAACACATGCTCCTGCAGGAAGGACCAACCTTTTTCCAAAACCAAGTTAAACTAAATAATAAGCAATTGTTTGCCGTATAGAAAGTGCATTTGGATATTGATTTTAATATATTTAAATATTTTTAAAATTGTTACAAAAAATGTCCTAAAAAACATGTTATTCCTTTCTCTTATATCCTCAAGGACCCAATCGCTGATTCACTATAACAAATATGCAGAAAGAGAGCCAAGAAATGCCCATTAAAAATTACATGATCCCTTTTCCATTTCAATTTAAATTTGGTGGTGCTTACAGAGGTCAAACTTTGTGTTGCGTATACGCAACGCTGGGAAGAAATGGGTTAAAGGGATTTTATATGCACGAAGATTGATTTGTAAAACAGAACTTATTTATCAGCCAATATCAAAAATTGACTTTATTTCGCTTTGGGGGTTGGCAGTGTTTCGTTTTCAAAAACGAATTTATGTCAATTGACATTATTTCGCATTTGGGTGGGAAATAGTGGCAATTGACATTAATTCGCTTGACGTTATCACACCCCCCCCCCCCCCCCTATTAAGGCCGCAATGTAGACTCTTAACCTTCAAGCGGGCGCGCATTTTTTGTGACATTACCGGGCGCGCGGCGGTAATTTACCGCCCTCGTATTTTCCCCTCCATTTGCGCTCAACCGTACAACTTTTGTTCTCATAATTATGGTAAATTGAAAGAAGAGCATGTCCCAAATAAATTATCATGATAAAAAGTATTATCTGGTGAAAAATAAGACAAGTTCAGCAGTTTAAGCGAAGCATGTCACTTCAATTATATTACACAGAGCACACATATTTTGTGCACAACTATACATATACCAAAATATACAATCCCCGAACGTTTGATGACTGGAAAGGTATGGAAGGTAAAATTTACCCAAAATTTTATCGTATCGTATCTATAACAGTATGACTTAAGAATACATACTTCTCCCACCTCGATCCGGCCAACGGGGGAAAAGCTATGCGTGTTTATATGATCAGGACGGTAAATTACCGCCCGCGCGCCCCCTTGAAGGTTAAACGTCAAATTAAGAGTCGAAATTGCATTGCATTGTTCTTGTTTTTAATGACGTCATATGCTTGTTGTTGTTGTTTGTTCGTGTAAATCCAAAATTTAAGACCTAAACTATGACGGCATTGTACAGCTGAATTGCGGCTTTGATATTTCAAGATAACGGTGCCAAAACTCATAGCGTAATACCTGCCAAATGAAGGACATTATAGTAAGGCTGATCTTGAAAATCAATAAAATAAAAATCATTCACCAACGCTTAAAATATTTGCTATTTAGCTGGATCGACCATATAGAAGAGTAAATTAAATTTGACTCTTGGGTGTCCTGAGCGGATGTTTCCTACCATTAAGAATATTACATTTCAATGTCCACTTTAGAAGGCTCATATTTCTTTAATGCAAGAAGCAAGAAAACATTATTCTGACTAAAGGGTTACGAAACTATAGAGCGTGACGATGATGTTTCCACGTGAACTGGCTTTCTTATTCTTTCTGGGAAAACGACATTTTCTTCATCTTGTTTTCCCTATGGATTTAGGTCTACATATCTCATGCCAGCTCCTGCCGACAGTCTTAAGGGTTGGCCATTCTGCGAACAGTGAATACCGTAAGACAGAATATATGTACTATGTCTGCCTTCTATCTGTTTATCGAACCTTTGGCCCCTTGACATCTTGCTTTCTTCGTTCTCCTTATATGAACGCTCATGCAACACACTACGAGGACGACCGAGACGCTCCGGTTTGGATGCATAAAATATTCACGACGGTAATGTTGAATTGATCTAACCAGAAGTTCCCTTTGAAACACTTTACAAAATTAAAATTGCTTGTGGACTTGTGTGTTATACGCTTGATATTGCAAATGCTTGAGGTCGGCAAAAGCAAGCATGCCGGCGTGGTCGTCCCACACTCTCAATAGTATAGGATTGGCATTTTCCTGACATTTGATAAGCACTAGGATCTTATTTAAGATACTCTCTTAAAGTGTTATCTTTATTCTGCTATCGTTCCTTGCATTTATCAAAAAAGGTTAGATAATTAACCCTTAATACTAATTTTTTTTAAATGAGAGAAGAAGATACTTTGAAAGGGTAGCAGGAAATTATATTTGTGATAAGAAACAGTCATTCCTAATGATATTTTGGTCTATTAATATCCGGTACGTAGTTTTCAATGTCAATAAACTGAATATGATAAGCGGAGTGTAATAGTAAAATGTATATGTAGGTTTCCAGTAAATTTGCAACTAGACAAATCTAGTGACTTTTTCTTACTGATAAACTTAAACACTTCGATTCTGGTAAAATTTAGTTTTTATTTGGAATCTACATTAGAAAACCATTTTATAATTTGCATGCAGCACCACTGCTAAAATGCCGTGCTTGCCGTGCTCTGTGGCCGTGATCGTTCGGTCGCCACTCTGTGAATTAGACACTCATAGAGAAACGAGTTTCCAAACTCGGCACGACTCGTCGCAAGTTTATTATTCAGAAGAAATATTCTTATCGTAGAATAATAAAACCAACAATGCGACTAGGAAGTGGTATCAAATATGAGATAAGTAAAGATCAACTACTAAGAACAAAATAAAATTTACAGCAGGATGCACTAAATTTACAAACACATGCAATCCCCCAACTGAGAGTTGAAATGGCATACAATGGGCTTAAAAACTTCATTTGTGCGACAAGGTCCACCATATACCACTATCAGCTGTGGTATGTACGGCAAATGTCAAATCGATGGAATGATCATTAGTGTGAGTGACCATCCCATTCATGATGCACAGAAAGTTTCAATGTATGTGTGACATTTTCTATATACTTCGTACTGCCAGATAAAGAAAATGTAAACACCGCCGTCTCTATATTAAGGCCGCAAAGTAGAAATCTTCCGCCTACTGTTTGCACTGTTTTGTTGTTACTTTTAATTACGTCATATGCTTGTTGTTGCTGTTTGTCGTGTAAATTTAAAACTTAGTAGGCAAACTATGACGGCATGGAACGGCTGAGTTACGGCCTTGATGTATCTAGATGGCGTTGATGTAAATCGTAATGGAAATGTTATCTGATGAGAATTCGATTGGCTATGTCCACACATGTGCGCTTTCGTCTTCACTATCGTCTTCAAGCTCCGTATCCACTTTCAATATTGAACGTGTCGTTGATTGCGTTAAGTGAACAGAAAAGATCAATGCCTCATTCTATCCACATCTGTTCATTATTTATCGGGAAATATGTGTCGCGGCTTTGGTCAGGACGGGTAAATGATAAATTCTTTCATGAATAGTATGAATAGATGATGAGTTGTTTATATTTAACATTAGCAATCCCGTTCAAGAATGAATGCGTTTCTTCAATAGCGCAGGCATCTGAAGTTTCAATTGTCAAAATGATGAAGACGAACGAAAATTGAAACTGTCTAGACAGGCACATTCGTTCATACTTTTGACGAAATTGGCGCGCAATGAATTTTGAATTTTAGCATATATTTCTATCTTTGACTGAAAATAATGATATTCATACTCATTTGTGAGATTCAGTTTTTTTAATCCATCTTACGCTGGTTAAGGTGTAAAGATTGACAAAATTTTGTGGATCTCAAAGAAAGTGGCGGTAAGCCGAAAATCCATTTTGTATGATAGTTGAAATAGATTGGATGCGTCAGCATCGGCATCGGCATCAGCAGAAAAAAATCAATTGCTTCTGCTGTCAATGTGGGTCATCAAAGGCAAATGCGTGTGTTCTAAATTGACCTACATTGACAGCAGCAGCAGCGGCAGAAGCATTTTTTCTGCTTCTGCTGTCGATGTGGGTCATCAAAGGCAAATGCGTGTGTTCTAAATTGAAATATTTCTGCTGATGCCGATGCTGATGCGTGAAATGTATTTCAACCATGAGATTCACCTGTTGCAATCAAGTATTCACCAACACCATTTTGAATGTAATGGAGTATTGGCTTGACACTGAATGAAATACAGTGTAGTGGAAGAAATAGAATGGATGCAGCAAAAGCAACAGCGAGCCAATGCATTTGTGGTCCTATGACAACCTTGCTGTTCTACAGCAATATCAGCCTCTTCGGGGCGGACCATACCCGTTTCCCATGCGAAAACGGCCAAGAGTTGCCACAACGCCTCCCTGGCAAGCGCCTTGAAGGTTCAATGCAGGAAGGTTGTGTTTGTCTGTGTGTATGTGTGGATTCGAGATATGTGTTTTTTCGTCATATTGGGAGCATTATATCTCGGCGCAGCTGCTCTCAATTTTATTAATTCATGCCGGCATTGAAACAAATCCAGGCCCAAGGGTATGGTTTTGTAGTGTTTGCAACCAGAGAATTGGTTCGAATGCCAGGTCAGTAGAGTGTAATTACTGTTTGGTTTGGAGTGGGTGCATCTCAAGTATTCTGGCTTGAGAAGGGTTGGTCAGCACTCCAGATCTTATGTTGCACCGGTATGTTTAAACTCAGGGCGACCTCGGGCTGCTCCTAGCTCACCACCTCGTCCTCAGCCCCAGCACCCCAAGCAATATGATCAGGAATGCTAGACTTAGTTTAACCCCTGCTCCTCCTCAGCAGTTTTCACCCCGCTGTCCTTATTACAATTTAACTGCGACGGCATTCATCAAAAACGCTTCAGATTTCTGTTCACTCAATGAAGATTCACCGACTCGAGTCACAGGCACTTGCAGTAGTTCTCCTGACTTAACTATTGTAAGGGAGACGCGAACTGTTCTCTCGTCCGATCACCTCCCAATCATTATAAGAATTGTCAAACCTGACAAAGTCTGAGAAGCGAACGTTTTTCAATCACAAGAAAGCTGATTGGGATGGTTTTAAAGCATACTCGTCGGCGAAGTTCATCGAGCTACCTACACCAACTAGCGTTCATAAGGCCGATCGAAATATTATGAACGTCATTGCCAAAGCAGCGGCACGTTATATTCCACCACAGTGTGGGAAATGTACCAAACCAAAAAACCCATCAGGGAGGATGACCAACACCGCAACATCCTCGAAAGGCACCCAGTGGGACTAAATAGTTCGTTCCCTGCTAGTAACGTTACACCCACGGATGTGACAATTTTATCAGGTTTGACAATTTCACCGGATTTTACCATTTCATCGGATTTATCATTTTCACCTGATTGTTCCTTAACACCTGACGTATCAATCTCAATACCAGACTTACAACACCCTTCTGACTCAGCTATATCATCCAATGTGTTACCGCCGGTTAATACTAACCCTCATTCTGCGGTCATAAAGAAATCAGCATCCGCTTCTGTTTTAGCGCCTATTCGTTTGATGGTATCAAAATCAGTTCAGGTTAGCAACGCGAACGAAGAAGAAAACTCCGAAAGTATCGTCTTCCTTCCGAGGCATCGCAAACCTTATAACCTTCGCTTGCAAGAGTACGAACGCACTCGTAAGTGCATCTTCGAAAATGAGGAAGTGAAAGCTTTTCCTTCAAAACCGAAGCGGTTGGTTCTCACGTGTTTCCAGAAGCATCGTAGCCGTAGAGTCGAGGCTACGATGCTTCTGGAAACACGTGAGAACCAACCGACGTCTATACCTGTCTGTTAGCTTGGTTGATAAACCTCTCGACGATCTGAGACCCTATGGAAAGGTATCTATGTTTGCGAAGATATTGTTGGTTTGATAGACACTGGTGCCTCAGCTTCATGTATTTCATCGGATTACGCACGAAAGTTTGTCGAAGAAAACAAACACCCCTGGAAGCGTTTCCGTCTTTCACTCACGACAGCTGATGGGACACCGCATAGCGTTCTTGTCAAAGCTACCTGTCCAGTTACCTTTAGAGGTCAAACTAAAACTATGAATTTTCTGATAATTCCCTCGCTCACCCAAAACCTATACTTAGGCGTGGACTTCGTTCTCTTGTTTGGATAGCCCCCGGTTTATTTTCACCGAGTAGCCCAGTAACTCCCACAAACATTAGTGAGTTAACCGAGCGAAGCAGTAAACACGTTCTTTCATCGGAGGAAGAGGCGATACTAGCGCAAATCGTCACCAGTTTCCCATCCTACTCTAAAGAAGGTTTAGGGCGAACAACGTTAATCCACCATCATATTGACACGGGTGATAGCAAGCCGATTAAACAACCGCACTTTTCTGTTTCACCGGCCGTGGAGAAATTGTTGTTTGCGGAGTTAGATAGGATGAAGATGGGTGTAATAGAGGAGTCTAACAGTAGCTGGGCTTCTCCAGTTACTGTGGTCGTGAAGCCAGGAAAAATTAGGATGTGCCTTGATGCACGAAAGGTGAATAGCGTCACTATAAAGGACGCATAGCCGCTACCCCTCATCGATGGGATTCTCAGTCGGCTCCCGAAAGCCAAATATATTAGTAGCCTCGATCTGAAAGATGCCTTTTGGCAAATCCCTCTCGATGAGGAGTCGCGCGAAAAGACTGCATTCACAGTACCTGGCCGACCTCTCTACCGAAGGGCATTGTCACAAAGTCAATGCCCTTCGGGCTATGTAATGCTCCTCAGATAATGCAACGTTTGATGGACAAAGTTGTTCGAGGAGACATCCGACACCAAGTTTTCGTATATTTGGATGACCTCCTGGTTGTGTCTGAGACGTTTGAGGAGCATTGCAACTTGCTTAGACGACTTGCCACTTGCTTGCGAAAAGCTGGACTCACACTTAACCTGGAAAAGAGTCACTTCCTAATGAAGGAAGTCAAATATTTAGGCCATATAATGGCATGGCACTATACAAACGGACCCTGAAAAGGTTGTAGCTATAGAGGACTTTCCGCTTCACAAGTCGATAAGACAGCTTCGACGTTTTCTTGGAGTCTGCGGTTAGTACCGCCGTTTTGTACCAAATTTCTCTGCCGCGACTGCTCAATTGACGGATATGTTGCGGAAAGGTCGTTTATTTGTATGGACTGAAGAGGCTCTACACGCTATTTCAGCGCTTAAGAAGAGTCATTTCTCCGCGCCTGTTTTGCATAGTCCGAACTTTGATCGGCCGTTTTCAATTCATTGTGACGCCATAGTCAAGATGGAATTGGAGCGGTCTTAGTTCAGTTGTAGTTCAGGCTCGGGTGAGGAGGCACCCATAGCATATATGTCCCACAAATTAACGACAGCGCAACGTAACTACACTGTCACGGAGCAGGAGTGCCTTGCAGCGGTGACCGCCATTAAAAAGTTCCGGCCTTACGTGGAAGGTATGGAATTCGAGGTTGTTACTGACCACGCTTCTCTTAAGTGGCTGATGAGTCTAAGAGACCTCCACGGTCGTCTAGCTCGTTGGTCGCTTCTACTGCAAGGATTCAAGTTTTCAATTCGTCATCGAAAAGGCAGCGACCATGTCGTACCCGACGCCCTTTCTCGCGTTTACGAAAGTATCGTTTCTGAGATTAAATCTCCTGATGACTCAGTTTTGTCAATTGACCTCGAGTCCCCCATTTTCAGTCGGTCGAGTATCGCTCCCTTATTGCTAAAGTCGAGCAAGATCGCCACCTTCTGCCTGATCTTCAGGTTATAGACGGCTTTGTCTACAGGGTGTCCCGCAACCGGTGGTACATAGGATAATGGGAGATAGTACAGCTCATTTGAGGACAATAAATGTTCTACACGACCCCTCTATCTTTAACCGTTAGAAAGTTATAGCATTTTTTGATAAAAGTGTCAGAAACCCCGACTTGCCGAGCAAAATCACTATTTGCCACGCTCCCAAATATTGGATCCGAAATTTGACTTCACTTTCTGAAACTGCACAAAATTCTACATAAAATAACGGTTTTGCCAATTAAATTATTTAAAAACCTACCCAGATACAACCACTCAAACTTTAAAGAAATTTGGAAATTGATATTTTCTTGTAAATTCAAATTGCAAAATCGTAACGGTACTTTGAACTGACAAATGTGCAAAGTTTACAAAAGTTGCATCATTATGTCAGCTTTCGAACGACATATAAAAAATAGGGTCTTAAGGACTGAAAAATTGAAAATATTACGTGTTTAACAGAAAAAAACATGGTCTCAAGAGAAATTCAAAGTATACATTTTATTAAGTAAACAATATTTTTTTTATAAAAACTAAAAAGAAAGATTATTGAGAATAGGAACTTTTATATTATAAATGCTGTTCAAAGTGTCCTCCTCCATATCGGACACAAATTCGGCACCTTCTACCAACAGAAGAGACCGCCTTAAGCATCTCTTCCCTTTTTTCGCGCAAATTATTGCAAGCCATTTTAATTTTTTGCAAAAGATGTTCCCGGGACACTATTGGCTCATCGTAAACTTCATTTTTGAGTCTACCCCATACATGGAAATCAAGCGGCGTTAAGTCGGGACTTCTAGGAGGCCAAGCGACAGGCCCGTATCGTCCAATCCATTTTTCATGGAACTCACTATTCAAAAATTCCGTAACAATTCTTCCGCTGTGAGCCGGACATCCGTCCATTTGCCACCATATTTCTGATAATCTAGCTAATGGAATTTCATCTACGACCTTCGGCACGACTTCTGTTTCGAGAATCTGGTGGAACGCGGATGAATTGAGTCTTTGAGGAAGAATAATTTCAGGTAGTAGTTCATCTCCAAGAACACCGATCCAGATATTTGCACTAAACTCGTGCTGGTATCTCGAAGTACGAGTTTCGCGGGGGTTCTGATGAGACCAGAAATGGGTGTTGCGGGTATTGAATACACCACTCCGAGTAAAAGTAGCCTCATCTGTCCATATTATTTTTCTTTGGAAGTGCCGATCCGCTGCCAATCTTTGTATGAACCAACTACAGAAAGTCCTTCTTCTTTCAAAGTCGGAAGGCAGTAGATCTTGCACTTCCGTTAAATGATATGGATATTGACTATCCTCTTGTAGTGTTCGGTGAATTGTCATACGAGGCACACCCATTTGAATAGCCGCCCTTCTCGTGCTTGAATACGAGTTCGTCCTGAAGTGACGAAGAATTTCTTCTTGCAGCCGTGCCTTAGTACGTTGACTTCGCTCTAACGTGTAATGGTTCGGTGTTCTACCAGTTTGTCGCAGTGTGTTAAACGCCCTAACAAACGTTCGGCTGTCCGGAACCTGTCTTTGGGGGAAGCAACGACCATACTCGCGAACTGCTTCGCGTCCGTTACATCCAGCTATACCATACACCAACACCATATCAGCGTACTCGATATCCGAATATTTTGTCGCCATCTAATAAAACATCACACTAATAACGATTTTAATAAATACTACTAATAATAATACCTGTTTTAATATTAACGTTCTAGCAACAGATCAATTGTGTGATAATCAATGCTAATCAGTTGAATTAAACTGGTGGAATAACGAACTGAAGCAAATGACTTTAAAATAACAAGGATTAACCGTTAATATTACCGTTTTCTCAACAAGTACATTTTCACATTTTTCCAGAATGAAACATCTTCAAGGCAAAGTTCGTTGACACCTTAATTTCACTATTTTTTGAAAACCATTAATAATAATTGAAGTATGTATGTATTTTAATTAGATTTGTTCTGCTTTAGTTTCGCGTTTTTTGTTTCTTTTACACGTAATATTTTCAATTTTTCAGTCCTTAAGACCCTATTTTTTATATGTCGTTCGAAAGCTGACATAATGATGCAACTTTTGTAAACTTTGCACATTTGTCAGTTCAAAGTACCGTTACGATTTTGCAATTTGAATTTACAAGAAAATATCAATTTCCAAATTTCTTTAAAGTTTGAGTGGTTGTATCTGGGTAGGTTTTTAAATAATTTAATTGGCAAAACCGTTATTGTATGTAGAATTTTGTGCAGTTTCAGAAAGTGAAGTCAAATTTCGGATCCAATATTTGGGAGCGTGGCAAATACTGATTTTGCTCGGCAAGTCGGGGTTTCTGACACTTTTATCAAAAAATGCTATAACTTTCTAACGGTTAAAGATAGAGGGGTCGTGTAGAACATTTATTGTCCTCAAATGAGCTGTACTATCTCCCATTATCCTATGTACCACCGGTTGCGGGACACCCTGTATAGACGTAGTGAATATGCCACCGGTGACAAGCTACAGGAAGAACTCTCGTGGAAATTATGGGTACCCACAGAATTAACGGAGGACCTGATATATAAAGCCCACGCTTTGTTCACACGGAAGATTGGGCAAAACACTCCACAGGCTCCGTACATTGTTCTACTGGCCCAAAATGGCGAGACAAATTAAAATCTTTGTTGGTAACTGCGAGGTCTGCAAAACGACCAAGGCGCCAAACCAACCTGTTCCCGAGCGCATTTTTCAACGTCTATACGTGGACCTGATCGATCCGTAGCCGCGTTCCAAGACTGGGAATATAGTGTACGAAGTGTACTGCACAGGCTGTTGTTGAATTTTTAGAACGTAGAGTGTTCCACGTTCTCGGGGTTCCTGAAACCTTAGTTTCGGACAACGGTGTCCAATTTAAATCCAATCTCTTCAACAACTTATTGGCCAAATATGGGGTCAAACATTTTTATACCGCTGTATACTCGCCCCAACCTAACGCTTCGGAGCGTGTCAATCGCTCCCTTGTCGCGGCTATACGTGCCTATGTGGCAAAAGATCAAAAAGACTGGGACGGGAAGCTCTCGGAAATTAATTGTGCTCTCCGATCAGCCTACCCCTCCTCTATTGGGTTCTCCCCTTATTTCGCAACTTTTGGTCAGACTATGCTTTTGCATGGGAGCTCTTATGAAGTGTTAAGGCGCTCCAAAATACTGAGTGACCCTACGGCTGGGGTTTCTTCCGACGTTAAGTTGGATCTCGTACGCCAACAGATCCAGGAGAATTTGAAGTCTGCTAGTTTGACCAATGCCCGGCGTTGCTAAATTTTGCACAAAGTTGTGCGGCAGACCATTTCAATGCCAAATTAGCTCCCAAATTTTGGAAGGGTCGAATCGTGAATCGAGTAGGGAAGGCTTGTTATTCCGTGGCGGATATGAAGGGGAAAACCGTAGGCGTATTTCACGCAAAAGACCTTCGCCAATAAACAGTTTCTTTTCTCTCTCCGACCTGCCCTCCCACGATACTCCTTATTGTCGACATTTAGCTTCGGGGTCAGCGTTTAATAAGGTCGACTTGCCTTTTTGTGCCCTTTTTATGGCACATCTCCATTCTTGTGCTCTCAGCTATGACATTCAGATGAAGCTTCCTGTTGACGCAAACACTCGAGCTTCACCTGTGTTGTAATGCCTGACATTTTTTATACCCTTCGCTCGTAGAGTCAACGAATGGATCAAATCGGATAATGGGGTCATGGGGCTGCCATACAAACCTAACCGCCCAAATTAGGTTCTTTTAAGAAAAACTTTTTTATTTGTGCACCAATTTCAACAAAATTTTCCGAGTAAATATTTTTATTTGCCCACTTATTTCAACCAAGCCCAAAACTTTTGTCAAGACGGAAGAAAAAGAATGAGGAGGGGGATTAAATACAATCCATAGGTACGCCCGAAAAAACTTTTAGCCCAAGGAGAGCGAAGGGTATCCAAATTTTGGCCGCGCCCGAAATTAGCCTCGACCCCCGGGGGTTGGCGAGCGTAGCGAGCAGGGGGCGAAGCCCCCTAGTTTTTATATTTCACTCGAAAAGAAAGAAATTATTTTGTTTTTAATTTGCACAATTTATCAAATTGGCACATTTACTAGGCGAAACGCCATGAAGTGTTAACAGTTATAGTTGTTATTGGTTGATGAATTATTTATGAAATTAATTATTAAAGACCCAAAGATGTGCTAATCATAGCCTTCTTTCTCCTCTCTCCCTCCAAAATGAATTCCTAGGTTAATTTGGGGGATTCAAATATTTCGCGCATGGAATCCCATGGTAGGGCGGGTGTAGACACGCGCAGGGCCGATACCATTCGAGTGGCCCATAGCTCAGCCGTTCACCATCGATAGCTGTATACCGGAGGGCTGAAAAGGATCCGTCTTGATAGGACGGTCTTCCCCGTTTATAAATATTTAGGCTTTAGGCCTTTTCTTCCGTTTTTTTTTTGCTAAGGTAGCTTTTGTGTCCTTTCTCGGGACGTTTTATTCTTTCCGGGTTTTGGGAGTTTGACGTTCGTCGTCACATAATATTTCCGTTTTCTTGCCTTTTTAAGGGGCTATTTTTTTCTTTTAATCGGGCAGACGTGCGAGTCTCTTTCGTTTGCTAATGGAGGAGGCTGGTGACCCTGAAGACGCCCCCACTACTCCCGACAGCTGAGCTGGTCTGCCAGCGCACGTCAATATTGGTCACCAGATAGGGTCTTTGCATTTCGATGCTTTTCGGACCTTAATGGTCATCCCTGCCCTTCCCTCCGGTCATCCATTACACTCTTCAAAAAATAAGATTGATTTTACAGAAAATTCAGCTAAACCTTAGGCATAATAGCTCGTAGGCGGCGACAGAAGGGTTAATAATTGCATCGACAATATTTTGACGTTTGAATTATTTCGTGGAGTGTAGTGTAATAAATTTGGAGTCGAACACATATGGGTTGTGTGATCACATAGCCACTCTGGACTAACGCATGGCATGGGTTGCTATGCTTTCTCTAAGGACTAAGGTACAGCCCTAATGAAATAGTTTTCAATTTCCCCCTTAGGGATATGATCCACATCCACAACCATTTAGTTTTGGCCCTAATTGATGACGAATCACCGCAGCCCGAGGGTGAAACGTTGTCAATAACACAAAAACGAGAAGCAGCCGCACTGAATATCCTCGCAGAACGTAACCGTTGGAAGGCTAGGTATGACGAACGCAATGGGAAACCGTGAACGTATGCAGCGGGAGATTTAGTCTTAATCGAAAATGCATTGGCCTCTACGGGAGAATCAAGGAAGCTCGAACCAAGGTACCGAGGACCGTATCGGATCAGAAGGCACTCAGGTTCGACCGATACGTAATAGAAGGCTTGCCGAAGGTAGGCCGCTCTATTAGAGAATTTACGTCGGTCTTCTCGAGTGACAAGTTGTGTGTGTGTGCCACATCCAGAAATCGACGAAGCCGATGAAGATGAAGAGGACGATGATGAACTCGGTACGCGTTCAAACTCTGGATTGACCGAGCTGTGAGAGCACACACACACAAACAACATAGCGTACATTTAAGCGACAGAGACCCGCTACAGAGACAGTCAGTCGATATTTTATATTTTAACATATTTTATCGAACGAATAATAAACTATTGAATTTGTTAGCATACCGGCGTTTTTATTCCGCGTCCACTCTGTTCGACAAATCTACCGCGTCGTTCCCGACACAAAATTATATTTAATTTTATTTTTAATTTAATTTATCTTCCTGCGTCACAACAATTGAAAAGGCATTGCATTGTAAGGAACCCGCATATTCAATTACATTGCAATTTACTTTATGAACTTATCTCGTCAAAACGGCAATTTCAAAGACATTAAGCATTATTTTATGACACTTTTTGGTTGATGGGATTCACCAAAATCAGCAGCCGACCACCAACGAGCAACGAATCGTTGTCACTGCGACTTTATGAGGGTTGATATTGATATGCACGTACTACGGTCTGCAGTTTGTCCATACTTAGACTCCATCCCCAGGGGATTTAATGGAAATCTCTATGTACATCAACGATTTAAATAGAAGTAAGCAGTGAGCTTTAGTATTGAAAAAAAAGAGTTGCTTTTCAAGATGTTCCAACGACAACGTTTATTTTATACGATACCCAAACCCTGGTCATTCATAAAGTGAAAATGCCCGCCATAAAAGTAGGGTTGGACCTGTTTTTAAACTCTAGGATTTTAGGTATTACAAATGTAGGTAAATGAATCTTAACTCATTAATGCCTGATGTTACATATATGTAACAGTAATTCATCCTTCGTTTCAAACGGCTGCTAAAGGAATAGGATATCAATTCGGCACTAAAAAGTGTTTTATCCTGTACTGGACACTATTAGCAATGCGTAGAAATCATTTTAGCTGAATTTGATTGACTATTGTGGAAGTTATAGAGGTTTCTTTCTGATGGTTTTTTCGATGTTGAAGAAAATCGTCACGATGGCAAAAGTAGTAGAGGAATTTTATTTTTATATTTAATCGTATGAAAAAAATTGGGAAAAAATTAATCGTCCGTCCTGATATGGGGAAAGTGCACTCTTCGTATACGAGGTGTATGAGTATGTACTTTTTTAGTGTTTTTTTTTTTATTTTATGGATTTTTTACACTATTGACGCGATAGTCCGGATAAATTAAAAAAATTGGAGTCAACCAGATTCTCAAAAAATCCGGATTAACGAAAATTCCGGATTTTAAGAAGACATTATTATCTAGGAAAATAGCATAAATAGTCTTCATAAATGTTAAAATTTAAAAGAAAAAAATGCTATTATTTAGGGTTTTCCTTAAAATTAGTCATGTCACATGATTTTCTAGACCCTTGTGTCTTCTTGATTGGCAAATTGAGCGGCCATATTTGGCATAACATACCAAAAATATTAAGAGTCGGAATTAGAATTGCTCTAGAAATCCGGAATATGGATACAATAGCTGTCCTATGTGGATTAAAATGATAGCCGGATTCATGGATCATGGGTATCCGAAGCAATGAGTCAAGGCTTTATTTTCATGAGGCCAAGGATTAGTTATTCTATTTAATTCTGCTAATATAATATTTAAAAGGATATATTTTGAGCTACGAAAGAAGAAATGGTTTCTAATGTAGACCAAATTATAGACAAGGAGGAATTATAGGCTCTTTATTTAGTCCTTTTTAGACAAATTGGGCGTATGGACAAATTGACAAAAAAATTGAAACAATAATTTTATAATTTACTGGCAAATCTTCCATAATCCTCAAAATCTGTATTGTTAACGACTGTAGTTCTATAAACTTTTTTCCTATTCACAAACTGTCAAATCTATTAGTTCTTTGGGTGTTCAAGAAACTTCTCAATAAAACAACAACAACTCCACATACAAAAACACATATATAATAAAATAAAATAATACAATATTTGACATAATATTTTTGTAAGGCTACTCAATTTTCGCACACATTTCGTATTATTTCTACGTTATTGTTGCATTATCTACATTCCAAACTTCATGTAAAATATCGGCTTTCACATATTTTTCGCTTTATTAAAAAAAAAATTTACTAAAATGTTTTCTTTTTGAAAAAAAAAATCAAAAATATATTTTGAATACTTTTTCCCCGTATCATGCCTGATGTTACATATATGTAACACCCTCGAGTACTTCGAGTGCCTGATGTTACATATATGTAACAGTGCCGGGAGCCTGAACCCGGCGTCCGGGGAAAAAATTTTTTTTTTACAAAATGTGTTTTTAGCCATTTTAAGCCGACGTGGAAAATTTCAGCTCAATCGGTAAGATTTTAGGGTCTCGTCGTTAATGGGTTAATGTTTTATACACATATGTACATGAATGATTTGCTTTCCATAAATTTTATGATGAGGTGGGTATTATAATAATAGGCACGTTTTATTGTGTTTTTCTCGTATAGGTATAAAAAGGTATTAAAAAAATACACTTACCCAGGTAAAGTTCACGCGTGCAACTACCCTATACGGGATAGAGCTTAGATGAATCAAATGTAGATGGCAGACGCATAGGGAAAATACGAGTATGAGGGAACTTGTTTTTTCAAACCAAATGTGAGAGTTTTTCTCATCATGAGAAAATATTTTGCAAAGAAATAATCATCTTTTGTGATAAAAATCTACCAAAACTACAAAATTAGCCAATGAGTGTGAGTCAAAGATGCTCAAGAACTGTCAGATGTCAGCTATTTGGTATTAACCGGGATGTTAACCACGATCGTTTTTTTTTTTGAGTCAGATTTAACCCCGATACGAAAAAACGCAGCTTAAATATCCAAAAAAGGAATCCAAGAGTAGACAATAGAGTTTTAAACTCGCACATACAAAATAGCGTTAACATAATTTGAAACTACCGCGTACCGTTAACAAAACGTTTGCGTCAGTTTTCAACAGATAATCACGACACGACCATTTCGACTCTTTAAAGACGCCAAACACACCGAAATAAACCTATGCCTACTTTTGATATGCAAAATTGTGGAAATTTTGTACTTTTCCTTTAGAATTTCAAAGACTATGTCGTATTATTTTGTACGGCTTGCTAAAATTCTCTAGCACTAGAAAGATAACCATATTGCGAGTAACGTTAAAGATAACCGTACGTCTGCGAGGTGCATACTCTTTATAAGCGGTTTTCTACATAAATACTATATTTGACTTACATATATCATTAAATTTTGAAAGATTGATGTCTTTTTAGGAAATAAAACACGAATGTATGCTTATTTCGTTAGTTTTAAATGATATAAGACAACAAAAGCAAAAAAAAAACATTTAAAAACAGGATTTAGGATTTTTTTCATAAAAAAATTAACAAATATAGGTTTTTTTCTTATATACTATTCAAGTACTGTATAGTGACTAAGAAAAAAAAGATTACTCATGAAAATACTACGATCTAGATACTTTAAAAACAATCCTCATTTTCATGGTAACAAAAAACAGAAAAAAACAACAACAAAAATCAGTCTTCATATTTCACTTTAAACTTAGTTCAAAGCTTCAAGTTTCATTAACTTATTGTATATTGTTGTTAATGTGTTTACTATTTTTTTATAATAATAAAAACCGAATAAATGTGAAAAAGTATGTACGTATTACATACATTCCCAACAAATTTCAACATTATACTCTCCACAGACCGGTTTTTGCCACTTATTACATGTTAGACATTCTTTCTTATTATTATTATTATTATCCTTTTTTGGCAACGGGTGTTATCAGCCAATTCTACATAAGCCTCATTGCTAGGCTTAGGAAGAATTTTCGGAATTTTATCCCAGGTGTTTGTGGGTAAAATTGTTTCCTCCAATCTCATCCACGTATCTGAAAACTAATTGCTGAGGTTTTTTGATAAATTCTCTGCGATGTAAGAATTTGCCTTGTTTCGACAAAATATTGTGGCAATAAATTAAATAAGAGTTAACATATGTTTCGTATAAAATAAACTCGACGGACCAATATGTTTCTCGAAAAATTAAACACGATAATTTTTAAAAGTAACATATAAATATATTGTTCCACGAACACAATTCCATACAAAGAGTTCCAAAATCAAAATCAATATCAAAATGCAAGGGCTAGCGGCTAAATCACGATCAAAATTATTACAATAGTTGCGCTCTCGAATACGGCTTCAAAAAAGTCGACGTTATTACTAATATTACTTCCCTTGAAACCTCGTATCGAACGATAGTAATGTTAGAAATTCAAGTTCAAGGTTAAAGGCCAGTGATCTATCATATATGTATTCATTGTTGTGGTATGCAAATTATGTATTATCAAATATCGTAATAATAGTTAATATTTAATCCAGATTTAATATTTTATCTTAGATTCCAACCCTACCGGAAGTTATCAGTTATGCTTATTTCAAAATTGGATCAAATACATAATGTACAACATAATCAGCTGATCGGTAGTGACAATCGGGTCAAATACATATGTACAACATAATCAGCTGACCGTGACAACTAGCAAGATGTAAACAATACAAAGGTAAGTAATTTATAATTTCAAAGTTAATTAATTCGATTAATAATAAATATGTTCAATTTCAGATGATCGATGATGATGTGTAGAAGATGCAGGAGGAAACGGCAAGTGGCGCAAATATACTACAAGCGGTGGTCAGATAAGTATTCTTGGTATTATTCATAAAGTTGTGATACTTTGTGTAAACCTTTTTCAGGTCGTTAGTGATGATAACAATTGCGGCCACGACCATGCGAAACATCATAGGTGAGTATCATTCATTATATTGTCCCAAACAACATATGTAATGCTCAACATACCGTGAATCAGTCATCTATTGGTTTTCGGAGAATATGACATAGACGAGCATATTTTGTCAAAGGTATAAAGCCCTCCTTTGGCCTGACTATAAAACATTATAGTTTCAGGTTTGCCATTTGATGGATTTACCACACCTTCTTCATCGCGAAAAAATAGCATCAAATACAGTTATTCAATCTAAAAATAAAAATAACTGTCCAACACTAAGGCCGCGCGCAGACTAAAGGCGTATTGGAGCGTAGCGTAAAACCTGTCGCCCAATACAACGCTTGTATTGGTTTTACGCTACGCTACGCTCCAATACGCCTTTAGTCTGCGCGTGGCCTAAAAGTGACACAAAAGATAATCATACGTCTCGGGAGCGCATAACAGCGAAACTACTATACATACCTAGTTAACGCAATTACCCAGGTAAAGTGTTATTTGGCCGTGAATGTGAAGCACAACTTAATACAGTTGTCGGATGAGAAGTGATAACGATTTAAATTTTTCTTAGGCGCCTATGAGACGTAGGTTATCTTTCTAGGGCTAGTGACGAAAGTCCGCCTTCACACATTAACCTAGCAACACATTTTTCGAATAGTCATTTTATTACAATAGCGATATAATATTACACATAATCTGTTTTGAAGCACATTCAGGAAAATTACGATCCAATCTAGTTAACCGTCCACACAATTTCTGAAAATTATACAACGAATAACGGAGATGAGTGGACAAATTTTTTGTAATTTCACTCATAAAATTATTCGAAATGGGAGATTCATCCCCCAAAAATGTATGTGGTTGCATTACACGAAATGAACAATATCATAGCTGACGTCCTCTCGTCTAAATCCAACTTGCAAAACATATTGTGCGGTTGGCTGTACGTACAGGCATGAATGGATACCACCCACCTCGCTCAATATAAAGGCGGCAAGAATCAAAATGGGGAGATGCTGGAAAAATCACTCAGCCTGAAAATTTTGTTCACAAATCATAAACTTTTACGACGCCATTTTATTATTTCACTTTAAACCGGAAAATGAGAAAGTTTTGTTCAGATAGGATTGGTTTTTTTTTCATTTGTACCTCCGATGTTTGATAAGGTTGGTTTTATACAGGAGTGCCATTTTCAAGTATGTATCATTCCTTATAAAAAATACAAATCAAGTAAAAATTGTGCTTTTGAATTTCAGGTTTTTAGTTAAATTTGAGCAATCTTCAATTCAGGATATGTATAGTAGTATAAATGCATGTTGGGACGCAGCCTCCGCATCACACGAGACAGCCGTGGAGCCCTCCGCTGCCGTTCCTGTTCCCATTTAGAGCGGGTACACAAATTATACACAAGTACAATGTTTTTAAGAATGAAGCTCTCCGAGCGATTTGAGTAACACCTAGCCGGTGCATTCCTGGTTGTGCCGTCCTCGAATGCATATGACATGGCACTAGCGACGGGACCTGATGAGAGTGCCATGTCATATGCATTCGATCGAAACCGGTCGAATGTCGTTTTTTGCACTCTCCGAGTCGATCTGCCTGTAGATCAGGAAATCGCTCGGAAAGCTTCATTCTTAAAAACATTGTACTTGAGTCAGGATATGTATTTTCTTAGATATACTCATAGTGGATTTGAGTATATCATTAGTTTTGCTTTGTTCGCCAGTACGTTTGCTTTTAATCTGATTATTATACCCTTCACTCGTAGAGTAAAGGGTATATTAACTTTGTCATGAAGTTTGTAACGCATTGAAGGAAGCATCTCCGACCATATAAAATATGTATATATATGATCAGCATGACGAGCTGAGTCGATTGGGCGATGTCCGTCTGTCTGTCTGTCCGTCTGTCCGTCTGTCCGTCTGTCCGTCTGTCCGTCTGTCCGTCTGTCCGTCTGTTGCTACGCGTTTTACTCGGCCAGTTTAAAAGCTATCGAGCTGAAATTTTGCGCACATGTTTCTTTTTATTGCAGGCAGTTTGTATGTTTGAATCGCTAAAATCGGACCGTGGGGTCATGGGGCTGCCATACAAACCTAACCCCCCCAATTTGGTTTTTCTAAGAAAAACTTTTTCATGTGTTTACTAATTTCAACGAAATTTCACACAAATGTGTTTCTATTGATAAAACAAAACATATGTAAGAATGGATCAAATCGGACCATGGGGTCATGGGGCTGCCATACAAACCTAACCCCCCAAATTAGGTTCTTCTAAGAAAAACTTTTTCATTTGTGCACCAATTTGAACCAAATTTCACACAAATGTGCTTCTATTGATGCCACAAAATATATGTTAGAATAAATGGAATCAGACTGTGGGGTCATGGGGCTGTCATACAAACCCAGCCCCCAAATTGAGTTTTTCTAAGAAAAACTTTTTTATTTGTCCACCAATTTCAATCAAACCTCATAAAAGTGCATTCCATTTGATGCCACAAAACATGTGTAAAAATGAATGGAATCGGACGATGGGGTCATGGGGCTATCATACAAAGCCAACCCCCTAAATTGAGTTCTTCTACGAACAACTTTTTTTTATTTATTTCAACCAAAACTCGTAAAAGTGCACTTCAATTGATGGCATAAATAATCGGGCTATGGAGTCATGGGGCTACCATACAAGCCCAACCTCCCCATTTTGGATCTTCTAAGAAACATTTTTTCTACACCAATTTAAAAAAACCTCAATGCGTCTTTATCAAAAAAAAAAAAAAAGTAAAACAAATGGAATCGTACTATGGGGCCATGCTCCCGCATCCCCCCAATAAAGTTTTCTGAGATATTTTTTTTATTTTACCACTTATTCCAACCAAACCTCACACAAATATTGTTTTATCGACGCCACAGAATTTGTCAATATCAAATATTATGCGAAAACAGAAGGAAAAGAATGGGGAAGGATTAAATACAAGTCATAGGTTTGCCCCAAAAAACTTTTAGCCCGAGGAGAGTGAAGGGTATTCAAATTTCGGCCGCGCCCGAAATTAGCCTCGGTCTCGTTTTCTATTATTATCTAGCAAATTAGATACAATTAACCTTCCGGGGGGCGCAATACTAATCTTAACACGATCGGGCGCAATGCATCTGACAGATTAAGTGCAGAAAAAGGGATGAAACCAAGTTTCTGTATATTTTAGACTCTTATTTATTGTTGCATTGTCTTTTTGAAACAGTTCTTCGTAATTTTAGAAACAAAAACTGCCTCACAAAGTTTGATACCCTTCACAATTTAAATTCTAAGAATATTCCGCTTTCAATAGCTACAATATTTAAAAACCTCCAAAAACTCGACCGCTTAAAAAAATTGAGCTTATTTTACTAAAAACACACTATTGAACGATTTGGTGAACCTAAAAGTCAACACAACGTTATTACGCAATGTGAAGAGTATAACATGTGGAAATTTTCATAGAAAAGGAGAAAATAACACAATCGGGCGCAATACATCTGAGAGATTATTTCATCCCCTCCCGCCCCTCAGACATAGGTATGCTAGATAGAAACTGAAAACTGCTTTGGATAGTTGATCGATAAAGATTAAGCTACTGTGAGTTTCTGATCTCTCCCTTTTCGTATCGCTGATTGGCGCAACTAAAACTGGCCACTTAATCTGTCAGATGCATTGCGCCCGCCCGAAGGTTAATATCAATTTAAAGTTTGTTTTTCATATTTTAATGATTTTTTTTACATTTTTTTCAATTAAAGGATTTTTAGAAAAAAAAGTTATGTGAAGAGTTTTAGTGGAACATACTCATTCTAAAAAATATCATTATGGTTGCCAAAAACTTGCGAAAAGATCGGAAATCGAAGTTAAAGTACAACCAATTTTTTTGAATTTTTTTATATTTCAACTTTAGTCCATAAAATTACTAAAAAAACGAAGCAATAAAATTTGTTTTTACATATTCGGATACTCCAACATGTTTTTTTTGATATTGGCTAACTTTGATTCCGGGGAAAAATAGTCAATTTTTTTATTTTTGCCTATGGAACGACGCACTGTGCGGCGTTAGGAGTTTTGCATATACTCGTATTTCTGACAATGAAAAAAGGAAAGAAAGGTACACACAAATCATTGGAAAAACATTTGTTCCAAATAAATGGTCCGTTTATTTGAGATGTCCACTTTTCGGAGTTGTCCGTTAGAAAATCTTTAATCTTCGGGCGGGCGCAATGCACCTGACAGATTAAGTGACCAGTTTTTGTTGCGCCAATCAGCGATATGAAAAGGGAGAGATCTGAAACTCACAGTAGCTTAATCTTTATCGATCAACTACCCAAAGCAGTTTTCAGTTTCTATTTACCATATGTCTGAGGGGCGGGAGGGGGTGAAATAATCTCTCAGATGTATTGCGCCCGATTGTGTTATTTTTTCCTTTTCTATGAAAATTTCCACATGTTATACTCTTCACATTGCGTAATAACGTTGTGTTAACTTTTAGGCTCACCAAATCGTTCAATAGTGTGATTTCAGTAAAATTAACTAAAATTTTTTAAGCGGTCGAGTTATTGGAGGTTTTTTAAATATTGAAGATATTGAATGCGAAATATTCTTAGCAAATTGAAAATGTGAAGGGTATCAAACTTTGTGAGCCAGTTTTTGTTTCTAAAATTTCGTAAACTGTTTCAAAAAGACAATGCAACAATAAATAAGTGTCTAAAATATACAGAAACTTAGTTTAATCCTTTTTTCTGCACTTAATCTGTCAGATGCATTGCGCCCGATCGTGTTAGGATTAGTATTGCGCCCGCCGGAAGGTTAATTTAAAGCACAAAAAAAATATTATAAATAATTTTAATTAATTTTTATTATTAAAAATTCGATTAATTCAAAAATACATCCAAAATATAAATATAAATACATAATGCATATGGTTTTGTCGAATTTGATTAATGCAGTCCAGTGTAAACCATATCATGAAAAAAATATTTATAATAATAAATTGTTATTAATTGAAAAAATCTATAAAATACGAAAAAAAAAACATTCAAAGTGAGATTTAAAAAATACACATCGAAAGATTTAGAGTAGCTGCAATTATCTTTGCTTTTTTTGTGTAATTTGTATTTTTATTCAGCCAAATTTATTCAAATTTTTCGATAATTCGAGTGGCCATAGCATCAATAAAGAAAAATTGGGGACCTTCTAAATCACACCAAACGGTTATATTTAGAATTATACCCGTGGTACTACATGCTCAATACTTTGCAAGATGTTCTAGTGCACGGAGTTGAGATAATTGATTCCTTCCATTTGTCAATTGGAAATTTTTCTTATAGGTATTTTTTCTTATAGGTATATAAACCAATTAGATTCTACTTCCCATTGCCAATTTTGATGTAAGTTCGCTGGATTTGGAAAGCGATGATGAGTCAGAATAAATTATAAGCATGTATATTGTTAATATTATTGTTATTCTATAAAATAAAAATAAAAAAACAAACAAAAATACTTTATCGAAACACGAATTCAGAGGATGTATATCACTGAATTATTTAATTTTTTGGACCACTATATCTCCAAATCGCAAAACTCCGTTTCTTTGAATTTTATATAGTTTCAATATTGACACTTGAGCAATGTCAGAGTGAGAAAATATTAAGTTTAAATTGGGGTTCTTGAAAGATATTAAGCATTTGATAAAGCCCCAAAAATGGGTAAAATGTCTTAGATTTCTCTGCATATTGTGAATATTTATAGGTGAAAGTCCATCAAAATTAGTAGTACCATTGAATCGTACATATTACTCATACACATTTGCTAAAGTTGTGTTTTTAGCTGGTCCATAAAATCAAAAATTATAGACTATGAAAGGATTGAATGGAGTAATAATTACATACAGCTATGGACATATAAATGGCACACGATGAAATTTCAAACGAATATTAAAAACGTACTAGCATGAAAGGCTTTTGAATCCAACTTGCAGCTGCACATATGTCTTATCTGTACGCGAGACAAATATCCCGTTATTATACCATTCGCTCATTGAGTGAAAGGTAGGGATGTCAAAAACCGGACTGTTAGTCCGAAAACCGGTACTTTCAGAACAGTTAACCGTTTTTTTCGGTTTTTTCCGCCTCCCGGTTTTAACCCGGACGGTTGTTGGTCCATCCGGTTAAAACCGGAAAAAAATTCTTTCAAAATTCATCCAATTTTTTATGTTTTCTTGATTTTTCAGTATGCAATTCTATTACTTATCTCTTAAATTTCCGCCCTTTAACAATTGTCGGACACTCTTCTTTTGGCTATTATGTACTCGTAGAACAATCCCTTCTTCAAATTACCTCTGCTTGTATCTTATCTCTTCCAAGGCAGATATTGTTTATGTTTACACTGCGTTTCACATGTATCTTGGTTGTACCACGTTAAGGCCTGAATAGACCTCGGGTGGAATGAAAATGAAATTTTTGTCCGCTGCGATTTTTTCAATAAAAATGCATGCTTACTGTCGTGGAACATGTCGGAAATGATGGGGAATTCCATAAGCTACAATCCGAATATGGTTCCAACATTTTTCTCGGCCATTTTATGTATTATTTTTCGATTCCCCGGTCATTAGACATTTTCCACGGTGAAATGACCGGGGAATCGAAAAATAATACATAAAATGGTCGAGAAAAATGTTGGAACCATATTCGGATTGTAGCTTATGGAATTCTCCATCATTTCCGACATGTTCCACGACAGTAAGCATGAATTTTTATTGAGAAAATCGCAGCGGACAAAAATTTTATTTTCATTCCGCCCGATGTCTATCCAGACCTTTAATGTGAATTAATATTCGTGCATTTCGAGTATCATCGTGTCGCTAAAAGATTTCGTATTCCGCAATATTGTAAATGTTTGGAATCTTTTTTTTTTCAAAAACTAATAAAATAATGCAAAAAAAATGCAAATGTATGCACACCACACCACTTGGCATCTGATGAGAAGAGCCGTGTACCGCCAGTCGAAACCGGTCTCTCTTTTTTGAATCCCCGAAAGGGGAATTTTCATTCTGAAGCATACATTTGCATTTTTTTTTGCATTTGATCGCGATATCCACGCTTATGGATAAATCGTGACGACAGCGTGGTGGCCCCATACAAGTGGTGTGGTGTGCGATGGCTGTGTCACACAAAGCATTCACGTTTTAAATGTGTCATTGGTGCATAGCCAAAAAAAAGTGTGCTTTGAGTAGCGGGTTAGTGGAACTGCAAGTGGCAGTTTACTTTTTGATGATTCGCTAGCAGAGAGATTTGGCCACACTATATAAGTGTGCATCATCCATCTGCCTGGTCATTCCCGGTTATGCCATTCGTGGCTGTACCAGGGTTGCCGTTTTCAGATTTCTAAGTGTAACATTTATTTTATAAATTTGTAACATTTTGAGGTTGAGTGTAACAAATTTTAAGATATTGGTGTTAATGAACATATTGCTCGTACAAATAGTGGATTTTTCTGACTTTTTCCGAAAATGTTACCCATTCTGTTCCATAAATTCCGTATATTATAGCGAATCCATGGATTTAACGAAAAATTCACGTGATAGTTGGACCCAGTATTTATTATAAAACATTTCAGCATTTCAGGGCACAATACAACTTTAAATAAGGAAATAGGAATCTCGCAATTAATCTTGGAAATCATATTACTACAGGTACCCTGAAATAATGCAACGCCGATATGTCAAATTTCCACAATTTGTTTAATACAAACCCACGCTTTAAGAACAGATTTAATACAAAAGCAATTGTTTAGAAATCTCGAAATTAATATTGACACTGCTTTGCACAGAAGCTTAGTCTCCGAATGATTGAAGGGGCATCCCAGTTCTTTATGTTGTCGCAAAATAAGATGCTCCCTCTAGTACCTCAGATAATGCTTAAGCTTTCAAAGTGAGTGCCAAAAAAAGCTCAGGACCCGTAAGTAAAGATGTCGAACGTTGTCTGAAAAGTTTGCTCATCTGCTCTTTCCTGTCCATCAAAATACTATCAAACCACTCGCAAATCAATTTGAATCCTATCTATCCCATTCTCTCTCAAATGTTTTTTTGATTTAAAATGAAACTTGGTGCCTATATGAAGCTTGCATTCCAAATTGTGTAAATGTTTCGTTTGAATATGCGTCAAGGTAGAATTAAATTCTTTTATAGAACTGACTCGAAGGCATGACGCAATTTAGCTGGTAAATTTAATGAAGAACACTGAATCAATGAAGGACCAGCTAAAACGGGTACTTAATCCACAAGTATAAAAATCGAAACCAGACCTATCCCAAATGGGCGAAATTTGGTGGGTCGATCAACAACCACTATGTATTTCCGAATCAGAACCAGACAGCCAGAAATAACCTTGGGAGCCAAAATTATTCGGCGGACAATAATTAAGCTCGAACAAAAAGGTTGAGTACCTAAAAAATGTGAACACGAGGTATACTGCAACTGTGGCAAAGCCGAATACTGCTTCTTAAATAAATCTCGAGAGGAAACGATTTCACTATGGGCTTTTATATTTTTCTGCACAAAAGTACTTCAAACAACCGTTAGCTTCCTAGAAGAGAGGGTAGGATTTTTAAATACATAATTTAAGTTTGCTATCGAATTCTTTACGAGTTTTAATATTTCCTAGATTTTAGTTCAACAACTCAAAATTTCAATTTTGTAAAAACATTTACATTTTTTATTTTATCCGCGGGCCTCATAAAACTGCGATGTGGGCCACATGTGACCCGCGGGCCACAAGTTTGACATGCCTGACTGAATTGATGGGTGATGATGCACAAATCACAAAAATACAAAATTTGTTTTTCAAAATACTTCTTCATGTCACTAATTATAGTAGAAAAATATTAAAATATAATTGAGGTCTCCACTCTTGCCCGATTGTAACAAAATTGGTCGGGGTGTAACATTGTAACAAGAAATTGGAAATTGTAACAAAATGTTACAATTGTAACACGAGTGGCAACGCTGGGCTGTACACGGCTCTACTGAGATGGCCAGGGGCGAACCCAAGGGGGGGATTCGGGGGATGAAACACCCCCCGAAATTTTTAAAATGAAAATTATAGGTATGAATAAAATTCACACAAAATATCTTTACTGATAAATCAAATACCTAAGTGATGATTTTGACTATGCCCGACGTCAGACTATCGTTTTAGAGTGCCCACCTTCCAACCGATTGAGGCAGTTTTTTGATTGCCCGATAAATTGGAAGGTGTATGTGACCATCTAATCCATTTTTTTTATTGGACGTTTGCCATGCAATTTTTCATACAATCTGTCATGATAATCATGTGTTTTCAATTGCTGATTTATTGACATAAACCAGTGGTCATTCTTCATGTTGTGGTTATGGCGGTCATTGGCTCCACACATGAGCGCTTTTGTCTTCCCTATCGTTTTCAAGCTCCGTTTTCACTTTTATCATTGAACTGATTGCGTCAAGTAATCAGAAGAGATGAATGTTTCATTCTATCCACATCTGTTCATTATTTATCGTTAGATGTGTGTCGCGGCTTTGTTCAAGTCAAGACAGATTAATATGATCAATTCTTTCGTTAATACAAAGTATGAAAAGATGAAGTTGTTGACATATTCAACATTTGCAATCGCGTTCAAGAATTAATACCTTTCTTAAATAGCGCAGACCTCCCAAGTTTCAATTGTCAAAATGACGAAGACGAACGAAAATTCAGTGTCTAGACAGACCCATTCTCCATCCAAAGTAGCAATGGATCTTCCATCGCCACAAAATATATAATTTTCGCTATGTTGTGTTGTCTCGTGTGAACCGCGAGATTGTATTTCAGATTGCGCGATAAATTGCATAGTATATGTGCTGTACGGGCGTCAGATCGATTGGTCAATCGATCGGACAGTATATGGGCACTCTTAAGCCTAAGGTCTAAGAACATTTAAAGCGTTAGATTTCATGAGCCACTTTGCAAATACAAATCACCCCCCGAAATAAATTCCTGGGTTCGCCGCTGCAGATGGCATCTGATGAGAAGAGCCGTGTACCGCCAGTCGAAACCTGTCGAATCTCTTTTTTGAATCCCCGAAAGGGGAATTTTCATTCTGAAGCATACATTTCTTTTTTAAATTAGCTGTCTTACTAAATCATGTACGTGCATTTTAAGTTGATTTTGCATACGATACGAACACCAGCAGCACGAGTGTGTAAGCATTTTTTTTACTAAAATTTTAGGCAAATCAATGAAAACACCCGGTTAACCGGAAAACCGGTACTTGGAGCCCGGTTAAAACCGGACGGTCTAACCGGCTTTGCAAAAAAACCGACAACCGGGTTATGGGCCGGTTTTTGACATCACTAGTGAAAGGGTATATTAACCCATTGCGTCACTGGTACGTCCAGTGGACGTATACTCGGCATATAAAACGTTATAACTCAAAAGCCTTACCCGCCCCGACTGCCTGGTTTTCTTCTATTCGTTCACCAATTTGTTACTGATAATTGGGTAAACAATATTTTTCGATCAGCATTACCCCCTGGCGTGAGTAACTGTGTTTTGCAAACCATGTACGTCTGTCAGACGTAGCCTGTGATCCGCACTACTTTTTTTCTGTTCGTTAAAGGTTCTTGCATTTTTTGTTGATTCCTAACCTATTCGATTCATACGCTTTAAATTTTTATACGTGTACTAAATGAAATCGAACCGGCTTAAGGATATTATCCTTCCTCTAATATATAAAATTCTCCTTAAAAAGTTTGTTTTACAAACTCCTTCGAAACGGCTGGACCGATTTTTATGAAATTTTGTATATATCCTTGCTAGGTACGGTAATCGGTCGTAAACTATATTTCATGCCCCGAAGCACTGCCATCTAGATAGACAGGCCGAACTGCAGAAATTTGTTCGTCTACAAGTGGACAAAGTGCGTTCGTGACCAGTGACAGTTGACATTATTTGTAAAGCCCACAACCTCCAGTGCTTCTGAACCCAAAAGTTTAAATATGCCGAGCGTTTATTACGAAACAAAGGTTATGGTTTGCTTTAATGTGTTTTTGATGTGCAAGTGGTAAAGTAGTATACATCAACATCGTACTTACCATATTTATCTCAAAAATCAACGCACTGGCATGTGTATATCATAGCAAGTCACACGAAATGACAGGCTGACAGCCACTGATATTTGGATTGTGGACAATTTGTGGATTGTACTGAGCGGTACGTTGGCAGTACTAAGCGCGGACCATGACCAACCATGGCACTACTAGTGTTGCATGACCACTGACAGATCAGCTGATAATCCGGCCTGTCTATCTAGATGGCAGTGCCCGAAGTGCCCTCCTCTTCTTTTTATCGTTATTTTACTATTTTGTACAGTAAGTGATTAAACCTCCTCGATTCATACGCTTTAAATGTTTATACGTGTACTAAATGAAATCGAACCGGCTTAAGGTTATGATACTCTTATAGTCCTGACACACTAGACGATAAACTCGTTTCGTAAACCGCTAAAAGCTCTGAGCTTTATAAACTCGATAGGCATGACACACTAGTCGAATGCGGTTTATGGATGTCAGGATAAACTCATTGAGCTTTTGATATGTGACACTTCAAACAAAAATATGTATTGAAATGTCTATTTCTCGAAATCGTCCTTTATCGTCCAGAATTGAATAAGTACCAAGATTATAAGTGGTTCTGAGCATAAAACGGTAAAGAAATCCTGCAAGTGAATAAGAATACCTTTAGTGTAGACGTTACAAAACAGAGGCAAACCTGGGGCCCTATCATGTAATTCGATTCGAAAGGAATTGCTTTCGAAACGACTAAAGTGGTATCATGTAACTCGAAAACGAATAACATCTATTCGAAAGCAATAGGACTTTCGTCTTTCGACCATACGAATCGAAAATCCCCTATCATGTAATTCGAAAGCGTGCGAGAATCTGGACTATTCTATCGAAAATTCATTCGAAAGGTAGGGTACTCTCGAAAAGCAAACGTTTATATGTTTTGTTTTAAGCGAAGATTGAATCTTACCACAAAAATTAGTGTAACGGACTTCTTAAGACAAAGACTATAAGTTTTCCTCAAAATAATGAATTTATAACACGTATAGAAAAATGTTGAATTCCGGGAATTTTCGTTTATTTTTTAAAACTAGACAAGCTAGGAGGACAAGATGAATTGAATATAGTTAACACACACATACATTATTCTATATTTTACAAAAATCCACAGTTTAAAAAATAGCATCTAAATCAAAAATTGCTTTATTAAAATTATACAATTTGTTCGCACATCCTAAATTTTCGTCGTGACGATGGGGGGCGCGTTTTCTCCCGTCTGACCCGATACACTGAATTCGAGCGTGTGTTCGAATCCCAATCGCGACTCGAACAATTTAACGTCTTTTCTCCGTCACTATTTCACTTTTTTTAACCGAATACTACAAAAATGCTATATTTTATATTCGAATTTAACTTGTTTTTCACGCCGAAACACTAAAATATAATCTAAACCACAAAAATATTAAATTTGACTTTGAATCATGTGATATGGTCTACTACGTTAGTCGATTCAGTCTAGTACATGAAGGGAATTTTGACTAATTCATGAGGCAATACCAATTACTCGAAACGAACGAGTTACATGATACCAAATTGCTTTCGAATCGAATACGAAAGCGCCGAGACTTTCGTTTTCGTTTCGAATTACATGATAGGCCCCCTGGATTAACAATAAAAATGCAGATATCGAATGCAAATAAAGATATTAGTGGTAGAAGTTACTTAGAAATAAGAAAAACCATCTCGTATTTTGTGTTTTATTTAAAGCTAACGTAAAAATAAATAAATTTCGACTCACAAATATTAATAACAAATTCATTTGATGATGAAGTCGGTTCATTGGTTTCACTTCCCCATTACGAAATTTATTCGAATTCCGGATACAGCGTTTCGATAATTCTTGTTCGCCTCTTCGCGTGAAGCCAAGAAAGGGCCTCGACGTATTTTGGCGTCGATATCCATGGTTCGAGTCGGCAATCACGAATATTCTTAAAAGTAATGATTGTGCCACTCGAATTTGTCCACTTCCATATGGATTTCATGCACACATTCTTGAAGAGGTATAAGAATACGCTCCAGTTCCTATAAGAATGAAATAGAAGTGAATTTTATGAAGTCAATAAACTATTAGAATGCAAACATGACAGTTCACTTACCGCTTTTTTGAATAGTCTGCAGAAACTCGCCAAAATCCAATCAATGACTGACAATATTCGTCATAAGAACTGACATTTTTTAAATTATTATACGCCAACTTTATTGTTTAGAGCTTTTTGGGGGTTACAATGAAGGTTTAGAATCGAAAGCTCGCCCTAATAGCGGGTTAGAACGAGGTTATGCGAGCTTTCATAAACTCCAAACGGCATATAACCTCGTTATAAACCGCTTATAAACTCGTTCCCAGCTCATAAACTGCATTCGTTCGTAAACTCGTTTAGGTGTGTCAGGACTATCTGACCAAAAACAACAAAGTTGTAAAAGTTACCCCGCCAAAGAAAAATTAATCTGCCGGAAAAAGAATACATATCACTCCAATCCGCTGCTCATATCTAATTTTGTTTGCTGGCTGTACTTTTGTTTTAGGTGTAAATGCTGGAGAAGTTTAAATGTACAGGACTACTTCTTAAAGTAATTTGGTGGGAGCTTTAACATTTTATTCAGTGCCACGTTGACGGCTCCCTCCAAATTACTTTAAGAAGTAGTCCTGTACATTTAAACTTCTCCAGCATTTACACCTAAAACAAAAGTACAGCCAGCAAACAAAATTAGATATGAGCAGCGGATTGGAGTGATATGTATTCTTTTTCCGGCAGATTAATTTTTCTTTGGCGGGGTAACTTTTACAACTTTGTTGTTTTTGGTCAGATATCATATAGATAGATAGATAGATAGATAGATAAAGTGGTTTATTTTAAAAATTCATATTATATAAAAGATTACAATGCAGATTACAAAACCAGAATAAGGCATGGCGTATTGCCGTCTGCCTGAGTTGATTGAATTAATGTTTTCTTTTCATTTTTTTACATTTCTGTTGTTTTTATGTAGAATTTGGAATTATGCGTTACTTATTATATGTTATTATTTTTGCTTCATGCTGATATGTAATTTATTAATTGCCAGGTTAAAATAATGGATTATTAGGTGACGTACGGGGGCAGGGTGATGAAGTTCACACAACTCCACATTCTGCGTGTTCATCGACCCTAACCCCCTGTCACTAAGTTAAGGCTATCGATTAGATTTGACCGCTTATAATTCGGCTACGATACTTCAACGCTATGCGACAGTACTCATACAAAGTGTCCCAGTTCGATCCGTTCAACAGATTATCCACTTCTTCTTCGCTTAAATAGTCCTTCCTCCAGCATGACCTTCTGGTCTCCTTAAGCACAGGACACTTACCGATGAAATGACGGGTGTCTTCCCTCGCTCTCATGTTACACAGATCGCATGTTATTGGAAGATCGATCCGATACGGAATATAATTCAGCGGCAATAGTTCGCCTCTCGCTTTAAAAATAAGGGAAATTTTATGAATACTAAAGCTATTCTGGAAATATGTGTTCGCCTCAAGATCATGGTTCAGGTTTACATAGATTTCGCGATGCTGTGAACTTCTCGCTTCTTCTATATTCGCCCGCCTTCTCATGTTCTTTACTTCCGAAATCATTTGAAATAGGATGTCACAATTACCGCTTGTACCGTTCCAATCGAATTGAGTTCCCGTTTCTCTGGCAAGTGTTTGCAAATCGCCATAGAAAAGACTTTCCTCATTTACCGCATATGTCAGCACCTTCTTAGGGAGCCTCTCCTCACTCATTCGGGATACTTTTGCCAAGTACTTTGTGTGCGTCGAAAGTGTCTCCACAAATAGTGGCGATAAACCGGTCTCACGGAGTAACATATAGTTTGGAGTGTTTGAAGGTAATTGGAAAGTTCGCTTCAGGAAATAACGTTGGAGTTTTTCAACTTCTTCGTGCGCCCTTCCTCCCCATACCTGGGCACCATATAGAAGCACCGATTGGGATACTGCTAAATATATCTTGTATTTCACTGTATGCGCTATGTTCCTGTTACATAGGCAGTTTTTCCAGATTGAGCTAATTGCCCATTTTGCTTCCTTTAATTTACCTTCTAGGTGAAGCTCCATATTAAGATTGCTTGATATTTGTATTCCGAGATAAGTGTATTGCTTCACCACTTCTATTGAATCGCCTCTGAAGGTCCAGTTCTCGTTTCGAGCCAAACGAAATCTTTTTTTAAAGACCATTATTTTCGTTTTATCCAAGTTTACCGTCAATTTCCATTTTATGCAGTACCTATCGAGATGATTGATCATTTGTTGTAGGTCATTCGGCGATTTTGCGAACAGGGCAATATCGTCCGCATACAACAAGCCTTTAAGTCGCATCCCAAAAGCGTCTACTCCACCAGGGCAATCGTCAAGGATATCGTTAATATAGACTGCAAAAAGGTCTGGGCTTAATTTACAGCCTTGTCGCACGCCGACGTTCGTTTCGAAAGATTTCGATAGCTGATTGCCACTCCATACCCTTGCCGTCGTTCTCTCGTACAATCTTTCCAATAAGTTACCGAATTTCGAAGACAGTCCGCCATTGTATAGCTTGTAAAACAAAGCATTTCTATCGATAGTATCGAATGCAGCCTTGAAGTCGACGAAACAAGCGTATAACTTTCTGCCTTCATCGATGTGAAGTCTCGCCAGATTTTGGAGCACAAAAATATGGTCGTTCGTCGAGTATCCCTTTCTAAAGCCACCTTGGTTTTCGATTATTTTCTGCTCATCATTTAACCACTTCGAGAACCGAGATATCATATATTTTTGCATACTTAAATAGCCAACTAATATTTATGTTTCGGGAAAGTTTCAATAGGTTTTTGTTCAGCATATTTCATAAATTTAATATCATAAGTTATATTCACAGGGTCTTCTTTAAAATAAATAGATACTGCAAACGCAATTGCAAATACGCCACAAATGGCTGTTGCTGAGCTTTTTTAAAAATAATTTTGGGATGAAATGGGTATAGTTTATTAATATGTATTTTGTGCAAAATAGATTTGTGTTATCTTTGTGTTATGGCTCTGCTAACATTCTGTTAGTAATCTGTTAATTTTTTGTTAACTCTGTTAATGCTCTATTAACGTTCTCTTAACACTCTATTATCTTTTCGTTAATGCTCTGTTAACGTTCTGTTAATGTTCTCTTAATTCTCTTTAATCATTCGGCTAACGCTCTGTAAACGGTCTGTTACCTTTCTTTTATTACTCGATTTACGTTCTGTTAAGGCTCTGTTAATTTTCTGTTAACACTCTGTTAACGATCTGCTAACGCTCTGTTGTTGCCTTGCCAACGCTTTGTTAACGTTCTGTTACTGATCTGTCTTAATGCCCCCCTGACCCAGTGTCCCAATGTCACAGTCCCAATGTCAGAGTGTCCCAATGTTCCAATGTCCTAATGCCCTAAGGTCCATTGTCACAGTGTCCTCATGTCCCAATGTTCTAATATCCCAGTGTCCCAATGTCCTAATGTGCCAATGTCCCAATATCCTGATGTCCCAGTGTCCCAATTTAGGTCCTATTGTCCGAATGTGCAAAAATATCACAGTGCCCCAATGGTTTAATGTCCGAATGTCCCACTACCCTAGTGTCCCAATATCCCAGTATCGGAATATCCCAAAGTCCCAGTCTCCCACCTAATGTCCTAATATCCCAATGTCTAACTGTCCTAATGTCCCAAGGTTATAATGCCCCAATTTCCTAATATCCCAGTACCCCAATGTCCCAAATGTCCCAGTATCCTAATGTGATAATATCCCAATGGCCCAATGTCCTAATGTACCAGTGGTCAGTGTCCCAATGTGTCAGTATACCAAGTGTCCCAAGGTCCCAATAGCCTAATGTCCTAATATCCCAGTGCCCCAATGTCCCTGTATCTCAGTGCCCTAATGTACCAGTATCCCAATGTTCCAATATCCCAATGTGCCGATATCCCAATATTACCATGTCCCAATGTTCTAATATCCCGATGTCCCAGTGCCCCAATGTTCCCACGTCCCAGTTTCCCCAGTGTACCTAATGTCCCAATGTCCTAATGTGTTGATGTCCTAATATCCCAATGTCCTAATGACCCAAGACCCTAATGTTCACATGTTCTTATATCCCGGTGCCCCTATGTGCGAATATCCCGATGTCCCAATGTCACAACATTCCGATGTCTCAGTGGTCCAATGCCCCTATGTACCAGTGTCCCAATGTCCAATTGTCCCAAGGTCATAATGTCCCAATGTCCTAATATCCCAGTGTCCCAATGTCCCAGTCTCCCAGTGTCCTAATGTCCCAATATCCCAATGTCCCAATGTCCCATTGTCCCAATATCCTGATGTCCCAATGCCCCAATATGCCGATGTCCCAATGCCCCAATATGCCGATGTCCCCACGTCCCTGTTTCCCCATTGTGCCTAATGCCCCAATGTCCTAATGTCCCAAGACCCTAAGGTCCCAATTTCCTAATATTCCACTACCCCAAGATCCTAGTCTCCCAGTCTCCCCGTGTCCCAATATCCAAATGTCCCAACGCCGCAGTGTGTTTTAAAAAATGGTTAATGCGATGAGCCGATAGACGCAATTGTTGGAAATCTTTTGTTAACTTTACCTAATAATTTACCGTTATTCCATCCACTTATCTAAATGGAAGACATTGATTCTTTAGAAGGACCACCAGAGGATCATTCGTTCCAAAGTTCATAAAAATCCCATCACGAAGAGAGACAGTAGAAGCAAGTCTTTCTGCAACTGTAGACTTCATTCTGAAATTGGGTTACTCGCTTAAGTCTGTGAGGGTGAAAATTTCACCGTTTATTGCATATATCTTACCCGTTATTGTGCCGATCGAAGATTTTATTTTGGTAAAAAAAATATTTTGGTAAAAAAAATTTTTCGGGGGCTGTTGCCTGGAAGGCTGTAGCGTGATCAAACAAAAAAGCAAGTTGTCTCCGGTAATCATAGACTTGTTCGATTGTTCGATTTCGTTTTTCTTTTTCCTTTGGCGGGCGAGACGCTCTCGCGTCTCTTGAAAATACATATATAAAATTCTCCTCAAAAAGTTTATTTCCAAACTCCTTCGAAACGGCTGGACCGATTTTTATAAAATTTTGTATACATATATCCTTGAGGTATGGGAATCGGTCGTAAACTATATTTCATGCCCCGAAGTTCCCCCTCTTCTTTTTATCGTTAATTTAGTATTTTGTACAGTAAGTGATTAAGCCTACTCGATTCATTCGCTTTAAATTTTAAATGAAATCGAACCGGCTTAAGGATATGATAGAAATATGATGATATGACGTAGTATAATGGAGCCATAATCTTCTATCTATCTATCTTCTATCTATATATATAAAAGATATGTGCAAAATTATTCACTATTTGTATCCAAAATCTATAAAACCCTCGCATTGTGGGCGCAGCCCTCTGTACGCCGGTATTTTTTTTCTATTGATGACACAAAATATATGTAAGAATGGATCAAATCGAACCACTGGGTCATGGGCCGCCATACAAACCTAACCCCCCAAATTAGGTTCTTCTAAGAAAACTTTTTTATTTGTGCACCGATTTCAACCAAATTTCACGCAAATTTGTTTCTATTGATGGCACAAAACATACGTAAGAATGGATCAAATCGGATTATGGGGCTGCCATACAAACCCAACCCCCCATGTTGGTTCTTCTAAGAAAAAATTGTTTACACCATTTTCACAAAACCTTGAATTAATGTGTCTTTATCAAAGCAACACAAAAGGTCAAAACAAATGGTATCGTACTATGGGCACAAGCATCCGCATGTCCAATAAAATTTTCTCAATAAATATTTTTATTTGCCCACTTATTCCAACCAAACCCTACAGGGACGTAGCCAGGATTTGGTTTCGGGAGGGGTCCAACGCTCGATACCAGGTAAAGAAATTTTTTGAAATTAGAGTTTTGGTATTGATTCTTGAGGATATAGTATTGTCTGATCGTACAGGAAAAGTCACTTCATTTATTAAGAGAAAAAACGTGGTTTCAAATTTTTAAGACTTTATGAAACCTTTCGCAATTTTCAAAAGAACCACGCCTCCATTGATCATCTAGATTTCTACCTATTTTATTTGACCAATAATAATGTATTCACGAATTACACTGACTTAATATTTCGGGAACGTTACGCTATCAGCTCTCGATAGAAGAATTCCTTTTTTATCGACACTAGCGACACTTACCTTACCATCCGCCATATAACGGGCAATAACAGAACCACAACAGTTCTCCTTATGAGACGGATAGCAGTACAAGCCATATTTAGACACGCAAATCGTTGCATTTATAGCATTATTATTAATAATAAATTGCGCAATTTGAAACACGGTTGCCTAATACACTGCGAAAAATTCGTAACGTTCATTTATTTTAAACTCTAAAAAAGCACTGTTCGTGACAATTTAGAGTCACGAAAATCATGACTTTGACACGGTTTTTCTGCCTATCCAGTACGGGGCAGAACAACTTCACATACAAAGTCGAACATAAAGTTGGTTACGAGTTTTTCCATATAAAACAAAACTGTTAAATTTGTAAGGAATTTGAGCTATTCTGTCCTGTACCCGTTAGAGAAAAAACGCACCTACCATAATGATCTAACGTATCACGGGAACCTTTAAACAGAATGAAAAGCGGAAGAGTTGATTCAAAAATTTATAAAAATTTTAAAATTTCTTACGTGAGATGCTGTTTTTTCATTAACGAAGGCGTTTGCGGAAATAGTCTCAATTGTTTTGGCAGCTCATATCCACATGACAACGGGTAGCTCTAGAGCGCTTTACATCGAAGAACCGGCTGTCGTATATAGGAGCATTTTGATAAAGAAAACACAAACATCCATGGTGGCAGTAGAACTCGAACACACGCTCCGGCAATTCATAGGAAGGGTGTCTTCTTGATCTACCCAATACCTATGTCACACTCCGTCGACTTTTTTCCCGAGGCGTTCATGGAAGGGGGAAGATAAAGGTTGAAAGGCTTCGGCTAATTCCTATATCTTCTTCAGTTGTGGCATAACTGCGGACCCTTATCTATGCAGGAGGAGTTTCATAGGAAAAGGACTTCGGCCAATTCCTATGTCTCTCTACGGGGCGTTACTTTCCCGCATTATCCGAGTAACCGCTGCGCCTGAGTGCTGCATTAACATCTGCAGCGTCTCAGGTTACTTAACGTGATAGGTGACAGAAAACATTTAAGTCAACCACTAAAGCAGCATCTTCGAGGCATGCCCATGATAGCCTTTACTCAACGATTAAACCCTATCATGGTTTAGCGATGTGCCGACAACTCATCCTAAGAAAAACTTCAAGTCAAGAAACCTGAAACAAAAGCCTCGGATTGGACGGATACAAAACAACGACGACCCCGCAAACGAACAACTGATTACTCTTTCGGATCCTGGAATGTACGCTCCCTGAATAGACCGGGGGCCTTAAGGGCCCTCCTGGATCAGGTAGAACAATACAAGCTGAGCATAGTTGCAATCCAGGAAACTAAATGGCTCAAAAGCGAGATTAACGACCTCAATTCGCACACTATTTTTACGAGTGGTAAAGAGGAGGGCAACAAGGAGTTTGGAGTAGCTTTCATTGTGAATAAGCAGCTCAAGGACCACGTTATCGGCTTCAAACCCATCAACGAGCGGCTATGTGCGATCCGCATTAAGACCCGTTTCGCTAATCTCTGGCTCATTAATGCGCATGCCCCTACAGAAGTAAAAGAAGACGCGATAAAGGACGAGTTCTACAACGACCTAGAAACACTCTTCGACTCACTTCCATCAAACGACGTCAAGCTGCTGCTAGGAGACTTTAACGCCAAAGTCGGAAATGAAAGCTGGCATAGGGGAACTACTGGAGGTCATAGCCTCCACGACGAAAACAACAACAACGGTCAGCGACTTATCGACTTCGCGAGCGGCAGAAACCTGGTAATAAGCTCTACATGCTTCCCTCATCGACGAATCCACAAGCAGACCTGGAAGTCTCCAGATGAATACACCGTGAACCAGATCGACCACGTACTGATCAGCAAAATAGATTTGTGTTATCTTTGTGTTATGGCTCTGCTAACATTCTGTTAGTAATCTGTTAATTTTTTGTTAACTCTGTTAATGCTCTATTAACGTTCTCTTAACACTCTATTATCTTTTCGTTAATGCTCTGTTAACGTTCTGTTAATGTTCTCTTAATTCTCTTTAATCATTCGGCTAACGCTCTGTAAACGGTCTGTTACCTTTCTTTTATTACTCGATTTACGTTCTGTTAAGGCTCTGTTAATTTTCTGTTAACACTCTGTTAACGATCTGCTAACGCTCTGTTGTTGCCTTGCCAACGCTTTGTTAACGTTCTGTTACTGATCTGTCTTAATGCCCCCCTGACCCAGTGTCCCAATGTCACAGTCCCAATGTCAGAGTGTCCCAATGTTCCAATGTCCTAATGCCCTAAGGTCCATTGTCACAGTGTCCTCATGTCCCAATGTTCTAATATCCCAGTGTCCCAATGTCCTAATGTGCCAATGTCCCAATATCCTGATGTCCCAGTGTCCCAATTTAGGTCCTATTGTCCGAATGTGCAAAAATATCACAGTGCCCCAATGGTTTAATGTCCGAATGTCCCACTACCCTAGTGTCCCAATATCCCAGTATCGGAATATCCCAAAGTCCCAGTCTCCCACCTAATGTCCTAATATCCCAATGTCTAACTGTCCTAATGTCCCAAGGTTATAATGCCCCAATTTCCTAATATCCCAGTACCCCAATGTCCCAAATGTCCCAGTATCCTAATGTGATAATATCCCAATGGCCCAATGTCCTAATGTACCAGTGGTCAGTGTCCCAATGTGTCAGTATACCAAGTGTCCCAAGGTCCCAATAGCCTAATGTCCTAATATCCCAGTGCCCCAATGTCCCTGTATCTCAGTGCCCTAATGTACCAGTATCCCAATGTTCCAATATCCCAATGTGCCGATATCCCAATATTACCATGTCCCAATGTTCTAATATCCCGATGTCCCAGTGCCCCAATGTTCCCACGTCCCAGTTTCCCCAGTGTACCTAATGTCCCAATGTCCTAATGTGTTGATGTCCTAATATCCCAATGTCCTAATGACCCAAGACCCTAATGTTCACATGTTCTTATATCCCGGTGCCCCTATGTGCGAATATCCCGATGCCCCAATGTCACAACATTCCGATGTCTCAGTGGTCCAATGCCCCTATGTACCAGTGTCCCAATGTCCAATTGTCCCAAGGTCATAATGTCCCAATGTCCTAATATCCCAGTGTCCCAATGTCCCAGTCTCCCAGTGTCCTAATGTCCCAATATCCCAATGTCCCAATGTCCCATTGTCCCAATATCCTGATGTCCCAATGCCCCAATATGCCGATGTCCCAATGCCCCAATATGCCGATGTCCCCACGTCCCTGTTTCCCCATTGTGCCTAATGCCCCAATGTCCTAATGTCCCAAGACCCTAAGGTCCCAATTTCCTAATATTCCACTACCCCAAGATCCTAGTCTCCCAGTCTCCCCGTGTCCCAATATCCAAATGTCCCAACGCCGCAGTGTGTTTTAAAAAATGGTTAATGCGATGAGCCGATAGACGCAATTGTTGGAAATCTTTTGTTAACTTTACCTAATAATTTACCGTTATTCCATCCACTTATCTAAATGGAAGACATTGATTCTTTAGAAGGACCACCAGAGGATCATTCGTTCCAAAGTTCATAAAAATCCCATCACGAAGAGAGACAGTAGAAGCAAGTCTTTCTGCAACTGTAGACTTCATTCTGAAATTGGGTTACTCGCTTAAGTCTGTGAGGGTGAAAATTTCACCGTTTATTGCATATATCTTACCCGTTATTGTGCCGATCGAAGATTTTATTTTGGTAAAAAAAATATTTTGGTAAAAAAAATTTTTCGGGGGCTGTTGCCTGGAAGGCTGTAGCGTGATCAAACAAAAAAGCAAGTTGTCTCCGGTAATCATAGACTTGTTCGATTGTTCGATTTCGTTTTTCTTTTTCCTTTGGCGGGCGAGACGCTCTCGCGTCTCTTGATAATACATATATAAAATTCTCCTCAAAAAGTTTATTTCCAAACTCCTTCGAAACGGCTGGACCGATTTTTATAAAATTTTGTATACATATATCCTTGAGGTATGGGAATCGGTCGTAAACTATATTTCATGCCCCGAAGTTCCCCCTCTTCTTTTTATCGTTAATTTAGTATTTTGTACAGTAAGTGATTAAGCCTACTCGATTCATTCGCTTTAAATTTTAAATGAAATCGAACCGGCTTAAGGATATGATAGAAATATGATGATATGACGTAGTATAATGGAGCCATAATCTTCTATCTATCTATCTTCTATCTATATATATAAAAGATATGTGCAAAATTATTCACTATTTGTATCCAAAATCTATAAAACCCTCGCATTGTGGGCGCAGCCCTCTGTACGCCGGTATTTTTTTTCTATTGATGACACAAAATATATGTAAGAATGGATCAAATCGAACCACTGGGTCATGGGCCGCCATACAAACCTAACCCCCCAAATTAGGTTCTTCTAAGAAAACTTTTTTATTTGTGCACCGATTTCAACCAAATTTCACGCAAATTTGTTTCTACACAGAGAGAAGTGATTAGTGAAAATTAGCTAAAAAGTAGGTGATCCACCTAAAAACAATGAGCGATTTTCGGCCTCCTAATATGAATAGGCAATTTGGCTAAATTAAAATGGCTAATAATTCGATTCTAATGTGTACACATTTCACCGAATATTTTTAGGTGAAAATAAGATTAGTGAAAAAATCACCGAATTTAATTTAGGTCTCATGACGAGAAATTCTAGCCAAACCACCAAATGAAATTAGTTGAATTGATTACATTTTTGTAGTTTTTTCACCTAAATAGAATCGTGGGTTTTTCTTATTTGTTTTTCATTCACCGAAAAACTTTTAGGCAGGGTGACGAGACAATCTAGTCGAGTAGTGGATTGACATTAGCTGAAAGAAACTACATCGATGTAGTATTTTTGCCTACTCCCAGTGGTTGCTTTTTCATCGTTTCCACAAATTTTGATTGAATTCAACTTTGATGAATTCAACTTTATTCTGAAACAAATATGTACATTCCGATCAATGAAATAAAATGAACGATTATATAAATTTTTAAAAGTTTATTATAAATTGGTAAACAAAATAGAAAAGTAAATACATTCGGTTTCTTTATTTGGTCACATGTTTCAAATGATTTTTATTTTTTACTGAAAAACAATAATATAATAATAATAATTTTAAATCCAAGTGGTTTTATATAATATTATATTTTTGCATATTTACGTTTAGGTTTTATATAAGATAAATCAAGCGGAATCATCAAGTGTTGGTGTAGAAAATGTTTCATTTGTGTTTACTTTTTTCCGTTTTCTGTATAAATCTGAAGCAAATTTAAATTGGGCCTTATATACATTAGCGTTTCTCCATTCCAGAAGCTTAGTGCGAAATTTTACTCGCAGACCAAACTTTTCAACGGGAATCAAACTATTAACGTCATCCACTGTGAGCTGCTTCAACACTTCGAAATCGATTCCTTTCACTAATTTTAAAATAAATAAATAAATAAAATAACGGCACTCCACTAAATAAGGAAAACATACACTTAAAGTCGTCCGTTAGATCAAACAAACCCCACTCGCGAAGAAGAACTTCGGTGACACTATCACTGTCTAACAACACTGACTGGAGATCCATCGCGACGAAATCGAACTGACTTGAATTGAGATTGTTAATCATACCAAAACTAATAGTATACGTACATGTATAGCGAGTGCACATTGATAAATGTGCAGTTATTATATGGAGACTTTACCTAATTTACGTAGCTAAATTGCTGGCTTGTTAGAAAATCACATACTTAAGATTAGGTACTTATACCATTGACTACATTTTGCTGAAATATTACCGAAAATAAATAGGCAATATATACCAGAATCGACTGTACGGCATTATTCAGACCCCTTACCTAATTAAAGTCGGTAATAGACTCACTATTAGAAAATATTCACCTACAAATTTTAGGCAAATTTATCATTAACTAAATGTAAATGAAATATCACCTAAATAAATAGGCAATTTTACCACTATTTTATCAACTATTCCTGTTTAGGCAAAACACCTAATCACGTAGGCAACAAAAGTAGAGAAAACACCTAAAATGTAGCCAATCCACCTATTAAACGTTTCCCTAATCTCCATTAGGTAAAAAATTCATTTTAATTTTCTCTGTGTATTGATGGCACAAAACATACGTAAGAATGGATCAAATCGGATTATGGGGCTGCCATACAAACCCAACACCCCATGTTGGTTCTTCTAAGAAAAAATTGTTTACACCATTTTCACAAAACCTTGAATTAATGTGTCTTTATCAAAGCAACACAAAAGGTCAAAACAAATGGTATCGTACTATGGGCACAAGCATCCGCATGTCCAATAAAATTTTCTCAATAAATATTTTTATTTGCCCACTTATTCCAACCAAACCCTACAGGGACGTAGCCAGGATTTGGTTTCGGGAGGGGTCCAACGCTCGATACCAGGTAAAGAAATTTTTTGAAATTAGAGTTTTGGTATTGATTCTTGAGGATATAGTATTGTCTGATCGTACAGGAAAAGTCACTTCATTTATTAAGAGAAAAAACGTGGTTTCAAATTTTTAAGACTTTATGAAACCTTTCGCAATTTTCAAAAGAACCACGCCTCCATTGATCATCTAGATTTCTACCTATTTTATTTGACCAATAATAATGTATTCACGAATTACACTGACTTAATATTTCGGGAACGTTACGCTATCAGCTCTCGATAGAAGAATTCCTTTTTTATCGACACTAGCGACACTTACCTTACCATCCGCCATATAACGGGCAATAACAGAACCACAACAGTTCTCCTTATGAGACGGATAGCAGTACAAGCCATATTTAGACACGCAAATCGTTGCATTTATAGCATTATTATTAATAATAAATTGCGCAATTTGAAACACGGTTGCCTAATACACTGCGAAAAATTCGTAACGTTCATTTATTTTAAACTCTAAAAAAGCACTGTTCGTGACAATTTAGAGTCACGAAAATCATGACTTTGACACGGTTTTTCTGCCTATCCAGTACGGGGCAGAACAACTTCACATACAAAGTCGAACATAAAGTTGGTTACGAGTTTTTCCATATAAAACAAAACTGTTAAATTTGTAAGGAATTTGAGCTATTCTGTCCTGTACCCGTTAGAGAAAAAACGCACCTACCATAATGATCTAACGTATCACGGGAACCTTTAAACAGAATGAAAAGCGGAAGAGTTGATTCAAAAATTTATAAAAATTTTAAAATTTCTTACGTGAGATGCTGTTTTTTCATTAACGAAGGCGTTTGCGGAAATAGTCTCAATTGTTTTGGCAGCTCATATCCACATGACAACGGGTAGCTCTAGAGCGCTTTACATCGAAGAACCGGCTGTCGTATATAGGAGCATTTTGATAAAGAAAACACAAACATCCATGGTGGCAGTAGAACTCGAACACACGCTCCGGCAATTCATAGGAAGGGTGTCTTCTTGATCTACCCAATACCTATGTCACACTCCGTCGACTTTTTTCCCGAGGCGTTCATGGAAGGGGGAAGATAAAGGTTGAAAGGCTTCGGCTAATTCCTATATCTTCTTCAGTTGTGGCATAACTGCGGACCCTTATCTATGCAGGAGGAGTTTCATAGGAAAAGGACTTCGGCCAATTCCTATGTCTCTCTACGGGGCGTTACTTTCCCGCATTATCCGAGTAACCGCTGCGCCTGAGTGCTGCATTAACATCTGCAGCGTCTCAGGTTACTTAACGTGATAGGTGACAGAAAACATTTAAGTCAACCACTAAAGCAGCATCTTCGAGGCATGCCCATGATAGCCTTTACTCAACGATTAAACCCTATCATGGTTTAGCGATGTGCCGACAACTCATCCTAAGAAAAACTTCAAGTCAAGAAACCTGAAACAAAAGCCTCGGATTGGACGGATACAAAACAACGACGACCCCGCAAACGAACAACTGATTACTCTTTCGGATCCTGGAATGTACGCTCCCTGAATAGACCGGGGGCCTTAAGGGCCCTCCTGGATCAGGTAGAACAATACAAGCTGAGCATAGTTGCAATCCAGGAAACTAAATGGCTCAAAAGCGAGATTAACGACCTCAATTCGCACACTATTTTTACGAGTGGTAAAGAGGAGGGCAACAAGGAGTTTGGAGTAGCTTTCATTGTGAATAAGCAGCTCAAGGACCACGTTATCGGCTTCAAACCCATCAACGAGCGGCTATGTGCGATCCGCATTAAGACCCGTTTCGCTAATCTCTGGCTCATTAATGCGCATGCCCCTACAGAAGTAAAAGAAGACGCGATAAAGGACGAGTTCTACAACGACCTAGAAACACTCTTCGACTCACTTCCATCAAACGACGTCAAGCTGCTGCTAGGAGACTTTAACGCCAAAGTCGGAAATGAAAGCTGGCATAGGGGAACTACTGGAGGTCATAGCCTCCACGACGAAAACAACAACAACGGTCAGCGACTTATCGACTTCGCGAGCGGCAGAAACCTGGTAATAAGCTCTACATGCTTCCCTCATCGACGAATCCACAAGCAGACCTGGAAGTCTCCAGATGAATACACCGTGAACCAGATCGACCACGTACTGATCAGCAAGAGATGGGCTTCTAATGTCCTAGATGTTCGATCCTATCGAGGAGCCAACTGCGACAGCGATCACTATTTGGTGAAGACAACCTACAGGTGCAGAATCTCTTCGGTGCACCTAACGAGAATCAACCCTGCCAAGATCTTCGAGGTTGACAATTTGATTGATGATGCCACGGCGGCTGCGTATACAACAGCACTAGAGGAAAAACTGTCGCCCATGCTTGATGACATCAACAATTTAGGCATCCATGAGTTCTGGGAGGAGCTCAAAGACAGCATCAAGGGGGTCGCAGAAGAGGTCGTGGGCTATAAAGGCCGGCGCAGACGAGCAGACTGGTTCGACGACGAATGCAGGGCCTCGATTGAGGCGAAAAATGAAGCCTATCGCCAATACACACAACGCGCATCCCGAGCCAAGAAAGAAAGGTATAACGAGCTTCGGCGAGTATCTAATAAGTTAATTAGACGTAAGAAACGCAAACATTTTGACGAGCAGTTACAGCAAATAAACCAAAGATTAGCCAGTAAGAACATTAGACAGGCGTACAAACTTATAAATAATGTTAAGAACGGATATCAACCCAGGACAAGCCTATGTAAGGACAAGGATGGTAACATCATCAGCGACATCGAAAGCGTCAACAAACGATGGGCCTCGCATTTTGAAGAGCTCCTCAATGCACCATCAACATCCCCCGCGGAGCCAGCTCTTGAGCAGTTAGCCGAACCAGGCCCTCCCGTTCTACCCCCAACAGTAGAGGAGGTGAGTCTTGCCATACAGTCGCTTCAAAATAATAAAGCGCCCGGCGCTGACGAGATCCCAGCAGAACTGCTGAAGCATGGTGGAACGTGCCTGACCAACGCTATACATGTGCTACTGCTGAAAATATGGAACGACGAGGAAATCCCCGAAGATTGGCGCAAAAGCATAATCTGCCCAATCCACAAAAAGGGTGACAAGCTGAAGTGTGAGAATTACAGGGGCATATCATTAGTTTGTACAGCCTATAAGATATTATCTAAAATTCTTGAAAAGAGAATTAATCCGTACGCAGAACGAATCATTGGCGAGTATCAAGGCGGCTTCAGACCTGGTCGATCAACGACCGATCAGCTTTTCACAGTGAAGCTACTACTCCAAAAGTGCTGGGAATATAACATCGACGTATACCAAATCTTTGTCGACTTCAAGCAGGCATACGACAGTATCGATCGAAGTGTACTGTACAACATTATGCTGAATTTTGGTATACCGGCAAAGTTAGTGCGACTCACAAGGATGACGATGACTAATACCGTCTCGCAGGTCAGAGTGCAGAATCGACTCACTGACCTATTTGAAACTCGTACTGGACTCAAGCAGGGCGACGGGCTGGCGCCGACGCTCTTCAACCTTGCTTTGGAGTATGTAATTCGAGCCATGAATATGGACAGCAGCGGAACGCTACTCATCAAGTCGACTCAATTAGTAGCGTACGCCGACGATATCAACATCATGTCTCGAAGGTTGGGTGATGCAGAAAGCCTTCTGCATAACCTCAATAACGCCGCAAAGGAAGTTGGACTACATATCAACGAAAGCAAAACAAAGGCCATGATGCAATCGAAAACAAGGACGCCAGAAAATTCAAGCATCACAGTGGGGGACCTTAATATCGAGTATGTAGACAACTTCAACTATCTGGGTTGTAACTTATCAAAGGACGCCAACGAAACCGACGAAATTAAGCGACGGATACAACTAGCCAATAAGACATATTTCTCGGTCCTCCCTATAATTAATTCGAAACTTGCGCACAGGAACACGAAGCTCCGCGTGTACAAAACGATCATCCGACCCGTGCTATGTTATGGCTGCGAAACATGGACCCTCACCCAAGCCTCCGAAATTTTGCTAGACCGATTCGAACGAAAGGTCCTTCGGCGAATTTTCGGGGCCGTTCGCGAGCGAGACCAATGGCGCATCCGGTACAACCATGAGTTGTATCAATTGTACGATGAGCTGGAAGTATCGAAAATCGTGAAGCTTCAACGTTTGCAATGGGCGGGGCATGTACAACGGATGGACGATAATCGCATGCCAAAGAAAGTGATGAACGCACAACGAATTGACGGAGCGAGGTTGCGTGGACGACCGAGAGCTTGCTGGGAGAACTCCGTAGGTGAAGACGCCCACCAGCTGCTGGGCTTCCGAAACTGGAGGACGAGGTCACGTAACCGCGACAATTGGAGGTCAACGATTCAGGCGGCCAAGGCCCGACGTCGGGCTATCGTGCCACATTGATGATGATGTTCATGGATTGTTGAAATAAACCACACACAATGAAACAATCGATGGAATTTTTCAATGAACATATCAAACGAACTAAAGTTTTCATTAGTTTTTAAGTAACGGCCATTAATTGAAAATGACATAAAATCTATGCATATGAATGTAGTTACCCTCGTCGTAGGCCGCATACTAGTCCAAATTTTATGGAAACGGTTAAACATGAATTTAATGTTTTTTATTCGTTAGATCAAATTGCATCAAATTTGCAATACCGAGCAAATCAATTTAGTCAAACGAGAGAGAAACGAAGAGAACGGACTTAGACCTAAATGCTCTTGCCACCTTTGTATTTTCACTATAGCAAAGAGTAAATTATGGGAAGGAATCTCCATAGAAAAAATCCCGATGGTAACTTATTACAGTGTCCATGTTTCATGTCGTCACTGAAATTTCAAAGCCCATTCAAAACATTTCGGGAGGGGTCCGGACCCCCTGGACCCCTCCCCTGGCTACGTCCCTGAAACCCTACACAAATATTGTTTTGTCGACCCAACTGAACTTTTGTGAAGACGGAAGGAAAATAATGGGGGGGGAGGATTAAATACAAGAAATTGCTGAACTTTTGCATTGTTCCCGGAAAAAGTTAAAAACGCAATTGATTCATGTATTGAAAATGCTAAAATGCCAAAATACAAAAAAAAAACGAAATCATTGCGTGTTTTTTATATTCCAATTCAACTGGTTTGATATTCCAATTCAACTGCTTTGAATGTAAAAAAACCAGCAATGGTTTGCGTCTCGTCTTCTGTTTTTCCTTAATTACTCCTGAATCCTTGCGTTTGCATCAGGACGAACAAACAACCAAAACAACGAGAAAACGTCTGGCTTTCGATTGATACCAAATTTATATTTATCCGGCCATATTTAACGATGGCGGGCTAAGTTCACACTCCTTATTTTATATAGTTGATATTATTAATTAATTAGAGACGAACAAACGAAAATAATTGACGAACAATTACGAACAAATGGAGCCACCGCGAACAAACGATTGCAAGCGTAATTTGAGAATGTAAGAGGGCTAACTAACATATAAGTCTTTGGGTTGCCCTACAGAGAGCTTGGGATGCCACACCGAAGGCAAAATGCCGAAAACGGATAGAGAGTATGGGTCGCAGGTGTGAAGCTGTCAATAAAAGCAAAGGCTACAGTACAAAATATTGAGGATTAAAATGTATGTATACGCCAAACTTTTTTAAATGTCCACCAATTTCAAGCAATTCTTATACAAATGTGTTTATATTGATGCCAGAACACATCCATTCAAACTGCCCCTAAAGATCTGCAATTTGGTAAAATTTAATCAAAATCGATTCAAAATTAACCCTAGTTTTATGCACTTAAGGCATTAAAACTGTAGGAATAACGAAGCTAGATTAAAATGATGTAAGAAAGAAATGATAGACTATGCGCCAATTTTTTTAAAGAATCGTACAAGCGCCTCACTTTGGCAGAAGTTGGAGAAAATTGAGGAACACGACATATCAAAAATGATAAACCGCAAAGAAGAAATCCAACGAAAAATTGCACTCTCAACGTTATTCACCAACCCGGCAAACACAAAAGACAACGAAATAAGAATAAGCATCCCCACCTCACAAATATACCATTCGATCAAAAGCAAATTACGGAAATTCAACATAAAAGTAGTGGGCTCTAGCAAGAACAGCAAGCTAAAATCCCTCCTCGGAAGCGTAAAGGATCCACTCTCGAAAGAAGAAAAAAGCGGCATTTATAAAATTACATGCGGCCAATGCAACAAGAAATACATAGGCCAAACCAAACGATTGATCGCAACGAGATTCAACAAACACATAAGAGAAGCCGAACGAAAAGGAAATGTCACCATACGCTCGTCGGTAGCAGGACACATAAGAAACGAAGGACATCGCATTGACTGGACAAACATCGAGGTGGTACGGCAAGTCAGGAAAACTTACACCCTAGATGCATGGAAGAGCGTAGAAATAATGAAGATTAGCACAGAGGAACGATTGGACGAAGACGAAGGCAATTGCGCAACGAGACTAATAAAACTAGCGAGTAAAATTAGCAGATAGTCCAGGTAGATGTTAAAATTGTTATTTTCCTATTTTTATAACTTTTTACTTTTGTAACGTAAACTGAACTTTTTAACCTTCTCAAATTAATTTTGTTTACTTGTAACTCAAATTCGACACAATATAAACAACATTCTCAGCCATTGTAAATTAGAAACGTAAGCACTGAAGAAGGGAGAAAGTTACTCCCGAAATACTTGCTATACTATGCATTATAAAAAATAAAGTTGTAGTAGGAACAAACGTTTCTCCTTTTTAATTTGAACAAAAAAATTCTCGTTATATTATTTATTTATTTTTTTTGGTACAGGTTCTACATAAGGTAACACGATTGTTTGTAATTATTTCTTATACTGGAATTGTGTCACAGTATCGGTTTTATATGTTTTTCAGCGACAGTATACTATGTGAAAGATTTTCTCTCCAAATTTAATTCGACCTTCAGTGTTTTAAACCTCTTAAAGGAAACTTTCTGGCTATTCGTCAGAAGTACTCTACTTCTTGTAGTCTTCGATTAACTTTTTATAAAGATATGATGTTACCATTGGATTATTGCCATCGCAGTTATCCCGCTCTGTGGCTCACTTGGTTGAGTCGCACTCTACGATGCTAGTAATCTAGAGGTCCGGAGATTGAATCTCGGCGTGGTCCAAAAATTTTTGTACATGTGCGGATAGGAAATATATAGTGCTTGCAATATTATATACACTCCGAAATGATATGCAATGCAACGTTGACTCAAAATTGCCTATAAACGGCTGAGTTAACGCACCATGGCCCCACATGGGGCTATACGGTACTGGGAAGAAGATATCCCTGAAGCCATTATAAAGACTTCCTCTTGCGTCAGACTAGTTTCTGTTTTTGATGCATTCTACATTAAATATAATGACTACCAGGTTTGTTTGCTGATTAGGCGAATACTTAGCAAACCATTACTAAGTTCGCAACTTTAATGCCTTTTTTCTGGCCTACCATCCGTTTCCGCCTCTTAAATATTTTTAAACCCTATACCCTATAAGATGGTATGTTTTGTTACGTAATATTATGTAACACCCCAAAGGAAGTTTGACGTTTATCAAAACAAACACACGCAAAATTTTCGCACAATATTAAATTTCATAATTTGCATTAAATTCATAAGATTTAATATTAAATTCATTATTTTATGATTCCTTTACTCGTTCGCTTCATCGGTAAAAGTGGTTTCGCGAATCGGTTTAGTGAATAATCATAAATTTGTTTGAAAAGTTTTTGGTGGTTTGCATTTTCTACCTGCCGCTCGGGCGGTCTTTGTTCTTTGTTTTCATTTGGTCCAGTAGTCATTTCAACTCGGCTTAACTGAGTTATCTGGGCATAGATTTTCATACAAGCATATAGCGCAGTGGTAGCGTGTACGACTCACGCCCGTGAGGTCCTGTGTTCGAATCCCAGTTTTCACAATTTTTTTTCTTTTTACATTTTTTCTCTTTTTATTAATTTATTAGTTTAGTTCTTCAATTAAAATGAATTGTGTTTGCGAGCAATTTTACAAAGTTCAAATTGACGGTCTATCTCAGCTCGTTTCGTCGTTGCAGAGCCAACTTAGCAAGCTGAGATCCCTTATGAAAACTGTAAATTGTTGTGAAAACAATTCCAAAATATTGCGAGATAGAAACGTAACTTTAAAAAATAAGAAGAGTAATATAGGGAAAGACACTAAGAAAAAAACTAAAAATATTATTTCAATATCTTCTGAGCAATCTTTCGTTAGCCATGAAGCGGGGACTTCCACTGTTATTTCAGATTCATCTTCTACAATTCCTTCCAACGTTGACAAAAATCAATCTCCGATTGATAAATTTGTCACAGTTCGTAAGAAAGGGAAACATATTAAAAAACCTTCTCCTGTTGGTGATGTTATTCCCAAAAAGAGTGATAATAATAATAGGCGACACAAAAGAATCTTCGGTATCGATCAAGCTAATGATTCTCTTCGAAGTGTCCCCAGTTTCAAGGTATTCCATGTTTCTAAGCTACATGCTTCGGTAAAAGCAGAACATTTAAAGGAATATGTAATGAAAAAGCTTAATTTAACAGATGACAGCTTTCTTTCGGTTTATCCTCTGATAAAAAAAGATTGTGATATATCCAAATTAGTTTCAATCAGTTTCGGTTTGAAACTTCCTCATGAATATTCGAAGCAAGTGTTTTGTGCCAACTTCTGGCCCAAGGGCGTCAACATATCACCCTTCAAATTTTCAAAAAACGACAAACGCCAAAACAGTGTCCAGCAGAACACATAATTTCCAATTCATTTTTCTCGGTCTATTATCAAAATGTTGGCGGTCTTCGTTCAAGAACAAATGACTTTTACCTTGCAGCTTCACAAGAAGATTATGCTGCCATTTGCTTAACCGAGACTTGGCTTCACACAGACATTTCAAATGAAGAACTTTTCATAAGAGACTATGATGTCTATCGTCGCGACCGTTATGAGGCTTCGACTAAGAGAGGAGGTGGTGTTTTGGTAGCTATCAAAACAACATTCCCATCTCATGAAGTTGAGCTTTTTCATAAGGACGTAGAACAGATATGTGTTTCCATCAATGTTTCTCGCAGCGAAAAAGTATATATTTTTAATAGCTATTTACCACCTTTGAGTTCAGTTGATGTTTATAACAAACATGTAGATAATATCTCCAAGCTATTTGCATCTTTTGAGGAAAAAGACAAATTGATCGTTGTTGGGGATTTCAATCTTGGTAATATAAGTTGGTACTGGAACGACGACGAGAAAAAAATTCTGCCGCGTGATTTACATCTTGAGTGTGAATCTGTTCTAACAGATTGTTTGTTTGCAATGGATTTGATGCAAATGAATCTTGTTAAAAATTCGATTGGTAGAATTTTAGATCTAATTTTTGTTAGTACTTGCTTGAATGCTTCTGTAATTAAAGTAGATAAACCAATTTTGCCCAATTCAATCCATCACAGTGCTCTTCTTCTTGAGTTTGTTTTTTATGATTACATTGAAGAAGAGCCCGAAGTTATTCCTACTAGAAATTTTCAAAAAGCCCAATTTGAAAAACTAAATTCAACATTTTTTAATATGGATTGGGCTCCAGTTATATCGAATAGTAATCTTATTGAAAGTTATACAATTTTTAATTCAATTTTAAATAAATCTATTCGCAAGTACGTTCCTTTAAAAAAGAACAAAATAAAAGCAAAAAATCCTTGGGCTACCAAAGAATTGTTCAAACTTAAGAGAGCAAAAAATAAGGCCCATAAATTATACAAGAAGTCATCCTCTCTTGCCAATAAAGAAAATTTCTTTAGATTGAGAAGAGAGTATGAATTAATGAATAAAAATCTTTACAAACAGTATATTGCGAGAGCTGAAAATAATATAAAGAATGACAGTAAGACATTTTGGAATTTTATAAACAGCAAGCGTAAGAATACGGGAATCCCAAAAAATTTAGAATTCAATGGCAATTTTTACAAAGATGTTCAATCGGTTTGTGACGGATTTGCTGGATTTTTCAGTTCAGTTTACAAAGTGCCAGACTCCGTTTCATCAGAAATGAATGCTAACATCAATGGAAGTCAGAGTGCATTGGTCCCTCGGATAGCTCAGGAGGACCTTACGAGTGCTCTTGAGATTTCTGAGGATGACCTATTGAATGCTATGCGTGATCTTGATGTTAGTATTCAGGCCGGACCTGATGGCATTCCTAATATATTTTTGAAGAATTGCATGCAATCGTTATGTCGTCCTTTAGCCTTTATTTTTAATTTGTCCTTGACTTCAGGTGTTTTTCTTGATGAATGGAAAGTTTCATACATAACGCCTGTTCACAAAAAGGGTCCGAAGCATCTTATTGATAACTATAGACCCATAGCTAAAATATCTGCAATACCGAAGTTGTTTGAAATGCTTATTAAAAATAAAATAGATGTTTTAATTAGCCGTTTGATATCGCCATGTCAACATGGATTCCTGAAAGGAAAATCAACTTCAACAAATTTGGTATCATTTACTAAATTTGTTGCTGATGGTATTGAGCAGGGAATGCAGGTTGATGGGGTATATACCGATTTTTCGAAGGCTTTTGATAGAGTAGATCATAATATTTTACTTAAAAAACTAGAACATTTAGGAATACAGTCAATTTTTCTAAGCTGGGTGAGATCCTATTTAACGGATAGGACTCAGTTGGTGAAGTTAAATGGCTGTACATCTCGCTCTGTTATAAAGTGTTCATCAGGGGTTCCGCAAGGAAGCCATTTAGGACCACTTTTCTTTTTAGTTTTCATAAACGATATCATCCAAAATTTTAAATTCGTGCGTGTATGGCAGTATGCCGATGATATGAAAATCGCTATGAAAATACGCAACATTGATGATTGCCTTAAGTTGCAATCCGATTTAGAAAAGCTGCAATTTTGGTGCCGCGATAATAATTTAAATTTAAATGTTAGTAAATGTAAAGTACTTAGCATATATAAATTGAAAACTCCGGTCTTCTTTGAGTACTCCTTAACAGGTAGTGTTCTTGAAAGGGTTGTCGAAATATCAGATCTTGGTGTAATTTTCGACCATGAGCTTTCATTTCGACAACACATTGATTACATTATTTCAAAAGCGAATAGTATGTTAGGATTTGTTAAACGTAATGCGCGCGAATTTAATGATGCTTTTACTTTAAAAATATTGTATGCAGCTTTCGTTCGTTCGCACCTGGAGTATTGTTCTATTGTGTGGAATCCGTTCTATAAGGTGCATATCGAGCGTATAGAAAGAATTCAACACAATTTTACACGGTTTGCCATTTATCAAATTGGCTGGCGTTTCAAGCCAGATTATAAAACTCGCTGTTCCTTATTGGGTTTACAAGCCTTAGATTATAGAAGAACATTTTTAAACGCTATGTTTATAAGAGACCTGTTTTGCTCTCATATTGTTTGTGAAGATATATTAAATAACTTTCAAGTCAGAAATATTCCTCACAATTTACGGCGGAACAACCTTCTTGTTCAGCCTTATCATAGAGTAAACTATGGGCTTAATGAACCAATTACAAGGTCAATTATTCTTTATAATAGTTTGAAGGACTTAGTTAATTTTAATTGTACTAATAAACTAATGTTTAACCCTTTGAGGTCAAGTGGTTATAGGAGAGAACCACCATTTCAAAATCATTTTTAAAATAAACCAGCGGTCCCGCTGTAGAACCACCAAGTAAATAACGGATCTAGCGGTACTATTGTCTGGCTTTTCAGGAAATTTGTTCTGTCTGGTGTGCTAGCGGACCAGTACATGTTCGCCTTCCAGTTAATGCGCACGCATTGAAGACCCTTTTGTAAAAAAGTTTGTTTTTTGAGAAGATTTTCCTAATTATTATAGAAAATGGCTGGTAAGTTATTAAAATATATTGAATGATAACAAATATGCAAACTAGAATGATGCAAGTGGTTATATAAATTTTGTAGCTAACGGTAAATGTTGAGGTTGCACCTGATAACCACTAGGCACTAGTACAAGAAAATTTAAAATATTTTCTTTTCTCGTTTTCTAACTATTGGTCCGAATTTGGAATTTCAGCTGCGAAAAATACCTGGACTCTGAAGGAACTTGAAGATATGGCTTCATATGAATTCCAAAGCCTTTTGGAGATGGATATACCCAGCGACCAAGAGTCTGTCGAAGCCGATATTAACCAAATAATGAACGACGATGACTTCGAGGACTTGGTGGACAATCAACCAGCTTTGGCGGAAGTTCAACAAAATACGAATGAATCTTGGGAAAGTGAGGATGATTGGCCGTTGAGCAGAATAAGGCATGAGGAGTTGAAGAACCGAATTACATGGACCCAGGATGTTTCGCATGTGTGCCGTGTTAATCCATTCATCAAAGCTTCTGGTCCGAATATCCCAATTGAACTCGATACTCCAATAGATATATTTCTCCAGTTGTTTACGGAAGATTTAATTTCCAACATTGTTTTCCAAACAAACTTATATGCTCTACAGAAGGCAGGTGGCAGTACTAATTTTGTACCAATAACTGCTGCTGACATAAAGTCGTTCCTGGGGCTAAATATTATGATGAGTATGAAAAAGATGCCCAGCTACAAAGACTATTGGTCCTCAAGAGATGACATGAGGGACAACTTCATAAGTTCTGTTATGTCGCGTGATAAATTCGCTTGGATTTTGAGTAATCTGCACCTGAACGACAATTCAATGGAACCAGGCAGGAAGGATGCAAACTACGACAAACTTTATAAAATAAGACCACTCATAACAGAACTTTCTAAGACTTTTCGTTCGTCAATGAAACCCAATGAATATCAATCAATTGACGAGTCAATGATAAAATTCAAGGGAAGGAGCTCTTTACGTCAGTACATGCCAAATAAGCCAATCAAAAGAGGATACAAAGTGTGGGTACGTTGTGATTCCACCGGATACATGTGTGAATTTCAAATTTACACAGGAAAGGTCATGGATGCTACTGAAAAAAACCTGGGTCATCGAGTGATTAAAGAATTAAGCAAAGATTTAGTTGGCGGGAACCATAAGGTGTTTTTCGATAACTATTTTAATTCGGTGCATCTACAAAGGGACCTGCTAGCGAATGGAATTTACGCCTGTGGTACTATTCGGAAAGGGAGAAAAATGTTCCCAGAACTGAAGGTCGATAAGAAAATGAAGCGAGGTGATTCTGACTTCAGAGTTTCGACTGACGGACTCGGCGCGTTGAAATGGATGGATCGGCGAAGTGTGTTACTTCTGAGCAATTATCATGATCCGTCGACCGTCTCTCAAGTACCACGAAAATCAAAAGATGGGTCGACTGACATAGTTAATTGTCCTCAAATGGTGAAAGATTACAACGCACATATGGGTTATGTTGACAAGCACGATATGTTAAAAAGTCTATATGAAATCAACAGAAAATCACATAAGTGGTGGCATAGAATATTTTTCTATTTTCTTGATGTTTGCGTCGTCAATGCGTTCATTCTATGGCAGCATACATGGGACGGGAAGTCAAGATCATTGAAACAGTTTCGATTAGACGTTGCTAAGGGGCTCATTGGAGCATCTGACCTTAACGAAATCAAAAGAGGAGGTCCCCAGAAGCCGAATTCGTACAAAAAAAACGGTTCCTTTTGAGGTACGATATGACCAATGCTTACACATGCCCGTTAGGTGCGGGTCCCAAAGGTGTGCTAACTGCAGCACAGCAAAATCGGTTCACCGATCGTACTGGAAATGTACAACATGTGACGTCGGTTTATGTCTAAATAAAGACCGAAACTGCTTTTCCAGCTATCATACAAAATAGACCCAACTTACCTAGTGGTCATACCACAGAACCATGTCCTGCAGGACAATCTATAATTTTTTTATTCAAAGAAAGTATTTTTGTTATTGTTTTTTGTGCTAAATAAAAAAGGGATAAAGAAATTTTGTTTAAATTCTTATGATTAAACCTAGCCGGACTCAAAGGGTTAAAAGAAGTTATTGTGATAAATTTCCTTATTAATATATTTTGTTTTCAGTTTTTTTTACGATCTGCTAGAGTTTACACTCGATTGATTGATTAGTCACTTACGTACGGATAGTAAGTAAAGTGATGCCGAGAAGCCTAGTCCCCGGACAAAAGTTTCTGTGAGGCAAAAAAAAAAAAAAAAAGGAGCCTCCGGTATGGCAAAGTATATGTAAAAACGAGACCGAGGCTAATTTCGGGCGCGGCCGAAACTTTGATACCCTTCGCTCCCCTCGGGCTAACAGTTTTTTGCGGGTGTACCTACGACTTGTATTTAACCCCCCCCCCCCCCCCATTGTTCTCCTTATGTCGTCACAAAAGTTCAGTTGCGTCGACAAAACAAAATATTTGTGTTGGGTTTGGTTGGAATAAGTGGGCAAATAAAAATATCTAATAAGAAAATTTTATGGGGGGATGCGGGAACATGGCCCCATAGTACGATTCCATTTGTTTTGACCTTTTATTTGCTTTGATAAAGACACATTAATTCAAGGTTTTGTGAAATTGGTGTAAAAAATGTTTCTTAGAAGAACCAAAATTGGGTTTGTTTGGCAGCCCCATGACCCCATGGTCCGATTTTGTCCATTCTCAGATATGTTTTGTGTCATCAATAGAAATTTATTTGTGTGAAATTTGGTTGAAATTGGTGCACAAATAAAAAAGTTTTTCTTAGCAGAGCCTAACTTGGGGGGTTGGCTTTGTATGGCAGCTCCATGACCCCATGGTCTGATTTGATCCATTCTTACATATATTTTGTGTTATCAATAGAAATACATTTGTGTGAAATTTTGTTGAAATTGTTGCACGAATAAAAAAATTTTTCTTAGAAGAACCTAATTTGGAATGTGGGGTTTGTTTGGCAGCCCCATGACCCCATTGTTCGATTTTACTGATTCAAACATACAAACTGTCTGCAGCAAAAAGAAGCATTTGTGCAAAATTTCAGCTTCATAGCTTTTAAATTTGCCAAGTAAAACGCGTCGCAACAGACGGACAGACAGACAGACGGATATCGCCTAATCGACTCCCCAAGTCCTGCTGATCATATAATATGTATACTTTTTATATGGTCGAGGATGCTTCCTTCAATGCGTTACAAACTTCATTAATAAATAACAGGCGCGACAATACAACATTGGACTTGGCCGCAGGATGCGTTAGTGACATCCTATTTCCAAGATCTTATCTGCTTTTTTGTTGAAGTAATGAGATCAGCATCACGCTCAGCAGTGTTATTTATCCCCATAAATGGGTACTCGATCTAACATCTGAGTTAGATCATGATCCGCTCGTGAGTTCGAAAAACAAACACCATGGCTCACGGTGAGATTCGAAATCATGAACCTGTGCACCGAAGGTTCGCGCACTAACCGCTAGACCAGCTAGACTACAACAACAACAGCAAACTTCATGACAAAGTTAATATACCCTTTTACTCTCCTGACTCGAATAAGCCATGTTTGTCTGTCTGTCTGTTCGCACGATAACTCCCGAAATAATGAAGCTAGGATGTTTGTTTTGAAAAAATCTTGGACGGCGTTGAAAATAGGACAAAACGGACCTAGAGTTCCCCTACCTCCCATACAAACTACCTCTGCTTGATATTTTAATTCAGCCATAACTTTCCCATTAGACCCTCCACCAAATATTACTTCGATCGGATTAAAACAAAGGGTACCTTCCATACAAAATAACCCGAAAATTGCCTACGAGCAAAACTTTAATTTGGGTTGACTTTTTCCCTTATTTCGTAATAAACTAGTGGCATTGAATTTGAATAATTTGTATGGGAGGTACCCTTCGTTTTAATCCGATCGAAGTAATATTTGGTGGAGGGGCTAATGGGACTTAGTCTTAACGTTTACCAAAATGTTTCCCGCCTGCTGTGATTCGGCGATAAGTTACAGGCATGTCTTTTTTTTTAATGTTAATAGGGGATATAGGGGAATGATTTGACGGGGCAGCCTGAGTCTCCGTGTGGGACAGCTATATATTGTTGGGAATAGTTATCGCAATTACCATGGTTCCAATTAAATTACTTCAGGAGCTAGAGCGCCAAATGTAACTATCAAAAAATGGAAATTACACCGAATGTTTTTAGGTCTAGTATATAATCTGCCAAGAGAAGGTATATGATATAATATATCATTAGAAAGGAAATTTTGTGTAGTTTAAATCGTCCTCAGAACATTTTGTGTAAATATTACAATTAACAAGATATTGGCGAAAAATCATAATTTCACCCCTTTGCCACCCCCTCCCCCCAAATGTCACTCGCAACAAAGTCGAACTTTTTACTGCGTAATGCGGTCAGGCCATAGAACAATTTGGCATCAAAAGTCAGCTCTTTTTTTGGATGTTTGGGTTTCATCATTTTTCAGCTAAAATCACTATACTACTACCAGAATCGCACAAAATGGATATAGGCCGGGTTTCTGATAGCTCTTATTCAGTACCTGTCGGCTGATTAGTCTTATCGCGTAGAGAAGACACACACCATATTTAGAAAGCTTTTCCATTGTGTTGAATGGAATTTTTGTTTATTTTGCATAGCTACGCCATATTTTGCTTGTTTAAGCCATCATCTTAGATTGAGAAAATCATTGCGCACTTTCATCCAACAACGTAAATAAGCAAAAGATAACATAACTATGCAAAATTAACAAAAAATCAATTCAATATAATGGAGAAGCTTTTTGAATATTGTGTGTGTGTCTTCTCTGGGCGATAAGGCTAACCATTCTATCAAGAGACGCGAGAGCGTCTCGCCCGCCAAAGGAAAAAGAAAAACGAAAGCGAACAAGTCTATGATTACCGGAGACAACTTGCTTTTTTGTTTGATCAGGCTACAGCCTTCCAGGCAACAGCCCCCAAAAATTTTTTTTTAACAAAATATTCCACATATCCTGTTCTAGTGCCTTTCCAAATAAAATCTTCGATCGGCACAATAACGGGTAAGATATATGCAATAAACGGTGAAATTTTCACCCTCACAGACTTAAGCGAGTAACCCAATTTCAGAATGAAGTCTACAGTTGCAGAAAGACTTGCTTCTACTGTCTCTCTTCGTGAGGGGATTTTTATGAAATTTGGAACGAATGATCCTCTGGTGGTCCTTCTAAAGAGTCAATGTCTTCCATTTAGATAAGTGGATGGAATAACGGTAAATTAATAGGTAAAGTTAACAAACGATTTCCAACATATCGGCTCATCGCATTGACCATTTTTTAAAACACACTGCGGCATTGGGACATTTGGATATTGGGACCCCAGGAGACTGGGAGACTAGGATCTTGGGGTAAGGGGATATTAGGAAATTGGGACATTAGGGTCTTGGGACATTAGGACATTGGGGCATTAGGCACAATGGGGAAACAGGGACGTGGGGACATCGGCATATTGGGGCATTGGGACATCAGGACATCAGGATATTGGGACAATGGGACATTGGGATATTGGGACATTAGGACACTGGGAGACTGGGACATTAGGACACTGGGATATTAGGACATTGGGACATTATGACCTTGGGACAATCGGATATTGGGACATTAGGACACTGGTACATAGGGGCATTGGACCACTGAGACATCGGAATGTTGTGACATTGGGACATCGGGATATTCGCACATAGGGGCACTGGGATATAAGAACATGTGAACATTAGGGTCTTGGGTCATTAGGACATTGGGATATTGGGACATCAACACATTAGGACATTGGGACATTAGGTACACTGGGTAAACTGGGACGTGGGAACATTGGGGCACTGGGACATCGGGATATTAGAACATTGGGACATTGTTACATTGGGATATTGGCACATTGGGATATTGGAACATTGGGATACTGGGACATTAGGGCACTGAGATACAGGGACATTGGGGCACTGGGATATTAGGACATAAGGCTATTGGGACCTTGGGACACTTGGTATACTGCGACATTGGGAAACTGACCACTGGTACATTAGGACATTGGGCCATTGGGATATTATCACATTAGGATACTGGGACATTTGGGACATTGGGGTACTGGGATATTAGGAAATTGGGGCATTAGGACCTTAAGACATTAGGACAGTTAGACATTGGGATATTAGGACATTAGGTGGGAGACTGGGACATTGGGATATTCCGATACTGGGACATTGGGACACTAGGGTAGTGGGACATTCGGACATTAAACCATTGGGGCACTGTGATATTTGCACATTGGGACAATAGGACCTAAATTGGGACACTGGGACATCAGGATATTGGGACATTGGCACATTAGGATATTAGGACATTGGGACACTGGGATATTAGAACATTGGGACATGAGGACACTGTGACAATGGACCTTAGGGCATTAAAACATTGGAACATTGGGACACTGTGACATTGGGACAATGTGACATTGGGACACTGGGTCAGGGGGGCATTAAGACAGATCAGTAACAGAATGTTAACAAAGCGTTGGCAAGGCAACAACAGAGCGTTAGCAGATCGTTAACAGAGTGTTAACAGAAAATTAACAGAGCCTTAACAGAACGTAAATCGAGTAATAAAAGAAAGGTAACAGACCGTTTACAGAGCGTTAGCCGAATGATTAAAGAGAATTAAGAGAACATTAACAGAACGTTAACAGAGCATTAACGAAAAGATAATAGAGTGTTAAGAGAACGTTAATAGAGCATTAACAGAGTTAACAAAAAATTAACAGATTACTAACAGAATGTTAGCAGAGCCATAACACAAATCTATTTTGCACAAAATACATATTAATAAACTATACCCATTTCATCTCAAAATTATTTTTAAAAAAGCTCAGCAACAGACATTTGTGGCGTATTTGCAATTGCGTTTGCAGTATCTATTTATTTTAAAGAAGACCCTGTGAATATAACTTATGATATTAAATTTATGGAATATGCTGAACAAAAACCTATTGAAACTTTTCCCAAAACAAAAATATTAGTTGGCTATTTAAGTATGCAAAAATATATGATATCTGACCAAAAACAACAAAGTTGTAAAAGTTACCCCGCCAAAGAAAATTCATCTGCCGCAAAAAGAATACATATCACTCCAATCCGCTGCTCATATCTAATTTTGTTTGCTGGATGTACTTTTGTTCTAGGTGTAAATGCTGGAGAAGTTTAAATGTACAGGACTACTTCTTAAAGTAATTTGGAGGGAGCCGTCAAAGTGGCACTGAATAAAATGTTAAAGCTCCCACCAAATTACTTTAAGAAGTAGTCCTGTACATTTAAACTTCTCCAGCATTTACACCTAGAACAAAAGTACATCCAGCAAACAAAATTAGATATGAGCAGCGGATTGGAGTGATATGTATTCTTTTTGCGGCAGATGAATTTTTCTTTGGCGGGGTAACTCTTACAACTTTGTTGTTTTTGGTCAGATAAGATCTACGAGAGAATGGGCCATAAATATGGAATTGGAATTTATACAAAGTTGGTGGCCCGTTCTGCTCCGTAGGCCATGAACCTCCAATAGTCACCAGTGGGTCTATAGTCCACCGCTCTAGGTAGTGAGTCATGGCGGAAGCATTTTTCACCATGTTTAAATCAAGGATATACACATCCATCCTCTCCACATATACGTACATGGTTTACCCTTTTTTATCCTGTACAAAAAGCCTTATAACCTCCCACCGCAATTACTCTAACCTGCAATAACGATTTCGCACTCTGTAGTATCCCGTCGTTTTACTCTAATATCATCAGATATCAAAACAATGTCAATTGTTATTACTCCTTCAAGCAAAATGGCACATTGTTGCTGCAAACTCTGTATAGCCTACTAATATAAAGCCGACCCGAAAACCGAGAAACGGCGTATTCGAAAGGAGGCATAATAACATAAAATTAAATTTGAATAAAAATAAAATGAAATGGTTCGGGAAATGTTCGTCAGGAAACGAACAGACTACAAACAGAAGTGAATACGTTCGCGAGCAGATGTTTATCAGAAAAATGTTAAATGCATTTAACAAAACCTGGTATGCGACGTTCTATACTAAGAACTCTACAAATGCGTTTCTTTCAATGGTGAAACATCCACTATTCCAACATTCCCTGATGATTTACATCCTGCGGGATAAAATCAGCTTGGAAAATTCATTAGAATCTATTCGCCTTGGAATAGGAAAGCAGAATGAGGATAATTCGCAATAGTATCCATATCGTATAAGACGTACTTTTGTAAATACAGTGACACCAACCGAAAATGATTTCCAGAGTGTGAGGGACAAATCGGAGGCGTAAAATGAATACCATCGTATAAACACAATATAGACATGTTGTCTGCTTTTATATCCGTAAATGGCATACTGACGGTTTTATTGGCAATCCAGATCCTCTATCTCGATGTGTAACGACCCTATCAAGGGTTTTACCGAAACAACGAAATGGCACTACAGTATACAATATAGGTAGTCTCTGCTGCTTGACGCGTTATTGTCGTACGATATTCTCCCTTGGTGAGAAGTGTAAGTGAATATCTGCTCTTCCTTGCTTCTGGAACAATGAGTGGCAAGCTCCTTTCTTCAATGTATTTAACAATTATTCTTCTATAGTTGAAACTACTCCCTTGGGGATTTTTTTTATGTTGCTATGCAAAGCAGTGGAAGTTACATTCGGGGATTGAGCTGATGATCTTGACATAGAATATTCAAACCCGAAGTTTGAACGTTCAATGGCCACACTAAAAGGAATGTCGAAAAATTGCTCCGCAAATTTCTGGTTTCGTTTTAATAGTTTTGGGAATTTGTAAGTGATTTTGCAAAAATGTCTGTGAGTGGATCATAAAAGGAAAACATGTCATTGGGTACAGACGAGAAAAGTATTACACGGAGAGAAAAGACGTAGTGAAAAGGTATTAATATTCTAAGAAAATTACGATAATTGGTCGTAGTTTTTTTTCGTTCTCAAACCATTTTTTTTGTATCGTTTGTCGTTTTTAAAATAATCGCGAAAAATTCCCCTTTTTTAAGGTTGCCGACCCCAATCGGTTGGGACTTGTTTTCCCATAATCTGGGGCTCATCCCCAACCATCATGCAAAAAAAAATCCGATGTAGGGTTTTTGCCGTTCGATGGCCATATTTTGGCTTAGTTTTCTCAGACTATAAAACTGATTACAGTACCCAAGTAGCACAAACGAGTTGTTAAACGGTTATATAACCGAAATACAACCATGGTTATATGACATTATTGTTAGGAAAATGGTTGTAAAAACGTTTTAAAAACGTTTGCCAAACCGTAAAAAAGAGGTTTTTGCCTGGCTATAAACGTAACATTATTGTTGTAATATCGTTGTCTTTCAGACATTATTGTTGTAAAATTGTTTTGAATATAACTACAATTTCGTATGCTAAAACATTAAAATTTTAATACTTTTTATTTTTCAGAATGGTCAATTTTATTTATCTTAGACACTTATCTCAGAGATATTATAATATTTTATAACTTTTTATCCAATGAAATTACCTTTTTATCTATTTGCCTCAAGCTGGAATCGAACCTGGTTCTCTTGCGTGCTAGTCTGTCATCATTGCCATTGCGCCATAAAGGAAATACTTCTCATGTTCTCTAAATCTGAAGTACTTCACGCGCAATGCATGGCGGTCGCAAGATTGATTCTCGATCATGCGATGTTTTATTTTTCTTTTTTTCATATGCCAAAAATTCTAATAACATAATACCTTTATGCTATTTGTTTCCGTTTAGCGCTGGGAAGCTTTGTACCCAATATAATTGCAAATATAAAAAAGATACTTTCGGTTCAAATTCTAACAATTGTGTTATGTATTAAACCATGTTGTATTTGTAACAATAACGTTATTTTATAACAAAATTTTCCAAAGAACAACAATTGAGTCAAATTTTAAACAATAATGTTACAAAGACAACATTAAGGTTTTCAGGAGAACAAATTGTCCCAAATGAAACCATCTAGTTAATTTTGCAGCAAATTTTTAAGTTCAGACTCCAACATAATGGTCAATTTTGTAACTATAACCCATATTGTTGATTAGTAAACTAAAATATAACCAAAAATCGGGTTGTGAATCTAACGAAGGTTATTTTGTGCTGCTTGGGTACTGATTACAAAAGTACATTTTTCGTTTTGTGGGAAATTTTCGAAGTATGTTATTTGGAAAACGATAAAATGTAATAATAATGGTAGGGAAGTGTTGAAACTTTGTAATTAGAGTACATTTGTGAAATTAGATCTTTTATAGCAAGATATGTGTGTTGGGACGCAGCCTCCGCTTCCCACGAAACAGCCGTGGAGCCCTCCGCTGCCGTCCCTGTTCATATTCAGTGCGAGTACACTCATTCATACATACATACGACATTTGATAACAATGTCGTATGTATGTATAGATCTTTTATTTTTGAAAGAAATGCAAAATTTAGTGTGTTTTGAATTAAGGGGTTTTTACATTTTCTACTCAAAAAATTATACCGTTTTTTACCTGTTTTTCATTTATGAGGATCTCCTTTCACTACACCTTATGATTATGACTATTAAGTCAAGTCATACATTAATGACTTTTAAGTGATGCCCAGACGAACGCGTCACGAACTTTCCGTCGCGAATCCGCGTCGGAAAATTCGCGGCACGGATAATTCGCTGGGTACTGTCACTCACAGCTGATATCATGTTGTTGCCTTAGAAAAGGTATTAGATTTATGTAAGGAAGAGACTTAGACATGATAAGGAATAACTGCAAGAACTCGCCAAATACAATTATTTTAACATGTATAATCATGCTGCAATTTTCGTGTACTATATATATCAAAATGTCGCGGCATCTTTATTATGTATTATGTAAAAGCGTAAGCGGAAGAAATCAACGTGAAATTCGACATTTTACATCTCCATGTCTATAAGGATAAAATCATTCACATGCGCAAAGTGATGGAAATATGCAGTGCAGCACAACCTTGTTATACCGTACCCTAAAAAAAGTTGTGGCAGTGTTCGATTTGATTGTTTGAATTGACTATCGCGTACCCGAAAACTCGTACATTTTATCTTGTGCCCGTCGAATGGTTAGTCTTATCATATAGAGAAGACACAAAGCTTGAACATTGTTTTGTGGCTGTTTTGAATTGAATATACATATGTACATAACTGTTTACTGTTTATTTACTGTTTACTTAGCATGGTTACGCAAAATGCGAAGTTATATAAAAAAAAAAAAAATAACAGGCGCGACAATCCAGCATTGGACTAAGGCCGCAGGATGTGTTAGTGACATCCTATTTCCAAGATCTTATCTGCTTTTTGTCGAGGTAATGAGATCAGCATCACGCTCAGCAGTGATATTTATCCCCATAAATGGGTACTCGTTTAACATCTGAGTGAGATCATAGTCCGTCACAAGCTCGTGAGTTCGAAAAACACCATGGAACACGGTGAGATTCGAACTCATGAGCCTGTGCACCGAAGGTGCGCGCACTAACCGCTAGACCAGCCAGACTACATACAAGCTTGAATATTCTATTGAATTGAATGTTTACTTTGCATAGTTACGCCATATTTAGCATGGTTACGCCATCGTATGAAATTGCATAATAACTTTTAGTAGAATCCTTACGTGATTCCTTACGATGGCGTAACCAAGCAAAATATGGCGTAACTATGCAAAGTAAACATTCAATTCAATAGAATATTCAAGCTTTTATGTAACTACTTAGGAACAAACGCAAGCATCGAACCACCAGGATCGTCATTTCCTATCGTAGACATTTCATAAATGACACGATTGACCTTGTATTCTTTCGGAAATCCGTCGATATCTCTGCAATCCATTGGTGTGGCAGAACGACCGAGGTGGCGCTAGACTAAAATTGCCGAAATCGGATCCTCTTTTTTTCCGGTCAGTGCACAGGGTGGTCAGAGATAACCGTCAACCTGGATGTTGGCCACAGCAATTTCACAATCAGCTTCGTACTACTTCGATAATCCGTCGATATCTTTAGAATCCTTGAGGCCAGCGAAACGATCAAGGTTTCGCTGGACTCGCAACAAAATTCTCTAAGGTGGCGTCGGAGCATCTTTCCTGAGCAGCTCACAAGGGGATAACCGAGATAAGTACAATAATTCACAAAATGTATGCCTTTGTTAGTTGTCAACCTATATGTCGATCACAGCAATTTCACGATCGGGGTGTCGCCGGACTTGCCAAAATAGGGCAATTTATTTGTGTAACAACAACGAGTAAAAACCTTCCTTCCTTGGAATTCATGGTGACATTTGGGCACCAATCCATTTTGAACTTCGACAAAATATTGCAAATGCGAAAGTATATAATATATTTAATTTTCCAGATGTCGAAATATCCTCTTAATACTTAAATGTATGAGAATAGCGTGCATTAATCACCCTATTAGGTATGTCGGCACATTGTTTTTGACAACGTAACTTACTTCTTCTTCTTTTAGCGGTACAGAAAGGTGTGAACCGCTGTGTATCTATATGGACTCGTTTTATAGTTCGTCGTCGTTTTCGTCCGCAATCTCCAGGGACAAAAACGTGGCAGCTGCAATGGGGTTTTCCCATAGTGAGAGGGGGGTGAGATTAGTGGGTGCAGCATTGAAACAAATGGGCTACATCGTGTGGCGTGCCAGCGCAATTTGGGCATACGTTTTGTATATTTGGGTCTATGCGAGATAGATACGAATTGAGGCGTGAGCAGAAGCCTGACCGAAGTTGAGCTAAAGTCACTCTGGTGGCTCTCGGGAGCCTAATCTCCTTAGGCGAAATAGGTGGTGGGAGCGCTGAGAGGACTCTGTTCGTACCTAAAATCGCAATAGACCTACTCACTTCCTCAGTGTGAATCATTGCAATGGCAGCCCGGTATGAATCTTCATCGAAAGGATCCCTTTTGTAACCCTGGACCTCTCTCTCAAGGTCACGAAGGCCACGTTTGATGTTGCGTGGAGGGGGAATTTTGTCCATAAGGTTACGATTAGGATGATCCTCTCGATAACAACCTACTAAATATTGTTTTGTAAGTAGTCGATTGTGGTCACGTATTGGCATCAAATGAGTCTCCTGATGTAGGTGGTCCTGGGCAGACATCAGAAGGCATCCTGTAGCTTTATCCTTTATACTCCGGACCAGGTTAAAACAGTCATTGAGAATGCAAAAAATTCTAAGGCCCTCGGACCTGATGGCATTTCAATGGCCATGCTCAAACATCTTGATCTTCCTGCCATTGAGTATCTCACGGCAGTCTTTAACTTGTAAATGTCTACGCTCGCCATCCCCGACATCTGGAAACAAGGTCGCATAGTCCCATGCCTTAAACCAGGGAAAAGTGCCAAACTAGGAACTTCCTACAGACCGATTACGATCCTGTCACCTGTAACAAAGACGCTGGAAGCCCTCATCCACCCCCCTCTCGTTTCACATGCAAAGCTAGATCCACATCAGCACGGATTCAGACGCATGCATAGTACAACCACCGCTCTGGACGCGATCACTACACGTGTAAGAGTCGGACTAAACCACAGTATACCTTGCCATAGAACCATCATGGTGGCGATTGACCTATCAAATGCGTTTGATAAGGTTAATCACTCCATGCTTCTGGCAAACCTCCTCAATATGCATGTTCCCATTCAAGAGATAAGATGGATTGCCAACTATCTAGCTGGTAGGCAATCCTTCACCGAGTTTCGAGGCAGTCGTTCCAAACTTAGAAAGATCAAATTAGGTGTTCCTCAAGGTGGGGTTCTCTCTCCCACCTTGTTTAACATCTACATGGCCGGTCTCCCAACACCTCCGGAAGGCATTGGAGTTATTTCTTATGCCGATGACTGCACTGTACTCGCCACGGGAGCGGATAGGGATGCCATGCGCGAAGATATCAATAGATATTTAGCGCGACTAGAAGCCTTTTTCCATAGCAGAAACCTAACCATCTCAGCGTCCAAATCGTCTGCGACCTTCCTTACCACCTGGTCAGGTGATTGTAAGTGGCCGGTTGGGGTACGTATTGGAAACGTAACTTACTCGTAGAAAAGTTTTGAATCTTGAACCCCCCTCCCACCTGGAAAAATTTCTGGCGGCGCCCTTGAAAATAAAATAATCATAAACTTAAGGTTAAACTTATAACCAAACTAAAATAAATAAAAATAAGTGAAACTTATAACATTGTGTTCTTCTTTCAAACATAAAAGATAAGTGAAGAACAGCGAACTACTAGAGGTCACAGCCTCCACGACGAAAACAGCAATAACGGTCAGCGACTTATCGGCTTCGCGAGCGGCAGAAACCTGTTCATTATCTCTACATGTTTCCCTAAGCTACGAATCCGTAAACAGACCTGGAAGTCTCCAGATGAATACACCGTGAACCAGATTGACCACGTACTGATCAACAAGAGATGGGCTTCTAATGTCTTAGATGTTCGATCCTATCGAAGAGCCAACTGCGACTCCGATCGCTGTTTGGTGAAGACGACCTACAGGTGCAGAATCTCTTCGGTGCACCTAACGAGAATCAACCCAAGATCTTCGAGGTTGACAATTTGATTGATGATGCCACGGCGGCTGCGTATACTACTGTTGATTCCTAAAGGGGGTAGGGGCGATATATAATAAACAGACACGGATTGTTTAACAGACAAACTGACACTGACTCCGCAGCGCGTTTATTGAACTATATATACTTAAAACTATACAAAAATCATACAAATATCCTATCAATAATCTATGACCTATTTGAACCTTGTGCACTTATCTTACACCAATGCAAAGATCCTACACACAATGACCGTTGCATATGGTGTTTATCATCAGGGACGTAGCCAGGGGAGGGGTCCAGGGGGTCCGGACCCCTCCCGAAATGTTTTGAATGGGCTTAGAAATTTCAGTGACGACATAAAACATGGACACTGTAATAAGTTATCATCGGGATTTTTTCTATGGAGATTCCTTCCCGTCATTTACTCTTTGCTATAGTGAAAATACAAGGTGTCAAGAGCATAAGCATTAATGGGGCGACACAGTCCAGTGTAATTATAATCAGCTGTGACTGTGACGCGGCTTGCAGTTCTAAGTCGGTTCCCTTCGTTTTTCTCTCGTTTGACTAAATTGATTTGCTCGGGATTGCAAATTTGATGCAATTTAATCTAACGAATAAAAAACATTAAATTCATATTTAACCGTTTCCATAAAATTTGGACTAGTATTCGGCCTACGACGAGGGTAACTACATTCATATGCAAATTACTTTATCATAGATTTTATGTCATTTTCAATTAATGGCCGTTACTTAAAAACTAATGATTCACTTTAGTTCGTTTGATATGTTCATTGAAAGATTGCATCAGTTGTTTCATTGTGTGTGGTTTATTTCAACAAAATCGCTAATCCATGAACGCCTCGGGAAAAAATTCGACGGAGTGTGACATGGGCATTGGGTAGATCAAGAAGACATTCTTCCTATGAATTGCCGGAGCGTGGGTTCGAGTTCCACCATGGATGTTTGTGTTTTCTTTATCAAAATGCTCCTATATACGACAGCCGGTTCTTCGATGTAAAGCTACCCGTTGTCATGTGGGTAAGAGCTGCAAAAACAATTGAGGCTATTTCCGCAAACGCCTTCGTTGGTGAAAGAACAGCATCTCACGTATGAAATTTTAGAATTTTTTATCAATTTTTGAATCAAATCTTCCGTTTTTCAATCTGTTTAAAGGTTCCCGTGATACGTGAGATCATTATGGTAGGTGCGTTTTTTTTCTATCGGGTACAGGAAAGCACAGCACAAATTCCTTACAAATTTAACAGTTTTGTTCTGTATAGAAAAACTCGTAACCAACTTCATATTCGAATTTGTATGTGAAGTTGTTCTGCCCCGTACTGGATAGGCATAAAAACCGTGTCAAAGTCATGATTTTCGTGACTCTAAATTGTCACGAACTATGCGTTTTAAGAGTTTGAAATAAATGAACGTTACGAATTTTTCGCAGTGTATTAGGCAACCGTGTTTCAAAGTGCGCGCAACCAACGATTTGGGTGTCTAAATATGGCTTGTACTGCTATCCGTCTCATAAGGAGAACTGTTGTGGTTCCTTTATTGCCCGTTATATGGCGGATGGTAAGGTAAGTGTCGCTAGTGTCGATAAAAAAGGAATTCGTATATCGAGAGCTGATAGCGTACGTTCCCTAAATATTAAGTCAGTGTAATTCGTGAATATATTATTGGTCAAATAAAATAGGTCGAAATCTAGATGATCAAAGGAGGCATGGTTCTTCTGAAAATTGCGAAAGGTTTAATAAAGTCTCAAAAATTTGGAACCACTTTTTTTCTCTTAATAAATGAAGTGACTTTTCCTTAACGATCGGACAATACCATATCCTCTAGAATCAATACCAAAACTCTAATTTCAAAAAAAAAATCTTTACCTTGTGTTGAGCGTTGGACCCCTCCCGAAACCAAATCCTGGCTACGTCCCTGTTTATCATTATGTACAAGAATCCCAAATCAGATACGTACATGTACTCATGTACATTATGTGCATTATCTGTGCATAATATAGTCCCAAGATTGCTTCACTAGTTTTATGACAAAGTAAAACGATCCTCGGACGGTCATAAAAATTATCTTAGTTTTTGGAACATTGAATTAGGTAATTCAACAACTACAGCACTTGAGGACAAACTGTCGCATATGCTTGATAACATCAATAATTTAGGCATCCATGAGTTCTGGGAGGAGCTCAAAGACAGCATCAAAGGAGTCGCATAAGAGGCCGGGAGCTATAAAGGCCGGCGCAGACGAGCAGACTGATTCGACGACGAATGCAGGGCCTCGATTGAGGCGAAAAATTAAGCCTATCGCCAATACACACAATGCGCATCCCGAGCCAAGAAAGAAAGATACAACGAACTTCAGCGAGTATCTAATAGGTTAATTAGACCTAAGAAACGCAAACATTTTGACGAGCAGTTACAGCAAATAAACCAAAGATTCCCTAGTAAGAACATTAGGCAGGCGTACAATAACTTATGTGTAATATCAAGGTCAAGGATGGTAACATCATCAGCTACATCGAAAGCGTTACCGATGGGCCTCGCATTTTTAAGAGGTCCTCAATGCACCATCAACACCCCCCCACGGAGCAGTTTGCCGAACCAGGCCCTCCCGTTCTACCCCCAACAGCAGAGGAGGTGAGTCTCGCCATACAGTCCCTTCAAAGTAATAAAGCGCCCGGCGCTGACGAAATCTGCTGAAAATATGGAACGACGAGGTAGTCCCCGAAGATTGGCGCAAAAGCATAATTTGCCCAATCCACAAAAAAGATGACAAGCTGAAGTGTGAGAATTACAGGGGCATATCATTAGTTTGTACGGCCTATAAGATTTTATCGAAAATTTTGGAAAAGAGAATTAACGACTCATTGGCGAGTACCAAGGCGGCTTCATACCTGGTCATTCAACGACCGATCAGCTTTTGACAGTGAAGCTACTAGTCCAAACGTGCTGGGAATATAATATCGGCATATACCAAATCTTTGTCGACTTCAAGCAGGCATACGACAGTATCGATCGTAGTGTACTGTACAACATTTTGCTGCATTTTGGTATACCGGCAAAGTTAGTGCGACTCACAAGGATGACGATGGCTAATACCGTCTCGCAGGTCAGAGTGCAGAACCGACTCACTGACCTATTTGAAACTTGTACTGGACTCAAGCAGGGCGATGGGCTGGCGCCGTAGCTCTTCAACCTTGCTTTGGAGTATGTAATACGAGCCATGAATATGGACAGCAGCGGAAAGCTACTCATCACGTCGACTCAACTAATAGCGTACGCCGACGACATCAACATCATATCTCGAAGATTGGGTGATGTAGAAAGCCTTCTGCATAACATCAATAACGCCACAAAGGAAGTTGGACTACATATCAATGAAAGCCAAACAAAGACCATGATGCAATCGGAAACAAGAACGCCAGTAAATTCAGGCATCACATTGGGGGACCTCAATATCAAGTATGTAGACAACTTCAACTATATGGGTTGTAACTTATCAAAGGACGCCCACGAAACCGACGAAATTAACCAACGGATACAACTAGCCAATAAGACCTTTTTCTCGGCCCTTCTATAATTAATTCGAAACTTGCGCACAGGAACACGAAGCTCCGCGTGTATAAAACGATCATCCGACCCGTGTTGAGTTATGGCTGCTAAACATGGACCCTCACCCAAGCCTCCGAAATTTTGCTAGACAGATTCGAACGAAAGATCCTTCGGTGAATTTTCGGGGCCGTTCGCGAGCAAGATCAATGGCGTATCTGGTACAACCATGAGTTGTATCAATAGTACGATGAGCTGGAAGTATCGAAAATCGTGAAGCTTCAACGTTTGCAATGGGCGGGGCATATTCAACGGATGGACGATAATCGCATGCCAAAGAAAGTAATGAACGCATAACGAATTAACGGAGCGAGGTTGCGTGGACGACCGAGAGCTAGCTGGGAGAACTCTGTAGGTGAAGACGCCCACCAGCTGCTATGCGCTTCCGAAACTGGAGGACAAGGTCACGTGACCGCGACAAATGGAGGTCAACGATTCAGGCGGCGGAAGCCCGACATCGGGCTATCGTGCCACATTGATGATGATGATGTTATCATTCGTGAAGACAAAACCGTAAGGGGCGAAATTCCAACATACATATTACAGCATCGCATCGTCATGAAGGGGAATAGTGGACAAGGATAGAAATGAAAGAAATTAGTGGCGTAGTTGTAGTCTGGTTGGTGTAGTGGTTAGTGCACTCGTCTTCAGTGCATAGGGTCATGAGTTCGACACTCACCGTCAACAAATTCAGTTTATGGTGTTTTTCGAACTCACGACCCATGTGACGGACTATGATCTCACTCAGGTGTTACACGAGTACCCATTTATGGGGATAAATAACACCGCTGAGCGAGCTGTTGATCTCAACCCCTCAACAAAAAAGCAGTCAGGATCTTGGAAATTGGATGCCACTAACACATCTACGGCCTTAGTCCAATGTTGGACTCTCACGCCTGTTATTTTATAGTCCAACATTGAACCTTAACCATGAGATATGTTACCGACATACGGATTTGTGTAGAGCTGATTCATTTGAAAGGGATAGTAATCAACATCACGGAGTGTCAAAAAGAAATAACAACAGCAAATGTAAAATGCAAGTGTAAAGGATATACTATTCTTCCTATCGCGACAGAAACCGAAAAATTTCCAAACTTATCAAAACTCCCAAGAGACTAAATTAATCCATTTAAATTGCTAAGTAACAAAGTTTTTTGAGAAAACATACTTTCCATTGTCGTTTCCCATACTATCCATCCTTTCAACGAAATACCAAGCATTATATTTCGTTCTGTTGTTTCATACCAAATATTTTTATAATGGTCCCTACTATACACCCAACACACAACAAACTAAGCCAAACCGTATCTTTGCCCGATAAAATTTCATCCGGGCAAATAACTTACGGATACCTTCTTTATCATATTCACTGAAGAAGGATATTTTGCTGGCGTTAGCGAGAATGATATAATGAGTCTCAAAAGATGCCAGACGAAAGAGTACCTTATTGCGAAAAGCGACGAGGGTCGGCGACGATGAACTAAGAAATGTAAAGAAATCTACCCGAGTGCGATGTTCCACCATTTTCAATCCCTGCTTGGGCATACAGGGAAACACAGCCTCACTTCGCTATCTCAACCCTCCTGAGATTAAGGATTCTGGCGTAGGCTATCTGATAATTGGCGTCAATTTTATTCAGCCACGCACAAGAAATGGGTCTCTACGCAATATCATCAGCAGAAAATTCATCTCCATCCATAGTCCATACTCTCTTCGTGACATTGCCGTACACTAATAGTAGGGGTAGGTACCAAACGCCAGGAGATATCGATACTTTTGGTGTATTGTTATTTCTAACGTATTTCTCTGAAACAGTTTATTGATCAAATTAGGCCATGACACTTAAATTGAATATTTTCTATTGGATGTATGTACACATATGGCGAATAAATAAGTATATACATACATACATATCATTTATTACTTAATTGGAGAGTAATTAAAGATTATGAACATTAAAAATTTAAAATAAAAAACAGATTTTATTTTCCTTAAAAAAAGTATGAGACTACCCAAAAAGGCTGGACAAAATAATAAGTACATTTCAACAAACTTAATATTCTATCCAGGGTGGACGAAAACGGATTGATTTCGCCGTACGTTTTCAGAAATCACCGAAAAGTGTTCACAGTGCACTGTTTGTAATTTCAATAACCGACAATAATATTTTGCCTATAAATCGTTGTAAGTTTAAAAATGTGCTGGTGCAGTCATCGATAGTAATTTGCAATATATTTCGTCACTTCAAGCTGACCGTCCATTCTCTTATCATGGAGAAATTAAGAACATTGGCAAACACACGAAACCGAACAATTTGGTCGGGTGTCAGTTAAAATATTGGAGTGAGCCGAAATGTGCTGAATAGGGGAATTTAGGTTTGAGACCTGGGTGCTTACACGTTTTCATTTGAAAAAAATCAAGGTTTCATAGAAAACACGCAAAATAGCGTATTGTCAATGTGTCAATTTGTATGGGAATTGAAATGTTTTCGGGCTGTTACGAAAACATGAAAATAGCCCCAAATTACATGATTTCCCTCACTGTGAACATATTATAACTTAAACCAGTTTTAGTTCAAACCTTATGCTACGATTTGACAATAATTTAATTTATTTTATTATTTCTCAACATATCGTCCACTATTAAAAAATCCTTCCTTTTTGACTTACTGGAGATAATTTGACGACATGGGCCAAATGGTACTGAATACCAGGCTACAGCGGTACATATACGTATGGTACGCAGTACACTTTTGACTAAATTACACTGCAAAATATATTTGCTTAACTTTCCTGTTCCGTGCAGCAAAGGTAATACATGGGAAAAGCTTAATTTACGATTATTTGAAGTTTCATAATTTCTAACGGGGCTTTTGACATTTCAAATGCATTTTGGTTATTTTCCTCTAAATATACGAATGGGCGCTACGTCGGAACGCGTGTGAAATCAACGTTGTGTCCTGTTGTACCTCAAGAAATGGACAATTTACATTTATCAACTCTCATTTTACCATCCTATGTTGAATTACTTCTCTTCTCTTCTCTTCTTTTAAAACTAATTCTTCTTCTGGACCTGATGGAATCCCAAATTCGTTTTTAAAAGAAACACAATCTTCCATATCTAAACCTCTCGCCATTTGATTTAGTAAAAGCCTACATGAAGGTGTTTTCCCAACTCAGTGGAAATCGTCGTATGTGGTTCCCATACCGAAAAAGGGCGATCCTAATTCTGTGTCTAACTATAGGCCTATCTCTCTTCTGTCATCCTTTTCGAAACTTCTTGAAAAGATTGTTTATAAGTTTATTTATGAACATTTTAGTTATCTTATTAAGGATCAACAACATGGATTCTCCGAAAACAAATCCGTTGTCACCAACTTAGTTGAACTTGTTAATTTTGTGTCAAAATCCTTCAATAAGCACTTGGACGTACATGTAATCTATACAGACTTCGCAAAAGCATTTGACACCGTCAACCACCAAATTCTTCTTAATAAATTGGGATTCCCATCTTACCTTATTGTATGGCTCTTCTCTTATCTTAATGATCGCTCATCTAGAGTTGTTTTCCAAAATTTAACCTCTTCCGAATTTTCTGCATCATCAGGTGTGCCACAAGGATCTATTTTAGGTCCCCTTCTTTTTTTACTTTTTTTAAACGATCTACCATCTTGTCTTAACTGTCACTCTCTCTTTTACGCCGATGATAGCAAACTATTTTCAGCTATTTCATCTATTTCTGATTGTATAGCTTTGCAATCCGATTTGGATAGTCCTGGTGTATCTCAAACGAGCTGGATCTTAATATTTCTAAGTGCTCCGTTATGGTATATTCATTGAAATCTACTCCTTTCATTTTTCAATACCAAATAAACTCCATTCCCCTCCAATGTGTTTCTACGGTTACAGATCTAGGGGTTGTTTTTGATTGTAAATTACGTTTTACTGATCACTACTCGTCGATTATTAACAAATCGTCGAAACTAGCTGGGTTCGTTTTACGGTGCTCCTCTAGCTTTCAATCTATTAATACTTGTGTGAACTTATTTGTGACGCTAGTACGCAGCATATTAGAATTCGCCTCGGTAGTTTGGTCTCCTTACTCTTCTGTTTCTCGTGATGCATTAGAAAAAGTTCAGAGAAAGTTTTCTAAAACCTTATTGTTTAAATATAACTTGGCTTATAGGCCTTATCAAGATCGGCTTAATTTCCTAAATCTACCATCACTAAGCAAAAGAAGAGACTGTCTTGACCAGTGTTTCCTTTACAGGTTATGCAAGGGTCTTACTACTTCATCACTCATAAAAGATATAAAATATCGGTTTCCTTCTTCTTTTTTTCTTTAAAAACACCTTGCTACAAAAACTTTAATTATTTTTCATTTAACTTTTTGAGTTTTAATTGTTTTGTATTATTTTAACTTTTTGAATTGTAGTTTAATCTTATTTTTTTATTTAAATATTTTTTTTTCTTTTCTTTGTTTTTATAAGTTTATTTTTCCTTTATACTTATTTTCCTTACTTTGAATTCTTTACATTACTTTTTTTGGGAATTTATTCCCGTTTTGTAATATTAAGTATTAAATAAATAAATAAATATACATACTAGTATAATACATACTTTTGGCGCAGCTTTTACAAGTTTTTCGCTAACGATTTAAGGTGGAGCCTGACATTGGTAACAGTATAAGATGGTAGAAAAAATCCTTATCGATGTAGTAAAAAAATCGCTTAACTATACAACATTTTCAAAAATTTTCTGCTGCTGGCGCAGCGATGCTTTTTTTACCACTCCAAGTGCCGCCGGAGAAGCCATGATCGGGACAGTTTGCAGTCAGGAGGCACATGCAAATAGATGACAGCGAGTGGCCCCTCGTAACTGACGGAGGCTGCGTATCGGCACACACATTTCACTTGTGAGTGTGCTTCTGTGGCTACGTGGATCCCATATTTCATTGCATTGCTACTGAGCTGGAGTACACAATTTCAACCATTAGGTCCCTTCGGGAAGTTAGTGGAATTCAACTTATTTTCATCTGAAAGGGTGACAATGACAAATGGTATACAGCTTTGCTTTGTTAGCCCTGGAAGGCCATGCTTCGTCGAATCGACTACGCATCATCAAATTTATATCATTTTTCGTGACAATTCTCATTATTTGGAGCTAAATTTTCGTACAGCACTTACCGTGCCAATATACTTGCCGGGTACATTGCGGCTAGACGAAGTAAGCAGGGTAAGTTGGATTTTTGGAAATTGCCGTCGTCGAAACGACGAAGAATGAACTTTGTGTAACTTTTAGAACTCCAGTATCTCTTATGGCTGGTTGTCGATTCGACCATAAGTCTGTGCCCATACAACTAACAAATATGTTAATTTTTGAAATATGGAACCAATTTTTTCAAAAATTATGGAAAAAAAATTACTAAGACAAAAATAGGACAAATCAGGAAAACGTCTCAAAATTCTTCCTCATTTTAGGAAGATTGCATTTCGAACTCCTAAAAATCGGCTCCAAAATCGATGTTTTTCCATTCTAAATAAACTAACGATTAAAAATCTGTCAAATTTTATAAATATTTTGAGAAAGGGTGATTTGTATGAGGCGTCAAAGTTGAGCGAATCGACGAAGCATGACATTTCCGTACTAAAAATAAGCATGACCTTCCATGGTTAAGGACCTTGTAAAGAAACGGGTCTCATATTTCAGTGTCTTTCAAGTTCTTCTTTTTCTTCTCAGTACCGTATAGCCCCTTGTGGGGCCATGGTGCCTTAACTTAGCCGTTTATAGGCAATTTCGAATTAACGTTACATTGCATATCATTTCGGAGTGTATATAATGTTGTAAGCACTATATATTTCCATTCACATGAACGGAAATTTTGGACCACGCCGAGATTCGATCTCCGGACCTCTAGATTACTAGCATCGTAGAGTGCGACTCAACCAAGTGAGCCACAGACCGGGTCTTTCAAGTTATAAAATCAAAATTTATTTTCTAATCATACCAGCAAACAAATTTAGCCACTGTTAATACTTTGATAAACTTAGAGGAAATCCTATTAAAACCGTTAACCATATGTCAATCAATAAAGGATTTATAAATATTCTGACGATGCTACTTTTCTAACATGAAAATGACAGACGAAACAAACTGATTTCGCAAGTGGAATATGCAGTCCGAGATGCAAAAAAATGCACTGAAAATAGACAAACTACATTCTCATCTCCATTTTAAAAATTTGACATTAAAATTAGCAAAAGACTTAACTTATTTTCAAACAGTTTTTGTTTTATTTGCAAAAAAACTTTAGCAAAAGTAAATGCCTTTCATTGCTCTTAGACTAGAAGTTTTTACTAAACTAACAGCTTGCGTACAAGTCCGCAACTCAGTGGGACATTTTCATGTTTTTCGTGACGATTTGCTTTTCGAATTTGACTCTTTTTGGGTCGTTCAACAAAAGTTGAACGAAAGTTGAACGTGAGTTGAACCTAAGTTGAAAGTTACACTTTTTGGGTCGTTCAACAAAAGTTGAACCAAAGTTGAACGTGAGTTGAACCTCAGTTGAAAGTAACACTTTTTGGGTCGTTCATCAAAAGTTGAACGAAAGTTGAACCTAAGTTGAAAGTAACACTTTTTGGATCGTTAAACAAGAGTTGAACGAAAGTTGAACATTTTGGGTCGTTCAACAAAAGTTGAACGAAAGTTGAACGTGAGTTGAACCTAAGTTGAAAGTTGAATTCGAGTTGAATTCAAGTTGAACCCAAGTTGAACCCAAGTTGAACTCAAGTTGAACGTAAATTGAACCAAAGCCAACCTCCGTTGAACCTTGAATGGCACCCAAAACTCACAGGGTATACTACCTGTAATGCCAAAAACGTAACGCTTTTCGTTATGATTTTCGTGACGCTCTTCGAATTTATGTGCCAGAGTGAAGACATAAAAATGTCAAAAAAAGGAAATAACTTTCGTGGCAGTCCACCAGTAAACTACGGCCGCAGATGTGTGAGTGAAATCCAATCTCCAAGATCTAAACTGCTGTTTTGTGGAGGTGTTGAGATCAACAGCACGCCCAGCAATGTTATTTATCGCCATGAATACTTGTTTACAATCTGAACGACATCATAGTCCGTCACGTAGGTCGTGAGTTCGAAAAATACCATAAAATGAATTCATTCACGGTGAGTCTGGAATCCATGACCCTGTGCATCAATCCAACCACAAGCCAGGCTACTCTAAAATTGGCTAACAATATTTCTGCGACCGGAAATTTATACTCCTGAGAAAATCGTGATTTTTAAAACATTTTGGGCTTGCCCCCCCCCCCCCCCCCTGACCGAAATCCTGGCTACGCTCATGCTTGTCAATACTTGACTTGAGAGCTAATCGACGTTCAAAAAGTGTACATACACCACTAGCATATCTAGCTATTTTCCTAAATCAAGTCAATTGTCAATTGCAATCTAAGGCCGCATACACATACAGAGCGACGCCGAGCTTTTCCGGGCCGGGCGATGCGATGCGATGCGATGTGTGCACACTCATTGCGACGTCGGCCGGGCGATGCGATGCGATTTGTTGCGAGTCGATGCGATTTCTTTCTATGGCAAGAAAACCGGATTTTTTAAGGGGATTTCATACGACTTCGTGACATAAGACTTCGAGTGTTCTACCATTGATATTTTCAATATATACATACAAACGTGTCGGTATATTTATGTAGTGTTGTAGATAATTGTGGGTATTAATGAATGGATTGTATGTAGTACCATTGGTATTTTCTATATACATACCTACTTGTCGGTATGGCTATGTAGTGTTGTCAGTGGCGCAACCAGGATCTTGTCCTGGAGGGGGCTAAGGCCATCTATATTATTGAGTTATGGTGCTATTTTCCAGTAATGGAATAGCTATACGGCGGTGTTCTAAGCTCCCATTGCAACCACACTTTTCTATTAAACCGAAACGTTAGGGAATGGTTTCACAAGTAGGATCAAGGCAACTGGATATTGTGAGACAAATGTCGCACCGCAATTAGAGAATGCCCGCACTACACGAAAAAATTGGGAATTTAAGCACAAAATGAATGTGGACCGAAGTTGAACTAACGTAATTCTATTAATCTAATGGCTCCAGAGAATTTTATTTATTAATTATATTCTCTCAACAACTTGGCTTAAAATATTTTTACAAAATGTACAGAAATATGTTTTATCGATGGCTCCTCCTTTTTATATAAATTATGTACTCCCTGCCACCAGAATCAATTTAACATTCTTCCACAATTTTAATTATAATGGAAAATTTAAATTTTTGTCTAACACAATTAAAATATTTAGCTTCTGGTAGGGATGCTTCATCTTGCACAGGCCATCGAAGCTGGTGAATAATTTATTCATAAAAAAAAATCATATTTTCATAAAATCTGCAACGAAATGAATTACGTCATGTTTCATTCTGAAATTTTTCCTTTATCAATTTCTGGGTCTGGGAGGGGCTTTAGCCCCCTTAGCCCCTCCCGTGGTTGCGCCACTGAGTGTTGTAGATAAATTGTAGGTAGGTCATGTAATGATGAATGACTAAAAGAGGTTAAAAGAGGTAGGTAACCTTTCTGGAAATTTGCAGTGTTAGCTTATGCGTTTCAAAACAATTTTCGGGCCGCATTTGGATTTGGTGTTAATTGTTGTTCAAATATGTATGAATGGGTGAAATAGGTAATTTTTGGAAACATGCAGTGCAATAAAACCCAGTTTCTAGCGTACGCGCACTTTTATGAGCCTGCCGGCCAAAAAATGGCATCCCCGTTTCTCGGGGAAATAGATGTCCAATGGGCGTGGCAGAAACACTAAGGTAAATTTGGGTCGCTGATTCCGAATTTGAGGTTAAAAACAAAAAATATTTTTTGGGGTTGCCCGCCCCCAAAATTGTACCCCTGTTTTCTCGGGGAAATACTCGTCCAATCGGCGTGACAGAAACACTAAGGTGAATTTGGGTCGCTGATTTGATGTCAAAAACAAGAAAAAAAATTCGGGGTTGTCCGTTCCAAAATGGTACCCCGGTTTTCTCATCACCGTAGGTTCCCACAACTGACCTATCTACCGCTACTTTCAATAATTCATTGCAAATACATGCGCTGTACGAAATTTTCTTATACGTAAGCGTACGCCACAAACCGGGTTGTGCTGCACTGCATATTACCACAAATCTTACTTCTTTGACCCATTTATAGATACAACCACAACTGTCAAATCCGAATACCGCCCTTTTTTGGGGGTACGGGTACGCTACGTTCTGGGTTGGACAGCACTGTAAATTTCCACAAAGACTATTTAGTAGACCAATCCATTATTACATCACCTACACACGGCTATCCCTTCATTTAACTCATTGCCGGACACAACGCCAAAATTTTACACGATTTGTATGTCAAATGCTCAAAATTAGACGTCTATAGACGTTCTGTCCGGGAAGGGTTAATATCTACAAATCTATAACACTATACAACACGATACGTATGAATGTATATACACATATTCCCAATGGTAATGCAACCCGATCTGCACAAAGCATGCCTCTCATGTCGATATCTCCCTATCAGCATCAAAAAGCACGAAACCAGCCTCTCTATGTCCGTCATACATACAATACACCATGCCACTACGAAACCGATCCAAACACAAATCGTATCCTCCATGTCGCATTGCAGCAGCTGTTGAAAGCACGATGATTCGACATGGAAAAGTTCTCCATCTTACAACCACATGCCACTACGAACCCGATCCAAACACAAATCGTATCGTCCATGTCGCTCACATCGGCGACAAGGCACCTTGCAGCAGCTGTTGAAAGCACGATGATTCGACATGGAAAAGTTCTCCATCGTACAACCCGACGTCGCATCGCAAGCAGTCTGAATGGTACAAGCAGGATCGTGCTGGTTCCTATTTAAATGCTAAGAAATTTTTTTTCTTGCGATGGGAAGCTTATCGCATCGCATCGCGTCGCCCGGAGTGTGAATGGGCTGTAACGAGCACAATCCATAAATATAGGGTTTTACAATTAGAGCGGGTAGATGTTTGCAGCCTGTAGCGGCCTATTTGTTTTGGTGGCGTCGGTATAATCTGTTGTTTACTATTCATTCACTCATGCCAAATCACCATGTTAAGTTACACGGCGCTACGTGCCACACAGCAGATGCCACGATGCATGAACGATTTGACGGTAAGGTTATTTCTCGCAGAGTTGACGTGGATTCGCCACCAAGATTGTGCGATTTGACCCCGCTAGACTTTTTCCTGTGGGGTTTCCTGAAGTGGCTGGTTTATACCAATAAGGTGTAATCGACCGATGCCCTTAAAGTCAATATCTACAAGCCCTCGCTCAAATTCAGAAGTCTATGCGGCAGTCATTGAACATTTGACCACTCGATTCCGTGCCACCGTGACAAAGCGCTGCGGACATTTGAATGATGTTATATTCCCTACATAATGGCATATGATTCTTTCAAATAAAATATAAAATCATTAGAATTTTTTAGTCGCATTGTATTCATATTTAACACGAAATATACAACAAGAAAAGAACATCCAAATAAAACAACAAGCTCCAAGTTATAAAGCAAACATATTGCCCCACTCTTACTCTTCAGGGGCAACCACAATAAAACCATTCTAATAAAAAAAAAAACTTTCGATACCATAGCATTCTTGATTCAACCCTAGTATAAGATTCACATTACCATCACCAAACTATTCCACCTCCACCCTACCGTGGGACCAGCAATCCAAAAATAATAATAAGGACAACAACAGCTAAACCAACAACAACAACACGACTAACGACACCGAAGACGACGAAAAAAATATTATTAATAGCATAACGAAGTAATTTCTGTAAGGGAATACTTTTCTGGCATGGAATTTCATTTATTAGATGAATTAAAGGCACAAAAGAGGGTTGAAGGGATTTTCATCCCTATCTCGACTTTGGCCCCGACTCCCGACTGCTTATTGTGGTTTTATTATAACTGAATGTTGTGGCTCTACCGTCGAATGCTCGGTTCCGTTCTTCGTGGTTCCTTCTTTTCTTATAGTATCATGCGCATTATGATAATGGAAAAATTAGCTGAACGAAACTTGAGATAAGAATTTATGCGATGCCACGCAGAATGAGGTGTGATGGCCTTGGTTCTGATACGTTTTACTTTGGAATTTCTGGACCAGGATGAGTTCTTTCGTGGAATGATATATAGTCGTGGGGACTCATGAGATACATATATATACATACATACATTCAATACGTTCAGCCTCTGACGGGCTTACAAGTGTGAGGAAATCTTATTAATGTCCAATAATAATTGAATCAGATACGAGTATGTGAAGGAATTTGGTTATCCATTGGGAAATTCACTGATGGGTTTTGTTATTAAATAGTTTGTTGATGTTCGGGCCCCAAAACGCTTGGGGAATAAATTGAATAACCAGTCTAATTTTTGGGAGGAGAAAAATCAATTATAAAAATTCATTTTCTGCTAAACTCAAGTAAAAGAACATATCAGACGGGCTTGGAGCAGATTTTAGATGTGATGAAATCCAAACATTATAAAAAAATACTTGAAAGAATACAAACCAATTTTAATATCCATCGAAAACCTAATTGAAAACGCAAAGTAATGTACTTGGGTAACTTTTAACGATTGTCCCCCTTCTTTTGAATTTTATGACAATTTTACGGTGTTATATTTTTTTTACTTCTTTCCTTGTTATGACCTTTCGTTTATGTCACAATGTGCGCGGAAGATAATGCTCAATTTTCGGTTTTAAGCAACAGTTTGCAACATCATCACCAAAATATACGCTGCTTAATATGAGTCTCGGTAAGATAAATCCTCGACATATTATTATAAATGGCAACGTGAAATTCAGCGTCGACTACGTGGTCGGTAGGCTAGAATTTAATTCAACCCTCATTCAATTCAACTGATTTCACATTTTGTATGGAGAAACTCATAGTCGACTTCGTAATGGCTCGGCCAAAATCTATGAGCCAGCTAAAACCTAGGATGAATTTCTTTCGAGTTTCGATCGTGGGCGTAAATAAGTGCATTTCAATCAAAGCCATCTAAAAACATAGCCCGGAGCTAGAAAAAGGCAATATAGCTTCTCTTTCTAAGGGCTCCATTCTTCTTCTTCTTTATGGCACGATAGCCCGACGTCGGGCCTTGGCCGCCTGGATTGAAAACCTCCAATTGTCGCCGTCACGCGACCTTGCCCTCCAATTCCGAAAGCCTAGCATCTGGTGGGCGTCCTCACATACAGAATGCTCCCATCGGGCTCTCGGTCGTCCACGCAATCTGGCTCCGTCCACTCGTTGCGCGTTCATCGCCTTTTTGGGCATGCGATCGTCGTTCATCCTTTGTTCATGACCCGCCCATTGCAATCGCTGCAATTTCACGATCTTCGACACCTGTAGCTCATCATACAGCTGAAACAACTCAAGGTTGTATCGGATGCGCCATTCACCTCGTTCACGAACGGCCCCGAAGATTCTTCGGAGAACCTTTCGCTCGAATGTGTCCAACAGGTGTTCAGAGTTTTGGGTTAGGGTCCATGCCTCGCAGCCATAGCATAGCACAGGTCGGATGATGGTTTTATACACGTGGAGCTTCGTGTTCAAGATGTGCACCAGCTTCGAATTCATAATTTGGAGGACCGCAAAGTAACACTTATTAGCTAGTTGTATTCGTCGCTTTATCTCATCTGTTTCGTTGGCGTCTTTTGACAAATTGCAACCCAGGTAAGTGAAGTTGTCTACATATTCTATATTGAGGTCCCCCACTGTGATGCTTGAACTAACTGGCGTTCTAGTTTTTGATTGCATCATGACTTTGGTTTTAGACTCGTTGATATGTAGCCCAACTTCTTTGGCGGCGTTATTGAGATTATGCAGAAGGCTTTCTGCAACACCCAATCTTCGAGACATGATGTTGATGTCGTCGGCGTAGGCTACTAGTTGAGTCGATTTAATGAGTAGCGTTCCGCTGCTGTCCAAATTCATGGCTCGAATCACATACTCCAGAGCCAGGTTGAAGAGGGTCGGCGCCAGCCCGTCGCCTTGCTTGAGTCCAGTACGAGTTTCAAATAGGTCAGTGAGTCTGTTCTGAACTCTGACCTGCGAGACGGTATTAGTCATCGTCATCCTTATGAGTCGCACTAGCTTAGCCGGTATTCCAAAATGCAGCAAAATGTTGTACAGTACGCTTCGATCGATACTGTCGTATGCCAGCTTGAAGTCAACAAATATTTGGTACACGTCGATGTTGTATTCCCAGCACTTCTGGAGTAAAAGCTTCACTGTAAAAAGCTGATCTGTCGTCGAACGACCAGGTCTAAAGCCGCCTTGGTACTCGCCAATGATTTCTTCTGCGTACGGATTAATTCTATTTTCCAGAATCTTAGATAAAATCTTATAAGTCGTACAAACTAATGAGATGCCTCTGTAGTTCTCACATTTCAACTTATTCCCTTTTTTGTGGATTGGGCAAATTATACTTTTACGCCAATCTTCCGGGTTTATTTCGTCGTTCCATACTTTAACGATAAGTGTGTGTATAGCCTTAACAAGGCTCTCCCCACCATGCTTCAGCAGTTCAGCTGGAATCTCGTCAGCGCCCGGGGCTTTATTATGTTTTAGTGCTTGCATGGCGAGATCAACTTCTTCTACTGTTGGGGGTTGAACGGGAGGGCCTGGTTCAGACATCAGCTCCGGAGCTTCTTGTGTGGGGTTGTTCGGTTGAACATTGAGGAGCTCTTCAAAATGTGAGGCCCAGCGTTTATCAACACTATCGGTGTCGCTAATGATATTGCCATCCTTACAGAGGCTGGTCCTGGGTTGGTATCCACTTTTAATTGAATTGATCAGCTTGTACGCTTGTCTACTGTTCCTACTAACCAGTCTTTGGTTTATTTGCATCAACTGCTCGTCAAGATGCTTACGTTTCTTACGCCTAATTAAAAAAAAATAAATAACAGGCGCGACAATCCAACATTGGACTAAGGCCGCAGGATGTGTTAGTGACATCCTATTTCCAAGATCTTATCTGCTTTTTGATGAGGTAATGAGATCAGCATCACGCTCAGCAGTGTTATTTATCCCCATAAATGGGTACTCGTTTAACATCTGAGTGAGATCATAGTCTGTCACAAGCTCGTGAGTTCGAAAAACACAATGGAACACGGTGAGATTCGAACTCATGAGCCTGTGCACCGAAGGTGCGCGCACTAACCGCTCGACCATCCAGACTACGCCTAATTAACCTATTCGAAAATCGTCGAAGCTCGTCATATTTTGTTTTTTTTTTGGGTCTAGTTGCGCGTTCAGTCCATTGGCGATATGCCTCGTTTTTAGCATCTACCGCGTTTTGACATTCTTCATCAAACCAATCATTTCGGGCTAGCCGGGCTTTGTATCCCACAACCTCCTCTGCGACCCCTTTGATGGTGTCTTTGAGTGTATCCCAGATCTCAAGGGCGCCTTTGTTGCTGATGTTATTTAGCAAGGGCGTCAGCTTCTCCTCAAGGGCAGTCGTATAAGTGACCACCGTGGCATCATCCAACAATTTGTCAACCAAAATTTTTTGCCGGGTTGAATCTCGAATGATGCACCGAAGAAATTCTGCACTTATAAGTCGCCTTCACCATATAGTGGTCAGGGTCAATATTTGCTCCACGATAGGACCGAACATCCATTATGCTCGATGCCCATCTCTTGCAGACAAGGACGTGGTCAATTTGGTTGACGGTATGTTGATCTGGAGATCTCCAGGTCTGCCTGTGAATGCGACGATGCGGAAAACAGGTAGAGCTAATGACCATATTTCTGCTGGTCGCGAAGTCTATTAGTCGTTGGCCATTGTCGTTACAGTCTTCATGGAGGCTGTACCCTCCAGTAATCCCCCTATGCCAACTTTCGTTTCCGACTTTGGAGTTAAAATCCCCTAGCAGCAATTTGACATCATTTGATTGAAGTGAATCGAAGAGATTTTCTAGGCGGTGATAGAACTCGTCTTTAACCGCGTCTTCACTGACTTCGGTGGGGGCATGCGCGTTTATGAGCCAGAGATTGAAGAACCGGGTTTTAATGCGAATCGCACACAGCCGCTCGTTTATGGGTTTGAAGTCGATAACATGCGGCTTAAGTTGATTGTTTACAATGAACGCCACTCCAAACTCCCTGTGGCCCGAAGGTTTTCCACTTGTGAAAATTGTGTACGAATTTCGGTCATCAATCTCGCTACTAAGCCATTTAGTTTCCTGGAGTGCTACAATGCTCAGCTTATATTTTTCGACCTGATCCAAGAGGGCCCTTAAGGCCTGTTCAGGGAGCGTACATTCCAGGTTCCGAAAGAGTAATCAGTTGTTCGTTTGCGATGTCGTCGTTGGGTTGCATCCGTCCAATCCGAGCCTTTCATTCCAGGTTTCTTGACGTAGAATTTTTTCCAAGGATGGGTTGTCGGCCCATCGCTTAACCATGATAGTATTCGTAAAACGAAAGAGGTCCATCATGGAGGCCTCGGAGGTGCTGCTTCGGTGATTGACTGTTTGTTAGTAACCTGAGACGCTGAAGTTGTTAATACAGCACTCAGGCGCAGCGGTTACTCGGATAATGCGGGAAAGTAACGCCCCGTAGAGAAACATAGGAAATGGCTGGAGCCGTTCACCCTATGAAGCTCCTCCTGCATAACTAAGGGTCCACAGTTATGCCACAACTGAAGAGGATATAGGAATCGGCCTAAGCCTTTCAACCTTTATCCTCCCCCCTACGGAAGGGGAAGGGGGCTCCATTACATAGTATATTTCTATTATCATATGTATGTCATATGCTTAAACCTACTTGATTTCGTTTACTGAATGTGGGAAAATTTTAACCGAATGAATTGAGTAGACTTAAGGATATGCATATGACATATGTACATATGATAAAAGAAGTATGACTGTGTAATGCCCTAACTAATGCAAAATAATAGTCATAACGAACAATTGCCGCGATTTCTCGCTAATGCAAAGGATTGTGTCACGAGAGTCCAAAATATATAGACAAAGTACTTTTCTCAACTGCACTCTTTGAACTCATTCAAAATTGTATGTCACGAGAGGCAAACTAGCCCATAAACAAATTCTACTTCCGGGCTATCAGTAACGATGCAGTTTTGATTTCAATTGTTCATTTAATAGTGTTAGGGCGGAATTCATAGTCCCCACTTAAGTAATAAGGATTCCCTTAAGGAATAAGGGTTTTCCCTATATAAGTGAGCCCTTAAGGGAGCTTCATATTCATAGACATCACTTATTAGGGCGTTGCCTCATTTAATAAAACGATTCACTTATTGGGCATATGTATTGAAAGTGACAAATAAAATATACAAAAAAATCAAGTAGTTAAAAATTCAAAATATTTAAAAAAAATTCAAAGTGTTTGAATAAGGATATGTCAATAAATATATGAATTCATATAAGGTTACTAGATATGTACCTTAACGAATAAGGAAACCCTTAACCGTATCCTTATTGAGTGACTATGAATAGCGTCAGTCCCTTAAGGGTTCCCTTAAGTATAAGTGAGGACTATGAATTCCGCCCTTAGTGTATATTTAATAATTTTAAATTAAAAATTACGTGTTAGAATTAAGTGTTAACTTCGCGATCGGTTGTGCAAAAGTGACATTCAACGCACTTTCAATTATCGCTAGCGGAACCAACCAGCTGTTGTGAAGTTTTCAAAACATGTATTTACAAATAGTCTAAGAAAATTGGGCCAAAATGTGGCCATAGAACGGCAAAAATCCTTCGCAAGGAAGGAAGTTTTCAAAACATGTACATATTTACAAATAGTCTAAGAAAATTGGGCCAAAATATGGCCATAGAACGGCAAAAATCCATCGGAATTTTTTTTTTTATTGTAGTTGGGGATGGTCCCCAGATGATGGCATAAAGTCCCAACCAATTGGGGGTCCAACCTTTTAAAAAAAGGGTGATTATTTAAAAAAACGGCAAGAGATACAGAAAAATTGTCTCCAAACGAAAAAAAAAGTAAAAAAAATTACCTTTCCAATGATATAAAGCACATTAGAGTTTAATTAAATATTTCGGCGCTAGCCTCAAAAAATAAATTACCCTTAGTTTTTACCCGAATGAGCTGATTTTTAGTGGGTGGGTTGACTATGACCTCCAATCGCAACAAACCAATACTTAGCACTCTGCTCAAATTTTGGAGGGAGTTATGGACATGCCGAAATGGGGGGGGGGGATAATGGGGGTCCTTGACCGGAGCGACTCCATGTTTACCTTAAAATGATTTTGAACATATTGTAAATACTTATACAAAATTTTACGGCTGAACTAGCATTCTTTCAAAAATTATGGAGCTTTTAAAAAAGGTCTAAAACGAAAATATTCTTCTTTATTTTTTAGTCTAACGCCGAAATATTCAAATAAACTCTAATGTGTTATATATCATTGCAAATATAATTTTTCCATTTTTCTGTATCTCTTACCGTTTTCGAAATAATCGCAAAACTAGGGGGCTTCGCCCCCTGCTCGCTTCGCTCGCCAACCCCCGGGGGCCGAGGCTAATTTCGGGCCTGGCCGAAATTTGGATACCCTTCGCTCTCTTCGGAAAATTTTATTGCGGTTGCGGGAGCATGACTCCACAGTACGATTCGATTCGTTTTTAACTTGTTTGTTGCTTTGGTAAAGTCACATTAATTCAAGATTTTGTGAAATTGGTGCAAAGAATGATTCTTAGAAGAACCAAAATGGGGGTTGGGTTTGTATGGCAACCCCATGGTTAGATTTAATCAATTCTAAAATATGTTTTGTATCATCAAGAGAAACACGTTTGTGTGTAATTTGGTTGAAATTGGTGCACAAATAAAAAAGTTTTTCTTAGAAGAACCTAATTTGGGGGTTAGGTTTGTATGGCAGCCCCATGACGCCATTATCCGATTTGATCCATTCTTAGATATGTTTTGTGTCATCAAGAGAAATACATTTGTCTGAAATTTGGTTGAAATTGGTGCACAAATAAAAAAGTTTTTCTTAGAAGAGCCTAATTTGGATAGTTGGGTTTGTATGGCAGCCCCATGACCCCATTGTCCGATTTTACCGATTCAAACATACAAACTGCCTGCAGCAAAAAGAAGCATTTGTGCAAAATTTCAGCTTCATATCTTTCAAATTGGCCGAGTAAAACGCGTCGCAACAGACAGACAGACAGACAGACGGACAGACGGACATCGCCCAATCGACTCCCCAAGTCATGCTGATCATATATGTATACTTTTTGTATGGTCGGAGATGCTTCCTTCAATGCGTTACAAACTTCATGACAATGTTAATATACCCTTTCACTCTATGAGCGAAGGGTATATATTTATGTTACGGATTCCACTTTGCGGACCAGTCGGGCGAAACCTCAACAATATCATGTTCAATTAATGTGCAAAGTGGTGGTTCAACTATTACTAGATTCAATGAGTGTTACCACCACACTTCATTTTTTGACGAGACATTTGAGTTTTAAGCAATAAATATTGGGAATGTTAAAACGAATACTCCTTAAGGTTTTAATGTTTTATGAGAACCAAGTATTAAATGGTCTGTCGCCGAAAAAAGGATACAATTATTGGCAATCCTTAAGGTTTTAAATAATTGTTTTAACATTCCCAACAATTTAGTGCTTTAAATAATTAATTTAAACTCTTTTAGTAATACATACTTGCTCCGAAAAATACTCATTTTAAATTGTATAGCACTAATTTAAAATTCCCAAACACGCTCTGTGGCTCACTTGGTTGGGTCGCGCTCTACGATGCAAGTAATCTAGAGGTCCGGAGATCGAATTTCCAACCACATCAAAACCAATTTATTGACTGGACTTGTGGAAGATATGTATTTCAATTTTCGTAAAATCTAATATTATCCCAGGAAAATTGGCGTTTCACTTCGGAAAAATTAGGGGAAAGCTGCATTTTTGCATGAGCGTTCCCTTCAAGGTCATTAACAAGACCCTAAAAGTCATAGTCTCTACGAGTGTCGCTAGCGGTGCTACAGAGGAGCCAAGACCCTCGAAAACAGGGTTTTCTTAATATCTCGATAACGATAGCATATACAAAAAAAGTGGTGTACGGCAAATTTGAAGCTCTTGTGCTTCTTCAGTAAACGATGGAAATACCGAATATTTTCGGGCACTACTAACGGTGCCAGGAGGTCTAACGGTATTTTTAACAATGTTTCACCAAAATCTTCATAGCGGTAACTCGTACTAAGAACTTTTGTATGGAAACTTTGCAGCCTATGGAGTTCTGAAAAATTGGCCAAATTTCATATCAACACGTGCAGCCTTGGGTGCTATGGCGGTTCAAACCTTAAAAAAGGGTGTTTGTAGCTCCTGTGGCTGTTAGTAAGACGCCAAAAGTCCCCAATGATGCAAGCCCCCCTAGAGAAGTTATAAGGGTCCAAACATCCGAAAAAGCAGTTTTTTTAAATATATCTATAACGGTAATGTGCACCGAAAACCGTTTTATGGCGAATTTGAAGCTTATACAACGCTTAATTGCATATCCCAATTCCAGATTGCTGCCTGCAATACTAAGGGCGACATGAGGTCTGAACATCACAATAAGGGTATTTTTCGATATTTTCGTGAAATTCTTCATAACGGTAACGTATTCAGGAGGGAAGCCTGCAACACTTTGTTGCTTCTGTATCTTCAAATTAACCCTGGAATACTAACATGACCGTTTAGGGCGTTATTACTAACAACACGTAATTTTGACGTGTTCATATTTTCCTACAGTCGCTTTCCCAGTTTACATATTTTACCGAGCTTATCATCTTTCAGTGCCACAGACAAAAATTATTTGACCAAAATATGCCCTCGGAAAATGCGCTTATATTACTAACAAGACGTATAAATTACATGCTATTTTCTATTGGTATTACTATTTACACGTCAAATAGGTAGTAGCATCTAGAACATTGCTAAGCTTACCGCCATAGACCACAGATAGGATGCTGCCACTCATATGGACATACAACAACTAACTGAGGAAAGCACTGCTGCAGTGAGTAGTCAACCAGACTCATGGAACAGCTTATACACAGTATAATGTGAGCGAACACGTAAATTTTACGTATTGTTAGTAAATTAGGGTTAAAATGCAAAAACAACTCATCTATGCGAAAACCCCCAAGAAAGCTGTGAGGGGTCAAAATTAAACAAAAAACCGTTTCTCAGAAATTTTTTAGTAACGGGAACCTCTAAGGGGAACTCATCTGAAGCAAATTTTTAGCTCGTGTGGCTGTTGGTATGACGTCAAAAGTCCCCAACGAGGGGAGCCCCCCTAGGTAAGTTATGAGGGTCCAAACATCCGAATATGCAGTTTTTTGGGTATATCTCTATAACTGTATTGTGCACCGAAAACTGTTTTATTGCGAATTTGTAGCTTATACAACCTTTAATTAAATATCGGATTTTCAGATTGATGCGCGCAATGCTAAGGGCGCTATGAGCCTATGAGGGTCCGAACCATACAATTTCGGCATTTTCCTGAAAATCTCAGTAACGGTATACCGACACTACATACTACACATACCTTCCTTAAAAATTAGTTAATTTAAACGTTATAATGCACGTATGATTGCCTCAGGTGCATTCAAATCGGTGGAGTGTCTATTTGGAACTATGGATTAAAAAAAATGTTTACATACTGCCTCCGGTATACGTTACCATTACAGAGACTTTCAGGAAAATAACAAAAAAATACCGAAATTGTATGATTCTGATCCTCATAGCGCCCTTAGCATTGCGCGTATGTCTGAAATTCCGATATTTAATTAAGCGTTGTGTAAGCTACAAATTCACCATATAACAATTTTTGGTACACATTTCCGTTATAGAAATATTCCCAAAAAAACTGCTTTTTTAGATGTTTGGACCCTCATAACTTTCCTAGAGGGGCATCGTTGGGGACTTTTGGCGTCTTACTAATAGCCACAGGAGCTACAAATTTATCTCAGATAGGTTCTCTCAAGTCGATGTTGTGTATATGAGATTTGCTACTTAAAAATAATCGTCACTCTCTTGCATTTTTTTGTTCAGAAAAATTATTTTTATGGAGTTCCATTTCTAGTTAATAGTATAATACTTATCTGACAAAATAAGCAAATACATATCAGTTCAATAGAATACATTCATAATCATTTTCCAGGAGAAATGTTCTTAACATAAATTTAAGCCAAAATCTTATCATAAATCAACTAAAGGGTATTTCATAAATTCAACACTGTACTATATTTCACGAGAACCATATAAATTGAGTACCGTCCAACTGGTGTTTTTCCAACCTGCCCAACCCAAGAAGGAACATCAGACATTTACTTCCGCGTTGGAAGGAGTTTTTACTACCGTTTTACGACCGCCTTTTATATTCCATTGCAACCTCAAAATTTAATTGCTTATCCGGTGACAATCATTTTATTGACAACATTTTATCCGTGTGGCATATTTGATGTGCCGTAAAAAAGTTGACACACCAGATAGCAATGGATTACATGACCCCTTCGCCATGTCAGTTCAATGGGGAGAAGATGAAGCGTCAAAGGACTACTGTAAAACCGTATACTATGTTATGTTGTTACTGTTAAACCTCTATACTATGGGGTTCGTCTGCTCTGGCAATTCGTTTTATGATTTAGACGTCAGGCGGACAGCAGTGTACAATGATAGACAGAAGACGGAAGTATCACAGTTTTATGATGATGATAGGATTATATGACCAAATTATTATAAACTAATTGAATAAAATTGTTTTATGAATACTTCGTGTAATCAAAACGAAATTTGCGGAAATAATTATAAGCTTTACTTATAAAATTTATTTGTTTTTGTTTAATTAATTAGTTTTATTATTTACTATTAAAATAACTTTTGTAAACTACAAAATAGAAAAAAATGGAAATATATTTCTCAATTCTGTCTCATTATAAAAATACTGCAAACATCATTCGAAATAATAATAGGCGTGTTTTTTTTTGTGTGTACTCCAGTATAGGCTAGTTTAGTGTATCGGCATGGGATAACAATAACAACATAATAGGCGCCACATACCTAGCGATTTATTGGTCAATCGATTGTCCACAATCGATTTGCCGCCCGTACAGCACACACACTACGCAATTTATCCGGCAATCTGAAATTGACAGTCTCACGGTCCACAAGCCACAACACAAAATAGCGAAAATTATACCATTTTGGCGGTGGAAGATTGACATCCATTGCTACTCTTGATGGAGAATGACCGCCACAACCGCTGCATGAAGAACGACCACAGGTTTATGTAAAAAAATCAGCAACTGAGAAGACATGGTTGTCATGACAGCTTGTACGGAAAATTGCATGGCAATAAGTTCGACACGTCAAATCAAAAAATTGAATCCGATGGTCACATAGCTACACCTTCCGATTTATCTCGCAATCGATCGGAGGGTCTGTGGCGCTTCTAACCTAGATAAGCCCAGTAATTTATCGGGGGTACCCACTCTGACCAAAGTTAACCCGGAAGAATTGTTACAGATGTGACAGCCAGGGGCGCTATATACAGCGCACGCTCTAAGGTTCAGTCTCTATTACTAAGTTCATGGTTGGTTTTTAGATGTAAAAAGCTTTTAACACGAATAATTTTTTTTTTTGCGTTTATTTACTCAAACCTGCACCTTTAAAAAACAGTTACTATACATATAAGGTGTGTTTTTTGGTTATCCCGTGTAGGTTTGGGTAACGAAATTTCATATAAAAAAAAATGACAGGTGGATCAGCTGGCACTTTTTTTTATATGGAGTTTCGTTACCCAAACCTACACGGGATAACCAAAAAAACACACCTATAATAAATTGGTCTTAAAAAATGTTGCTGCTAATGTAAAATGATAACATGCTCCAAGAAAAATATTTAAACACCACAATGGAGGATGTGCTGATCAGTGACCTACTAAATTGGGGGTTCACAATTGAAACAAACAAGAGCAACTAATGCTTCAATAATTATGTAAATGCTTAATTTCTTTAAACCATTCCATCATCTGCAATTGAAAAAATCATTATTGAATTTTACAAGCAAAACTATCCTTCAGCTCTGGGTTTTCGGTGCATCCACTGCAATATTGGATGCATCCACCACCCGCTCCAAGCCGCTACACTAACACGACTAACGCCTGCCGTCCATTACCTGCTTCGAGCGGCGCGGCGCTCCCGCGTTTCGTTTTCGTATAGTCTGTAATTGCCTATACAATTCAGATTAGTATGGTCGCTCTATGTGCTCTTTGCTCTGCAATACTAGCGTTCTGACGGAATGCTTGGGATGCCTTTTAACACAGAAAATAATGAAAGGCCGTCAGCGTTACTTTGAAGATGAACCAAACGATTCAAAAATTACTGAAACTCGGTTTTGCATCTTACAACCTCTGGAATGGCTTCATTGTAATAATGATAATAAATAAATAAATAAATTGTACATATATATAATTTCCAAAAAGTGGCTCCAACTAGAACAACATCCACACAGGCTGCCAAGCTGCAGCAGAAAAATGATGTAATCAAATTTTCGTGGATTTAATTTTCAAAATCGGACACTGTGTTTGTATTAATGTTAAGTCATTGGATAATTTATAGGTTCACACAACAAAAAAGCGAGAATAACTTGAAAAATGTTAACTATATGTTGATAAAGGGTTATCCATTTCGTGGTTTCAAAAGTATAGGGCTGGAATTCGACATCTGTCAAACTAAGTTGTTAAACCAATTTTTTTTTAATTAAGTTGAAAGTCTGACATTTACGAAAATGGATCGCTTAACTATCACACAACGAATAAAAATTGTTAAAACTTACTACAAAAATGGTGATTCTGGCACAGCCTCATATCGTGTTTTAAGAGGAGATTATGGTTTACACAATCGTCGACTTTTTTCTGCCTGCTATTGAAGAATACGACTTGGAGAATATGTGGTTTCACCAAGACGGTGCCACATGCCACACAACTCGAGCGAATATGGCTTTATTGCAAGAGACATTTCCTGGCCGCGTAATTTCTCGTCGTGGCGATATCAGCTGGCCACCAAGATCATGCGATTTGAATCCGTTGGACTTTTTTTTTGTGGGGCTACGCGAAAGACCGTGTTTATGCAGATAAACCTTTAACTCTTGAGCACTTGAAAACCATCATTCGTCAAGTTATGGCTGAGATACCGCTCAATATGTGTCAGAAAGTGGTCGAAAATTACCTCAAAAGAATCAATGCTTGCAACAATTCGCGTGGTGTTCATTTACATGATGTAGTGTTTCACACATAATGTCAACGTTCAAACTTTATAATAAACAAGAAATATCATGAAAGAAAATATTTTATATGTGTTTTATTTACGTTTACTTTTGAAACCACAATATGGATAACCCTTTATATGCGTTTTAATGTGTTATTAATGTTTGTTTTTTATATCGAAATTATTAGTTTTAATTATAATTAATTTATTAATTCATAGTTTATTTCGTATCAACTTATAACTTCTGTAACTTTTACTTTACTTAGATTATAAAATGTGCAGGTACGACTATCGTGTCAAGCGGCTAGCTAGAGAGTGAGAGCGTGTCTAGGTCGTGTCGGAACTACATATGTAGCTAGTATGCAATGTGAAAGACAGTTGGTAGAATTGGATCGAAAACGGAAGTTTCGTTCAAATAGTAATATGTAGATTATTTCAAGTAATATAACAAATCATTAATATAATAGAATTAAATTTGATTTCAATAAGCGCAATCATGAATAATATTAAACCGCCACACTCGGTTTCGAGTATTCGATAAATAGTACACGGTTGTACATCGTTGTACAATTGACAATTCAATTGGATATATAAATTTAGCAGCGAGTGAGATTGTGGCTAGGGTGGTGCTAGTTGGCAGCCCGTGTAGATACCACAGACGGCTCAAACAGTCAAGTTTGACGTTTCGCATATTTAGACCAGTAAATGGAAGAATTTATAGATTATATACCAAAAAAGTTTATCGATATGGTGGGACGGTTTTTAATTGGTCTAAGCGAATTCCATAGTCTAAAAGTTCGATGATCTAGATCAGTCGTCCGCAATCTTTTTCAGGTCGTGCCCCTCTTGCGAGATCTGCTGATCCCGGCGCCCCCGAGAAAATGTTGGCCGAGAACTGAAAATAAGTGTGCAAAAATGGCCATGGGCAAGGAATACTATAATTTTGGACGTAAGGTCGGAATCTATTTATATATGTATGTAATTTAAATTCTTTTAACATTTGTTTGTTAGTTGTGCAGCCCATTTGTTGGAAATACTGCGGAAATTGTTAGAAGAATTATTTAAATTTCGTGATATCCGCATTTTGAATTTCGTCGTGAGTTCGGCCATGGCTTTAGTGAAATGTCGAGCAGCAAAATCCGCAAATTTTTTACCAAAGATCATTCTATCCATATAGCAAGTGTTTTTTTATTTTATTTTTTCTCGGCTTAAAATATCCTCAGCGGTGTTCATCAAACGATGTAGTAGCAGCGATTTTTTTTAAATCAAAGAAAATTCTGGAGATGTGCGTTGCTGTTTGTCGAGAGACGTCAGCATACTCGACTCTCATACCATTTGCTGTGAATAATTCACGCGGCGTTGAGCTTCTGCCGAGTTGGAATTCTCGTTTCACTATAAATCTCTAAAATGTCAATAGTCATAGAGTGGCGTTCGAACGATCACATTTAAATATGTATGTGCCTGCCAGTCAAAGTTATTAATAATGTTTTGTTTTCTATCAATTTAAAACAATATCAAAAGAATGCGGACTTATAGAATCATAATCATTTTAAAATATACAGTCACTCAAAATACATAAAATACGAAAATTACTAAATTTACAATGAAAAAACACTCAAAACCACAGGAAGGATTGTTCGTGAGTCAACTCTCTCTAAATCTCAAACATCAATACAATACACATACACAGCCTCTCTATCGGGCCTAAAACTCATAATTTTTTATTTGAATCACCTCTAACCTGTTATATCAAATATTTAAAATCATCAACCAATTGATGTTGACGGTCATTCCTCCCTTCTGACCTGCTTTATTTCATCAAAATCAACTCTTTGAGGTAATAAAAGAGCCACGACCTAGCCCACTAGTGCGGAGTACCTACTTCCGTCATCAGCAGGATATCATCCTATGTGCTGGCTACGATGCCGAAGCAGACACACAAAAGTGTGTCGTTGACATAAATTTCATTTTTATTAACAAAACTGTCTCTAATAACAATAAAATGTCGTGAAATTCAAGGACATCGATTTTCCATAAACCCTCCATTCTCAAACTGCTCCAGCCGACACCCGGCACTAGTCAGTCACCGAGGGAAATGTACATGGTGAATAATAACCCTCCGTCCCGCAACATCTCTTTGATCATAACAAAGAAAAGAGCATTCTGTATTAGTGTACACAACGCCAACCAACCCTCAAACTGAAAGAATGACTGTCAGTAGCATCCTGATGAGTTTGTAGGGTATGATAGAACAAAAGTGGCGGTCGAAATATGGGATGAACATCGGAACTTGATTTGGAACGGGTCCAATCGCAATTCAGAAAAGTTCAGGTCTTATCCCACGATGTCGGGAAGTGGGCAGGATGAATGGTCCCCACTAAATCACGTTTGATTGTGTTATTTCATAAGGGGTGGCTGTGACGTCACACACCCCTCTTGGGTGGTATCATCAACCCGCCGCTAGTTGCACATTTGGCAGCACTGTTCCTTGAGAGAAGATTATGCGCACTGCTAGCGCATGTTTTCATCTTTGAACTGAAATAGAATGAATGACAATTTTTTGCCTAGTCAGGGAAACACAAATTGATCACATCACAAAGCTGATTGAAGGAAATAGACGAACATTAGTTTCGTTTATTTCCTGTCTGGCAAGTTTTTAATGGAGGAGTAAAATTATGTCGGAGGTAGAAGACACAGCAAAAATGTCTTTATTGAAAGATATTGATTCGATCGATTTATTATTTGTTATTTTGCATGTGTTTTTATTCATGAAACTTGAGCGAAGATAGTCAAGTTCTTTAATTTATAATAAGTATGATCGACTACGGGTTTCTTTAGGTATGTCGCTTTAAGTTTTTCTACAAAGCATGAATCTATAATAGTGAATTTAGGGGCGAAATTTTTTCAGTAAATTTTAAACATTTTTTATTCACTTTGCAATATTAACCTTCAGCCTTCCGGTGGGCGCAATACTAATCCTAACACGATCGGGCGCAATGCATATGACGATTAAGTGCAGAAAATAGGATGAAAGTAAGTTTCTGTATATTTTACACTCTTATTTATTGTTGCATTGTCTTATTGAAATAGTTCTTCGAAATTTTAGAAAAAAAAGTTTGATACCCTTCACATTTTCAATTTTCTAATAATATTCCGATTTCAATCGCATAAAGATTTAAAAAACCTCTAACATTCAACAATTATCTGAGCCCGTATTTATAAACATACCTTAACTCAAGGAGACCTTGAGTCAAGGATGCCGAAATTAAAAAACTTAAATGTCATTTTCCATACTTTTTCATAGAAATCACTTATATTCACGAGTCAATGCATCTTTGATTGATTGAGATCAAGGAGATCTTGAAATTTTCTATAGTCAATCTCACTTGAAGTCAAGGTAGCTACCCACCTCTCTCTCTCTCGATTACCGTAACTCCTAGTGGAGCATGGTGCGTTGATGACTACCGTGTGTAGTCCATCAACGTTACAAAGACAATTGAATTCGGAGTGTGATACGGTTGTCAGCCATACCACTTCCTAGTCGCATTGTTAGTTTATTATTCTACGATAAGAATATTTCTTATCATCTTCTTCTGAATAATAAACTTGCGACGAGTCGTGCCGAGTTTGGAAACTCGTTTCTCTATGAGTGTCTATTTCACAGAGTGGCGACCGAACGATCACGGCCACAGAGCTACCCATCTACATACCTTGAAATATTATAAATCAAGGATGCATTGACTCCTGAATATAAATGATTTCTATGAAAAAGTAAGAGGCAATGACATTTAATTTTTTGAACTTCGGCATCCTTGACTCAAGGTCTCCTTGAGTTAAGGTATGTTCATAAATACGGGCCTGAAAGTTCAAATTTAATTTTTTCGCTTATTTATAACAATTCCAAGCTCTATTGGGCTTTAAAAACAGGTCCTGTGTTGGAATCCCACTTGATTCCCAAAAAGGCTGATAAAAATAGGCGACACAAAAGAATCTTTGGTATCCAAAAAGCTAATGAGTCTCTTCGAAGTGTCCTAGTTTCATGTTTCAAAGCTGCACCCGTCGGTAAAAGCAGACGATTTGAAGGAATATGTAATGAAAAAACTTGATTAAAAAGATGATATCTTTCGTTCTATCCTCTAATAAAAAAAAAATTGTGATATATCCAAGTTGGTTTCAATCAGTTTTGGTTTGAAACTTTCTTAAGAATATTCAAAGCAAGTGTTTGTGCCAACTTCTGGCCCAAGGGAGTCAATATATCACCATTAAATTAAAAAAAAAAACGCCAAAACACTGCCCAGCAGAACACATAATTTCCAATGGATTTTTGTCGGTCTACTACAGTGGCGGTTACTCCTTAGGAGCACATGAGCACGTGAACCCCCTACACTCATCATATCCATCACATCGTAAAAATGCTTCTCTACGTAAAATTTTCTACCATAAAATATATAACAAAAATTCAATTTTTAATAAAAATCTATTTCATCTATCTCAAACCCGCGAAGAATAACCGAAACTGTTAACACAAGTCAAAGAAACAAGCCACCTCTATTCTCTAATCGCACGTGCGGTTAGAGTTGCTTGTACTCGTCATCCGTCTCCATACGATCCTATGCGATGTCCCATAGTATCAATCGATGCACACTCGCTGGCATAGGAGCACACAAAATATGTGCGAACAGTGGAAGAATTGCGTGCGAGCTTGAGAATCGGTGATGTTTTTTCGGTTGATTTTTATGAATTGATGCATTTTGCATTGTTTTTATTAATCTTTATGATTACATATTACATAATTGCTTCGTTTTTTCTTCTTTATGTAGAAAGGTATAGGCACATATGTATTTAAAAATCAAGGTGAAAGTAATGACGAATGTATTCGTATTAATTATGGCTATGTAGTAAACAATATTTATAAATTTATATGTATTTAAAATTTCGAAACATGTATGGATGATGTAGTGTTATCAACAAAATCGTGATTATTTTGTAATTAAAAATTTGTTCGAAACCATGTTGCACAATTTTTGTACACACTTTTAGAGCTATATCCTTAGAATGTGTTGCTTTTAAAACTCCACTGATTAAAAATCCGCTCAAAAATAATTCCTGATAAATAATTTCGGATATAAGTGGTTCGAAAATTAACTTTTGGAACTAGAACTCTGATATTAACTATTGTGTACCTATTATTCGGGAAATTATTGAAAAATCGTTAAATTTTTAATTTATTGAATTAACGTCAATTGAAAAGCGTTTTTTATCGGTAACCATATTAGCAGAAATGAAATATTAATTTATATTTGTTGCACTTTGGGATCTCCTTCAAGATATTTCTCTTCGTATCTTCCTAAATTCGATCATTTTTATTGGCCGAAAATTTAATAATATTAACCACAAAAAAATCTCTATATGTATAAAAATAGACGAAACGGCTAATGAAGCCAAAAAGGAAATTCTTCAATTGAAAAAATGTTGAAAAGGTACAAAGTACAAGTACAAAGGGTTAGGTAGATATTTACATAATTTTGAAGAATTAGTTGCTCTTATTTGTTTCATTTGTGAACCCCCAATTTAGGATGGCACGAGCCGCCACTGGTCTACTATCAAAATGTTAGTGGTCTTGGTTCAAGAACAAATGATTTTTACCTTGCTGTTTCACAAGAAGATTATGCTGCCATTTGCTTAACTGAAACCTGGCTTCACACAAATATTTCAAATGAAGAACTTTTCATAAGAAACTATGATGTCTATCGTCGCGACCGTTATGATGGTTCGACTAAGAGAGGAGGTGGTGTTCTGGTAGCTATCAAAACAACATTCCCATCTCATGAAGTTGAGCTTTTTCATAAGGACGTGGAACAGATATGTGTTTCTATAAATGTTTGTCGCAGCGAAAAGATATATACATATGTTTAATAGCTATTTATATTTACCACCTTTGAGTTCAGTTGATGTTTATAATATAACAAACATGTAGCTAATATGTCCAAGCTATTTGCATCTTTTGAGGAAAAAGACAAATTGATCGTTGTTGGGTATTTCAATCTTGGTAATATAAGTTGGTACTGGAACGACGACGAGAAAAAAATTCTGTTCTAACAGATTGTTTGTTTGCAATGGATTTGAAGCAAATGAATCTTGTTTGTGAATTCGAATTGGTAGAATTTTAGATCTAATTTTTGTTATTACTGGCTTGAATGCTTCTGTAATTAAAGTAGATAAACCATTTTTGTCCAATTCAATGCATCACAGCGCTCTTCTTCTTGAGTAATGATTAAAAAGAGCCAGAAGTTACTCCTACTAGAAATTTTCAAAAAGCCCAATTTGAAAAACTAAATTCATCATTTTTTAATATGGATTGGGCTCCAGTTATATCGAATAGTAATCTTATTGAAAGTTATACAATTTTTAAATCAATTTAATTGGAATCTATTCGCAAGTACGTTCCTTTAACCCTTGTGTTGCCACCCAAAAAAACTTACACTATCTGCCACCCGGGTACCTGGGTACCCCACTATGAAACTCTTGCTAAAAGTCCATTGTAGCTGAAAATAATTGTTTGAATTTTTACAAGGAAAGTTAAGAATAGATTGTAGTTTTGTTTAGAGAACTTAGCGTATCAAAAACATGCACTGAATTATTGCCGTTGGCGTGAAAAAGCCAGGCATTCAGTCACTGCTGAGAGAGTTTCGATTGACGAATAAAAGAAAACGATGACAACAAAAGAAACGCTGAGGAGGAGAGTAGCAATGGAAATTTTTGTCACGGAATCTGACTATCGTCGGCATTTTGAAAAAAGAAAATGCATTCCTCAAGAAATGAAACTGACGAACTGTTGACCGTTATTGTCGACGCTTTTGGATTTGACGAGGAGGTACCATCTGTTCGTATGTTCCGAAGAAGAAAAAAGCGGTGATTCTTCCCATTATGATATCACCGGTGCCACGTACGTTACTTACTATGAAAACAATGATATGCTTGCAAAAAAACTAACGGGCGCAGAATTTTTCTACACCAGCTCTCGGAAGAATTAGCTATGCTAATGATAGGAGAGTGATTTTCTAACCAGCAAGTCATGCGAAATCATGGAACGAAAACCACAATCGAAAGGTACTAAGGAAGGCCAGTAATAGAAGTGGTTACTAACAGCAACCATCAAAGAAACGCTAGAGGTACAAAAGTTGACGCATTTTTACGATATACTCGAAATATGTATTCGATTTTCTATACGAAAATCATTCTTTTTATATCGGGGTACCCGGGTGGCTCATACGTGTTGGTTTTTTCAAATGCAAAATTTTTTAAGTTAAAATATTTCTATAAATACGTAGAATGCAAATTTCGATACAAATTCGATTAAATCATGGAGATCCGAGAAGATTTTGGACAATCTTTCCTGGGAAAAAAATTATTTAGCAAAACGTATCAAGATGGGTACCCGGGTACCCGGGTGGCAACACAAGGGTTAAAAAAGAACAAAATAAAATCAAAAAATCCATGGGCTACCAAAGAATTGTTCAAACTTAAGAGAGCAAATAGGGCCCATAAATTATACAAGAAGTCATCCTCTCTTGCCAATAAAGAAAATTTCTTTAGATTGAGAAGAGAGTATGAATTAATGAATTAAAATCTTTACAGCATCATATTGCGAGAGCTGAAAATAATACAAGGAATGACAGCAAGACATTTTGGAATTTTGTAAACAGCAAGCGTAAGAATACGGGAATCCCAAAAAATTTTGAATTCAATGGCAATTTTTACAACGATGTTCAATCGGTTTGTGACGGATTTGCTAGATTTTTCAGTTCAGTTTTACAATGATGTTCAATCGGTTTGTGACTGATTTGCTAGATTTTTCAGTTCAGTTTACGAAGTGCCAGACTTCGTTTCATCAGACATGAATGCTAACACCAATGAAAGCCACAGTGCATTGGTCCTTCGGATAGCTCAGGAGGACCTTATGAGTGCTCTTGAGATTTCTGAAGATGATTTATTGGGTGCTATTCGTGATCTTGATGTTAGTATTCAGGCTGGACCTGATAGCATTCCAAATATTTTTTTAAGAACTGTATGCAATCATTATACAGCCCTTTAGCGTTTATTTATAATTTGTCCTTGTCTTCAGGTGTTTTTCTTGATGAATGGAAAGTTTCGTACATAACCCCTGTTCACAAGAAAGGTCCGAAACACTTTATTGATACCTATAGACCCATAGCCAAATTATCAGCGATACCGAAGTTATTTGAAAGGCTTATTAAAAATAAAATAGATGTTTTGATTACCAGTTTGATATCGCCATGTCAACATGGATTCCTTACAGGAATCTACACTACAACAAATTTGTTATCATTCACTAAATTTGTTGCAGATGGTACTGAGCAGGGCATGCAGGTTGATGTGGTTTATACCGATTACTCGAAGGCTTTCGATAGAGTAGATCATAATATCTTACTTAAGAGACTAAAAAAATTCATTCGGTTTTTCTAAGTTGATGTGTGAAATCCTATATGTACAACGGATAGGACGCAGTTCGTAAAGTTAAATGGCTGTAAATTGCGCTCTGTCGTAAAGTGTTCGTCAGGAGTTCCGCAAGGAAGCAATTTAGGACCACTTTCCTTTTTAGTCTTCGTAAACGATATCATAAATAAATAAATAACAGGCGCGACAATCCAACATTGGAATAAGGCCGCAGAATGTGATAGTAACATTCTATTTCCAAGATCTTATCTGCTTTTTTGTTGAGGTAATGAGATCAGCATCACGCTCAGTAGTGTTATCTATCCCCATAAATGGATACTCGTTTAACATCTGAGTGAGATTATAGTCCGTCACAAGCTTGTGATTTCGAAAAACACCATGATCAACGGGGAGATTCTAACTCATGACCCTGTGCACCGAAGGTGCGCGCACTAACCGCTAGACCAGCCAGACGATCATTTTACATATCATACAAAATCCTAAAATCGTGCTTGTATGGCAGTATGCTGATGATATGAAAATCGCAATGAGAATACGCAACATAGGTGAATGTCTTAACTTGCAATCCGATTTAGAAAAACTGCAAATTTGGTGCCGTAATAATAATTTAAATTTAAATGCTAGTAAATGTAAAGTATTTAGCACATATAAATTGAAAACTCCGCTCTTTTTTTTAGTTTAACAGGTAGTGTTCTTGAAAGGGTTGCCGAAATATCAGATCTTGGTGTAATTTTCGACAGCACATTTGTTAAACGTAACGCTCGTGAATTTAATGATCCTTTTACTTTAAAAATATTTTATACAGCTTTCGTTCGCTCGCATTTGGAATATTGTTCTATTGTATGGAATCCGTTCTATAATGTTCATATCGAGCGTATAGAAATAATTCAACACAATTTTACACGGTTTGCCATTTATCAAATTGGTTGGCGTTTCAAGTCAGAATATAAAACTCGCTGTTCCTTATTGGGTTTACAAGCTTTATATTATATAAAAACTTTTTTAAACGCTATGTTCATTAGAGAGCTGTTTTGCTCTCATATTGTTCTGTGGCTCACTTGGTTGAGTCGCACTCTACGATGCTAGTAATGTAAAGGTCCGGAGATCGAATATCGACGTGGTCCAAATTTCCGTACATATGCGGATAGGAAATAATATAGTGCTTGCAACATTATATACAGTCCGAAATGATATGCAATGTAACGTTTTTGCTGCAAATCACACGAGGAATCACAATCCGATGCGTTTATGTGGCAGTTTCCGGACACTCTGTATAGATATAAGTATGTACTACTTTATTCTTGCCCCCTATTTCATCCAACAATAAAACGACTTCATTAAAGTAGGTAGATACACATCATATTACCAAATAATCCTTTCATCGTATAAATGTTCAACGCAGAATACAATAGTCATCATTCAACATTCTTCTAAACTAGGTAAATTTATATCATCAAGCTTGGTTTTCTATCTTGCAAACACGATGCCAACATTTACAGAGAACAATGATTAGATAAGCCTAATTTTCGAAACGTCTTCATTAGAGGTAGGTAACCACAGGAATATAAAGAAAGTTCGGAGGCCAACATATTTTGCTCTAAGAGTGAGAGTTAGTTATCTCAAAACAAAGATAAGCTCAGTCCCTATGGTATAGTGAAACTTTTTAGTTTAATGAAATTTTTCGACAACCGACTAGAGTATGATAATGAGTGCATTCAGCGAGCACATATTGTGATGTGCTACATATCCCCACCACAAGAAATTGGAAAACTGCTAAGTTTGTGTTCGCTGAATGGACCTGCTACATGAAATGTCAGTTCTCACTTACCAGCTGATACATCCGCCTGACCACACGAATTCAAAAAACCTAAAACTGCAACTTTCCTTTCAAAATACGTACTCTCATCGCACAATACATTTTTTCAGCTGAAATGCGAATAAACAATTTACAGTATTGATGGTCGAAGCCAGTCGAGCAGCTGTGCGTGACAGTTGATCGAGCAGTCCAAGTAGCAGCTACACATATAAATGTAGCATTCCAATTCAACGCTATATAGGGGAAATTTTCGATACATCGCATGTGGACCGATTAGCGGGTGAGTGGGACGCGGGGAGAGAACACTTTCCAGTAGCTCTTTCCAATATGTGCTCGCTGAATGCACTCAATGTTTCATTTTAATGGCTTTGTCTACCGTCTTACAAGTGGCGAATTATTGAATTTACTATCTAAATTGGCCGATATAGCCTGATTTACATTAGTTTTGCAGTACAGTGAAACCTGCCTAAAATACCACCTATATTAAGCGACCACTTTTGATAACGACCGATTTTTTTCGGGAACGGAATTCGTTTCCATACAACTTCATACATTTGCTCCCCGTATTAAGCGACCACCTGTTTATCGAACCAATGAACGATCGTAAAAAATGCGATGTGCCCGTACAAAGCGATCATAGGCAAGTACACATCTGCTTATCTTTTGGGTTTTGTATGTTTTTTTTTGCAATTTTTATACCCTTCACTCGTAGAGTAAAGGGTATATTAACTTTGCCATGAAGTTTGTAACGCATTGAAGGAAGCATCTCCGACCATATAAAATATGTATATATATGATCAGCATGACGAGCTGAGTCGATTGGGCGATGTCCGTCTGTCTGTCTGTCCGTCTGTCCGTCTGTCCGTCTGTCCGTCTGTCCGTCTGTTGCTACGCGTTTTACTCGGCCAGTTTAAAAGCTATCGAGCTAAAATTTTGCACACATGTTTCTTTTTATTGCAGGCAGTTTGTATGTTTGAATCGCTAAAATCGGACCGTGGGGTCATGGGGCTGCCATACAAACCTAACCCCCCCAATTTGGTTTTTCTAAGGAAAACTTTTTCATGTGTTTACTAATTTCAACGAAATTTCACACAAATGTTTTTCTATTGATAACACAAAACATATGTAAGAATGGATCAAATCGGACCATGGGGTCATGGGGCTGCCATACAAACCTAACCCCCCAAATTATGTTCTTCTAAGAAAAACTTTTTCATTTGTGCACCAATTTGAACCAAACTTCACACAAATGTGTTTCTATTGATGCCACAAAATATATGTAAGAATAAATGGAATCAGACTGTGGGGTCATGGGGCTGTCATACAAACCCAGCCCCCAAATTGAGTTTTTCTAAGAAAAACTTTTTTATTTGTCCACCAATTTCAATCAAACCTCATAAAAGTGCATTTCATTTGATGCCACAAAACATGTGTAAAAATGAATGGAATCGGACGATGGCGTCATGGGGCTATCATACAAAGCCAACCCCCTAAATTGAGTTCTTCTACGAACAACTTTTTTATTTGTGCACCACTTTCAACCAAAACTCGTAAAAGTGCACTTCAATTGATACCATAAATAATCGGACTATGGAGTCATGGGGCTACCATACAAGCCCAACCTCCCCATTTTGGATCTTCTAACAAACATTTTTTCTACACCAATTTAAAAAAACCTCAATGCGTCTTTATCAAAGAAAAAAAAAGTAAAACAAATGGAATCGTACTATGGGGCCATGCTCCCGCATCCCCCCAATAAAGTTTTCTGAGATATTTTTTTTTATTTTACCACTTATTCCAACCAAACCGACGCCACAGAATTTGTCAATATCAAATATTATGCGAAAACAGAAGGAAAAGAATGGGGAAGGATTAAATACAAGTCATAGGTTTGCCCCAAAAAACTTTTAGCCCTAGGAGAGTGAAGGGTATTCAAATTTCGGCCGCGCCCGAAATTAGCCTCGGTCTCGTTCTTAATCAATTTAAGAAAGAAATAACGGTATTAACTCAAACGAGACCGAGGCTAATTTCGGGCGCGGCCGAAATTTGGATACCCTTCGCTCCCCTCGGGCTAAAAGTTTTTTGGGGCGTATCTATGACTTGTGTTTAGTCCTCCCCGCCTCCATGCTTTTCCTTGAATTTTCACATAAGTGCCGTGGCGAAGATTTAATGGGAGAAGCGGGGGATGTGGGTTTCTTAGAAGAACCAAAGGGGGGGGGGGGTTGTCCGGCAGCCCTACGAACGCATGGCCTTTCCATAAATTTTTACGTATGTTTGTGGCATCAATTAAAACACATATGAGATTTGGTTGAAAATGGTGGATACATAAAAAAGTTTTTCTTCGAAGAACCTAATTTTGGGGTTGGGTTTATATGCCAGCCCCACGACCCCATAGTCCGTATTTCCACGTTTGTTATGTGGCATCAATAGAAATATAATTTTCTGAGGTTTGATTGAAATTGGTGTGCAAATAAAAACTTTTTTCTTTGAAAAATTTGATTTGGGGGGCTAGGTTTGTATGGTAGCCCCATGACCACATGGTCCGACTCCCTCTATTCATACATATGTTTTGTGTCATCAATAGAAACACATTTGTGTGAAGTTTTGTTGAAATTGGTGTATAAATAAAAAAAAATTTCTTAGAAGAACTTAATTTAGGGAGCTAGGTTTGTATGACAGCCCCATGACCCCATGGTCTGATTTTGTCAATTTTTACATATGTTTTGTGATATAACTTGAAACACATTTGTGCGAAATTTGATTGAAATCGATGAGAAAATAAAAAAGTTTTTCTAAGAAGAACCTAATTTTGGGGGGTAAGTTTGTATGGCAGCCCCACGACCCCCTTGTCGGATTTCAGCGATTCAAACATACAAACTGTCTGCAACAAAAAGAAGCATGTGTGCCAAGTTTCAGCTCCATAGCTTTTAAACTGGCCGAGCAAAACGCGTCGCAACAGACAGACAGACGGACAGACGGACATCGTCCAATCGACTCAGCTCGTCACGCTGATCATATATATACATATTTTATATGGTCGGATGTGCTTCCTTCAATGCGTTACAAACTTCATGACAAAGTTAATATACCCTTTCACTCTATGAGCGAAGGGTATAAAAATATACCGGCGTACAGAGGGCTGCGCCCGCAATACGAGGGTTTTTGAGAATTTTAATGCATAGTGAAGATTTCTTGTAAATATATTTTATAAGCAATTAATAAGAATTGTGCACAACATTAATGAAATGCTTCCTGTAAATCTATTTTTGGATTGGTCTAAATAAACGCGTTTTACTATTTACCCAGTTTGTATAAAAGTACTCCAAGGCAAATCTACACTACAGGCATTTTTCGAGTTAAGATTTCTGATGGCCTTTGAGCAAAAGAAACTCAGGCGAAAGTAAGGATGGCTTGGCTTTATATATGAACTGAATTATTAGCTGTAAATCTACTGTTACTGTTTTTTTAATCAAGGAAAAGCAACTTATGTGAAATGATTCCATTGTGTCCCCTGACATAAGAGCCCACGCAAGCTTCCCTATGAGTATTGAACAATTATACTTTTGCAGCTTTTCAGGGACACCCTGTTAACTTGATCCTACAAATTTCAAAAATATTTGTGGCAATCACTATTACTATTCTATGCATTTCCCCCAAGTTTCATGTTCACTGTTTCATCAAGTTAAAAGATATGCATTGAAAAAATGCTTAAGAGGGTTCCCTTGCATTGTGAAATACCCTTACTAAATACTTACTTGGCTATATTTCCGGTTTGGATACAGTTATTCGAATGAAAATTCGTAGACATATTCCCTATGTAATTTTCTAAAAACCCTTAGCAGAATTGTCATATTTGGAAAACTAAGAGGGGCTACACACGAACAAATTGAAATTTTACAAATTTACTGTTATTTAATTTTCCTTAACAAAAGTCAACAGTTTTAATATTTAACGTATATAAGGCCATACTGACCCATCTTTGTGCAAAGTTTCATATCGATCCCTATAACGGTTTAGAAAAACGGAGGTCGAAAAGGAAGTTTAACTTTAAACGCCAATAACCGTTTTACCGTTATTCGAAACTGGAAAATTTTAACTGATATCAGATTTATTCGTTTAGATCTTTGATTTAAATACCCATACGTCAATCTCCGATAAAAACTAAAAAAGTCGACTTTTTTCAAACGTTCGGGACACCCTGTTATCTTCTTCCGACCAACTTCGAAGGTATTTTCCCCAAAGACTGTAGCCATTCTACACATTCCTACCAAATTTCATGACAATCGGTTGAGCCGTTCGCGAGTTATTTAGTGAACAGACGGACAGACGGACGGATGGACAGACGGACAAAATCGATTTCATAAGGGTTTTATGAAAAAAAAAAAAATTCTAAAAAACCCTAAAAAGCAAGGCCGCAGAAAACTGAAGTCGTTTATAGTTACGTGAATAATACACCCAGAAAAGAATAACTTTTATTAAAGAAAAATTACATACGACGTATGAAATTTCGGCTATGATTTGGACCCGATGAAATAGCGTTTTTGGGACAATGATAGAAATATCATTGAAAATATAAAGTGAAAATTCGACTAAAACAATGAGATTGTTCATTTCATTGAATTTTATTAAAAAAAAATATTTTTTAATTTTTTTTTTTATTTTTTTTTTATTTCAAATTTTTATATTTTTTTTATTCATAAAAAACCTTATGCCGAAACTTGGATTCGAACCCGGTCCGCCTGCGTGCCAGTCCGTTCACATTGCCATGAGACTAGATGTGGAATGTCGTGAACGTTTCTAAAATCTTAACTATACAGGGTGTCCCGCATTGGGTGGTCAATACTGTAAGGGTTGATAGCGCAACTTGTTTCAGCAAGAAAATTACCAATACAATCGGATTTTTTTTTACCGTTACCTTGTTATCGCTCTTTTTGTGAAAGTCATCAAAAATCGTGACTTGTCACGCAAAATCGTAATTTGCAGCACTCCTGATGACTTAATCCAAGATTTGATTTCAGTTTCAGAAACTACATAAAATTTCACAAAAACTGAAGTTTTTCCTGTTGCCAACATTATCGGCACTTTAAAGATACAGTTACTCAAACTTAATAGAAATTTTAAAATAGATTTTACATCAAAAATTCAAACAGTAATTACATAACGGTGCTTTATACGTACAACTCTGCAAAGTTGATAAAAGTTGCTTCAACATGTTGGCTTTCCAACGGTATATCACTTTTCATATTTACATTGCGGGATTTTAGAATATTGGACATAAAAAAACAAGGTAATTATTTTCTTATCGGATTATTTAAACTGAAATTTTATTCATTTATTTTTTATATTTTACTATCGCAATTTTGAAAATTTGTTAAATAAAAATGAAAATAAAGTTTTGAATATGAGAAAGAACCAATAAACTAAAAATATTAACTAATCATTAAATGGGTATGTTTGATGAATTGGAATAATACTGCTGGAATTGGCCTCCTCCATTTTGTATGCAGAGGCGACACCTTCGGCGCATGGAAGAAACGTCCCGAAGGATTTCAGGAGGGGTTTCCATAATGTTGTCACAAGCACCATTAATTCGCTGCAGCAGCTGTTCCCGGGAGGTAATCGGCTCGGAATAGACATTACTTTTTAACCCTTAAATGCATGGGGTCTGAACCCATTATCGTAACTGACCTCCCCTTATGTAAAATCGGTCACTGAACACGGAATCAGCCTTTATTTTCCCAGGAAATAGCCCATTTTCCCAGAAAAGCGCAAAAAGTAGAATTTGCATTGTGTACCAAATATGGTACGCCATGCATTCAGGCCATATGTTGTAAATAAAAGACACAATTTTATTTAATATGCCTCTTACTTTAATAGAAACAGTGCAAAAAAGAAAATATAATGATTATTGAGAGCTTTGATCGAAATTATAGTGGAAACTCGATATAATGAACTCCTCTTCATTAAAGGAAAGGTGGTCATTTCTATAGAAAATCGCGAATATTCAGTTCTTTTAAAAGGGAGCTCGGGTAGGTGCATGATTAGTTTCCTATTCCTTATTGAAATTTGTATCGATTCCTATTTGTGACATATCCTGGAGGTTGATGGAAAGTGGAGTAAGTCCTACTAACCCTACATCCCCTACAAACCTAAATTTAGCCATGTCGTTTGATAGAATGTCGCGAAAAACTTCAAATGTGTGTCAAGTGGTAGCTGTTGGAAGTCCTTATAAAATATAAAAAGAGCGCCAGATCCGACTCATATACCCCTTCCTCCCCTACAAAAAAAAAAACATGGAATTGATTATTTTGGGCTTTGCGTGTTATCTAGCTCTGTATAGGGCACTATCATGCTATTAGCGCGATTAGAACTCGGTCTCGTTATAAAATAAATCTTTTATATAATAGTTCGTTATATATCCACTGTTAAACGTATATTTCGAGACTTCTTTTGACTCATCATAGCTCCTTTCTTGAAAAGTATATGGATTGGATTGACTTTGCTAGGATATGAATAAGGAAATGAACTGTTGCCTGCTTTAAAACCCAAATTTGTCCGGGTACAAGGTGATGTCCATGTAATTTTTTGTTTATCGAATGTGGTACTCCACATAGTCTTCCAAATGAAATGGTTGCCCCTAGAAGCACAATTTCTGAGGATCCTGACCGTGGACTTTCAAGACAATACTTGTCATAATTAAATGGTTTAAGCAATTGGATAACAAGGCGCAGCCTGAGTCCTGGTGAAAGTCCAAGAATCTTACTAAAATGTTTAGTACGGAAGCTCGGTTTTTTAGTGGCGTGTCCTAAGGACACAAAACAGGTGAACAATTTTTCAGCATACTTGCCAGCTAAAAAGACTGGGATTATAAGAAGCTGCTAGAGAAACACTAAGCCTTGACTGGTGTGCTATATAGAAAACAAAATGACAAAAACATCCTTCTAACTCAACTATGACAGCTCCGTTTCCTTGGATAATGATCAGGACTGATTAACCTAGCTTTAATAAAAATGGCAGTAAATGTCCTGGGAAAATGGATCGGTGACATCATTTGTATGAAAATTTAGGTTATTTGGACCTGTTCTGGGCCCAATAAAACGCACCATCATGTTGAAAGAACCGATAATTAAAATTTTATGAACATATCCTACCCTACCCAAGACTAAAGGATAATAATTTCATCAACTAAGAACGATCGGAATGTGTGTACAGATATTTCTGAATATGTCCCAATGCATGATGTACCATATATGGTACGTTGCAAAATTGGTGCAAACAATACCTTTGGCGACTTTTTTTGGTCAAAATCTCAAAAGAATCTCAAGAACACATTCCAATTTACTCACCAGTATTTTTCCTTTTCCAAATAACGGTAAATTTCGCCAATTTGTTTAGCACTAAAGAATAGCTTTTAAAATTTCACAAAAAATAACGTTCGTCCATTTTGACGACGCACAGACAATTCAAGGAAAGTTTCGGGAAGCCAAAATTGAATCTATGTGAAAGCCTGTTTTGTCTACTTTGTGAAAAAGTAGAAAAAAAAATAAAAAATTTAATAAACGCTAGACTTTTACAGGAATCTAGTCATGTACCATATATGGTACGCTATGCATTTAAGGGTTAAGTTACCCCATAAATAAAAATCTAGGGGAGTAAGGTCGGGACTTGTCGCAGGCCACGCAACTGTCCCAAATCTGCCAATCCACTTTCCGGGAAATTCGTTTTCCAAATATTCTTTGAAAGGTCTCGAATTATAAGCGGGCACCCGTCTTGGCAGATAGACGGGTGCCCGCTTAGCAAATAGCAAATATTAAATTTTAACCGTTATAAGTACCGTTGCATTTGCCAAACAATGTACCAAATTTCAAATATCTTACAGTTCTGGTCAAAATAATGCAGCGAGATTCTATCGCGAATTACGATTGCCTTTGCATGTCTTTTTTCGAGTCAAGGGAAAATTGTTAACGATTCCATTGAAGCCATGATTTTTACCGTTCAATGCGTGTTTACCTAAAATTCTTCAATGTAAATAAGAAAAGTGATATACCGTTGGAAAGCCAACATGTTGAAGCAACTTTTATCAACTTTGCAGAGTTGTACCTATAAAGCACCGTTATGCAATTACTGTTTGAATTTTCGATAAAAAATCTATTTTAAAATTTCTGTTAAGTTTGAGTAACTGTATCTTGAAAGTGCCGATAATGTTAGCAACAGGAAAAACTTCAGTTCTTGTGAAATTTTACGTAGTTTCTGAAACTGAAATCAAATCTTGGATTAAGTCACCAGGAGTGCTGTAAATTACGATTTTGCGTGACAAGTCACGCTTTTCGATGACTTTCACAAAAAGAGCGATAACAAGGTAACGGTAAAAAAAATCCGATTGTATTGGGAATTTTCTTGCTGAAACAAGTTGCGCTATCAACCCTTACAGTATTGACCACCCAATGCGGGACACCCTGTATACTGCAATACAAAATTAAAATGTTTTTACATAGAGGCTATGCAAAAATTTCATAGTTCCCATGAAGTTGACTAACTGCATTCTAAGTCATTTGTTGCATTAGTTGTATGTGGGCATGTTTTAACTCTATTACTACTGAAATTTTAAATCCTATGAAAGTGTATTTAATCCAATGGCATTTTTAATTAATTATATTCAAACTTCATACATTTAATGAAATTTTCTGTTTACTAGAAGTAAAGTAAAAACTTCATTGATTTTAATACACGTTTTTTGCTGAGTGTAGATTATAGGCAGTATGCAGCAACAGCAAAAATGTCCAATCAGATTTAGTTTTAGTTTTTGTAGTCATAATTCGGTCCTGTTACAGCTGCTGATTTAATTGGCCGTGTTTTTTTTTACATCGGGGGCAGGTTTGCTAACCCAGAGGCGCAAAAAAAACTATCGAGGGTAGCATCCAGGTTAAATTTCAAATTGTCACGTAGGCATTGCCATTAATTTCAAAACATTGCTCAAAAATATTAAAGCCCCGTTTTCAATTTACAAACACAAAAGTTAACATGTATTTTTTTTAATGATAACATATTTTTATGTAGGAATCATAATTTTGTTAGAATAAGAATTCGACGAACAACATTTTTAACATGAATTTACAAACAAAAACTATATTTTTCGCACACACTTGTGTGTTGCATGTAAACTATAGCTTAAAGCTTTTCATTTCAAAATTTAATTTTTGCTAGTCATTGGAAAACGTACTAGAAAATAATTTGGATTGCATACATTTAGGCGAGTTTTGGAAAGCTCATTAAACCTGGATAGCAATATAATTTCTAACCTGAATAAAGACACAGGTTAGCGTTTGTATGAAAATTACCCCGGATAGTGTAGGTTAGCTAATTAAAAAACACGGTCATTGTTGTTCATCACAGACCAATGTGTGTTTGATAAATTGTCATTTTGCTGTTAATGCGTTCCGCGCTTGACCTATTAACTTAACCTTCAAGCCGGCGCGCGGGCGGTAATTTACCGCTCTGATCATATAAACACGCATAGCTTTTCCCCCGTTGGCCGGATCGAGTTGGGAGAAGTATGTATTCTTAAGTCATACTGTTATAGATACGACACAATAACATTTTGGGTAAATTTTACCTTCAATACCTTTCCAGCGGTCATCAAACGTTCGGGGATTGTATATTTTGGTATATGGTTGTGTTCAAAATGTGTGTGCTCTGTGTAATATGACTGAAGTGACATGCTTCGCTAAAACTGCTGAACTTGTTTTATTGTTCACCAGATAATACTTTTTATGATGATAACTTATTTAGGACATGCTCTTCTTTCAATTTACCATAATTATAAGAATGGAAGTTGTACGGTTGAGCTCAAATGGAGGGGAAAAGACGAAGGCGGTAAATTACCGCCGCGCGCCCGGTATTGTCACAAAAAATGCGCGCCCGCTTGAATGTTAAGTGCTGAGTAACTATGGTATGGCCAATTCGGCGTAATTCTGTAAATTTCGTCAAGCTACGGTGAAGTATGCAAGCCTTTCAAAATGTTTGTGTTTAATCGATGGATAGCTCTTGCATCCCCGAAGCACAGGTATGAACAGCATATTTGCGCTATTTACTTTATGTGGTCCAGAGCCTTTACTAAATGCACCAGTAAAAAAATTATACAGTCAAGGATGTTAAGTTGCTCTGTCCGATTCTGGGTGGAAATTAGGTCGCGGATTTCTTGAGAAGATAGTAGCTTTGAAATCTCTCATGAGGGCTTTAATTTAGGAAAGATGTTGCACATTGCCTCTAATATTATGTTCAGAGTGGGCGAAAACGGATTAATTTCAGCGTACGTTCTCAGAAGTCACCGAAAAGTGTTCATAGTGCACTATTTGTAATTTCATTTGACAACCGACAATACTTTTTTTCCTATAAATCGTTCTAAGTATAAAAATGTGCTGGCGTAGTCATCGATAGTCATTTGCAACATATTTCGTCACTTCAAACTGACCGTCCATTCTCTTATCATGGAGAAATTAAGAACATTGGCCAACACACGAAACTAAACAATTTGGTCGGTTGTCAGTTAAAATATCGGCGTGAGCCGAAATGTGCTGAATAGTGGAGTTTATGTTTGAATCCTGGGTGCTTACATGTTTTCATTTAAAAAAATCAAGGTTTCATAGTTCCCAGCGTATTTTCAATGTGTCATTTTGTATGGAAATTAAAATGTTTTGGGTCTATTTTCATTCGAAAACATGAAAATAGCCTAAGGTGACCAGACTCCCGAAGGCCCAATGCTGTACACAAACTTGCGGAATTCGGCTTTCAGGAAAATCCTCAGTCATACTATATGTACATGGTACGCTAATTTCATGATTTACGCTTGATACTGGCACTTTTGGTTTGAGGTGAAAATCTATACGTATTTCTGTTCAGCTTACTGCAGAATTTTTCATTAACTCTCAATTTCCAAGTAAACTAAGTTTGCGATTTAAGAGAAAGTTTGATGATCTGCTCAGATATGACTTTTTGGTCAGTATTTTTACAGAAACCGTAATACAACCCAGAAATCTCTCTCTGATTCCTCATTGTGGGTCATATCGCTCGCATTTAACCGTACTTTTAAACCTTTTCCGAATCAATTTCCCAGCAATACTTTGGATTGCATTCTTTCCGCATTATTTTTTTTACTTATTACGGAAAAACATGCCAGATATATCAATTAAATTATTGGTAATGGTGAGAAACAAACAAATTTCGATGAACCTCTGCACTAATTGAACGTTAATGAAAGTTCAGAGGCATGTAAGCTGTAAGGTATAATACCAAAAATATAGCTCTTGACAACTACCTTTACTATATACCCCCAAATATACATATGTACCTATAGGTAGACAGTGCAATACTTTTCAAGTCTGCCAAATTTCAAAATTTCGCTCAAGAATTCCCAAGTTATGGAAAATTTTCGATTAAAAACCGAAAAGTGCGATTTAGGCAGTTGTAACTTCCGAACGCGGAGAGGTAGGACTTTCAAACTTGGAAGAAATGTGCGCCAAGTAGGTCTACATAAAAGTGTTATCATCTCTCTGAATAATATCGATCGTCCATGGGTTAAACTTTGAACTTTAAATCGCAACTTCTGAGCCTTGCAATAGCTAGAGCCTTGAAACTGTCACCACACCAAATGTGGCCAGTACAGTATTTTACAAGTTTTCTAAGTTTCTAAATTTTACGCTCACGAATTTCCGAGTGATGGACAATTGTTCATCAATTAGAAAACTCAAAATTGCAGTTTCGGCAGCCGTAACTTTCGGACGCAGATAGATGTAATTTGGAGTGGAGGTAATGTGAGCGCCAAGTAGCTCTGGCAGTGTGCCAAATTTCAGAAAGATCGGGAAGGGTTCTCGAGCTATCGAAATGAACTTATTATGTAGTGAATTCGGTTTCATTGTGTTGCGTGGGAAATGCTGTACATTTTGCTGTACATTTCCCAATGCTGTACGACAGGTCAAAATGCTGTACTGTACAGCAAAATGCTGTACGTCTGGTCAGCTTAAAATAGCCCCAAATTATATGTTTTCGGTCACTGTGAACAAATTATTAATTTATGAATTTACTCCCAAAGTTCATTCCCCTTATTAAGCGACCACCTCTAACAGCGACAATTTTTTACGGGAACCGACATTCGTCTCTTTAGACAGATTTCACTGTACAAAATTAGTGTAAAAGAAGGAAAAGGCTTTCGTGTTATATCGTTTATGTGGCACTTGCAGCCGTATTACGTAGTTTTGACTTTATCATCGCTTTTGTACATAGTTGTGTTAGTTTACAAGGGACACACTATAGAGTTTGATCAAAACCATCGTTACCCTGTAGGAAAAATGGCAACTGGTTCAAGAAAACAAGTAGTTTTGAAACTATTTCCAATGTACCCAGCCAGCATCGGCGTCATATACCGTGAACATAGCCACAAATAAGCATTACTTCATGAATCACGAATCGGCATTATGTATCGATAGGACGCATTGAAAGTTAGATACATGATGGTCAGCTGAAGGAATGTCGACGGATCATGCATATAGGAAATATAATGGTTTTCTCCTCAAGTCTGATTTTTGTTGCTGAGGTGATTAGAATCACGAATAAAACATCATTCGTATAGTCTGGCTAGAGTAGTGGTTACGGCGCGCACCTTCCGTGCATAGGGTTATAAGTTCGAGACTCACCGTCGCACGTGTGTTTTTTTATACCCTTCGCTTATTAAGCGTAAAGGGTATATTAACTTTGTCATGAAGTTTGTAACGCATTGAAGGAAGCATCTCCGACCATATAAAATATGTATATATATGATCAGCGTGACGAGCTGAGTCGATTGGACGATGTCCGTCTGTCCGTCTGTCTGTCTGTCTGTCTGTTGCGACGCGTTTTGCTCGGCCAGTTTAAAAGCTATGGAGCTGAAATTTTGCACACATGCTTCTTTTTGTTGCAGGCAGTTTGTATGTTTGAATCGGTAAAATCCGATAAGGGGGTCGTGGGGCTGCCATACAAACCTACCCCCCAAAATTAGGTTCTTCTTAGAAAAACTTTTTCATTTATGCACAAATTTCAATTAAATTTCACAAAAATGTGTTTTCATTGCAGACACATAACATATGTAAAAATCGACCAAATCGGACAATGGGGTCGTGGGGCTGCCATACAAACCTAGTCCCCCAAATTAGGTTCTTCTAAGAAAAACTTTTTCATTTTCTCATCGATTGCAATCAAATTTTGTGCAAATGTGTTTCTAATGATACCACAAAACATATGTAAAAATGGACCAAATCGGACTATGGGCTCATGGGGCTGTCATACAAACCTAGCTCCACAAAGTTCTTCTAAGAAGTTTTTTTTTATTTATACACCAATTTCAACCAAATTTCACACAAATGTGTTTCTATTGATGACATAAAATATATGTATGAATGGATGGAGTCGGACCATGTGGTCATGGGGCTACCATACAAACATATCCCCCCAAATAAAATTTTTCTAAGAAAAATGTTCTTATTTGCACACAAATTTCAACCAAACCTCATGGAAATGTATTTTTATTGATGTTACAAAACATACGCAAAAATGAATTAAATCGGACCATAGGGGCATGGAGCTGGCATATAAACCCAACCCCCAAATTAGGTTTTAAGGTCTTTGAAGAAAAACTTTTTTATTTGTCCACCAATTTCAACCAAATCTCATAGAAATATGTTTTAATTTATGCCACAAACATACATACATGCCCCTCCCTTTTGTTTCTTTTAAGAAACCCACGACCCCCGCTTCCCCCAATAAATCTTCACCGCGGCACTAATGTGAAAATTCAAGGAAAAGCATGGAAGCGGGGAGAATTGAACACAAGTCATAGGAACGCCCGAAAAAACTTTTAGCCCCGAGGGGAGCGAAGGGTATCCAAATTTCGGCCGCGCCCGAAATTAGCCTCGGTCTCGTTTTTTTTAATTATGCATTTAAGCATTGAATATATATGATACTTAACTATTACATAATGTTTACGAATAACGATTTTATAATGATTATCAGTAATAAGGCGCAAATGCGTATATACATGAAATAGGGGGACATCGTCATATACTGGTTGTATGAAAACGTGATGAATGAACCCAGCCAGCATTTGACACATTTGTAATCATTATTTCATGCAACACGCGTAGGCACATATCGCTTATTCATTCATCACGTTTTCATACAAGCAGTATATGGCGATGTCCCCCTATTTCATGTATATACGCATTTGCGCCTTATTACGGATAATCATTATAAAATCGTTATTCGTAAACATTATGTAATAGTTAAGTATAATATATATTCAATGCATCAATGAATAATTAAAACAAATACGGACGACGGAGAGTCTTGAACTCATAACCCTATGCACCGAAGGTGCGTGCCCTAACCACTGCTCCAGCCAGACTATATGAATGATCATGATTTATTCGTGATTCTAATCACCCCAGCAACAAAAATCACACTTGAGGAGAAAACCATTATATTTCCAATATGCATGATCCGTCGACATTCCTTCAGCTGACCATCATGTATCTAACTTTCAATGCGTCCTATCGATACATAATGCCGATTCGTGATTCATGAAGTAAAGCTTATTTGTCGCTATGTTCACGGTACATGAGGCCAATGCTGGCTGGGAATAAGTTATATGTGCTTACGCGTGTTGCATGAAATAATGATTACAAATGTGTTAAATGCTGGCTAGGTAACTTCTTCCACGACTAGTTCAAAAGTAATGCAGATCGGAACAGTTTTTGTTTAGGAATCGTCGTGAGTCGTTCGTATTCGTTTTATTTTGACATGTGGTGTCAACTTAAAGTGAAGGAATTTGTTTTACAAAATAGTGCGAGTTCTAATTTAAGAAATGTGAAAGAAAGTGCATTCTGAAGAAAATGAATGAGAACGGAAGAATGTAAGTAATGTTTGTTTGTATGTATTAATATGATCTCGCGGTAATATTTTTCTAATTTGATTTTTATACCCTTCACTCGTAGAGTAAAGGGTATATTAACTTTGTCATGAAGTTTGTAACGCATTGAAGGAAGCATCTCCGACCATATAAAATATGTATATATATGATCAGCATGACGAGCTGAGTCGATTGGGCGATGTCCGTCTGTCTGTCTGTCCGTCTGTCCGTCTGTCCGTCTGTCCGTCTGTTGCTACGCGTTTTACTCGGCCAGTTTAAAAGCTATCGAGCTGAAATTTTGCACACATGTTTCTTTTTATTGCAGGCAGTTTGTATGTTTGAATCGCTAAAATCGGACCGTGGGGTCATGGGGCTGCCATACAAACCTAACCCCGCCAATTTGGTTTTTCTAAGAAAACTTTTTCATGTGTTTACTAATTTCATCGAAATTTCCCACAAATGTGTTTCTATTGATAACACAAAGCATATGTAAGAATGGATCAAATCGGACCATGGGGTCATGGGGCTGCCATACAAACCTAACTCCCCAAATTAGGTTCTTCTAAGAAAAACTTTTTCATTTGTGCACCAATTTGAACCAAATTTCACACCAATGTGTTTCTATTGATGCCACAAAATATATGTAAGAATAAATGGAATCAGACTGTGGGGTCATGGGGCTGTCATATAAACCCAGCCCCCAAATTGAGTTTTTCTAAGAAAAACTTTTTCATTTGTGACCAATTTGAACCAAATTTCACACAAATGTGTTTCTATTGATGCCACAAAATATATGTAAGAATAAATGGAATCAGACTGTGGGGTCATGGGGCTATCATACAAAGCCAACCCCCTAAATTGAGTTCTTCTACGAACAACTTTTTTATTTGTGCACCACTTTCAACCAAAACTCGTAAAAGTGCACTTCAATTGATGCCATAAATAATCGGACTATGGAGTCATGGGGCTACCATACAAGCCCAACCTCCCCATTTTGGATCTTCTAAGAAACATTTTTTCTACACCAATTTAAAAAAACCTCAATGCGTCTTTATCAAAAAAAAAAAAAAGTAAAACAAATGGAATCGTACTATGGGGCCATGCTCCCGCATCCCCCCAATAAAGTTTTCTGAGATATTTTTTTTTATTTTACCACTTATTCCAACCAAACCTCACACAAATATTGTTTTATCGACGCCACAGAATTTATCAATATCAAATATTATGCGAAAAGGAAAGGAATGGGGAAGGATTAAATACAAGTCATAGGTTTGCCCCAAAAAACTTTTAGCCCGAGGAGAGTGAAGGGTATTCAAATTTCGGCCGCGCCCGAAATTAGCCTCGGTCTCGTTTTTTTATACCCTTCACTCGTAGAGTAAAGGGTATATTAACTTTGTCATGAAGTTTGTAACGCATTGAAGGAAGCATCTCCGACCATATAAAATATGTATATATATGATCAGCATGACGAGCTGAGTCGATTGGGCGATGTCCGTCTGTCTGTCTGTCCGTCTGTCCGTCTGTCCGTCTGTCCGTCTGTCCGTCTGTCCGTCTGTTGCTACGCGTTTTACTCGGCCAGTTTAAAAGCTATCGAGCTGAAATTTTGCGCACATGTTTCTTTTTATTGCAGGCAGTTTGTATGTTTGAATCGCTAAAATCGGACCGTGGGGTCATGGGGCTGCCATACAAACCTAACCCCCCCAATTTGGTTTTTCTAAGAAAAACTTTTTCATGTGTTTACTAATTTCAACGAAATTTCACACAAATGTGTTTCTATTGATAAAACAAAACATATGTAAGAATGGATCAAATCGGACCATGGGGTCATGGGGCTGCCATACAAACCTAACCCCCCAAATTAGGTTCTTCTAAGAAAAACTTTTTCATTTGTGCACCAATTTGAACCAAATTTCACACAAATGTGCTTCTATTGATGCCACAAAATATATGTTAGAATAAATGGAATCAGACTGTGGGGTCATGGGGCTGTCATACAAACCCAGCCCCCAAATTGAGTTTTTCTAAGAAAAACTTTTTTATTTGTCCACCAATTTCAATCAAACCTCATAAAAGTGCATTCCATTTGATGCCACAAAACATGTGTAAAAATGAATGGAATCGGACGATGGGGTCATGGGGCTATCATACAAAGCCAACCCCCTAAATTGAGTTCTTCTACGAACAACTTTTTTTTATTTATTTCAACCAAAACTCGTAAAAGTGCACTTCAATTGATGGCATAAATAATCGGGCTATGGAGTCATGGGGCTACCATACAAGCCCAACCTCCCCATTTTGGATCTTCTAAGAAACATTTTTTCTACACCAATTTAAAAAAACCTCAATGCGTCTTTATCAAAAAAAAAAAAAAAAGTAAAACAAATGGAATCGTACTATGGGGCCATGCTCCCGCATCCCCCCAATAAAGTTTTCTGAGATATTTTTTTTATTTTACCACTTATTCCAACCAAACCTCACACAAATATTGTTTTATCGACGCCACAGAATTTGTCAATATCAAATATTATGCGAAAACAGAAGGAAAAGAATGGGGAAGGATTAAATACAAGTCATAGGTTTGCCCCAAAAAACTTTTAGCCCGAGGAGAGTGAAGGGTATTCAAATTTCGGCCGCGCCCGAAATTAGCCTCGGTCTCGTTTTTATTTCACTGGGTCGATGTTTTATCAAAGTCTAATAAGTTCTATTCCAGCTATTTTATGTTTATTAATATGCAATTTTGCGACGTTTGGTTCCTAGATCATCTTAAGGTATAATTTTCGTGTTACTTTTGTCTATACGATTTCTTTGGAATGAAAGCAAAAGTTTATAGAATTTGAATAAAAATAAAAGTAAGAAAAAAAGAAATTGTTTAACATTATGCTCTCTGAAGAATTTCTTTTTTTTTATCAACACTAGGGACAATTACCTTAACATCCACCATATAACTGACAATATCGGAAACACAAAAGTTCCTGTTTTGAGAACGGATAGCAGAACAAGTCGCATTAATAAAGGGTTCCTAATTTTTGGATTTGGGGTAGCTGGGAAAGGAAACTAATTAATTTTTCGGACTCTCTCCTGTTCTTGCATCGAACGTATAGGAACAAAATCGCCAGCCAAAGAAAAACGAAGAAATTTGAACAAATCAGAAGTGAGAAGCGACTAAGACTATGTTTACACGACGGAGCAAGTACGGGTTTTCGGACCTCTGTAGCTCGGACCCTGGTGGGTCCTGAGTGTTCAAATTTGATAGAGGAGGTTGTCGCTCGCGCCGTCTTACGAAGTGTAGCAAATTTCAAGAAGATACGATGAAAAACATCGGAGACATAAGAGTTTGAAAATCGCATTTTTTCAAAAATCTTGTTCTCGTTGTTCTTATGTTCGTTTATTGACAGGGCTACATCTTCGTAGAGAGCGTCTCGGGATTTGCTCTCTTTTCCTATTGATAGAGTTTGTCCTGAAGGTGTGCATAGGCTATCATTTGCTCCGATTCGTACAGTAACAAAAAATATACAGCGAAAAATTAGATAAAAATGCATAGAGTTTCTCGCTTAAGTCTTTTTATATGTTTTAAAAATCGATTTTTCAAGTAATTCTGATGAGTTAATTTTAACAAAATTTGGCATGTAGATTAATCTTGTAATTCCACTCGGTTTGATCCTGTTGTGGTAGGCAAAAAGGGCACTCTTAGTTATATAGTGACTGATACAGAGACTGGTCCTGATCAGCGGCGTAGATAAGGGGGGGATCAAGGGGATCAATCCCCCCCCTTCCGTCACACATTTTCTATTATTACTTTAGATACGTAAAACAAAGCAAACGTAAACTTTTAGCTGGAATTATTCAACGTGTGTAGTGTTCATAAAAACGTGAAACCATTTTCAGAACTGCAATAGAAAATTCAGCTCAAATTTCAATTGTTTCATTTGTGAAATTGAAGCGTATCGATAGAATAGAAACCCTACACGGCCTTACGTTCATTTATTTTTTCACATTGGATCTGGAGTTTCAAACAGGCAAGCATTACTGAAGTAATCCACAAGTGCTGCTAGACAAATTATATGTAAGCACTGATTGAAAATTTGTTGCTGGAAAATCTTAATGTTCTGTTCAAAATTTTGAAAATAATGTGGAACTGTGCTCTTCCACAAAAGCGCAATTTCCAATGGGGAAATATACAGTAGATAAGATTATAAAGATTTATTCAGGAGAATGGAAAGCTAATGCGAATGAAGAGAAAACGCTTCAAAACTACTTTTTTGCTACTACTATTTTTGAGCATCCTTTACTGTTTGAATTTATCAATATTCTTTCTTCTTTTTTTAAGTTAAAATTTGACGAAAGGTTTTATCGTATATAGCAGGGCAAAGCAAGTCTAGACTCTAGACTTTCTCTAGTTGTTCGCAATTTTATTGAATTTAATACGAAGAACTCTCAAAGGTTTTTAGGTAAATTTTTTATAATATCTTTTTTATAGAAATTTCCAAAATTGACGGAAAGATAGTCTTATGCAGGCAGTAATTCGAATACAAATTAACAAACAAATGGAGTTCTGCGGTACCCTAGGCTTCCGTGAAGATATCTCAGGGGTTTCGCGAAGATATACAAAAATAGGAAAAATTTAGAAAGAACTTTTGACAACAAAAAGCAAACAATCCATACAAAAAAATGTTTGTAAGTTTTAAAATTCCGAAGCTTAGTCTGCTACACTGCACTAGAAATAAACACTGTAAAATATTTGACCAGCATCAGAGATTTTCTTCTACAACTTTCTACTTTATGGAATGGAAATAGAAGTGGTACCAGAATAAAAGTATGTCCGAGTGTTTTATTGAGGTTTTTAGTATTCAAATTAAGGCACAGATAAATTAGACGATTAAATTTGTGTTAATCGAAACTTTTGTACGATGTTTTTTTTAACCAATGTTTAACGGTCCAAATTTTTAGTTCTACTCACAATTTTGGTATCCTTTTTATACAATTGGCTGGGCCTCGATACAAATTTGAAAACTTTAGAAATATCTACCCACGAATTTGTTATCGGAGAATTTCGATTTAAAAACACAGAAGTTGTATTTTATCCACATATACTGGGCATTCCCAACGAGATATGCTCTTCAAAATTTTCCTTTTCTGGAGATTTAATTATATAATTTATTTTAATACTTGTTTTGAGATGACCCCCCAAGTAGCACAAACGAGTTGGAAAACGGTTATATAACCGAAATACAACCATGGTTATATGACAATATTGTTAGGAAAATGGTTGTAAAAACGTTTTAAAAACGTTTGCCAAACCGTAAAAAAGAGGTTTTTGCCTGGCTCTAAACGTAACATTATTGTTGTAATATCATTGTCTTTCAGACATTATTGTTGTAAAATCGTTGTGAATATAACCACAATTTCGAATGCTGAAAAATTAAAAATTTTACACTTTTTCTTTTTCAGAACAACAAGTTTATTTTTATTTTAGACACTTTTTGTCTCAAACATATTATATTTTTTAACTTTTTATCCAAGAAAATTACCTTCTAATCTATTTGCTTACAACTGGATTCGAACCTGGTCCTCTTGCGTGCTAATCTGTCACCATTGCCATTGCGCCAGAAGGGAAATAATTCTCATGTTCACTAAATCTGAAGTACTTGACGCGCCATACATGGCGGTCGCAAGATTGATTCTCAGTCATGCCATATTTTATTTCTCTTTTTTTCTTATGTCAAAAATTCTCTTAACATAATCCCTTTTATGATATTTGTTTCAGTTAGCGCTGGGAAGCTTGGTATCCAATATTTTTGCAAATATCAAAAAGATACTTTCGGTTCAAATTCTAACAATTGTGTTATACTTTAAACCATGTTGTATTTGTGACAATTATGTTCTTTTATGACAAAATTGTTCAAAGAGTAACAATTGAGTCAAATTATAAACATTAATGTTGCAAGGAAGACATTAAGGTTTTCGGGAGAAAAAAATGTTTCAAATGAAACCATCTAGTTAATTTTGAAGCAAATATTTAAGTTTAGACTCCAACAAAATGCTCACTTTAGTAACAATAACCCATATCGTTGATTATTCAACTAAAATATAACCAAAAATCGGGTTGTATATCCAACCAAGGTTATTTTGTGCTGCTTGGGCCGTGACTACAAATTTGAGATCCACTGATCTATCCCAATATAAGGCTCTGATACTCCCATCACAATAGCAAAAATTTGCACGAAAATTGGAATACTGTGGATTCACTTACCGTAGTAAAAATGCTAAATTAACGAAGCAGTATCATACATTTTGCGGAGAATTCAATATTTTCAGGACGCTTTATTTATGCCAAAATTGCTCTCTATTTTGCAAATAAAAAAGTTTGCTGAAAAACACTGCTAATTTGCAGTGTAATAAATGCAGACATTGTTATTCTAAAATTTAAAATTTGATAACCATAAAAGTATAAACAATCCTGCCAAATGATCCCCTCCCTCTCAGAAAAGCTATCGACGCCACTGGTCCTGATACCTATAGCTATCTCTGATTCCTGGTCACTTTATCACTTTATCAGCAATGCTTGGTAAAGTCAGGACTGAGCAGGTTTTTATGACCTTTCAATAAGGATAAAAGGATTTTTTATATTTATATGTCTTTTCTCTGGGGTCTGGTATACATTTTGTAACGTAACTAACGAGCGTAACGCAACGTAACGTCGCAACGACGATGAAGATAAAAAGGCCAAGAGTAGTAGATAGGGGTATTTTAAAAGGGAGAAGATGGAACCTGGATATAAGGAAAGTCTTGGGTCTGTAGTAACGGGAATCGTGTATTAACCGTTTGGTGTTGATAGGCCCAATTTGGATCTTAGGAAATATGGATGTAATTTGAAACACATATTGAGTACACAGTGAGGCTTAATGGTTACATTAAAAATTAGATTTAAGATTAGGATGAATGTTATGGTTCGGGATAGAGATGGAGTAAAGGTTTAGACTCAAGTTAGGGCTAAGGTTAAAGTCAAAATGAAGTTTAGGGTAACGGATAGGGTTAAACTTATTGAAAGGTCACAGTTAACGTTATTATTAGGGTTAAGGTTAAGTTTGACGTTTAGGCTTAGACCAAATTAGGGTTAACATTAACTTTAATGTGATGTACAAAGCTACTAACGTTTGAGAGGTTACAGGGACTACCAAGGCCATCAGGGTTACCAAAGTTACTAAGTACTTCCAAGATAACCAAAGCTATCAAGTTACTAAGGTTACCAAGGGAACCAAGGTATTAAAGAGACAAAGGTTAGCAAGGGGTTTATCATTATTATGATTATTGTTCTCAAACAAATTCGTGACAATAGGACAATGAATATAGTCTTCATCATTTATTGACATGTTAAGTCGATTTTGTAAATCCACCACTAAATCGCTGGTTTGGTGGAGCAAATTTCTTTCGACGCTTATTGGCGGGGAGCTGAACGAGGGTACTATTTGCTGCCATGTTCTTTTCTGGATCAGATTTCACTTTGAAGCTTTCAGCCTTGAAGAAAATAAAAATGTCTTTTAGAACCTTGTTTTGCTTTCCTTCGTATAGAACGCGTTTTTCTATTTTTCTATAGAATCAATTCTTTCGTAATTTTCATAAGGTTGGTTTTGTTCTGTTTTTAACCCTATTCAAGCTCCCCGCCAAATAACGTTGAAAGAAATTTGCTCCACCAAACCAGCACGGGAGTGGTACCCGAACATTATTTCTGGTGCGTACCGCTACCGCACCGCGCTGATTTGATGGAAGCTATTAACTCATTCAATCTCTTTTTAATATGCGTATCATTGAGACAAGATGCAAGTATTATGGCGGAATTGTATTATTTATTTATTTATTTATTTAAAATACTGTGGAAGGCTCATTGCCTTATTACAGGGCTTCTGGTTCTTAATATAATTTTAAAATTTCAATTTTAATATACACATGTTTAAAAATTAATTTACAAAAAAATGGAATTCAGCTAATTTAATTCATTTAAGTATATAAATTTAGTTCAATAGCAATAACAATAGAGAGAAAATGATAGTTAATAATTAAATTCAAGTATAAAGCTATTCATTTAAACAGAAACTTCTCAATTTAAGCGATTCAACTATTAAGAATTATAATTTTTTAATTAATTTGCAGTCCCGCGTGTTTAACAATTCAATTATGTCATTTATGGAGGTTAAGCCTTGTAGGTAGTGCTGTCGTAATGCTTTGTTGATAGGGCATCTCAGTATCATATGTTCAATCGTATCATGCTCCTGGCAATTGCAAATCATACAGTTGTCCTTTGTGTTGAATTTGTAGCTGTCACCAGCCACATAGATGCGTTGGTTATATATGTTGCACACTCGGATTTGTGCCATGAGACGACGAAGATGACCGGGCATAGATTGCTGTAGGTACCAAGCAGGATTCGCTCTTACCTCGTTCATATGCTGATACCAACATGATGAGGTGCCAGATCGCGCTGAGTTTGTGTCACTGTTTCCCGATTTGGCATCATAGATGGTCTTAATTTTCACAATATTTTCTTCTTCGCTGCAAGCACTGACAAGCTGCGGAAAGTCCCTTAGCTCTTTCGCTAAGGCATCCTTGATATCACCAAGCCAATTTGAGCTGTTTCCGTGTTCTATTTTTAGCTGTTGATATTCGAGACAAACCTTCGGATAACGCTCGCTCGACATCTTCGAAACTCTTCTCAACCACTTCAGTGTTTTTGTAACGACTTTACCTTGAATACGTTGTCGCCCGCATTCTTTCCTCACGACATGTGCTGCTGTATTTTGCGGGAGAAAAAAAATTCGTTTAAAAAAGTTTAGTTGAATTTTCTCTAATTTCTGTGATCCACTTATTCCCCAGATTTCAGCTCCATACAGAGCAACTGTCTCGATAGTTGAATTAAATAACTTGACTTACGCGTCCCATTTTAACTTGTTGTTGGTGTAAACGTTGTTTAGGTTGACTAATGCTGCAGATGCTGACTTGATTCTTTGATCCATGTCTTTGGCCCATGATCCGGTCCTATAGAGTGTAGTCCCAAGATATGTGAATTGAGGAACTATATCAATTTGTTGCCCATTGTAGCAGAATCTTTTAGCTCTTTTACTATTAATTCGCTTTTCAAATACATATTAATATTTTCGTCTTCTCCACGATTAATAAGAGCTTTTTATTCGTGCAGTTTATTAAAATTATAATAAACTACACCAGCACCTTAAGAGCTTTTTATTGTCGCAGTAAGTCTCAATCGCATTTATTTTCTCCTGCAGGTCAGTAGCCGAGTTCGCAAATATTACAAGGTCGTCAGCATAGGCCAACATCATTATGGCAATACATTTTAAGAGGCCGATACCTTTGAATCCGAGATTGCGTAAGAAAATTTCCATGTCATTAAGATATATATTGAAAAGTATACCGCTCAAAGGGTCGCCTTGCAATACTCCTTTCGTCACCTTGATACTCGATGAATATTCGTTGTGTCCCATTTTCACAGCAACAAAAGCAGCATTGTAGATTTTCCGGATTAGTTCAATCATGCATGTGCTAATTCCATTGGATGCTAGATGTTGCCATAATAAATTGTGAACAATGCAATCAAAAGCACCTTTAAAGTCAATGAATAGCGCATAAAGTGGGCGTTTGTTAACGACATTTTGTTTATCAATGAGAGTTCGCATTACAAATAGATTGTCCATGCAGCAATTATTTTTTCTGAAGCCACTCTGATTTTCAGGAATAAGGTGTTTAAATACAGCAAAATTTTCAATTCTCTCACCGAGTATACGCGTCAGTACTTTTAGTATACAATTTTCGAGCGCTATGGGTCGATAATTGTTTGGGTCAGCAATTTCTCCTTTCTTATGTATCATATTAATAAAGGCATTCGTTGGGATGTCAATAGTACGGCTATTTTTGGTTTCGTTTATAATATTCTTTATTGCGCTGACCATGTTCATTGGAAGATTTTTCAAAAATTCATTGGGAATCCCTTCTGGCCCTGGCGTTTTATTATTTCCTAAACGTTTAATGGCGGCTATTATCTCTTCAGTGGATACATCTTTATCTAGGGCTTCAATATATAAGGTAGGCAATTCGATCATTGTTCCATCATCTGGCACATATATGGATTGGAGATGGTGTGAGATTAGAAATTACAAACCAAAATATGAAAAAAGCCCGAACATTTTGAGGTTTTTTTAACCCGGGATCACTAACCTTAATTTCAGGCGCTTGTTACTAACCATGAGTCATTTTGACTCACTATGGAAATTGCTGTATTTAAAGTGGAAGAGTATGAAAACTTGTGCCATAATTCTTCGGAATACTTATTTTATACAAGCTATATTAAGAGTTGGTGCATTAATAAACTGTAGAAACAACCAAGAAACCAAAGATGCCAACTAAAGAATTTAGACGGTTGTTACTAACGTGAGTCATTTTGACTCACAAGAAACGTTCGTTTAGTACTAACCCCGTCACAGAAAAACACAAATAGCTGCTTATTTAGTGTTACTACCTATAAAACTACCGTTATAGCAAATTTTTTTAATGCTATTCTAATCTATGCTACTCTGGCTTTTGTTTAACACAAATTGTTCTGAGAAAATCAGGTCGCAAGTATATGATTTTTGAAATTTTGTGGAGTCTTACCCGCATTTTTAAAAAAAAAATTTCACGACACTTTTTTTTTCTGCTCTCAATGGCACAAATCTAACTAAATACTAGCCAGGAACATTGGAATAGATAGAAGAAACATTACTTAGTGTAACAAAGAAAAAAACAATGTTGAGGATGTTACAGGGTGTCCGTGGCGCGCTCCCAAATATGAGGCTTTTCCTGATGCCATATGGCATCATTGGCGGGGAATGGGTTAAAACAACCACTGGTTTGGGAGTTTCTGTAGATTTCTAAAAAGAGTTGTGGGACACTTTAACTACCTGATCGGCCAATTGCGCTATTTTCCTGCCTTTTATTTTTTGTTCGAAAATTAGAAAATCCAAACATTTTGTCACATTTATTTAATCAACGAGTTCTTTTAAAAAAATGTGATCAATGAGCGCGATGTAAGTGTGACAGGAACCTGTCATTAAATGAGTTGTGGTCGGATTTCTTCGGTGACTTAAGTGTGAAGCGACTTTATGCGAAACGACTTCAATCGGGGTACCTATGCCTATTGAAAAATCTATATTTACAGGTGAGTTAAAACAACGCCGTCTATATATTAAGGCCGCAATGCAGAATCTTAGACGCCAAAATGAGCTACTAAATTTTGGTTATGTTCATCAAAGTTGCATTGTTTTGTTGTTACTTTTAATGACGGCATATGCTATTGTTTTTGTTGTTTGTTCGCATCCCCCAATAAATTCAATGGGAGGCAATGACGGTATTGTCCAGCTGAGTTGCGGCTATGATATAACATATGCATCTAGATGGTGTTGGTTAAATACAATATGTAGAGGGTCGCGCTCTGTGGCCGTGATCGTTCGGTCGCCACTCTGTGATATAGAAATTCATAATGAACGAGTTTCCAAACTCGGCATGACCCGCCGCAAGTTTATTATTCAGAAAACGATAAGAAATATTCTTATCGTAGAATAATAAACTAACAATGCGGCGAGGAAATGGTATGGCTGACAACCGTATCACACTCCGAAATCTTTGAATCGTTGACGACTGCACACGGTAGTCGCCAAAGCACCATGCTCCACTAGGAGTTAAGGTACATTTTCCTCGACACGACTGCACGACAGCGACTCGCTCATTCCATATAAAAACTCGTTTTTAAAATGAGAGAAAAACGAGTTTTGATATGGAATGAGCGAGTCGCTGTCGCAGCGGCTGCGTCGAAGACAACGTACCTTTAGGGTAAATCAAGAGAAGATAAAAGTAAAACACATCCAGGTGCTATTGAGCGTTAAAAGTCGTTCGCATTATTCAATTTGTCTTGCAACTTTTCAGCATTCAAACAAGTTGAAAGACTTACCGTAGGTTTAACTACAGGTTGGCCAACAAGTTTGAAGTTGAAAGAGCATTCAAACAAGTTAGCTTTAGCACGTCTAAACAGTGGATACATCTTTATCTAGGGCTTCAATATATAAGGTAGGCAATTCGATCATTGTTCCATCATCTGGCACATATATGGATTGGAGATGGTGTGAGATTAGAAATTACAAACCAAAATATGAAAAAAGCCCGAACATTTTGAGGTTTTTTTAACCTGGGATCACTAACCTTAATTTCAGGCGCTTGTTACTAACCATGAGTCATTTTGACTCACTATGGAAATTGCTGTATTTAAAGTGGAAGAGTATGAAAACTTGTGCCATAATTCTTCGGAATACTTATTTTATACAAGCTATATTAAGAGTTGGTGCATTAATAAACTGTAGAAACAACCAAGAAACCAAAGATGCCAACTAAAGAATTTAGACGGTTGTTACTAACGTGAGTCATTTTGACTCACAAGAAACGTTCGTTTAGTACTAACCCCGTCACAGAAAAACACAAATAGCTGCTTACCATAAAATCGGAAACGTTTGCTTACTCGGACATTCATTAGAAAACATATTTCTTAAAGAATACATGGGTAGCGGAACCCAATGGGCCAACCGCCCTTTCTACGAAAAATGGAAATATGTGGAATATGCGTCAAAATGACTCACATTAGTGTTCCCGGGTTAAGGGTCACGTGGTTAGCACAGGTTTTTCGAAGTTGCAAACTTGGTGGTACACTACTGGTATCTATCCTAACAATATCCGAAAACCAGAGCCGAGCATTTTTTTTTACCTAACATCTTTTATTTCGGTTGTCTGTCTGTTTGCGACGCGTTTTACTGGGCCAATTTAAAAGCCATGAAGCTGAAATTTTGCACAAATGCTAAACACACAAACACAAACCCAACCCCCTAAATTAGGTTCTTCTAACAACAACTTTTTTCTTTGTGCACGAATTTCAACTAAATTTCACACAAATGTATTTCTATTGATGACACAAAACATATGTCAGATTATATCAAATCGGACAATGGAGTCATGGGGCTGCCATACAAAGCCAACCCTCGAATTAGATTCTTTTAAGAAAAACCCTTTTTTTGCACCAAAATCAACCAACTTTCACACAAATGTATTTCTATTGATGACTCAAAACATTATGTAAGATTGAAGCAAACCAGACCACGGGGTCATGGGGCTAACATACAAACCCAACCCACCAAATTAGGTTCTTCTAAGAAAAACAAACAAACAAACTAAAAAGGTCAAAACAAATGGAATCGTACTATGGGGCCATGCTCCCACATCCCCCAATAACATTTTCTGAGTAAATAATTTTAATTGCCTACTTATTCCAACCAAACCCCACACAAATATTGTTTTGTCGACGCAATGGAACTTATGTGAAGACAGAAGGAAAATAACGGGGGGGGGGGGATTAAATACAATTGGCAGGTACGCCCGAAAAAAACTTTTAGCCCGAGGGGAGCGAAGGGTATCCAAATTTCGGCCGCGCCCGAAATTAGCCTCGGTCTCGTGTCACATAAACTAGTGAACATTCTTCATGTTGTTACTGCATCGAAATTAGCCATCTCCCATTGCCACAAAATATATAATTTTGCTATGTTGTGTTGTGTAGACCGTGAGAATGTCATTTTAAATTCTACGATAAATTGTATAGTGTAGGTGCGGTACGAGCGTCAGATCGATTGTTCAATCAATTGGACAGTGTATGGCGAGCTTAACGTATAAGACCAAACACAATTTTTTTCAAAACATATTAGGTCTTGAATAAATTTTCCATAGTTCAACCACATATCGCACATATCCCAAAATCGTGGAGATTCACTTGATGTACCGCTCATGGTGTGTAGCATCTCTTGCATCAAATAAAACGAAACCGGAAGAAGTACGAACCCTAATGTAAAGCAACGGGATATATAGTAGAGAATCTTGAACGTCATTGCAGATTGTAAAGGATATAGCAGCGGTAATGGTAAGTATTTTTCCATAAGAAAACAACGCACGTAACAGGACAAACGACCTTCTTTATCGAAGATTCTTCATTTCAATCACATCAAACACAGACATTGTTGGTTCTGGCATGAAACTCTTGGGGTGGCATCTAGAACGTCGTTCTACGTTTCGTCCTTTGCCCCTTTTTCACCGCCCGCCACTCTTCGATAACGATTAAACCGTTTACTCTACACATTAACCGGCCACAGCAGGGAGTTTATATTCGGCATGATAGTAGGATGTGATTATTTCTAACGGGTGAACATTTTGTTAAAAATTTACTAGGCATGAATAAATTGGTAAAAAACAAACACTTACCAGAATCTATAAACAGTTTTTATAATTATTTTGAATCAATTGGAAACTATCCGTACCATATTGCCTTACATTTATAAAAGTTTCATTTAATTTAAATGCAATGTTCCATTTCTTTGCTTTGTGTAATTTAATACTGTTTTCAAGCGGAAAAAGTATTCCAAAGTACCAGAGCCGGTATACGTTGTGACACTAATTTATTGTGACTTAAATTATGCGCAGTTATTACCATCGGAGACATTAAACAACCACTGGTTTGGGAGTTTCTGTCGATTTCTAAAAAGAGTTGTGGGACACTTTAACTACCTGATCGGCCAATTGCGCTATTTTCCTGCCTTTTATTTTTTGTTCGAAAATTAGAAAATCCAAACATTTTGTCACATTTATTTAATCAACGAGTTCTTTTAAAAAAATGTGATCAATGAGCGCGATGTAAGTGTGACAGGAACCTGTCATTAAATGAGTTGTGGTCGGATTTCTTCGGTGACTTAAGTGTGAAGCGACTTTATGCGAAACGACTTCAATCGGGGTACCTATGCCTATTGAAAAATCTATATTTACAGGTGAGTTAAAACAACGCCGTCTATATATTAAGGCCGCAATGCAGAATCTTAGACGCCAAAATGAGCTACTAAATTTTGGTTATGTTCATCAAAGTTGCATTGTTTTGTTGTTACTTTTAATGACGGCATATGCTATTGTTTTTGTTGTTTGTTCGCATCCCCCAATAAATTCAATGGGAGGCAATGACGGTATTGTCCAGCTGAGTTGCGGCTATGATATAACATATGCATCTAGATGGTGTTGGTTAAATACAATATGTAGAGGGTTGCGCTCTGTGGCCGTGATCGTTCGGTCGCCACTCTGTGATATAGAAATTCATAATGAACGAGTTTCCAAACTCGGCATGACCCGCCGCAAGTTTATTATTCAGAAAACGATAAGAAATATTCTTATCGTAGAATAATAAACTAACAATGCGGCGAGGAAATGGTATGGCTGACAACCGTATCACACTCCGAAATCTTTGAATCGTTGACGACTGCACACGGTAGTCGCCAAAGCACCATGCTCCACTAGGAGTTAAGGTACATTTTCCTCGACACGACTGCACGACAGCGACTCGCTCATTCCATATAAAAACTCGTTTTTAAAATGAGAGAAAAACGAATTTTGATATGGAATGAGCGAGTCGCTGTCGCAGCGGCTGCGTCGAAGACAACGTACCTTTAGGGTAAATCAAGAGAAGATAAAAGTAAAACACATCCAGGTGCTATTGAGCGTTAAAAGTCGTTCGCATTATTCAATTTGTCTTGCAACTTTTCAGCATTCAAACAAGTTGAAAGACTTACCGTAGGTTTAACTACAGGTTGGCCAACAAGTTTGAAGTTGAAAGAGCATTCAAACAAGTTAGCTTTAGCACGTCTAAACAGAAGTATGACACCTTGTGATAGTTTAAGCCTCAGAGAAAGCATAGTAACCCATTGCATGCGTTAGTCCAGCATACAGTCGAGACCGCATAACTGCAAAACACTTAAGTTCAAAAAACGTAACTTTGCAATATTTTTGAAAGCACTATGATTTTTCACATGGTTTTCATACAAAATTGTCTCGATAAGTGCAGCACGCATAAGTGAAATTTTCTTCTAAATGCACATGAATACGGTTGGGGTTTTTTTTCTCAAGAATATTGATGTGACTTTTTTCTGAAGATGCTAAGCTGTGCACTAAATAAAATCAAAATAACACAAAAATTCGGACCAATTAAAATCGAAACGCACAAATATTGGTGCCTATCGGCTGCATAAAACATGATACATACTATGTGTGGCAAATTTATTGACACAAAGGAGTATTTGCCCACTTAGAGTAGGTACCTACCTACTGACATCGGCATTTCACGTTAAATCCATACAAGTACTGTTAAAATTTTGATGATCGTGAAAACGAATTCGCTTAGTGGTACTCACTTCACACGAAAGTCTTAACACCAGCTTTGACATTTCGCCGGCGAAAACAATGCAGTCGCACTTTATTTTCTACAGGGAAATGGCTTCGTCAGAAATTGTGACAATCGGAATCTGCAACTATAAGCGCTGGTACATTAAAATTGCCAATTTTTTTTTAAACGTCCCAAATTGCGGGTGATTCTTCTATGACTTTTTTTTTAATGTTGAATCTTCGAAGATCTGCGAATCGTTGCAACGGCCAAGACAACCAACATTTATGTATAGGAAGCGATAACTGAGTAATATAAAGGCTTTTCAATGATTATTTACTATATACAGGGTGTCCCGCATTGGGTGGTCAATACTGTAAGGGTTAATAGCGCAACTTGTTTCAGCAAGAAAATTACCAATACAATCGGATTTTTTTTTACCGTTACCTTGTTATCGCTCTTTTTGTGAAAGTCATCGAAAATCGTGATTTGTCCTGCAAAATCATAATTTGCAGCCACCCTGATAACTTAATCCAAGACTTGATTTCAGTTTCAGAAACTACATAAAATTTCACAAAAACTGAAGTTTTTCCAGTTGCCAACATTATCGCCACTTTCAAAATACAGTTACTCAAACTTAATAGAAATTTTAAAATAGATTTTTTATCGAAAATTCAAATAGTAATTTCATAACGGTGCTTTATACGTACAACTCTGCAAAGTTGATAAAAGTTGCTTCAACATGTTGGCTTTCCAACGGTATATCACTTTTCATATTTACAGTGCAGAATTTTAGAGAAACACGCATTTAATGGTAAAAATCAATGTAATTATTTTCTTATCGGATTATTCAAACTGAAATTTTATTCATTTATTTTTCATATTTTAGTATCGCAATTTTGAAAATTTGTTAAATAAAAATGGAAATAAAGTTTTAAAAATGGGGAAGAACCAATTAACTAAAAATATTAACTAATGATTAAATGGGTCTGTTTGATGAATTGGAATAATGCTGCTGGAATTGGTCTCCTCCATTTTGTATGCAGACTCGACACCTTCGGCTCATGGAAGAAACGGTCCGAAGGATTTCAGGAGAGTTTTCCTTTATGTTGTCGCAAGCACCGTTAATTCGCTGCAGCAAGTGTTCCCGAGAGGTAATCGGCTCGAAATAGACAATATTTTTTAAGTTACCCCATAAATAAAAATCTAGTGGAGTAAGGTCGGGGCTTCTCGCAGGCCACGCAACTGCCCCAAATCTGCCAATCCACTTTCCGGGAATTTCGTTTTCTAAACATTCTTTGATAGGTCTCGCATTATGAGCGGGGCACCCGTCCATCTGCCACCAGAGCCTGCAAGAGAGGCCAATTCCAGCAGCATTATTCCAATTCATCGAACAGACCCATTTAATCATTAGGTAATATTTTTTTTATTGGTGCTTTCCCATTTTTAAAACTTTATTTCCATTTTCATTTAACAAATTTTCAAAATTGCGATACTAAAATATGAAAAATAAATGAATAAAATTTCAGTTAGAATAATCCGATAAGAAAATAATTACATTGATTTTTACCATTAAATGCGTGTTTCTCTAAAATTCTGCGAAGTAAATATGAAAAGTGATATACCGTTGGAAAGCCAACATGTTGAAGCAACTTTTATCAACTTTGCAGAGTTGTACGTATAAAGCACCGTTATGAAATTACTATTTGAATTTTCGATAAAAAATCTATTTTAAAATTTCTATTAAGTTTGAGTAACTGTATTTTGAAAGTGGCGAAAATGTTGGCAACTGGAAAAACTTAAGTTTTTGTGAAATTTTATTTAGTTTCTGAAACTGAAATCAAATCTTGGATTAAGTTATCAGGGTGGCTGCAAATTATGATTTTGCAGGACAAATCACGATTTTCGATGACTTTCACAAAAAGAGCGATAACAAGGAAACGGTAAAAAAAATTCCGATTGTATTAGTAATTTTCTTGCTGAAACAAGTTGCGCTATTAACCCTTACAGTATTGACCACCCAATGCGGGACACCCTGTATACATATTATATTCACCTATAATCAACTAATGCCAGCAAAACCGTTGAATACGAACCCATATAATAAAAGTAATCTGTAGAATCTTCAGCCTTTGGTCTTACATCGAAATGAGATCCATCTGTGTATCGTTATAAGTTACTACATTGCAATAGACAATTATAAAAAAAACTAACTACCTACTGCGGCATAGCATTGTGGGAGACCCAAAGCCTCGAAACCCTCGTCCTCGCAAAACTCCAATAGAAGAGTACCGACTGTGGATTTTCCTACGCCAAATAAGTGACCGATTGTTCGATCTTCGGCAGGCGATCCTAACGTATATAGCGCTATAGCCAGCGCCCGCTCTAGGGGGGGGGCGAGCCGGGCGGTCGCCCGGGGCGCCAAATTTTAGGGGCGGCTTTTTGGCTAGAACTCGAAGAAAAAAAAATAAAAGCCAGAATGAAAAATGCAATATCAATTTCCATTAAGTGGAAACGAAACCTTCAGATGAAATAAATAGTTGTGTTTTGAAGAAGCAAAGTCCCTGAGAGCCAACAATTGATAGAAGGTGCTGCATTTAGAATCCTACAATGCTTGCCTAGTAAGAGTTGCGTAATTGTTCGTCTGTGTTGCTAGCCCCCGCCCTACTTCCGAAGTTATGCGCTATTCAAGTTCTAGTTTAAAACTGCTAATTTCGTCCAATTAAACATTTAGTACCCCTGCTTTTGACCAGCATTAAGGATTATATTTGATCTTTCTATGCATGATCCCTTAGTTTTACCAAAGGGGAGATCCATCTAATTTTTAAATAGAGGACGAAAGTACCTATAGAACGTAATCTTATTATTGAGTTTATATGCGGAACGTCGCACTTCAATTTCCGGAAGTAAGGTCTAAAACTTTATTTTAGTCTATTGAATCGGAGGAGAGCACGTCCCCTAAAAAAAATATTAATCCTCCGGAGAAATTGATATTAAATGAGAAATAATGATTCGTATAAACACTAAACACATAAAAGCGATTAAAACAAAGTCTCCTGAGAGAAATTTCATACCCCTGCAGGAGTTTTGGAAACTTCTATAAACCTTTGGCGGCAATTTGACTTCAATTCACCCGATCTTCCCGTGGATAGATCGCCTCAGTTGGTTGCCATTGCATTGATTCATCTAGCATTTAAAAGTCAAATTTTGAACAAAATTGTTTGGGTTTCAGCAAGATAAGGGATGGAATCACAGTACACATTACCAGAGCCGCAGTAGCAGTACTTCCTTTTTATCCAACATGCTAAATCAGGACTTAGCTTGATTCCCCCGAGTAGGCTGGATTTCCTAAAGACATAAACATTTTGTCAACATCATGCCCCTAGCCCGGAATTTCTTTAGTGGGTCGGAGGGTATGTCATTCCCAATAAACTATATGACAACAAAAATATTTTTAGAAAAATGGTTAAACATTTGAGAAAGATAAATCGAGAGCGGCCTTTTTCCTTTTAACGATAAATTACGTTTGAATACATCACATGACCTTTGTCACAAAACTATCCCTTTCAGATGAAATGTTTTTAAATCGATTAACTTCCCAAAGGAAACTTAGTGTGAGGAGGCCTTTATTCTAACATTAAAACATGGCGGACAGCAAAAACTCTATAAAGTATACATTTAAGCCCAGAAGTCATGGAGTGATGAAACAGGGACACTATAGGCTTTTTGGCGGCGAAATATTTTCTTGAATGAGGTTGGTTGGCCAACATGATCGGAATCATAGGTGGTTAGGATGCTCACAAAGAGAACTTAGGATGTCACTTGAGGCATAATTTAAGTTTCGAAAGGCTAGGTCACGCAAACGCGGATAGGATATGGATATGGATATATGATGTTCATGACACCTACATGTGGGTGTTCAAGTTTCGGATATTAAATGCCTAAAACTGCAGTCTCAATAGAATTGTGCGGATTATATACATTTAGAATCCCTGTCTCGGAATAACCGAGACCACCAGACTGAAATCTTTCTTAAAATTGCGATTGAGACCAGGCGCCAACTGACACCACCAACACGCAGATTTGTAGCACTGCAATTTTCATACGTAGATCATCGATTTTTTATGAGGTAATACAGCAGTAAGAAAAAAATGTATCCTTGATCAACCGCCAGACAGGGGGAGGGAGGGTCAAGCGACACTCCCCGCCCTGCCTCCCCAACCTCCTGGGCTACACCTAAGATTTTCAAGATTATCGCATTTATGAAAATAAACCACGGACTTTCCACACTGAAGAAGTCCGGCTAACTGAAATTGATCGGCTGCGCAGTCTGCAAGGATGTTATGGGAAACTACTCATCTACTTCAACGACGTACATATTACCTACTATCAATCTGCCTGGTATATCACCAGGGGCGGCAATTTGTCATCTTGCCCGGGGCGGCGTAAGTCCTAGAGCGGGCGCTGGCTATAGCGATGCGTTTATCCAAGGGAATCGCCGGCCGAAGTCGATTGTCCTTTTTTGCTAAACCTTTCAATAAACTGCATAACATGTCAAAGCTTTTCCGAGACATACGGAAATTTTCTTTGAATAATTGTTCACCACCTTCAGGCAAATCACGTTCCCAAAATAATTTCGTCCGATTCTGCAAAAATAATTGGTGAACGTACATATATTGTAAATATTTAGACCTTACGATCTGCCATATACGTAGTAATGAAACTAGCATTTCTTGACGCTTACGAACTGCTTCTATCGCCATGATAAGTTGTCGACGTATACGGAGATATTTTCTCTTCTCCCTGTAATGAGCTATTTGCACATTAATCTTCCCAATATTTCGATAGTCCATGCTTTTCCTTGCTTGTTATATGGAACCCGAAAAAAACTTCACTATTGAAAAAGGAAAATCGAATTAATAAAGAGAAATATAACGGACATATCACTAAAATATTTCTAAAATTTGTCAATGTCAAAATTAACAGATTAATTAAGCAAAGTGAGTGTGAACACTAAATAATCTGGCGTAAGTGTGAAAACCTCCTTAGTATGTGTGAACTGCGATAGTGTGAAAAAGGTGCCAATTTTATTTGTTGATGCCCACTATGGACTAACGCATGCGTTACTATGATTTCTCTAAGGTTTAAACGTACATACGTTTAAAGCCTCGTCTCCATTGTAAACATTTGTTGATGAACTGTTCTAAAAAAGTTCAAAATATTGTCTGCGAACAGTTGCGCAACATTTTACTGAACTTTTTCTGAACAGTTGCGGAGCAAGAATCTATAATGTTCGCGAACAGTTGCGCAACATGTTCGAATTCTGTTTATAAACTGCCGCGCAACAAAGTCAATTATTTAATTATTATTTGACAGGTCTATTTATCCGTGATATTTGTGAATTCATTGTAATGTGTAACTAGCGCGATTTATTTGTCGATTATATCTGATTTGTTAGTCCGAACAAAACACACTTTAGTGGAATGATCAGATGGTATCACTGCCATCTAGATAGACAGGCCGGATTATCAGCTGATCTGTCAGTGGTCATGCAACACTAGTAGTGCCATGGTTGGTCATGGTCCGTGCTTAGTACTGCCAAAGTACCGCTCAGTACAATCCACAAATTGTCCACAATCCAAATATCAGTGGCTGTCAGCCTGTCATTTCGTGTGACTTGCTATGATATACACATGACAGTGCGTTGATTTTTGAGATAAATATGGTAAGTACGATGTTGATGTATACTATTTTACCACTTGCACATCAAAAACACATTAAAGCAAACCATAACCTTTGTTTCGTAGTAAACGCTCGGCATATTTAAACTTTTGGGTTCAGAAGCACTGAAGATTGTGGGCTTTACAAATGTCAACTGTCACTGGTCACGAACGCACTTTGTCCACTTGTAGACGAACAAATTTCTGCAGTTCGGCCTGTCTATCTAGATGGCAGTGATGGTATATATACTGATACTATCACACTCTGGATACGAATTTTATTTAATCGTAATATTTGTCACGTAAGAACGCTATACTAAGTATATTCAATTTTCTTGAAAATAAAAAGGCTCAATATTGACTAACTATGTTAGTACAACATTGAACCTATCAAAAATATTCACCTTTTTAGGCAATATCCAAACCTGGTTTCGTCCACACAGCAGATTGAACTCATCAGAAGCTACCTTAATCTTGCTGGGGAGGTAGCTTGACCAGGGGTGTTGTCTGGATGTTAGTCCGAACAAAACACACTTTAGTGGAATGATCAGATGGTATATATACTGATACTATCACACTCTGGATACGAATTTTATTTAATCGTAATATTTGTCACGTAAGAACGCTATACTAAGTATATTCAATTTTTTTGAAAATAAAAAGGCTCAATATTGACTAACTATGTTAGTACAACATTGAACCTATCAAAAATATTCAATATTAAAAAGGTGAATATTTTTGATAGGTTCAATGTTGTACTAACATAGTTAGTCAATATTGAGCCTTTTTATTTTCAAAAAGATTATATCTGATATCTTTATTTTATTGAGCTTACGCGTTTATTGTCGTCTCTTTAATGAACTTTAAAAAACTGCTGTGTCCAATACAAACGCATCAGAAGAAGTTTGCAAGTTTTAATTTTGGCGCTAATGAAGTCACCAATTAAGTGTATTTCGACACTGACGGTCGCAGGTCGGAGGTATTTTAAGTGGTTAGTTCGGCGTAACTGTGTCAAAAACCGTGAAGAACTTCTTGGAATTGGCCGAAAGACTACCTACTGGAAAAGGTTGCAAGCGAATTCCATCGATGTTCGTCATGTCAAGGTTTTAAGTGAAATGAAAATGGTTAAGTAAATCGAAACGAAGAGAGACCAATCCGTTAAGGAACCTTTGATCGTTGATTCCTTGTTAGTGGCCGATTTATTTTTTGTTGCCAAAGTCGATACTGCCGATCCATTAAGAGGGGAAGATCAAGAGGACACCGTAGCCGGAATATTCAAGTGTATTTGTTTGTCACAGCCACAATAAATATGTAAATCATATCAAAAACGAATTTGAATGCATTTATATTAGAAGTATTGAGGATAGTGTTTATAGGACCCACATATGCATACACATCCCTTAGTCGCCTTATACGAAAAGTCCGGGTAGACACCAGATAATGTTGGATAGTAACGTGTTATGTTATAATGAAACTACTTGTTCTTGACGACAACTGTGTATTGTCTTGATGAGCTTACTCTCTAACAGGTAGTGATAGACTGACTTAGTGACTAGCTTAGAATATTATACTTAGTTATAAGTGAGTGTGTGTATGTGTGTAATACAACTATACAACATGATCCTTTTTTTTTAATTGAATTATTTTAAACATTTATTATCACTTAATATATTAATTCATGTTATTATACTTAATTTCTAATTTTATCATTAAATCAACTATCTAGTTCAAAAATACAATACAATTCAATTAAACTGACTGTATTACTATATTCGCTAACGAAATGTTTTACTTGTTTACTTTTATTATTTATTATATAATTTCATGATTCTACTATCCTTTTATATAAAAACAAAATATAATTCATTTTTTTAATCCATTTCAATAAAAAAAAATTTGTAATTACATTTGATTTGTTTTCTTTAAGGAATGTTGATTTTTTATATCGTTAGAGTAAGTATAAATTATTATTTATTTGTATCTGAAGGTGATGTGCCATTAAAACTGAAACCTTTTGAAAGGCATTATTTTCCGTCCAAAGCGGGTTATGTACGGTGTATGTGACGATTCTTTATTTGTTTCGGCAATTTCATTATCGGGAGCATTTGGGGTATCTTTAGGAGTACCTGGTGTTGAAGGACTACTGGAAGTGGAACTTATGGGGATAGATGATGTAGGTGAAATATAAATATGTTGTCTATTTCTGCGATATATGGAACCGTCATTGCCGTCTTCGATAATGAAGGATCGTGGTTCTTTGTGAGCACCACTTACTCTTCCAGGTTGCCATACCGATAATAAATTTTATCACCGGGTTTAACTGGTTTAAGACTTTTCGCGTTATGATATTTGAATTGCTTTGCTTGTTGACGCTTATTCAAAAGAGCATTGTATGTAGAACTACTAATCAATTTTGGCTCAAGACTAGTCTGATGTGTGGGCAAATTTGCTCTAAGCTTTCGCGACATGAGTAATTCAGCTGGTGAGACTAAACCGAATTTTGGAGTTGTTCGATATTGTAACAGTCCTATGTAAGGATCTTTATTAGTTTCGAAAGATTTGCGTAGCATTTGTTTAATTGTGCCCACTGATCTTTCTGCCATACCGTTAGATTGAGGAAAATATGGACTTGATGTTTTGTGATCAATATCCCACTCTTTGGTGAATTTTTCGAATTCTTGGGAATTATAAGGTGGCGGAAACAAGAATTAATGGAATGCCGTGACGAGCAAAAATAGATTTCAGATGTGTAATAACCGCATTTGCTGAAAATCCTGAATTTAGCAATGCTATTTCTATATAAGTGAAATAGTAGTCCACAACTAATAGATAAGTTTGTTTTCGAAATTCAAACAAGTCAACAGAAACTTTACTCCAGGGAGTTGCTCCGACATCATTGGCAAGAAGCGGCTCTTTTCGATTGGCGCTTTTGTATTTAATGCATGTTTCGCAATTGGATATCATATTCTGAATGTCGTTGTTCATATTGGGCCAATAAATAGATCCTCTTGCAAGGCTTTTACATCTGTCTATTCCCATATGACTTTCATGAATACGACTAAGCATTTCTGGGCGTAACTGGGACGGGATTACAAGGCTATGTGATTTTAAAAGCAAGTCGTCAATAACTGTGATTTCCTCTCTCACTTTGAAATAAGGACGAAGTTGTTCGTCAACTTCCTTATAGGAATTAGGCCAACCTTTATAGAAATAATCCTTTAATTTGACTAAAATAGGGTCATTTTTCGTTGCATTACGAATTACTTTTAATTTAGAATCAGTTACATACAATGATGAGACTAACAGATTACAATTTATAATCGTTTCTTCCTCAATATCTGAGCTAACGAAATCTGTAAGTGGTGCCCGTGACAAAGTGTCGGCAATATACATTTTTTTGCCTGATTTGTATGTAACATTAAGGTCATATGTTTCTAATTTGAGCATTATTCTTTGAAGAAGTGTCGGCACTTTATAGAGAGATTTTTTGAATAAAGGAATTAAAGTTTTGTGGTCTGTTTCAACTAAAACATCATGACCGTAAATATACTGGTGAAATTTAGTGCATCCAAATAATATAGCAAATAATTCTTTTTGTATTTGGGCATAATTTTGTTGAGCTTCAGAAAGACTTGCGGATGCATAAACAATTGGCCTGCCATCTTGTAAAAGTACAGCTCCTACTGCATTTTTTGATGCATCTGTGCTTAGAACGATCGGTTTTTTCGAATAAAAGTAGGCAAGGGTCGGAGCATTAGTCAAAATCTTCTTCAATAAGCCAAATTCATTTTCGTGACATTGATCCCAGTGCCAAACAGAATTTTTCTTTAAGAGTTCTCGCAAGTGACTTGTACGCAATGAAAGATTGTCTATAAATGAGCCCAGATAGGTAACCATACCTAAAAATCTTTGTAGTTCCGAGACACATGTTGGTTTAGGCATTTTATTTATGGCTTCAATTTTTGAAGGATCAGGACGGACACCATCATTATTAAATATATGGCCTATATATGTTATTTCTGTAGAATTAAAAAAGGATTTCGATTTATTAAATTTAAGTCCTACATCTCTTGCATGCTGAAGGACTGCTCTCAGTGCATCATCATGCTGTTTTTGAGTTTTGCCATAAATCAAAAAATCATCAATGTAGATGATAACATTTTCAATGTCACCGAACAAATTTAACATAGTTGTGTGAAATATCTCAGGAGCTACTTTTATCCCAAATGGTAGTCGCAGAAACCGGTATTTCCCAAATGGCGTGACAAATGTGCATAATTTTGATGAACTCTCACCTAAAGGTATCGCCCAAAATCCTGACGTCACATCTAACTTGCTGAACACTTTAGCATCTTTTAAATTTGCCATCACATCATCAATCTTTGGAAACTGACAATGGGAACGAATTAATGACTTGTTAAGGTTTCGCGGATCTAAACATATTCGAATATCACCTGTTTGTTTTTTGACAATGACGATAGGGCTTACCCATTCGGACGGCTCATCGGCCTTTTTAATAATATTGAATTTCTCCAAACGATTTAGCTCAGACTTCAGAGGCTCGTACATGCTAAAAGGAATTCTTCTCGCGGCAACAACAAATGGTATACTATCCGGCCTCATTTCCAAATGGCACTTCACCTTAAGACACCCTATTCCTTGGAAAACATCACTGAAAGAATTCAAATAAAGATTATTATCACCTAGTGTTACTGATTCACCTATTTGGTTAGATTTCACCTCATTAATTTTTTTAATCAAATTCATTTGTACACATGTTGCTAATCCCAATATTGTATGGCAATCGACGTTGACAATATGAAACATAATGTTGAATTCATTACCATCATAGTAACAATTAATTGTTGCTTTTCCGACTAATTTTAATGCTTCACCACTGACCGTGAGAACTCTTGTATTTGACGATTCTATAAAATCGTTCTCCAGATTTAAATTTGCAAAGACTTTTCGGCTCATAATATTTGTCTGCGCACCCGTATCGATAAGACATTTTACGTTGACTTGACTAACGCGTAAAGTTACAAACCACGATTTGGTACTATCATTAGATGACAGTAATGATCCCAAAAACAAGTTATCGATATATTGAACATCACCTGAATTTGTTTCGGCTTCGTTGTTGGTTGCGTTGATAGAGTGCACTACAGCCGATGACCTGCACATAGATGCATAATGATTTTTCTTTTTGCATTTATGACACTCAACACCCATTGCAGGGCATTTAAATTTATGAATTTGTCCACATCGATTACAGGGACTTGATGAATTCTGCTGTTTGTTGACTTGTTGACTACTCGTACTATGACTGCTTGAGGTATTGTACTGGCGCTGAGACGATCTATTGTTGTTAGTTTGCGTTTTTGAACGATTATATGCGAAGCCAGAACTATTATGAGTTTTATGTGCAAATTGGGGATTTTGTATTGTACCAACAAATGCAGTGTCCGACTGAATCTGGTACGCTTGAGATTTTGTTAACACAGCAGTTTTTGCGATATTTACGGCTTTTTCTAATGTAATATCACCCTCGGATAATAATTTTTCTTTAATATGCACGTTTTGATTGCTTAGACCGCATATAAAAATATCCCGCACTAATTTTTCGCGAAGATTCTCAAATTCACATGAAAGGCTCAACTTTTTGAGGTCGGTTAGGAAATCATCAATAGATTCTCCAGGCTTTTGAGTTCTGGTAAAGAACTTATGCCTTTCAACGGCAATATTCACTTTAGGAAGAAAATATTCTTCGAATTTCCTAACCAATCTTTCGTACTGCACACTATCGACATCTTAATTAAATGATTTGAAAATATGCAGGGCTGCCGGTCCCATACAATGCAGAAGAACTGCCACTTTTTTGCAATTTTCATATTCTTCAATACCTGTAGCGCGTGAAAAGATTTTAAATTGTGTCAGCCATTCTTTCCATGCGTTGGGGAGGTTAGACGAGTCCAGATCCAATGGTGACATGACAAAATTGGGTGCGTTGACTGCCATTTTGGTTTCGAATACTGCTTTTTTCTCCTCGATAATATCTTCGGACTCCTCGACTATATCTTCCGCGCCGATGTTTTCAACTTTACTTTCAGGACTTTTTCCGATTTTTGGCATATTACCAACCTGACACCATGTTATGTTATAATGAAACTACTTGTTCTTGACGACAACTGTGTATTGTCTTGATGAGCTTACTCTCTAACAGGTAGTGATAGACTGACTTAGTGACTAGCTTAGAATATTATACTTAGTTATAAGTGAGTGTGTGTATGTGTGTAATACAACTATACAACATAACGTTCCGGAGAAAAACACAGAAAATTGTCGGAACTCCATGCTGAATACCTAAAGGTCAACTGAGTTTTACCACAACTGAAAACATATAAGAATCACTCGGGTTCTTTCAACCAGCAACCCTTCACAGGTAAACGAAACGGCACGCCATGCCCACAAGGGATTTAAGCCCAATAGTATAGAGTAGTAATCAACTGAACATTGTGTCGTTCCTCAAGATTATCTTAAAGCCTTCTGTGCCACAGAATTATACAAAAAGCATGTATAATTTTCTATTTTATTCTATCTTAGTTGGTACATACCATACGACGTACGGTTGCATATATAAATAGAGCTTAGAACCAAAATATTGTTTAACTGTTTTGGTTAATCAAAAGCTATCACTGAAACTCTTTTCGAACTAAAACTGAGCCAGTTCTTATTAAATAATTGTCCTAATTCGTCCAATGTTCCCCGTGTTTTCCATTTGAATGGAAAACATCGAACATCAATAAATTACTTACGAAATTCGTGCAACAGCTTAGCAACAAGCTCGAAACGAATTTGAGCTGTTCCCGAACATTGTTCAGGAGCAGTGTTGCGATACAACTGTTTACAATGCGGACGTGAAACAATTGCTCCAAAATATGTGCAACAGCTGAGGCACATTTGTTTACACTTTACAGTGTGGACGCGACACTATATTGTTCAGCAACTGTTCGCGAACAATTTAGGAGCACTGAAACATCATATTCGTATGCAGTTGCGCCACAATTGTTTACAATGGAGACGAGGCTTAAGCGTACACTGTACATACATATATTATGTATTTTCAGTTTTTTTTTCTAAACGTATAGAGATTTAGTTATGAAAAAAAAAACCGGGCAAAAAAAAAACAATCAAAATTAAATCAAGGTTATTTCAGAAAAAGTGTCCTCACACGTTTTCTACAAAAATTACCTACACTAAATGTTTTATATTATGGGTTTTTGGTCCCTAAATATCGTATGAAATTAACTCCGGAGCATTGAAGGCAAATCGCCGGGAATTACTGGATTGCAAAACAATGCGCCAGCTTTTAAAAGAATTGTAAAAAAACACGTCACCTTAGCAAAAGTTTAAGAAAATGGAGATGGAAAAGTATTTTTTGTTCACAAAAACTTAACTTTAAGCTCTCTTAAAACTAAATCTAAACTAAACTCTGTAAACGCCTGTGGCTGCGGAAGGGTTAAGAATTTGGAGTTTGTTCCATACCTCTTTTTGCTGGAAATCATATGAGAAATAATTTTCCTGTGCGTTTATGTGGTGGTTTCCGGACACCACGGATCAATTTCAAATGCAGATCCAATTAAAAAAATCGAATGAATTTTGAATTGCGAGTATTCAAGAATCCATATAAGAGCATGCCGGTCAGTAAATTCACAAATATGTTGGCATAAAAACGTCAATACAAAGAACTCCACGTCACGTATCTACAAACAAATCTCACAAAATGCACGCCAGAGTAACGTATTTGCACTGTACGAAAGTATAACTTTTCTGATAATGTTTCAGCGATTAACCTACACCGTAATCTATGGATTTTTCACAGCAAATTAAAAATTTAAATCGTTTTTCTCTTAACACTTTTAAAATGTTGGTAGATGCGGCGTCAGTCTAGCGTGGAAGCGGCGATATCTCTGCAGCCTTTCTAAAAACCAATTTAAGTCGATGTTTCTTGTAGGGCGAAATGCCGAAAAAGAACACTCAAAAGAAATGTATCTTCAGTCAGCAATTCGGTTTTTGAATATATACAGAGATTAAAAAATAATTAATATTTGAATAACAGTAAAATTTATAATATCAAACAGAGATACCACATGAACATTGTTTGCTACATCTGACAAATAAACAACTAAAGCCGAGAAAATCCATTTCATACAAAACACACAATTCCAGCTGATGCTGTTCCAGCATTCTCTACCATCCGAATGAAATCTAAGTAGGAAAAGCAGTGTTTTTACATCACTGCGATGCAACCCTACAATGGAAACATTTCCGTTCTTGGTCTCAGGTGTTTGACCGACTTAATTGTAAAGCCCAGGACTTTCTGTTTTCAAAAGACTGAACAAAAGAGATTTGGGCTACGCCATACTCGTCAGTTATTATTTTCTTAAGCGCAGTATAGACCTCGGGCGGAATGAAAATGAAATTTTTGTCTGCTGCGATTTTTTCAATGAAAATGCATGCTTACTGTCTTGGAACATGTCGGAAATGATGGGGAATTCCATAAGCTACAATCCGAATATGGTTCCAAAATTTTTCTCGGCCATTTTATGTATTATTTTTCGATTCGCCGGTCATTTCACCGTGGAAAATATTAATTGACGGGGAAATCGAAAAATAATACATAAAATGGCCGAGCAAAATTTTGGAACCATATTCGGATTGTAGCTTATGGAATTCCCCATCATTACCGACATGTTCCACGACAATAAGCATGCATTTTCATTGAGAAAATCGCAGCGGACAAAAATTTCATTTTCATTACGCCCGAGGTCTATTCAGGCCTTTACTCGGAGAACACAAACGAAAAATAGGGTAAATAATTATCAGTGTAGTCAATACGTGAATTTAGATTGCAAAACGTGGTGAAGAAATTTTTGTTTTCTTATGTTTTTTTTTTGTACTGATCATGAATCCGACAAAAAATGTAAATCCTTTGAACCCCCTAATAAAATAGCCAATTTAAAATATCGCTTAACGGATTCACAATATTTCTGTCTAGTTGTATGCTCAATTATGTGCTCTCTAACATATTAATGGAAAGTTTATCGCAGAATAAGGGGTCCGGAAAATGAAAAAAAAAACTACAAAAGTTTCGGGGTTTATCGCGAATTTGAGCCCGTTTTGAAACTAAATTTTGGTTTTCGTGCTCATCCCCCACATAAGAAAAAAAAACTAGACCGAGGCTAATTTCGGGCACGGTCGAAATTGCTGTAACTTCTGAAGGGAGCATTATTAATTTATTTATCTAATCTATATCGGTGTTTATGACACTTTGTAAAGGGTACAATGCGGAGATAATCAAAGGAGCAGATTTTTTACTGAAGAGGATATTATTAGTAGCTCTAGAAATTTTTAAAGCATTAGGGTTACGTGAGAATGCAGAATTAACACAGTTACCACAGTTTAGCGGTCGATGATACGCATATCTAAATACATATTTACTTTTTGATTAGAAATTAATCGCAGATTAATAAGATAGATTATAATTGCTTAGTTCATTGTTCAAAAAAAAATTTGACACCATGGAAAACATTTCCCAGTCATTCAAGAATTAAAAAATATTTTTCTTTAATAAATAAATAATTCATTAATTGATGTTAATACTTAACTTAATTTGATTAAATAATCTACCACCAGTACTACTTAAATCGAAGACACTACCAAAGAATTATTTCCACATTGTACCCTTTACAAAGAGTAATAAAATTTTAAACTCTAAAATATTAGAATTGGAGGCATTTATTTAGTTGCCGCTCAAATTTAATAATGTTCCCTTCGTAATTTACAGCAAAATATTTTATTTATTTCAAAGACTTCTATCAAAATTTACATTTATAGCAATACAGAGATGTTTACCTTCTCGTAGTTTATACGCCAGTAAAACTATAAAAAAAAAGGCCTAACCTCGGAATAAATGGAATACTACCGTTCTTTCGCTTATCTGTTTTTTTTTTGCCTCATAGAAACTTTTGTCCCAGGACTAGGCTTCTCGGCATCACTTTACTTACTATCCGTACGTAAGTGACTAATCAATCAATCGAGTGTAAACTCTAGCAGATCGTAAAACAACTGAAAACAAAATATATTAATAAGGAAATTTATCACAATAACTTCTTTTAAAAATTAGTTTATTAGTACAATTAAAATTAACTAAGTCCTTCAAACTATTATAAAGAATAATTGACCTTGTAATTGGTTCATTAAGCCCATAGTTTACTCTATGATAAGGCTGAACAAGAAGGTTGTTCCGCCGTAAATTGTGAGGAATATTTCTGACTTGAAAGTTATTTAATATATCTTCACAAACAATATGAGAGCAAAACAGGTCTCTTATAAACATAGCGTTTAAAAATGTTCTTCTATAATCTAAGGCTTGTAAACCCAATAAGGAACAGCGAGTTTTATAATCTGGCTTGAAACGCCAGCCAATTTGATAAATGGCAAACCGTGTAAAATTGTGTTGAATTCTTTCTATACGCTCGATATGCACCTTATAGAACGGATTCCACACAATAGAACAATACTCCAGGTGCGAACGAACGAAAGCTGCATACAATATTTTTAAAGTAAAAGCATCATTAAATTCGCGCGCATTACGTTTAACAAATCCTAACATACTATTCGCTTTTGAAATAATGTAATCAATGTGTTGTCGAAATGAAAGTTCATGGTCGAAAATTACACCAAGATCTGATATTTCGGCAACCCTTTCAAGAACACTACCTGTTAAGGAGTACTCAAAGAAGACCGGAGTTTTCAATTTATATACGCTAAGTACTTTACATTTACTAACATTTAAATTTAAATTATTATCGCGGCACCAAAATTGCAGCTTTTCTAAATCGGATTGCAACTTAAGGCAGTCATCAATGTTGCGTATTTTCATAGCGATTTTCATATCATCGGCATACTGCCATACACGCACGAATTTAAAATTTTGGATGATATCGTTTATGAAAACTAAAAAGAAAAGTGGTCCTAAATGGCTTCCTTGCGGAACCCCTGACGAGCACTTTATAACAGAGCGAGATATACAGCCATTTAACTTCACCAACTGAGTCCTATCCGTTAGATAGGATCTCACCCAGCTTAGAAAAATTGACTGTATTCCTAAATGTTCTAGTTTTGTAAGTAAAATATTATGATCTACTCTATCAAAAGCCTTCGAAAAATCGGTATATACCACATCAACCTGCATTCCCTGCTCGATACCATCAGCAACAAATTTAGTAAATGATACCAAATTTGTTGAAGTTGATTTTCCTTTCAGGAATCCATGTTGACATGGCGATATCAAACGGCTAATTAAAACATCTATTTTATTTTTAATAAGCATTTCAAACAACTTCGGTATTGCAGATATTTTAGCTATGGGTCTATAGTTATCAATAAGATGCTTCGGACCCTTTTTGTGTACAGGCGTTATGTATGAAACTTTCCATTCATCAAGAAAAACACCTGAAGTCAAGGACAAATTAAAAATAAAGGCTAAAGGACGACATAACGATTGCATGCAATTCTTCAAAAATATATTAGGAATGCCATCAGGTCCGGCCTGAATACTAACATCAAGATCACGCATAGCATTCAATAGGTCATCCTCAGAAATCTCAAGAGCACTCGTAAGGTCCTCCTGAGCTATCCGAGGGACCAATGCACTCTGATTCCCATTGATGTTAGCATTCATTTCTGATGAAACGGAGTCTGGCACTTTGTAAACTGAACTGAAAAATCTAGCAAATCCGTCACAAACCGATTGAACATCTTTGTAAAAATTGCCATTGAATTCAAAATTTTTTGGGATTCCCGTATTCTTACGCTTGCTGTTTATAAAATTCCAAAATGTCTTACTGTCATTCTTTATATTATTTTCAGCTCTCGCAATATACTGTTTGTAAAGATTTTTATTCATTAATTCATACTCTCTTCTCAATCTAAAGAAATTTTCTTTATTGGCAAGAGAGGATGACTTCTTGTATAATTTATGGGCCCTATTTTTTGCTCTCTTAAGTTTGAACAATTCTTTGGTAGCCCAAGGATTTTTTGCTTTTATTTTGTTCTTTTTTAAAGGAACGTACTTGCGAATAGATTTATTTAAAATTGAATTAAAAATTGTATAACTTTCAATAAGATTACTATTCGATATAACTGGAGCCCAATCCATATTAAAAAATGTTGAATTTAGTTTTTCAAATTGGGCTTTTTGAAAATTTCTAGTAGGAATAACTTCGGGCTCTTCTTCAATGTAATCATAAAAAACAAACTCAAGAAGAAGAGCACTGTGATGGATTGAATTGGGCAAAATTGGTTTATCTACTTTAATTACAGAAGCATTCAAGCAAGTACTAACAAAAATTAGATCTAAAATTCTACCAATCGAATTTTTAACAAGATTCATTTGCATCAAATCCATTGCAAACAAACAATCTGTTAGAACAGATTCACACTCAAGATGTAAATCACGCGGCAGAATTTTTTTCTCGTCGTCGTTCCAGTACCAACTTATATTACCAAGATTGAAATCCCCAACAACGATGAATTTGTCTTTTTCCTCAAAAGATGCAAATAGCTTGGAGATATTATCTACATGTTTGTTATAAACATCAACTGAACTCAAAGGTGGTAAATAGCTATTAAAAATATATACTTTTTCGCTGCGAGAAACATTGATAGAAACACATATCTGTTCCACGTCCTTATGAAAAAGCTCAACTTCATGAGATGGGAATGTTGTTTTGATAGCTACCAAAACACCACCTCCTCTCTTAGTCGAAGCCTCATAACGGTCGCGACGATAGACATCATAGTCTCTTATGAAAAGTTCTTCATTTGAAATGTCTGTGTGAAGCCAAGTCTCGGTTAAGCAAATGGCAGCATAATCTTCTTGTGAAGCTGCAAGGTAAAAGTCATTTGTTCTTGAACGAAGACCGCCAACATTTTGATAATAGACGGAGAAAAATGAATTGGAAATTATGTGTTCTGCTGGACACTGTTTTGGCGTTTGTCGTTTTTTGAAAATTTGAAGGGTGATATGTTGACGCCTTTGGGCCAGAAGTTGGCACAAAGCACTTGCTTCGAATATTCATGAGGAAGTTTCAAACCGAAACTGATTGAAACTAATTTGGATATATCACAATCTTTTTTTATCAGAGGATAAACCGAAAGAAAGCTGTCATCTGTTAAATTAAGCTTTTTCATTACATATTCCTTTAAATGTTCTGCTTTTACCGAAGCATGTAGCTTAGAAACATGGAATACCTTGAAACTGGGGACACTTCGAAGAGAATCATTAGCTTGATCGATACCGAAGATTCTTTTGTGTCGCCTATTATTATTATCACTCTTTTTGGGAATAACATCACCAACAGGAGAAGGTTTTTTAATATTTTTCCCTTTCTTACGAACTGTGACAAATTTATCAATCGGAGATTGATTTTTGTCAACGTTGGAAGGAATTGTAGAAGATGAATCTGAAATAACAGTGGAAGTCCCCGCTTCATGGCTAACGAAAGATTGCTCAGAAGATATTGAAATAATATTTTTAGTTTTTTTCTTAGTGTCTTTCCCTATATTACTCTTCTTATTTTTTAAAGTTACGTTTCTATCTCGCAATATTTTGGAATTGTTTTCACAACAATTTACAGTTTTCATAAGGGATCTCAGCTTGCTAAGTTGGCTCTGCAACGACGAAACGAGCTGAGATAGACCGTCAATTTGAACTTTGTAAAATTGCTCGCAAACACAATTCATTTTAATTCAAGAACTAAACTAATAAATTAATAAAAACAGAAAAAATGCAAAAAGAAAAAAAAATGTAAAAACTGGGATTCGAACACAGGACCTCACGGGCGTGAGTCGTACACGCTACCACTGCGCTATATGCTTGTATGAAAATCTATGCCCAGATAACTCAGTTAAGCCGAGTTGAAATGACTACTGGACCAAATGAAAACAAAGAACAAAGACCGCCCGAGCGGCAGGTAGAAAATGCAAACCACCAAAAACTTTTCAAACAAATTTATGATTATTCACTAAACCGATTCGCGAAACCACTTTTACCGATGAAGCGAACGATTAAATGAATCATAAAATAATGAATTTAATAATAAATCTTGTGAATTTAATGCAAATTATAAAATTTAATATTGTGCGAAAATTTTGCGTGTGTTTGTTTTGATAAACGTCAAACGTTTTAGAGTATTACTGGCTATATAAATCCAGATTTGCAACCCTGGGGACCCTGTGCTAATTTTTTGGCGAGCGAAAAAAAACCATTTTTTTGCTCTTTTTTTACATTTTCAACAATATTTTTTAAAACAATTATCTTGGATAAAAACTGTGTTTGGCATTTTGAAAGAAGACAGAATTTCCAATCCAATGATATCCTAACCAATTTGATAGGTCAAATATTGACGGAATTAGAGGTTTTTACAAATACGGTATTTTTTTACCAAAAAATTGCAAATTTCAAATAAATGTCGTTTCGGCAAATAACAAGCTTAGAATTCGGCTTTTTTTTGGAAAATACCCTATTTTTGAAAACCTGTATCTCCCTCAAAATTTGACCTACAAAAGTGGTTAGGATATCATTGGATTGGAAATTTTATCTACTTTCAAAATCACCGACCACCGTTTTTTTCCAAGATAAGTTTTTTTTAAATATTGTTGGAAATGTAAAAAAGTGCAAAACAAAATGACACTTTTTCGCTCGCCAAAAAATTAGCACAGGGTCCCCAGGGTTGCAAATCTGGATTTATATAGCCAGTAATACTCTAAAACAGATAAGCGAAAGAACGGTAGTATTCCATTTATTCCGAGGTTACTGTCGATTTTGACTGGCCTATTATACGATCTGAGTAATATGATTTTTTGAGTAATAATGCACGGGGAAAATAATTGTAGTAAACCAATTGAATTAATTTTAATACATATTTTAATATTAATACTTTCAAATCTTTTTTTTTTAATTTTGAATGAATACGAAATATGTACACCACAAACACTGCCTATCATAACTATAGCCGCACCATAACAGTATGTTTTATGATGCAGTATAGTCCTTCGAAATTGAAAGAGAACACAGTTATTCCACATACTATAAACTTAAGGGGTATTAAAAAAAACAATAATTTCAATAAAATTTAATTTTTATATTTATTTCAAACTGTTATTCATATCTATCCCTCTATCAAACCATTATTCTTCTAAAAGGGAAAATCGACATTTTCGGTTCGCTATTTATAACTATGGCCGCACTTGGAATTAGTATGACAAAAACTGATTATAAAGCGGAAATTGAGGAAATTATTAGCGAGTAAAATCTTTTTTTTTTAATAAAATTGATTGTGAGATATTATACATATTTTGTTTATTTCTCCATAAATAATTGTAACGGTTTTTCGAGTTTTTTTGCTTATTGACCAGTCTTAGTCTCGATTACCGTTTCGTTTACATTGGAAACTCTTTGAAATTGAATTTTTTGTGAATTTTACGTAATAATGATTATTAACGGTTTCTTGTTTTATTTTGATGAAGGGGGGCCCACCTCTGTAACATTTGTTACATTGAAACCTTCTTGAAGTGCAAGGATTGGTGAGAGATGATGCAATCTCTTGCTACAAAATCCGTTATGATAAATGTTTTATTCATATAATTTCAATGTTACAATGATAAGGAAAACCGTTTATGGTCAGGATATTCCACATAAGTTTTCACTGTATTAGAGGTGGTTGCATTAACTGCATTTAAATACATAAACAACCCTGCTTTAACACTATTAAGCAATTCTGTGCAAAAGTTATATTAAGGTTTATTCGCCAACGGCTAATTACAAGTATAGGCCAGGGTAGTCTACTTATGGAACAGTCTAGCATAGGAAAAATTTCATAGGATTGTCCTGACGATAATCTGCTTCCAATTTATACAGAAGATAGGACACATAACAGATTTTTAAGCAAGAGATTGCACCCTCTTTCACCGGTCGAAGTACTTAAAGTTGCGTGCAATGTTACAAATGTGAGGGACGGGCCTCCCATTGATCCAAATTAAACAGGAAACCTTCAGGAAACATTATTTATTATTACAATTACGAATATTTCGCAAATAAAAAATAAGAATTTCGCATAAACTAATTTCGAAAATTAGAAATTTTGCAGAAATTCGCATAAAACCATAATTTTTTACATTTTGTTGTTGTTAAACTAGAAATTATAGAGATTTAAAGAAAAGGGGTATTCAAACTTTTAAATATTAAGCAAACAATTTACTGGGGAAATAGTGTGGTTGTGGCAGACATGTAGTCACACCTGCACCAAGTTCCAAGTTCACTTATGGAGGAAATGTTTTTGACATAACATACTATTCGACAACTTTTCTCAAAGACAAGAATTTTATTTATTTTATTATTTAAAATTAATTGTCCATTATTTTGAAAAAAAAGTTTTTACTGGCCCTCAGGAAATAATAAATTCTTACGACATGTTCCCATACATACCATATATCCAGTTACTTCCAAGAAATTCCGTAATTGGTACGCTTTGTGGCAAACTTTGTTTCTAATTCGTTGATTCAACTCTCCCTAAACACTCGATTTGGTTGAAGCGGATCCTTGATTTGTTTGTGAGGTATGGTTAGGGTTAATATCCTGCTGATATCCCCATTTAAAGTGTATTGGTTCATCAGCAGAATATTCTGCGACTCTCAACAAACATTTCTTATAGGGAAATGGCCCCACAGTAACGGTTATTAGGTATATTTGAACGAAACCACACTATGGAAAAAAACGTAGACTATGTTTTTTCGCCTCAATGGGAAATTGGTAATTCAATGTAGCGTATATCGTATTATTTTTTCCTGAATGAAGAATATTACAATAAGAGTCATTTCCAATCAATTGTATTACGATCTCATTAATAAAACAGAATATTCTGTGAGTTTTCATTGTTTGCTCTGGAACAAGAAGAACTATCCCTCCAAACTTCTTGTACCATCAACATTTTCTGACGCACCATCACCATGGTAAGTTCTAAACTTTTTGCCAAAACTGTTTTACTTCTTGTATTTTTCGATTAACTTTTCAAACAGATTCTATATTATATATTGAACACACTAAACTCGATTCCTCACAGGCCAATGTCTCACCGGTGAAGACCACACAATTATTCCTCCCAGGCCAAGTTATTTTTTTTTCAGGTTTTCGGCGGATTTTAATGGAATATTTGTTAGGGTGTTGACTGTTGATGGCCTAGTTTCAACTCAAATTCAACGTGTGTTCAACGGTGACACATTGGCCTGGGGGAATTGCCTGTTTTATAACAAATTAACTTTGTGTCACCGGTGACGCACAATACAGAAGGGCAAATTTAGTTTGTGTTGTTATTTCCTCTTTCTAGTATTTTTGATCCGTAAAACTGACTCTTTCTATTTAAAATATGAAGTAAAACCCATTAAAAACACAAAAAAGCAAATTAACAATTTATTAAATTATTCACCATAATATCGTGTTCACCGGTGAACACAAATTGAATTTTCTTTTCTTTCAAACGATTTTAGATTGCTGACTTCCATCAATTAAGCAGTAATCATAAATGGCACAGAAAACGTCAATCCACAGTTCTATTTCGAAAAAAAAGAACTTTAGAGTGCTTTCTACAGTGTAAATCGGAGTAAGTACGACGAAATTACGTTTTCCAACTTTACTCCTAATTTAATGAAGTTGGTGAACCATTCTTCGAATGAGACCCAGAGGCTTATTACAATACAATTTATTACAAATCTTAACTAAAAATAATATTATTTTTGAGCAAAATATAAATTAAAAAGAAGACTACAAATGTGTCACCGGTGACACATTGGCCTGTACAGAATGTCTATCTCTGTGTTCACCGCTGACACATGGCCTGTGGTGAATTATTTGTGTGTGTTCACCGGTGACACAATGGCAGCCAAGGTGTTACGTCGGCTTTTATTTAGTTTTTAATGAAATATAGTAAATAGCTAGCTGGATTACTCCGTTACTGAGAGAATAATTTTTCCGCCATTTCAATGTTTAGAAGTTAAACGTCTTTTTCGTACCTACCATGCGTTTTTCGCTGCTTGAGTTTTTTTGTTAGTTTTTAATTTAACGCTTCTTGCACACACAAATGAATAAAAAAACAAATTTTTACGGAAAGTACCAAGTTGTTGCCAAAAAATTAAAAAAACCGATAGAGTACTTATTATATTGACGAAGCTGAAAACCCACATCAAAGTTAATAACGAAAGGCACGTAGAAAATAGGGAGATACCATTTAGTTTTTCGGTTCTGTTGACATTGTTGTATCCTAATGGTTATAATGGCTATCTATTTCTAGTATTACAATTTTAAAAAGGCTATAAAAATTGGCATAAAATTGTACACGAGGGGTGTACTTATTTTTTTGTCCATATGTGTATATAGATAGTTAATTTCAGTTTTGTGTTTCGGTTTATCGAACCTCAGACTAAACAGCTTACTGGTATGTACTCGATGTTTTCATATGCATTGACAAATGTCCCTATTCTCATTTATGAAAAATAAATCAATCTAAGATGAACAACTTTCTCCAATAAATTGATGTTTTGATAAAAACTAACTTTTTCGTAGAAATAGTACAAATTAGAATATTTCACATCTATTCGCAAAAATGGACAATTTTCGACCAAATTCGCATCTATTTCGTAAAAACGAAATTTCCGTACCTCTAATGATTATGTAAAACTTTCAAACGATTTCAAAAAGCGTAAAAAAAGCGGTTATCGATACTAAGAAGGTAATTAGGAAAAAACTCGAAGAACTGTCAAAATGATTTCGGGAAAAATAAAGAAAACAGTCCATCAGATTTTTATTCGGAAAGGATCTCACCAGTTATTAATTTTTCGAATCTCCGCTTTTTAATCAGTTTTTGCCATACTAATTCCAAGTGCGACTATAGTTATGAGGTTATGACAGACTGGAAATTTAGTTTTTCCTTTATAGAGAAATAACGGTTTCAATTAAAAGGAAACTTTTTTAAAATTATTTGTAATTTTAATATCCCTTAATTTTATAGTATGTGGAATAACTGTGCTCTCTTCTAATTTCCAAGTATCAGTGTGTTTTATGGTGCGGCAGGAAATGTATGTCATAGTCTTGGCTACAAGAGGAAAATAAGTTTCATTAAACGCACCAATAATTTTCGCCAGTTTTGTTATATCAGCATTTGTAGCTCTTTCGAAAGCATACAATAGGTACAGATATGTTTTAACCGTCGTTAAATTACATTTACATTACATTTTTAATTAAAAAAAAATAAATTAATTGGAATAAACAAATTATAATTTTTTTAATAATTTTAATTACAAATTATCCTTTAGAAGACTTATGAAATCTCGTTCTATCTCAATCAAAAATCGCAGTAAACACGGATACCTTCGTTTTGTAGCATTTTGAACCTAGTATAACGAGTTTCAGGGAATACGTCGAGTTACTATTGACCCTGTATAGTTCATGACAAAGTTAATATGCCCTTACACTTACAAAGTGAAGGATATAAAAACCATAAACTATCGACAATAATAAGAAATCCTATTTTTCTTTCAATATTAAGAATTGTGAAATTTCGTTCTCCTATCTTTAGAAGTACATACCATACTCAACACGAATGCATTAGGCTCGCAGAAATGTAATACGCTCGTTCGTCTCCGGTTCGTTCGTAAAAATTTACTTTCTACTTTTCAATTCTTTGTCGTGCTCGGTTAGCATCTTCCATTCCGTACAACTGATTCCTATCCATGTTCCTTGCCACTTTTCGAGAGAAAAACAAAATGTCGTCCTGTGAAACCCCCAAACCACCTTTATCAGAAGATTTATGGCGGGATGCTGGAATTTAATGAAATTGCAAAACGAAAATGGTAAGTGTATACAAAGTTGTATAGAGGAATGTGTATGAATAGGAGTAGCAGTATAGCAGACCCTACCGCCATTCCTTGAAATAGAGCGAGTAACAAGCAAAGGGAGAAGCATGCTGTCAACAGCGCTCGTGCTCTGTAGACTTGTATGTATATATATTTCGCATAGAAGTATTGGCTGGCGAAGGAACGAAAACTGCAGAAGGACTCATGCACGGTAGAGGACTAGGTGGCGGGCGGCCGAGCGGGCGGCCGAGCGGGCGATGGAGTAAAAGGCAGATATGTGTCTCCAAGTCTATAGACATCATGACTTTCACATAGTCGGTGAAGGGATAGAGTCTGAAAAATGAGCGCACACTGTGCGATCTATGTCACAATTGTTACCCTCTTCAATGTTGTCACGTGACAGTAATTACCGGTATACACCGGGAGTGAATTGGATTTAATGGCAGCGCGGAACAATCACACATATTATGCGTCGTGTAACGTTCGTGAGTTCCCGACCCCGAAACGCTCTGGCTTTACAAAACGATGGTAAGCTTCCACCATACAGCATCTATTCTGATATTCTACGTCTACCGAGCCCCGTTCGCTAATTTTTTGTTCAGTTTTTCAGAATAGAAAGATGTCAGACCGGCTGAACAAAAAAAAAAACAGTTTCGAAGCTCGGAAATGGGAAACAGAAACCTAGCAAATTTAAAATAAAAGACGGGAAGCCAAGGACAAAACGATAGATGCCCACCGATAACAACCTCCCGTTCACTTCGCACTTCCAATTCCAGTAAAAAGTTATTAAAACGTTAATGACTTCTAATTAAAGCGCCGCGACGAATTGTTCTTGGAGAAGGACTGATGATGACGGTACCTTAGGACTTTATTGCAATTTTTCCGTTGTCATTTTAGTTCTATTTCCAGCCTCGTGTACTGGTTTGGAAGGACCGTCTGGGATAAAAGTTTCTTGGTATACGTCGTTATGATTAATGATGCCCTTTTAGTGGATCCGAATACATACTATGTAATGTATCAAATTAAAAAAAAGAAGCACTTAGTGAAAATTAAGTTGTAATTGAGCACGATGGCCATCTGTTAATGATTCGACGTTGCAGACTAATTTAGGGTTTGAGAAGCAAAAACTCCATACGAAGGGCGCAGTCCGACGTAATTTTTTTATACTTATACCTTCGACATTGTACTGGAAAGAATTACTAACTTAAGTCATGTTTCTTTTGCACGATCTTTGTGTGTCCAATGACCTAAATTCGACCACTGAATTCCAGCTATTTAGTTGGTAAGGACGAAATCTTTAGCGCCGCACAATCATTCAGTTTTGTCTATTAAGAAAACGGAGGAAACGAAACGTCTTTTGTGACTTTATGCCAACTGAACATCTCGGTAACCTGTGATAATTGGGATTGCGAGAACATCACTATTATTATTCAACAACCATTGCAAAGTAGCACATAGGATCTTCTGCTGCAAACGGTGAATGAGAAAGCTATCGATGTCGCAATAATATGTTATCATTATAAGAACTTGGGGGAGCAATTTGGGTCCCAGATAAGGAGGACCAAGTAGCCATCTGGACGTGTGGAGACTTCCCCTTCCAACAAGGAATGTCCGGAGAACTAAAAGGAGTCATAAGAGACAGACAGACAGACAGCTGACAGCTCCACCACGATAGAATACGCGAGTGCAAAAGGCCTGTGGTAATTGCGGGGGAGATCAACGCGATGGCCACAGAATGGGTTAGCCGGGAGACAAATAGGCGAGGGGGAGTATGGATGTTGTTCTAATGAATCAATTTTGTATACGGTAACAAACAGAGTACATGGGGCAAAGATCCATGCACGGACGATTGCATGATCCCCAATGAGATTTGACGAGGCTCTCTTCAAAAAAGTCCTGCTTCAAAATGATCCAGTCGAAGGTTCTGCGGAAAGCAGGTCAGTACAGATCACAAACCAGCTGATGATGGCCTGCGGCGCATCTATATCTCGGTAGAAGCCATTAAGTCAAAGTAATAAGAACTAATGGTGTTCTGAAGAAATTGCGGTAACTCTCGACGTCAAGAACGCTTTTAACCCTGCAGACTGGTCCTCAATTCAATGCCGCTTTACAAAGAATGGATGTTCCAGACTATCTTGCAGCTATAAATCGTATCCTTCAATAGGATACCAGCGACGACCTATGGAATATAGGGTCTCACCAGGAGTTCCATAGGGTTCAGTGCTTGGTCCGCTACTATGGATAATATTGTACAACGGCATTCTGGAACTTCCTAGGCCTAGGTCGATGACATTGCAGTTGTGGTGGTAGCAAAAATGCTAGAGTGCGTCACGAAGCGATTACAACAATAAAGCTCTGGTGATCAAGGGATGGCCTTCAATTTGCTGCGCAGAAAACGGAGGCTCTTATTATCAGTATAAGAACAGAAAAAGGCGCTCTCTTAAAATCAGAGTAGGAAAAGAAGCAATTTCATAACCTCCAAAAGAGCCATTAGGTGTTTGGGGGTTATGATAGATTCGAGACTGAACTTTGGAGAGCATTTGAAATTTTTATATGAAAAAGTAGTCTGGTGTAGTGCGCGCACCTTGGATGTACAGGGTCATGAGTTCGAGACTTGTGGACGAATTGAGTTTATGGTGTTTTTCGAACTCACGACCCATTCGACGGGCTATGATCTCACTCAGATGTTAAACGAGTACCCATTTATGGGGGTAAATAACACTACTGAGCATGCTGTTGATCTCAACAAAAAAGCAGTTAAGATCTTGGAAATTGGATGTCACTAACACATATGCGGCCTTAGTCCAATCTTGGACTGTCGCGCCTGGTTTTTATTTTATTTTTAATGTGAAAAATCGGTGGTAGCCACCGTGGCTTAAGCAAGGATTATGCCGAATAAAGGTGGTCCAAGAGCAAGCAGGAGATTATTGCTGGCCAAGGTTCTTCCATACTAATTTATGCCTCACCGGTTTGCCTGTTTCACTAAACCACTCTGGGAACGCCCAGAAATTATGCTCAACTTACTTACAATTTACTATACTTGTACCGATTCAAGCTAGCCGGAGTGTCCTAGCTGCAAGGGAGTTGCAGAAGACGCAAGGCATGTATTGTAAATGTCCAAAATTTAGCGTGCGATGCGCGCATCTGAATGTGGAATTCCGGGGAAACGTTTAGCCCGCATAATCTGGTGAACCGTATGCTGGAGTGCCAACAGAATTGGGAGGCAGGGAGTGTATTTGTGTGCTGTATTCAGAAGGAACTTCGAAAAGAAGAAGCTAGACGGAAGTTATCAACACGGCATGATGGCTAATTAGCCGAAGCTGCCCCTGCGAAGTAACACCGAGAGGTGCTCCCGCACGAGGCAAGGCGACAGAGGTGGTATGGTGTTAGCCGGTGGAAATTCAGCATAACTGCATCAGCAGTAGCTTCTGAGGATTTCCTTACCTCGTTAAAAAACAGCTTCTTCAGCAAAACATCTGAGCCCTAATTCTAACTGTCCCCATATTCTTCATTTTTTTATACTGTAAGGTATGTCTTAGGTATAATGCAACTCGAACTCGACTCCGTGAACGCTAGTCGAAAATTTAAATATGCGACTGCCGCCCACACAATTCAAATTTTTTATTATACCCTTCGCTCACATAGTAAAAGGGTATATTAACTTTGTCATGAAGTTTGTAACGCATTGAAGGAAGCATCTCCGACCATATAAAAAGTATACATATATGATCAGCATGACTTGGGGAGTCGATTGGGCGATGTCCGTCTGTCTGTCTGTCTGTCTGTTGCGACGCGTTTTACTCGGCCAATTTAAAAGCTATGAAGCTGAAATTTTGCACAAATGCTTCTTTTTGCTGCAGGCAGTTTGTATGTTTGAATCAGTAAAATCGGACAATGGAGTCATGGGGCTGCCATACAAAGCCAACTCACCAAATTAGGTTCTTCTAAGAAAAACTTTTTTATTTGTGTACCAATTTCAACCAAATTTCACACAAATGTGTTTCTATTGATGACACAAAACATACGTAAGATTGGATCAAATCGGACCATGGGGTCGTGGGACTGCCATACAAATGTAACTCCCCAAATTAGGGTCTTCTAAGAAAAACTTTTTTATTTGTGCATCAATTCCAAACAAATTCCACACGAATGTATTTCTATGCATGACACAAAACATATCTAAGATTGGATCAAATCGGACTATGGGGTCATGTGGCTGCCATACAAACCTAACCCCCAAAATTAGGTTCTTCTAACAAAAACTTATTTATTTTATTATAGAACCATAATTCCAACAAAACTACGTGATTATGTGTTACATGAATTGCATTCTTCTCACATGGGTATCGTTAAAAAGAAATCTTTATCACGATCTTACGTTTGGTGGCCAATGCTGGATTCTGATATTGTGAGGTTAGTCAGAAATTGCACAGCATGTCAACAATTGCAGGCGAATCCTCAAAAAGCTGAGTTGATACCATGGAAACCGGAAGCTTCTGTTTGGAATCGAATCCATATTGACTTTGCGGGACCGAAGTACAACCATCTGATTATCTGGTTGTTGTCGATGCGTATTCAAAATGGGTCGAGGTTTTTAAAACCAAGTTTATCACATCTTCATTTACAATTAGTAAACTTAGAGAACCTTTTTCCCGTTATGGAGTCGTAGAGAAACTAGTTAGTGATAATGGTACTCAATTCACTTCTGCTAAATTCAAAAAATTTTTAAGCAAAAACAATATTGAACACATTCTAACTGCACCTGGTCATCCTTCAACAAATGGCCAAGCAGAAAATTTTGTGAGAACTTTCACTAAATCTCTTGAAGCTAGCGCACATTACTTCAAGCATTTTGATTTACTTAATTCAAAACAATTTTTTTTTTCTTATGATAACTGAATTCCTTTAATTTTGGCTTTATTTTGAACTTCTTCTGTATTGGCACCGACGGAGTATACGGATAGCACATTGTGTCTGCAAGGTAATCCATCAACACCTTGCATACAAGCACGAGTTGATCGGTGAGACAAAACTGATTTACCAGTACAGCCCACAAGCAGTGCTCGACAACACTCGCTGTCACTCTGCATGGATTATCGATAATGCTATTCCTCACAACAGCAATATCGAAAGAAAACACGCAGAGAAGAGGGATAACTACAGGACACTTGCCGAAGAATTCAAAATACTTTGGCATCCTCAGCAAGTACAGGTAGTTCCTGTAATATTGTCGGCTACCGGAATAATACCAAAGGCCCTTCTGTCTTTCCTTGACAAACTGCGCAATAGTTCGGAAAGTACTCGGCATCCTCCAATCATAATCGACTGGATGTAGGCGAAACATCAGCCGAATACGTCCGAAGCTAGCAAATTGACGCTTGCGTCCGTTGCAGGTTAGATCCGGCTCTTAAAGCCGAGATCAAAGTAACTCGATAAAAAATAATAATAATAAAAAGCTTTATTGAATTATGAATATTAACATAGTAATTACAGGAAGAGGTTATTGCAGTGATTAGGCAAAGCCTTTACATCTGTGTTCTAACACTAATTGAATTGAGTTCGCTCGAGAAAAATTTTACTCCAATAATAGGAGGAAATTTTTTCCTTCTATTATAGTAGTCAATTTACACCACGATATGAACGAGAGTAGTTTTACACTTTACGGTGTAAATATTTACTACAAAATTGGTGTAAATCTACAAACGGTAATAAGTAAATTCGCACATATAAATAAGTAAACCTACTCTTAGACTTATGTAAATTTAAATCAGAAATAAGCAAATTTGCACTGGAAAAAATTTAAATTTACACCGGCAAATATGTAAATTTACATCCGGGCTTATAATATTATTTACGGCAGCCGGTTCTTCAATGTAAATCGTCCTGGAGCTACTCGTTATTCCAATGGACAAGAGCTGCCACACCCCCTTCGGTTCAAGAGAAGAAAAGTGCTACAACAACAACAATAATATGATGCTCACATGAACGCACTTCGGACGGAACAGACTAACTGCACACACAACAAGCCACTTGTGAGATATAGGATAATGCAATAATGCACAAAAGTATTCTGACACGCTCAGTTTTACACAAATGTAGGCGTTATTTTTACACCAAAATCGTAATATTACATGAATTTCCTTTAAATCACAACTTCCAATTGGTTTCCACTGAAAATGTAAAATTACACCAAAATAAAGTAATCATATATCGTCACACCAAATGCGGTGTAAATAGAGTAATATTAAAAAATCTGTGTAATATTACACTATTTTGTGGGTTTACTAGAAATTTTGTTGAAAAATAAACGTTTCCTGTAATTTTGCGAGAAAAAAAGTGTAAAATTCAACGATTTTTCGATGTAAAATTCAAGCGTGTTTTTTTACAGTGTACCAAAAATTTGAAATAGATTCATTATAGAGTGTTAAGGGCAGAATTCATAGTCCTCACATTTCCGATATATCCAATGAACAAACTTGACTCACCATAATCCGATGAAACTGAAGGCTGAGTTTTAACATATTGGACCACTTTTGACTTGCAATACTTAGCAAAAAAAAATGGCCTTTGCAATTGCATTTATAGCATGTGGCCAAAAGCGCTGGACATTTGTTTCTGTGTACTTGTCCACAACTTTTGCAAGTATGTACTTAAATTTGAACTGGTTTCGTAGCGTGTTGATTTTGATGATTTGGCTTAGACGGGAAATAGACATTATTTTTGCGATTGGGAAAATTAGAAAAACGCTGAGCAGAATATTTACCCATATTTTTATGAGTGCCATGATTATGCCTTTGATTATGAACTGCTCCAATGAAGGTTTTTGAATTTTGACTTTGAATTTGCTGTATATGGTATCTACTAAGCTCCCAACTTCTAGAGATTCCTACAGCTGTCTCTAACGTTATATATTTTTCATTTAAGAGTTTTTCCTTAAGTTTAATGTATCGTTTGTGCATAAATATATCCCTCACCAAAAATTCCCGCAATGTTGAAAATTCACACGACATACTTAAATTTTTCCAAATTTTCACAAACTCTTCAATTGATTCACCCTCTTGACTTTTCGTGAAAAATCTGTATCTTTCCATGATAATGTTGACTTTAGGAAGAAAATAATCATCAAAGCGTTTTACTAATTCGGAGTAAGTAATGTTGTCAATATCTGCATCAAATGAATTAAATATTTCTATTTCGGGGCCCATGTGATGCAATAACAATGCTACTTTTCGCGAATCACTTTGAGATTTCAAGTTAGTGGCTTTCAAATAAATTTTGAACACACTATACCACTGTTTCCACACTGCCGGCAAATTCGAATGTTTAAAATTGAACGACACAATAGATGACAATATTGGTGTTGAATTTTCGGCAAAATGTTGAACGTTAGCACTGCCTGTTTGCGACGAAGGGGAACCAATCTTCATTTCAAGTTACTTACAGAACACTGGCTATTGTTAACTGCTGCTGCTCACTGACGTAACTGTGACTTTTACTGTAACTGTATTGGCTGATGCTGACGTAGTGATAAATGTTACTGGATGACGCTGATGTTCTGATATGTTGACTTTAATAACTGTGACTTCGACTATAAGTGTGTTGGCTGACGCTGGCTTAGTGATACTGTAACTGACGCTAACTGTGTTGGATGACTGATAACTGTGACTGTGACACATTGGCTATGTTTTTCTTGAATGATGGTACCGACTTTCACTAAAAGAGAACCAAATTCCATTGATTTTTTGAAAACTCCACTGCTTTCTGCTTTTAGTTGGATGACTTTCACGGCAACCAACTCCAACTGACTGCAATGACCGACTGTATTCCTTGAAACTTTAGGCAATCACACCTGACACCATGTTGACTATGTATCTAAAATGATAAGACTGGTTAGCTTGTTATGTACGATGTGTATTGGTCAGTTATCACTAACAGACTAAACTTACATTTATAGTGAGTGAGTGTACTACTACATGTAACACTCTCCAAAACACAGGATCCGTGCAAAGAGGGGGAGCACCGCAACCTCTCGAGTTTACTACAAATAGAAAGGGGAGAAACCAACAACCTCTACAAACCTCAACTCAACATGGAGAGGGGAGACACCACAACCTCTCCAAAACGTGAACTCTGTGCAAAGAGGGGGAACCTCGCAACCTCTCGAGTTTACCGCAAATAGAAAGGGGAGACACCACAACCTTTCTAAAAACACAACGGTGAGAGCGGGACAACCACAACCTCTCAACAACTCAATCGGATGGGACCAATTCCGAGATGGAGCCCACATGGCTCTAAACCGCTCAATAAGAGGGGAGAAACCACAACCTCTCAACTATCTCACACATTTCGGAAAATGGGAAACCAATACCTTTCCATGAAACGCTCAATTTGACAATATGAACTTAAATATTATATCAACCACATAAACAACAACAGACTCAGTGTACTCACCCAATACTCCAAAAATTTAACTAGTTTTCCCTCTTGGCTGCTATCACAAAAATCACTGAAATTCCTTTTTCCACACACGTTCTACAATATTTTCAAACACTCTCATTGAAAAATTAGTATCCTCGGTAATTTTATTTTTGTTACCTGTCAGTCAATTTCATGGCCTACTATGAAAATATAGGTAACCATAACAAAAATACTAAGTACACTGCGTTTCACTTGAATAGCACACTCTATACATTAAATTTATTTTCTCAATATCTTAAAAAAAAATGAAGACAACATACATTTTGTATTTTTTATTTGTCATGTCATTAATTAGCTATAATTTTAAATAAAAAGAATTCGAATTTTTCCAACATGTAATCTTAGAAAAAAAAATGTAAAACACCAATGAAAAAACACATAAATTCTGTTTCACTTGAATAGCACACTTTCTTAAAACTTATTTTAATTGACTTTTATGCAGTGAGGATAACTTATTTTTGTTCAGAATACAAGTTTAGATCAGTTTGAATTAAAATCAGCAATTTTAGTAATGGGTTGTGCCTCCCCCGTTTGAAATAACCTCCTAGATCCTATTAGGCAAAAGTTTTATGTAAGCAAGGGATATTGTAGCCCATGATTGCTGAATGGCTTCAATTAGTTCAGTCTTTGTTGAAAACTGTTTACCAGACTCATAAACTTTTCTGACCAGCCATCCCCAAACATTATTTATTATGTTTAGATCTTGCGAGTATGGTGACCAGTTCAAAAGAGTAACATTTTTGCACTCGATAAACTACTTTACGGCACGGGCGTGTGTATTGGTGCATTCTCGTGTTGTAAAGTTCACGGCAATGACCAAAGAGTCTTTCGAATGTCGCAAAAGCCTATTCTAAAACACGTTGATACGACTTAGCAATTATAGTGGTGTCTAAGAATAAGAGTTCACAAGTGCCGTAGTAGGATATGGCTCCCCAAACCATAACGCCGCCAACTCGACTGTGCAAACGATCCAACTGGTGAGTCTCCTTCCTTAAATCATAAACATATAACATAACAGTTATATCCGTCGAGCCCTTCCAAATTAAATTTCTTCTCATCAGAAAAAAACAACGCAATACCACTCTTTGGTCCATGACATGTTGGTACGACAAAAAGTCAACCGAGCTTGTTCACGAGCGGGGTTAAGTGGTGTTTTTTTTTTTTTAATTTTAGACGCTTAATGTGTTTAGCTTTTGAATTAGCACGCCATACAGTTGTTTTACTCGCACTGAGACCAACTTTTAATCGATTTTTTTCCACAGAATCATGTGAATTCGATGCTTCGCGCAAAATAGATCGCTTATCTGCAGTAGAGAGTACACTGCTTCCTCGACCTTTCATATTTTTTCATAATTTTCCCCATTTTTAAAAAAATTGTAAATCACGTTTCAGCTTTTTCAATTTTTTTTTTCGATATTTTAGTCACTGAAAGGTCACAATCCCTGTAGGTTTTTATTTTAACTTACTCTTCGCTTGTTAAGGCTTTACCACGACCCAATTTTTTAAAATCAGCGAATCGTATTTAAAATACTCAAAACGACTATAGAATATGATATTGTGACCACGTGCACCCCGTATGTGAGGCTTAAACCCAACTGTGCTATTCTAGTGAAACAAAAAATCTGCTGAAATCTTTTGAATCATATTGGTGAAAAAAGGTAACGGTAAATTTCGAGAGCAAATTTTTTTTTTCGGGGAGCCCACACAAACAAGACAAAAAAACTAGTGGCAAAGTCATAAGAATATTGATATATAAGCAAATTACAATGGAAAAACGGAATGTGCTATTCAAGTGAAACGCAGTGTATCTTTCACACTTGAATACTTTTCACAACGTTTAAATTTGGGTCAATTTTTAAAATTTATACTGTAAGAAATACAAATAATGTATATTAACAATTAACATGCACTTGCATATACGTTTTTCCACTTCTATAAATATGTATGTATAGAAGGCTGATATGGCATTGACTTATAAAAATGAAAATTAAAATTTTTATTTAGTCAGAAAACTTGGAAAAGGAAAAACGTATAATGTATGTATTTTCTTACGAGCAATATTTTTCTTTCAGATTTAAATAAATTACTATTTCTTTATATATTTATTATATAAATGTATATATATATATATATATACATAATTATATTTATTTTAAGATTATAATTATTTTATCTAAAGATATTCTATTAGTGAATACTGAACTTCAAGGAGGTTATCCTTGAAAGTTCAGAAGCGATGGCTGATCCCCAAAGAGGTTATCCTGGGCGAGGTCCGAGGTTGGGTTACAACCTCGTAGGGATTCACGGCTCGCGAGCCGTGAATTTGCGGATTGTGGTGCACGATATGTGAAAACACGTCTCGCTAGTTGTGATTTGACAGCGGCACGGCTCTCGCTGTCGTGATCGTGAGCTTCCCATAAGAGCCAATGCATTTCGATGTGTCGAGCTTGCGAGCCGTTTTCGCGTCGTGTGCATGAAGCCATAGGCTTCATGCACACGACGCGAAAACGGCTCGCGGCTCGCAAGCACAACAAAATGTACTGAGTTTGTATTCAAACGACGAGATTTGCGGCTCTCGCTCGCAAGCTCGTACGATGCTCCCGGCTTCAAAATGCATTGGCTTATATGGAAGTATTCACACGACGGGCGAGAGCCGTGACGGGTGGCGAGCCGTGTTTTCACAACTCGTGCACCACGAGCCGTGAATGGTTGCCTTGATGTTTTGAAAGTTCGCTCATTCAGTTTAACACCGACTTACAAACAACTCAGCTTGTTTCCGTATCCGTTGTAGCTGTTAATTAGAAAATGGACCCATCACGGACTTTAGCAGCTTACCTGCTTTACCGCCGCCGTCGCATTTTACGCCAAAGATATCAATCAAGACGACATTGGGTTCATCCAATTAATAAAAGACGGGATGAAGTTGGAATTTTTAGCACTATTTTCGAAGAGCTAAAACAGGATAAGGATCAATTTTTCAACTTTTTTCGGATGTCCCTGCAGTCTTTCGAGGAGTTGCTCGCAAAGATAAAGGATTCTATTACGGCTCAGAATACTAACATGCGAAACGCAATATCACCAGAATTAAGATTGGCAATCACATTAAGGTAAGCTTCACAAATTTTGCTATTATCACATTGAAATATTTTGAAATGGAAGCAGGAAGTAATACCTCTATCTTGTCTGATAATAACGGTATATTTTCAACGTTGATTATGATTAGTATGACAGTTTGTGGCTCTTCTGGTTAAATTTTTATTTAGTTTGGTTGGACATATCATTTTCATTCATTCAGTACAATTAATTCGTTTTCAAATGTTTATCGATTAGAAGACAAACAATGAAGAGAGATAAATTAATTTAATGGAAAGGCAAATATCATATGTATGGAAATGCCGACCGCCGATAGTTCAGATCTTTTTGTTTTTTAAAATCACTACATACCTATTGGACTTGGAATAAAGATAATATGATCATAATAAAAATATACATACATACACAAACAAAATTTATTTCTATCTGTACTCCATCGAATAAATTGCAACTTAAATATTTTCAAGAGAAAAATGTCAAATTTAACATAAATATTCTTCAATTATTATTAGAGAGTTTTAGCATATCGTATGGAATAAAACGACATAATTTGACATTCCATATAAAAATTCGCTTGCTTACCGTATACGAAACAAAATATCTTAATTTTGCATGTCCTCAATAGGCATAGGTGTAAAAAACGACAAATTATTTCGCCAATTTCGACTGTTTCCAGAGCTTCAAATATACGAAAATACACCCATGCCTACTTGGGACATGCAAAATTAAGATAATTTGTTTCGTATACAGTAAGCAAGCGAATTTTTATATGGAACGTCGAATTATGTCGTTTTATTCCATACGATATGCTAAAACTCTCTATTGATGGTCGAAAATAGTCTAATAAACGTTAATTAATACTCAAAATGGCAGAGAGAAATTCTGAAACCTTTTACAAAATGTTAGTTTCTAGAATTATCAGCATCATACGACAGGTAGTACAGTATCTATAATTATTAAAAATTGTCAAATAGTATCTCCGTACTTGTTGAAGATCTGGCCGCTTTTATATTTTGCATAACGTTTAATACGCCTGCCTGAAAGGTCAGCACTTCATCGTCGTTAAATTTTTCCAATGTGGGCAAAAGACCCTGCATAAAAGAAATATGCCTGTTCGGAGCTTCAAGTATTTGAAGAATTTTTTGTTCAAACTCGTCGAGTTTTTTTTCAGGTGCTCTTTTCTCCTTAGTCCTTTTTCTTGAAGACACCTGACGAGAAGTGCCTTCTTCAGAAACCTCTACCGTACTGTCGATGTCGCTATGGGGATCCTCCAACGAATCTTCGGTAGCCCTCGATTCAAAGATTTTGTTTAAAAATTGCAATTGATCGTTGTAAATGTATTTTTTTATTTTTTGGGCAGAAGCACCGGATCTCCTGGTATCTTTCTCCCTATTTAATGCTTTTCGGTAGCCGTCTCGAAGCGTTTTCCACTTACTCGTTATATCTTTTTCTGAAACAAAATTAAATAAAAATAAGAGCTTACATTTAATTAACATACCCAAGTAACAAATTCATCCCTATAATACTTCATAGTTTATTTTCTTCTAGCAAAGATAGGGGCACTTTACAGGCTATAAATGTTGAATAATAGTCTAATAATGGCATTTAAAAATAAATAACAGGCACGACAATCCAACAATGGACTAAGGCCGCAGGATGTGTTAGTGACATCCTATTTCCAAGATCTTATCTGCTTTTTGTTGAGGTAATGAAATCAGCATCACGCTCAGCAGTGTTATTTATCCCCATAAATGGGTACTCGTTTAACATCTGAGTGAGATCATAGTCCGTCACAAGCTCGTGAGTTCGAAAAACACCATGATCCACGGTGAGATTCGAACTCATGACCCTGTGCACCGAAGGTGCGCGCACTAACCGCTAGACCAGCCAGACTACAATAATAATAATGGCAATAATAATAATGGCATTTGGTTCCGTTTTTTATCCAATATAAGCCTCTTCTAACACTAAATTGTGCTTCGAAAAAGGCATATATCATGTTTCTTATGTAATTTTCTGCCATTTCCTCGCGTTTGTAGAAAAAAAAGAAAAAAAAAATATTTCGGTAGCTAGCATCGAACCCGTGACTATCGTATGACCGTCCCACGGGCTTAGCTTAACCAATCGGCCAACCTCATATATAGTCGGCATTGCTCTTAAACACTATAAATGGTTAGTTGCTTCTATAGAAATGCTTAACAATCCTTTATCGACTCTTCTGCAATGCACCTTCTCCTTTATATGTCAATCAGTTGACGTTGATTAAATCCACACCTTATTCAATAAAGTGAAGCCAGTTTCTATCTAATTGCCACTGCGAAAGTGAACTGAAATGCTTCTTTAAAGCATACAAATTGTTCCTTGGGTATGTTTTAAGGCGCGGAAAGAAATGGTTACCGAGATGTTCAGGTTTTAAATCAATATATGTACATATGGAACGTAGTGCCAAAATTCTGTTTTGTGCTCTATGCAATTATTATAAATTTAAGGGACTTCAAGGTAACTTGTCTTTTCAGATACCTTGCTAGCGGTTGCACATTTGCGGATCTTCATTTTATATTCCGGATAGGGATTTCAACAGCTTCGGTGATAGTGCGAAGCGTTTGCAAAGCTATATGGAACAAACTTAAAGCCGAGGAGCTTCCAGTACCCACAAAAGATATGTGGAAAGCCATCGCACAAAAGTTCGAAACGAGAGCAAATTTTGCCCACTGTACGGGAGCCGTTGATGGCAAACATATTCGAATAATGTGCCCAAGAAAAAGCGGATCTATGTACTATAACTATAAGCGGTATCATTCCATAGTCCTCATGGCTATAGTCGATGCAGATTATAAATTTGTGTACGTTGATATTGGCAGTTACGGAAAGGATGGTGACTGTTCAATTTTTCAACGTTCGAAACTAGGTAGACTACTGGAAAACGGATCAATTGATCTGCCAAATGATGAATGTCTTCCAGGTACCACGGGCCTTCCTGTGCCCTATGTATTCGTAGCAGATGAAGCGTTTGGAATACGCAGGTACATGGTAAGGCCATATGGAGGCCGGAATCTTTCAATTATAAAGAGGATATTTAATTATCGCCTAAGTAGAGCAAGAAGATTTGTAGAATGTGCTTTTGGCATATTATCCAATAAATGGCGAATTTTACATCGAGCCATCAACGTAGAGCCAGATTTCGCTATCGATATTATCAAATGTTGTGCTATACTTCACAACTTCGTTCTTGCGAGGCACGGATTGTCGATCGAAGATACGATGACAATCACAGGATTAGAAGATATTCATGAACATAATCAAGGACGAGGGCCTACCTCAGCCAATGAAGTAAGAAATCAATTCTCCCAATATTTCGTGTCAACCGCAGGAGCAGTTCCTTGGCAAATTAATAGAATTTAACAAAAACGCGGTATTTAATAAAACTAAATTCTTTACAAACAAATTCATAGATTGCCGCTTCTTTAATGTTATAGCAATAGCATATGTACATACATTCAATTTCACAGTTCCAATGCATATTATATTAGTATAAAACATAACAAATTGTTTATAAAATTCTGATGATTAAAATAAAAATTATTGCCTAACATACTTGTATACGTACTTATGTATGTGTGTTTGGTTCAAATTGCAAATATTCCTCTATTCTTTTCTATTATACATATATCTAGGAGTTGAATTAAATAAAATCAGCAAAAACCGGGCTACCAGATTGTTTCGTTTTTCATTAAATTCAAAGCGTATCGTAAAATATATGTACTGGTCTTATCAGAATTGGTTAATACAATACGTAAAGAAATGCAGATTTTAGAAAATTATTTTAATATTGTCATGACTTTATAAGGGAGCTATAAGCTTTGTAATTATTTAAATGCCATTTTTACTTACCATACTTTTTTTTTCATCCTCGGTCAATGTTTCGTAATTTTTATTTAATGCCGCGCACACTTCAACCCAGCATTTTGAGACTGCAATTCTGTCTTTATAGCCGGAAGTGCTTTTATCCCAAAGGGCAGGGCGAATGCTTATTTCTTCTATTAACATCTCCACGTCTATCATTTTATTTTTTCCACAATTTCTTTTTCCACTTGTCACTTTATATTTAACTCAACGGTAAAATATAACAGTTTTAGTTTAGTTATAGTTTCTCCCATGCGAAATTACTGACACCTCTTGTAATAAAATACAACTCAATTTAACTAAGCTAAGATGTGCACCGTAGCTTTTCAATGTCTAATTATAATTTGGAATTTTTTATCTTCTTATCGAAACTAGCGACAACTAGTTCGTTATGTTATTCGTTCGGAAACTCTTCATTAATTACAAAGTTTCTTCCAGTAATCCAGATCAAATATCTAATGTCGACCCAAACTTCATCTATTCGTTTATTTAAAAACAAACTAAAATTAATTGTTTGATTTCATTTTTTTAAATGAAAACATTAATAATTTTGATACATTTTAAAATCCATCGAATTCTTGTTTCGATTGCCTGAAATGATGTATATGGAAATTGAACGGCTGACAATATAGACGCGACGGCTCGAGCTGCAAGAACTTTGCAGCTCGCAAGTTCGAGCCGTCACGGCTCACGGCTCGTCGTGTGAATACTCTCATATAAACTAATGTATTTTGGCATTGCGAGCGTCGTTCGAGCTTGCGAGCCGCGAGCCGTTTTCGCGTCGTGTGTATGAAGCCTAAGAGTACAAATTAAAGAAGTCAAATTATCGGCCTTAGCAAAACACGCGATTAAAGAAAACCACGAATTTAATTTTAAGGAAGCGAAAATTCTGGCTAATGAGCGCAATAAAACCAAATTGCAAATAAAAGAAGTAAACCAAATTATTAAATATGAGGACACTTCTAGGGTCGGGGAGAATAAGTGGATAAGTCGAAAAGTATAAATTTTCAGGGCAGCATTTTTAATGTTTGCCGCGCTATATTGGCCGAATGCGTCAACTCGAAAAAACTTTTCTTATTGTTAGATGTCCTCTGCAGTGTCAGGATTTGATCTGCGGAATTTAATTTGAATACTTTCATCCAAGAGCCAAGAAAGAAAGATAGAACGAGCTTCGGCGAGTATCGAATAAGTTAATTAGACGTAAGAAACGCAAACATTTTGACGAGCAGTTACAGCAAATAAACCAAAGATTAGCCAGTAAGAACACTAGACAGGCGTACAAACTTATAAATAATGTCAAGAACGGATATCAACCCAGGACAAGCCTATGTAAGGACAAGGATGGTAACATCACCAGCGACATCGAAAGCGTCAACAAACGATGGGCCTCGCATTTTGAAGAGCTCCTCAATGCATCATCAACATCCCCCGCGGAGCTAGCTCTTGAGCAGTTAGCGGAACCAGGTCCTCCCGTTCTACCCCCAACAGTAGAGGAGGTGAGTCTTGCCAAACAGTTGCTCCAAAATAATAAAGCGCCCGACGCTGACGAGATCCCAGCAGAACTGCTGAAGCATGGTGGAACGTGCCTGACCAACGCTGTACATGTGCTACTGCTGAAAATATGGAACGACGAGGTAATCCCCGAAGATTGGCGCAAAAGCATAATCTGCCCAATCCACAAAAAGGGTGACAAGTTGAAGTGTGAGAATTACAGAGGCATATCATTAGTTTGTACGGCCTATAAGATTTTATCAAAAATTCTTGAAAAGAGAATCAATCCGTACGCAGAACAAATCATTGGCGAGTATCAAGGCGGCTTCAGACCTGGTCGTTCAACGACCGATCAGCTTTACACAGTGAAGCTACTACTCCAAAAGGGCTGGGAATACAACATCGACGTATACCAAATCTTTGTCGACTTCAAGCAGGCATAAGACAGTATCGACCGAAGTGTACTGTACAACATTATGCTGAATTTTGGTATACCGGCAAAGTTAGTGCGACTCACAAGGATGACGATGACTAATACCGTCTCGCAGGTCAAAGTGCAGAACCGACTCACTGACCTATTTGAAACTCGTACTGGACTCAAGCAGGGCGACGGGCTGGCGCCGACGCTCTTCAACCTGGCTTTGGAGTATGTAATTCGAGCCATGAATATGGACAGCAGCGGAACGCTACTCATCAAGTCGACTCAATTAGTAGCGTACGCCGACGATATCAACATCATGTCTCGAAGGTTGGGTGATGCAGAAAGCCTCCTGCATAACCTCAATAACGCCGCAAAGGAAGTTGGACTACATATCAACGAAAGCAAAACAAAGGCCATGATGCAATCCAAAACAAGGACGCCAGCAAATTCAAGCATCACAGTGGGGGACCTTAACATCGAGTATGTAGACAACTTCAACTATCTGGGTTGTAACTTATCAAAGGACGCCAACGAAACTGACGAAATTAAGCGACGGATACAACTAGCCAATAAGACATATTTCTCGGTCCTCCCTATAATTAATTCGAAACTTGCGCACAGAAACACGAAGCTCCGCGTGTACAAAACGATCATCCGACCCGTGCTATGTTATGGCTGCGAAACATGGACCCTTACCCAAGCCTCCGAAATTTTGGTAGACCGATTCGAACGAAAGGTCCTTCGGCGAATTTTCGGGGCCGTTCGCGAGCGAGACCAATGGCGTATCCGATACAACCATGAGTTGTATCAATGTACGATGAGCTGGAAGTATCGAAAATCGTGAAGCTTCAACGTCTGCAATGGGCGGGGCATGTACAACGGATGGACGACAATCGCATGCCAAAGAAAGTTATGAACGCACAACGAATTGACGGAGCGAGGTTGCGTGGACGACCGACAGCTCGCTGGGAGAACTCCGTAGGTGAAGACGCCCACCAGCTGCTGGGCTTCCGAAACTGGAGAACAAGGTCACGTAACCGCGACAATTGGAGGTCAACGATTCAGGCGGCCAAGGCCCCACGTCGGGCTATCGTGCCACATTGATGACTTTCATCTAAACCGGAGGTATGGACATTTAACCCTTCAATACTCGATCGGAATCTATACCAATAAAAGTCGTGCGAAGTATATTTTTTTATCCACCATACCACCATTTCTGATTAAAATTTTTTAAATAGTTTGCTCGATGAGGTATATGTTTTTATTATTTGTGGGCCTGCGCACGGTACTCGTCAATGCACCATGCTCCATTTGGAGTTAGGGCAAATCAAGAGAAATCATTATTAAGGTAATTTTGAGATAGTATGGATTTCATAATAGATCAAATTGTATACCGAATCTGACCTGTGCACTGGGACAATAAGTTATCGATAACTCTCTGCAAGTTTGTTGTTTTAATAAATATTTTACCTAAATTGTCGGAAGATAGGTAGAAACTTATTAGAAGCCATAAACTGAAAACTTCCTGGGGTGTTTAAAATTGTGGACGGACAATGGACCCTTTTCCTCACCTTCGCATTCATCAGAAGGAGCGATATTTGTTTTTTTCTGATGCGCCTAGAAAAAATCTTGTTATTTTTTTTATTTATTTATATAGGGTCATCCATATGTAACGCCCACATTCTGTTTTAGTAAAATAAACCGTTAAACATTTTTCGGTACTGTTTTATAACTCTCTCTCTCTCTTGATTACCGTAACTCCTAGTGGAGCATGGTGCGTTGATGACTACCGAGTGTAGTCATCAACGTTACAAAGACAACTGAATTCGGAGTGTGATACGGTTGTCAGCCATACCACTTCCTAGTCGCATTGTTAGTTTATTATTCTACGATAAGAATATTTCTTATCATCTTCTTCTGAATAATAAACTTGCGACGAGTCGTGCCGAGTTTGGAAACTCGTTTCTCTGTGAGTGTCTATTTCACAGAGTGGCGACCGAACCATCACGGCCACAGAGCACGTTTTATAACTACTCGTACAATTCTATGTAATTAAGAATTTGAAAGCAATATCCTGCAGACATAGCTGATATCGGTTTAAATATGATATAGTGAATTGCAGCTGGAGCTGTGGTCTTAAGGTGGTGAATGAATTGTCTACGGTAATTTGCCTTTTAAAAATTTTAACGATTGTCCAAGTTCCGTTTTCCCCGTCGAATAATTGGGTGAGTTAAATATTTTCAAAATGGGACTATGCCACTTATATACTGCGACGAATATTCGAATTGTCAGTAAAAAATCGCCTTAAGTGAACTAATCGTAAACCATTTCCTCTGGAGAAAGGGTTTCACGAACAAACCGATTCCGCTTACTCCTTATTTTACAGCCTTTATACACATCATCATCAGATTTATCTAATGCAATGTACAAGTACAAACAATATACTTTTTTTCACACTCAGAAATATGCGCTTCTGTTCACGTGAAATGCTACAATGGCTATAATTTTTTTTAAGAGCAGGTTTGCTAACCCATACTCGTAAAACAATCGAGGATAGCATTAAGGTTAATTTTTAAAAAATCAACAACGATTCAATTTAATGGATAAGCTTTCTGAAAATTGTGTGTGTGTTCTCTATGCGATAAGACTAACCATTCGATAAGAGTTTTGAGTAATCAAATCAGGCCCCAGTTTTTAACGTTTAATCGTTGAAATCTATAGTTATTTCCATTCGTTGAGGGTGATTTCCGATTTCATGCCGAAATTGGCGCAACCCTAATGTAATTTATTCTCAATTTCAATAATAATACAAGTCGACTTATCTAATTATTCCCATAGCCAATGGTGTCCCTACAAAACTGTACAAGTAGACTTAACCGGGTAACCCCCCTTGGTCGATGAAGATGGTAAAAAATCCTTATTGATGTAGTAAAAAAATCGCTGCACTATATAACATTTTCAAATGCCTCTTTCACCACTCCACGTGCTGCCGGAGAAGCCATGATTGGGATGCAGTCAGGAGGCGCATACAAATAGATGACAGCGAGTGGCCTCTCGTAACTGACGGAGGCTGCGTACCAGCACATACATTTCACTTTTGAGTGTGCTACTGTGGCTGCGTGCATCCCATATTTCCTGTTTCATTTCATGGCTTCTGAGCAGGAGTACACAATTTCAACCGTTAGTTCCCTTCGGAAAGTTAGTGGAATTCAACTTATTTTCATCTGACAGGGTGACAAATGGTATACAGCTTTGCTTTGTTAGCCCTGGAAGGTCATGCTTTGTCGGATCGACTACGCATCATCAAATTTATCCCATTTTTCGTGACAATTCTCATTACTTGAAGCTGAGTTTTCGTACAGCACTTACCGTGCCGATGTACGAGTACTTGCCGGGTACACTGCGGCTAGACGAAGTAAGCAGGGTAAGTTGGATTTTTGGAAATTGGCGTCGTCGAAACGACGAATTATGAACTTTGTGTAACTTTTAGAACTCCAGTATTTCTTATAGCTAGTTGTCGATTCGACGTTAAGCCTGTGTCTATATAACTAGCTCGTAACAAATATGTTTATTTTGGAAATGTGGGACCTATTTTTTCAAAAATTATGGACAAAAATATTTAAATAAATAAATAACAGGCGCGACAATCCAACATTGGACTAAGGCCGCAGGATGTGTTAGTGACATCCTATTTCCAAGATCTTATCTGCTTTTTGATGAGGTAATGAGATCAGCATCACGCTCAGCAGTGTTATTTATCCCCATAAATGGGTACTCGTTTAACATCTGAGTGAGATCATAGTCTGTCACAAGCTCGTGAGTTCGAAAACCACAATGGAACACGGTGAGATTCGAACTCATGAGCCTGTGCACCGAAGGTGCGCGCACTAACCGCTCGACCAGCCAGACTATATTTACTAGGACAAAAATAGGACAAATCAGGAAAATGGCTCAAAATTCTTCCTCATTTTAGGAAGATTGCATTTCGAACTCATAAAAATCGGCTCCAAAATCGATGTTTTTCCATTCTAAATAAACTAACGATTGAAAATCTGTCAAATTTATAAATATTTTGAGAAAGGGTGATTTGTATGACGCGTCAAAGTAGAGTGTCGTCGAATCGACGAAGCATGACCTTTCCGTACTAAATAGAAGCATGACCTTCCAGGGTTAAGGACCTTGTAAAGAACGGGTCTCATATTTCATTGTTTTTCAAGTTCTTCTTTTTCTTTTCAGTACCGTATAGCCCCTTGTGGGGTCATGGTGCGTTAACTTAGCCGTTTATAGGCAACGAGTCAACGTTACATTGCATATCATTTCGAAGTGTGTATAATGTTGAAATATGTTGACTACATATATATTTCCATTCACATGTACGGAAATTTTGGACCACGCCGAGATTCGATCTACGGATTACTAGCATCGTAGAGTGCGACTCAACCAAGTGAGCCACAGAGCGGGTCTTTCAAGTTATTAAATCAAAATTTATTTTCTAGCTGAATCATACCAGCAATAAAATTTAGCCACTGTTAATACTTTGATAAATTTAGAGGAAATCTTATTAAAACCGTTAACCATATTTCAATCAATAAAGGATTTATAAATATTCTGACGTTGCTACTTTGCTAAGATGAAAGTGACAGACGAAACAAACTGATTTCGCAAGTGGAATATGCAGTCCGAGATGCAAAAAATGCACTAAAAATACACAAAGTACGCTCTAAAGGCAGATATTGGAGGCCAGTTGAATGTAGTCAGAATGCAGAAGAAAATCATTCTCAGCTCCATTTTGAAAATTTGACTCTAAAAAAAAAAAATGAAATAACATGCGTGGCAGTCCACCAGTAAACTAGGGCCGCAGATGTGTGAATGACATCCAATTTCCAAGATCTAAACTGCTGTTTTGTTAAGGTGTTGAGATCAACAACAAGCCCAGCAATGTTATTTATCCCCATAAATGGATACAATCTGAGCGACATCATAGTGCGTCACGTAGGTCGTGAGTTCGAGAAACTCCATGAAATGAATTCGGTCACGGTGAGTCTGGAATCCATGACCCTGTGCACCAATCCAACCACAAGACAGGCTACTCTAAAATTTGCTAACAATATTTCTGCGACCGGAGATTTCAACCCCTAAGAAAATCATTATGTTGAAAAAATTTTGGGCTTGCCCCCCCCCCCCCCCCTGACCGAAATCCTGGCTACGCCCATGCCGTGGCCCTACACTTCTTGTAACGAAAAAAGTGATAAAAAAGACTATTCGAACACGTACTACAATTTAATAAAATTTGGATTAAATAATAATTTTACATTGTAATTAACTAGTACATACATACATACATCCATTTTCTATATGAATAAATATGTCATAACGTGCATAATTTAACTTGTCTGTTTGACATACACTCTATTAAATTTTTACTCTTATAATAGAAGGAAACTTTGTTTCCTTCTATTATAATAGTGAAATTACTCTGCAATCTAAATTTGCAAATCAAGTGTAATTTTACATAAAAAATGTGTAAAAAAGTACTCTAATATATTAGCAAATTTACACCGTGCTATGTGTAAAAACACTCCGTAATAATAGGAATATAATGCGGTTTCACTCTTTTTTCGTTGTAAAGATTTAAGTGACGAACCTTTACAAATAATATAGTTATCAATAAAACTATTTAAGGATATATAAAATATAAACAAGTATCGGTCGAGTTTTGCTGCTCAGTTTTTCGTATACATGGGAGGTTGCAAATTGTTCTTTTTTTTGCGATCTGTACACTTGTTCTTCTTCTCAGTACCTTAACTCAGCCGTTTATAGGCAATTTCGAGTCAACGTTACATTGCATATCATTTCGGAGTGCAATGTTGCAAGCACTAAATATTTCCTATCCGCACATGTACGGAAATTTTGGACCACGCCGAGATTCGATCTCGGGACCTCTAGATTACTAGCATCGTAGAGTGCGACTCAAGCAAGTGAGCCACAGAGCGTGTACACATGAGTTCTAAATGCAGAGAATTTTTGGAAAAATGTGGTACACTGTGCTAAGTCCAGCCGATTGAAGTATGACAACTGGAGAGCACGCTACAAAAAATGAGTAAAACTTCAACTGCACGTTGTAAAAATACACCACAAATCCGAATTATACACATAAACGTTGTAAAAATGCACCAGAAAATCTGAATTATACAGAAGTGTAGCGAAAAAATACATTTCACACCGATTTTGGTGTAATTTTTTTATTTTACACAGAAATTGTTGAAAAATGCACTCTGTATGTGATTATAAGCGGGAAAAATGTAAAATTACCGCATTTTCAGCGGAAATTTAAATTCACTTTTTAGAGTGTACATCTACTACTAACATACATTATCAGTCTTTGTCTTCAGTGTGTACTGTTCTATTTAGTTTTTTCAAAAACGAAAAAAGGTAAAACCATCCTTTTAATCATTTAATTATTATATATTAAAGTCATGTATTTATTGTTTATATATAGAAAACCCTGAAGATGGTCAATTGACCGAAATATATAGGTTTCAAAGCAAACAAATATGTACAGCTTTTATTTCAAACCCATCGTGAATCGCCCATGGAGGAAATACAAAATTGTATCTTATTCTATACAACGATTCTGGCAAAACAACACTTTTAATCAAACATAAGATGATTATCACCGCCAACAAATTATATAACTAACTAACCGCACTCAAATGGGATAAGTGGTTCGATTTTTATACGTCTTTAAAGCCAAATTTGTGTAATTTGTCCAAAAAACTTGTATTTTCTTTTTTATTTTGATTTTTTTTAATGCAGTAAGAAAGATACGACCGTATGATATTGCACCAATATTCAAAAGAATCGTACAAGTTGGAGAAATTTGATATGGAAAATTTATGTGTTTTTGTATCTTCTTCTTCTCTGTACCGTAACCCCTTGTGGGGCATAGTGCGTTCACTCAGCCGTTTATAGGCTACTTCGAGTCAACGTTACATTGCATATAGAGGAGTATATATAATGTTTACAGGTACGGAAATTCGCAAATAAAAAACAGGAATTTCGCATAAACTAATTTTCGATATTGGAAATTTCTCTGAATTCGCAAAAAAACCCTAGTTTTGTACATTTTCTTGATGTTATTATAATTTTCTATAACTCTAGAAATTCTGTAGATTCACAGTTAAACGACTGTTCAAAACTCGCGTTACAAAGTAAACGTCGCGTGCTTATTATTCAATATGAAGAGTGTCTGCCAACTGCATCATACTCCGAATTCAGACAACTATCTATTAGTTGTCGACAATACTACTCCTCAAGGAGTTACGGCAACGGTAAAATGAGAAACTGCTGAGGCATATATGCCGCTAATATAGTTACGCTTTTATCTTTTTTATGTAAAGTTAATTTGAATTTTGGGGCCCGCCGAACCACGAGAAAAACTCGCCCCGAAAAAAATCGTATTGCAGAAAACAAAGTTAATTCATCAAACCTCCAACTCGTGCTCAGCGAACTCTCTGCATTATTTCTCTATTATCTATGAACGGAAAACTTCTGAAAATCAATCTGAGATAAAAAATTATCTCCAATAATTGACTTTTTTGGACATAAATAAACTTTTTTGTATGGAAAAGTCCAAATTAGTCGCTTTTATTTGCATAAATGAGCAATTTTCGCCGAAATTTGCGTACCTCTAATAATGTTGCAAGCACTTTATATTTCCTGGACCACGCCGAGATTCGATCTCCAGACCTCTAGATTACTGGCATCGTAGAGTGCGACTCAACCAAATGAGCCACAGACCGTGGTATCAAATCACCAAAATTTTACTTTCAAGCTTTGTAAAAACCAAATCACTTACTTTTTTTACGAAAATTGATTAGTAGTGATCATTTGTTTCTCGTTTTTCGAGCTGCTGAAGTTTTGGAGATATAAAGGTTTATGCGGTAGTTTCTGTACTCCCTGCATATAAATCTAATGTCATAATGTTTGCAGTGCACGTTAAAGACATTAAAATCTTGTCAGTTTTTCATAGGTCAACACTTACGGTCTAAATATATAAATAAATAAAAAAAAAAATCCTTTTTCTATCTATCAGGCATTTTGAAAAACGGCTAAAATATTGTCATACACACATAAATTGGACATCGGCTTAGTACGGATCTTATCCGACAGACACGTTTTTCATCTTTTTTCCTACTCCCTAGGTTTTGTTTATGACTCGATTGTTATATGATATTCTGACGATAAAAACCCCGATGAAAAGGACTATGCCATTGTCTCTTCGCCATAAAATTGGTTTCTAGCTAATAAGGACGAAGTCATTAGAAATAAATCAGAAAACAAACAATGGTCGAACAGCAACGGAAGAGCAGCGACATGGCCACTAGGGATGAATTTTCACCGAGGGTTAAGCTAAGAGAAATAGAGAACGGGACGATGACGACGCGACGGGACTTTGAAAGTGAAGAAGGGCATTATGTGACAAGAAAGAAGCAGAGAAGCCTTTCTCTCTCTGTATACAGAAATATCGTGTATTCTTTAGTTTGGCTCATAATTCGCGATATCCGATAAGAATCGTATACATATATTCTGAAGGCAACAATTCAGTTTGTATTGTTTGTTATTTGTTGCTGACTTCAAAATCGTGCAGTTATTGCGTCCTTTCATTTTTCCATGTTTGCTTTCGACCCAAAAATAAATAAAAAGAAAAAAATAGTATTTATGTTGTTGAAGTTTGGCTCTTTTCGAAAATGGGGACTAAGAAAGCGAAAATTATTCAAAGTCACACAATAGTAAAGTGTGCTAAAGTGGCAATAAAATTAATAAAATACGAGTGAATTTTGTACGTTGAAGTATATATGAAATTCATACAAATTTCAATAGAACACAACATGCCCTTTGTTTTTGATTAAAAGTGTATTTGAGTTTTTTTTTCAATTTCGTTAGATCTGCTCTGTTGCTTTAAGCTCAAACATCCTTTTCTCTTGAAGGAAGCATATCCGACCATATAAAAAGTATACATATATAATCAGCATGACTTGGTGAGTCGATTGGGAGATGTCCGTCTGTCTGTCTGTCTCTCCCCGCAGGGGTGTCGGTGTCCTTGTGACATCAGCCAGAAATGGCTGTATGTAGTGGGACAAAGATCTTTGGTGAGTTACGCCACCACGGACCTAGTAGCGCAAGGGGGCCCCTGGTACAGTTGATACGCCATGGCGAGGATCTGTACAAAGACCATTCGGGCGGTAACGTTCCCGAGCTCCTGAGTTATGTACGGGTGCCTCATGGCGTGACCTACCTCCTCCCATGACTTACGGGAGGGAAGTCACTAAAGGCCAAGCACGATTATGGTGTCCTCTGGTGGGGGAGTGCATCGTATGGTAAATCGTGTGAGCTTCGGAGTTGACGGCTTCGCATGACCCGAGTCCTGAAGGGGCTAGTTAGGGAGAACGGCCTTGGTGGTAAATGCCTACGCGCCTATATCTAACTAGTTTGTGGATTGATGACCACACTGCCCGAGTCGCATTGCTGACTAGTAAACTGAAGGGGCCACCTAGATGTGAAAAGCAGCGCTACGAGTCTGCACAGGCTCGTAGTCACAGGTCCAACGAGCCTGGGATGTGCACATCTGAATTCTCACGTGTGGCTTAACCAATAGGGGGCCGAAGGAGGATCACACCTGCTATAGAGAAGTCTATAGCGAATAGTGTACTACGGGGATGGGTGTGCCCAGGGGACCATGGTCCTTTCCCATCAAGGAGTTGGCTTCGTAGTGGCTGGAGGTTGTTACCCAAGTCATCCAGCTAGTGATGCAACCCCGGGGTTGGGTTCCTGAAGGTGAGTGCATTCGCCGGCTGGAGAAATCCCCATCTTACAATAAGACCTTGTCAGTAAAAAGCCGAAGGTCCAAACATTTAGCGGGACCGGGAGATAAGGCCGAAAGGCTAGGTGCTCCCCTGACGGTATACCTCGTAGATGGTTTGCTTATCTGTCTGTCTCTTCCCGCAGGGTAGTCTGTGTCCTTGTGACACAGAATATATCTGTGTAGGGGACACAAATTTTTGGTGAGTTGCGGCACCACGTACCCGAGCAGGGAGGCCCGTTGTATAGTTGATACGCCATGGCGTGGATCTGTACAAAGACCATTCGGGCGATAACGCTCCCGTGCTCCCGAGTCATGTACGCGTGACTTACGGCATGGCTGACCTTTTTCCTTTTTCCTTCGGAAAGGCAGCCATACAAGTCGAACACGACGCAGTGTTTCCTCGTAGGGGAGGAATCCGTTATAAGTAATGGTCGTATCCGTCCTGTTTTTGGCAGGACAGTCCTGCTTTTTCGACCATAACCGGCCGTCCTGCCAAGACCTCGGAAGTCCTGCTTTTGTCTAGCTTTGTCATGTTTTTGAACAGCGTATTGGCATCTCACCAAATGACGTAAAAATTTAATGAAAACCAGGGATTTGGAGCGATGGAGCGGAGCGGAGCGACCTTAAATTTCGGAGCGAAAGAGCGGAGCGTGGAGCGGTTTTCGGCAGGCTGGAGCGGAGCGATTTTTGCTTTGAAAGTCGCTCCACTCCGCTCCGCTCCGAAGTAAAAAATCAAGAAAATTCCGAGTAAAAAAATTGAATTTTTTCGACGAAATTTTTTTTATGGCACTATTTGATGATTTTGGACGATTTAAAGTCGAAGAATTCGTTGAGAGACTTGCAAAATTTCGGATCATTGTGAAATTCATTGTGATAAAAGAGGTTTTGCGTTTAGTCATCATAATCATCACTCTTCATATTAAAAAACTCAAGATCATCCATGACATAAAAGTCCTGTCCTGTACTCGCTGAATGAAACGCCCGTTTTATTATAAATTAGTTATTATGTGCATTTTATTGAATGGAGTGCAGGACAGCTTCCATAACAATTTTATAGATCTCGTTCTATACGGCATGTCCGAAAACTATCGCATAAAGGCACCCAAATATGATTCCTGGTGATATTTCCATCAAAAAGGAGTGTAAAAAAGGCCCGAATTATTAGTTCTTCAGCTACCACAGACATTTAAAGATTTTTCAAAAATTTAATACTCATATTACCTACATTTTTGCTTTCGGTCGTTGCCAGCAATTTCTCCTAAGAATAAACCCAATAAAAATCGGATAAGCAGTTTAAGCTGTGTAAAAAAGCTTCAAAGACAAAATTTTGTGATCTTACTTCATATAAATTTTTTTTCGACGGAGGTCTTAGTGGTAGCATTTTTGTAAAATCTTTAAGGGGTTTTTGATAGCTAAGGAGTTAAGAATTCGGGATATTCCTGGTAGGTACACCTATTTTGTTAGAAATGACATTAATAATCATATTTCGCTGCGCTTATGCGATAGTTTAGTTTCCGGACACCCTATCTAGAATCATCAACTCAATTTTATGTTCAAATTTCTTCGAAATTGGTGCTATCCTGTTCTGTACTTGATCGAATAAAACGCACCTTGTAAGCCATATTCTATAATACGTAAGAAGATATAAGTTGAATTGATGAATTCGCGAAAAATTATAAATATTTACTAAGAACAATGAAGTTTTGTTGTATGTTTGTAATGGAGCGGAGCGGAGCGAAAAAATTTTAGTCGGAGCGGAGCGCTGGAGCGGAGCGGTTTCAAATTGGTCGGAGTGGGAGCGGAGCGGAGCGAAAAAAAGTGTCGCTCCAAATCCCTGATGAAAACTACAATTAAATTTTATAAAAATTTACAAATAAATTTTATGAATGAGCCTTAGCTCAGTAGGATGATAGGCGACCAAGTCGGCTTTTTATATTTTCTAAGTCCGGAGAGAGATCGCAATGAATTATTGCTCCTGAAGCGTCCTGAGACATTATTTGCATATATTGTCAATAAATCTGTCTTTCAAATATTACAGCTGAAAACAGCACAGCTATATAAAAATTTTGGACATAATGTTCAGCGCATATTCATATACCCAGATGCGACCACGATCGCCAATTGATTGCTCTTTACTAAGTCCTGGCTCGTTTTTTTATAAATACAGTGGATATCGCTTATAACGACATAGTTTAAAACGATGTATCGGCTAGAAGGACGGAGTTACCGGGTCTCAAGATTTATGAAGCCCCTGCAGTGTAATTTTTGATGAATATAGCAACCATTTCTATAGTCGGTTATAACGGCGGAGTTTTTACGGCCAAAGAGGCCGTATGTGTGTAATGATACTTTTTCCTGCAAAGATGGAGTGCAGATAGAATTTAAAATGCACAAAATCTCTCATCTGTAAAAAAGTCACAAGGATTCCTGTGCGATTTTGCTTGAAAGCTTTGCCTATGGTGAGATTTTGTACACGGTGGCAGGCGGGAACATCGTAAGAAATCGAAAATTCGAGGTGTGTGAAGTTGGCGATTTTTTAACTGTTTTTTGCTCAGTTCGTTTACCCATCGTTAGCCCACGTTTGCCCAGGAAAAATTTTCGTTTGCCCACCCCCTCAAAAAAAGTTATTGCAAAAACGAAAATTCGAACCACAAAAACTGTTTTGTCGCTAGAACACTTATGTGAGGACAATAAATAAAATTCTCCTCTGATCAAACTACACTGAAACAAGCGTTTGAGTTCCACGCTTATTGCTGACAAATTCAAAAGGTACGCAAATATTATAGAGGCATTTGTGTTTCTGGTTGTCATTCTTTGTGTCCTGCTTTTTTACTAGCATTGTCCTGTCAAAAGACAAGACAGTAATTTTGTCCTTCTTTTTACGTTAAAAATATACGAGCGGTAGTTATAAGCGATCGTGTACAGCCTCGGAGTTGGCGGCTTCGCATAACCCGAGCCACGAAGGGGCTAGTTAGGGAGAATGGCCTTGGTGGAAAATGCCTACGCGCCTATATCTAACTAGTTTGTGGATTGATGACCATACGGCCTGAGTCAAATTGCTGCTTAGTAAACGGATGGGGCCACTCAAAAGTGAACGGAAGCGTTACTCGTCTGCTTTAAGCAGACGAGTAGTCACAGGGCCAACGAACCTGGGATGTGCTCATCTTAATTTAACGTGAGGCCTAACCATAAGGGGGTCGAAGGAGGATCACACCTGCTAAAGAGAAGTCTTTAGCGAATAGTGTACCTCCGGGATGGGTGAGCCCAGGGGACCATGGTCCGTGCTTATCTAGGCGTTGGACTCGAGGTGGCTGTAGGTTGTTACCCGAGACATCGAGCTGGCGATGCAGCCCCGGTGCTGGGTTTCTGAAGGTGAGTGCATTCAAATCCCCATCTGACAATAAAACCTTGTCAGTAAAACACCGAAGTCACAAACCGGGAGATAGGGCCGTAAACGTTAGGTGCTCCCCTGACGGTATACCTGTAGATGGTATCTATGTCTGTCTGTCTGTCCGTATGTTGCAGCGCGTTTTTCTCGGCCGCTATTAAAGGGGGCTCCCGCATCCACAATAAAATTTTCTGAATAAATATTTTTATTTGCTATTTGCTTTATTTGGTCTATTCCAACCAAACGCCACACAAATATTGTTTTGTCGACGCAACTTTTGTGAAGACGGAAGGAAAATAACGGGGGGGGGGGAGGGATTAAATACAAGTGTTAGGTACGCCCGAAAGAACTTTCAGCCCGAGGAGAGCGAAGGGTATCCAAATTTCGGCCGCGCCCGAAATTAGCCTTGGTCTAGTTTCACGTTTTATTATCCCAAACATTTTCTTTATTTTGGTGGTCATTACACTGTATTCTAAAACGCGTGTTGTTTAATTTTCAGGAAATTTATTTTTGATTTATTCTGTTTAGGAAGTTAACGCTTTGATGCAATCTTAACTTTCTTGAGAGCGATAATTTAGACCTATACATGATCTAAGATTTTTCCCCTAAGGGAAAACTTATTGGAGTTTTTTTTTTGCGAGCTTTACGCCTATTTTACGTTAATTGGGCAGCAAGATCGTGCGATTTTACCCCGCTAGATTTTTTCCTGTGTGATTTCCATAATTCGCGGGGCTATACCAATAAGCCGCAAATGGACCGACCGACCAGCCAACCCCTCGCTCAAATTCAGCAGGATCTATGCTCGTGATAAGCCGCGGTGGACATTTTAATTATGTTATATTCCATAACACGCTCTGTGGCTCACTTAGTTGAGTCGCACTCTGCGATGCTAGCAACCTAGAAGGTCGGAGATCGAATCTCGCCATGGCAAAAAAGAAATCGTACATGCGCGGATAAGAAATATGTACATATATAGTACTTCCAACATTATTTATATACACTCCGAAATTATATGCAATGTAATGTTGACTCGAAATTACATATACACGGCTGAGTGAACGCACCATGCCCCAAAAGGGGCTAACAGATAAAAAGATATTTCATACATAATGGCATATATGGGTCTTTCAAATAAAATAAAAAATTAGTTTACACCTCACACACAGCTTATTTTATTCCATTTCAACATCTACCCGTCCTTATTGGAAAACCCTATATTGACAAACAAGACAATGTAAATCATTTTCCTTCGTTTCGTACACAGGTTTTATAAACTTGAGTTCGAAATATAAATCTTCATTGAAATCATTTAATTTCGAAGAATCAATGAACTTTATTTCTAACATGACAGCTCGTCATTTAATTAACATTTATGTTTCAGGATTGTTACATTTCGTCCTAAATTTTACCTCCTCCCAGAATATGGCGACAAAAAAAGTTATACTCTAAAATAGATTACAATAGCAATTGACATGTTGTCTACGATGGCCTGCAAATAACGACAATTTCATCTGGCATCCTGTCACTTGAAATATTTTGCTGATGTGATGATTCGGCAGGGAATGGACTCATTAAAAATAGAGGATCGCATTGACATCTACGTTGTCGATTCATTTTTTGGCTGTATAAATGTTACTCTGAAGTTGTTGTGCAAAATGTTACCATTAGTTTTGGACGTCTATTTCGCTTTTGATAACTATATTCTATACTATTCAGTTGTGTTCAGTCGTATCATAGCCGAGGAAAAATAAACCAACCATTGTCGCACTTGTAAACAGTCGCAAAATGATAAACTTGAATTTACCGTTTTGATTTGGTCAATTGTTGGTTCATTGTTGCTAGCTAACACGCAGCTTCACAAAAGAGAATTAAATAATAAAATTTAATCGAAACATTCTCAACATTCAAAAAATTACGTCGCATTTTTGAGTGCGTCTAACCTATTGTCGGGGAGTGTATATCTGGATTTTTGAGGAATGCCCTTTGGATTCTGGGAAAGAAAGTCCTGTACGATAGGAGCTTCGCAACATGGAAAAAGGGGTAAAGCAGAGAGTGATTTTTTTTTGTGATTATTAAAAAAATGGAAAATTAGTAGCTAGCTTAAAGGGGACTCTGACTACCGATAAGATTTACTTAATCCTAGATCAAGTTACAGTTGTACCATATTGTACTGCAATTTGAATATTGCAGGTCCATTCTACGATGCATTTTGAATTTAATAACATATGATTTAACCCTTAAATGCATAGCGTACCATATATGGTACATGGCTAGATTCCTGTAAAAGTCTAGCGATTATTCAGTTTTTGATTTCTTTTTTACTTTTTCCCAAAGTAGACAAAGCCGGCTTCCACATAAATTCAATTTTGGCTTCCTGAAGCTTTCCATGAATTCTCTGTTCCTCTTCAAAATGGAATTTTAAAAGTTATTCTATAGAGCTAAACAAATTGGCGATATTTACCGTTATTTGGAAAAGCAAAAATACTGGTGAGTATAATTGAAATGTGTTCTTGAGATTTTGACCAAAAAAAAAGTCACCAAAGGTATTGTTTGCACCAACTTTGCAACGTACTGTTACGCTTTTCCGCAACGAAAACTTGAACACGTTCAAAAGTATACGGCCGGCCGACCAGCTCCATGAGGAAGGGGTCGTGGGCGCCACGTACTTGCATTCGGCCGTCCGCGACCGTTTCCCGCAAGTACGAATCGAGAAACGGTTTTCACTATGCGCGAGATATCTAAGCAAGACAAACGGTTAAATTCATGGTAAACAATATTTTATTGGAATCGATCACTTTATTTCCTGGGAAAATAAAGGCTGATTCCGTGTTCAGTGACCGATTTTCCATAAAGGGGGGTCAGTTACGATACTGGGTTCAGACCCCATGCATTTAAGGGTTAAAAGTTTTACAGGATGGGAAAACCTTACTCTTCACAATGTTATAAATGATTTTAAATTCGCGATTCTACTTTACGTTAGCTCATCGATGAGAATACTTAAAAAAAACAATTAGAGAGCTTTTACACTTATAAATAGCTTAATACTAAACCTGCTTAAGTGGTGACTTCTACTCACGATTTTCGTCGTTGACATTATCCCTCAAACCCGCAACTCTTAATGGCAAGAAATATTTATATAATAATTTTGTATTTAGTATAAGTATGTTCTGGTAAATGATATTCTGAAAGCAAATTTATGATTTTTGTCGATGATTAGTTTAGAAATGGAAAATAAGAATACCCGCCTGGAGGCGGGTATACGGGTTTACCATGTAAAAAATTCCATTTGCTCGAACAAAAAGAGATTTAATTTTAGTGTGTTTTAATTTAAATTTTTGGTGTTATATTCGATTTTTATATTTGTTAGAGTATTAGAACTCATAGACAATGTCAGCTGTCAACCTGAGGTGAATATTAGATAGGGTATCCTTCATAAATAATGGAATAAAATAAACTTACTTATTATTTCAATTCCAGCTGGTAATTCAATTGCGGTCTAGTAATTGCTGAAGCAATTCTGGATTTTGAACATAACAAATGCATAGTTAATTTCCGCCAAACAACAGTCTTTTGGTTTGTTTTTTTTTATGCAAATAACAAACTTTCCTTCGACCAGACCATCCAACACATTAGCATAAATAAACGCCTGTTAACGTACTGGATATCTTTCTATTCGCAACATTTTATCATATCCTAGTCCGTTTGCTAGAATACCTTCAAAGAATTGATAATATCATATTCAAATCCGTCTTGGAGTCTCCAAAAATGGCGAAGCCAATGGATACCTAAATTTCAGGGCCCAAAGCAAAAGTAAGTCGAAAGCACTGAGGATTAAATATGTGAGATGAAAAGGCAAAACTAGCTCGTATGTCTCGGCGATGACACAACCCACAAGCTACATGCACAGTAAAGCCGAGTAATTTTCGCCAAAATAGGGGACGCGCCAACACGAGCAACACGACAGCTTGGACTGTATAATACGGAAAGTCTTCAGAAGAATGCGCTAATTTTATGCATTGGATTGAAAATTGAAAATTGAAAAAAATCATAGAAACTTATTCCCATGTTTAATTGTTTGCAGAGCAAAGCTTTAATGCGTAAAATTCTATAAAATAGATCCGGATGAATTAGAATCTGGTTGAAGGTCATTACTCTCAAGCGTCGAGGGTCAAAAAGACCCTGTCGGAAAAGGAGAGGTTTGGGGAAAACAAACGATTCACTATATGTTAAATGCATTTTTATTAATTTTGATTTAAGTACAGTATTTAGATTAGACCATTTTCTTACGTATTGGAACAACTAGCAAACAGCCCCATAATTCCAAGGGGGACTCTATTGCAGCCATTGAATATTTTGGGGGTTTCAAGTACACAATACATTATTTACTAAGTCTAAAACTGTTTTTAACCTAAAAGCCAACTTAATGCCATCATCAAGTTATTGCAGTACCCCTATTGTTTATCAAAACACTTGAGCATTTTATATGGAATATATTCAATGAAAAATTGCTTAAACCCGTATACCCGCCTGGAGGCGGGTATTGGTTTTTTTGTCAACTAACACCTCCAAATTTTAAATTTTCCAAAAATTAATAAATAATCGCATAAACAACCTTTTTACCCACGCTCTCTAAAATTCCGGGTAATATTTATCGATTTTGAATACTCTTTTTTCACTTTTGACTTACGCAATTTTTAGAAAGTAATTTTGATCGTGATTTTCACACTTCTTCTCCTATGATTGCTAAAAACTGACACACTATTAGCTGGGTACAATGAAAACTTACAAAAATGAGTTTGTTATTTAGTAATGTAACGAGATAACTAAATATATTTACAGAAAATGCATAGAATAACTCACTGATGAGGATTTTGTGATACCCGCCTCAGGGCGGGCTTACGGGTTAGAGGGTTATAAAAGATCAGGGCCTATCTTCATCAATCACCCGGGATTTCTCGATACGCATCTTCCTCGTGCTGCAGCTTTCTTGTCGTGGACAACCACCTGTAGTTGGCTTCGTGCAATAATCACCGGAGAGAATTCTGCTCTTCTTAGCTCGAGTCGTCTTAGCCAATTTCTTATTATGGACAGAAACCGATTTTCCGCTTTTCGTCGAATGTCTGTTACAGCCTCTGTCTCTCGCCCGGTTTTTCCTCGGAAGAATCTTATAATTGGAAAAGTATTAGAACAAAGAGGCTTGATACTTCTATCGGAAAATGTCGGGAACCCACCTTATAATTGGAAAAGTATTAGAACAAAGAGGGTTCCCGTTGGATTTCACCCGCTTTTATAAATTCGATCTCAACGGGGAAATTTCGTTCAGTTATTTGAGCAACGGTTAAGAGAATCCGTCTACGTCGATTATGCAGTCTTATGTACTTTTGACGTTTCATTGACAGACTTCACTCTGAAAACTGTCACAACTGACCGTCGTTGTGTGTCAGTAGTGTTTTCTATATGATTCCCAGCAAACAATTTCTATCGTCCGCGATACGAATTCAATTCGCCTGATAGAAAACATTTCTCGAATTTCATATCGTTTTCGGATTAAAAGCGTCACTCCCTTCGTGAAGGAATAGTGACCGATATTAATTCGCCAGGATGATAATTTGGCGATAATAGACTAATACATAGAAAAATTTAAAAATATTATTTTTTTTCCATTTTTTCTAATTTTTTTCTTCTATTTAATCCTTAACTTTTTTTTACCTCATTTTAACTTTACCTTTTTACACTTTGCTTCTACTGGGAATCGAACCGGGCACCTATCGTTTCGTAGTCCTACGTCCTACACCTGAGCTATCTAAGATTACAAATTATGGGAATAAATTAGTCGTTTTACTTTTTGACAATTTCATCATTCTCTCGCTGTGAGGGACTACTATTTTATCATCCTTGCAATAATAAGACGATATTTCGTTAATAGGAGTCGCATTCCTGACATATTGATGACAATAAAATGATTTTTCGTCAGGGAGACAAGTCTACGATAAATTTTTCATTTGAATAATATCGCTTTCGTATCATTTTTGTGATTTTTCGAAAAAAGCGATAAAATTGTTTGCTGGGTTATATGCCCATCCCAACCTTCGGGAAGATTTCGCCGGGCTGTGCCGTATCGGAAATACACCGCAGAAAGACGGCAGTGCTACATAAGATGCCGGAGTAGCTATGGATGGATCGCCGAATGATGTCAGAGGCCTGGACCTGCGAGCTCTCAGATAAGTATTCTTTCCGTTTCTGTAAGAATCCAATACTTTGTGGATACTTATATGTTTTCAGGTTGGACGATAAATTACATCCGAAGTCGAGTTGTGGATACGTAGATGCGTAAAAGGTGAGTACGCCATTTCCTAACCGTCGCCTAGCTACCCTAGCTAATTGTACATTTTTTTCTTATCTTTTTAGGAATAATCGCGATAGAGAAAGCGTCAGTGTAACAGTACCATATATTAGTCTAGGAGATAGTTAACACTTTTATTTACGGGAAAGCTAAATGGTTGACGATACTCTTAATCGATAGTCCGTTTGGTTGTAAAAAATAAATTGCAAGTCTTGCTGTCCAAATCGGTTGTGTTTTTAAGATATTTTGACGTTAAGGTGTCAAATTTTCATTTAACCGAAAGCTAAACGGCTGAATTTTTTATAAAGTCTCAGGCAGGCCTTGATGAGTTAAAATCCACACAGCAACACGAGCCAGGTGGTTGCGTTTTCAAATCAGACGCGTTCAAACATGTAAATGTTTGTTCAATTTAACTGAAAGCTAAATGGATGAACCTTTTTGAAAAAAGTCTAAATTGGTCAAGGTGAGTAGGAATCTGGACCGAAAGACGACCTAGGTGGTTCCGTTTTCAAAACAGACGGTTAGTCCAGTCATATTAGCATTTCAAATAGAAAAAAATAGACTTAGGCTAATTCTTGTTGTTTTTAAATCAATGGGCTCCCAGGAATCTAAAACTCATTTTGCTAAAAAAAAAAATGTAATCGGAAAGGTCCCAAAAAGGAAAAAAGGATACTCCTTGACTGAAGGTCGGCATGCGGGGTATCATATCAAAGGGGACGCCGAGTACATTACATGTCTGGTATTTGTTTCCTGTTTATAGGACCATCAACGGAATAAATCGAGCTTAAATGGAAAATTATCGTATTTTCCTTTCCAAATCTATAGCTACGAGAATAATTCAAGTGGTCACTACTTTTCTCACTTTAGAGAATATATAATAGCTGAAGATTCTACCATTAAATTTGCTAAAAAAAAAAAGTTGATCGGAAAGCTCTGAAAAAGGACATAAAAAGACACTAAATACACACCTTGATCGAACATGGGCATGCGGGTTGTCATACCAAAGAGGACGTCGAGTACATTCCATATCCGGCGTTTGTTAGTTGTTTCAAGGACCCTCAATGGAGAAAATTGGGCTCAAATGAAGAATTTTCGTGTTTCCCGTATCAGTATCTTTTCAAATCCGTAATTTTCTATTTAAGTCCGAATTATTCCATTTAGTTTCCTTGAAACAGGAAACGAACACCGGATATGCAATGCACTCGATGTCCTTTTTGATATGACACCCCGCATGCCCACGTTCGATCAAGGTTTGTAATTAGTGTCCTTTTATGTTTCAGAGCTTTCCGATCAATTTTTTTCTTAGCAAATTTAATCGTCGATTCATTTGCTATTACACTGAAAAGATCATTTGCTAAAAACAAGAAAAAATACAACAAAACACAGCCAGAATAAATTTTTCTAATTTAAGATGTATATTTTCCGTTGAGGGTCCTAGAAGCAGGAAACAAATAAAAATAACAGGCGCGACAATCCAACATTGGACTAAGGCCGCAGGATGTGTTAGTGACATCCTATTTCCAAGATCTTATCTGCTTTTTGTTGAGGTAATGAGATCAGCATCACGCTCAGCAGTGTTATTTATCCCCATAAATGGGTACTCATTTAACATCTAAGTGAGATCATAGTCCGTCACAAGCTCGTGGGATCGAAAAACACCATGGATGATGGTGAGATTCGAACTCATGACCCTGTGCACTGAAGGTGCGCGCACTAACCGCTAGACCAGCCAGACTACAAACAACAATGTACTCCGCGTCCCCTTTGATATGATACCCGGCATGTCGACCTGCGGTCGAGGACTAAAGAGTCTCCTTTTTTTGCTTTTTGGGACTTTTCGTTGGCAAAATGAGTTTTACATTCCTGGGAGCCCAATTGATTTAAAAATAACAAAAATTAGCTTAATCAATTTTTTTCTATTTGAAATGCTAATATGACTCGACTAAAGTCTGTTTTGAAAACGCAACCACCTAGGTCGTCTTTCGGTCCAGATTCCTACTCACCTTGACCAGTTTAGACTTTTTCAAAAAGCTTCATCTATTTAGCTTTCATTTAAATTGAACTTAAAAAATTTACATGTTTGAACGCGTCTGTTTTGAAAACGCAACCACTTGGCTCGTCTTGCAGTGTGGATTTTAACTCATCCCGACCTGCTTGAGACTTTATAAAAAATTCAGCCGTTCGGCTTTCGGTTAAATGGAACCCATAAACTTGACACCTTAACGTCAAAAAATCTCAAAAACGCAACCGATTTGGACAGCAAGACTTGCAATTTATTTTTTACCACCAGACGGACTATCCATTAAGAGTATCGTCAACCATTTACCCAGATAGCACGATATTGATATATTAGTAATATTTTATTGATACTTTGGCATCAATGTACTGATACCTTCAGTATACCATTATTGATGTTTTTGTATGGACGATGTCCGCATTTCGAGTGTTCTCATTGGACGACGTAGTCGAAAGAGGAAATGGTGATTTGATTGATTGTATCAATATTATATCAAAAGTATATCAATCCAATATTGTATCGAGTGTATCGATATTTCTTAGATATATTATTGAAGACTTGTATAGATATATTATTGAAGACTTGTATCGATACTGTAATGATGCTCACTGAAGCAAATCGGTCACTAAAAACAAGAAAAAATACAACAAATAACAGCCAAGGAATATTTTTCTTGATTTGAGATGTATCTTTTTGTTTCAAGAAAAGTCTTAGCTTAAAATAATGATTCAAGAAAATAAAACCATTAATTTAAGTAAAAACTTTTCTTGAAACAAGAAAATACATCATATCTAATCAAGAAAAATATTCCTTGACTGTTTTTTGTTGTGCTTTTTTTCTCGTTTTTAGTGAATGATTTGGTTCATCGCAATAAGTATAAAAAACTGCTCCTTACTTTGTTTAAAAAAATACATAGTTTTCTTTACTTTTATTCAGTTTCGCATTTATTTATTAATGTTTTCTTTTTTTATCACAACATCACAAAAACTTATTGGCCTTTTTTTTATTGTATTTTACTTTCGCATCTCGCAACGCTCTTTCCAACTCATCCGTGAACTCACGTATACCGAAGTCGCTTCTTTTAAAGGACTCTGGAATAATATTGAAATGTTTCCATTAATAAATTATAGGGGCATTGTCATGGCAATTCCTACATACCAAAAAGGCAAGTACAAATATGTTCGAAAGTAGAAAATTTCTTCTTGCCACGTATACCCCTAAAATTGTAAAGCCGCTGGACATTACAGTGGATGATATTGGGCAAAAATGTTTTCAAGTTGGATGCTCCCTTCGTCTGCATAATCCATTCTTTCTGTAATTTAAAAATATAATCTTAAATATACTCTGCAATTTATGTACGTGTACAATATGTACAATGTATGTCAACATAGTTCTGCCAAAGGCAATGTGATGTTATAAAAGCGATAATCCCATTTGTTTTTTTTGGCGAAATAAAGTTCACAAAAATATGTCGACACTCTTTGTTTGAAAATATTCAACTTTTAAATTACCATTTTTCCTGATTTTCGCTTCCTTCCTATGCATAATTAATTAATTAAAATTGTCCTCACCACTTTTAATATTAAATTATTGTGTTCCACAATTACGCACGCACGCACAATGTACACATAAATTCACACACTTCACTTTTAGATGTCTACGCACATGCATGTGAAACAATAGCGTCGCAACTGTAAAATTTAGAAATTCTTAATGGTAGGTATCAATAAAACTTGAATAAAGTATCAATTTCTAATGATGATGACCGGAAACACTGAATCATCAATATGAAATCAATCTCGAGGAGGAGAAATTATTGAAGACTTATTGATACTCAAGTATCAGTACCGAAATGCTATCTGGGTATCAATAAAACATCGAAGGTTTGATTGAAGATTTACTGATACCGAGGATTGCTACTTAAATCTGATCTGAGATGAATACGGCATCAGTACAGTTTTGTCATGAAAAATTATTGATTACTTGGATCGGTTTTGGACTGATTCTGCATCGATATTGGTCATTCCTAATCATTATTGATGACGGGAATCACTAAATCATCAATGTGAAATCATTTGCGAGGAGGGGAAATTATTGAAGACTTATTAATGCCGCAGGATCAGTTCCAAAATGCTATCTGGGTAGCTTTCAAGTAAATAAAAGTGCTAACCATCTCCCATTCTATATGGTACACCATGCATTGGGGCATATTCAGAAATATCTATACATACATTCCAATCGTTCTTAGTTGATAAAATAATTCTCCTTTAGTCGTGGGTAGGGTACACTCAGACAATTTTTAATGGGAAATCCCATTGAACCAATCATTTTGTCCCATTATTTTTAGTCAATAGGAAAACTCTGATTACTTTAAAAATATGGGAAGCGTTACTTTCACTCGATAAATATCCGTTTGTTTTAATAATTGACTCCTTTAAAAACAAACACATGGTCTAGTTATTTTCCAATAGGATATATCTTATTGAATTAATAGGATCAATCCTATGTACTAAAAAAAAACGTTTCACTCGTAATCTGATCGAAGTATTTTTTTATAAGTCCCATATTATAATACCATCCACGCTACGTCATTGTGGATTTTGTTAAGAGTCACGATATTTGGCCAGGCCGAGTATTGAACATCCGAACGGCGAGTACTCTTTAAAACTTACGAAGTCACGGGGAGACAACCGAACGATCTCGGCTACGGAGCATGATGTTGGTTCTCTTGCAAATACGTCTATATTCATGAAATTCAATTGAAAAGCATATTCCATTAATGAAATAGGACGTTATATAAAACAAATGGGATCCATCCTATTATTATTTAATCATATCAGATCTTGTTAATTTAATGGGACAAACTGATTAAAATGTAATTTACCGGACACATTTCATTCCATACAAAATATCTCAATAGGATTCTTCCAGCTATATTAATTATTGCATCTGTTTGCTTTTGTGGAGAAATCTGGTAATTTGCCGTCCAATTAAAATAATGGTACAAAAACTTTTAAGTTTACGGGGTCCATTTTTCTGAGTGTAGGATATGTTCATAAAATTTTAATTATCAGCTCTTTCAACCTGATGGTGCGTTTTATTGGTCCCAGAACAGGTCCAAATAACCTAAATTTTTGTACAAATTATGCCACCAATCCATTTTTCAGGACAGTTACTGCCATTTTTCATGAAAACTTGGTTAATCAGTCATGTTCAGGATCCAAGGAAACGGAGCAGTCATAGTTGATTTAGAAAGATCGCTTTTGTCATTTTGATTTCGATAGCACACCGGTCAGGGCTTATGGTTTCTGTAGTTGCTTCTTATAACCCCAGTCCTTTTAGCCGGCAAGTATACTGAAAAAATTGTTCACATCTTTTGTTTTGGGCTTAGGACACGCCACTAAAAAACCGAGCTTTCGTACATGACATCTTAGTAAGATGCTTGGACTTTCACCAGGACTCAAGAAGCTGGGCCTTGATATCCATTTTTTTAAACCATTTGATTATGACAAGTATAGTCTTGGAAGTCCACGGTTAGGATCCTCAGAAAATGTTCTAGGGTCAACCATTTCATATGGAAGACTATGTGGAGTACCATAATCGATAAACAAAAAATTACATGGGTGTAATTCTTGTGGACATATATCCTGCACAAATTTGGGTTGTAAAGCGGGCAGCAGCTCATTTCCATATTCATATCCTAGCAAAGTCAATCCAATCAAGAAAGGAATTCCATAAGCAATGATAAGTCAAAAGAAGTCTCAAGATATATGTTTAACAGTGGACCATGTTTATAACGAACTATTATATAACACATTTATTTTATAACGAGACTGAGTTCTAATCGCGCTAATAGGATGATGAGTGCATACCTTATACCCATGTACAGAACTAGACGCACGCAAAGCCCATTCCATGTTCATTTCTATGTTTTTTTTGTAGGGGACGAAGGGGTATTTGAGTCGGACCTGGCGCACTTTTAATATTTTATAAGGAAATCCAACACCTACCACTTGACACACATTTGAAATTTTCGCGACATTCTATCAAAAGATATGGCTAAATTTAGGTTTGAAGGGGATGTAGGGGGATGTAAGAACTATTCTACTTTTCATCAACTTCTAGGATATGTCACAAATAGGCATCGATACAAATTTCAATAAGGAATAGGAAACTAATCACGCATATACCCGAGCTCTCTTTTAAAAACTGAATATTCGCGATTTTCTATAGAAGTTACCACCTTTCTTTTAATGAAAAGGAGTTCATTATACGGATATCGAGTTTCCACTATAATTTCGATCAAAACTCTCAATAACCATTATCGTTTCTTTTGTGCACTGTTCCTATAAGAGGCAGATTAAATAAAATTTGAAAAATGTCTTTCATTTACAACATATGGCCTGAATGCATGGCGTACCGAAAACGTTTGACAAGAGCATTTACTAAATGATTAAGAACTACTTAGCGTAACGCACACTTTCATACACTTCATTCTTCAATCTGAAATTATGTTTTTTGCCAATTAGTCACCAAAAATGTTGTTTGGCTCGCCGCCTAGATTGATTTTAACCCTTCTGTCGGCACAAAGGTCTGGCCAGACCTTTGGCTTTATATTTCGGTCAAAAAAGTATAGAAAATGAAATCGCAGCGACTTCATACTTCATGATATCCTAAAATAATATGTTTAGAAGCATTTTGCAAAAATCTAGAAAAATTATTTGAAGTTTTGAGCATGTTTTTGACGAAATTCAATTTATAATGCTTTTTGGTACCCAATAGGTCTGGCCAGACCTATAGTTTTTCACCCCATTTTTCTCTACAGGTAAAAAGTGAAAATATCAAATTCTCTTAAAATTATTCTATTTATGATGTATTAATATCATTAAAATTTAATTTGTACTATAAACATTAAAAAAATATGAGATTTTTGTTTAAGAAGCCGTGAAGTTCGGAAAATGGGTATGCCTAATTTTATCAGGTTTTATAACATCACCTAATCAACTGAGATTTAATTCTAGGAAATTCAAGCCAATTTTATTTCCTTTGTAATAGTAAGGACTAAGTATGGCTGACTTGAGAACGTCTTTCTAAATAAATTTTATCAAGAAATTTACGAAAAATGTAGAATAAAATGATTTTTGCGCTTGAAAATTCCATTTTTCTTTCTACCGATTTCCCTAATTCTGCAGACTAACACCGGGGTAAAATCTACCAACATAGTGCTAAATATTTCCCCAATTTTATTGGAATTGGAAAATGCGATCAAACTTTCCACTAGATATACGCTATGAAGATACAAAAGCAAAAAAAGGAGAAAACAAGGGAAAAACATGTTTGTACTAATACCACCTCAAAATATGTCTACTTAAAAACGTTCCCAGTATATCTACGAAAATGATATAAAAGCTTTTATTGTTTAAAAAAGCTACTTTAGAATTGGCAGAATGACTCTACGTATAAAAATTTAACTTTTTCTTAAAAATAAAATTTTTTCCTCAGTAGGCCCAGCCAGACCTATTGGGTATAGAATATGCATATTGTTGTAGGTGCCGACAGAAGGGTTAAATGTCGCCAACTTAATAATTATGTAGCAATCCCTATCAGTCAAGTAGTCACCAGCCGTGAATTTAGCAAAATTATTTCAAACCCAAGAGTGATACAACATCCCCTCATTGTTTAAATTATAGTGGATTTACCTGTCACCATGCGAATTTTTCGAAGAGTTATGGAGCGTTTTAAGACTGTCCCAAAAGAAAACACACTAAGGATTTACTAAAACCACTAAATTAATCGAGTTGAAACCCGCCTACTAAATTAACCCTTAAATGCAAGGGGTCTGAACCATTATCGTAAAAATTGACTGAAACATCGATTTTAATATATAGTATTTCCCAATTGAAAGAATCCTTATCCCAAATGAAAAAATCCTTATCCCAAATGAAAAGACCCATATCCCAAATGAAAAAATCCTCATCCCAAATGAAAAAATCCTTATCCCAAATGAAAAAATCCCTATCCCAAATGACAAAATCCATATCCCAAATGAAAAAATCCATATCCCAAATGAAAAAATCCATATCCCAAATGAAAAAATCCCTATCCCAAATGAAAAACTCCTTATCCCAAAAGAAAAAATCCTTATCCCAAATGAAAAATCCTTGTGTGTGAATTAAAATAAAATGAATTTAGGGATGTTTTAAGTTGTTTCTTGCATTGAATTATGAGGTGTGGTTGATGTTATTGATGATATGAATAGGATTGGCTTCGTGGGGTTGGCTAATGCAATTGCCGTGGTTGGACATTTATGCAATTTTCTACTCGTACGTAAAGTTCCTTATGTGTGGCTGTAGAATGGTAACTGTCTTTGGCACGAAATACTAAGAAGTTGGTAGGACAAGGATAACAGGGTGTCCCGGAGATTAGAAAATTTATTCACTAAAAAACTCGCGAACGGGCCTACCGATCGTCATGAAATTTGGTAGGAATGTTTTGAATGGTAGCAGTCTTTGGCACGAAATACTCACAAGTGTGTAGGGCAAAGATAACAAGGTGTCCTGGAGATTTGAAAATTTCTTCACTAAATAAGTAGCGAACGGCAGAATTTGGTAGGAATGTGTAGAATGGTAACAGTCTTTGGTACGAAATACTTAGAAGTTGGTAGGGCAAAGATAACAGGGTGCCCCGAAGATTTGAAGTCGAAGTCGACTTTTTTTAGTTTTTATCGGACATGGACGCATGGGTAGTCAAATCAAAGAACTCGAGTACATTTCATTTCAGTTGCTTCTTTTCAGTTTAAAGTAACTGTAACGGAGTTATGGGGGTTTGAAGCTAATATTTCTTTTGCAGTTCCTTTTTTCTAAACCGTTATAGGTTCCGATATGAAACTTTGCACATCCAAAAATTGATTTACTATGTATGATGGCTACACATATTAACTACATTTATTAGATGCAATTACCGTTTCTCCGAATCAAGAAAAAAGAATTTATATGAAATGGCCCATTGCCCACACAAAGCTTTCTTAAGTTTTGAAAAAGTAGACATTTGAAGCTATTCTATGTATTCCCACCAAATTTCATGTTCATTGTTCAGACGCTGCCCTGGTATTGTGAAACGCCTTTGCTAAATATTTGATTTGCTATATTTCCGGTTAAGATAAAGTTATTCGAATTAAAATTTTCAGGCATATTCCTTACGTAATTTTCTAAAAACACTCATCATAATTTTCTAATCTGCAGACCTGGGCTACACACGCACAAACATAAATTTTGCAAAGTTTACTTATATTTACTTTTTCTTAACAAACATCAACAGTGTTAGTATTTCGCGCATATAAGCTCATGCTTACCTTTGTGCAAAGTTTCATATCGGAACCAATAACGGTTTAGAAAAAACGAGCTGAAAAATAAATATTAGCTTCAAACCCCCATAACTCCGTTACCGTTACTTTAAACTGAAAAGAAGCAACTGAAATGAAATGTACTCGAGTTCTTTGATTTGACTACCCATGCGTCCATGTCCGATAAAAACTAAAAAAAGTCAACTTCGACTTCAAATCTTCGGGGCACTCTGTTATCCTAGCCCTACCAACTTCTATGTATTTCGTGCCACAGATTAATACACATTCCTACCAAATTTCATGACGATCGGTTCAGCCGTTCGTAACTTATTTAGTGAATAAATTTTCTAGTCTCCGGGACACCTTATTATCTTTACCCTACCACTTTCTAAGTATTTCGTGCCAAAGACTGTTACCATTCTACACATTCCAACCAAATTTCATGACGATCGGTTCAGCCGTTCGCGACTTATTTAGTGAAAAAAATTTTCAAATCTCCGGGACACCTTGTTATCTTTGTCCTACACACTTGTTAGTACTTCCTGCCAAAGACTGCTACCATCCTATACATTCCTACCAAATTTCATGACGATCCGTTGGCGAGTTATTTAGTGAAAAAAAAAATTTCTAATCTCCGGGACACCCTGTTATACTTGTCCTACCAACTTCTAATTATTTCGTGCCATTCTACATTCCTACCAAATTTGATTACGATCGGTATGCGTATGTGATGAATATCAAAAGCCAGCCACACAAGGAAATTAACGTACGAGTAGAAAATTGCATAAATGTCCAACCACGGCAATTGCATTAGCCAATCCCACGAAGCCAATCCTATTCATATCATCAATAACATCAACACCACCTCATAATTCAATACAAGAAACAACTTAAAACACCCCTAAATTCATTTTATTTTAAATCACACACAAGGATTTTTCATTTTGGATAAGGATTTTTTCTTTTGGGATAAGGAGTTTTTCATTTGGGATATGGATTTTTTCATTTGGGATATGGATTTTTTCACTTGGGATATGGATTTTTTCATTTGGGATATGGATTTTGTCATTTGGGATAGGGATTTTTTCATTTGGGATAAGGATTTTTTCATTTGGGATATGGATTTTTTCATTTGGGATAAGGATTTTCTGATTTGGGATAAGGATTTTTTCAATTGGGAAATACTATATTCAACTTTGCTTTAAAGTTGTTTAATTTTGAAGGCTGTGCCCGTCACATGTACATAAGCCCGCCGTTCAGTGCTAGTAATCACAGATAGCGTAGGTGTAGGAAGTAGGACTACGAAACGATAGGTACCCGGTTCGATTCCCAGTAGAAACAAAGTGAGAAAATAAAGTTTTTAAAATATTGTAAAAATAAAATTAATAATAAAAAAAAAATGAAAAATAAATAAAGGGAAACAAATATTTTTTTACTTTTTTAATCTTACAATCACAACATTTTAAATTTAAAGCGAAATCACTTTTAACCCTCAGATGACCGACAACTTTTCCAACTGTTAAAGCCCAACAACAGTTTCATATGTGCATATTAATTGAATTATATTTTTTTTTGGGTTGAATGTTAAATGCTTAGTAGTAGGAAAAAATTTAAAGCAGGTTGAATTAAAGAACAAAACAATTTATTTTCTTTTTTATTAATTTATATACATAGTAAGCGAAGTGCTAAGCACTTCCCGACACCGGTCCTTTAAGAAATAACGTGGCACAAACGTTTTGTTGCTTCGAAGTGTCTCAACAAAGGATAGCTCTTTGGATTTAAGCTGCAATGCCATAACTCCAATGTCGTGAAAAAAATATCGGCTTATTTCGTCCACTTCTTTCATAGCGGTGAACCAAATCTGAGACCACTTTTTCTCCCTGGTTGGTTTGCCAGTCTCCGCCACACTGTTTTCCACTGTAAATCATCCCTTTTAAGAGGTAATCGCGAAGCCACCATATTTTGATACCGTATTTTGCTGGTTTTGACAGTATGTACTGCGTGAAGTGAGTTGGCCCTCCAAAGGGGAACAATTGCTCGTCTACAGTCATGGAATCGTGTGGTATATCGGCCTTCTCCAAATTGGCCATTACCATGGTCCAGATGACGTCTGTTGCAGCAGTCTTGCTTTCCTGAAGTCTCGTCTCCCGAGTATTGCTATTATCAAATCGAATCATTCGGTTTATTGCATTGAAGCTGCTTTATATAGAGGCAATTGTGTATCGCTTCATAATTCTTTTAGAAGCTCCGAATTCGACGGATAGCCACCCGAATACAGCAAAATTCCTATATAAGCGTGAAAATCGTTGAGGGTCTAGGAGTCCAATGCATGCATTTGGGTTTTCGGAATTCCACTTTGCTTTCATTCCCCTTCCTATTTGTCTCGCGGATAATTATGTAAGCCCTCTCATTATTGATGATTGACTTGAAGATTCCTAAAGGATCCGCAACAGTTAATAATAATAAATTTGCACTTATGCGTTTTGCACTTATCAAGACAATTTTATATGAAAACCATGTGAAAAATCATGGGGCTTTCAAAAGTTTTGCAGAAATACGTTATTTGCACTTAAGCGTTTTGCAGCTATGCGTTCTCGACTGTATGTGGTTAGAGTAGTAAATACTTAAATTGGAAATTGGTTACCCCAAAAGACCTGTGGTAACTGAGAGATTCCCCAAAATCCTTCATTTAGTTTTTGAATAATAATTCAAAAACTGTTGAATTTACAAAAAAAAAATTACTTGGACTAAATGAAACTCAATAAAATATTCTTTGATTTCAGACCAAATTTATAACTGCAGATTCACCGATTTCAAAATACACCCCATAAAAAATTGTATATTTTATGTATCTAATAAATCCGCCCAATGAGATACTGAAAGTTAACCCATTTTGTACCATTTTCAATATTTTTTTATATTTAATTAATTAATTTACATTTTTAACTTTATTTTGATGCTATCAGCATCGTTAGACTGTCGTCTATCGATTTGGGTCAGTTGGAGGTATATATGTTGTTAATAATATTATTAATAACCTTATTGGATTCCCTACAATCCAGAAAAAAATGAAGTCGATACGATCAGCCGCAGCCGATATACATTTATACCCGAAAGAAGGTGAGCTCCAATCCCACCTGGGTTCGCTTCCAGCCCAAGTTTTCTGGTTTTAAAACGTTGCCGAGCCATGTCTGTATTTGGTGGTACGTTCGAAAGGAATTATGATCAGCGGCTGATTCGGTGGGAGACAAAGCAGCAAGTTTGAAGCGGAAATCGCTTTGAGATGTGTCGTTACGTGCACCTCCGTACAAGAAAACAATGAAAACATTCTTTCCGATATATGCATATAGTGTTTGCATCTGAGCACTCTTCTTTAAAAACCTCGAGCGATTGTAAAACGCGAGTATGTTCCTTCTTCTTTAAAAAGGAGAGAAGTCTACTTTTTCCATATCTAAAAATGGCCGAAGTCGTATCACACCCTGTGAAGGCGTGAAGAAAAAGTATATGCTCTGAAAAAGTTTGGTGTTTGAAACCTGTTGATGAATACAAAATTGTATTTTCGGATCCTCGCTCCATTTTTTAAAATAGACGCTCTAGACATGATATCTAATACCTGACAATATAACCAGCAGTCCTACGATAAAAATTGAGTCAAACTTGGACGACATGCCTAAAGCCGTTTGAACAATTTGTGTATCCGCATCCTCTACAGCCTGGGATACTAAGAAACCACGATTCATTAAATACTTTTGCAGTATACCAATAAATCGTTTCTTGTTTCTTTCATTGGCCAACAACGCTTCCTGCTTCATACCTCTGAAGATTGTGGTCTCGCCAAAAATAAATTCAGCTGCCTGTTGAATTTGTTGAATTTTCCGACATGTTTGATGCATTAGAACACTATTCACATTTCTCAAAATTTCTTCATGCTCCCCAAGTTCAATGCATTTCTCAATCAATGTACGGATACCTCATTTTTTCACTTCAACAACGTCACCTTCGTTTAGGAATTTGCACAAACGAAACAAAAACTCATGGCGAAACTAAACAAACAAACAAAACTATTTCGAAAAATAAACCGAAGTTTGTAATGTTTACTTTCATTTACAAAAAGTACCGCTAATGGAGTCACTGCTCGCAAGCGTGTCGCGTAATGAACATATCTCTCTCTATCTGCAGCGAAAGACAACTGGCCGCCAAGTAAAGCCCAACTGAATGTTGGAACATACCCGCAGAATGTATTGCTATCTCATTTCGTCGACATATCTCGGTTGTGGATGATCGTATTGATTTAATTTTTTTCTGGATTGTAGGGGATTCAATAAGCTACAAGTCAAATTTTATTAATTATTGCGTGAAAATTAAGTTATCGACTTATTTGCAAAAAACTGATTAACAAAACGGGGTTTTCTACTTTGACACACTGTAGCATTTTATCTACTGCTTTGAGATGAACAGTCCGTATACAAGGATGAAGGCAATTTTGTACCAAACAATTTGGTGTCTTTCTTTTGAAAGGCCAACCATCAGGAGCGGAGATATACACAAAAAACCCAAACAAGACAAAAACCCTAATAAGTACCGTTAGAAAATTTTTCAAGTGGTGTAAACTTAAATTTAAGCTTTAGGACTAAGCCCCTACTGATTTCTAAGATAATCTCAGACAGTGCCTGGTATGCACTCTGATTTTACCAAACGCCTGAAGTATTTGGGTGGTTCGAAAACGAACCGCTGGTACATGGTGTATCTACATAAATGTTGTTACGTTACTCGACTTTAACGACCAATAACTCCGTTACTCGAAACCGGAGAAAAGAAACTGATATGAAATTTACTCGTCATACCCTTTGATTAGAGTACACACACGCCTATCTACGATAAAAATTAAAAAAGTCTACTGTTTTCATCCCTTCGGGGACACCCTGTCATCTTCGTTCTACCAAGTTTGAAGGTATTCGTGACAAAGACTGCGACACATACCTACAGACTTTCATGTCGATCGGTTGAGAGGTTCCCGAGTTATTTAGTGATCAGTCGAACGGACGGACGAGCGGACGGAAACAAATCGATTTTGTAAGTGTTTTTTTTTTGAAAAATTTTCTAAAAAACCCTTTAGCCCCAAAATAAATATGTGTAAATTTAATAAAAACTGTATTTTATTATGTATGCCCACGCCACACCTTCCTCATTGCGCATACAACACATACCATGTCGCTCACTTACCAACGGTTCGTTTTCGAACCACCCCATAACACAAAAACAACAAATTGGAAAAAAAATTTCTTCGGAATCGTCATCAGAGTGTGTTTATAGACAATATATATAAAGGATATCGTCATAAAAAAATTCTTTCTGGTACCGGTACAAAATGGGTTAAGTATATTAAAAGGAATTGTTAAATGCTTTTTCGGCTAAAGGATTAAGATTTCGGAATATATTTATCACGTACACATTTTCCGCTTGAAATTAGAGAGTTTTACACTGACCTAATAACCACCGTATACGTACTTTAAAATTTCCAAGCAAAAACTACCGCGCGAATAGCACGTAAAACTTTTACGAGAGTTTTTAACTAATTTTATGATATCTAAAAATCGCGACCCGACTATTTCGACTGTTTACAGAACATCAACTATACGGAAATATACTTGGGACATGCAAATTTATGATATACTGTTACGTATATACGATACGCAAGCCAATTTTTATATGGAATGTCAAATTATGTCGTACTATTTCCAACGACATGCTAAAACTCTCTATTACCTGTGCAATCATTTTCCAGTGCGTTTACATGATATAGTTTTTCATATAAATTTCCATGCTGTTGCTGAAAAGGGTTATCCTTGAAAGGGTGTACATATTAACCCATTAACGACGAGACCCTAAAATCTTACCGATTGAGCTGAAATTTTCCACGTCGGCTTAAAATGGCTAAAAACACATTTTGTAGAAAAAAAATTGTTCCCCGGATGATGTTACATATATGTAACATCAGGCACTCGTAGTACTCGAGGGTGTTACATACATATATGTAACATCAGGCATGATACGGGGAAAGTGTATTCAAAGTATATTTTTGATTTTTTTTTTTTCAAAAAGAAAACATTTTAGTACATTTTTTTAATAAAGCGAAAAATATATGAAAGCCGATATTTTACATGAATTTTGGAATGTAGATAATGCAACAATAACGTAGAAATAATACGAAATGTGTTCGAAAATTGAGCAGCCTTACAAAAATATTATGCCAAATATTGTATTATTTTATTTTACTATATCTGTGTTTTTGCATGTGGAGTTGTTGTTGTTTTATTGAAAAGTTTCTTGAACACCCACAGAACTAATAGATTTGACAGTTTGTGAATAGGAAAAAAGTTTATAGAACTACAGTAGTTAGAGGGGCGTGAACCCGAAGGGTTTCGCAGCACTGAAGCCAGTGGGCCTATTGTGCTATGTACAGTAGTTAACAATACAGATTTTGAGGATTATGGAAGATTTGCCAGTAAATTATAAAATTATTGTTTCAATTTTTTTGTCAATTTGTCCATCCGCCCAATTTGTCTAAAAAGGACTAAATAAAGAGCCTATAATTCCTCCTTGTTTATAATTTGGTCTACATTAGAAACCATTTCTTCTTTCGTAGCTCAAAATATATCCTTTTAAATATTATATTAGCAGAATTAAATAGAATAACTAATCCTTGGCCTCATGAAAATAAAGCCTTGACTCCTTGCTTCGGATACCCTTGAATCCGGCTATCATTTTAATCCACATAAGACAACTATTGTATCCATATTCCGGAACTCTAGAGCAATTCTAATTCCGACTCTTAATATTTTTGGTATGTTATGCCAAATATGGCCGCTCAATTTGCCAGTCAAGAAGACACAAGGGTCTAGAAAATCATGTCACATGACTAATTTTAAGGAAAAACCTAAATAATAGCATTTTTTTCTTTTAAATGTTAACATTTATGAAGACTATTTATGCTATTTTCCTAGATAAAAATGTCTTGTTAAAATCCGGAATTTTCGTTAATCCGGATTTTTTGAGAATCCGGAATTCTTTTTTTTTTGATAATTTATCCGGACTATCGCGTCAATAGTGTAAAAAATCCATAAAATAAAAAAATAAAAAAAAATACGAAGAGTGCACTTTCCCCATCAGGACGGATGTTACATATATGTAACAGTGTTATAAAAGTACTTATAAAACGTAAACTACGGGCAATATTTATTTCATTTATTTTTTGTATTGTTTCAAAAAGACCATGTAATGACATACGATTATTTTTTTCCCAATTTTTTCCATACAATTAAATATAAAAATAAAATTCCTCTACTACTTTTGCCATCGTGACGATTTTCGTCAACATCGAAAAAAAACCATCAGAAAGAAACCTCTAGAACTTCCACAATAGTAAATCAAATTGAGCTAAATTGATTTCTACACATTGCTAATGGTGTCCAGTACAGGATAAAACACTTTTTAGTGCCGAATTGATATCCTATTCCTTTAGCAGCCGTTTGAAACGAAGGATGTCTTACTGTTACATATATGTAACATCAGGCATTAACCCGGGAACACTAACCTTAATTTCAGGCGCTTGTTACTAACCATGAGTCATTTTGACTCACTTTAGAAATTGCTGTATTTAAAGTGGAAGAGTATGAAAACTTGTGCCAGAATTCTTCGGAATACTTATTTTATACAAGCTATATTAAGAGTTTGTGCATTATATCCGAATAAACTGTAGAAACAACCAAGAAACCAAATATGCCAACTAAAGAATTTAGACGGTTGTTACTAACGTGAGTCATTTTGACTCACAAGAAACGTTTGCTTAGTACTAACCCCGTCACAGAAAAACACAAATAGCTGCTTACCATAAAATCGGAAACGTTTGCTTACTCGGACATTCATTAGAAAACATATTTCTTAAAGAATACATGGGTAGCGGAACCCAATGGGTCAACCGCCCTTTCTACGAAAAATAGAAATATGTGGAATATGCGTCAAAATGACTCACATTAGTGTTCCCGGGTTAATGGGTTAATCCCACAGAACTAATCTAAGGCTTTACTGTTGGCAAATTCCATGTTCTTGATAGAAACCCCAGAGACATTAAATCGAAAATGAATGTTTTTCGAGATATTATCTTGATAAACCTAAAAGAATTTGAATTTTACTAACACGTTTAACCAAATATTTTAAGGTATGCCTAAAATTAAATTCCGGAAGACAATCGCAATTAAATTTATTATAGATTTTTAGTGAAATCACCCCGCCCCTTCCCTAGATTCCAGGTTACGATGATAATGGCCGTGTTTTTTCATCAGCTAACCTACATACATTATACGGGGTAATTTTCATACAAATGCTAACCCGTAGCGTTATCCATGTTAGCAATTCAAACCCGAATAGCATGCTATTCAGTGTTAATAAGCTTTTCAAAATTTCAATCCCAATCACTTCTAGTACGTAGTAGCTAAAATTAAATTTTAAAATGGAAAGCTTCTAAGCTTAGTTTACATGTTGCATACAAGTGTGTGCATAAAAATTGTTTTTGTTTGTAAATTCATGTTAAAATTTTCGTTTGCCAAATTCTTATTCTGAAAAAAATATTGTTCAGGCATTAAAATATGTTTTCATTGAAAAAATAGTATTTAAACTTTTGCGTTTGTAAAGTGAAAACGGGGCTTCAATATAAATGAGCAATATTTGGAAATAAATTGCAATGTCTACGTGACAATTTGAAATTTAACCTGGATGCTACCCTAGATGGTTTTTCTGCACGTCTGGGTCAGCAAACTTGCCCCTAGGCCTGTTCCAAAAACCGGGATCCCGGTACAAAACCGGTGTTCACTTGGTACCGGACCCGATATTCTAAAGTACCGATATCCCGGTTTTTTGGTACCGAGTTAAAAAGAACGATTCATTTCAACCATGAGCCGGTTTTTTTTCAGGTTTTTTGGTACCGGTACTCAAAAAAACCGGCTTATGGTTAAAAAAAACCGTCGGTACTGAAAAAAACCTGAGTCGGTTTTTAACCCGGTACTCAAAAAAACCGGCTTATGGTTAGAAAAACCGTCGGTACTGAAAAAAAAACCTGAGTCAGGGAAACCGCTTGTGGTACCGGGTATTGAAAAAAACCGAAACCCGGTACTGAAATCTCGGTACCGAACAGGCCTACTTGCCCCCTATGTTGGAAAAACACGGCCAATGTTGGCCGATTTAGGTTTACTACAATATTGGCTACGCCCCGACCAGTGATTAAGCTTTACTCAAAAAAAAAAAAATATTTACGAGCATACAATGTTTTCTCAGGCTCTTACACTTTCTCGTGCAAAAGTATACGATGGACATAAGTAAATCCAAAATTTTTTATTTCCACATCCAAAAGCTACACATAAATCATAATTTCTGTTAAAATTTTTTTTTATCAAATCACGGATTACCTACCTTTTCAACACGGATTACATTGGAAAATGATTACCACCTTAAATAAAATATGGTGATTTGATCAAGAATTATCCTCAATAGTACCATAAAACTAAACGTAGCGCATAAACAGGACATATATTAGTATAAAATTATTTTACTTGAGTATACGGGACTTTGCATTGCAAGCACACCGCTTCGTTCCACGAATTACAACGGAGGGTGGACGATAGATGTTGTTCCATTGTCTCGTTCTCTGTAACAAGTGATATACCCATAAAATTGTCTTTTGTCTCTGACTTCTACTGGGCGTCACCCCAGCGTGTATTATCCTTATTTATTCTTTAAAGCTAACTACGAGTAACAACAACCTGACAAAGAACAATGTGGCAACGTTAAACAACAACACCAATAAAATTGCCTCCAAATGTACCATAAAAAGGTCAAATTTAATAGGACTAGCTATCAGCAGGCGATTGGGAAGGGGACAGTATGTACAGTGGCCTGATGCGGGAATTTCGGCCAAACCGTATTACGAATTCAACACTTGGTCCTCTGGCATTATACACCAACCGGTTTGTAGCTAAAAAACGGAAACTGCGAACACTGACATCAAGTCGGGTGGGAGATATTTAAAACAATCCTCCGATCATTTTCTCCACATTAAGGGGACGCCATAACACGCCACCAGTGTACGGCAATTTTATTTCGCATTAAGAGATTAAGATCGAAATTAAAATTTAAATTAAACGTACCAACACATCAGGGTCCCGAAGCGACTGAAGATTGGAACGCGAAACTTTGTCGAGAATCGTGCAGGGTGACAGGCAGGAGGAAGCTGTGATGGTTACATTCTCTGATGAAAATGAATACCAAACGAATATTTTTGGAACTCAGCATTAGATACATTTGTTCAGTGGGACGCAAATGGGATGGTGATATTTTCAGGCGATACCAATTTTCAACACAATCGGAGGCGATATCTCGTACATCTTATCGGTTGGTTACTCTAATCGTATAGACAAAGCGCACACCATTTTCTGAAAGCTTTAAAGGTACGTTGTCCTAGACGGGGCCGCACGGCAGCGACTCGCTCAGTCCATATAAAAACTCGATTTTAAAATGAGAGAAAATCGAGTTTTTATATGGAATGAGCGAGTCGCTGTCGTGCGGCCGCGTCGAGGACAACGTACCTTTAGCGAGCTTTTTCATTATATTGAGTTGAATTTTTGTTTATTTTGCATTGATATGATATGTATTGCTTACGCCATTGTTGAAATTCCCTTATGATTTTTTAAATTTCAGAAGATGGCGTAACGAAGGAAAATATGTCTTAACCCATTCCCCGCCAACGCATTTTTTTTCGAATTACATCCTGAAAATTGGTATTTACGGTAAAGAAGCCACCCTGAATCCAAAACCGTTTACCATTTTTTCCTACGTGCCTCCGTTCTCCCGCAAAGGCCCGATGCCATATGGCATCATTGGCGGGAACCCATTACAAATTTTTTTTTTCAATTAAGATAAAAACGTTGAAATTTTTTTGGAAAAACACTTTTACTTTCTTTAATTATAATTCTGAGCTTGTGTGAAATTTTAAGAAGAATTTAACACATAATCCTGTATCACATTTGATGCATTTAGTCCGAGTTTGGCTTTTGCAGGGAGGATATGCACATCTTCTTCGATTGCATTTCGCAACATAATGGCCAATTCCATCATACGTGCAACATTCGGAAGACTGTGGTATGTGCTACCCAAATCTGATGAGCCACAGTCGTACAATAGTAGGTTGCAATATCCCTACGGAACTGCATTTGGGTGACTTCCCCGACTTTATTTGTAATATCCAAGCATTTTCATCATCCGACATGATAGGTTCAAGATATTCAACCGCTTCATGTAATTTCATTCTGCATAAGAAATATGCATGAAAAAGAATGGATTGAAATTGCTTTCTTTAAAAAAATAACGGATAAATGCTCATTGTGGAAATTGAATTTTGGTAAGTTACTTTTACACACTTTTTTTTTGCTCTGTACCGAGACAAGCCTTTCGAAGTACTGACTCAAAGCTTTTGTGGACAAATATGTTCTTTAAACTCCTTGAAATTCAAAAAAAAATCAAGATGAATACTTATCACGGTTGATTCAGCGCTTGAAAATAATGTTGCGTATACGCAACTTTGAGCGTTTACAGGGTGTAGTGTGCATGTATATAGACCACCCAGAGTAAAGGATGATGCACACTTGAGAGCAACAAGGATAATTCCGAAAAAAGTCCCATTGTTGAGACCAGATACGTCAAAGGAGTAATTTGACTCTTTGACGAGGTCTCGTACGTGTCTGAGTTTATTATTTAGTGCATCGTATGTTAGTCTCCTGGATGGAATACACGTCCATATTTTAAAGGTGTTTGTGGGTGCGCTTTAGAAAATGATGCATTTGATTGTGAAAACGATCATCGGACTTGGACTCTAAATCCTCAGAAACGAATTTTCAGCATAAAATTAATTTTCACAAAGTGAAAATTATTAAAAACGCAGTAAAACATATTGAAAAAATATAAAAAAAATAAAATTAAAAATAAATTTTTTAATAGGTTTCCGCCAATGATGCCATATGGCATCACTAAAATGTATTTAGTGTTACTACCTATAAAACTACCGTTATTGCAAATTTTTTTTTTGCTATTCTAATCTATGCTACTCTGGCTTTTGTTTAACACAAATTGTTCTGAGAAAATCAGGTCGCAAGTATATGATTTTTGAAATTTTGTGGAGTCTTACCCGCAAAAATCGCATTTTTTTTTTTAAATTCACGACACTTTTTTTTTCTGCTCCCAATGGCACAAATCTAACTAAATACTAGCCAGGAACATTGGAATAGATAGAAGAAACATTACTTAGTGTAACAAAGAAAAAAACAATGTTGAGGATGTTACAGGGTGTCCGTGGCGCGCTCCCAAATATGAGGCTTTTACTGATGCCATATGGCATCATTGGCGGGGAATGGGTTAACATAACTATGCGAAACAAACAAAAATTCAATTCAATGTAACGGAAAACTTTCTGGAAACTCTGTGCATCTTCTCTATTCGATAAGACTAACCATTTCCATTACATAAGAGTTATGAGAAATCGAGGCGTAACCAAGCAAAATATGGCACAACTATACAAAAAAGACCAAAATTCATTTGCATATACTGTAAAGGCACATTTTCCTCGACACGACTGCACGACAGCGACTCGCTCATTCCATATAAAATCTCGTTTTTATGTGCACTGAAAAAAAAAAATACCCTGAAGCAATGAATTGGTTCATTAAAGTAATGAATATTTACACCGATATCCCACCGAAGACGGCTTTCATCAGTCTAATAATTCTGATTTTATCAAAACAACGAACAAAAATTTCATTAAAACTATGAGATTCGTAAAATTAACAACTTGTTCATTGATATAATTACTGAGTTCATAAATTAAAAAAAAAAAACTGGCGCAGGCCGGCATCCAACTTCATAAGTGTTGACGGCATTCATTTTACATTTTGCCTCTGCTCTGACAAGCCATCAAAAATTACCTACCTACCTACAGTGGGAATCGATCGCGGAACCCTATGATTTGAAGACAGACGCCCTACCTACTACACCACGCAGACTATACGTGACGAAGGTTTATAAAATATATACATAAAGTGATAGTGAGATCAATATGTACTTCTATGATCGATGTCATGTAATTAATGAACAATATCATCAATTATTTTGTTTTAGCTACTATCGCGGCTAATGTATGGGTTCATAGCCGGAATGTACAATGCATAAGATTCTACCGGAAGTTCATTGTGTTCATGATCGCTTTACATTAAGTTGAAATTTTGTTTTCGTTATGCTAACGACCGGTGTTTCGTAAAATAGATGAACTCTGTATTATTTTAAGGAAGATAAGGTTTATTTACTATGAACTAATTCATCATGGTAATGAAAAACGTCTATGCTCCTAGTTCATTAATATTATGATTATTTTTTTTTTCAGTGTGGAATGAGCGAGTCGCTGTCGTGCGGCCGCGTCTAGGACAACGTACCTTAAACATAGTACGCTTCTTATCTATACGATAATACTAACCAGCCGACATGTACTAGATAAGAGTTATGAGAAATTCGCCTATAATAATAGAGAGTTTTAGCAAGTCGTAAAAATGCTAAAAACGTCAAATAGAAATCGAAATATTTCTTTGTCGCGTATCCTAGGATACCGTGAAAGATGTGTTTTGCTTAATTTAAGCCCGAAGAACTCGATGCAATGGCAATTTACAACTTTATCATCATCTGTTTCAATACGTATAATGCCGACTCGTACACTACGACCGTTTTACAACTTGCTAAAACTCTCTTATTTAACTTTTAGAAAATATTGTACGTCTTGTCTGTACGATAAGACTAACCAGCCGATAAGATGTACGAGAAATAAGCCCTCAATCTGCAAACAACGATTTTAAGGCTGTCTTAGCTAGCCTTTTTTGTTATGTTATTCGATTCAGCAACTTTTCCGGTAATGTGTGTCTGCCGTCCAAATCTTTATTGCCATTGATGAACACATTACGGTTGAAAATACGATTTGGAGGAAAAATAGAGCCGTTGACAAAAGTCAATAGGAGGCCATTATTGTGGTAATAGCGAGTTTCCCCTTGCAGTACACTTAACTAGGCACGTTACGCTTTAAGGAAAGGGAATCGCGAGCGAGTTATAAATCTTCTTATTCTTATAGTGCAGTCAAAATATCCCAATTCAGGCCTCCAAATAGAAAAAAATAGAGTAAGGCTAATTTTTGTTGTTTTTGAATCAGTGGGCTCCCAGGAATCTACAACTGGTTTTGCTAAAAAAAAATTTGATCGGAAAGGTCTCGCAAAGGACAAAAAAGGATACTCTTTAATCCTTGACCGGAGGATTTCACACCTTGATCGAACGTGGGCATGTGGGGTGTCATATCAAAGAGGACGTCGAGTGCATTGCGTATCCGGTGCTTGTTTCCTGTCTCAAGGACACCAAACGGAATAAGTCGGGCTTAAATGGAAAATTACGGCTTTAGACAGATCCAGATAGGGAAACACTAAAAATTTTAAGTTGAGCCCAATTTTCTGCTTTGAGGGTCCTTGGAACAAGTAACAAATGCCGGATATGGAATGTACTTGACATCCTCTTTGATATGACACCCCACATGCCCACGTTCGACTAAGGTGTGAAATTAGTGTCCTTTTATGTCCTTTTTCAGAGCTTTCCGATCAACGTTTTTCTTAGCGAATTTAATGGTAGAATCTTCAGCTATTATAGATTCTGGAAAGTGATAAAAGTAGTGACAACTTGAATTATTCTCGTAGTTATGGCTTTGGAAAGATACACGGGAAACGCGAAAATTTTCCAGTTAAGCTCGATTTATTCCGTTGAGGGTCATTGAAACAGGAAACAAACACCGGATATGTAATTTACTCGACGTCCCCTTTGATATGATACCCCGCATGCCGACCTCCGGTCAAGGATTAAAAAGTATCCTTTTTTGTCCTTTTTGGGACCTTTCCGATCAAAATTTTTTTTAGCAAAATCAGTTGTAGATTCCTGGAAGCCCATTGATTCAAAAACAACACAAATTAGCCTTACTCTATTTTTTTCTATTTGAATAATATGATATGACTGCACTATTAGTTTCAAAAGAAATTCCTTCGGGGAATCTTAGATAAAAAAAAGAACAATAGATTTATTATATTTTATAACTTCCATTAATTCACTTTGTTGCTGACAGCTTATTTATAATTACATATATCTATGTATAGTAGATTCTCTAGCATGTGTACGATGTACAAAATGACTGAGTTGGAGGCAAAAAAAGCGATCATGTTATGTTGCGGTGGTTGCGGTTTTGTTAAGCAACGAAGATTGAGGAAACTCTGGATTCTTATTCAACAGCTTAAAAATTGTCTCCATCACATTTGGCCATCTGTACTAGTTTTTTTCACCGGATTATTGAAATAAAATATTGTAAAAAATGTTTAGCCTCGTTCAAATCGTACGGTACTCGTTGGACTATTTAATGATTCATATAGGTACTCTTCGTCCTTCAATACGTTGCAGCTTTTTTGTCAGAACCGTGATTACCAATAAAGTACGCAAAAATGAAATACATACATATTTTTAAAAAACATTACCCCCCAACTTTATTTCTCTTCAAGAAAATTATTTTCACTTTAAGCAATCAGCAAATCGATTCTTTGGTCGCCACGAACATAGTCACAGGCTGCCATTTTCGTCGATAGAAATGAAATTTACGATGTCCAGACGTTTAGCGATTCCATTTCAAGTCAAAGTACTCGAGCACAGATAACAGGACCTCCGAACCCGACCGCAGCATTCTTAGTCACAGAAAAAGGAGTGCAGTGGAAGTGTCGTAAAGAAGAATAAAAAATAGTTACTATCTTTTGTAGCTCTGATTTATCGGAAGAGGTAGTAGCATTTAATTAGCAAATAGGTAAATGCTGAAAACTGATGTATACAGGGTATCCCACGACTCATGGTACATACGATAATGGGTGATAGTACAGCTCATTTGGGTACAATTAATGTTCTACATTACCCCTCTATAGCTCAAATCATTTTTCGAGCATGCAACATCCACCGTCCAACAACAATGTTTTTGTTGATTTGTTTGTTTACCCCTCTATCTTTAACCGTTATAAAGTTATAGCATTTTTTGTTAATAGTGTCAGAAACCTCGACTTGCCGAGCAAAATCACTATTTGCCACACTCCCAAATATTTGATCTGAGTTTTGACTTTACTTTATGAAACTGCACAAAATTCTACATAAAATAAATGTTTTGCCAATTAAATAATTTAACACCCTACCCAGATACAACCATTCAAACTTTAAAGAAATTTGAAAATGGATTTTTCATTGAAAATTCAAATTGTGAAATCGTAACGGTACTTTGAATATAAAAATTAGGGTCTTAGGATTGGAAAAATAAAAATTGCATATCTTACGTGTTAAAGAGAAAAAAACGTTGTTTCAAGAGAAAACCAAAGTAAACGTTTCCACAATTTTTATACGAGTTTTATTTAGTAAACAAGATTGTTTTTTAATAAAAAACGAAAAAAAACACGATACCGAGGTTAATTTCGGACGCGGCCGAAATTTGTATACCCATCACTCTTCTCGGGCTATTTTTTTTTCCGGTGTACCTATGACTTATGTTTAATCCCCATTCTTTCACTTCCGTTTTCACATAGTTTCCTTACCCCGATAAAACATATTTCCGTGAGGTTTGGCTTGAATAACTGCGCAAACGAAAAAAAAACTTTTTTTGGTGGGAGGGGGGATGCCCCCATAGTACGAATATAATTGTTTTTACATATTTTTGTACTTTCTATAAGGACACATTGCATAAACAAATACATATATTCGTACTATGGGGCCATCCCCCCTCCTACCAAAAAAGTTTTTTTTTTTCATTTGTGCGTTTATTCTAACCAAACCTCACGAAAATATGTTTTATCGAGGTAACGAAACTAATTGAAAACGGAAGTGAAAGAATGGGGGGATTAAACATAAGTCATAGGTACACCGGAAAAAAAAAATATTAGCCCGAGAAGAGTGAAGGGTATCCGAATTTCGGCAGCGCCCGAAATTAACCTCGGCATCGTGTTTTTTTATCGTTTTTTATTAAAAAAAAATCTTGTTTACTAAATAAAACTCGTATAAAAATTGTGGAAACTTTTACTTTGGTTTTCTCTTGGAACCATGTTTTTTTTCTTTTTAACACGTAAGATATGAAATTTTTCCGATCCTAAGACCCTAATTTTTATATGTCGTTCGAAAGCTAGCATTATGAGGCAGCTTTTGTCAGCTCTGCACATTTGTCAGTTCAAAGTACCGTTACGATTTTATAATTTGAGTTTTCAATGAAAAATCAATTTCCAAATTTCTTTAAAGTTTGAATTGTTGTATCTGGGTAGGGTTTTAAATTATTTAATTGGCAAAACAGTTATTTTATGTAGAATTTTGTGCAGTTTCAAAAAGTAAAGTCAAACCTCGGATCAAATATTTGGGAGTGTGGCAAATAGTTATTTTGCTCGGCAAGTCGTTGTTTGTTCGTGTAAATCCAAAATTTAGAAGGCAAACTATGACGGCATGGAACACCTGAACGGAGCTTGTATCCGTGCCCGGAGAAAGCCGAGGAGGAGGGCTGACCGCTGATCGATACGTAAACGATATTCTCCGTGCCCACGTTGTGCCCTATGCAGCATTTATTGGCGAGATCTTTACTTTGATGCACGACAATGCCCGGTGTCAAGCATCGCGTCTCACCTCAGTTCCTGAATAAGCCCAAATGTCGACACTTCACTGGCCTGCACGCAGTCCAGACATCAACCCCATTGAACAATTATGGGACAAGCCCAAGAGAATAGTCCGAGCCAGAGGAGTGGAACGGTATTCCTTAATATACCATCAACAACTTGATCAGATCAATGAAGAATCGACTGGAAGCTGTCATTAGATCCAGATGAGGCAAAACCAAATACGGAAATAATAAATACTTAAGTTATTTTCCAACAGTTTTTGTTTTATTTTCAAAAAACCTAACCACAAACCATTTTCATACTTTCTCATTTTTTCTACGATTTCGTTCAAAGAGCATTAGTTTTAAAAGTACTCACCAAATATTGGCTAAAATGGGACCATAATAAAGCTGAGGTCTCAAGCTTTTGAATGACATGTGATTTTTATGGATTTTATGGATAAAAATTTACACTAATTTGAGCGTCACATAAAAGAAGACGGGGTGACGCAGTGGAAAACTTTTTGTTTTTCAAAAAAATCTATTATATCGATTGCAAAATGCCCTAAGAAGAACGAAATAAACTACATTTAATTTCCTTTGCAATGCTATATTATACTTCCTTTTCTTGGAAAATTACCCAAGATCCATAAGCATTATGTGAAATTAATTTTTTTTTATATTTACATTTTGCACTGTAACCTTTAATAAAGTTAAGGTAGACCGATATGAATTGGTGCTGTTGCTGCCAATTAAATGTATTTGATTTATCTCTAAAATGAGCTTGCTTCGGCCAATAACCCCTCCCATGCTCCTGTGAACCTTTCTAAAGAGGACGGCTTGAAAGGTCACTAGTACATATTTGTCGATGATATTTGAAAATAGCCTCACAGCTGGAACTAGTGACCTTCAAAGCCGATTTTTGGCCACTTTAAGGGCACACCTTGGCACGAACTTTTGAACATACATTTAGAAGACTATAATTAATTGGGGTGGGGACGATAGAAAATATGGTACAACACCATTTCTCATCACTATAACTTTAATCTATTTGAAGTTACAGTGCGAAATGTAAATATCAAAAAATTTAGATTCCATATCAAGAGACGCGAGAGCGTCTCGCCCGCCAAAGGAAAAAGAAAAACGAAAGCGAACAAGTCTATGATTACCGGAGAGAACTTGCTTTTTTGTTTGACCAGGCTACAGCCTTCCAGGCAACAGCCCCCAAAAAAAATTGTTTACCCAAATATTCCACATATCCTGTTCTAGTGCCTTTCCAAATAAAATCTTCGATCGGCATAATAACGGGTAAGATATATGCAATAAACGGTGAAATTTTAACCCTCACAGACTTAAGCGAGTAACCCAATTTCAGAATGAAGTCTACAGTTGCAGAAAGACTGTCTCTCTTCGTGATTGAATTTTTATGAAATTTGGAACGAATGAACCTCTGGTGGTCCTTCTAAAGAATCAATGTCTTCCATTTAGATAAGTGGATGCAATAACGGTAAATTAATAGGTAAAGTTAACAAAAGATTTCCAACAATTGCGTCTATCGGCTCATCGCATTGACCATTTCTTAAAACACACTGCGGCATTGGGACATTTGGATATTGGGACACCGGGAGACTGGGAGACTAGGATCTTGGGGTAGTGGGATATTAGGAAATTGGGACATTAGGGTCTTGTGACATTAGGACATTGGGGCATTGGGACATCGGGATATTGGGGCATTGGGACATCAGGATATGGGGACAATGGGACATTGGGATATTGGGACATTAGGACACTGGGAGACTGGGACATTAGGACACTGGGATATTAGGACATTGGGACATTATGACCTTGGGACAATCGGACATTGGGACACTGGTACAAAGGGGCATTGGACCACTGAGACATCGGAATGTTGTGACATTGGGACATCGGGATATTCGCACATAGGGGCAGTGGGATATAAGAACATGTGAACATTAGGGTCTTGTGTCATTAGGACATTGGGATATTAGGACATCAACACATTAGGACATTGGGACATTAGGTACACTGGGGAAACTGGGACGTGGGAACATTGGGGCACTGGGACATCGGGATATTAGAACATTGGGACATTGTAACATTGGGATATTGGCACATTGGGATATTGGAACATTGGGATACTGTGACATTTGGGCACTGAGATACAGGGACATTGGGGCACTGGGATATTAGGACATTAGGCTATTGGGACCTTGGGACACTTGGTATACTGCGACATTGGGACACTGACCACTGGTACATTAGGACATTGGCCCATTGGGATATTATCACATTAGGATACTGGGACATTTGGGACATTGGGGTACTGGGATATTAGGAAATTGGGGCATTAGGACCTTGGGACATTAGGACAGTTAGACATTGGGATATTGGGACATTAGGTGGGAGACTGGGACATTGGGATATTCCGATACTGGGACATTGGGACACTAGGGTAGTGGGACATTCGGACATTAAACCATTGGGGCAACTGTGATATTTGCACATTGGGACAATAGGATCTAAATTGGGACACTGGGACATCAGGATATTGGGACATTGGCACATTAGGATATTAGGACATTGGGACACTGGGATATTAGAACATTGGGACATGAGGACACTGTGACAATGGACCTTAAGGCATTAGGACATTGGAACATTGGGACACTGTGAAATTGGGACACTGTGACATTGGGACAATGTGACATTGGGACACTGGGTCAGGGGGGTATTAAGACAGATCAGTAACAGAACGTTAACAAAGCGTTGGTAAGGCAACCACAGAGCGTTAGCAGATCGTTAACAGAGTGTTAACAGAAAATTAACATAGCCTTAACAGAACGTTAACAGAACGTAAATCGAGTAATAAAAGAAAGGTAACAGACCGTTTACAGAGCGTTGGCCGAATGATTAAAGAGAATTAAGAGAACATTAACAGAACGTTAACAGAGCATTAACGAAAAGATAATAGAGTGTTAAGATAACGTTAATAGAGCATTAACAGTGTTAACAAAAAATTAACAGATTACTAACAGAATGTTAGCAGAGCCATAACACAAAGATAACACAAATCTATTTTGCACAAAATACATATTAATAAACTGTACCCATTTCATCCCAAAATTATTTTTAACCCTAGAGTGGGCGCATCTTTCCGAGAAACGTCAGTGGGCGCGTGGGAAGCATTTTGCCGCTCCCTTCCACTGACCATTTTAAGTAGGAATATAGCAATTTAATTAATTTCTTTTCTCACGCTTTAAGTAAAACTCAAATAAGCAATGACAAATTAACATATTTATTGAAATAGTTTTTAGGAACTTTGGTTTATAAGAGATTTTGGAAAACGCAACGCATTTTAATAGGCTTTTAACATATTCTACATTATCGTATGTAATACTCATAAAAAAAAGGAAATTAACAGCGTTCTTACAGTTTTTACAATAAATGCACCATAAAACATACATACATGGAATATTTTCCAACTTTGCAAAAAATATGTTTTTTTATATGTGATATTTTTAATTACGTGAGTAGGCGCGCGATGAGAAAATTGCCGCCTGATGGTAACAACCTCCTTCTCTAGCCCCACTCCGCCCACTGACGACGTACAGCCTTTCGGCACGAGTTCTGAATGAACTTAACGAAGAATTATTTTACGAATTATTAAGGTTTTTTTGTTGAGGGCGGCAAAATGCTCATAGCGCGCCCACTCTAGGGTTAAAAAAGCTCAGCAACAGCCATTTGTGGCGTATTTGCAATTACGTTTGCAGTATCTATTTATTTTAAAGAAGACCCTGTGAATATAACTTATGATATTAAATTTATGGAATATGCTGAACAAAAACCTATTGAAACTTTTCCCAAAACAAAAATATTAGTTGGCTATTTAAGTATGCAAAAATATATGATATCTGACCAAAAACAACAAAGTTGTAAAAGTTACCCCGCCAAAGAAAAATTCATCTGCCGCAAAAAGAATACATATCACTCCAATCCGCTGCTCATATCTAATTTTGTTTGCTGGATGTACTTTTGTTCTAGGTGTAAATGCTGGAGAAGTTTAAATGTACAGGACTACTTCTTAAAGTAATTTGGAGGGAGCCGTCAAAGTGGCACTGAATAAAATGTTAAAGCTCCCACCAAATTACTTTAAGAAGTAGTCCTGTACATTTAAACTTCTCCAGCATTTACACCTAAAACAAAAGTACATCCAGCAAACAAAATTAGATATGAGCAGCGGATTGGAGTGATATGTATTCTTTTTGCGGCAGATGAATTTTTCTTTGGCGGGGTAACTTTTACAACTTTGTTGTTTTTGGTCAGATACATAATACTTTTGGGTCACGGGTATAATTTACCGAGAAAAGGTCGGTAGTATTAAATATCATTGCAAATATAGTTTATTTCGTCCTTAGGACATTTTGCAATAGGGCTTAAAGGTTTCCAGATATTTTCGTAAAACTAAAATTTCCCGCCTTCATCACCCCCTCCCTCCTGTGACGCTCAAATTAGTGTAACATTTTAGTGCGTATAGAAGGGATGGTGTGCAACAATTTGGCATCGAAACTTTCCCCTTTTTATTTATTTTTGGGTTTGGCCCTATTTCGGCTTAATTTCCCTATCCTACAAAGGGCCTTTCCCATTTTATCGGATACCATTTCGGTTTTTTGTTGCATTTTTTCTTGTTTTTAGCAAATTATTTTTTCAGTGCGTGGTTGACACTTAATAAGTTAAGTTGGCTAAGCACTATCTAGAAAACCATTACGGAATAGTTTCGATCGGCCGCAAATCATATAATTAGCTCGTATTTGCTCGGCACTAAATAAGATTTGATTTCCTAATTATTTAAGTATAGTAAGGGCCGGATGTACAATCATGGTTTAACTGATGGTTGTCAGTTAAACCGTCGACGGTTAAAAAATGTGTGCAAAAAGTTAAACAGCCGTTTAAACTACGAATTATCCTTATAGCTGGTTCACACTGAAATCAAATCATATTTGGCATAAATTAAATCAGAGAAACCCGTAGTAGATGGGTTTGAGCCCTATGTCACTAAATTCAAAATGTATTATAGAGTACACTTCAATTATTAAAGTTGCATTACAATATGGGACAACTGTTAATTAAATTTCAATTTCAATCAATTTTTTCAACAGCGTGAATCCCTTATTATTAAAAAAAACAGTCGTTTAACTAAATTTCTCTCAATTGTAAACAACCAAGGTTTCTATGGATACATTTGTACGAATACAGTCGAACTTGCCTAAACGGACACATATCTTAACTTTTATTTTCAGCAAATTTTTCCTTACATATCATGCAAAGAAAATGAAGTTTAAAGTCCTGACACTCCCATGGCCAGAAACGAATGCAACATTTTTCTCACTCAACGAGCTGGCAAAAAAAATTACTTTTAAATTTTAATGTTAATGAATTATATTCCAAAGAAAGCATTTTAAGGTCAATTGAAGAAAATGTAATAGTCATATCATAACTCGAAAAAAAAACGAAATCAAAACTAATTTCTGGCGGGGCAAAACTTAGATTTCTTTCGGGCTTCCCTATATAACTTGTGTTCCGATTCGGTCTGCTGCTATACGTCATTTTTGTAACTTTGCTTTTTGGGTGCAGTTTCAATTCCATCTCCATCTTCCATCTTCTGTTCTTATATAACTCGCCAGCTTCATAGATATAAAACTAGACCAGTAAAAAACGTCGCAGACGGACATCGCCCAATCGAGTCCTTTCGTCTACTGATTATATTCTATATTTTTATATATTTTAGTGAGAGATGCTTCCTTCAAAACAATAATCTGCCTTAAACGACAACAAAAAATTAAAAAAAAATAATAATTAGCGAACCGGTCGGAACTGTAAATATAGGTATATAGCGCAGAGCATGGTTGGAGACTTAATATTCCATCCCCCAATGCGGTGTTCGTCTATGGCAAGTTCTACTGTAGCGTAAACTGGCTGTCAGCCAAACCACAAATCACAAAATAATGATTACGCGGTGTTCAGGCGAGGATATTTCGGACAGCATCAAAATCACTTATGAAAATTTCGAATCCGTGTCACGCAAATTAAAATAATTAAAAGTAATCGACTTTTGTGAAACTCAAATATTTTCACAGAAAATACTTCCAGCCGTCTTTGGTTACAATTTCAGAAGTTCATGTGCGCTTCCTTCTTTTTTATTATTTCATGAGTTAAATAGCAGTAATCGTTGAAATTTACAAAATAGAACTCGCTCAATCGTAAACAATCAAGGTTACCATGGAGATTAACTGCAGTTTAAAATTGTTTAACCAATCAGCAGTCGGCACGCACAAATTAAACGCAGTTTAACGATTTCGGTGAGCAAGGTAATTCCTGATTGGTTGAACAATCAGCTCGCTCAATCGTAAACAACCAATATTTCCATGGAAACTTGTATACGTAACAATATAAATTAATAGGCAAAGCAAAATACAAATATTTTCTGCTTCGGATTTAAATTAGAAGCTGAAACTAAACAAATAGCAGTATGAAATAGTTTTTTTTAGGTAAATATTATTTTTATAATTATGACCTGATTCGAGAACAATTAACTCGCTTCTTGTTCATACAAGGAGTATTTTTCACTGTCCCAATTTCATGCTGGTATCTAATAATATTGAAAATTCACAAATTTTGTTCAGATTTCCTGCTGCATTTTCTTTTCTTTGGACTAGGACGAAACAAAGAGTTTGATTTCAAGGCTTGACCAAAGTGCTTAAATAAGGATACCTCCCGTACATAATAACCCATCAGGAGTTCTTTCAGTGCGTTTTATTAATCTACACGTACTATGAAACATATTGTCGTGATGTATCTTTTTGTATGGAAGATACCTTAGTTTTGATTGAGCTGGTTTTAGTAGCAAGTTGGCGACCTTCCAAGCTCAGGCAACATACGGTCATACGCGCCTGTAGCGAAAATTTGCAAAAACTTTTATGTAAGGTTTTGTTTGGCTGAAGTTAAACGTTCGATAAAGCTCATAGATCGTATTTGGAATCCAGTTTTTCTGCCGAACAAGCCCTCACCTCCGTAGCTTAACAAAATCTAACCCTGCTTATCTGAATATGTCTACATGAAACGCATCAGCAAGCGCTAAGATTTTCGATAATTTTTGGCAAAGTTGATTATAAGGAAGAGCTTCTGTTCTAATTATTGCATTATGGCAAAATTAAAAGTAAAGCATAAAAAAATGGCTGCCATTTTTGATATGCTACTACCAAATGAGCAGATAAACCTAAAGAAAGTGCGATGTATTATGTCGGCTGTCAGGTCCTTGCTTTCTATGTCTCTATTCAAAAAACTAACCCAACTTCGCATAGCCACCTCATCAGCCAATTATGGACCTATAAGCTCCCGTAATGCAGATAAAAAATCAATGTCAATTATATAATCAATATGATCACTCACTATATCGCCGCAAAGTGTCATATTGCAAAATAATCCTACGGCATCCTGTGAAGTTTTTCATTTGTCGACTTTTACAAATATCAATAATTTAAAACTTATCAAATCAAAGATATTTGCGAATGAAAATTTCAAAAATTGACTCATATGTGCCTACATCGGGCCATTACATATTGTTCACGTAGCAGTGAATGTTTGCATCGTCAAAAATGTTTCTCTTGTGCGCTAAAAATAAAAAAAAGACATGAAATAATTGATATCTTCTCCAGCATGACAAATGTTTGGCCTCCCATCGCAAGCCAATAAAAAATAAGTTGCACACCCCTGACCACATAACTTTCAAAGAAAAGGTGTGAACTATTTAAAATGTATCAATGCAAGGAAAATTAAATGATTTTGAAATAATCCCAAAACTGAAAAAATACCACCTTTCTCTCTTTCCCCATGTTGCCGACCTCCTACCGGTCAGAATTATTTTCCCATAATCAGAGGGCCACCCCCAGCAAAAAATCTGAAATTCATGCTCTTTGCCACCCGATGTCCTTATTTGGGCTTATTTTTCTTTGGCTAAAACCCATAAGTTAAACGGCCAACGACGACCGTTTACTTTTCCACGTTAAACTGCAGTTTAAACGACCGTTTAACTGTTTGTCAATTTCCTTAAACGGAGTTTAGCTAAACCGACAACAGTCAGTTAAGCCATGAATTTTCATTCCACCCATTTTATTTTAAAATTAAAAATATTCATAGTTACTATCCGGAAATATCTAGTTGCTAATGGAAACTATTGATTTAAAAAAAATTAAATTGCTGCTTACCCAGGATTTTTAATTATCGCGTAGTCTATTTTTCCCAATTAGTTAAACGGAGTTTAAAATTAAACTACAGTTAACTAAACGGTGAGTTAAGCCATTATTGTACATCCGGCCCTAAGTTGAACATTCGGAATGTCAATTAGGTTAAGCATGCTCAAAAAAGTCCGGATTGGCTATGCACTATCTCGAATCCATTAGTTTTGATCTGCTGCAAATGATTAGCTCGTAATCAAAGCCGGCTTTAGGGTGCCAGGTTTAGGGGCGCCGAAACCATAGTACTTTTAATGTATTTTTTTTTTTTAAATTTGATTGTTGCTTAAGAAATTTTAGTTTTATTTTTAACTGCTGAATTGGGTATGATTCAGAATATTAATGCAGGCTATAGTACACAACCAACCAAGTATGTATCTGTGAACATTGGAAGAATTGCATACATTTTTAGAGCCATATCCGTAGTATGCATTTTTTTAAAACTCCTCTGAACTCTGATTACACATTCTTAAAAAAATAATTTGTAATGTATAATTTATGTGATCGTCTTCAAGGCATTTAGTCCATCATCTGATCAATTCGATCATTGTTAAAAACCGGTTGGTTCGTGGCTAACTTACTCACAGGTTATATTATGCGTTTCGTTTTCAAATCAGCAACATTTAAACATTCGTAAAGTTACAAATTTTATTTTATTTTTGATAGTTTTTATTTTTAATAGAAAAACAACCTTTCCGAAAAGCTAATGAAGCCAAAAACAACATTCTTCGTGTTTCCTTGTTTTGTCGGCTCTTTTGCATCGACTAAATTAAGTTTGAAAACTTAACTTCAAACATTTTTCAATTAAAAAAAAAATTAAAAAATACAAAATGGGTAATGAAGTTTCCCAAATTTTCATCTTTTTCGTTAATTCAACAATTGAAGATAGCAGTGTACACTTGAAAATGATTACCAATATGAAAAATGTTAACATCGAAAAGGAAGAATGGAAAATTGCTACCTATTTAGGTGGGGTTTGCCATCGTCTTCCCATTCAACATTATGTATGTGGTTCCTTATGTTTTTGCGAAGTGAGATTGCCTGTTTTAATTTTTTAACGATTATAAAACTGACAAAGTTTTTTATTGTTTGATTTCACAATTGAAAAATGAATACTAGTATTGCAGGACCTACTCCTGCTTACACAAAAAACTTCGCTTTTTCATGTCCGCATTAATGAAAATAATTTCCAGTCTCTCGTTTTGATCTAAGCCGTGGCCTACCTAAAGACGAATCATGAACAATCAACGCAATTAATGACAGTTGAAGAAATGAGTACATGGCCATTGATTTAACCCTTCGTTAGGCGCGCACCTATTTGTCACGTGGTTAGGCCCGCGGGCTACAATTGTAGCCCAAATAAAAAATAATATAAAAAATATGGTTCAATTTTAATTTTTTTTTCCTGCTCGGTCTGCGGTCTGGTGATTGTTGTACAGAATAAAAAATACAAAATATATATAATAAAAGAGGGCAAAGTGCCAATTAGTTTTATTTTTAGTGTTTTTTCATATTAACTTACTTAGGTGGACAAAATAGTTACTTTTTAAAATTAAAAGTACAAAAAAAGTTTATATTCGCAGAATTCAATAAAAAATCTTTGAAATGGAACATTGAGCGAGAGAGCAGTTAAAAATGACCAGTTTGTGGAATTTCAAACATAGCCCATTTTTGGGTACCCAATATTCACAATTTTCTACACTGGAAGTACAGTTTCTTGCTAGAGGGCTAAATATATAGTGAGTCAAGCTGATTGAATTTTTACTCACAATATTCAGATTAACTGTTCTTGCATTATTTACGCTAGAATTGATAAAAATTTCATCTACACTTGTAGCCCAGTGGACTTTGATCGCAAAAGAATATTAGTTTCTAGGCTCAAAAAATATTAAAAACATTCTTATTCGATTAAGAAGCAGCATTTTAACAGCTACTGAGCAGTTCGAATGAATTCGGTTAACATCCTGAAAATGGTTGCCATTTAAAAAAGTGTGGGCTACAATTGTAGCCAATTGATTATTGGTTGAGAAGATAGGTGGCGCTGGGGAGGCGAGAGAGGAAGATTTTTTTAGAACTGTCAGAGTATTGTAAGAAAAGACGAGATCATTCTTGTAAAACCGCCGCGGAGAACGGATGGAAAAATATATTTGAACTTTAAAATAATCATATTTGCGTTTTATTCGGCCATTTCGGACGACACCACAGTTCAGAAGTGGGATATACGCGAGTGTACCGAACATTTGAAAAATAATAATAGTGATAATAAAAAGAGAACCTTCCAAAATCGCGTGTGCGAACTAAATTTTAAAAGTACGCAATAACATGGAAAATCGTTTGAATAAGATGGAGTTAGTCAATCGGTTGGTGGCGGCGAAGATTTCGTTCGAGCCGAGGGCTACAGTGGCCGATTTGCGGCATATTTTCGCTGAAAATCGTCAGTATTTGGAATTACGAGAAATTGAAGAAGAGGCGACGAGTCAGTCTCGCCGACCGAGGGAGAGGGGAAGCCAGAGGAGGATATTTCCGTGAGAGACAACGAATCGCCACCGCCGAACGAACAGGCACCATCACAGCAGATTAAAACCCCGCCGACCCCCGATCAGCCGTTATGCATTCAGACGTCGCCGCAGTCACTGATGCAGACAACACTGCCGCTACCGCCGCCACCCAATACTACACCGAGGCAGCCATCGAAGCAGACAGCACCGCCGTTACCGCAGCCGATCAATACGATCTCGCCGCAGCCGTTTAAGCAGATAATACCGCCGCTATCGCAGCACCCGCCACCATCGCAGCAGAGCCCCAGGACAAACCGACACCCGCAGTACTCAATAGCACACCGGTCACCTTTCGCCGCAGTAGATCAACCGCCGGCAGAGACAGACGCAGGTTCGACGATCCGATCCGATCTTGCATCCCGCCGCCGTACGGATGCGGAGGAGGAGGCAGAAGCGCTTGAGAGAGAGCTAGAGAATTTACACCGCCGGCATGAGGTATTAAGATTGCGTAACGAAATCGCCCGCATGGAAAGGGGTGAACTCCTACACCCAACCACCGCAAGTAGTGCACATGCAACTGCCGTCCCGAGAGACCACCGGGCTCGTACGATTACGTTCCAAGAGATAGAACACGCGATAGTCAAATTTAGTGGTGATGATCACATGTACGATGTCCACGATTTTATTCAGCATCTTGAGCAGATATTCGCCCAGGTGAATGTCGACGATTTAACCAAGCTCCTCACCCTCCGCTCTTCGCTCACGGGTTCGGCACGTTTACTGTTGGCGCGAATTGAAGCAACGCTTAGTGAAGGAGTTCGGGCGAGCCATGAGTCGCCACGAAATATATCAAGCGCTGTGGCAGAGACACCGAAGACCAAATGAAAGCGTACGCAGATATGTGATGGAAATGGAAGCCATCTTTTACCGCAGCGACCTGACAGAGACGGAGTTGGTCACGTTTGTATTGGAGAGGCTGAGCAGCCACACACCCGATTATGCGATGTTCAACACCGCTCGAACTTTGGATGAATTAAAGAGGGCGATTGATATGCATGAACACCGTCAAGCGTTAAGAGGGACGACGACGACGACGACGAAATCGGAAGCAAGTACATCGAAAGGAGCAAATCCGCCAGACCGAAGCGACACCAGGGGTACAGTATCCACCGAGACCGACCGCTGCTTTAACTGCTCAAAGATTGGTCACCGAGGTCCGCAGTGCCCGTATGAGGAACGCCCCCGAAATGTATGTTTTCGATGTTGGAAGTCGGGCCACGATAGGAAGCAGTGCACAAATCCGAAGTATTTCCAGAAGCTGAAGAGTACCATTGTTGTCGCCGCTGTTAATGAATATCCCCAGTCCACCGAATAGGAAGAAGAGGCCAGGAGAATAAGTGCTATCAATTTGGTAAGTGTTGTATTCATCAGTGTTGGAGGGATGTGTAGCCCGAATGTAACTCGTATTTCTCTTTTTGATACCGGCAGTCCGATTAATTTGATACAAAGATCCGCAGTTCCTTTCGAAGTTCAGCCGAAGTTGTTTAAAACACCCTTTTACGGTATTGCGAAGACGCCGATACGAACTTATGGTACAATTAAATGTCGCGTCACTATTAGAGATCGAACGGAAGAAATCGATTTGCTTGTTGTTCCGGATGAATTTATCCCGACGCCTGTTCTTTTGGGACGAAAAGCCTTAGGGCAGTTCGGTATAGTATTAAAAATGATAAATCGAAACACATTTAATGTAATACCAATTAGAAATAAACCGAAGGGAACCGCGGAGCATAAAGAGAACGAGTTGTGTTTTTGTTCGTTGAACTCCAGCACTGAGGAAAATGTAGCGTTAGCGCATGTGAATGTTTTACCCTCCGCTTTGGCTCCTTCTAAGATGCGCGAAAGAATTATACCGACGAATGAGGCCGACGTGGTTGTGTCAATGGGTCAGAATAGAAGGGATTTAGTTAGTAGCAACATAGTAGAAGAGGAATGTATAGACATGTTGGCAATTGGGTTGGAGTCGGATAGTGAAACTATAGACATCAATCCTTCGCTTGGGAGAGAGGTTATAGCTCAGGTAAAACAATTGATTGCAGATGAATATTTGGATGCTGAAGTTTGCTCGAAGCCAAACGATTTTGAAATGAAAATTCGATTAGAAACAGATGTACCTTTTCATCATTATCCTAAGAAACTGTCATTCGAAGAACGGAGTGCCTTGAAAGAAATAATAGACGATCTGTTAGAAAAACAAATAATTAGACATAGTGAGTCTCCGTTTACGTCCAGTATTGTAATGGTAAAAAAGAAAAATGGAAAATATCGGAAATGCGTGGATTACCGAAGTCTTAATAAAGTAATGGTAAAGGACAATTACCCGCTGCCGATAATGGAAGATTGTTTAGATTATTTAGGGGATAAAAGGTGGTTTACGACTTTGGATTTAGAAAATGGATTTTTCCATGTGAAGGTTGCCGAAGATTCGAAAAAGTATACTTCGTTTGTTACGCCGTATGGGCAATATGAGTACAACCAGATGCTGTTTGGTACGAGGAATGGACCTTCAGTATTTTTTAGATATATCCATCACCAATTGAGAGAGTTAATAGAAGCAGGGAAAATAATAGTTTATATGGATGACATCACGATCGCTACAGAGGATTTGGAAACTCATATTGCAGTACTTAAAGAGGTCATGCACCGACTAGCGGAATGTGGTTTTAAGATAAACTTTAACAAGTGTAGGTTTGTATATGAAGATGTGGAATTTTTAGGACATTTTGTTAACAAGGAAGGAATACGTCCGAGTGATGCAAACATAAGATCGATGAGAGATTATCCAATGCCGCAGACTTATAAACAATTGCGGTCATGTCTGGGGTTATTTTCGGTTTTTCGCAGATTTATACCGAACTATGCTAAAATCGGACATCCATTACAGCGATTACTTAGGGAAAATGTGATGTTTGATATAGATGATACATGCCGTCAAGCTTTTAATGAACTAAGAGAAAAATACATGTCCCCGCCGGTATTAGCCATTTTAACCGATGTAGAGAAACAGAATTACATACGGATGCGTGCAGTACAGGATATGGGGCAATATTAGTGCAAAGACAAGAGGATGGAAGATTTCATCCAATATATTATTATTCAAAGGCGACTTCACCCGATGAATCGAGGATGCACAGCTATGAATTAGAAACGATGGCAATTTTATACGCGGTTCGGAAATTCCGCAACTATTTGCATGTGATAACTTTTCAGATCGTAACGGATTGCAGTGCATTAGCACTTACATTTGATAAGAAAAATATGTGTCCGAAGATTCCCCGATGGGCCCTGGAATTACAGCATTTTAATTTTACTATGCAACACCGCAGAGGAGTGTTAATGGGTCACGTAGACGCCTTAAGCAGATGTCATAAACCACATATTATGGATGGAATTAGATTTTATGATTCAAATAACTCAAAACAGGGACGGGAACATAGTAGCGCTAAGGAATCGCTTGGAGGACGAAAGAGTAGAGGGATATATTATGAAAGACGGAATATTTTTTAGACAAGATAAACATGGTAGGCTACAATTATGTGTACCGCAAGAAATGGAGGAAAATGTGATTAGGATGATACATGAGAAAATATGTCATTTAGGCATCGATAAAACTTATGAACAGATCCGAAGAAATTATTGGTTCGATCACATGAAATCGAAAGTAGAGAAGTTTATAAAAAATTGTATCAGATGTATAACGTGTTCACCGCCGGCACGAATCAACGAGAGGAACTTACATAGCATACCGAAGAAACCGGTTCCGTTTGATACACTACATATCGACCATTTCGGGCCGCTGCCAGCGATAAAAGGTATTAGGAAACACATTTTGTTGGTAGTGGATAGTTTTACAAAATTTACGAAGTTATTTGCTGTGAAGTCTACAGGTACAAGGGAGGTAGAGACATGTTTAGGAAAATATTTCGCTATGTACAGTAGACCGCGGCGTATTATAAGTGATCGAGGCACCAGTTTTACCTCATTAAGATTTCAGAAATATCTTTTAGACCAAAATATAGAACATGTGAAAATAGCGGTGGCTTCGCCACAAGCCAATGGTCAGGTGGAAAGAGTGAATCGAGTTATAACCGCCATGCTAAGTAAGGTGGCTGAGCCTTTAGAACATTCCAATTGGGCAGGAATGTTAGAGCAGATAGAATTCGCTTTGAACAACGCAGTTCATCGTTCAACTAAGAAAACTCCCAGCCAATTATTGTTTGGGGTAGATCAAAGGGGGGAAGTAGTAGATTTTCTTACTGAATTTGTACAAGAGAAAAATAGTAATATACGAGGACAAGAATTGGAAGATAAAAGAAGAGAAGCAGAAGAATCAATACAAAAAGCGCAGGAGATTAACGAAAGTTATTTCGCGGCCAAACATACTGCACCGAAGAGATTTTTACCAGGGGACTTTGTAGTTATTCGACATATTGACACAACCGCGGGTTCAAACAAAAAACTGAATGAGAAATATCGGGGACCTTACATTATTCATAAGGTATTACCCCATGATAGATATGTTGTTAGAGATGTACCTAATTGTCAGATTACTCAATTACCCTACGAAGGAGTGGTGGAATCCTGTCGAATAAGGAAGTGGGTGGAGCGGAGGGTGGAAGGTTCTAGCGTGGTCGATGCAGAACAACACTGACCAGCAAATGATATGAAAATTTGTAATTAAAAAAAAGTAGTAGTTTTGATTGAGGGCAATCAGAATTGTCAGAACGGCCGAGCTATAGCATAATACTTTATACTTTTAAATTTGTAATAGTCGTTAAGTTGATTATTGGTTGAGAAGATAGGTGGCGCTGGGGAGGCGAGAGAGGAAGATTTTTGTAGAACTGTCAGAGTATTGTAAGAAAAGACGAGATCATTCTTGTAAAACCGCCGCGGAGAACGGATGGAAAAATATATTTGAACTTTAAAATAATCATATTTGCGTTTTATTCGGCCATTTCGGACGACCACACTATATTCATTTTTTTTTCGAATTAAGCTAACGAAAAACGGAGAAGTTTGTTCTACGTATTACTAATTTTTTTATAAACTGTAGGGGGTCACTTTGTATGATGGGTACCCTTAGTTTTTATCCGAATGAGCTGATTTTTGGTAAGTGGGGTGACTATGACCTCCAATCGCAACAAACCAAAACTTAGCACTCTGCTCCAATTTTGGGGGAGTTATGGACATGTCATTTTGACAAATTCAAATGGGGGGATAATAGGGGACCTTGACCGGAGCGACTCAATGTTTACCTTAAAATTATTTTGAACTTATTGTGAATACTTACACAAAATTTTACGGCTGAACTAGCATTTTTTCAAAAGTTATGGAGCTTTTAAAAAAGGTATAAAATGGAAATATTCTAATTTATTTTCTAGTCTGACGCCGAAATATTCAATTAAACTCTAATGTGTTATATATCATTGCAAACATAATTTTATTTAGTTTTTTTCGTCCTCAGACCATTTTTCTGTATCTCTTACCGTTTTTGAAATAATCGCAAAAAAAAACTAAAAAATTCCCCCTTTCCTCCTTTTTTTTAGGGTGCGGACCCCCAATCGGTTGGGACTTAATGCCATAATCTGGGGACCATCCCCAACCATAATCCAAAAAAATTCCGATGTAGGATTTTTGCCGACCAAATATGCCATTTTTCTTAGACTATTATTCAAGACGGTTTTTCTTTTTAATTTTGCAAGGACATACAACAGGTACTGTATGAAGAGATATGCATTGTGATTGATGTTGAATTGGAATTTCTAATATATAGCGATAATCTCTCTTAATTACCGTAACTCCTAGTGAAGCATGGTGCGTTAATGACTACTGGGTGTAGTCATCAACGTTACAAAGACAACTGAATTCGGAGTGTGATATGGTTGTCAGCCATACCACTTCCAAGTCGCATTGTTAGTTTATTATTCTACGATAAGAATATTTCTTATCATCTTCTTCTGAATAACAAACTTGCGAGGAGTCGTGCCGAGTTTGGAAACTCGTTTCTCTATGAGAGTCTATTTCACAGAGTGGCGACCGAACGTTCACGGCCACAGAGCACGACTATAGCGATAATACATAATGTAAATTCATTTCGCGTGAGTAGATAAATATTATTCTATGTACACCCAGAAAAAAATTAATTTATCAAAGAAAAATTACATAGGAAGTATGAAATTTTGGCTATGATTTGGAGCCGATGAAATAGCCTTTTTGGGACAATGATAGAAATATCATTGAAAATATCAAGTGAAAGTTCGATTATAACAATGAGATTGTTCATCGATTTTATGTAAAAATTTCATTGAATTTTATAAAATAAAGAATAGAAAAGAATATTTTTAATTTTTTTATTTTTATTTTTTTTTATCTTTTTTTAAATTTTTTTTTATTTTTTTTTCTTATTTTTTTATTGTGATTTAATTTTATTTCAAACTTTCATATTTTTTTATCCATAAAAAACCTTATGCCGAAACTTGGATTCGAACCCGGTCCGCCTGCGTGCCAGTCCATCCACATTGCCATGAGACTAGATGGGAATGTTGTCAACGTTTCTAAAATCTTAACTACTTCATACGCGGTGTAATACAAACTTAAAATTGTTTATACATAGAGGCTATGCTATGCTAATCATAGTTCCCATGAATTTGATTTACTTCATTCTATGTCATTTGTTGCATTAGTTGTATGTGGGCATGTTATAATTCTATTACTACTGAAATCATAAATTCTATGAAAGTGTAATTGACCCAATGACATTTTTAATTAATTATATTCAAATTTCATACGTTTAAAGAAATTTTCTGTTTACTAGAAGTAAAGTTAAAACTTCATTGGTTTTAATACACGTTTTTTGCTGGGTGTACTTTGCACTTAATCCATATAAGCGTGAAAGTGGCAAGACGAATCATTGCGGATTCTTATCTTTCACAACCACATTAATATTGTTTGCATATTATTTTCCGCTATGCCAAAGAATTTATAACCTTTACATTCTCATTACTACACACAAAATGTAGAATACTCGGACGAACTCAAACGGTGAGAATTGGGAAACAGTCTGAGGTTTTCTCAGTGTTCACCCCCAATGTTAACATCGTCGGAGATGGCCATCCTTGGGGGACTCCAGCACTCCCTGACGTATTTTTGCACTTTTTTATCGGTTCACACCATTAGCGATAAAATTTTCAGTTTCAGAAGAGGAAGGATGGAACTTAGTTCCGGCACCACCGATAGGTTTAAATTATGCACCCCTTCACATAGAAATTGTTTTAAGGCGCAGTGCAAAAATTAGTCAACGTCAAGGGCGGGGTGGAAAAGAAAAATAAAGAGGGTAGTGAACAATATTGATTTGTTTTTCTATGAGTCTTCTCCATAGAATTATAATGTGTTTTTAGTAAATATGTAAGTTAAAAAAAATGGTACCCTATAATGTGACGTCATCAAGTCATTATTTTTCTAATGAATAGAGAGTTTTAGCATGTCGTTTGAAATAGAACGACATAATTTGACATTCCATATAAAATTTCACTTGCTTACCGTATACGGAACAATATATCAAAATTGTGCATGTCCAAAGTATAGCCATGGGTGTAAAATCACGACAAAAAATGACTCTTTCCAGAGCATCAAATATACGGAAATACAACCATGCCTACTTGGGACATGCAAAATTATGACATATTGTTTCGTATACGGTAAGCAAGTGAATGTTTACATGGAATGTCAAACTATGTCGTTCTATTTCAAACGACACGCTAAAACTCTCTAATAAATACTGCCATGGCGACAATAACGTTGTCACAAAACATAGGGTCATCTCTTTTACCCAAACGGTTGTTGTGAATAACATAAAGGGCATCAATAAATGGGAAATAAGCAATATACGAGAATGTCAATATGAAATATGTATATTGTGTTTCATTAGTTGAAAGTATCCTCAAAGGGGCAATCTCCAAATTTCGAAGCAGTCATTTTCAAAGCAATTCGAACACGTTTTTAATGAAGTACGTCGACATTAGATGTTTGTTTTATCGGAATAAGTCACAAAACTAGCGAAATTTACCCACAAATCACATAATAAAGATTTCGGGGTGCGCAGGGTCGTAGCAAAGAGAGACTCAGCCAGCATTGGCGTCATTCATACAAATATCGTCAAAATAGTCAAAAATAAACTTCACTTCGTGCATCACAAGTCGACGCGACGTGCTGTGTCTACAGGACGTATTGAAAGTGAAACACATGAAGGTCAACTAAGGGAAATGCCAAATCTGTATATGTGATGTGCTTGCATATGGGAAATACAATGGTTGTTTTCACCTCAAATATGATTCGTACACTTGTGGTATTCTTCTTACTATATAAAATTTTTGATTTTTTGCATATTTCTGTTGTTGGCGTCTTTATTCTCACGAATAAAATGACGTCATAGTTTAGCTCTTAAATTTTTTATTTACACGAACAAACAACAACAACAACAAGCATATGACGTCAATAAAAACAAGAACAATGCAATGCAATTTCAGCTCTTAATTTGACGTTTAAGAGTCTACATTGCGGCCTTAATATCTAGACGGCGTTGCTATTACACCATCTTTATGAGTAACGGTTTTGTAATCGTTATCCGTAATAAGGGGCAGAGGCATGTTAAGATGATATAGGGCGCCATTATCATATGCTGTTTGTATGAAAACGTGATAAATGAGAAAGGTATCTTAACTGACGCATTGTACATGAATGCTGGGGAGAAAGCTTGTAATGTCACAGTTTCAACCGAATCGATGTGACCAAGTGAATTTGTTTGAAAATTGAGTTGTTTCTCTTGAATATTTGCATTTACACAAATAATATACCATTTTAACTGGCTAAAGTTAAGCAGACATGTTCTTAAGAAGACATCAATGGTTATTATTACTAAAATATTTTATTGGTTATTTTTTTCAGATCGATGTGATCATTTGAATTTGATACTTTTTGAAAAACTTGATTTCAAGTTATAAGCTATTCGATTCAAATTGAAATAAAATCGTTTTTGGGCAATTGAATATTTTTAAAGAACTTAGGTAGGCTTCTTATTCTTCTTCTTGATTTTCCCTAACTCCTAGTGGAGCACCGACTATCGTCGTCAACGCACCATGCTCCACTGGTAGTGTAGTTGTAGTGTAGTGTAGTTGACAATGTTTCAACGACAACTGAATTCGGAGTGTGATGCGGTTATTAGCCATACCCACTTCCTAGTCGCATTGTTAGTTTAGACCGAGGCTATTTTCGGGCGAGGCCAAAATTTGGATACCCTTCACTTTCTTCCGGGCGACGCAATGACTTGTGTTCGATTCCGTTCCTTAATAATATTCTTGTAAGTTGATTTTCCTGCCGCAGCTCCGATTCCTTCCCTTTTAAGTTACGCGAAGTCGTTCTATTTGTTTTAAAGAATTTTTTTTTTGTCTCAATAGAAATTCATAGAGATTTTATTGGAATTTGCGCATAACGAAAACGGTTTTCCTTAAGAATCAAATTAGGGAGGGCTGGGTTTGTATGCAACCCCATGGACCCATTGCACGATTCATTCCGCTTTTAAATATTATGTTTTATGGAATCAATAAAAATATATTTGTGTAAGATTTGGTTGGATTGGAACACATAAAAAATGTTTTCTTAAAAGAACCAAATTAAGGGCTGGATTTGTATGGCAGCCGCATGATCTCATGGTTGGATTCCATCCATTCTTGAATATGTTTGGCCGAGTAAAATGTGTCGTAACAGACGGACAGAGGGACATTACCCAATCGACTCCGCTCGTTATGGAACTGCCGTATAAGCCCGAAGGAAAATCCGCTTAAATTAAGCATTAAGTGAATCTTTGGAGCCGATTCATGAGGGCTCGATGCTTCTCTCGAAATTACTTTTTCATAAGGATTGAACACGCTCTGTGGCTCACTTAGTTGAGTCGCACTCTCATCATCATCATCAATGTGGCACGATAGCCCGACGTCGGGCCTTGGCCGCCTGAATCGTTGACCTCCATTCGTCGCGGTTACGTGACCTAGTCCTCCAGTTTCGGAAGCCCAGCAGCTGGTGGGCGTCTTCACCTACGGAGTTCTCCCAGCGAGCTCTCGGTCGTCCACGCAACCTCGCTCCGTCAATTCATTGTGCGTTCATCACTTTCTTTGGCATGCGATTATCGTCCATCCGTTGTACATGCCCCGCCCATTGCAAACGTTGAAGCTTCACGATTTTCGATACTTCCAGCTCATCGTACAATCGATACAACTCATGGTTGTACCGGATACGCCATTGATCTCGCTCGCATAAAAATAACAGGCGCGACAATCCAGCATTGGACTAAGGCCGCAGGATGTGTTAGTGACATCCTATTTCCAAGATCTTATCAGCTTTTTTTTTTTTTTTGAGGTAATGAGATCAGCATCACGCTCAGCAGTGTTATTTATCCCCATAAATGGGTACTCGTTTAACATCTGAGTGAGATCATAGTCCGTCACAAGCTCGTGAGTTCGAAAAACACCATGGAACACGGTGAGATTCGAACTCATGAGCCTGTGCACCGAAGGTGCGCGCACTAACCGCTAGACCAGCCAGACTACTTCTCTCTCGCTCGCATACGGCCCCGAAAATTCGCCGAAGGACCTTTCGTTCGAATCGGTCTACCAAATTTTGGAGGCTTGGGTGAGGGTCCATGTTTCGCAGCCATAACATAGCACGGGTCGATTGATCGTTTTGTACACGCGGAGCTTCGTGTTCCTGTGCGCAAGTTTCGAATTAATTATAGGGAGGACCGAGAAATATGTCTTATTGGCTAGTTGTATCCGTCGCTTAATTTCGTCGGTTTCGTTGGCGTCCTTTGATAAGTTGCAACCCAGATAGTTGAAGTTGTCTACATACTCGATATAAAGGGGCCCCGCTGTGATGCTTGAATTTGCTGGCGTCCTTGTTTTCGATTGCATCATGGCCTTTGTTTTACTTTCGTTTATATGTAGTCCAACTTCCTTTGCGGCGTTATTGAGGTTATGCAGAAGGCTTTCTGCATCACCCAATCTTCGAGACATGATGTTGATATCGTCGGCGTACGCTACTAATTGAGTCAACTTAATGAGTAGCGTTCCGCTGCTGTCCATATTCATGGCTCGAATTACATACTTCAAAGCAATGTTGAAGAGCGTCGGCGCCAGCCCGTCGCCCTGATTGAGTTTAGTACGAGTTTCAAATAGGTCAGTGAGTTGGTTCTGCACTCTGACCTGCGAGACGGTATTTGTCATCGTCATCCTTGTGAGTCGCACTAACTTTGCCGGTATACCAAAATTCAGCATAATGTTGTACAGTACACTTCGATCGATACTGTCGTATGCCTGCTTGAAGTCGACAAAGATTTGGTATACGTCGATGTTATATTCCCATCACTTTTGTAGTAGTAGCTTCACTGTGAAAAGCTGATCGGTCGTTGAACGACCAGGTCTGAAGCCGCCTTGATACTCGCCAATGATACGTTCTGCGTACGGATTAATTCTCTTTTCAAGAATTTTCGATAAAACCTTATAGGCCGTACAAACTAATGATATGCCCCTGTAATTCTCTCACTTCAGCTTGTCACCCTTTTTGTGGATTGGGCAAATTATGCTTTTGCGCCAATCTTCGAGTATTACCTCGTCGTTCCATATTTTCAGCAGTAGCACATGTATAGCGTTGGTCAGGCACGTTCCACCATGCTTCAGCAGTTCTGCTAGGATCTCGTCAGCGCCGGGCGCTTTGTTATTTTGAAGCGATTGTATAGCAAGACTCACCTCCTCTACTGTTGGGGGTAGAACGGGAGGGCCTGGGTCAGCTAACTGCTCAAGAGCTGGCTCCGCGGGGGATGTTGATGGTGCATTGAGGAGCTCTTCAAAATGTGAGGCCCATCGTTTATTGACGCTTTCGATGTCGCTGATGATGTTACTATCCTTGTCCTTACATAGGCTTGTCCTGGGTTGATATCCGTTCTTGACATTATTTATAAGTTTGTACGCCTGTCTAATGTTCTTACTGGCTCATCTTTGGTTTATTTGCTGTAACTGCTCTTTAAAATGTTTGCGTTTCTTACGTCTAATTAACCTATTAGATACTCGCCGAAGTTCGTTGTATCTTTCTTTCTTGGCTCGGGATGCACGTTGTGTGTATTGGCGATAGGCTTCATTTTTCGCCTCAATCGAGGCCCTGCATTCGTCGTCGAACCAGTCTGCTCGTCTGCGCCGGCCTTTAACCCACGACTTCTTCTGCGACTCGTTTGATGCTGTTTTTGAGCTCCTCCCAGAACTCATGGATGCCTAAGTTATTGATGTTGTCAAGCATGGGCGACAGTTTTTCCTCAAGTGCTGTAGTACACGCAGCCGCCGTGGCATCATCAATTAAATTGTCAACCTCGAAGATCTTGGCAGGGTTGATTCTCGTTAGGTGCACGGAAGAGATTCTGCACCTGCAGGTCGTCTTCACCAAATAGTGATCGGAGTCGCAGTTGGCTCCTCGATAGGATCGAACATCTAAAACATTAGAAGCCAATCTCTTGCTGATCAGTACGTGGTCAATCTGGTTCACGGTGTATTCATCTGGAGACTTCCAGGTCTGCTTATGGATTCGTCGATGAGGGAAGCATGTAGAGCTTATGACCAGGTTTCTGCCGCTCGCGAAGTCGAAGCTACTCCAAACTCCTTGTTGCCCTCCTCTTTACCACTCGTAAAAATAGTGTGCGAATTGAGGTCGTTAATCTCGCTTTTGAGCCATTTAGTTTCTTGGATTGCAACTATGCTCAGCTTGTATTGTTCTACCTGATCCAGGAGGGCCCTTGAGGCCCCCGGTCTATTCAGGGAGCGTACATTCCAGGATCCGAAAGAGTAATCAGTTGTTCGTTTTCGGGGTCGTCGTTGTTTTGTATCCGTCCAATCCGAGGCTTTTGTTTCAGGTTTCTTGACTTGAAGTTTTTCTTAGGATGAGTTGTCGGCACATTGCTAAACCATGATTGGGTTTAATCGTTTAGTAAAGGCCATCATGGGCATGCCTCGAAGATGCTGCTTTAGTGGTTGACTTAAATGTTTTGTGTCACCCATCACGTTAGGTACCCTGATACGCTGCAGATGTTAATACAGCACTCAGGCGCAGCGGTTACTCGGATAATGCGGGAAAGTAACGCCCCGTAGAGAGACATAGGATTTGGCCGAAGCGATTCTTCCTATGAAACTCCTCCTGCATAGCTAAGGGTCCGCAGTTATGCCACAACTGAAGAAGATATAGGAATCAGCCGAAGCCTTTCACAGAGTCGCACTCTACGGTGCTAGTAATCTAGAGGTCCGGAGATCGAATCTCGGCGTGGTCCAAAATTTCCGTATATGTGCGGATAGGAAATATATGTATATGCAATGTAACGTTGACTCGGAATTGCCTATAAAGGCCTCACCGAGGAGGTTATTATGCAGTCATTTAGGTTTCTTTGGTGTGGCGTTGGGAATGCTGTACATTTACTAATGCTGTACGACAGGTCAAAATGTCGTACTCTACAGCAAAATGATGTACGTCTGGTCAGCTTATACTAGCCACACATTGGGGTGAAGTTTGGTTAAGATTGATTCACAAAGAAAAAAGTTGTTCATGTAGGAACCTAATTTCCAGCGGTTGGTTTGTATGAGACCCCTATGACGTAGTGTTCCGATTTCATCGGTTCCTAGATATGTTTGGTGGCTTTACTAAGAACACATTTGCGCAAAGTTTGGTTAAGATTAGTTCATTAACACCTTAGCTGCCATGTATCACCGGTGAACACACTAAACTCGATTCCCCACAGGCCAATGTGTCACCGGTGAACACAACACAATTATTCCTCCCAGGCCAAGCATATTTTTTCGGGTTTTCGGCGGATTTTAATGGAATATTTTTTAGGGTGTTTACTGATGATACAATGGCGTAGTTTCAACTCAATTTCAACGTGTGTTCACCGGTGACACATTGGCCTGTGGGGAATAGCCTGTTTTATAACAAATGAACTTTGTATCACCGGTGACACACAATACAGAAGGGCAAATTTAGTTTGCGTTGTTTATTTCCTCTTTCTAGTATTTTGGATCCTTAAAACTGAAATCATTTGTCTTTCTAGTTAAAACATGAAGTAAAACCCATTAAAAACACCACAAAAAAGCAAATTAACAATGTATTAAATTATTCACCATAATATCGTGTTCACCGGTGAACACAAATTGAATTTTCTTTTCTTTCAAACGATTTTAGATATTGTTGACTTCAATCAATTAAGCAATAATCATAAATGGCATAGAAAACGTCAATCTGCAGTTATATTGGGAAAAAACAACTTTAGAGTGCTTTCTACAGTGTAAATCAAAGTAAGAACGACGAAATTACGTTTTCCAACTTTACTCCTAATCAGTGGCGGCTCGCCCATATGTGCACAAGTGCACGTGCACCCCTTGACAAAAAATCGTAAGGGCACGTAATTCACTGATTTCTTCAAATCGAAAATGCGTATCGCAAATCGCACATCTAGCCCGCAACACGGCCTTATTCTATTTATTCCAAGATACACATTCTACCTAGTGAATCTATATGCCCATCCCATATCTATGTATGAATGTACACTATGCCGACTGCTCACTGCACATACGAGATGGTCACGACACTGCGACCAACAACCTGCAATCACGATGGGTGCACAATCCTGGAAGAGGAGCACACGCTCAAATTTTGGATATCTCAGCGGTTTCCGGGGCAAGGGGGAAGTGCAAAATTTACACTAGAGCTTGTGCACAAAGAGGTTGTGCACAGCGCCTTGTAAATTGTATGAACTAAATTCTAAAAAGAGAGATTGTGTCGCATGTTCGCATCCGTCTTTTCTGTTGAAATCGCGATGAACGAAATTGCAATGGTCGATTTTTTTAAAGTAAATTTTAAAAATCTTCTAATAGAAAATAAGATTAAAATAAAAAACTACGGAAGAACTATACCCTTGATTTCTTTAGTGCAAGTGCAAGCGACGGAAAATAACAATTTCGGCGTAAAATTAAAGCGGAAAACACGTAGATTTATAGAAATATGTGGAATTTATGGATTTTAATGGATTTTCGTTCTGTCCAATGAGCTTGTCCACAGGCGTATTTGGATTTTGACAAAATGAAAATTTAATAAAAACCATGGATTCCCATGTGTGTGTTTTCCCAGTTTGTTGTGCGGGAGTGAAAACAAACATTCCAGCTAACAAAAGTCGGAAATAGTCCGCGGAAGAATAACATGTAATTTCAAAACAGTATTTTTTTAAATACAAACTATGAAAAATTTAGCTACATCACTATTCTTGCCATATAATGAATACATTTTTATGTTTCCCTGTGAACCCCCGGTATTTTCCACCACGAGCCGCCACTGCTCCTAATTTAATGAAGTTTGCGAATCCTTCTTCGAATGAGACCTAGAGGCTTATTACAATACAATTTCTTAAAAATGTTATTCAGTTATTCAAAAACTAAAAATAATATTCTTTTTGAGTAAAATGTAAATTCGAAAGAAGACTACAAATGTGTCACCGGTGACACATTGGCCTGTACAGAATGTCTTTCTCTGTGTTCACTGGTGATACATGGCCTGTGGTGATTCATTTGAGTGTGTTCACCGGTGACACATTGGCAGTCAAGGTGTTAAGAAAAAAGATTTCTTAGAAGAATCTAATTTTCAGGGGTTGGTTTGTATGACAGCCCTATGACGTAGTGTTCCGATGTCATCTCTTCCTAGATATTTTTTGAGACTTTACTAGGAACACATTTGGATGAAGTTTGGTTACGGTCGGATTAAAAAAGGAAAAAGTTTTTCTTAGAAGAACTTAATTTTCAATGGTTCGTTGAGGGCTATGACGTAATGTTCCAATTGCATTCGTTCCTAGATATGTTTTGAGGCTTTACTAGAAACACATTTGGATGAAGTTTGGTTAAGATTGGTACATAAAGAAAAAAGTTTTTCTTAGAAAAACCTAATTTTCAGGGGCAGCCCCATGACCCCATGGTCCGATTCCATTCATTCCGACATGTATACAGCGTACACTAAAAAGAAACTTGTATACAAATTTTCAGCCCGATAGCTTTAAAACTGAGGGACTAGTTGGCGATGCAACAGACGGACAGACAGACAGACGGACATGGCTCAATCGATGTCTCTCGTCACGCTGATCAATAATATATATACTTTATACAGTCGGAGTCGGAGGTGCTTTCTTCTATGCGTTGCAAACTTCATGACAAAGTTAATATACTTTCACATAGTGACGGGTATAAAAATGGGACACAGAATTTTTTTTTAAATTAACTAAGAATCAAATAAGGTATTATCTGTAATAATTTTGAAATTTTAGTTCTTTAGTCTAGTACAGATATCTCAAAACCCAAACATCCAGAAAAAAAAGGAATTTTTGATGCCAAATTGTTAAATACACTGCTCAATATAGGCAGAAAAAAGTTACACTAATTTGCGCCATGGGTTAAGGGGGGAGGGGGTGGCAAAGGGGTGAAAATTTTTTGCAAATATCTGGAAAACTATGAGTCTGAGCTTAAAATGTACTGAGGAGGAAACAAACTACATAAAATTACCTTTGTAATGATATGTAACACTCTAGACATTTTCTCAGAAAATTATACCCTAGACCGAAAAGTATTATAGTGAATTTACATTTTTGAGGGTTTTTTAGATTTTACAAAAAAACCCTTATGAAATCGATTTGGTCCGTCCGTCTGTCCGTCTGTCCGTCCGTCTGTTCACTAAATAACTCGCGAACGGCTTAACCGATCGTCATGAAATTTGGTAGGAATGTGTAGAATGGTAACAGTCTTTGGCACGAAATACTTAAAAGTTGGTACGACAAAAATAACAGGGTGTCCCGGACATTTGAAAATTTGTTCACTAAATAACTCGCGAACGGTTCAACGGATCGTCATGAAATTTGGTAGGAATGTGTAGAATGGTAACAGTCTTTGGCATGAAATACTTAAAAATTGGTATGGCCAAGATAAAAGGGTGTCCCGGACATTTACAAATTTGTTCACTAACCGAACGTTATGAAATTTGGTTGGAATGTGTAGAATCGTAACAGTCTTTAGCACGAAATACTTAGACGTTGGTAGGACAAAGCAAATAGGGTGTCCCGGAGATTTGAAAAAGTCGACTTTTTTAGTTTTTATTAAATCAAAGAACTCGATGGGTACATTTCATATCAGTCGCTTTTTTCCAGTTTGGAGTCATGGTAACGGCGTTACAGCTAATAAATCCAGTTAATGTGTGGAGCCATGATACATAGTAAATCTATTTTTGGATTGGTCTAACTAAAAAAGTGTTACAGAATGAAAATGAAATGAATCCAAAAATAGATTTTCGAGAAGCATTTCATTAACATTGTGCATAATTCTTATTTATTACCTATAAAATATATGTGCAAAATAATTCACTATGTATGTATCTAAAATCTAAAAAACCCTTGTATTGCAGGCGCAGCCCTCTGTACGCCGGTATTTTTTAGTTTTACATTTGGCACTGTAACTCTTGTTAGAATAGACCTGCGGTCATAAAATCTTGTCCATATATTGCTAACAAAATTTACTTAATTTCTACCAAAAATTGCAATGCTCCCACCATTGACGCCCCCCTCACTCCTCCTAACATTTTTCAAAAAGGCATGCCTGTAGCTTCTTTTTAAATTGAGCCAGGCAAATAAAATTTGGTAGGGTGCCTAGTCTATGCTCGATTATGCTCCCCACCAAAAATTATTACCATTCGATCAAAACTAAGGGTATCCCCCATACAAAGTGAACGAAAATTATAACAAATTTCACATTTTTTCACTTCTAAATTCTATGTAAAATAGAAAAAAAAAAAATTATCTCTTAGAACGTCATTATAATAGTTAACTGTAGTCTTGTGAATGTATATTCAAAAGTTTGTACCAAGGCGTACGCTACAAGTATCAAAAAATTGGGTTTGAAGGTCAGTGATACCAGTTCTAAGGCTATTTGCGAATATTTCGAGGAAGGTGTACCCCATTTTTCGTACTTGTAAGGCACGCTCTGGTACAAACTTTTGGATATACATTTAGAAGACTACAGTTAAATGTTATAAGGACGTTCTAAGAGATAAATTCTTTTTTTCTATTTTAGATAGAATTTAGAAGTGAAGAAATGTGAAATTTGTTAGAAATTTGGGTCACTTTGTATGGGGGTACCCTTAGTTTTGATCGGATGGTAATAATTTTTGGTGGGGAGCATAATGAACCTTAGAGTAAGCAGTTCACCAAATTTGATCTGCCTGGCTCAATTTGGAAAGAAGCTACAGGCATGCCTTTTTGAAAAATGTTAGGAGGAGTGAGGGGGGCGTCAATGGTGGGAGCATTCCAATTTTTGGCAGAAATTAAGTAAATTTTGTTAGCAATATATGGACAAGAGTTTATAACCGAAGGTCTCTTCTATCAGGAGTTACAGTGCGAAATGTAAAACTCAAAAAATGTAAATTCACTATAACACTTTTGGGTCTAGGGTATAATTTTCTAAGAAAATGTCTATAGTGTTACATATCATTACAAAGGTAATTTTATGTAGTCTGTTTCGTCCTCAGGACATTTCAAGGTCAGACTCATAGTTTTCCAGATATTTGCAAAAAACTGAATTTTCACCCCTTTGCCACCCCTTTAACCAATGACGCAAAATAGTGTAACTTTTTACTGCGTATATTAGGGAGTGTCTTCAACAATTTGGCATCAAAAATTTCTTCTTTTTTTGGATGTTTAGGTTTGGGGCAATTTTGAACCAATTGTACTGGACTACTTCTAGTTTGGTTGAAAATCAGTAGAACTATTCATGCGAACGGGTGTGAGAATCAGAGGACGAGCAGTGTACATAACAAGCTCCCAATCGATGGGTGAGGTCGACTTGGAAAATGGTTGTATAGTCTAAGAAAAATGACATATTTGGTCGGCAAAAATCATACATCGGCAATTTTTTCTGATTATGGTTGGGGATGGTCCTCAGATTATGTCATTAAAAGTTCCAGCCGATTGGCGACCTCAACCTTAAAAAGGGGGAATGGGGGCATTGTTTCGTTTTTTGCGATTCTTTCAAAAACGGTAAGAGATACAGAAAAATGGTCTGAGATCGAAAAAAAACTTCATAAAATTATCTTTCCAATGATATATAAGACATTAGAGTTTAATCGAATATTTCGGCGCTAGACTAAAAAATAAATTAGAATATTTTCATTTTAGACCATTTTCAAAAGCTCCATAACTTTTGAAAAAATGCTACTTCAGCCGTAAAATTTTGTATAAGTTTTCGCAATAAGTTCAAGATCGTTTTAAGGTAAACATTGAGTCGCTCCGGTCAAGGACCCCATTATCCCCCCATTTGAATTTGTTAAAACGACATGTCCATATAACTCCCCGCAAAATTGGAACAGAGCGCTAAATTTTGCTTGGAGGCGATTGGAGGTCATAGTCACCCCACCCACCAAAAATCAGCTCATTCAGATAAAAGCTAAGGGTATCTCCCTTCGCTCATAGAGTGAAAGGGTATATTAACTTTGTCATGAAGTTTGTAACGCATTGAAAGAAGCATCTCGGACCATATACAAAGTATACATACATATATGACCAGCATGACTTGGGGAGTCGATTGGGAGATGTCCGTCTGTCTGTCTGTCAAGGGGCTCATGGGGCTGCCATATAGACCCAACCACCAAAATTAGGTTTTTCTAAGAAAAACTTTTTTATTTGTCCACCAACTTCAACCAAATTTCACACAAGTGTCAGTGTGTTTCTATTGATGACACAAAACATGTGTAAGAATGGATCAAATCGGACCATGGGGTCATTGGGCTGTCATACAAACCCAACCCCCCAAATTAGGTTCTTCTAAGAAAAACTTTTTTATTTGAGCACCATTTTCAACCAAATTTCACACTAGTGTGTTTCTATTGACGACACAAAACATACGCAAGAATAGATCAAATCGGACCGTGGGGCATGGGCGTAGCCAGGATTTCGGTCAGGGGGGGGGGGGGGGGGCAAGCCCAAAATTTTTTCAACATCATTATTTTCTTAGGAGTTGAAATTTCCGGTCGCAGAAATATTGTTAGCAAATTTTAGCGTAGCCTGGATTGTGGTTGGATTTGTGCAGAGGGTCATGGATTCCAGACTCACCGTGAACGAATTCATTTTATTGTGTTTTTCGAACTCACGACCTACGTGACGGACTATGATGTCGCTCAGATTGTAAACAAGTATCCATTTATGGGGATAAATAACATTGCTGGGCGTGCTGTTGATCTCAACACCTCGACAAAACAGCAGTTTAGATCTTGGAAATTGGATGTCACTCACACATCTGCGGCCCTAGTTTATTGGTGGCCTGCCACGCATGTTATTTCTTTTTTTTTCTAATTTTAGAGTAAAATTTTTAAAATGGAGATGAAAATGATTTTCTTCTGCATTCTGATTGCATTCAACTGGCCTCCAATATCTGCCTTTTAGAGCGTAGTTTGTCTATTTTCAATGCATTTTTTGTATCTCGGACTGCATATTCCATGTCCACTTGCGAAACCAGTTTGTTTCGTCTGTCATTTTCATCTTAGCAAAGTAGCATCGTAAGAATATTTCTAAATCCTTTATTGATTGAAATATGGTTACCGGTTTTAATAAGATTTCTGCTAAATTTATCAATAACCGCTCTGTGGCTCACTTGGTTGAATCGCACTCTACGATGCTAGTAATCTAGAGGTCCGGAGATCGAGTCTCGGCGTGGTCCAAAATTTCCGTACATGTGAATGGAAATATATAGTGCTTACAACATTATAATTATACACTCCGAAATGATATGCAATGTAACGTTGACTCGAAATTGCCTATAAACGGTTGAGTTAACGCACCCCACAATGGTACTGAGAAGAAAAAGAAGAACTTGAAAGACACTGAAATATGAGACCCGTTCTTTACAAGGTCCTTAACCCTGGAAAGTCATGCTTATTTTTAGTACGGAAAGGTGCTTCGTCAATTCGACGACGCTCTACTTTAACGCCTCATACAAATCACCCTTTCTCAAAATACAGTCAAACCTGTTAATCGGACCACTCTATAATCGGACCACCTTCTAATTGGACCACCCTAGGTCAATTTTGTTTGGTTTTTCATACAAAATAACCTTTATAAACGGACCACCTCTTAATCGGACCATGGACCACCATCGGTGCCTCCAATTGGATGGATCAGTACTAGACGAACCTCCACAATCGGACCAACCACTGGTTAAATCTCCAAAATCGGACCAACTGCAAATTGGTAACTTCTGGAGCAGTGCGAAATTTGTTTAAATTTAACACACGGACCAACATACAGTTTACTTTACAGAGTACTTACTTCCTAGTTCCACGCAACATGGCAAGACATTTTGTTTTAAAAAAAAATCTTAGAAATTTCGTTACTACATTCACTTATGTTCCGATTACAATGAGCTATATTACTCTCCATGGCCACTGGAATTTTCGTAGACGGCGAGTTTCTGCGAGTTATAGGGCAAGTTATACAGAACGCATGAGAACCAAATGTATGGAGGATTGATTGAACCCTGATCCCCATATTGGGAAATTTCGGTGAAACTGTGTGTGTGCAGAGAATTTATAATAAGGAACTTAGAAAAATCACAAAGCAGTACGGTGCTGAGCAGTTTCTAAACATTAATTGCATAGTGCATACGTGACCTTTGTATACAAGTCCAGTGTTCATGAATAAGTACTAGTAGTCTAAATTTCCATTTTCCCGTTTAAAATAATTTTCTTATACTTTTCTGGCATCCCTTGGTAATCGGACCACCTGCTAATCGGACCGAATTTGATCGGTCCCGTCAGTGGTCCGATTAGACAGGTTTGACTGTATTTATAAAATTTGACAGATTTTCAATCGCTAGTTTATTTAGAATGGAAAAACATCTATTTTGAGTAATTTTGAAAGGGAATTGATTTACAAATCAATTTTTTTTAATTCAATGTTATTTGGCCTGAAATATAAAACACTAAATTTAAAACTGAGATAAATAAAAACTTAACATTGATATAATTAAAAAAATGTTCTCGAATCATAAAAGACATACTCTAAACGTACTAGGAAATTGGGTTGAATGAGAAGCTCATATACAAGAGGCACAGCGATCCATTTTGGGGTCCCAGCACGTGTTTTTTTCACTTCACCTATTGCGGATTTTACAGTGGATTGTAGAATTTATTTACCGTAAATTTTGGAATATCTTCTCCCTGAGTTCCCTTGATTAATTCTAATTCTATATGCAATGTCTAATTTTGACATTGAGTACCTTGGAGCCGATTTTTATGAGTTCGACGCAATTTTCCTAAAATGAGAATTTTGAGCCATTTTCCTGATTTGTCCTAGTTTTGTCCTAGTAAATATTTTTTCCATAATTTTTTAAAAATAGGTCCCACATTTCAAAAATAAACATATTTTTTACGAGCTAGTTGTATGGACACAGTCTTATCGTCGAATCGACAACCAGCCATAAGAAATATTTATTTATTTAATTATTTATTATTTAAAAAACAACCACTTCATGCATTTTCCAACATGATTTAATAGTTAATAAAACTTTAGATAATAATTTGAAAAAAAAATAATTATTTTGCATCCCTTATACCAGTATTTATACTGTCTGGGAATGCAAAACAAGATTTTAATTTTAATTTAATTTTTTACCATTTATGTTTAATAGTTGTATTCGTCAGAATTTAGGTGTCTACACTAACCTTCATTTCTTTACTAACATATGTGTTTCCCTTCCTCAAATCCCAGGGATATGATGATAATGCTATGATATTACTATATAACCTGATATGTAATGAAGGATAGCGCCTAACTCTGATCCCTAATCCTTGTAAAAAAAAAAAAAAAAAAAAAATACTGGAGTTTAAAAGTTACATAAAAATCATCCTTCGTCGTTTCGACGACGCCAATTTCCAAAAATCTAACTTACCCTGCTTACTTCGTCTAGCCGCAATGTACCTGGCAAGTACATAGGCACGGTAAGTGCTGTACGAAAACTCCGCTCCAAATAATGAGAATTGTCACGAAATATGGGATAAATTTGATGATGCGTTCGATGAAGCATGACCTTCTAGGGCTGTATACCATTTGTCACCCTTTCAGATGAAAATAAGTTGAATTCCAATAACTTCCCTTTCTAACAGGAAATATGGAGTCCACGCAGTCACAGTACCCACTCACAAGTGAAATGTGTGTGCTGGTACGCAGCCTCCGTCAGTTACGAGAGGCCACTCGCTGTCATCTATTTTTATGCGCCTCCTGACTGCAAACTGTCCCGATAATGGCTTCCCTGGCAGCACTCGGAGTGGCACAAAAAGCAACTGCTGCGCCAGCAGCAGAAAATTTTTGAAAATGTTGTATAGTGCAGCGATTTTTTGTACTACATCAATAAGGATTTTTTTACCATCTTCATCGACCAGGGGGGGGGGGCGTCTCGGGTCACTTATTGTGAATACTTACACAAAATTTTATGGCTGAACAAGCATTCTTTCAAAGTTATGGAGCTTTTAAAAAGGTCTAAAATGAAAGTATTCTAATTTAGTTTTTTAGGCTACTGCGAAATATTTAATTAAACTCTAATGTGTTTTATATCATTGGAAAGGTAATTTTATGTGGTTTTTTTCGTCCTCAGACAATTTTTCTGTATCTCTTGCCGTTTTTGAAATAATTGCAAAAAAAACGAAAAAATGCCAAAAAACATTGCAAAACAGGCTCTAGATTGGAATCTTCAGGGAACCAATGCTAGCCGTGCGTCGTGTGGGACGACCCAAAAATATAGTCTTAGAAAATTGGACCAAAATATGGCCATCGAACGGCAAAAATCCTACATCGGAAATTTTTTTTGATTATGGTTGGGGATGGTCCCGAGATGATGGCATAGAAAGTCCCTACTGATCGAGGGTCCGCAACCTTAAAAAAAAGGGGGAAAGGGGGCCTTTTTTCGTTTTTTTGCGATTATTTCAAAAACGGTAAGAGATACAGAAAAATGGTCTAAGGACGAAAAAAAACTGCATAAAATTATCTTTGCAATCATATATAACACATTAGAGTTCAATTGGATATTTCGGCGTTAGAATAGAACATAAATTAGAATATTTTCATTTTATACCTTGGAGGTCATAGTCACCCCACCTCCCATACAAAGTGACCCATGACAACAGTTTATAAAATGAGTAGTACGTAGAACAAACTTCTGATGGGTCACTTTGTATGGGAGGTACCCTTAGTTTTTATCCGAATGAGCTGATTTTTGGTGGGTGGGGTGACTATGACCAATCGCAACAAACCAAAATTTAGCACTCTGCTCCAATTTTGGGGGGAGTTATGGATATGTCGTTTTGAAAAATTTAAATGGGGGGATAATGGAGGTCCTTGACCGGAGCGACTCAATGTTTACGTTAAAATTATCTTAAACTTGTTGTGAATACCTGTACAAAATTTTACGGCTTATCTAGCGTTCTTTCAAAAGTTATGGAGCTTTTAAAAAAGGTCTAAAATGAAAATATTCTAATTTATGTTCTATTCTAACGCCGAAATATTCCATTAAACACTGATGTGTTATATATCATTGCAAAGATACTTTTATGTAGTTTTTTTCGTCCTCAGACCATTTTTCTGTATCTCTTACCGTTTTTTAAATAATCGCAGAAAACCGAAAAAATGCCCCCTTTCCCCCTTTTTTTAGGGTTGCGGACCCTCGATCGGTTGGGACTTTTAATGCCATAATCTGGGGACTATTCCCAGCCATAATCCAAAAAAAATCCGATGTAGGATTTTTGCCGACCAAATATGCCATTTTTCTTAGACTAATACATGGAGAAGATCTGTTGAGGCAGAGGGAAAATCTATAGGCAAATCGTGGGACCAGCTAAAGGCGATGGCTGCTAATAGGCAGAGGTGGAAAAGAGGCGTAGTCAATGCCCTATGCCCCACTAGGGGTTAAAAGGAAATAGAGAGAGAGAGAAATGGTAGATGGTAAATGGTCGATAATAAATGGTAGATGGTGAATGGTTATTTTCTTTATACTATTGTTATTGTAATAGTCCTACTATGCAATAAAAAAAATCACCGACGTGGACTGATATATGCTAGTTAACGGCAAACTGATTGAAGTAACTCAGAACAACAGCAGATAATCTGCATGCAATTAAATATGCAATCGGTTCCAACAATTAGTTTTCCGTGAATATTTGATCGGATGTATGATGGAACTTCGACTAAGGTTAGATGCACAGCCGGTGAGGTGAATCAGAAGAATTTCCGGTGAATGTTGGATTACACCAGGGCAGTGTATTGAGTCCGTTGCTCTTCAACATCATCATGTGCTACTTATTAACACGTATATCCAACGGCCTAGAAATATCTCTTCTTTTTGCCGATGATATATAGTCTAGTACAGAAAGCTCAAAACCCAAACATCCAAAAGGAAAATAAATTTTTGATGTCAAATTGTTGAATACACTGCCCAATATACGCAATAAAAAGTTACACCAATTTGCGCCATGGGTTAAGGGGGGAGGGGGTCCCAAAGGGGTGAGAATTTACTTTTTTACAAATAACTGGAAAACTATGAATCTGACCCTAAAATCTTCTGAGGAAGAAACAAATTACACAAAATTGCCTTTGTAATGATATATAACACTCTAGACGTTTTTTTCGGAAAATTATATCCTAGACCCAAAAGTATTATAGAGAACTTACATTTTTTGAGTTTTACATTTCGGACTGTAACTCTTGATAGAAAGAACCTAGGGTGACGAAATCTTGTTCATTCTATTACAAACAAAATTTATTTGGTTTGTACCAAAAATTGAGGTGTTCCGACCATTGACGCCTCCCTCACTCCTCCTAACATTTTTCAAAAAGGCATGCCTGTAGCTTCTTTTAAAATTGAGCCTGGCAGATCAAATTTAATGAGGTGCCTAGTCTAAGCCTCATTGTGCTCCTCACCAAAAATTGTTACCATCCGATCAAAACTAAGGGTACTCCCCATACAAAGTAAACCAAAATTCTAGAAAAAATCACATTTTTTCACTTCTAAATTCTATCTAAAATGAAAAAATAAAATTTATTTCTTAGAACGTCATTATAACAGTTAATTGTAGTCTTGTAAATGTATATTCAAAAGTTTGTACCGGAGCGTGCCTTACAAGTACGAAAAATGTGGTTTGAAGGTTGCTAGTACACGTTACTCGATTTATTCGGAACTAGCCTTTGAACTAGTACCAATGACTTTCAAACACAATTTGTTGATACTTGTAGTGTACACTTTGATGCAAAATTTTGAACATACATTCAGAGGACTACAATTAACTGTTATAATGACGTTCTAAGAGATAAATTTTATTTTTCCGTTTTAGATAGAATTTAGAAATGAAAAAATGTGAAATTTGTTAGAATTTTCGTTCACTTTGTGTGGGGGTACCCTTAGTTTTGATCGGATGGTAATAATTTTTGGTGAGGAGCATAATGGAGATTAGACTAGGCACCCCACCAAATTTTATCTGCCTGGCTCAGTTTAAAAAGAAGCTACAGGCATGCCTTTTTGAAAAATGTTAAGAGGAGTGAGGGGGGCGTCAATGGTCGGATCACTCCAATTTTTGGTACGAATCAAATAAATTTTGTTATCAATATATGGACAAGATCTTATGACAGTAGGTCTATTCTATCAAGAGTTACAGTGCGAAATGTAAAACTCGAAAAATCCAAATTCACTATAATACTTTTGGGTCTAGGGTATAATTTTCTGAGAAAATGTCTAGAGTGTTACATATCATTACAAAGGTAATTTTATGTTGTTTGTTTTGTCCTCAGCTCATTTTAAGGTCAGACTCATAGTTTTCCAGATATTTGCAAGAAACTGAATTTTCACCCCTTTGCCACCCCCTCCCCCCTGAACCCATGGCGCAAATTAGTGTAACTTTTTATTGCGTATATTAGGCAGTGTATTCAACAATTTGGCATCAAAAATTTCTTTTCTTTTTGGATGTTTAGGTTTGGGGCTATTTTGAACCAATTGTACTGGACTAATAGTCCTCAGTAGCCCAAACGTCGTTGCCTTGCTGCACTTTCAAAATGGAGTGACATTCTGGAGGAGCATGGACTGAGGGTAAGTAGTATAACCAAGACTGAGTTCTTATGCTGCCCATTCTCAGACCCAGATGCACCGATACCAGATATGTACGCCAAAGGAGAGCAGCTTAAGTCTTGTACCAAGTTCAAGTACCTTGCCTCTATGGTGAACAACGGAGCTACATGAGGGGTCTAGAATCAAAACCGGCTATCTCCACCTGGCCCAATTTTTCAGTAGAAGCATTTTTTCGATTACATTCAAAATACACTACACTAGCTTATGAATTTATTTTTCATTGAAAATGTAAATAATGAAGAACAAGAACAAAAGCAAAACCTGTCAGAAATAATAGAATTTGTGAAATTGGAGATTGCCAGTTTTGATTCCCACATGTGGAGAAGACCCGTTTTGCTTCTAACATATCAGGAGATTGCCGCATATGGTACTAAAGAGTAACATACAAGAAATTAAGTAGCTGCAAAATGTTAGGCCTTGCACGCATGTTTGCATGCAAGGGTAAACGGGGGCTCCTTAGGGGAATATTTGTATCTAAAATAAGTACAATTTTTATTCGAAAAAATTAAAATCCTTTAAAGATTCTTAATAAAACCAACACCATCTTCGATTTCTCTACATTCCTTTTCGACTTCTTTGGCTGCCTTATTCTTTTCCTTCTTTTCGTAGGTGAAACTGTGTCAGCATAACATTCCATTGCAAATTAAAACTTATTACTTTTGCAGGTAAACACTATACGCTCCTATCAAACGAATTCAACTAAAAGGCCAGAGTTATGTTATTACCGCAACTAGACTAGACATAAACAGAAAAAGAGGAAGTCACGTAACATTATTGTCATATAATTGGTCGGTATGGAGATAGCCATTATTGCAGCTGAATTATTAGTGGGGATAGCTACTTTTGATACTAAATACATTTTTTGACAGTAAATTTTAGAGTTTTAGACGGTTCTGCAACTATGTAATTGAGAAAATTTCTGTATTCAGCTTCAAACAATAAATAAGAAGGATATTTTAGGTAATTTTGTCAAAAAAGTGGAGATAGCCGGTTTTGATTCTAGACCTCTCACATGCAATGATGACATCAAACATCGCACAAAGGTTGGGTGGATGACGTGGCGAGAAAACTCTGGAGTTTTCTGCGATAAGAAAATGCCACTGAAGCTAAAGGGCAAGTTGTACAAAACGGTTGTACGTCCCGCACTCATATATGGATCAGAATGCTGGACCATGTATGAAGGTTACGCGAAACAGATGACAGCGACTGAAATGAAAATGTTACGCATGTCAGTTGGTTTAACGAAAAGGGACCACATCAAGAGTAGCTACATCCGAGGCAGCTTGTCCATAGACCAACCAATCACCGAAAAGCTCGAAGGCCGACAAATGGATTGGTATTGCCATGTTCAACGGCGTCCGCCTGAGAACCCCGCAAACGAAGCGATATCAATGGAAGTTCCACTTGATGGACTCAAGGCCAGAGGCAGATCGAAGAAAACCTGGATGTGTCAAATGAAAAAGCAACAACAACGCATTGGTCTCGGCGATGACACGATCCAAGATAAAGGTGCCTGTCGAAATATGCTGAGATATTACCGCCAAAACGGGCGATGTGCCTACACCGCAGGTCGAGCAACGCGAAACCATGGAGCGGTATAAAGAACGAGGCAAGGAAGAAGAAGAGGATGGGGAATTGCATCTATGTATATCTTAAGATAATATGTTTAGGACGATATATGCAAACCGTTTCAAAATGTTTTCAACATTGTTTGTGTCAATCAAAAAGATACCATCTACCAGTCAACCACCATTTCTTACCATTTACCAGCGTATTTCGGAGGTTTGGAGATTTTATGATTGGGTATTTTGTATATGGGTATTATGATTATGGGGATTTTGAGTATGGGGATTTTTCTGGGTTTGGGGATTTTGTGATTTCGTATTGTTCCCGTATAAAAAAGATAATTTTATTCCTGAAAATATGGTTATTAATAATTAGAACTTTCGTTAAGTGAGATGAGTTCAAAAGGTGCATCTGGGATATAATTTTGTAGATTATGAAGGTATTTTAAATTCATGTCGTCTACCAGTATCATCATCAATCCTCAAACATTTTTGATGATATTTAGATAACGTTGACGGATTGGCCACGAAACCACTCATTTATCAGCCTTCCATTATGAATTGGGACATTATCATGTTGAAAGCTTATAGGGTCGGTAATCTTAGGCGTTATATTAGAAACAAATATTTTGATAAACCTGGACGTCCTTTTCTCCATAAGCTCAATGGTGCTATACCAAAATATTTAACCACAAAGTGCAAATTATATGGATTGAACAAATGGGTGAAAGAGCGTTATTTTTACTCGTACTGACAAAAAAAGATCGATTTAGGTACTACCTCCACGATTAGGGATACAATTTTGTCGTAGAATCACTCAAAACTAAGAAGTGTCGTGCGTAGTATGGTGTGGAACTATACAGCATTTATGAACCCGCGAAACAAGATTTTATCTCGAAAGGTTGAGGGAAACAAACTGCATCGAGGGAGGCATATATGTATTTCAGTTATACATAATGAATCCTTTCGCGGGCAGAGCCGAAAGATTCGTTTCTTGCCTTCTCAGTAGAAATTCGTCCCGGGTAGTTGGAGTTCCGAGTTTTGTATGTAGTAAGATTCGAGACACCTTGAAAGAGCACGACGGCATATGAGAGAGAGAAAATTGCCTGTTTATGTCAATTAGGGTGGCCAGATGTCCCGTGTTTTACGAATAACCCCGTTCTTCGGGCACTGAAAATCAATAATTCCGTAATATAATAAATAAAATACGGGCGCAAAAAAATTTTTAATATTTACATAGCAAAAGCTTGAATTAAATATTGACACTGTAAGGGTGAAGCTTCGAATAAAATACAATTTTAAGAAAACTTGTAAAGATCTTTATAACTTCATATTGCAAAATGAAGATTTATTTGGTGCTGTGTCATCAAATAAGGAATATTGTTACAAAAAATTAATGACACTTCGGCGTTAAAATAGGTTTTTTTTTACTGAAAAAAATCGAAGGCGGTCACCCCAATGTTAATGTCGTCCTAAAATCACGTCGCGCTGATCGGTGGATGGAGAGGAGAGTGTGCAGTATTAACCTTCAAGCGGGCGCGCATTTTTTGTGACATTACCGGGCGCGCGGCGGTAGTTTACCGCCCTCGTCTTTTCCCCTCCATTTGCGCTCAACCGTACAACTTCCATTCTTATAATTATGGTAAATTGAAAGAAGAGCATGTCCCAAATAAGTTATCATCATAAAAAGTATTATTTGGTGAACAATAAAACAAGTTCAGCAGTTTTAGCGAAGCATGTCACTTCAGTGATATTACACAGAGCACACACATTTTGAGCACAACTATATACCAAAATATACAATCCCCGAACGTTTGATGACCGCTGGAAAGGTATGGAAGGTAAAATTTACCCAAAATTTTATTGTATCGTATCTATAACAGCATGACAGAATACATACTTCTCCCACCTCGACCCGGCAACGGGGGAAAAGCTATGCGTGTTTATATGATCAGGGCGGTAAATTACCGCCCGCGCGCCCGCTTGAAGGCTAAGAAAGACCTGGGGTTAACTACGATACATCGCCAGAAACCGTACGCGATGGCGAGTAGGTGTAGTAGACGTTATGTTCTTCCCGAAATTCTATTGTTTTCTTTTAAGGTAATAGAGAGTTTTAGAATGATGTACAGCTTTCGTCAAAATATATTAGATTATAAAGTAAAAATGCCCAAAAATATGTATAGCACAATTTTGCTTGTCCCAAGTAGGCGTTAGTTTTTTTTGACATACGCTAAACAGTCGAGACTGTCGGTTTATATAAAGAATCCCGTAAAGCGTTAACGTGAAGTGAAGTGTATGTACGACATGCTAAAACTATCTGTGATACTATTCCAAACTAACAACATTTATAATTACAAACAATTAGGTGGAATCCTTGTTAGAAAACTTTATTGTTTGACAAAGTTATTACTACGAGCCAATTGAAATTTTCGGTGTCTGCGGAAGGGTTAAATAGGGAACTGGGGTCGCATTAAGCAACCGTTTTTTTTATACCCTTCACTCGTAAAGTGAAAGGGTATATTAATTATGTCATGAAGCTTGTAACGCATTGAAAGAAGCATATCCGACCATATAAAAAGTAAATATAAATTGATCAGGATGACGAGGGGAGGCGATTGGACGATGCCCATCTGTCTGTCTATCTGTCTGTCCGTCTGTTGCAGCGCGTTTTCCAGGGCCGCTATAAAAGCTACGGAGCTCAAATTTCACACACATGCTAATTTATGTTGCAGTCTTTTTGTATGTTTGGGGTCAGGGGGGGCTGCGATACAAACCCAATTCCCCAATTTGGTTCTTCTAAGAAAAACTTTTTTATTTGTCCACCAATTTTAACCATACCTCACTCAAATGTACTTCCATTCATACCACAAAACATATATAAAAGTGGATAGAATCGCAAAGTGGGGTCTTGCCGTACAAACAGGGTTGCTCTGCTCTGACCACACTTACGTTTTGAGCTACAAGGTTTTTTTTTATAAAAGTAAATATATGTTATCACCGCTAAAATACCATGGAATGTGGTGGTTGTAAAAATATTTTGACTAAAATTAGGGATAGTAGATCAAATCTGATACCGTTATGAAATCTAGTCAAAATGCACAAACGTTTGCAAAGTACATCCATGTGCTTGAAAGTCAAATAAAAGGCTTATTTCTGCAATGCAATAAGACGTCATAGGTCTTTTTTTTGGAAGAAATCTAATCATTTGCTATTCTGTTTAATTTTTAACTTTATGCATTTTTCTGAGTGATAGTTGATTTATTTTTTCTGAGTGATAGTTGATTTTATTAGTTCTATAGCTTTTTTGATGGGATTCATCCCTCCTGTTATTAGTTAATCATAACAAATCTTCTATATTTGATGGGACTGTTTAAAATGTAATCTGATATTCGATTGGATTTACAGGACACATTCATTGTATGAACCATTTTTTTGAGTGTAGGTATTAGTATAATATATATATATATATAGTCGTCGTCAACGACACAATTGCAACTGGCATAGAATGCTTTGCAGACGAGCTTTCTGCAAACCTTTCTGCATAGTCTCATATCAATACTCTCTATTCTATTGTCAAGCATTGATCAAATGTGCGAGTATCGAAATGTTCTATTTTTGTTCTTATCACTCGCACAGATCAATTGCTTGATCTATTTATAGAGTAGTGATATGAGAATATGCAGAAAAAGAGACAGCATATTAGATGCGTGTTAGGATGGTGCGTATGCATTGTCGAATGTATATTATGCATCTTTGTATGATTTGAATATGCACATTTTGTGGGTGGGTGGGAATCTGATGGAAGGCGATGGTGGGTGATATGGCAATGAACTTTTATATAAGGATTTACAGGTTCCTTTGTTCTGGGATTTTTTGCCGTTTTTTGGGGTTTGCAAAGATTGAAACGGGGAATTGATTTTTTTGGCGCTCGGAAACGGCGGACGTTGGCCAGAGTCCGTTTAATTTTATTGAAAAATTTAAATTTAAATTTCTGTTGTAAATTTTTCATAAGTTTTTTTTCTGTTTAATTCGTCGCTTACACACGGATTATTTTATTTGGATTCGTGGCGATATTATCTTCACTTCGTCGTTAAATTATTATTAAAGTGACAAAGAAGAAATTAAGAACTTGTTCGAAGTTCGCGTTTTCCGGAAAAAAAATGGTGCGGAAGCAATGAACGTGTATACGACGCTTGTGCCTTAACTTCTCGCCAGAAGGGTGATGTCCGAGGTAGCTGCGTGAATTGTGAATTGCACCGTCGGCAAACCTTGTGCACGGGTTGGAATCATTAACGAAGCCTGAGAGCATTTTTTGGCCATATTTGATAGTCTGTTCGTCGATTGGAGATTGGTTGAGGTCCATGGAATCCAACCGCTGTCTCACCGTAGCATCCAGACGCCCCACAAATTTTGCGTACGTAAGCATACATTCTGGGCGACGTTCACGACCATGCCACCAGCTTTTTGTGCGCTAACTTATTTTTGGGCGACGTTCACGACCGTGCCACCAGCTTTTTGTGCGCTCACTTATTTTTGGGCGACATTGATGACCGGCGTCAACTATTTGTGTGTTAACAGTTCTTGATCGATAGCGACCACTCGGTTCATACTTATTGGGGAGCGACAACGACGAACATGCCGAATTCATCGATTAAGTTGTTTTTGTGATATTCGCGTTAGAATTTACATATGTTTTTCGTTTGTTGAATACAGTTTTCGCCTCTTTTAAATTTTTCTATTTGCATCGCCTTATTACGCGATTTGTGTGATCAAGTGCTCATTTTCTTTTGTCTGGTTTTGGAATCACGTAGTTCAGATTTTAGCACTAAATTTCCTTTCAAAAAAAATTCTTGTCCCCAAAATTAGCCTCGTCGCAACTTAAACAGCCGTTGGAGCTGCACGCTGGTGAGTACAATATTTTTTTTATATTTTTTTTTTTGCTTTATTACCGTTTGTTTGGAGATGTAACTGTTAGTGTTCGCGATATTCTTTTGGCACCCAAACCAGATTAGACGAGTACATACATTTTTGTTTAAAGCCTCGTATAGAACAATAAATATGTTTAAAATTGTACTCCTGAATCTTTTCCTTGAGGGAATTCTTCTTTTCAGGACAGTTATGTAGGTGCACCCGGATCCTAAGTTGTTTCTTTTTCAGGGGGGTTTTCGAACATTGGCCCCGAAGATCCAACGCGTTTGTGGTGGGGAATTGGCCAGAGTCCGACCAGCTGGATTCGAGTGTGGATGTTGTCAACGATTGTGATCCTCTTCTTCGTTTTTTTTCTCTTTACGATTGTTTTTCCAATTTCAGTTCCTCGTGGCTATACGATTAATGGCATACGAAATTTATATGTGATGGATTGGAGGCAATGGCCGGCAAGGACCCACCCCACTACCCGAACAGAGCTGCCTGCACTCGTATGCCGCCGCCGATTCCATTCCTCTCCAGCATCAGCTGGCTTCATTACAAATATTTGGGGAATGCTGGGGAATTCCATAAGCTACAATCCGAAAACAGTTCGATAATTTTGCTCGGCCATTTTATGTATTTTTTTCCGACTCCCCGGTTATTTCATGGTGAAATGTTAAATGACAAGGGAATCGAAAAATAATACATAAAATGGCCGAAGGAGAACCGGTCTCGGATTGTAGCTTATGGAATTCCGCACCGTTTGTGACATATTCCACGACAGTAAGTATGCATTTTTAATGATAAAATCCCTGGGCGAAAAATTTCACTCTCGATCTTAATTCAGCCCTTAAGCAGGACATTAAGTTCACTCGAAGAATTATGACTAAATTATGGCGAATATGTAACTCCTTATAGTCTCCAATAGCGAACACAAAGTGAAGATAGCATTGATCCTTATCCATACACTTACATTACATATATGACTAGGTATTGTTTGTAAAACTATATGCGACCAACACGAGAAGCCGGTACAAAAACGACCTTCTTTCTCCTTTTCGGTTTAATGGAGCGATAGGTGTCTGTGACAGGTTGAAAAATTGCGGTCCGCTGGTCACAAGGGTATCATTCATCAAGTACAAAAAGAAAGACTCTTGCATCAGTTGCTTCCTGGCCCTCATTATCCATCGTGTTACAAGACGTTATAGTCGCCTTCTTATCTTCACGTAGACCCACATAAGAGATGTGTATGCCATCACATTGATGCATATAAATACGCACATATCTGCTATCTGACCAGGGCGACAATCTAATTTTAGGGTGATATTTCGCTCACTTTCTCTGGCCTTTCGTGCTATACCTTTATTATAGGAGTTACATGGACTCAAATTAAAATTTACTATCAATTGGTTTTGCCATGATGCCTCCAATGGGGAAAATGTAAAATAACTCAGTACCAACATTTTCAGGACCGATTTGGGGCCGCCTCAATCGAAAAATGTACAAGCAGGTAAATTTGATTCGCACCAAATTACCCGTCGTATATTTAAATGTTTATTTAATTTCAATTTCGTTTAGTGAAATACTAGGTTGATACAGCTAGAGTCCTACAGTATCATTTTAAAATGAGCAGAACAATGAATTCACGCTTAACCCTTTCGACCCCAAAATTGCTTATAAGCAACTTTCATTATTGACATCGTTTATAAAAACATTACCGTGTGTTTTTTTTTAATAAAATTTAATAGATTCGATTAGTTAAAGTCTCTAGAAGGGGAGAACCTCAAAATACCTGGCAATTTGCTCGTTTAGGCCTAACTAGGATACTTCTTCAAAGTGAGGTGATCAGGATGGAATAAATAAGATGGTATAGGGTATATTGTTTTTGTAACGCCGATATTATGTAACACCTCAAAGGGGCCACCGGAGGTATGGCAAAGTATATATATAAATGATCAGGGTCGGTCCCTGAATCGAATAAGCCATGTCTGTCTGTCTGTCGGTCTGTCCGTGTGTCTGTCTGTTAGCACGATAACACCCGAAATAATGAAGCTAGCGGTTTGAAATTTTGGGCAAATGTTGGCTTTGCTAAAATCTTGGACGGTATTGAAAATGGGCCAAATCGGACCACGGGTTCCCCTACCTCCCATACAAACTACCCCTCCTTGATATCTTAATTCGGCCATAACTTTCGGTAGAAATTCGCTACCGACTTGAAATTTTGATCAATGTCTCATTCTGACAAATACTTTGAGTTGATGGAAAGTGGAGTAGGTCCGACTACCCCTACCCCTACTTACCCTACAAAGTTATATTCAGCCATATCTTTTGATAGAATGTCACGAAAAACTTCAAATTAGTATCAAATGGTAGCCGTTGGATGTCTTGACAAGGTAATAAAGATGTGTCAGGTCCGACCCATCTACCCCTCCCTCCCCCACAAAAAATATTAAATTGAATATTTTGGGTTTTGCGTGCCTTCTAGGTCTGCACATGGGTATAGGGTATACACTCATCGTGCTATTCGCACGATTAGAACTCGGTCTCGTTTAATTAGTGAAGTTGCTTATCTTATAAGCAACTTTGGGCAACCGAGACTTGGTTATTGAATTCAATTCAATTCGATTTTTATTTTACTCCCTCCAATATGGGCTTTCGCTTGTGTAGAGGAGGGAGGATAGATAATTATACAATGACATATGTACATAATTCAAATATTATAGTAAATTAAAAACTTGAGAGACTTTAATAATTATTTAATTTTTTATTATATTTAATATTGTATGAATAGATATGAAGATGGTAATAATGGTAATAATACTTATAAGATAAGATTTGAGATTTTTTTTTAAATACCTCTCACTTTCAGCCATATTTTTGAGGTATCTTGGTAGTTCGTTAAATAACTTGGGTCCAGTATAAGTGAAATGTCTTTGTAGTATTTCGGAATTTGCTCGTGGTACCATCATATTTGTTGTCCGGTTTCTTGTCCCACTGTCCTGGCTCAGTGGTGTAAATAATTTATGTTTTGCCATATACGTCAATATTTTAAGAGAGTATAAATCTTCTAACGTGTTTTTGCCTGTTAAAAAATAAATGTATCTTGATGGATATGATCTATGTACACCGGTAATTATTTTAAGTATTGTTTTCTGGGTCGTTTTTTTGCACTTTAAATGTGTGTCGAAAGTTTTTCCCCAAGCAATAATACCATAGTTTAGTATTGATTTAAATAATGCATCGTAAACTCTTAATAAATCTTCTGCTTTGAGTATGGTTTTCAAATTGTAGAATAATGGGATAAGTCCTTTCAATTTACTTTTTAAATTATTATCAATATGGTCTATCCACCTGAATTGACTGTCTATGGTTAAACCTAAATATTTAGTTGTTGAGATGTTTTTCAATTTTATTTGTACTTCTTGACCTTTATTTCTTATGGGAAAGTTAAAATCGTGTAAAAATTTCGATTTTCACTTTTCTATTGATTTCCACAGAAAACAATGTGCTCTTTCCGATAGTGAAAACTGTAGTTGCCAAAACTTCAAAAATGAGTCCGAAAATCGATCTTGAAGTTCGCTATCAAATCATCAAAATCCATTGTGAAATTTAAAATTTGGTGTATCTATGAATATCTTTTCAACCGCTAAAGCTAAGTTAGAAGAAAAAATCAAAACCGCAAACATATAAGTCTGCATGAGTTGAGGTAGGGAGCGGTATGAAAACACAAAATGTAGTATCGAATAATAAGTTTTTAGTAAATTTAAAATTTTTAAGTTTCGAAATTGTATGAGATGTAGGCATTATTGTATATAATGTAAGTAATGGTATAACTCCAATATTTTACCGTTTTCATTTATTATCAAATTATAGAAAGTAGACTTTTATACAGAATTTTAAATACTGAAATTAATTTAGAATTTTTAATAGAAAAAATCTTCAAAGGCAATTTTTTTGTTTTATAATCTTTTGGGTGCTAGACAGCAAGCTAGGTCAACAATTAATTTTTATTTGAAAAAGGACCAAAAAGGACACAAAAATATCGTTAACGCGAAACGGGCATGTGCGATATCATACCAAAGGAGACGTCGAGAACATTCGATTTCGTTAATACATCTCATTCTTATGCGTATAAAAGATTAATTTCAGAGTCTCTCATAATAACCATCTTTGTATTTGCAAAGCCATGATTTGACAAAAATATTAATCTGAAACGCATTTCGTAACTTTTTAGAATGTCAAGTAACTAAGAATTCTATAATCCATTTTGCGTTTTGAAAAATATTGAGTGAAAATGTCATAAAAAGTAAAAGCACGATGTCCTATTTACCTTAATTTTTTCCAGGAGATAAAAATGAATATCAAAGACGACGTCTAATTTATTTCATTCTCGATATTTGTTTCTATCTCAGTGATCGAAACCGGCTTAAATAGCATTTGAAGTATACAATACAGTAATTTCTTTATGCACGATCTACGCCATCCAGGGTGCCTCAACGTGCCTCTTCTGCACTGTCTATGACTCACATGTGCCCAGAGCATTCCACACCGCTTACGTCTCTGATTTTCGAATGCCAGTCACAATGTTAAGGCCGCCACGGACATGGTGTCTCGTTTGGGTGAATTCACATTGTAAGACGAAACCGGACGGGTAAACTTGCAAGACAAGAACCATCATTCTTACAATGTGAAATGCACAATACTTGTCTGCTGGCCACTACAAAAGCTCTCACCGTCCGTTTATTAGCACGAACAAACGGACGGCGAGAGCTTTTGTAGTGACCAGCAGACAAGCATTATGCATTTCACATTGTAAGAACGATGGTTCTTGTCTTGCAAGTTTACCCGTCCGGTTTCGTCTTACAATGTGAATTCACCCTTTGGCTTGTATAGTTGGACAGTACACATAACATAATGCAATAAAATGCGCATTGTACAATTATTGATTTTAATAGAAATATTCGGGCAACTCTAAAAATGCCTTTTTTGTTATACAATGCAGATTTTTATACAAATTTATCTGTCTGAGAAAATTGACCCAAATATGGCCACCGAGAAGCGAAACTCCTATATTGCTGATTTTTTTGCAGAATGGTTGGTGGCGGCCCCCAGATTATCGGGAAAAAAGTCCCTACCGATTGAGGTCGGGAACCTTAAAAAATGGGGGAACGGAGGGTCTTTTTTCGTTTTTTTTGCGATTATTTCAAAAACGACAAATGATGCAGAAAAATTGTATGAGAACAGAAAAAACAGCATAAAAATATCTTTGCGATGATATATAACACATTAGAGTTTTATTGAATATTTCGGCGTTAGACTAAGACATAAATTAAAATATTTTCATTTAAGACCTTTTTTTAAGCTCCATAACTCTTAAAAGAATGCTAATTCAGCCGTAAAATGTTGTACAAGCATTCACAATAAGTTCAATATCATTTTGGGGAGAAACATTGAGTCGCTCCGTTCAAGAGCCCCAATATCCCCCCTTATGAATTTGATAAAACGACATGTCTACAACTCCCCCCAAAGTTGGAGCAGAATGCTAAGTGTTGGTTTATTGCGATTGGAGGTCAATGTCATCCCACCCACAAATGTTTCATTTTTTACTAAAAACTTTCAACGTTGGTCCGTTTAAAAATACCAACAGTTGCGTTTTCTTGATCATCTCGAGTAGTTTTGAGTAACGAACTCCATAGAAAAAAATACACCTACCCACTACCCAGTTAATTTTCACACGTGCCACTACCCTGCGCGGAATAGAGTTTAGGGGAATGAAATGTGGATGGCTAATGAAGAGCAAAAAATGCGGCAATTTCGTTTTCTAAGTTTGAGTACCTTTAAAAAAATTACAATTCAAAACAAAACAGCGAAAGTTCTTATTGAGGTATTTAGATTTTTCAGATATATCATTGTCTTCTGCGACGAAATCCACCGAATCTAAAAAATAAGCCGACGAGAGTGAGACAAAAATGTAGAACAGCTGTCAGTTGTTTGAACAAAGTTACCCGCGATATTTTTTTCTTTTGAGTCACGCGTTAACCGCGATGGCAAAAAACGCGCTCATTGTCATAAGTTATTTTTGACTTTGTGGATAATTTCCATATTTACTGGAAATCCCATAGAAAACGACAATCTGTAAAATTGATCATCTGCCAATGCCATCCCCCAGATGGCTCCGCAAACAAGTTCCCTAAAATTTCCTGTATGTCATTTTGTTTTTCAGATTATTTGGTTTATAATCATTATTAGAGTCAATCATTTTAAAATTTTCTGAGACATTTTTCTTTAAATTAAATCTCGCACTGCGCATAATATCAAATGCAAGTTCCAATTCAGAATATCGCGTTGGGAAGTGATGACACAATAGTCAGCTGAAGGGGGAAATTTTAATCCGTGTGCGATTTACTTGGACAATGATCCTGTCTGTCCAAGAAAGAAACGAATATAATTAAATATACATATATTCAATTCACAATACCAAAGACGCTTTCATCACTGTCTTAAAAAGGCTATTGCCTCGAGTCACAATCAGACAGAATTGCAATTGTATACTTTTATTTAATAAAATATAATTCATGCATATTTTTCTGAGTATATAATGATAAAGTTCTTTTCACAGTCGGGAAAAGGAAAATCCTGACTTATGTCAGTCAGCTGTAAAATCAGATATCATCATCAATGTGGCACGATAGCCCGACGTCGGGCCTTGGCCGCCTGAATCGTTGACCTCCAATTGTCGCGGTTACGTGACCTCGTCCTCCAGTTTCGGAAGCCCAGCAGCTGGTGGGCGTCTTCACCTACGGAGTTCTCTCAGCGAGCTCTCGGTCGTCCACGCAACCTCGCTCCGTCAATTCGTTGTGCGTTCATCACTTTCTTTGGCATGCGATTATCGTCCATCCGTTGTACATGCCCCGCCCATTGCAAACGTTGAAGCTTCACGATTTTCGATACTTCGAGCTCTTCGTACAATTGATACAACTCATGGTTGTACCGGATACGCCATTGGTCTCGCTCGCGAACGCCCCGAAAATTCGCCGAAGGACATTTCGTTCGAATCGGTCTAGCAAAATTTCGGAGGCTTGGGTGAGGGTCCATGTTCGGCAGCCATAACATAGCACGGGTCGGATGATCGTTTTGTACACGCGGAGCTTCGTGTTCCTGTGCGCAAGTTTCGAATTAATTATAGGGAGGACCGAGAAATATGTCTTATTGGCTAGTTGTATCCGTCGCTTAATTTCGTCGGTTTCGTTGGCGTCCTTTGATATGTTACAACCCAGATAGTTGAAGTTGTCTACATACTCGATATTAAGGTCCCCCACTGTGATGCTTAAATTTGCTGGCGTCCTTGTTTTCGATTGCATCATGGCCTTTGTTTTGCTTTCGTTGATATGTAGTCCAACTTCTTTTGCGGCGTTATTGAGGTTATGCAGAAGGCTTTCTGCATCACCCAACCATCGAGACATGATGTTGATATCGTCGGCGTACGCTACTAATTGAGTCGACTTGATGAGTAGCGTTCCGCTGCTGTCCATATTCATGGCTCGAATTACATACTCCAAAGCAAGGTTGAAGAGCGATTAGCGGTATTAGTCATCGTCATCCTTGTGAGTCGCACTAACTTTGCCGGTATACCAAAATTCATCATAATGTTGCACAGTACACTTCGATCGATACTGTCGTATGCCTGCTTGAAGTCGACAAAGATTTGGTATACGTCGATGTTATATTCCCAGCACTTTTGGAGTAGTAGCTTCACTGTGAAAAGCTGATCGGTCGTTGATCGACCAGGTCTGAAGCCGCCTTGATACTCGCCAATGATTCGTTCTGCGTACGGATTAAATCTCTTTTCAAGAATTTTAGATAATATCTTATAGGCCGTACAAACTAATGATATGCCCCTGTAATTCTCACACTTCAGCTTGTCACCCTTTTTGTGGATTGGGCAGATTATGCTTTTGCGCCAATCTTCGGGGATTTCCTCGTCGTTCCATATTTTCAGCAGTAGCACATGTATAGCGTTGGTCAGGCACGTTCCACCATGCTTCAGCAGTTCTGCTGGGATCTCGTCAGCGCCGGGCGCTTTATTATTTTGGAGCGACTGTATGGCAAGACACACCTCCTCTACTGTTGGGGGTAGAACGGGAGGGCCTGGTTCGGCTAACTGCTCAAGAGCTGGCTCCGCGGGGGATGTTGATGGTGCATTGAGGAGCTCTTCAAAATGCGAGGCCCATCGTTTGTTGACGCTTTCGATGTCGCTGATGATGTTACCATCCTTGTCCTTACATACGCTTGTCCTGGGTTGATATCCGTTCTTAACATTATTTATAAGTTTGTACGCCTGTCTAATGTTGTTACTGGCTAATCTTTGGTTTATTTGCTGTAACTGCTTGTCAAAATGTTTGCGTTTCTTACGTCTAATTAACTTATTAGATACTCGCCGAAGCTCGTTATATCTTTCTTTCTTGGCTCGGGATGCGCGTTGTGTGTATTGGCGATAGGCTTCATTTTTCGCCTCAATCGAGGCCCTGCATTCGTCGTCGAACCAGTCTGCACGTCTGCGCCGGCCTTTATAGCCCACGACCTCTTCTGCGACCTCCTTGATGCTGTCTTTGAGCTCCTCCCAGAACTCATGGATGCCTAGATTATTGATGTTATCAAGCATGGGCGACAGTTTTTCCTCAAGGGCTGTAGTATACGCAGCCGCCGTGGCATCATCAATCAAATTGTCTACCTCGAAGATCTTGGCAGGGTTGATTCTCGTTAGGTGCACCGAAGAGATTCTGCACCTGTAGGTCGTCTTCACCAAATAGTGATCGGTGTCGCAGTTGTGCTCCTCGATAGGATCGAACATCTAGGACATTAGAAGCCCATCTCTTGCTGATCAGTACGTGGTCGATCTGGATCACGGTGTATTCATCTGGAGACTTCCAGGTCTGCTTGTGGATTCGTCGATGAGGGAAGCATGTAGAGCTTATTACCAGGTTTCTGCCGCTCGCGAAGTCGATAAGTCGCTGACCGTTGATGTTGTTTTCGTCGTGGAGGCTATGACATCCAGTAGTCCCCTATGCCAGCTTTCGTTTCCGACTTTGGCGTTAAAGTCTCCTAGCAGCAGCTTGACGTCATTTGATGGAAGTGAGTCGAAGAGTGTTTCTAGGTCGTTGTAGAACTGGTCCTTAATCGCATCTTCATTTACTGCTGTAGGGGCATGCGCATTAATGAGCCAGAGATTAGCGAAACGGGTCTTAATGCGGATAGCACATAGCCGCTCGTTGATGGGTTTGAAGCCGATAACGTGGTCCTTGAGCTGCTTACTCACGATGAACGCTACTCCAAACTCCTTGTTGCCCTCCTCTTTACCACTCGTGAAAATAGTGTGCGAATTGAGGTCGTTAATCTCGCTTTTGAGCCATTTAGTTTCCTGGATTGCAACTATGCTCAGCTTGTATTGTTCAACCTGATCCAGGAGGGCCCTTAAGGCCCCGGTCTATTCAGGGAGCGTACGTTGCAGGATCCGAAAGAGTAATCAGTTGTTCGTTTGCGGGGTCGTCGTTGCTTTGTATTCGTCCAATCCGAGGCTTTTGTTTCAGGTTTCTTGACTTGAAGTTTTTCTTAGGATGAGTTGTCGGCACATCGCTAAACCATTTTAGGGTTTAATCGTTGAGTAAAGGCCATCATGGGCATGCCTCGAAGATGCTGCTTTAGTGGTTGAATTAAATTTTTTCTGTCACCTGTCACGTTAAGTAAGCTGAGACGCTGCAGATGTTAATACAGCACTGAGGCGCAGCGGTTACTCGGATAATGCGGGAAAGTAACGTCCCGTAGAGAGACATAGGAATTGGCTGAAGCCGATCACCCTATGAAACTCCTCCTGCATAGCTAAGGGTCCGCAGTTATGCCACAACTGAAGAAGATATAGGAATTAGCCGGAGCCTTTCAACCTTTATCTTCCCCCTTACGGGAATTAAATGTAGTTTATTTTGTCCTTAGGACATTTTGCGATAGGACAGTCCTTGTCCTAGAGGGGGCTAAGCTATGGCCATCCATATTACTGGACACACTTATTTTCGATATAATATGTTCCGTAGCTAAGCGTCGTGAAACGCTAGTGTAATGTCATACTCGCAATCGACACGTTCTTTATTTTATTTTCTTATGAAAACTTAATTTTGAATTTTTCCAGCATTATATTGATTACTGGCTCAGACAGTGGCGGATCAACTTCACTCTGGGCCCTCCCGCCAACTTCTTGAGTGGGCCCCCCTACACTTAGAGAAAGGCATCGAAAATATGCTTAAATCAACTATTATTAAATATGACTTTGACGTTACAATGTTTCTACTAAAATTAAGCAATTAAATCATTTAATTTTAAGAACGTTCGCTCTTTACGCTTTATTACATTCAATGGGCAAGACTCCACTCAAACCATATGTGGCCTCGGTACCACAGCCCTAATAACCGTGTATATACCGCAAGCAAAATAAAATATTTTAGTTTCCAACGACATATACAGGCCTGACTAACTAGTTTCAACTAAGTTTAGTACCACTCGCGAATTATTTTGTTCGTGTTTGACAGTTCATGCCAAAGAGGATTTGGATTTTATTTGCATACGTCCTGAATGATAATTTCGGCCATGTGGTTCTTTCAAGGAAAATTGTAGGTTGCATGACAAATCGCGGGTACAGTTACAGGAAATAGCACAGCCAGAGCAGGAGCAAATTCATTCGGTAATGGTGGCTTGTAAGGTGTTTATAAAGTTTAACTTATCTTTTCACAAAAAAACAACAACACAAAATGATGTGTTTTCACCTTTATTTCAAGCTATTTTTATGTGAATTATCAAAGATGGCCAAAGTTTCCTTGCACTATAAAAGATTATAAAATTATAGAAAAAAACTTTTTTCAGCCATTTTTCATGAAAATTTGAAAATCCGGACTGTGTGATGAAATTTCAAAAATATTAGGACAATATGAAATTTTATGAGCGTAGAGGCTTATCTAAGATAGAGCTGCCTGTAGAAATATGCTGAGATGTTATCGCCAAAACGGGCGATGTACCTACACTGCAGGTCGAGCAACGCGAAACCATGGAGCGGTATAAAGAACGAGGCAAGGAAGAAGAAGAAGAAGAAGGCTTATCTAAGGGGCCTGGTGAAAGAGAAGAAATAAATTTAGCATTTGTTTTGACTTCGAAAAATGAATATATCTGCTTTTCTAGAAAAAATGTCTACGTCGGAGTATTGGTTTTCGCAGTCATGCTGTTTTTATGGTTTAAGAAATTTTTCATGAGGCTTTTGGGCCCCTTAATCTTGTGGGCCCCCGCCGCTCCTGGGCGGGTTTTAAACCATTTTCCTCTTACTTATTCCTAATTTTGTGAACCGTTTCATAATCATTTACCCAATCTCGTTATGCTCCTCCAATCATGGGCGTAGCTAAGGAGGGGGAGGGGCGTGGTAGTTGGAACCGAGTTAAATGTAACCAGAATTTGGGTTAAACAATTTTGCCGAAATTTCGTACAGTTATGCGTCCTTCTTCGCCAAACCAAGAATTTGTAGCAGCAGATTGTACAAATTTTTATGAAAAGGGACATTTTATACAAACAATTGAGAGTCTGGGGGATTTTCGTCCGAAAAATGTTTACACATTTTAGTGAGAATTTCGAAGACAATTTTCCCAATATAAAGGCAAATTTTGTATTTTCAAATTTGTCCTTTCCCAATTCTGGGTCTGGGAGGGGCTTTAGCCCCCTTAGCCCCTCCCGGGGTTACACCATTGGATAGGACTAATCGTTTTTCAGATATTTTCGAAAAACGTAAATTTCCCCTATTCGTCACCCCCTTCCCCCTTAATGTGACGCTCAAATTAGTGTAACCTTTTAGTGCGTATAGAGAGGAGGGTGTGCAATTTAGCATCAGAACTTTCCTCTTTTTTTCGATGTTTGGTCTAAATCTAAAATCACTACACTACTACACTACATACTATGAAAACTGTTTTTGTATGTCATACGTAAATAGAGAGTTTTAGCATATCATTCAAAATATTAAGATAAGACGAATAGGCTTTGACATTTTCTATGAAAAACTCGCTTGCCTGCCGTACGCAAAACAGTATACCACAATTTTGTATGTTCAAGGAAGCGACTTAAGGGACAGGAGAGAATAACACTCTCCTGAGTTTCGAACATATCTCTACAATTGTGCGCGCAATGAACTCTGTATTGTGCGCTCAAGGGTTCAAATATGTACGAAACTTAACAAAAAATTGACCCCTGTGGTTTTTGGGGTTAGAATTATGCCACAGCGTTCCCTGTTTGTCGTAAGAGGCGAAAGGGAAATGACTGCTATATTAGGACTGAGCGAAACAAGATGGCTCGGATCAGGTGCGACTTTATCACCAAGCTATCATACTGTTTTATTGTACTCTGGAAATTATGACCAAAATGCTCCTCGACAGGCAGGCGTAGGAATCCTCTTGTCAAGGGATGCACTTCGATCCCTTATCAATTGGAAACCAGTTTCCGACCGTATTATCACCGCCCGATTGAAATCCAGAGTACGAATTATCACAATCATTCAGTGTTACGCACCAACCGAACCAGTTGATCAAGCTGATTAAGACGTCTTCTACGAACGACTTGGCGACACCTTTGATAGGGCTCCCTGAGGTGACATTAAAATCATAATGGGGGATCTCAACGCTAAACTCGGGTCAGATAACCAAGGATTGCAACATCTTATGGGAAATCATGGGTTAGGCGACAGAAACCAGAATGGCGAGAAGTTTATAGAGTTTTGTAACTCTCGTCAGCTCGTCATTGGTGGAACTCTGTTTAAACACAAAGATTGCCACTTATCAACCTGGACTTCTCCAAATGGCAGAACTGAGAACCAGATAGACCATATTGCTGTTTCCAAAACGTGGAGAAACTGTGTCCTGGACATTAGGGCGAAACGTGGTGCTGATATTGGCAGTGACCACCATCTTGTCATCGCAAAAATGCGCTTACGAACGGCAGCAATCGAGCGTCCTAACCGTGCAAATATTTGCTCTAGGTATAATGTGCAGAAGCTCAAAACGTGATAAGCGTGACAATATCAACGCACTTGCGGAGGAGGCAGAGGATGCGGCTCTCCGCGGTGACAGTGGAACACTCTTCAAACTTATAAAGCCATTAACTGGCAGATCTTTATTAACGGAACATCCTGTGAAAGATAAGGCAGGTGTTCTGCTCGTTACCGAAGAACAACAGCTACAAAGATGGAGAGAACACTCTTTAGAGGTCCTGAATAACACTTTCCTGCAAGTGTATCTTCGTTGCCAGCAGAAGACGTCCTTCAAATAGACGGCATTAATTCCGGTCCACCATCCAGAATTTTTAAAAGCGGATATTAACGCTACAGCGGATATTCTTCTTCCCTTAATCCGAGAGTGTTGGGAAACTGAAGCTCTTCCTAGTGAGTGGAAAAAGGGCATAAATTTTAAAATTCAGAAGAAAGGTGATCTGAAGAATTGTAATAATTGGCGTGGGATCTGTCTACTTCCTGCTATTTCAAAGTTGATGGCTAAGATTGTTTTAGGACGAATCAAGGAAAAAGTCGATAGCACATAGAACGATGAACAGGCTGTCTTTTGCGAAGGTTTTTCCTGTAGTGACCACATTAACGCCCTCCGTATTATCATCGAGCAATCCGAGGAGTGGAGATCCCCATTACATCTCATGTTCATCGACTTTGGATAAGCCTTTGATAGTGTTGATCGTCAGTACATCTGAGATGCTTTAGGAAGACGAAATATTCCAGATAAGATAATCTCCATCATTAAGGAATCCTAAAGTGGAGCCCAATGTCACGTCCTGCATAAGGGCAAGCTTTCAGATCCTTTTGAGGTGCACAGTGGAGTGAGACAAGGCTGCATTTTCTCATCTCTTCCTTATTGTCATTTCCGGCTCCGTACTTCAATTACATCGTAACAAAGGTATCAGATGGAAATTGTTTGATCACGTTCAACATCTTGACTACGCTGACGACATCTGATTTCTATCAACTAATACGGATGATGTCGCTCAAATGACAGAAGCTCTAAATTGCGCAAGTCGTAATGCGGGGCTGAAAATCAATGCTGCCAAGACTATGTTCTTGAGCACATATCCAGCGGGGCAAAGCGGAATTTGTATTTCGGGACAGGCAATCGAAAAATTTGATGAATTTTGATATCTCGGGAGCGTAGTTACAGCAGATGGTGGAGCGGATACTGATGTCAAATCACGGATAAATAAGGCGGCTTTCTTCAATTTGACTTCTTTCTGGCTAAACAACAATATTTCTAGACGCACCAAAATTCGAGTCTTCAATTCCAATGTGTAATCCGTGCTGCTATATGGCTGTTCAACCTGGAAGGTGACTAAAGAGATTACTGGTAAGTTGCAAACTTTTGTAAACCAGTGTCTACGGCGCATCCTACATATTCGTTGGCCAGAGATCATTTCGAACTAGAATCTCCTCACGATAACTGGCCAAGAAAGGATAAGCACTTCGAACAAAAGACTTAAGTGGCAATGGATAGGTCACACCTTCCAAAGAGGGCCCAATAACGTCGCAAAAAGGGACCTGAACTGGAATCCACAGGATTCCGGAGCAAGACGCCTTCAGTTCGGATTTTATCGATTCTACCATTTTGCTCATTACCTTTTCAGACTTGCCTGATCGTTCACTTAATGCATCCTCAGACTAGGCTGATCATTCATTTAATGCAATGAGTGCCTCCTCAGACTTCATCGACCGTTCATTTTGTTCTGCTTCTCGCTGGTTCAGCTCCGTCATAGCTCTCAGCAACTGAATCATTGTGTCTGTGGCTTTGCCTCACAAGGGTCTTGCTCTTCCCGCAATTCCACCGTGTCGGGATCTTGTCCTTCATCAAAAGCACGTTGCTTGCTCGGCTGATGTCGCACTGAGAGTCCATCAGCCGAGCAAGCAACGCGCTTTTGTTTCCTGAAGTCGAAAAATTCCGTTTTGCCAGCTCGCGTTTCAATTCGGCCGTTGTAAATTGCGAGATATTACGCGGCATTTTGTTTCTCGACTAAAAATTTTCCACAGTTCACTTTTACGCGAATCGAACTTCTAGAATGTTTTCGAATACTACACGTTACGACACTAATTCACTTTCGAGAAGTTTTTTCGGTACGCTATGCATTTAAGGGTTAAAGCATTGAAACTGTTAGAAATAACGAGGCTAGAACAAAATGATGTAAGAAAGATTTGATCGTAAGACTACCAATTTTTAAAAGAATCGTACGATAACCTCACCTTGGCAGAAGTTGGAGAAAATTGAGAGGGGAAAACATATTGTTTTTGGGTCAAATCACAAAATTTTTACTTTGAAGTTCTGTTAAAACCAAACCTCTTATCCGATTTTAAAGCCATTAGTTTCACTTTTTAGGTAAATTTGTTGGATGTAATAATCATCTTATTATGCTATCTAGCTAGTCTAGCTTTTGAGATATTAGTTTTAGTCGAACTAGAAAATTATTTTTTCAAAAATCTTCATATGCTATGCTTCATATGCTCAGCTAAATGGTTAAGCTAAGGGGATATGTTCCGTACAACTTTTTTTTCTGGAAATCACATGAGGAATCACAATCCGGTGCGTTTATGCGGCAGTTTCCGGACACCCTGTACACACTCCGAAACTCTGTATGCAATGTAACGTTGACTCGAAGTAGCCTTTAAACGGCTGAGTGAACGCACCAAGCCCCATAAGGGGTTACGGTACAGAGAAGAAGTATATCCGTGTGGTTGTAATAAATAGTGTTACAGTAACGCGAGTGTTATTTATCATTGTGTACGCGAAAATCTATCGAACCCACTGGAATGTCTAGAAAAGACGAGAAATATATGTTTGGTGTCAGAAGTGTGATTTTCAAGTACTTGGTAGTGTAACTCGTGCGCGGAATATACGACGAAAAATTTCGAGAAAGTTCTGGAGAGGGAACATACGTCATACGCGATCGTAGTGAACTAGTGTGGACAGATCCGGTACGCGAAATTGCGTGTGTCGTGCGCATTCGGGAATATTCAAGAGCTCTACGAGAATTTTCGGTATACTTCCCGACGGGAAGAAAGTAGAAAGTGAACGCAATCGTGTCGGACTAGTGTGAGAAGATCCGGTAAACGTGAAATTGCGTGTGTTAGTGAACATTCGAGAAATCGACGAGAATTTTCGGGAAAGTTCTGGAAAGTGAACTTACGAGCTTCGGGTCGGACTATTGTGGATAGAAAAAACGGTACATGGCTATTTTCCTGTAAAAGTCAAGGGATTATTCAATTTTTGATTTTTTTTACTTTTTCCCGAAGAAGACAAAACAAGCTTTCACATTAATTAAATTTTGGCTTCCCGAAGCTTTCCCTGAATTGCCAGTGCGCCGTAAAGGTGGACAAATGTTATTTTTTGTGGAACTTTAAAAGCCATTCTTTAGAGCTAAAAAAAATTGGCGAAATTTACCGTTATTTGGAAAAGGAAAAATACTGGTGAGTAAATTGGAATGTGTTCTTGAGGTTCTTTTGAGATATCGGCCAAAAAAAGTCATTTTTTGCACCAATTTTGCGACGTACCATATATGGTACACCATGCATTGGGGCATATTCGGAAATATCTATACATACACTCCAATCGTTCTTAGCTGATGAAATTATTCTTCTTTAGTCTTGGGAAGGGTAGGATATGTTCATAACATTTTAATTATCAGCTCTTTCAATATTATGGTGCGTTTTATTGGGCCCAGAACAGGTCCAAATAATTTAAATTTTCATACAAATTATGCCACCGATCCATTTTTCAGTCCTGCTCAGGATCGAAGAAAACGGAGCTGTCGTAGTTGATTTGGAACGATCGTTTTTGTAATTTTATTTTCTATAGCACACCGGTCAGGGCTTAGATTTTCTGTAGCTGCTTCTTATAATCCCAGTCTTTTTAGCAGGCAAGCATACTGTATTGAAATATTATTTGAAATTCCCGCCTTCTATTATATTAGTCTTTGGTCTAAAAACAATTTCGATGGTAATACTATGTCAAACACTTGAACGATGTTCACTCTCTTCCGTTTTCTGACGTCCATGTTTAAAGACGTGTTTTTACGAGTTTAATAAAAACCTTTATATCAAACGCAATCGGGGTATTAATTCAGTCCACTTTATCAGGTTATGGGCCCAGATATCGCGTGTGATTAATAACTCCGTAATTAGATTCGTGTTTTGCCTAAAAATTGTGAAATTTCGGAATCAATTCAGTTCGCCGTTTCTCGAAAAATGGATTCCCTCGCGGTGCCGAAATTCAACGGAAAGAATTATCGACAATGGAAATTTCAAGTGAATTGTTCACTAAAGGCAAAGGGATTGGACGCAGTTAAACATGAGCCGGTGGCCAACGAAACAGCCGAACAAAAAGCATGCCGTGAAAGAGCCGACGCTAAATCCATGTTTGTCATAACCTCATCGATGGAGTTCGATCAGATTTCACTTATTGAAACATGTTCAACAGCGAAGGAAATCATCGACAAACTCGACGCGATATACGACAAGAAGAGTGACATGTCTAAGCTAATGCTCTACGAACAATTCTCATCATGCAGATATATTCCCGGTGAGTCTATGTCCACTTACATTGCAAAGATCGAAAATATAGCTCGCCAGCTACGTGATTGTGGCGAATCGTTAAGCGAAGTTGCTATCATAACCAAAATTATTGGTAGTCTCCTTGAAAAATATCGAACATTCCGTCAAGCCTGGCTTTCTTTAGATGAAAGCAAGCAGACCATTCCGAATTTAATGGCAAGATTGCTCGACGAGGAGGCCAGTTATACCAATAGTGAAGAGCCAGTCGCCCTCTCTGCTACTAAGAGTAAAGCAAAAATTCGATGCTACAACTGTAACAAAATGGGTCACTTCGCTAGAAATTGCAAAAAGCCGAAAAAGCAAACAGGTTCAAGAGGTACAGCATTCAAAACAGAAAAACGAAACATTTTGTTATCGGCATTATCATCGTCTGACAGTGATAGCTGGATTCTCGATAGTGGTGCATCTGCACATATGTCGTTCAAAAGGGATCTCTTTAATACTTTTACAAAGTGCAGTGATCAAAGTGTCACTTTAGGAAACGGTCAGGAACTTAATGTAGAAGGTGTCGGAACTATTAATATTGAGTGTTTCGTGAACGGAAAGTGGATTAACGCCACAATCGAAAACGTTTGGTATGTTCCGAAATTGAGACGAAATCTTTTCGCGGAAGGTGCCGTGACTTTGAAAAACATGAAAATTCTCAAAGAAAATAAGTGGGCGAAAATTTATCATGATAACAAACTAGTTGCTCAAGCAGAACGTGACGGTAATAATTTGTACAAAATGTTGATACGAAACAAATCGTGTGAAGTGCATATTACCACTCATAGTTTAAAATTGTGGCATGACAGACTAGCACACGTATGTCAGAAAACAATTCAGTCCATGGTGAATAAGAATATTGTAACCGGTGTGCAGTTGAACACAAGTGAACAATTTTTCTGTGAGCCCTGTTTATATGGCAAGCAACATCGGTCGTCTTTTAAATCAGTGCCAGACTCTTTCAAAGAAAATGGAGACATTATTTACAGTGACTTGTGCGGCCCAATGGACACTCCGTCGGTAAGCGGTGCGCGATATTTTGTGACATTTTTAGATGGAAACTCTAACTTCAGATGTGTTTTCTTTTTGAAAAATAAGTCCGAAACATTCAAGTATTTTAAAGAATACATAAATTTGTTCGAAAATCAATTTAATCGCCGGATAAAGATATTACATTCTGATAATGGTGGCGAATATTGTAGTGACCAATTTCGCGAATATCTTTCAAATAAAGGAATCCGATTAGAGACAACCGCACCTTATACCCCTCAACAAAATGGCAGAGCAGAGAGGAGCAACCGAACGATAATGGATTGTGTAAGATCTATGCTGTATGGGAAAGAGTTGCCGAAATATTTGTGGGCTGAAGCTGTCAACACTGCAGTGTACATTCTGAATAGAATCCCTTGGAAAAACAACGCTACAACTCCTTACGAGATCTGGATGAAGAAGAAACCATGTCTGGCGCATTTGAGAACTTTTGGTTCTACAGCATTTATGCATACACCCAAGGAGAAGCGGTCGAAGCTATCTCCCAAAAGTAAGAAGCTGATTCTTGTTGGTTATGATGGTCAATCGTCAAACTACAGATTATTTGATCCGAAAACGAGAAGCATAACAGTATCCAGAGACGTTTCATTTAAAGAAAATGGAAATGATGTTCGTATAGAGCGATACGATGACACTTACAAAATTCTTCATATGACGGATGATGAAGCTGAAAGTAGCGAGTGTGATAACAACGAAAACATTTCAACTGACTGTGAGCCTACTGAAGAACCACGAAAACTTCGTCCACGTGAGACGCTTAGACCACCCGAGCGTTTAGAAGTAAACTTAACGGAGATCTCAACACCCGAATTGTATAAAGATGCATTATCATCACCCGAATCGGAACACTGGAAACAAGCGATTCAAGAGGAATTAAATGCTCATCAACAAAACAATACGTGGAGTTTAGTTAATGCTCCGAAAGGTGTCAAGATTATTGGATGCAAATGGGTTTTTCGCGTCAAAAATGACAACGATGGCTTGCGGTTTAAAGCAAGATTATGCGCGAAAGGATTCTCTCAGAAGGCAGGTATCGATTATGAAGAAACCTTTGCACCGACGGTTAGGTACGACTCAATAAGGATTATGTTTTCCGTTGCTGCCCGACACAATTACGAATTGGCGCAGTTTGATATAAAGACGGCGTTCCTTTATGGAGAACTTAGCGAGGACGTATATATGGTTCCACCTGAAGGCTTGCGTGTTGACTCCAAGCTTGTCTGTAAACTCAACAAATCTTTGTACGGACTCAAACAAGCCCCAAGATGCTGGAATATTACATTTGACAACGTTCTACAGAAGTATGGATTTAAAGCGAGCAGTGCAGATCGATGTGTTTACACCGGATGTGTGAACGGTATTAAGGTCCATTTACTTCTTTATGTGGATGATGGTCTGCTGATGTCATCAAATAGAGAAGCATTAGATGCAGTTCTTGCTGATCTTGGAGCGATATTTAGTATATCAGTCATCAATCAGCCAATCAACTTTGTTGGTATTCAAATTTACCAAGACAAAAATAAGTCTTCGATTTTTATTAACATTAAAAACTATATCGAGCAATTAATCAAAAAGTTTAATTTAGGTGATTGCAATCCTGTCAAAGTTCCAGCCGATCCTCATGTCCTCGGCCGTTGTAAATTGCGAGATATTACGCGGCATTTTGTTTCTCGACTAAAAATTTTCCACAGTTCACTTTTACGCGAATCGAACTTCTAGAATGTTTTCGAATACTACACGTTACGACACTAATTCACTTTCGAGAAGTTTTTTCGGTACGCTATGCATTTAAGGGTTAAAGCATTGAAACTGTTAGAAATAACGAGGCTAGAACAAAATGATGTAAGAAAGATTTGATCGTAAGACTACCAATTTTTAAAAGAATCGTACGATAACCTCACCTTGGCAGAAGTTGGAGAAAATTGAGAGGGGAAAACATATTGTTTTTGGGTCAAATCACAAAATTTTTACTTTGAAGTTCTGTTAAAACCAAACCTCTTATCCGATTTTAAAGCCATTAGTTTCACTTTTTAGGTAAATTTGTTGGATGTAATAATCATCTTATTATGCTATCTAGCTAGTCTAGCTTTTGAGATATTAGTTTTAGTCGAACTAGAAAATTATTTTTTCAAAAATCTTCATATGCTATGCTTCATATGCTCAGCTAAATGGTTAAGCTAAGGGGATATGTTCCGTACAACTTTTTTTTCTGGAAATCACATGAGGAATCACAATCCGGTGCGTTTATGCGGCAGTTTCCGGACACCCTGTACACACTCCGAAACTCTGTATGCAATGTAACGTTGACTCGAAGTAGCCTTTAAACGGCTGAGTGAACGCACCAAGCCCCATAAGGGGTTACGGTACAGAGAAGAAGTATATCCGTGTGGTTGTAATAAATAGTGTTACAGTAACGCGAGTGTTATTTATCATTGTGTACGCGAAAATCTATCGAACCCACTGGAATGTCTAGAAAAGACGAGAAATATATGTTTGGTGTCAGAAGTGTGATTTTCAAGTACTTGGTAGTGTAACTCGTGCGCGGAATATACGACGAAAAATTTCGAGAAAGTTCTGGAGAGGGAACATACGTCATACGCGATCGTAGTGAACTAGTGTGGACAGATCCGGTACGCGAAATTGCGTGTGTCGTGCGCATTCGGGAATATTCAAGAGCTCTACGAGAATTTTCGGTATACTTCCCGACGGGAAGAAAGTAGAAAGTGAACGCAATCGTGTCGGACTAGTGTGAGAAGATCCGGTAAACGTGAAATTGCGTGTGTTAGTGAACATTCGAGAAATCGACGAGAATTTTCGGGAAAGTTCTGGAAAGTGAACTTACGAGCTTCGGGTCGGACTATTGTGGATAGAAAAAACGGTACATGGCTATTTTCCTGTAAAAGTCAAGGGATTATTCAATTTTTGATTTTTTTTACTTTTTCCCGAAGAAGACAAAACAAGCTTTCACATTAATTAAATTTTGGCTTCCCGAAGCTTTCCCTGAATTGCCAGTGCGCCGTAAAAGTGGACAAATGTTATTTTTTGTGGAACTTTAAAAGCCATTCTTTAGAGCTAAAAAAAATTGGCGAAATTTACCGTTATTTGGAAAAGGAAAAATACTGGTGAGTAAATTGGAATGTGTTCTTGAGGTTCTTTTGAGATATCGGCCAAAAAAAGTCATTTTTTGCACCAATTTTGCGACGTACCATATATGGTACACCATGCATTGGGGCATATTCGGAAATATCTATACATACACTCCAATCGTTCTTAGCTGATGAAATTATTCTTCTTTAGTCTTGGGAAGGGTAGGATATGTTCATAACATTTTAATTATCAGCTCTTTCAATATTATGGTGCGTTTTATTGGGCCCAGAACAGGTCCAAATAATTTAAATTTTCATACAAATTATGCCACCGATCCATTTTTCAGTCCTGCTCAGGATCGAAGAAAACGGAGCTGTCGTAGTTGATTTGGAACGATCGTTTTTGTAATTTTATTTTCTATAGCACACCGGTCAGGGCTTAGATTTTCTGTAGCTGCTTCTTATAATCCCAGTCTTTTTAGCAGGCAAGCATACTGTATTGAAATATTATTTGAAATTCCCGCCTTCTATTATATTAGTCTTTGGTCTAAAAACAATTTCGATGGTAATACTATGTCAAACACTTGAACGATGTTCACTCTCTTCCGTTTTCTGACGTCCATGTTTAAAGACGTGTTTTTACGAGTTTAATAAAAACCTTTATATCAAACGCAATCGGGGTATTAATTCAGTCCACTTTATCAGGTTATGGGCCCAGATATCGCGTGTGATTAATAACTCCGTAATTAGATTCGTGTTTTGCCTAAAAATTGTGAAATTTCGGAATCAATTCAGTTCGCCGTTTCTCGAAAAATGGATTCCCTCGCGGTGCCGAAATTCAACGGAAAGAATTATCGACAATGGAAATTTCAAGTGAATTGTTCACTAAAGGCAAAGGGATTGGACGCAGTTAAACATGAGCCGGTGGCCAACGAAACAGCCGAACAAAAAGCATGCCGTGAAAGAGCCGACGCTAAATCCATGTTTGTCATAACCTCATCGATGGAGTTCGATCAGATTTCACTTATTGAAACATGTTCAACAGCGAAGGAAATCATCGACAAACTCGACGCGATATACGACAAGAAGAGTGACATGTCTAAGCTAATGCTCTACGAACAATTCTCATCATGCAGATATATTCCCGGTGAGTCTATGTCCACTTACATTGCAAAGATCGAAAATATAGCTCGCCAGCTACGTGATTGTGGCGAATCGTTAAGCGAAGTTGCTATCATAACCAAAATTATTGGTAGTCTCCTTGAAAAATATCGAACATTCCGTCAAGCCTGGCTTTCTTTAGATGAAAGCAAGCAGACCATTCCGAATTTAATGGCAAGATTGCTCGACGAGGAGGCCAGTTATACCAATAGTGAAGAGCCAGTCGCCCTCTCTGCTACTAAGAGTAAAGCAAAAATTCGATGCTACAACTGTAACAAAATGGGTCACTTCGCTAGAAATTGCAAAAAGCCGAAAAAGCAAACAGGTTCAAGAGGTACAGCATTCAAAACAGAAAAACGAAACATTTTGTTATCGGCATTATCATCGTCTGACAGTGATAGCTGGATTCTCGATAGTGGTGCATCTGCACATATGTCGTTCAAAAGGGATCTCTTTAATACTTTTACAAAGTGCAGTGATCAAAGTGTCACTTTAGGAAACGGTCAGGAACTTAATGTAGAAGGTGTCGGAACTATTAATATTGAGTGTTTCGTGAACGGAAAGTGGATTAACGCCACAATCGAAAACGTTTGGTATGTTCCGAAATTGAGACGAAATCTTTTCGCGGAAGGTGCCGTGACTTTGAAAAACATGAAAATTCTCAAAGAAAATAAGTGGGCGAAAATTTATCATGATAACAAACTAGTTGCTCAAGCAGAACGTGACGGTAATAATTTGTACAAAATGTTGATACGAAACAAATCGTGTGAAGTGCATATTACCACTCATAGTTTAAAATTGTGGCATGACAGACTAGCACACGTATGTCAGAAAACAATTCAGTCCATGGTGAATAAGAATATTGTAACCGGTGTGCAGTTGAACACAAGTGAACAATTTTTCTGTGAGCCCTGTTTATATGGCAAGCAACATCGGTCGTCTTTTAAATCAGTGCCAGACTCTTTCAAAGAAAATGGAGACATTATTTACAGTGACTTGTGCGGCCCAATGGACACTCCGTCGGTAAGCGGTGCGCGATATTTTGTGACATTTTTAGATGGAAACTCTAACTTCAGATGTGTTTTCTTTTTGAAAAATAAGTCCGAAACATTCAAGTATTTTAAAGAATACATAAATTTGTTCGAAAATCAATTTAATCGCCGGATAAAGATATTACATTCTGATAATGGTGGCGAATATTGTAGTGACCAATTTCGCGAATATCTTTCAAATAAAGGAATCCGATTAGAGACAACCGCACCTTATACCCCTCAACAAAATGGCAGAGCAGAGAGGAGCAACCGAACGATAATGGATTGTGTAAGATCTATGCTGTATGGGAAAGAGTTGCCGAAATATTTGTGGGCTGAAGCTGTCAACACTGCAGTGTACATTCTGAATAGAATCCCTTGGAAAAACAACGCTACAACTCCTTACGAGATCTGGATGAAGAAGAAACCATGTCTGGCGCATTTGAGAACTTTTGGTTCTACAGCATTTATGCATACACCCAAGGAGAAGCGGTCGAAGCTATCTCCCAAAAGTAAGAAGCTGATTCTTGTTGGTTATGATGGTCAATCGTCAAACTACAGATTATTTGATCCGAAAACGAGAAGCATAACAGTATCCAGAGACGTTTCATTTAAAGAAAATGGAAATGATGTTCGTATAGAGCGATACGATGACACTTACAAAATTCTTCATATGACGGATGATGAAGCTGAAAGTAGCGAGTGTGATAACAACGAAAACATTTCAACTGACTGTGAGCCTACTGAAGAACCACGAAAACTTCGTCCACGTGAGACGCTTAGACCACCCGAGCGTTTAGAAGTAAACTTAACGGAGATCTCAACACCCGAATTGTATAAAGATGCATTATCATCACCCGAATCGGAACACTGGAAACAAGCGATTCAAGAGGAATTAAATGCTCATCAACAAAACAATACGTGGAGTTTAGTTAATGCTCCGAAAGGTGTCAAGATTATTGGATGCAAATGGGTTTTTCGCGTCAAAAATGACAACGATGGCTTGCGGTTTAAAGCAAGATTATGCGCGAAAGGATTCTCTCAGAAGGCAGGTATCGATTATGAAGAAACCTTTGCACCGACGGTTAGGTACGACTCAATAAGGATTATGTTTTCCGTTGCTGCCCGACACAATTACGAATTGGCGCAGTTTGATATAAAGACGGCGTTCCTTTATGGAGAACTTAGCGAGGACGTATATATGGTTCCACCTGAAGGCTTGCGTGTTGACTCCAAGCTTGTCTGTAAACTCAACAAATCTTTGTACGGACTCAAACAAGCCCCAAGATGCTGGAATATTACATTTGACAACGTTCTACAGAAGTATGGATTTAAAGCGAGCAGTGCAGATCGATGTGTTTACACCGGATGTGTGAACGGTATTAAGGTCCATTTACTTCTTTATGTGGATGATGGTCTGCTGATGTCATCAAATAGAGAAGCATTAGATGCAGTTCTTGCTGATCTTGGAGCGATATTTAGTATATCAGTCATCAATCAGCCAATCAACTTTGTTGGTATTCAAATTTACCAAGACAAAAATAAGTCTTCGATTTTTATTAACATTAAAAACTATATCGAGCAATTAATCAAAAAGTTTAATTTAGGTGATTGCAATCCTGTCAAAGTTCCAGCCGATCCTCATGTCCACTTGCGAAAGCCTACCACCGATGAAGAAGTCAACCACAACATTCCGTATCGTGAAGCGGTTGGCTCTTTAATGTACGCTGCAGTTGTCTGTCGACCCGATATCATGTTTGCCGTGAGCTTAGTAAGCCGCTACCTCAACAACTACAACAACTAACATTGGAATGCAGTGAAAAGGATTATCAGATATTTGAAGGCGACTTCTAGTTACGGTCTTCGATATTCGAGTAAAAGCGATTTGATGATCTACTCCGATGCCGATTATGCAAACGATATAGACGATAGACGGTCAACGACGGGATACGTTTCAGTGAAAGGTGGTGCAGCTATAACTTGGAACACTCAGAAGCAGCAAACGGTAGCCCTCTCAACGACAGAAGCGGAGTACATGGCCGCTTGCGCAGCGACGAAGGAACTACTATGGGTCATGCATCTTCTAGACGATATTGGTGAAGCCCCAAATAAGCCCGTTACCGTATGTATAGACAACACAAGTACTATAAATTTAATTAAGAATTCAGATAACCATAGACGCTGCAAGCATATTGATATCAAATATAATTTTATCAGAGAAAAATTTTGTCAAAACGTAATTAACTTGAAATTTGTTGAAAGTAAATATCAATTAGCAGATATTTTTACAAAACCATTACCGAGAGATAAATTTCATGAAATACTGAGTTCCATTGGATTTATTAATGCAGATTAAGTTTGAATACATTAATAGAGTAAATTTTTTTATGTTATGAATTGAAATTTGAAATATGAATGAATATGTTACATTAATTTAAAGAAGGCGCTCATTTAGGGGAAGTATTGAAATATTATTTGAAATTCCCGCCTTCTATTATATTAGTCTTTGGTCTAAAAACAATTTCGATGGTAATACTATGTCAAACACTTGAACGATGTTCACTCTCTTCCGTTTTCTGACGTCCATGTTTAAAGACGTGTTTTTACGAGTTTAACCCTTAAATACATGGGGTCTGAACCCACTATCGTAAGTGACCTCCCCTTATGTAAAATGAGTCACTGAACACGGAATCAGCCTTTATTTTTCCAGGAAATAGCTCGTTTTCCCAGAAAAGCGAAAATAGTAGAATTTGAATTGTGTACCAAATATGGTACGCCATGCATTCAGGCATTAATGTGTAAATGAAAGACTTTTTCAAATTTTATTCAATCTGCCTCTTAATCTAACAGGAACAGTGCAAAATAGAAAGCATAATGATTATTGAGAGTATTGATCGAAATTATAGTGGAAACTCGATATAATTAACTCCTCTTCATTAAAGGAAAGGTTGTAATTACTATAGAAAATCGCGAATATTAAGTTTTTTATAAGGTAGCTCGGGTTGGTGCGTGATTAGTTTCCTATTCCTTATTGAAATTTGTATCCTGCCTACTTGTGACATATCCTGGAAGTTGAGGGAAAGTAGAGTAGGTCTTACTACTCCTACATCCCCTACAAACCTAAATTTACCCATATCTTTTGATAGAATGTCGCGAAAAATTCAAATGTGTGTCAAGTGGTAGCTGTCAGATGTCCTTATCAAATATTAAAAGCGCGCCAGATCAGACTCATATACCACTTCCTCCCTTACAAAAAACCATGGAATTGATCATTTTGGACTTTGCGTGCCGTCTAGCTCTATACATGGGTATAGGTTATGTACTCTTCATGCTATTAGCGCGATTAGATTTCGTTATAAAATAAATCTTCTGTATAAAAGTTCCTTATAAACATGTTCCACTGTTAAACGTATATCTCGAGACTTTTGACTTATCATAGCTCATGGGATTCCTAATTCCTTTCTTGAAAAGTATACGGATTGGATTGACTTTTCTAGGAATGAATATGGAAATGACCTGCTGCCTGCTCTATAACCCAAATTTGTGCAGGTTCCAGGACATGTCCACAAGAATTACATCCATGTAATTTTTTGTTTATCGAATGTGGTACTCCACATAGTCTTCCATATGAAATGGTTGATCCTAAGCACATTTTCTGAGGATCCCGACCGTGGACTTACAAGACAACACTTGTTATAATCAAATGGTTTAAGAAATTGCATATCAAGGCGTCCTGGTGAAAGTCCAAGTATCTTACTAAGATGTCAAGTACGGAAGCTCGGTTTTTAGTGACGTGTCCTTAGGACAAAAGAAAATATGTGACCAATTTTTTCAGTATACTTGCCAGTTAAAAAGACTGGGATTATAAGAAGCAGCTACAGAAACGCTAAGCCCTAACCGATGAACGGTAGAAAACAAAATGACAAAAGCGATCCTTCTAAATTAACTATGACAACTCCATTTCCTTGGATCCTCAACAGGACTGATTAACCTAGCTTTCATAAAAATGATAGTAAATGTCCTGGAAAAATTTATTGGTGACATAATTTGTATGAAAATTTATGTTATTTGGACCTGTTCTGGGCCCAATAAAACGCACCATAATGTTGAAAGAGCTGATAATTAAATTTTTATGAACATATCCTACCCTACCCAAGACTAAAGGAGAATAATTTCATCAGCTAAGAACGATCGGAATGTATTAAAGATATTCCTGAATATGCCCCAATGCATGGTGTACCATATGTGGTACGTTGCAAAATCGCTGCAAACAATAGCTTTAGTGACTTTTTTGGACCAAAATCTCAAAAGATCCTCAAGAACACATTCCAATTAACTCACCAGTATTTTTCCTTTTTCAAATAACGGTATACTTGGCCAATTTTTTTAGCTCTAAAGAATAGCTTTTAAAATTCCACAAAAAATAACGGTCGTCCACTTTGACGACGCACAGACAATTCAAGGAAAGCTTCAGGACGCCAAAACTGAATTTATGTGAAAGCTCGTTTTGTCTTCTTTGGGAAAAAGTAAAAAAAAAATCAAAAATTTAATAATCGCTAGACTTTTACAAGAATATAGCCATGTACCATATATGGTACGCTATGCATTTAAGGGTTAATAAAAACCTTTATATCAAACGCAATCGGGGTATTAATTCAGTCCACTTTATCATACTGAAAAAAAATTTCACATAATTTGTTTTGTCCATAGGACACGCCACTAAAAACCGAGCTTCCGTGCTTAACATCTTAGTAAAATGCTTGGACTTTCACCAGGACTTAAGCAGCTGCGCCTTGATATCCAATTTCTTAAAACATTTGATTATGACAAGTATTGTCTTGGAAGTTCACGTTCAGGATCCTCAAAAAATATGCTGCTAGTGTAAACCATTCCATATGGAAGACTATGTGGAGTACCACATTCGATAAACAAAAAATTACATGGATGTAATTCTTGTGGACAGGTCCAGGGACCTGCACAAATTTGGGCTATAAAGCAGCCAGCAGTTCATTTCCATATTCATATCCTAGCAAAGTCAATCCAATCTATATACTTTTAAAGAAATTTTCAAGATCCCATGAGCTATGATAAGTCAAAAGTATCGAAATATACGTTTAACAGTGGAACATGTTATTTTATAAGGAGACCGAGTTCTAATCGCTGTAATAGCATATTGAGTGCATACCCTATACCCATGTACAGAGCTAGACGGCACGCAAAACCCAAAATAATCAATTCCATGTTTTTTTGTAGGGGAGGAAGGGGTATATGAGTCGGATCTGGCGCACATTTAATATTTAACAAGGACATCCAACAGCCACACATTGACACACATTTGGCGTTTTTCGCGACATTCTATCAAAAGATATGGCTAAATTTAGGTTTGTAGAGGATGTAGGGGTAGCAAGACCTACTCCACTTTCCATCAACTTCCAGGATATGTCACAAATAGGCATCGGTACAAATTTCAATAAGGAATAGGCAACTAATCACGGACCTACCCGAGCTCCCTTTTAAAAAACTGAATATTCGCGATTTTCGATCGAAATGACAATCTTTCCTTTATTGAAGAGTTCATTATATCGAGTTTCTACTATAATTTCGATCGAAACTCTCAATAATCATTATCCTTTCTGTTTTGCATTGTTTATATTAAAGTAAGAGGCAGATTAAATAAAATTTGTAAAATGTCTTTCATTTACAACATATGGCCTGAATGCGTGGCGTACCATATTTGGTACACAATGAAAATTCTACTATTTTCGCTTTTCTGGGAAAACGGGCTATTTCCTGGGAAAATAAAAGCTGATTCCGTGTTCAGTGACCGATTTTACATAAAGGGAGGTCAGTTACGATACTGGGTTCAGACCCCATGCATTTAAGGGTTAAGTGCAAAAAACTAAGGTAAATTTTAGCTCGATTTCAATTCAATTTAATTCAAACTGCCCCTAAAGATCGGTAATTTGGTAAAATTTATTCAAATTATATCAAAATCGATCCAAAATTAACCCCAGTTTTCTGCACTAAAAGCATTAAAACTGTTAGAAATAACGAAGCTAGAATAAAATGATCGTTAGACTATGCGCCAATTTTTAAAAGAATCGTACGAGCACCTCACCTTGGCATAAGTTGGAGAAAATTGAGATGGAGAAACATATTGTTTTTGGGTCAAATCACAAAAATTTTACTTTGAAGCTCTGTTAAAACCAAACCTCTTTCCCGATTTTAGTGCCTTTGGTTTTATTTTTTAGGTAAATTTGTTGGCTGTAATAATCATCGGACTATGCTATTCTCGCTAGTCTAGCTTTTGAGATATTGAAGAGCGTGATACACGGATATACACGGTTTACAATTTCATTACTTTACTAATTTGACTCGACATTATTCACGGCTGAAACTAGACTGACTCGTCGACACTAGTCGACGCCCTTATATACCCGTTTCCATTGTTACGAAATCTTCGGTGATGCACTTTCCGGAAACTTTCGGAAAGTCGTGCTTGTTGTATAAGTCAAGACGTCAGCCTAACTTATCGTTAGTGACATCACCGCTCTCTGGTATAATCTAAGGGAAGTCAATTTGTGTTTGACATATCCTAGAAACACGACAATATGCATCACGAAAAAAAAATCGATCACTGGTTTAGGAGCGGGGTTGAAACGGTTAAAAGATTTGAACTATTGCGGAATGTTGACAGTGGGAAAAATGAATAAAATTCTGCAAGTAAGACACTTTCCCCTCTAGTCAGTGACAAGTACAAACAAAAAAACTTCCGTTGAAGGTTGCACAATTCAAAGGAGAGAAGTATACAATTATACTTCTTCTTTTTGTTCGATAATAATGGTAATCACTAGTCACTGCGCCTGAGTGCTCTATTTACATCTGCAGCGTCTCAGGTTACTTAACGTGATAGGTGACAGAAAACGTCTAACTCAACAACTAAAGCAGCATCTTCGAGGCATGCCCATGATGGCCTTTACTAAACGATGAAACCCTATCATGGTTTAGCGATGTGCCGACAACTCATCCTAAGAAAAACTTCAAGTCAAGAAACCTGAAACAAAAGCCTCGGATTGGACGGATACAAAACAACGACGACCTCGCAAACGAACAACTGATTACTCTTTCGGATCCTGGAATGTACGCTCCCTGAATAGACCGGGGGCCTTAAGGGCCCTCCTGGATCAGGTAGAACAATACAAGCTGAGCATAGTTGCAATCCAGGAAACTAAATGGCTCAAAAGCGAGATTAACGACTTCAATTCGCACACTATTTTTACGAGTGGTAAAGAGGAGGGCAACAAGGAGTTTGGAGTAGCTTTCATCGTGAATAAGCAGCTCAAGGAGCACGTTATCGGCTTCAAACCCATCAACGAGCGGCTATGTGCGATCCGCATTAAGACCCGTTTCGCTAATCTCTGGCTCATTAATGCGCATGCCCCTACAGAAGTAAAAGAAGACGCGATTAAGGACGAGTTCTACAACGACCTAGAAACAATCTTCGACTCACTTCTAGGCATGTTCGATTAATCGATTAATCGAACTGTAATCGATTATTTTCAATAATCGATTAATCGATTATTTTTGTTTCGATTATACGATTAATCGATTATTAAAATAATCGAGAAATAATCGAAAATACGATTAATCGAAAATACGATTAATCGAAAATACAATTAATCGAAAATACGATTAATCGAAAAGATGCCTGCCTGGCAGCAGACCAAAATAAAACTCACGTCACCCCCGTTCTCCCGCTGCAGCTCCACAAAGTGGGTGTTTCGCTGCTTGCGGGAAATATCTGGCAGTAAACAGAAATGAGATTTTCATATCACCGAACGAAATTGGTGGCAAATGAAAGGTCTCGACTCCCTATTGACGATTCCGAAGTCATTTCTCACTAGTTACCCTCGTTCTCCCGTTGCAGATCCGCAAAGTGGTTGTTTCGCTGCTTTCGGGAAATGTCTGGCAGTAGACGGAAATGACAATTTTCATGTCGCCGAACGAAATTGGTGGCAAATGAAAAGTCTCGACTCCCTATTGGCGATTCCGAAGTAATTTCTCCCTAGTCGCCCCCGTTCTCCCGCTGCAGCTCCACAAAGTGGCTGTTTCGCTGCTTGGCGGGTGACGTCTGGCAGTAGACGGAAATGACAATTTCCATGTCGCAGTAGGAAATTGGTGGCAAATGAAAGGTCTCGACTCCCTATTAACGATTCCGCAGTCATTTCTCCCTAGTCACTCCCGTTCTCCCGCTGTAGCTCCACAAAGTGGTTGTTTCGCTGTTTGCGGGAAATGTCTGGCAGTAGACGGAAATGAAAATTTTCGTGTCACCGAACAAGATTTGTGGCAATCGAAAGGTCTCGACTCCCTATTGACGACTCCCCAGTCATTTTTCGCTAGTCAACCCCGTTCTCCCGCTGCAAGTCCACAAAGTGGTTGTTTCGCTGCTTGGCGGGTGACGTCTGGCAGTAGACTGAAATGACAATTTTCATGTCGCCGTAGGAAATTGGTGGCAAATGAAAGGTCTCGACTCCCTATTAACGATTCCGCAGTCATTTCTCCCTAGTCACTCCCGTTCTCCAGAACCACTTTGTGGAGCGAATAGCGTGTTTTCCGATTAATCGTATTTTCGATTTTTTGTAGTTTCGATTAATCGAATTTTCGATTATTTGTAGTTTCGATTAATCGTATGTTCGATTAATCGTATTTTCGATTATTTGTAGTTTCGATTAATTGTATTATCGATTAATCGTATTTTCGATTAATCGTATTTTCGATTAATCGTATTTTCGATTATTTGTAGTTTCGATTAATCGTATTATCGATTAATCGATAATTTTTTTCGATTAATCGTATCATCGATTAATCGTATAATCGATTATTTCTAATAATCGATTATAATCGATTATTTTCAATAATCGAACATGCCTACTCACTTCCATCAAACGACGTCAAGCTGCTGCTAGGAGACTTTAACGCTAAAGTCGGAAACGAAAGCTGGCATAGGGGAACTACTGGTGGTCATAGCCTCCACGACGAAAACAACAACAACGGTCAGCGACTTATCGACTTCGCGAGCGGCAGAAATTTGGTCATAAGCTCTACATGCTTCCCTCATCGACGAATCCATAAGCAGACCTGGAAGTCTCCAGATGAATACACCGTGAACCAAATCGACCACGTACTGATTAGCAAGAGATGGGCTTCTAATGTCCTAGATGTTCGATCCTATCGAGGAGCCAACTGCGACACCGATCACTATTTGGTGAAGACGACCTACAGGTGCAGAATCTCTTCGGTGCACCTAACGAGAATCAACCCTGCCAAGATCTTCGAGGTAGACAATTTGATTGATGATGCCACGGCGGCTGCGTATACTACAGCCCTTGAGGAAAAACTGTCGCCCATGCTTGATAACATCAATAATCTAGGCATCCATGAGTTCTGGGAGGAGCTCAAAGACAGCATCAAGGAGGTCGCAGAAGAGGTCGTGGGCTATAAAGGCCGGCGCAGACGTGCAGACTGGTTCGACGACGAATGCAGGGCCTCGATTGAGGCGAAAAATGAAGCCTATCGCCAATACACACAACGCGCATCCCGAGCCAAGAAAGAAAGATATAACGAGCTTCGGCGAGTATCTAATAAGTTAATTAGACGTAAGAAACGCAAACATTTTGACGAGCAGTTACAGCAAATAAACCAAAGATTAGCCAGCAAGAACACTAGACAGGCGTACAAACTTATAAATAATATCAAGAACGGATATCAACCCAGGACAAGCCTATGTAAGGACAAGGATGGTAACATCATCAGCGACATCGAAAGCGTCAACAAACGATGGGCCTCGCATTTTGAAGAGCTCCTCAATGCATCATCAACATCCCCCGCGGAGCTAGCTCTTGAGCAGTTAGCCGAACCAGGCCCTCCCGTTCTACCCCCAACAGTAGAGGGAGTGAGTCTTGCCATACAGTCGCCCCAAAATAATAAAGCGCCCGGCGCTGACGAGATCCCAGCAGAACTGCTGAAGCATGGTGGAACGTGCCTGACCAACGCTGTACATGTGCTACTGCTGAAAATATGGAACGACGAGGTAATCCCCGAAGATTGGCGCAAAAGCATAATCTGCCCAATCCACAAAAAGGGTGACAAGCTGAAGTGTGAGAATTACAGGGGCATATCATTAGTTTGTACGGCCTATAAGATTTTATCAAAAATTCTTGAAAAGAGAATCAATCCGTACGCAGAACAAATCATTGGCGAGTATCAAGGCGGCTTCAGACCTGGTCGTTCAACGACCGATCAGCTTTACACAGTGAAGCTACTACTCCAAAGTGCTGGGAATACAACATCGACGTATACCAAATCTTTGTCGTCTTCAAGCAGGCGTACGACAGTATCGACCGAATTGTTCTGTACAACATTATGCTGAATTTTGGTATACCGGCAAAGTTAGTGCGACTCACAAGGATGACGATGACTAATACCGTCTCGCAGGTCAAAGTGCAGAACCGACTCACTGACCTATTTGAAACTCGTACTGGACTCAAGCAAGGCGACGGGCTGGCGCCGACGCTCTTCAACCTGGCTTTGGAGAATGTAATTCGAGCCATGAATATGGACAGCAGCGGAACGCTACTCATCAAGTCGACTCAATTAGTAGCGTACGCCGACGATATCAACATCATGTCTCGAAGGTTGGGTGATGCAGAAAGCCTCCTGCATAACCTCAATAACGCCGCAAAGGAAGTTGGACTACATATCAACGAAAGCAAAACAAAGGCCATGATGCAATCGAAAACAAGGACGCCAGCAAATTCAAGCATCACAGTGGGGGACCTTAATATCGAGTATGTAGACAACTTCAACTATCTGGGTTGTAACTTATCAAAGGACGCCAACGAAACCGACGAAATTAAGCGACGGATACAACTAGCCAATAAGACATATTTCTCGGTCCTCCCTATAATTAATTCGAAACTTGCGCACAGGAACACGAAGCTCCGCGTGTACAAAACGATCATCCGACCCGTGCTATGTTATGGCTGCGAAACATGAACCCTTACCCAAGCCTCCGAAATTTTGCTAGACCGATTCGAACGAAAGGTCCTTCGGCGAATTTTCGGGGCCGTTCGCGAGCGAGACCAATGGCGTATCCGATACAACCATGAGTTGTATCAATTGTACGATGAGCTGGAAGTATCGAAAATCGTGAAGCTTCAACGTCTGCAATGGGCGGGGCATGTACAACGGATGGACGACAATCGCATGCCAAAGAAAGTTATGAACGCACAACGAATTGACGGAGCGAGGATGCGTGGACGACCGAGAGCTCGCTGGGAGAACTCCGTAGGTGAAGACGCCCACCAGCTGCTGGGCTTCCGAAACTGGAGGACAAGGTCACGTAACTGCGACAATTGGAGGTCAACGATTCAGGCGGCCAAGGCCCGACGTCGGGCTATCGTGCCACATTGATGATGACTAGTCAGTGCTTTTCAGTTTCTCTGGACATCATAATATTGTATTTCTGATTTGAAAGAGACAGATGAAGATAATATTTTGAATTGGCACTACACTACGGATTCAGCAATAGAAAGTGTAGGAAGCCGCACACAGAAAAGAAATTCTCTATTTCGCTGTCTAAAGGTCCAATGGAAACACTTGTGGAACGATGTATATTGTTTGCAACTGTTCTCAGAAAGAATAATGTTAAGTTCCATTTACTTCGCAGTGAAACATTTATTTGTGAAAAACTTTATTCTATCGGTAAAACACCAAAAAAGCTATACTTAAACCGAGAATTGATCAATTATGAGTTTGGTTGTGGGATGACTGTTTGTGTAGTTAAAAGGTAACTCTTACACGTATGGATATTTAGTCTCGAATATTAAAGGAGGGGAAGTGCGGGTATTTTTTAAATATTCATTTATTTCTGAAGTACAGAAATTTTCATGCCGTGCCAGACTTCAAGCACATTTTTCTTCAAATATCATAGCAACCGAGCGATCCTCCCTGCCCCTTGTTTACTACGCCCATATAGGGGAGAGTCGGTTATACCGTACCACTTTTTACTTTTACCTGGATATTTAGTTTATGACGGCACTTGCAATAATGAATAAATAAAATAAAAAAAGTAAAATATATACTATAGGGCTTTGACTACCAGATGTATGGAAATCAGTTCTATAGCTGTAGTTTAACGTTTTTAAAAATTGCTTTTCGTGGAGGACTGCCATGATTTAGCGAACGAGTCGTTTTAATCGTACCACCAGTATTTAAATCGTACCACTGAATAAAAAACATTATATTTGTTAAAGAAATTTTTTTTGGGGCACTTAGGATGTAAAAAAAAAATAATTATAAGTATATATTATATATTAGCAAAAATAGATGATTTGCAACATTTCGCCTAATCGTGTTTAGACCAAGCAACCAAATCGTACCAGTACCACCTACCAAACTCATAGCGGTACGATTTAACGTACCCTGCAATTTTTCGAAAGATGAACTATCTCGTCATAACTGCAAAACTTGAACACGGGCACCCAAATCAACAATAATTTAGCTTAAACTTGTAATTAAATAAAGCAAACTGTGCGCTTTTAGCTTACCTTTCTCATGAGTTATTCCATTAGCAACTGACACGCAAAATAACAAGAAAAAGTCACAAAACATATTTTTTTGGCTCACATACACATATTTTGAAAGATACCACTCGCAACTAACCGATTCTTCAAAGATGGCGTTGTGACATGGTTTGGTGTTACCAGTGTGTAAATAATTGACCATTTAGTCGGAAATTTGGAGGTGGTGCGATTTAAACGGTGGTACGATTTCACCGACTCTCCCCTATTACTCTCAATTTTTGAAGTAGGAGTACATTCTTATTTATGTCTATTAATGACATGATATTCAAAATACATACCATTGTCATTAAAAAGTCTCAAATACAATAAAAGAAATGAAAAGGTTGCGATTAGGAATTAAAACCAAAGTTTTGAACCCTTCATTTCTAAATAAAATTTTACTTACTTTCCGGAGGAAAGTTTTCACGGCATCTCTCTGACTAAGTGATCCAAGTCATTTCATTGCTATACACGTGTTTTATTGTAAATACTTAATTATATGGATTTAATTTAGTTAGTCCCACAGTCGAATTTTATATGTAAAAGAAATCAATGAATATATATATATATATATTTGAACCGGCACGCTTTATTTTAACCCCCAACTCTCATGCCACATTGGAATTTACAATAATATTTCCTTAAAGCTTTTAAAGGTGACATATTTGCCAACGTTGTGTCGGAAAATAAGGTGTTAACAGTCATGTGTCGAAACTATGATGCTATAGAAGCGTAAATTGGCCATCACTATGTTGTGCCATTCGTCTCAATTTTGTTGTCAATTAATTCCGCCGGTGGACTCGGTCCAATAAGCGAATCCAAAGACATTAATTCCCCTCAAACTCGCTTACTGACGCCGTTCAATAGCCACACAAATCCGAAGAGAGAATGATTTTCACCTAGCCTCTTATGTGGTTGTACCACCCAAATGAAATTAATGCCAATCGAAACATTTGGTCCATGAAATTAATTTATGCCGCAATTACCCTTCGGCATCCATAAAGCACATCAATACCTCGCAACTCAGATCGGCAAGGACTTGCAGCAAAAAGGATACCTACATTTCCATAATTTGCCGATATCTATGCAGCGTGGCAATTACGTCATAATTAGCATGGTCGGTATAGCTCAACCATGCAATCATCTTTACCAGTAACATCCCGAAAAGAAAAACTCGTTGAAAGATTGAGAAACTGGGGGTGGGAATGCTGCGAGTGCCATGGACGAACTCGTGTCCGTGTCCCAGTCCGGTCTTTAACGTTTCATTAGGGGGTGGTAGAAGATAGATGTTTTATTTCGAATGGACATTGATTACTATTGGTCAATCGCTTTGTGGCTATATACTCGTATTATCATTATATTGTGAATGCCTAATGTGAAGAGAACCGCCAAATATTATTTGTAAAAATATAGGCGGCTATTTAATCTTCTTTATCAAACTCCATCTGACGTGGACCCATACCTATTACTCGCCCAAATTGTAATCAACGAATTACCAACGATATCCATTCGTGAGGACTCATGGCTATATTGTGAAATATAGCAATACAACATTCTCTCCCTTTCCTTTCGTTTTGGACGTAGGCTAAGAATTCTTCACATATATGTGCGAAAGAAGGTGAACGAGAAAGTCGGGAGAGGAAAACATGATTGGATGAAGGTCTTGCGGTTAAGCCCTTTTATATACAGGGTGGACCATTTAAAGAGAACGAATGTAGAAAATGCATTTTTTTTATTTGTTAATATGTCTTTTTTTATGTATACCTACATATATCAACATCGAGATAGGGTGTTACTAGGTGGGTCTTAGAAGAGAGATAATTTTTGCACTAATATTTTCAATTAAACTGTCAAATGAGTATATGAAAATTTATTTAATTTTTAAATTTTAAAGCAATTAAGTTACGTTTCTTTAAATCAATGTTTCATGAATATCACGGCTCAACTTTTTATACCCTTCGTCGATTGGACCATGTCAGCTAAAGCATACGAGCTGAATTTTTGCACACATGCTTCATTCTGTTGCAGGCTATTTGAATCACAGAAAAAGGGGCTGCGATACAAATCTTAACATCTAAATTAAGTTCTTATAATAAACCATTAACAAAAAAGTTTTTCTTAAAATAACTTAATTTAGAGGGCCAGATTTATATGTCTGCTTCCATGAATTAGACCCATTTTAGTACTTCTGAAAAACATTTTTGTTGTTCGAATTCCAACCAAACCTTATATTAATGCGCCTTTCTCGAGAAACAAGAAAGAAATGTAAAAATAAATAGAATCGCACTATGATCCTTCTTTTTTTCTGGGTAATTTACAAAGCAAAATGGTATAAGCTATTTGCGTTTGATCTACAATGTTGCTAAAGTTGAGTCCTGTACGAAAACATAAGAAATTTATGTACACTACGTTGGTAGTGTAGTTACCATTCCTTTTTATTCATTCATCTCTTTTATCGAATGGAAAAGGGCTTAAATAAACACTAATGTAAAGATATATCCCATATGTCTAGTATATAGCCTCCAAATTTCAGAAAAAATATTAACAAATAAAAAAGTAATATATGCTTTACATTAGTTCACTTTAAAAATGGCCCACCCTGTATGTGCCTCTGATCATATATCGTGGGCCTTGAAGGAGATAAGCCCTGACTGGTCATTTCATACATTTAAACGACGTCATAATACACAGACAGCAAATATTAGAATTTATTGCATATTGAGGATATTATTTCCTGGTTGGGTTCGAAATGGAACAGTTGAGAAATTTGAGATCGAGTTCGTATCTTCTCGTCCACACAAACGCTCTCTCCTCGTTATAGTAGTGTGGTAGAGTTGAAGGGATAACGCATTTATCTGATAAGTTATACCAATTTGATTTATCTGCGCTGGATGGATAAAAAGATAAGTTTGCTTTTTGGACCGAATTGGCATCATATCAATAAAGTACGAAACATGTCTCATATCTGCATTATGTGCTGTTCTTAACGTGACGAATTAAAAAGGTCATCTTCATTACTTATCAAACTTAACATTTTGTAATTCCCCATAAGTACATTACTTACATGCATAATACATGCGGCTCCGGATATTTGAAACACATTCAATTCTTCATATTTATACACTTCAATCACAAAGGGAAAGGGTATATTAAAAATATCAATGGTAGAACACTCGAAGCGCCATGTCACGAAGTCGATCTAAAATCATTCGTATCTGTCAGCAGCAAATCGCACGAGATAGTGCCGGTATAAAATCACATTTGAAAATCAGGTTTTCTTTTCGTGGAACCAAATCGCATCGTCTCGCAACAAATCTCATCGCATCGCCCCGCCCGACACCGCAAGGGGTGTGCACACATCGCATCGCATTGCCCGGCCCGGAAAAGCTCGGCGTCGCACTGTATGTGTACGCGACGCGCCCTTAAGAGCGCTTATACGCGATAATAAGTAATGTAGAAAATGTTCACGACGATGAATTATTTTGGTTGTAAATATTGAAAGCTAAGGTTATTGAAAGAATGTATCTTTTTTAACAAATATGCCCAAAATAAGCCTTTTCTCAATTTTTTTTCCGATTTAAATCACAACTCGACTGTATAGGCCGCTCACACATGGTCAATCCATGAATTCCAATCCATAAAATGTATTTTAGTTCTGTCAAATGAGCCTATACACGGGCGGGTTTGTATTTTAATCCATTTAAATCCATACGAAATCTACCATGGCCGCACACACAAGGTCATTGGAAAAATAACTAAGCGATTGGGATTGCATATATTTAGGCCAAACATTTCGAAATGAAGGGAACGCTATCCGGTTTGAATAGTTAAACTATATGGATGTGGCATTTGTATGAAAATTACCCCGTATGCTGCGAAACCACGGTCATAATAAAACTTTATAATTTCGTGTGAATTTCTCAAAATTGATTGTCTTGGAAAACGGTAGATGACTATGAAATATTCATAAGACCCATTCACTGTAAGTTTCTTTTCCACAAGGACAAAGGATTGTTTTCTTTTCGAGCATGAATGAAATTCCCTTCAAATGAGTCCGTTGGGTATTATAAAGCAATCACCGAGTTCGAACGCATATCCTGTATTCTTAATTGTCCTGCATGGTACAAAAGTGGACATATGTATGAGCGGGCTGCGTTGTAAAGTAGAACAGGCCGATGTGTACGAGTATGTGTTGTGTAGTATATGTATAGTAAACAACTAACTACCGCCTCTGGCAATGTCTATATATATACTTAAATGTGTATCAAGTGGTTAAGTGGTGTACATTACATAACCATCAGACAATGTCTCGAAGGCAGTGGAGTTGCGTTGTGGCAACCTTAATGCAATAATGCTATCCATGATAAATTAATTGGGGCTTCTTAATTACTCCCAAAACTGTCGTATAGGCATTTCGGCTTTCTAAGAAATGTAAGAATGTAACTCAGTTTGGAAATGTTTCATCCAACTTAATTCATATTGGAATGGAATAGTCCCTCAAGTGTCTTCATTAGGTGCTAGTCGTTAACAGTGGCATAGCTACAAGACGAACTTAAGGGCCCAAAAAAACATCTATGCAAAAAAATAAATTTTTGTTTTGGAACAGTCTATAAGACCACAAGAATGTGAAATTATCCTTTTTCTCATTTCTTTTATTTTTTGTTTTCAGTTTTCTGAGCATGCCTTTCAATCAATCCGATGCAATCCGAACTAAGCCTAGTACAAAGTATATCCTAGTCTAAATCTATGGAAATAAGTTTTCCGAGTAAAACTCCACCCATTTGTATTTCAAACTTTCGTCATGATTACTAAAATGGAAAGCGATTTGGAACGCTTTGGATTAAACATTTTGGTTGAAATACTATCTGGAGTAGATGTTAATTGCAAATAACACACATAACGAAGAAAAAGCGGGTGTGACCGAATTCAGATACCTATCACATTTGAATAAAGTTTTAGCATTCACGGCCCCATGATCTACTGTTCTGATTTTATCCATTCCTACTACAAAAACATTTTGCTTGAATTTGGTTGAGATTGGCCCATCACAAAATCAAATAAAGATGTATTTTGATCCGATAAAAAATCCTTAAAACATTTTCCTTAAAACATTTTCCATAAAACATTCATAGATGGTGGTATAAGACTTCGATAACACTTTCTCTTCTAAACGGTAACCTAAAAAGATACTCCACCCTGCAAGAAAGCTACTGGTTAAATAACTAGTCTTTATCTAGTCAAACTTTAAGTTAACTTACTCGTTAGTGTGCTTTGGCCGTCGGGGTGAGAGTTCCCCTACAATGTTATATAGTGGAAAGGCAACAATCTTTGATTTATTTTCAACCAAACTGTCCGGTATTTTTGCGTTAAATACCATAGATTTATTGGTTATTTTATCCATTTAATCACTCGGTAACCTTGTAAGTATTATACTAGTAATATTACCGATATTTTCCGTGATATTTACCATAAAACTTATCAGGTAAATTAGCTGGTAGTACTATGGTAAATATCATGGAAAATACCAGTAATATTATTACCACTTTAACCATTATTTTAGAGCAAATTATTATTAAGCTGGTAGTAACCCTTGTATTATAGTGATATATTAGCAATAAATTCTTACCAAAATACGATAGATTTATTGGTCTTTTTATCCATTTAATTGCCCGATAACATTGTAAATATTATACTGGTAATATTTCTGGTAGTTTCCGAGATATTTACCAAAAAACTATCAGGTAAATTAGCTGGTAGTACTATGGTAAAAATCATGGAAAATACTAGTAATATTACTACTACGTTGGCCACTAGAGCAAATCAGCAGCTGTTAAGTTGCTAGTAACCCTAGTATTACCATAAAGTAAGTAATTGGAATAAAATAGTAGTTTTTAATGTTATATGGAGTTCCATCTCTATTCCAACTACTTACTATGGTATCAAGATGGCGGTGATTCCATACAAAGTGACAACTCAAAAATGTGCCGAGAATCTAAAGAGGTTTTCACACTTGTACTTAATCTGGCCAGATTACGTAATCTGCGGTGTGGTGAGTTTAAAAATGTATCGAATTTGACAGCTCAAAATAAGTAATTTGCCCAGATTACGTAATTGGGTCGTAAGTGTGAAAAGCTCCTAATACATGGGATAGCAAGCATCTAACAGTAAAGTAGTAATTGTGTCAAAAATTCGTGTGCGTTTGGTTGAATTCTTCTTCTTTTTCATTTTCTTTGTCTTTAATAGTGGGTTATCAAAGCATGGAACTTTGTTTGAATTGAGATGTACTGTTACTCTACTTGTGTCAAATCGCTTTGTTTCAGCAGTGTGTTTTTGTATTTTTCTCTCCCATGAATTTGCGCTTTCGGCCATGGAGTAAGATAGAGTAGCCCTAATGATGAAACTTCATATAAAAACAACAACACAACATGGGACGAAAAAACTTGTCCATGGGCTCTCTCGTTCAGCGGTTCACGGTTCCTTCACGTCAAATGCGACTAGTTTTGCCGCACACAGCGACAAAATCGACTATGGAGCAGTGTTGTGCAAGTAGTCTACTCCGAGGTAATCTACATCGTTTTCCACGCGTAGAGTATGCAGTGCCGGATTAACCACGTGGCAGAAGGTGGCAAATGCCACGGGCCCCGCGCTTTAAGGGTCTCGCGCTTTAAGGGACCCCGCGCTTTAAGGGGCTCCGCGTTTTTCTCAAACAAAAATTATAACAACCAAGATATCAATGAAATTCCAAAAGCCAGTTCCTTCTAAATTGTTATAACAGGTTATCTATCGTTGAGCAGGGTGTTCCAAAATTATAGCAAGGTTAATATTGCATAAAAATGGTTCTTTCTAATTCATGATGGCATTCCCGTAAACCTACGTCCACAGTGTTTCAGATTCACTTTCAAGCGGGACATAAGGTTTTTGGCAAATGTATTTGCACACATCCATCGAATTTAGAAATTACAATTGTATCTCTCATTCACAGTGGCGGTAATCTTTAAACGTTTTAAAAAGTGGGGGCAAAATTACCTGTTTAAATATGATTCAAAAGTTTTGTTTTTCATTTAAGTGTGTAAGATTTCCAAGATTTTTATTTTAATTAGTAAAACCGAATAAATGTAGAAGGTGTTAACTTAAATTTGGCCATCTGTTATGCGTTAGAATAGTATCTTTATTGTGGGCATTTTTAGCTAGATGTTGGGTTGTAACCTTTTATGAACCTGAGTTACCCTGAATAGGGACAATTGGAATGCTATATTAATAGGCAACACTTTCAAAATGAAATATTTTCCCAACTTTTCTGTCATTTCGGAAAATGTTGAATTTTTAAATTTCCAGAGGTCAACCAAAAAGGGACATCTAAAATAAATTCTTCTTTATCGAATAACTATAATTTATTTACAAAAAAATACGGTTTTACTAATAAAATAACCATAAAAAAAATCTTGAGAAACTTACATAAGCCAATGAAAAACATTTTTTTGAAACAATTTTGAATCTTTTTCAAAACAGATAATTTGGCCCCTATTTTTCATAATGCTTTGAGAGATATGCCACTGTGCATGAGGGATATAATTGATATTTCCATATTTTATTGATATGTGCAAATTTATTGCCCATCAAAATCATCAGTGATCGCATACTCACTCTTTTGATTTTTGTCCCGCTAGCTGCATTTTAGTTTGATTAAATTGTAAATACAGAGAGTTCACAAAATAACGAGCACAACGGCTTATCATTGATTCAGTGCTGACTACGTCAAGAACTATTGAGAAGTGTCGCTAAGTACTTAGAAAGATGGGTCGCCTCTTCAACGTTACACTAGGCTGGATACCGGGCCTTTCCCTTGACAGAAAGCATATTCGCAGTGTAGTGGGGGTAATAACAAGACACTGTCCTATTGGTGAGCATGCTAGAAGACTCCAAATTCCTCACAAACGACTTTTGCAGAAGTTGTGATGACGAAGAAGAGGAAGAGAGTGTGTATCACTTTCTTTGCCACTGTTCCGCCCTGGCTGAGAAACGAAGGCGTTTTTTGGACTCTAGGTATTTTTACGATACCGATGATATTCGGGATGTGAGCCCAATACTGCTCAATAAATATATTGTTAGCACGGGCTGGTTCCTAGCATAGGCATTTAGTATAGAGACATGATTCTCTCGGTGGACCAAATTCTCGTCTAAGTGTGCTGGTAGCAAATCATTTGTCTACGCGTGCGGTGTATAGGCACAATGTAAATAATTAAGGGTTTTGCACCGAGATAGGGTAGCTCGATTTTTATTTATTTTCAACTATTTAATTTCCAACTAACTTCATGCTTAATCGATTTACTTACCCTGATAATCCCAGCCTCGAAAATCCTGAATTTGGATATGTAATCCAAATTCGTCGCCACAATTTCTTTTTATAAATTTTGTTTGTGCGTACGGCTCTATAAACTTAAGGAAATGCATTTTCCGAATGCGAAATTATTATTTAACGATAAAAAGGCAATTTTTTTAAGGATCGTATTATAAATACTATCCACTCGGACAGTGGTTCCCAAACTTTTTGAAGACGAGGAACCCCTGAGATCGTCGAATTCGTTCACGGAACCCAAAAAATGGGTCGTTAAAATAAAACGAACGTTGATAGACAGACGAAGCGTTCATCGTACCCATACAAGAAAAAAAGTATCAATATTTAGTTGAAGTATGCTGTTATTAAAAAATAATAGAGCAATTTAATGAGAAACATGTGTCTGGTATGTTTTACATATTTCAGTGATATTAGGCCGAATATGTGACAGAGCCACTCGCATATCCTCTTCCAAGTTCCTGAGGCTTTCACGTTTTTTTGATTTTATATTGAGCATAGTTGAATATCGGATTTCACATAAATATGAAGTTGAAAACAATAGCAAGATATATACAGTTTTTTTTTGACAAAACAGGGTATTTTTCCTTGACGGATATCAAAAATTCTTCAGGCGAACATTCTGCAAATTTTAATCTTAAACCTCGAATAGAGGAAAGCGATGATATAGTTCTTCTTCTTCCAGTAAGGTGAAATTTGAAATATTGGATGCCACAAAGAGATTTCTTATCCAATCAAACTGCTGTGTGTTTAACAAGGGGAAATATTTTTCAACCGTTTTAGGTTTCCAAATGCTCGACTATTACATTTTTGGAAACATTTCCAGGTTTCCCTCTGCAACATGCCTCTTCCAAAGTAATAGTTTGCCTTTCATGACACTTATTTTATCAGTATACGTAAAAATATTTTCGTCCTTACCCTGAATTGACCGACGTGAAAAAATCAAAAATGTCTGCCAAATATGCCAAAATGCAGCGCCAATTTTCATCCTGAAGGTATGCCATGAAACTCCCTAACCGAACGTGCAAGTAAACTATGTACAACGGTATTTCTATAGCTTGTCGGTGTACTATCATGTCTATCATGTACTTATGCACAAATTCCCTAAAACTGCCAAATACAGTTAATGCGAAACGGATGGTAATAATTTCAGAATTTGTTTGTGTTTACAGTATTATTAAAATTTTCAGCACATCATATTTTCACAATTTTTTCGCTGAACCCCTGGGCTGGTCTCGCGGAACCGTTTGGGAAGCACTGCACTAGGATGACAATTAGTGCATTTCAAAAATTCGGACAATCTGAAACTCCAGATAGGGTTCGGTCCCAATCCCAATCAACCTGGAATATAGGGTCTCTACTGTATATGAAAATGATTGCAAAACATACGGGAAGATACATGCTAAACATTAATTTAATTTTGAAATTGCCGAGTGAATGAATTAGTTGAGAATCATTAACATGTTTGTCATTTACTGAAAAAAATAAAATCAAAATTCTGAACTGAACCAATGCAAATTTTAGGGTGCATTTAAAACAATATCACACCAGTGACAGTTCATTGTCTTCATTCTTTACATTGTATACATGGTATGCGTTGTCTACGCCCAGGGCCGGATTTCCCATATGGGCAACCTGGGCTACTGCCCGGGGCGGCAGAATTTGAGGGGCGGCATGTTATTAAATTTTTTTATTGGTCTAAAATTATGGGAAAGATGGATTTTGAAAACTCAAACATAATTGTAGAAAATAATTTGCTTTTTAATTTTATTCTAGTTAGATGTACATATTCCTCTTAATCAAAGCACCTAATCGTTACTTCAACTCAAATTTTAATGTGATTCCGACTTATAAAATCGGGACGACCCAAAATTTTCCTTGAAGCATACACTCATTCACTCTGAATGGCGTGGCGGCCTTTAGTTCAATTAGAGTAGGAGTATAAATCATATTTGGCTTCGCTTTAAACATTATGCCTAAAGTCACATTAAATGATATTATTACGCGAGTACTTTGGCTGCAGCTCCTGTTTTCAAGCCTCTAAAATTGCCCCAGACTTGAAGAAAAAACAAACCAAAAATATTTTTGGTAATAGCGATCCTTTGGAAAGTTCAACCCCCCCCCTAAGCAAGTAACTCATCTAACCAGACATTTTCGTGTGTGCAATTACTTCTTAAATTTTTTCCCCACATCAAATTCGCTGGGAAGCAAGGATTTGGTTTCGGGAGAGGCCCAAGTCTCTAAATTAGAAAATTGGCTATCAAATTGTTGAGTTTCTATCGGGTGAATAGGTTTAACTAAGAAGATTTAAGAATCTTTACGATTAAATTTTCGAATTTGCAATTTTTTGTTCAGAGAAAAACGGGAAATTCCACCGAAAATAAAAAATAATTTAAAATAGTTGAAATCAGGAAAATCTAGATCTTTTTAGGCACCGAATTATTTTTGCTGAATAACATCAGTAAGTGCTTTCCCAATTCGTTTTCGTTACCTTTATTACCGAAAACAAATTAGGTCAAGGAAATTAGGAAATTTTATTTGTTGGGGTAATTTGCAAATTATTTCCAAAACGATCGACAAAGAAAAAATTTAGAAAACATGGACGCATTTCTAGTGAAAGTGAAAAGCCGATTGTAATAAGAATTGTAAAGTTTTCTATGTTGTCATTGGCGAGTTTCAATCATTCTTAAAACGATTTTGGGAGGTGGACGGAACACCTGGATTCCTTCCCTGGGAAGCAACAAAAAATTTCAAGCAAACAAGATACGACACTCACTCACTCACTAGTAAAAAATATGAAATTTTCAATTTTTCACATACGCCCGCTAACGTTTTGCCTACATTTTCTTTGTGGGGTGACAACTGCTACCTTTAAGCTTATCCAGTGGCGGAAGGCGGCAAATTCGTTACTGCCCAGGGGCGCAATAGAGGCTAAATCCGGCCCTGTCTACGCCTATGTCTACGTTATTTAGGTTACCGTTTAGAGAAAGTGTTATCGAAGTCTTATACCACCATCTTTAAATGGAGTTTATAAAGCTTTAAGCTTTACGGAAAATGTTTTATGGATTTTTTATCGGATCAAAATACTTCTTTATTTGATTTTCGAAACACTAAAGTAGATGAACATCACCACCACAGAAGTTGCCATGGCCATAAAGAATGCTAATAATTCAAAAGCACTTGGTCCAGATGGTATAGCAATGATCATGCTCAGACACCTCGACACACCGGCCTAAGAGTATATCACTGCCACGATGAACCTTTCGTTACGAACATTCATCATACCAGAAATTTGGAAGAGAGGCCGCATCATACCGCTACCCAAACCTGGTAAACCTGTCGAAAGCGTTTGACACGGTGAACCACTCGCTCCTATTGACGGATCTCCGTAATTCATCCACACCGTCGCAAACTACCTTGCCGGACGTCAATCTAGCACCGAGTTTAGAAATGGGAAATCTAAACTAAGAAGGATAAATCATGGAGTACCACCTTGTTCAATCTATACATGTCAGGACTTCCCACCCCACCTGATGGAATCGACATTGTATAGGAATGCTGACGACTGCACCATCATGACATCTGGCAACGACATTCCCGACATGTGCGATCTCATAAATGGTTACTTGGAAGAGCTCAACCTTTTCTTCAACAACAAGAACCTAATGCTATCAGCGCCCAAATCCTCGTCACCCTCTTTATCACATAGAACAAAGAATGCAACCTACGGCCTAACATAAGAGTAAATGACTCCGAAGTTCCTACTATCCGTCACCCCAAAATTCTTGGCGTCATAATTGCTAACCACGGCCTATTCAACAGCCATGCCGACAACATTTGTGAGAAAATGAAGGGCAGAAACAAGATCCTGAAGTCCCTTGCTGGCAGCAAATGGGGAACAGATAAGGAGGCTTTACTCACCACCTACAAAGCACATTGCATAGGAATGCTGACGACTGCACCATCATGACATCTGGCAACGATATTCCCGACATGTGCGATCTCATAAATGGTTACTTGGAAGAGCTCAACCTTTTCTTCAACAACAAGAACCTAATGCTATCAGCGCCCAAATCCTCGTCACCCTCTTTATCACATAGAACAAAGAATGCAACCTACGGCCTAACATAAGAGTAAATGACTCCGAAGTTCCTACTATCCGTCACCCCAAAATTCTTGGCGTCACAATTGCTAACCACGGCCTATTCAACAGCCATGCCGACAACATTTGCGAGAAAATGAAGGGCAGAAACAAGATCCTGAAGTCCCTTGCTGGCAGCAAATGGGGAACAGATAAGGAGGCTTTACTCTGTAGGAATAGATTTTCTGGGACCTATCACAATTCCCCATAAATTGAGGAGGGCAAGGACCGATAAAGCTTGCGTTTGTGTATTTGTTTGTTTTTCTACTAAGGCAGTACATTTAGGAGTAGTTTCTAATTTAACATCGACTTTTATCGGTTCACTTAAAAGATTTGTTTGTCGAAGAGGTTGCCCGTCGAAGATTTATTCAGATAACGCCACTAATTTTATTGGAACTCGAAATAGCTTAAATGAAATTTATGAATTATTTAGCACTAATGACCATCAGAATTTTGTGCTCAAAAGGAAATAAAATGGATCACTATTCCAGCTAGGTCTCCACATATGGGAGGTTTATGGGAAGCTTGTGTAAAAGCAATAACATTTTAGGGTTTTCGAAGAGTATTCTTTTACTTTTGAACAGATGACAACTGTCATGGCGGAAATAGAAGCTATTTTGAATTCTAGGCCGTTAGTTCCTTTGTCTGATGATCCTAATGATTTACAAGTTCTCACTCCTGCTCATCTCTTAATAGGAACGACTTCATATGCAATAATGGATGGAGATAGTCTTTATAAAAATTATAAGGATAATTGGAGACAGGTTCAGAATTTTGTTAAGGAGATTTGGGATAGATGGTCTAATCCTAATGAGTATTTAAATGAACTTCAGAAGCGTTTTAAATGGAAATCCGCCAAAGAAAATATCAAAATAGGGACTTTAGTCAGGGCCGTGCGAAGAGGGGGGCGAAGGGGGCACTCGCCCCGGGCGCCGTGTCATAAGGGGCGCCGCCGCGCGCCGTAGCGTATTTTTTTTTTTGGTTAGAGAACTGAAGAAGTCTTTGTGCTTTAAACTATTATATACAGTTATTGGCCTTGTTATACATTGGTTAAGCTCATACTTTACTGTGAACATGAAAGTTCTTCCACCGTAAATTATGAGGAATATTTCTGTCTTGAAAGTTATTTAATATATCTTCACACAATACATATTACAGCAAAACAGGTCAGCGTTTAAAAATGTTAGAAATCCTTTCAGAGCGGAGTTTTCAATTTATACACGCTAATTACTTTACATTTACTAACATTTTAATTTTAAATGTTATTGGCATACCACATTCGCAGCTTTTGTAAATTCGTATTGCAACTTAAGACAGTCATCTACGTTGCGTATTCTCATAGCGATTTGCATATAATGGGCATACTGCCATACAGGCATGAATTTAATACTGTAGAAGTAGATCAGTGATTCTCAACCGGTGGGAAGCGCCCCTTAAGAGGCGCAGGATAAGCTCAAAGTTGGAAGGTATTCCGACCACAAAATGGTGACCAAAGAAACTCATGGGAAGATGCTATTGGCTTGATGGAAGTCAACAAAGGGCGCCCACTATATGGAAATCGGAACTGTAAAGAAAAAGTGTTAATACGAGTACATCCACTTTTCAAGCCATCTCGCAAATCATTCACAACTGAAGCAAAAGTCGTAGTCTATCAGTGAGCTACAATCAAGTTTTTAGTCTTGATAAATCTTGAGATAGCTTGATTGCGCACTTCTGTCTCTCCGCGCCGCGAAACTGATTTTGTGACCTTGACCAATATCGGCTTTTGAATTATCGTTATTTGCCACCTTGTGAATTAGGCAAAAAAAGATTTATACAATAAATTGTCTGAAGAATGAAACAATAAATTCACCATCTATCTGTGAGTCATCCGTCCAACGTAGTTCTCATGTGAAAATATAAAAATTTGCACACCGTTTTTAGGTTTTTTGCGAATTTTTCCGGTCAAGACTCTTCCGGCCTCGAAAAGGGGGCATGGATAGAAAAGAGTTGAGAACTACTATGTAGATGATATCATTTACGTAAATTAAAAGAAAGGGGTCCTCAACGGCTTCCTTGCAGAACTCCTAATTATCTATTTTATTTTTAACAAGCATTTGAAGCAACTTTGGTATTGGTATTGTTTAAAAACAGGTGGTAAGTACGAAACCTTCCACCCAACAAGAAAAATACATTAAGACAAGGACACATTAAACATATGTATATGCTAGGAGATGGCATAACGATTGCATACAATTCTTAAAAGAATATTAGGTTCGTTTTATTGCTACATCCCGTGTAATTTTCGGTAGCGAGCTCCATATAAAAAAATTACACTTACCCAGGTATGTTTCACGCGTGCGACTAACCTGCACGGGATACAGTTTAGAGAAATCAAACGTAGATGGCTAATGCACAGGGTTAAAATAGGAAAATCTTTCTCATGGTGGTATCAGATTTTGCAAATAAATAATCAACTTTTTTGATGAAATCCAGCAATTCTAAAAAATAAGCCGACAAGAGTGAATTAAAGATGCAAAACAACTGTCAGGTGTCAGCTGTTTGGTCTTAACCGGGATGTTAAACACGATAGTTCTTTTGAGTCAGATTTAACGTCGATAGCAATAAAACGCTACTATTATTATAGGAATGCCATAAGGTCCGGCCTGAATACTAACATCAAGACTATGTAGAGCATTTATTAGGTCATCCTCAAAAACCTCAAGAGCACTGCTAAGGTCACCTGAGCTATCCGACCGACCAATACACTCTAACTTTCATTGATGTCAGGATGCATTTGATGAAAACGATTCATATCATTCCCTTGGTTTTCATTTGCTTTTTCTTACTTATCACTTTCGTTTTAAACATTTACATCTTATACTTGATTTAGAATGGAAGCCGCATCATCTGTCAAAGTAGGCAGCACCATACATTTTAAATTGCTGCTTTTGCTGAACAGCATTTTGTCAGCTGCTTGGTCATTGTGTTTCAAGCATTAGAACCTAATACGTCAAAAAACATACTCTGCATTCATTATTAACTGCAGCTTGATGAAAGCCGTAAAGTTGCACACGTTTGCCACAGATATTCATTTCCGATTCTGGCGAATCGTCTCGTCTTCGGCTAGATCCCAAATCTTACGAATTCGGGTACTATTTTAGTCCAATTTTGTTGGATATAGGAAAAGGTGTCGCATATGATTGTTATTTTGGCAATAATTTAAATTGGTGCAATCAATTACAAGTGCGTGTGTGAACTTGCCTATTATGTATTGTTACATTAGGTGTGTTTTTTTGGTTATCCCGTGCAGGTTTGGGTAACGAAACTTCATATAAAAAAATGACAGGTGCGTCAGCTGTCATTTTTTTTATATGGAGTTTCGTTACCCAAACCTGCACGGGATAACCAATAAAACACACCTATTGTTTATTGTTGCAATCATTTATCACTGCGCGGATCACTTTTCCTATGAATTCTTTGATTGCTTAGCTTTCTTTATTTGAAAATAATGTGATTGACTTAAAGCTGCGTAATAATGATCAACTTTTAGTGCGCCTCCGCATCCGTGCGTTGTTGTCTCAGTTGTATATGAACCTAATATAATATAAACACTGAAAATCTGCGTGTAAAACGAAGACTGAAAATTACAAGAGTATACAGATCATTATGGGGGGTGGGGGCGCCTTGATCAAAATGTTGCCCCGGGCGCCAAATTGTCTTCGCACGGGTCTGACTTTAGTTCTCTTAAAAGAAGACAACGTTCCTCCTTTAAATTGGAAAAGGGGGAGGGTTGTCGGAATTCGACATAGACAAGATGGACTTGTACGCATAATTGAAGTTAAAACTCCTCTCGGAGAAACTCAAAGATACATACTGTTTGTCCATTTGCTTCAGAATTGAAGCAGTTTAAAGAAAGACTTGGAAAATCAAGCTAAACACTTCCAAGACTCAAGCTATATTTTTTACAAAAAAACGAAAGAGTATAAATAGGCCATCATCTCCTTTAAACTTTTTGGGTAATCCAATCAAATGGAGAAAAGAATTGTCTTATTTAGGTTTCACATTCGACATTAAATTAACCGGCATGTATCATATGGAAAACACATCTGAGAAAATGATGAAAACATTTTGTGCCCTATACCCATTACTTAACAGAAAAGCCAAATTGTCAACAGACAACAAGCTTTTAATATATAAAATGGCTATCCAACCCATAGCGGTTTATGGATCTCCTGTATTGGCTCTATATTCAAAAACTGTTAGAAAGAAACTACAAACAACTCAAAATAGGATTCTCAAATGTATAGCAAATAAATCCTTCTACTATTCAACTACTAGGTTACACATTGAAATAAAAATAAAAACAACAAATGAATTAATAAACAATACTTCTTCTAAATTTTTGGCAAATTGCTTCAATCACAATAATAGTTTTATAAGATCACTAGTTAGCCAAAATGGTATATAGTACTAAGTTAGTTAAGATATAGGTTAAGATAGGTTAATTTTTTATTTTATTTTTCAATTAAGGTTTTTTGTTTTAAAATTTTTTTCCTTAAATAACTCAATAATTAAGTTATAAAAACTTAATTCAAATTTACTGCGCAATGCAACTACAGTATATCGTAGAGTTAAGGCCATTGCCGGCACCTAATTTAAGTTAACAGTAAGGGGCTAAGAAATGTATTAACTGAATTAATAAATGAAATGAAATGAAAATGAAGATGAAAATGAGAAACTAATTAATTCAAAAAATAATGAAAATTAAATAAATAAATGTATTGAAGATAATTTGACAAAATCTGGAGAAGAAAACAATAAAAAGAAAAATAATGTGACTAAAAGTAAAATTAAAAGTAAGAATAGCTTATGTACAATTACGAGTTTATTAGCGGTAACGACCAGCCAAGGCAAAGGGTTAAGCGAGCGCCTCTAGAATTCATCGAAAACGTCATGCATGCTGTTTTTGGCATTATGGATGCAGATCATGCACAAATCATTGAAGAGAAAGTCAGAAAAAGCCGACGTAGAAACGACTACGTACTAGATCTCTTAAGAAACATGACATCTATTCAAGATGCAACGGAGAAAGTTTTGAAAACTCAACTTACAACAGTGATGCAAAACTTCCAAAGTATCAATAGATCGTTAAACGTGTTGAGCGGTGAAGTAAATCTCTTCATGAATCAGGAAATATTTGAAACAACTATGATTAATACATTGGTAATGATGGGAGGATACTTGAAGCTCCAAGAAGAAATACGGAACTGTATTTTCAATAAGGAAGGAGAATGTGATCACTGATAGCATTTTATCAATACATACGTTGAAGGAGAACGTATCGACGATGTTACGTCATTTACCTGAACATCTTCAATTGCCTGATCGTGATGCCATGGAATTGATGAAAGTCGCAGCTGTGGTGTTTCGAACAACTGAGGAATATTTACTATTTAACGTTAAAATTCCTCTATTATTACCGACAAATTTCAATCTTATCAGGTGTTCTCTTATCCAACACCTCATGGTGGATCTTTTGTCAGCATCAAACCAGTGAGCAGCTATATCTACATTAACATTGCCAAGACGCGCTTTTATTCGTCAGATCAGCACTATTTCTTCCGATGCAAGAAACTAATGAAGCTATGGGTATGCCCACAACTGCATCCTATTTTTAACATTGGTGGAAAATTTTCTTGTGAAGTAGCAATCCTTCTCCGAAAAGGAAATTTGTCTGCGTGTGAAATGACAATTGCCCGCCAGGAACCATATTGGGAACAAATCAACGCACCGAATACTTGGTTGTTTTCACTTCCTCAAGAGCAAATAATGGACGTGAGTTGTGAGCAGAATATATCAATTATTATGACTATTTACTTGTCAAGGAACGCTTCAATTACAGCCGAATTGTCAAATTGATTCGCCCGAAGTGTCATTATGGGCATTTGATGAGTTCAACGAAACTGCAATTCATTAATCCTCAGTACAATTTATCCAGCAAATTGCCAGCGTTCAGCGAAGTTAAGTTCAAGTCGTCGATCAACTTAAAGATCGAAGACATTCCTGAGTTCAGCCATGTCAACTATCCTTTCGAATTCAACTGGAGCGATTTAGTTATAGAAGGTATGGAAACAAAAAATACTTGTCTAATTGTCATTTTTTTTATAATTGTTATAATAATGTCATTTTTTACTCTTTATCGAAAATGTTATATTTTGCCAAAAAGATCCCCACAATTTGTAACAACATAGATTTTTTACAGAAATATGTACATATAAGGATATTCATAAGTAGAATAATTATATATAGAGGAAATAAACGTGTCAGTGTCCGGAGTACCCGTAAAAGTTATCCTCGTGTTTTTAATTTCCGATCCTGTTAGATTCCCCTTAGTGCCTTTTTCAAAGACCTTAGAACTTCCAGCGCAGAAATAGTATTTGGCACTACACTCACTTCGCCGGGAGAACTACTCCTGATCATCGTTCTGCCGAACGGCACGCCTTTCTCCGCACCTTACGTCAAACGATGTCTCAACTACGCCCAACAGCAATTAATCATCGAAATCCACGAACCATCTTTGTCAACAAGGACCTGCAAAACTGCGACTTTCTGCGTATTCAGATGCCGTACGTAGGCCTATTATACAGCCGTTTTCGGGGCAATACAAAGTCGTTAAACGAATCTCAGCAGTACTTTTTGCCATCGAAGTGAACGGACACATCAAACGAATCGTCACATCATATTCATTATAGCGGGCGCAATATTAAAAAATTGTGTATATACATCTTCGAGACATGCCCATGATGGCCTTTACTCAACGATTAAACCCTATCATGGTTTAGCGATGTGCCGACAACTCATCCTAAGAAAAACTTCAAGTCAAGAAACCTGAAACAAAAGCCTCGGATTGGACGGATACAAAACAACGACGACCCCGCAAACGAACAACTTTTACTACTCTACTCTTTCGGATCCTGGAATGTACGCTCCCTGAATAGACCGGGGGCCTTAAGGGCCCTCCTGGATCAGGTAGAACAATAAAAGCTGAGCATAGTTGCAATCCAGGAAACTAAATGGCTCAATTCGCACACTATTTTTACGAGTGGTAAAGAGGAGGGCAACAAGGAGTTTGGAGTAGCTTTCATCGTGAATAAGCAGCTCAAGGACCACGTTATCGGCTTCAAACCCATCAACGAGCGGCTATGAGCGATCCGCATTAAGACCCGTTTCGCCAATCTCTGGCTCATTAATGCGCATGCCCCTACAGAAGTAAAAGAAGACGCGATTAAGGACGATTTCTACAACGACCTAGAAACACTCTTCGACTCACTTCCATCAAACGACGTCAAGCTGCTGCTAGGAGACTTTAACGCCAAAGTCGGAAATGAAAGCTGGCATAGGGGAACTACTGGAGGTCATAGCCTCCACGACGAAAACAACAACAACGGTCAGCGACTTATCGACTTCGCGAGCGGCAGAAACCTGGTAATAAGCTCTACATGCTTCCCTCATCGACGAATCCATAAGCAGACCTGGAAGTCTCCAGATGAATACACCGTGAACCAGATCGACCACGTACTGATCAGCAAGAGATGCTCTTCTAATGTCCTAGATGTTCGATCCTATCGAGGAGCCAACTGCGACACTGATCACTATTTGGTGAAGACGACCTACAGGTGCAGAATCTCTTCGGTGCACCTAACGAGAATCAACCCTGCCAAGATCTTCGAGGTAGACAATTTGATTGATGATGCCATGGCGGCTGCGTATACTACAGCACTAGAGGAAAAGCTGTCGCCCATGCTTGATGACATCAACAATTTAGGCATCCATGAGTTCTGGGAGGAGCTCAAAGACAGCATCAAGGGGGTCGCAGAAGAGGTCGTGGGCTATAAAGGCCGGCGCAGACGAGCAGACTGGTTCGACGACGAATGCAGGGCCTTGATTGAGGCGAAAAATGAAGCCTATCGCCAATACACACAACGTGCATCCCGAGCCAAGAAAGAAAAATACAACGAACTTCGGCGAGTATCTAATAGGTTAATTAGACGTAAGAAACGCAAACATTTTGACGAGCAGTTACAGCAAATAAACCAAAGATTAGCCAGTAAGAACATTAGACAGGCGTACAAACTTTAAATAATGTTAAGAACGGGTATCAACCCAGGACAAGCCTATGTAAGGACAAGGATGGTAACATCATCAGCGACATCGAAAGCGTCAACAAACGATGGGCCTCGCATTTTGAAGAGCTCCTCAATGCACCATCAACATCCCCCGCGGAGCCAGCTCTTGAGCAGTTAGCCGAACCAGGCCCTCCCGTTCTTCCCCCAACAGTAGAGGAGGTGAGTCTTGCCATACAGTCGCTTCAAAATAATAAAGCGCCCGGCGCTGACGAGATCCCAGCAGAACTGCTGAAGCATGGTGGAACGTGCCTGACCAACGCTATACATGTGCTACTGCTGAAAATATGGAACGACGAGGAAATCCCCGAAGATTGGCGCAAAATCATAATCTGCCCAATCCACAAAAAGGGTTACAAGCTGAAGTGTGAGAATTACAGGGGCATATCATTAGTTTGTACGGCCTATAAGATATTATCTAAAATTCTTGAAAAGAGAATTAATCCGTACGCAGAACGAATCATTGGCGAGTATCAAGGCGGCTTCAGACCTGGTCGCTCAACGACCGATCAGTTTTTCACAGTGAAGCTACTACTCCAAAAGTGCTAGGAATATAACATCGACGTATACCAAATCTTTGTCGACTTCAAGCAGGCATACGACAGTATCGACCGAAGTGTACTGTACATACAACATTATGCTGAATTTTGGTATACCGGCAAAGTTAGTGCGACTCACAAGGATGACGATGACTAATACCGTCTCGCAGGTCAGAGTGCAGAATCGACTCACTGACCTATTTGAAACTCGTACTGGACTCAAGCAGGGCGACGGGCTGGCGCCGACGCTCTTCAACCTTGCTTTGGAGTATGTAACTCGAGCCATGAATATGGACAGCAGCGGAACGCTACTCATCAAGTCGACTCAATTAGTAGCGTACGCCGACGATATCAACATCATGTCTCGAAGGTTGGGTGATGCAGAAAGCCTTCTGCATAACCTCAATAACGCCGCAAAGGAAGTTGGACTACATACCAACGAAAGCAAAACAAAGGCCATGATGCAATCGAAAACAAGGACGCCAGCAAATTCAAGCATCATAGTGGGGGACCTTAGTATCGAGTATGTAGACAACTTCAACTATCTGGGTTGTAACTTATCAAAGGACGCCAACGAAACCGACGAAATTAAGCGACGGATACAACTAGCCAATAAGACATATTTCTCGGTCCTCCCTATAATTAATTCGAAACTTGCGCACAGGAACACGAAGCTCCGCGTGTACAAAACGACCATCCGACCCGTGCTATGTTATGGCTGCGAAACATGGACCCTCACCCAAGCCTCCGAAATTTTGCTAGACCAATTCGAACGAAAGGTCCTTCGGCGAATTTTCGGGGCCGTTCGCGAGCGAGACCAATGGCGTATCCGGTACAACCATGAGTTATATCAATTGTACGATGAGCTGGAAGTATCGAAAATCGTGAAGCTTCAACGTTTGCAATGGGCGGGGTATGTACAACGGATGGACGATAATCGCATGCCAAAGAAAGTGATGAACGCACAACGAATTGACGGAGCGAGATTGCGTGGACGATGAGAGCTCGCTGGGAGAACTCCGTAGGTGAAGACGCCCACCAGCTGCTGGGCTTCCGAAACTGGAGGACAAGGTCGCGTAACCGCGACAATTGGAGGTCAACGATTCAGGCGGCCAAGGCCCGACGTCGGGCTATCGTGACACATTGATGATGATGTATATACATACACACAACCATTGCACTAAATCCTCAGAAAAAAGAGAATAAGGAAGTAATATTGTGCGAGAGAATTGAAACAATTTTGCTGAAGAGTTTGGTTAGTGTTAGTGCAGGGGAAATTATGCATAGGCGCCGTATAAATCTGAGTTCTTTATGAGGGGGGCTTGGCGGGAAATTTAAAATGTGTGATTAATTTGCATTAGGTGGTCAAAGCCCGACGTCGGGCCATCGACACTAATGATAATATATCTGATGCTGAAAGAAATTAAATAAGGAAATATGAATGTATGCATGTCTGTAAAGTTATCTACGACATTTTTTGGAATAGAAACGATGTGGAGTAAACCTGAATATCTGCTCCTAGCGTGGTCCATTCAGATGGATGCACTCAAGGGCGGTCCTAGCCTTACATTTTGAGCGGGGTCACCGCTATGGGCTTAAAGTTTTTTGATCGGACCAATACAAAGTCCTAACCTAAAAACTCAGATTGGTCAATATTTAATTACTGATCAGGTTTTCAATCCTCCAGGTTGAAATTAATAGAGACATTAAATAGTAAATCAATTTTTTAATATGTCAAATAAAAACGAAAATTACAATACAAACTCTAATTTGGTCTTTGAACCATTTGAAAACCTTGTAATCACAGCATCCACATCAACATCAATGTCCCTGTGAATGTTCAGGAGAAGTAGACCGACAAGGCGTTCGTCTCCCATGGATGCTCGGAGCTAACTTTTAACTCGACGCAGAGTTAAAAAGCTCCGTTCTCCAGTGGCAACACTTACTGGCAATTTCGGGCGACGGAGAGTCTTGAACTCATAACCCTATGCACCGAAGGTGCGCGTCCTAACCACTGCTCCAGCCAGACTATATGAATGATCATGATTTATTCGTGATTCTAATCACCCCAGCAACAAAAATCACACTTGAGGAGAAAACCATTATATTTCCTATATGCATGATCCGTCGACATTCCTTCAGCTGACCATCATGTATCTAACTTTCAATGCGTCCTATCGATACATAATGCCGATTCGTGATTCATGAAGTAAAGCTTATTTGTCGCTATGTTCACGGTACATGAGGCCGATGCTGGCTGGGTAGCTACCCACAATTGATATTATGCAACAACAGATCAAACTGGTACTCCCAAAAGTCGACTGTATCCCCTCACAATTCTTCACATCAACATCAAACTTCGACAATAAATCTTCCACAATATGTGCAATGGCCTTGCCACTTAAGCGTCGCTCCTCACCTTCAACATCTTCGTCCCGAATAGAGACATAAGCATCACAGAACATGATAAAATCTTCTCTGATGATGCCATTATACTGCCAATTTTATGGAGTTCTCCAATAGCTAAACCTATACGTGCTATGGTGACCAAATTTGAGCGATATGGGAACGTTGCAAATCTGGAACGTCACCATAACACGTATAGTTTTAGATGTTTGAGAACTGCGAACTGTTTTCAAAAAATAATGACACTATTTTGGTTTGATGTGCAATGGTGTACAGTTCTATATATAAATCTCCCAAGTTTAATGTCTTAAAAAAAGGAAAATGTAAAAGTTATGAATTTTTTTTTACATCGGTTCCTTATTTTTTGCCCACTCTGTAGGGGGTCATGACCCCTTTGACCCCCCCTCTGGGACCGCCCTTGGATGCACTCGTCAGGTCTTGCATATTCGCGTCTATCTGAACGTTGTGATCTTGTCTATGTTTGCACCCACATTGAAAACTAAAGAGATGGATATAATCAGAGGTTATGATCACAATTATATTATCCGTATGCCGCCCAATAGCTGATCAATTACTTCAAAGCTGCCTACTAAAGTGTGAACAAACAACAAAAACAATCATATGACGTCATTAAAAGCTCTTGCTTACAATGCAGTGAAAAAATTGCGAACATTACCAGCATATGTGTAAGCTATGAAATGTTGCCGCTGCTGCTGCTATTCAAAGCAGTAACAGCTCGCGAGTCAGTTAGTAATTAAAACGAGTCTAATTTTGGGCGCGGCCAATATCCCCCTTTAGTGCGAATATATTTGTTTGTACATATTTTTTGTAGTTTCGATAAAGACACACTAATATAAGGTTTGGAATTTAGCTAAACAAATTTTAGGGGAACCTAATTTTAGGGGTTATGGGTGGTTGGCGCATAATGATCCAATGGTCCGATTCTATCGACTTTGACATATATTTTGTAGCTTCCAAAAAAACACATTTCAGTGAGTTTTGGTTTGAATTAGCGCACAAATAAAAAAAAAACAATTCTTAGAAGAGCCTAATTTGGTGGTTTGGGTTTGTGTGGCAGCCTCATGACCTCATTTTTTTGTGTTATCTATAGGAACACATTTGTGCCAAATTTGGTCAAAATTGGTGGACCGCCACCCCCTCCCAATTTTTCACAATATTTGCCTTTATACTTATGTGGGAAATCATATTCGGCAACTTGGTTTAAGCTCTTGAACTTACCGATTTAAGGCAAGACTACGGGAAGTATATCAAATTAGCGCACACTAAACATCGTACAAATTTGTCGCCAAACAGTTTTTTTGCAAAACACTCGCGGGTGACACCAGAGCCAAACAAATGAAAAAAAAACGATTTTTAATAATTTTCCGATCTCAGTAAACTGCATCGTAGAAACCGTTAGGAATTCGGCATTTGTATGTTATAATAACATTTTGGAAACTTAATGGGCTGTAATAATGGCATACAGATACTTTCAGTAGGACTCACCGTTTCCTAGATATTTCCGAAATTAAACCGAACCCCCTCAAAAGTAAATCTTTTGGCCATTCTTTCCACGTTAGCTCACACTCCACAACCACGAGCTTTTAGTAGGTTTTCCTCGGAACCACCTCTTATAGACCCGTGAAATAAAAAAACCGTCACTCCCTCCCCAATTTCCACAATATCTGTCTTCATTCTGATGAATATAGCATACTTTTTAACTTTCCAATGATATGAGACAACCCATCTGGGAGAATATAGAATTAAAAAAATTTTATACTTAATGGAATAGCGTTCAAAAAGAGATGCGCTCATTGCCATTCTTATATTAGTGGAAAATGCTGCCACGAGAGATCATTGTTGTTTTTCGCAAAATACCACTTTTTGCATCATTTCAGGCAAAATCCCACTTTTTGCATCACTTCAGGCTCGTCCTTTTCAAGGTTTTTGTCTTCCTTTTGAAATATGGTGCTCTGAATGACATCCCGTTCAGAAGGAATCGCCTATTATGATTTAGCAATTAACTTGCGTTAATTTTGTAGACGCACTACAAGTTTTCCATAAAAACTTCGAAAAATTTCAACATGTTGCAACTATCAACAAACTCTTAAGTCTTCTGTCACCCCTTTAGCCCCACTTTTCAGGAGGCCGACTATCGTTTTGGGGCATTTGCAATCAAGTAATTTTCGATAATGTGTATCAGAATTGCGAGGAAAGGCGCAAATAAATTTGCACCTGAAGGTCTGGATAGACATCGGGCGGAATGAAAATGAAATTTTTGTCCGCTGCGATTTTCTCTATGAAAATGCATGCTTACTGTCGTGGAACATGTCGGAAATGATGGGGAATTCCATAAGCTACAATCCGAGAATGGTTTCACAATTTGTCTCTGCCATTTTATGTGTTATTTTTCGATTCCCCGGTCATTAGATAATTTCCGCGATGAACTCGTCGTGGACAGTGAATCGGTTTGACGTTTGCAAAACTCACCACGCCCGACGGAGAATATGCTACAGAGTCGACTCATTTTCACGTTGAAAATGCATTCGGACAAGGGGGAAATTATTTTTTTTAGTTATTTTTAAGATGATTTAGGACGTAAAACGCCTTTGCAGCAATTTTCGAAGCTAAAATTTTTAATTCACCACGGTTTTTATGCCGGTTCATTACCGTTTCATTTTCATTCCGCTCGAACTCTATCCGGGGCTTGAGGTCTCATCTTAAAAATAACTAAAAAAAATAATTTCCCTCTTGTCCGAATGCATTTTCAACGTGAAAATGAGTCGACTCTGTAGCATATTCTCCGTCGGGCGTGGTGAGTTTTGCAAACGTCAAACCGATTCACTGTCCACGACGAGTTCATCGTGGAAATTATCGAATGACCGGGGAATCGAAAAATAACACATAAAATGGCAGAGACAAATTGTGAAACCATTCTCGGATTTTAGTTTATGGAATTCCCAAGCATTTACCAGATATTCCACGACAGTATGTATGCATTTTAATTGAGAAAATCGCAGCGGACTAAAATTTCATTCTCATTCCGCCCGAGGTCTATCCAGGCCTTTAGACAAAAAGAAACGCATTTCATTTTCCTCATTCTACAATTGTACATATCAAGAGACGCGAGAGCGTCTCGCCCGCCAAAGGAAAAAGAAAAACGAAAGCGAACAAGTCTATGATTACCGGAGACAACTTGCTTTTTTGTTTGACCAGGCTACAGCCTTCCAGGCAACAGCCCCCAAAAAAATTTTTTTACCAAAATATTCCACATATCCTGTTCTAGTGCCTTTCCAAATAAAATCTTCGATCGGCAAAATAACGGGTAAGATATATGCAATAAACGGTGAAATTTTCACCCTCACAGACTTAAGCGAGTAACCCAATTTCAGAATGAAGTCTACAGTTGCAGAAAGACTTGCTTCTACTGTCTCTCTTCGTGATGAGATTTTTATGAAATTTGGAACGAATGATCCTCTGGGGGGTTTTCTAAAGAATCAATGTCTTCCATTTAGATAAGTGGATGGAATAACGGTAAATTAATAGGTAAAGTTAACAAAAGATTTCCAACAATTGCGTCTATCGGCTCATCGCATTTACCATTTTTTTAAACACACTGCGGCATTGGGACATTTGGATATTGGGACACCGGGAGACTGGGAGACTAGGATCTTGGGGTAGTGGGATATTAGGAAATTGGGACATTAGGGTCTTGGGACATTAGGACATTGGGGCATTAGGCACAATGGGGAAACAGGGACGTGGGGACATCGGCATATTGGGGCATTGGGACATCGGGATATTGGGGCATTGGGACATCAGGATATTGGGACAATGGGACATTGGGACATTGGGATATTGGGACATTAGGACACTGGGAGACTGGGACTTTAGGACACTGGGATATTAGGACATTGGGACATTATGACCTTGGGACAATCGGATATTGGGACATTGGGACACTGGTACCTACATATGGGCATTGGACCAGTGAGACATCGGAATGTTGTGACATTGGGACATCCGGATATTCGCACATAGGGGCACTGGGATATAAGAACATGTGAACATTAGGGTCTTGGGTCATTAGGACATTGGGATATTAGGACATCAACACATTAGGACATTGGGACATTAGGTACACTGGGGAAACTGGGACGTGGGAACATTGGAGCACTGGGACATCGATATATTAGAACATTGGGACATTGTAACATTGGGATATTGGCACATTGGGATATTGGAACATTGGGATACTGGGACATTAGGGCACTGAGATACAGGGACATTGGGGCACTGGAATATTAGGACATTAGGCTATTGGGCCCTTGGGACACTTGGTATACTGCGACATTGGGACACTGACCACTGGTACATTAGGACATTGGGCCATTGGGATATTATCACATTAGGATACTGGGACATTTGGGACATTGGGGTACTGGGATATTAGGAAATTGGGGCATTAGGACCTTGGGACATTAGGACAGTTAGACATTGGGATATTAGGACATTAGGTGGGAGACTGGGACATTGGGATATTCCGATACTGGGACATTGGGACACTAGGGTAATGGGACATTAAACCATTGGGGCACTGTGATATTTGCACATTGGGACAAATGGACCTAAATTGGGACATTGGGACATCAGGATATTGGGACATTGGCACATTAGGATATTAGGACATTGGGACACTGGGATATTAGAACATTGGGACATGAGGACACTGTGACAATGGACCTTAGGGCATTAGGGCATTGGGACACTGTGACATTGGGACAATGTGACATTGGGACACTGGGTCAGGGGGGCATTAAGACAGATCAGTTACAGAACGTTAACAAAGCGTTGGCAAGGCAACAACAGAGCGTTAGCAGATCGTTAACAGAGTGTTAACAGAAAATTAACAGAGCCTTAACAGAACGTTAACAGAACGTAAATCGAATAATAAAAGAAAGGTAACAGACCGTTTACAGAGCGTTAGCCGAATGATTAAAGAGAATTAAGAGAACAGAACGTTAACAGAGCATTAACGAAAAGATAATAGAGTGTTAAGAGAACGTTAATAGAGCATTAACAGAGTTAACAAAAAAATAACAGATTACTAACAGAATGTTAGCAGAGCCATAACACAAAGATAACACAAATCTATTTTGCACAAAATACATATTAATAAACTATACCCATTTCATCCCAAAATTATTTTTCAAAAAAGCTCAGCAACAGGCATTTGTGGCGTATTTGCAATTGCGTTTGCAGTATCTATTTATTTTAAAGAAGACCCTGTGAATATAACTTATGATATTAAATTTATGGAATATGCTGAACAAAAACCTATTGAAACTTTTCCCAAAACAAAAATATTAGTTGGCTATTTAAGTATGCAAAAATATATGATATCTGACCAAAAACAACAAAGTTGTAAAAGTTACCCCGCCAAAGAAAAATTCATCTGCCGCAAAAAGAATACATATCACTCCAATCCACTGCTCATATCTAATTTTGTTTGCTGGATGTACTTTTGTTTTAGGTGTAAATGCTGGAGAAGTTTAAATGTACAGGACTACTTCTTAAAGTAATTTGGAGGGAGCCGTCAAAGTGGCACTGAATAAAATGTTAAAGCTCCCACCAAATTACTTTAAGAAGTAGTCCTGTACATTTAAACTTCTCCAGCATTTACACCTAAAACAAAAGTACATCCAGCAAACAAAATTAGATATGAGCAGCGGATTGGAGTGATATGTATTCTTTTTGCGGCAGATGAATTTTTCTTTGGCGGGGTAACTTTTACAACTTTGTTGTTTTTGGTCAGATAGTATATACATCAATACGACTCACTACTCACACCTTTTCCTTTTGCGATGCAATATATTTTCAGTCTCGGCGACGCGATGACCCCGATGATGTACGCGCAGAGTTGCGGGCATTATGGGGTAAGAGGAGAGTGAAAATTTGACAAAAAATGTTTATGCATACCGGCGCGGCCGATTCATCGTACATAGCTCATACATTTTATCTTTTTTTATCTTAAAGCATTCTACAGCTAGTGTGAACAACCACGCTTCAAGAATGATTTAAGCTTCATCATCATCAATGTGGCAGGATAGCCCACGTCAGGATTTGGCCGCCCTTTAAGCTTAGATTAAGGATAAATATTTTTGAGTAACTGACCTCTTTTAGCGACAGTCATACAGATTCATAAACGACTCAATTGATGAACCGAGCGATTGCTGAAAATACATTTGTTTTTCGTTTTGATATTTCTCGTTTTTGATTGCGTGTGCGCATGTTTGCAAGGATTATGACTGTGTGTGTGCTGTGGCAATTTATGAATGAGTTTGTAGCAATGTGGTACGTACGAGAGGGAGTAGAATCCGGTTTGGTAAAAGTAATAAAATATTTGGTTGAAACAGACGGGACGCTATGAATGTTGCCGAGGAAAACAGCACAATGCATTTTAAAAGAGTGACATTGACATCAGGTTGCAAAATGTGGTGTTGGTTTCTTATGTTTTTTAGGATGCTGAGCGCGAATCCGGAGCTTGCCACCAAATCTTCGTTGCAGAACAGGGTCAAAATCACGAAAAACCCTAAAATGTTTGCTGTTTTCCGTTATTTGGCTCCTAACTCTGAAACTATTTATTTCTATGGAAAACTTTCCATAAATATATTAGAGAGCACATAATTGGGCGTCCAAAGAGACATACATAAATATTATAAATACTTCAATTGATATTTAAATTTGCCGTTTTTAACATATAGTTCCATATTATGAATAAAATTTTGAGATTGAACGGTTTTTCATTTTTGGTCGCAAAAGTTGAATTTTTCTAGTATATTATGTATCTCGGGTTTTTTCGCGGTTTTGACCCTGTTCCGCAATGAAATTTTGGTGAGGAGCTCCTGTTTCGAGCTCAGCACCCTAAAAAATATAAGAAATAACAAAAAATGTTCTCCACCACACTTTGCAATCTGAAATCACGTAGTAACTACGCTATAAGCTATATAAAAATATGTATTGGACTTGAAAATGAGCGCTATAAAACTGGTTGGCCGATCCCTTCGGTCAGGTTGCGGTTCGGCTGACCAGTGTTTTTAGCATCAGGGAGTGACCCTCTATGGAATAGAATAGGTTCAATTCGACAGTTCTGAAACCCCATCGACCCGTCAAAATTGGTACTTTCAAACTGTTTGGCCGAGCCGTTCGGTCAAGTTGAGGCTCGGCTGACCAGTGTTTTTAGCATCAGGGGGCCGTCCTTTATCGAATAGATTAGGTTCGATCCGACAGTTCTGATACCCTATCGACCCGTCAACATTGATACTTTCAAACTGGTTGGCCGAACCCTTCGGTGAGGTTGCGGTTCGGCTGACCAGTGTTTTTAGCACCAGGGAGTGACCCTCTATCGAATAGAATAGGTTTGATCCGACAGTTCTGAAACCCCGAACGCACTTAATTAATTAGCACCTTTAAACTGGTCGGCCGAGCCCTTCGGTCAGGTTGCGGCTCGGCTGACCAGTGTTTTTAGCATAAGGGGGCGGTCCTTTATCGAATAGAATAGGTTCGATCCGACAGTTCTGATACCCCATCGACCCGTCAAAATTGGTACTTTCAAGCTGGTTGGCCGAACCTTTGGGTCAGGTTGCCGTTCGACTGACCAGTGTTTTTAGCATCAGGGAGTGACCCTCTATCGAATATAGAATAGGTTCGATCTGACAGTTCCGAAACCCCATCGACCCGTCAAAATTGGTACTTTCAAACTGGTTGGCCGAACAGGTTGCGGTTCGGCTGACCAGTGTTTTTAGTATGAGGGAGTGACCCTCTATCGAATAGAATAGGTTTGATTCGACAGTTCTGACCCCATCGACCCGTCAAAATTGTTACTTTCAAACTGGTTGGCCGAACCCTTCGGTCAGGTTGCAGTTCGGCTGACCAGTGTTTTTATCATCAGGGAGTGGCCCTCTATCGAATAGAATAGGTTTGATCCGACAGTTCTGCAACCCCATCGACCCGTCAAAATTGGTAATTTCGAACTGGTTGGCCGAACCCTTCGGTCAGGTTGCGGTTCGGCTGACCAATGTTTTTAGCATCAGGGAGTCACCCTCTATCGAATAAAATAGGTTTGATCCGACAGTTCTGAAACCCCATCGACCCGTCAAAATTGTTAATTTCGAACTGGTTGGCCGAACCCTTCGGTCAGGTTGCGGTTCGGCTGACCAATGTTTTTAGCATCAGGGAGTGACCCTCTATCGAATAAAATAGGTTTGATCCGACAGTTCTGAAACCCCATCGACCCGTCAAAATTGGTAATTTCAAACTGGTTGGCCGAACCCTTCGGTCAGGTTGCCGCTCGGCTGACCAGTATTTTTTGCATCAGGGGGCGGTCCTTTATCGAATAGAATAGGTTTGATCCGACAGTTCTGAAACCCCATCGACCCGTCAAAATTGGTAATTTCGAACTGGTTGGCCGAACCCTTCGGTCAGGTTGCGGTTCGGCTGACCAATGTTTTTAGCATCAGGGAGTGACCCTCTATCAAATAAAATAGGTTTGATCCGACAGTTCTGAAACCCCATCGACCCGTCAAAATTGGTAATTTCAAACTGGTTGGCCGAACCCTTCGGTCAGGTTGCCGCTCGGCTGACCAGTATTTTTTGCATCAGGGGGCGGTCCTTTATCGAAAAGAATAGGTTTGATCCGACAGTTCCGAAACCCCCATCGCACCTAAAAAATTTGCACCTTTAAACTGGTTGGCCGAACCCTTCGGTCAGGTTGCGGCTCGGCTGACCAATGTTTTTAGACTCACGGAGAGGTCCTCTATCGAATAAAATAGGTTCGATCCGACAGTTACCCATACCCCCGAACACCTATAATTTTTGCGTCTAATTACGTCTAATTACGCTATACTGGTCAAGTTTTGCTTCGGCTGACCAACCGTTTCGATATCACCGTAACTAAACGCAACTTTTAAGATGGTTAATTTCCGACAGTTCGAAAACCCCGGTTTTTTACCATCACGGCTCGGACTAGAAGTTTATTCTATCAAAGGCCTTTGTGAAGTCTGTGTATACAGCATGGACTTGCTGAAAGCGATTAAAAGAGTTACATATATAATTATGATACAAGATTAAATTTGTCGATGTGGATTTTCCAGAAATGAAACTATGTTGATGAGGGATTATAATTGGTCGGATGATAGGTGTGATAAAATCGGTAATTAAGCTCTCAAAAAATTTTAGGAATTAGTGATAAAATACAAATTGGGTTGTAATTGCGTATATAATTTTTGTCTCCACTTTTAAATATAGGAATGACGTAACTATGTAGATTTCCACATAGAAAGAAAAATTCCCGTCTGTAAGGTATGGTTGAAACTGTGAAAAAGAGGATAAGCTAACTGCCTTGCACATTTTTTAAAAACAGTGCAGGAATCCCATTAGGACCAGCACTTTTCGTATCATCTAAAGTGGCTAATTTTGTTACAATAGATTCATAATCAACTTGGATTGATGATATATTAAGGCTTTGATCACTACTAGGAGGATTGTAATTGTTAGTATCCGCATCGTACACTTCAGCAAACATATTGGCTATAACCTTACTATCCCCACTCCATACCCTATCAAGATGCATATCATTTGGTAAATTATTATCGGATTTGAGCGAATTGATATGTCTCCAGAAAAACTTCATATTGTTTGGAATTTTAGATTTAACTTTACAAAGATATAACTTGTAATCCAATCTTGTTCGTTTTTTACACTCTGTTCTCAATTTCGCAAAAAGTGAATAATCAATAGCTTTGCCAGAGCTCTTAAAAGTTGCATGCACTTGTTTTTTCGATCTTATTAAATTCTTAAGTTCTGTTGAAAACCAATCAGGATAGTTATCTATAGGTGTGTTTTTTTTTGTTATCCCGTGTAGGTTTGGGTAACGAAACTTCATATAAAAAAATGACAGGTGGATCATCATCATCAATGTGGCACGATAGCCCGACGTCGGGCCTTGGCCACCTGAATCATTGACCTCCAATTGTCGCGGTTACGTGACCTTGTCCTCCAGTTTCGGAAGCCCAGCAGCTGGTAGGCGTCTTCACCTACGGAGTTCTCCCAGCGAGTTCTCGGTCGTCCACGCAACCTCGCTCCGTCAATTCGTTGTGCGTTCATCACTTTCTTTAACATGCGATTATCGTCCTTCCGTTGTACATGCCACGCCTATTGCAAACGTTGAAGCTTCACAATTTTCGTTACTTCCAGCTCATCGTACAATTGATATAACTCATGGTTGTATCGGATACGCCATTGATTTCGCTCGCGAACGGCCCCGAAAATTCGCCGATTCGTTCGAATCGGTCTAGCAAAATTTCGGAGGCTTGGGTGAGGGTCCATGTTTCGCAGCCATAACGGATGGTCGTTTTGTACACGCGGAGCTTCGTGTTCCTGTGCGCAAGTTTCGAATTAATTATAGGGAAGACCGAGAAATATGTCTTATTGGCTATAGTTGTATCCGTCGCTCAATTTCGTCGGTTTCGTTGGCGTCCTTTGATAAGTTACAACCCCGATAGTTGAAGTTGTCTATATACTCGATATTGAGGTCCCCCACTGTGAAGCTTGAATTTGTTGGCGTCCTTGTTTTCGATTGCTTCATGGCCTTTGTTTTGCTTTCATTGATATGTAGTCCAACTTCCTTTGCGGCGTTATTGAGGTTATGCCAAAGGCTTTCTGCATCACCCAATCTTCGAGACATGATGTTGATATCGTCGGCGTACACTACTAATTGAGTCGACTTGATGAGGAGCGTTCCGCTGCTGTCCATATTCATGGCTCGAATTACATACTCCAAAGCAAGGTTGAAGAACGTCGGCGCCAGCCCGTCGCCCTGCTTGAGTACAGTACGAGTTTCAAATAGGTCAGTGAGTCGGTTCTGCATTCTGACCTGCGAGACGGTATTAGTCATCGTCATCCTTGTGAGTCGAACTAGCTTTGCCGGTATACCAAAATTCAGCATAATGTTGTACAGTACACTTCGGTCGATACTGTCGTATGCCTGCTTGAAATCGACAAAGATTTGGTATACATCGATGTTGTATTCCCAGCACTTTTGGAGTAGTAGCTTCACTGTGAAAAGCTGATCGGTCGTTGAACGACCAGGTCTGAAGCCGCCTTGATACTCGCCAATGATTCGTTCTGCGTACGGATTGATTCTCTTTTCAAGAATTTTTGATAAAATCTTATAAGTCGTACAAACTAATGATATGCCTCTGTAATTCTCACACTTCAGCTTGTCACCCTTTTTGTGGATTGGGCAGATTATGTTTTTGCGCCAATCCTCGGGGATTACCTCGTCGTTCAATATTTTCATCAGCAGTAGCACATGTACAGCGTTGGTTAGGCACGTTCCACCATGCTTCAGCAGTTCTGCTGGGATCTCGTCAGCGCCGAGTGCTTTATTATTTTGAAGCGACTGTATGGCAAGACTCAGCTCCTCTACTGTTGGGGGTAGTACGGGAAGGCCTGGTTCGGCTAACTGCTCAAGAGATGAGATCAAGATGTTGATGGTGCATTGAGGAGCTCTTCAAAATGCGAGGCCCATCGTTTGTTGACGCTTTCGATGTCGCTGATGATGTTACCATCCTTGTCCTTACATAGGCTTGTCCTGGGTTGATATCCGTTCTTGATTTTATTTATAAGTCCTTACTGGCTAATCTTTGGTTTATTTTCTGTAACTGCTCGTCAAAATGTTTGCGTTTCTTACGTCTAATTAACCTATTAGATACTCGCCGAAGTTCGTTGTATCTTTCTTTCTTGGCTCGGGATGCGTGTTGTGTGTATTGGCGATAGGCTTCATTTTTCGCCTCAATCGAGGCCCTGCATTCATCGTCGAACCAGTCTGCTCATCTGCGCCGGCCTTTATAGCCTACGACCTCTTCTGCGACTCCTTTGATACTGTCTTTGAGCTCCTCCCAGAAGTCATGGATGCCTAAATTATTGATGTTATCAAGCATGGGCGACAGTTTTTCCTGAAGTGCTGTAGTATACGCAGCCGCCGTGGCATCATCAATAAAATTGTCAAGCTCGAAGATCTTGGCAGGGTTGATTCTCGTTAGGTGAACCGAAGAGATTCAGCACCTGTAGGTCGTCTTCACCAAATAGTGATCGGAGTCGCAGTTGGCTCCTCGATAGGATCGAACATCTAAGACATTAGAAGCCCATCTCTTGCTGATTAGTACGTGGTCGATCTGGTTCACGGTGTATTCATCTGGGGACTTCCAGGTCTGCTTATGGATTCGTCGATGAGGGAAGCATGTAGACCATATGACCAGGTTTCTGCCGCTCGCGAAGTCGATAAGTCGCTTTCCGTTGTTGTTATTTTCGTCGTGGAGGCTATGATCTCCAGTAGTTCCCCTATGGCAGCTTTCGTTTCCGACTTTGGCGTTAAAGTCTCCTAGCAGCAGCTTGACTTGCGCATTAATAAGCCAGAGACAAGTTTACCATCTACGAGGTTTACCGTCAGGGGAGCACCTAGCCTTTCGGCCTTTATCTCCCGGTCCCTCGAACTGTTTGGACCTTCGGCGTTTTACTGGCAAGGTCTTATTGCCATCAGAAGAGGATTTCTTCATCCGGCGAATGCACTCACCTTCAGGAACCCAACCCCGGGGTTGCGTCACTAGCTGGATGACTTTGGTAACAACCTCCAGCCACTACGAGTCCAACACCTTGATGGGCAAGGACCATGGTCCCCTGGGCACACCCATCCCCGTAGTACACTATTCGCTATAGACTTCTTTATAGCAGGTGTGATCCTCCTTCGGCCCCCCATTGGTTAAGCCTCACGTCAGAACTCAGATGTGCACATCCTAGGCTCGTTGGACCTGTGACTACGAGCCTGTACAGACCAGCGTTGCCACTCGTGTTACAATTATAACATTTTGTTACAATTTCCAATTTCTTGTTACAATAGGTACGTTTTATTGAGTTTATCCCGTGCAGGTTTGGGTAGAACTTCATATAAAAAAAATGACACTTACCCAGGTAAAGTTCATCCGTGCAACTACCCTACACGGGATAGAGCTCAAATGTAGATGGCGGACGCATAGGGGAAATTTGAGGGAATTTGTTTTTTCAAACCAAATGTGAGAGATTTTCTCATCACGAGAAAAGATTTTGCAAAGAAATAATCATCTTTTGTGATAAAATCCACCACATCTAAAAAATAAGACGACGAAGGTGAGTCAAAGATGCGCAAAAACTGTCAAATGTCAGCTGTTTGGTCTTAACCGGGATGTTACCCGCGATCGTTTTTTTCGAGTCAGATTTACCCGCGATGCGAAAAAAACGTCGCTAATATACCATTTCCACATGACAATTCCTAAATGAGGATCTATCCAACAGCACAACTATGTGCTACATGCTTACTTACATTTTTTCCTTTTATCCTGACTTCTTGACAATGACCAAAATTTACTAATAAATTTTTTAATTCAATTTTAGGTACGTTTTATTGAGTTTATCCCGTGCAGGTTTGGGTAGAACTTCATATAAAAGGTGTGTTTTTTTGGTTATCCCGTGCAGGTTTGGGTAACGAAACTCCATATAAAAAAAATGACAGCTGACGCACCTGTCATTTTTTTTATATGAAGTTTCGTTACCCAAACCTACACGGGATAACCAAAAAAACACACCTAATGTTACACCCCGACCAATTTTCTTACATACAATCGGGCAAGAGTGGAGAACTCAATTATATTTTAAGATTTTTCTACTACAATTAGTGACATGAAGAAGTATTTTGAAAAACAAATTTTCTATTTTTGTGATTTGTGCATCATTCACCCATCGATTCAGTCAGACATGTCAAACTTGTGGCCCACGGGCCACATGTGGCCCAAATCGCAGTTTTGTGAGGCCCGGGGCCAGATCGGATAAAATAAAAAATGTAAATGTTTCTACAAAATTAAAATTTTGAGTTGTTGAACTAAAATCTAGGAAATGTATTAAACTCGTCAAGAATTCGATAGCTTATGCAAACTTAAATTATGTATTTAAAAATCCTACTCTCTGTTCTAGGAAGGTAGCGGTTGTTCAAAGTACTTTTGTGCAGAAAAATATAAAGTCCATCGTGAAATCGTTTTCTCTCGAGATTTATTTAGAAATGCAGCATTTGGCTTTCCCACAGTTGCATCATAACTCGTGTTCGCATTTTTTAGGTACTCAACCTTTTCGTTCGAGCTTAATTATTGTCCGCCGAATAATTTTGGCTCCCAAGGTTATTTCTGGTTGACTGGTTCTGATTCGGAAATAGTGGTTGTTGATCGACCCACCAAATTTCGCCCATTTGGCCTAGGTCAGGTTTTGATTGTGATACCTGTGGATTAAGTGCACGTTTTAGCTGGTCCTTCATTGATTCAGGATCAGTGTTCATCATTCAATTGTACCAGCTAAATTGCGCCAAGCCTTCGAGTCAGTTCTATAAAAGAATTGAATTCAACCTTGACGCAGATTCAAACGAAACATTTACAAAATTAAGAATGCAAGGTTCATACAGGCACCAAGTTTCATTTTAAATAAAAAAAAAAAACATTTGAGAGGGAACGGGATAGTTCGATTCAAATTGATTTACGAGTGGTTTGATAGTATTTTGATGGACAGGAAAGAGCAGATGAGCAAACTTGTCAGACAACGTTCGACATCTTTACTTACGGGTCCTGAGCCTTTTTTCGCACTCACTTTGAAAGCTCAAACATTGTCTGAGGTACTAGAGGGAGCATCTCATTTTGCGACAACATAAAGATCTGGGATGCCCCTTCAATCATTTGGAGACTAAGCTTCTGTGCAGAGCCAGAGTCAATATTAATTGCGAGATTTCTAAACAATTGCTTTTGTATTAAATTAAATTAAAGCGTGGGTTCGTATTAAACTAATTGTGGCCATTTTGACATATCGGCGTTTCATCATTTCAGGGTACCTGTAGTAATATAATGTCCAAGATTAATTGCGAGATTCCAATTTCCTTATTTAAAGTTGTATTGTGCCCTGAAATGCGGAAATGTTTTATAATAAATACTGGGTCCAACTATCACGTGAATTTTTCGTTAAATCCATAGATTCGCCATAATATACGGAATTTATGGACCAGAATGGGTAACATTTTCGGAAAAAGTCAGTCAAATCCACTATTTGTACGAGCAATATGTTCATTAACACCAATATCTTAAAATTTGTAACACTCAACCTCAAAATGTTACAATTTTATAAAATAAATGTTACACTTACAAATCTGAAAACGGCAACCCTGGTACAGACTCGTAGCGCTGCTTTTCACATCCAGGTGGCCCCTTCAGTTTACTAGTCAGCAATGCGATTCGGGCAGTGTGGTCGTCAATCCACAAACTAGTTAGATATAGGCGCGTAGGCATTTACCACCAAGGCCATTCTCCATAACTAGCCCCTTCAGGGCTCGGGTCATGCGAAGCCGCCAGCTCCGAAGCTCACACGATTTACCATACGATGCACTCCCCCACCAGAGGACACCATAATCGTGCTTGGCCTTTAGTGACTTCCCTACCGTAAGTCATGGGAGGAGGTAGGTCACGCCATGAGCCACCCGTACATAACTCAGGAGCTCGGGAACGTTACCGCCCGAATGGTCTTTGTACAGATCCACGCCATGGCGTATCGACTATTCCAGGGGCCCCCTTGCGCTGCTAGGTCCGTGCTGTCGCAGCTCACCAAAGGTCGTTGTCCCACTACATACAGCCATTTTGGCTGATGTCACAAGGACACCGAACCCCCTTCGGGGATGAACCAGAGACAGGTGGATTAGCTGGCATTTTTTTATATGGAGTTTCGTTACCCAAATTTACACGGGATAACCAAAAAAAACACACACCCCAAGTAACAATTGCATCCCTGTAATACTTCTTAGAATATTTTCTTCTAACGATAATAGGGGCACTTTACAGGGAATAAACACTGAATAATAGTCCAATAATGGCATTTGGCGCCGTCTTTTGCTCCAATGGAACCTTATTGTAGCACTGAATTACGCTTGAAAAAGACATACATCATGTGTTATGCCATCATTTTCTCGCGTTTGCAAAAAGAAAAAAAATCCCGCAGCCAGCGTCGAACCAGCGACTGTCGTACGCCAGTCCGACGCCTTAACCACTCGGCCAACCTCACATATAGTCATAATTGCATGTAAACACTACAAGTGGTTCTTTGCTTCTATCGAAATGTTCAACACTTCTTTATCGCAATGTACCTTTTTCTTTATATGTCAATCCGTTGAAGCTAATTAAATTCACACATTCATCAATGAAATGCAGCCAGTTTCTGCGCTGAGATTATCTTAATTGATTCAATGAGTGAGGAAATGTTGGTTTCATGCAATATTTCAATGAATTCAATTCAAGAAACGTGATATTCTAAACCACTTCACAAGTGTCAATTCTTAAAAAAATCATAAAGTCCATCCTTCTATAAAACTACGGTGAACAATTTATTGGATGGTGACACGAATGTCACACTATAAAAATGAAACCGACTTTGTTTGTGCTAATAAACGGACGGCGAGAGCTTTTGTAGTGGCCAACAGACAAGCATTGTGCATTGCACATTGTAAGAACTCGTCTTACGAAAGAAAAAAATCCTGACAAGATTGTTTTTCTTTCGTAAGAATCGTACGATCGATAAGACGATTGCATCTACCGATAGTTCAGGCGTTCTGCGACGACAATTAGCGCGTGTTTTACTTGCATTTCAATCTTGTCGACTCGTCACTTCATTGTACACTAACTTTGGAGCGTGCATGGCAACATTTATACATACTTGCTGTGTGATTATTGTTCGCCGGTCCGTGTTTTGATCGGATAGTGTGAAATGATCATACGATGGTTCTTGTCTTGCAAGTTTACCCGTCCGGTTTCGTCTTACAATGTGAATTCACCCATTGGTTTTCGAGAGATCTCCAAACATCATGGCTTATCCACCTAGCAGATTCGCTCGTCCGACGTCCTCACTAATACATTTGAAATACATTTCCCCCGTCAGCATCAGCATCGGCAGAGGGATCGGCATCAGCAGAAAAATTTCAATTTAGAACACACGCATTTGCCTTTGATGACCCACATTGACAGCAGAAGCAGAAAAAATGCTTCGTGCCGATGCTGATGCTGACGCGGGAAATGTATTTCAACCATAAGGGTGAGCACTGTAGCGTTCCACCACACGCTCCACACTATCCACGAACAATTGTGAATTCGAATGTACAGCACACACGGCGAGTGGAACGCAGCGAAGCGAACAAAAGATTAATTCGAACTTAGTACGTAGTACTGTCCGCTTGTGTTTGTATTTGATAAAAACTAGTTTTAATAAATATCGTTCAGTTATTTTCAATACGCTAAAGTAGCTGATTGTAGCTTTTTTTGGAAATTCTAGCAGTTTCGCGGAAAATTTTACTGCACTTATTCTGATTAAAAAGTTTAATATAATGTCTAGTAGACTGCATAGATGTCACTGTTTCAGACCAGTTGTAGGACCGTGTTAGCGACTATCGCGACATCTGTATTTAAACTCGATATGATTCACACGGTCCATATATGAACGCAACTCGTTCACTTGTTCGAGAGTCGTTAGAGTTGCAAGTCGCAACACGCTGTTACAGCCCTTGTATATTTTAAATTTGTTAAAATATATCTATGTTCGTAAAGTTGACATCGCGAGTGTTTTTCATTCTGTTTTGTTAGGAAGTCAAGTGAATCGACACTAGCGAAATTGAGGACTTCCTACAGTGGTGACCCCGCCGAAGCAAAATCGAAACGAAATCAAAAGCACGCATCGCAGAACATTTCGTCACATGTGAAATTTGCTGCGTAGAAAAGAAAATTGGCATTGTGCACACAAGTATCGTCAAGGTATTTAATCTTTTATTCGTTTGTATAAAAAAAGAAATGTCAACACCAGAGTCAACGAATATGGAGGCTCAGCCTAGCGGCGACTCTCATGCCACACAACCTCACATGGGGGCGACAGGCCATTCGGCAACGCAGTCGGCCATTTTGAAAACCCCGACAACACCATCTCGATCCACGTACACACCCTTGTCCGCGGCAGACACTCGGCAATACTATCCACCGGCATATATTGATTCCGTACAAACCAAAATTCCCACATTTTGGAAGCAACGCCCGAAACTTTGGTTCCGCTATATTGAATCACAGTTTGCCAGCTGTCGGATTACGTCCGATTCAACAAAATTTCACGCGGTCGTGGCGGCGCTAGACATTTCTGTGTTGGATGAAGTCGCCGACATAATTGACAACCCACCTAAGGACAACAAATACACGGAATTAAAAAACAAGCTCATCGCGAGGTTCGCTGATTCGCCGGAAGACGGTTTAGCTAAGGCGTTGTCCGAGCTGGAATTGGGCGACATGCGACCTTCCCAGCTTCTGCGCCGCATGAAGTACCTCGTAGGCGAGCAATTAAGCCACGACACTCTGAGAATGTTTTGGCTCAAAAAGTTGCCGTCCCGGGTTCGCGAAATCCTCAGCGTCACCGCCCACGTTGAAGTCGACGCACTGGCTGAAATGGCAGACAAAATTCTCCGGGAGAAGGAGGATGCAACTTCGGTGGCTTCCGTTTCATACAGCGAAAACTCATGTGCGAATCCCGACATAGCAAATTTGGCAAAGGAAATCGCCGGCATCACCGAACGTCTTAGCAGATTTGAGGCTCGTTTAAGTGGAACAAAGCCACACGATCGTAGGCGATCGCGTTCCCGTACTCCGCGAGCACCTTCCAACAAGGGAGCCCGTAAACAACAGTCATCAATATGTTATTACCACCGTCGTTTTGGTGCTGACGCCCGGAAGTGCACTAAGCCGTGCACGTTTTCGGGAAACGAGTAGCCCCGCCGCCGGTAAACGCGGTTGGTAGCGACGGGGCAACCACCAACCGTTTGCTCATCAGGGACCAACGCGAGGGGTTCCTATTTCTAATCGACACCGGTGCGGATGTTTCGGTTATTCCACCGAGTAAAGGCATTAAACGAAAAAAACCTGTTGGCGCGAAACTGTTTGCAGCCAATGGATCTACGATCGATACATACGGCGAACAGCTTCTTTTGTTGGACTTGGGCCTGAGGCGACCATTTAAATGGTCATTCAGGATCGCGAACGTGTCTCGTCCCATTCTCGGGGCAGATTTCCTCAAGCATTACGGGTTACTTGTGGACGTGCGACGCAAAAAGCTCGTGGATTCAATGTCCAATCTGTCGTCAAACGCCGAAACCTTTGGCGGAAGTGCCGAGACGATTTCAACCGTCAACAGAAACGACAACTTCCATGCTGTCCTCGCTGAATTCCCACAGCTGACATCAACCACGATGTCCTGCAAGCCCGTAAAGCATGAGGTACGTCATCACATCGAAACGCACGGTCAACCCATCGCCGACCGTCCAAGGCGACTGCCTCCTGACAAATACAAGGCAGCACGGTTGGAATTTGAATATATGCTTGAGCAAGGCATTTGCAGACCATCAAAAAGTCCCTGGGCCAGCCCGCTGCTCATGAAGCAGAAAAAGTCTGGTTGGCGTCCCTGCGGGGATTATAGACACGTGAATGCAGTGACTGTGCCGGATAAGTATCCAATCCCGCACATTCACGATATAACTCAGCACTTCGACGGAAAAACGATATTTTCAAAATTGGATCTAGCCCGTGCGTTCCACCAAATCCCCGTGGCAGACGAAGACATTCCGAAAACGGCCGTTATAACACCTTTCGGCCTATACGAGTTTACCGTAATGACATTTGGCTTGAAGAACGCAGCCCAGACTTTCCAACGAATGTTAGATTCCGTGCTAAGGGGGTTGGATTTTTGTTATAATTACCTCGATGATATCCTGATTGGATCGACGTCGCTTGAAGAGCATCATAAGCATCTACGCATCGTTTTCACGCGCTTAGCCGAACATAGTCTTCGTGTCAACCCCGACAAATGTATATTTGGTGTTGACGAGGTGGAATACCTCGGACACCTGGTATCCAAGGACGGTGTGAAACCACTTCCAGCTAAAGTCGCGGCTATACTGAACTTTCCGAAGCCGAAAACCGTCCGTGATTTGCGACGTTACCTCGGTATCGTTAACTTCTACCGAAGGTTTCTGAAAGGAGCAGCTTCGATTCTTGCTCCCCTCAACGTCTACCTACAAGGCAGCAAGCGAAAGGACAAGAGCGTGATCGAGTGGAACTCGGAAGCTCTGCACGCGTTCGAGCAAAGCAAGCAATTGATCGCCAATGTGTCCTTATTGGCATACCCGATCAACGGAGCACCACTACGTGTTTCTACAGACGCTTCTGACACAGCTGCAGGCGCTGTACTCGAGCAGCTGACTTATGGCGAATGGCGACCGCTCGCTTTTTATTCCAAAAAGTTCACGCCCGCACAGATACGTTACAGCGCATACGATCGCGAACTTTTGGCAATTTATTTGGCTGTGAAATTCTTCAGGTTCATGATTGAAGGCCGTCAGGTCCAAATCAGGACCGACCACAAGCCAATAACATTTGCATACCGACAGAAAGCGGATCGCGCGACACCAATTCAGAGCAGATATCTTCAGTTCATCTCTCAATTTACAACTGATATCGTTCATGTGTCGGGCGCCCAAAACATCGTTGCTGATAGTCTTTCACGCACAGAACTGGATGCCATTACCATGCCAGTCACCATTAATTTCCAACAACTTGCTGACATGCAGAAGGACGATCAAGAACTTCGCGATATCCTCTCATCTGAATCATCGTCGCTTGAATTGAAGCAGATGGTTGTAGATGGGTGTTCCATGTGCTGCGATGTATCACAAAAGCGAATTCGACCCTACATCCCAGCAGTTCTGAGGAAGACTGTTTTCGACTTGGTGCATAATCCAGCACACCCGGGTGGCAAGTCTACAAGCCGCCAGCTTCGAAGCAAATACGTATGGCCAGGAATGGATCGAGACGCGAGATCTTGGTCAAGTCAATGTCAACAATGTCAACGTGCCAAAGTCAACAGGCACGTACGTAATCAGCCGATGAATTTCGATCTGCCGAGCAGCCGTTTTGTGGAGGTGCACATGGACATTGTGGGGCCATTACCACCTTCAAATGGCTTTAGATATCTGCTGACAATGATAGACCGTTTCACGAGGTGGCCAGAAGCTGTGCCATTAGAAGACATCACTGCCGAATCCGTCGCTACTGCTTTTTACTCGACATGGGTATCCCGCTTTGGCGCGCCGAAAACGATTGTGACGGATCAGGGTTCACAATTTGAATCCGCCCTATTTCGCCGATTCTTGGAGCTAGCTGGTTGCAAGAAATCGAGAACGACCGCATATCATCCCGAGTCGAACGGGATAATCGAACGCTGGCACAGAACGTTGAAGGCAGCTCTTGCGTGTCACGATCCGGAACGATGGTCCGAGACTTTGCCAACAGTTTTGCTGGGTTTACGGTCAGTGTACAAAGCGGACCTAAAATGTTCGCCTGCCGAATTGGTATATGGTACAACGCTGACCCTCCCTGGCGAATTCTTCATCGATAGCGATACTACCATAGAACCACACGTCTTCGCAGACCAAATCCGACGGGACATGGAGAGCTTGCGGCCAGTTCCAGCCTCACATCATCGTCAGGTGAAAGTCTTCGTGCACAAAAACATGCAGACGTGCACACATGTCTTCTTGAAGCAGGATGCAGCTAAACCTCCATTGAGGCCACAATATGCCGGGCCTTATAAGGTTGTCAATCGAATCAGCGATCGAGTTTTCACCATACTGGTGGGAACGAAGTCGGTTAATGTTTCGACCGAACGTCTCAAGCCGGCACTTATTCCGAACGACGATCTTCAAGACAGCGATTTGACACGAGATGTGAGCCAACCGAAACCGATCAAGACGTACAGCGGTCCAGCAGCGAAACGAGTGAGATTCAACTTATAAACTGACAACTGAATTTCATGAATTTATTTTCTTAACGTAACGTAACATTAATATTTTCCAATGTTTGCTTGATTATTTTGAATTTTTATTGAAATGTAAATATCAATGTAACTCCAAGGGGGGTCCTGTAGGACCGTGTTAGCGACTATCGCGACATCTGTATTTAAACTCGATATGATTCACACGGTCCATATATGAACGCAACTCGTTCACTTGTTCGAGAGTCGTTAGAGTTGCAAGTCGCAACACGCTGTTACAGCCCTTGTATATTTTAAATTTGTTAAAATATATCTATGTTCGTAAAGTTGACATCGCGAGTGTTTTTCATTCTGTTTTGTTAGGAAGTCAAGTGAATCGACACTAGCGAAATTGAGGACTTCCTACACAGTTAAAACTCTCCCAAGCCAACCACCGCAACATTTGTTAAGTACTAGATTCGGCCGTTAGGTACTAGCATTGATTAAAGCTGTCTATTCCATGGGTACTAGAATGTTCACCTGACGTTTAATACTTGACATATGCGTAATGTCAAAACAACAAAAACAGTACCGTTTGAGTTGGTTCAGCGGGAATATTTTTGACGAGCAACTTTGAAATTTACAGGAATTGGAAATTGTTTAACAAATTTTCACATTTATACTTCTTACATACATAGCCTGAAAATTGGGCGGAAATGACTTCTCCAACTGTAAGTGTTAATTGAAGATGAAACAAAAAGATAAAGTGTTTCTTTTGCAGAGTCCCAAAGTAGAATTACTTGAGCCTGAAGATGAAGACGACCGTTTAACAGAGTTAATCAATAGAGCACAATCAATTATTGATGAAAATCGTCGGCGAAGAAGCCGTGTGCAAGGTACTGATATATTTTTTTTACCAACCCCACGCAGTAACCTTTAGTCTTTACTATATAATATTTAACATATCCATTTGATAGACTCTTAAGCCGCAATGCCACTGGGGAGCTTTTGAACAACATTTTTGGCTTCACCATTGAAGGTTGTTGCATGTAGCTCACAGTTATTCTTTAGAGGTCTTCTCTTCGCACATATTGTGCGAAAACAAGCGCTACGAATCGTAGACTCATGTTTTGTTCTCCTCAGGACACGTGATGTTATTTAGAGATCATTCACCAGGGCCGCTTTATATGTTCATTTTCGTAGAGACGACTAATGCAGCGAACCTATTCTGAATCATATTTGAATATTTTTTTAATGTGGCCACCATCGTAGTATCCACTATCACTTAAAGCAATATGACTGTATGGAAAGTATAAGCATATAGTGCTCAGAATCGGTTGCCTAAGCTTAATCGCCGAGTCTAGTCGTCTCTAGCAGAGAGAGTTGTTTAGTTATGAAGATAATCCAGCATACTCTAGGCCTATAGACCGAGAATTTTTACCGAAAGTTGCTTTTGCGAACCTGGCATTCTTCGAAATAGGCCCATCGCTTTTCAACCACAGCGGGTGCTGCTTCACCATTTTGCAGTAACCTGGGTCTTTCTTAAGAAGACTAAAACCCAATAAAACAACCCCTGACGTTTCTAGGTTTGACTGCTTGGTACTATTTACATCGTGGAAGCGACTATAATATAGATGGGTCTTTGGGCAGCTCTGCGCTTTTGCCTTCCGGAGTTCCTGGTGTATTTCAGATACTGTACTTCTAACGGCCAATTACCTCTGATGCCAGCATATATAACTTCAATCTGATTAAAATAAAGGGTACCTTCCATACAAAATGACCCGAAAATTGCCTACGAGCAAAACTTTAATTTTGGTTGACTTGTTCCCTTATTTCTTAATAAGCTAGTGGCATTCAATTTGAATAATTTGTATGGGAGGTACCCTTTGTTTAAATCCGATCGAAGTAATATTTGGTGGAGGGTCTAATGGGACTTAGCCTTAACGTTTACCAAAATGTTTCTCGCCTGCTGTGATTCGGCGATAAGTTACAAACATGTCTTTTTTTAAATGTTAATAGGGAGTATAGGGGAATGTTTTGACGGGGCAGCCTGAGTCTCCGTGTGGGACAGCTATATATTGTTAGGAATAGTTATCCCAATTACCATGGCTCCAATTAAATTACTTCAGGAGCTAGAGCGCCAAATGTAACTATCAAAAAATCGAAATTACACCGAATGTTTTTAGGTCTAGTATATAATCTGCCAAGAGAATAATATAATATTAATATAATATAATATATCATTAGAAAGGAAATTTTGTGTAGTTTAAATCGTCCTCAGAACATTTTGCTGTAAATATTACAGTTAACAAGATATTGGCGAAAAATCATAATTTCACCCCTTTGCCACCCCCTCCCCGCCAAATGTGACGCGTAATGCGGTCAGGCCACAACAATTTGGCATCAAAAGTCAGCTCTTTTTTTGGATGTTTGGGTCTAGAGCTAAAGGCACTATACTATTAAGGTACATTTTCCTCGACACGACTGCACGACAGCGACTCGCTCATTCCATATAAAAACTCGTTTTTAAAATGAGAGAGAAACGAGTTTTTATATGGAATGAGCGAGTCGCTGTCGTGCGGCCGCGTCGAGGACAACGTACCTTTAGATTGGCTGAGCCGCTGAGCTATTTGTTCCGCGGAGTAACCGCTAACCATTTCAGTAAATAAAAAAAATAACAGGGGCGACAGTCCAACCTTGGACTGAAGGCCACAGATGTGTTAGTGACATCCAAATTCCAAGATCTTAACTGCTTTTTTGTTGAGGTGTTGAGATCAACGTGCAACGTGATCAGCGTGCTCAGCAGTGTTATTTATCCCCATAAATGGGTACTCGTTGTAACATCTGAGTGAGATCACGCTCCGTCAGTTGTTGTTGTAGTAGCGGTGCAGAAAGGTGTTAACCGCTATGCATGTCTGTGGAAGTGTTCTATGTTTCGTCGTCGTTCTCGCCTATTGTCTCAAGCGACAAGAACGTAGCAGCTGCAATAGGGTTGTCCCATAACGCCCTCGAAGTGAGGTTAGTGGGTAGAGCGGGGCATCGGAACAGGTGGTCCACATCATGGGGCGTACCACCGCAGCTCGGACAAATGTTCTGAATGTCCGGGTCTATTCGAGATAAAGGTACATTTTCCTCGACACGACTGCACCACAGCGACTCGCTCATTCCATATAAAAAATCGTTTTTAAAATGAGAGAAAAACGAGTTTTTATATGGAATGAGCGAGTCGCTGTCGTGCGGCCGCGTCGAGGAAAATGTACCTTAAGTATAAATTGAGGCGCGAACAAAAATCCGACCTAAACCGGGCTAGTGTCGCTCTTCTGGCTCTCGGGAGCCTAGTCTCCTCAGGTGATGTAGGAGGTAGGGGCGCTGAGAGGACTCTATTCATACTTAATCTCCCTATTAACCGATTCACAACTGTTTTGTGAATATCTACGATGGCCGCATGGTATGCTGTGTCATCAAATATATCGGGAGGTACCCGTTTGTATCCCTGGACGTCTCTCTCGAGATCTCTGATTCCACTCCTGACATGTCGTGGAGGGGGAGTATTGTCCATGAGATGATGGGGTTTGGGTGATTCTCTCGATAGCAACCCACCAGATATTGTAAAGACAGGAGAAGATTATGATCACGTATTGTCAACATGCTGGTTTCTTGATGAAGATGACCCTGGGACAACATTAGGTGACAACCTGTAGCGATACGTAGAGCAGCGTTTTGGCAAGTCTGGATCTTATTCCAGTTTGTGTTACTAACGGTTTGTGACCAAACCGGTGCTGCGTAGCTGGGAATTGCTCTACCTATCGCTTTGTAGGTGACCAAGATAGTTTCTTTGTCCCTGCCCTGCCCCCGGATTGGAGAGAGATAGTTGTCTCCCAGCGGGTTTCACTTTCTTTGTCCCTGCCCCAGGAACTCCCGGCCAGTGCCTTTAGGACGCTTCTACTGTGCATGTTATCGACTACGTCTTTGACGTGGTTTTTCGACTTCATGGTGGTGTCTAGATAGACACCAAGGATCTTAGGGTTGGTAACAGTAGGAACAACGTCGTCAGCATGCTTACCTGTACGCATCCTAAGCTCCTCCGAAAGTTCCTGCGTCCAGGTGGTCAGAAGTGTTGCATTGCATTTAGACGTCGAAATGACGAGGTTACGGATACTGAAAAACTCCACCAGTTTCTCAATATATGGTCATTTAATCGACCACACATACCATTTAAATCATTCCCCGTGGTGAGTACGGTGCAATCGTCCGCATAGGAAATTAGTTCGATACCTTCCGGGGGTGTTGGAAGGCTCGACAAGTAGATGTTGAACAATGTAGGAGAGAGTACGCTACCCTGTGGAACTCTCTGCTTAATTTTCCTATGCTTTGAACGACTGCCACGAAACTCGGTATAGGATTGCCTCCCAGCTAGATAGTTGGCAATCCATCTAACCTCTTGTGCAGGAACATGCATATTGAGAAGGTCGGCCCACAGCGCAGAGTGGATGACCTCGTCGAAAGCTTTCGACAGGTCAGGGGCCGCTAGGACGGTTCTGTCACAGGGCTGTTTTTGGTTGAGGCCATTATGGATATGATGGGTGATCAGATCCAGAACTGTTGTAGTACTATGCATCTTTCTGAAGCCATGCTGGTGAGATGCTAGCTCAGCATGTGATACAAGGGTGGGGTGGATGAATGCTTCGAGCGTCTGTTCAACAGGTGGTAAGATTGTGATTGGACGGTAGGATTCAGCGATTTTTGCGCTTTTACCGGGCCTTAGAAGGGGGGTGATTCGACCCTTTTTCCAAAATTCAGGAATGACAAGTTGACATCCATCGTAAGGTATTCGATGGCCGGAAGATCTAGATGTTTCAGCATGGCCATTGAAATGCCATCTGGTCCAATAGCCTTAGAGTTTTTAGCGTTCTTGAAACTTGGTCCGCTGTATAGGTGGGGATGATGTCAACCGTTCGGTTGCGTATCCTTCTTTTTATTTTGCAGTTGAGCGACTTGGTCTTGGGGTATTCAATAAATTGTTTATTGAACAAGCTCGCACAAAGTTTACCCTTGTCTTTGGTTGGATGGGACAGGGCGCGGACTGTAGCCCAAAGTTTGCTTACACCCTTCGAGAGGTCGCAGCTTTCAAGATGCTCGTTCCATTTTTCTTTCTTGTAGGTGTTGACTTGTCGATTTATTTTGGAGTTTATCTCCTGAATTCAGGGGTCTGTCGGATTTGTGCGTCTTATGTTGTCCCGTTCGTCGGCTAACCTTGCGGCAGTAGTTGGGAAATATGGCCGAACTTTGGGGATACGTCCTGCCGGAATGAAGCGTGCTGCCGCTTTGACAATGACGTTCCTTATATTCTTTTCGGCTTCCCGGGTGTTTGTTGGAGTAGGTAGCGCGGCGAACTTCGTCGTAGTGAACGTAGTGAAACCCTCCCAATTTGCCTTTTTGTGATTGATAAACGTACGCCGTTCTGATGTCGTCAGTTCAGCTGGCTTATCAATATTAATGAGTATGGGGAGGTGATCGGATTGGAGAGAGATAGTTGTCTCCCAGCGGGTTTCACTTATCAAATTAGCGCTTACAATAGTTATGTCAGGAGAACTATGGCAGGCGCCAACGACGCGTGTAGACGAAATTCCATTGAGTGCGCAGAAGTCTGATGGGTCTAATTTGGTCGCGATCCCTATACCTCTGGCATCATTCACGAGGAGAGAGTCTGGCACTCTTCGTGATGGGCGTTAAAGTCGCCAAGTAGGATCCTATGCTGTCCTGTGAGGAGTAGACCAATATATTAAATTCGGAAGTGGAAGATTGGAGCTTTGTCTCCTGAAATGCCGCTATCAGAATTCTGCGTGTACTCATGAAACGGACGATCTCGCTGATCTTCTTGCTGATGCCATTGCAGTTAAACTGCAATATGGTAAGAGGGGTGTACACTCCTGGGGGGGGGGGGGGGGGGGTGCAGGTGTTAAACTTGAGCGAGTATGCCTTCTTGTATTGTTGACTACGGGTGGCGGTGGTGGAGAATCGGCTCGAGTGCTGGGGCCAGGAATGGCCGGAGATGGTGGTAAACCGTTAGCTTGTGAGCTAGGCCCTGGGGTGGCTGGGGCCGAACCGCATTCAGACACCCTGGAGCTACAAAAGACAACTTGTCATACTGACTCATACTGGTCCGTTTTGGCCCATTTTCATAACCGTCCAAGATTTTAGCAAAACAAACATTTGACCAAAATTTTAAACCGCTAGCTTCATTATTTCGGGAGTTATCGTGCTAACAGACAGATAGACATGACTTATTCGATTCAGGGACCGTCCCTGATCATTTATCTAGGGACGCGGGAGCGTCCCGCACGCCAAAGAAAAACGAAGAAATTTGAACAAATAAAAAGTGAGAAGCGACTAAGACTATGTTTACACGACGGAACAAGTACGGGTTTTCGGACCTCTGTAGCTCGGACCCTGGTTGGTCCTGAGTCTTCAAATTCGGTAAGCGTTGTCGCTCGCGCCGTCTTACGAAGTGTAGAAAATTTCAAGATGATACGATAAGAAACACCGGAGATATAAGAGTTTGAAAATCGCATTTTTTCAAAAATCTTGTTCTCGTTGTTCTTGTCGTTCATTGACAGGGCTACAGCCTTGCAGAGGGCATCTCGGGATTTGGTCTCTTTTCCCATTGATAGAGTCTGTCGTGAAGGTGTGCATAGGCTATCGTTTGCTCCGATCCGTGAAGTAGAAAAAAAGATACAGCGGAAAATGTGAAAAAATACATAGAGTTTCTCGCTTAAATCTTTTTATATGTTTTAAAGGAAGCATTTGGCAAAAGTCGGGGATAGGCCCGAAAAGAGCCTAGAAACGAATCGTATAGTATAATTGGTAGGACCGAACAATCTTTTGTATCCAAAATTTTCAGTTTTAGATCGTCTGCAAGAGCGGGGGCGGGTCGAAGTTCCTGTTTTGGTTCGTCTCATATATACGAGTACGTACATATTAGTTTAATATTGAATGAGCATACGCACTGTTTCATTCATCCCGATGATCCTAAAGCTTCCACCAAATCAGCGCGGTAGCGGTACGCGGTACACACAACACACACACCACAAGAATTGACAAGTACTCCGTGGTGTACCGCGGCGGAAACTATTTCATACATTCTGACACGTACCGCTACCGTTCTGCGCTGGTTTGGTGGAAGCTTAAATATGGCGCTGGGACACCAAATCGGTTTTGTCAAGACGGTGTATTCTGTTGTGTTCAAACCAGAGTTACGTGATGATGGCATATGGAAAATCGATTTTTCAAGGAATTCTGATGAGTTAATTTGAACAAAATTTGGCATGTAAATTTATTCTTGTAATTCCACCCGGTTTGATCCTGTTGTGGTAGGCAAAAAGGTACTGTTAGTTATATCTCACAAAAACAACTGTATTGTAAAAGGTGTCCGCCAAAGAAAAACTCATCAGCCGCAAAAAGGATTGATATAAATACATTCCCGCCAAAATACTCGCATCTTGTCTCAATGATGGTGGTGGAGCAAATTTTTTTCAACGCTTATTGGCGGGGAGCTGAACGAGGGTACTATTTGCTACTATGTTCTTTTCTTGATAATTTTGAAGCTTCCAGTCTTATAGAAAATATAAATGCGTTTTAGAACCTTATTTAGCTTTCCTTTGTATGGAACTCGTTTTTTTTCTATACGATAAAAGTTCTTTCATAAATTTCTTAACATTGATTTTATTTTGTTATTAACCTTATTCAAGCTCCCCGCCAAATAGCGTTGAAAAAAATTTGCTCCACCACCATCATTGAGACAAGATGCGAGTATTTTGGCGGGAATGTATTTATATCAGGGATTTGGAGCGGAGCGGAGCGGAGCGATGGAGCGGAGCGGAGCGACCTAAAATTTCGGAGCGAAAGAGCGGAGCGTGGAGCGGTTTTCGGCAGGCTGGAGCGGAGCGATTTTTGCTTTGAAAGTCGCTCCACTCCGCTCCGCTCCGAAGTAAAAAATCAAGAAAATTCCGAGATAAAAAATTTATTTTTTTCGACGAAATTTTTCATTTTATGGCACTATTTGATGATTTTGGACGATTTAAAGGCGAAGAATTCGTTGAGAGACTTGCGAAATTTCGAATTATTGTGAAATTCCATGACAGAAAAGTCCTGTCCTGTACTCGCTGAATGAAACGCCCGTTTTAATTTAAATTAGTTATTAGGTGCATTTTATTGAATGGAGTACAGGACAGCTTCCATAACAATTTTACAGATCTCGTTCTATACGGGATGTCCGAAAACTATCGCATAAAGGCACCCAAATATGATTCCTGGTGATATTTCCAGCAAAAAGAAGTATACAAAAAGCCAGAATTATTAGTTCTTCAGCTACTACAGACATTTAAAGATTTTTCAAAAATTTAATACTCATATTATCTACATATTTTCTTTCGGTCGTGGCCAACAATTTTTCCTAATAAAAATCAGATAAGCAGTTTAACCTTCGGGCGGGCGCAATGCATCTGACAGATTAAGTGACCAGTTTTTGTTGCGCCAATCAGCGATATGAAAAGGGAGTGAACTGAAACTCACAGTAGCTTAATCTTTATCGATCAACTACCCAAAGCCGTTTTCAGTTCCTATCTACCATATGTCTGAGGGGTGGGAGGGGATGAATTAATCTCTCAGATGTATTGCGCCCGATTGTGTTATTTTCTCCTTTTCTATGAAAATTTCCACTTGTTATACTCTCCACATTGCGTAATAACGTTGTGTTGACTTTTAGGCTCACCAAATCGTTCCATAGTGTGTTTTACTAAAATAAGCTCACATTTTTTAAGCGGTCGAGTTGTTGGAGGTTTTTTACATATTGAAGCGATTGAAAGCGGAATATTCTTAGAAAATTGAAAATGTGAAGGGTATCAAACTTTGTGAGCTAGTTTTTGTTCTAGAATTTCGTAGAACTGTTTCAAAAAGACAATGCAAGAATAAATGAGAGTCTAAAATAGACAGAAACTTAGTTTCATCCTTTTTTCTGCACCTAATCTGTCAGATGCATTGCGCCCGATCGTGTTAGGATTAGTATTGCGCCCGCCGGAAGGTTAAGCTGTGTAAAAAAGCTTCAAAGACAACATTTTGTGATCTTACTTCATATAAAATTTTTTCCGACGGAGGTCTTAGTGGTAGCATTTTTGTAAAATCTTTAAATGCTTTTCGTAGCTAAGGAGTTAAGAATTCGGAATATTCCCGGTACGCCTATTTTGCTGGAAATTACATTAATAATCATATTTCGGTGCGCTAATGCGATAGTTTAGTTTCCGGACACACTATCTAGAAGAACTCAATTTTATGTTCAAATTTGTACGAAATTGGTGCTATCCTGTTCTGTACTTGATCGAATAAAACGCACCTTTTAAGCCATACTCTATAATACGTAAGAAGATATAAGTTGAATTGATGAATTCGCGGAAAATTATAAATATTTACTAAAAACAATGAAGTTTTGTTGTATGTTTGTAATGGAGCGGAGCGGAGCGTGGAGCGGAGCGGAGCGAAAAAATTTTAGTCGGAGCGGAGCGCTGGAGCGGAGCGGTTTCAAATCGGTCGGAGCGGGAGCGGAGCGGAGCGAAAAAAAGTGTCGCTCCAAATCCCTGATTTATATCAATCCTTTTTGCGGCTGATGAGTTTTTCTTTGGCGGACACCTTTTACAACACACTTGTTTTTGTGAGATATATATACTTTGCCATACCTCCGGAGGCTCCTTTGAGGTGTTACATAATATTGGCGTAACAAGAACAATATACCCTATACCATCTTATGGGTATAGGGCAAAGCCACCTTCAAACAAGCCCGAAAGCAGAACACGGTCATATACTGAAACGACAATTCATAGGCCTGTTCAGGTCGAAAATTTACATTGCGGTAAAGGCAAATCGGGTTGGGCCGCGGCAAACTTTACACGAAAAGTATTGGTTCCCGGTCAATTTCGTCGCGAAAAGTGCAATGTGTCGTGAACTGAAGTGTCTGTAATGCAGTGAAAGAAACAAATCCCGATAAAAAGTGAATTTTCCACGTGTTTTCGCGATTTTTATCAGAGCAGACACGGTTTTTTACATGCGCTGTGCTTGTGTTAGTGCATCGTGCAACGTATATACGACATATTCATAGGCTCGCTTTGTGTGCATGTATTGCTGCTTCCCGGCTTTCTAAATTAAGGTGGCTTTGGTATAGGGTATAATGACACCATTCTCTGCAGCAGGTACAGTAAAGACCTGGCATTGCCGAAGATGCGTCGGTTGCATACACAGCAGATATAAATATCGGGACCTGGATTAGTTTCGATGCCGGCGCGGATTAATAGAATTGAGAGCAACCGCGCTGAGATGAAATGCTCCCAATTTGACGAAAAAACACATAGAACACATACACAGACATACACAACCCTCGTGCATCGAACCTTCAGAGCTCTTGCCATGGAGGGGTTTTTTGGGCAACTCTTGGCCGTTTCTCGTTGGAAACGGGTGTGGTCCGCCCCGAAGAGGCTTGAAACTCCCGTATGGTAGCGGGGCTGCCATCGGGAATGGTCGCCAGTAGGACCACCCCTCCGTCAGTTCGTTGTGCGTTCATCTCCTTTGACATGCGATTATCGTCCATTCGTTGTACATGCCCCACCCGTTGCAAACGTTGAAGCTTCACGAATTTCGATACTTTCAGCTCATCATACAATTGATACAACAGGTGGTTTTACCGGATGCGCCATTGATCTCGCTCGCGAACGGCCCGAAAATTCGCCGAAGGACCTTCGTTCGAATCTGCCCAGCAAAATTTCAGAGGCATGGGTGAGGGTCCATGTTTCGAGCCATAGCATAGCATGGGTCGGATGATCGTTTTATACACGCGGAGCTTCTTGTTCCTGTGCGCATTCTTCTTCTCTGTACCGTAACCCCTTGTGGGGCATGGTGCGTTCACTCAGCCGTTCATAGACTATTACGAGTCAACGTTACATTGCATTTCGGATTGAATATTGCTCTGTCGTGCTCTGTAGCCGTGATCGTTCGGTCGCCGCTCTGTCAAATAGACACTCATAGAGAAACGAGTTTCCAAACTCGGCACGACTCGTCGCAAGTTTATTATTCAGAAGAAGATGATAAGAAATATTCTTATCGTAGAATAATAAACTAAAAATGCGACTAGGAAGTGGTATGGCTGACAACCGTATCACACTCCCAATTCAGTTGTCTTTGTAACGTTGATGACTACACACGGTAGTCATCAACGCACCATGCTCCACTAGGAGTTATAGTTGAAATAGATTGGATGCGTCAGCATCAGCATCGGCAGAGGTATCGGCATCAGCAGAAAAATTTCAATTTAGAACACACGCATTTGCCTTTGATGGCCCACAATGACAGCAGCGGCAGAAGCAGAAAAATGCTTCTGCCGCTGCTGTCAATGTGGGTCATCAAAGGCAAATGCGTGTGTTCTAAATTGAAATTTTTCTGCTGATGCCGATGCCTCTGCCGATGCTGATGCTGACGCATCCAATCTATTTCAACTATAACGCGGGATATCTATTTCAACCATTACGGTAGTCGAGAGAGATAATGTGCAAGCACTATATAATTTCATATCCTTTCATGCTTCGAGTTAATAACTGGGAGGACCGAGGGAATTTACCCTGCTTAAAAAATGTGTGGTCCGTAGCGACATATTGTTAGGCTATATACAGGGTGTCCCGCATTAGGTGGTTAATATTGTAAGGGTTGATAGCACAACCTGTTTCAGTAAGAACTCTAAATTACCAATGCAATCGGATTTTTTTACCTTGTTATCGCTCTCTTTGTGAAAGTCCTCGAAAATCGTGACTTGTCATACAAAATCATAATTTGCAGCCCTCCTGATGACTTAATCCAAGATTTGATTTCAGTTTCAAAAACTACATAAAATTTCACAAAAACTTAAGTTTTTCCTGTTGCCAACATTATTGCCACTTTCAAGATACAGTTACTCAAACTTTATAGAAATTTTAAAATACATTTTTCATCGAAAATTCAAACAGTAATTTCATAACGGTGCTTTATACGTACAACTCTGCAAAGTTGATAATAGTTGCTTCAACATGTTGGCTTTCCAACGGTATATTACTTTTCATACTTACATTGCGGGATTTTGGAATTACACATATTGGATGTAAAAAAAACAAGGTACAGTGAACCCCCGACATTCGCGAGGGATGCGTTCCACGAAATTGTCGCGAATGTTGAATTCGCGAATGTCGGGGTTCAGTGTCCTTGGATAGTGGGAAATGTGTTCCAAATATTCATAAAATAAGAAAATGCAATGTTAGGGTGGGGAACAGCACAGTTTTAAAATCATGGAAATTTCTTGCCACTGAACTTTTTGCAGCAGATTAACTTCCATTCGCTTTCTTCGCGAATTTCTTCTTTCAGTTCAATTGGAACGATGGAAATCCGAAAAATTCCTGCGACTATAATTTTCGGTTAGGTTTTCGAAGCTTTCACCGCCAACGCTCCTTCCAAGTTTGACCAACAAATCTATGTAACGTTTAGAGCACTAAACCACTAGTTTTCCATGATCAGATTCTGGATGAGCTAGTTCCCGCAGATCCGCCTAAATGAGGAAGTGATCGACGCAGTCCATGACCTCGTGGTATATCAATGAATGAACATTTGGGAAACATCGGGCACTGCTCAGGACGATCTTATGGGCCGAAAAGCCTTTGTTTCATTTTTGGGGACTCGGAGGCGGTGATCCACACAAATTTTTATGGTTCACAGAGAAATGCAGCAGGCTTTTATTGGCTAAATTCTATGTCGGATTTAAGGAGACACGTCTCGTTTAGAGCGAAAAAGCTGTGCCCCAAAGTGCAGTTTTTTGTTCTGGTTAAAGGCGGCTTCGATCATTTAATGGAATATTGTTGAAAACCCCACGCTTGCTGCTCCCCGAAAAATTAAAATATTATGACGGTTTAAGCGTTAATTTAATTTAAATGGATTAGGATAGAAAAATATGCATGCTGTAGCGGTAAATTAATTTTATTGCGTCAATGAAATCGCAATGGTTAAAACGAACACGAAAATTTAGTTATATTTTTTCAAATTTTCGCATTTGAACTAGAACGAAATCGCGGATAAGCATAGTGAATGTTGAAGAAGTGTCGCAAAATATGAATCGCGAATAAGCGAATTCGCGAATGTTGGGACCGCGAATAACGGGGGTTCACTGTAATTTTTTTCTTATCGGATTATTCAAACTGAAATTTTATTCATTTATTTTTTATATTTTACTATCGCAATTTTGAAAATTTGTTAAATAAAAATGAAAATAAAGTTTTGAATATGAGAAAGAACCAATAAATTAAAAATATTAACCAATGATTAAATGGGTCTGTTTGATGAATTGGAATAATGCTGCTGGAATTGGCCTCCTCCATTTTGTATGCAGACTCGACACCTTCGGCGCATGGAAGAAACAGTCCGAAGGATTTCATGGAGGTTTTCCTTTATGTTGTCACGAGCATTATTAATTCGCTGCAGCAGCTGTTCCCGGGAGGTAATCGGATTTTTTGAAGAAACCAATTACAAAATGTTATCCTCCTGACAGTCGCTCGGTAGTAATTCCTGAACTTGCGTAAGGTGGTACGGATATGTCCGACTGAAGAGTCCTTTGGGTCGTCATCCGAGGAATATCCACCTGAAGTACTGCTCTACGCGTGCTCAATTTTGGGTTAGTATCGAAGAGATCAAGAATCTCTTCTTCTCTTCCGACACTAGTACGGCGTGCTCCTTCTGTACCGGTGTGGTTTGGTGTTGGACCTGTCTCTCCAAGAAGCCGATACGTTTTTTCGAAGGTACGTCTGTCTGGAATTCGTCGCTGTGGGAACCGCCGACTATACTCTCGAACTGCTTCAAGTCTATTTCCTCCTGCAACCCCAGTGGCGGCTCGTGAAGTACAGGGGGGTGGGCAGATTTACCATCAGGAAAGAATACTATACATGAATATCCACACTGTTTTTTAATGCGTTAAAATTGTGCTCTTTGTTAGTCAGTCCATTTTTATGTTTTTAAGCTTGTTGTATCTACGTATGTATTAGGTGAATAGAGTTTTTTTTACAAATAAGTTATGCTCAATCGCACTATGAAAATGCATACAGATAGCTACAGTTCGGAATCCTAATATTAAATTATGATGAGACATTATGTCCGAAAGTTTGTTTACTTAAAATTATTTTTTTTTAAAGCAATGCCAACATTCTTTCGCACAATAACAGGACATACCTACAAATCTTCCTGAATAAATAATTTATCAAAGACAATTCCTGTAAATTTATATGCACTTTCAAGCTGCTATGTATTTCTACAATTATGCAAATAAAATGCACTGCCCAGCAAGAGCTAGCGGGGAGGGTTTAGATTCCTCTTGCCATGGGAGGAAAAAGGTGTGAGGAATAGAAGTGGGATTTTTTTCTATATCATGCACATGCAATAACATAACAACAAAAAAATCATTTTTTTAAGTACATACAAACTAAATTTAAAACTTCCAGATCATATAGAGGAGAAAATATAATCTATATCAAGCAAAATATATATTAGATCAAATAAATAAGATTTTAATATTAATCCCATCACCAAAATAAATATTTTATAATAGTAATTAATAACACTAAAATGTAGGGAATCAGAGAAAAGCGATTAGTGTTTTCTAAAAACATACGTAACAAATAAAAAATAAAAAACGGCCGTTGATAACGTTATCATGCACTACTGCTACAAGTACGAGTATAACGCCTCCAAACCACTTCAAAAAAGGAAGAAAATCTGACAAACATACACGCACAAATTAAATACTCTACAATGCACCATGCACAATTTAAATGCGAAACGGCCTAATTGTTGTATCCATGCACTACGCGTACGCGCTATGCTACGAGTATCTAACTACTAGAACAGCTCCACGGGCCACGCGCTCGCGAACGTTGCAGAAGTTCATGGATACCTATGTACTAGTGTGTAGTAAAGGGCATGCCCTTAAGTGAAGTTCAGATACTTTCAATGCGCATGCGTTGAACGTATAAGAACATTCATCGTGTCTCTATGTGCTATGGAATAGCTATAGAATAGATTGATGGTACATGTGGGCAGAAAGGCATTCTGCCCCAGGTTGAGATGATGATGTTGATATGATGAGCAGATACATGACGGAAGTATGAATGGGCGCAATGCAATGTACATGCGTTGACCGTATAAGAAGATTCATCGTGTCTCTATGTGCTATGGAATAGCTATAGAATAGATTGATAGTACATGTGGGCAGAAAGACATTCTGCCCCAGGTTGAGATGATGATGTTGATATGATGAGCAGATACATGAAGGAAGTATGAATGGGCGCAATGCAAAGTACATAATGGTTGGTGATTCACGCGTGCGCTTCTTATAATTATTCAACTGATATCAATATGAACTTTCGCTTATGTAGAGGAGAGGAGTTTTTTATATTGGCAATTTAATAGTGATTAAGTACTAATGAATGGCTATTGTCATTTTAAGGAAAGTTACGTTACGTTAAGTTAGATATGAATGTAGGTACCGAGGTTAATCAATTATGTTCTAAGAAATAATTTTTATTTTATTTTTATTTTATTTTTATTTTTAGCTAGCATTTTGTAGGGTGGGCAGTGCCCTACCTGCCCACTTAGACCGGCCGCCCCTGTGCAACCCCACACACAAACACCATATCCGCATACTCTCTATCGGAGAATTGGTTTTCCACCATCGCAATGTTATTTAATTGGTCTAAAATGAGGGCTATATTCGAAAAACAAATTGTATTATTAGCAAAATTATACCTGAATTTCCTAACCGCCAAAAAGTAGCAAAGCAATCACGCCTGCGAAAACATAAGAAAGAATAACAGCTTTTCGATTATAAATAGCAAATATTAAAATTTAACTGTTATCAGTACCGTCGCATTTGCCAAACAATGTACAAAATTTCAAATATCGTACAGTTCTGGTCAAAATAATGTAGGGAGATTCTATCCCGAATTATAATAGCACTTGTTTGTCTTTTTCCGAATAAAGGGAAAATTGTTATCGATTCCACTGAAGCCTTGATTTTTACCATTCAATGCGTGTTTCCCTAAAATTCTGCAATGCAAATATGAAAAGTCATATACCGTTGGAAAGCCAACATGTTGAAGCAACTTTTATTAACTTTGCAGAGTTGTACGTATAAAGCACCCTTATGAAATTACTGTTTGAATTTTCGATGAAAAATCTATTTTAAAATTTCTATTAAGTTTGAACTGTATCTTGAAAGCGGCGATAATGTTGGCAACAGGAAAAACTTAAGTTTTTGTGAAATTTTATGTTATTTTCTGAAACTGAAATCAAATTTTTGATTAAGTCATCAGGAGGGCTGCAAATTATGATTTTGCATGACAAGTCACGATTTTCGATGACTATCACAAAAATACCGACAACACGGTAACGGTAAAAAAAATCCGATTGTATTAGTAATTTTCTTGCTGAAACAAGCTGTGCTATCAACTCATACAGTATTGACCACCTAATGCGGGACACCCTGTATATTGAAGAGATATTGGAACGCTTGGCTTGGTATGTGGTGAAAATTGCATCGGAGCTATTATTTGAAATAGCAAAGCCACAGTTGCTCTTTCAAGTACTGAAACTCAGTAATTGCTTTATCTTCAGCGGTTTGCGAAATTAATTGGATTAAGCAGTTGAAAGTCAGTCAGATGAAACTGATATCAACAGAAAGATTAATATTTTTTTGTGACAATGAAAGTACCATCAACATGTGAGACGACATGTGAGTCAAGCAGTGAAGCCAGGTTCAACTTTGCGAAAATTTCTTGCAATGCCGGAAATGCAAGCTATTGCCGTTAAATCCGGCAATAGCAATATCGAACTTATAAACATCTATGGTCCACCAGCTGTGGCTCTGATTATAAGTTCGATATTGGTCCACTCCTCACAGGACAGCATAGGCTTCTACTTGGCGACTTTAACGCCCATCACGATCTCTGGCACTCTCTCCTCGGTAATGATGCCAGAGGTATAGATATCGCGACCAAATTAGACCCATCAGACTTCTGCCACTCAATGGAATTTCGTCTACACGCGTCGTTGACGCCTGCCATAACTATTGTAAGCGCCAATTTGATAAGTGAAACCCGCTGGGAGACAACTATCTCCCTCCAATCCTGTCACCTTCCCATATTCATTAATATTGATAAACCAGCTGAACTGACGACATCAGAACGGCGTACGTTTATCAATCACAAAAAGGCAAATTAGGAGGGTTTCACTACTTTCACTACGACGAAGTTCGCCGCGCTACCTACACCAACAAACACCCGGGAAGCCGAGAAGAATATAAGGAACGTCATTGTCGAAGCGGCAGCTCGCTTCATTCCGGCAGTACGTATCCCCAAGTTCGGCCATATTTCCCAACTACTGCCGCAAGGTTAGCCGACGAACGGGACAACATAAGACGCACAAATCCGGCAGACCCCAGAGTTCAGGAGCTAAACTCCGGAATAAATCGACAAGTCAACACCTACAAGAAAGAAAAATGGAACGAGCATCTTGAAAGCTGCGACCTCTCGAAGGGTGTAAGCAAACTTTGGGCTACAGTCCGCGCCCTGTCCCATCCAACCAAAGACAAGGGTAGTGTAGCCATCAGATTCGGCAAGAAAACCACCGCAGATCCTAAACTTTGTGCGAGCTTGTTCAATAAACAATTTATTGAACACTCCAAGACCAAGTCGCTCAACTGCAAAATAAACTTTCAACTTGTCATCCCTGAATTTTGGAAAAAGGGTCGAATCACCCCCCTTCTAAAACCCGTTAAAAGCGCAAAACTCGCTGAATCCTACCGTCCAATCACAATTTTATCACCCGTTGTAAAGACGCTCGAAGCACTCATCCACCCCACCCTTGTATCACATACTGAGCTAGCATCTTACCAGCATGGCGTCAGGAAGATGCATAGTACTACAACAGCTTGGATCTGATCACCCATCACATCCATAATGGCCTCAATCAAAAACAGACCTGTGACAGAACCGTCCTAGTGGCCCTTGGGTAGCGTACTCTCTCCTACATTGTTTAACATCTACCTGTCGAGCCTTCCAACACCCTCCGAAGATATCGAACTAATTTCCTATGCGAACTATTGCACCGTACTCACCACGGGGAATGATTCAAATGGTATGTGTGCTCGATTAAATGACTATATTGTGAAACTGGTGGAGTTTTTCAGGATCTGTAACCTCGTCATTTCGCCGTCTAAATGCCCTGCAACACTTCTGACCACCTGGACGCAGGAATTTTCGGAGGAGCTTAGGATCCGTACAAGTAAGCATGCTGACGACGTTGTTCCTACTGTTACCAACCCCAATCCCGCAAGGGGGTCAGTGTCCTTGTGGCACAGGCCTTTGGTGGGTTGCGACACCACGTACCTGAGCAGCGCAGGGAGGCCCCTGGTATGGTTGATACGCCATGGCGTCGATCTGTACAAAGACCTTCGGGCGATGACGTTCCCTAGTCATGTAGATTAGATTAGATTTAGTGTGGGCTGTGGCTATTAGGTACTGCGAACGTTGGTCTATTGTGCCATTGCCCAAGCTGGAGTTAGATGAACTCATCTAACGGACATCTTTCGATAAACCGATTAAGCTGACCCATGTTCAAGGAGGCAATATCCTCCTCTAAAGGAAACATAATGCCGCAGCATTCCAAGCGGCGCATTGCTAGCCTCTCACATTCACAAAGAATGTGCGCAACAGTTTTGTCGTCAGCTTCGCAAAAGCGAATGTCCATTCAGACGGCAGTGCCCCATGAGGAGGCCGCAAATTATCCTAACCCTGTTTCTACTCATGTTTATTAGACTTAGGGTACGTTTAGGTGAATAGTTGTCAACGAAAGGTTTTGACTGCCGAAGCCCGGGAAGAGTTTCCCAGTGTAAGGTGGCTTTGGCTTTTTCCCATTCACTTATTACATTTCTGTATGTAGAGACTGGTATCCCACAGTAGGGTTCTGGGCCATGCTCTCCTTGGAAGCTCGTCGGCCTGCTCATTGCCTTCGATACCCGAATGCACAGGTCCACAGAAAAAAATAAGACTGTTACATAAGCCTACCTGGTGGAGGATTTCCTGACAACCCCACACGAACTTTGATGTGACAGTAAAGCTCGTCAGCGCTTTCATTGCCGCTTGGCTGTCAGTAAATATTGCTATTTTCTTGTTTATGTAGCCCTTTTCGATGCATTTTCTTGCGTATAGCTCGTACCTGAAACACTGTCGGTCGGTATCCCATTGGAATAGAAAGACTGGGCCACTAGCATACTAAGTAGGTTGTCATTACTTATCCATCTTGACTGCACCGAGTTCAGTGGACATGCCGTATCACATGCCTTAAGCCTGATAACGGCCAGTCTTGCCACTGCCTCAATGTGTATGTGTAGTGGTGGAAAGTTCAGCAGAACCTCCAAGGCGGCGGTAGGGCTGGAGATGAAGGTTCCAAGGACAGCTAGACAGGCTAGCCTCTGAACCTTGTCCAGATTCAGCCTACCGTCTGTAGAGGGTGCCCTTCTCCACCATACTACCGCCCCGTATTCCACAATTGGTCTAACAATTGTCTTATAGATCCACAGAATTATATCTGGTTTGATACCCCATGCTTTGTCCGCATAGCTTCTGCAGATCCATAAGGCCCTAGTTGCTTTCTCTGTCACCACACTGAGGTGCTCCTTCCAGAGTAATTTCTTGTCCAGAGTGACCCCCAGATACTTAACAGTTTCTGGCATTGTCAACTGTATTATACATTGAGGGACACTTCAAAGCTCTTAGCGTCCCCTTCCTGCTAAATGGTATCACTGCGGCTTTTGTCGGATTGACACGTAGCCCATTAATAGTGCACCATTCCTGTACTATTTGCAGAGCGTTCTGTAGAACATCCGGTAGGACCTCCTCGAGTTTGCCTTTAACCGTGATGACCAAGTCGTCCGCATACCCCTGGGTAAAGAACCTAGCTGAGTTAAGTCTCCACATCAATCCATCAACTACCAAACACCACAGGAGGGGGGATAGTACATAAGGAAAGACGTTAGGCTGATGCGGTATGACTTGGGGTCGTCCGCCGGTCTTTTACCCACTTTGGGGATGAAGACTACCCTCACTGATCTCCAGGCTGTTGGGATATATCCCAAAACAAAACTTCTTCTATAGATGCTAACCATGAAGGGAATCAGCTCCTCTTCCCCTCTTTGCATGAGTGCCCTCTTTGCAAAAGTTTAACCAGCTACGCCTTTTGGCGTCTCTGATCTTTTTGTTGTATTCCGTGAGGGTGGAGCGGTACAGGACCCAGTCCCCGTTGCGCTTGGCCCTGTTAAAAAGCAGCCTCACTTCTTTCCTGAGTCGAGCTAGCTCCCTATTCCACCACACACTTACTTTCCTTTATAACCCTTAGAGGGCAATTTTCTTCATAAGAGGACACAATTGCCCTGGTGGTTTCGTCTACGAGTCTTTCGAGACTGAGCCACCCAGTGACTTTCTTGTTGATCTGCTGCAGATGTTCCTTCAGTGTCACGATATATCCGGACCAGTTGGTGTTTTTTGGAACTCTGCGCTCAACAGTTGCAGAATCAGCAAAGATTAGATTGAATCGAATATGCACGTGGTCGGAGAAAGAGGGCTCGTCCGATACGTGCCAACTGCGAATTCGTTCCGCTATTAGGCTGTTACACAGAGTCAAGTCAAGTACTTCCTGCCTTATTCTGGTTATGAAAGTGGGTTGACATCCCCTGTTGAGGATGTTGAGATCTAGAGACATTATAAGTTCTAAAAGGTACTCACCTCTTCTGCTTACGTCGGTACTGCCCCAAATCACGTGATGGGCATTAGCATCACATCCCAGCAGTAGGCCCTTCCCTTGTGATATGCAGTGGAAGGCCAGTTTCTGTAGCTCTCCTGCCGGTATCTCTTTATCGCCAGGTAGGTAGGCAGATGCTACGACCAGATTATGGTTGCCATCTTGGGTAGTGCAAACTTCGATGGCCACTAGGTCACTGTTAGTAAATTCTGAAAGACAAGCAAACCATCTACGAGGTATACCGTCAGGGGAGCACCTAGCCTTTCGGCCTTATCTCCCGGTCATGCTAAATGTTTGGACCTTCGGCGTTTTACTGACAAGGTCTTATTGTCAGATGGGGATTTCTCCATCCGGCGAATGCACTCACCTTCAGGAACCCAACCCCGGGGTTGCATCACTAGCTGGATGACTTGGGTAATAACCTCCAGCCACTACGAAGCCAACTCCTTGATGGGAAAGGACCATGGTCCCCTGGGCACACCCATCCCCGTAGTTCACTATTCGCTATAGACTTCTCTATAGCAGGTGTGATCCTCCTTCGGCCCCTATTGGTTAAGCCTCACGTGAGAATTCAGATGTGCACATCCCAGGCTCCTTGGAGCTGTGACTACGAGCCTGTGTAGACTCGTAGCGCTGCTTTTCACATCCAGGTGGCCCCTTCAGTTTACTAGTCAGCAATGCGACTCGGGCAGTGTGGTCATCAATCCATAAACTAGTTAGATATAGGCGCGTAGGCATTTACCACCAAGGCCGTTCTCCCTAACTAGCCCCTTCAGGACTCGGGTCATGCGAAGCCGTCAACTCCGAAGCTCACATTATTTACCATACGATGCACTCCCCCACCAGAGGACACCATAATCGTGCTTGGCCTTTAGTGACTTGCCTCCCGTAAGTCATGGGAGGAGGTAGGTCACGTCATGAGCCACTCTGGAGCTCGTGAACGTTACTGCCCGAATGGTCTTTGTACAGATCCTCGCCATGGCGTATCAACTGTACCAGGGGCCCCCTTGCGCTGCTAGGTCCGTGGTGGCGCAACTCACCAAACATCTTTGTCCTACTACATACAGCCATTTCTGGACACAAGGACACCGACCCCCCTGCGGGGAATTCTGAAAGACAAAAGTAATTAATGCAATCAGAGAAAAATGTTGTATATCCTCCAGTGTTGATCCACGATGAAATGAAAGTCGTATTTTTCGTGGATCAACACTGGAGGATATACAACATTTTTCTCTGATTGAGTAAAACGATCCCGGCAATACAACCATTCAAATCCAGTAATTAATGCGTTTGCTGACTACGATACAGACTCTGGGGGCGAGTAGAACCCTTGGTGGTCCAGTGGTCCTACTGGCAACCATTGCATATTGCATTTTGCAGTTGAAATTCGCCTCTCCGGGGCGGACCACACCCGTTTGCTACAACAAACGGCCAAGAGTTGCCAAAACGCCTCCCTGGCAAGAGCCTCGAAGGTCTCGATGCAGGAAGGTTGTGTATGTCTGTGTATATGTATGGACTCGTTATATATGTTTTTTCGTCATATTGGGAGCATCACATCTCGGCGCGGCTGCTCTCAATTCTTCTTTTACGTGCCGGCATTGAAGCAAATCCAGGCCCTGTCTTGGTATGGATGTGTAGTGTCTGCAACCGACGTATCGGTTCTAATGCCAGGTCACTTCAGTGTAGTTGCTGTTCGGAGTGGGTGCATTTCAGATGCTCTGGTTTGAGAAGGACGGGTCATTACATAGAAGGTACATTTGTTGCACCAGGCTGTAGGAATACTGGGCAGCCTCGGGTAATACCAGGCCTCTCCCCACCACCAATGCCCCTTACTCCCCCAATAATGTTGCCTTGAACGTAAGACACAGCTTAACTCCCGCCCCTCCGCCAGCAATTTTTACACCGGTGTCCATATTGCAGTTCAACTGTAATGGCATCCTAGGGAAATTTTCTGAAATCAGAAGCTTCTTGAGAAAGTACAGAATTCTGATTGCAGCCATCCAAGATACGAAACTCCACGCGATTTCACCATTTAACGCTGAAGGTGAATATGTCATCATACGCAAGGACAGAGAAGGCGCCACGAATGATTCTCACCCTGGAGGTGGACTTGCCTTCCTAATACACAGGTCCGTACATTACAGTGTATTAGATGTAGTTTCAGACGGTACGGCGGAATTGCAAGCCATCTCAGTTTCATCAGGGAGCACCAATATTGAAATTTTTAATATCTACATACCACCACATTCTAGCTGTACAAACTACCATTTCAATATTGGTCCTCTTCTTAATGGAGAGCACAGGATCATTCTTGGTGACTTCAATGCCCATCATGAACTCTGGCATTCCGCGCTTCACAACGATGCCAGGGGTCAAGCTATCGCCGAATCTCTGGACGCATCAGATTTCTGTACCCTCAATGAAAACTCGCCAACCCGTGATGCAAACAATTGTATTAGCTCACCAGAAATTACAATTGTCAGCGCTAGCCTAATTAGTGAGACCTCCTGGGAAACACTTACTGGTCTTCCCTCTGATCACCTCCCAATCATAGTCAGAATTGACAAACCAGCTGACCTGACCAAGTCAGAGAAGGGCGCATTCCAAAGGTTCGTCCAAACTTTCCAACAAGTGCCGCAAGGTTAGCCGATGAACGAGACAACATTAGGCGCGCTAACCCTGGTGACCCCAGAATTCGGGAGCTCAATATTCAAATACAGCGACAAGTTAAAGACTACAAGAAGGCCAAATGGAACGAGCACCTCAATGACTGTAACCTTAATGAAGGTGCCAGTTATGGTCCACTGTCCGTGCCCTTTCGAACCCCACAAAAGATAAGGGCAATATAGCCATAACCTTCGGCAAAAAAGAAACAAGCAATCCTCTTCAGTGTGCGAGCCAGTTCAATAAACAATTTATTGAACATCCCAAGTCCGAATTCGCAGCCGAATTGTTGACTCCGTACCAATTTATACTCCGGACCAGGTTAAAACAGTCATTGAGAATGCAAAAAATTCTAAGGCCCTTGGACCAGATGGCATTTCAATGGCCATGCTCAAACATCTTGATCTTCCTGCCATTGAGTATCTCACGGCAGTCTTTAACTTGTCAATGTCTACGCTCGCCATCCCCGACATCTGGAAACAAGGTCGCATAGTCCCATGCCTTAAACCAGGGAAAAGTGCCAAACTAGGAACTTCCTACAGACCGATTACGATCCTGTCACCTGTAGCAAAGACGCTGGAAGCCCTCATCCACCCCACTCTCGTTTCACATGCAAAGCTAGATCCCAATCAGCACGGTTTCAGACGCATGCATAGTACAACCACCGCTCTGGACGCGATCACTACACGTGTAAGAGACGGACTTAACCACAGTACACCTTGCCATAGAACCATCATGGTGGCGATTGACCTATCAAATGCGTTTGATAAGGTTAATCACTCCATGCTTCTGGCAAACCTCCTCAATATGCATGTTCCGACCCAAGAGATAAGATGGATTGCCAACTATCTAGCTGGTAGGCAATCCTTCACCGAGTTTCGAGGCAGTCGTTCCAAACTTAGAAAGATCAAATTAGGTGTTCCTCAAGGTGGGGTTCTCTCTCCCACCTTGTTTAACATCTACATGGCCGGTCTCCCAACACCGGAAGGCATTGAAGTTATTTCTTATGCCGATGACTGCACTGTACTCGCCACGGGAGCGGATAGGGATGTCATGCGCGAAGATATCAATATATATTTAGCGCGACTAGAAGCCTTTTTCCATAGCAGAAACCTAACCATTTCAGCGTCCAAATCGTCTGCGACCTTCCTTACCACCTGGCCAGGTGATTGTAGGTGGCCGGTTGGGGTACGTATTGGCAACAAACCAGTTCCTGCTGTTGCAAATCCAAAAATTCTCGGGCATCACTTTGAGAAAATGATGACTTCAGCTCATCACGCGGAAGCGGTATGTGAAAAGATGCGCAGTAGGAACAAAATTCTTAAAGCACTGGCTGGTAGCACCTGGGGCAAAGATAAAGAGACTATGCTAGCCACTTACAAGGCGGTGGGTCGAGCAGCGGCTGATTTTGCGGCGCCAGTTTGGTCGCAAGGTCTCTGTAACACAAGCTGGAACAAAATCCAAGTCTGCCAAAATGCTGCTCTACGCACAGCTACAGGATGCCTTCTGATGTCTGCCCAGGACCACCTACATCAGGAGACACATTTGATGCCAATACGTGACCACAATCGACTACTTACAAAACAATATTTAGTAGGTTGTTATCGAGAGGATCATCCTAATCGTAACCTTATGGAAAAAATTTTCCCCTCCACGCAACATCAAACGTGGCCTTCGTGACCTTGAGAGGGAGGTCCAGGGTTACAAAAGGGATCCTTTCGATGAAGATTCATACCGGGCTGCCATTGCAATGATTCACACTGAGGAAGTGAGTAGGTCTATTGCGAGTTTAGGTACGAACAGAGTCCTCTCAGCGCTCCCACCACCTATTTCGCCTGAGGAGATTAGGCTCCCGAGAGCCACCAGAGTGACTTTAGCCCAACTTCGGTCAGGCTTCTGCTCACGCCTCAATTCGTATCTATCTCGCATAGACCCAAATATACAAAACGTATGCCCAAATTGCGCTGGCACGCCACACGATGTAGCCCATTTGTTTCAAGGCCCAGCTGCACCCACTAATCTCACCCCCTCTCACTATGGGAAAACCCCATTGCAGCTGCCACGTTTTTGTCCCTGGAGATTACGGACGAAAACGACGACGAACTATAAAACGAGTCCATATAGATACACAGCGGTTCACACCTTTCTGTACCGCTAAAAGAAGAAGAAGAAGTAGAACCCTTGTCATATACAACATTCGCGTTATTTACGCCGAGTCCTTTGACTATCCCGTCATGCTGCCACGGTTCCTGGATCAGGGCAATGTCAAGACCCTCGCTAACGAACCGCGCTGATAGTATATCCGAGGCCCTTATGGCGTGGTGCAGGTTACACTGCACCACACCAATGCTCGGGTTATTCATTGTCATCGGGGTCGTCCGTTGTCACCTCGCTCCCAGTGGGAGCGGGTAATTCATCTGCATCGTCAATAGGTTCCGGTGAGTCGGGGAGGGCGTGGTGGTGTAGGGCCTGCTCCATTGGCTCCGGAACATTCGAGAGGCCATAGTGTAAGGGTGCTTCTTCAATGGAGCTTGCAGTGTCGGCTTCATTGCTCGTTGGATTGCTGCCGGTGTTGGTGGAGCCGTTTTTGTTCTCCGTTGTGTCGCTTGGCTTATTCTTCGCCCTTCCAATTCTTCGGATGAACCTTGGTCTTACCAAAGCGGTAAGACACTTGGAAATTGCGCCTGGCGATGATTTGCATCGACATCGGGTCTACTGCGACGATTAGTGTTAGGCCGTCCTCTCCGTCGTCGCGTTTATCAGCCTCCACTCACTTGTGCGCAGCCCCTCATTTTGTCTGCCGAGAAGTGTGATTGCACTAGTGGCGTCCGTGCTGCGAGGCAGATATAGCGTTGCTATCGTAGAGCGGGGGATGTCATCTCCGGTATCGGCGCGCAGCGTGGCTCCTTCCCATGGAATGAGAGTGGCGGCGGTGTTGCTTAGCCATTCGGCAGTGGCCTCATTGTCGCATTCGACAAGTAGAAAACCGGGCCGGAAGCGAATGCTGCCGAACTCCGGAAAAACGGTGACAGGCGGGTTGGTCACATTGTGGTCAATTATGGCGTCTAGTACCATGGACATTTTCTCTGCAGTTAGCAGGCAGTCTGGGTAGTTAGACGTCATAATTGCGAACCTCACGGATATTGCCACCTGTGAGTACGCACTCCTGCTCCTGCCGGCTGATGCCAGAGGGGTGACAGCTGGTCTTGAAGGTCATGGCGATGCCATCGGGTGCACGTTTTGGTCGCGTGATGAAACAGCTGCCTTTGGAGTAGCGGCATTGCGATTAGAATTTAAAAAAATCTACAGGCATTTTTCGATTTAAGATTTCTCATGGCATTTGAGCAAAAAGAAACTCATGCAAACGTGAGGATGGCTTTGCTTATATAGGTATATGAACTGAATTTTTAGCTGTAAATCTATTGTTACTGTTTAATCAAGGAAAAGCAACTTATATGAAATGATTCCATTGTGTCCCCTGACATAAGAGCCCATGCAAGCTTTCCTATGAGTATTGAACAAGTATACTTTTGCAGCTATTCAGGGACACCCTGGTAATTTGGTCCTACAAACTTCAAAAATATTTGTGGCAAACACTATTTCCATTCTACGGATTTCCACCAAATTTCATGTTCATTGTTTCATCAAGTTAAAAGATATGCATTGAAGAAATGCTTAAGAGTCTTCCCTTGCATTGTGAAAGGCCCTTACTAAATACTTACTTGGCTATATTTCCGGTTTGGATACAGTTATTCAAATGAAAATACGTAAACATATTCCCTATGTAATTTTCTAAAAACCCTTAGCAGAATTTTCATATTTGGAAACCTAAGAGGGGCTACACACGAACAAATTGAAATTTTACAAATTTACTGTTTTTTACTTTTCCTTAGCAAAAGTCAACAGTCTTAATATTTAACGTATATAAGGCCATACTGACCAATCTGTGCAAAATTTCATTTCGATCCCTATAAGGGTTTAGAAAAATGGAGGTCGAAAAGGAAGTTTAACTTTAAACGCCAATAACTTTTTTACCGTTACTCGAAATTTTAACTGATATGAGATGTACTCGTTTAGATCTTTGATTTAAATACCCATACGTCAACCTCCGATAAAACTAAAAAAGTTGACTTTTTTCAAACGTTCGGGACACCCTGTTATCTTTTTCCTACCAGCTTCTAGCTTTGTGCCAAAGACTAACCATTCTACACATTCCTACCAAATTTCATGTGAATCGGTTGAGCCGTTCGCGAGTTATTTAGTGAACAGACGGACGGACGGACAAAATCGATTTCATATAGGTTTTTTGAAAAAAAAAATTCTAAAAAAACCCTAAAAATAAATGAAAATCAATATTTCATCATTTGAGGAGGCATTTTGGAACGACGTTGACACCCTAATTCAGACCATTCCAGATACCGAATTGGTGTTCTTGGGAGGAGATTTAAATGGCCATGTGGGTGAATCAAATTATGACTACGAGGATTGCCATGGTGGAAAGGGTAGCCCTTCAACGGTCAGAAATGACGAAGGTGAAGCTATTCTGACCATGTGCAGATCGCATGGTTTGGTCATCCTAAATACATGGTTTGTGAAAAACGAGAGACACCTAATCACCTACAGTAGTGGACACGGAGATAGAAAACACGAAACGCAGATCGATTACCACCTCTGTTTCGATTTTATGAGAAGGTGGGTAAAAGACTGCAAGGTGATCTTGGGTGAATCTGTCGTCAGCCAACATCGTTTGCTTCTGTCAGAATTTATTTTGAAAGCAGGAGGAGCAAGAAATAGAAGAACTCCCAAGCCTGTCGAAAAAATCAAGTGGCACAATCTCACAAACGACAACTTTGAACCTGTAGTAACTCCATTCATTGATAAAATGACGATGAGTGGTTTCAAAACAACATAAACTGCACCGAGCACAGTCCAACACAACTGTGGAATAGTTTCGCTGAAATGTCAGTAGGTGAGGCGGAAAAGGCACTTGGAGTTTCGAAAGGTCCACTCCACACGAAGAAAGAAACATGGTGGTGGAACACCGAAACTAAGGAAGCAGTGCAAGCCAAATCGAACGCATTTAAGGCATGGACGAAATGTGAGTCAAGCAGTGAAGCCGAGCGGGTTCAACTTCGCGAAAATTATATGCAATGCCGGAAGAAAGTAAAGCGCTTGGTAGCTCAAGCAAAGGCGAAGGCAGCTGAGAAATTCTACCAAGAATTAGAAACTCAGACTGCGACCGAAGGACCGTCTTTGCGCGAGAGACCTAAGCACGACGCCAGGATATTTAGGGTCGCAGCCCAAAGGAGAAGGAACGCTCGGGAAATACAGGCGCCAAAGTACGTGGAGGACTCGCAAGGAATGTTGCTGATTGACGATACGGCAATTTGTAGCAGGATGCGAGAGTATTTTGACGAACTTCTAAATGAAGAATTTCCTCGAGCAGCTTTTCAAGATGTTGAGCCGAATACCACAAATATTGAAGATATCTCAGAGGAAGAGGTGATGGAGGCAATGCATCAGATGAAACGCGGAAAGGCAGTCGGCCCGGACAAAATCCCCGCGGAATTTTGGTTGAAAATGGAAAATGTCGGGCTTAGTTGGCTCACAGTTCTCTTCAACAAAATCAAAGGTGGGCAACCGATGCCTGATGCTTTCAGGGAAAGTTTTCTTCTTCCTTTCTATAAGAACAAGGGAGACTCACGCAAACTCAACAACTATAGGGCTATAAAGTTAACACCTCATACACTAAAGATCTACGAGCGAGTTGTCTGCAACCGATTGAGAAAGATTGTGCGGTTGAATGACAATCAATGCGGCTTTGTTGAAGGTCGATCTACAGTCGATGCGATTCAGTGCATTCGTATTGCGATGGAAAAGTATAGAGCAGCACGAAAGGACTTGTACTTTGTGTTCATCGATTTGGAGAAGGCATTCGATAGAGTACCTCGTGATCTGATATGGTTGGCCTTGAGAGCACTTAATGTCCCCGAGGCATACGTCAGGATGATACGAGACATGTATGATGGAGCTACGACTAAGGTTAGATGCACAGCCGGTGAATCAGAAGAATTTCCGGTGAATGTCGGAGTACACCAGGGCAGTGTATTGAGTCCGTTGCTCTTCAACATCATCATGTGCTACTTATTAACACGTGTCTCCGACGGCCTAGAAATATCTCTTCTTTTTGCTGATGATATAGTCCTCAGTAGCCCAAACATCGTTGCCTTGCAAGCTGCGCTTACAAAATGGTGTGACATTCTGGAGGAGCATGGACTGAGGGTAAGTATAACAAAGACTGAGTTCTTATGCTGCCAATTCTCAGACCCAAATGCACCGATACCTGAAATGTACGTCAAAGGAGAGCAGCTTAAGTCTTGTACCAAGTTCAAGTACCTTGGCTCGATGGTGAACAGCGGAGCTACATGCGATGATGATATCAAACATCGCACAAAGGTTGGGTGGATGAGGTGGCGAGAAAACTCTGGAGTTTTCTGCGATAAGAAAATGCCACTGAAGCTAAAGGGCAAGTTGTACAAAACGGTTGTACGTCCCGCACTCATGTATGGATCAGAATGCTGGACCATGTATGAAGGTTACGCGAAAGAAATGACAGCGACTGAAATGAAAATGTTACGCATGTCAGTTGGTGTAACCAAAAGGGACCACATCAAGAGTAGCTACATCCGAGGCAGCTTGTCCATAGACCAACCAATCACCGAAAAGCTCGAAGACCGACAAATGGATTGGTATTGCCATGTTCAAAGGCGTCCGCCTGAGAACCCCGCAAAGAGAGCGATAACAATGGAAGTTCCACTTGATGGACCCAAGGCCAGAGGCAGACCGAAGAACACCTGGATGTGTCAAATGAAAAAGCAACAACAACGCATTGGTCTCGGCGATGACACGATCCAAGATAGAGCTGCCTGTAGAAATATGCTGAGAAATTATCGCCAAAACGGGCGATGTGCCTACACCGCAGGTCGAGCAACGCGGAACCATGGAGCGGTATAAAGAACGAGGCAAGGAAGAAGAAGAAGGAGGGTGTTGTTGTAACTTATATTTAAATGATGAACATTATGGCTGTATTGACACATATACTTACACAGATATATTGTTTCTCTTATCTCTTATGATTTCATTTTAAACACTATCCGTCCGTGTTTCAATTCAATAGATTCACTGTCTACATACCTTGATACTGGGTGTGAATAGAGTCCTTACAATGCTACCACCACCTATTTCGCCTGAGGAGATTAGGCTCGCACTAGCCACCAGGACAACATTAGCTCAACTTTGGTTGGACTTTCGTTTGCGCCTGAATTCATGCCTATCTTGAATAAACCTGGACATCCAAAACATCTATCCGAACTTTGCTGGCGAACCTCATGATGTAGCCCATTTGCTTCAATGCCCAGCTGGATTCACCTATATCACTGTGAGAAACCCCTATTGCAACTGCAGAGTTCTTGCCCTAGACATTATGGGGATGGGCCACGACGACGTATCTTAAAACAGATCCACAAATATGCACAGCCATTGCACGCTTTTCGGCACCGCTAAAAGATGAAAAAAGAGGCCCACTTCTGGGCATTCGATGACTCCGGTGTAGAAATGATACTCTATCTCTAAGTGGCCGGAGTGTGAATTGGATATTTGTGTTGTTGTCTAAAATGCTACCGGTTCTAAGTTAAAATCGTCCCGGAGCTACCCGTTATTACCACAACGGCGAAGAGCTGCCAAGTGTCCACGATTCAAAACTCTTGAATTGATACTACTACCTTATACCTTTAGAAAGGTCAGGTGGAATCAAGACAGTTCTGCCATTGGCTATTTAGCCCATCATCGAATAAAAAATGTTATGGTTGTAGAACATAAACCTTTCATAATCCATGATTGTAAGAAGCTAGCGAGCGCCTTTGGAACGGGTGAAAAAAGCGATGGGATGGTACGATTCGCGAGCTTTACGTTTTTTTCAGGTTTTTTGATTCACATCTCATAGAAATGTTTTTTTTCTCATCCAGTTTTACACGACGCGCCTTCACTTTAATAATGCTGTTCTATATGCAGGAAAAGACTATTGACAAATGACTGCGGTCTTTATTGAACAAGCTAGACTTATAGACTAACTACTAACTAATACAAAATCATACGACATCTCCCTTTTAAGTGGTACAAACTTAAAAAAAAATACTTTTTTTCATTAAAATTAACAAATTCATTAAAGTGAAATTTAGTTAAATCATATAATTTTATATATGTGTTGCAGAGTTTTATGATAGTACAGTAGAGCGTCGATTATCCGCACATTCGATTAACCGAACCAGGCAATCAGCTTTTTTCATATGACAGACATCGAATGGATGGATGGATGGATATGGCGCTGAGATAGGTTGGGCCGGTTGCGCCCAATACTGCAGCCTGCTGGCTTATTGTATTTCCCATATAAGCGAGAAAGTTTCAGGTTATGAGCTCTGTCCTTCGTATGAGGCTTAGAAGAAAGTTAAGCAGGTTTACTTTGGGTGCACCCATTATGGTAGTTTGAGCCCCATGCATAGTACAACCACCGCTCTGGACGCGATCACTACACGTGTAAGAGACGGACTAAACCACAGTACACCCTGCCATAGAACTATCATGGTGGCGATTGACCTATCAAATGCGTTTGATAAGGTTAATCACTCCATGCTTCTGGCAAATCTCCTTAATATGCATGTTCCGACTCAAGAGGTAAGATGGATTGCCAACTATCTAGCTGGTAGGCAATCCTTCACCGAGTTTCGAGGCAGTCGTTCTAAACTCAGAAAGATCAAATTAGGTGTTCCACAAGGTGGGGTTCTTTCTCCCACCTTGTTTAACATCTATATGGCCGGTCTCCCAACACCTCCGGACGGCATTGAAGTTATTTCTTATGCCGATGACTGCACTGTACTCGCCACGGGTGCGGATAGGGATGTCATGCGTGAAGATATCAATAGATATTTAGCGCGACTAGAAGCCTTTTTCCATAGCAGAGGCCTAACCATCTCAGCGTCCAAATCGTCTGCGACCTTCCTTACCACCTGGTCAGGTGATTGTAAGTGGCCGGTTGGGGTACGTATTGGCAACAAACCAGTTCCTGCTGTTGCAAATCCAAAAATTCTCGGGCTTCACTTTGAGAAAATGATGACTTCAGCTCATCACGCGGAAGCGGTATGCGAAAAGATGCGCAGCAGGAACAAAATTCTTAAAGCACTGGCTGGTAGCACCTGGGGCAAAGATAAAGAGACAATGCTAGCCACTTACAAAGCGGTGGGTCGAGCAGCGGCTGATTTTGCGGCGCCGGTTTGGTCGCAAGGTCTCTGTAAAACAAGCTGGAACAAAATCCAAGTCTGCCAAAATGCTGCTCTACGCACAGCTACAGGATGCCTTCTGATGTCTGCCCAGGACCACCTACATCAGGAGACACATTTGATGCCAATACGTGACCACAATCGACTACTTACAAAACAATATTTAGTAGGTTGTTATCGAGAGGATCATCCTAATCGTAACCTCATGGACAAAATTCCCCCCCCACGTAACATCAAACGTGGCCCTCGTGACATTGAGAGAGAAGTCCAGGGTTACAAAAGGGATCCTTTCGATGAAGATTCATACCGGGCTGCCATCGCAATGATTCACACTGAGGAAGTGAGTAGGTCTATTGCGAGTTTAGGTACGAACAGAGTCCTCTCAGCGATTCCACCACCTATTTCGCCTGAGGAGATTAGGCTCCCGAGAGCCACCAGAGTGACTTTAGCCCAACTTCGGTCAGGCTTCTGCTCACGCCTAAATTCGTATCTATCTCGCATAGACCCAAATATACTAAACGTATGCCCAAACTGCGCTGGCACGCCACACGATGTAGCCCATTTGTTTCAATGCCCAGCTGCACCCACTAATCTCACCCCCCTCTCACTATGGGAAAACCCCATTGCAGCTGCCACGTTTTTGTCCCTGGAGATTGCGGACGAAAACGATGACGAACTATAAAACGAGTCCATATAGATACACAGCGGTTCACACCTTTCTGTACCGCTAAAAGAAGAAGAAGAAGAAGGAGCCCCAAAGAAATTTTGTCTCCAGCTCATAAGAGCGGGGCATTCGAAAATAACGTGCGAGGCTGATTCCTCATCTTCGTTGCAGAGGCGGCATAGTGGGTCTTGTGAGTAGATCCCTATTGTATGCAGATGTTTCCGTAGGGTATAATGAGCGGTTATAAGGCCTGTCACTGCCCTGAGGTTCGTTTACTTAGACTGAGGTGCAGCTGGTATGCCAGTTAGATTCCAGCATACGCTTGCTGTACCTGAGCCCTTCAGCGAGTCTCCATCGATCTTGGAATTTATCCTCGGTCCATCGTCTAGCAACGGTTCTGAGAGTAGATTTACTGATTCCGACTGCAGGTTCAGGACCAGTTAAGGGTAGTTCGTAACCCTCTCTTGCAAGGGCATCCGCTTTCTCATTTCCTTCGATCCCCTTATGTCCTTTCACTCATTTCAGAGTTACTTTGTTTCGGGTAGCTAGGTTTTTGAGATTTTGTTGGCATTCCCAAACCAATTTAGAGGTTTTTTTGGGACTTGCAATGGCTTTTATAGCAGCTTAACTGTCGGAAAGAATATAATATATGGTCTTATCCCTTTCGAGTACTCTCCCCTGCTGCAAGGTTTATGGCTATAAGTTCTGCCTGGAAGACAGTTGTATATTTACCTAGAGGCTTGGAGATACTATAGTTGTTGGTTTAAGTATAAACTCCTGCCCCTGTTCCTTCGTCTGTCTTCGACCCATCCGTGTACCGTGTGATTTGATAGATGGTTGTCGTTCCATTTACTCCAGTCTTCCCTAACCGTTGAGGTTTGGATATTGGAGTCAAGGGGGTCCATGGCCGGGGTATAGTCGCTGCCCATTTCTAGGATTGGGTTTGCAATGGTTTCTGTAATCGTACAGTGTCTTTTTCTTCTTGTAGCGGTGCAGAAAGGTGTGTAACCTCTGTGCATCTATGTGGGTACGATTTATGGTTCGTCAATGTTTGTGTCCGTGAGGTCTAAGGACAAAAATATAGCTGCTGCGATAGGGTTTTCCCACAGTGATATAGGGGTAAGATCAGTGGGCGCAGCGGGGCATTGAAACAAATGGCCCACATCATGAGGAGTGCCATTGCAGTTTGGACAGATGTTTTGGATGTCCGGGTTTATGCGAGAAAGGTACGAATTAAGGCGTGAACAAAAGCCCGACCGAAGTTGAGCTAGTGTTACTCTGGTGGCTCTCGGGAGCCTAATCTCCTCAGGCGAAATTGGTGGTGGGCGCTCTGAGAGGACTCTATTCGCACCTAAACTCGCGATAGACCGATTCACTTCTTCAGTGTGGATCGCTGCAATGGCGGCTCGGTATGTAACTTCATCGTAAGGGTCCCGTTTGTATCCCTGAACCTCTCTCTCAAGGTCTCGTAAACCACGCCTGACATGTCGTGGTGGAGGAATTCGGTCCATGAGATGATTATTGGGATGATCCTCACGGTAGCAACCAACAAGATACTGTTTAGAGAGTAGGAGATTGTGATCACGTATTGGCATCAATTTTGTCTCCTGATGTAAGTGATCCTGGGCAGACATCAGAAGGCAACCTGTCGCGATGCGTAGAGCGGCATTTTGGCAGACCTGAACTTTGGACCAGTTTGTGTCACATAGACTATGTGTCCAAACTGGGGCTGCATAATCAGCGGCCCGCGACCCACCGCTTTATAGGTAGCTAGCATGGTTTCTTTATCTTTGCCCCAGGTGCTACCAGCTAGAGCTTTTAGGATGTTGTTCCTACTGCGCATTTTTTCACATACTGAAGCTGCATGATTGGCAGACGTCATCATGTTCTCTAGGTGAAGCCCGAGAATTTTGGGGTTTTTAACAGTAGGAACAGAATTGTTGCCAATACGTATATCCATCTCCCATCTGATGTCCTCCCACCAAGTGGTTAGATAAGTCGCAGAAGATTTGGACGCAGAGATGGTGAGGTTTCGGCTTTGGAAAAATGCCTGTAATCGTCCTAGATAGCGATTAATTCGGAGGCGCATTTCATCCTTATCATTCCCTGTGGCGAGTACGGTGCAATCGTCAGCATAGGAAATCACCTCGATTCCTTCAGGTGGTGTGGGAAGGCCGGACATGTAGATGTTGAACAGAGTGGGGGAGAGTACCCCTCCCTGTGGAACACCTAATTTGATTTTCCTAAGCTTAGAACGTTTGCCTCGAAACTCGGTGAAGGAGTGCCGACCAGCTAGATAATTGGCAATCCAACGGATCTCTTGTGCAGGAAGATGCATATTCAACAGGTTTGCTAGGAGCAAATGGAATGGTTGACCTTATCGAATGCACTTGATAGGTCTATTGCCACCAGAATAGTTCTGTGACAACGACTGCGTTGATTTAGCCCATCACGAATGCGTGTAGTGATCGCATCGAGGGCAGTGGTGGTACTATGCATCTTCCTGAAGCCATGCTGGTGAGGTTCTAGCTTCGCATGTGCAACAAGAGTGGGGTGAATAAGGGCCTCCAGCGTCTTTGCGACAGGAGAAAGTATCGTAATGGGGCGGTAGGATTCCCCGAGATTTGCGCTCTTCCCTGGCTTGAGACAGGGAACAATTCGACCTGTTTTCCAGATTTCAGGGATGGCAAGCGTGGACATCGACAAGTTAAAGGCGGCCGTGAGATACTCAATGGCTGGAAGGTCGAGATGTTTCAACATGGTCATCGAAATGCCATCTGGTCCGAGGGCCTTGGAGTTTTTAGCATTCTCGATGACTTTTTTAACCTGGTCCGCTGTAAAAGATGGTATGGTGTCAACATTCCGGCTGCGAATCCGTCTTCTAATTTTGCGCTTGAGGCCGTCAGACTTGGGATGTTCAATAAATTGTTTATTGAACAGGCTAGCACACTGAAGAGGATCACAGGTTTTAGTGTTGCCAAATTCAATGGCGTTGTTGCCCTTTTCTTTCCGAGGATTGGAAAGGGCGCGGACGGTAGACCATAGTTTGCTGACACCTTCATTGAGGTTACATTCATCGAGGTGCTGATTCCATTTCGCCCTCCTATAGTCTTTAACTTGTCGGTCAATTTCGGAGTTAAGCTCCTGAATTCTGGGATCATCAGGGTGAGCGCTTCTGATCTGATCACGTTCATCGGCTAATCTGGCGGCACTAGTGGGAAAGTTAGGCCGAACTTTCGGGATACGTCCTGCCGGAATAAAACGTGCCGCGGCTGTGGTAATGACGTTCCTAATATTTTTCTCGGCCTCATGAATGGTGATAGGTGATGTTAGCTCGGTGAACTTCGCCGACGAGTAAGCTTTGAAACCATCCCAATCGGCTTTCTTGTGATTGACAAACGTTCGCTTCTCTGACTTAGTCATGTTCGCTGGTTTGTCAATCTTTATAATGATTGGGAGGTGATCTGATTTAAGGGTGGTACGTACTTCCCATCGGGAAGCAGCAATTAGACTGGCACTGACAATAGTTATGTCAGGAGAACTACTGCAAGTGCCCACGACTCTAGTCGGCGAGTCTTCATTAAGTGAACAGAATTCTGAGGCGTCAAGTGATTCGGCGATAGCTATACCCCTGGCATTGTTGTTGAGGTCCGAATGCCAGAGCTCATGGTGCGCATTAAAGTCGCCAAGGATGACCCTGTGCTCTCCGGAAAGGAGAGGACCAATATCGAAACGATAGCCAGAAGGGCAACTAGAGTGAGGTGGTACATATATATTAAAAATTTCGATATTGGTACTCCCTGATGGAACTGAGATGGCTTGAATTTCCGCCGTACCGTCAGCAACTACATCTAATACACAGTAATGTACGGACTTGTGTATTAGGAAGGCAAGTCCACCTCCAGGGTGAGGATCATCCGTGGCGGCCGGTCGATCTTTCCGCAGTATAACATATTCGCTATGGACGCTTAGAGACGAGTTTGCGTGAAGCAACGTCTCTTGGATTGCGGCGATGAGAATTCTGTTGGAACTCAAGAAGTGTGTGATCTCAGCGATTTTTCGGTGAATGCCATTACAGTTAAACTGTAATATAGATAGTGCAGTGAAAACTGCTGGAGGGGGAGGGCCAGGCGTAAGACTGGGTCTGGCATTCCTTATCATATTGTTTGGCGGTGTAGGGGGCAGTGGTGGGGAAGGTGGGCTGGGAGCAGCCCTGGGTTGTCCGGAATTTATACAACCTGGCGCAACATATGCTAAGGAGTGTTGACCTTGTCTACGTAACCCTGAACACCTAAAGTGAACCCATTCCCTGCAGCAATTACACTGCACTGATCTGGCATTCGAACCGATACGTTGGTTGCAGACACTACAAATCCATACCTCTGGGCCTGGATTTGTTTCAATACCGGCGCGAATTAGTAAAATTGAGAGCAGCCGCGCCGAGATGTAATGCTCCCAATATGACGAAAAAACACTTACATCGTACCCACACATATACACAGACAAACACAACCTTCCTGCATCGAACCTTCAGGGCTCCTGCCGGGGCTCTTGCCAGGAAGGCATTTTGGCAGCTTTTGGCCGTTTTGCAAAACAAAACGGGTGTGGTCCGCCCCGTAGAGGCAGTTGCCGTAAGACCACTCGTACAGTGTCCTACCCTTTGTGGTGTCCACATGTTCGATGATTGGAGTCTGTACGCTGCGAGTCTTGCCTCTTCTGTGATTGTGAGATCCAGTGGTGGCAGGTCTAGTAGTTTCTCTAGAGTTAATGTTGGTGCACTGCGCATGGCGCCGGTTATACTTGCGCAGGCCAGTCTCTGTACTGATCCCAACTTCGCTGCTGCTGTTTTTTTTTTTATTTTAGTCCACCAGACTATCGAGCCATAGGTCAGACGGGGTTTGACCACAGCTTCGTAGATCCAGTGTATCATTCGTGGTTTTAACCCCCACGTTTTCCCTATTGCTCTTTTTGTTGCATATAGGGTCTGTTTGCCTTTGGCAATTGTGTTTTGCAGCTGCTTGTTCCACGTGAGTTTGTTATCAAGGGTGATTCCCAGATATTTTACCTCCGTGGTAAACTGTAGTTGTTGGTTGAATAATGTTGGAGCGTTGAGCCCTTCCAAGTTGTGTTTGCGACTGAAGGCTATTAGTGTTGTTTTGGCGGGATTGACCGATAGGCCTACCCTCCTACACCAATCCTCCACTTGGGTCAGAGCTTGTTGCATGAGTTCAGAAACTACTCCTGGAAATTTTCCCCGTATCAGGATACTGATGTCATCGGCTTATCCTAGGGTATAGAAGCCGCTTACCCTCGATTTTTTTATTTTTGTTCAGTTCTAGTCGTTTTAAATGTTTTCAGTTTTTCGCTTAATTTCATGTTTGGGCTATTTTCTAATTTTTCTATGGAAGCTCGATTAACGGAACTCTCGTTTATCCGAACCACCCTTGTCGACATTAGTTCGGATAATCGACGCTCTACTGTACTTAATTAAATTCAAAAGTAAATTCAATTCAATTCATTTACATATTGCCATAAAAATATAAAATGCAATAATCATATCTACATTTTTTTTTTAATTTTCCTTTTCGTGTTGTCCTGTATTGAAGAAGAGCTATACAGTCACTCCTCAACTTACGTAAGCATTTCGTTCCAAAAGTCTATACGTAAGTCGGAATTTTACGTAACTCGAAATGTTCCTACTACGCATATCATTCTTATTTAAAATACCAAAAAAGTTAACAAATGTTTGAATTTTAGACTTAAATTACATGTGCAAGGATTTTTCTTAAATCTCTATATTAATTTTGGAAAATACCTGGGATTTTCGATATACATACATAAATTTATTTAAGTGGAGCATCCAAGGACTTTAATGGGTTGTGGCTTTTACGTAAGTGCGGAATTACGTAAGTCCGCCTTACGTATGTCGGGCTGCGACTGTATACGGATCCGAATGGGATTTAAAGGTTTTCAGTAAAAGCTTTTTAACTGTCTGCACAGTACGCTCTGCTAAGCCATTTGATCTTGGCAAATAAGGGCTTGAGGTGATATGTTCAAAGTCCCAATCCTTACAAAATTGTTTAAATTTTTCGGAATTAAATGGTGGACCATTGTCACTTACTAACATTGTAGGGATACCATGACGTGCAAAAATTGATTTGAAATGTGTAATGACTACTTGACATGTATAAGTATTATTTAATTTGGCAAGTTCCACGAACTTTGAAAAATAATCAACGACGAGGAAATATTTAATTTTGTTAAAATCAAAGAAATCCACTCCTAGTTTGTACCATGGAACTGCGACTGTAGAATGTGCTAACCAAGGCTCCTTTTGGTTCGAGGACCGAAGGCGAATGCATGTATCGCAATTATTGACAATATTGGCTATATCATTATTAATTTTTGGCCAATAAATATTATACCCTTTGCTAGACATCTTTCCATACCCATATGTCCCTCGTGCAGTAGCAATAACATTCGATGACGCATTATACTTGGTAAAAAAGAAGTCCATCAATTACTTGTTAATCATATCTAGAGGTACGGAAATTTCGCAAATAAAAAACAAGAATTTCGCATAAAATAATTTTGGATATTGTAAATTTCGCTGAAATTCCCATAAAAACCCAATTTTGTAAATTTTCATGGATTTTCTATAAGTCTAGAAACTCTTTAGATTCACGGTTAAACGACTGTTCAAAACTCGCGTTGCAAAAAAACGTCGCATGTTTATTATTCAGTATGAAGTGTGTCTGCCAACTGCATTATACTGCGAACTCAGACAACACACATAGATACTAGTCGACAAGACCACTCCTCAAGGAGTTACGGTAACGGTAAAACGAGAAACTGCTAAGGCAAATGCCGCTAATATCGTTACGCTTTTATCTATTTTATGTAAAGTTTCAATTTTTCTGCCCAATTTTGGGGCCCGCCGAACCACGACAAACTTCTCCCTGAATAAATTGCATTGCAGAAAACAAAGTTCGTTCATCAAACCCTTAACTAAAGTGCTTGCTCGGTGTTCGGCAAATCTCTGCAATGGAAAACGTCTGGAAAAAAAATCTGAGATGAAAAATGATCTCCAGTAATTGAGATTTTTGGACAAAAATAAACTTTTTTGTGGGAAAAAGTCCAAATTAGAACATTTCGCATTTGTTCGCATAAAAGAGCAATTTTCGCCGAAATTCGCATCTATTTCGTAAAAACGAAATTTCCGTACCTCTAATCATATCGAATATTGAAGTACGGAATAACTGATTTGTCCAACTTCTTCTTATTTTCAGGCCAGCCGTTAAAATGATATTTAATGATTTCAGACAAAACACCATCACTAGAAGTGTATTTTCGAATTTCGTTTTCTTTCTCTTTCGTCATTGAGAGTGTAAGTGACGACCCTAATAAGTTACATTGCAAATTTAAATCTTTGTCAAAATCTGTTAATGTGTCATGAGATTAACGTGCTCGCGATAAAGCATCTGCCACATGCATGTACTTTCGCGGCTTATAAATTACTTTAACATCATACTTAAGTAATCTAAGCATAAATCTCTGCAGCCTAGCTGGAATTTTATTTAAGGGTTTATCGAAGAGCGCTATGAGCGGTTTGTGCAACCAAAAAGGAGAGCAAACAGCTCCTTCTCAATTTGAGCGTAATTTTGTTGAGAAGATGTCAATGTTGCTGAAGCATATGCAATTGGTTGATTATCATGAGAAATGACTCCACTATAGCAAATTTTGAAGGTGTTGATGCTTGAAGTGGTTTATTTATATCGAAATAAGTCAGAACTGGAGCATTCGATATGAGACTTTTTAATTTTTTGAATTCCTTGTTATGGTCTTCTGTCCAATGCCATTCGATATATTTCTTTAATAAAGTTCATAAATTAGCATTTTCTTTAGAAAGATTTTTTATAAATGAACCAAGGTAATTGACCATATCCAAAAACCGTTGTAAATCTGATTTAGAATTATGTTTGGGCATAGATATTATGGCTTCTATTGACTTATCTGGCTGGAAGGTATTATCTTGATTAAAAATGGGAAAATGAATTTGACTTCCTTTTGACAAAATTTCGACATGGACTTATTGAATTTAAGTCCTATTTCTTTAGCTCGTTCTAAAACTTTGACAATCGTGTGTTTTATCGTGTTCTTCTCTTGAGCGACCATATATCAGAAAATCATCGATATATATACTGCTCAAAAGCAAATAAGGGCCACTAATAATTAAATTAATTAAATAAAACAATATGTTTTTCATTAAATATAATGAATTTTATTGAATTTTAAACAAAAGTTACACCTTTTTTTTAGCATTTTTTCAGATTGCTTACTTTTTGCGGTCATGTAATCGTAACAATAACAGTTAATTCGTATGTCTAATCTGTAAAAAAAATTGATTCTTTGCTTTTTTAGTATCGAGTATGGCCTCCACTTTTTGATATGCAGTCTCGAAGCCTGGACGGAACGCTTTCAATAATCCGATCGACGCTTTCTTTTGATATCTCGTCCCAACACATTTTTAGAAATTGAATCAGCTGTTGCTGATTGTGTATGTCCTTTTAAGCGGTCCGAACTTGGCGTTTTAATTGATCCCAAAGATGTTCTATCGGATTTAGGTCCGGACTGTTGGCAGGCCACTCCATGACCTCAATATTGACTTCCTCGAAAACAGACATTGTCGCCCGGGCAGTATGTGGTCGTGCATTATCCTGCATGAGGATAAAACCATCCAACGCCTGTTGTGAAAAAGGAATGATATGTGGCCGAACAATCCTTTCAATATAACTTTCGGACGTAATTGTCCCGTGTGGCAATCAATCAGAACACGGTGACTTCTGGTTTACAAGTGACAATGTTTATTACAGTTATGTATGTATGACAGTTGGATGGTATAAATTATAATAGTAATGCCATAATGAATTATGATAGTAATGCCATTAAATAATAGTAATGCCATGCTTATATACATGATAAAATAAGTATTATTAATATAGCTATGTATATATGCTACATCTCCCCTCACAAGATAGTTACACACTTAATACTTAATTAATTATTGGCTAAAATTCAGAAACATTTGTATTCAAAGTCTAAAATTAAATCAAATTATGTATGTATAAATATAGATGTCGACATTTTAAAGACATTATGTAAAATTTGTAATTTATTAGTTAATTATCTCGTAAGTAATTTATTAATGGGAGGTATGTAGCTTTTACTATGTACATTTTCTTTTTTAAATTCAATTTGCCTGTAATAATATAATCATTTTTTCCATAATTTCAATATCTAAAATAAAATTCAGTTTCAATAAATTTTTTTTTTTTTTTTTTCATATTATATAACATTTTGTTTGATTTGTTTAATTTTTGTATACTCTACCACTTCTTAATCGTGAAGGACTTAAGCGTTCATTTAAGTTATCCTGACTTCTAACTGATGGGGATATTGTGGACGGTTGAATGTCCTCAAAATGATAATAAAAGTCAGTGTTATTATTTGGGGTGATAGTATTTTCTGGCATTTTGTTTAAGAATTGACTATTCCGTCTGTATTGTTTGCCATCTTGGGTCTGTACTACAAAAGATCGCGGTTGTTCAAGCTTTTTGATAATTTTTCCTTTTTCTTTTTTATTATTAGTGGTTAGTATGCTAACCAAATCTCCAACTTTAAAGTTCGATTCTTTCCTTTTAGCGGTTTTATTGTAATATTTAGCGATTTTTTTTGTTTTGTTACTTTGCATCGAACTAAAATTTGAGATTATGTTTGGCTTTAATAATTTCAATCGACAAGGTAGCTTAGTTCGCAACCTTTTGTTGTAATTAATTTGAGCTGGTGAGTATGTCATGTCTTTTACAGGTGTGTTACGATACTCTAACAAGCTGTAATAGAATTGCTCTGCATTGTTACTCTTTTTCAAAAAAGTTTTTACTATTTGAATTGCACGCTCAGCAAGTCCATTAGATTTTGGATAATGTGGACTGCTAGTAATAATTTCAAAATTCCATTTCTCTGCAAAGGACCGACAATACAGGGAGTTACACGGAACATTATCTGCAATTACTGTATGTGGAATTCCCTGTCGCGAGAAGATCTGAGCCCAAGCATTACATATATCCTGTGATGTTTTCCCGTTTAGTTTTTCGACCTCAATCCATTTCGATGTATAATCGATAAGAACTAAATAGGTTTTACCCGCAAACTCACATATATCACACCCTACTTTTTGAAAGGCCACATTTGGAATTTCATGTGATATCATAGGCTCTTTCGGATTTGCATTTCTATATTGTTGGCATGTCCAACAGTTTTGAACTACACTTTCAATATCATTCCCCATGTTAGGCCAGTAAAATAATTCTCTTGCCCTTGATTTTGATTTTGAAATGCCCATATGCGGTTCATGTATTTGCTGTACCATTTCTTTTCGCAACGACTGTGGAACAATAAGTTTGTCACCGAGAAAAACTAGGCTATTTTCTACAAAAATGTCTGATTGATGCTTGAAGTATCCCCTTACATCGGCTCTCACCAATTTTTTATTTTTAGGCCACCCTGCTTTGTAAATGGAAATTAATTCTTTAAGAACAGGATCTTCAAGTGTTTCTTTTTGGAATACTTTAAGTTTGTTGTCACTTATGTTAATCGAAAGTACTGACTCTACGTCTACTTCCGGCTCTACATTATCTAAAAAATTCCTTGATAAGTAGTCAGCAATGTGCATCATCTTTCCAGGAGTATATACAACTTGTATGTCGTAGTTTAATAAATAGAGTCTTAATCTTTGTAATTTTGTTGACATAATTTTATGAATATTTTTGTTCATAATTGCCTCAATTGGTTTGTGGTCACTCTGAACTTGAACTTTCTGTCCATAAATAAGATTCCGAAACTTTTTACATGCGTATACTATCGCTAAAAACTCTTTTTCTATCTGAGCATAATTTTTTTCTGTTTCGGTCAGACTACGAGAAGCATAGGAAACGGGACACCCATTTTGCATTAGACAACATCCAAGTCCATCTTGAGATGCGTCTGTCTGAATAACTATAGGGTTATTCGAATTAAATGGATGTAAGAAAGTAATTTCGTCTAACTTTAGTTTTATTTGTCTAAATGCTTCTTCATGAACTGGCAACCATGTGAAAAAGATATCTTTTTTAAGCAACTCACGCAACGGTGCCGTTAGTTGAGACATATTAGGAATAAACTGTCTTACATAGTTGACCATTCCAAGCAACTTTTGAAGTTCTTTTTTGTTTTTGGGGTTCTTTAGCTTCTTAATGGCTTCAGTTTTGTTTACATCCGGCTTAACACCTTGTTTACTGAAGACATGCCCTAAGAATCTTACTGATTTCTGTCGAAACTGAATCTTTGTTGGATTAAATTTTACACCCAGTTCCCTTGCTCTCTGTAATACGGCTTGAAGACTTCTGTCATGCTCATCAGCCGATTTTCCATAAATTAGAAAGTCATCGAAATATACTGCTACCCCTTGAATGTTACCGAAATTTTCAAAATTAAACTGTTGAAATATTTCAGGAGCAGTACATATTCCGAAGGGCAATACATTAAATTGGAATAATCCGTAAGGCGTAGAAAATGTGCAATATTTTTCAGACTCTTCCGATAGTGAGACTTGCCAAAAACCCTCTTTGAGATCAAGTACTGTATAATACTCTGCTCCGGACAAACAACTGCAAATATCTTCAAAAGTTGGAATCGGATATTGCTGTTTTTTGATACATTTATTTAAATGTACCGGATCAAGGCACAATCTCAATTCCTTATTCGGTTTCTGCACAATCACCAAATTATTTACCCAATCACGAGGCTCAGTAACTTTCGAAATAATTTTTCTATTTTCTAATTCGTTAAGAGTATCTAATAATTTTGGCTTAATCGAAAGCGGAACTCTACGCGGACCACATATTTTAGGTTTTGCTTCACTATTTAAAATTATTTTATATTTTTGGGGAAACTGCCCTTGACCAACAAAGCACTCTTTATATCTTTCGAGCACTTTCGAGTTTTCAAAAATGATGTTAACCGCGCCTACGTTTTCATTTTTTCTAACGATCCCTAGACTTAAACATCCAGATAGACCTAATATTGGAGCCAGATCTTCTTTTATTATGATAAACGACTGAATACACTCGGTTTTTCTAAATGTGCACTTTAAATCACACGATCCTATAGGAACAATTTTTTGTCCACCATAAGCCTCAAGAATCACTTTCGTTGCATTTATTTTAATACTCGCAGCACCGATCGTTTGTAGTATTGCCTTTGGCAAAATGTTTGTTTGCGACCCCGTGTCAACTTTCACGTTTACTTTAATATTTTCAATTAATACTTCTTCAGACCAAACATTACTCGAATTACCGCGACTAACGGAATGAACAAAAAGGTCATTTTGATCCTCCACTATATCCACACACCGTACAAACTTCGATTTGCAGCAAATTGAAAAATGATTTTGTTTTTTGCATTTTTTGCAAGTTTTTCCCCATGCCGGGCATCGCTTTGGTTCATGCATACCATTACATTTTCTACACTTAAATTCTACACTTTTTTCCGCGTTACGATTTTTAGAAAAATGTTTCGTACTCACAATATTGTTTTGATTCGCAGATACCTGATCTCGATTCGCATTCCTGACAAAATGAGTTGCTTTGGACGGCTCCAACGTTCTCGGCTTGAATTTGTTGATGGCCAATACGCTTTCCGGGCCATGTATCTGCTTCGCCTGCTCATGCGATGCTTCAATTGCTCGGCAAGTTTCGATCGCTTTCGACAATGACAAATCCTTCTCGGTTAACAGCCTCTGTTGAATTTTGTGATCATTTGTACCAAGTATGATGCGGTCACGGATTAACGATTCCTCCAAACTTCCAAATTCGCAGGTTTTAGCTAAAATTCGCAAATCCTTTAAAAAACTGTCAAAAGGTTCAAGTTTACCTTGTGAACGACTGAAAAATTTGAAGCGCTCGTATGTGTTGTTCTTGACGGGGCTACAATGTTTCTCGAAAGCTTCGATGATTTTCTCCACATCCTTCTGCTCTTTTTCTGTTAGGTTGAACGAGTTGTACAATTCCAGGCCGTCTTCTCCAATTATGTTGAGAAACGTGCACACCCGGACCTCCATGGATTTCTTGTCCACCGAGCTCGCAACCTCGAACAGTTTATAATTTTGGCTAAATCGCCTCCAATTTTCGGACAAATTTCCCTCAACGTTGAGTGGCTGAATTCGTCTCAAACTCTCCATTTTACGATTGCACTATTCTTATGATTGCAATACTTTTATTTAATATATTTTTATATTATTGTAGAAAGTACAATACTTTCTCACTATTTCGATTTACTTAGTCGCCCGATTTATCCGGATTTTGTTGATATTTAACGATTATTCAACTACGACTTTGTAATAAAATACCGGCTGCGCCATGTGGCAATCAATCAGAACACGGTGACTTCTGGTTTACAAGTGACAATGTTTATTACAGTTATGTATGTATGACAGTTGGATGGTATAAATTATAATAGTAATGCCATAATGAATTATGATAGTAATGCCATTAAATAATAGTAATGCCATGCTTATATACATGATAAAATAAGTATTATTAATATAGCTATGTATATATGCTTAGCTTAGTTACTTAGGATAACAAGGTTAGGTTTGCCTTGCAAGCTAATTCCGGCCCAGACCATCCCACTGGGACCGCCTTGCCTCTCAATTTGATTAATGCAAGGATCCAAAAATGCTTTTCCGGTTCTCCGGCAGACTCTTATGCGTCGGTCGCCACTAAAAATGTTTACTTTGCACTCATCCGAAAAGAGCACCTTGCGCCATTGTTGCATGTCCTATTGGATATGTCGACGAGCAAATCTTAAACGATTCGTACGATGCGTCCTGCCCTGTTCTGTTCTGGTAACCCTTTTCCTTGACCACTGTTAGTGTTCGTGCAAACGATTTCTGATTGTTTGAGGGCTAACAATGGTCCCAGTCGTCCTTAATAGCCTACTTTGTAGTCCACGAGCACTAATGGTACGATCCCGTCGCGCACAAAGTCTGACATATCGGTCTTCTGCGGGGGGTGGTTATTCGAACTCGGCCTGAACCATGACGACGGGAGACATTTCCTGTCTCCTGGTAACGGTTCCAAAGATTTTGAATGGCTCTTCGCGGATACCCTGATTGCAGGGCCACAGAACGTTGCGAAAGACCTTCCTCGGACATTTCTAAGGCTCTGGACGAAGCATTTAAATTTAAATGGCGCCGAATTGTTGGTATTTTGTATTTTACAGATTCTCCTTATCTTTAAAAGTGCAACAACTAATGTTGCATTTAAAGAACTTGGCGAAAACTAATTCTTAATCAAAATGAGAAATAAACAAAACTACCAAATGTATGACTCATGACCCCAAAAGTACTGTTTAAGCCAGTTCCGTTAAAGCTAATGTTAACGAATGATACTGTGATAACTCACATCACATTCAGGTACAGAATGGCATTTTTTAAAATAATTATCACACTAAAAACTAGCCAAAAGACGTTAAAGTCAACGGACATAAGTGGGCCTTATTTTGTTTTGAGGAGTATATTTCTAGATTGTCTATCCCTGAAAATCGCTTTACCATTTCCGCATGAAATATCTCGGGAGCCGATTTGACTCCAAAGGAAGACGCAGAAATCGAAATCTTCCGAATGGAGTTTAAAAAGTGCACAGTTTAGATGATGCCTCGTCAAGTTGTATAGACCCAAAAACCAGAATTAGCATCTAAAACTGTAAAATATTGAGATCCTTTCAATTTACCTGTACAATCATCTATTGTAGGAAAAGGAAAGTGCGGACATAAAATGACTGTGTTTAAATTGCGCGGATAAAGGCATAAGCGAATTTGGCCATTTGGCTTATTTACAATAACAATGGAACTCACCCATTCTGTAGGCACACTAATTTCTTTAATGACATTAATTTCTATGAATCGTTTCAACTCATTTCTTAGTACTGGCTTTAGACTAAATGGAATCTTTCGCGGTCGTTTAACAACCGGATCACAATTATCAACAATTTTAAGATGACATTCTCCCTTTAAACATCCTATCCCACTAAACACCTCCTTATATTTATCCAAATATAAATTTGATTCACTTAAATTATAAATTCTTTTTAGCAAATTCAATTTAAGACAGGATTCTAGACCCAAAATATTTTTACATTTTGATTTTATAATTAAACATTTTAAATCATAATTACAACCATTTAAGTTACATGACAGTGTACACGCTCCAGTGAAATAAATTAGACGTTTTGAAGTAGACGTAAGACTGTCGCCTTCTCGTTTTATTAACTTCAATTGATCATATGAAATAATGTTCGCTTGCGCACCTGAATCGAATTGAAACTCGACTGACCGACCATTAATAGTAAGCGAAGTGACCCACTGCTTATCGTTATCATCACTATCAATAGATCCAATAAATAATGAATCTGATTCCGTTGACTGTTGACTGTGCCTCTACTACCTGGACCATTTTCTTCTTGCTAAATTTTGCGAAGTGTCCTTTCAGATTGCACTTGTAACATATTGCCGAGAATGCCGGACATTTATTTCGGTGTAGTTGCCCACAGTTCTTGCATGTATTACTACTACTTTTACTCTTTGTCGATGACAGATTATTATGATTTGACTGAGATTTATTGGACGAATAATGATTTTTTTTTTCAAACTTTATTTTTTGCTGTATACTACCAACAAAGCTGTTTTGATTGAATTGCTGTAGATGCTCTCTGCTCATCTCCCATGCTCTCGACATTTCGATAGCCATTTCCAAAGTGATTTCCGTCTCATTTAAGAGCCTCTCCTTCAATTTGTTATATCTCTCATGAAGACCACAAATGAAGAGATCTCTTACGAGATTTTCTCTTAATGTGGCGAATTCACAAGTCATACTAATTTTTTTTTTTAATTTTGGAAAACTCTTCTATGGACTCACTAGCATCCTGCCGCTTGGTAAAAAACTTGTATCTTTCCATAATAAGATTCACTTTTGGAAGAAAATAATTATCGAAACATTTCTCTAATCACACATAGAATACTTTGTCAATATTTTCGTTAAATGAATTAAATATGTCGATTGACTCCAGACCCATATGATGCAAAAGTAGGGCAAATTTTCGGAAAACACTTTGGACTTCTAAATTGGTGGCTTTTGAATAAATTCTAATCCCGGTGAGCCATATTTTCCAAGCATTCGGCGAGTTTGAGCTATTGAACGGGAATGGCGGTATAGACAATAATACGGGCGCGACACTTAAATTTGCTTTTGAACGATAGGAATTTCTTTGCGGGCACTTGATGAACTTTCTCCAGCACTTTTCGTTTCAACACTCATCTTCGGTTCTTTTTTGGAATTTGCCAAACCTTCTCCGTTGAAACTGTTGCTAAGGACGACTCTGAAGATGAACCGTTGCTCATGTGAGATACCTGTTGCTATAACTAAAGTCCTGCTTTTCGATGCGTTTTTGGTCCAACAAACGACTAATATCCAGACAATTCCTGCTTGCAAAATGACGACTGCAGTTTCCAAAATTTCCTGCTCTAGGCTCCGATAGACGAACAAGATGAAAATTTGCTTTTCAATATCCAAAATATAGATTTTCAGACGAAGACTTTACTATAAGGCAGCACACCTGACACCATGTTCTATATGCAGGAAAAGACTATTGACAAACGACTGAGGTCTTTATTGAATAATACAATACAATCATACAACAAACGCCATGAATTATTAGGTTGAGATTCAATAAAGTTCATCATTGAATATAAACTTCCCTTGTTAGGGCGAATTAGGGATGAATATCTTTTTTTTACGGCCGACTGTCGGTTTTCATCTCAGCGTCGTCGTTGAGAATGATACCAAACATAGATGATAATTTAAATGGTTTACACGTTTCCACATGCATACACTCTGCATAAGTTAGTTGAATAATAAATTATTATCTATTCATTTTCTTTTTAGCGGCTGAAATAATTCAAAACTCAAGTGTGATCCTGACCGATAATAATGTAGCAGAGCAAACGACGAGGGAAAATTCCTCCCAACCACAACTGCCAAATACTCGTTATAATGACGATGAGGTGATATTTGTAGCATGCGAACAGAATCCGGTAATAGACTTAAGCACACCAGACACAATTGAATCTAAAAGACGACGAAGATTAACTAAACCACTAAATACTTCCGATGTCGAAGTTGTTGAAGTCATGACCGGCTTGGACTCAAGTAATTGTAATTCTGGCTCATCTGCAAGTAAGAGCACAACATCAAGTTGTCCTATTTGTTTAGACAACTATAGGAAGCCTACATCAACTCTTTGTGGTCATATTTTCTGTGAAAAGTGTATCAAAGCAGCTATTAACAGTACTAATAAATGTCCAATGTGTAAGCGAAAATTATCACAAAAATCCATACATCCAATCTATTTCTAAGTGTTCATGTTGTCTCTATTTTTTTTAAATACATTTCATTTATTAATAAACAATTTGCATTTTTAATATAAAGCTGTTTTCATTGAGGGCTTCTTATCTTTAAATTTGAAAACTTTTGAAAATATTAACCTCAATATGCAGGGTGTCAGGCAACTACCGCATAAACACACCTGAATAATATTCCTCGTGTGATTTCCTGCAAAAAAAGTTGTACGGAACATACCCCGAATTCTTAACCCTTTAGTTGCCACAGGCATTTCAAGATTTTTGAAAAAAAAATAATTTTTTTGCACGACTTAAACCTCAATATCTCCAAAGCTAGACTAGCTAGACTCATAAGTGCCTAGATCGAGCCATTGCATATTGTTCAAGTAGCTATGAATGTTTGCATCTTCGGAAATGTTTCTCATTTGTGCTACAAATAATAAAAAAATTAAATAATTAACCCTCCGACAGACACATGGTAAGATAGTCACATTCGTAACACTAGGGTCTGGCCAGACGCAATGTACCTAGTATTCTTGAAGGTAATATTTTTTTAAACTTTTGTTACTTAATTGAATATTTATGTTATGTCGGCATATAATATTCATATATTTGGGTAATTTTCTTTTGGTTATTTACTTTTGGTTATTTATTGCCTTCCGTGAATACAATCAAAACAAACAAACAAATGTTGCTGACAAACATGATTTGACCATTTTGGCCAACATTTTGACCCCATCTAAATTGTAAATTATTGTGGGAAACATCGGCCACTAAAAGAATGCCAACAAATGCGTCTAGCTCTGTGTCCGTCAACTATTTCCAAACCTTAGGTTTTTCATCTGGATCAGAAGAATTCCATTTATCTATGGATTCGCGCCCATGCCGATTTGTTTTCTTGACGATAATGAAGAGAATATCTTCCGTGAAAAAAGTGAAATACCTGGACGAAAACGCATAAAATTATATTGACGGAGGCTGATTGCTGAACTTGGTGCCGTTTTGCTCAGCGTTTCAAAATAAAATAATGATTTTCGTTTTCCCATGCATTTTGGTTTTCAGAAATTTAGTATTTACATCTCATATGACGTCTTATAGTCACATGACGTCATATCCTTTTTACCAGGATATTGATGTGTAGGTACCAAAATTCGCTATTTGTATAATATACATACTAAACAAATTGTATTATATGTTAATTAGTTGGTATTTCACACATATCACGAGTGGGTCTGGCCAGACCCATGTGTTACGAAAGTGACATGTACATCAAAATGTCCTTATAACTATCCTTGTCGAACTCACCGCGATCTAACTTTTGCGCAGAACTGAAGCTAACAATATTGTAGGAAGCTACTAGAAATTTCAAATTAATAGCTAAATCAGAAACATGTTAAAATTAGTATTAGGGGCGATTCAGACTATCGACAAGATTTACTAAATCCTAGATTTAGTTGACAGTTGTACCATATTGTACTGCAATTTAAATAATGATGCATTTAGAATTTAGTGACATATGATTCGATCTAGTATCCAGGGTTTTGACTGGATTAATTTTAATCTACACCAGGATTTGTTCGTAGTCTGTATTCGCTATTTAATTCGAAAAAGGTCTGACCAGACCCGTCTCAGTCCGAGGGTTAATGTCTTCTCCAACATGAAAAATGTTTGGCTTCGAAAAAAAAAATAAGTTGGGCACCCCTGCGCACATAACTTTCAAAGAAGAGGTGTAAAGTATGTATCTTACATCGATGCAAACAACATTTTAAGTAATTAATTTTGTTTTCAGACTATTTTTCGGTATCTATTACCGATTTTGAAATAATCCCAAAACTGACAAAATATTTCTCCCTTTTTCCCTATGTTGCGGACAGAACTTTTTTTCCCATAATCAAAGGGCAATCCATAGCAAAAAAAGATAAATGCATTATTTTTGCCGCTCGATTGTCTTACTTCTGTTTATTTATCATTGATTAAACGGCCAACGACGACCGTTTTATTTCTAACGTTAAACTGCAGTTTAAACGACAGTGTAATTGTAATTGTTAATCCGACAACCATCAGTCAAATCTCGAATTTTCATCCGTTAAACTTAAAAATATTAAGTTTAAGTTAAACTTAAAAATATTAAAAGTTACGATCCGCAAAAATCCAGTTGCTAATAGAAACTATTGATTTTAAAAAATTTCAAATTGCTACTTAGCTAGAAATTGTATCCTTTAGCTCATTCCAAAACTCAAGACTAATTCTACTACAAATCCTGAGTGGGTTTAAAAAATTTGTTAGCCACTTAAAATTAATATAATAAAAAATCAAGTTATAAAAAAAGTATTTATATGTAGCTTGAAATAATTTAAATCATTTCCTTATTACTAATAATTGGCCTATGCCGACCAAGTACAACATACACACTGAATAATTTGAAACACTAGAAAATAAGTAACAAAATAAAAATAACTCATGAATAAGAAGATACACCCGAATCAGTATCCGAATCAGTTGTTTCCCACTCGCCATCCGATTCGTCATCGTCAATTTCATCGTCTTCGGCATCCTAAAAAATCGTACATTTGTGACGTTCTCCAAGACACTTATACAATAATAAAAATAATATTTACCACAAGACCTGTTTGAATATTGATATCAACTTGTAAACGTATATCCATTGCCATTAATACTGCCGTGACAAAAACAGGAATAGTTAAACGACACCTCCAGGCTAACTTGGTGAGGAATAAAAAGACTTCTCCAAACTGGGAATCCATATAAGTCTTAGCAAAATACCGAAAAAAAAATATTTTAGTACAATAATAAATCAACGCTACATAAGATACGAGTTACAATAAAACAAATATCTGTATAAAAACCTAAAAACATAAAGACGATTTTAAGTTGTTATATCTATACAGGGTGTCCCACGACTCTTGGTACATACGATAACGGGTGATAGTGCAGCTCATTTGGGTACAATTAATGTTCTACATGACCCCTCTATCTTTAACCGTTATAAAGTTATAGCATTTTTTGTTAATAGTATCAGAAACCTCGACCTGCAGAGCAAAATCACTATTTGTCACACTCCCAAATATTTGATCCGAGATTTGACTTTACTTTCTGAAACTCCACAAAATTCTACCAAAAATAACTGTTTTGCCAATTAAATAATTTAAACCCCTACCCAGATACAACCATTCAAACTTTTAAGACATTCGAAAATTGATTTTTCATTGAAAATTTAAATAGTCAAATCGTAACGGTACTTTGAACTGACAAATGTGCAAAGTTGATAAAAGTTGCCTCATAATGTTAGCTTTCGAACGACATATAAAAATTAGGGTCTTAGGATTTAAAAAATTGCATATCTTACGTGTTAAAAAGAAAAAAACGTGGTTCCAAGAGAAAACCAAAGTAAAAGTTTCCACAATTTTTGTACGAGTTTTATTTAGTAAACAAGATTTTTTTTAAATAAAAAACGAAAAAAAAGCACGATACCGAGGTTAATTTCGGGCGCGGCCGAAATTTTGATACCCTTCACTCTTCTCAGGCTAATATTTTTTTCCGGTGTTCTTATGTTTAATCCCCCCATTCTTTCACTTCCGTTTTCACATAGTTTCGTTACCTCGATAAAAGATATTAGCGTGAGGTTTGGTTAGAATAACTGCACAAACGAAAAAAAAACTTTCTTTGGTGGGAGGGGGGATGGCCCCATAATACGAATATATGTATTTGTTTTTGCAATGTGTCTTTATAGAAAGTACAAAAATATGTAAAAACAAAATATATTCGTACTATGGGGGCATCCCCCCTCCCACCAAATTCCGTTTGTGCAGTTATTCTAACGAAACCTCACGCAAATATCTTTTATCGAGGTAACGAAACTATGTGAAAACGAAAGTGAAAGAATGGGGGGGATTAAAATAAGTCATAAGTACGCCGGAAAAAAAAATATTAGCCCGAAAAGAGTGAAGGGTATCAAAATTTCGGCCGCGCCTGAAATTAACCTTGGTATCGTGTTTTTTTTCGTTTTTTATTAAAAAAAATCTTGTTTACGAAATAAAACTCGTACAAAAATTGCGGAAACGTTTACTTTGGTTTTCTCTTGGAACCACAATTTTTTCTCTTTAACACGTAAGATATGCAAATTTTTAAATCCTAAGACCCTAATTTTTATATGTCGCTCGAAAGCTAACATTATGAGGCAACTTTTATCAACTTTGCACATTTGTCAGTTCAAAGTACCGTTACAATTTTACAATTTAAATTTTCAATTAAAAATCAATTTTCGAATTTCTTAAAAGTTTGAATGGTTGTATCTGGGTAGGGTTTTAAATTATTTTATTGGCAAAACAGTTATTTTATGTAGAATTTTGTGGAGTTTCAGAAAGTAAAGTCAAATCTCGGATCAAATATTTGGGAGTGTGGCAAATAGTGATTTTGCTCTGCAGGTCGAGGTTTCTGAGACGATTAACAAAAAATGCTATAACTTTATAACGGTTAAAGATAGAGGGGTCATGTAGAACATTAATTGTACCCAAATGAGCTATCCCTACTACTATCACCCATTATCGTATGTACCAAGAGTCGCGGGACACCCTGTATATACACATATGGCCAAAAAAATAAGTACACCCATACGAATTTTTCATATCACCCTGTAGCAAAGTAGTTATTTGAGGAAATAAAATCATATGGAAAGATTTAATTACTTAATTGGTGAGGAATCAAATAATATGTAAATTAGCATATTATAATAAATAACAGCTTTCATTTAAGTTGAAAAAGTACGAACTGACTAAAATAGGCAGGACAAAATAATAAGTACATGTCAGTTAATTTGATTAAAACTTGTTTTAATTAAAATATTAATTTCTGATTCGACTAGAATTTAATTTATTTTATTATTTAAAAGTAAATGGTCCATTATTATGAAAGAAAAAAAGGTTTTTGTTGGCCCTCTGGAGATAATTCTTATGGCATGTTCCCATACATCCATATATCCAGTTACTTGCAGGAAATTCCGTAATTGGTCCGTTTTGTGAAAACTGTGTTTCTGGTTCATTGATTCAACTCTCTCTAAACATTCCGGATTTAATTTAACTCTAGTAACAACGTGGAAAGCCACCCGATTTGGTTGAAGCGGATCCTTGACCAGTTTGTGAGGTATGGTTAGGGTTAATATCCTGCTGAAATCCCCATTTAAAGTGTATGGGTTCATCAGTGAAATATTCTAGGACTCTCAACTAACATTTATTATATGGAAATTGTCTCAAAGTAACGGTTATTAGGTATATTTGAACGAAACCAAACTATGAAAATTAAACCATAGACCGCATGTTTTTTTCGCCTCCATGGGAACTAGCCAGTTGATGTAGCGTATATCAAATTATTTTTTTCCTGAATAAAGAATATTACGATAAGATTAGTTCCCGATCAAATTTATTGCGATATCAGAAATAAAACAGAATATTCTGTGAGTTTCCATTGTTCGGTCTGGAACAAGAAGAACTATCCCTCCCAAATTTTCTTGAACCGTCAACACTTTTTAACGTCGCCATGGAAAGTTCTAAACTTTTTGTCAAAACTGCTTAACTTCTTGTATTCTTCGATAAACTTTTTAAAGGAATTCTAAATTTTCAATATTTGCCGGGAAAATCATCAGTCATATCAAGATAACTTTTCTCGACATGGACTTAACCGCATTAGAAACTGCTTTTATTCATTTTTTAATGAATTCCGCAGTAAATACAATGTTTAGCTGGTTTATTTCGTTATTGAGAGAATAATTTTTCCGTTATTTCAATGTTTCGAACTTAAACTTCTTTTTTCGTACCTAAGGAGGTTTTCACACTTGTACTTAATCTGGCCAGATTACGTAATCAGCGGTGTGGTGAGCTTGAAAATGTATGGAATTTGACAGCTCAAATTAAGTAATTTGCACAGATTACGTAATCTGGGCGTAAGTGTGAAAACCTCCTAACCATGCGTTTTTCGCCCCTTAAGTATTTTTGTTTGTTTTTAATTTAACGCTTCTTGCATACACCAATGAAAAAAAAAAACAAATCCTTACGGAAAATAGCAGCTTATTGTCAAAAAATTAAAAAAACCGATGGTGTACTTATTATTTTGACCAAGCTGAAAACCCACTTCAAAGCTAATATCGAGAGGGACTAAGATAATAGGGGGATACCATTTAGTTTTTCGGTTCCTTTGGCATTGTTGTATCCTAATTGTTGTAATGACTATCTATTTGGATTAATTCAATTTTAAACAGGGTATGCGAATTTGGCATAAAAGGTACATGAGGGATGTACTTATTTTTTTGTCCATATGTGTATATATGTATATAAGTTTGACCCTTAATGTTGAAGCGCCAAAGCACCCAAAGCACTCATCCACTCCACCCTTGGGGCTGCATCCCCAATGGCCTTGACCAGAAAAGGCCCTGTGACAGAACTGTTCTAGTGGTTCTCAACATGTCGTAAGCCTTCGACACGGTCATTCACTCTGCGCTGTTCTCTACTCTGATCTCCTTAATACGCGTATTTTTGCACAAGAGGTAAGATGGATTGCAACCTATCTAGCTGGGAGGCAATCCTATACAGAGTTTCGAAGCAGTAGTTCAAGGCATATGAAAATTTAGCAGAGAGTTCCACAAAGTAGCACATACATTCTTTAACATCTACCTGGCGAGCCTTCCAACACCCCCGGAAGGTATCGAGCTAATCTCATATACAGGGTGGCCCATTAAAAGTAAACTAGTGTAAATCATGCATCACTTTTTTTATTTTTTAATATTTTTTTATGAAATTTGGTAAGAATAAACAAGACTCATGGGAGATACGTTTACACTACTTTCCAAGTAAATACGCGTTGAGGAAGGATCGATGTAGGTAGGTTTTATGAAAGAGTTTTTTTTAACCATTTCATTCACAAAAAGTACGTATGCAGACAGGTAGAATGGAATTTTGCTAACGATTCATTAACTAAATGTTTAAAAGGTAATTGCTGCAAAAATTGCCATTATTAGACAATTTATTTAGAAATTAAGTCGTAAAAATGTCGTGTAAATGTAACAGGGTGAAGAAAGTCGTTTCAATTGGGGATATCGTGATATGCTCAACAATATTATTCGTCCTTTTGTCCAAAACCGACCAGATATGTGGTTTCAGCAAGATGGAGCACCTTGCCATACCGCTGCAGCCACAATGGAGATTTTAACGGACGTTTTCGGCGAAAGAGTCATTTCCAGAGGATCTGCAAATAACAGGCCGGCTAGTTCTCCACACTTAACTCCACTAGATTTTTGTCTGTGGGGATACCTTAAGGAGATAGTCTACAATGATAAACCAAGGATAATTCGGGAATTGAAGCAAAATATTATAGCGGAGATCCGAGGTTTACAGCCAGAAATATTGCGAAAGGTAATGGAACATACCGTAGAACGATCCCGTCTTTGCGAAGCCGCCCGGGGTGGTCATCTAAAGGATATAATTTTTCGAACATAGTGTAAACATATCTCCCAAGTGTCTTTATGTGAAAATTTCAAAAAAATCGGTTTAGAAATAAAAAAGTTATTCATGGTTTACACTAGTTCACTTTTAATGGGCCACCCTGTATATTACACCGTACTCACCACGAGGAATGATTTAAAAGTATTAGTGCCGAACTGGTGGACACCTGGACGCAGGAATTTTCGGAGTCCTAACGATCCGTACTGGTGACGACGTTGTTTCTACTGCTTTAAATTCAAAGATCCTTGGGGTATATTTACGAGTAGATACCATGATGAAGTCGAAACGTCATGTCGAGGCAAAATGCATAGTAAGAAAGTCCTAATAATCCCCTCGGCAGCTTCTGGGGTAAGGGCACAGAAACCATGCTGTTGACTTACAAAGCGATAGGTGGATCAATCTCGTGTGTGACTCAAGCTGGAATAAGATCCAGGCATGCCAGAATCCTGCTCTACGTATCGCTACAGGTCGCCACCTGATGTGATGGTACCGTGATCATAATCTTCTGCTGTCTCTCTGTCCCAGGTTCGTTGGACTGTGACTACTCGTCTGCTTAAAGCAGACTCGTAGCGTCCCTTCAGTTTACTAGTCAGCAATGCGATTCGGGTCGTGTGACCATCAATCCACAAACCAAACCAGTTAGATATAGGCGCGTAGGCATTTTCCACCAAGGCCATTCTCCCTAACTAGCCCCTTCGAGGCTCGGATTATTCGAAGCCGCCAGCTCCGAAGCTCACACGATTACTTAAGGTGATACCTCCCCACCAAAGAACCACCGATCGTGCTCGGCCTGTATGCCTGACCTTCCGCATAGGAATGGGAGAAAGTCAGCCGTGCCTAGAGCTACCCGTACATAACTCAGGAGTACGGGAGCATCATCGCCCGAATGGTCTTTGTACATATCCACACCATGGCGTATCAACTATACAAGGGGCCTCCCTGCGCTGCTCGGGTACGTGGTTTCTCAATTCACCAAAAATCTGTGTCCCACTACACACATTTTTTCGACAGTCACATTATCGGAGTAAGCCAAAATTTGCTAAAAACTTTATGATACGCCTTTTTGCGCATTTTCACTTGAAAAAAATAAGGATTCAAAAAAAAAAACACTTAAAATGAGATGTTTCAATACATCTACACTAGACTCGTGTAAACGTGAACTGCGTCAAACGTTAACACACTAATCTGTCTGTCATTATCGTGCTCTGTGGCTGTGATCTTTCGGTTGCCACTCTGTGATATAGAGATTTATAGAGAAACGAGATTCCATGTGGTATGGCTGACAACAGTATCACACTCCGAATTCAGCTGTCGTCGAAACGTTGACGACTACACACGGTAGCATTCAACACACTATGGTTCACTAGGAGTTAGGGTAAATCAAGACAAGCGGGTTTCTTGCAATGTCTGCCAATTGGCCACAGTTTTTTTCATAAAGTCGAACACTTCATTCAGAGATATGTGCTACATTATTTTTGGTGTACCACCTTTTTCGGCCTCTATGGGAAAAGGTGTTCCATTTCCTAACACCACTAACAAGTAGGTACGTAAGGTATGACCAAACAATTGCCGCTTTCCTTGCGATGCCCTCGATGAGACACCAGGGGCATTCGGTAGCTCAGTGGCAGAGATGTCTATCTCTGAGTTGCCGGTGCGTGGGTTCGAATCCCACTGTGACCCATGGATGTTTGTGTGGTCCATAAAAATGCTCCTACGGCAGCCGGTTCTTCGATGTAAATCGTCCCGGAGCTACCCGTTGTTAAAACGGCCAAGAGCTGCCAAGACCCCCTTCGATTCATGAGAAAAAAATCTCTTGAATCGCTACAACAACAACAACATGAGACACCACTCTTAAGCAAGGCCGCCCTGATAAAATCTTAAGGAGACTTTAGTTAGGGTAGTTGATCGTATATGTACGTTTTATTGTACACCATATGAGGAGAGTATTATCCAAAGGAGACTTTAGTTAGGGTAGTTGATCGTATATGTACGTTTTATTGGACACCATATGAGTGGAAAGTTGTTGTGCAAAGTTGTATCGCATGTGTGTGCATCAGGGCGCTCGTGATGCTTTTTTCCATTTTGTGATGGTCAATTTTCGATGGCAGCCCGCGGCTGTGAAATTTTGTTTTTCTGTTAGAGAAATTGGCCGCGGAAGCTATGCCAATGCTTAACACTGCCTCAAAAAACAGAGTCTACGAGTGGTCTTAACTATTTAATGGTGGAGAAATGTCCAAACAAGACCGACCCCATTCAGGATACTCTTTATGCTAGGAAATGACGTTGACAAAAATTAAATTATTGAAGAGAATAGCTGAAGCATTGATGATATATTCCGTCTGAAATATCATGGAGCTTAAAGATCCGAAGATTTCCACAACAGAAAAGTTGCAGCCCATTTCTCCCTCTTCTTCTCACAGGCATACAAAGGGAGTGGCTACAAGCCTGTTTTTAGCTTCAAAATAAGCTCAATGAGGACCCTGCATTTTTCCAATGGTAGTGCTATGGATATGAGCTTGAAACAAAAATTGTATAGACAATCGTTTCGTTGTTGCGTTGATCCGAAAAATTGTCACGAGCAGACCGATGCACTAACAGCGCACTGTGCACATTAAGTCGTGTTCTTAACGGGATCGTACTTGGATAAGTTGTTCAAAATTATTATTTTGCGCAACCTATTTACAGGGCTCCACATTTTCAAGTTTACAAATGATAATGAAGCTCAATGTTATGACAATTCACAAAGCTAGACGCACTTTTATGTGCTCCTTTTCGGCAATTCGCTGTCATGTTGCGTCAGACATTTAGGGTTTCGACTAAGAAGCCCCGCTGCATTGTTGATATGCCTTTGGAAACTGATAAAAAAAATAAAAAAAATATTGTTCGTGAGCAACTGCATAACGTTAACGTGAACAGTTACGGTTTTATTTAATTTACGTTTTCGCGAGTCTACTGTATTTACGTGGATATTGATATGATTTGGAGCTCTTTACATACGAAATCAGGAAAGTATCCCTGAACCACATGTTTTGTGCACTCTCATGTTAATAGCTAAATGGGACTTTCTTTTTTTAAGCTTTCAACTTGTTTCTGGCAAAATATTAGGAATAGATATAAAGGTTTCGGTTAATGGAATTGAAGGGCCTTGCTTATATACATATGCACTCACATTTTATCAATATCTTGCAAATTTAACGACTAGCAGTTTCGCTTTCTTCAGAAGAAATTTCGTCCTGAGCTGAGCCCCGCTGTTGCTCTTCTAATTGGTCGTACTCCACAATATTTACAGTTTCCCCAATGTTCAGGGGTTGCATTGGCCTTAAATGACGATAAATTTCGTGCACTGTCGATTCTCCTATATTGATTGGGGCGTCTAGAGCCAGATCGTCATTTCGATAAGTGAATAAATTGTCGTTTAAGAGACGCCCTATGCACTCTTCGCGTTTACTAGAAAGTTGTTGAAGTATGCTTTGATCGCGTCTAAGGCGCCTTAATTTTTTTTCTGAAAATTTAAAAATACATACATTATGTTGAATTGATCAAGCAATATATGTATGTACATACATATACGTATGTACATATAATGTAGTTTTGATATTAGATTGGTCATACCCAGAGATTCGAGATATTGCAGTGAATCGGGAAGGCTTTCTTTGCGACTATCTGAACCAGCGGGGGATATAAAGTTATCCTCGAAGCCGTACACAACTAACGTTTCCTTATGCGACTCAACAGTTAGATCTGAATCTACGGTTTTCTCACCATCTCTAGCCACCCACGGATCAGTCATATTTTTCTAGTGTTGACATTAGCAAGAAATTGACAGCTAAACGACAAAAACAAGTTGACAGTTTGTGGTTAACTGATTATTTACAGCGGTTCGTTATTTTCTAAAGTTTCGAGTTGAAACCCGTTGAGCAAGCGACGCGCTGCTGTCGGAGCCAAGGAGATTATACAGAGTGTCCGGAAACGGCCGCATAAACGCGCCGGATTATGATTCCCCATGTGATTTCCAGCAAAAAAGTTGTATGGAACGTACCCCCTTTGGGGAGATTTCAGTATCTGAAATTTTGATTATGCAATTTCATTAATATTGGCCTGAAACGACCGAATCTGCAATCCTTTTTCGCGAAATCGTAACGTTTCTCCAGATATTCAATGACAAAGTTTGACTTTTCTTTGAAGGGGTTATTTCCGCTTTAAGCCCCGGATAGAGTTCGAGCGGAATGAAAATGAAACGGTTATGAACCGGCATAAAATCCGTGGTGAATTTAGAATTTTAGCTTCGAAAATTGCTACAAAGGCGTTTTACGTACTAAATCATCTTAAAAATAACTAAGAAAAATTATTTCCCCCTTGTCCGAATGCAATTTCAACGTGAAAATGAGTCGACTCTGTAGCATATTCTCCGTCGGGCGTGGTGAGTTTTGCAAACGTCAAACCGTTTCACTGTCCACGACGAGTTCATCGTGGAAATTATCTAATGACCGGGGAATCGAAAAATAACACATAAAATGGCAGAGACAAATTGTGAAACCATTCTCGGATTGTAGCTTATGGAATTCCCCATCATTTCCGACATGTTCCACGACAGTAAGTATGCATTTTCATAGAGAAAATCGCAGCGGACAAAAATTTTATTTTCATTCCGCCCCATGTCTATCCAGACCTTTAAGCGCCGGATAGAGTTCAGGCCTGAATAGACCTCGGGCGGAATGAAAATGAAATTTTTGTCCGCGGCGATTTTCTCAATGAAAATGCATACTTACTGTCGTGGAATATGTGGTAAATGATGGGGAATTCCATAAACTAAAATCCGAGAATGGTTTCACAATTTGTCTCTGCCATTTTATGTGTTATTTTTCGATTCCCCGGCCATTAAATAATTTCCGCGATGAACTCGTCGTGGACAGTGAATCAGTGAAGCCCCGGATAGAGTTCGAGCGGAATGAAAATGAAACGGTAATGAACCGGCATAAAAACTGTGGTGAATTTAAAATTTTAGCTTCGAAAATTGCTGCAAAGGCGTTTTACGTCCTAAATCATCTTAAAAATAACTAAAAAATATTTTCCCCCTTGTCCGAATGCATTTTCAACGTGAAAATGAGTCGACTCTGTAGCATATTCTCCGTCGGGCGTGGTGAATTTTGCAAACGTCAAACCGATTCACTGTCCACGACGAGTTCATCGCGGAAATTATCTAATGACCGGGGAATCGAAAAATAACACATAAAATGGCAGAGACAAATTGTGAAACCATTCTCGGATTTTAGTTTATGGAATTCCCCATCATTTACCACATATTCCACGACAGTAAGTATGCATTTTCATTAAGAAAATCGCCGCGGACAAAAATTTCATTTTCATTCCGCCCGAGGTCTATTCAGGCCTTAATGACCGGGGAATCGAAAAATAATATATAAAATGGCAGAGACATATTGTGGAACCATATTCGGATTGTAGCTTATGGAATTCTTCATCATTTCCGACATGTTCCACGATAGTAAGGATGCATTTTCATAGAGAAAATCGCAGCGGACAAAAATTTCATTTTCATTCCGCCCGATGTCTATCCAGACCTTAGACATCACGGAATAAGTAATCGACGCTAACAAATTGACATTTTAATCTTAATCAGTCCCACTAGAATAGTAAGCTTTACCAATTTGGCAAAGATGTTAATAATATGAAATTTCGAAATATATTTGCGACCAAGAAATGTAAAATTTGCTAGTTAGGGAGACTAATGAAATTTAAAATGTTATTTTTGATACAATCCCAGCCAGCATTGGCATCATATATCGTAAACATAGACCAAAATAATCTTTACTTCATGCATCACAAATCGACGTTCTGTATCGATAGACCACGCTGTTGAAGTGCAACACGTGATGGCCAGCTGAAGGAATGCCCACGCATCAGCTATTCACTACAATGTATAGCTATTTTTTTTTCATTTGAAACCCACTATTTGGATATTGGATGGACTTAGTTTTCGTGATTTCTTCCGTTCGTTGAGACTGCGTACCTAAGTTCGCAACAATCGGATGAAAAAAACAAACTTTTTTTTAAAACGAAAGTGTTTAAAAAGTGTTTCGATTGCAGTGAAGTAATTATTTATTTTTGATGTACTTTTGCTCAGTGTGTTTTAAATGTTTCTTTTTTGTGCGTCTGAAATCATAACGTTGCAAGTAAGTGATACTTTATTTACCTAGTTCCAAAAGGACCATGGTCTCGGTTTGTTCAAAACTCAACAGATTAGTTTATACACATTACTCTTGTACATAATCTAATAACTAAAAAAAACTTTAGATAAAACATTTACTTACAATCCTTCTACATTCGGAAATCGTAAGCCAGGTTATTTGTAGATAACGTTGAAATAACTAGTGATTCACAGCGTAGTATGGTATTGGGCCCAGCGCATAGTGTCCCATTGGTCTTCATTTTGATACCTCGCAAAAACTAATTTTTATACTCTTCGCTTATTAAGCGAAAAGGGTATATTAACTTTGTCATAAAGTTTGTAACGCAATGAAGGAAGCATCTCCGACCATATAAAATATGTTTATATATGATCAGCGTGACGAGCTGAGTCGATTGGACGATGTCCGTCTGTCCGTCTGTTGCGCCGCGTTTTACTAGGCTAGTTTTTTGTTAATTTACATATATACAGGGTGTCCGGAAACTGCCGTATAAACGCACCGGATTGTGATTCCTCATGATTTTCCAGCAAAAAGTTGTATGGAACATACCCTCTTAGCTTAACCCTTTAGCTGCCACAGGTATTTGAAGATTTTTGAAAAAATAATTTTCTTGTACGACTAAAACTTCAATATCTCAAAAGCTAGACTAGCTAGAATAGCAAAATAAGATGATTACTACAGCCAACAAATTTACCTAAAAAATAAAACTAACGGCACTGAAATCCGATAAGAGGTTCGGTTTTTACAGAGCATCAAAGTCAAATTTTTGTGATTTGACCCAAAAACAATATATTTTTCCATCACAATTTTCTCCAACTTCTGCCAAGATGAGGTGCTCGTACGATTCTTTTAAAAATTGGCGCATAGTCTAACGATAATTTCTTTCTTACATCATTTTATCATATCTGCATTATTTCTAACAGTTTGAATGCCTTAAATGCAAAAAACTACGTGTTAATTTTAGCTCGATTTGGACATACTTTGAATAGATTTTATCAATAGCAGATCTTTAGGAGCAGTGTGAATTGAATTGTATTGAATCCGAGCTAAATTTAACCCTAGTTTTTTACACTTACTGTTAGAAATAATGGAGCTACAATAAAATTATGTAAGAAAGAAATGATCGTTAGACTATGCGCCAATTTTTAAAAGAATCGTACAGGCATCTCTCCTTGGCAGAAGTTGGAGAAAATTGAGATGAAAAATTGACTGTTTTTGGGTCAAATCAGACAAATTTGACTTTGAAACTCTGTGAAAACCAAACCTCTTAGGTTAGATATAGTAGCAAAAACTATGCGAATGAATACTAAAATTTCCTTCAAGAAGCTTTGTTTATATAAAAAAAAACTTAGAGTTACACTGTTTTCATAAAACACGTACCTAAAATTGGTACAAAATAAAGATGAGACATCAATCTTTAATATTATATGCGACTTCAAGGTAACCAAGGCCAACTTGTAAAATATACTTGAACACATTTAATTTGATTCAAGTGTTCATATATTTTCAATTCCATTGAAGAATATCGTCTTAAAAACTCTATCTCTCAAAAAATATATCATTCATTCCATAATATTCAGTAATCATATAAACCATTATAAATACATGTAGCATAATTCATTTTTAATCTCCACGAATCATGCATTATTGATCCATTTCGTATAAGCCATTAACATTCTTTACGAGCAATGCATTAAAAATATATGTTACATAAGTATTGCGTAATCTTTATGACTTACGATTATGTAGTCTTTACGATTGATGTATTAAAAATGTATGCAACGTAACTATTACATAATGCTTACGAATAACGATTTTATAATGATTATCCGTAATAAGGCGCAAATGCGTATATACATGGGACGTCAAGGTCATTCTGTTATCGACCTATGCCTGGCCGGAGGGGACTGGATTCCCCTCATTACGGATTTCACGGTAGGAAATCGTATGTTCTCCGATCATCTCCCAATTATTGCAACGATTGGGCTAGAATGTATCGGCAGAACGAATACAACGAAAATGAATTTACTCCCCAAAATTCAATGGAAGAAAGAGCTGGCGACCCAATATAAAGAAAAACTTCAGCAAAATTTATCACATAATTCCGATGTAACCATCACGAAACTGGCAGAAATAATCAAAGAGAGCTCACATACGGTACGACCGAAGAGTTTCTCCAAAAATCCTTGGTTCGACCGCCAATGCGAGAAAAGTAGGAATCGCTCTTTCGCTTGGCTAAGATTATTCCGAAAGTATAACAATACATACACAAGGCAGATGTATCATCAAGCAAATCAGCAGTTCAAAATACTATGCAGACAAAAGAAGCGATATTTTTACCAGGAACAGGCCAGAATACTAAGTACATGCACCACATCAAAGGACTTTTGGAGAACTGCAAAGCGACTAAACGGAGCTGATAGCTACATAATTGGGCAAGGAATTGATATTATCAGGCTGAGAAATCATTTCGAAGAAATCCTTCATGCAACCGATTGTAACGGCACTATACAATTTGCAAGACCAAACTGGGCCAATGAAATACTGGATGCAACGATTACTAGGGAAGAAGTTAATGCAGCCCTGGAAACTTGCAACGATAATAAGGCACCTGGAAGTGACCGAATTCCGGTGGAGCATTACAAATACGGAGGCGAAATCCTTCAGGATATTCTCACAGCAGAATATAATCGCATAATGGATAGCGGAGAAGTACCCAACGATTTCCGGGACTCAATAATATTTCCAATACACAAAAAGGGAAATGTAAATGATCCGTCGTGTTACCGTGCCATTTCCTTCCTTAACTCGTCAGGAAAAATTTTTGCGACGCTTCTCCAGGAAAGATTTGTCAAATGGCTGAATGCCGAGAATATTATATCAGTCAACCAGGCAGGATTTAGGAAAGGATATTCCACTAACGACCATATATTTGTACTACACACCTTCGCTCGGCATTACCTAAACACAAAGAGGAAACTATACGTCTTTTTCGTGGATTTTAAGGCAGCTTTCGACACCGTGGATCGCATGGCACTATTTTATAAACTGTATAATAATGGTATGTCATCCAAATTCGGCCATATAATGGAAAAGATGTACGAAAATACGACTACAATGATCTGGAATGGGGAACAGCTGTCGGAGTCATTCAATACGAATATCGGAGTACGCCAAGGATGTAAACTTAGCCCGGACGCCTTCGCAGTCTACGTTAATGATATCCTAGATGGCATACCTGGTGGTGCGAAAGCCTTTGGTTTTAGCTTGAAGGGCTTACTTTATGCTGATGATATGGTTTTCTTTGCCCGATCACCACGAGAACTACAAAAAATGATCAATCATATAGAATCCTACTGCAAGCAATGGAAACTTACCCTTAATCTGCAAAAATCAAAGATCATGATCTTTAAAAAACGCTTCCGACTAGCGAGAACTGAGAAATGGACATACAACGGACACGACATTGAAGTGGTTAGAGAATACCCGTATCTGGGAATGCTAATAACAAGTAATCTCTCTATGGAAGCGCATCTTAATCAGAAGGTAAAGGAAGCGAAATGGGCAATATGCACAGTATGGAAAAATTGCTTCAACAACGCAGACCTTTCTCATACCGCGAAGTACAAAATATTTCAAGCTGCAGCCAAGTCAGTACTTTTATACGGTGCCCAAGTATGGGGCGGAGAGCAATACGAAGAGGCAGAAAAACTGCTGCGGTTTTATTTAAAACGTATGTTCCAACTTCCAGTAACCACACCCAACTATATGCTGCTCCAGGAAACAGGGCTTAGACCATTGTTCGTCGATACTCTAAAACTACACATAAATTATCTAATTAAAATATCTGCAATGAGCGATGAACGACTCCCGAAAAGGATTTTGATGCACGAAGTAGAGACAAGGACTGGTACATATGCGAATTTGCTGGAACTGGCGAGTCAAAATGGGACGCTTATGGATTGGGACGGAAAAGAAGAATCGGCATACAAACTCAGGAAACTCCTAAGCGACGTCGAACAAGCAATAAAATCTTCAACTGCGGAAAGGGCGACCATGTCACAGCATCGCGAATCATACCCCGGCCTAAACCACAACCTGGGCAATAGCACATATTTTAGAAATGAATATTCAAGAAGGAAAATATCCCTTATATTCCAAGCGCGCGGAGAGTTGCTTCCATTGAATTACAGGCCACACCGCCCGGACTTACCCGTCTACTGCAGTCTATGTAATTGGAGAGCAAGAGAAGATACACGACATTTCCTGGGTAAATGTCCAGTTCTGAAGGAAGTTAGAAGATCGTGTTTTGGAATGGACCTATTGAACGACGAGGAAATCGAGGCTTCTTTGAACGGTCGTGATTGGGATAAGCTTTATGAATTCTGTAATATAGCACTAAGCTATAGACAGCGAATTATTAATGAAAGCATCTAAAAATAAAAAATAATAAAAAGAACTGAATTAAACAAATCGTCTAATGTTAAGGGGAGATCTGGGTAGGTGAACACGCAGAATTTGGAGTTGTGTGAACTTCACCACCCAGCTCTCTCCAAACACTAATATGAGAATGCGGTTAACAGGCTAAAAACATAAAAATATATAAAAGTACTAACTAAAATATAAAACTTAATAAACTAATTTATATAATTTAATTGAAAATTAAAACTCGCGAAACAAATCTATATAAATTGAATTTAATGTAATATAATGTAGAAGAAAATCAACCAATTTCGGGCAGACGGCTTTAAGCCACGCCAATTTCTGTTTTTTTCACACTATGTATACTGCATTGTAATTTTTATAATGAAATATTAATAAAACATCTATCTATCTATCTATCTATCTACATGAAATAGGGGGACATCGTCATATACTGCTTGTATGAAAACGTGATGAATGAATAAGCAATATGTGCTTACGCGTGTTGCATGAAATAATGATTACAAATGTGTTAAATGCTGGCTGGGATGCTATTGATTCACATCAATATGTAGGATATAAATGAAATGGCATCATCAAAATTTGGCGCCGCAGATACTGAAATCGTTCTCCCCATTCTTAACCCTTTAGCTGCCACAAACATTTGAAAATTTTTGAAAAAATCATTTTCTTGACTTAAACCTCTATATCATTGGAGACAGCTTTGGAGCTAGACTAGCTTAAATACCCAAGCAACAATTCGTTTTCTTTAAAGAAGCACTTCACACTGTAGCAATCATATAGCACCACGAAATTCATTTATCGTGTGGCATCGCTTATAGTAATATTTTGATCCGATAAAACATTATTAAAGTATTTTCCGGAAAGCTTCTATCATCATTATGGAATAAATTTAAAGATGGTGGTATAAAACTTCGATAAAACTGTCTCTAAACGTTAACCTAAAAAGGACACTCCTTTAAATACTCCACTCTTGTGTTTATTGGATGATACAGCACACACATGCAATAGTCTCTCTAAGTTAACTCACACACATGCATGTATTCTTCTATAGCACAGTCAGTGTCATTTTTATAGTGTGACATTCGTATGGTCATCCAATAGATTGTTCACCGTAGTTTTATAGAAGGGTGGACTTTGTGATTTTTTAAGAATTGACACTTATGAAGTGCTCTGGAATACCACGTTTCTGGAATTGAATTCATTAAAATATTGCATGAAACCAACATTTCCTCACTCCTTGTTAACTTATGAATCAATTAAGATAATCTCAGCACAGAAAATGTCTGCATTTTATTGATGAATGTGTGGATTTATTCAACTTCAACTGATTGACATATAAAGAAGAAGGTGCAATGGAGAAGAGTCGATAAAGAAGTGTTGAGCACTTGTAGTGTTTACGAGCAATGTTAACTAAATGTGAGGTTGGCCGAGTGGTTAGGGCGTCGGACTGGCGTACGACAGTCGCTGGTTCGACGCTGGCTGGGGGAATTATTTTTTTTTATTTTTTTCACGAGAAAATGACAGAAAATGATGACATAATACATGATGTATGTCTTTTTCAAAGCTTAGTTCAGTGCTACAATAAGGTGCAATTGGATCAAAAAACGGCGCTAAACGCCATTATTGGACTATTATTCAGAGTTTATACCCTGTAAAGTGCCCCTATTATCGTTAGAAGAAAATATTCTATGAAATATTATAGGGATGAAATTGTTACTTGGGTAGCCAAATCAGATGATTACTACAGCGAACCAATTTACCTAAAAAATAAAACTAACCAGTGAGATCGAACCTCAAAAGCATTGATTTCATTTTTCCAAAATATTTCTTAACAACAATTTTGCTTACTACTTCAACGCTTCAATTTGTTCAATTCCTGTTCACGGTGTCTAAAAGTGAAGGAATACATAAACGCAGCCGGGAAGAGTCTTCTTCACAATGTGAGCTGCGCGAAAAATTGCAACTTCTCCGACGGGCACCCTCCAATATGTCATCATCATCAAGTTTTATTAGTATTTCATTATAAAAATTACCATGTAGTATACATAGTTTGGAAAAAAACAGAAATTGGCGTGGCTTAAAGCCGTCTGCCCGAAATTGGTTGATTTTCTTCTACATTATATTACATTAAATTCAATTTATATAGATTTGTTTCGCGAGTTTTAATTTTCAATTAAATTATATAAATTAGTTTATTAAGTTTATTTATATATATATATATATATTTGAGTAAGTACTTTTAGATATTTTTATGTTTTTAGCCTGTTAACCGCATTCTCATATTAGTGTTTGGAGAGAGCTGGGTGGTGAAGTTCACACAACTCCAGATTCTGCGTGTTCACCTACCCAGATCTCCCCATTAGGCGATTTGTTTAATTCAGTTATTTTTTAGATGCTTTCATTAACTATTCGCTGTCTATAGCTTAGTGCTATATTACAGAATTCGTAAAGCTTATCCCAATCACGACCCTTCAAAGAAGCCTCGATTTCCTCGTCGCTCAATAGGTCCATTCCAAAACACGATCTTCTAACTTCCTTCAGAACTGGACATTTACCTAGGAAATGTCGTGTAACTTCTCTTGCTCTCCAATTACATAGACTGCAGTAGACGGGTAAATCCGGGCTGTGTGGCCTGTAATTCAATGGAAGCAGCTCTCCGCGCGCTTGAAATATAAGGGATATTTTTCTCCTTGAATATTCATTTCTAAAATATGTGCTATTTCCCAGGTTGTGGTTTAGGCTGGGGTATGATTCGCGATGCTGTGACATAGTCGCCCTTTCCGCAGTTGAAGATTTTATCGCTTGCTCAACGTCGCTTAGGAGTTTCCTCAGTTTGTATCCCGATTCTTCTTTTCCGTCCCAATCCATATGCGTCCCATTTTGACTAGCCAGTTCCAGCAAATACGCATATGTTCCAGTCCTTGTCTCTACTTCGTGCATCAAAATCCTTTTCGGGAGTCGTTCATCGCCCATTGCAGATATTTTAATTAGATAATTGATGTGTATTTTGAGAGTATCTACGAACAATGGTCTAAGCCCTGTTTCCTGGAGCAGCATATAGTTGGGTGTGGTTACTGGAAGTTGGAACATGCGTTTTAAATAAAACCGCAGCAGTTTTTCTGCCTCTTCGTATTGCTCTCCGCCCCATACTTGGGCACCGTATAAAAGTACTGACTTGGCAGCAGCTTGAAATATTTTGTACTTCGCGGTATGAGAAAGGTCTGCGTTGTTGAAGCAATTTTTCCATACTGTGCATATTGCCCATTTCGCTTCTTTTACCTTCTGATTAAGATGCGCTTCCGTGGAGAGATTACTTGTTATTAGCATTCCCAAATACGGGTATTCTCTAACCATTTCGATTTCGTGTCCGTTGTATGTCCATTTCTCAGTTCTCGCTAGTCGGAAGCGTTTTTTAATGATCATGATCTTTGATTTTTGCAAGTTAAGGGTAAGTTTCCATTGTTTGCAGTAGGATTCTATATGGTTGATCATTTTTTGTAGTTCTCGTGGTGATCATCAATATCATCCTATTCGTTTCAATTGTTGGCGAGCCTACGAATTTAAATGATGCCGACGCAACCAAGACCGCTTCATCTGCAACAATACAAAACAAAAAGGTAAAGAACCCTCCAATTATTTTCCCGAATGTGCAACGAGACAATATTGATGCAATAATGGCCAAATTGAACATCAAAATTTACTATGTACAATATACGGGATTTGGGAACAAGCTGTTCATAGAGAACACAGATGACTTTGAACGGACGCATTAGCATGTACCCAGCCAGCATCGGCGCACTGCCATCTAGATAGACAGGCCGGATTATCAGCTGATCTGTCAGTCGTCATGCAACACAAGTACATGGTGAGTATGGTCCGCGCTTAGTACTGCCAAAGTGCCGCTCGGTACAATCCACAAATTGTCCACAATCCAAATATCAGTGGCTGTCAGCCTGTCATTTCGTGTGACTTGCTATGATATACACATGCCGTTGATTTTTGAGGTAAATATGGTAAGTACGATGTTGATGTATACTATTTTACCACTTGCACATCAAAAACACACGAAAGCAAACCATAACCTTTGTTTCGTAATAAACGCTCGGCACATTTAAACTTTTGGGTTCCGAAGCACTGGTGTTTGTGAGCCCTAGAAATGTCAACTGTCACTAGTCACGAACGCACTTTGTCCACTCGTGGACGAACCAATTTCTGCAGTTCGGCCTGTCTATCTAGATGGCAGTGATCGGCGTCATGTACCGTGAACATAGCCGCAAATAAGCTTTACTTCATGAAACACGAATCGGCATTATCACTGCCATCTAGATAGACAGGCCGGATTATCAGCTGATCTGTCAGTGGTCATGCAACACTAGTAGTGCCATGGTTGGTCATGGTCCGCGCTTAGTACTGCCAAAGTACCGCTCAGTACAATCCACAAATTGTCCACAATCCAAATATCAGTGGCTGTCAGCCTGCCATTTCGTGTGACTTGCTATGATATACACATGCCAGTGCGTTGATTTTTGTGATAAATATGGTAAGTACGATGTTGATGTATACTATTTTACCACTTGCACATCAAAAACACATTAAAGCAAACCATAACCTTTGTTTCGTAATAAACGCTCGGCATATTTAAACTTTTCGATTCAGGAGCACTGGAGGTTGTGGGCTTTACAAATGTCAACTGTCACTGGTCACGAACGCACTTTGTCCACTTGTAGACGAACAAATTTCTGCAGTTCGGCCTGTCTATCTAGATGGCAGTGGCATTATGTATCGATAGGACGCATTGAAAGTTAGATACATGATGGTCCCAGCCAGCATTTAACACATTTGTAATCATTATTTCATGCAACACGCGTAAGCACATATCGCTTATTCATTCATCACGTTTTCATACAAGCAGTATATGACGATGTCCCCCTATTTCATGTATATACGCATTTGCGCCTTATTACGGATAATCATTATAAAATCGTTATTCATAAACATCATGTAATAGTTAAGTATCATATATATTCAATGCATCAATGAATAATTAAAAAAAAAATACGGGCGACGGAGAGTCTTGAACTCATAACTCTATGCACCGAAGTTGCGCGCCCTAACCACTGCTCCAGCCAGACAATATGAATGATCATGATTTATTCGTGATTCTAATCACTCTAGCAACAAAAATCACACTTGAGGAGAAAACCATTATATTTCCTATATGTATGATCCGTCGACATTCCTTCAGCTGACCATCATGTATCTAACTTTCAATGCGTTCTATCGATACATAATGCCGATTCGTGATTCATGAAGTAAAGCTTATTTGTCGCTATGTTCACGGTACATGAGGCCGATGCTGGCTGGGGTCAGCTGAAGGAATGTCGACGGATCATGCATATATAAATATAATGGTTTTCCCCTCAAGTGTGATTTTTTTTGCTGAGGGGATTAGAATCACGAATAAAACATGGTCATTCGTATAGTCTGGCTAGAGTAGTGGTTAGGGCGCGCACCTTCGGTGCATAGGGTTATGAGTTCGAGACTCTCCGTCGCACGTGTTTTTTTTAATTATTCATTGATGCATTGAATATATATGATACCCAACTAACAATTTCGCTCTGATAACACTCTACAAGAGTCTTACAAGAACAAGCATCAAGACATCAACTCTTGAAATTTAACTCTTAAAGAGTACTATAAGATCCTTATAAAAATCTTATAAGTATTAAATGACACACTTTCCAAGAGTTATTTTGATCTTGTAGCAAGAGTTAAAATCTCATTATAGGAGATACACATGTCTTATTAGAAGGCTTTTAGGCTTCTTATTAGAGTGGAAATTTATTCTTGTAAGAGTCTCAAAAAAATACTATACACTTGTTATGAGACGCAAGCCCTTCTAATAGGTGTAGCGAAAAAGAGTGCGCATGATATTGCCACATTCGCTATCCTTTTTTGTCAAACATAAGTAGATATTACGAGAACGAATATTAATGTCATGTGTTATTATTTCGACCTCAGCTAAAATGAAAATTTTTCACGCTGATAATTGCTTCGCAAAACTTCGTTTTTTCTGGAAATATGGGTCGACATTTTAATGCGATTAAAATTTTATCGTTGAATATGGCTATTTTGCTTTGAAAAATAGCAAAGCCCCCTAAAAATAATCTACTTTTTTTAATTTTGGAGGAAACATAATATTTTTCTACTGTTGATAACTAGTATAAACCTTCATTGAATAATTTTTTTTCAACTTCAACATTGACTATAATTTAAATTTTGTCATAGACATACACATAATAACTCTTTAATTCAAATTGTTATTTTCCTCAAAACCACAGCCTAGTATAAAAAATATGGCAGCCATTGATGAAATCTTCATACAAAGCTAAAATTCTAATAACAAGAGGGCGGCTCTTTTTACTATACTTAAATTCTAATTACAAGAGGGCGGCTCTTTTTACTAGAATGAAATTCTTATTGCAAGAGGGCGGCTCTTTTTATTAGACCGAAATTCTTATTGCAAGAGGGTGACTCTTTTTATAATAGCTAAAGTCCCTCTATCAGAGTTTATTTCTCTTTACTAAAGCTTAACTCTTCTGATGGGACTTAAAGACATACAACAAGCACCTAAGTCTCAGTATAAGCTATCCCTATAATTTGACGTTTGATTATTTCTGTCGTGGTATGATAAAAAGTGTATCGCATTTTTATAAATCCAACGGAGAAAGGGTTCGGTGGGTGATTCTTATAGTATTTTTGTGTTTTGTTTGCTAAATGCGCTCATTGTCTGACCCATTTATCTCGATGGTGTTATCTCATTTTCACTAAGGTCAGGGTGAAAACAATTCGAGGTGTCCTGATTTGATTTTTTGTGGTTTATTGAATCAGCTTGGTAATCCTTTTGTGAAGACATCAAGGAATGAGTTTGAAGTGAGAATTCACGTTGCCCATAACAATCCTTAGCCCGGGAGGATCATCACTCTTAAATTCTAGTATAATTTTGTTTAACCTTTCGCCGAAATGCGGACGATCAAAAGACGATTCAAAAGACAGACTTGACAGATTATATGGTTAGCTCCTTTGAAATCAATAGTGTACTCACAACACTGTTCTTATATGTGTTTAGTATACCTTTCTTATATAAATATTATAAGAAGTCGTTAAAGGCTTAAGTCTTTATAAAGCTCTCATCATAAGAGTCGTAATAATAAACTTCTTGAAAGAATATTTTTATAAGAGTTTAAGCCTTAAAGAGTTAAACTCCCACTAAAAAGTCTTTATTAGAGTTCATGACAACAAAATATGAACTTGTAACAGGAATACAACTCTACAAGAGTAATAATCTTATAATAAATGTACTTAAAGAGTTTATTTGAATTTTGCTACTAGAGCTATATTACAAGAGTGGCGAGAGCCTTACTAGAGTCTTATGAGAGCTTTTTCCAGTTCACAAGAGCTAAATTCTCAAGAGTTTGTTAGTTGGGTACTTCACTATTGCATAATGTTTACGAATAACGATGTTTATCCGTAATAAGGCGCAAATGCGTATACAGGGTGTCCCGCATTGGGTGGTCAATAATGTAAGGGTTTATAGCGCAACTTGTTTCAGCAAGAAAATTACCAATACAATCGGAATTTTTTTTACCGTTACCTTGTTATCGCTTCTTTTGTGAAATTCATCGAAAATCGTGACTTGTCACGCAAAATCGTAATTTGCGGCACTATTGATGACTTAATCCAAGATTTGATTTCAGTTTCAGAAACTACATAAAATTTCACAAAAACTGAAGTTTCTCCTGTTGCCAACATTATCGGCACTTTCAAGATACAGTTACTCAAACTTAATAGAAATTTTAAAATAGATTTTTCATCGAAAATTCAAACAGTAATTTCATAACGCTGCTTTATACGTACAACTCTGCAAAGTTGATAAAATGCTTCAACATGTTGGCTTTGCAACGGTATATCACTTTTTATATTTACATTACGGGATTTTGGAATTACACACATTGAATGTAAAAAAACGAGGTAATTATTTTGTTATCGGATTATTTAAACTGAAATTTTATTCATTTATTTTTTATATTTTACTATCGCAATTTTTAAAATTTGTTAAATAAAAATGAAAATAAAGTCTTGAATATGAGAAAGAACCAATAACCTAAAAATATTAACTAATGATTAAATGGGTCTGTTTGATGAATTGGAATAATGCTGCTGGAATTGGCCTCCTCCATTTTGTATGCAGACTCGACACCTTCGGCGCATGGAAGAAACGTCCCGAAGGATTTCAGGAGGGGTTTCCTTAATGTTATCACAAGCATCATTAATTCGCTGCAGCAGCTGTTCCCGGGAGGTAATCGGCTCGGAATAGACATTGCTTTTTAAGTTACCCCATAAATAAAAATCTGGGGGAGTAAGGTCGGGACTTCTCGCAGGCCACGCAACTGTCCCAAATCTGCCAGTCCACTTTCCGGGAAATTCGTTTTCCAAATATTCTTTGATAGGTCTCGAATTATTAGCGGGCACCCGTCTATCTGCCATAAATAGCAAATATTAAATTTTAACTGTTATAAGCACCGTTGCATTTGCCAAACAATGTACCAAATTTCAAATATCTTACAGTTCTGGTCAAAATAATGTAGCGAGATTCTATCCCGAATTATAATTGCCTTTGTATGTCTTTTTTCGAGTCACGGGAAAATTGTTAACGATTCCACTGAAACCATGATTTTTACCATTCAATGCATGTTTACCTAACATTCTGCAATGTAAATAAGAAAAGTGATATACCGTTGGAAAGCCAACATGTTGAAGCAAATTTTATCAACTTTGCAGAGTTGTACGTATAAAGCACCGTTATGCAATTACTGTTTGAATTTTCGATGAAAAATCGTTTTTAAAATTTCTGTTAAGTTTGAGTAACTGTATTTTGAAAGTGCCGATAATGTTGGCAACAGGAGAAACTTCAGTTCTTGTGAAATTTTATGTAATTTCCGAAACTGATATCAAATCTTGGATTAAGTCATCAGGAGTGCTGCAAATTACGATTTTGCGAGACAAGTCACGATTTTCGATGACTTTCACAAAAAGAGCGATAGCAAGGTAACGGTAAAAAAATTCCGATTGTATTGGTAATTTTTTTGCTGAAGCAAGTTTCGCTATTAACCGTTACAGTATTGACCACCCAATGCGGGACACCCTGTATACATGAAATAGGGGGACATCGTCATATACTGCTTGTATGAAAACGTGATGAATGAATAAGGTATATGTGGTTACGCGTGTTGCATGAGATAATGATAACAAATGTGTTAAATGCTGGCTGGGATTGGACGGTGGACGTTCCATCCCAGTCAATGGCAAGCAGACTGCTACATACATATACATACAAGAGTCTTATCGTAGATTGGAAGACTCAAGCGACGTTTTTTTCGCATCGCGGGTAAATCTGACTCGAAAAAAACGATCGCGGGTAACATCCCGGTTAAGACCATACAGCGGACATTTGACAGTTTTTGCGCATCTTTGACTCACCTTCGTCGGCTTATTTTTTAGATGTGGTGGTTTTTATCACAAAAGATGATTATTTCTTTGCAAAATCTTTTCTCGTGATCAGAAAAACTCTCACATTTGGATTGAAAAAAACAAATTCGCTTAAATTTCCCCTATGCGTCCGCCATCTACATTTGAGCTCTATCCCGTGTAGGGTAGTTGCACGCTTGAACTTTACCTGGGTAAGTGTCATTTTTTTATATGAAGTTCTACCCAAACCTGCACGGGATGAACACAATAAAACGTACCTATTATTGTCTGTGCCACTGAACATGTACCATCATGTCCAGTTCATTCAATTGGACTCAGCCTGTCTAAACGCAAAACAAGAACGAGATGAAAAACCGTTTTTTAGAAGAGATTCGCGAGGAGCAAGGCAAGGAATAATTAAATTTTTATATAAAAACCGGTTTTGTTCTCGCGTTTTTGTTTCGCGTGTAGACAGGCCTACTCAGATTAAATATTTATATCAAAATTGTTTACTGCTTTAGAGTCACAAAAATGTTGTTTACTTTTTCTTGACAGGCAGATTTATCTTGTTTGTTTATAGCAACGTTATCAACGCAATGAATTACAGCGAATAAATTTGTGGTTAGTTTGATTCTAGTCGAGTCGATTAGTAGGTACCTACATTACTAGCAATATTTGGTGTGGTGCATGTTTTGGTACTAGTGCTTGTTAAAATGAATAGCATACAAACGGGTAAGTGTATTTTTCGGATATAAATTTTTAAAACTGAAAGCGAATTATGTACACACATTTATATACACTTATAATTCAGTAGTACCACTGCCACTATCTTGACAGACAGGCCGAACTGCAGAAACATAACTACCATCCGAGTCCCCAATTTCGTCCGTGGCAGTTGATCTGTTGTTGTTTCTATTAGTATTGTTGTAAGAATTGATACTTTTAAGGCCATATCAGGCTGTGTGGCTCACTTGGTTGAGTCGCACTCTACGATGCTAGTAATCTAGAGGTCCGGAGATCGAATATCGGCGTGGTCCAGGAAATAAAAAGTGCTTGCAACATTATACAGGGTGTCCCGTTCATGGTGGAGAATCTTTTAATGGTAGATAGTGTGGCTTATTTGGGGAAAATTAATGTTCTACGAGACACCTCTATTTTGAACCGTTACAATGTAAAAGCACTTTTTGTAAATTGTGTCAAAATACCTGACTTGCCGAACTAAATCAAAATTTGCCAAACCACCAAACATGCCATCCGAGATATGACTTCACTTTCCGAAACTACATAAAATTTCCTATAAAACGACGCCTCGTCCGTTACGAAGTTGCTCGTATCTTCCGAGATACACCAGTTCAAACTTTGAAGAAATTTTAAAATCGGTTTTTCATGCAAAATTCAAATGTTAAAATCGTAACGGTACTTTGAACTGACAAATCTGCAAAGTTGAAAAAAGTTGCCTCATTATGTTAGCTCTCGAACGACATATAAAAATTAAGGGCTCACGATTTAAAAATTTGCGAATTTAACGTTTCAAATGTAAAAAAATGTGGTTTCAATGTAAAGTTTTTTCGCCCAACAAAATGAACTGTGTTGATCGTACAAATTTATCTTCATCATATCAGATGATTTGCATTACACGAAAACCACATTTTTTTACCTTTGAAACGTTAAATTCGCAAATTTTCAAATCGTGAGCCCTTAATTTTTATGTCATTCGAGAGCTAACATAATGAGGCAACTTTTGTCAACTTTGCAGATTTGTCAGTTCAAAGTACCGTTACGATTTTATCATTTGAATTTTGCATGAAAAACCGATTTTAAAATTTCTTCAAAGTTTGAACTGGTGTATCTCGGAAGATACGAGCAACTTCGTAAGGGACGAGGTGTCGTTTTATAGGAAATTTTATGTAGTTTTGGAAAGTGAAGTCATATCTCGGATGGCATGTTTGGTGGTTTGGCAAATTTTGATTTAGTTCGGCAAGTCAGGTATTTTGACACAATTTACAAAAAGTGCTTTTACATTGTAACGGTTCAAAATAGAGGTGTCTCGTAGAACATTAATTTTCCCCAAATGAGCCACACTATCTACCATTAAAAGATTCTCCACCATGAACGGGACACCCTGTATACAATCCTCTAAATGCAATGTGTAACGCTGACTCGAAGTAGCCTTTAAACGGATGAGGGAACGCACCATTCCCTACAAGTGGTTACAGTACAGAGAAAAGTCATTAGCCCTTAACAATTGGAAATTGGCACAATTTTAACAGCTGACAAACCGGGTTGGCGTTGGTACCATAGTGTGCTGTAATGTAGTTTTGTAATTTTGGGTAACTAAACTTCAAATGACAACTGGATAAGTTGTATTTTTTATAATTTCGTTGTGTAAAAATATCAAAACCATCGTTACTGACAGCCCGGAAGTAGAATTTGATTATGTGCTAATTTTTTTAGAATTTTCGTTTTGTCAAAATTAACCGTTTTCTTAGATGTTGAGAGAACGAAAAACCATTTCGTACAATAAACGATCATTATGCCTGTCCACACTCTTTCAGTGTTCGTTCGTCTTCGTCATTTTGACAATTAAGACTTGGGATGTCTGCGCTATAGAAAAGAGGAATTCAATCTTGTCAGTGGTAACCAAAGTTGATTATGTCAAAATCGAAGAGGAATGGATGGAAAATTGCAACCCACTGAAGTCGGGTTTGCTATAGTTTTCTCTTTCAACATTTTGACATGTATGTCTTTGCGGAGGCTACCTGAGAAATACTGGGTGTCGTTCCGTGAAAAAGCGTGACGAAAAACTGTTATGAAAACGTTTAACGCTTAAAATCGATCTTCCCGTAGTTAGATCTTCACCAAATTTGGTATACATTATCCATTGATCGCTTTGACTCAGAATAAATCACGATTTTGATAAGTTGCGGGAATAGCGGTAAATTCGCCATTGAAGCGAACGAAAATTCATCCTTCAATTGGACACAAAATGTCCTTTTTTCTGTTGGAATGCATTATAGACGCTATGTATAAGGATATGGATATCAAAATACAGAATCCGTTTCGACGAGTCTTGTAAAATCACGACAAGTTGATTTTGAGTTTTGTTAAGGATATTAACACCAAAAAGGACACTTTTCTAGCATAGGAAACAGAGTATGGGCATTATGGGTGTCGTTCGAAAGGTGATATTTGAGGCACTGTATGTGGTTTCAAAATATTTTTTTTTTGCTCCACAACATCTCGCGTTCTTCTTGCTTCAATATTTACCACACCTAACATTAATTGTTTCCAATTTGGACGTTTTCAATTTACCCTTAAAGTACATATATGAATTACACATCACAATGCCGCTATTATGTTCAGTGTTTTTTAGGTGATAACCTTCAACTTTTCAACCTACAGGCAAATATATTTGCCAAGCGAAATAGGGGTAAAATGGCGGGTTAGGGACAAAATTTTTTGTGACATAACTACTATTGACCTAGAGATCACAAAAATAAAACAAAATCGCTTCGGCCAAAAATGTATGGTCCTCAAAGGGTTAAGACCATCATCCAGAAAAAGTCGACTGACAGAGATCGTCTTGCAAAGGACTGGGTGTGATTTTGCTAAGTCTGAAGGAATTGAAAAACCCTCATTAATTTTCGTGAAGGGTGTTGCCCAATATTTCGGTTTGTTTCATTTAGAGATGGCTCATAATTTTTAAATCCAGTTTTGTTTATCAGATTATTGAGCCCTTCCTTACAGTTCTTACTGGAAGAACAACAATTTTTAAATAAACTCCTATAAATATGGCATTACTGGTGCATGTTGTAACAACAGAAACCTATTTAGAAATGCCACCGAAGATCAATTATAGCTTAAGTATCTTAATTCAGCAATGTAAATTACCATTATGGTCTGGCCGGAAAAGAATAGATTTTCGCATTAAACACCTGAATTTTTTACATATATGTACGTACAATTATAACAATCCTCAAGTCTATAAAGACACGTAGCTACTGCACATAAAGTGAACATTCCTATCAAGTTCTCGGCCGTCTTTGTTTTCTTGCACATTGCAATCATCTTGCGTTCGTCACCTAAAAAAGAAGCATATAAAACAAATTATGACGATATTTCATTTTATCGTAATAAGCTACACTCACATTTCTTTTTGCGACTTAATATCTTACACAGTGTACAACGGTCAACATCTCAATGAAAACAGTCTGTCCTGCTCAGTCAAAACGGACTCCCATCCGCTTCCAACATTCAAGTTTCTATTAGAAAGTTAAGATTGAGCTGCGTGAAATTCGAGAATTGTCGTATCGGATTCTGAGGGAACAGCAAAGGCTTCGCGGACCACCTAGGGTCGCCTCAGGGACCACCGGTTAAGAACCGTTGGTCTAGATGTTAATAGCGTATTTACTAGTGTGCAAATGTACCCTTCGACGTGAAGACTTCGAAGTGCGTTGATGTTATTAAAAGCGCCTTCCATAGACCAACCAATCACCGAAAAGCTCGAAGACCGACGAATGGATTGGTATTGCCATGTTCAAAGGCGTCCGCCTGAGAACCCCGCAAAGAGAGCGATATCAATGGAAGTTCCACTTGATGGACCCAAGGCCAGAGGCAGACCGAAGAACACCTGGATGTGTCAAATGAAAAAGCAACAACAACGCATTGGTCTCGGCGATGACACGATCCAAGATAGAGCTGCCTGTAGAAATATGCTGAGAAATTATCGCCAAAACGGGCGATGTGCCTACACCGCAGGTTGAGCAACGCGGAACCATGGAGCGGTATAAAGAACGAGGCAAGGAAGAAGAAGAAAAGCGCCTTCAATGTCTAAGAAAACAGCTATTGTGTATTCCTTTTGATAAAGCGACTTTCCGATATAACTGACTAATGAGTGCAGAGCTGTATCCACTGACTTTCCTTTGCAATAAGCTTGCTGAGCCGTTGAAAGAAGATGCGGTGGGATGCTAGCTCGTACATGAATATCAACGAGACGCTCCAGTAACAGCATAGTTGAAGTAAGACTAATTGGCCTAAGATCGTTAGGTCGTGCGTGCGAGCTTCTGCCTGTCTTCGAGGGATATACACTAGACCAAGGCAGGCTGTTAGTATGTTCTCTATCCAAGGATAAGAAATCTCCAAGCATTGCTGCAAGTCTGCGGGGATAATTCCATCAGGTCCCGCTGATTTAAAAGGTTCGAAGCTAGAAATAGCCCATTATATCTTCTCACGAGATAGAATAGATTAACTGTCACATGGTTCTGTGGGACTTGTGGGACATTCAGGTGGGGAATTTACCGAACTTCTCGGAAAATGCGCGTCAAGTAGACATTCAATAGTTTCAGTGCTAGAGGACGTCCACGATCCATCTTCCTTTTGAAGAAAGCTGGGCATAGATGGATTTGAAGCCATCAATTTCCGAAAATCGAGAGGTTTCCGAAGATCCTTCGATATTTTGACAGGGGGTTCTCCAACCATTACGTTTTGCTGATCTTACCTCTTTTTTGAAAGAGTTAAGATGTTTTTTATAAGACGTCCAGTCCGACTCCATTCCCGAAGCTTTCGCCTTATTGAAGCTTCTCCTGCACACGACTCTTAGTTCGGAGATCTTGCTACTCCACCATGACGGTTTTCGCTTTCCAGAAAAAGAAGTAACAGGACACGATTCAGAAACCGCTGCCTTCATAGCTGCCGTAAAAGTGTTAAACATCTCATCCAACTGTTGTTCATTGTCTGGCAGATTAGGTAATGATGGCAACGCTTCAGCGAGAGCTGTTTGGAATCTAGACCAGTCGGTCCTTCTGCGATTGACTGTGTGCGGGATCACTTCGGGCCTCTCTAATAGGCTGAATTGTAAATACCGATGATCCGATATTCAGTTTACAATAGTTTCCGAATTCTCACTCAGATATTACAAAAAAAAAAAAAAAAATACAAAAAGGATTAAACCTTGGACTTTTGCGTCAGATTATACTTTAAATCTTCATTCTTCATCCATTGGTTCATTTTCGAGAAGAATAATAGGTGTTTCGAAACTGGCTAATTACAACAACATTCAGCTGAGAACGCTGAGTGAGTGATGCTTGTCTAAAAAGCCAAATCGATTAAAATTTTGTGATATAATTTTCCTAAGCATTTTAGTGCTCTTAATCGCTCGATGTGCTCCAAACATCAAGTCGCATCTTGAAACAGCAAAAAAGGACCGGAAACGGAGCGGGAAGGTATTATTCCGTACGAATACTTTGCAATGCACATATTTCTCGAATCATGCTTCTAAACAAATTAAAGTAAGGTGTTGAGCCTAGTACTGACATCGAAAGTGAAATTTTTATCCGCTGCGATTTTTTTCAATGAAAATGTCTTCTTACTGTCGTAGAATATGTGAGGAATGCTAATTCCATAAGCTACAATCCGAAAACAGTTCCATAATTTTTCTCGGCCATTTTATGTATTTTTTTCCGATTCCCCGGTTATTTCATCGTGAAATGTCAAATAACCGGGGAATCGAAAAATAATACATAAAATGGCCGAGGAGAATTATTGAATCGGTCTCGGATTGTACATTATGGAATTCCCCGCTGTTTGTGACATATTCAACGACAGTCAGTATGCATTTTTATTGATAAAATCGCAGCGGGAAGAATTTCACTCTCGATCTTAATTCAGCCTTTTAAATTGAAAAAAAAATCATTTTCGCCCTTCGTAAAATTTATCAGAAAGCTCCAATTTATAATAAAAAATATTCTAATTAAATTTTGACAAGTAAATTTACAAAAAAAGTTCATAAAAATATAAATGTCTCTAATATTTTCAGAATATCGCCCTAAACATTTTAAGTTTGAAAGTGGCGTAAGTCACATGAATGGACTCACACCAGTTTGAAAATAAACACTTTGAAGTTTTTGCTAACTAGAAAAATGGTGGCTATGAAACTAACAGTACATTTCAAATATCTGTTTCATTTTTTGGCATAGAAAAAAACTGTGAAGGACACAATAATGGCATCATTAACTCGATTTTCATAAAATGTGGACTTCAGCGCTCATACATCAATCGAAAAAGTAGCATTTAGGATAATTCTGAAGAACTATTTTCATTTGCACGAAACTACGATTTTTTAGTAGAGTTCATATCTCTCTCTCTGTTCTAACTCCATTATTTCTAACCTTAATGCCTTAAATGAAGAAAACTATGGTTAATTTTAGCTCGAATTCATTCAAGTTGCTCCTAATATGCTGGAATTTGTGCAAGATTTAAGCAAATCATGCCAAAATGGAGCAAGAAATAATCCTCGTTTTCTGCATTTAAGGCATTAAAAGTGTTCGAAATAATGAACCTAGAATAAAATGATGTATGAAAGATATAATTGCGAGACTATGCGCCAATTTTTAAAGGAATAGTACAAGCCCTCACCTTGACATAAGTTGGATCCTAACGAAACAAACAACGTCCCTCCTAAACCACCAAACAGCTCTTCATATCCAGGTTGGCTTACGACACTTCGGAAAATGATGTCAGGAATTATATCGTTAGTAAACTTGGGTTTGAGCCGTCCATACTAGTTTGCACTAAACTAACTAAAGATAAATCTACCTAATAGAATAGTTTCTTCTTTTAAAATTACAATTCCTTCTGAACTAACTGAACCGTGTATACAATCTTTCTGGCCTAAAGGCATATTTCTTAAAGATTTTTCTAGTCGAAATTTTCCGCAACGACGTTCACAAAAAACCCGAAAAAGGGAATAAACCTACTAATGTATTATCAAAATGTGCGTGGACTAAAGACCAAGCTCAATCATCTTTCCTTGTCGGCTTTAACTGCGTCGCACGATATTATTTGCTTAACAGAAACTTGGCTGAATTGTTCCATAAACAATGGTGAAATCTTAGATGGATATCATATTTACCGATGTGATCGAAACCTTGATTTCGTTGGAAAGTCTGATGGAGGTGGTGTTCTTATAACTGTCCGAAATGACATCGAATCGTCTTTTATTTCTAGTACGCAATTAGATTCCTTTGACTGTGTCACAATTTCAATTCCATCGATATCATTACTAGTTTCATGCATTTATATTCCTTGTAATTCTTCTATGGCGGTATATGACGGCATCTTTAACTATTTCTCCGATTTGATTAATATTAGATATCCTTTTCATTGGATGTTTTTGTATTGCCTCCACTGGCGACCCTCGAAAAAAGAAACCAAGTCCTAGTTTTTTATAAGCGACCAATATATTTCAGACATAAGTCCATCATCAGGGTCTGATTTACATCTACAAAAAACATGACTTAATTAATAATAAATTGTGTGTGAATTTAGCATGAGATATACCTAACATCTAATGTAATTTAAAGTTAACACCATAAAAAAACTGACGTGAAACACAGAAACTTTTACAAGTAACAAAGAAACAAAAGTAAACAATGAATAGCTGTCAAGTTGAGTATCAAAAATATCAGAGATTTTTGGTGGTATATAATGGCATGTGTATACATATACAAGGTAAAAAAGAAAAATATTACTATCAAAAATATCACAGATGTTTAGATGTCAGTTTTGATTAAATTAATATAGGTGTTAGTATATTGTTTTTTATCACTTTTTTCATTGCATGCTACATCCTCAAATTTAATTATTTGATTCACTTCGTGAATTTGTAGTTTACATTTATTGCGCTCTTTTTTTTCTAAATTGTAGCGCCATGAAAATTAAATGTATGCTGTTGACTTATTGAGTGTTTGGCAAGTACTGAAACGTTTTCATTAAGTGATTTCTTGGAATCGTTTTTATGCTGACTGACACGTGTGCCAAGCTTTTGGATAGTTTCACCAATATATGTTTTGTTGCAATCTGTGCAATCAATTTTGTAAACAACACCTGATTGTTCTTCTGTTGGGATCTGGGCTTTCAGATTTTTGAACATTTTGCCATTTTTCGGGGTGGGACGCATTGCAATGTTTAGTTCTGGTATGAAGTGTTTACAAGATCGTGATATCGATTCACTTAAGCCTGGGATATATGATAATGATGAATATAGCTGGATGTTGGATCGTCCCTCGGCTGTACTCCTGAGTTACCTTCGACGGATAGGAAGGCATAACTTGTATCATTTGTTGAGTTCTTGGTGTTCCTAACTTCGCCGATCATCTTTTCAATGATTTTCACCGGATGGTTGTTGCTGCGAAGAACATTATGAATGCGTGTTAAGTTTTCATTCCAAAACTCTTATGGCTTATCCTGAAAACCTTGCGGATAAATGATTTGGCTGTATTGGTTTTCATTCGCATTGGGTGGTTGGAATAAAAATTCAAAAGCCTATTGGAAGCAATAGGTTTGTGATACCAGTTAGTGATTATCCTACGATGGGCAGTGCGATGAAGGCTGAGATCGAGGTAATCTAATCGCCCATTATGCTCAACTTCATACGTAAATCTGATGTTGGGATCATATGCATGTAGTGCAGTGCTAGTGATAAAAAACAATATACTAACACCTATATTAATTTAATCAAAACTGACATCTAAACATCTGTGATATTTTTGATAGTAATATTTTTCTTTTTTACCTGATATATGTATACACATTCCATTATATACCACCAAACATCTGTGATATTTTTGATACTCAACTTGACAGCTATTCATTGTTTACTTTTGTTTCTTTGTTACTTGTAAAAGTTTCTGTGTTTCACGTCAGTTTTTTTACGGTGTTAACTTTAAATTATATTCGATCTTAGGTATATCTCATGCTAAATTCACACACAATATATTATTAATTAAGTCATGTTTTTTGTAGATGTAAATCAGACCCTGATGATGGAGTTATGTCCGAAATATATTGGTCGCTTATAAAAAACTAGGACTTGGTTACTTTTTTCGAGGATCGCCAGTGGAGGCAATACAAAAACATCCAATGAAATAAAATTTCGATCCCGGCATATACAAACACTGGTCATCTGGTAAATCCATTTAACCATTATTAACATTAGATATCCTAATTCACATGTTGTCTTATGTGGGGACTTTAACCTCCCCTCTATTAGTTGGCCAAATAATCCAGGTCTTCCTGTAAGTTCTAGTTCGCCTTCAATGTTACTTGCGATATCATCATTCCTTGAGTTTTGCAATTTATTACAATTTAATTCAAATCACAACTGTAATGATCGCATTTTGGATCTCGTCCTCACCAATATAGGTTCTTCTTATTCCATATATTCCGACTGATATGCATCACCCAGCCCTCTTGAACTCCATAGTTATTCCAAACTCCTCAAGTCATTACAATAATCCCCGTACTCGGTTCAACTTTAGAAAAGCGGATTACTCTATAATCAACCAAAAATTACTTGAAATTGACTGGGATACAGCTCTTCATCATCATAACTGCGAGACTGCTGTGGCTACTTTCTACAGTAAGGTCAACAATATTATTCAGAAATACGTCCCTGTCAGAGTTTGTAGAAACCAAAAGGGTCCCATTTGGTTTACTCCACTTATTCATAAAACGCTGAGCAAGAAAAATCGTGCCCATGCTCGTTTCAGGCGTTTTCATCGCGTGAGAGACTATCTGGTTTTCCACAATCTGCGTTCGAAGCTCAAAAAACTAATTAGTAGTGCCAGTGCAGCTTACTTTTTAAGCATTGAAAATAGCCTTCACAATAATGAGAACAAACTTTCTGGTCCTACGTGAAGAACATGAGGTCTAGATCCTCTCATCCGTCTTCGTTTTCTCACAATAACATTACGGCCGAAACAGTAGATATCTGCGAGCTTTTTGCTTCATTCTTTGCTAGTAAAGGGTTTTCCAATAGGGACGCTTGATCTTTGAAATGAAAAAAAAAATACATGTAGGAGAGATATTTGCGAATTTTTTTTTTTATTTGAAAGGTCCATCGACCCCATTACATATGGAATATGACATCATTCAAATGACCGCCACGGCTTCGGTTGGTGGCGCGCACACGAAAGGTCCAATTTTCGATGACTCTGGCGCACAAATCGGGCTGTATTTGATCGATGGCGTGGCGTATGTTAACTTTGAGGGCATCGGTGGTTTGCGGTTTGTTGGCATAGACCTGCGACTTAAGAAAACCCCACAAGAAAAAGTCCAGCGGGGTCAAATCGCACGATCTCGGTGGCCAGTTCACGTCGCCTCCGCGCGAGATGACCATGCCCGTAAATTGCTCGTGCAGAACATCCATCGTAGCGTGTGCTGTGTGGCACGTAGCGCGCCGTCCTGTTGAAACCACATGTTGAGCAGATCCATATTCTCGATTTCAGGCCAAAAGAAGTTGGTTATCATAGACCGGTATACAGCCCGATTTGTGCGCCAGAGTCATCGAAAATTGGACCTTTCGTGTGCGCGCCACCAACCGAAGCCGTGGCGGTCATTTGAATGATGTCATATTCCATATGTAATGGGGTCGATGGACCTTTAAAATAAAAAAAAAAATTCGCAAATATCTCTCCTACATGTATTTTTTTTTTCATTTCAAAGATCAAGCGTCCCTATTGGAAAACCCTTTACTTATCGTCAACCTTCTGCTCTACCTAATTTTAACAGATACCAGCAATCTTTTCAACCACCTTCCTATATTCCAATGTCATACGTTGAACTGGTCATCTCTTCTCTTAACGTCAACTCGTCTTCTGGCCCAGACAGTATACCAAACATATTTTTAAAGAAAACCCAAAATACAATCAGTATCCCTCTTGCCATTATATATAATAAAAGTATTAAGGAAGGTGTCTTTCCGGCAGAGTGGAAAATTTCGCACGTGGTCCCCGTACCTAAAAAAGGCAACCCCAACTTAGCTGCAAACTATCGTCCCATCTCACTTTTATCCGGATGTTCTAAGGTGTTCGAGAGAATTGATTTTAACTACATTAATGAGAATTATGGCCATTCCATCTCGCCCAAGCAGCATGGTTTTCGTAAAAACAAATCCACAGCTACTAACTTAGCTGAATTTTCACATTACGTGGCTAAATCATTTGACAGTCACCTAGATGTTCACGCAATATACACAGATCTTTCGAAAGCGTTTGACACCGTGAATCATGCGATTTTGCTTAACAAACTACTACTCGGTGGCTTTCCTATTCACTTAGTGACTTGGCTTTCTTCCTATCTCATTGGACGGTCCTGTTATGTCGTATTTAAGAATACATTTTCATCTTCTTTCTGTCCAACTTCTGGTGTTCCTCAGGGTTCAATCCTCGGCCCTCTCCTATTCCTATTTTTTGCCAATGATCTGTCATCTCTTTTAAAATGTGAATGTTTGCTATACGCAGATGATTGCAAGCTTTTCACAGCGGTGTCTAACGTTTCTGACTGTCGTATGTTACAAAATGATCTTGGCATCCTTCATTCATGGGACGCTTCCAATGATTTGCATTTAAATATATTTAAATTTAATGTCACGATATGTTCATTAAAACCATCTCCACTTATATTTCCATATGAAATAAATTCAATCTTTCTGGATTTAACTGCCTCTATAAAAGACTTAGGTGTTACTTTTGATCCGAAATTAAAGTTTACGGAGCATTATTCCAACCTAGTCAAAAAAGCTGCTCAGCTTTCTGGTTTCGTTTTGCGTAGCACATCTAATTTTAAATCGGAACGTTCCGCTTTGAACTTATTTGTCTCTCTCGTCAGAAGCACCTTAGAGTATGCTTTAGTCGTATGGTCTCCTACTCCAACGACGGGAGCTTCTTCGTCGGGGGCATCTGACGACCTAGAGTCCGTACAACGAAAATTTACTAAGTCGCTGTTCTTTAAACTTAACATTCCGTACCGTTCTTACCCCGATCGATTGGAATAAAGCTGTTGTCATTGAGCGATAGAAGAAAATACTTTGATTTGAGCTTTTTGTTTAAAATTTGCCGAGGTCATCTTTCTTCATCTCTTTCCAACGACATTAATTTTCGAGTATCAATCTACAACACACGATCGTTGGCCATTTTCGAGCATCCCTTCAGCCAACTTTCTGTTTACATGAACTCGCCTCTGGTAAGGTCCATGCGTTATTATGACACGCTTGAGTTTGGTCCCTTACCCAATTCCTTACATTCTTTAAAGCGACTTGTTTTAAGTAAAATCGCATTAAGCAGCCTAACCTAACAAGTTGATTGTATATACCTGTTTTTTTTTTTATATATATCTACCTTATAATTTCAAGAATGTATTCATTAATTTGCATACCCTTCATCAATTTATTATTAATTCCTTCCTTTCTTTTTTTTTTGTTCTATTTTCTTAATTTTCTTATCTTCATTACTAGAATTATGTAAATTAGTACTACTGTGTAATGGTTTAATTAGATATCCCGCGTAAGCATCAGCATCGGCAGAGGCATCGGCATCAGCAGAAAAATTTCAATTTAGAACACACACATTCGCCTTTGATGACTCACAATGACAGCAGCGGTAGAAGCAGAAAAATGCTTCTGCCGATGCATCCAATCTATTTCAACTATTAGAATTGTTGAATATTGATCTTAATGTTACTTTTTAGGTAACATGATTCCTGTTTGTAACAATTGAATTAAATAAATAAATAAGGCAAGGAGAAGGAAACTATGTTGGTCACCTACAAAGCGATAGGCAGAGCAATTCCCAGCTACGCAGTATCGGTGTGGTCGCAAACCGTTTGTAACACAAACTGGAATAAGATCCAGACATGCCAGAACGCTGCTCTAAGTGTTGCTACAGGTTGTCGTCCCAGGGTCATCTTCATCAAGAAACCAGCCTGTTACCAGTGCGTGATCACAATCTCCTCCTGTATTTACAATATCTGGTCGGCTGATATCGAGAGCATCACCGAAACCATCGTCTCATGGACAATTCTCCCCCTCCACGACATGTCAGGAGTGGAATCAGGGATCTCGAGAGAGATACAAACGGGTACCTCCTGATATATTTGATGAGACAGCGTACCAAGCGGCCATCGCAAATATTCATACAACCGTTGTGAATCGGTTAAAAGGGAGATTAGGTACGAATAGAGTCCTCTCATCTCCATCTATATCGCCTGAGGAGACTAGGCTCCCGAGAGCCACAAGAGCAGCACTAGCCGAACTTAAGTCGGGTTTTTGTTTGCGCCTCAATTCCTACCTATCTCGAATAGACCTGGCCATTCACACCATTTGTCCGAGCTGAGGTGGTGCGCCTCAAAATGTGGACCACCTGTTCCGATGCCCCGCTGCACCCACTAACTTCATTCCGAGAGCATTATGAGACAACCTTGTTGCAGCTGCTACGTTCTTGTCGCTTGAGACAATAGGCGAGAACGATGACGAAACTTAGAACACATCCACAGACATGCACAGCGGCTCACGCCCTTCTGTACCGCTACTACAATAACAATTGAAGTTGGAGAAAATTGAGATTGAAAAAAATTTGGTTTTCGGGTCAAATCACACAAATGTGTCTTTTAAGCTCTGTAAAACCCAAACCACTTACCCGCGATTTTAGTTTTGTTTTATAGGTAAATTTGTTGGCTGTGAAAGCCATCTTATTTCGCTATCATGTCTAGTATAGTTTTGGAAATTCGGATGGATTTTTAAAAAAATTTCAAGGGGGCATTCGATGGCTCAGTGGCAGAGATGTCAATCTCTCTATCTCTGAGTTGCCGGTGCGTGGGTTCGAATCCCACTGTGGCCCATGGATGTTTGTGTTGTCCATAAAATGCTCCTACGGCAGCCGGTTCTTCGATGTAAATCGTCCCGGAGCTACCCGTTGTTAAAACGGCCAAGAGCTGCCAAGACCCCCTTCGATTCAAGAGGAAAAAAATCTCTTGAATCGCTACAACAACAACAACAACAACAACAACAACATAATGTCTAGTATAGTTTTGGAAATTCGGATGGATTTTTAAAAAAATTTCAAATGCTTGTGGCAGCTAAAGGGTTAAAAATTGGGCTATGTTTCGTACAACTATTTTGCTGGAAATTACATTTTCCGGTGCGTTTATGCGGTAGTTTCCGGACACCCTGTATATACATATTTGTATTTTCTTTTTACATATTTATTTATTTATTTAAACTAACATTTACAGTACTCGGGCTAATTGATCCGAATGTTTTGGGCCGAACTTTAACCCACGAACATGTTTCGCTGGATTTCGAACATTTCTATTCAGCTCCGCCAGACGAACTAAAATCCTTTTTCGATCATAAAATTAAATTGGAGACAGCTGGTTTTTTACGTCAATATCCTTACTCAAGCAAGTTCAACTTACGATTTTACGACGAAGAGAGCAACGATGCAGTTATAAAGGATATAAATTTGTTTAAGCACTTCGGTGGAGGAGCCTTAGTGGAAAACTCTTCCCATGGCTTAAATCGAAACCTTGATTTGATGTATAGAATATCCAAAGCAACGGGAGTTCATGTAGTAGCTGGAACCGGACATTATGTGGCATCCATTCAAAAACCCGATGCCCTGCATCTGACAGTGGAACAAATGACAGATTTATATTCAAAAGAAATAATTACAGGTGTGCAAATTGATGGAAAGCATATTGTAAAATGTGGATTCATAGGTGAAGTTGGGAGTGCTTGGCCAGTAAATGGTACGTTCTATGCAATTTATAAACTTAAGACAGTAAATTACGAAAATTGTTATATTTAAAGAGTTCGAAAAACGTGCACTTAAGGCCACTGGCGAAATTCAGGAAGTATTGGGCTGCGGAGTTTCTCTTCATCCTGGTCGTGAAAAAGAAGCTCCATTCGAAATAACTCGACTCTATTTGGAAGCCGGTGGTAAAGCTGATAAATGCATTATGTCTCACGTTGAAAGTATTTAATTTAAATTTTGTTCGTTGTATATAAGAACCCTTATTGGAATTTTAATCATTCACAGGGACTCTACTCGATATTGATGACATTCTTGAATTTAGCAGTCTCGGGACATACATTCAGTTTGACTTATTTGGTACAGAGTGTTCTTACTATCAATTAAATCCCCAAGTAGACATGCCATCTGACGCTGATCGGATCAATAAGCTCATGAAACTTATTGCGGAAGGGTTTGAGGATCGAATTTTATTGTCACATGATATTCATACCAAACACCGCTTAGTAAGTAAATATTTGTATACATATAAAATGTAGTACCCCAACAGAATCCTTTAATTTTAGACGACATTCGGAGGACACGGCTACTCGCATATTTATACGAATATTTTGCCAAGAATGCATGCGAAAGGACTCACCGTTGAACAGGCGGAAAAGATTACCGTAACCAATCCAGCTCGGTGGATTGCTTTTAAGGTATAACGCATTGGGAGTTTTCAGCAAAATGTCTGTGTTTATTCAATATCGAAGCCTCACAATTACATAATCACTGTCACCAGAACAGTGACTTGGCGTGAGTTTGGAGTAGAGGGAATCAGTTTCAAAAGAATTGTTCTATATTATGTTTATATTGTAAATTAAATTAAGTACGTATACCAGTTTAGAAATGATTCAATTAAAATTACAAAATAAAGATGACAAACTTAATTTAAAATATTATATACTACGGGATAAGCAATAAAACGAAACTAATAATCAGTTCAAAATCCAGCTCCAACGGCGAATTCATTCCTGCGCTAACTTCTTTCCGCCGCCCAAACCCCGATTAATTTACTCCACAAGCAAAGATCAACTAATAAGAACAAAATAAAATTTAGAGCAGGATGCACTAAATTTACAAACACATGCAATCCACCAACTGAGATTTTACCGTTTTACACTTTGCTTCTACTGGGAATCGAACCGGGCACCTATCGTTTCGTAGTCCTACGTCCTACACCTGAGCTATCTAAGATTACAAATTATGGGAATAAATTAGTCGTTTTATTTTTCGACAATTTCATCATTCTCTCCTTATGAGTAAGGTGACACAAGTAGAGTAACAGTACATCTCTATTCAAACAAAGTTCCATGCTTTGACAACCCACTATTAAAGACAAGGAGAATGAAGAAGAAGAAGAATTCAACCAAACGCACACAATTTTTGACACAATTACTACTTTACTGTTAGATGCTTGCTCTCCCATGGATTAGATTCTCGGCACATTTTTGAGCTGTCATTTTGTATGGATTTCGTGACTTTCGCCCTCTCCTTCTATTAATACCTGCTCTAAGGTGCTGCTTTTGTCCACTGTTTTGCTTCATCAATAGGTGTGTTTTTTTTTTGTTATCTCGTGCAGGTTTGGGTAACGAAACTCCATATAAAAAAAATGACAGCTGACGCACCTGTCATTTTTTTATATGAAGTTTCGTCAACTAAACCTGCACGGGATAACTAAAAAAACACATAATCTTTGATATAGATTACTTATCTGGTTCGTACTTTTTTTGCTATTAATTCTTCTTGATCTTCTACTGACTGCTCAAGATAAAACGCACATATCACACTTCAGTGTAAAATTCTTATAAAAAAAATATTTATATTAATATTAGCAATTATTTCTACCACATTATCATGACGTATGTTATGATTAGATAAAAAAAAAGAAAAACTGCCTCCCGCAAATAACAATGAAGTCAGTAAATATTTCAACATTACACCTAATTTACAGTATGATGCCAAAAATATAACTTTGAATCATTGTGTTTGCAATAAGGTTCTTTTGGATTAAAACGAGACCGAGACTAATTCGGGCGGGGCCGAAATCTGAATATTCCGATTCCATCCATTTCTAGTTATATTTTGAGGCTTTAATAGAAACACATTTGGGTGGAGTTTGGTTAAGATTGGATCTAAATATATAATTCAAAATGCTAGGGGTTTTTTTTAAAGGTTTTACCATAAAGTAAGAAATTGGAATAGAGATGGAACTCCATATAACATTAAAACCTACTGAACAACATTTTACCTTTGAGTGTGTGCTGTATGTAACGTGTACACACAGGAAGATATCTTCCCTTATGTACACGTTACATACAGCACACACTCAAAGGTAAAATGTTGTTCAGTAGGTTTTAATGTTATATGGAGTTCCATCTCTATTCCAATTTCTTACTTTATGGTTTTACTCTCTTGAAAATATGACTTTTTCCAAAATTTAATTATCTTCTGAAACCTTATTTTTTTACATATTTTCATTATCACGTTTGTACAGTGTTTACGATTTCCTGTATCCCTAATGGGACTACAGTATTAATTCAATTCAATTTATTAGTACATAAGCATATATATACATATCGTGGATGTCTAATTAGTAAGAGATACAGGATAAGATTAACCTATGCTAATAATCTAAATTTGTAGCTATGAATTCCGATATTGTGCTTATTGTCGCTAAGTTTGAAGAATATACCGTTATCACTTTCCCACATACAACGTTTTTCAAATGGAACTGCTCTATATTGATTGGAAAATCTGGCTGGATACTTAAGCCAATGAAAAAGCCAAAAAGTAATAAGCCATACCAGCCCCAAAGACTACATTCCCTAAGGCACTGCTAACTATTTATAATAGCAAATTATCCCCTTTTTTCAGCTATTCAATTTCCTTCTTTTTCTTTTTCATTGATTCAGACTATCGATAGGATTAACTAAGTTCTGGATTTAACTAATTGTGACTTGTCGTTCCATTCTATACACCAACTGCGGTGCATGTCTATAGTATTTATGGCATGGCAACTTACCAGCTCTATGGGAACTACGCGGAACTTTTGTCTGTTTGGAGGAGCCCCAGCGGGAGAAATATCGAGTTATTCAATTTCGGAAATGTCACATTGGAATCTTTGCATTGAGACCTCTAAGCGTCTATAGTTCAGTAGGTAGAGTTGCTGACCTTGTGACTGTGTCGTGGATTACATTTTCACTTCATCATAGTAGCATTATAAAAAATAATGTCAAACAAAAATATGTTATTAAAATAATTAGTTTTCAAATATCGTTCGGGAAACATTGTATACTTTTATAATGAATATATTTTAACTTATTTATTATTGTGTTAAAATAAAATATAAATAAATCTCTATAAAATGGTGACCCCGATAAAAAGAACAAATCTAAATTTAATTAATAAGAAATCAATTATAGAGATTCAAAATACAAACAAAAATTTAAAATAATTCTCCATAATTGGTGATCCCGATAAACGAACATAATAAAACATTAATAAAAAATAGTGACTTCACGAAATCGTATCCGAAGGACAATGTACAATGTACTTATAGTATTCCTTCAGAAGTAAATCGAACTCAAGAATTACCTACTTCCTCCTTATTTGCCTGATCGCTGGACGAAGCAGATTCTGTGTTTTAGACGACATCGAATGTTATAATCCGGCGAAATATGGACTCATCACAAAATATATGTATATATCCGATAGAAGCCGTTCGTTCGAACAAGATTAAACTTGGACAACGCCGAAGCTCAATTGCGGATTTCATTTGCTCCATCAACTGTCGAATGCTATGGATGTTTGAGTGTGAATTACTCTCCCATCGTCGAACCTGGATGTTGAAGCTACTTTCCAGAAGACTAATTCCTGGATTTTAAAATGTAATTATAATGTAATGTATATGCTAAGTACCTATTATGTATTGTACTAGCTAAATAATTGATATAAGTACAAATGAGGACGTAATTTGCAAAACTCGCTTCTTCCATGATAAGTGATTTTTCAGAAAAGACGAAAAACTTGTAGCAGTAATAAAAAAGACTTTATTGGTACAATTTTTTGTCGAGTCGAAAGGTATACGATCTCTGACTGATCAGGCGAGAGGAAAACTACTTTCACTGATAACTAGATTCAAAATTGGAGTTTTAAATTTGGAAGTAGTAAGTTTTGACACGCACCGATCGAAGGAACGAGTTTTGAATCAGCCTAAGAAGGAATGAAAGAGTTTTGATTGGGACAATCTGCAATAAAAAGGAGACAATACGAACTAGCAGTAACAAATAAGTATGATATAACATATTTATTGCTCAAAAAATAATTATAATATGACAAAAAACCAAATAAACAGCATGATATTCATTAAAGAAGAAAATCAGCCAATTTGAATAACATATTTTAGGTACATTGCTTCCAAAAAAATAATACAAAATACTTAGAATAAAAACAAACTTTCAGTTCGTTATTTTCAGTAAAAACGTAAATATTGTATATTCATTTTTAAATTCTTTCCATTCTTATTGTATTGTAGTATAAAGAAAACCAAAAAACCACAGTTATTTTTTAGCAAACGCATACTCTTCCTAAGAAGATTACATAGTAAAAAAATCAAACTCTGATTTCGTCACTACTATCATGCATATTATTTGTAGGGCCACGGCGAATAAGTGGATAAGTCGACTTATATCGAAAATGAGTTAAGTGCATTAAACTACTCTTACAAAAGTTCCGCGTAATATGCAGAAGTGTTTAAGCTTAAAACGCAACGCTTTCTTAGTTACACAAATGTGCATTTTCAGACAACTCACTCATTGATGTGGTTACTGGGTTAAGTCTACTTGTACAGTTTTGTAGGGAAACCATTGGCTGCGAATAATTAGATGAGTCGACTTGTATTATTATTGAAATTGCGGATAAATTACATTCGGGTTGCCCCAATTTCGGCCTAAAATCGGAAATTAGCCTCAACGAACGCAAATAACTAAAGATTTCAACGATTAAACTAGAAAAAAAACTGGATGTCACAGAACTCATTGGCCGTGTTTTTTTTTAACAGCTAACACTCTACGGGGTAATTTTCATACAAATGCTAACCCGAAATCATATCGTTTGCCAAATTATTAATTTGAAAAAATTTTAATGAAGAAAAAGCGTTTAAAATTTGGGTTTCGTGTAAAAAAGGCTTTAATATAATTATCAATATTTCTAAATTTTTCCTTTCGATCGTTTTGGAAATAATTTGCGAACTACCCCAACAAATAAAATTTCCTATATTAGCATCATAATTAACCAGAAAAAGTGATACCAAAAAAAAAACAAAATTAAGCAAGCTTACGGTAAATATTGAGCAAACCTTGACCTAATTTGATTTCGGTGATAAATATAACAAAACAAATTGCAATTTCCTGATTTTAACTATTTTAAATTATTTTTTATTTTCGATGGAATTTCCGGTTTTTCTATGAACAAAAAATGGCAGATCCGAAAATTTAAGAGTAAAAACTCTTAAAAATTTAGTCAAACTTATTCACCCGATAGAAACTCAACAAATTGATAGCCAATGCTGCATTTTTAATATCGAGACTTAGACCTCTCCCGAAACCAAATCCTTGCTTTTATGTGGGGAAAAATTTAATAAATAATCGAACACACGAAAATTTATGGTTGGACAAGTTACTTGCTTGGGGGCGTTTTGAACTTTCCAAAGGATGGCTATCACCAAAAATATTTTTCTTTTTTTTTTTCATGTCTGGGGCAATTTCAGAGCCTTGAAAACAGGAGCTGGCAGTCAAGTACTCGCGTATTTATATCATTTAATGTGGCTTCAGGCATAATGTTTAATGTTTAATGTGTGCTAAGCCAAACATGATTTATACTTCTACTCTAATTGAACTAAAGGCTGCCACGCCATTCAGAGTGAATGAGTGTATGCTTCAAGCAAAATTTTGCGTAGTCCCAATTTTTGAAAGCGGAGTCACATCAAAATTTGAGTTGAGGTTACGATACATCTAACTAGAATAAATTAAAAAAGCAATTTATTTTCTACAATTATTTTTGAGTTTTCAAAATCCATCTTTCCCATAATTTTAGACCAATGAAAAATTTAAGAATTTGCGTCCCGGGCAGTAGCCCAGGTTGCCCATATGGGAAATCCGGCCCTGGTAACAATGATAGGCCAACAAATAATAAAAAAATATACCTCATCGAGCAAATTATTTATAAAAATTTAATCAGAAATACTTTTATGGTGGATAACGACTTTTATTGTTATAGATTTCGATCGAGTATTGAAGGGTTAAATGTCCATACTTCCGGTTTGGCTGAAAGTATTCAAATGAGATTCCGCAGATCAAATCCTGACAATGCAGAGGACATCGAACAATAAGAACAGTTTTTTCGAGTTGACGCATTCGGCCAATATAGCACGGCAAACATTAAAAATGCTGTCCTGAAAAGTTATACTTTTCGACTTATCCACTTATTCCCCCCAACCCTAGATTTTCTTCCGTTAATTAGTTTTCAAAACCGTCCGATTCTCGATTTAATATCTCTTTATAGAACAATAGTTCGTTCAAATTCCTCCATCCCTCACCAAAATGTGGAAGTAAACAGTTTTGATTCGTACCGGGAAATGGAAGAAGAAAGTTTCGCAAGTCACCGCCAATTTTGAAGGCTTGTAATAAATGGAAGGAGAACGTTTTGCAATGAACTGAATATACTGCTTAATAGAGCGGGAAAAATAATATTTAAACAAAATTATAACTCATTTTTTTTTTAAATGGAAGAAGCGAGTTTTGCAAATGACGTCCTCAATACTACTTTTTGTTAAGGAGGGGGGTAATGTCGTGGATTACATTTCCACTTCATCATAGTAGCATTATAAAAAATAATGTCAAACAAAAATATGTTATTAAAATAATTAGTTTTCAAATATCGTTCGGGAAACATTGTATACTTTTATAATGAATATATTTTAACTTATTTATTATTGTGTTAAAATAAAATATAAATAAATCTCTATAACTGAAGGTCGGAGGTTCGAATCCCGATTGGTTCTGGATTTACTTATCAGTTGTACCATATTGTACGGGAATTTTAATAATGCAAGTACATTCTACAGTAGTGTGAATCCTTTCTTATGCTTAATTCAGACTATCGACAAGATTTACTAAATCCTAGATTTAATTAGCAGTTGCACCATATTTATAATAAGGACATTGATGTCCGTTAATTTTAATTAAATAAATATTGTGCTGGAATTTGAATAATAATAAGTACATTCTACGATTCATTTTGAATTTAATGACATACGATTTAATCTAGTAAGGTTTCGACTCGAAAACTTTAGTGGTTTTGGTGAATCTAGTTACTAGTGTGAATCCTCTCTTACATTATCTGATTAAAAACGGGTTTCGGTTTAATTAAATCTATTATTGTTATTTTACCGCTTCGTTTTATCCTCTTGCGAAGCCTTGCACATCAGCAATTTCTACGTGCATATTCTCCATTCTACACCAATCAAACACCACTAAACTCAAGTCATATATGATTTTTTTCAATTCTTTCTTATCAACGCTCGCACGAAAATAAATGCATGAACATTATATCAGCGCGAGAAAAAGTTGAGACTTTGTGTTTATTTTCATTGAGAAAATCGCAGCGGGAAGAAATTTGATGTTCATTCCTCTCGAGGTCTATTTAGACCTTAACACGAAACACTAGGCAGCTAATCTGTTTCGTGCTTCCCAAAACTTCACTGAGTAAAAAAATACGTTGTCCAATTTTCGTTGCTGCATAGTGTAAATTAAATGTTACGATTGTTAAGATATTTCAGTCAGCTGATCTTATTCCCTCAGACGATAATTATTGCATTCTGAAAGCTAGTATTAGTATTCTGGATACAGTCGTTGAAAGACTATCCGAGTGATTAAAAGTTGTTTGTGGTTAATCACAATGGCGGGAATTATACAAACTGGTAAGCAATCGAAACATTATTAACAAAAAGGAGTACCTACATATGCATATACAAAGGTACCTACATTTTGAAATAAAATTAATTATCAAAATCACCATTTCGATGACTTTTAATATTGGAAGCGGAGTTTCATGTTATCTACGGAAGATAATAGTGGCAATAAAATCGATAGCGTTATTCGAAATTTGTTTTACATCATAAGACCTACAATATGGTCCGCATTTTACCTGAAAAGCTCTAAAAATTACATCCTGTGAGGTTCTTCTTACGCGCGAATCAATGTGGAAATGAATTTGATGGAGATTGTGTGCTTGGTATAAATTTGCATAACCATTTTTGTGAAAATGCTACTTTTTCATGCAAAACTATACAATTTTGCCTTTTACCTACTCTGAATATTATCCAAAATAAAGAGTTCAAGCATTTTAGCGGTGCCATAATAATAAACTAGGGGGCTTCGCCCCTGCTCGCCAACCCCCGGGGCCGAGGCTAATTTCGGGCGCGGCCGAAATTTAGATACCCTTCGCTCTCCTTGGCCTAAAACTTTTTTCGCGCGTACATATTGTATTTAATCCCCCTCCTCATTCTTTTCTTCCGTCTTGACAAAAGTTTTGGGCTTGGTTGAAATAAGTGGGCAAATAAAAATATTTACTAAGAACATTTTATTGGTGTTGCGGGAGCATGACCCCACAGTACGACTCCATTCGTTTTTAAATTTTTTGTTGCTTTTTCAAGGTTTTATGAAATTGGTGCAAAAAATGTTTCTTAGCAGAATTAAAATGGGGGTTGGATTTGTATGGCCACCAGTGGCGTGTATCCCATAGAGGCATAAAAGCACTGCCTACCCTAACCGAAAAGTTAAAATAATAATTATGTAATTAAGCTCCTAACATTTTGCATGTATGATACATAAAACAAAAATTATTTCCATCACTGTACGTTGTACAACAACACACAGGGCCATTTTTTCGTACATCTTATAGGCTGGTTAGTCTTATTGCCTAGAGAAGACACACACAATATTTAGAAAGCTTTTCCATTTTATTGAATGAAATTTTTGTTTATTTTGCATAGTTCTGCCATATTTTGATGGTTACACCATCATCTTAGATTAAAAAAATCATTGCACGGTTTCATGCAACAGCGTAAATAAGCAATAGATAACATAACTATGCAAAATAAACAAAAATGTCATTCAGTACAATGGAAAAGCTTTCTAAATATTGTTTGTGTCTTCACTAGGCAATAAGACTAACCAGCCTATAAAATGTACGAAAAAATGGCCCACACTCTGTTTATCAAACACGGCGATTTTCTTCTCATCCAAGTCATCGTCGAGCAACCCAGAACAGGCACAATTCGGACTGCCTTTCAAATACACGCACCATGATCCGACATTGTATACGTTTTTTCAAAGAGAAATTACACCTACATCCCGTAGGTGAATGCGGCGAATTAGACTTTCAGAAAATTACGAAGACAAAAAGTAGGCATGCCTTTCGCTTGATTTTATTTCGACTTGTCCGACCGCGGCGAAAGTGTGGTCTATTCCGCTTTGTTCTCATATTCGTAATTATAAATTGCTGCATGATGGAAATAATGCAGTGAGTAACATTAACATTTGCACAGATGCTTCAATTGAGGTGCTGATTATTTACATAGATAATAAATTACATACGTACATAGTTTTTATGGGGATTATAGATGACATTATACTGTTGTCGTAATAAATGATCGAAATGTTTCTTTAGTGGAGTTTTCGAATGGATAATTTCCTGGAGAAAGGATTTGTATAGGAAATTTTGGCTTTTAATCGACTAAAGGTGCGGTCGGACGGCTTTCAACTTGTTTGATCCAACTTTTCACAAGTTGGAAGGCTGTTCACACGTAAGATATTCAACTTCAACAAATCCTATCAAACAAATCCTATCAAACTTGTTGGCCGTGTGGACAGAAGTTGGAAGTTGAAGCGGCCGTGAAACCGTGAAACGTTATCAGCTTTTTGCGGGAAAAATATACATATTTGTTGTTTCGTTCATTTCTCTTGATTTGTAAAGCATTGAAGGTAACAATTGCAATTAAGTATATATGAGAAGTACATATTTTATGATGAGATTACCAGGGCCATCCATCTAACCCTTGCAATATACAAAACAATTTAAAAAAAACCCGTTCAGTGAATTAATTCTTCATTATTAAAAAGTTTAAGTTGATATTTCGATCGGACTATAGTCAATGTAAGAAGAGTGAAGGTTTTTTGAACTCTCACAAGTTGTCCAACTTCTGTTCACACGGTAAACTTGTTTGAATGCTCGTTCAAATTCAAACTTGTTGCCCAACTTCTGTTCGCACGGTGGATTTGTTGTCCAACTTGCTTGAATGCTCAAAAGTTGGAAAACAAATCCATCGTGCAAACGGCGCTTAAGAAATCGTCTAGAAAAATTAAATTTGAATCTATTAAGCGACGACTCTGTTAAACGAATACGAGTATAATAAATTTGCACTTCTTAAGGATAGTATAACGAATTAAATTGATATAAATACATACACGCATAAGTTATGGGATCTGTACCCTTTTCGGTTACTTTTTTTGTTGCTTAGAATATCTCCTTTTTTTCTATATAGCTATTAATTAGAGCCCGGAGCACGTTAATGCACGAAATTGCACTTTTCAGAGTATATTGCAGGAATTTGAATCTTTTAAGGTTTTTGCATGAAAACGAACATTTGCACCTAACCTAACATTGACATGTTTTATAACAATTTTTTTTCCAGAAATTAGAGAAGATAATAAAAGTATTAAGAAAGAAAACACATGTACATTTTTTTTTACTTTTTTGAGCAAGTCTTCTTTTTCAATGCTTTTCCTGCGTCCACTGCTCCGAAGATTAACCTTCTAAAAGCATAAAAAAATACCTTTTTCGTATTCCACGGAAAATGGACATTTGGGCATTTAAATTGCAAGGTTTTGGATGTTTCGGGAATTGTACTGAACGTTTTTAAATTTTTCCCTGCATAAAAATCCGGGATCTACTAATATACATAATTATAAAGTCTGCTCATTTAAGGTTTTGTTTCGCTTGCGTTTTTTACTGTTTTTGGGAGTTCGAATAAAGAAATGTTTTAAACCTTTAAAAATATTTAAGTAAAACTAGTTGAAAAAGCCAAATTAAAATAGATTAAAATGAGAAACCAAAAACGTTCGTAATCACTTGTTGACAATAATGACCGTAGATCCGATTCCCATTCATTTCAATCGGCCTTTATAATTTGATTCTAATAAACGGTTGATCCTATTAAGCAGTGATACTAATAACCGGCGTTTAATGTAATGTTTAATTCGATTTTAACATGTATTAGATTAACCACCATATGTTATTGGTATGGTTTTGGAGCAGCAAATTTTAAGAATTTGTTATATTTTTTTCTCAAAAATGTCTACAAGATTTTTTTTTATCCTGTTCTGAAAATGATTTAAACCTAACTAACTGAAAATGATATGACTGCCAACCCTGTATGAAAAGGCTGTGCACGCCACTGATGGCCACCCCATGACCTCATGGTCAGATTTGATCAATTCTTAGATATGTTTTGTGTCATCAAGAGAAACACGTTTGTGTGTAATTTGGTTGAAATTGGTGTACAAATCCACGCAACCTCGCTCCATCAATTCGTTGTGCGTTCATCACCTTCTTTGATATGCGATTATCGTCCGTTCATTGTACATGGCCCGTCCATTGCAAACGTTGAAGATTTACGATTTTCGATACTTCCAACTCATTATACAATTGATACAACTCGTGATCTCGCACGCGAACGGCCCCGAAAATTCGCCGAAGGACGAAATGATATACCTATAAATCGATGAATCCCACGTAAAAATGTTGAGTAAATTTTGCATCATCATCAATTTGGCACGATAGCCCGACGTCGCGTCGGGATTGGCCGTCTGAATCGTTGACCTCCAATTGTCGCGGTTACGTGACCTTGTCCTCCAGTTTCGGAAGCCCAGCAGCTGGTGGGCGTCTTCACATACGGAGTTCTCCCAGCGAGCTCTCGGTCGTCCACGCAACCTCGCTCCGTCAATTCGTTGTGCGTTCATCACTTGCTTTGGCATGCGATTATCGTCCATCCGTTGTACATACATGCCCCGCCCATTGCAAACGTTGAAGCTTCACGATTTTCGATACTTCCAGCTCATCGTACAATTGATACAACTCATGGTTGTACCGGATACGCCATTGATCTCGCACGCGAACGGCCCCGAAAATTCGCCAAGGGACGAAATGGTATACCTATAAATCGATTAATCCCATGTAAAAATGTTGATTAAATTTTGCATCATCATCAATGTGGCACGATAGCCCGACGTCGGGCTTTGGCCGCCTAAATCGTTGACCTCCAATTGTCGCGGTTACGTGACCTTGTCCTCCAGTTTCGGAAGCCCAGCAGCTGGTAGGCGTCTTCATCTACGGAGTTCTCCCAGCGAGCTCTAACTCGTCCACGCAATCTCGCTCCGACAATTCGTTGTGCATTCATTACTTTCTTTGGCATGCGATTATCGTCCATCCGCTGTACATGCCCATTGCAAACGTTGAAGCATCACAATATTCGTTACTTCCAATTCATCGTACAATTGATACAACTCGTGGTTGTACCGGATACGCCATTGATCTCGCTCGCGAATGGCCCCGAAAATCCGCCGAAGGACCTTTCGTTCGATTCTGTCTAGCAACATTTCGGAGACTTGGGTGAGGGGCCATGTTTCGCAGCCATAACATAGCACGGGTCGGATGATCGTTTTGTACATTATAGGAAGGACCGAGAAATAGGTCTAATTGGCTAGTTGTATCCGTCGCTTAATTTCGTCGGTTTCGTTGGCGTCCTTTGATACGTTAGAACCCAGATAGTTGAAAATGTCTACATACTGGATATTAAGGTCCCCCACTGTGATGCTTAAATTTGCTGGCGATTTTCGATTGCATCATGGCCTTTGTTTTGCTTTCGTTGATATGTAGTCCAACTTCCTTTGCGGCATTATTGAGGTTATGCAGAAGGCTTTCTGCATCACCCAATCTTCGAAACATGATGTTGATGTCGTCGGCGTACGCTACTATTTGAGTCGACTTGATGAGCTGCTATCCATATTCATGGCTCGAATTACATACTCCAATGCAAGGTTGAAGAGCGTCGGCGCCAGCCCATCGCCCTGCTTGAGTCCAGTACGAGTTTCAAATAGGTCAGTGAGTCGGTTCTGCACTCTGACCTGCGAGACGGTATTAGTCATCGTCATCCTTGTGAGTCACACTAACTTTCCCGGTATACCAATATATAGCAAAATGTTGTACAGTACACTTCGATCGATACTGTCATATGCCTGCTTGAAGTCGACAAAGATTTGGTATACGTCGATGTTATTTATATTCCCAGCACTTTTGGAGTAGTAGCTTTACTGTGAAAAGCTGATCGGTCGTTGAACGACCAGGTCTGAAGCCGTCTTGATACTCGCCAATGATTCGTTCTGCGTACGGATTAATTCTCTTTTCTAGAATTTTCGACAAAATCTTATAGGTCGTACAAACTAACGATATGCCATGTAATTCTCACACTTCAGCTTGTCACCCTTTTAAATTTTGCATAATAAAGAGAAAATGATTCAAAGCGGGCAAATTGTCTTAGGGCTGACCTACCTATATACATATTACATTTGTGCAAACAATAAAAATTTCAAGCTACGCTTGTTAAATTTTTATTGTTTGCAAAAGTGTGGTATACGACGCACTTCGTCGTCGTATACGAATCATTTTTGAGAAGAAAAGATCCATTGTATTTCCCCAATCGAAGCATACATACTGATTAATGGTAATTACCTCAGCTGACCGGAGCGGATGAATGTTTTTTCAAAATTTTTCAAATGCCTTTGGCAGCTTAATGGTTACGAATTATAGGGGTATGTTCCGTACAAATTTTTTGCTGTAAATCACATGAGGAATCATATACTGGTGCGTTTATGCGGTAGTTTCCGGACACCCTGTATATAAGAAGAACAACATAATTCTTGTTTCACAATAATAACTTTTCGCGAATAGATCCAATGTAACAAAATAGCTGCATATTCAGCGAATGAAATTTCATGGAAAAACAATGGACGCTGAAAAGCCATATTGGGGAATGAGAACCTAATTGGAAGAGCTCTTTCTTGCCCTTTCAATTCAATTTCGGCTCTGAAACGCACCGGTCGCATATGTTTCCACAACGTGTTGTGCATTCTGATCCGATAACTTCGGTTTTGCGGATCAGTAATAACTTTCGGTGTTTCCCATATGTCTGCCTATGTGGAATATGTAAACGAAAAGTTCCGAAGATCGTTTCTTATTCGTGAAATCGCAGTTAGAGGATCTGAATAAACAACATGTTGTGGGAACATATGCGACCATAGTGTGTTTCAGAACCGCACCCGCTGACTGCCATTTGATTAACCGCCCAGTTTTAATATTCAATATGGCAACTGTATCATGTGTCAGCTAACGCTTTGACAACTGCTTGTCGAATTCAAAGTGACAATTTTGCAACTTTTGTGTGAAATTCAATAATTATATTTATATTTTATATTTACACTCCCAGTCACTTGAATGGGGACTAACTTTTCGAGAGTTGTTTATCTCAAAATATCCTTTTCCTTGCAGCGGAGAGGATAACTCAGTATTTGTTTACAAAGGCTAACTGTTTTTGTTTTAATCCACTCAGATTGTGTTTTGACTTTAATTTTTGTAAGTTTCGGTAATCATGGGTAGAGGAAAAAGCATTAAATACCGCGCAAATGGCTCAAATCGCTGTTTTGAGAAATGAACAACACAGATTACGCGAAATTTCGAAAATAGTGAAAAAAGTAAATCGGTTGTGTTTAACTAATTAAAAAAATAAAAGTGGATATGGACGAAACATAAAAGGGCGTACGCGAGGTGCCCAAACCGCCAAACAGAAAAGGGCCATTCTGCAAGCCGCCTCTAATTTTGCACTATCAGCGGCTATAATTGTAGCTAAAGTCGGCGTTAAAGTTAGCTTATCAACAGTGCAACGTGTAATAAGGAATTCCTCACACCTAAAATGAAAGAAAACTCAGAAAAAAATCAGAGACAGCTCCCCAAACCATGACACTACCTTCTCTGCTATGATGCCTTGACAGAAACCGTTCGTTTTTACGTAGATCCTGGAAATAGAAGTGGCCATCCATGTTGACTTTCTTTTCATCCGAAAAACTACCCTGTTTCACCCCTGCCGCCATGACATATTTTGGCGAGCAAAATCCAGAGGATGGCTTTTCCTCTTTGCGTCTAACGGTGTTTTTTTCTGAATTTTCTTTCGTTTTAGGTGTGAGGAATTCCTTATTACACGTTGAACTGTTGATAAACTAACTGTAACGCCGACTTTAGCTCCAATTCTAGCTGCTGATAGTGCAAAATTAGAGGCGGCTCACAGAATGCCCCCTTTGGCGGTTTGGGCACCTCGCGTACGCCCTTTTATGTTTCGTCCATATCCACTTTTATTTTTTAAATAGTTAAACACAACCGATTTACTTGTTTTCACTATTTTCGAAATTTCGCGTAAACTGTTTTGTTCATTTTTCAAAACATCGATTTGATCCATTTGCGCGGTATTTAATGCTTTTTCCTCTTCCCATGATTACCGAACCTTACAAAAATTAAAGTCAAAACACAATCTGAGTAGATTAAAATAAAAACAGTTAAGATACGATACTAGCACTTTCGAAATAACGACCGAATCGCAACTGTCCCTATTCAAGTGACCCAATTTTGAACATAGAATTTATTATTGCATCAGCATAATGTTGATGAAACATAACTGTTGTTATTAAATGTTTCATTTTTTTCTCGAAAACTATGAGCAACATAATAGCCTTTGTAAAGAAATACTGAGTTATGCTCTCTGCTGCGAGGAAAAGGATATTTTGAGATAAACAACTCTCGAAAAGTTTGTCCCTATTCAAGTGACTGGGAGTGTATATCCTATACATATAAGATGGGTATAGGGTACTTTATTGTTACGCCAATATTATGTAACACCTCAAAGGAGCCTCCGTAGGTATGGCAAAGTATATATGTATATAAATGATCAGGGTCGGTTCGAATAAGCCATGTCTGTCTGTCCGTGTGTCTGTCTGTTCGCACGATAACTCCCGAAATAATGAAGCTAGTGGTTTGAAATTTTGGTCAGATGTTTGTTTTGATAAAATTTTGGGTTGTGTTGAAATTGGCCAAATCGGACCAAGGGTTCCCCTACCTACCACTAGCTTCATTATTTCGGGAGTTATCGTGTGAACAGACAGACACAGGACAAACATGGCTTATTCGAACTGACCCGGATCATTTATATACATATATACTTTGCCATACGACATACCTACGGAGGCTCCTTTGAGGTGTTACATAATATTGGCGTAACAAAAAAAATACCCTATACCCATATTATGGGTACGCGAAAAGAATGCCAGTTGGCGTCGCGAGCTGGATACAGTCTGGATACACCTTAAGGCTTCCATTGAAATGTATGGGAAAAGCTTCGTTTTTTTGAATCGGCTCTCCAGTTATTACAATCAGCAAGCGGTGCATATGCCTTGCTATCAGTGATTGTTCGGTCGCCACTCGCTTATAGAGATTCTAATATAGAGAAACGAGTTTCGATACTCGGCATGGTCCGTCGCACTTTTCTTACTCAGAAGAGATTCTTATCATAGAAAAATAAGCAAAAAAATGCGACTAGGAAGTGGTATGGCTGACAACGGTAAGACTCTATGAATTCAGTCGATGAAAGGTTAACGCTCCATAAGGAGTAAGGGAAAACAAGAGATATGCGGTGTATTCTGTGATTTTGCTCATTTCAATTCAATTGTCGCTATTTTAACGATTGATGAAATCAACATTTGAAGAACCGATGTGATTAAAATATCCGGCGCCTACTGTATTTGAATCGCATCGAATTCTATAAATATTTTTATTAAATTATGTATTTTTTTTGCAGTACTGGGCCCCATCGATCCAAAATTGCTTGGACGAACATTAACACATGAACATTTTGGAATAAACTTTGAAGGATTTGTCGTCAGCGGGCCTGATGACTTGCAGCAATTTATAAAAAAAAGGATCACTTTGGAAAATATTGGCTTTGTACGTCAATATCCTTATTCATCTGCCGACAATATCAAGTTTAATGATTTTGAAGCCCGAGAGGCAATAAAAAAGGATATTGAACTATTTAAAAAGTTTGGGGGTAACGCAATCGTTGAGAACACCTCTCATGGATTGAAGAGAGACTTGGAATTTATGCATGAAATTTCCCAGTCTACGGGCATACATGTGATTGCTGGCACTGGTCATTATATTTATAATCTGCAATCCCAAGAAACGTTGAGCATGGGTGTAGAAAAAATGACTGACTTGTATTCTAAAGAAATAATTACCGGAGTTGAAATAAATAACGGGAAAAATATCGTTAAATGTGGTTTCATCGGAGAAGTAGGAAGCGGATATCCATTGCATGGTAAAGTAATCAGTTTTAAACTTATTATTTGTTTTCATAAATGAATAACTATTACAGAATTTGAAAAGCATGCTATTCTTGCCACTGGTGAAATTCAGGAGGTATTGGGCTGTGGAGTGTCCTTTCATCCAGGAAGAGATCCCCAGGCTCCCTTTGAGATTGTTCGTATGTACTTGGAGGCTGGTGGAAAAGCTGATAAATGTGTTATGTCGCATTTGGATAGTATGGACATGATTGTATGTAGTTTAAATCCAGGACGGTTATACATCATCATACTATTTTCAGGAACTATATTCGATATTGACGAGGTTCTTGAGTTTGCTAAGCTAGGGACGTATCTTCAGTATGACCTTTTTGGAATGGAATGCTCATATTATCAACTTAATCCAGAAGTGGATATGCCTTCAGACGGACAGCGAATTAACAATATAATGAGATTAATCTCGGAGGGTTTCGAAGACCGAATAATGATTTCACATGATATTCATACTAAACATCGATTGGTAAAATTAAATAACAGCATAACATTTCAAGAAGTACATTTTTTTCTTTAAATTCATAACTAGACTGCTTTTGGCGGACACGGATACCATCACGCGTATGTCAACGTACTACCACGTATGCATGGAAAAGGTTTGACTGTGGAACAAGTTGAAAAAATTACAGTGTCAAATCCGGCGAACTGGCTTCAAATGAAAATATGAACATTGTGAAATTTGCGTTTTTATTACCAGGTGGTGGTAACAAAAAAGTTAGCCGCGATAGTTTTTTGTTACTATCTACATGGTACTCAAAAATAATAATTTTTCTAATAGTAAATTTTTATTATAATGTATGAGTAGATCTAGAAAATAAAATATTTGCTGTGTTTTTTGTTTTATCGTTACATCGTTACAAATTTGAATTTTATACATATAAAACCACTCATATCGAACTTCATGCTCAATTTTGAAATTGTGTCATGTTGTGCTATACGAGTACTGCCATGTACCCAACAGAAAAATGAATGTATTATGTTAAATAATGTGTGTTTTGTTTGTGTTTCATTTTTTACTGACACTTTCTTTTAATCGCGATGTCCCGTTATCGGCTTGGCATATACAGGGTGGCCCATTAAAAGTGACTAGTGTAAAACATGAATAACTTTTTTATTTCTGAACCGATTTTTTTGAAATTTTCACATTAAAAAATAGACACTTGGGAGATATCTTCTTCTTCTCTGTATCGTAACCCCTTGTGGGGCATGGTGCATTCACTCACTTCTTCGAGTCAACGTTGCATTGCATATAGAGGAGTGTATATAATGTTGCAAGCACTATATATTTCCTGGACCACGCCGAGATTCGATCTCCGGACCTCTAGATTACTAGCATCGTAGAGTGCGACTCAACCAAGTGAGCCACAGAGCGTGTAGATATGTGTACACTATATTTGAAAAATTATATCCTTTGGATGGCCGCCCAGAGCGGGCCAAAAACGGGATCGTTCTACGATATGTTCAATTCATCATCAATGTGGCACGATAGCCCGACGTCGGGCCTTGGCCGCCTGAATCGTTGACCTCCAATTGTCGCGGTTACGTGACCTCGTCCTCCAGTTTCGGAAGCCCAGCAGCTGGTGGGCGTCTTCACCTACGGAGTTCTCGCAGCGAGCTCTCGGTCGTCCACGCAACCTCGCTCCGTCAATTCGTTGTGCGTTCATCACTTTCTTTGGCATGCGATTATCGTCCATCCGTTGTACATGCCCCGCCCATTGCAAACGTTGAAGCTTCACGATTTTCGATACTGTCAGCTCATCGTACAATTGATACAACTCATGGTTGTACCGGATACGCCATTGGTCTCGCTCGCGAACGGCCCCGAAAATTCGCCGAAGGACCTTTCGTTCGAATCGGTCTAGCAAAATTTCGGAGGCTTGGGTGAGGGTCCATGTTTCGCAGCCATAACATAGCACGGGTCGGATGATCGTTTTGTACACGCGGAGCTTCGTGTTCCTGTGCGCAAGTTTCGAATTAATTATAGGGAGGACCGAGAAATATGTCTTATTGGCTAGTTGTATCCGTCGCTTAATTTCGTCGGTTTCGTTGGCGTCCTTTGATAAGTTACAACCCAGATAGTTGAAATTGTCTACATACTCGATATTAAGGTCCCCCACTGTGATGCTTGGATTTGCTGGCGTCCTTGTTTTCGATTGCATCATGGCCTTTGTTTTGCTTTCGTTGATATGTAGTCCAACTTCCTTTGCGGCGTTATTGAGGTTATGCAGAAGGCTTTCTGCATCACCCAACCTTCGAGACATGATGTTGATATCGTCGGCGTACGCTACTAATTGAGTCGACTTGATGAGTAGCGTTCCGCTGCTGTCCATATTCATGGCTCGAATTACATACTCCAAAGCAAGGTTGAAGAGCGTCGGCGCCAGCCCGTCGCCCTGCTTGAGTCCAGTACGAGTTTCAAATAGGTCAGTGAGTCGATTCTGCACTCTGACCTGCGAGACGGTATTAGTCATCGTCATCCTTGTGAGTCGCACTAACTTTGCCGGTATACCAAAATTCAGCATAATGTTGTACAGTACACTTCGATCGATACTGTCGTATGCCTGCTTGAAGTCGACAAAGATTTGGTATACGTCGATGGTTTATTCCCAGCACTTTTGGAGTAGTAGCTTCACTGTGAAAAGCTGATCGGTCGTTGATCGACCAGGTCTGAAGCCGCCTTGATACTCGCCAATGATTCGTTCTGCGTACGGATTAATTCTCTTTTCAAGAATTTTAGATAATATCTTATAGGCCGTACAAACTAATGATATGCCCCTGTAATTCTCACACTTCAGCTTGTCACCCTTTTTGTGGATTGGGCAGATTATGCTTTTGCGCCAATCTTCGGGGATTTCCTCGTCGTTCCATATTTTCAGCAGTAGCACATGTATAGCGTTGGTCAGGCACGTTCCACCATGCTTCAGCAGTTCTGCTGGGATCTGGTCAGCGCCGGGCGCTTTATTATTTTGAAGCGACTGTATGGCAAGACTCACTTCCTCTACTGTTGGGGGTAGAACGGGAGGGCCTGGTTCGGCTAACTGCTCAAGAGCTGGCTCCGCGGGGGATGTTGATGGTGCATTGAGGAGCTCTTCAAAATGCGAGGCCCATCGTTTGTTGACGCTTTCGATGTCACTGATGATGTTACCATCCTTGTCCTTACATAGGCTTGTCCTGGGTTGATATCCGTTCTTAACATTATTTATAAGTTTGTACGCCTGTCTAATGTTCTTACTGGCTAATCTTTGGTTTATTTGCTGCAACTGCTCGTCAAAATGTTTGCGTTTCTTACGTATAATTAACTTATTAGATACTCGCCGAAGCTCGTTATATCTTTCTTTCTTGGCTCGGGATGCGCGTTGTGTGTATTGGCGATAGGCTTCATTTTTCGCCTCAATCGAGGCCCTGCATTCGTCGTCGAACCAGTCTGCTCGTCATGTTCAATTACCTTACGCAATATTTCTGGCTGCAAACCTCGGATCTCCGCTACAATATTTTGCTTCAATTCCTAAATTGTCCTTGATTTATTAGATAGATAGATAGATAGATGGATAAATGTTTTATTAAAAATTAATTATTTACAAATGTGTATAATGTAGTTCCGAAAAACATTTATGGCGTAGCCTAGCCGTCCGCCCGATGTGATTAACAATTATTTAATTTCTAGATCTTTGTTTACATTTTGCAATTCATGTCCCGAAACTGCCGCATAAACGCACCGGGTTGTGATTCCTCATGTGATTTCCACCAAAAAAGTTGTATGAACATACCCCCTCAGCTTAACCCCTTAACTGCCACAGGCATTTACAAATTTTTAAAAAAATCATTTTCTTGCACGACTGAAAGCCTAATATTTCCAAAGCTAGACCAGCTAGAATAGTGAAATAAAATGATTATTACAGCCAACAATTTTACCTATAAAATAAAACTAACCACACTAAAATCGGATAAGAGGTTTGGTTTTTACAGAGCTTCAAAGTCAAATTCGCGTGATTTGACCCAAAAACAATCTTTTTTTCTATCTCAATTTTCTCCAACTTCTGTCAAGGTGAGGTGCTTGTACGATTCTTTTAAAAATTGGCGCATAGTCTTAAAATCATATCTTTTTTACATCATTTTATTCTAGCTCCATTACTTCTACCAGTTTTTATACGTTAAGTGTAGAAAACTAGGGTTAATTTTAGCTCGAATTCAATACAATTCAATTCACACTGCACCTAAAGATCTGCATTGGTAAAATCTACTCAAAGTAGGTCGAAATCGAGCCAAAATTAACCCTGGTTTTCTGCTTTTAAGGTACTAGAACTTTTAGAAATAATGGAGCTAGAATAAAATGATGTAGGAAAGATATGATCGCCAATTTTTAAAAGAATCGTACAAGCACCTCACCTTGGCAGAAGTTGGAGAAAATTGAGATGGAAAAAAAAGATTGTTTTTGGGTCAAATCACGCAAATTTGACTTCGAAGCTGTGTTGTTGTTGGCTGTAATAATCATTTCATTTCGCTATTCTAGCTAATCTAGCTCTTGAGATATTGAAGTTTTAGTCGTACAAAAAAATTATTTTTTTTGAAAATCTTTAAATGCCTGTGGCAGCTAAAGGTTTAAGCTAAGGGAGTATGTTAATTACAACTTTTTGCTGGAAATCGCATGAGGAATCATAATCCGGTACGTTTATGCGGCAGTTTCCGGACACCCTGTATGATTCAACTGGGTAGCAAAAGCGCAATGGCTCAAAAGCTCAATCGCCTCTATACCTACCGTGTGTCTGTTCGGTTGTATTTGTGAGATCAGACGACTGGGCCAAAAAAAAAAGTGCAACCGATTTCGAGTGAGCTTTGGACATGATGTTTGATGTATGATTTGTATATGGTGAAAGTAAAGGGCGGCACATACCTACCCATCAAACAATTTCTGTCGTCCGCGATACGAATTCAATTCGCCTGATAGAAAACATTTCTCTTCACACCAACATGACATTTCTTTAACCCTTAAATGCATAGCGTACCATATATGGTACATGGCTAGATTCCTGTAAAAGTCTGGCGATTATTAAATTTTTGATTTTTATTTTACTTTTTGCTAAAGTAAAGCTTTCACATAAATTCAATTTTGGCTTCCCGGGGCTTTCCTTGAATTGTCTGTGCGTCGTCAAAGTGAACGAACGTTATTTTTTGTGGAATTTTAAAAGCTATTCTTTAGAGCTAAAAAAAATTTGCGAAATTTACCGTTATTTGGAAAAGGAAAAATACTGGTGAGTAAATTGGAATGTGTTCTTGACATTCTTTTGAGATTTCGACCAGAAAAAGTAACCAAAGGTATTGTTTGCACCAATTTTGCAACGTACCATATATGGTACACCATGCATTGGGGCATATTCAGAAATATCTATACATACATTCCGATCGTTCTTAGTTGATGAAATTATTTTCCTTTAGTCTTGGGTAGGGTAGGATATGTTCATAAAATTTTAATAATCAGCTCTTTCGATATGATGGTGCGTTTTATTGGGCCCAGAACAAGTCCAAATAACCTAAATGTTCATACAAATTATGTGACCGATCAATTTTTCCAGGACATTTACTGCCATTTTTTATGAAAGCTAGGTTAATCAGTCCTGTTGAGGATCAAAGGAGACAGAGCTGTCATAGTTGATTGAGAAGGATGTTTTTGCCATTTTGTTTTCTATAGCACACCGGTCGGAACTTAGCGTTTATGTAGCTGCTTCTTATAATCCCAGTCTTTTTAGCTTGCAAGTATACTGAAAAATTGTCTTTTGTTTTGTCCTTAGGACACGCCACTAAAAAACCGAGCTTGCGTACTTAACATCTTAGTAAGATACTTGGACATTCGCCAGGACTCAAGCTGCGCATTGATATCCAATTTCTTAAACCATTTCATTATGACAAGTATTGTCTTGGAATTTCATGGTCAGGATCCTGAGAAAATGTGCTTCTAGGGTCAACCATTTCATATGGAAGATTAGGTGGAGTACCAGATTCGATAAACAAAAAATTAGGTACATGGATGTAATTCTTGAGGACATTTCCTGGGAGCTGCACAAATTTGGGTTATAAAGCAGGCAGCAGTTCATTTCCATATTCATATCCTACCAAAGTCAATCCAATCCATATACTTTTCAAGAAAAGAATCCCATGAGCTATGATAAGTCAAAAGAAATCTCAAGGTATACGTTTGACAGTGGAACATGTTTATAACGAACTATTATATAAAAGATTTATTTTATAACGAGACCGAGTTCTAATCGCGCTAATAGAATGATGAGTGCATACATGGGTACAGAGCTAGACGTAGATGACACGCAAAGTCCAACATAATCAATTCCATGTTTTTCTGTAGGGGAAGAATATATACCCCATATGAGTCAGATCTGGCGCACTTTTGATATTTTATAAGGACGTCGAACAGCTACCACTTGACACACATTTGAAGATTTTCCGGACATTCTATCAAAAGATATGGCTAAATTTAGGTTTGTGGGGGTAGTAAGACCTTCTCGACTTTCCATCAACTTAAAGGATATGCACAAATAGACATCGATACAAATTTCAATAAGGAATAGGAAACTAATCACGCACCTACCCGAGGTCCCTTTTAAAAAACTGAATATTCGCGATTTTCAATAGAAATGACAACCTTTCCTTTAATGAAGAGGAGTTCATTATATCGAGTTTCCACTATAATTTCGATCAAAACTCTCAATAATCATTATCCTTTCTTTTTCGCACTGTTCCTATAAAAGTAAGAGGCAGATTAAATAAAATTTGAAAAATGTCTTTCTTATGCAACATATGGCCTGAATGCATGGCGTACCATATTTGGTACACAATGCAAATTCTACTATTTTTGCTTTTCTGGGGAAACGGGCTATTTCCTGGGAAAATAAAGGCTGATTCCGTGTTCAGTGACCGATTTTAAATAAGGGGAGGTCAGTTCCGATAACGGGTTCAGACCCCATGCATTTAAGGGTTAAATTCGTTTCAACGATGTTCTTTGTTTTTATTTTTACGTCACTTAAATACAAATTTTCTTACTAACTTTTGGAAAATCCGTAATCCTCGTCGCCATTGTACTATTCACTAAAAATGCATACAAACGTCTACATATATGCTAACAGTCTCTAGATACTATACAGGTACCCGGAAACTGCCCCATAAACGCACCGGATTGTGTTTCCTCATGTGATTTCTCTCGATTCTTAACCCTTTAGCTGCCACAAGCATTTGAAGATTTTTGGAAAATTCATTTTCTTGTACGAGTTATACTTCAATATCTTAAATGGTAGCTAGGTTAAAAAGCAAAATATTATGATTATTACAGCCAACAAATTTACCTAAAAATAAAACTAATCACACTAAAATCGTATAAGGTTTTGTTTTTTACAGAGCTAAAGTCAAAGTTTTGTGATTTATCCCAAAAACAATCTATTTTTCCATCGCAATTTTCTTCTCTTCTGTCAAGGTGAGGTGTTTGTACGATTCTTTTAAAAATTGGCGCATAGTCTTCCAATCATATCTCTCTTACATCATTTTATTCTAGTTATATTATTTTTAACCCTAGAGTGGGCGCGTCTTTCCGAGAAACGTCAGTGGGCGCGTGGGGAGCATTTTGCCGCTCCTTTTCAGTGACCATTTTAAGTAGGAATAAGGCAACTGAATTAATTTATTTTCTTCAGATTTAAGTAAAACACAAATAAGCAATTACAAATTAACATATTTATTGAAATCTATTTTGAGAACTTCGGTTTATAAAAGGTTTTCGAAAACGCAACGCATTTTAATAGACTTTTAATATATTCTACATTATCGTATGTAATACTCATAAAAAAGGAAATTAACAGCGTTATTATAGTTAGTACAATAAATGCACCATAAAACATACCCAAAATTCCAACTTTGCCAAAAATATGTTTTTTTTATATGAGATATTTTTACCTACGTGAGCGCGGGGCTCGTGGCAAATGTAGAGCGCGGGGCCTATGGAACTTCAATTATCCAAACTAATAAAGGGGTTCTAAAGTTAATATTTCGGTTATTAAGTCATTTCTCAAGGGTTTTTTCTCTCTCTTTTTAAAATATGAAATACTTTTGGCGTAACTACTTTTTCGCTTACCCTGCGTTGCATTGTGTCAATCATTTTTTTTCATATAATTTATTTCTTGATTAGTCATTACGTCAGCCTTCACTTTAATAGATAATAATTACTAGAGGTACGGAAATTTCGTTTTTACGAAATATGTAGATGCAAATTTCTCCGAAATTTGCTCATTTTTACAAATTGATTCGAACTGTTCTAATTTGTACTTTTTCCACGAAAACTTAAATTTTTCTCAAAAAAAAAATAAAGCTTTTGTTTATCTTTTTAATTTTTGTCAAAAGATTTCCATTAAGGAGAATAGAGAAATTTTCAAAGGCAAGGAATTCACAGACCAGCACGATGGTTTGCCAAACATAGAGCAAGTTGTTTAGTCGGAGGTTGCATTTGCACATATGAATAGAATATAGGAATAACAATTACATCCCTCATGCGCAGTTGCGACGACCTCTGAAAATTCAAAATAAAATATGGGAAAATACTTCATTATATAAGTTTACTCAGGTTCATAGGTAAAAAGTTGCAACCAAACATCGGGCTAAATGAGACCCATAATAAAGATACTCACGAAGCACATATACCAGAAGGCCAAATTCACGTTAATATCTTCTCAATCAATCCGGTTTTACCAATAAAAGTAAAAAATCTTGAAAAACATACTCACTTAATGAAAACCAAAATGTTTGTGAAATAATTTTGAATAATTTTTTAAACAGGTAATTTTGCCCCACTTTTCATAACGTTTTAAGCGGAACGCTATTGTGAATGAGAGACAAATTTCTAATTTCTTAATTCTATGGATGTGTGAAAATACATTTCCCAACATGAACTCCAAAATCGTCTCGCTAGAACGTGAATCTGAAACACTGTGTACGTAGTTTTACGAGAATGCCATCATGAATTAGATAGAAACATTTCTGTATGTTTATGCAATAGAAACCTTGCTATAATTTGGGAACACCCTAGCGTAAATTGTTCAACGGTAACGTATTATAACAATTTAGAAGTAACTGGCTTTTATTATTTGATTGGCAACTTGGTTGTTATAATATTTGTTTGAGAAAAACGCGGGGCCCCTCAAAGCGCGGGGCCCGTGGCATTTGCCACCTTCTGCCACGTGGTTAATCCGGCACTGCTTAAGAGCAGAAAACATTTTGGCTCGATTTCGACATAATTTTTACCAAATCGTAGAACTTTAGGGACAGTTTGAATTGAATTCGAGGTAAAAGTAACCCTAGTTTTCTACGCTTAACGAATCAATGTAATACAAGGAAGATATGATTGCGAGACTATGAGCCAGTTTTTAAAGTTGCAGAAAATTGATATTGAAAAATGGATTGTTTTGAGTCAAATCACAAAAAATTGACTTTGAAGCTATGTAAAAACCAAACCTCTTATCGGATTTTATTGTGGTTCGTTTTATTTTTTAGGCTTGTTCTGCTATACGTTGGCGTTCTCTGTCAACCGAATCGAGATATAAAATGCATCGCGATTTGTGGAACATATGAAGCGGTTGGGTATACATACATATCACAAGGTAGTCAGGTATGACTACAGCTCCGACTACGGGTGAATTATGGAACGCACTGCTGTACTCGACCCATTAAAACGGTTCTAATAAATCCTTTTCATACAATTGGATTGGATTTTATTATTTCGACATGGATTCCAGCAAATTAAAGTACATACTGCGTTTGATTGAATGCAAAAAGTATTTTCAAGGTACGCGATTAAATTTAGTGTTAATAATAATTAAATTGATCCACCGAGATTTTTCATACACATTTTATGACTTCATGGTAAATTTTCATTTGTATGGAATATCATTGAGACTGCAATGTGTGAATTCAGCATTAAACATCTTCAGTCTTATGAAGGAAGAGAGTTTAGTTAGTCATCATCGGCTTCTGTGTCATCCTCCTCTTCCGTTTCTTCTTCATCTGGCTCTTGCTCCAAGCTTTGTTCCTCTTCTAGTGGTAGATCATTAAACTCAAACGAGTCCAAAATTTCAATGATTTTTGGAGAAACATTATACTCTTTTTGTATGTCGGATGCCGGCATAATCGTTAAATTTCGTTTGACGTGTTTATGTCCCCATCCAATATATAAATGTTTAACTTCATTTCCGACCAATATAGTATAAGATCCTGTCCATATATTTGATTTCACGATGACGACCGTCTTATGCATAGAATGTTTAGAAGCAACCCGAATACTCCAGCAAGGGACACTAAGTTCATTTGTGTCGTTGCTAATTGGAAAGTAGCAGGCAGTTTCCTGATGTAATTTTGCTGCTCTGCTTTCATCAGCTTCGAGATCAAACTCTTCTCCAGTCACTTCTTGATTATTTATGTTGAATTCTATGCAGCCCTTATCGGTCGATATAATTGGTCTTGAATGAACCCAGTATTTAATATTTTGAGGATTCCGCGAAGAGTTTTCTACAGGATAGTTAATAAAGGAATCTGTAATTTTTAATTAATTTGGCATTATGATGGAGCTTTAAAGTGAATTATCATTACCTTTCACATTCTCATCCTCGATGTCTTCACTGGAAATAACGGTTCGATCATTATGTAGCCAAATTGGTGATATATGAGTACCACATGTTATCCGTGCAATTTGCGCCCGAAGATAATGTTTTTCCAAGCCAGGAAAATGGGAGATTACGGGAGCATTCAAGTTACCTGTGAGAAATTTTCTAATGGATCTAGAAGCCATAATTTGGTTTGGAGTTACAATAGGAAGTTCAGTCCATCCTTCCAGTGGATCGTTACATACGAAGTAAGTATAATGATTAAGTTCCACATCTAAATAATCCTCATTGAAGTCGTTTGTAACTGTTGTGTTTACAATTGGTAGAGGCGGCAATCGAATCGTCATCCTTTCTATATCTTTTGCACTATATCCTTCCCAATTACGACCAGGATAAAATTCAGCTTGGCCTTTAATATCAAATACTTCTTTCGAGCGTCTCTTTCCGGCATTTATATTAATATCATTCTTTATTATATTAGCTCTTTTGGATAACTCTTCTGGAGTAAACTCTGCTTCAATAACATAATAATTTCGTTTTAATCCAAAGATCTTTCCCCAAAATTTACATTGTTTGATTTGGGAATTGTTTGCGAATTTTTCTATTGAATAGGACAGTATTAATGGCTCAATTTCCAAATTTAGTCCACATAATGTCCACCACGATTGCATTTCTAAAATATTTTCTGTAGCGAAGGCAATTGTCAACTCCTCCAGGTCTTCGATTTTTTCCTCTACATCCGACTCAAATGTTTTTATTTCAGAATATATGGATAGCTATACATATTAGAAAATACCAATTGATAAATCAACAAAAAGAATAGCTATTAAATTAAAAACGGGCGCAACAGTACAAGGCTGAACATGGTTGTGAGTCTTAACCCGTTGCGTCACAGGTACGTCCAGTGGACGTTTACGCGGCATATAAAACGTTATAACTCAAAAGCCTTATCCACCCCGACTGTCTGGTTTTCTTCTATTCGTTCAACAATTTGTTACCGATAATGGGGTGAAGAATATCTTTCGATCAGCATTACCCCCTGGCGTGAGTAACTATGTTTCGCAAACCATATACGTCTATCAGACGTAGCCTGTGATCAGCACTATTTTTTTTCTGTTCGTCTAAGATTCTTCTTACCCGGAGTTGCATTTTTGGTTGAGTTAGGTTAATTATTGTATACAGGGTGTCCGGAAACTGCCGCATAAACGCTCCGGATTGTGATTCCTCGTGTGATTTCCGGCAAAAAAGTTATGGGAACATACCCCCTCAGCTTAACCCTTTAGCTGCCACAGGCATTTAAAGATTTTTGAAAAAATCATTTTATTGCACGACTTAAAGCTCAATATCTCCAAAGCTAGACCAGCTACAATAGTGAAATAAAATGATTATTAGAGCCAATAAATTTACCTATAAAATAAAACTAACCACACTAAAATCAGGTAAGAGGTTTGGTTTTTACAGAGCTTCAAAGTCAAATTCGCGTGATTTGACCAAAAAACAATCTTTTTTTCTATCTCAATTTTCTCCAACTTCTGCCAAGGTGAGGTGCCTGTACGATTCTTTTAAAAATTGGCGCATAGCCTTAAAATCATATCTTTTTTACATCATTTTATTCTAGCTCCATTACTTCTAACAGTTTTTATACGTTAAGTGTAGTAAAGTGTCGTGCTCTGTGGCCGTGATCGTCCGGTCGCCACTCTGTGAAATAGACACTAATAGAGAAACGAGTTTCCAAACTCGGCACGACTCGTCGCAAGTTTAATATTCAGAAGAAGATGATAAGAAATATTCTTATCGTAGAATAATAAACTAACAATGCGACTAGGAAGTGGTATGGCTGACAACTGTATCACACTCCGAATTCAGTTGTCTTTGTAACGTTGGTGACTACACACGGTAGTCATCAACGCACCATGCTCCACTAGGAGTTACGGTAATAAAGAGAGAAAAGAGTAGTAAACTAGAGTTAATTTTAGCTCGAATTCAATACAATTCAATTCACACTGCCCCTAAAAATCTGCATTGGTAAAATCTACTCAAAGTAGGTCGAAATCGAGCCAAAACTAACCCTGGTTTTCTGCACTTAAGGTACTAGAAATGTTAGAAATAATGGAGCTAGAATAAAATGATGTAGGAAAGATATGATCGCCAATTTTTAAAAGAATCGTACAAGCACCTCACCTTGGCAGAAGTTGGAGAAAATTGAGATGGAAAAAAAGATTGTTTTTGGGTCAAATCACGCAAATTTGACTTTGAAGCTCTGTAAAAACAAAACCTCTTATCAGATTTTTGTGTGCTTAGTTTTATTTTATAGGCAAATTTGTTGGCTGTAATAATCATTTTATTTCACTATTCTAGCTGGTTTAGCTTTTGAGATATTAGGCATTAAGTCGTGCAGGAAAATGATTTTTTCGAAAATTCTTAAATGCCTGTGGCAGCTAAAGGGTTAAGCTAAGGGGGTATGTTCCGTACAACTTTTTTGCTGGAAATCAACTGAGGAATCATAATCCGGTGCCTTTATGCGGCAGTTTCCGGACACCCTGTATAACAAATCATAAAATTTAGTAATGAATGCGATTTTCGGAAACTGATTTTTTGGTAATTAGTTTTGTAACTGTATAAAATGACAACAACAACAAACAGGAATTCAAATGGTGACGCACTTTTACTCTTTGTGATATATATAATTATTATTGGGTTAATACCTATTTTTTTTTAACAAATGCTAAAGTATTTTTGAATTTCAAAGCTATTGAACTAAAATGTCGATTACAAAGCGGCATATTAATGAAAAACATTTTTTTATAAAATCCGAAAAAGCGCGCATAAAAATTGTAGTATTACAAAAAAAAATAAGTTTGTGTTCTAAAACTATTATTTTTTATTTTAGAAACAATTTTTGAAATATTTATATATGCAGCAATCGTTCTCTTACTAGTGAAGATTATTTTCATTTTACTTTGTTAAAATAATGAAAACACAATGGTTAATCATTTCCTAAACCAAAACATTGAATAAAGCAAACAAAAATAAGATAATAAAATAATTTCCCTCATATACGTCTGTCAGACGTACCTGTGATCCCAACTTATTTTTATAGCCTGTGACGCAACGAGTTAAGGTCCATCTAGATTAGTCGCCAAATGGCTGCGCGTCCAAAAACTGGCATCGCGTACAGCCATTTGGCTGCTACTTAGCATTCACACTATAGCAGCCAAATTTAGACAGAAAATGACATAACCAAAATTTCATTTTGGTGATTTTTTTAAATTTAATTATCAAAATCGGACTCTGCGCGTTTGAATTATTACACGGCCATTCAAGAATTATTCAATTTCACACAAAAGAACCAACAAAAGTTGCAAAATTGTCACTTTGAATTTAACAAGCGGTTGTCACAGCGGTTGGTTGAGTTGCCATATTCAATATCAAAACTCGACGCACAGCCAAATGGCGACTAGTTTGGATGGAATGACAACATCCATTTGGCTGCACATGACGCCATTTGGCGACTAATCTAGATGGACCTTTATACAAATATAAGTTATCTTAGGTCGCACACACACGGCGAATCCATGGATTCACAATCCAACGAAACTTCAAATAACAAAAATACAACATGCCCAGCTGTTATGTTTTTATATGAAGTTTCGTTGAATTCAGAATACATGGGCTCTCCGTGTGTGGGCGAATTTAAGCTGACTTCACTTGGCAGCTTGTCAAAAAACTGGCATCGCGAGCTGCCTACCTAGCATATCAAAATCGGATTCAGTGCGATTACATTTCTATTACATCATTCACGAATAACAAGCTCGACACACATACTTTCGAATGTCGCAAATGCGTCATTTCCCAGTCGGGAAATGGACTAGTTCTATAACTAATTCGGAACCACTTCCCACAGAGTTACAACTAGTTCTGACTTCAATTGCATTTACATGCAAACAACTAGCTACATTAATTAAGCTTTGTCATAGGATGCAGTCAATGTTGACTCCTCCTGCATTACTAATCAACTAATAGTGGAAGTAGTTCCAAAATTCTAGTTCAAGAACTAGTAAGACTGATATCAGTAAGAGGATTGGTGCGTTTTGCATTACATTGTATTTGGTACTGAAATGGTTCCAAAAACACTTTTAAAGAAGTAGTAGAATTTTTATCATTGGAGAGACTGATTGTTTTCGATTTTACAAGCTGTAAAGTAAAAATTTATATTTTTCAAGATTCAAATATTTTTTTTAGATAAATCTTTCGAAATTTTCGATAAAACTGTAACACATCTGAAAACACAAATTATGCTTTATTATAACATAAATATTCTGAAATAATTTTATAGTAATCGTTTGTAAAGTAATATTACATTCGAACAACACCCGCTCTAGCACTTACAGCGCATCGGTCAAGGCGGGATCTAAGATTTTTTGTTTTGATTTGGAAAGGCTTATATGGGATACGTTGACTTAATTTCATCACGGAGAATGTTTTGTTTTACACTTTAAATCTGAATCCGATCCATAAATACATATTTTGTTCCTAAGGTTCGATACGGGAACAGGAGAGAGACCGAAAAATAAATTACTTTCCTTTGCCAGCTACCACAAAAGGTATGTTAAAATGGACGGAAAAGAGCCAGGCGGTCATGGGGCTGCCCTACAAAACCAACCCCCCTTTTTGGTTCTTCTAAGAAAATGTTTCTTACACCAATTTCACAAAACTTGGTAACCTAAATGCAATCGTACTGCTGGACCATGCTCCCTCCCTGCTTCCCCAATAAAGTCTTCGAAGACGATGGTTTTTATTTGCCCACTTATTCCAACCAAACCTCACAAAAATTTTGTTTTATCGACTCCATGGAACTTATGTGAAAACGAAAGGAAAAGAAGGGGTGGGGGGTTAGCCACAAGTCATAGGTACGCCCGAAAAAAAAAACAACTTTAAGCCCGAGGAGAGTGTAGGGCCGCGCCCGAAATTAGCCTCGGTTTTGTTTCTTACTTCTATTTCCCAAGCAGCAATTCGTTTGCTTTAAAGAAGCACTTCACACTGTAGCAATCGTATAGTACCACGAAATTAATTTATCCTGTGACATCTCTTAAAGTAATATTTTGATCCGATAACACATCCTTAAAGTATTTTCCGGATAGCTTCTATCATCATTATGGAATAAATTTAAAGATGGTGGTATAAAGCTTCAATAAAACTCTCTCTAAACGTTAACATAAGATAAAATAAATAACAGGCGCGACAATCCAACTTTGGACTAAGGCCGCAGCATGTGTTAGTGACATCCTATTTCCAAGATATTATCTGCTTTTTGTTGAGGTAATGAGATCAGCATCACGCTCAGCAGTGTTATTTATCCCCATAAATGGGTACTCGTTTAACATCTGAGTGAGATCATAGTCCGTCACAAGCTCGTGAGTTCGAAAAACACCATGGAACACGGTGAGATTTGAACTCATGACCCTGTGCACCGAAGGTGCGCGCACTAACCGCTCGACCAGCCAGACTACTAACCTAAAGATACTCCTTTAAATACTCCACTCTTGTGTTTATTGGATGATACACCACACACATGCAATAGTCTCTCTAAGTTAACTCACACACATGCATATATTCTTCTATAGCACAGTCGGTGTCATTTTTATAGTGTGACCCCAAGTAACAATTCGTATGCTTTAAAGAAGCACACCATCCTGTAGCAATCATATAGTAACACACAATCAGTTTATCGTGTGACATCGCTTATATAAGTATTTTGATCAGATAAAAACTCCTTAAAACACTCTTCGGAAAGCTTAAAAAGTTCTTATATAATCAATTCACGACTACATCCAATAAGACTTCTAAAAACGTTAACCTAAAAAGATGCTCCATTAAATACTTCTTTCTAGTCTTTATTGAATGACATAAACACGCATGACTGAAATCAACACACACACATGCATATAATCTTCTATAGCATTGTCGATTTCATTTTTATAGTGTGACATTCGTGCGATCATCCATTAAATTGTTCAGCGTAGTTTTATAGCAGGATGAACTTTGTGATTTTTAAAAAAATTTACACTATTATGAAGTGCTCTGGAACACCACGTTTCTTGAATTGAATTCATTGAAATATTGCATGAAACCAACATTTCCTCACTCATTCTTAACTTATGAATCAATTAAGATAATGTCACCGCAGAAACTGGCTGCACTTTATTGATGAACATGTGAATTTAATTAGCTTCAACTGATTGACATATAAAGAAGAAGGTGCATTGGGGAGAAATGTTGAGCATTTCGATAGAAGCAACGAACCACTTGTAGTGTTTACGAGCAATGCTGACTATATGTGAGATTGGCCGAGTGGTTAAGGCGTCGGACTTGCGTACGGCAGTCGCTGGTTCGACGCTGGCTGCGGGATTTTTTTTTTTGCAAACGCGAGAAAATGACAGAAAATAATGACATAACACATATGATGTATGTCTTTTTCAAAGTGTAATTCACTGCTACAATAAGGTTCAATTGGATAAAAAAACGGCGCCAAATGCCATTCTTGGACTATTGTTCAGTGTTTATACCCTGTAAAGTGCCCCTATTATCGTTTGAAGAAAATATTCTACGAAGAATTATAGGGATGAAATTGTTACTTGGGTTATATACAAATTCTATTACACAGAAGAAACAAGGAAATTATACCTTATCCTTAAGATGCTCTAGGAAGCAAACGTCGTAAAATTGCATAATAATAGACACAAAATAGCTGGAATTGGATTTTGAAGAAAAAGTCAATCCAGTCAAACAAAACAAATATCAAAAAATAAGACCGTGAAATCAATTAATATAACATCCATACATAATTACAAACATTACTTGCATTCTTCCGTTGTCATTCTTTGTCTTCACAATGCACTTTTTCACATTTCTTAAATTAAAACACGCACTACATATTTGGTAAAAAACAATTCCATCACTATAAGTTGACACCATATGTCAAAATGAAACGAATATGAACGACTCACGACGATTCCTAAAAAATGTTGATGGCTAGTCCAAAAAGACACCAAACTGTTCCGATCTGCATTACTTTTGAACTAGTCGCGGAAGTAGTTACTTTGGAAATAGTTTCAAAACTACTTATTTTCCAGACCAGTTGCCATTTTTCCTACAGGGTTTTAACCAAATTAACCATCATTGGCACGAATTCTAAATTACGCTTTTGGACCATCATTTGCTGAATAATGACAGGAGACTCCATCTGTTGTAAAATTGAAGAACAAGCATTTTTTTCAATAATGTTAAATTTGTTATCACATTTCTATTCAAATTCTTTAAGAAAAGTGTGTCGTCAAATTATTGAACAGAATATTTATCAAAATATCGCTATTGTGAGAGACATTTTCACCATTTACACAAACGTCAAAAGTAAATGACGAATTCTAATTACGAAAACATATTTGTCACCCCAATCTCGAACTTTCATCATCATGACGGATGATTTTACCTTAAACAATTTCACAAAAAAACAACAACATTTGCAAAATTGTCGCTTTGAATTCGACCAGCGCTTGTCAAAGTTTCAGCTGATAGATGATCTCAGTTACCATAGTTAGGTTTTTTTTCGGGTAACGACCCCCATATAAAAAAAATAATCTTACCCAAATAATTTTCACCCGTTTCACTACACAGAAAGGGATAGTGCTTAGGGGAATCAAATGTAGATGGCTAATGCATAGGGAAAAAATACAGGAATTTTGTTTTTCTATGTTGGCGTACCTTTAAAAAATAACACTTCAAACCAAATGTGATAGTTGAAATAGATTACACGCGTCAGCAACAGAAATTTGGATACCCTTCGCTTGGACTAAAAGTTTTTTCGGGCGTACCTATGACTTGTATTTAATCTCCTCATTCTTTTTCTTCTATCTTGACAAAAGTTTTAGGCTTGGTTGAAATAAGTGGGCAAATAAAAATATTTACTCGGAAAATTTTATTGGGGTTGCCGGAGGATGACCCCACAGTACGATTCCATTCGTTTTGAACTTTTTAGTTGCTTTGATAAAGACACATTAATTCAAGGTTTTGTGATATTGGTGTAAACAAATGTTTCTTAGAAGAACCAATATAGGGGGTTTGGTTTGTATGGCAGCCCCATGACCTCATGATCCGATTTGATTTAATCTTACATATGTTTTGTGTCATCAATAGAAATCCATTTGTGTGAAATTTGGTTGAAATTGGTGCACAAATAAAAAGATTCTTCTTAAAAGAACCTAATTTGGGGGGTTAAGTTTGTATGGCAGCCCCATGACACCATGGTCCGATTTGATCCATTCTTGCATATATTTTGTGTTATCTATTGAAACATATTTGTGTGAAATTTGGTTGAAATTGGTACACAAATAAAAAAGTTTTTCTTAGAAAAACTCAAATTGGGGGGGCTTGGTTTGTATGGCAGATCCATGACCCCGTGATCCAATTTGGGTGAATCAAATATACAAACAGCCTACAGCAATAAGAAGCACGTGTTCAAAATTTCAGCTCCGTAGCTTTTATAGTGGCCGAGAAAAACGCGCTGCAACAGACGAACAGACGGACAGACACGGACAGACAGACAGACAGACAAACAGACGGACATCGTCCGATCGACTCATCTCGTCATGCTGATCATATATGTATACTTTTTATATGGTCGGAGATGCTTCCTTTAATGCGTTACAAACTTCATGACAAAGTTAATATACCCTTTCGGTGGTCGTGGTGTGAGGGTATCATATAGTCTACGAAATACCAGTAGACTACATGATACCCTCTCACAAGTCAACATGGCACCTCCACGCTTGGTGACCGCTGGAAACTGCTAATGATTTTTGGACGCATAGGTGACACGGCGACTGGGTGTGAGGTTGGAGCTGGTGACTGAGGAGAGGGTACACCTGCGGGGTTCTGGATCCAACACTTCACTTTGCTCCTTTTCTTGCAACCAGTGAACCGCGGTCTACGGAGTAGCGATCCGTTAGACTAGGGGAGAAGCCTTGCATGCCTGGCATCAAGGATCGCAGGGGTGGAGTTACATGAAAGCCTACGGAACTTTCGGGTGGAAGCGAAGTCGTCTTCTTCGCGACCCGAAGAGAGGGAAGGACGGACGGATTGTTTCGGCACTCCTATGGGGGAGGGGAGTAGCGGGAGGCGTAACGCTGGCTGTTGCCTCGGCTGTGGTCCGAGAATGGGAAACCCAAACCTGAAGTTTGAAAAATATCAAGAATGGCAAATCTACAAGACATTCAAGAATTTGACTTGGCGATGTTGGAGGGGGTGGACATCAACGACTCGCAAGGGTCGGAGAGGGTAATCTCTGAATGCAGAGCCTTGGTGTGCGAAGGTGCTGAAGGAACGGACAATGAAGCGCCGAAAGGCGTGGAGAGGTTAGCTCCTAAAGGTACTTCGGTTGAGCATGACGCTTTTCCAACGGACAATGAAACGCCGCGAGGTGTGGAGAGGTTAGTTCTAGCAGTGTCTCCTGAGAAAAGTCCGAACGCTGACTCTAAGTCGACGCTAGAAGCTGAAAAGCGTGAAAAGCAGAGACTGAAGAGGAGGCGGAGGAAGGAAAGGCAGGCCGCCGGGAAGATGTCGAATCAACCTGGTGGGTCGACACATGAGGAGACAACTCCGGAAATGGAAAGGCCAGTGAAGAGATTTAAGGGTGTCAACCCAGGAACATCTGAGCCGGTCCAACCATTGGAGGAGGGAGCTCGATGTGGGGTGCCTGTTGTCTCGGGAGGACCTCTTGTAAAAGAGGTTATCCAGGCAGACAGGAAGCAGAAGCCTAACCAGGGTAAGAAATCCTTCGCACAGGTTGCCGGAGGTGATCTCATCACGGCTGTACCGAGAGCAAGGATGTTATTCTCAGGCGGCTGCAGAAACAGAATGCCTGTGTAAAAGACACTTCCAAATGGAGGGTCACTTACACACAGCCTTTTGGATCTGTGGAAGAGCGCGGTACGACGCTTACTGTGTGGTGTCCAAAGGAGGACGCAGAGGCTATCAGGAAAGCAGAGGGGAAACTCAGCTGCGGTCTTGAACAAGCTGTCGTTAAATTCCAGAGGAATGCACAGTGAGCGCAATATCGTTCAAAATGCGGGGGTAGAGGAACCTGTAAGGGTGAATCTATCAGGGATGGAGGGGGCCCGCACAAACAAACACTGAATGTGTTTCAGTTGAATATTCATCACTGTATATCAGCATCAGCGATGATGATGAGATGCTTTGAGGAAGAAAAACTCGACATTGCATTGATACAGGAACCCTGGACTACCAAGGAAAACAAAATTAGGGGTTTGTCGCAACAGTCCGCCAATCTATACTATGTACAGATGGGTGGAAAGGTAAGGACTTGTATCCTGGTGCGGCATGGTGTACATGCGGTACAAATGACGCATCTAAGCTCGCCCGATCTTACGGCAGTAATGATTGGAAGTGGGGCAGGATCATTTATAATCGCGTCGGCGTACCTCCCTTACGACTCACCAGAACCACCTCCTTCAATGGAAGTAGAGAACCTGGTAAAATACTGAAAAGAAAGAGGTATAGGTCTGATATTAGGCTGTGATGCCAACGCACATAATACTGTGTGCGGCAGCACAGATGACAACTTGTTAATAGCTAATGCAGGGGTGGCTCCCACCTTCGTTGGAGAGTGGTGGACAGACTAACCATGTCTGATCACAGGGCTATTCAGTTTGGAATTCTGTATGGCACGAAACCGAGTAGCGAAAACGTATTAGAGTGCCAAGGAATACGGACCGTACTAAGTAGGAAATGTGTTTATTGGAACAGATCGAGGAAATTTCAGGGGAAATACCTAATAACACGATTGAGATAGAGCGATCGGTGGAACAAATGAATTCTGTGATAACTCACTCTTTCAAACTGGCTTGTCCCGCTACAATCATAGATGAAAAGAATTGGAATCTATGAAGAAAGAGACAAGGAAAGCGTTTAATAGGTACATGAGAGAGAGGACCCCTCGCTCTTGGGATCTATATAAGGATAAAAAGAGAGAGCTGAAAAAGACTCTACGTACACGTAAAAGGAATTCGTGGAGGGAATTTTGGTCGAATATGAGGAATACATCCGATGTATGCAGATTACAGAAGATGATTTCGAAAGACAGCGTTTCCAAATTGGGACTAATCCGAAAGGCGGATGGAACTATGACGGAAACAATGTAGGAGACATTGCAGTCGCTTATGGAAGTCCATTTTCCAGGAAGCTTCAAGTCAAATAATCCTTGGACTCAAACCTGTAAATTGGTAGGGGCGACCGGACGACAAGAAGCTGAGAGGATAATAACTTCAAATGGTGTCAGGAGTGCTATAAATACTTTTGAGCCATATAAGACGGCTGGAATGGACGGAATATTTCCGGCACTGCTACAATGGGGCATAGCAGCTTTGCTGGAGAAGATCCGGAACATATTCGTTGCCTGTTTATCGACAGGATATATCCCAATGTCTTGGAGAGAGACCAAAGTTGTCTTTCTACCAAAACCGGGAAAAAAGGATTATACGGAAGCGAAGTCATTCAGGCCGGTTAGCCTAACCTCTTTTCTATTGAATACCTCCCTGATGTATATACCTCTAAGTAGAGGTCAATATGCTTATAAAGCAGGTAGATCTACTGAGTCCCCTCTGCATGAAGTAGTGCGGGTAGCAGAAAGAGAGGTTAACAACAGCGGTATCGCTATGTCAACCTTTATGGATATAGAGGGTGCTTTTGATAAGATCTCATACAGCAAACTAAGAAATGCCCTAGCTGAGCGGGAGATCGAGTCCTTGATCGATTCGATGCTTAGTGGGAGGGCAGTAAATCTCAGTAATGGATGTGCCAGAATAAGAGGAAGGGTAGTCAGGGGTTGCCCACAAGGAGGGGTAATTTCGCCTCTACTGTGGAATATCACCGTAGACTCTCTTCTCTGTAAACTGGACTCGATGGGCGTACATACAGTAAGATACGCTGATGACTTAGCAATTATGGATAGTGGCAAATTCATGGACACTATTAAAGGTTGCATGAGGCAAGCTCTCAAAGCAACTGAAGAATGGTGTAATGAACAAGAGCTAACTATAAACGCAAGCAAGTCAAGCACTATAGTCTTTACTCTGAAAAGGAAAGATGTAGAAACCACTCCCATGCTGCTTTTTGGTTCGGAGATAAAAGAGTCCAAGGAGGTGAAGTACCTAGGGGTAACCTTAGATCCCAAACTTACTTGGAACTCTCATGTTAACGAAAAGACACAAAAAGCAGCGAGGATTTTGCATCAGTGTAAGAGAGTGTGTGCACGTAGGTGGGGCGGCACATTGGATCTATACAATGATGGTTAGGCCCGTTCTATCCTATGCAGCAGTGGTCTGGTGGCCCAAGGGTAGCCAGAAAACTACTAGGCAACGGCTGGATGGGATTCAACGCATAGCATGTATAAGCATATGTGGTGCAATGAGAACTACGCCAACACATGCTATGGAGGTTATACTGGGATTACCGCCACTGGATCTGTTTATAAAACAAAGTGCGGCGCTCACAGCAATAAGAATGGTAAGAGATGGCACTTGGCATCACTTTTGTAGCAACCGAGGTCATAAGAGGATCCTTGATATTGTTCGTGATAATGTCAGGGAGACTCATATGGCTTTGGATGGTATGAGAAGAAGTAGGGTAGTCGAAAGACATCACATCATTCTCATAGAGGATGGTAGGATACCCGAGGAGTATCCACGTGATGTTGCTATTTTTACTGATGGGTCTCTCATGGACGGAAGAGCGGGGGCTGGAATATACTCCGAGGAGCTAAACCTTGCATGCTCACTTCGCCTAGGAGAGTATCTATCGGTATATCAGGCGGAGATGCTTGGACTGCTGCACGCGCTGGATCATATTCTGGAAGGCGGGATACTAGGGAAGAAAATTCTGATAGCACTCGACAACCAATCGGTAATCAAGCACATGCAGCAATCCAACATCAATTCAAAATTGGTACTGGAGTGTGTCCAGAAGCTCAATAAGTGTGCTTCAATCAACGAAGTTACGCTAATGTGGGTTAAAGGACACGTAGGTACATTGGGGAATGAACTTGCCGATACCTTAGCAAAAGAGGGATCAGCAGAAAAGTTCTATGGACCGGAACCCAAAATTGCTTTGGGAAACGGCATGATTGAAGCCAGGATACATGGCTGGATTGATTCCATCCATCGGCAACGATGGCGAACCTTATCTTGTAGACAGGCTCGTAACGCAATTACCAGTCCACTAGGGAGGAAAGCCAAACAAGTACTCAGTTACACACGGAGCGGCTTAAGTTGAATAACTGTCTTAGTAACAGGGCATGGTAATTTTAAAGCTCATCTATCTAAGATGAAAATCGTGGAAGATGATGTATGCAGACTATGTCTGGAAGAGGCTGAGACGGCAGCACACATTGTGCCCAGCACTAGGTAGTAGGAGGCTAAGGATACTATAGGCAAATCCACAATCGGTGTGGAATCCATGAGGAAACTTAGCTTCAAAGATATGCTACTCATCACACGGGACTCAGTGATGAAGGAAGAAGTCGATAATTATCAGTCGACTTCTGAAGGCGCCCGCTTGAAGGTTAAATTGAAAAATTCTAAGGTATAGCTTACACGCAACACACAAGTGTGTGCAAAAAAATAGTTTTTGTTTGTAAATTCATGTTAAAAATGTTGTTCGTCGAATTCTTTTTCTAACAAAATTATGATTCATACATAAAAATATGTTTTCATTAAAAAAATTACATGTTAACTTTTGCGTTGGTAAAGTGAAAACGGGGCTTTAATATTTATGAGCAATGTTTTGAAATTAATGGCAATGCCTACGTGACATTTTTTAAATTTAACCTGGATGCAACCCTCGATAGTTTTTTTTTGCGCGTCTGGGTCAGCAAACCTGCCCCCGATGATAAAAAAACACTGCCGGTGTTAAATAATATCTCCGTAGCAAAAATAACATACTCTGTACCATCTTAAGGGTATAGGGTATCAATAAACTACTTGGCTACAGGGTGTTAAAAAAAATTGTGTGGGTGAAATCCATTGACCGATGTCCGTCCGTGTATTTCTATGCAAACTAGCCCCTTAGTTTTGAATCTATCAAGCTGAAATGTTGTACACAAGATTCCTTTCAAACGAGTTCCTATGCAAACTAGACCCTTAGTTTTAAAACTATCGAGCTGAAATGTTGTACACATGGTTCCTTTCAGTGGCCGTGTTTTTTCAATAGCTAATACACTACAGGGTGTCCGGAAACTGCCGCATAAACGCACCGGATTATGTTTCCTCATATGATTCCCAGTAAAAAAGTTTTACGAAACATTCCCCCAATTCTTAACCCTTTAGCTGCCACATGCGTTTAATTTTTTTTTAAAACCATTTTCTTTGAACGACTTAAACCTCAATATCTCAAAAGCTAGACAAGCTAGCCTAGCAAGCAAAATAAGATGATTATTACAGCCAACAAATTTACCTAAGAAACAAAATTAATGACACTAAAATCGGATAAGAGGTTTGGTTTTTACAGAACTTCAAAGTCAAATGTTTGTGGTTTGATCCAAAAACAATCTATTTTTACAAGAATCGCACAAGCACCTCACCTTGGCAGAAGTAGGAGAAAATTGAAAATAGAAACCGGCTCGAAATGCACTCTGTGTGCCGTAACTCGCTGGAGTATGCATGAAAATAGATTGTTTGTGGGCCAAATTACAAAAATTTTACTTTGAAGCTCTGTAAAAACCAAACCTTCTATCCGATTTTAATGTGGTTTTATTTTTTAATTAAGTTTGTTGGCTGTAATAATCATGTTATTTCGCTATTTTAGCTAGTCTGGCCTTGGAGATATTGAGGATTAAGTCGTACAAGAAAATAATTTTAAAAAAAATCTTCAAATGTCAGTGGCAGCTAATTGGCGGTATGTTCTATACAACTTTTTTTGCTGGAAATCACATGAGGAAACACAGTCCGGTGCGTTTATGCGGCAGATTCCGGACACCCTGTATAATTCAGGTTGTCCCCGCAGGGGGGTCTGTGTCCGTGTGACACTCAGCTTGGAAGGCTGTTTGTAGTCGGACAGGGATCTTTGGTGACTTACGACACCACGGACCTAGTAGCGCAAGGGGGCCCCTGGTACAGTTGATACGCCATGGCGAGGATCTGTACAAAGACCATTCGGGCGTTAACGGTCCCGTGCTCCTGAGTTATGCACGGGTGGCTCTTGGCGTGCCTACCTCCCCCCATAGTTTGCGGGAGGGAAGCACTAAAGGCCTAGCACGATTTTGATGTCCCCTGGTGGGGGGGTGCATCATACGGAAGTCGTGTGAGCTTCGGAGGTGACGGCTCCGCATGACCCGAGTCAAGAAGGGGCTAGCTAGGGAGAACGGCCTTGGTGGAAAATGCCTACGCGCCTATATCTAGCTAGTTTGTGGATTGATGACCACACTGCCTGAGTCGCATTGCTGACTAGTAAACTGAAGGGGCCGCCTGGATGTGAAAAGCAGCGCTTCGTTGTCTGCACAGACGCGGAGTCACAGGTCCAACGAGCCTGGGGTGTGCATGCCCGAATTCGACGTAAGGCTTAACCAATAGGGGGCCGAAGGAGGATCACACCTGCTATGGAGAAGTCCATAGCGAATAGTGTACTACGGGGATGGGTGTGCCCAGGGGACCATGGTCCTTGCCCATCAAGGTGTTGGACTCGTAGTGGCTGGAGGTTGTTACCCAAGTCATCCAGCTAGTGATGCAATCCCGGGGTTGGATTCCGGATGGTGTGTGCATGCGCCTGATGGAGAAATCTCCGTCTGACAACAACACCTTGTCAGTAAAAAGCCGAAGGTCCAAACTTTTTAGCGGGACCGGGAGATAAAGGCCGAAAGGCTAGGTGCTCCCCTGACGGTATACCCGTAGATGGTCTGCTTGTATAATTCAGGTCCCCGCAGGGGGGTTTGTGTCCGTGTGACACTCAGCTCGGAAGGCTGTTTGTAGTCGGACAGAGATCTTTGGTGAGTTGTGACACCACGGACCTAACAGTGCAAGGGGGCCCCTGGTACAGTTGATACGCCATGGCGAGGATCTGTACAAAGACCATTCGGGCGCTAACGGTCCCGTACTCCTGAGTTATGCACGGGTGGCTCTTGGCGTGCCTACCTCCCCCCATAGTTTGCGGGAGGGAAGCACTAAAGGCCTAGCACGATTTTGATGTCCTCTGGTGGGGGGGGTGCATCATATGGAAGTCGTGTGAGCTTCGGAGGTGACGGCTCCGCATGACCCGAGTCCAGAAGGGGCTAGCTAGGGAGAACGGCCTTGGTGGAAAATGCCTACGCGCCTATATCTAGCTAGTTTGTGGATTGATGACCACACTGCCTGAGTCGCATTGCTGACTAGTAAACTGAAGGGGCCACCTGGATGTGAAAAGCAGCGCTACGTTGTCTGCACAGACGCGTAGTCACAGGTCCAACGAGCCTGGGGTGTGCATGCCCGAAATCGACGTAAGGCTTAACCAATAGGGGGCCGAAGGAGGATCACACCTGCTATGGAGAAGTCCGTAGCGAATAGTGTACCTCGGGGATGGGTGAGCCCAGGGGACCATGGTCCCTTCCCATCTTGGAGTTGGTCTCGAGGGGGCTGTCGGTTGTTAAGCAAGACATCGAGCTGGTGATGCAGCCCCGGGGTTGGGTTCCTGAAGGTGAATGCATTCACCGGATGGAGAAATCCCCATCTGACATCAAGATCCGTGTCAGTAAATATGCTGGAGGTCCAAACCGCTTTCGCAAGGATCGGGGTATAAAGCCATGGGCTAGGTGACCCTTAGACAGTAAACCTCGTAGATGGTATTCTTGTATAATTCAGGTTGGCAGTTCAAACCTGAATAGCATGCTATTCAGTTTGAATGAGCTTTTCAAAATTCGCCTGAATGTATGCAATCCTAATCACATAATACGCTTTCCAATGGGCTGTGTGAAGTTAGCCAGTCATTTTTTTTTAATTACGCCCTTTTGCTCGGTGAACCGTTTGTTCGACTGCGGCTACGTTTGTTCTTGATTGTTCGCCAATTAATATCGTTTGTTCTTCTCTAATTATTTAATTATAGCAACTTTCAAATTGTGAGTGTGAACTTAGCCAGTCATTTTTAAATATGGGTCGGAAAGGTATAGGTTTGGTTTCAATCGACAGCCAGACGTTTGTTCATTTTGTAGTGTTGCGCAGGTTAAATTATAAACGATGTTTATTGCTCGAAGTTTGATAGCCGACTGGCATTTACATCGATTGATACAATGAGTTCAAGTTTCTATGTAACAGTACAATATACGAGTATTATGTATGTATGCAAGTGAAGAGCGCAATTTACAACACTCCCACTCGCGAATTACTTGCTAATTTAGACCAATATTCTTGCGGTTGATTTCAAATTTGTCCTTCGTAAGGGCCTTGGTAAACATGTCTGCCAGCTGATTGGAACTTGCAATATGTTGCACTTCAATCTCACCATTTCGAACTTGTTCCCTTGTGTAATGAAATTTAACATCTATATGTTTCGTACGACGGTGAAAAGTTGGATTCAGAATTAGTTTTTCCGCTGCCGCATTGTCGCAATACAATATGGTAGGCTCACGTTGAGGACATCCAATAGCATACATTAAGCGTCTCATCCAAACTACTTCTTTAGCGGCATCGTGGGCTGCGACATACTCCGCATCTGTTGTCGATGTTGATACCACTCCTTGCTTACGCGAACACCAAAGAATCGGGCCTCCGTTGAGAATAAGTACGACACCACTGATACTCTTTCTGGTAGCCGCACAAGTCGCCCAATCTGCATCGCTGTATGCCTGTAATAAATTAGAACTCTCTCGCCCATAAGTAATGCCTATGTTCAATGTGCCACAAAGATACCTCAATACTCTTTTGCCAGCATTCCAATGTTTACGATTAGGCGCATCGAGAAATTTCGACAGTTGCCCCACTGCAAATGATAAATCAGGCCTAGTCACAACAGCCAGATACATCAGGGCACCGACAAGTTGACGATATGGAACATTCAGCATCGCTTCAGTTTCAGCTTCGAGTGATAGGTTCGCCTCGGCGGGGGTTGAAACCACATTACAGGATACCATTTGAAATTTGGCTAGAATCGCTCTCGCGTAGGATGACTGCGCCAAGTGAATAGTTCTTTCATTGCGATCACGTAGAATTTCCATTCCTAAATAGTGTGTTGCTTCTGAGCTAGTTACTTCGAATTGCAATTCCAAGGCTTTCAGTAAATCAGAAACAGTTTCTTTCGACTTTCCGATTACAAGACCGTCATCCACATAAAGCGCTACCGTCAACGCACTATCGTTTGAAGAGTATACACATGGATCAGAATTGGTTGATTTCAATCCGAATTGCCTCATGAATGCATCGAACTTGGTATACCATTGACGTGGTGCCTGTTTGAGCCCGTAAAGGCTTTTCTTCAGCTCACATACTCTGCCACTGCCATCATCGAATCCTTCTGGTTGCTCCATATAAATAAGCTCATCAAGATCGCCATGTAAAAATGCTGTCTTAACATCGAATTGAACAAAGTTCATAGTCTTTCACTGCGGCGATAGCTAATAATGCTCGAATCGATTCGAATCTGGCTACTGGTGCAAAAGTTTCAATAAAATCCACACCTTCCTTCTGAGAACATCCTTTGATAACTAGACGAGCTTTGTACCGTTCAACTGCGCCATCTTGATTCAATTTCAATCGAAATACCCATCTGTTTCGAATTATTTTACGATTTTGAGGACGATCAACTAATATCCAGGTTGCATTCCGTTCCAACGCATGCATTTCGTCAGCCATAGCCTGCTCCCACTGATTTGCATCCACTGTGACCTTCGCTTCTTCCCAAGTAGTCGGCAATGTCACGTTCGCCACAAATGCACTCGCACAAGCATACATGCTATCGCTATCAGTTGATTCATGCTGGGTGTCATTCTTAACATTCACATTTCTCAGTTTACTGCGTGTTCTATCGGCGACTGCCTCTAATTCACCATCTAATTCGTTTTTAGCGTCGCATTTGAATTGGTTTGGTGCTAACGTTTCCACTTCAATATCATTGGGGACAACAATTTTGGCCATCCGTTTTGGTGCCAATTCATGAATAACAACATCACGACTAACAATGACACGTCTGGAGCCCGGCTTCCATAATCGATATGCGTTTGGCTCGTAGCCAACCAGGTACATCGCTTCGGATTTTCTATCAAATTTTGATCTGCTTCCACCATTTATAAGAACGAAAGATTTACTACCGTAAATGCGAAAACGGCTTACGTCAGGCTTTTTACCGTAAAAGACTTCATATGGTGTTCGGTAATCCAGTCGCTTCAAAGGTATTACATTACGAATTTTTGCTGCCGTTGAAGTTGCTTCCGCCCATAATCCTTTTGGCAAGTCTGCCCCGGTTAACATTGCGCGCGCCATTTCGCAAATTGTCCTATTCTAACGTTCCGCACGGCCATTTTGCTGAGGGGTATATGGCGCGGAAAACTCATGCAAAATTAAATGCTTTCGTAAAAGGCTGTCCATGTCCGCACTTCGAAATTCTAACGCATTATCCGAACGCATTTTACTGATATCAAAAGCAGCTCCTTTAAACTCAGCTATGATACGTTCTATAGCATCGATGATCTCAGATTTTGCTTTTAATGGCTTCACGAAAACCATACCAGAATGGTCGTCAACAAATGCTGCCATATACTTAGCGCCGCCAAAAGAATCTACGCTCATTGGCCCACAAATGTCATAGTGCACTAATTCACCACATTTAGATGCACGATTGAGATTTTCCTTAAATGAGTTACGACACTGCTTCGCATATACACAGGCTTCGCAAAAATGATCATCACACGCACCATTATTCGACTTACTAAGTGTCATTCCAATGGCTGCTGTTCTCGATGCCAGTTGTCGCACTGATTCATAATTCACATGGCCAAGGCGTTCATGCCACACTTGCAAAGTTGCTTCCTGGGAACTGACATTGACCATTCCTCCAGCAGACAAATCCATTTCGTAAAGGTTATTTGCTAGACGGTATCCTGTGGCAATTCGCTTTCCATTTCTTGTCATTCGAAGTTCACCGTCAATGAACTGAATGTCTACCTGTCGTGTGGTTGCCGCTCCCAACGATAACAAATTACGGCCAAGTTTAGGCACATAAAGAACATCGGTTAACGTAATCGGTCCACCAGATTTGGATATAACAGAAATGTCACCGCGGCCTCTCGCGAATATGACTTCGTTGTTACCTACAGTTATGGGCAACTTTCCTTCTTCAATGTGTTCTATATGTGTAAATGCATTGCGATCGACTGTCATATGATGTGAAGCTCCGCTATCACCAATCCAAATATGTACATGCACTTCCAGCAAAATAATTTTCGGTCGTTAGCATATAGACCTAGAGCCAGCGACACTTCAAATGTAACTATTTCCTGGCCATTCTGTTACACATTATCGCAAATTTCATGATTGCCGATGCCCTAAAACGATAGTCCCCCTCCTGGACAAGCAAACCATCTACAGGTATACCGTCAGGGGAGCACCTAGCCTTTCGGCCTTTATCTCCCGGTCCCTCCTGGACAGTGGGGCTAAAGGGGTGGCAGACAACTTCAAAGCCGTTAATAGTTGCAAATATTTGCAACTATTTCCTGGGCTTTGATTCATATGCCATTTCATAGAGGACGAGTCCCCGCATATATACTCGAAAAGGCAGACAAATATTGGGGGGCTAACATGGTGGCAGACACGCTCCAAAAATTGAAATTTGTATGAAAAATGGGAAGTGCTTCTACAAAAATAGCGCTAACTCCATCATGCTAAACCATGTAGGTACAGTAAGAGCCTAAATATTTTCCAGACACTTCCCCCAGCATTTAAGTCAAATTTCACTTCAAAATACCAATTACAACCCGGTTGATTTATCAATCGAAATTTGACTCTTTTTTTAAGTAAATTCACAGGCAATATAGTACAGCAAATAGTAGCACTTTCCCCTAATATCACACAGATGGCCAACAGCAGCGATTCCTTCTGAATGGGATATCATTGAAAACACCGTGCTGAGCTTATATTTCCAAAGGCAGACAAAACCCTTCAAAAGGACGATCAGCAGACGAGCCCTTAAATGGGGCAAAAAGTGTAATTTTGCTTGAAACAACAATTATCTCTCGTGACAGAATTTTCCCCTAATATCAGAGGAATGGCCCCCAGCAGCGATTCTTTCTGGACGGCATATCATTTAGAACACCATGCTAAGTAAATTTTTCCAAAGGCAGACATAAAGCATTAAAAGGACGATCAGCAGACGAGCCCTTAAATGGGGCAAAAAGTGTAATTTTGCTTGAAACAACAATTATCTCTCCTGACAGCATTTCCCCCTAATATCACACGGATGGCCCCCAGCAGCGTTTCTTTTTGAACGGTATATCATACAGGACACCATGCTTAGTCTATATTTTTAAAGGCAGACAAAAACCATTAAAAGGACAATCAGCAGACGAGCCCTTAAATGGGACAAAAAGTGGAATTTTGTGAGAAACAACAATTATATCTCGCGGCAGCTTTTCCACCTAATACCACACGGATGGCCCTCAGCAGCGTTTCTTTTTGAACGGTATATCATTCAGGACACCATACTAAGTATATGTTTCGAAAGGCAGACATAAAGCATTAAAAGGACGATCAGGAGACGAACCCTTAAATGGGGCAAAAAGTGTAATTTTGCGAGAAAAAACAATTATCTCTCGTGGCAGCATTTCCACCTAATATCACACGGATGGCCCCCAGCAGCGATTCTTTCTGGACGGCATATCACTTAGGACACCATGCTAAGTAAATATTTCCAAAGGCAGACATAAACCATTAAAAGGACGATCACCAGACGAGCCCTTAAGTCGTGCAAAAAGTGGGATTTTGCGGCAAACAACAATGACCACTTTTTTGCAACCACTTTAGGCACGTCTACTGATCGACCTTTTTTAAGTTTTTGTCTGCATTTGGAAAAATATACTATGTATGGTGTTCTGAATAATATACCGTTCAAAAAGAAACGCTGCTCCGTGTGATATTAGGGGGAAAAGATGTCGCGAGAGATAATTGTTGTTTCTCGGAAAATTCCACTTTTTGCCCTATTTAAGGGCTCGTCTGCTAATTGTCCTTTTAATGGTTTATGTCTGCCTTTAAAAATATAGACTAAGCATGGTGCCCTGAATTATATACCGTTCAAAAAGAAACGCTGCTGAGGGCCATCCGTGTGATATTAGGGGGAAATGCTGCCACGAGACATAATTGTTGTTTCTTGCAAAATTCCACTTTTTCCCCATTTAAGGGCGCGTCTGCTGATCGTCCTTTTAATGCTTTATGTCTGCCTTTAGAAATATATACTAAGCATGGTGTCCTGAATGATATACCGTTCGAAAAAAAAAGCTGCTGAGGGCCATCCGTGTGATATTAGGGGGAAAAGCTACCACGAGAGATAATTGTTGTTTCTCGCAAAATTCCACTTTTTGCCCCATTTAAGGGATCGTCTGCTGATCGTCCTTTTAATGCATTATGTCTGCCTTTGGAAATATTTACTTAGCATGGTGTCCTAAGTGATATGCCATCCAGAAAGAATCGCCGCTGGGGGCCAGCCGTGTGATATTAGGTGGAAATGCTGTGACGAAAGATAATTATTGTTTCTCGCAAAATTCCACTTTTTGCCCCATTTAAGGGTTCGTCTCCTGATCGTCCTTTTAGTGCTTTATGTCTGCCTTTCGAAACATATACTTAGTATGTTGTCCTGACTGATATACCGTTCAAAAAGAAACGCTGCAGAGGGCCATCCGTGTGATATTAGGGGGAAAAGCTGCCGCGAGAGATAATTGTTATTTCTCGCAAAATTCCACTTTTTGTCCCATTTAAGGGCTCGTCTGCTGATTGTCCTTTTAATGGTGTATGTCTGCCTTTAAAAATATAGACTAAGCATGGTGTCCTAAGCGATATGCCGTCCAGAAAGAATCGCTGCTGGGGGCCATTCCTCTGATATTAGGGGAAAATGCTGTCACGAGAGATAATTGTTGTTTCAAGCAAAATTGCACTTTTTGTCCCATTTAAGGGCTCGTCTGCTGATCGTCCTTTTAATGCTTTATGTCTGCCTTTGGAAATATTTGCTTAGCATGGTGTTCTAAATGATATGCCGTCCAGAAAGAATCGCTGCTGGGGGCCATTCCTCTGATATTAGGGGAAAATTCTGTCACGAGAGATAATTGTTGTTTCAAGCAAAATTACACTTTTTGCCCCATTTAAGGGCACGTCTGCTGATCGTCCTTTTGAAGGGTTTTGTCTGCCTTTGGAAATATAAGCTCAGCACGGTGTTTTCAATGATATCCCATTCAGAAGGAATCGCTGCTGTTGGCCATCTGTGTGATATTAGGGGAAAGTGCTACTATTTGCTGTACTATATTGCCTGTGAATTTACTTAAAAAAAGAGTCAAATTTCGATTGATAAATCAACCGGGTTGTAATTGGTATTTTGAAGTGAAATTTGGCTTAAATGCTGGGGGAAGTGTCTGAAAAATATTTAGGCTCTTACTGTACCTACATGGTTTAGCATGATGGAGTTAGCGCTATTTTAGTAGAAGCACTTCCGATTTTTCATACAAATTTCAATTTTTGGAGCGTGTCTGCCACCATGTTAGCCCCCGAATATTTGTCTGCCTTTTGGAGTATATATGCGGGGACTCGTCCTCTATGAAATGGCATATGAATCAAAGCCCAGGAAATAGTTGCAAATATTTGCAACTATTAACGGCTTTGAAGTTGTCTGCCACCCCTTTAGCCCCACTGTCCAGGAGGGGGACTATCGTTTTAGGGCATCGCCAATCATGACATTTGCGATAATGTGTAACAGAATGACCAGGAAATAGTTGTAAATAATTTCCACTTGGGCTCTTAGACTAATAATGGAACCGCTATTCGCTTCATACCTGTGTGTTTGTGCTTCATCGGATTTTCGTTTGAAACAATCCCGTTTCAAATGGCCAATTTTATTGCAGTAAAAACAACGGCGATCTGACTTTGACCTTTTGAACTTGAAACCTTTCGATTTAGCCACTAATGCGTCTCCGGAATTCTCTGTTTCGGCTACAGATTCATCCTTACGTTGTTTTTCAATCAGCAATAACTGCTCACGAAGCATTTCAAATTTCAGGGTTTCTCCCTTTGCCGCTTGAATATAATACGTATCGCGAAACGAATGTTCAAGTTTCTATGTAACAGTACAATATACGAGTATTATGTATGTATGCAAGTGAAGAGCGCAATTTTCAACATGTAGGGCGTTTGTTCATCCTGGAAACGGAAGGATACAGGAATTATTAAGGAAAAAGAGATTAGTTGTGACGTCATCTTCACTCAACCAACGCCATCTACGCAGCTCAGCTGTACGATGATGGTGTGGATCTTGCATAAATTGTTCGCGGGACACGGGTTGCCCGTACAGCTGAGCTGAGTAGATGGCGTTGGTTGAGTGAAGATGACGTCACAACTAATCTCTTTTTCCTTAATAATTCCTGTATCATTCCGTTTCCAGGATGAACAAACGCCCTACAAAATGAACAAACGTCTGGCTTTCGATTGATACCAAACCTTTACCTTTCCGACCCATATTTAAAAATGACTAGCTAAGCTCACACTCACAATTTTAAAGTTGCTATAATTAAATAATTAGAGAAGAACAAACGATATTAATTGGCGAACAATCAAGAACAAACGTAGCCGCAGTCGAACAAACGGTTCACCGAGCAAAAGGACCTAATTTCAAAAAAATGACTGGCTAACTTCACACAGCCGAAAAAATGGCCCTTGGTCTCGTGCTAATTACAAGAACGATCAAACTATCGGCCGATTAAAAGTTTGTAGCGTGCCGGCGCTCTAAAATGAATCCAGTCAAAACCCTGAACACTAGATCGAATCGTATGTCACTAAATTCAAAATGCATCGTAAAATGTACTTGCATAATTTAAATTGCAGTACAATATGGTACAGTTGTTAATCAAATCGGGGATTTAGTAAATCCTGTCGGAAGTGTGAACCCCCCTCTAAGTGCAAAAAATATTGTTTTTTGTTGGTAAATTGATGTTAAATGTGTCGTTTACCAAATTCGTAGGGGCGATTCAGACTATCGACAAGATTTACCAAATCCTGGATTTAGTTGACCGTTGTACCATATTGTACTGCAATTTGAATAATGCGAGTATATTCTACGATGCATTTTGAATTTAATGACATTAGATTTAATCTAGTAGGCGGGTTTCGACTCGATTAATCTAGTGGTTTTACTAAATCCTGTCCATAGTGTGAATCCCCTCTTATTCTGAAAAAATTGGTTCGCGCATAAAAATATGTTTTCATGGAAGAAATTGCATTTAAACTTTTGCATTTGTAAAGTGAAAACGAGGCCTTAATATAAATGGGCAAAATTTTGAAATAAATTGCAATGCCCACGTGACAATTTGAAATTTAACCTGAATTCTTCCCTCGATGGTTTGTTTTGCGCGTCTGGGTCAGCAAACCTGCCCCAATGTTGAAAAAACATGGCAAGTGATAGCATACACTGATAAATACATACTTACATACATACACTGCGCGACAAATGCTTAGGTTTACCCATATTTCCTTCCAGGAAACGGTAAAATAAAAGCTTATCGGTTGAAGAAATGTTATTTTCGAAACTATTAAAAATCACAAAGAAATGTCCCCACAGGAGATTTTCCTTAAATTAAAGTAATTTATTTCATTCAAAGAGTCAATTTCCAGTGCGACAATTGCTTAGGTTCAGGGATGCTTTTACCGTTATACATACTGTTTTCGCTGCAAAGCATTTCACAAAATTACCAAAGAGGATAAATATAAAAAAAAAACAAGAGCATTTTTTGTTATTTAATAGTGTGTGTTTCCGCCATTTGTATTTATAATTTCATAAAGCCTTCGAGGCAGGGAATCGTATAATGAATGCAGCACGGAAATCGGTATTTTAGATCAAGCTGTCTTAATTCCATGAATTAACTCTTCTTTAGAGCTGTACTGTTTACCACTACTGTAAACCACCCGAACAAGCCACCCCCAGGGGAGTTGGGCACCCAGTCTAACAAAGTCACATTTTCTTCCTCAATAAACGATTTAACCACCCTCGCTGTATGAATTCGAGCAGGACCATGTTGCAATATCCAAGGATCGCCTTCGTACATGACATTTATCTTCGGGATTTCTCTTCTAAGAGCTGTTTATAAGATTAACCCCTTTGGCGTGCTCGTAGGATGGCCATATCGAAAGTTCCATAATATGATATGGCTCCGCATACCATAACGGAACCTATTCGGGAGTGATGGCGTGACAGGTACATAGGTTTCTTCCTAATATCATGATAATAGTAGGAGAACCGATCTGGCTCATCCACACAAAACCGTTTTTCATCCTTAAATACAAGCTGTCCCCATTGTGATGTCCAGTTTATGAATCTTGAGGCGAATTCCAGACGTTGTAGGCGACGTTGCGGGGTTAAGGCAGGTTTTTTCTTTAACCGTAAACGTTTCAAAGAAGAAGAAGATCTAAGAACTCGTTATATGGTCCTCACACTTGCTGATAACCCCAAATTCTCCCCAAGCTTGCGCGCAGTAAGGGGCGCAGTAAGGGGCGCATTCGAGGCTTCTCTTAAAAGACGACGCCTTGATTCACCGGAAATCGCTTTTTTCTGCCTCCTGCGTATCGTCGGCCATAATTTTCACTATCTCGTATAAAATTATTAATACCGTTCGAGCTCCGCTGTCTGTTTGAATATCCTTCTTGCTTTAGTATGGAAATCGTCGCCTTTTCCTCGGCAGAAAGTTGCTTTCCTTTTGACATTATCCACTATAAGACTCACAGAGTACAACGGGAAAAAACTGTTTCTGTTTCTGTAAATGAACCTATACAATTGTCGCTATTTTCATTTTTTTTCCGTTAGCTAGTTGCCTGATAGAATTGCAATGTTTATTAAAATAACCGTTAATTGAGAGAGCATTATTTAAAAATTATTCCCGTCAGAATACATAGAAATTATATGATTTTAAAGCAAAATATCCATGAATCTAAGCATTTGTCGCGCAGTGTATGTATGTAGGAACGAATGGAATCGGACCATGGCGTCATGGAGCTACACTAATGAAGTTTAAGTAGCCTCGATTGAAGCTCTCTTTGGAAAATAAATTGTTAATTTATAAGATGGTTATTCAGCCGATAGCTACTTATGGAGCCCCCCTATGGAGCCGATTTTCCAAAACTGTTAAAAGCTAAATTCAGATAACACAGAACAAAATCCTTAAGCATATTGCCAAAAAACCATTCTTCTACTCAACTGAGAAGCTACACAACGAAACAAAAATTACTCCCTTAAATAAAATAGCATCTAATAGCACTTCGAAATTTCTGGCAAGATGCCCTATAAGTAATAATAACATCATTTATGCATTAGCGGTCGGTTAACGCTACTATAGATTAAGCTTAGATTTAATACAAAGGTTAAGTTTTAGATATACTTTTTTTTTCTTATGGTAAGGTTTTCATTAGTTTTCATTACAAGTAATCTACTTTGTTTAACCTAATTAAGATTATTGGATTATACTAAATACACTTAAACTTAAAGTTAAGGCTTGAGGCAGGTATCTATGTAAGACTATTAACTTGTAAAACATAAAATGACACCAGAAATAAATTGAAATTCAATTAAATTAAATAGCCTCGATTGGCCGATGCTCGTCTGTCTGTTTGTCTGTCTGTCTGTCCGTCGCGACACGATTTACTCGGCCAATTTAAAAGCTCTGAAGCTGAAATTTTGCACAAATGCTTCGTTTTGCTCCAGGCAGTTTGTATGTTTGAGTCAGTAAAATCGGGCAATGGGGTCATGGGGCTGCCATACAAACCCAACCCCCAAAATTATACTTGATGTGTTGTGTTGCCTCCTTTTTTTGATCCACGAAAAAATAACGAAAGTCAATGTTTTGCATAAAATGGCTAATATATTTCAGGCGGCTGCCCATCATCAGGCTCTTAATATCTATGGAAAACATGACTATTAAAAAACATATTTAAATCAATATAAGGATAAGTTTGTACCTAATAAATAATTAATAAATAACAACATTAAAAAAAAGAAGGACAGTGAACATTGTAAAAACCTTCAATTGACAGTAAAACTAACATAAAGAAAAAAGGCTAGTGTCAAGAGAATGTAAAAAAAAAATATTATCACAGATGATTTATTATAATGGTGTGTACACACATAGGTATATCGAAAAAATAGATATCACAGATTTTTTAAAGGTCAGTCTTAATTAAATTAATATAGGTGTTGGTGTATTGTTTTTTATCACTTTTCTCGTTACAAGCATATAATTTGATTCACTTCGTGAATCTGTAATTTACATTTATTGCGTTGCTTTATTAAAATTTTGGCATCGTCGAAATTAAATGCGTGGTGTTCTTTCAGAGGGTGTTTTGCAAGGGTGGAAAGGATATCATTAAGTGATTTTTTACAATCATTTTTATGCTGACTGACTCTAGTGCCAAGTTTCTGGATAGTTTCACCAATATATGTCTTGTTGCAATCATTGCAATCGATTTTATAGACCACCTGACTGCTCTTCTTTAAGAATCCGTGCTTTTAAATTTTTAAACATCACGCCGTTTTTTAGGCTAGGACGCATTGCGACATTGAGTTCGGGTATGAAATATTTGCAGGATCTCGAAATCGACTCACTAAGTCCTGGGACGTATGTTATATTCTATCCAGAGTGGACGAAAACGGATTGATTTCGCCGTACGTTTTCAGAAATCACCGAAAAGTGTACACAGTGCACTGTTTGTAATTTCATATGACAACCGACAATAATAGTTTGCCTATAAATCATTCTAAGTTTAAAAATGTGCTGGTGCAGTCATCGATAGTCATTTACAACATATTTCGCCACTTCAAACGGACCGTCCATTCTCTTATCATTGAGAAATTAAGAATATTGGCAAAGACACGAAACTGAACAATTTGGTCGGGTGTCAGTTAAAATATTGGAGTGAGCCGAAATGTGCTGAATAGGGGAATTTAGGTTTGAGACCTGGGTGCTTATCCGTTTTCATTTGAAAAAAAAATCCAAGGTTTCATAGAAAACACGCAAAATAGCGTATTTTCAATGTGTCAATTTGTGTGAGAATTGAAATGTTTTGCGGCTGTTTTCATACGAAAACATGAAAATAGCCCCCCATTATATGATTTCGTTCACTGTGAACATATTATTAGGGATGAATAACGCTGGGTGCTGTGATCGTTAGTTGACGGTAGTGTGGAGTTACCTTCGGTGGATAAAAAGGCATAGCTTAGTCCATTTGGAGTATTCTTGGTATTTCTTACTTCAGCAATTATTTTTTCGATGATTTTCGCCGGATAGTTGTTGTTTGTAAGAACTTTGCGAATCCGTTTCAAATTTTCATTCCAGAACTTTTTGTGGCTTATTCTGAAAACCTTTCTTATAAAAGATTTCGCCGTATTGGTCTTCATTTTCGTTGGATGGGTGGAATAGTAATTCAACAACCTATTGGAAGCAATAGGTTTATGAAACCAATTAGTTATTACTCTCTAGTGCGTTGTTCGATGAAGAGTGAGATCGAGGTAATCAAGTTGCCCGTTTTGTTCAGCTTCATAAGTGAATCTTATGTTGGGATCATATGCATGAAGTGCATCCAGCCTTTGCCGTATTTTATCCCCGTGAATCACCGTAATATGATCATCAACATAAGAGTGCCAAAAGAGTGGGATGAAGTCGACGTTGAGTAATATGCTTCACCAATTAGGTCATCTAAAACGCGTTCAATCAATATCGGTGCCAAACTAGAACCCATAAAAAGTCCAGATTTCATCGACATAAATCGGTCTTTGTATGCGAAATAGTTACAGGCTATAAGGCAAAATCGAAGAAGATTCATAAATTCCTTTTTTGGAATTTGTGTGTGTTGACTGACAAAACGTTAAAAGTCTCTTTCAATAATTTTTAAGTTCCGTAGGTACTCAGGCTGCCACCTGAGAGTTGGTTTGCATCTTTGGCTCACTCTCGTCGGCTTATTTATCACAAAAGACGACTATTTATTTAAAAAATCTAAATCAACAATGAGAAAGGTTCTCACATTTAGTTTGAATTTTTATTTTTTACAAGTACGCCACAATGAAAAACAAAATTCCTGTATTTTTCCCCTATACCATGGGCGTAGCCAGGATTTCGGTCAGGGGGGGGGGGGGGGGGGGCAGCCCAATCAACATTTTCTTAGGAGTTGAAATTTCCGGTCGCAGAAATATTGTTAGCAAATTTTAGAGTAGCCTGGCTTGTGGTTGGATTGGTGCACAGGGTTATGGATTCCACACTCACCGTAAACGAATTCATTTTATGGTGTTTTTCGAACTCACGACTAACGTGACGGACTATGATGTCGCTCAGATTGTAAACAATTATCCATTTATGGGGATAAATAACATTGCGGGGCGTGCTGTTGATCTCAACACCTCAACAAAATAGCAGTTTAGATCTTGGAAATTGGATGTCACTCACACATCTGCGGCCCTAATTTACTGGTGGACTGCCACGCATGTTATTTCTTTTTTTTTTATAAATTTAAGAGTCAAATTTTTAAAATGGAGATGAAGATGATTTTCTTCTGCATTCTGATTACATTCAAACCGCCACCATCTGCTTTTTAGAGCGTAGTTTGTCTATTTTCAGTGCATTTTTTGCATCTCGGACTGCATATTCTACTTGCGAAATCGGTTTGTTTCGTCTGTCACTTTCATCTTAGCAAAGTAGCATCGTCAGAATATTTATAAATCCTTTATTGATTGAACGGTATTAATAAGATTTCCTATAAATTTATCAAAGTATTAACAGTGGCTAAATTTTATTGCTGGTATCATTCAGATAGAAAATAAATTTTCATTTAATAACTTGAAAGACCTGCTCTGTGGCTCACTTGGTTGAGTCGCACTCTACGATGCTAGTAATCTACAGCTCTGGAGATCGAATCTTAGCGTGGTCCAAAATTTCCGTAGATGTGAATGGAAATATAGTGCTTACAAGATTATATACACTCCGAAATAATATGCAATGTAACGTTGACTCGGCTAAGTTAACGCACCATGGCCCCACAAGGGGCTATACGGTACTGAGAAAAAAAAAAGAAGAACTTGAAAGACACTGAAAGATGAGACCCGTTCTTTACAAGGTCCTTAACCATGGAAGGTCATGCTTATTTTTAGTGCGGAAAGGTCATGCTTCGTCCATTCGACGACGCTCAACTTTGACGCCTCATACAAATCACCGTTTCTCAAAAGGTTTATAAAATTTGACAGATTTTCGATTCGTTTTAGAATAGAAAAACATCGATTTTGGAGTCGATTTTTATGAGTTCGAAATGCAATCTTCCTAAAATGAGGAAGAATTCTCAGCCATTTCCCTGATTTGTCCTTTTTTTGTCCTAGTAAATATTTTTTCCATAATTTTTGGAGAAAATAGGTCCCACATTTCAAAAATAAACATATTTGTTACGAGCTAGTTGTATGGACATAGACTTATCGTCGAATCGACAACCAGTTATAAGAAATACTGGAGTTCTAAAAGTTACACAAAGTTCATCCTTCATCGTTTCGACAACTCCAATTTCCAAAAATCCAACTTACCCTGCTTACTTCGTCTAGCTGCAATGTACCCAGCAAGTACATCGGCACGGTAAGTGCTGTACGAAAACTTAGCTCCAAATAATGAGAATTGTCACGAAAAATGGGATAAATTTGATGATGCGTAGTCGATTCGACGAAGCATGACCTTCCAGGGCTAACAAAGCAAAGCTGTATACCATCTGTCATCCTTTCAGATGAAAATAAGTTGAATTCCACTAGCTTCCCGAAGGGATCTAACGGTTGAAATTGTGTACTCCAGCTCAGAAGCCATGAAATGAAACAGGAAATATGGGATCCACGCAGCCACAGTAGCACACTCACAAGTGAAATGTGTGGGCTGGTACGCAGCCTCCGTCAGTTACGAGAAGCCACTCGCTGTCATCTATTTGTATGCGCCTCCTGACTGCAAACTGTCCCAATCATGGCTTCTCCGGCAGCATTTGGAGTGGGGAAAAAGGCATCATTTTTGAAAATCTTGTATTGCAGCGATTTTTTTTACTACATCGATAGGGATTTTTTAGCATCTTCATCGACCACGGGGGGGGGGGACCGCCCCTCCCTGCCCCCCTGGCTACGTCCATGCCCTATACATTAGCCATCTACATTTGATTTCCCTAAACTCTATCCCGTGCAGGTTAGTGGCACGATTGAAATATACCTAAGTAAGTGTAATTTTATTTATATGGAGTTCTTTACCCAAAACTACACGGAATGTAGAAAAAACGAACCTAGTATTTCCATTTACTTTAGTCATCTACATTTGAGCAGTTCTATTTGAAAGTGGTACAAGTCCATTATGTATGTTTTTAGATATTGAAGGGTTTGTGTTTTGATCAAATATAAAGTCATAGTAAAAATGTTTTAATGAAATTGTGTTTCAAACATGAGTAAACACTTTGAACTTTTTATACCCTTCGCTCATAGAGTGAAAGGCTATAATAACTTTGTCATGAAGTTTGAAGCGCATTGCAGGAAGCATCTCCGACCATATAAAACGTATACATACGTCCTTTTCCCAGGACTTTTTTTTCCATAAAGGTCCTGAACAATCCTACAAAACTTTAGAAATATGTAGTGATTTCCAGAAGACGACTGATAATTATCGACTTCTTCCTTCATCACTGAGTCCCGTGCTATGTGTATCATCTCTTTAAAGCTAAGTTCACTCATGCCTTCCACACTTATTGTGGTTTTGCCTAGGATCCTCAGCTTTCTACTACCTAGTGCTGAACATTCACACGCAATGTATGATGCCGTCTCAGCTTCTTAAAAAATAGGGCGCATAGGTACATCATCCTCCACGATTTACGCTTTAAATTTAAATTGAAAAATTGCCTTAGTGACAGGGCATGCACTAAGGCAATTATCCAACTACTCCGTATATAACAGGATTTTTTCCCATTAAGGTCCTGAACAATCCTACAAAACTTTAGAAATATGTACACACATCCACACATGATATTTGTGAATCAAGTAAAGTATTTTTCTGAAGACAGCAACACATTTGTCCATTTTATTGGGTCGGAGCAGAAAAGAAGCACAAATTCCATACAAATTTGACAGGAGTTGTTCTACTAAGAACAGCAACTGTGAAATTCGTATGGAAGTTTTTCTGTTTTATCCTGTACTCGACCAATGGTTTCATTATTATATTTCATGCTTAAGAGAAAATCGTGGGGATCGAACGGTATATACATATGTAGCATACTTACTCCAAAACTGGACATAATATTATTAGCTGATAAATGTTTTTCTCTAAAACCACAGTTTAACTTTTTTTTGTTCTCTTCTGTGCTAAACGTTTCTTCTCGAATAACTCTACTGAATTCGTCAAAATAGTCAGCAACATTTTGCGGTTCATCATCAATTATTCTTTTAATGAGATCAGCCAAGTGGTCATATCTTAAATACATAAGAAATGTTTAATACAAATTGGGCTTACATACATACATATGTACATATGTATGTATATTCAGAAAAAAATTTAACGTACACATTTGCGCCAGAATATTGACTTCCTTTTTGCAGCACCGATTTGACATGCTTCATATGATGGATTATGTTTGGAAGATTTCCATCGTTTTGCTTACATTTTTTCGATAGGGTCTCCTTGATTTGTTGGGTTTTACAGATAGACATTTTCGTTATCTATGTATGTAAGTTTAATAAACATAAAAGCACGAAACGATTCTGAAAAATATGTATAACTGAAATTTAATCCATAGTTAACTTTGAAATTCAAAAATGTTGTACTATTTTGGCTTGTACTGCTATTCGTTCTCATAAGGGGTCTTTTGGTGTCTCCGATATTGTCCCTAATATGGTGGATGCTAAGGTAAGTGTCGCTAGTGTTGATAAAAAGTAAAAAATGTTCTTCTTTCGAGAGCTGAGCAGCTGAGAGCAGAAAATCCAAAAACGAATAGGTGCCGATGAGTCATAAATGGGATGACCCCGTAAATTATCAAAATAATGGCAATGGGTATGTTATTTCGGGATTTATCGAAGCAGACCACTATTTTTGGGTCCATTCTCGTCCCTCTTAGGAGGTTTTCACACTTACTCCAGATTACGTATTCTGCGGAACCTAATCAGGCAAATCAAGCTGTGGTGAATTTGGTGTTCATACTATCTTTTTCACCGTAAGGGGGAAGATAAAGGTTGAAAGGCTTCGGCTAATTCCTATATCTTCTTCAGTTGTGGCATAACTGCGGACCCTTAGCTATGCAGGAGGAGTTTCATAGGAAAAGAACTTCGGCCAATTCCTATGTCTCTCTACGGGGCGTTACTTTCCCGCATTATCCGAGTAACCGCTGCGCCTGAGTGCTGCATTAACATCTGCAGCGTCTCAGGTTACTTAACGTGATAGGTGACAGAAAACATTTAAGTCAACCACTAAAGCAGCATCTTCGAGGCATGCCCATGATGGCCTTTACTCAACGATTAAACCCTATCATGGTTTAGCGATGTGCCGACAACTCATCCTAAGAAAAACTTCAAGTCAAGAAACCTGTAACAAAAGCCTCGGATTGGACGGATACAAAACAACGACGACCCCGCAAACGAACAACTGATTACTCTTTCGGATCCTGGAATGTACGCTCCCTGAATAGACCGGGGGCCTTAAGGGCCCTCCTGGATCAGGTAGAACAATACAAGCTGAGCATAGTTGCAATCCAGGAAACTAAATGGCTCAAAAGCGAGATTAACGACCTCAATTCGCACACTATTTTTACGAGTGGTAAAGAGGAGGGCAACAAGGAGTTTGGAGTAGCTTTCATCGTGAATAAGCAGCTCAAGGACCACGTTATCGGCTTCAAACCCATCAACGAGCGGCTATGTGCGATTCGCATTAAGACCCGTTTCGCTAATCTCTGGCTCATTAATGCGCATGCCCCTACAGAAGTAAAAGAAGACGCGATTAAGGACGAGTTCTACAACGACCTAGAAACACTCTTCGACTCACTTCCATCAAACGACGTCAAGCTGCTGCTAGGAGACTTTAACGCCAAAGTCGGAAATGAAAGCTGGCATAGGGGAACTACTGGAGGTCATAGCCTCCACGACGAAAACAACAACCAACGGTCAGCGACTTATCGACTTCGCGAGCGGCAGAAACCTGGTAATAAGCTCTACATGCTTCCCTCATCGACGAATCTACAAGCAGACCTGGAAGTCTCCAGATGAATACACCGTGAACCAGATCGACCACGTACTGATCAGCAAGAGATGGGCTTCTAATGTCCTAGATGTTCGATCCTATCGAGGAGCCAACTGCGACACCGATCACTATTTGGTGAAGACGACCTACAGGTGCAGAATCTCTTCGGTGCACCTAACGAGAATCAACCCTGCCAAGATCTTCGAGGTTGACAATTTGATTGATGATGCCACGGCGGCTGCGTATACAACAGCACTAGAGGAAAAACTGTCGCCCATGCTTGATGACATCAACAATTTAGGCATCCATGAGTTCTGGGAGGAGCTCAAAGACAGCATCAAGGGGGTCGCAGAAGAGGTCGTGGGCTATAAAGGCCGGCGCAGACGAGCAGACTGGTTCGACGACGAATGCAGGGCCTCGATTGAGGCGAAAAATGAAGCCTATCGCCAATACACACAACGCGCATCCCGAGCCAAGAAAGAAAGATATAACGAGCTTCGGCGAGTATCTAATAAGTTAATTAGACGTAAGAAACGCAAACATTTTGACGAGCAGTTACAGCAAATAAACCAAAGATTAGCCAGTAAGAACATTAGACAGGCGTACAAACTTATAAATAATGTTAAGAACGGATATCAACCCAGGACAAGCCTATGTAAGGACAAGGATGGTAACATCATCAGCGACATCGAAAGCGTCAACAAACGATGGGCCTCGCATTTTGAAGAGCTCCTCAATGCACCATCAACATCCCCCGCGGAGCTAGCTCTTGAGCAGTTAGTCGAACCAGGCCCTCCCGTTCTACCCCCAACAGTAGAGGAGGTGAGTCTTGCCATACAGTCGCTTCAAAATAATAAAGCGCCCGGCGCTGACGAGATCCCAGCAGAACTGCTGAAGCATGGTGGAACGTGCCTGACCAACGCTATACATGTGCTACTGCTGAAAATATGGAACGACGAGGAAATCCCCGAAGATTGGCGCAAAAGCATAATCTGCCCAATCCACAAAAAGGGTGACAAGTTGAAGTGTGAGAATTACAGAGGCATATCATTAGTTTGTACGGCCTATAAGATATTATCTAAAATTCTTGAAAAGAGAATTAATCCGTACGCAGAACGAATCATTGGCGAGTATCTAGGCGGCTTCAGACCTGGTCGATCAACGACCGATCAGCTTTTCACAGTGAAGCTACTACTCCAAAAGTGCTGGGAATATAACATCGACATATACCAAATCTTTGTCGACTTCAAGCAGGCATACGACAGTATCGATCGAAGTGTACTGTACAACATTATGCTGAATTTTGGTATACCGGCAAAGTTAGTGCGACTCACAAGGATGACGATGACTAATACCGTCTCGCAGGTCAGAGTGCAGAATCGACTCACTGACCTATTTGAAACTCGTACTGGACTCAAGCAGGGCGACGGGCTGGCGCCGACGCTCTTCAACCTTGCTTTGGAGTATGTAATTCGAGCCATGAATATGGACAGCAGCGGAACGCTACTCATCAAGTCGACTCAATTAGTAGCCTACGCCGACGATATCAACATCATGTCTCGAAGGTTGGGTGATGCAGAAAGCCTTCTGCATAACCTCAATAACGCCGCAAAGGAAGTTGGACTACATATCAACGAAAGCAAAACAAAGGCCATGATGCAATCGAAAACAAGGACGCCTGCAAATTCAAGCATCACAGTGGGGGACCTTAATATCGAGTATGTAGACAACTTCAACTATCTGGGTTGTAACTTATCAAAGGACGCCAACGAAACCGACGAAGTTAAGCGACGGATACAACTAACCAATAAGACATATTTCTCGGTCCTCCCTATAATTAATTCGAAACTTGCGCACAGGAACACGAAGCTCCGCGTGTACAAAACGATCATCCGACCCGTGCTATGTTATGGCTGCGAAACATGGACCCTCACCCAAGCCTCCGAAATTTTGCTTGACCGATTCGAACGAAAGGTCCTTTGGCGAATTTTCGGGGCCGTTCGCGAGCGAGACCAATGGCGTATCCGGTACAACCATGAGTTGTATCAATTGTACGATGAGCTGGAAGTATCGAAAATCGTGAAGCTTCAACGTTTGCAATGGGCGGGGCATGTACAACGGATGGACGATAATCGCATGCCAAAGAAAGTGATGAACGCACAACGAATTGACGGAGCGAGGTTGCGTGGACGACCGAGAGCTCGCTGGGAGAACTCCGTAGGTGAGGACGCCCACCAGCTGCTGGGCTTCCGAACAGGGTTGCCGTTTTCAGAATTCTAAGTGTAACATTTATTTCATAAAATTGTAACATTTTTAGATTGAGTGTAACAAATTTGAAGATATTGGTGTTAATGAACAAATTAATCAATAAATTTGCGAAATGAAGTCCGAAATGAATTATTGCTCGCACAAATAGTGGAGAGTTATAAATTAAAACAAAAGATTTTGAAAATGGCTGTCATGTTATCCATTCTGTCCAGTAATTGTAAGGTATTATGAAACAAATTTTAAAAGGTAATGTGAATAGCATTTGAGGTGAGGGTTCAATCAAACTTTAAGTATGGAAATGGGAATCTCGCAATTAATCTTGGATGTCATATTACTACAGGCACCCACCGCAGTTGGTTTGTACAAGAAACGCTATGTCCAAAATTTCCACAATTAGTTTAATACGAACCCACGATTTGAGAACAGATTTAATACAAAAACAATTATTTGGAAATCTCGCAGTTAATATTGACACTGCTCTGGACAGAAACTTGGTTTTCTCTATGTTGTCGCAAAATGAGATGCTCCCTCTAGTACCTCAGACAATGCTTGAGCTTTCAAAGTGAGGGCGAAAAAAGGCTCAAGACCCGTAAGTAAAGATGTCGAAAGATTGTCTGACAAGTTAGCTCATCTGCTCTTTCCTGTCCATCAAAATACCATCAAACCACTTGCAAATCAATTTGAATTAAACTATTTAACTATTTCGTTCCCTCTCAAATGTTCTTTTGATTTAAAAGGGAATTTGGAGCCTATATGAAGCTTGTATTCCAAATTTTGCCGAATGGTTTCGTTTGAATCAGCGTCAAGGTAGAATTCAATTCTTTTTTGAACAGGCTCGAAGGCTTGGCGCAATTTAGCTGGTATAATTGAATGATGAACACTGATCCTGAATCAATGAAGGACCAGCAAAAACGGGCAATTAATCCAGCCATGGGTATCAAAATCAAAACCTGACCTAGGCCAAATGGGCGAAATTTTGTGGATCGACCAACGACCACTATTTCAGAATCAGAACCAGTCACCCAGAAATAACCTTGGGATTCAATTCAATTTTAGTTCAACACCCCAAAATTTCAATTTTATAAACATTTACATTTTTTATTTTCTCCGATCTGGCCTCGGGCCTCACAAAACTGCGATGCGGGCCACAAGTTTGACATGCCTGACTAAATCGATGGGTGCATAAATCCCAAAAATCGAAAATTTGTTTTTCAAAATACTTCTTTATGTCACTTATAGTAGAAAAATATTAAAATATAATTTAATTCTTCACTCTTGCCCGATTGTAACAAAATTGGTCGGGGTGTAACATTGTAACAAGAAATTGGAAATTGTAACAAAATGTTACAATTGTAACACTAGTGGTAACGCTGCTTCCGAAACTGGAGGACGAGGTCACGTAACCGCGACAATTGGAGGTCAACGATTCAGGCGGCCAAGGCCCGATGTCGGGCTATCGTGCCACATTGATGATGATGATGACTATCTTTTTCTTAATATAGTAATTTTGACGTTCAAAAATATTAAATTAGTGATTTGTCAAACGTCATATGCAGTTTTAACGGCGAACAATTTATTACATTTAAGTTTTCTAATTCACTTTCAGTAATATTAAATAAAAGTGTGGTTTATTAATTTTTTAACTATGTACATATTCGTTTCCCAATAAATAAAGTAATGTGCTTACAATAAATCTACTTTTTGTCAATATTGATAGGCCAAGAAGATCTTTTAATCGCCTAAAAATTAGAGGTGGTGTTTTAGAAACAGATCTTAGGCCCACAGCGCAACATACACGCTTGACTAGATAATGGTTTTAACGGTTTTCTGCGATTATTTCATAAACGGTAAGAGATACAGAAAAATGGTTTGAGGACGAAAAAAACTACATAAAATTATCTTTGCAATGATATATAACACATTAGAGTTTAATTGAATATTTCGGCATTAGAATAGAACATAAATTAGAATATTTTCATTTTAGACCTTTTTTAAAAGCTCCATAACTTTTGAAAAAACGCTAGTTCAGCCGTAAAATTTTGAATAAGTATTCACAACAAGTTTAAGATAAGTTTAACGTAAACATTGAGTCGCTCCGGTCGTGGACCTCCATTGTCCCCCTATTTAAATTTGTCAAAACGGCATATCCATAACTCCCCCCAAAATTGGAGCAGAGTGCTAAATTTCACCAAAAATCAGCTCATTCGGATAAAAACTAAGGGTATCTCCTATACAAAGTGACCCATCAGGAGTTTGTTCTACGTACTACTCATTTTATAAACTCTAGAACAAAGTTGTCATGCGTCACTTTGTATGGGAGGTACCCTTAGTTTTTATCCAAATGAGCTGATTTTTGGTGGGTGGGGTGACTATGATCTCCAATCGCAACAAACCAAAATTTAGCACTCTGCTTCAATTTTGGGGGAGTTATGGACATGCCGTTTTGACAAATTTAAATGGGGGATAATGGGGGTCCTTGACCGGAGCGACTCAGCGTTTGCGAATTATCTTAAACTTGTTAATACTTGTACAAAATTTTACGGCTGAACTAACATTCTTTCAAAAGTTATGGAGGTTTTAAAAAAAGGTATAAAATGAAAATAATCTAATTTATGTTCTATTCTAACGCCGAAATATTCAATTGAACTCTAATGTGTTATATGTCATTGCAAAGATAATTTTATGTAGTTTTTTTCGTTCTCAGACCATTTTTCTGTATCTCTTATTTAAATAATTTTAAATAATCGCAAAAAAACGAAAAAAGGCCCCCCCTTTTTTTTTAAGGTTGCGGACCCCCGATCGGTTGTGGACTTTCTATGCCATCATCTCGGGACCATCCCCAACCATAATAAAAAAAAAATTCCGATGTAGGATTTTTGCCGTTCGATGGCCATATTTTGATCCAATTTTCTTAGACTATAAGATAGATTCTGCTTCTTGTTTTAACAAATTAATATAAATAACAGTTTCAGTCGTGCATGAAATTTTCGGAGTTTGGAAAAACTTGGATTTTAACTTACCTCACCTGTCTTTATAACATATCAAAAATTTGAGACGTCCCCAATTTTTGCACGCTAAACCCTATTATTTCGTCTCTATTGATTGGAGTAGGTAATATGTACCTTAACGAATAAGGGAACCCTTTAGGAAACCCTTAAGCGTTTGCTTATTGAGTGAATATGAACAGCGTCAGTCTCTTAAGGATTCTGTTAAGTATAAGTGGTGACTATGAATTCGGCTCTTATGCTCGTACTTTTCAGGCCTTTTATATTCGGGGCTTTGATAAAAGATCCTGCAATCCCTCATTTCACATAGTCTCTCGAATCTGAAATTAGTGGTTTTGCGCGATGATGCTGAGAGTATAAACGATCTACTGAATAATAAGCAAAAGTCGTAATCGAATGGAATCTTATCAGGAGTTCGATAAAAAGCGATCAAAATCATTCTAGAATTAGTGTAGTCATTAGGTGATTTGATATTGCATTTTTTTATGTTTCTGATGTTTTTTTTGTGCTGAACTCGCAGCTAAATATCGCTGCGAATCAGAACCAAACCCGCAAAAATCCCTCAAGTTTTCAGAGTTTTTCCGTTTTTTGGCTTATATGAGTCCGAAACTGTACATTTCTGCGAAAAACCTGTCCATTAGCAACTCAGAGAAAACATGATTAGGGGTCCAAGTGATATTATCTTCATAATGCGTTAAGCGGTATCGGTACAATTGATAGTTCCTTTTTTGACTTTTTTTTTCATTTTGACACTGTTTCTCTAACGAAATTCTTTGGAACAGTTCGGATCCAGGCTCAGTACCCCAAAATACACAAATTTCAATGCAAATTTGCAACCAAAAATTGAAATCCATTCAATTTTAAAATTTATTTTTTAATTATAGAATTATGTTAAAAACGGCAAACTTGAATTATCAATTGCAGTAATACAGCTCAACGGATTTGTAATATTTATTCATACTTCTCTTTGGACGCGCAATCATGTGCTCTTTAACATACTTCTGTAGAGATTATTTTCGCAGAAATAAATATTTTCAGAGTAAATCGCTAAAAAAACGGGAAAATACCGAAATATTTTTTTTTACGATTTTGCCCCTGTTTCGCAACGAATATTTGGTGGAAGCTCTGAATTCGTGCTCAGCACCCCAAAAACATAAGAAATAATAAAAAAAAATGTTCACCACCAGAATTGCATTCTCATGCACTGGTTTATCACCTATTTACTAAACTAATTGTCCTTTCTTAACATTTTAAAATTTGACTTTAAATGTTTAACAACTTTTCCATCAATACTTTAAGGGCCGACAATAAACAAAACTGATGGGAAACCTTAACGGTTGTTGGCGATTTTAAATGTTTATTCTCTGAAAAAAAAATCCTGGAATCGATCATGAAGTTGGAAAAATGTTGGGCTGAGTCTGTCCTGTACTCTGACCTGCGAGACGGTGTTAGTCATCGTCATCCTTATGAGTCGCACTAGCTTTGCCGGTATACCGAGATGTAGCAATATGTTCTACAGTACACTTCGATCGATTCTGTTGTATGCCTGTTTGAAGTCGACAAAGATTTGGTATACGTCGATGTTATATTCCTCTCACTTCTGGAATAACAGCTTCACGGTAAAAAGCTGATAGGTCACTGAACAACCAGGTCTGAAGCTGCCTTGGTATTCGCCAATGATTTCTTCAGCGAACGGATTAATTCCCGTTTTTAGAATTTTTGATAGAATCTTATATGTCCAGGTCTGAAGCTGCCTTGGTATTCGCCAATGATTTCTTCAGCGTACGGATTAATTCCCGTTTTTAGAATTTTTGATAGAATCTTATATGTCGTACAAACCAATCTTCGGGGATTACCTCATATTTCCATATTTTAAGCAGTTGCAAAGGTATAGCGTTGGTTAGGCACGTTCCACCGTGCTTCAGCAGTTCCACTGGGATCTCGTCAACCCCCGGCGCTTTATTACGTTGAACCGCTTTTAAGGCGAGACTGATCCTCTTGTTCAGACCTGAAACGAAGAAAATATACCCAAAAAAAAATCAATTTTATCACAACATGAAGATTTGTACTTATCTGAAGTCTTTCCTTTGAATGCGCATCGTCCATCACTGTCGGCGCATTTCATCCATAGAAAATCGTCGTCGTTATCATCCATGGAACAATCTAAAACAACAAAAAGAAATACAATTAGAATTTGTTTTAAATTATTTTAAATTATATAAACTCTTACCTTTGTTTACATTTGAAATTGTCACTCGATCAGCTGTTCTTTGAATTGACCTACATTTGAAAGAAAACATAAAAATTATCAGCTAGCACAATTTTTAATAATAGTAACAATTATCAAATATTCGAACCATTTGAAAAACATTTGAAATGTGTTAGTATGTATAGTATGTATGCGAACTTTACATAACTACATGTTACATTAGCCTTGAACTACGGGTAACGTTTCGAATAGTTGACCCACCCGTAGTTCACAAGGAAAGTAAAGTAAAAAAAACGGACACTCTCGTTACGAAAGCCGTTTATTAAACCTCGTTGTGGAATTGTAATTTGGATTTTATATTGATTTTGACTTCGCGATTTATTTTATGAAATTTGATTTTGATTATTTGAATTGATTGTTTTGCGCCGGATTAAAATTTTGTATATTCTGAAAATTGTGTTGTTTTTTTCAAACATTTGATTTCGCGTCTTTTGTGGCATCCTTTTGAATACCCGAACAAACACCTCTACTCTAGTGGGTTGAATGGGAGGGCCTGGTTCAGCTAACTGCTCTCAAGAGCGGCCTCCGTGGGGGAGGTTGTTGGTGCATTGAGGAGCTCTTCAAAATGCGAGGCCCATCGTTTATTTATGTTGCTGATAATGTTACCATCCTCATCGTTACATAGGCTCGTCCTGGGTTGATAACCATTCTTGATTATTGATTAGTTTGTACGCCTGTCTATTGTTCTTACTGGCTAATCTTTGGTTTATTTGCTTTAACTGCTCGTCGAAATATCTTCGTTTCTTTACGTCTAATATTAACTTATTATAGATACTCGCGGAAGTTCGTTGTATTTTCGTTTCTTGGCTCGGGATCCCCGTTGTGTATATTGGCAATAGGCTTCATTTTTCGCCTCAATCGAGGCCCTCCATTCGTCATCGAACCAGTTGGTTAATCAATAGGATCGGTCGTCCAAGACATTGGAAGCCCATCTCTAGCTGATAAGTACGTGGTCGTGGTCGGTGTATTCATCTGGAGATTTCCGGGCCTGCTTGTGGATGCGTCGATGAGGAAAACATGTAGAGCGTATGTCCAGGTTTCAGCCGCTCGCGAAGTCGATAGGTTGCTGACCGTTGTTTTTAATTTCATCGTGGAGGCTGTGACCTCCGGTATTTCCCCTAAGCCAGTTTTCGTTTCCGACTTTGGCGTTAAAGTTTTCCAGCAGCAGCTTACGTCGTATGATGGAAGTGACTGACAAGACTGTTTCTAGGTGGTTGTAGAACTCGTCCTTAATCGCGCAAGAGATTAGCGAAACGGGTTTTGATAAGGATCGCACATAGGCGCTCGTTTATGGGTTTCAACACGATAACGTGGTCCATGAGCTGCTTGGATGGATGGATGGATGGATGGATATGGTGCTATGACAGGTTGGGCCGGTTGCGCCCAATACTGCAGCCTACTGGCTTATTGTATTTCCCATCTAAGCGAGAAAGTTTCAGGTTATGAGCTCTGTCCTACGTATGAGGCTAAGAAGAAAGCTAACCAGGTTTACTTTGGGTGCACCCATTCTGGTAGCTTGACCTCCAAAGAAATTTTGTCTCCAGCTCATAAGAACGGGACATTCGAAAATAACGTGCGAGGCTGATTCCTCATCTTCGTTGCAGAGGCGGCATAGTGGGTCTTGTGTGTAGATCCCTATTGTATGCAGATGTCTCCGTAGGGTACAATGACCGGTTAAAAGGCCTGTCACTGCCCTGAGGTTCATTTTACTAAGACTGAGGGCTTCGTTGCAGCTGGTACAGTTAAATTCCAGCATACGCTTCCTGTGCCTGAGCGTTTCAGCGAGTCACCATCGATCTTGGAGTTTATCCTTGGTCCATCGTCTGGCAACGGTGCTGGCAGTAGATTTACTGATTCCGATTGCAGGTTCAGGACCAGTAAAGGGTAGTTCGGAACCGTCTCTTGCAAGGGCATCCGCTTTCTTCTTTGAGCTGCTTACTCACGATGAAAGCTACTCCAAACTCCATGTTGCCCTCCTCTTTAGCACTAGTAAAAAAAGTGTGCGAATAACTGTCGCAAATCTCGCTTTTGAGTCAATATGTTTCCTGGATTGCAACTGTGTACATTCCAGGATTCGAAAGAGTAAACAGTTGTTCGTTTGCGGGGTCGTCGTTGTTTTCTATCCGTCCAATCCGAGGCTTTTGTTTCAGGTTTCTTGACTTGAAGCTTTTTTATTGGGATGAGTTGTCGGGACATCGCTTAATCATGATAAGGATTAACTGTTGAAGAAAGGTCATCATGGCTTTGGTGGTTGATTTAAACGTTTTCTGCCACCTATCACGTTAAGTAATCTGAGACCCTGAAGTTGTTAATGGTTAATGGTTGGTGCTTTAGATGTAAACAGCTCTTAATCCGAATCGTTTTTTGCGCTTATTAACAACTTGTCGAATAGGTAAAATCATTAAAAAATCATGAATAAACCACGAGTAATTTTGTTGGCTGGATTAGCTGCAAACAGCAATGCTAGTGTTAGGCAGAAGACAAAAAAGTGTAAACGACGCATTTGGATGAAAAAATAAAATTTTACTCAGATGTCCAAAAGAAACTTCTACGGCCGTGTTTTTTCAACAGCTAACCTACACTATACGGGGAAATTTTAATACAAATGCTAACCCGTAGCCTTACGCCTGCCGTCCATTACCTGCTTCGAGCGGCGCGGCGCTCCCGCGTTTAAAGCTTTTCCGAATTTTAGTGGCGTAACCAAGCAAAATATGGCGTAACTATGCAAAATAAACAAAAATTCCGTTCAATACAATGGAAAAGCTTTCTGAATATTGTGTGTGCTTATATCTTTTATTAGTAAAAGCTTTTTTCGCACATTTTGTGAAAGCTTTGCAGCTGGAGCGCCGCGCCACTCAAGTTTACGCTTGCAGTGGACGAGAGCCCTTATTCAGGTTAGCAATTCAAACCCGAATAGCATGCTTTTCAGTTTTAATGAGCTTTTCAAAATTCGCCTAAATGTATGCAATCCAAATCACTTCTAGTACGTTTTCCAATAACTAGCTAAAATTACATTTTAAAATGAAAAGCTTCCAAGGTATAGTTTACATGTTGCATACAAGTGTGTGCAAAAAAGTATATAGTTTTCGTTTGTAAATTCACGTTAAAAATGTCGTTTGCCAAACTCATTTTGAAAAAATTATGGTTCACGCATAATAATATGTTTTCATTAAAAAAATAGCATTAACCTTTTCTGTTTGTAAAGTAAAAACGGGGCTTTAATGTAAATGAGCAATATTTTGAAATAAATTGCAATGCCTACGTGACAATTTGAAATTAAACCTGGATGCTACCCTTGATATTTAAAACTAGGGGGCTTCGCCCCCTGCTCGTCCTGCTCGCCAACCCCCGGGGGCGAAGGCTAATTTCGGGCGCTGCCGAAATTTGGATACCCTTCGCTCACCTCGGGCTAAAAGTTTTTTCGGGCGTATATATGTATTTAATCCCCCTCATTTTTTTTCTTCCGTATTGACAAAAGTTTTGTGCTTGGTTGAATTAAGTGGGCAAATAAAAATATTTACTCGGAAAATTTTATTGGGGTTGCGGGAGCATGACCCCAAAGTACGATTCCATTCGTTTTTAACTTTTTTGTTGCTTTGGTAAAGACACATTAATTCAACGTTGTGTGAAATTGGTGCAAAAAAATTTTCTTAGAAGAACCAAAATGGGCGTTGGGTTTGTATGGCCACCCCATGATCCCATGGTCAGATTTGATCAATTCTTAGATATGTATTGTGTCATCAAGAGAAACACGTTTGTGTGTAATTTGGTTGAAATTGGTACACAAATAAAAAAGTTTTTCTTAGAAGAACCTAATTTGGGGAGTTAGGTTTGTATGGCAGCCCCATGATCCCACTATCCGATTTGATCCATTCTTAGATATGTTTTGTGTCATCAAAAGAAATTCATTTGTGTGAAATTTGGTTGAAATTAATGCACAAATAAAATATTTTTTCTTAGAAGAACCTAATTTTGGGGGTTAGGTTTGTATGACAGCCCCATGACCCCAAAGTCCGATTTGATCCAGTCTTACATATGTTTTGTGTCATCGATAGAAATACATTCGTGTGGAATTTGCTTGAAATTGATGCATAAATAAAAAGTTTTTCTTAGAAGAACCTAATTTGGGGAGTTACATTTGTATGGCAGCCCCATGACCCTATGGTCCGATTTGATCCAATCTTACGTATGTTTTGTGGCATCAATGGAAACACATTTGTGTGAAATTTGGTTGGAATTGGTACACAAATAAAGAAGTTTTTCTTAGAAAAACCTAATTTGGTGAGTTGGGTTTGTATGGCAGCCCCATGACCCCATTGTCCGATTTTACCGATTCAAACATACAAACTGCCTGCAGCAAAAAGAAGCATTTGTGCAAAATTTCAGCTTCATAGCTTTTAAATTGGCCGAGTAAAACGCGTCGCAACAGACAGACAGACAGACAGACAGACAGACGGACAGACGGACATCGCCCAATCGACTCCCCAAGTCATGCTGATCATATATGTATAGAGATGCTTCCTTCAATGCGTTACAAACTTCATGACAAAGTTAATATACCCTTTCACTCTATGAGCGAAGGGTACAAAAATAGTGGAGACTTATGTGAAGTTAGCTCTCCCACATTCTCAAATTATGCTGGTAACCGTTTGTTCGCCGGCGGCTACGTTTGTTCGTGATTGTTCGTCAATTATTTTCGTTTGTGCGTCTCTAATCACATCTAATAACAGCTCTCCCATCATGGGTCCACTGCGCTCGCACTAACATTCCCTTACAAATCAAATAAAATCAAATCAAGAATTGAAATACTAAATTCGATTAAAAAAAAAATAGTAGGAGGGCGCCTAAGTAAGACTAACTAAAACCCCCTAATCCGTTCAAAGTGGCCAAGCGATAGGAAAATTTTACTCATCTGTTCCGTATATCCGACTTTGGAGATATAGACAAAAGTATGTGAAAACTAGGGCCCCCTGCTCGCTACGCTCGCCAACCCCCGGGGCCGAGGCTAATTTCGGGCGTGGCCGAAATTTGGATACCCTTCGCTTGGGCTAAAAGTTTTTTCGGGCGTACTATGACTACTATTTAATCCTACTCATTCTTTTTCTTCCGTCTTGAGGAAAGTTTTAGGCTTGGTTGAAATAAGTGGGCAAATAAAAATATTTACTTGAAAAATTTTATTGGGGTTGCCGGAGGATGACCCCCCATTCGATTCCATTCGTTTTGAACTTTTTAGTTGCTTTGATAAAGACACAATCATTCAAGGTTTTGTGAAATTGGTGTAAAAAAATGTTTCTTAGAAGAACCAATTGGGGGGGTTTGGTTATCTTATCTTACATAAATTTTGTGTCATCAATAGAAATACATTTGTGTCAAATTTGGTTGATTTTGGTGAACAAATGAAAAACTTTTTCTAAGAAGAACCTAATTTGGTCCGATTAAATCCATTCTTACATATGTTTTGTGTCAACAATAGAAATACATTTGTGTGGAATTTGGTTGAAATTGGTGCACAAATAAAAAAGTTTTTCTTAGAAGAACCTAATTTGGGGGGTTAAGTTTGTATGGCAGCCCCAAGACCCCATGGTCCGATTTGATCCATTCTTCCATATATTTTGTGTTGTCTATAGAAACACATTTGTGTGAAATTTGGTTGAAATTGGTACACAAATAAAAAAGTTTTTCTTAGAAGAACTCAAATTGGGGGGCTAGGTTTGTATGGCAGCCCCATGACCCAGTGATCCAATTTGGGTGAATCAAACATACAAACAGCCTGCAACAATAAGAAGCAGGTGTGCAAAATTTCAGCTTGCTAGCTTCAATACCCGCCGAGTAAAACGCGTCGCAACAGACAGACAGACAGACGGACATCGCCCAATCGACTCCCCAAGTCATGCTGATCATATATGTATACTTTTTATATGGTCGGAGATGCTTCCTTCAATGCGTTACAAACTTCATGACAAAGTTAATATACCCTTTCACTCTATGAGCGAAGGGTATAAAAAGTGTTTTTAATAAATATTCTTTGTGGTTTTTCGCATATCTCAACAGTTATTCTGGGTGTACACCAATCCGCTGGAATCTTTTGACTGAAATCTGGTAATTCCTTCAAGGAATACGGAAAAAAAATCTTTCTAATTCTGCTCATTGTGATTTTTTTGCATGATCCAATAATAATTTGATATTCAGGAAAAGGACCAATTCGGCAGGGAAATCTTCCGAAAATCCGCTAAGACGTTCAAGAAATAAAAAAAAAAATATGTGAAAAAAAACTCATTGTGAATTGTTGCTCCTTGTGAATTTTCTGCTTACTTCAATAGCAGTATAGCTATTCCGGTCGGAGCTTTGTGTAGACCCATTCGGGGGTCAACTTACTGAAATCCTATAATTCGTTCAAGAAAGGCAGAAAGAAGTATAAAAAACTTTCGGTTTTCGGGCGTACCTATGACTTGTATTTAATCCTCCTCATTCTTTTTCTTCCGTCTTGACCAATTTTTTTTGGCTTGGGTGGAATAAGTGGGCAAATAAAAATATTTACTCAGATAATTTTATTGGGGTTGCGGGAGCATGACCCCACAGTACGATTCCATTCGTTTTGAACTTTTTTCTTGCTTTGGTAAAGTCACATTAGTTCAAGGTTTTGTGAAATTGGTGCAAACAATTTTTCTTAGAAGAACCAAAATGGGTTTTTATGGCCACCCCATGAACCCATGGTCAGATTTGCTCAATTCTTAGATATGTTTTGTGTCATCAAGAGAAACACATTTGTGTGAAATTTGGTTGAAATTGGTGGACAAATAAAAAAGTATTTCTTAAAAGAACATAATTTGGGGTTGTTGGGTTTGTATGGTAGCCCCATGACCCCATGATCCGATTTGATCAGTTCTTAGATATGTTTTGTTTTGTCAAGAGAAACACATTTGTGTGAAATTTGGTTGAAATTGGTGCACAAATAAAAAAGTTTTTCTTAGAAGAACCTAATTTGAGGGGTTAGGTTTGTATGGCAGCCCCATGACCCCATTATCCGATTTGATCCATTCTTAGGTATGTTTTGTGTCATCAAGAGAAACACATTTGTGTGAGATTTGGTTGAAATTAGTGCACAAAAAAAAAAGTTTTTCTTAGAAGAACCTAATTTGGGGGTTAGGTTTGTATGGCAGCCCCATGACCCAGTGATCCAATTTCGGTGATTCAAACATACAAACAGCCTGCAACAATAATGAGCACGTGTGCAAAATTTCAGCTCCGTAGCTTTTATAGTGGCCGAGAAAAACGCGCTGCAACAGACGGACAGACAGACGGACATCGTCCAATCGACTCATCTCGTCATGCTGATCATATCAGATAGCCAAGTCGTGTTTACTTTTAGCTGCGAATAATTTTCAATATTAATAATTCTAAAGTCACTTTTTTACCTATTTTCTCTCGGATGTGATCCCCCAAAAGTGTTTATTAATGAATGTCCTCGAATAGAAAAGCCCTTCGTCCAATTACATGGAAAATTCTTTCCATTTTTCTACTGCCTGGTTGTTGACATCCCGCCTAGATTTTTCACAAAATCTTGCTTACTTCGTTAATCAGCCTCTTACTAGTATGTGAATGTGAATCAATCGAGAACAGGAATAAGACTGAGTGAATAGTGAAGTGACAGAAGTATACGAAACAATCAGCTGTGCTTAAGTATATACCTCTCTCACATTGTAATTATCATAAGCACAAAGTGTCTTACAAGTTTTTATGAGTGATTTTTTAAAATGAGTGAAACCGAATGAGTGTTCTTTAATAACATTAATACCCTAGTTGAAAACAATAATTATTTTGTTTGACTTTTTTGTGCGATTTTTCTGGTGTTACTTTTCCGAAGGGTCGACCTGGAAGTAATACTAAGCGGTATAATCGTTTCTTTTTGGTAAGTCTGAAAATAAATATATTTTTATATTTTTGCATCCACCATGGGGAACGTTGATGATGATCCAGATTGTTTTAAATGTAAGAAGAAAATTTCTGATAAGAAAGGTGTATGCTGTGATGGATTCTGCTGTTCCTGGTTTCACTTTGAATGCGCTAACCTTTCTAAGCAAGAATATGAGTTTCTTTCATCGTTAAAAAATAAGAAAAACATTATGTGGATATGTGATGCTGATAAGAAAAAGTGGAATAAGTATAAAAAGGGAGAGTCGCATTACGTGGACGTGATAGAGGCAAGTCGAGTTATAAAGGAGGCGGCGAAAACATTAACAAGCCAATTTGAAAAGCCACAAGGAATAACTTATTCTGAAGCAGTAAAAAGCGGGGATGAAAAATCTAAATCGAGAAATGCAATAATAATAAAGCCAAAAACAATGAAAACTTGTGACGAAACGAAAAAAGAAGTAAAAACAAAGATAGATATAGTTAAAGCCAAGTCAGGAATAGCCGGTGTCAAGAAAATAGCGAAAGGCGGAATAATTGTGCATACAACAGAAGAAATTGGACATAGAGCATTTGTTCAGCAGGCAAACGAAAAATTGAGTGACGACTATGAAATCACAGTTCCCAAAACAATGCTACCGAAGGTTATATTAAATGGTGTCAGAAAAAAATACGCAGAGAATGACTTGAAGACCGAACTCATAAGTCTTAACCACAATATCGAAGAAAGCGACCATCTGAAATTACTTCACTCTAGAACAACAAAGAGCAATCGATACTTGTATATTTTGGAAGTCGGAGGTAAACTCTATAAAAAAATAATCAACAAGGAGATATGTTTGGACTGGGAGTTGTACACCATCAAAGATGACAACAATGTCCTGCGCTGCTACAAATGCCAACGTTACCACCACAAAGCCGAGAATTGTTCAAGCACAAATGAGGAAAAATGTTCCAAATGTGCTGAAAACCACTCGTCCCTCACTTGTAAGGTGACTGAAAATTTCAAATGCATTAACTGCGTCCGTATGAGAGATCATGGTTTAGATTGTCAAGTAAATCACAGAGCAGGATCCATGGAGTGCCCAATTCACCAGAAAAAGATTGAGGAAGTTCGAAACAGGACAAATTTTGACGAGTAACATGGAAAAAGTTTCAAATAACTTAAAACTGATGTATCTAAATATACGAAGTGTGAGATACAAAATGAATGAATTGGAAATAATGACTAAAATGAACTCAATTGACATCATAGGCCTAACGGAAACATGGCTATCCTCATATGAGACCCCAGCAGCAATTCTTTCAAATTATAAGTCTGTATTCAACTGTCGAGATAACAAGGGAGGAGGAGGTTCGTGTTTTTTCGTTAAAAACGGAATTGATTTCAAAGTTCTTGAATCTGAACCCAACTACAATTTTTTGGTAGTCAAACTGGAAAACATTAGCCCAAAAATCACCCTTGGGATATTTTACAAAGCTCCGAACGAGTGCAGTAAGCAATTTATTGAGTATGTGGAAGAGAAACTTTCTAAATATAACGATATTATTTTAATCGGCGATGCTAATATTAACGTTCTTAGTCCCAGTAATCCAATTACACAACAATATTTTGATATATTGTCAGCGAATGGCTATGAAATTGTGAATAAAAATGAGTCAACTAGAGATACTGAAAACAGTAAGACTTGTATTGATCATATCATTTCCAACTGCTATTCAAAGCATAACTTAAAAGTAAAAACAGAACATACGAACTTATCCGATCACAAAATTTTACACATATCAGCGACATTAAAAAAGAAACCCAAAATTAGAATGACTAAAACAAAAATAAAGAAGTTGAACGAAGATAAATTTAAGAACGACATTAAGTGTAAACTGCAGGTTAGCAGTGACATCGATGTATGTAAGCTTATTGACATCATAGGTACTTGTAAAGCGAATAATACGACAATGAAAACGATTCGGACTAGGAACAACACATGGATTACCGATAATATTGTTAATGAAATAAAGAAACGACAAACATTATTTAAACGAATGAAGGCAGACTCTAACAATCATTTGAAAAGGACCCAATTTTTAAAGAAAAAGAAAGAAGTTGATATACTTATAAAGGCTGCTAAAGAAAGACACTTTAATGCTGGAGTTGAAAAAGCTGGAAATGACTCGAGAAAACTATGGAAACTTTTGAAATCCTCAGTTACGGACAAATCCAATAATATGACTGATTGTCGCATAAAACTTAAAAAAAATGGAGAATATGTTGACAATATTGAAAATTTGTTCAACATGCATTTCGCTACAATTGGAACGAATATAACAAAAAATGTGACGAGACCAAATCTAAGATCGAGAAAAATAAATAATAATAAGACGATGTTCATCAATCCTACAGATCCGAATGAGGTACTGACAATTTTAAAAACATTGAATAAGAACGCAGCTCCTGGATATGATGATATAAGTGTTAAGGACTTACAACTAATCGGAAATGAAATTAAGGACATTCTAGCCAGAGAAATAAATAAGACTTTATGTACAGGAACATTCCCAGACTGTTTGAAAAAAGCTATTGTTATACCTTTGTTTAAGCAAGGAGCTCGTGACGACGTAAACAATTACAGGCCAATTTCGATATTAAACGCAATTAGTAAAGTGTACGAAAAAATAATTGACATCAGAATTACATCATTTATTAGAGCAACAATTGGATTTGACATGAACCAGCACGGCTTCGTTGACAAGGGTTGTACGGATTCCGCAATTTTCAAAATGATGGAAGAAATCACATCGCTTATGGACAAGGGTTTGATTGTCGCTTCGGTTTTTATTGATTTAAAAAAAGCATTCGACACGGTTAGCCACGAGATATTGATAGAATCACTTGACGAATTAGGAATAAGAGGAACTGCTGGAAAATTAATTGAAACATACCTGGAGAATAGAATAATACAGACGAAATGTAATGGATCTTTAAGTGACGAAAAGACGATAAACATAGGTGTCCCACAAGGCTCTATATTGGGACCGAAGCTTTATATTTTGTTTATTCGTAATTTGGCCGTTTTGAATTTACGAGGCAATTATACAATATACGCCGATGACACCAGCATAATCTATCATGCGAAGACTATAGATGAATTACAGGAAATAATGAATAATGATATTAATAAGTACTATGACTGGACCAAAGAAAGAGGCTTGGTAATGAACCTTGACAAAACTATGTTTATGATTTTCAATACATCACAAAGAAATGACGAAAATATAAATATTTTGATCGAAAATATGACCATCAAAAGGACGCAATCGACTCATTATCTGGGGCTAATTATCGATGAAAGCCTAAAATGGGACAAACACGTTCAGACCATTAAACATAAAACTCTTGGACTTGTACTCGCAATAAAACAACATGGACACGTTAATCCTAACATTGCTAATCTTATATATAACGCATATATTTTATCTAAAATCAAATATAATATAACAACTTATGGACAATGCGCAAAAGGACTGCTAGACGATATAAGTAAATTAATGACACGCTCGCTTAAAATTTTATTTGGATTTAATCGAATGACGCCGACTAAAGAAGTGTATAAACTGACTAATAAATTTAATATATATGAAATAATAGAAATGGAGAAGCTGAAAATAATACATAAAATTAAAAATAAAGACTTAAACACAGAATATAACTTAATAAAAAATCTTGATAAACACAAATATAACACGAGAAATAAAAATAAATACACATACGAAACTCCAAGGACTAATCGGAGAATGAACTCAACTACAATAAGCGGTCTACAGCTCTATAATAAACTTCCATCTGAGATTACCGATGCGTATAACATGAGGATATTCAACAAGCGCCTGAAGGATTACTACCACCGAAGAAGAGAGGACAGAAATGATATTTAATCGCATTAATTTAATTTTTTACTGAAGTTTTTATAAAATATATGAACTTGAATTATTAATTTTGGATTGTATACACAAGTTAAATTATTTCACTTTCCATATCTTATACAAATTTTTTAATTTTTTGATATGGTTAAATATGTAATGTTTTCTTATTAAATGAAAATTATTTGAAATGTGAATGTTAGATGTAATACTTTAATTTGAAATAAATGAATTTATTATTATATATGTATACTTTTTATATGGTCGGAGATGCTTCCTTCAGTGCGTTACAAACTTCATGACAAAGTTAATATACCCTTTCACGCTATGAGCGAAGGGTATACAAAAATGTCTTCATAATTGTGCCCCATTGCGAATTTTTCATACTTCTCGATGGTTGTCCTGTTACTTTGGGTAGAGACCAATCCTGTGGAAGAAATTTACTAAAATCCGCTCATATGTTAAAGAAATGCACGCAGAAATTGGTGAAAAAGAACCCTTTGTATATTTTAGGTTATAATAATGTTATTGTGGCCAGAGCCTAATCCAACAAACCCAAAATCATGAAAATCTGTCCAGCTAGTTATAAATGGTGTAACTAACACAACTTTTAAATACAAGGTGTCAGGTGTATGTTGTACGGAACATACACCAAATTCTTAACCCCTTAGCTGCCACAGGCATTTGAAGATTTTTGAAAAAATCATTTTCTTGTACGACTAAAACCTCAATATCTCATAAGTTAGACTAGCTAGAATAACAAAATAAGATGATTATGATAGCTAACGAATTCACCTAAAAATAAAACTAACCGCACTAAAATCGGAGAAGAGGTTTGGTTTTTAAAGAACTTCAAAGTCAAATTTTTGTGATTTGACCCAAAAACCTATTTTTCTATCTTAATTTTCTCCAACTTCTGCCAAGGTGAGGTGCTCGTACGTATCTTTGGAAAATTGGCCCATAGTCTAACGATCATTCCTTTCTTACATCATTTTGTTGTAGCTTCGTCACTTCTAACAGTTTTAACCTTCAACTTACCCTGAAAAAAAAATACGTTAAGTACCCTCTTGTGTGGATTTTCACACATATGCAACTTTAGTGTAATTTGGGCGAATTTCTTAAAGTTAGAAATGTGCTTTATGTTGAAATGTTCACTATTTCGGTTATGAGAAGAGTATATTGTTGACATTTGACATTAAGGGTCAATTTGTCAATGCCATGATAAGCCGTAGTTACGTACAACTACAGTTGACTCATTTACATTTAAGCTCGATTTACTACGTTGAGGGTCCTTGAAACAGGAAACTAACACCGGATATGTAATGTACTCGACATCTCCTTTGATATGATACCCCTCATGACGACCTCCGTTCAAGGATTAAAGAGTATCATTTTTGTCCTTTTTGGGACCTTTCCGCTAATTTTTTTTTTTAACGAAAATGAGTTTTAGATTTTTGGGAGCCGATGGATTCGAAACAACAAAAATTAGCCTTACTCTGTTTTTTCGTATTTGAAATGCTATAATATAACTGGACCACTAGGATGTGAGTCTGCATGTTTCAAAAGATTTTCAATTATGGTGTGTCCTAGACCAGAATTTCATCATTAATCACATTTTTCACATAAATAATTTACTCCAAACGATATCGATTCATGCATTCGGTAAAAAAGTAGATTTCGCTGTATTATTACGGTAAAAATAAAATTCACCCATATAAAACACAGAGCTAATAACATATGTGTGAATTTTGACACATGAGGGTACAACGTAAGTTTTTAAATATCTAAAAATAAAAAAAGATTTTTTTTTTGAAAGTCATGTTTTTCTTTTGAAATCGAAGTTTTAGGAAATGTCAAGACGAATTATAGGCATCGGTTGGAAAAGTCATGGGGAAAAATCGAAAATAAAATGCGTTTGTGTGATTTTTCACACAAGGATAAGATTAAGGTTAATGCCTTAAGTGCGGAAACCTAGGGTTAATTTTGGATAGATTTTGATATAATTTGAATAAATTTTACCAAATTGCAGATCTTTAGAGCACTTTGAATTGAATTGAAATCGAGCTCCACCAGGAGTTTGTTCTACACACTACTCACTTTATAAATCGATGAGTTGTAGAACAAAGTTGTATTGAGTCCCTTTGTATGAGAGTCACCCTTAGTTGTTATCCGAATGAACTGATTTTTGGTGGGTGGGGTGACTTATAGTGACAATCGCAATAAACCAAACTTTAGCACATTGCTCCATTTTTGGGGGTTATGGCCCGGAGCGGTTCAGAGTTTACCTTAAAATGTTATTGGACTTATTGTGAACACTTATACATTTTACGGCTGAACTAGCATTCTTTCAAATGTTATGGAGCTTTTAAAAAAGGTCTAAAATGAAAATATTCTATTTTATTTTTTAGTCTAGCGCCGAGATATTTAATTAAACTCTAATGTGTTGTATATAATTGCAAAGATAATTTTATGTAGTTTTGCTAGTTCTCATACTATTTCTGTATCTTTTGTCGTTTTTGAAATAATCGCAAAAAACCGAAAAAAGAACGATTTCCTCCTTTTTTTAAGGTTGCCGACCCCCAATCGGTTGGGACTTTTTATCCCATAGTCTGGAACCGTCCCCAACCATAATCCAAAAAAATTTCCGATGTAGGATTTTTGCCGACTAAATATCGTAATTTTCTTAGACTATATTATCACTTGGTGTTACTACACTTGCAATGTTGTTCGTATTCATATCGTTTTATGTATACCTGACTCTCTTGCTCCACAAATGATACGCTGTCAATGCTAAAAATTGGATTTACCTTGACGATTATTGAAGTAAGACGTGGTATAAGTTACACGAGTCACTTTATTCTTAAATCCTTAACCTAACTAGTACATTTACTGTCAAATATGTACAGGTATTCTATAGTGTTTATCGGTGGATATCACTGCACTCCTCCCGTCCAAGATCGAGATATGGGAGAGAATCAATGATTACATCACGTAGTGTTCGGCCAAATATTTGGGGGGGGGGGGACCTTTCGGCCGTCGATTTAGAAGGGCGCCCACCAACACCTTCAGTTGACCTCCTCTCCGCGTTATAGTTCATCGTCGGTGCCGCTGCATTACTGTTCTCGAGCTCCTCTTCATTACCAGTTGGAGTGCTGTTACAATTGTTAGTCCATCCTTCGCGAGTTTCTTCATTGGTGTCAGTTGCTGTTGGGGGAGACCAGTTGTCTGATTCCTAACAGAAATTGTTCCGGTGTTGCATTTGGCTCGTTGTCGGGGGAGGCCAGTTGTCTGGTTCATAATGACAATCGATGCTCCGGTGTTGCATTTGGTTCGCTTGAACTATGAGCTCTCGGTTTCCAGCAAGGATTTTGTAAAGAGCGTTTCCTAACCGCTCCTTCATCGTGGCAGGTTGCCACGACCAAGATTTGCCACGGGTTTGCTGAAAGTAGATGGGGTCGTTTAACTCGAAATTGCGAACTCGGGCCCGATGTTCCCGGTTAAAGTCACAGGCCATTCTTTCTGCGGGCTCCCAGGTATTTGTTTCTCGTTGGTTAGCCAGCAAATCCAGGCGACTAGGCATTTTTCTTGATGTCATCAGTTCAAAGGGTGAAATTCCACCCAGTGCATAGACGGGCGTACGACGATAATTGTGGAGAAGCGTTCTTACTTTTTCGTCCACGTTTCCGTCCTTCCCCAGTTTCAGCAAACCTCTCTTCAGAATGCCCACAAACTTTTCCGCGCGGCCATTTGACTGTGGGCAATAGGGTGCTGATGTGATGTGCTCGATGGCCCACTTTCTGCAGAACATTTTGAAAACTGGGGGTCGTAGTCCAAAACGATCGTTCTGTAGGGTCCCCAAGTCGATAAAATATCTTCCATAGTCTCTACAGTTTTCTCAGCTGTTGTACTCCGCATCCTCTTAACTTCCGGTCAGTTGCTATACGCATCGACAGCTACAAGAAACATATCGTTGCCGATGGGACCCGCAAAATGTACATGAAGGCGCTGCGTCGCACCCTGAGGGCGTGGCAAATTCTCTCTCGGTGGAGCCTTAACATTTATAGCGCAATACGAGCAGCTCTTCACAAAAGATGAGATTTCCACGTTCATTCCGGGCCAGAAAGAAAGTGTCCGGGCAAGGGCCAGCATACGCGAAGCGCTAGGGGCTAGGGTGACCGTCGTGTAGCTCCTTTATGACCTTGGAACGAAGTTCGGGAGGAATTACTGGCCGATCGCAGAAGAACAATCGATTTCCAATGACATGAAGGCTGCTTTTATGCTGGAAGTATCGCGCCACCGGGTCCCGCACCTGTTTCTTGCTCTTCGGGCAGGCTGTGCGCATGTAGTCAAAATTATGAGAATAGAAGTTATACGGTTGAGCGCAAATGGAGGGGAAAAGACGAGGGCGGTAAATTACCGCCGCGCGCCCGGTAATGTCACAAAGGTTGAAGGTTAAATGGAACCAAAACCGTTCAATGACATTTAAAACAAAAAAAAAGATAAATTGCAATCATATTTTCTCATTTTTCGTAGTTTTTTAAGAAGAAAAATTGCAAGAGAACTCAAAAAAAGGTTCTTGTCAAACCAAGGTGTTGTGTAGTGATTGAGTGAAAGTGTGACAATAAGTGAGTGGCAAGTGGGAACACGTAATTAAAGAAAATTATGAAATGTGTAGTGAGGACCTGCAAAAATAGGACGCGTTCGCGAAGATGTGGAGTATCTGTCCACAGGTAAGGTATAAAATATAGTTACTAAATAATTTTGCATTATGTTTTAATACTAAACATTTACATAGTACAATTTCATTCCCAATAAAAACGGATTTTGTACCCAATATGAATGCAAAATGTATGCGCTTGCGCCTATTGCAATTTGTTTATGTAACTTTGTACTGGGGGCGTCGTTTAGAAATGAGGGCAACAAGCTAATGAAAAAATAATTAAAATTATTTTAGCCACAGGATGAAATGGGACACCCATAATACAAAACTCACTGGTGTGTTCAGAACATTTTTTGGACTCGGAGCTTTCGCGGTATTGCGCAGCTCGGTGAAGGGGCGTAGTAAATGTAATGGAGATCTCCGTTACATCTTATGTTCATTGACTTCGAGAAGGCGTTTGACAGCGTTGACCGGGCTTATATCTGGACAGCCTTACGTAGGGGAGGCATACCAGAGAAACTTATTTCCATCATAAAGGAGTCCTATAATGGAGCCCAATGTCAATGTCATTCACAAGGGTGAATTGTTCAGTCCTTTTGAGGTGAATAATGGAGTCAGACAAGGCTGTATTTCATCACCAATGCTGTTCCTTATTACCATCAACGACGTAACCTGTGATTCTCTACGCGACCATAAAAGTAAGGGTATCAAGTGGAAGTTATTCGATCACCTTCAGCACCTGGACTACGCCGACGACATTTGCCTTCTCTCAAACACACCAGATCATCTGGCTCAAATGACGCATGCTTTGCATCGTGAAAGTCGAAGTGCTGCCTTAAAAATTAATGCCGCTAAGACTAAATACATGAGCTTGTCATCAGGAGGGCAAAACACCATTTCTATTTCCGGACAACCGATAGAAAAAGTCGAGGACTTTACTTACCTTGGAAGCGTAGTGACTGCGGATGGTGGGGCTGATGCCGATGTAGAGTCGCGTATAAATAAATCCCGAGTTGACTCCTCTCTGGAAAAATCACAACATCTCCAGAAATACCAAACTCCGGATCTTCGAAAGCAATGTAAAATCTGTGCTTTTATATGGGTGTTCCACGTGGAAGGTGACCAGTAACATTACCACCAAACTACAAACTTTCGTGAATCAGTGCCTACGACGCATCCTACGAATTCGCTGGCCTGAGGTAATATCGAACGACGACCTCCTTAAAATTACTCGCCAAAATAGGATAGGCATCGACATCAAACGGCTAAAGTGGCAGTGGATAGGTCACACACTTCGAAAAGAGCCAAAAAACATTGCAAAACAGGCTCTAGATTGGAATTCTCAGGGAACCAATGCTAGCCGTCATGTGGGACGACCCAAAAATACATGGAGAAGATCTGTTGAGGCAGAGGGAAAATCTATAGGCAAATCGTGGGACCAGCTAAAGGCGATGGCTGCTAATAGGCAGAGGTGGAGAAGAGGCGTAGTCACTTCCCTATGCCCCACTAGGGGTTAAAGTACCCAAAGAGAGAGATAGAAATGTAATATATATAAATATAAAGAGAGTTAATATGTATGTATATTATATTTTTACGCAGGATACTCTGCAACAAGACGAAATTGGAAGTGATGATGGGATAGTGCATAAATTTATAAATTTATTTAAATAAATACATTTATAAATTTATTTAAATCTAAAATATTTAGCCACTTTAAGATAAACTTGTTGGAAGTTTTTTTAATAAAGAAAAAATGTTATTTTTGTACGAGATATGTGCGGTTATAGTTGTTAATTCAGGGTTCGACTGTAATTGCACACGATTTGCTACGTCAATATTTACACAGCCAGCCTGTTTGCTCTATATTTTACCAAGTTTCTCCAGGAAATTTTAAGTTCAATTCGAATTTGATAGACGATTACCAACTTATGACTCTTAAAATTACATTATCAATTTATATCTAAAAAATGATAAATATCTTAATATGTATATACCAGATAAAAATGTAAGAAAATCTTTACATTTAAGACATATTTGTTGGTTGCCCCGCACACATATTGAACACTACGCCACTGCTTATTGCTATAGTATGAATAAACATAAACACGGCTATGTGAAGTTAGCCAGTCATGTTTTTGAAATTAGGTCCTTTTGCTCGGTGAACCGTTTGTTCTACAGCGGCTACGTTTGTTCTTGATTGTTAACCAATTAATATCGTTTGTGCTTCTCTAATTATTTAATTATAGCAACATTAAAATTGTGAGTGTGAACTTAGCCAGTCATTTTTCAATATGGGTCGGAAAGGTATAGGTTTGGTATCAATCGAAAGCCAGACGTTTGTTCATTTTGTAGGGCGTTTGTTCATCCTGGAAACGGAAGGATACAGGAATTATTAAGGAAAAAGAGATTAGTTGTGACGTCATCTTCACTCAACCAACGCCATCTACTCAGCTCAGCTGTACGATGATGGTGTGGATCTTGCATAAATTGTTCGCGGGACATGGGTTGCCCGTACAGCTGAGCTGAGTAGATGGCGTTGGTTGAGTGAAGATGACGTCACAACTATTCTCTTTTTCCCTAATAATTCCTGTATCCTTCCATTTCCAGGATGAACAAACGCCCTACAAAATGAACAAACGTCTGGCTTTCGATTGATACCAAACCTATACCTTTCCGACCCATATTTAAAAATGACTGGCTAAGTTCACACTCACAATTTTAAAGTTGCTATAATTAAATAATTAGAGAAGCACAAACGATATTAATTGGTTAACAATCAAGAACAAACGTAGCCGCTGTAGAACAAACGGTTCACCGAGCAAAAGGACCTAATTTCAAAAACATGACTGGCTAACTTCACACAGCCCATAAACACATCTAAGCAAAAAGTCCCCTTTAATTTTTGAATTTTCATTTCCATCTTTTTCTTGTTCGTTGGATCTCACTGCTCACTCACATGTTAAACGAGTACGGGGATAAATAACACTGCTGAGCGTGCCGTTGATTTTCTTTAAATATATCATTCATTGATTTCGCGTAAGTCGTGAATATTTTTTAGAAGCGATGCATAACTATTACACCATCTTTATGAGTAACGATTTTCTAATCATAATCCGTAATAATGCGCATGTATAGATTATATAGGGAGATATCGTCATATACTGTTTGTATGAAAACGTGAAAATGGCAAAGGTATCTCGCTCGACTGACGTGTAGTGCCTGAATGATAGATCATATACATATGTGTTTAATGCTGGCTCGGTAAATACAGTGGCGCCGGAACGAATTTTTTATTGGGGGTGCAAGATTTTTTTTCTCAAATTCATATTAAATTAAGCGGTTACCATATACCGGACCTCTAGCCAGGACCGGCTCTACTATATGTGCAGAATGTGCATTTGAACAGGGCGCCACATTAACTGATTTTTAATGTTCATTAATCGGAAGTTTTGAAAACATTGCGCTTTTATATTTTAAATTAACATTTTCAAAAATTTAACATTTTTCAATTTGCACTTTTTGTGGAATTTTTGGGCGATTTTAAATTTTTAAATTGTGATAGTTAGGGCTTACCGTTAGGACCGCTATAATAACCTCTACATTGGGTCTCAAACGCAAATTTTCGAAAGTTTCGGTTTAAAAACATAAAAATTCGAAATTGCAAAATGTGCAAATTTTGATTCTTATGTTTTCAAATGGAAAGTTTGGGTTTTGAAACCTTGTTTAGAGAATATTCAATCGCAAATTTCTTTACAAAGCTGAGGGTACTAGTGCTTGCCACAGTGAAAATGAGTGATTGGTTGGTCTATGGACAAGCTGCCTCGGATGTAGCTACTCTTGATGTGGTCCCTTTTCGTTACACCAACTGACATGCGTAACATTTTCATTTCAGTCGCTGTCATTTCTTTCGCGTAACCTTCATACATGGTCCAGCATTCTGATCCATACATGAGGGCGGGACGTAAATACAACCGGTTTGTACAACTTGCCCTTCAGCTTCAGTGGCATTTTCTTATCGCAGAAAACTCCAGAGTTTTCTCGCCACGTCATCCACCCAACCTTTATGCGATGTTTGATGTCATCATCGCATGTAGCTCCGTTGTTCACCATCAAGCCAAGGTACTTGAACTTGGTACAAGACTTAAGCTGCTCTCCTTTGACGTACATATCTGGTATCGGTACATCTGGGGCTGAGAATGGGCAGCATAAGAACTCAGTCTTTGTTATACTTACCCTCAGTCCATGCTCCTCCAGAATGTCACACCATTTTGTAAGTGCAGCTTGCAAGGCAACGATGTTTGGGCTACTGAGGACTATATCATCGGCAAAAAGAAGAGATATTTCTAGGCCGTCGGATATACGTGTTAATAAGTAGCACATGATGATGCTGAAGAGCAACGGACTCAATACACTGCCCTGGTGTAATCCGACATTCACCGGAAATTCTTCTGATTCACCGGCTGTGCATCTAACCTTAGTCGTAGCTCCATCATACATGTCTCGTATCATCCTGACGTATGCCTCAGGGACATTAAGTGCTCTCAAGGCCAACCATATCAGATCACGAGGTACTCTATCGAATGCCTTTTCCAAATCGATGAACACAAAGTGCAAGTCCTTTCGTGCTACTCTATACTTTTCCATTGCAATACGAATGCACTGAATCGCATCGACTGTAGATCGACCTTCAACAAAGCCGCATTGATTGTCATTCAACCGCACAATCTTTCTCAATCGGTTGCAGACAACTGGCTCGTAGATCTTCAGGGTATGAGGTGTTAACTTTATAGCCCTATAGTTGTTGAGTTTGCTTGAGTCTCCCTTGTTCTTATAGAAAGGAAGAAGAAAACTTTCCCTGAAAGCATCAGGCATCGGTTGCCCACCTTTGATTTTGTTGAAAAGAACTGTGAGCCAACTAAGCCCGACATTTTCCATTTTCAACCAAAATTCCGCGGGGATTTTGTCCGGTCCGACTGCCTTTCCGCGTTTCATTTGATGCATTGCCTCAATCACCTCTTCCTCTGAGATATCTTTAATATTTGTGGTATTCGGCTTAACATCTCGAAAAGCTGCTCGAGGATATTCTTCATTTAGAAGATCGTCAAAATACTCTCGCAACCTGCTACAAATTGCCGTATCAGCAACATTCCTTGCGAGTCCCCCACGTACTTTGGCGCCTGTATTTCCCGAGCGTTCCTTCTTCTTTGGGCTGCGACCCTAAATATCCTGGCGTCGTGCTTAGGTCTCTCGCGCAAGGACGGTCCTTCGGTCGCAGTCTGAGTTTCTAGTTCTTGGTAGAATTTCTCAGCTGCCTTCGCCTTTGCTTGAGCTACCAAGCGCTTTACGTTTTTCCGGCATTGCATATAATTTTTGCGAAGTTGAGCCCGTTCGGTTTCACTGCTTGACTAACATTTCGTCCATGCCTTAAATGCGTTCGATTTGGCTTGCACTGCTTCCTTAGTTTCGGTGTTCCACCACCGTGTTTCTTTCTTCGTGTGGAGTGGACCTTTCGAAACTCCAAGTGCCTTTTCCGCCTCACCTACTGACATTTCAACGAAATTTTTCCACATTTGTGTTGGACTGTGCTCGGTGCAGTTTGTGTTGTTTTGAAACCACTCCGTCATTTTATCAATGAATGTAGTTACTACAGGTTCAAAGTTGTCGTTTGTGAGATTGTGCCACTTGATTTTTTCGACAGGCTTGGGAGTTCTTCTATTTCTTGCTCCTCCTACTTTCATAATAAATTCTGACAGGAGCAAACGATGTTGGCTAACGACAGATTCACCCAGGATCACCTTGCAGTCTTTTACCCACCTTTTCTCATAAAATCGAAGCAGAGGTGGTAATCGATCTGCGTTTCATGTTTCCTATCTCCGTGTCCACTACTGTAGGTGTCTCTCGTTTTTCACAAACCATGTATTTAGGATGACCAAACCGTGCGATCTGCACATGGTCAGAATAGCTTCCTTCGTCATTTCTGCTTTCCACCATGGCAATCCTCGTAATCATAATTTTATTCACCCACATGGCCATTTAGATCTCCTCCCAAGAACACCAATTCGGTATCTGGAATGCTCTGAATCAGGGTGTCAACGTCGTTCCAAAAGGCCTCTTTTTCTTCTGGTGGCAGTCCAATTTGATGCTGATCTAGCGATCACTTCTCTTCGCGACACTTATTATGCAAATTTCAGCCATAATTACAAATTTCAGCCATTACGTATTGTTTTTAAGTAAACGGCCGTTTTGTGTCTTTAACCCTTGGTTTGCATGGTGGTGAAAACTACCTTAAAGTGTATGGTGGAGTCCCAGGGACTCCTTACTTCAATCTTAATAAAAGCAAAACCAATGTTGTTTTCGTAAAATTATCTATTATAGTTAATATTGTCCATCAACAATAGATTTTAACTTACATTAGGAACTTTTAACGAGTTTATTTTCTAGAACTTCCAGTTAAATTTATAGTCTCAAAAATCGCATAAAAGAATGCTCACTCCTTAAAAATAGTAAAATTTAAACTTTCTATAAAAATAATTTCCAATTTTTTACTAATTTTGAATAGATAAACATATCCAATTATAAAATAAACATAAATTTTCTCAAAAAGCATCTAAATAAAAAAACGTGCATTGCTTCAATTCAGATAATGTTCTGTGAATTTTCTTCATACTTTTTTGATCATGACGGAAATATTGGTTTGTAATAAGAGTTGCGAATATAAATTGTTTTCCTCCGTTATTTGTTTCAGCATGAGAAACAGTATATTCTCTGATTCCGAGGAATTTATCACAACTCCATTATCAATTTCATCAGTTAGAAGGTTTACCTTTAGGGTTTCTAATGCTGTAAGCCTGTTGTTCTGGGCAACATTGTATGTATTGTACATACGTGAAGTCAGGTTAGTTTTTTTCAGTTGTGTAATTAATTGTGTCAGGAACTAAAGTCTTTTTAGTTTTGGGCATACATTTTAAGATTAATTGAAGACATAGGGATTGATTTCACAAATGTCGAAAATAAGAAACATATAACTACTATAGGTCATCGAAGAGTACGACGGCTGCAAAAACAGTGTACATTTCGATTGCATCTACTTCACCCTTGGTGTTATTATAATATACATAATTATAATTTCTGGTTAATTTGTCTCAGAATCAAAAGTGTGGTCATGGTGTACCAAAGAACAAAAAGAGTCAGCCTTTCTCTATTAGGAAACATAACTAACCAGTGTGCAATCCAAATAATGACTTCTTCCAACCATTGTGTTGGAACACTAGCAGGATTTTACTCCAAAACAATGATATGGGTAATATGACATCGGTTGGAAGCCACGAAAATAGCTTATTACATTAAAAAAGCTTGATAGAGCACAATACAAAAATCGACAATTGCTTTCATTGCATAACACAAAGTGCATGGTGGAATCCCACGGACTCCTTCTACCGTTATTACTCACCGAAGCAAATAGCGCAAGCACACGTCGTCTTCTGTCCAAGTCCACCGCGCTACTGGAGGAAGGTCCTAAAACGCACTGAAACGTATTTGCCTTATTATAAAAGTTATTGATAAAAGTAATCTGAGGAGGAGTCCCTGGGACTCACCATGCAAATTAAGGGTCAAATACTGTACTAATTTCGGATTGTTTATATCAAGTCCAAGATATAGGACATTCGCGTACTTACTGTACGTTTCGCTGAGGTTGCGAAATATCTCGACCTCGGTCGGATTGAAGCTTAAGATTGAATTAGAAGTTTTCAATCAGTTCGAGTCGGACATTAAAGGTAAAAGTGAAGGTGTGTGAAGTTGGCGACGTCACTTTCGATTTTTTAATTTTTTTTGCTCAGGTCGTTTGCCCATCGTTAGCCCACGTTTGCCCAGGAAAAATTTTCGTTTGCCCACCCACCCAGCAACCCCGGGGTTGGGTTCCTGATGGTGTGTGCATGCGCCGGATGGAGAAATCCCCATCTGACAATAAGACCTTGTCAGTAAAAAGCCGAAGGTCCAAACATTTAGCGGGACCGGGAGATAAAGGCCGAAAGGCTAGGTGCTCCCCTGACGGTATACCTCGTAGATGGTTTGCTTGCCCACCCACCCAAAAAATGTAATTGGCAAAAACATTTTCAATTTCACTCAATATTTGGAGTGCCTCATCTGGCCACCCTATGTACGCCTCCGAGGTCTGACTTATACATTTCGATTGCCAATTGGGTGCCCTCAATAACCCACTAAAAATCGTCGTTTGCCCACCCCTGCGAAAAGAGATATTCATTAAAAACAGTTACTAGTCAGGAATTTCACTCAACAAAAATATCTCATTTTGGTAAATTTGACTACTTCTTCTACTTTGACCGTTCGAATTTTCAAAATCTTTTTACACATTTAATTTGCCCATCGCTAGCTCAAAAATTTTTCTTGGTAATGGAAAAGTTGGAAATTTTGTGGGCTTAATATATGAGACTAATATATGAGACTAAACAATGCATATATTTTTTGATCAACATTACAACTAAAGTTGATATTAGGTCCTTCTGTCAGGACGTACTTCAACCCTTAAAATGGTCTTTTATCAAATATGAAACATATCGAAAAATGCCCTATAAATTGCTGTGCGGAATAAGTTTGAGCAAAATGGTGAATATATGCATTGCATTTGTGTAATTTTAGATGAAATGAAAAAAAAATATTCAAAATAACGGTATATATCGTAAATTGTTTTAAGTGGTGTCATTTTGATAATTTTCAAGACTGTAGTTTTTACTTAAACAGAGTTTTGGCATATGACTCAGATTTGATACATTGTGCATTTAGTTCATGAATTTCGCTATTCTTTGTGATGACTGATGAAATAGTATTTGTGAAATTCAAGACATGTAATATTTTAAAAAATATTTCGAAATAAATGTTTTTAGTTCTGATGGTTTATTTGAGTAGTTCTGCAAAATTATCAGAAATCTCTACAAAATACGATTTATTCGAAGATATAATTTTAGGTAAATTACCAATAAATATATGAAAAGTATGATTTTTTTCAGAAGCGTGAAATCCCTTTTTCATTAGATTTAACTTACTCTGCTGCAATTAAATCTCCAGAAGTAAATTGAATCTTTAAACAGTTTGTTAATACATATTTAGTTTATTTGTCCAAGAATAAACCAATAAAAATATTTAAAATCAATACTAAAGTATTATTTTCCAAAAGAAATCATAAATAGATAAATAAATAAATTTTGAATATGTTTTTAAGTATAAACAATCAATAAAATATTTACAATTTTTTGTATTAAAGATAAAAACCGTTAAAGGGTTAATTTGCATCAGTTTCTAAGATTCCAACCTGAAATTCAGTCCGCAAGTCGTGCGGAAATATAGAAACCACACCCACACAAATTTACACATCCCTAACAAGACGAAAACCCCTTTCTTTAAACAAATGATATCAAAAGACTAGGTGATAGAATCGCTATAAAAACCGGAAGTTTTTTTATAAGTTGAATTCTTTTTTAGGCATTACAATTAAACTTTACACAATTGTGTGCTAAAGTAATTTAAGTTACAATAAGTACGTTTTTTTAGTCATTCCGTGTAGTTTTGTATAACGAACTCCATATAAAAAATGCTGACTCACCTGTCAATTTTTTATATGAAGTCTCGTTATTCAAACCTAAACGGGATAACCAAAAAACACACTCTTAATAGCGACGTTTTTTTCGTATCGTGGGTAAATCTGACTCGAAAAAACGATCACGGGTAACATCCCGGTTAAGACGAAACAGCTGACATTTGACAGTTTTTGCGCATCTTTAACTCACTTTTGTCGGCTTTTTTTTAGATATGGTGGATTTTATTACAAAAGTTAATTATTTCTTTGCAAAATCTTTGCTCGTGATGAAAAAAACTCTGACATTTGGTTTGAAAAAAAATTTACCCTATGTGTCCGCCATCTACATTTGATTCATCTAAGCTCTATCCCGTGTAGGGTAGTTGCACGCGTGAACTTTACCTGTGTAAGTGTAATTTTTTTTTATATGAAGTTCTACCCAAACCTGCACGGGGTAAACACTATAAAACGTGCCTAATGTCAATTACGAAAACAGATGAAAATGGAAGATTGTGTCGAGTCCATTTTAATGGATTTTCGTTCCGTCAAAAGTAAAATCCATCCGCGGGTGGGCTCATTTGACAGTCGAATCCACGGATTCGATTCAACCATAGGGTTTTTTAATAAAATTATCATAATTGGCGTAAATATGTTTATACTAAAAAACTTAACTAACGCTTGTAATTGGAACACCATGTCATAGAAATGTAGAAGCCTAAATTTAAACTATTCACGAGTGACGAAAATAACAGGTTCGGTCAACGGCGAAAGGCTTGCCTTTTACCCTTAGATGTGTTACAATTCAAAAATGAACTTCATTATTTGTCAATAATTTCAGTACATATTAGCGACGTTTCTTTCGTATCGCGAGTAAATCTGACTCGAAAAAACGATCGCGGGTAACATCCCGGTTAAGACCAAACAGCTGACATTTGACAGTTTTTGCGCATCTTTGACTCACCTTTGTCGGCATATATTTTTCGATGTGGTGGATTTTATCACAAAATATGATTATTTCTTGGCAAAAGCTTTTATCGTGATTAGAAAAACTCTCACATTTGGTTTGAAAAAAACAAATTCCCTCATATTTCCCCTATGCGTCCGCCATCTATATTTTGGGTTAATCTATGCTCTATCCCGTATAGGGTAGTTGCACGGGTGAACTTTACCTGGGTAAGTGTCATTTTTTTTATATGAAGTTCTACCCAAACCTGCACGGGATAAACACAATAAAACGTACCTATTAATAAATTCATAACCTGAATAAACTTTCACTTAAAAAAATGCAAACACCATCATACACCATAATTTCAACTAAAACTATACGGCCAATCTCTGCTAGACCGTACTCACACGGCGAATCCTTGGATTCTAATCCTGGATTGTATAAGGTGTTCTCTCAATTTAAATTAGTGTATTTGTTGATTTTGTTTGTTTATTGTTAGGGTCCACGCAGATTAGTCGCCAAATGGTGTCACGTGCAGCCAAATGGCTGTTGTCATTTCATCCAAACTGATCACCATTTTTGACATTCAATATGGCAACTCAACCAACCGCTTTGACAATCGCTTGTCAAATTCAAAGTGACAATTTTGCAGCTTTTGTTCGTTCTTTTGTGTGAAATTTAATAATTCTTGAATGGCCGTGTAATAATTCAAAGCAGAGTCCAATTTTGATAATTAAATTTAAAAAAATGAAATTTTGGTTATGTCATTTTATGTCTCCATTTGGCTGATAGTCTAGATGCTAAGTAGCAGCGATGCCAGTTTTTGGACGACTAATCTAGATGGATCATTAGGAGATTTATATATGATTTTGCATTCCCCAATTCTGAAATAAGATTCACCATGAAACCTTATATCTAAGCTATTAAAGTTTATAAGTTAACCATTGATTTTTTAAGTATTTAACAAATTTCCACAGTGTATATTGTGTATAACTACACAAAAAATAAATATTCGTTTTGTAGGAGGAGCTCTATTGTGACTGTGAATTTACCACCCGAAAAAAAATGTTATTGTTTATACGATATAATGAAAACAAAGCTAAACAAAAGCAGTTATATAGTTTTTTTTCGCTTCTCCATCAGGAGTTCTCAAAATTGTATAAAAAGTCCATGTCGAAAATGCTATATTCAACTTTTCAGAACAAACGCTCACCTGATGACTTTGATTTTATCTTTTCCGTAAGGAACAATATTCATTTATAAAAATCAAGGTTTTCTTTGAAACTACTTTCGAAGTGGTGGTTTCTATGGTAGTTTTGCCAACTTATTTCGACGATTCGTTATAATTAAGTATTTCCTCTGATAAATTGAAAAAAAAAATTGATAAATTTATTACTTTCATTTTTTTTGCAAAATGTGAAGGGTATAATAAATTATTATTCAAGCATATCATCCAAATCTCAGCCTAATCATTCCCAATACTAATTACTTATTTCACTAAATATTAAGCTCACTTTTAACAATCAAAAGTTCATGATACTTCTGTGTCAAAATTTCGTGCCAGTTAGCCCACTTTTCACAAGTAACAATCTCATTTGCTCACTTAGCCCATCATTCACAACGTTATAATTCCGTTTCTAACGGTCGTAATAAATTTTTTAATCCTTTCATGCCCAAATTATTATGAAAGAGGGACAATTTATCTCTTCGATTATGCATATAACTCAAAATCGATAAAATCGGACTTAACTCACTTTTCACTAGTGACACAGAATATTCTAAAAATGTGTGAAGTTGGCGACGTCACATTCGATTTTTCGATTTTTTCTTACGTCATTCGTTTGCCCACCCACCCAAAAAAGTTATGGACAAAAACATTTACAATTTCACTCAATATTTGGAGTGCCTCATCTGGCCACCCTAATCATGCCTCCGCGGTCTGACTTCGCCACTTCGATTGCCCATTGGGTGCCCTCAATAACCGATGAAAAATCGTCGTTTGACCCACCCAAAAAGAGATATTCACTAAAAAAACGTTACAAGTCAGGAATTTCACCAACAAAACAAATCCTATTTTGGTAAATTTTATGACTTTGCGTTCGATGTTTTTTAATTTGTTAATGGCTGAAATTTGCTGGAGATGTTAGGGGACATATCTTTTATCTAAAACTGAGTTTTCGTATTCGTGGGGGTGGGGGAAGTAGGGGTATATTGCCAACTTATAGGCGAATTTTGCATTTTTCGTTAATATCATTCTTACTGTTGACCCTACAGTAAAGTGATGTATAGGAGTATTGTTTCTAATCAAATTATCTATGTTACGGTACCTACATTAATTTCATCGGTTAAGTAGTTCCGTTATAGTTACCAGTTAACCCATTTCTTCCCAAGGATAGAAATAAGCTAAAACTATGAAGTTTTTTGGTAAATTCCAATCAATTACAATACAATTAAGAAAAAAAAATTTAAACATTTCAGTAAGTGTTACCAGTGGCTCCGAACGTGATGTTGCGTTGACGCAACGTTGGGAGTTTCTTGGTAAAAAAAATGTAAACGAAAATTTAAATTTTAAGCTTCTGTGCTGCAAAAAATTGTTGGTTTATATGTAGGCCAATCAAACAAGACATTATAGAGAACATCGAAGGGGGTGACGATTTTTTTCTTCGGTATTTTGTCAGGAGTAGTTAGGAGGTAAAGGTACTAATTTTACTCGGAGCTGAGGGGTGCGCTAACGCGGGGAGAGGGGGTTAAAGGTGCAATTTTCTGCAATTTTTGGTGTTTTGGGCTATATCTCGAAAACGGTGAGTCGCACAGAAAAAAGTTGTGAGTAAGCATTAAAGCTTTCTAAATATCCACACAACATAATTGGTATACATGTATCTATAGATTGGCTATATGCATGTAGGCTGTGTTGATGTTTTCTATGTGAAATTTCTGATTTTTAAATTAGCTATATCTGGATAAATGTTAGGAATTCGACCTATGCATGTCAGATGAACTTTATAGGAAATTGTGTAAGCTTTCATTCTTGTTCAGACATTTTTTTCGTAGAGTTCGCGGTTTCGGAGATATAGCGAACCGCCCATTATGGATCCATGAAATAAAAAACCGTCCCCCCTGCCGTTTTTTCACAATGTTTGTCTTTATCCTTGAAAATAGAGAAAATTGAATTCGGAAGCTCGGTTTTAACTCCTAAGCTTTTGACTGATTGAAGACCGGACAACGGAGCGTATATTAAATGAGAGCCAATTAAACATCGTACAAATTGGTCGTGAAACAGTTTTCCGAAAAGCAATCGAAATTTAAAAAATCATTGCCATACAATGGTATAACCAAGGAACATATGGCAGACCTATGCAAAAAAAAAAACAAAAATTAATTTCAATATAATGTAAAGCTTTCTGAAAATTGTTTGAATCTTCTCTATACGCAAAGACTAACTATTAGATGAGATGTACGAGTAACTTGCCATTTGTATTATAATGGTTGAATTACATATCCCGCGTCAGCATCAGCATCGGCAGAGGCATCGGCATCAGCAGAAAAATTTCAATTTAGAACACACGCATTTGCCTTTGATGACCCACATTGACAGCAGCGGCAGAAGCATCGGCAGAAGCATTTTTCTGCTTCTGCCGCTGCTGTCATTGTGGGTCATCAAAGGCAAATGCGTGTGTTCTAAATTGAAATTTTTCTACTGATGCCGATGCCTCTGCCGATGCTGATGCTGACGCGGGATATGTAATTTAACCATAATGGAGATCGGCTTTGTCCCGGATGTGGCTTGTTTTTGGTATTTTCTATTTTAGATTTGAACAGGTATATTACAATTTAGGTGCTTAAGTCAATAACCATACATTAAGTCAATAGCCAATACATAGAACTGCTCAACATGTACACTGCTAGCCAAAATTATCGCCGGGAGGTCTGTCTTACAACCTTTTAGCGATTCTGGATTGTTTCACAATTCCTTGTGACAAAAGTAAAATAGTAACTTGACTAGAAATATATATATTCTTGCGTCCAGTGCAAGAGCAAAATTACTACAGAAAAGTTTAGCAAACATTTACCTAGTAGCTCTGTTCTAACAAAGCTGCCCTTAAATGGAAAAAGTTTCTGATTCCATGCCTGTTGACTTCAGACCATACCGTGGAGTGAAGACTGTACCAATAGTTTCATAGACTTTTCAGGGTACATACATTCACTACAAAGGCTCCCTTTACCCACTGTAGAAATCCTTGAAACATTTTTGGATATCTCGACACCATCATGAAATATGTATTTGGAAAATGGCTTTATACCAACTGACAAGTATCTAGCTGTCATTGTTCCGCAACTTCTTTTATTGTTCTCTTTTCTTCAATGAGACACATGTGACTCACAAAAGAGTTCTGGATATACCATGAGTCGCATGCGTCTCGTAGATAGTGAGGTATTTAGAACTCATTTTAAGATATTGCTGATGCGAAACCTGCGTTACATAGCAAGAAAATGTTTTGTTCTTTATGCGTTTGCCCCAGTGCTACTGTACCGGGAAACTATCAACGTTGCGTGAACGCATCACCTATATTTAACACATGCTCCTGCAGCAAAAACAAAGTTAAACTAAATAATTGGCAATTGTTTGCCGTATAGAAAGTGCATATTGATTTTAAGATATTTAAATATTTTTAAAATTGTTACAAAAAATGTCCTAAAAAACATGTTATTCCTTTCTCTTATATCCTCAAGGACCCAATCGCTGATTCACTATAACACATATGCAGAAATAAAGCCAAGAAAGGCCCATTAAAAATTATATGATCCCTTTTCCATTTCAATTTAAATTTGGTGGTGTTTACAGAGGTCAAACTTCGTGTTGCGTATACGCAACGCTGGGAAGAAATGGGTTAATGGTGAAAATAGTACCAATAGTGGGATTATTTTGCTTAAATAAAACATGTAATGAATTAAATTCGGTGGAGTTGTTAAGGGATGCGTTATAAATCTATATATAAAGTTGCGTATATATCGGGGAGGTAGTTATAGTACTTTCTAATGAATCGCACCCTAAAGTTACTCGAGCAATAAAATGCAAGTCATACCATGTCTGACCATTTTCGCCTCTTCGCCACTGGTTTGAAATTTTTAATTTAGTTGGAAATTATGATAGTTTATATAGTTACGATATTTTAATATACATATAAGATTCTTCTTTATATAGTAGGGAAAATAAAACGAGAATACGTTTCTCTGTAACAAGAATTACAAAATTGTTTATTCATTATTTAATAACAATTATTCAAATTATTTACAATCTTACCTGTAACAAGAAACTACAATTAAAGTTTATTATTCTCCCTTTACTATTTACTATTTTTATTTAAATTTAAATTTGTTCAATTATTTAGATGTTCTATTTCATAATATTTTTTCACGTCTGACAGTTAATCTAATTATATCCAAAGGACTCTATGCAAAGGCTATTAGTCTCTCATGTTCTACAAATCTACAAAGTACTAATATAAATTAAAATAAAGAAAGTAAGCATACTTTTCTTTACATACTAGTGTAGTTCCGAGGTGATTTCAGATTGCAAAGTGTGGTGGAGAAAAATTTTTTTTTGTTTCTTATGTGTTTTGGGGTGCTGAGCTCGAATCCGGAGCTTCCCACCAAAATTTCGTTGCGGAACAGGATCAAAACCGCGAAAAAACCCAAAATTTTCGGAGTTTTCCCGTGTTTTTGTTTATAACTCCGAAAGTGTACATTTCTCCGAAAACCTGTCCATGAAAATATTAGAGAAAACATAACTGCGGGTCCAACGCGCCATTGATCATTAAAATCTGTTAAGCGGTATTGCTACAATTGATAGTCATTTTTTTGGTGTTTTTTGCAATTTTGACCCTGTTTTGCAACGAAATTTTGGTGGGAACTTACAGATTCAGGTTCTGCACTCCAAACTACACAATGCACAAGATAAATGCAACTTTTACGACCAAAAATGAAAAACCGTTCAATCTCAAACAATTTTTCATCAAATGGAACTATGTTAAAAATGGCAAATTTAAATTATCCACTGTAGTAATACCGTTCAACAGATTTTTAATATTTATATCTCTTTAGACGCGCAATTATGTGCTCTCTAAAATATTCATGGAGAGTTTTTCGCAGAAATAAATAGTTGCAGAATAAGGGGGCGAATAACGGAAAAACAGCAAAAATTTTAGGGTTTTTCACGATTTTGACCCTGTTCCGCAACGAAATTTTGGTGGGAAGCTTCGGATTCGTGCTCAGCACCCCAAAAAACATAAGAAACAAAAAAAAATTGGTCTCCACCACATTTTGCAATCTGATGTACTAGGTTTATCACGTAGTAACTACACTATACATATATGTATGTGTTTTGAGTTGCAACTAACTACAAAACCCTATGCACTATTCGTATAGTAAATACTGTTAATACTGTTAAGGTACCGGTCAATAGATTATTTGATTGGAAAGAAAACCTCTACCATTTTACTGTAGGGTTAACAATAAGAATGATATTAAGCAGAAACGCAAGTTTAACCTATAAGTAGGCAATTGACTATAACAACCCCCCCCCCCCCCCCCCCTAAATACGAAAACTCAGATATAGATTTAGGACGTATCTCTTAACATCTGCACCAAATTTCAGTCATTACGTGTTTTACTTAAGCCAAATATTCTCATTATTAGTGCTATTTTGCCCTTTAACCGGTCATTATAACGGAACTATTTGGCCTACGATATTGGCTTAGGTACCGTTGAATAGACAATTTGATTAGAAACAAAACTTTTATATATCACTTTACAGTAGGAATACCAGTAAGAATGATATAAGTAGGCAAATTACTAAAACTTCCCCCACTCCCACAAATACGAAAACTCAGATTTAGACTTAGGGCACGTTGCTTAACATCTTCACCTTAATCTCGCTCGTTGTAGGCTTAAACCCGAATGGTTTACGCACATATGCATTTAAAAGACCGACAATTTTTCGCCTATTTGTAGTATGTCACTTTGTGCATATTCGTCCAGCAAAGATGCACCATATGATTTCATCCTGATAAATTGCCTGTGGGACTATTATAAATTGCATGAAATATAATTTCAAATGTATATGTATACATATGTAACTAAATCATACTTCTGGTGTGACATACTCCTCGAACCAATTAGGTGGAATTTCGGCTTCGAGTACATTCTCAAAAGAATCAAAATCATCTGCGTTGATGTTGAATTTGGGGGTTAAAATAGGAGATTATGGTAAATTATGTCAAAAAATCAATTGTATAAAAACACACAAGTTTTCCCCTCAAGTTGGCATCGGGCTAGTGGATTGTAAGGTAAGTACATGTAATAACATTTATGGCCGGTTTCTCGTGGATATTTATCAATCACTTTAAGCTATTTACTCCTTAAAGCAATTTATAGTTATCAAATCTTTAACAATGCTTTTCGTTTCTTTTCATCGTTTAGACGAGATATGCATACTTTTAGGATTTGTAAAATCCGTCTATATACGATAAGACTTCATCGGTACATGGGTACTGAATAGCGATACTTTAACTATCAAGTCATTTTGTAAACGAAATGTGAATATAAAGAAATGTGACAAGATGGTTAGTTATCGTTAGAGCCCGGATTTTCGTGCAGTAAAAAATTGAAAAACGTGCAGTAAAAATTCCGATACGTGCAAAATCGTGCAATATAAATGCTCGAATGTGCATTTTGCGTGCAATATGAAAAAATTGACATTTTCATTGTTTTTTTTTTAGGCTTTTAGACGCTTACGGTTTGGAAAAAAGGACGTAGTTAAAATATGGAAAAAAAATTAAGAAACTAGCCCCGAAAAGTAAAATATTTTTTTATTTAAAAAAGCGTTACACTTTCAATATGTTACCCTGACATAAACTTTTTCCCATAAAATGCTGTTTAGATTAGCGCATTCCAAATTCCATTCCAAATACATAACCGATTTGTGTTTAGTTACACAGCAAAAAATCCGGTGTGAATTTAACTCCGAAAATTGTCGAATAAGGTCCCTCCGTTTGGATAAAATATTGTTTTATCCAAATGGATGAACACAAAAGAGTACTTCCAATTACACCAAAAGGAGTAATTCTCGATATTTTTAGGATAAAAATAAAACACAATTTTCACAGAACATTTAACTCATAAATGAGTTTTGTATAACTAGCATTTACCTCTCTATAGGTGTTGGCGACATTTCATTTACCTCTTTACGCTCTAAAAATGCATAATAAATTACCTGCCTACAGTGGGATTCGATCCCGAGACTCTATGATTTGAAGACTAACGCCCTACCTACTACACCACACAGACTATACGGGACAACGTTCGTAATTTGCCCCATATATTACCTGTCATATTGTGCGGAATTAACTCCATTTTAAGTAAATTTTAACACCATATAAACAAAAACTGATAAAATTTCGGATAAAATTTATTATTTATCCAAATGAATTTTATTTTGAGTGTTTTATCCTAATGGATAAAAGAAAAATTTTATACTTGTGGGCAGAGTTAAATATAAAAAAATAACCCCATTTGGATAAATTTTGATTCACACCGCCTGATTTTTTAGTGTGTAGGATCCATCGCTCAACCTTTGGGCTTATCTAATTCGAGAAATCATAGAGGGAGATTTTCCTACATGTATTTGAGTTCAGTTGACCACCAGATTAACATGCACTCTACACACAATAACTGCAAAATTGTATGAAAATCAACCGGCATTTGATGACATTTCCATAAATGGTGATGCACTTTTTTGTTTTATTGTTTTTTCCACATTTATTTTCTTTCTCAATACATACTTTTCTCTTCTCTGTCTATTGAAAAATTCTGCACGTTACATAATGTCTGGGAAATTTTTTTATGAAACAGAGGTAAAAATGCAAATGTGCGTTTTCATGCAAAAACCTTAAAACGTGCAATTTCGTGCAATTACCCTGAAAAGTGCAATTTCGTGCATTAACGTGCAATTGAACGAAAATCCGGGCCCTAGTTATCGTGTTAGTTAAATTTCTACGAGCAAATGGGCCTTAATATGTAAAATAATCTCGAAAAAAGCAATTTATTGTTTTTTTTATACATATATATAATTTGTTTACAAGCGACGAAGATATACGAGAGTAATCAATGTTTGTACATATCTACTCTTAAATACAAAACCAGGAAAAAATATGGCCAAAAAGTATTTTAATGAGCTTGATCACGTTGCAAATGGAAGCGCACCCGGATGAAGGATAGATTCACAAAACTGCGTTAACTTACCGGAGGAAACGAAGTCTGAATATGTTAGCTCCTCTTTGTCCATGTCACTAGATTTTATTATCCAGACAATTTTCACTATTGACTCGCACTTCACTGTGACTAACACTCCAGGAATCATTTTCTCACTTTGCAATCCTCTCAAATCAAAACACGCACGCACTCGACTGATTAGTAAAATAATCGGATGGGCATTTCTTCATATTCTATTGAAATAGTTTTCATTCATTCATTTGTTTCATTTTTTCATTTGTTTTCATTTTCTATAAAAAATCTATCTTGTATACTTTTGTCGTATGACTATATGACTTTATAGATTTGAAGAAATGCATTCCGTTTTAATAAATTTTCGTTTAAAATGTATAAGTAAATGTTATTAAAATCTGATATGATTTTTCGAATTAAAGGTATACAATACTTATTATAGATTGGTTTTTATACGAAAAAAAGTATACTTTTTACAAAAATTATATGATATTTATTATAAACCGATTTTATAAATACAAAAGCTACATATTTATAACCGACATGGTATACATAGACGTTAAACGCTACAAGGTATAAAATTTTATACCAAAATTTCTGGCCGTGTAGGTAATGTAGTCTGGCTGGTGTAGCGGTTAGTGCGCGCACCTTCGGTGCACAGGGTCATGAGTTCGAACCTCACCGTGTTCCATGGTGTTTTTCGAACTCACGAGCTTGTGACGGACTATGGTCTCACTCAGATGTTAAACGAGTACCCATTTAAATAACACTGCTGAGCGTGATGCTGATCTCATTACCTCAACAAAAGCAGATAAGATCTTGGAAATAGGATGTCACTAACACATCCTGCGGCCTTAGTCCAATGCTGGATTGTCGCGCCTGTTATTTATTTTTTTAGGTTTAGGTGTATTACACTGTATTGCACGGTTCGCGCCTCAAGAGTATGTAATTGCTGCGGATCTCGAATTCTGGTGTTGAAGGTTAGAGCTTTGTCTCCTGAAATGCCGCTATCAGAATTCTGCGTGTACTCATGAAATGGACGATCTCACCGATCTTCTGACGGATGTCATTGCAGTTAAACTGTAATGGGGTGTAAACTGCTGCAGGGGTGTAGGTGTTAGACTGGAGCGAGTATGTCGCCAGTAGCACCACATCACCCACTCTGCGATACACAATAGGTGTGTTTTTTGGTTATCCCGTATTGGTTTGATTTGGGTAAAGAAACTCCATATAAAAAAAAATGCCAGCTGATCCACCTGTAATTTTTTTATATGAAGTTTCGTTACCCAAACCTACACGTGATAACCAAAAAAACACACCTAATGTTAATGTCGTCGGCGTACGCTACTAATTAAGTACTTCTTACGTCCAATTAACCTAGTCGAAATTCGTCAAAGCTTGTCATATTTTGTTTTTTTTTTTGGCTCCAGTTTTTCGCATCTACCGAATTTTGACATTCCTCGTTTAGCCAATAATTTCGGGCTCACCGGGCTTTTTTACCCACAGCCTCCCCTGCGACCTCTATGATGGTGTGTTTGGGTTTATCCCAATCCTCAAGTGCGCCTTCTTTGCAGATGTCATTTAGCGAGGACGTCAGCTTTTCCTCAAGGGCAGCCATGTAAGCAACCACCAGTGTGGCATCATTCGTCAATTTGTCAACCGCAAAACTTTTGGCCGGATTAAATTTCGAATGCACCTAGTCCCCTTCACCATATAGTCGTCAGAATCTATATTTGCTCCACGATAGGATCGAACATACAGCATACTCGATGCACATCTCTTGCAGACGAGAACGTGGTCAATTTGGTTAACGGTAAGTTCATCTGGAGATCGCCAGGTCTCCTTTTGAATGCACCGCGATGATGCGGGAAGCACGAAGTTGTTCCCCTATGCCAGCTATCGTTTCCGACTTTGGCGTTAAAATCTCCCAGCAGCAGATTAATGTCGTTTGATGGAAGTGAGTCGAAATGGTGTTTCTAGGTGGTTGTAGAACACGTCCTTGTTCTTCTTCTCCTTGTCCTAGTCGAGTGGTAAACTCGTACCAAAAGTGGCTAGTTGCGTTCGCTATAACCTCGCTTTTTAGGCCTTTTTGTTTCCTGGATTGCAACTATTCTAGCTTGTATCTTTCCACCTGATCCATAGGAGAGCCCTTAGCACCCCTCACGTTCGATGGCAAAAGGGTGTAAAGATCTAGGTGGATCGAGTACGATAATGCAAGGAAGTTGTTGACGCGCTATGCTCAGCTAAGGTTTAAGACAAAATAGTGGTAGTACCATCATTCAACTAGAAATTATTTGTTTTTTTAATGATGCTTGATGCGAATTTTCAAGTCATAAACTCTGTAAAGGGCCACAAAAGAACTTAGGGGTAGTTTTCAAGGGACTTTTGCGACATAAGCTCCGTATCCAGTGCCTTCTTCTATACCCTGAAAAAGTCAGAGAAGTTCAATTAGAAACGTTATCACAATACCCGAACAACTTATACAGGGTGTCCGGAAACTACCGCATAAACGCACCGGATTGTGATTCCTCATGTGGTTTCCACCAAAAAAGTTATACGGAACATACCCCCTTAGCTTAACCCTTTAGCTGCCACAGGCATTTGAAGATTTTTGAAAAAAAAAAATCATTTTCTTTTGTACGACTAAAACTTCAATATCTCAAAGGCTAAACTAGCTAGAATAGCAAAATAAGATGATTATTACAGCCAACAAATTTACCTAAAAAATAAAACTAACGGCACTAAAATCAGATTAGAGGTTTGGTCTTTACAGAGCTTCAAACTCAAATTTTTGTGATTTGACCCAAAAATTATCGATTTTTCCATCTTAATTTTCTCCAATTTCTATCAAGGGGAGGTGCTCGTACGATTTTTTTTTTTAATGGCGCATAGTCGAATGATCATTTCTTTCTTACATCATTTTATTCTAGCTTCGTTATTTCTAACATTTTTAATGCCTTAAGTGTTAGGGTTAATTTTGGATCTATTTTGATATATGTAATTTGAATAATTTTTCAAAATTGCAGATCTCTGAGGGCAGTTTAAATTGAATTGAATTGAAATCGAGCTGAAATTAACCCTAGTTTTCTGCACTTAAGGAATTAAAACTGTTAGAAATAATGGAGCTAGAATAAAATGAAGAAGAAAGAAATTATCGTTAGACTATGCGCCACTTTTTAAAAGAATCGTACAAGCAATTCACCTTGGCAGAAGTTTGAGGAAATTCAGATGGAAAAATTATTTGTTTTCGGTTCCAATCACAAAAATTTGACTTTGAAGTTCTGTAAAAACCTAACCTCTAATCCGATTTTAGTGCCATTAATTTTATTTTTTAGGGAAATTTGTTGGCTGTAATAATCATCTTATTTTGCTATTCTAGCTAGTCTAGCCTTTGAGATATTGAAGTTTTAGTAGTACAATAAAATGATTTTTTTTTTAAATCTTTAAATGCCTGTAGCAGCTGAAGGGGGTATGTTCCGTGCAACTTTTTTGCTGGAAACCACATGAGGAAGCACAATCCGGTGCGTTTATGCAGCAGTTTCCGGACACCCTGTATAATCGACCTGAAACTGCTAATAAGTCCGTACCCCATTATGGTTATAGCGTCACTTTACAATTTTAAATGATACTTTAAATATTTAATGTGGACTTTTTCGATCAGATGATCTTCAAAACTAACCATAGACCAAATCACGTTGTTGTGATAATCGACGATTTAACTAAAAGTTCCTAATTATCATGGATGCGTGATATATGTATATGCATGTAATTGTTACATATTTTTAAAATACATTTGTTTACTTGTACTTAAAGGTGCATCTAAATTGACTTCTTAATGGACGAGCGTCCAAAAACTGGCATCACGAACCGCCATTTGGTTGCTACTTAGCATCTACACTAGCAACCAAAAGGATACAGAAAATGTCATAACCGAAATTTCATTTTGAAGATTCTTAAAATTTAATTATCAAAATCGGACTCTGCGCGTTTGAATTATCACAAGGCAATTCAAAAATTATTCAATTTCACACAAAAGAACGAACAAAATTTGCAAAATTGTAACTTTGAGTTTGACAAGCGGTTGTCACAGCGGTAGGTTGAGTTGCCATATTGAATATCAAAACTGGAAGCACACCCAAATGGTGGTCAATTCGGATGCAATGACAACTGCCAGTTGATTGCACGTGCAACCATTTGGCGATCAGTCTCGATGGACCTTAAGAGGAAACGAGAAGAACTGTGAAAAGTCAGATGATAAGCGATGTTAAGGTCTTGGCATGGTAATCATCTTATCGCTCAAAAGTTATTAGTTCAACTTCCGCCAATTCAGACGTTTTCAGAGATTCTGTGACTCGCACGAGACTCGTGTCAATCACAATTTGTCAGGAAAGTGCTGCTTGTTTTATACGGTGTTAGTGATTATAAATTTTTCCAAGTGTTTAATTGATAACTGGTGAATATTTTTCGTAATTATAAACAAACGAAATCATTTTCATTTGTTAGATTTCCAATGTTTGAGGTTGTTCCCCTAGCGCGCTAAAATATTTTTTAATAATTCTCATGATCCTTTCCATATTTTTTGCTCTGAAAAATATTGGATTTATTTATCATTCTACAAAAACTTTTTAACTTTCACGGAAAGATAACTCACGCAACAATATTTGGCGGGTGGAATGTATTACGTAAATTAAGAGTATTTCGCATAAAATTTTGTTTCCAGAATGTATGAACTTAACTTGTGATAATGAACACTATTGAAATATGTATGTACAATTCCTTAAAATACCTATATATTTCTACTGCATTCATATTGGCAGTCAAATCACGTCATTATAGTCGAAGAGCCCAAGTGGAAATTATTTACAACTATTTTCTATCCATTCTGTTACACATTATCGCAAATTTCATGATTGGAGATGCCCGAAAACGGTAGTCTGCCTCCTGGACAGTGGGGCTAAATGGGCGGCAGACAACTTCAAAGTCGGTAATAGTTGCAAATATTTGCAACTATTTCCTATGCTTTGACTCATATACCCTTTCATAGAGGACGAGTCGCCGCATTTATACTCCAAAAGGCAGACAAAAATTGGAGGGCTAACATGGTGGCAGACACGCTCCAAAATTTGAAATTTGTATGAAAAATGGGAAGTGCTTCAACAAAAATAACGCTAACTTCATCATGCCAAATCATATAGGTACAGTAAGAGCCTAAATATTTTCCAGACACTTCGCTCAGTACTTATGCCAAATTTCACTTCAAAATACCAGTTACAACCCGATTGATTTATCAATCTTTTTTCGTGGGAGGTCTGTATGTATGTACATTACAGTAGGTTTAAAAGAAAATACTTTGTACATTGTCGCGGACCACGGCTCTATGTCGTGCAGCCGTCACTGCAACAAAAAAAATAATGGGAACTCCACTGGCTCGGCGGCATATGACCCGGCGAGGTCAGCGCGTGGCGTGGGCGGTTTGAGCCAGCGCGTTCCCATCCTTGCGAAGCCACTACTCTATTTCAAAAAGAGGAATCTAAAAGGATAGGATGTGGAAGGACAGTGCCCATCCTTCGGAACACAGTTTAATTCTAACAAAAAAGGATTTTAAATCATCGTAAAATTATATTAATCACGAATCCGTACAATAAAATTTTTTTTTTTTCGAAATTAAAGGAACTCAACAATTTTCAAATTCAATTTTTTTTTTTAAATTAAAGGAATTCAAAATTCAAAACAAATGCAGAATGTAGGAAAGTGAAAGCGAATTTAGAATAAAGGCAAATTAACCCATTAACGACGAGACCCTAAAATCTTACCGATTGAGCTGAAATTTTCCACGTCGGCTTAAAATGGCTAAAAACACATTTTGTAGAAAAAATTTTTTTCCCCGGATGCCGGGTTCAGGCTCCCGGCACTGTTACATATATGTAACATCAGGCACTCGAAGTACTCGAGGGTGTTACATATATGTAACATCAGGCATGATACGGGGAAAGTGTATTCAAAGTATATTTTTGATTTTTTTTCCAAAAAGAAAACATTTTAGTACAGTTTTTTTAATAAAGCGAAAAATATATGAAAGTCGATATTTTTTTATGAATTTTGAAATGTAGATAATGCAACAATAACGTAGAAATAATACGAAATGTGTGCGAAAATTGAGCAGCCTTACAAAAATATGATGTCAAATATTGTATTATTTTATTTTATTATTATATGTGTTTTTGCATGTGGAGTTGTTGTTGTTTTGTTGAGAAGTTTCTTGAACACCCACAGAACTAATAGATTTGACAGTTTGTGAATAGAAAAAAACTTTATAGAACTACAGTAGTTAACAATACATTTTGAGGATTATGGAAGCTTTGCCAGTAAATTATAAAATTATTGTTTAAATTTTTTTGTCAATTTGTCCATCCGCCCAATTTGTCTAAAAAGGACTAAATAAAGAGCCTATAATTCCTCCTTGTCTATAATTTGGTCTACATTAGAAACCATTTCTTCTTTCGTAGCTCAAAATATATCCTTTTAAGTATTATATTAGCAGAATTAAATAGAATAACTAATCCTTGGCCTCATGAAAATAAAGCCTTGACTCCTTGCTTCGGATACCCTTGAATCCGGCTATCATTTTAATCCACATAAGACAATGTATCCATATTCCGGATTTCTAGAGCAATTATAATTCCGACTCTTAATATTTTTGGTATGTTATGCCAAATATGACCGCTCAATTTGCCAGTCCAGAAGACACAAGGGTCTAGAAAATCATGTGACATGACTAATTTTAAGGAAAAACCTAAATAATAGCATTTTTTTCTTTTAAAATTTAACATTTATGAAGACTATTTATGCTATTTTCCTAGATAAAAATGTCTTGTTAAAATCCGGAATTTTAGTTAATCCGGATTTTTTTGAGAATCCGGACTTCTTTTTTTTTGATAATTTATCCGGACTACCGCGTCAATAGTGTAAAAAATCCATAAAATAAAAAAAAACATTAAAAAAGTACATACTCATACACCTCGTATACGAAGAGTGCACTTTCCCCATATCAGGACGGATGTTACATATATGTAACAGTGTTATAAAAGTACTTATAAAACGTAAACTACGGACAATATTTATTTCATTTATTTTTTGTATTGTTTAAAAAAGACCATGTAATAACATACCATTAATTTTTTCCCAATTTTTTCCATACAATTAAATATAAAAATAAAATTCCTCTACTACTTTTGCCATCGTGACGATTTTCGTCAACATCGAAAAAACCATCAGAAAGAAACCTCTATAACTTCCACAATAGTCAATCAAATTCAGCTAAATTGATTTCTACGCATTGCTTATAGTGTCCAGTACAGGATAAAACACTTTTTAGTGCCGAATTGATATCCTATTCCTTTAGCAGCCGTTTGAAACGAAGGATGTCTTACTGTTACATATATGTAACATCAGGCATTAATGGGTTAAGTAAAATTCTAAAAAAAACTATAAACAATATGTCGAGCAAAGAAAAAAAAGGAATGAAAACATTAACAAACTTACATGCTGAGCCGCCGACGATCGATCGTAGGTTGCTGGAACAGGATGATGTACATTCTAAAAAAAAAACAAATTCAAAGTAGAGGTAAAACAAAAAACAAAACAATATGACAGCCTATTCCAGGGTTACCAATCCGATTTGAAAAAAAAAAAGCAAGATACTCCTTTCATGCTTAGCAAAAATTCAAAATCTCTTCCTTTCTTATTCCTTATGTTGGCACAGCCAAATTATGTAATAGTATTTTCCACATTATCGTCTTAGCACCAAATTTGTTGGAATGTTTTTTTTTTTTAATTGTTCACGATTTTTAATTTATTGACTGAATAACCGTAGAATTATCGCAAATTGTATTTAAAATGTTCATTCGTTTTTTTTTTTTCAGAAAAGTAAACAAAAACGACGTTCTTTACTGCGGTCTCACTTTACACATTCGTAAGTCACACTCTGAGTTGAGAACATAATGTTCAAAATTAAAAAAAAAAACCAAAACCAAAACTTCAGTCATAAATCATCATCACTTTAGTTCACTTCCAACAATCCGAACTATTAAAAATAATAACAAAGCGATCCAAGTATTTTTTTTTTACTTTTGTTTTTCGACGGTAACAAGCAACCGCGAAATAGCGCGAAGGGCGCCAACGGCCGGACGGCCTTTTCGAGTCCAAGACTCAAAACCCACTCACTCTAGCAAAGCATACTCCAACTCTCCGATGCAGGCAACAGGACTTTATCAGCTTGCGGTCGTTGACCTGGATGCGCTCAAATCAGGCCGCCCCCACATACCGACGAATCGGTGCTATAGATGAGAGGGACAATAAATTGTTATCGAGCACCGAGCACAACACACAACCAAACATGTATATACAGGGTGTCCCGCATTGGGTGGTCAATACTGTAAGGGTTAATAGCGCAACTTTGTTTCAGCAAGAAAATTACCAATACAATCGGAATTTTGTTTACCGTTACCTTGTTATCGCTCTTTTTGTGAAAGTCATCGAAAATCGTCACTTGTCATACAAAATCATGATTTGCAGCCCTCCTGATGGCTTAATCCAAGATTTTATTTCAGTTTCAGAAACTACATAAAATTTTACAAAAACTGAAGTTTTTCCTGTTGCCAACTTTCAAAATACACGCCACTTTCAAAATACAGTTGCTCAAACTTAATAGAAATTTTAACATAGATTTTTCATCGAAAATTCAAACAGTAATCTCATAACGGTGCTTTATACGTACAACTCTGCAAAGTTGCTTCAACATGTTGGCTTTCCAACGGTATATCACTTTTCATATTTACATTGCAGAATTTTAGAGAAACACGCATTTAATGGTAAAAATCAAGGCTTCAGTGGAATCGCTAAAAATTTTCCCTTTACTCGAAAAAAGACAAACAAAGGCTATTATAATTCGGAATAGAATCTCGCTACATTATTTTGACCAGAACTGTAAGATATTTAAAAATTGTACATTGTTTGGCAAATGCAACGAGTAGAGCAGGACTTCAGCTGGATATTCATCGAATGACGATCCAAAGGACTCTTCAGTCGGACAACCGGTATCCGTACCACCTTACGCAAGTTCAGGAATCACTACCGAGCGACTGTCAGAGGAGGATAACATTTTGCAATTGGTTTCTTCAAAAAATCCAGGAAGACCGTGATTTTCAAACAAAAATAGTGTGGACGGATGAAGCCACGTTTACACGTAGTGGCGTTTTCAACACCCGGAATAATCACATCTGGGCTCAAAGCAATCCCCATGAAACTCGGCAATCTCGATTTCAATATGAGTTTCGTGTCAATGTTTGGGTAGGTCTTGTGGGTGATAAACTTATTGGCCCTTTGATCCTTCCCTCTCGACTAAATTCCAGAAGCTTTCTCGAACTGTTACAAAACGAAATATTGCCCATAATCAATCAGATGCCTCAGCGTGATGAAATCTGGTGGCAGATGGACGGGTGCCCCGCTCAAAATGCGAGACCTATCAAGGAATGTTTAGAAAACGAATTTCCCGGAAAGTGGATTGGCAGATTTGGGGCAGTTGCGTGGCCTGTGAGAGGCCCCGACCTTACTCCACTATATTTTTATTTATGGGGTAACTTAAAAAACATTGTCTATTCCAAGCCGATTCCCTCTCGGGAACACTTGCTGCACCGAATTACCGATGCATGTGACAACATAAAGGAAAACTCTCCTAAAATCCTTCGGACCGTTTCTTCCATGAGCCGGAAGGTGTCGAGTCTGCATATAAAATGGAGGAGCCGAATTCCAGCAGCATTATTCCAATTCATCAAACAGACCCATTTAATCATTAGTTATTATATTTTTAGTTTATTGGTTCTTTCTCGTTTTTAAAACTTTATTTCCATTTTTATTTAACAAATTTTCAAAATTGCGATACTAAAATATAAAAAATAAATGAATAAAATTTCAGTTTGAATAATCCGATTAGAAAATAATTACCTTGATTTTTACCATTCAATGCGTGTTTCTCTAAAATTCTGCAATTTAAATATGAAAAGTGATATACCGTTGGAAAGCCAACATGTTGAAGCAACTTTTGTCGACTTTGCAGAGTTGTACGTATAAAGCACCGTTATGAAATTACTGTTTGAATTTTCGATGAAAAATCTATTTTAAAATTTCTATTAAGTTTGAGTAACTGTATTTTGAAAGTGGCGATAATGTTGGCAACTGGAAAAAATTCAATTTTTGTGAAATTTTATGTAGTTTCTTAAACTGAAAACAAATCTTGGATTAAGTTATCAGGGGGGCCACAAATTATGATTTTGCATGACAAGTCACGATTTTCGATGACTTTCACAAAAAGAGCGATAACAAGGTAACGGTAAAAAAAATTCCGACTGTATTGGTAATTTTCTTGCTGAAACAAGTTGCGCTATTAACTAATTACAGTATTGACCACCCAATGCGGGACACCCTGTATATGTATAAGTCGAATGCATTACGTACTATGTATGTACGTTCCCTGTAGTCTGGCTGGTCTAGCGGTTAGTGCGCGCACCTTCGGTGCACAGTGTCATGAGTTCGAATCTCACCGTGTTCCATGGTGTTTTTCGAACTCACGAGCTTGTGACGGACTATGATCTCACTCAGATGTTAAACGAGTACCCATTTATGGGGATAAATAACACTGCTGAGCGTGATGCTGTTCTCATTACCTCAACAAAAAAGCAGATAAGATCTTGGAAATAGGATGTCACTAACACATCCTGCGGCCTTAGTCCAATGTTGGATTGTCGCGCCTGTTATTTATTTTATTTATTTTATGTACGTTCCCGCTAGAGATCAATTGTAATGCATTCAACAAGCAACCTGTTTGTTTGTGTGCTGCTATTGCACTTCGAAGGTCGTCACCCAAATTGTAATTTATGTAAACAAAACAATTTGGGATTTTTCGGACATCGCATATTTGTGAAGATGTCCTGTTGTAAAATGAAAGACGTAAGTGACTATAAGTTGAACTTGTTTCTGCTGAATCGAATGGTGGACGCCATTTTCAAATAGGCCCTGTCCGAAAGAAGATATAGCGGTTTTAAGGATGCTTTCACCAATCCCATGGTATAGACATTTTACCGTTTCTCCTTCCTGATGTTACAAATGATATTAATAGATAGTACGACTCATTTAGAGAAAAATATCATATGCCCATAATGCTCTCTCATTTACCGTTACAAAACTGCATCATTATTTATAAAATCTTTGGGAAAGCTAGAGTAACCAAACAAATCCCAAATTTAATCGGTCTTGCTTTGTGCAATTTAGCATTTGGATTAAGGTCCTAAAAATATATACATTTTATGTAATTTGACTGCTCTCCCATTAGAAAACTCACTGTTATTTCTAAGATATAGTAATTCAAACTTTGAATACAATACAATAATTATTTAACATAGCACATGCAAACGTTAATATCATAACGGTTCTTGGAATGGATAAATCTGATAAATTCACAAAAGCTGCTCTTCTATGTAAGCTTTTCGGGAGCTTGTAACAAATTATCAGAAATATGCAAACACCGAAACAAACGAGTTTTCGCTTTGCAAATTACGAGCAAATAAGACCATTTTTCTGGTAGAGTAAGAGCTTTTATAGGGGAGTTGGTGGAATCTTTGATTTAATCGAACCTGTACTTAGTCCTGTCAAAGGATATTCGATTAAAAACTTAGTAGCATAAATTTAGCATATTAGTTTAATTCAGCCAAGAGTTATGACTAATCTTATATACTTTCTACCTATAATTTGTAGGGCAGGTGCGGGACCTGTTGCTCCGATTTGCCCCACTTTCAGTATCATATGAGCTTATAGCATTGCCAGCATGTAAACACAATTTAAAGTTCAAAGCTGCATCAGAGTGAAAGTTATTTTGCGAAAAGGTTAACATGAACAACAGAGGTTAGTCGATAAAAAAAGCTACTGTGGTCGGGGTCGTAGGTGGTCGCAGCTAAACTTTGTGTTTTTATTGACTCCATTAATTGTAGATAATTATGGTTTAATTCATTTTCCGGCCAACTACGGCCATTTTTTGTTTTTGATAAAATAACAAAAATATCAATGTTTTTGGCAAGAATCGTTAAAATTTACCGTTATGCTCTTTGTTAGATACGTAAATACCATAACAAGGCCCTCTTATCCAAAGGCCAAACATGAAAAGTATATTTATGTGCCATTTTATTAAGTATGGTGGTTGGTACGGGTATTTGAAATCTTGGTGTCATATGCCAAAAATGCATGTCTTATTGAACAAAACTGCCTATACAGCCGATACCGTTACAACTGAAAAATTATTAACAATGGTTTTCGATAGCTTACACTAAATAGTGTAAAGTCATAGTAGTCAAATCTGCAATATTTGGATTTCGTCTAATTGCCTATGTCCGAATTTTTGTTCTAGTCGCCCCACTGTGCGACGGTCGCAATACGTGGTTCGCGACAACATAAATAATAGGTGTGTTTTTTTGGTTATCCCGTGTAAGTTTGGGTAACGAAACTGGCATTTTTTTATATGGAGTTTTGTTACCCTAACCTGCACGGGATAACCAAAAAAAACACACCTAATATGCATGTTGGGCCCATCTTTATTGGGGTCGGAGGCGGATAGATACCATGATCTTTTCATTTAAAAGGAAAAATTAACAATAACGCGTTTATGTAAAATAATGAAATGCATGAGACCTGATATCTTGAGATTTTACAAAATCTAGATTGAAATCTAAGACTTTCCACACATTTTCATAGGTTTTGTACCGAGATTATAACCAAACTCTCGAGCAATAATTTTTCAGTAGAATCAAATGTGGCGTTTTAATTATTTTAGTTTTATATGCTTCGTCGTGAGACTTGTAGGAGAACAGGCAAAGTTAGCGTTCTATATCGTTTAAGTATTTACCAAGAGTTCCCCATATGCTACCAACTATACTGTTTTTCTATTCTGATCCTTTCAGAATTCTTTCCTTTTTTGATACTTTATCCGACCTTTTTTTACAAAGAAAAAAAAGTTCATTACTATTGAATTGATATTATAATAATAACCTGCATCAAACGCACTCTAGCAATTGTCGCGAATGTTCTAACTACTTATGCAATGACTGTTCTAAAAAACGAATTGTCGGAAAGGAATTTTCTTTGCATTACAACGGATGCATCCAATCACGGAAATATTAAGTCCGATATTTTATTCCCACAATCGGAGTACGTGTGAAGATGTTGGAGCTTTGTTCATGAAAAGGTGAGACAGCATAGATCATTTCCGAATTGATAAAACGTACTGCCGAGTAAAACGGAATCGGAATTGGATTCTGTAGCGACATGCTGTCCGATTATTTTCGGCTCACGTGACCGTGGTGCAAGCAACAATGTTTTTTCATATTTTGAAACCATGGAAACCACAAATTGTTGGTGTTGGCTACGCTGCACACATAGTTTTACGCACTGAAGTGGGCCTGTGACCGACTGCCAATGAACTTGAAATGAAAATTTACTCGCATTTTTACATAAACACAGTTCGTGTTGAAAGGTTGAAATCAATTAAGTCTGCGATTCTGAGAATGCCGAATATTTCAAACTGCTGGGTCATGCCAAGACGCGTTTTTTGGCTTTGGGACCTGCCATAGCCTCGATTTTAAAAATCTTCGAACTACTAAAGGAATATTTTTTGGGTCTCAAGATGTGTCCAAAAATAATCGAGGACTTTTTTCATTCGCCCTTTTCTAAACTTTGGCTGCTTTTCGTGAAAGACACTTAAATCTATGTCGACAGTCAAGATCAATACTCGTTTCGTGTGTTGACTTCTATAAGTTCGTTAAAACACAGCCAGAACTATTGCGAAAAATTTCCGGTGAGGCGAACACGATTTCAAGCACCCAGAATCGAGTCCGGGTGCAATGTCAATTGATATGTTCTCTAACGACGAGGCTGACTAAGGCGCGTCTAATGTAACGATAAGTTGGACGAACATAGTCGTGAAACTTTTACAAACGATTCAAATTTCACATGTTGTCCAACTCATCGCTATGGGCCCGATTTAACTAAGTTAGCCAACTTGTGAAATTGTTACTTGTCTGCAAAAGTTGACTTCCAATATTATCCAACTTATCGTTCATTGAAGACGTACCTCAACAAAATTTCCTTATTTTCATTTATTTCGATTTGATTTTTACATTAATCGTATTATATTATATATATCTGTATCTATTATTTTTACAAAATGTTTAATGAAACAAAATAAAAACTGGACGAATACACGTACTTTCTAACCCTTTTTTATTCCTTACATGCATGTACTTTTTTATCCTTTTATCTGGAAGGGTCATATCCTTTAAATTCGGTAATACTAGTTGGTAGCATTTGTATAGTGATTTTAGCTCTAGACCCAAACATCCAAAAAACAGGAAAGTGTTGATGCCAAATTGTTGCACACCCTCACCTCTATACGCACTAAAAAGCTACACAAATTTCAGCGTCACATTAATGGGGGAGGGAGTGACGAAGAGGGGAAATTTAAGTTTTTCGAAAATATCTGAAAAACTATTAGTCGTATCGCAAAATGTCCTAAGGGCGAAATAAACTACATTCAATTTCCTTTGCAATGATATATAATAGATCATAGACCTCTAGACCATTTCCTTGAAAATTATACCCTAGACCCAAAAGTATTATGTGGAATTTACATTTTCTGATATTTACATTTCGCACTGTAACTTTTAATAGAGTAAAGGTAGAGTAATAAAAATTAGTGGTGATGTTGCCAATTAAATGTTCTTAACTTATACCAAAAATGAGCTTGCTCCGGCCATTGACACCTCCCAAGCCCCAGTTAACATTTTTCAAAAAGGCATGCCTGTAACTTCTCTCTAATTTACGTCAAGCAAATAAAATTTATTATACTTTTCAACAAAAATTACATCGATCGGATCAAAACAAAGGGGTCCTCCAATACAAAGTGATCCAGAAATCTGCCAAATTGCACATTTTCTGACTCTGTGGCATATAAAACATTAAAGTTCCTAGCAAATATCCTTAGGAAAGCGTTTCATTCCAATTTTGCGCTAAAGAACTCAGCGCAATTTGTAAAACAAATAATTAAACGAACCAAACCGGCAAATTATAAGCTTGTATCTTTCGACGTTACGAACTGTTTTACAAACATATCAACAGATCTAGCCTTACGTCTAATAGAGAGAGATTTCAATCGGTTCGTCAGCAAGCACACCAAAATCCCAAAGAAAGTATTTTTAAACCTGCTGATATTCTGCCTCATTGATTGCAACTATTTCAGCTACAATGAAAAGTTGTATTCAATGAAATCGGGATTATTTATGGGATCGAATCTAGCTCCGATATTAGTTGAACGTGTGGTTGATGATCTTGTTGGTGAAGCGCTACTAAAGTTGGATTTCGTTCCTTTATTATGTCGATGATCATATTACTGCGGTCCCTGCAGATAAAATTGAACAAGTCCTCAACGCACTGCATGAATATGATCAAAACATTAATTTCACATACGAATGCGAACAAGACGGCAAATTAGACTATTTAGATCTAACGTTACATCGTACCACCAATTGCCGTATAATTACAAACTGGTACCACAAACCCATTGCTTCGAATAGGCTGCTAAATTATTATTCAAATCACCCGGCTAATATGAAATTCAACGTTGTGAAATCCTTAATCCGTAAAGGTAAAGGTCCATCTAGATTAGTCGCCAAATGGCGACACGTGCAGCAAACTGGCTGTTGTCATTCCATCCAAACATGTCGCCATTTGGCTGTGCGTCCAGTTTTGATATTCAATATGGCAACTCAACCAACCGCTTTGACAACCGCTTGTCAAATTCAAAGTGACAATTTTCCAACTTTTGTTCGTTCTTTTGTGTGAAAATGAATAATTCTTGAATGACCGTGTAATAATACAAACGCGCGCAGAGTCCGATTTTGATAATTGAATTTAAAAAAATCACCAAAATGAAATTTTGGTTATGTCTACATTTGACTGCTAGTGTGGATGCTAAGTAGCAGCCAAATGGCCGCACGCGATGCCAGTTTTTGGACGCGCAGCCATTTGGCGCCTAATATAGAGGGACCTTAAAGTTTTCAAAGTCAGTCATTCATAAGCAGCTTTGGAGTAACAATCTTACTAGGATTAAAAATATTCTGTCAAAGAACAACTTCTTCTTCCTTGCCTCGTTCTTTATACCGCTCCATGGCTTCGCGTTGCTCGACCCGCGGTGTAGGCACATCGCCCGTTTTGGCGATAATATCTCAGCATATTTCTACAGGCAGCTCTATCTTGAATCGTGTCATCGCCGAGACCAATGCGTTGTTGTTGCTTTTTCATTTGACACATCCAGGTGTTCTTCGGTCTGCCTCTGGCCTTGGGTCCATCAAGTGGAACTTCCATTGATATCACTTTCTTTACTGGGTTCTCAGGCGGACGCCGTTGAACATGGCAATACCAATCCATTTGTCGGTCTTCGAGCTTTTCGGTGATTGGTTGGTATATGGACAAGCTGCCTCGGATGTAGCTACTCTTGATGTGGTCCCTTTTCGTTACACCAACTGACATGCGTAACGTTTTCATTTCAGTCGCTGTAATTTGTTTCGCGTAACCTTCATACATGGTCCAGCATTCTGATCCATACATGAGTGCGGGACGTACAACCGTTTTGTACAACTTGCCCTTTAGCTTCAGTGGCATTTTCTTATCGCAGAAAACTCCAGAGTTTTCTCGCCACGTCATCCACCCAACCTTTGTGCGATGTTTGATGTCATCATCGCATGTAGCTCCGTTGTTCACCATCGAGCCAAGGTACTTGAACTTGGTACAAGACTTAAGCTGCTCTCCTTTGACGTACATTTCTGGTATCGGTGCATCTGGGTTTGAGAATGGGCAGCATAAGAACTCAGTCTTTGTTATACTTACCCCTCAGTCCATGCTCCTCCAGAATGTCACACCATTTTGGAAGTGCAGCGTGCAAGGCAACGATGTTTGGGCTACTGAGGACTATGGGCTCCCGTCCACTGCAAGCGTAAACTTGAGCGGCGCGGCGCTCCAGCGGCAAAGCTTTTACAAAATGTGCGAAAAAAAGCTTTTACTAGTAAAAGGTATAACCACACACAATATTCAGAAAGCTTTTCCATTGTATTGAATGGAATTTTTGTTTATTTTGCATAGTTACGTCACATTTTGCTTGGTTACGCCATTAAAATTCGGAAAAGCTTTAAACGCGGGAGCGCCGCGCCGCTTGAAGCAGGTAGTGGACGGCAGGCGTATATCATCGGCAAAAAGAAGAGATATTTCTAGGCCGTCGGAGATACGTGTTAATAAGTAGCACATGATGATGTTGAAGAGCAACGAACTCAATACACTGCCCTGGTGTACTCCGACATTCACCGGAAATTCTTCTGATTCACCGGCTGTGCATCTAACCTTAGTCGTAGCTCCATCCATACATGTCTCGTATCATCCTGACATAAGCCTCAGGGACATTAAGTGCTCTCAAGGCCAACCATATCAGTTCACGAGGTACTCTATCGAATGCCTTTTCCAAATCGATGAACACAAAGTGCAAGTCCTTTCGTGCTGCTCTATACTTTTCCATTGCAATACGAATGCACTGAATCGCATCAACAAAGCCAAAGTCAAAGAAAAACTATCCACATGCTACCATACAAAAGCTGATTGGTGAAGTAAGACCATAAAGTAAGAAATTGGAATAGAGATGGAACTCCATATAACATTAAAACCTACCGAACAACATTTTACCTTTGAGTGTGTGCTGTATGTAACGTGTACATGCGGGAAGATATCTTCCTGTATGTACACGTTACATACAGCACACACTCAAAGGTAAAATGTTGTTCGATAGGTTTTAACCCTTCAGTGGGCGCGCGGGCTACAATTGTAGCCCACACTCTTTTAAATGGCAACCATTTTCAGGATATGAATCGAATTCATTCGAACTGCTCAGTAGCTGTTGAAATGCTGCTTCTTAATCGAATAAGAATGTTTTTAAGATTTTTTTAGCCTAGAAACTAATATTCTTTTGCGATCAAAGTCCACTGGGCTACAAGTGTAGCCCGCGCGCCCATTCATGTTACTTTTTTGGTACTCAAAAATATCTATTAAAATAGAAATATTATTATAAAACATTGTAGAAAATAGCAACAGTAAAATGTTTGACAAAAAAAAACGGTTGCAAGATAAATGTACAAAAAATAGATTACTATTTTCACGAAAAACCTGGAGTCGAAGTCAAAATTTCTTACAGCGTGCATCTGTTACATGTTGCTAACATAAATTAGTTTCTGGATGAAATTTTTATCAATTGTAGCGTAAATATTGTGAGAACAGTTAATCTGAATATTGTAAGTAGAAATTCAATCAGTTTGACTTACAATATATTTAGCTTTCTAGCAAGAAACTGTACTCCCAGTGTAAAAAAGTGTGAATATTGGGTACCAAAAGATAGGCTAAGTTTGAAATTCCACAAACTGGGCATTTTTCACTGCATTCTCTCGTTCAATGTTCCATTTCGAAGATGTTTTATTGAATTCTGCGAATATAAACTTTTTTTGTACTTTTCATTTTAAAAAGTAACTATTTTGTCCACCTAAGTAAGTTAATACGAAAAACCCTAAAATAAGACTAATTGGCACTTTGCCCTCTTTTATTATATATTTTTTATTGGAAAATTAAGGATTTTATATTTTTTATTCTGTACAACAATCACCAGACCGCAGACCGAGCAGGAAAAAAAAATTAAAATTGAACCATATTTTTTATATTATTTTTTATTTGGGCTACAATTGTAGCCCGCGCGCCTAACCACGTGACGAATATGTGCGCGCCTAACGAAGGGTTAATGTTATATGGAGTTCCAACTCTATTCCAATTTCTTACTTTATGGTAAGACAACATCGAAATGTGAACCAAACTAGCTATGCGTTCTTATCAACTGACGAAAATCTTGAATACGGATAAAACGTTTTCGTCGTTGAAGTACATACATATGTAAGTACCTAAGCTGAGCGAATCGATCTCACGAACTTGTAAATACTTTGTTCCACAGCTCGATCTAGCTATGCGACCACATACGAAAAACCAAGAAATGTATACGACCTGAAATCAAAAATTCCAACTGAGTATCGAAATGGTACTCCAATCAATAGAGACGAAATAATAGGGGTTAGCGTGCAAAAATTGGGGACTTCTCAAATTTTTGATATGTTATAAAGACAGGTGGGGTAAGTTAAAATCCAAGTTTGCGTCACTTTCCCCCCTGTGCTCCCGCCGCTATCTTCAAAAAACCATCTAAAATCGGCCCTTTCATCAGTTTTTGGCCTGTAACTTCTTTACAGTCCATTTGAGCACAAAATCTGCCAAGATAATTTTGTGGAGGACAAAATTTCCTACAAATTTTATCTAAGATGTTGTACTCTACAATCAAAATTAACAGAGTTATAGCGCCAAGAAAATGGAGAAAATATCAAAAATCATGCCAATTTCAAATTCACAAAAACGCATTGTATACCAATAACTCATAGCCTCCTCTGCATTTTAGTACAGAGTTCTCGAAGTATGTTTTGAAATTTGTTAGTAATGATTTTTTGAATTTTTAGCATATTCTTTGCGCTATAACTCTGCCAATTTGATTGTAGAGTAAAACTTGTCAGATGAAATTTATAGGGAATTCTGTGCTCTACAAGATTGTCTCGGCACGTTTCGTGCTCAAATGGACTGGGAAGGAGTTATAGACCGCAAACTGATAAAAGCGCCGATTTTAGATGGTTTTTTCAAGATAGCGGCGGGAGCACAGGGGGGGGAAGTGACGCAAACTTGGATTTTAACTTACCCCACCTGTGTTTATAACATATCAAAAATTTCAGAAGTCCCCAATTTTTGCAAGGTAAAATCTCCCCGTTGGTTGGAGTAAAGATAGACTGCTCTGATTGTGATGCAACTTACATAGGCGAAACCGTACAGAAGCTTGGCAGCCGTATTAAACAACACCAATACGACACAAAAAAGGCCCTCAATAATAATTGGTCAGCACTAGCCAAACATTCAATTAAACAAAGTCACCAGTTTAATTTCGATCAAGCGAAAATTTTGGCTAGAACGGAATAAAACAAAATTGCAAATCCAAGAGGTAAATCAGATCATTAAATACGAAAGCATAGCGTGCAACGAAAAAAAGCGACAAAAAAGATTATTCCAACACCTACTATAATCTAATAAAATTTGGACTTAAAATCTAAGGGCGCTATTACACAGTCATATATAATCGAGTAGGCTTAATTATATGAATAGAAATATGAATATAAACATGCATAGGCGCCCGCAGAAATATTTCCAGGGGAGGGCAACCTCGAACACTTTTTTTAGTTTTTTTTTTTTAATTTTTGTTTTTTTTTTTTGTTTTTTTATTTTTTTTTTTTTGTTTTTTTTTTTTTTAAGAGTTCATACAAAAAATTATACGTACTAAGAGTGAATAATGAAATGTGAATCAATTGTATAAGTAGTATGTTTCAAAATACAATTGAATTTCATTTTAACAACACAATTGAAGGGTTTACACCAAGAAGGGAGTAGCTTTATTCTTGTCCATTCATTAATTAATTACACTGGTTTTTTGTAAGACTTGATCAGAAGGATTATAAAAAAAACAATGTATAATAAAATTATCTGATATAAAGCAAGCAAACAGATGCCAGTGAAACAAGAGTTAATTATTGTTCTTTTGCTTTTAAAAAAAGACTCAAGAAAAGGTTATTCATATTCATCAAAAAATCGACAAAATTTCCAGCGTTTCTCGCTTTTTCATTCATTTTTTTATTTTTACTATTTATTATTATTATAAAAAAGTAAAAGAATAAAATGTTTGGGGCAAGAACGGATTAGCTTGAAACTTCAAAATAGCCCCACGTTTAATCCCGTTGCTTAAGCTACGTGAAAATTATTGCAAAATATGAAGACGGCACCACACTAAACAAAAATAAAAAAATTTTTAAAATAGTTGAAAACTCTAATTTTGAAAAATATATGTTCGCTCGTTTATTTTGAAATTTCAAACTAACCCGTTTTTGCCCCAAAGATTTTTTCCTTTACTTTTTCATAATAATAATGACTAGAAAAGCTGGACATAACATAACTTTGTAAAAGAATATGTATAAATATCAATTTGGTGCAAATAGGAACTGTAACCGCCTTTTATCCTGGCCAAATCGATTTATAACATCTGAATAAAAATTCAATTTTACCAAATCTTTAACTAAATTACGATGGATATACATCATACATAAAGCATCGAGCCTTGTGTCGGTCATTGTTGATCGCAACCAGGTTTTTACTTTGCGTAAGGTACTAAAAGACCGCTCAGCAGTGCATCTTTTTAATTTATAGTTTGTTGGATAGAATCATATGTATGTAAATCTGTTGAAATATCAAACTAGAGACCTAGGGCGAATTGTAAATTTTTTTTTTAATAACTTATAAATAACATTAATAAGCGAATCGCAAGTATTTATCAATCAATTGATAGTTGATAATTATCAATACTTCAATAAATTTTTAATCAAAACTAAATTTTCAATGAAATAGAGATGCAAGTTGACCAAATTCTGTGCCATTATTATTGATTGATAGATAGATGTACGAGTAATTTTCGCATTAGGGCTGATTAATATTGACTAGACACTAAGACTAAAATAGGCTCAGCTGTATTAGTGTGATGTGTTTCCTTTTACAAGAGGTGTGGGGCCACGTAAGTGAACATTTAAGTTTTTCACACGTACATGACATGGTCGTCGATGGGTACGGTTCCGAAACGCACCGGTCGCATATGTTCCGACAACATGTTGTCCATTCTGATCCTCTAACTGGGATTTTACGAATAAGAAATGATCTCCGGAACTTTTCGTTTACATATTCCACACAGGCAGACATACGGAAAACACCGAAATTTATTGCCGATCCGCAAAACCGCAGTTACAGGATCAGAATGGACAACATGTTGTGGGAACATATGCGACCAGTGCGTTTCAGAACCGCATCCAATGTTGTATTGGAATTTGAATAAAAGGTTCATAAAATGTTTGCAGAAAGTGTCCGAAAAATTAAAAAAAAAAACTTGCAAAATCCAGGGGAGGGCAAGTGCCCTCCCTTGTCCCCCCCCCCTGCGGGCGCCTATGTAAATATGACTGTGTCATGGAGCCCTAATTGTACTAATACTAAATGTTTTTTCTGTTACACTTTTTGCCATTTTCGTGACTTGACATGAAAACTAAATGTCAGTCTTTGTTCCTACAATAGTTGTTTCAATTATGTAACCCTTTTATGACATAAAAAGGTATTATTTATTATAATTACCGTATAATTAAGTTTTGTATTTATTGTTTCATGAAATTAGAACCCTGATGATAGTGTTTTGACCGAAACATATTGGTTCGAAACAAGAAAATACCACTTTCATTTACATATACAACATTTTTCTCTGGTAGAAAAACAATATTTATCTGTAACAATTAATCAGTGGCGGCTCGTGACCCCCTAAATTGGGGGTTCACAACTGAAACAAACTAGAGGGCTTAATTATGTGAATACCTAACTTCAGTAAACCTTGTACTTTGCACCATTTTGTACCTCTTTTTTAATTGAAGAATTTTCTTTTTTTATACAAATAGAGATTTTTTGTGGTTATTAAATTTTAGGCCAATAAAAATGATCGAATTTAGTAAGATAAGAAGCGTAATATCTTGAACTACAACAAAAAATAAATTAATATTTAATTTCTGCTAATATAGTTACAGATAGAAACGGTTTTCTTTCACTATGCATGTTAATTCAATAAATTAAAAATTCAATTTTTTTTTTCAATTATTTCTCGAATAATAGATACACAAAAGTAAATATCAGAGTTCTAGTTCCAAACATTCATTTTTGAACCACTCATATCATTGTATCAAATTATGCATCAGATTTTTTTAACGGATTTTATTCAGAGCACATACATAATCAGCAACACATACTAAGAATATAGCTCTAAAATTGTGTACAAAAATTGTGCAACATGGGTTAAACAATTTTTAATTACAAAATACTACTTAATCACGATTATTTTGTTGGTAACAATACATCATCCATAAAATAAAATAACAGGCGCGACAATCCAGCATTGGACTAAGGCCGCAGGATGTGTTAGTGACATCCTATTTCCAAGATCTTATCTGCTTTTTGTTGAGGTAATGATATCAGCATCACGCTCAGCAGTGTTATTTATCCCCATAAATGGGTACTCGTTTAACATCTGAGTGAGATCATAGTCCGTCACAAGCTCGTGAGTTCGAAAAAGACCATGATCCACGGTGAGATCCGAACTCATGATCCTGTGCACCGAAGGTGCGCGCACTAACCGCTAGACCAGCCAGACCACATCATCCATACATGTTTCCAAATTAGAAATATAAATTTGTAAATATTGTTTACTACATAGACATACTTAATACGAGTACATTCGTCATTACTTTTGCCTTATTTAAATTTATGTGCCCATACCTTTCCACATAAAGAAGAAAAAACTGAGCAATTAATATGATGTACAGTCGAACATCCCATCAGCGGACACCATTGGGGATTGAGACTTTGTCCTCTTGTTGGAAGTGTCCGCTTATGAGAATATTTCACATAGGTGTAATATTTTATAAAACTAATTTGGACTGCGCTGCGATTATTCATTTCATTCATTTTATATTCAAAATCACGATGTCTCATTTCAACCATGTTTTTCCAATACAATTTTTTTCGAAATCGAAAACACTATTTTTTCGTGAATTCTAAAATGACTTGTTCTTGCACTTTTTCTTCAAAAGGCCACATTTTTTTTTCATATTTTAAAAGAATAGAAAACTGCACGATAAAATGCCGCGATATAAATTGATCTCCTGAATCTCTAAGAAATTCCACCTACACGGAGAGATAAACAAGATTTGTACAGCGATGTCCGGAAAGTGAATTTTGCTTTACGCAAAAGACCGATTTTCCGGTAATTTCAAAACTTCTTTGCAATTACAATTCTGTAATGGAAGAATTTCGAATTTTATTTGTGGAACTGTCCGTTTATAAGAGACTTGCTTGTTCAGAAAGGATAGGAAAGTACTGTCCGTGTCCGGTTATGAGAGTGTCCGGCTATTGGAAGTTATTTTTCTAGTAAAATATAAGGAAAAACGTTGGGGAAAATAAAAGTGTCCGTTTATGAGAAATGTCCGGTTATTAGAAGTGTCCGTTTAGGGAAGTTCGACTGTAATCATAAATATTCATACAAACAATGCAAAATTCATCAATTCACAACAAATCAACCGAAAAAAACATCACCGATTCTGAAGCTCGCACACAATTCTTCCACTGTTCGCACATATTTTGTGTGCTCCTATGCCAGCGAGTCTGCGTCGATTGATACTATGGGACATCGCATAGGATCGTATGGAAACGGATGATGGGTACAAGCAACTCTAACCGCACGTGCGATTAGAGAATAGGTGGCATGTTCTTTGACTTGTGTTATCAATATTTCGATTACTCTTCGCGGGTTTAAGATACATGACATAGATTTTTAAATAAATTTGAAGTTTTGCTTTAAATTCTATGATATAAAATTTTAGGTAGGAAAGCAATTTTACGATGTGATGGTTATGATGGGCGTAGGGGGTTCACGTGCTCATGTGCTCCTAAGGAGTAACCGCCACTGCAATTAATTATAGTCTTCTGAATGTATATTCAAAAGTTTGTACCAAGTTGTGCCCTTATAGTCTCGAAAAATCAGGTTTTAAGGTCGCTAGTTCCAGGTTTAAAGCTACATATTTTCAAAGATCATCGACAAATACGTACTAGCGACCTTTCAACCAGGTTTTCCGACACTTGTAGTGCACACCTTGGTACGGGATTTCGAACATGCATTGGGTGAATTCACATTGTAAGACGGAACCGGATGGGTAAACTTGCAAGACAAGAACCATCGTTCTTACAATGTGCAATGCACAATGCTTGTCTGCTGGCCACTACAAAAGCTCTCGCCGTTCGTTTGTTTGTGCTAATAAACGGACGGCGAGAGCTTTTGTAGTGGCCAGCAGACAAGCATTGTGCATTGCACATTGTATAAGAACGATGGTTCTTGTCTTGCAAGTTTACCCGTCCTGTTTCGTCTTACAATGTGAATTCACCCATTAAGAAGACTATGGGCCAATTTTTCGTACATCTTATCGGCTGGTTAGTCTTATCGCATAGAGAAGACACGCACAATATTCAGAAAGCTTTTCCATTGTATTGAATGGAATTTTTGTTTATTTTGCATAGTTCTGCCATATTTTGCTTGGTTGTTGGTTAGATTAAAAAAAATACTGCACGGTTTCATACAACAGCGTAAATAAGCAAAAGATAACATAACTATCCAAAATAAACAAAAATGCCTTTCAATACAATGGAAAAGCTTTCTGAATATTGTGTGTGTCTTCTCTATGCGATAAGACAAACCAGACGACAGGTACTGAATAAGAGCTATCAGAAACCCGGCCTATAATTAATTGTTATAGTGACGTTCGAAGAGTAAATTTGTTTTTTCTATTGTAGATGGCTTCTGAGGAGAAGAAAATGTGCGATTGGGAAGATTTCGGGTTCACTTTGTATGGGATATGTACATATATCCTTAGTAGTCTAGTACAGATAGCTCAAAACCCAAACATAAAAAAAGGAATTTTTGATGCCAAATTGTCGAATACACTGCTCAATATACGCAGAAAAAAGTTACACTAATTTGCGCCATGGGTTAAGGGGGGACGGGGTGGCAAAGGGGTGAAAATTCAGTTTTTTGCAAATATCTCGAAAACTATGAGTCTGAGCCTAAAATGTCCTGAGGACGAAACAAACTACATAAAATTACCTTTGTAATGATATGTAACACTCTAGACATTTTCTCAGAAAATTATACCCTAGACCCAAAAGTATTATAAAAATAACAGGCGCGACAATCCAGCATTGGACTAAGGCCGCAGGATGTGTTAGTGACATCCTATTTCCAAGACCATATCTGCTTTTTTGTTGAGGTAATGAGATCAGTATCACGCTCAGTAGTGTTATTTATCCCCATAAATGGGTACTCGTTTAACATCTGAGTGAGATCATAGTCCGTCACAAGCTCGTGAGTTCGAAAAACACCATGGAACATGGTGAGATTCGAACTCATGAGCCTGTGCACCGAAGGTGCGCGCACTAACCGCTAGACCAGCCAGACTACTAGTGAATTAAAATTTTTTGAGTTTTACATTTCGCACTGTAACTCTTGTTAGAATAGACCTTCGGTCATAATATCCTGTCCATATATTGCTCACAAAATTTGTTTAATTTCTACCAAAAATTGGAATGCTCCCACCATTGACGCCCCCCTCACTCCTCCTAACATTTTTCAACTAGGCATGCCTGTAGCTTCTTTTTAAATTGAGCCAGGCAGAAAAAAATTGGTGGGGTCTAAGCTCCATTATGCTCCCCACCAAAAATGATTACCATTCGATCAAAAGTAAGGGTACCCCCCATACAAAGTGAACGAAAATTCTAACAAATTTCACATTTTTTCACTTCTAAATTCTATGTAAAATAGAAAAAAAATATCTCTTAGAACGTCATTATAACAGTTAATTGTAGTCTTGTGAATGTATTCTCAAAAGTTTGTACCAAGGCGTACGCTACAAGTATCAAAAAATTGGGTTTGAAAGTCAGTGATACCAGTTCTAAGGCTATTTGCGAATATTTCAACCTTCAAACCCGACCCGATTTTTCGTACTTGTAAGACACGCTCTGGTGCAAACTTTTTGATATACATTTAGAAGACTACAGTTAAATGTTACGTTCTAAGAGATAAATTCTTTTTTTCTATTTTAGATAGAATTTAGAAGTGAAGAAATGTGAAATTTGTTAGAAATTTGGGTCACTTTGTTTGGGGGGTACCCTTAGTTTTGATCGGATGGTAATAATTTTTAGTGGGGAGCATAATGGAGCTTAGAGTAAGCAGTCCACCAAATTTAATCTGCCTGGCTCAATTTAAAAAGAAGCTACAGACATGCCTTTTTGAAAAATGTTAGGAGGAGTGAGGGGGGCGTCAATGGTGGGAGCATTCCAATTTTTGGTAGAAATTAAGTAAATTTTGTTAGCAACATATGGACAAGAGTTTATGATCGATTTCACTATAACACTTTTGGGTCTAGGGTCTGAATTTTCACAACTTTGCCACCCCCTCCCCCCTTAACCCATGGCGCAAATTACTGTAACTTTTTACTGCGTATATTAGGGAGTGTATTCAACAATTTGGCATCAAAATTTTCTTTTTTTTTTTAAGTTTAGGTTTGGAGCTATTTTGAACCAATTGTACTGGACTATAGTTTTAATCCGATGCAAGTAATATTTGGTGGAGCGTATAATGGGGCTTATCCTTAATGTTTACCAAATTTTTTCCCGCCTGCTGTGATTCGGCGATAAGTTACAGGCATGTCTTTCTGAAAAATGTAAATAGGGGAAATATGGGTATGATTTGTCGGAGCAGCCTAAGTCTTCGTGTGAGCCAGCAATATGTTTATAGGAATAGTTATCCCAGTTACCATGGCTCCAATTAAATTACTTCAGGAGCTAGAGCGCCAAATGTAGCTTTAAAAAAATTGAAATGGCACTGGATATTTTTAGGTCTAGTATATAATCTTCCAAGAAAAGGTATACGGTATAAGATATAATTGGAAAGGGAATTTTGCGTAGTTTAAATCATCCTCAGAACATTTTGCTGTATTATATTGCAGTTAACAAGATCATCATCAATGTGGCACGATAGCCCGACGTCGGGCCTTGGCCGCCTGAATCGTTGACCTCCAATTGTCGCGGTTACGTGACCTTGTCCTCCAGTTTCGGAAGCACAGCAGCTGGTGGGCGTCTTCACCTACGGAGTTCTCCCAGCGAGCTCTCGGTCGTCCACACAACCTCGCTCCGTCAATTCGTTGTGCGTTCATAACTTTCTTTGGCATGCGATTGTCGTCCATCCGTTGTACATGCCCCGCTCACTGCAGACGTTGAAGCTTCACGATTTTCGATACTTCCAGCTCATCGTACAATTGATACAACTCATGGTTGTATCGGATACGCCATTGGTCTCGCTCGCGAACGGCCCCGAAAATTCGCCGAAGGACCTTTCCTTCGAATCGGTCTAGCAAAATTTCGGAGGCTTGGGTAAGGGTCCATGTATCGCAGCCATAACATAGCACGGGTCGGATGATCGTTTTGTACACGCGTAGCTTCGTGTTCCTGTGCGCAAGTTTCGAATTAATTATAGGGAGGACCGAGAAATATGTCTTATTGGCTAGTTGTATCCGTCGCTTAATTTCGTCGGTCTCGTTAGCGTCGTTCGATAAGTTACAACCCAGATAGTTGAAGTTGTCTACATACTCGATATTAAGGTCCCACCCAACCTTCGAGACATGATGTTGATATCGTCGGCGTACGCTACTAATTGAGTCGACTTGATGAGTAGCGTTCCGCTGCTGTCCATATTCATGGCTCGAATTACATACTCCAAAGCCAGCTTGAAGAGCGTCGGCGCCAGCCCGTCGCCCTGCTTGAGTCCAGTACGAGTTTCAAATAGGTCAGTGAGTCGGTTCTGCACTTTGACCTGCGAGACGGTATAAGTCATCGTCATCCTTGTGAGTCGCACTAACTTTGCCGGTATACCCAAATTCAGCATAATGTTGTACAGTACACTTCGGTCGATACTGTCGTATGCCTGCTTGAAGTCGACAAAGATTTGGTATACGTCGATGTTGTATTCCCAGCACTTTTGGAGTAGTAGCTTCACTGTGTAAAGCTGATCGGTCGTTGAACGACCAGGTCTGAAGCCGCCTTGATACTCGCCAATGATTTGTTCTGCGTACGGATTGATTCTCTTTTCACGAATTTTTGATAAAATCTTATAGGCCGTACAAACTAATGATATGCCTCTGTAATTCTCACACTTCAGCTTGTCACCCTTTTTGTGGATTGGGCAGATTATGCTTTTGCGCCAATCTTCAGGGATTACCTCGTCGTTCCATATTTTCAGCAGTAGCACATGTACAGCCTTGGTCAGGCACGTTCCACCATGCTTCAGCAGTTCTGCTGGGATCTCGTCAGCACCGGGCGCTTTATTATTTCGGAGCGACTGTATGGCAAGACTCATCTCCTCGACTGTTGGGGGTAGAACGGGAGGGCCTGGTTCGGCTAACTGCTCAAGAGCTAGCTCCGCGGGGGATGTTGATGATGAATTGAGGAGCTCTTCAAAATGCGAGGCCCATCGTTTGTTGACGCTTTCGATGTCGCTGCAACTGCTCGTCAAAATGTATGCGTTTCTTACGTCTAATTAACCTATTAGATACTCGCCGAAGTTCGTTGTATCTTTCTTTCTTGGCTCGGGATGCGCGTTGTGTGTTTTAGCGATAGGCTTCATTTTTCGCCTCAATCGAGGCCCTGCATTCGTCTTCGAACCAGTCTGCTCATCTGACCAAGTTTCTGCCGCTCGCGAAGTCGATAAGTCGCTGACCGTTGTTGTTGTTTTCGTCGTGGAGGCTATGACCTCCAGTAGTTCCCCTATGCCAGCTTTCGTTTCCGACTTTGGCGTTAAAGTCTCCTAGCAGCAGCTTGACGTCGTTTGATGGAAGTGAGTCGAAGAGTGTTTCTAGGTCGTTGTAGAACTCGTCCTTAATCGCGTCTTCTTTTACTTCTGTAGGGGCATGCGCATTAATGAGCCAGAGATTAGCGAAACGGGTCTTAATGCGGATCGCACATAGCCGCTCATTGATGGGTTTGAAGCCGATAACGTGGTCCCTGAGCTGCTTATTCACGATGAAAGCTAGTCCAAACTCCTTGTTGCCCTCCTCTTTACCACTCGTAAAAATAGTGTGCGAATTGAGGTCGTTAATCTCGCTTTTGAGCCATTTAGTTTCCTGGATTGCAACTATGCTCAGCTTGTATTGTTCCACCTGATCCAGGAGGGCCCTTAAGGCCCCCGGTCTATTCAGGGAGCGTACATTCCAGGATCCGAAAGAGTAATCAGTTGTTCGTTTGCGGGGTCGTCGTTGTTTTGTATCCGTCCAATCCGAGGCTTTTGTTTCAGGTTTCTTGACTTGAAGTTTTTCTTAGGATGAATTGTCGGCACATCGCTAAACCATGATAGGGTTTAATCGTTGAGTAAAGGCCATCATGGGCATGCCTCGAAGATGCTGTTAACAAGATATTGGCGAAAAATCATGATTTCACCCCTTTGCCACCCCCTACCTTCCAAATGTGACGCGCAAAAAAGTGTAACTTTTTACTGCATAATGCGGTCAGGCCATAGAACAATTTGGCTCAGCTCTCTTTTTTGGATGGGTTACATCATTTTTTCAACTAAAATCACCATACTAATATATTTGTTGAAATATCAATATCAAATATGTACTTTGATTTTTTTTTTAATTTTGAATTTTTACCTACTTGATATTTTTTATACTCTTCGCTCATAGAGTATTTTAACTTGTCATGAAGTTTGTAACGCATTGATGGAAGCATTTCCGACTACTTTGAATATGTATGTATATATATGGTCAGCGACTACATAAAATATGTATGTATATATGTATATGGTCAGCATGACGATCTGAGTCGATTGGACGATGTCCGTCTGTCCGTCTGTTGCGACGCGTTTTACTCACACCGTATAAAAGATATGAAGCTGCACACTTGCTTCTTTGTGTTGCTGGCAGTTTGTATGCTTGAACCGCTAAAATAGGACAAGGAGGTCATGGGGCTGTCATACAAACCTAACCTCCCAAATTAGGTACTTCTAAGAAAAACTTTTTATTTGTGCACCAATTTCAACCAAACTTCACACAAATTTGTGCCTATTGATGACACAAAACATACGTAAGAATGGATAAAATCGGACTATAGGGTCATGGGGCTGCTATACAAAACCAGCCCCCCAATGAAGTTCTTTTAAGAAAAACTGGTTTATTTGTGCACCAACTTCAAACTTCAAACTTCACACAAATGTGTTTCTGTTGACGACACAAAACATATGTAAGAACAGATAAAATCGGACCATGGGGTGATGGAGCTGCCATATAAACCCAACCCCCCAAATTAGGTTCTTCTAAAAAGCACTTATTCCAACCAAACCTTCCAAAAATATTGTTTTATCGACGCCACGAAACTTGTGTGAAGAAAAAGAAATGGGGGGGTTAAACACAAGTCATAGGTACGCACGAAAGAACTTTTAGCGTGAAGAGAGCGAAGGGTATCCAAATTTCGGCCGCGCCCGAAATTAGCCTCGTTCTTTTTTTTCTGTATTTGATATGCCACTTTCAAAGCTATGTCCACGGCAAAACCATTGTGACTCACAGCCCGGAACTAAAATTTATTTATGTGCTAGTTGAACTCTCGTGACATTGCTTCTCTTTCTAACTAATGCAAAATAATGGACATAACAAACAATTATTATATTATTATTGCCATAAAAAGAATTTACAATTGAATAACAATTAAGAATTAAAAAAAGGATATTCATTAATTATATACACATGTACATGGCTATCTCACTAAAAGCTAAGCTTGTACTGTGAGATACATCAACGTTTTTTATAGATTTACATAAAATTCATTACGCGTTATTATTTATTTTATAGTGAATATGTTTATTTAAACCGTTTTAAATTATCCGTTCCAGTCGTTCCTGCTAAGATATTGTCTTAAGAATTTCAAAAATGTTCGTTTGTTTGTTATATTAGAAATATTTTCTGGTAAACAGTTGAATAATCTTGGAGCATTGTAGAATGTATGATTGGCCGCCAATGAAGTGGCATATCTCGGCTCTTGGAGTAATTTTCGTTTCCGCCTACGCGTCATAATTTCAATGCTTCGTTCTACTTGAGTTTCAGATGGATGGTTATGAATATACTTAGTTTGTTAAATTTGTAAAGTGTAGGAATTGTTAGGACCCTTAGCTCATTGTATAGAAGTGCAGTTGGATAAAGAATCGGACGCCGTAATATTATCTTTAGTATTTTTTTATGAACCAGTATTAGGGGTTTTAAAATACTTGGTGCAACGCCACCCCAGCTAACTAAACCGTACTCAATTACTGATTGAACCAAAGACAAAAACATTGTTTTCATTCTATCCAGTGTTAAACAAAATATATGTGATTTGGGGATTACCCGAAGCAGACCACTACTATTTGGGCCCATTTTCGTCCCCTTACAGTCATCAGTGATTTCCAGAAGTCGACGGATAATTATCGACTTCTTCCTTCATCACTGAGTCCCGTGTGATGAGTAGCATATCTTTGAAGCAAAGTTCCCTCATGGATTCCACACCGATTGTGGATTTACCTAGTATCCTTAGCCTCCTACTACCTAGTGCTGGGCATTCACATACAATGTGTGCTGCCGTCTCAGCCTCTTCCAGACATAGTCTGCATACATCATCTTCCACGATTTTCATCTTAGATAGATGAGCTTTAAAATTACCATGTTCTGTTACTAAGGCAGTTATCCAACTTAAGCTGCTCCGTGTGTAACTGAGTACTTGTTTGGCTTTCCTCCCTAGTGGACCAGTGTTACCAGTTTAGGGGAAAATCCCCTAAATTTAGGGGTTTTTCAACCTCTTAGAGGGAATTTTAGGGTGATAAAATTTTTAGGGGAAATTTTAGGGGGAACCTAAACCTAACCTAAAGAACCTTAGGAAGAATTTGGGTCTTACTTTCCTAACACGAATCAGCAAATTCCATCAAAATTTGTGTCAGCGACAGTCGGTTTAACTTTTAAAATTTGCTGGTTGGACCAACAAATAGAATTGTTTACTTGTCCTGTACCTCCAGAATATCCTCGATTCGATATCGGTGGGAGATATTGTGGACATATTTACATATTGGGGAGTTCAACATCTTCTCTTATGAAACTGGTACGCGTTTTTTAGATTGCTAATAAATATGTAAATAGAAAATTTGTAATAATGTGTTCGTTTAGAAATTCGAGTGACTCCTTTTTCTCTCGAACTATGTATTTTAGGAGCAATAAGAGGATGAGCTATGCTCAATTTGCCTTTTTTCATTTTTTTTCGATTATAGTTGGCTACGGACGGAAATTCCCACTTCGATTAGCCCCGCTTAGAGCTACAGCTAGTAGCTGTCGTCGCTTCGCCTGCGTAGACCGATATATGTTTTCGCGGTACCATTAGACCCACACATGAAGCGTCTGATTCCATTTTTTGGATTCTTTGTTCTGTTAAATTCATACATTTTCTTTCATTTTGACAGAACGAAAATCCAAAAAAAAAAAATTGATTCGGTTTGATCGTGTGTGCTGAATTACGCTTCGTACCCTCGTCTTCATTTCACAATTTGCGCTCAGCATGAATCCTTTTTGGTGTTTTTCTGTCCTTTTTTCAATTTAGGGGGAAACCCATCATTTTAGGGGGAAATCGAGTTGAATTTAGGGGAAAATCACGCAGCCAACCTGGCAACACTGTAGTGGACTGGTAATTGCGTTACGAGCATGTCTACAAGTGGATAGGCTTCGCCATCGTTGCCGATGGATGGAATCAATCCAGCCATGTATCTTGGCTTCAATCATGCCGTTTCCCAAAGCAATTTTGGGTTCCGGTCCTTGGAACTTTTCTGCTGATCCCTCTTTTGCTAAGGTATCGGCAAGTTCATTCCCCAATGTACCTACGTGTCCTTTAACCCACATTAGCGTAACTTCGTTGATTGAAGCACACTTATTGAGCTTCTGGACACACTCCAGTACCAATTTCGAATTGATGTTGGATTGCTGCATGCGCTTGATCACCGATTGGCTATGTCCACACATGTGCGCTTTCGTCTTCCCTATCGTCTTCAAGCTCCGTATCCACTTTCAACATTGAACATGTCATTGATTGCGTCAAGTGAACAGAAGAGATCAATGTCTCATTCTATCCAGATCTGTTCATTATTTATCGTTAAATATGTGTCACGGCTTTGGTCAGGACGGGAAAATGATAAATTCTTTCATGAATTGTATGAATAGATGATGTGTTGTTAATATTTAACATTGGCAATTGCGTTCAAGAATGAATGCGTTTCTTCAATAGCGCATACATCTCAAGTTTCAATTGTCAAAATGATGAAGACGAATGAAAATTGAAACTGTCTAGACAGGCACATTGGTTGTCGAGTGCTATCAGAATTTTCTTCCCTAGTATCCCGCCTTCCAGAATATGATCCAGCGCGTGCAGCAGTCCAAGCATCTCCGCCTGACATACCGATACATACTCTCCTAGGCGAAGTGAGCATGCAAGGTTTAGCTCCTCGGAGTATATTCCAGCCCCCGCTCTTCCGTCCATGAGAGACCCATCAGTAAAAATAGCAACAACACGTGTATACTCCTCGTGTATCCTACCATCCTCTATGATAGTGATGTGATGTCTTTCGACTACCCTACATCTTCTCATACCATCCAAAGGCATATGAGTCTCCCTGACATTATCACGAACAATATCAAGGATCCTCTTATGACCTCCGTTGCTACCAAAGTGATGCCAGTGTTAAAATTCGTCTAACTACAACAAATTTATAAATAGTTTTCCTTAAACGATTGCAAAGTCCAATAATATGTTTATCCCATCTGAGGTGGCAGTCTATAATAATACCCAAATATCGCGTTTCCTTTGCTACCGTTAACATCGGACAGTCACAGTTATCATTTACACAATTACCATTATGCAAAGTGATCTTCAATGGGTCAGGTGGTGCCCCTGCAATAGTCGGAGAAAATGGTATAACTATTGTTTTCTTCTCATTAAGGCTCACTAAGTTTGAATTTAACCAGGATCTTACCAGTTGCATATTTTGATTAGCAATTTGGTTAACTTCTCTCCAATTGTCTCCCCACTTCAATGCGACGGTATCATCGGCATAAGAAAGGAGGTGACAGTTGTAGAGATTAAGTGTGAGCAAATCATTTATGTATATTAAGAAAAATACTGGGCCTAGCACTGTTCCTTGTGGTATTCCAATATTGTTAGAAAGGTGTTGACTAGTAAAGTTATCGATTTTGACGCATTGTTTTCTATTATGCAGGTAACTTTTGAACATATCTAGTGCAATGCCTCTAATTCCGATCCTAGACATTTTCTGCAGAAGTATACTATGATTAACGGTGTCAAACGCTTTGCGAAAAACTAAAAATACCCCTACACACTTCTTACTTTGGTCAATATTCCTAATTATTGTTTTGGTTACATGGTAAATAGCATCTTCTGTACTTCTAGAGCAGTGATTCCCAAACTGTGGGGCGCGCCCCCCTGGGGAGGCGTGACGGCTTGGGAAGGGGGGCGTGAGTACTTCTTATGTATCGCTGTAAAAATAAATATATTTTTATACTCTGACTAAACGACCGCTGAAAACAATTAAGGCCGAAAACACTTGAAATTGACGTCTAGGCTCGTGCTGAAATAATTTTCTCTTTATTTTTCAGAACACCTTCAGATTGTGGTAGCTCCTGTAATAGTACTTCTTTACTTATCGACGAATCGTTGAGCCAACAAAATCCAATCAAAAAATAAGTCTGGTCACTATTTTGGCGAGAGTCGAGCTTCCGACGGAAATAATGTTGCGTACTTTTCAAAATTGTCCAAAAGTTCCAAAACTTGGGCTTCACTAACCATTGTGGTTTTCCATGCATGATTGAGATATTATTGAACAATTTTGTGGGACTTGATCATAATTTATATTACAAAAAAATTAGTCTGGACTTCTGCCCAAGATGAGTGTGTAATTGCTCAAATTTATGACGAATCATGTGTTTGTATTTTGACAGCTTTCAGAAGTTAACAATAACAGGAATTAACCGCAGAAAGCAAATATTAAAGTCCTCAACTATATTCTAATTGCGGAAATACAAAAATGTCCCCACTCATTTCCGGTTTTTGGCCAAAATTTTAACGGGTGGCGCCAGTCTCAGCAAACTTTGCAAAGGGGGGCGCGGACTGAAAAAGATTGGGAACCACTGTTCAAGAGCATCTAAAGCCATATTGGTTATCAGATATAATGTGATGTTTCTCTAAGTAATCTACTAGTCTTGTTTTGAGAACCTTTTCGAAAACTTTAGAAATATTCGATAGCAATGCAATTGGCCTATAATTATTCAAATCTGAAAAGTTGTTATTTTTATGTATCGGGACAATTACAGCTTGTTTCAGCTTTTCAGGATAAACACCTTGAGTAAGACAAAGATTAATTACATGTGTGAGAGGTTTAGATAGATAATGTGCATTCTCTTTTAGTCCAATCGCGGGGATACCATCCATTCCAGGGGAGCTGTTTGTTTTTAAGGAGACGATAACGTTTTCAATTTCCATATCCACTACCGGGTATAGAAAAAGAGACGAAGGAGTGATAAAAGAAGGTTGCTCATTGACTACATTTATGCTAGAATTAATACCATGGCCAATATGATTGTTAAGTACATCTTGCCCAACCTTTATAAAACACTTATTGAATTCCTCCGCTATTTTGCATTTATTATTATGATTTAAAAGTTTCCCATCTAGAGCAAGGATATCGTTATTGAATTCTTTCTTCTCAATATTTGAATCAGTTGCTTCCTTGATAATTTTCCAGAATTTTCGCGGATTGTTTCCACAATTTGTAAATAGACGTTTATAATAATGATCTTTTGCTTTTCGGATCAAGGTATTGAGTATATTTCTAAATTTTTTAAATTTATTTCCTAAAATAGTATTAAATGGCTGCTTACTAAGTTTATTCGCCATTTTGTCTCGGTTCCTAATAGAGATTATTAGCCGCTTTGTGATCCAAGGTTTTAGCCTTTTTTGCTTCCGAATTAGATTTTCTTGCAGACTAGTGTTATACATGTCTAATATAGTTTTATAAAATATATCAAAAGATAATTCTGCATCTAGCTCTGAATATACTGCGTTCCATGTCTCGTTCGCAATTTTCCCTTTGAAATTGGATAAATTTAAAAATTTTTTAGTGGTATCTTGACGCATTATATGTTTTTTAGGCGAAGACAGTAGTATATTACCCAATACTGCATAGTGATCAGTGATGTTTGTCTGATATAGCAGTTGTTAACGAATTTTGACTTTTGGATTTGAAAAATAGGTGGTCAACACAAGACTCTCTAGTAGCGCACTTACGTGTACATCCATAGAGATATCTTGTAAATCCATATTCGTGCATTATGTTTAGATATTCATGACCTTTCGTGTCAATGTTTTTGTCTAAGATGTCAATATTAATATCTCCAACTATGATTTGATTGCCGCTATATTCTCGCTAATGCTCATGCAAAAATGTCACTAGAGTCTACTAGCGCATAAATAAATTCTAGTTCCGGGTGAGTAACGATGATTTTGGTCCACGGTATGAAAGGCGAAACTATATAAGTATTCGTTTAATTTCACAATGTATGTACAGTAGAATCGTCAATAATTGGTCACATAATGGCGGGAATTATAGGTATGTGTATATGAATTCCGCGTCATTGGGTGAGGTTATAAAACACAACGTTGCGCAACGTTTCGCGCAACGTTTCAAATCAACCGGCCGTTACGGATCAGAAACTTCTCCCTACAAACAGATCCTCTAAGCGCCCCCTTGCGAGGCATAGCTTGATTGATTGACAGAAATTTACAATCTGCCGTCGAACCGTGAATTTCCGCCCTCATTTATTTATTAAACTATTTATAATCAAAATAAAATGTATCTGCATCTCGTTTAAAACTGGAAATTTTAATTTTCGAGCAAAACGTATCAGCTGTGATGTGTCAATTGTCACATTAGTCACTTTCCGAGAGATGGCGATGGGAACACCAAGTCTGATCCGGATCTATGCGTTTACAGAACACAATAGGAAACGTTTCGGAAAACGCGAAACGTTACGCGAACGTTGTGTTTTATAACCTCACCCATTCATTCTTCCTCTCCCACTTGACTACCTTATCATTTGTAGAATGTGGTTTTGTGCTGCTTTTTCATAGAAATCATAGTAATCTTTCTCATTCAAATAGTATTCATTCTCTTCCGAGTGATGACGTCACAAGCAAGATAGTCCTTATGACCATACTTATACCCATACTACATCGCACTAATATAAGTGATGCCTACGAATACAGAGCTCTCTTATGTAAAGGAAATCCTTATTCCTGAAGTAGGGACTATGAATTATTGTACGTTTTCGGAAATCACTATTCACTATTCGTAATTGCATTGGACAACCGGCAATATTATTTTACTTAAAAATTTGTTTTATGTCCGGTTTCAATTTGAAGGTTTTATCCTAAACTTTGTAAGATTTTGCGGAATCTGTAGAAAGCAATAGACCCGTTACTAATGCTGTCAGAAATCCCAAAATCTTCGGGGACCATTTAGACAGCTCCTGGAGTAAGGCTAAACAAATTATTCTGGTCACTTCAAGTCTTCAAGGCGATAGCTCGAGCAGTTTCTGAGCCACGTGGCCACAAGCCTTGCGACTTCAAGTGGAGCAAGATCCAGTGATGTCAGAACGCTGCTCTGTATTTCGCCACAAGTTACCACCTGATGGCATACAAAACATTTTCTTGTTTACGTTCATATTTATCTGGATTGGTATTTTATGTAGATTACATATGTACATGCTTATTTCTTATTTTAGGTCGATATGCCTCCCGTTCAAAATACCTCAAGCAAATTATTGGAGACAGAGCACCTATCACGGAGCACTCAAAAATTAATGTTAGATGAAAATATGGCAAAAGATTCTCCAGGATCAACAGCAACTACAGATTCTAAAACATGTACAAACGAAGAGCTTTGTGATCCGTATTGTGACGCTAAGAATCCCCAAAAAATTTCATTTCATGATGTCACATCAGCAGCATTTTTGATAAAAGGTGGAGTCGTGTATACACCATGTCCGGTAAAATATGTCATAATTGCTATATGAATGCCTAATTGCAAAATATATGTATTCTCCTACTTCAGCGATCACACATATCCGATGAAATTGGCATGGATTTATATTTCAAAGAGGAGTTTCTTCAGTTCACCGGCAGGTTAGTAGTATTCAGTTAATATTCAAATCAATCATAAAACGCCATAAGCCAATGCAAACGTTTTGACAAAATTCATGGAGCACTGTTTCACATAGTAGCAGCCGATTAAAGGGCAAAACAACGCTTACGTAACGTGTTGAATACCTGTCAAAGATGATTCAATAACCTACACCAGAGTACAAAAACACGCCTAATGTTATTGCTAACCAATTTATTTCTTTTTTATACCATTCGTATCTATGGTTTATAAAGTGCAGAAAATGCTTAAAATACTTAAAAAAAATTCCTCAATCCCTTTCATTTTGCTTTTCGTTTTGAATACTTTTAAATTTTACGTTTGACGTTTCGGAACGGAACGTATGTGACTATCTAATAATTACCACGGCACGGAAAGGAACGGCACGTAACGTTCTGGTTTGCCCTTAAGGTTTTAGGGCAGCGAAATGAATGTGTATTCACATAATTTGGAAACACGTTTAGCTTCAAGAATTTGCGTAGATATGTGTGTAAGAAAGTTTTCACACTTGTATTTAATCTGGCCAGATTACGTAATTCGTGAATACGTAATACGTGATTACGTAATACGTGAATTCATAATTGTATGGAATTTGACAGCTCAAATTAAGTAATTTGCACAGATTGCGTAATCTGGCCGTAAGTGTGAAAAGCTCCTTTTGGGTTGATAACAAATATTTTTTTTAAATTCTTCTTCAATTTTATAATATCAAAGGGCGTCTCCCGTCATTTGTGATCATAAAATATTCCTGATTTTTCATTTAGCTAACGTGCTAATGTCGGTCAAATTACTCAAATTACCATATTAGATTACTTAAGTAATCATATTATGTGCTTTTTTTGTCGAAGTTTTAAGGAACGCGGAGCACGTTATGCACTTCTTAAACTACCTGACAGTCAAAAGGAAAAAGGCGTCATATCAGCTTCCTTAGGTAATCATGCACAGGTTCGTTGATGTCAGTTTTTTTAGGGTCTTCTAATCTAATTTCTTTACCCATAGGGTCTAAGCTACCACGGATTCAAACTTAACATACCCGTAACAGTCGTAATGCCAGAGGCTGCCACTCTTATGAAAATACAGAAATGTAGAAGTTATGGAGCTCGCGTTGTTGTCAAAGGGAAGGACATGGCCGAAGCCAAACAGATCGCAATGCAACTGGCTAAAGATGAAGGATTGACATACATTAACGGTTACGACCATCCACATATTATGGCTGGTCAAGGAACGATAGGATTGGAAATTTTAGAGCAAGTTCCGGAGCCTGATGCAGTTATTATTCCAGTTGGTGGCGGTGGTCTCATAGCCGGAATCGCAACGGCTATCAAAAGCCTGTCTCCAAAAACTAAAATTATTGTATGCTTCACCGAAAAATAAACTTCCCATAGTATTTTCGTTACTACAAATATATTTTTAAACAGGGGGTCGAATCAGAGAGATGTCAGAGCTTCACACGAGCGATGGAAAACGGCGGTCCTATCTACACACCAATCGATAGTACCATTGCCGATGGTTTGGCCGTACCAACTTGTGGATATAATGCATACATTACAGCACTTCCACTTCTGGATAAAATGGTAGTAGTAAAGGAAGCCTGGATTGCATTGTCCATTTTAAGGCTCGTCGAACAAGAAAAGTGCGTTGTGGAGGGAGCAGGGGCTGCGGGTCTTGCTGCAATTATGTCAGGGCATTTGAATGAGTTCAAAGGAAAAAAGTAAATATAAAAAAACATTGTAATTTATCATTTTCTCAACATATAAAAACATATACCTACATATGTAACACGTATTTATATTGAATTGAATTTGTCACATTTTGTTGAATTGTCACCTATTCATAATAATTTTAAACGTAATTTTATTTCAACCCGGCATTGTAATTTATAGGTGCGTTTTTACAGGGTAGTTTCTCTTTTATGTGGCGGAAATATTGACACAACCGTATTTGGAAGATGCTTAGAACGCGGATTGGCGGCTGAAGGGCGACTGTTAAGATTCAACGTCACTGTAAGCGATCGACCAGGCGGCATTGCAGAATTATGTAAATTACTCGCTAGCTTAGGTGTATCCGTCAAAGATATAATGCATGAGCGTGCATGGTTACACGATATATTCAGTGTGGAGGTAAAATTTATGTTAACCCGAAAAATATCTAAATGCATGCAATACAAACCCCTACTTTTGTATGTCAAATGTTTATACCCTATACCCATAATATCGGTCACTGATTTGATTAAGCTGTCTGTCCGTGTGTCTGTTTGGTCGAACTATAACTCCCAGTGTTAGATGTTTGCTTTGATAACATCTTACGGTTTTGAAAACGCACCAATGCCAATTCGGACTAACAGATCATCTAACCTCCGTACAAATCCTCCGTACACCTCGTATATACACAGCCAAACACAAGACCCAATGACCTAAGACCAACATCCTCATCATCAATAACGTGGCACGATAGTCCGACGTCGGGCTTTGGCCGCCTGAATCGTTGACCTCCAATTGTCGCGGTTACGTCACCTTGTCCTCCAGTTTCAAAAGCCCAGCCGTCTTCACCTCCAGAGTTCTCCCTGCGAGCTCTAGGTCGTCCACGCAACTCAGCTCCGTCAATTCGTTGTGCGTTCATCGCATCTTTGGCATGCGATTATCGTCCATTAGTTGTGCATGCCCCGCCCATTGAGACTATGCAAAAGGCTTTATGCACCACCCAATCTTCGAAACATGATGTTGATGTCGTCGGCGTAGGCTACTAATTCAGTCGACCTGATGAGTAGCGTTCCGCTGCTGTCCATATTCATGGCTCGAATTAAATATTCCAGGCGCCAGCCCATCGCCCTGCTTGAGTCCAATACGAGTTTCAAGTAGGTCAAGGAGTCTGTTCTGCACTCTGACCTGCGAGACGGTATTAGTTATCGTCGCCCTTAGGAGTCGCACTAGCATTGCCGGTATACCGAGATGTAGCAATATGTTCCACTGTGCACTTCGATCGATACTGTCGTATGCCTGCTTGAAGTTGACCAAGATATGGTATACGTCGATGTTATATTCCCAGCACGTCTGGAGTAATAACTTCTCGGTGAAACGCTGATCGGTCGTTGAACGACCAGGTCTGAAGCCGCCTTGATATTCGCCCATGATTTGTTTTCATCATTAATGTGGCACGATAGCCCGACGTCGAGCCTTGGCCGCCTGAATCGTTGACCTCCAATTGTCGCGGTTACGTGACCTTGTCCTCCAGTTTCGGAAGCCCAGTAGCTGGTGGGCGTCTTCACCTACGGAGTTCTCCCAGCGAGCTCTCGGTCGTCCACGCAACCTCGCTCCGTCAATTCGTTGTGCGTTCATAACTTTCTTTGGCATGCGATTGTCGTCCATCCGTTGTACATGCCCCGCCCATTGCAGACGTTGAAGCTTCACGATTTTCGATACTTCCAGCTCATCGTACAATTGATACAACTCATGGTTGTACCGGATACGCCATTGGCCTCGCTCGCGAACGGCCCCGAAAATTTGCCGAAGGACCTTTCGTTCGAATCGGTCTAGCAAAATTTTGGAGGCTTGGGTAAGGGTCCATGTTTCGCAGCCAGGTCGGATGATCGTTTTGTACACGCGGAGCTTCGTGTCCCTGTGCGAAAGTTTCGAATTAATTATAGGGAGGACCGAAAAATATGTCTTATTGGCTAGTTGTATCCGTCCCTTAATTTCGTCGGTTTCGTTGGCGTCCTTTGATAAGTTACAACCCAGATAGTTGAAGTTGTCTACATACTCGATATTAAGGTCCCCCACTGTGATGCTTGAGTTTGCTGGCGTCCTTGTTTTCGATTGCATTATGGCCTTTGTTTTGCTTTCGTTGATATGTAGTCCAACTTCCCTTGCGGCGTTATTGAGGTTATGCAGAAGGCTTTCTGCACCCAACCTTCGGGACATGATGTTAATATCGTCGGCGTACGCTACTTATTGAGTTGACTTGATGAGTAGCGTTCCGCTGCTGTCCGTATTCATGGCTCGAATTACATACTCCAAAGCCAGGTTGAAGAGCGTCGGCGCCAGCCCGTCGCCCTGCTTGGGTCCAGTACGAGTTTCAAATAGGTCAGTGAGTCGGTTCTGCACTTTGACCTGCGAGACGGTATTAGTCATCGTCATCCTTGTGAGTCGCACTAACTTTGCCGGTATACCAAAATTCAGCATAATGTTGTACAGTACACTTCGATCGATACTGTCGTATGCCTGCTTGAAGTCGACAAAGATTTCGTATACGTCGATGTTATATTCCCAGCACTTTTGGAGTAGTAATTCTCACACTTCAACTTGTCACCCTTTTTGTGGATTGGGCAGATTATGCTTTTGCGCCAATCTTCGGGGATTACCTCGTCGTTCCATATTTCCAGCAGTAGCACATGTACAGCGTTGGTCAGGCACGTTCCACCATGCTTCAGCAGTTCCGCTGGGATCTCGTCAGCGCCGGGCGCTTTATTATTTTGAAGCAACTGTATGGCAAGACTCACCTCCTCTACTGTTGGGGGTAGAACGGGAGGGCCTGGTTCGGCTAACTGCTCAAGAGCTGGCTCCGCGAGGGATGTGGATGGTGCATTGAGGAGCTCTTCGAAATGCGAGGCCCATCGTTTGTTGACGCTTTCGATGTCGCTGATGATGTTACCATCCTTGTCCTTACATAGGCTTGTCCTTGGTTGGTATTCGTTCTTGATATTATTTATAAGTTTGTACGCCTGTCTAATGTTCTTGCTGGCTAATCTGTGGTTTATTTGCTGTATCTGCTCGTCAAAATGTTTGCTTTTCTTACGTCTAATTAGCCTATTAGATACTCGCCGAAGTTCGTTGTAGCTTTCTTTCTTGGCTCGGGATGCGCGTTGTGTGTATTGGCGATAGGCTTCATTTTTCGCCTCAATCGAGGCCCTGCATTCGTCGTCGAACCAGTCTGCTCGTCTGCGCCGGCCTTTATAGCCCACGACCTCTTCTGCGACCCCCTTGATGCTGTCTTTGAGCTCCTCCCAGAACTCATGGATGCCTAGATTATTGATGTTATCAAGCATGGGCGACAGTTTTTCCTCAAGTGCTGTAGTATACGCAGCCGCCGTGGCATCATCAATCAAATTGTCAACCTCGAAGATCTTGGCAGGGTTGATTCTCGTTAGGTGCACCGAAGAGATTCTGCACCTGTAGGTCGTCTTCACCAAATAGTGATCGGTGTCGCTTCGCAGTTGGCTCCTCGATAGGATCGAACATCTAGGACATAGAAGCCCATCTCTTGCTGATCAGTACGTGGTCGATCTGGTTCACGGTGTGTTCATCTGGAGACTTCCATGTCTGCTTATGGATTCGTCGATGAGGGAAGCATGTAGAGCTTATGACCAAGTTTCTGCCGCTCGCGAAGTCGATAAGTCGCTGACCGTTGTTATTGTTTTCGTCGTGGAGGCTATGACCTCCAGTAGTTCCCCTATTCCAGCTTTCGTTTCCGACTTTGGGACAAAAACGTTGCTCCTGCGATAGGGTTTTCCCACAGTGAGATAGGGGTTAGGTTAGGTCAGTGACCGCCGCTGGGCATTGAAACAAATGACTCACACCATGAGGAGCGCAAGCGCAGTTTCAACAAATGATTTGGATGTCCGGGTTTATGTGAGAAAGGTACGAATTGAGGCGCGAACAAATGCCCGACCGAAGTTGAGGTAATGTCGCTCTGGTTGGTCTCGGGAGCCTAATCTCCTCAGGCCAGATTGGTGGTGGACGCATTGAGAGGACTCTATTCGCAACTAAACTCGCAAGAGACCGACTCACTTCTGCATCTGCAGTGTGAATCCCTGCGATGGCAGCTCGGTGTGCATCTTCATCGTAAGGGTCCCGCTTGTATCCCTGGACCTCTCTCTCTCGGTCTCGTAAACCGCGCCTGACATTTAGTGGTGGAGGAATCCGGTCCACAAGATTATGGTTGGGATGGTTCTCACTGTAGCAACCAACAAGGTACTGCTTTAAGAATGGGTGTGGTCACGCATTGGCATCAATTGTGTCTCTTGATATAAGTGATCCTGGGCCGACATCAGGAGGCAACCTGTGACTGTGCGTAAAGCAGCATTTTGGCAGACCTGAATTTTGAACCATCACATAAACTATGTGACCAAACTGAGCCTGCATAATCAGCGGCTGCTCGACCAACCGCTTTGTAAGTGACTTGGCTAGCATGGTTTCTTTATCTTTGCCCTTGGTGCTACTAACTAGTGCTTTAAGGAATTTGATCCTGTTAAATAATGATAATACAATCAAATAACAATGTTGAATAATTATCTTCTCTCTTTGATGTTTATTTCTCAACTCGTTGTTACATACATGATGACCTACCTCGTCACCTCGCACCCTACTCGCTTTCGAAATTCATTCACGGGTCGTCAGCTATTTTACTGACGCCCGCTTGCAATTTCATTGATGGCTAGCAATATTAATATGCAATTAATATTATCTAGGTCATCAATGAAAAGGTGAATATACGAATGGGAGTAAAGTGCATGGCGCCGGGTAAGTCCATTGCACTGAACGTGCTTAGTGCATACACCGCGCATTGTACACAACAATCCTACTGCGCATCTTTTCGCAAACAGATGCCGCGTGATGAGCTGACGTGATCATGTTCTCTAGGTGAAGCCCAAGGATTTTAGGATTAGCTACAGTAGGAACTGGATTGTTGCCAATACATACATCAACCTCCCCCGACAAGGTGGTAAGAAATATCGCTGAAGATTTAGACGCAGAGATGGTGAGGTTTGGGCTTTCGTATAGTGGTGCCACCTCGACCATGACTCTGGCCCGGCACCTACAAGGCTGCAAGAAGGAAAAAGGGGGGAGGTGTCGTTAATAAAAATTCATCAGATTAATCTATTTGATTTCAGTCAAAATATCCCGCTTCACATCTGGAAATAGAAAAAAAACGAGACCGATTTCTAATCGTGCGAATAGAACGATGAGTGTACCCTATACCCATGTACAGACCTATAATGCGCGTAAATCCGAAAATATTCAATTTCATTTTTATTAAGGGGGGAAGGGGTAGATGTTTCGAATCTCGCACATCTGTGATATCTTATAACGGCATCCATCAGCTATCATTGCTAATATTGCTTTGTAGGGGATGTAGGGGTAGGGGTAGTAAGACCTTCTCCACTTTTCACCAACTTCAAGCATATGTCACAACTAGGTATTGATGAAAATTTCAGGTCGCTAGTGATATTCTGTCGGAAAATATGGCCGAATTAAACTATCACGGAGGGGTCATTTGTTTGGGAGGTAGGGGAACCCTTGATTCGATTTGGCCCATTTTCAATACCATCCAACCGTTTATTAAAGCAATCATCTCACCAGCATTTCAAAACGCTAGCTTCATTATTTTGGGAGTTATCGTGCGAACTGACAGACACACGGACGGACAGACAGACAGACGGACATGGCTTATTCGAATCAGGGACCGACCCTGGTCATTTATATATACATGGTGTCCGGAAACTGCCGCATAAACGCACCAGATTGTGATTCCTCATATGATTTCCAGGAAAAAAAGTGCTTAGCTTAACCCTTTAGCTGCAACAAGCATTTGAAGATTTTTGAAAAAAAAATCATATTCTTGCACGACTTAAAGCTCAATATCTCCAAAGCTAGACCAGCTAGAATAGTGAAACAAAACGATTATTATAGCCAACAATTCACCTATAAAATAAAACTAACCACACTAAAATCCGATAAGAGGCTTGGTTTTTACAGAGCTTCAAAGTCAAATTTGCGTGATTTGACCCAAAAACAGTATATTTTTTCATCTCAATTTTCTCCAACTTCTGCCAAGTTGAGGTGCTTGTACGATTCTTTTAAAAATTGGCGCATAGTCTAACGATCATTTATTTCTTACTTCATGTTATTCTAGCTCCATTATTTCTAACAGTTGTTATACGTTATGTGTAGAAAACTAGGGTTAATTTTAGCTCGAATTCAATACAATTCAATTCACACTGCTCCTAAAGATAGATCTGCAATTGGTAAGATCTAGTTTAAGATCCTAGGTTTTTGCACTTAACGCATTAAAACTGTAAGAAATAACGGAGCTAGAATAAAATGATGTAAGAAAGAAATTATCGTTAGAATATGCGCCAATTTTTAAAAGAATCCTACGAGCACCTCACCTTGGCAGAAGTTGGAGAAAATTGAGATGGAAAACATATTGTTTTTGTGTCAAATCGCAAAAATTTGAATTTGAAGTTCTGTAAAAACCAAACCTCTTATTCGATTTTAGTGCCGTTAGTTTTATTGTTTAGGTAAATTTGTTTGCTGTAATAATGTTACATAAATTGTCGTAACCAAAAACAATATGCCCTATACCAGGGGTGTCAAACTCAAAACCTGGACCGGGCCAAATAAGACTCTCTTCAGGTTTGGGTGGGCCGTAGGAGCAAAATTTCAAAATTTTTTATTTAATAGTAGTACGAAAGTTGATTACAGAATATTACTTTTAAAATATGGCAAAATGTCTGGATCTATATAGCGGCTTCGGGATTATCCGTGAGAACTTGCACCTTTCGAAAATGTACTCAAGAACATTAAAAACTTAAGACAAGAAGCGAAAATGTGAAAATATGATTAGTCTTTAAGTAACTACCTTTTGTTAATTACATGATTTGCGACAAATTTTGGACAGACGATAAAAAAGTTGTAGCACCGGTCATCTAGGTCACCCAAAACATTGGAAGTAGTCAGATAAAATTAATTTTAGTAGCAAGGTGGTTAAAAGAGTTGGTTTTGATATGGTTTTAAACAAAACTCATGCACCAATACAGGTTAATAAGTATAAACCTAAAAATTTAAAAATCAGGCACTGCTGTAATTATTATGTTGGAATTTCACATCCAGGTAATTTTTTCGCCAATCCCAAGATTTCCGCAGTTTTTAATGCTTTCCATTTTTCTCAATTCATGTTGGGTAAAGCAAACCAATTTTTTACTCGTATTAACTGCATTTCGGGACAGAACAGTTTCATGAGAAGGCTTAGTATATGTCCTGTACAAAAATATGAGCTGTCCTATTAAACCAAATAACCAGCAGCAAATTGTTTGTATTTGAGAAAAATTCCTAAAATAATCTTGCATAAGCCACTGACGAGTTTTAGCATTTTTGTAGACTTGAGTTCACCGGCTAAATTGGTTCACCTTACCGATTTCATCGTATTTGTGTTGATACACATTGTGCTGCTCCGACATGGCCGCGGCCCGCACAGAACTGCGAGGAGGGCCGCATGAGGCCCGCGAGCCGCGAGTTTGACACGTCTGCCCTATACCATCTTATGAGTATAGGGTATAAATAGGGTAAGACTAGTTTTTGTTGTTTTGGAATCAGTACGGTCCCAGGAGTCCAAAAGTAATTTTGCTAAGAACAATTTTGATCGGTAAGTTCTCAAAAAAGCCCGGAGGTGGGCATCCGGGGTGTCATATCAAAGGAGACGTCGAGTACATATTCGGTGTTTGCTTCCTGTTTCAAGGACCTACAACCGAGTATATCGCGTTTTAATGAGTAATTTTGGTGTTTTCAGTAATTCATTATTGTGTATCTTTTCAAAGCCATAACTATGTACGTGAATACTCCAAACTGGCACTATTTCCTCAAATTTTTATATGAAATGAAGATTCTTTCATTAATTTTGCTAGGAAAAAATTGATCGAAAAGGCCCCAAAAAGCATGAGCGTAGCCAGGGGGGCAGGGAGGGGCGACCGCCCCCCTGGCCGATCAATTTTTTTGTATTGAATGTATTATCAATAGCATAATCATCAATGTGGCACGATAGCCCGACGTTGGGGTTTGGCCGCCAGAATCGTTGACCTCCAATTGTCGCGGTTACGTCACCTTGTCCTCCAGTTTCAAAAGCCCAGCAGCGTCCTCACCTACGGAGTACTCCCAGCGAGCTTTCGGTCGTCCACGCAGCCTCGCTCCGTCAATTCGTTTTGCGTTCAACACTTTCTTTGGCATGCGATTATCGTCCATTCGTTGAACATGCCCCGCCCATTGCAAACGTAGAACCTTCACGATTTTCGATACTTCCAGCTCAACGTACAATTGATACAACTCATGGTTGTACCGGATACGCCATTGACCTCGTTCGCGAGTCTAGCAAAATTTCGGAGGCTTGGGTGAGGGTCCATGATTCTCAGCCATAACATAGCACGGTCGGTCAATAACAATGAAAAAAAATTATATCTATTTCGCAGTTTTGTTTTCACTTTACATGTTCTAAAAGGGTTCTATACAAAATCCACAAGTCAAAATCCAAAAGTCATAATCCATAAAGACAAAATCCATAAAGACAAAATCCAGGTGTATTAAATACATCAGGTGTATTAAATACATCAGATTTGAAAAGTAGAATACAAATTTTGTATTTTATATCTAACAATGGATATTATGTAGATAATAGAAATGAATAAATGCCGTTCACCGCCGGGATATCCAATCAAAATTTTATTGAATTTGAATTTGTTAATTTTGCAGTTATGTTATCTTTTGCTTATTTACGCTGTTGGATGAAAGTGCGCAACGATTTTTTCAATCTAAGATGATGGCGTAACCAAGCAAAATATGGCGTAACTATGTAAAATAAACAAAAATTCCATTTAATACAATGGAAAAGCTTTCTGAGTATTGTGTGTGTCTTCTCTATGCGATATGACTAACCAGCCGACAAGTACTGAATATGGACTATCAGAAACCCGGCCCTAATGTGTTAACACGGTTGGCTATCCAAAACGACTGAAAAAGTTTTCCAGTGTCATGCTTGAAATAGATTACGCGCATCAGCAGCAGCATCGGCAGAATTTCATAGCTGAAAAATATGCTGAATGCCAAGTTTTCTGCTCAACATTTTTGTCAGCAAAATACATTGCGCTTGACGTTTCGCGATGCCGATGCTGCTGCTGATGCGCGTAATCTATTTCAAGCATAAGACATTTTGTTACCTTCAAATCGTGTAAACTGCCCACAAAATCGTATAATATAAATAATTTTCGCAATACTAATCGCTAATCTGCACACCCGAGCAACACTCCACTCTCCTTTGTTGATTACAAGCGACTAAATAACTCTTCCACTGGAAGATATGCTTACTTGTAAAATTCCGCAAATTTTGTGAAAACTTTGGCGCTGGAGCGCCGCGCCGCTCAAGTTTACGCTTGCAGTAGACGAGAGCCCTTAGTTGTCTTACATGAAGCGCTTATGGTGCGGGTGCATTCCTCTCCGTGTCAGCGGCTAAATCGTATATGCCACGGATGAATCCTTTTCCGTGTCTTCAGGTAAAGCGCATATGCTCCGGGATTTGGTCTAGTTAACGTAATAACGTACATAAATATTCTCAATATTTAACTGTGATAAGCAAACTGATGGAAATTTGAATTTATGGATTTTGTCTTTTTGGATTTTGACTTTGTGAATTATGACTTTATGGATTTTGTCTTTGTGAATGTTGTCTTTGTGGATTTTGACTTTGTGGATTTTTCATTTTTTTTGGATTTTGTCTTATTGGATTTTGTATTTTTGGATCTTGTATAGAACCCTTCTAAAAGCGATACAGTAACATTTCCATATCAATTTATGATCAACATAGATGCATATGGACGCATACGCCAGTAAAACTTTACAAAAAAGGCCTAACCTCGGAATAAATGGAATACTACCGTTCTTTCGATTATCTGTTTGAGAATGTTACTGGCTATAAAAATCCAAAGTTTCAACCCTGGGGACCCTGTGCTAATTTTTTGGCGAGCGAAAAAGAGCCATTTTTTTGCTCTTTTTTTACATTTTCAACAATATTTTTTTGAATAATTGTATTGGAAAAAACTTTGTTTGGCATTTTGAAAGTAGATAGAATTTCCAAACCAATGATATCCTAACCATTTTTTTAGGTCAAATATTGACGGAATTACAGGTTTTTAAAAATAGGGTATTTTTCACCAAAAAGTTGCGAATTTCAAGTAAATGTCGTTTCGGCAAGCAACATAAGCTTATAATTCCCCTTCTTTGTGGAAAATACCCTATTTTCGAAAACCTGTATCTCCGTCAATATTTGACCTACAAAAGTGGTCAGGATATCATTGGATTGGAAATTGTCTACTTTCAAAATGCCGATCATTGTTTCTTTCCAAGATATTTTTTTTTAAATATTGTTGGAAATGTAAAATGTAAATGTAAAAGAGCAAACAAATGGCTCTTTTTCGCCCGCCAAAAGGTAAGCACAGGGTCCTCAGGGTTGCAAATCTGCATTTATATAGCCAGTAATAGTCCAAAATAGATAAGCGAAAGAACGGCGATCTTGCATTTATTCCGAGGTTAATGTCGATTTTGACTGGCCTATACATAATTCTATTCTATTTCGTGCAAATTTACAGCAATCCTGAGCGCTATGGATGGCTCTTTTTAATGTCTATACAGTACACTTGCGTAAGCGTGAAGGTGAACAATTTTATGTGAGCCCCGACTACTGACTGGAACGTGAACAAGTATTAAGCCCTTAAACATGAATATTAAATGTCTGGAAAATTGCTTATTTTTTACGCAAAAACTGCCCCCTTTCCCCCTATTTTTAAGGTTGCGGACTTTTAATGCCATAATCTGGGGACCATCCCCAACCATAATCCAAAAAATTTCCGATGCAGGATTTTTGCCGTTCGATGGCCATATTTTGGACCAATTTTCTTAGACTATCATAGAGCGTGACACTTTTTCGGCCTGTTTGAGTCCACCAGTAATGTAAGTACGTAATGAATTATCCACTGTCACTTTCGATTGCGATATAGTAATTCGCTGGCTTAACCCTCAGATGACCGACAATTTTTCCAACGGTTAAAGCCCAACAAGGTCCCCAGGGAGCTACACTATACTATGATGCATATAATAATCTCATCGGTGAACATTAATTGATTTATCATTTTTTTGCGTTGAATATTAGATGCGTAAATAGTAAAAAATATATTAATCATTTTGAATTAAAGAAAAACAATTTATTTTCGGCAAGAACGTCGATTTCCACATCGAGCCTCGTCTCTCGAGTGTTGCTATTCTCGAATTGAATCACTCTGTTTACTGCTTTGAAGAGATTTTTGGTCATGGCTGCTTTATATAGAGGTATCGTCGCAAAATTTTTTTAGAGGCTCCGAATTAGACTGATAGCAACTCGAATACACCAAAGTGCATATATACAATATATATAAGCGTGAAATGCAATGAGGGTCAATGAAGTCCATTGCCTTGGTTATGTATTTGGGTTTTTAGAATTCCACTTTGCTGCGCTTTCATTCCTCTTCCTGTTTGTCTTGCGGATAATGATGTAAGCGATCTTATCAGTAATTATTGACTTGAAGATTTCCAAAGGATTTGCAACATTTCCAGTAGCCGGTCCTGGGCGACGTTTAGTATAGTTGACGACGTTATGACCTTGAATGCGGCCACTAGCGGGTGGATCAGTGTACAATTTGTGGCTCCAGGAAATAAAATAAGGCTTTTTACTTGGAATTGCACAGGCTGTAGGGTTTTCAAACCGGTCATCATCGACCGATGAATCTGAAATATACTCATCATCGCAATCCTCGTCGGCAAAAGGATGATCTTGATCATCCTTCTCCAAATATCTGGCCAAATTCTCCATGGCTGCATCCTGGTCACTGGCATGCATTGAAAAGCAGTTCGCCGGTTATTAGCAGGACTATTTTATCCCAAGCACTAATTTTTCCGATACTTATTACTTTCCTACAACGGCTTTGATATTGAGGGAGTTTTAGCGCTATATGATGCGTTGAACTAGTAGCAACACCTAGAACCGAATGAATGCAGGTACAGGGAAGTCATCTTTATATATTTTAATCACAAGAGCTTCCCAGAATCTAACAACATCTAGGAACTAAATTGAATTGGTAAAATCCAATGTGTACCTATTACGAACATACTAATAACAAAAGTTGCCACTGATTGCAAGAAAGTGTAGCGAATGATTTTTGTTTTTATTACCCTTTTCAATTGAATTTGGCAAAACCTAAAGGATTTTACCAACAAATGAAATGAAAAACTTAGTATTGTTGTCATTTCCAGTTAATTCGCAAATAACGTATTTACAATAATTGCTCTTAATACATGAAGGTTCCAGTGGACCTAGTTGGGCTTCACCGCCATATATCACTTTAGCCGGCTGGTTATGACAGAAAATTTTAAGGAAATAATTCGAAACACATTGCACTTGCTTCTAAACATATTGATTGGAGAAGTCAAGGGAGCTGAGCCGGTTTGATTGAACCATGTTCAAATGGCTCAAAAATGAAAACGCTATAGGTCCCAAGGGACCTAGTTGGTCATCTAAGGGTTAACTAAGAAATTAAGTCTTAATGATTGTTTGCTGCTTTTCTGTAGTGACAGCTTTCCATTACTGCTCCCTTACAACTGCTCTGGTTTGTAAAATTTTGGACAACCCATACCGAAAGCACTTGGCTGTTGAATGCTCTTGATACCATCGACAATATTGTCTAAATAGGCAAATAAATATTTATGGGGGAGTTGAATTACCACTCAGACTAAGAACTTTGGTCTTATTTAATTTTTTCTTTAACCCGACAGCATTTGACTCCTTCTCGAGATCCAGAGGTATATCGCTCAGATCGTTGATTTTGTCCGAGAGTACTTAAATGTCGAAACTTCATCATACGATTTCCACGGCGTCCCGGCAAATAAAGTCGAATCAGCAAAGAACTACCATTTCAAATAGGGTGCAATCCTGCCCAACTTCGTTATAATCTTTACTGGGGGATGTTCCTCTCGTTCAGAGGAGGGTTGGAGGAGGAGGATGTCATTGTATAGAAGCGTAGAGGAGCAGCTGGGTTGATCAGCTAGAGATATCGAATAAAAAGGATAGAGAAGCACCTGAAGCGCTTGTGCTCCTATATTTGGAAGAGGAAGAACAGCTTAAGAGCTTGGGCTCTTATTTTAAGGAGGAGAAAAAGCATGTATGTATGAATGTCTCCAGCCGACTGTCGGATAATGTTTCTGTCTATAACTGGATGCTGTGGATGTCAGATAAGAGGCTTCTTGTAGAACCAAGCAAAGCCAGAATTTAAAACCGACATTGATCTCTCAAGGGGAATATGTAGTCCAAAAGCCAAAAATACCACTGAATATAGACGAGCTACGGTCTAAGAAGCAGAATCGGAGGCCAGTTGAATGTAATCAGAGTCACCAGTAAAAGTCTAAACACGTTCAGTTGCCATTTTTCGTTAAATAGTGTAGAATATCATTCTCGACTGTCCTTTCCTGAAATTTGGCTCTAAAATTTAAAAAAAAAGTACAGGCGCGACAATCCAACATTGGACTAAGGCCGCAGATGTGTTAGTAACGTTCAATTTTCAAGATTTTAACTGATTTTTTGTTGAGGTGTTGATGTCAACAGCATGCTCAGCAGTGTTATTTATCCCCATAAATGGGTACTTGTCTAACATCTGTGAGTGAGATTATTGTCCGTCACATCGTCAGTTCGAAAAACACTATAAACTGATAGGTGCAATACAAAAACCAAACCTGAACCATAAACTGAGCTCGCTCACTGTGAGTTTCTCGCACTTACCACTGCACCAGACGACTACTCTAAAATTTGCCTAACAATATTCACCCGACGGACGATTTCAACTTCCTTCCCTTCCCGTAAGGGGGAGGATAAAGGTTGAAAGGCTCCGGCCAATTCCTATATCCTTTTCAGTTGAGGCATAACTGCGGACCCTTAGCTATGGAGGAGGAGCGTCATAGGGTGAGCGGCTCCGGTCAATTCCTATGTTTCTCCACGGGGCGTTACTTTCCCGCATTATCCGAGTAACCGCTGCGCCTGAGTGCTGTGTTAACAACTTCAGCGTCTCAGGTTACTAAATGTAATAGGGTGACAAAAAACAAATAGTCAATCACCGAAGCAGCACCTCCGAGGCCTCTCCATGATGGACCTCTTTCGTTTTACGAATATTATCATGGTTAAACGATGGGCCGACAACCCACCCTTGGAAAAAAATCTACGTCAAGAAACCTGGAATGACATTACAAGAGACACATTCGCGCGAAGTTCGTTGAAATTGATGCACATGTAAAAAATGGAAGGGTTTAAATATTCCTTATTGATTCAAACTTATTATTATGTATTTTCTTTTCAGGTAAAAGTAGTATGTGAAACCAGAGACTGGGAGCATAGTTTGGAGCTCAGAAAAGCGTTGGCCGACAATTATGCTCACGTAACGTTCATTGATACTCCGATGGCAATTAAAGGGTGTGATATTGAAGCATAAATGTTTTCAAAATCGAAGTAATCAACTTACTTTATTAATTTAAATTTTTAAACATTGCTTACATTCTCTTCAAACATTAAAAAGAACTATAAAAATATGGCCTGGCTTTATATTTGCTCTAGCGTTTAGCGTTTCTGAAAGACAGTGTGTTTTAGTGATAGAATTTCAAATTGAAATAAGATTTAAGAAATACCTTTAATGCACACCAAATTAGATTCATTACAATAAATAATTTCTGCCATTGGATTGGATATTACATTTTTTTCTTTATTTACGTTAGTTAAGATAATGTAAATAATTTAACTTATAAATGAATTGGCATGGAATAAATAATAATAACAATAATTTACGTTTAAATATGTTTTTTTTTTGTAAAGTGGCCTCCAGCACACAATTTACAATTTCGCGCATTTATCTTACAAATTATGCTGTTTCCTGGCGAAACGCATATCTAGGGACGCGGGAGCGTCCCGCACGCCAAAGAAAAAGGAATAAATTTGAACAAATAAAAAGTGAGAAGCGACTAAGACTATGTTTACACGACGGAACAAGTACGGGTTTTCGTACCTCTGTAGCTCGGACCCTGGTTGGTCCTGAGTCTTCAAATTCGGTAAGCGTTGTCGCTCGCGCCGTCTTACGAAGTGTAGAAAATTTCAAGATGATACGATAAGAAACACCGGAGATAGAAGAGTTTGAAAATCGCATTTTTTCAAAAATCTTGTTCTCGTTGTTCTCGTTGTTCTTGTCGTTCATTGACAGGGCTACAGCCTTGCAGAGGGCATCTCGGGATTTGGTCTCTTTTCCCATTGATAGAGTCTGTCGTGAAGGTGTGCATAGGCTATCGTTTGCTCCGATCCGTGAAGTAGAAAAAAAGATACAGCGGAAAATGTGAAAAATACATAGAGTTTCTCGCTTAAATCTTTTTATATGTTTTAAAGGAAGCATTTTGCAAAAGTCGGGGATAGGCCCGAAAAGAGCCTAGAAACGAATCGTATAGTATAGTATAGTATAATTGGTAGGACCGAACAATCTTTTGTATCCAAAATTTTCAGTTTTAGATCGTCTGCAAGAGCGGGGGCGGGTCGAAGTTCCTGTTTTGGTTCGTCTCATATATACGAGTACGTACATATTAGTTTAATATTGGATGAGCATACGCACTGTTTCATTCATCCCGATGATCCTAAAGCTTCCACCAAATCAGCGCGGTAGCGGTACGCGGTACACACAACACACACACCACAAGAATTGACAAATACTCCGTGGTGTACCGCGGCGGAAACTATTTCATACATTCTGACACGTACCGCTACCGTTCTGCGCTGGTTTGGTGGAAGCTTAAATATGGCGCTGGGACACCAAATCGGTTTTGTCAAGACGGTGTATTCTGTTGTGTTCAAACCAGAGTTTCGTGATGATGGCATATTCGAAAATCGATTTTTCAAGGAATTCTGATGAGTTAATTTGAACAAAATTTGGCATGTAAATTTATTCTTGTAATTCCACCCGGTTTGATCCTGTTGCGGTAGGCAAAAAGGTACTGTTAGTTTACGATGTTCTTTGTTGTGTTGCCTCTGTAGATCCGCGAAAGTGAAAGTCATTCCTTTTCTTTAGATAGCCAATATATTTCGGGCTAAAAGCCCATCATCAGGGTCTTATATCTTATAGTAATGAACAAAGACAATATCAAAAATGACAGCAAAACTTCTAAAAAACAGTTCAACTGTTTTTTAGAAGTTTTGCTGTCATTTTTGATATTGTCTTTGTTCATTACTATAAGATATAAGACCCTGATGATGGGCTTTTAGCCCGAAATATATTGGCTATCTAAAGAAAAGGAATGACTTTCACTTTCGCGGATCTACAGAGGCAACACAACAAAGAACATCGTATGCAAACTATCGATCCCGGCAACTACAAAAAACATAGGTTATACGTATAGCCTATTTTACAGTACTGTTAGTTATATAGTGAATTTCATAGCTATCCCTGATTCTTGGTCATGAAACCACTTTATTGTTGTAAGAGCAATGCTCGTCAGGACTCAACAGGTTTTCGGGACCTTTGATGAGGGATAAAAGGATATTTTCACATGTACATGTCTTTCTCTATGTGTCTTAGGCGCAATGTGGAACTTAGGAAATATGGATGATAGAGATGAAGTAAAGGTTTAGACTCAATTTAGGGCTAAGGTTAAAGTCAAAATCAAGTTTAGGGTAACGGATAGGGTTAAAGTTATTGTTACATCGCAGTTAACGTTATTATTAGGGTTAAATGTAAGGATAGGGTTTGGGTTAAGGTTGAGTCTGAGTTTGAGGTTTAGGTATAGGCCAGGGTTATGGTCAAAGTTAGGGTTATCATTAAGTTTAATGTTATGTATAAAGATACCAAGGTTAGCGAGGTTACTAGAGCTACCAAGGCCATCGGGGTTACCGAGGTTACTAAGGGTTTGCAAGATCACCAAAGTAGTCAAGTGTACTATGGTTACTAAGATTACCAAGGCGAGCAAGGTTACCAAGGAGACCAAGGAGACGAAGGTTAGCAAGGGGTTTATCATTCTTATAATTATTGTTCTCAAACAAATTCGTGACAATAGGGCAATGAATATCGTGTTCATAATATATTTACGAATTTTGTAAATCGAAAACTGCAAAAAGATATGATATCTCACAAAAACAACTGTGTTGTAAAAGGTGTCCGCCAAAGAAAAACTCATCAGCCGCAAAAAGGATTGATATAAATACATTCCCGCCCAAATACTCGCATCTTGTCTCAATGATGGTGGTGGAGCAAATTTTTTTCAACGCTATTTGGCGGGGAGCTTGAATAAGGTTAATAACAAAATAAAATCAATGTTAAGAAATTTATGAAAGAACTTTTATCGTATAGAAAAAAAACGAGTTCCATACAAAGGAAAGCTAAATAAGGTTCTAAAACGCATTTTTATTTTCTATAAGACTGGAAGCTTCAAAATTATCAAGAAAAGAACATAGTAGCAAATAGTACCCTCGTTCAGCTCCCCGCCAATAAGCGTTGAAAAAAATTTGCTCCACCACCATCATTGAGACAAGATGCGAGTATTTTGGCGGGAATGTATTTATATCAATCCTTTTTGCGGCTGATGAGTTTTTCTTTGGCGGACACCTTTTACAACACAGTTGTTTTTGTGAGATAATGTATACTCTTAAATATTGATTTAGAGTCCGGTGACTGCGCTCTACCATCCCTAATGCTTGTGGGTGGTACGGCGTGGACGTCCAGTGTTCAATGCCTAACAATTTAAATACTTCTCTTAAGACTTCATTTTTATATTCAGATCCACAATCTGTAAGCACCCGCCGCATGGGACCATAAACCAGTACAAAGTTTTCAAATATATGCTATAGTATTACTTTTTTATCTGGTATTTGTAATGTCACTAAGTACTTGGTCAACTCACAGACAATAGTCACCGCGTATTCGTTACCATACTCCGTTTTTTGGAGTGGTCCAATGGTGTCGATCGCAACTATGTCGAATGCCTTTTAAGGCGTGGAGGTCATGACTAATTTTTCCTTGGTTCTCGCTGAGGCTTCGGTAGTTTGGCATTCTTTGCAGGGTTTCACATAGTTAATTATATCTTTACTCATATTTTTATACCCGTCACTATGTGAAAGGGTATATTAACTTTGTCATGAAGTTTGCAACGCACAGAAGGAAGCACCTCCGACTATATAAAGTATATATATTATTGATCAGTGTGACGAGAGAAATCGATTGAGCCATGTCCGTCTGTCTGTCCGTCTGTCTGTCTGTCTGTCCGTCTGTTGCAACGCAAACTAGTCCCTCAGTTTTGAAGCTATCGGGCTGAAATTTGGTATACAAGTTTCTTTTTAGTGTACGCTGTATATATGTCGGAACGAATAGAATCGGACCATGGCGTCATGGGGCTGCCCCTGAAAATTAGGTTCTTCAAAGAAAAACTGTTTTCTTTATGTACCAATCTTAACCAAACTTCACCCAAGTGTGTTCCTAGTAAAGCCTCAAAACTTATCTGGGAACGGATGGAATCGGAACATTACGTCATAGGGCTCCCATACAAACGAAGCACTGAAAATTCAGTTATTCTAAGAAAAACTTTTTCCTTTTTAATCCGACCTTAACCAAACTTCATCCAAATGTGTTCCTAGTAAAGCCTCAAAAAATATCTAGGAACGGATGAAATCGGAACACTACGTCATAGGGCTGTCATACAAACCAACCCCTGGAAATTGGGTTCTTCTAAGAAAAATGTTTTTCTTTATGAACCAATCTTAACCAAACTTCACCCAAATGTGTTCCTAGTAAAGCCTCAAAACATATCTAAGAATGGACGGAATCGGAACATTACGTCATAGGGCTGTCATACAAACCGACCCCCGAATATTAATTTCTTGTAAGAAAACTTTTTTTTCTTTTTGAATTGTAACCAAATTTCATCCAAGTGTGTTCCTGGGTTAGCCTCAACGCATCCAGGAACAGGTGGAATTGGAACACGTCATAGGGCTGCGGTAGAAACTTGTAACACAAAAGAAACTTAAGTTTCATTCAAATGTGACGGGTATTCAAATTTCGGCCGCGCCCGAAATTAGTCTCGGTCTCGTTCCATATATATTTTGATTTTAACTTGCCTAACATTCTCTTGTATCCGGTATGACCATCAAATATGTGGTTATCATGATATGTTTTGTTTAGGTTATTTTTTTCCGTAGCGCTATGGATGCATTTCCTTTGGGGGTTTAACGCAATTAATACATTCGGTAGTATTTTAGCTGCAACTTCTTTAAATTTTTCTACCTTTATAAAGCTAAATAATTCATCATTGCGAGAAATCTGAAATTTTTTATCGAATTTTTACTGACTTCTGTTAAAAGTTCAGACATAACGCGATTTGTATCGAGTTCGCCATTGGTAAAATATTCAGACAAATTGATTGAGAATATTGTTTGTTTGTTTGTTTGTTTGTTATGTGGAAAATGCTTCACCTCCGCTAAATTTAGCGTTTCGTAGACACTTACTTTTGACTGTACATCAGATTTACCGGTGTCAGTCGTTGGCTTTAATAATTTTTATTTTTCCGCTTGCTTTTTACGAGTAACAGATCTCGTTTGCACTGCGAATATCTCTGCATTATTATTCGTTATTCCTTTAATATCCTTGAAGTCAATTCGCGATAGCGCGTCTGCGCCTGTGTTATCGGTGCCTCTTATGTACTCTACCGTGAAGTCATATTCTTCCAGATCTAAACGTACTCTGGTCAATTTTGAAGAAGGGTTTTTCATTGAAAAGGGGAAAACAAGAGGCCGATGGTCACTGCGAACTACAAACTTCTTGCCATATATACAGGGTGTCCGGAAACTGCCGCATAAATGCACCGGATTGTAATTTCGCATGTGATTTCCAGCAAAAAAGTTGTACGGAACATATCCCCTCAGCTTAACCCTTTAGCTGCCACAGGCATTTAAAGATTTTTGAAAAAATCAGTTTCTTGCACGACTTAAAGCCTAATATCTCCAAAGTTAGACCAGCTAGAATAGTGAAATAAAATGATTATTTCAGCCAACAAACTTAACTATAAAATAAAACTAACCACACTAAAATCGGATAAGAGGTTTGGTTTTCACAGAGCTTCAAAGTGAAATTTGCGTGATTTGACCCAAAAACAAACTTTATTTCCATCTCAATTTTCTCCAATTTCTGCCAAGGTGAGTCATATAAGATGTAAGATTCTTTTAAAAATTGGCGCATAGTCTTACAATCATATCTTTCTTACATCATTTTAATCTAGCTCCATTACTTCTAACAGTTTTTATACGTTAAGTGTAGAAAACTAGGGTTAATTTTAGCTCGAATTCAATACAATTCAATTCACACTGCCCCTAAAGATCTGCAATATTGGTAAAATCTATTCAAAGTATGTCGAAATCGAGCCAAAATTAATCCTAATTTTCTGCACTTAAGGTACTAAAACTGTTAGAAATAATTGAGCTAGAATAAAATGATGTAAGAAAGATGTGATCGTAAGACTATGCGCCATATTTTAAAAGAATCGTACAAGCATCTCACCTTGGCAGACATTTTAGAAAATTGAGATGGAAAAAAAGACTGTTTATGGGTCAAATCACGCAAATTTGACTTTAAAGTTCTGTAAAAATTTTGATTTTAGTGTGGTTAGTTTTATTTAATAGGTAAACACCTTGAATGCAATTTATCGGAGATATCGACGGATTTTCGACCACTCTGTGCTCTAATTGAAAAAGAAGGTCCAATTAACGTTTAGACAATTTGGTGGTGAGTCCGAAGACACCTCAATAATGTCGCTCCGCCAAAGAATTGCGGAGATGGCCAGCATCCAAGTTGACGGTTATCTCTAACCACCCTGTGCACTGATTGGAGAAGAGGGTCCAATGATCCTATAGGCAATTTTGTTGCGAGTCTGGCGATACCTCAATCGTGTCACTCCGCCAAAGGATTGCGGAGATATCGACGGATTTCCGCAGTAGTAGGAAATTGATTCTGAAATCCCTGTAACCAATATCCAGGATGTATGTACGTAAAAACGCAGCCATCTTGAATACGATTTTTCGGAGCGACACTGTAGTTGATCCAATGACAACTAAATACATATTTAGTGAATTTAAATGTTGTCAATGAAAACTTGATTACAACAGGTGACTCTCATACAAAATGGAATTTCGATATTTACCACCACTTCCTTTGATATTTTCAAAAAAAAATTTGGTCCATAAACCTTCTCCAATGTAAGACGGATAAAACAAAAAAAGAATCATCCAAATCGGTCCAGTGGTTTAGAAGTTTACTGGCAACAGACAGAAATACACGTCCATTTTTATATATATAGATTTGTCGGCTGTAATAATCATTTTATTTCACTATTCTAGCTGGTCTAGCTTTGGAGATATTAGGCTTTAAGTCGTGCAAGAAAATGATTTTTTCAAAAATCTTTAAATGCCTGTGGCAGCTAAAGGGTTAAGCTGAGAGGATATGCTCCGTATTACTTTTTTACTGGAAATCAACTGAGGAATCATAATCCGGTGCGTTTATGCGGCAGTTTCCGGACACCCTGTATATGGTCGGAAATGCTGCAATGCCCAATGAATAGCCAGGAGCTCTTGTTCAATCACGGCCTTGTTCTGTTCTCCTTTAGTGAATGACCTTGAGGCGCATGCTACTGGTAATTGTATACCTTCGTATTCTTGTGAAAGAATGGCTCCTCAAGAAATTTTACTAGCATCAGTAAGAATGTTTGGTGACAATAGCGAATTTTTTAGGTATTCAAAAAATCGTTGGCACACGCTACTCCATTCGAAGGGTATGTTTTTACGTGTCAGTCTAGTTAAGTGATAGGAGTGTTCAGCAAAGTTTTTTATGATAGTAATTTGCAAGGGCTATGAATCTTTTGATTAAATTAGCATACGTCGGTACTGGATAATTTAAAATAACATTATATTTTCCATCATCAGGTCTAATTCCTTCCGATGTACATTTGTGTCCCAAATAGGTGACCACGTGTTTGAAGAATGAACACTTTTCTGGGATAAGCCTTAAGTTTTTTTCTTTGCATATTTTGAATACTTTTTCCAAATTTCTTATCATATCCTTTTCGTCCAGATCGTCCATATATATAAATACATGTTCGGGAGTCAATCCTACGAAAGCTAACGACATCATTCTTTGGAATGAATTGGGTACTACTTTAAGGCCAAATGGGAGCCTACGGAATCGAAGCGAACCCTCATCAGTTGAAAATGACGTCATATCTCTGGAGGTCTCATCAAGTTCAATTTGGTGGAAACCACAAAATAGATCTAGACAACAAAAGAATTTGGCACGACCTAGTCCGTCCAAAATGTCGTCAATCCTGGGTAAAGGATATTTATCAGATACCAATTTTAGATCCAGCTTTCTGTAGTCGATGACTAGTCACCATCGCTTCTTTTCCGAACCAGGTAAGTTTTTCCTGGGGACTAATAGTATTGGACTATTATATTCGGATTTAAGTGATGCCATATGGCATCAGCGCAGGTTCTAGTTATAACAACTTGTGAAGTCACCATTTGGAAATATTATAGAAATACAAAGTTTTTTTTGCTTTAACAAAGAGAAATTGGCTAGAGTTTATTATTACATTTTAAAAATACCAATTCAATGGTATTTTGAAAAGTTAACGAAAATATTTCCCATGATTTAATTATAATATTTGTCGATATTTATTATTGTTTCTTTAGGATTTTGTGTCATATTTTAAAAAGAAATCGCTATTAATGCAAATTGTAGTTTTAACAACATTTGGACGATTGACTGGAATACGTTTCTTTTTAGTTCGACAAAAACGAGTGGCATCAGTATTAATCTGTGTTCCATAAAGCGAAGATGCTACTGTCACACATTTATTGTCCATCCACTTTGTAATGCAATTATCTAGTAGGCGACGTTCCCGAATGGTGCCAGTGTCATTGTGACCCAAACTCTTAAGATAATCTAGTCCTGGAATATAAATAAAAATACTGTCAAAATAATTGTAATTGTCGAAATAATTATAATAATCATATTATCAGGAAACTCGTGAATCATCGTGTAAATTCTTGGATTAGTTCCTTGATATACATCAAATTACACTAAATAACCCACTAAATAACCCTCAGGTGTCTTTAAACACCAAACTATGTAGCCTGAGGATTTTGAGCTGTCTTCGGGGCAAAGTGAATACACCGCTCGATTAGAAGGATTATTATGCAAATCATTATCTCGTGATGAATATTCCTGTTTTTAAAAAATTGCAGCATATCTCGAAATAATCAAGATACCCATAAACTCTTTAAGTTCTTCAATAGTTTTGCTTATATTTTTTTCCGGTATTAGATACGCCACAGTTATTGCTTCCCTGGTAAATCAAATTACATGTTTTCTCGTCGAAAGCCCCCTCAAGCAACTTATGGGGTCTTTCAGAAGCATTTAAATAACTGGTAATGGAAAATGTGGATTGTTTACCTACTGGGAAACTTGTTAGAAGTCCATTTGTAATTTTGTATCAATGTTGGCACTTCAGCCGGGATATTCGCCAACATAAGCCCATGGTGTTTTCGGAACAGAAGAAGACGAAGTTGTATTTACCTCTGCTTCCATCATAATTTCCAATGGTGTATCAGAACCTGGGTTTCAGACTCAATATCAACCTCGTACACGATCTGATTGAAATCTAGCCAACCAACAAATTCCACTTCAACTACTTGCTGTAGTTGGTTATGGTGTAAGACCATAATCTGAACTCCTTCGTATCGTCGCAATCATCTCCGACTAAGTCAAACTCAGTTGTAGGAAAATTGCGGCTGGCTGTTCATCTTTAATGCCATCCTCGACAATCAGACTCTCTAAATAGTTTACTGCCAAATGCAATTTCATCCTACAAATATGAAAAAATAACTAATAAATTTCAATTGCCATTAAAATTTCCTTTGTAGTCTGTACCAAAGCTGATGCCATATGGCATCAACCAATTTCGAATCAAAATTTCAGATAGTAAACTTAATTTTTTATTTAACATGAATACTATCAGTTTTTAATACTTTTCGTATTAGATATAGTTGAAGCAAAAAAACTAGTTTGAAACCTTAAAAAATCAACTTACATTTAGCGGTACGACATTTTTTCACTTTTTTTTCAAATTCCAAAAACTGGTTTACTTTTACGATCCGCTATCTCTGGCTCCTATAGGAATACTGGCACAATTTATGTTAGACATTAAAGTTCAACTTGTCTACTGTAGATATCAGTGGAATCTGCAACAGAATGCATTCGTACTCAATATTTAGAGACCATTTAACAGGGCACTTGAAAACGATGCCATATGGCACACTATGGGTTAAGCAAAAGGCGACATAACCTACAAGGTTTGAAGAACCCGAAAAATAAGTTCCCATTCAATTGTCACAAGTGTCCCCAGAAGGGTCATAAGGCGGCCGAATGCAGAAGCAAGGAGAGAAGTAGTGCTGAATACAAGTTTCAAGCGAAGAAGTCGTCTCAGCGAAAAAAGGCTTTTTTGGCGCTCGTATCAAATGGAACATTGGCAAGCGATAGTACCTAGTGGTTTATTGGCAGCCTCTTATCACATGACTCTAGATGTTAATTTAGTCGAGAATCGAACGTCGTCGTCTGCGGATAAAATATCAGCTGCTAACAATACATAAATGAAAGTTGACGGTGTCGGAGACGTGAATCTCAAGGTAAACAATTTTGATGTCCAAGTTAATGATGTATTGTACGTTCCAGACCTCTCAGCGAATCTACTATCGATTTCGAAGATAGTTGAGAAGGACAATACAGTAATTTTCAACAGTGACGGATGTGCCGTGTACGATTCCGATATGTCTCTTTTGGCTCCCGCAAGGGGGTCAGTCTCCTTGGGGCACTGGCCTTTGGTAGGTTGCGACACCACGTACCTGAGCAGCGCAGGGAGGCCCCTGGTATGGTTGATACGCCATGGCGTGAATCTGTACAAAGACCGTCGGGCGATGACGTTCCCGAGCTCCCTAGTCATGTATGGGTGACACAGCATGGCTTACCTTTTTCTTATTCCTTCGAAAAGTCAGCCATACCAGCTTACACGACGCAGTGCTTCCTCATAGGGAAGAAACACATTATAAGCGTACGTGTCCATTCTCGGAGCTGGCGGCTTCGCATAACCCAAGCCACGAAGGGGCTAGTTAGGGAGAATGGCCTATGTGCCTATACCTAGCTGGTTTGTGGATTGACGACCACACGGCCTGAATCAAATTGCTGCTTAGTAAACGGACGGGGGCCAGACCTATGTGAACGGTAGCGCTACGAGTCTGCTTTAAGCCGACGAGTAGTAAACAGGCATAACGATCCTGCGGCTGGCGAGCCGAATTCGTTAGGTCTACCGAAAGGGGGCCAAGGGAGGATCACATCTGCTATTGAGAAATCTTTAGCAAATAGTGTAACTTGGGGATGGGCGTGCCCAGGGGACCATGGTCCTTACCCATCTAGGCGTTGGACTCGAGGGGGTTTGTGGTGTTAGACAAGCCGACCAGCTAGAGCCGCATCCCAAGGTGGGGTTCCAAAGGGAGGCATCCCGGCGGAGAACACCCTTCCGGCTGTCAGTCGGATAAATCTTGTCGTCCCACAAGGGAGGGAGGTTATGGCCACGTGACTCAGGAACTCTTTATGACAAATGCGAGGTAGACGCAGGATGGATGTCTCTTTTGGCGCTTTGCAAGCAAGGCGATGGCGTTTACAAGCTCAGAGCCGAAGCTAACAGATGCATGCTGACTCCATCACGCAAAGTGGAAACAGCAACCATCTGGCATAGACGTCTTGGACACATCAACTATCCAGATTTGCATAAAATGCGAGACGGTGTCGTATCAGGTATTCAATTTTCTGATAATACTAAATTTGATAAGTGCGAAACATGTGCCTATGGAAAACCGAAAAGATTGCCTCTTAAATCTAGCGCAACCCGCACTAATACAAAGCTTGAGTTAATACATTCGGACTTATATGGTCCGATGGAGAATACATCCATTGGCGGGGCTCGATATTTTTATTCGTTTTTTTTTTTTCTGAAGTCAAAAACGGAGGTACTTTCAACGTTAATTTTAAATTTAAAATTTAAAGCATGGATCGAAAATAAAACTGATAGGAAAATCAAAATTCTGTGAACCGATAACGGTACTGAATATGTTTCACGTGAATTTAACACATTTTTAAAGGAAAACGGAATTGAACGCCAACTTTCTAACGTATATACACCCCAGCAGAATGGTGTTGCCGAAAGCTTTAATCGGAAAATTGTGGAGAAGGCTCTTCGGCAATCTCCTGCTTGCCCGATTTAGCTGCATATTCCATTGCGTCTTTGAAAAGTCTATCCTTCTTGCACAATTCCACACTCTGCTTCCAACGATTGAATAGAAAATGTATAAGAATCAACATAGTAAACTTGGCCCATTCTAGGCTACTCACCCTTGTACAAATAGGCTGCAATACGTCTGAATTCGGTGTGTTCGTGCTTCTCCAATTTTTGGGCCAGTGCAATATTATCAAAGTTATCAAATCCGTCGATAGAATTGCGTAGTCCCTGATAGTCTTCCTCGTCAATCAACAAACTATTGAGCACTTCGTTTATAGCTTTGTTGTTCAAATTTTGTACGGATCGCAAGTAGGGTTTGACCAATTGAAGATGTCCGGTTTTTGTGAAGAAATTAACGGCTCCTGTATGATCCATTCGCGGCGCCAACACCAACAGCATGTCGTTCAAAAGCAATGGCTTATAGTCCAAATAGAATTGAATTGCCTTGTAGTACCATTCAATGTTAGCAACTTTCGTGATAATGTCCTTGAAGTGGCCCTCTCGCCAGGCTTCCGTTGGATGTGCCATCATTTCCAAAACAGCATTATCATACTCTTCATATTTGTCATACAAGAACACAAGTTCTGACCACAAATGGGCTTGCTCGGCGGCACGCAAAACCTTCGGAATGTTTACTCGCGACCAGAATAGTTCTAAATGTTCGCGCATCTTAGACGGCTTGTATTTGGAATAGAGAATTGCCAATTCTGTGAACATTCCCATGTGTGCGCGTTCCAGTCCCAAAGCCGACTCCAACAATGAAATAAGTTCCTCGAAATATCCACGATCCTAGTAGTAGTTGATCAAATCTTCCAACTCGTCAGCATACACGACAATATGTAGACCGCACATTTGTGCCAAGCGGAATTCTTCAGCGTCGACGCATGCGAAACACACTTCCTTCCATGTCCGGGTCGAGTTTGCTTTACAAGCGCTGTCAACAGCACCCTGGAACTCTTTCAAGTGCACCATTGTGATAGCGAGACGTGCGAAATTGCTGACATTGTTATACAACAATTTGGCTGCATCGTACATTTTATCGGAGAAGCATCGATCACCAATCTTTTGAATATCCGCATGGTTGGGTCCGGCAATGAATTCTTCCAAGTCAGCCAATCGTCCAGTTCTGGCGTATGCATAAATCAATTCGCTTTCGATATAGCTCTCGCGAGCCTTCTTTCGGGCCATTTGCAAGTATCGCACCAGATCGTCCCACGATTCGTTCTTCGACGCCGTCTCAACAACATCAATGTAAGCACTTGGATCGTCAGCTTTGATGAAGCTATCAATAGCCTCCTTGACGAGTCCTTGTTGCAATTGTGCTTTGGCCAGTTGCGACCACACGGCCGGCTCGTTGCATCTTTCAGCGAACTCATTGGCACGCTCCAAATTATTCACCTGTTCGATAAGCACCTGAATGGCCGATGTGTTGACATCGAACTTCTTAAGGATGGCGAACGCTTCTTCGTACAATTGATTGGAAATTGCAATGTTGGCAATGTCCGGTGCATCGTACTTGTCCAAACGGTTAATGTAGTCCATGACGCGTGTTCGATCAGCCTTGATTGCTGTCAAAATCAACAAGTTCTGCATGTTACGATGGTCTGAGAATACGCTCGAGTCCAAAACAATTTTCTCCAACAATTCGATCAGCTCGTTCGGCAAATCGGCTGTCATGAAAGCCTTAACGGTCACGGAAATATCATCAGGATCTTGGGTTTTAGATAATGCAGCTTGTACGACTTGATCGATCAGTTGACGTTTATAGGGATTTAGTCCAGTATAGTTGGTTCAAAATAGCCCCAAACCTAAACATAAAAAAAAATGAAATTTTTGATGCCAAATTGTTGAATACACTGCCTAATATACGCAGTAAAAAGTTACACTAATTTGCGCCATGGGTTAAGGGGAGAGGGGGTTGCAAAGGGGTAAAAATTATGTTTCTTGCAAATATCTGGAAAACTATGAGCCTGACCTTAAAATGTGCTGAGGACAAAATAAGCTACATAAAATTACCTTTGTAATGATATGTAACACTTTAGACATTTTCCCAGAAAATTATACCCTAGACCCAAAAGTATTATAGTGAATTAACATTTTTTGAGTTTTACATTTCGCACTGTAACTCTTGATAGAATAGACCTTCCGCCATAAGATCTTGTCCATATATTGATAACAGAATTTGTTTGATTTGTACCAACAACTGGAGTGCTCCGACCATTGACGCCTCCCTCACTCCTCCTAACATTTTTCAAAAAAGCATGCCTGTAGCTTCTTTTTAGATTGAGCCAGGCGGATCAAATATGGTGGGCTGCCTCTCTTAGAACGTCCCTATAACAGTTAACTGTAGTCTTTTGAATGTATATCCAAAAGTTTGTACCAGAGCGTGCCTTACAAGTATGAAAAACCGTGTTTGAAGGTTGCTAGTACACGTTACTTGAAATATTCGCAAATAGCCTTAGAACTGGTATCACTGACCTTCAAACCCAATTTTTTGATACTTGTAGCGTACGCCTTGGTACAACCTTTTGAACATACATTCAAAAGACTACAACTAACTGTTATAATGACGTTCTAAGAGATAAATTTTTTGTTTTCTATTTTACATAGAATTTAGAAGAGAAAAAATGTGAAATTTGTTACAATTTTCGTACACTTTGTATGAGCGGTTCGCTTAGTTTTGATCGGAAGGTAATAATTTTTGGTGGGGAGCATAATGGAGCATAGACTAGGCACCCCACCATATTTGATCTGCCTGGCTCAGTTTAAAAAGAAGCTACAGGCATGCCTTTTTGAAAAATGTTAGGAGGAGTGAGGGGGTGTCAATAGTCGGAGCACTCCAATTTTTTATACAAATCAAACAAAGATTGTTATCAATATATGGACAAGATCTTATAACGGTAGGTCTATTCTATCAAGAATTACAGTGCGAAATGTAAAACTCCAAAAATTTAAATTCACTTCAATACATTTGGGTCTGGGGTATAATTTTCTGAGAAAATTTCTAGAGTGTTACATATCATTACAAAGGTAATTTTATGTAGTTTGTTTCGTCCTCAGGACATTTCGAGCTCGGACTCATAGCTTTCCAGATATTTGCAAAAAACTGAATTTTCACCCCTTTGCCACCCCTCCCCCCTTAACCCATGGCGCAAATTGGTGTAACTTTTTACTGCGTATATTAGGCAGTTTATTCAACAATTTGGCATCAAAAATTCCTTTTATTTTTGGATGTTTGGGTTTTGAGCTATCTGTACTAGACTAATTGGCTTCGGACAAAACCTCAGCCCACAAGTCGGCATCACGGCGACGAACTAAATAACGTGCCTCGCCCTTGAACAATGAGTTCTCGTTACAGACAGCAATAAGTTCGCGATCGCATTGTCCGCGCTCGTAGGCAACGCATGCCAAATGCGGATCTCTTTTCTCACAATATCGTCCAACCACCCGACTGGCATAGTATTGATTCTCTTTCAGGAAACGTTCGGGATTATTCTGTGGTCAAAAGTCAAAACAGCATAACTCGACTTATGTCAAAATTGAGTTACATATGCCATCTTGTTAAGCATTTTTTGTTTTATTTTGTAATTTTTTTTCGTGCAAATCGGATAACAGGTTCCAAAGTTATTAATAAAAAACCTAACAGCATATCTCGCTACGATCAGAATTACAAAAGGTATAACAGCATAATTCCCCATTATGTCGTTATTCCTTTTCGTATTTCGACGAATGAACACTGTTTTACAAGTAGAGGATTAACAACATAATTGAGGTATGCTTTTATTCCCAAATAAAAAAAGGTATACCAACTTCACAATTGACTTATGCTATTTTTCCAAATGTATAATAGTTTATCACTTGGTACAATTTGAATAGTGTCCTTTTTCCATTTTGATCTACGTACCTCGTGCATACATAACTAAACTTGTGCTGTTATTCAGATTATAAATTCTCAAACTGAGTACACATTCACATATGTGGAGATATGTCATTAGTCAAAATTCACTTTCTGCGAATTCCAATATGTAACTAGAATTATGTTTTTATTCCGTGGACAAATCTGTTCCAAAAGAATAAATAGTACTGGAATTATGCTATTATGCTACGCTACTAGTGTGATATTCTATCTTCTTCTTCCTTGCCTCGTTCTTTATACCGCTCCATGGTTCCGCGTTGCTCGACCTGCGGTGTAGGCACATCGCCCGTTTTGGCGATAATTTCTCAGCATATTTCTACAGGCAGCTCTATCTTGGATCGTGTCATCGCCGAGACCAATGCGTTGTTGTTGCTTTTTCATTTGACACATCCAGGTGTTCTTCGGTCTGCCTCTGGCCTTGGGTCCATCAAGTGGAACTTCCATTGATATCGCTCTCTTTGCGGGGCTCTCAGGCGGACGCCTTTGAACATGGCAATACCAATCCATTCGTCGGTCTTCGAGCTTTTCGGTGATTGGTTGGTCTATGGACAAGCTTCCTCGGATGTAGCTACTCTTGATGTGGTCCCTTTTGGTTACACCAACTGACATGCGTAACATTTTCATTTCAGTCGCTGTCATTTCTTTCGCGTAACCTTCATACATGGTCCAGCATTCTGATCCATATATGAGTGCGGGACGTACAACAGTTTTGTACAACTTGCCCTTTAGCTTCAGTGGCATTTTCTTATTGCAGAAAATTCCTGAGTTTTCTCGCCACCTCATCCACCCAACCTTTGTGCGATTGTGTGATATTCTATATCATAGAAGTAACTTTATATTATAAGATTATGCAGAAGGTTTGCTGCATAGTTATTTTTCGACACATGATTTTGATATCGACAAAGTAGCGTTCCACTTCTGTCCATTTTCCAGGCTCGAATTACGTACTTCAGAGCAAGGTTGAAGAGCGTCGATATGCCAGTGCATCGCTCTGCTTCAGCCCAGTGCGACTTTAAAATAGGCCAGTGAGTCTATTCTGTCCTCTAACGTAGGTCAGACGGCAAAAGTCATCTTCATATGCTCCAGCCTCACTAGCCTCGCTGGTACACCAAATTCCTGCATTATGTCCTACAGTGCTATCGATACACTCCTTCAAACTAATTAGATGCCCCTGTAATACACACTTCAGCTTATTATCCTTTTGGACTGGACGATGACGCTTCTGCGCCAATCTTTCGGCATTACTTCGTCGCTCCATATTTCAAGTAGTAATCTTGTGATTGTGCTCGTTCCACCGTGCTACAGTAGTTCCACTGGGATTTCGTCAGCCCCTGGGTGTTTAGTAGGTGGAAGTTATTGAATGGCAAGATGTCCTCTTATGTTGGGGGCCAAACGGTAGGGTCTGGCTAAGTCAACTACTCAGCTCTTGTGTGGGGGAGTTTAAGAAGCCACTCAAAATGCAATTCCCATCGCTTATTAATAATGTCAATGCCGCTGGTAATGTTACCATCCTTGTACTTACAGAGACTTGTATTGGCTTGATATCCACTCTTAATAGCATTTTTTAGCTTGTATGCATGTCTAATGTTCTTATTAGCTAATCTTTGGTTAGATTAGATTACATTGTGGGGGGCGAACCCGAAGGGATTTCGTAGCACTGAAGCAGGTGGGCCTATTGTACTATCGCCCAGGTCATATGTGGGCAGGACTACGCCTGACGATCGAGGTTGATCGTGCTAAGAAATGAGCTGAGTTTGCTGATTGACGTCGAAGCTATGTCGTCCGTGTCTGGATAGGTCACTCCAAATTGTATCCAGCGGCGTTGGGCCAGAGCATCACACTCGCACAGGATGTGGGTTGAGGTCTCGTCACCTTCTTCACAGAATCGACAGCTCACGTCATGTACGAGCCTCATTGTGCGCAGATGTGATCTCAGGCAGGAGTATGGCATGTAAGAATCCCACTTATGCTACTTACCTTATTTCTGGTTAGCTGAAGTAGCTCAGCCGCTCTTTTATGGGAGTATCCTGCTAAGAACAGTTTGGATTACCTGAGCCCGGGTAGATTGCCCCAGTGCCAAGATGCCTTAAGCTGTTCCTGGTCTTTGATTAGTCTTTTTACTATACATGTAGAGATGCAACTAAAGTGTTTTGTAGAACTCATCCTTAACTGATTATTCGTTCGCTTCGGTAGAGGAATGCACATGAATAAGCCGGAGATTACCGAAACGGGACTAAACGCGGATCGCGCACATATGCGAATCCGATGACGTGCCCCTTCAGCTGATTATTACTATAAAGGCTACTCCAAACTCTCTGTTATACCCTATTCTTCACCACTCCAACTCGCAATTACTGTCGGTAATCTCGCTATTGAGCCTTTTTGTTTCTTGGATTGCAACATGGTCAGTTTGTATTTTTTTGCTTGATCCAGGAAAGTCCTAAGGACACCTGGCTTAATCAGGCAGCGTACATTCCAGGATCCAAAAGAGTAGTTGGTTGTTCGTTTGCCGGATCGTTTTCGTCCGTCCAATCCGAGGCTTTGTTTCAGGTTTCTTGACTTGATATTTTATAAGAATGAGTTTGATAAGATTAACCGCGGAGAAAGGCTATCATTGGGATGCGTCGAAAAAGCAGCTTCAGTTTTTGATTCTATAGGTTTTCCGTCACCATATTACGTGAAGTAAGCTGAGACGCTGAAGTTGGTAATACTAATTGTCGTACCGAAAATGATATGACATAGCCCTCTACAGTTACATCGAGGAAGACAATAAGAGAAGGCCTTTGTCCCCTACTGAATGATTCATTGAAATTAGTAAAAAATAAAGTTTTGTGCTATCAAAATCTAGGGCGGAATGCATAGTCCCCACTTAAGTAATAAGAAATTCCTTAAGGAATAAGGGGTTTCTCTAAGTCGCCCTTAACCCTAAATTACCAACAATACGTAAAATTGACGTGTTCGCTCACATTATAATGTGTATAAGCTGTTCCACGAGTCTGGTTGACTACTCACTGCAGCAGTGCTTTCCTCAGTTGGTTGTTGTATGTCCATGTGAGCGGCAGCATCCTATTTGTGGTCTGTGGCAGTAAGCTTAGCAATGCTAGGTGCTACTACCTATTTGACGTGTGAATAGTAATACCAGTAATACCAATAGAAAATAGCATGTAATTTATACGTCTTGTAAGTAATATAAGTGTATTTTCCGAGGGCACATTTTGGTCAAATAATTTTTGTCTGTGGCACTGAAAAATTATAAGCTCGGTAAAATATGTAAACTGGGAAAGCGACTGTAGGAAAATATGAACACGTCAAAATTACGTGTTGTTAGTAATAACGCCCTAACCGGTCATGTTAGTATTCCAGGGTTAAGGAAGTTTCGTATTCATAGACATCACTTATTAGGGCATTGCCTCATTTAAAAAACGATTTACTTATTGGGCATATCTGTTGAAAGTGACAATTAAAATATAAAAAAAATATCAAGTAGTTGAAAATTCAAAATTTTTCAAAAATTTCAAAGTGTTTGAATAAGGATATGTCAACAAATATATGAATTAATAAGGTTACTAGATATGTACCTTAACGAATAAGGAAACCCTTAAGCGTTTTGACTATGAATAGCGTCAGTCCTTTAAGGGTTCCCTTAATTATAAGAGGGGAACTCCGCCCCTAGTGTTTTATTTTGTTTTCATAATTCAAAAAACAACCTTATTCATGAAATCGTGCAAATAGTATCAAAAACTTTAAATCGCGACACCTCATAACTCAATTATAAGACACACATAAGAAATAGCAAAGAAGCATATCTGTACATAAACTGTATGCAGTTCAGTTGTAGGATTCGGAAGAACAACTTATGTGTAAATATCATAGTCGTGGCCTGAGATTACAAAATGGAATAATGACATATATCGAATTACGCTTTATAATATATTTTCCCCTCAACAAAGAATAACAGCATAAGTCGATTTTTTCGCTATAACTACAAAACTGTTATAGTTATCAACAAAATTATTATCCTATAAAAATTTATATTTTTTTCACTCTATATATTGGAAAAACACACATTAAAATATTTATAAACTTTTATCACAGAATTTTTCAAAACTTGCTCTCCTGAAAAATCAACAAATCGGACTTATGCTGTTTTACCTTTTGACCACAGTATTGTTCGAGTCGATGTAGATTTTAGCCAAAGCATTATGCGTAGCCGGCTCAATGCATCCTTCGTGCACTCGCGACTCAAGCCATGGAAGAAGCAATTTCAATCGATTGCGTTTTTCCACCTCTTCGACCAACTCGTCCGTTGAGAATTGTCCTTTCACCACCAGAATCAAATTTTTAATGATATGCTCGGAACAGTCGACATCCAACAAACCTCCAAGCTCCAACCACGACTGGCAATCGCGACGGATTGACTTTTTGCACATAAATTTCAATGTACTTCTGGAGATTGTTGCGATACAAGTAGAGCACCAAATCATGTACAAAGTCAAAACGATCACAAACAATAATCAGCGGCAATTGATCCGTTAGCTTGGCTTCCTTCAAGAAGTTCTTCACACGCTCCAGATTGTAGCAATTCGACTCGCGACAAATACGTTCAACTTCTTTGATTTGATTCGTTTTACACGCGCGCCGCCTGGATATACTTGAAATGCACTTATTTTAAGCAAATTGAAACAAAGTCTGAATTCGGCATTCAAAATGAAAGATATGGGCATAGTCAAAGAATGTCTTGGAATTAGAATACGGCAGTACGAGAACAGAATCGAATTGGATCAATCAACATATGCGAAGAAGATTTTAGAACGTTTTGGTATGCAGGACTGCAAACCAATATCTACTCCAGCTGATATCAGTCAAAAATTGTCTGCGAAGATAGCGTCGAATGATGGAAATGATGCATATCAGGAAGCAGTTGGGTCTCTGCTAAATTTAGTTCAGGGTACACAACCTGATATTGCTTTCTCAATCAGCGATGTAAGCAGATTAAATTCAAATCATAACGTGAGTCATTGGAAAGCAGTGAAACGAATATTCCGGTATATCAAAGGAACTCTGGACTATAAGTTGATATATACTAAGAGCCAGTGGCGGCTCGTGAAGCACAGAGAGAGGGTGGGCAGATTCACCATAAGGAAAGAATACTATGCATGCATCTACACTGTTTTTTAATGCGTTAAAGTGGTGCTCTTTGTTAGTCAATCCATTTTAATGTTTTTAAGCTTGTTGTGTCTACGTATGTATTAGGTGAATCGTTTAGAGTTTTTTAACAAATCAGTGATGCTAAATCGCACCATGAAAATACATACAGATAATACAATTCGGAAGCCTATATTACATAATTTTTTTGGCAGAGAACGGTCGCAATGTGGACAAATAATCCAGTATTTGCCTTTCAAAGGGACCATAGTAATAGTCGCGACAATATTTTAATAAAATTATATTCAATAAGTAAATATTAAGCACAGCGCCTTTTAATGGTAATTCAAATTTGGGTACCTCTTTTTTTTTCATTTGAGGCTAGAAAAGGCAACCCAAACGGATCACATAACATATGATTAATTGTAATGATATATTAAATTATGCTGAGACATTATGTCCGAAAGTTTGTTTATTTAAAATTATTATTGTTAAAGCAATGCAAACATTCTTTCGCACAAGAACAGGACATACCTATTTTTTCATACAAGTCTTCCTGAATAAATAATTTATCAAAGACAATTCCTGTCAAATTTATATGGAAGTTAGGTTATGTTATACATACTTTCAAGCTGCTACCAATTTCTATAATGATGCAAAAAAATGCACTGTCCAGCAGTGTTGTGCAATTACGCGTAATCTTTGGAAGTCTACGTTACAGCGTAGACAAAGGCGTAGACAACGTATATAATGTATACAATGCATACAATGTAAAGAATGAAGACAATGAACTGTCATTGGTGTGATCTTGTTTTAAATGCACCCTAAAATTTGCATTGGTTGAGTTCAGAGTTTTGAATTTATTTTTTTTTCCAGTAAATGCCAAACATGTTAATGATTCTGAACTCATCCATTCATTTGGCAATACCAAAATTAAATTAATGTTTAGCATGTATCTTCCCGTATGTTTTGCAATCATTTTCATATGTAGTAGAGACGCTATTCCAGGTTGATTGGGACCAGTGGCGAACCCACGTAGGGGTTTTGGGGTTCAAACCCCCTCCGAAATTGCTCGATGTAATATAAGATACAAATCGGTTTAATACAAAAGCAGGACGTTTCCGACAAAAATAGTTCCAACAGTCGGAAAATGAGAAAATTGAGCAAGTAACTCAGTATCACAGAGATGGTGATGCGCTAAGATGCTTTTCGAAAGACTCTTCAAGTACCACAAAAATTGCTTTCAAATGTTTTTTTCCAATAGCTGGGATTGATACTGAGAGGAGTCTCTCTGTTTTTTTTGTCAATTAAGTTCTGCGGCACTTTGGAATAATTGGAAGACAGATACAGCCTACCTAGCAAGCTCAAGTCATGATAAAGTACTATGAAACTCTGGACACATTTTAATATAATCTATATTGAAACGCTACTGATGCTTAGTAACCGAACAATAAAAGAAATGATTGTGTGAGAATAACAATTTATTAACCCAAAATAGTTAACGAAAAAAAACACAATATTAGAGAGTTTTAGTATGTCGTTATATATAACGATAGCCCGAATAGGCTTTGACATTTTCTATTGAAAATTCGCTTACCTGTCGTACGCAAAACAGTGTTCCACAATTTTTCATGTCCCCCCTATGTCATGTAGGCATAGGTGTATTTCCGTGAATTTGACTGACTATAAACAGCTGCAATTGTGGGTTCATGATATTTTACTTATCGGCTATGCCTACTTGGAACATGCAAAATTGTGGTATACTATTTTGCGTACGGCACGCAAGCGAATTTTTCATAGAAAATGCCACAGCCTATTCGAACTATCGTTATATTTTAACCGATATGCTGAAACTAACTATTAATTCAAATTCAAACTTCAACCTCTTTCATAAAACCCTTCCCTAAATATTTTTCTGCGCACGCCCCTGATTGGGACCGAACCCTATCCGGATTTTCGTATATTGTCCGAATTTTCGAAATGCACTAATTGTCATCCTAGTGGATAGTATTTATAATTTATAATACAATCCTAAGAAAATTGTCTTTTTATAGTTAAATAATAATTTCGCATTCGAAAAATGCATTTCCTTAAGCTTATGGAGCCGTACGCACAAACAAAATTTATAAAAAGAAATTGTGGCTTAAGACGAATTTAAATTATCCAAATTCCGGATTTTCGATGGTTGGATTATCAGGGTCTTATTGTAGTTTGAGCAAATCGATTAAACATGAGGCAAGTTTGAAATTAAACAGTTGGAAATAAATAAAAATGGAGCTACCCCATCTCGCTGCAAAACTCTTAATTTAAAGATTGTGCCTATACACCGCTCGCGTAGACAAATGGTCAATTGTCTGCATACATACTCTACGCGTCGACAGCGATGTAGATTACCTCGGAGTAGACTACTTGCACAACGCTGCTGTCCAGCAAGAGCTAGCGAGGTGGGTATAGATCCCTCTTGCCATGGGAAGGAAAAAGGTGTGAGGAATAGAAGTGGGAATTTTTTTCTACATCATGCACATGCTATAACATAACAACAAAAAACTTCATTTTTTAAGTACAAACTAAATTTAAAACTTTCAGATCATATAGAGGAGAAAATATAAATACATATCTATATCAAGCAAAATACATATTAGATAAAATAAATATGATTTTAATATTAATCCCTTCACCAAAATAAATATTTTATAATAGTAATTAATAACACTAGAATGCAGGGAATCAGAGAAAAGCGATTAGTGTTTTCTAAAAACATAAGTAACAAATAAAAACATAAAAAACGGCTGTTGTTAACGTAATCATGCACTACTGCTACGAGTACGAGTATAACACCTCCAAACCACTTCAAAAAAGGCAGAAAATCCGACAAAAACACACGCACAAATTAAATACTCTAAAATGCACCATGCAAAATTTATTAAATGCGAAACGGCCTTATTATTGTATCCATACACTACAGTACTATGCTACGAGTATCTAACTACTAGAAAATCGTCACGGGCGCTCACGAACGTTGCACCAGTTCATGGATACCTACTAGTGTACTGGGCATGCCCCTAGCCCTAAGTGAAGTTCAGATACTTTAAATACGCATGCGTTGACTATATAAGAACACTCATCGTGTCTCTATGTGCTGTGGAATAGCTATATAGTCTAAGAAAATTGTACCAAAATATGGCCATCGAACGGCAAAAATCCTACATCGGAAATTTGATGCCCCTTTTCCCCCCTTTTTTTAAGGTTGCGGACCGCCAATCGGTTGGGACATTTAATGCCATAATCTGGGGACCATTCCCAACCATAATCCAAAAAAAAATCTGATGTAGGACTTTTGCCGACCAAATATGCCATTTTTCTTAGACTAATAGAATAGATTGATGGTACATGTGGGCAGAAAGACATTCTGCCCTAGGTTGAGATGATGATGTTGATATGATGCAACAATGCAATGTACATAATGGTTGGTGATTCATGCGTGCGCTGCTAATAATAACTATTCAATTGATATCAAATTTGATTTGATAGTTTTTTATATAGGCAATTTAATCGTGATTAAGTACTAATGAATGGCTATTGTCATTTTAAGGAGAGTTAAAAAAAAAATAATTTTATTTTTATTTTTAGCTAGCATTTTGTAGGGTGGGGCAGTGTCCTACCTGCCATCAACTTGTCGATCTAAGCCCATTGACATAAGGTACCACTTTGTACGCGAAAAGGTTGAAGGCGGGACGATCAGCGTTAAATTCATTAGATGGTTGGGAATGGTTTGGAAATGGTTGCGGATAACCTAACAAAGGCAGTTAGTAAGAACAAGCAGCTATTTTGTAATAATGCCATGGGATTAGAATGAAGTATAAATGAACACTGTTAACTTAATTTGAATTTATTCAGTAATTTTCTCGAATTCTTTGCTTTTTTAACTAAATGTCAATATTTTATTTTACTCTTAAAATTAGGAAGGAAGGAAGGAAGGAAGAACTTATTTAATTAACTTCAACTTAATTTATTTATGTAGTCTGGCTGGTCTAGCGGTTAGTGCGCGAGTTACGTTACCAACACCAGACGACAGTACATAAAAAAACAATTCTCACACAACCGTGAGAATTGCGCATACATCGAAATCCGATCTGTAGTCTAGAATCTTGGTGCATGCATACATATCAGATATCCGATATAAAGTACAATTCATTTAAATTCTATTAAATTCTATTTTTGAAATTGCAAATTGTCAGTCAGTCAGTTCTTTGTTAACTCTTGAATAATAAAGTTCATTTTCATAAGTAATAAAAAATAATTTTTTTTTAAACTCAAAAGTACTGAGTACTTAACTGGCGCAGTCTACCCCGGGAGGATAGTGAATTGTGGATTGTGAATATCAAGCAGAACCACGAAGGATTATTGTGGAACCACGAAGGATTATTGTGGAATAATATCGACTATTAATACACGGATTGTGAATATCGAGCAGAACCACGAAGGATTATTGTGGAATAACATCGACCTATTGATACGTGGATTTGGTGCATTATCGACCATGTCAATTTGGGCAATCTCCTGCATATTCATACTCACGTAAGTCGTCTAGAATATTCATGTCCCGTCCCTATCCTTTCCCAAAAAACCTACGTAATATAAGGACAAGGTCTAATAGGTTATTCGATAGTTCTAGATTTTTATCAGATGATGGTGATAGTTCCGATAATAAAAGTGACACAAACTCAATAGCGATTAGTGAACAAAATAACAGTGAAATAATTGATGATATCGAAATAATTAATAACCAGAATAGTAATAACGAAATACTTAATAACAGTAACAATAACCTTAACAATATCGAAATAATTAATAACCAGAATAGCAATAACGAAACACTTAATAACAGTAACAATAACCTTAACAATATCGAAATAATTAATAACCAGAATAGCAATAACGAAACACTTAATAACAGTAACAATAACCTTAACAATATCGATATAATTAATAACCCGATTAGTAATAACGAAATACTTAATAATAGTGACAATAGCAATATCGTAAGCAATAATCCTAATAATTTAATAATGGCTACCGCAAACAACCAAATCTCGGTAGTCGACCTCTTCAATTCGCTGAGGGTGCCAGACGCAGTAAAAGACCTACCGAGTTATAACGGAAATCCCCGTTTACTATATGACTTTATCGACAACGTCGATGAAGTCCTATCTCTCCTTTCGGTAACTGCAGGAACACCTTATGGACAAATGCTCCTACGTGTGGTCCGTAACAAAATAGTTGGCTCAGCCAACGAGGTGCTGAACATGTACGGCACCCCTCTCGATTGGAATAGTATTAAAGAAAACCTAATTCTACACTATGCAGACAAGCGAAATGAAATGTCGCTAATTAAAGATCTACACTCACTTCGCCAAAACTCCAGTACGGTGGAAAAATTCTACAGCGAAGTAATAGAGATTCTATCAAGCCTAAATAATCACGTTAACATACATGATAAAGTGGCTACAGTAATATCAGCAAAAAAGGCACTCTATAGCGCAATGTGTTTGAACGTGTTTTTATCGGGTCTTCGAGAACCATTAGGTTCAACTTTTCGGGCGATGAAACCTCAGAGTTTAGCTACTTAGCTACTGCATTTTCGTACTGTATTGAGGAACAAAATATGTTCTACGCGAAAACAGATTCATCAAAACATCTTACAAAATTACCTGATCCAAAACCATTGCCATCTACCACTCGAGACTTCAATCAGTGGTTACTCCAACGCCCTGTAAGTTCCCCATTTAGACAACCAAATATTTTCCCAAATACTCAGTTTAGAACTCCACCGCCAAACCCAATCCCGAATCCTCAATTTAGAGTCTCTCCACCAAACCCATTTCAGCAAGTTAGACCAAACTTTCCCCTACAACCTGGACCTCAATGGCCAGCCAGACCCCGTCCATTTAATAGCTTTCATCCGCAACAACCTCGGCAACAAACCAATATATTTTCGAGACCAGTAAACTCATCTTTTCCAAAACCCGAGAAAATGGATACTTCTTCCGCTAATTATCGACAACCCACTCAATACCAACAAGCATCTATTCCTAATAATAATCGATTTAATACACAAAGTAAGCCCAAATTTGTAAGCGAAGAACTGTTTAATGTATCAGAGCAGTATCCTGGTTACTACGATGAAATTACTTACACCAGTGATCAACAGGTTGGCAATTACTATCAAAACTTAGATTCGTACTACGTATATGAAGAGCCCAAAGACCAGACCCATTATATACAAAATGACGACAATACTAACAACAATGACCAAACCCAGACAAAACCTATCGAAAACGAACTAGATGACGCAAATTTTTTATTAAACGCCTCGGACACACAACCGGATATATCGATATAAATAAACACGGTTCCACCCTTCCATTCATAAATATTTCCTCACCGTTTGGTCGACCTTTAAGATTCCTTATTGATACAGGAGCATCATCCTCCTTTATCAATCCAGAATTCATAAACCCAACTTCAATAACTCACACGAATCCCATATCTATTATAACTGTTTTAAACAAATATGAAATAAACAAAGCTGTAAAACTTCCAAATTTTATAGAATTCAATCAACCAGGTGAAACAAAATTTTTAATCTTCAAATTCCACGGCTACTTCGATGGTTTACTTGGACTTGACACCTTGACCAATTTAGGCGCAAAAATAGATTTATCAAAAAACTTGCTAATAACTAACAATACGGAAATTCCATTACATTTTAAACCTAATATTACATCCAAAACGTATACTATTCTTCCTAAATCTAAGATTGTAATCGAACTTCCCGTAGATGTTGAAAACGGAGATGTTTATGTACCTACAACAAAAATTGATAACCATTTCTTAATATCAGAAGGCATTTGTAATGCGAAAAATTGGCATATTTTGGTCGAAGTTACCAACAATTCAATCAAATCGGAAACACTCTTTCTTGATCATCCCCTTAAAGTGAATAAATTCGTTTCGTCGGATTTCACAGAAATTAATAACTTCAATATCAGTTATGAAGAAACAGACAACATCCAAAAAACAACAAACGATGATATAGAAAGATTTATCCGTAGTTCACACTTAAACTCCGAAGAACAAAAATCTCTTTTCAAATTATGTCGACAGTATGACGACATATTCTTTAAAGAAGGCCAAAAACTTTCATTCACAAACAAAATAAAACACCAAATTCATACCACAGACGACCTACCAGTTTACACCAAAACTTATCGATACCCATACGTGCATAAAGCCGAAGTCCGCCGACAAATCAACGATATGTTAGATCAGGGTATAATAAGACAGAGCTTTTCTCCGTGGAGTTCGCCTATCTGGATCGTCCCTAAAAAGAAGGATGCCAGTGGCAGACAAAAGTGGCGACTCGTGGTAGATTACCGCAAATTAAATGAAAAAACCATCAACGACCGATACCCTATCCCAAACATTACGGATATTCTCGACAAGCTAGGGAGAGGAATGTACTTTACAACCCTCGACTTAGCCAGCGGGTTCCATCAGATCGAGATGGACCCTCGAGACATCAACAAAACGGCTTTCACCGTTGAGGGCGGGCACTTCGAATACATCCGAATGCCTTTCGGCCTCAAAAACGCCCCTTCAACGTTCCAGCGTGTGATGGATAACGTATTAGGCGACTTGCAAGGGACGATATGTTTAGTGTACCTCGATGATATAATCATCTTCTCAACATCACTACAAGAACACATAGAACACATCCGCAAGGTCTTTTCTAGATTGCGTGAGGCAAATCTAAAGGTACAACTAGATAAATCAGAATTTATGCACCGAGAAATCGCTTTTCTGGGTCACATCGTAACGCCTGAGGGTGTCAAACCGAATCCGGATAAGATATCGGCCATCCGAAATTTTCCTATTCCCAAGACCGAGAAAGACATAAAGTCGTTTTTAGGGCTATTAGGATACTACCGGAAATTCATTAGGGATTTTGCGAAGCTCACCAAACCCCTAACTGAGTGCCTAAAAAAGGGTAAGAAAATCGAATTGAACGAACGATACGTAAAAACTTTTAACGTTTGCAAAGACCTTCTCACGAACGAACCGATCCTACAATACCCCGATTTTGCGAAACCGTTTGTACTAACTACCGACGCTAGCAATTTCGCAATCGGAGCTGTCCTTTCGCAAGGACCTGTCGGTAGCGACAAGCCGGTGTGCTTTGCCAGCCGGACCCTGACCACTTCCGAATACAATTACTCCACCATTGAAAAAGAACTTTTGGCCATTGTTTGGGCCACTAAATATTTCAGGCCATACTTATTCGGTCGCAAGTTTAAAATAGTAACGGATCATAAACCTTTAACATGGTTGATGAGCCTAAAGGATCCAAACTCCAAACTTGTACGATGGCGACTTAAACTCGAAGAGTATGACTACGAAATATTTTACAAGAAGGGTACCCAAAATCTAAACGCAGATGCGTTAAGTAGAATCAAACCTACTCCACGATCTCAAATCCACGAGCTTTACACTAACGAAAGTAACACCAGTGCAAGAGATGCTTCAATTCAAGGCGAATATGGTAGTACAGTTCATTCTGCTCCCGAAGACAATCAAGACGGAATTCCTATTTCTGAAAAACCAATCAACGAATTCAATATTCAACTCATATTAGAAAAATCCGACAGACGACCTCCCATTTCTTTCAAGATAATATTTCGGAACAAACAGAGACGAAGTATCCGCCTCCCAGAATTTACCGAAGACAGTCTCATCGACATTTTCAAAAAATACCTTGTACCACATAAATTAAACGCCATACTAACCGATGACGACACCTTTAGAAAAATTCAAACAATATATTCCAATTTGTTCTGTCGCGGCAAAACATTTAAAATTATCCGCTGTATGGAACTGTTAAAAGACGTTACTGACACGGACGAACAGGACAGAATCATAAATGATTACCATACTAAAAACAACCACAGAGGAATTAATGAGACATTACTTCACTTGAAACGCGAATACTATTTCCCCTTCCTTAAAAACAAAATAACAAAAATAATCAACAATTGTGATCGCTGTCAACTATTGAAATATGATAGAAACCCACCAAAAGTGAAATACCAGAGAGACGAATCCCCCTTAAAACCCTTAGATAGCATCTACATCGACATGTATAGTATTAACAAAAGGCAGATCCTAACAATAATTGACAGATTCTCTAAGTTTGCTGCAGCCTATTCACTTACTTCAAGAAATAGCCTAAATATCATCAAATCTCTTAGGAACTATATAAACCTTTATGGTATTCCCAAAGAAGTAACAGCTGACCAGGGATCAGAAATGACATCCACCATATTTAGAGATTTCTGTAATCAATACGGAATCAAGGTCCATCTTACATCATTCCAACAGACTAGCAGTAACGCTTATGTTGAACGACTCCACTCCACAATGACCGAAATATATCGAATTATACATGAAAGACGCAAGGACGAAAAAGCAGACTTGGACCATGACGATATCCTAGAAGAAGTCATGATAACATACAACAACGCAATACATCAGACTACTAAACTGACTCCGTACGAACTTTTTACTGGTAAGACACACATATTCAACAAGACTGTGACTTTTGACAATAATCATGAATACTTACAAAAACTCAACGAGTTTAGGTACAAATTATATCCGACAATCAAGGAAAAAGTAGATAAACTGGCTAACAAAAACCTAGAAAAGCTAAACGAACACCGAGAAGATCCACCCGAATTATAAGAAAATGGATTAATATTTAGGAAAGAATGTAGGAGAAATAAAATGACACCACGATTTAGTAAACACAAAATTCAAGAAAATAAAAGAGTTACAGTAATCACTACCAAAAATCAAAAGCTTCATAAATCTAAAATTAAAAGAAAACGTAAATTCCAGGTTACCCATGATTCGAGGACAGACGATCAACATCCAAGACCTAACGAACAGCAGAGGACTACTACCAATGCGACTAGGACAAGCCCGGACCATACGGACTCATAATAACTTCCTTCACATTGTACAACTGAAACCCTACGAAGACACGCTTCAACAGATTACAACTTCATTGAACGCCTTCCAACATGTAGTCGCTACGTCAGATACCCTAAGTATTACAAAGGCTAAACTTAGCGAAGCTAAGTATAAGCTCGAAACATTAATGCCTTCATTTAGGATAAAAAGGGGCCTTGTAAATGGGCTTGGTAGTATAATAAAAGCAATTACCGGAAACCTTGACGCCAACGATGCCATCCAAATTAACAACCAAATTGATAAAATTCTTAACAACGAAAATAAAATTAAACAAGAAATCAATAACCAGGCAACACTTAATGAGCAAATGATTCAACGTTTTACTAACATTACAACCCACATTAACAGTCAACAGGAAAATATAACTAAATATCTAAATCACTTTCGGGAAACAATTCAAAATAAAATAAGAACAGACGAACTAACGATAAAACACCTACAATACTTGAATCAAATAAACTACAATATCGAATTACTCAGCAATCATTTCACTAGCATTTCGGAGGCAATCACTTTGGCCAAAATAAATCTCATTTCAAAACAAATTCTTAGTCCTTCAGAATTGTCGGAACTTTACTACAACTTCCAAAACCAATCCGTAAATATTATATCTACCGAAAACATATACGAATTATTAGGCCTTCAAGCATATTACAACGGGACAAACATAATCTTTAACATACAAGTTCCTGTAATAACAAATGATACCTACTCCCTCTACCATGTGATACCTCTCCCATCCGACCAAGGAGCCTCCATACGCACCAAACCTTACCTTATCCTGAATTCCCATTACATACAGTATCTAGACGACAAATGCCCACAAATTGAATCAATATACTACTGTCAAGAGACCATTCACAAGGAGAAAACAAGCGACTCGACCTGCATTGGGAACATAATCAATGATTTACCAGCTACCTGCCAATTCCACGATCGGAACGTCGACATCGAAATCTTTCAGCCCGAGCCCAATTATCTACTATTAGTTAACATAACCGAACTCACCTTGAAATCCACTTGCGAAATCCCCGAAATTAAAATTAAAGGAACAATACTCATATACTTCGAAAATTGCGACATAACCCTGAACGAAATCATTTATACATCAAAACAAACTACACATTTCGAACAAATCCAAATATATCCAAAATTCTTCAACAAAATCAATATTACCTCTACTCCAGGCGTTTGGTAAAATCAGAGTGCATGCCAGGCACTGTCTGAGATTATTTTAGAAATCGGTAGGGGCTTAGTCCTAAAGCTTAAATTTAAGTTTGCACCACTTGGAAAATTTTCTAACGTTACTTATCAGGGTTTTTGTCTTGTTTGGATTTTTTGTGTATATCTCCGCTCCTGATTGTTGGACTTTCAAAAGAAAGACACTAAATTGTTCGGTACAAAATTGCCTTCATCTTTTGTATACTGACTGTTCATCTCAAAGCAGTAGATAAAATGCTACAGCGTGTCAAAGTGGAAAAACCCGTTTTGTTCATCAGTTTTTTGCAAATAAGTCGCTAACGGTGAATTTTCACCAAATAATTAATCATAGTTCACTTGTAGCTTATTGAATTCCCTACAATCCAGAAAAAATTTAAATCGATACGATCATCCACTACCGAGAGATGCCCAAGAGAAAGTCGACGATCTGAGATAGCAACACATTCTACGGGTATGTACTAGGGATGTCAAAAACCGGCCCATAAGTCGATTTTCGGTTTTTTCCGTTTTTTTGCAAAGCCGGTCAGGTCAGACCGTCCAGTTTTAACCGGTCTCAAAGTACCGGTTTTCCGGTTAACCGAATCTTTTCATGGATTTGCTTAGAATTCTAGTAAAAACATGCATACACACTCGTATTGCTATAGTTCGTATCGTATGCAAAATTAAATCAAAGCTACAAGGAGAAGTAATTTGACGAAGCGATGGTTCTACGAGTAATAGCAATAAGGAGAGTGTTCGAAAATATGTTTAAGGGCTGGAACTTGGAAACGAAATTTTTCATTGGGGACAAGTAATAGAACTGCATACGGAAAAATCAAGAAAATATAAAAAATTCTATAAATTTGGAAAGAATTTTTGTCCCGGTTTTAACCGTGTGGACAAAAAACCGTCCGGGTTAAAACCGGGAGGAGGAAAAAACCGAAAAAAAAATTGTTAACCGTTCTGAAAGTACCGGTTTTCGGACTAACCGTCCGGTTTTTGATATCCCTAGTATGCACCAATATTCAGTTGGGCTTTACTTGGCGGCCAGTTGTCTTTCGCTGCAGATAGAGAGAGATATGTTCATTACGCGACACGCTTGCGAACAGTGACTCCATTAGCGGTATTTTTTGTAAATGAAAGTCAATTTGACAAACTTCGTTTTTTTTTCGAAATAGTTTTGTTTGTTTGTTTAGTTTCGCCATGAGTTTTTGTTTTGTTTGTGCAAAATCCTTAAACGAAGGTGACGTTGTATCCGTACATTGATTGAGAGATGCATTGAACGTGCTCTAGGGAGCATGAAGAAATTTTGGGAAATGTGAATAGTGTTCTAATGCATCAATTATGTTGGAAAATCCAACAATTCAACAGTCAGCTGAATTTATTTCCTAGTAGACCACAATCTTCAGAGGTATGAAGCAGGAGGCATTGTTGGCCAATTAAAGAAAAAAGAAACGATTTGTTGATATACTGCAACATTATTTAACGAATCATGGTTTCTTAGTATTCCAGGCTGTAGAGGATGCGGATACACAAATTGTTCAAACGGCTTTAGGCATGTCGTCCAGGTTTGACTCAATTTTCATCGTTGGAGAAGACGTTGATCTGCTGGTTATATTGTCAGGTATTGGATATCATGTCTATTTTAAAAAATGGAGCGAGGATCCGAAAATACAATTTTGTATTCATCAACAGGTTTAAAACACCAAACTCTTTCAGAGGATATACTTTTTCTTCACGCCTTCACAGGGTGTGATACGACTTCGGCCGTTTTTAGATATGGAAAAAGTAGGCTTCTCTCCTTTTTAAAGAAGAAGGAACATACTCACGTTTTACAATCGCTCGAGGTTTTTAAAGCAGAGTGCTCAGATGCAAACACTATATGCACTATCGGAAAGAATGTTTTCATTGCCTTGTACGGAAGTACACGTAACGACACATCACTAAGCGATTTCCGTTTCAAACTTTTTGCTCGCGCAGGAACGAAAATTAAAGCTAATCTTGCTGCTTTGCCTTCCACCGAATCAGCCGCTGATCATCATTCCTTACGAGCGTACCACCAAATACAGACATGGCTCGGCAACGTTTTAAATCCAGAAAACTTGGGCTGGAAGCGCACTCAGGTGGGATTGGAGCCTGTGATGATTTCGGGAGAAATTATCTCTTCATACCTATTAAATATTATTTCGTGCTCTTGTAAAAAAAAAACTGTGGGACAGCATGTGGTTGTAAGAAGACTGGACTCACATGTACCAATATCTGTAGAACGTGTTGTGGCAAAATATTCTCAAATGTCGCAGTCATAACCGAAGACATAAATGATGAAGATTGCTACGATGACATTTATGATATTCCAACGTATGTCCCCCTTCCACAACCAAGTAGATCTGTATATCATATTCAGGATTCTACTGAAGAAAATAAAAAAAACGTACCCTCATCACTAAATAAACCATCCAAAATTAAAAGAAAGTAAATTAGGTACTTTATCCCATTAGTGAACTGCCAGGTTTTTGGAAAACCTTACTTTATGGGGGTGAACCTTTTTCAATTTCCGCTACTGTATTACAAATATCGGGTGGGTAAAACGTCCCTTTCCGATGAGGAGGAAAGATTTTTGGAAAATTTAATGATGAAAAATGCTAACATAAAATGGTTACCGCAATCGCCTGTTCTGATGGCTTCAGACTTTTTTCCCTCAAAAAGAAGGTATACGTCAACAAACTACAGACTTTAACAGTGTTAAAATAGAATATTTGAGCAGAAATTGCGCAGATCACAGCGGTCGCACTCCAACTTGTTTTCCAAAATGTCGTGCAAAGACCCGAAGCTTCACCATCCTAACTGCATCTGCAACAAATTATACCTATACATAAGTATGTACGAGTATAACGCATAGTTACTTCGGAATGCTCACTTTCTTTCGGGTATATCTCGGCTGCAGTTGATCGTATCGACTTAATTTTTTTCTGGATTGTAGGGAATCCAATAAGGTACAAGTCCACTCTTATTAATTTTTGCGCGAAAAATCACCGTTATTGACTTATTTGCAAAAACCTGATTTGGAAAACTGTTTTTTCAACTTTGACACGCTGTAACATTTTACCTACTGCTTTATGGTGAACAATCGCTATGCCAAAGATGAAGAAAATTTTGTACCAAACAATTCGGTGGCCTTTTTTTGGAAATGCTACCATTGGGAGCGGAGATATACGCCGGAAACCCAAACAAGACAAAAACCTTCATAAGTACCGTTAGAAAATTTTTCAAGTGGTGCAAACTTAAATTTAAGCTTTCTGACTAATACCCTATCGATTTCTAAAATAATCTCAGACAGTGCCTGGCATGCACTCTGAAGCCCGATTTCACGACCGTTCGCCTGGAGTACTCTCCCGACGTCAAAACCATCAAATTAAAAAATTTAGAAAAATACCAATTTTTGGAGAAACAATCATCGACGCCACCCTCCGAACCGCCACTTGCCAAGGATATATACATAACAACCGTACAAATACTCATAGTTTTGACCATCATGGCGGTAACTTACCTATGGATCCATCACCATTTGAAAAAACGATACATCCTACCCACGGTCATCGCTCTGGTCCAGGATCCTAAATTCATCTGGCCGTCGCTCACTAAGGGGGGAGGAGTTACGTTACCAACACCAGACGACAGTACATAAAAAAACAATTCTCACACAACCGTGAGAATTGCGCATACATCGAAATCCGATCTGTAGTCTAGAATCTTGGTGCATGCATACATATCAGATATCCGATATAAAGTACAATTCATTTAAATTCTATTAAATTCTATTTTTGAAATTGCAAATTGTCAGTCAGTCAGTTCTTTGTTAACTCTTGAATAATAAAGTTCATTTTCATAAGTAATAAAAAATATTTTTTTTTAAAACTCAAAAGTACTGAGTACTTAACTCGCGCACCTTCGGTGCACAGGCTCATGAGTTCGAATCTCACCGTGTTCCATGGTGTTTTTCGAACTCACGAGCTTGTGACGGACTATGATCTCACTCAGATGTTAAACGAGTACCCATTTATGGGGATAAATAACACTGCTGAGCGTGATGCTGATCTCATTACCTCAACAAAAAGCAGATAAGATCTTGGAAATAGGATGTCACTAACACATCCTGCGGCCTTAGTCCAATGCTGGATTGTCGCGCCTGTTATTTATTTTTATTTTTAATTTATTTAACGATGATATTAAAAATTTTTATAATTTTAAAGTGAGAGAGTTAAAATATACAATTGACACATACATTCGAATACTCTTACACTCAGAAAAAAAAAATCCTGTAAATTCAAAAAATACGCATATGATTCAAAGAGATTCAAATATGATTTTGCTTCATATTTGTTTCCCTTTGAATCATTGTATAATCACTTCATTTCATAGACTTTTTAATTCAAACGGATTTGCCTTTGAACTAATAAGATATTCCTTTTGAAAGTCTATCTATAATCACTTTAAATTAAAGTGTCAATTTAATTTAATTTCTTTTTAATTTAAAAGAATGGACTCTTTGTTTTAAAGGGATATAATTTTATGCACCTAAACTCAAAGGATTCTTCTTATTGTTTATCCAAATGCATGATCTCAAAAGAATACTTTAAATCACACCAAAATGAGTAATTTTCACAGGGAAAACATATTACTCATAAATGAGTTTTGTATAACAAGCATTGACCTCCCTAAAGGTGTTGGCGACATCTCATTTACCTCTTTACGCTCTAAAATGCTTAATAAATTACCTACCTACAGGGGGATTCGATCCCGAGACTTTATGATTTGTAGACGATCGCCCTACCTACTAGACCAACCAGACTATAAGTGATGCAGTTTGTAATTTATACCATACATTGTGACAACTCTCTACCACTTACTGCCGACCGACTGCGAGTCTAAACCAACAAAAAACGAGACCGAGGCTAATTTCGGGCGCGGCCGAAATTTGGATACCCTTCGCACCCCTCGGGATAAAAGTCTTTTCGGGCGTACCTACGACTTGTATTAAATCCCACTCCCCCCATTCTTTTCCTTCTGTCTTCACCAAAGTTCCGTTGCGTCGGCAAAACAATATTTGTGTGGGGTTTGGTTGAAATAAGTGAGAAAATAAAAATGTTTGCTCAGAAAATTTATTGGGAGATGCGGGAGCATGGCCCCATAGTACGATTCCATTTGTTTTGACCTTTTTAGTTGCTTTGATAAAGACACATTAATTCAAGTTTAATCGTAATATTTGTCACGTAAAACGCTATACCAAGTATATTCAATTTTTTTGAAAATAAAAAGGCTCAATATTGACTAACTATGTTAGTACAACATTGAACCTATCAAAAATATTCACCTTTTAGGCAATATCCAAACCTGGTTTCGTCCACACAGCAGATTGAACTCATCAGAAGCTACCTTAATCTTGCTGGGGAGGTAGCTTGACCAGGGGTGTTGTTTGGATGTTAGTCCGAACAAAACACACTTTAGTGGAATGATCAGATGGTATATATACTGATACTATCACACTCTGGATACGAATTTTATTTAATCGTAATATTTGTCACGTAAAACGTAAATTCAAGGTTTTGTGAAATTGGTGTAAAAAATGTTTCTTAGAAGAACCAAAATGGGGGTTCATCAACGGATCGACACGAAATTCAGTGGGAATGTGTAGAATGGTAGGGTATTTGCTACGAATACCTTTGAAGTAGGAAAATGTTAACAGGGTGTCTTGAACGAGGTGCAAAAGTAGATAATAATCAGCAATAAATTTAGTATGAATGTATCGAGTGGTAGGGTATTTTCTACGAATACCTTTGAGAATCAGAAATGTTAACAGGGTAGCCTAAACGTTGTGCAAAAGTAGATTGTAATCGGCAATAAATTTAGTGTGAATATGTAAAATGATAGGGTATTTGCTACGAATACCTTTGAAGTAAGGAAATGTTATCAGGGTGTCCCAAAGGAGGTGCAAAAGTAGATAATTTTATTTGTCATCGGAAAAGGGTGTACCGGCTCGTATATCGACATGAACTTCAGTGTAAATATGTAGAATGGTAGGATATTTGCTACATATACCTTTGAGATTGGGAATTGGAACAGGGTGTCCTAAACGAGGTGCAAAAGTAGATAATAATCGGCAATAAATTTAGTATGAATGTATAGAATGGTAGGATATTTGCTACGAATACCTTTGTAGTCGGGAAATGTTATTAGGGTCTCTCAAACGAGGTGCAAAAGTGGTTGTCATAATCAGGATACCCAACAAACAATAGTTAACAACACAATACAAAAATTCGAAAAACCTGCGGTTACAGAAAACATTCACAAAAAGTGACTGTGCATTTTCGTCGCTATTTCTTCTATAGTCTGTATCTGCCACTAGCCCGATTTTAGTATTTCAAATAAAAAAGATAGAGCAAGTCTTTTTCATATAATTTTTTTCTAACTCTATCCTCTCCAATGTGGTTGTTTTAAACAGGAAACGAGTAATTAATATGCAATGCATTCCATCTCTTTTTATGTGTCTTTTTCTTCTTTATATGCCAGTCACAATTATAAATAAATATGATAAACATGTTTTTTTTACCAATAACAGTTTTTAGACACCTGGCCCTCTACTGATTCCAAAACACTAAAGGTAGCCTGGCTCTGCCTTTTCTATTTGAAATGCTAAAATGAGACTAGTCGCAGATACAGACAGACTAGAGAAAAAATAGGGGTAGCGACCCTTCGACGAAAATGCACAGCTAACAGTCACTTTTTGTGAATGTTTTCTGTAACCGCAGGTTTTTCGAATTTTTGTATTGTGTTGTTAGCTATTGTTTGTTGAGTATGCTGATTATGACAACCACTTTTGCACCTCGTTTGAGAGACCCTGATAACATTTCCCGACTACAAAGGTATTCGTAGCAATTATCCTACCATTCTACACATTCATACTAAATTTATTGCCGATTATTATCTACTTTTGCACCTCGTTTAGGACACTCTGTTAGCATTTCCCAATCTCAAAGGTATTTGTAGCAAATAACCTACCATTTTACACATTCACACTGAATTTCGTGTCGATCGGTTAATTCGAAATCCACTGAAAAATAATTGTAGCGTATATTCACTCGCTGGGTGGGTGCTAGTCAAATTGAACATGTCCTATTCCACTAGTATCTAGGAAATGTGTCTATTGACTAGCTACTAGTAAAATTGCACAACAGTTTGTTGATTGTTTACGACGTCGTCACCGTAGAAATTGCTCGTTTGCAACTAACTCCTGTATATAGGGTGACTAGTTGCGCGTCTAGTTGCATCACACTTTCGGTGACGACGTCGCGTCGTAACAACACATAGTCAACCATTTACATGACACTGTTTTCGTTGTTTATTACATGTCGTCGCCTATGGTGATTTCTCGAATGCAACTTTACAAGTACTAGTAGCTCGCCAAATGTGACTGTAGCTTAACAGTTTTGATGCCTTAAGTACAGAAGACTAGGTTTAATTTTAGCTCGATTTAAATTGAATTTAATTCAAGCTGCTCCTAAAGATCTTCAATTTGGTACAATCTATTCAAATTATATGAAACTCGCTTGAGATACATATTGAGGTTTTAGTCGTTCAAGAAAATGATTTTTTCCAAAAATCTTCAAATACCTTTGGCAGCTAAGGAGTTACCTATACTCTATACATATTTTATATGGTTGTAGATGCTTCCTTCAATGCGTTACAAACATCATGACAAAGTTAATTCGACTCATGTGATGATCGCTCAGCGATCAAAGTTAAACCATCGATTTTGAGCACTATGCATATTTTCAATACAGACGTGTTCCTTTAGTTCATAGTCGATACTAGGAAAGTAGCTTCATTGGAAGAATATGAAAATATGGCTCGAAATTGGATGCAGAACTGCGATCGCTGAGCGATCATCACATGAGGTGTCTCTACGAACACGTACCTTAGCAATGCAATAATTCAAGCGACATTCAACTCCATCGCTTTTTGGTACGTGTTCGTAGAGACAATTCATGTGATGATCGCCCAGCGATCGTAGTTTTGCATCCAATTTCGAGCCATATTTCCTTATTTTTTGAATGGTGCTACTTTTCTAGTATCGGCTATGAACTAAAGGAACATGTCTGTATAGAACTTCGCTCGCTAAGCGATCATCACCTAAAGGCCGGAACACAATGTGCTATCTACGCCACTAGCGGCGTAGATAGCTTTTCGGAGAGGAGGGGGATCATTTTGCAAGATTACTTACTTGAATTTCAGAATAACAATTACTGCATTTATTACACTTCAAATTGGCAGTTTTTTTTAGCAAATTTTTGTGCAAAATAGATAGCAATTGTGTCATACGAAAAAACTGAGTCCTGAAAATATTCATAGATAATTTTGGCTTTTTTACTACAGCTAGTATTACAATTTTCGTACGAATGTTCCCTACTGTGATTAAAGTATCAGAGCTTTGTATTGGTTTAGACCAGTGGTTCCCAAACTTTTCGGAGTCACGGAACACCTAGCAGCATCGCCGCTTTTGAGGCCCGAACACCTCAAAACAGGGATTAAAATAAATCATATAGTTACATGTCCAGAAAAGGGAAATTGTGAAGACGAGAGCTAGTTGGGAATGCCCAGTACATTTCGACAAAGTACAGTATTTGTGTTTTTAAATCAAAATTTTCCGATAACTCAGAAATTCGTGAGTAGATATTTCTAAAATTTCCAAACTTGACATTGACATTGTAGCACCCAGCCAGCATCGGCGTCATATACCGTGAACATAGCCACAAATAAGCTTTACTTCATGAATCAAGAATCGGCATTATGTATCGATAGCACGCATTGAAAGTTAGATACATGATGGTCAGCTGAAGGATTGTCGACGGATCATGCATCACATGCATGCATCATGCATCATGGATCACACATTTGTAATCATTATTTCATGCAACACGCGTGAGCACATATTGCTTATTCATTCATCACGTTTTCATACAAGCAGTATATGACGATGTCCCCCTATTTCATGTATATAGGCATTTACGCCTTATTACGGATAATCATTATAAAATCGGCCATGTTCTGCTATCCGCTTTAATGGGGGGAACTTTTGTGTTTCCGATATTTTCCGCTATATAGCGGACGGTAAGATAAGTGTCGCTAGTGTCGATAACAAGAACAAGAAAATTCTTCTTGCGAAGCTGATAGCGTAATGTTCCTAAAATCGTTATTCGTAAGCATTATGTAATAGTTAAGTATCATATATATTCAATGGATCAAAGAATAATTAAAAAAAACACGAGCGATGGAGAGTCTCGAACTCATAACCCTATGCACCCAAGGTGCGCGCCCAAACCACTGCTCTAGCCAGACTATATGAATCATCATGTTTTATTCGAGAATCTAATCACCCCAGCAACAAAAATCACACTTGGGGAGAAAACCATTATATTTCCTATATGCACGGTCCGTCGACATTTCTTCAGCTGACCATCATGTATCTAACTCCCAATGCGTCCTATCGATACATAATGCCGATTCGTGATTCATGAAGTAAAGCTTATTTGTGGCTATGTTCACGGTATATGACGCCGATGCTGGCTGGGCAGCTATATATATTTGCTATAAATTTCGTTTAAAAAAAATCGTACTTGTTTTGATTAACACATTATTTAATCCTCTAACTTATTTGCGCTTTAATTTACATCCCAAAAACCTCGTGACAATTACTGTGGATATGCTTTATTTTCTGGTACACACTACTTCTTTTTCCATTTGATATACGAGGCCGTAGTAGAAAGTTGTAAAAGAAAATCGGTTGAGTCCCTGATGCTGGTCAAATATTTTACAGTTAAGTTGATTTCCGGTACATTGTAGCAGACGAAGCTTCGGAGTTTTAAAACTTGTTCGCATTTTTCCAATTTTTGGATATCTTTGCGAAACCCCTGAGAGATCATCAACCCTAGGGTACCGCGGAGTTTCGTTTGTTGGTCTGTTAATTTGTTTTCGAATTACTGCCTTTAAATTTCGAGAATTTCATCATTTTTGTTATATTAGATTTAGTTTAAAAAAGGCGGGCAGGCAAAGCACTGGTATATACGATAAAACCTTTCGTCGAATTTTAGCTTAAAAAAAAGAATGTTGATAAACTCAAGCAATAAAGTATGCTTAAAAATTGAAAGCAGTTGCACAGCGTTTTCTCTCCATTCGCATTAGCTTTCCACTCCCCGAAAGAAATTTTTATAATCTTATGTACAGTTTATTTCACCATTAGAAATTCCGCTTCTGTGGAAGAGCCGAACATTAAGATTTTCCGGCGACAAATTTTCAATCAGTGCTAACATTTAATTTTTCCAGCAGCACTTCTAGATCGAATGTGAAAAAGTAGATGAACGTAAAGCCCTCTGCTGAAGTTTTCTATTCTATCTATACGCTTCTATTATACAATTGAAATTTGAGGAAGTGCTAAATTTTCTATTGTAGTTCTGAATATGGTTTCAAGTTTTTTTGAAACACTGCACACGTTGAATAATTTTAGCAAAAAGTTTACTTTTGCTTTGTTTTACGTACCTAAAGTAATAAGAAAAAAAAGTGTAGCCGAAGGGGGGGATTGATCCCCTTAATCACCCCCTTATCTACGCCACTGAGTCGCTGTAGCTTGTAGCGCTTGTAGCGACACAAAATGGCAAAAGTATATCATTTGCTTTTGTATGAGAATTAATACAATGCGTAGCTGCAGTTGTAGCTGTAGTTTGTTATTTAAACTTTTCAACTTTACGCTACAGCTACAAGCTACAAGTGATTTTTTTAAAGGAATTACATATGTGTGAAGTCGAATTTTGGGGAGATTTCAGTATCTGCGGCGCCAAATTTTGATGATGCCATTTCACTAATATTAGTAGTCTGGCTGGTCTAGCGGTTAGTGCGCGCACCTTCGGTGCACAGGGTCATGAGTTCGAATCTCACCGTGGATCATGGTGTTTTTCGAACTCACGAGCTTGTGACGGACTATGATCTCACTCAGATGTTAAACGAGTACCCATTTATGGGGATAAATAACACTGCTGAGCGTGATGCTGATCTCATTACCTCAACAAAAAAAGCAGATAAGATCTTGGAAATGGGATGTCACTAACACATCCTGCGGCCTTAGTCCAATGTTGGATTGTCGCGCATGCTATTTATTTTATTTTTATTTCACTAATATTGGCCTGAAACGACCGAATCTGTCGTTCCTACAAATTTAATCCAAGATGTTGTACTCTACAATCAAAATTAACAGAGTTATAGCGCCAAGAAAATGGAGAAAATATCAAAAATCATGCCAATTTCAAATTCACAAAAACGCATTGTATACCAATAACTCATAGCCCCCTCTGCATTTTAGTATAGTTCTCGAAGTATGTACATATAATTTGAAATTTGTTAGTAATGATTTTTGGAATTTTTAGCATATTCTTTGCGATATAACTCTGCCAATTTTGATTGTAGAGTAAAACTTGTCAGATGAAATTTATAGGAAATTATGTGCTCTTCAAGATTGTCTCGGCACATTTCGTGCTCAAATGGACTGGGAAGGAGTTATAGACCGCAAACTGATAAAAGAGCCGATTTTAGATGTTTTTTTCAAGATAGCGGCGGGAGCACAGGGGGGAAAGTGACGCAAACTTGGATTTTAACTTACCCCACCTGTCTTTATAACATATCAAAAATTTGAGAAGTCCTCAATTTTTGCAAGGTAAAATCTCCCCGTTGATTGGAGTAATACTACAGCTTCTACTACAGCTACAACTACAGGCTACAACTACGTACTACGCGCGACACATTGTGTTCCGGCCTTAAGTCGTCTCTACGAACACAAACCTTTAGAAAGCACTGCGGCTGGAGAAGTGTGTACAAATAACGCAACATAGTGTACATAGTTTCTTTAGAAAAGAAGAGAAAATTTTAAGATAAATTTAGAGATACTAATTGAGCGACAGTGTACATACTTGCGTTGCTCAGCGGAATTTTTGACTGGTGCTAGCGCTAGGTGCTACTGCTCTCGGTTCGATCAGTTCCATTCCAGTTGTGTGCGATCCACAATCGGACAAGCGCTAATTTGTGTGTGACGGGGATCGGTGTATACCTACATATCAGTGTTGTTGCGGTGCAATATACATGTAACATTTGCGGAATCCCTAAATATTAAATAAGTCCAAGCGAACTGGTGTAATATTTATTATAACGTTAATATAAAGCTAAAGTGTTACAAAAAGTGGTTCATATGCCCCATCAAGTTTTCTTAATATGTATGTACGAGTACACTATTCCTAATACAAATAAATACATATTAAAATAATACCAAATACCAGTGACTTTTTTGACTGAAATGGAGCTGCAGGACAATTCATTCTTGGACTTTCGCCGAGTGTTACTATCCTTAGGTAATTTCTAAATTTGGGCTAAGCTTATTTTCAGATGTGTTTTTTTTTATCCATCAGAAGATCAGAAGACAACACAACTTTCACGCAAATTTGACAGCTTCTGTTCTAGAACAAAATTCCTGTCAGATTGACAGTTTCTATAGCGTTATAGGACGATATCTTTTTTTAAGTGTCCTCGGTGTTTCATTGAACCTATATATACTCTGTGACTGTGACAATAAAGCACAGTGAACATGCACAAAATCGGTATCAGAATTCCGACAGTATTTCAAAGCAGATTTAATAAATTTATCCCTTACAAAAGCTTTGTGTTCGTGGAAACAAATCATGCTACTTTAGGTCATAGTGGATACAAGGAAAGCAGCACCAATTAAAAAATATGCAAATGTGGCTCGGATTGGATGCAGATTTACGATCGCTGAGCGCATTTGTCGGGAGTCTTTTTCGCGAAATCGTAACGGTCCTCCAGATACTCAATGTCATAGCTTGACTTTTCTATGAAGCCAGAAGTAATTTGATAAGAAAAGGGGAATATTTCCACATTGGGGAAAGTGTTCGATGTCATCTAATTGACGTTTTAATTTTATTCAGTCCCACTAGAATAGTAAGTTTTTCCAATTTGCCAAAGATATTAATATGAAGTGTCGAAATATATTTACGAGCAAGAATTGTAAAATTTGCTAGACAGCGAGGCCAATTAAATTTGAAATGTTATTTTCGGTGCAATGATATTGATTCGCATCAAATTATTGTAAAATATACCCCCAATTTCCCATTAAAGACTGAACTACCCCATTGAAATGTTAAATTTTGACATTGAATATCCGGAGAACCTTTATGATTTCGCGAAAAAGGATTGCATATTCGACCGACCAATATTAATGAAATGCCTTCATCAAAATTTGGCGCCACAGATAATGAAAACGTGCCCATTTATGCTATATTCGTATAAGCATTTATGCTTTATTCGTAAGCGGTTGCGCTTTCTTTAAAATCGACATTAGTCAGTCAACTTAAATGAATCATCAATTTTATATGTTAAATGTACGAGTACTATGTTGCTAACTTATCAGCAACGTAATAAATAAAAAACCTGTTTACTAAATTCATTTTCATATAATAATGTCTTATATCAAGCATTTACTTATGATAAGGTCAACTATCTGCTCACCTATGCATACGAGTATGTATCTGTCTTGCAAGTACAAAACATCTACATATAGACGACATCGAATCAAACAACAATATTCGCGGTATCTTTGAATGATTTTATTGGTGAGATAAGATATTTGTTGGTCTTTTCCGTTAATAATAGCTGCATTATTTTCCCTACTACGTTAACTATTTTATCTGTAAATGCTGTTTTCTGCTGCTTTCATCGGCAGCATTTACCAAAACAATGTTTTTTCAATGTGACAATCGCAAGCAACCAACCGCAATGTTTAAATTTAGAACATCCGAAATGAAATACCTTAGATAAAAGCAAAAACATTAAAATGACGTAACCACTTAAAATGTATTATGCTTCAAGCAATGTTGTTGCTGCTGCCATTCTGTTTCAAGTTTGGCTGAAATGAAAGTACTTAGCATAAACATATAACATGGTCTTCAAAGGCTCATCCAGACTAACCGCCAAATGGCAGCGCGTGCTACCAACTGGCAGTTGTCATTGAATCCAAACTGACTCCCATTTGGTTGGCCGTCCAGTTTTAATATCCAATATGGTAACTCAGTCACATGCCAGCTGACACTTTGGTCGAATTCAAGTGACAATTTTGCAACTATTGTTCGTTTTTTGTGGGGAATTGAATAATTCTTGAATGGCCGAGTAATAATTTAAACGCGCAGAGTCCGGGTTTGATAAATTATTAATTTTAAAAAATCTCCAAAATGAAAGTTTGGTTATGTCATTTTCAGCCTCCATTTGGTAGCTAGTGTAGATGCTAAGTAGCTGCCAAATGGCAGTCCGCGACGCCAGTTTATGGACGCGCCTCCATTTAACAGCCAGTTCAGATGCAGCTTTAAGCTGCCAGTTTTTTGACAACTTCCATACAAATTTGAAAATTTGATTCTATACAGGGTGTCCGGAAACTGCCGCATAAACGCACCGGATTATGATTCCTCACTTGACTTCCAGCAAAAAAGTTGTACGGAACATACCCCCTTAGCTTAACCATTTAAGTGCCACAGGTATTTGAAGATTTTTGCAAAAAATCATTTTCTTGCACGACTTAAAGCTTAATCTCTCCAAAGCTAGAATAGTGAAACAAAATGAATGTTACTGCCAACAAATTTACCTATAAAATAAAACTAACCACAATAACATCGGATAAGAGGTTTAGTTTTTGTTGAGCTTCAAAGTCAAATTTGTGTGATTTGGCCCAAAAACAATCTATTTTTTTATCTCAATTTTCTCCAACTTCTGCCAAGCAGAGGTGCTTGTACGATTCTTTTAAAAATTGGCGCATAGTCTTACGATCATATATTTCCTACATCATTTTATTCTAGCTCCATTATTTCTAACAGTTTTCATACCTTAAGTGCAGCAAACTAGGGTTAATTTTGGCTCGATATCGACATAATTTGAATAGATTTTACCAATTGCAGGTCTTTAGAGGCAGTCTGAATTGAATTGTATTGAATTCGAGCTAAAATTAACCCTAGTTTTCTACACTTAACGTATAAGACCTGTTAGATATAATGCAGCTAGAATAAAATGGTGTAAGAAAGATATGATCGTAAGACTGACTATGCGCTAATTTTTACAAGAATCGTACAAGCACCTCCCTTTGGCAGAAGTTGGAGAAAATTGAGGTTGAAAAATAGATTGTTTTTTTAGTTTTATTTTATAGTTAAATTTGTAGGCTGTAATAAACCATTTGTTTCATTATTCTAGCTGGTCTAGCCTTGGATATATTGAGCTTTAAGTTTGATTAAGTTGATTTTTTCAAAAATCTTCAAATGCCTGTGGCAGCTAAAGGGTTAAGCTAAGGGGGTATGTTCCTTAAAACTTTTTTGCTGGAAATCAACTGAGGAATCATAGTCCGGTGCGTTTATGCGGCAGTTAATTTATGTTTTTCTAATTAGTTAATAAATCATATTTCATTGTGCACTAAATTAACGAAACCCAATAAATTAGTGAAGAAGCACCATCAAGGGGGGATATCGTTGAGGGGGTTCGGATCGTTTTCAAAAATACTGTGGAACAATCCAGCACATCAATCATCGTTTTTCTACAAACGAAATTATTGAAAATATTCCAATGAAATCCTTACAGAGGATATTTGAGTCTCCTATAATAGATCTTCAATCTCCGTGCTCATAAATTGACCCAAATTATCAAAACTCAATTGGACATCTATATAAACACTGAAACATTTTGAAAGAGTTAAAATAAGCAAGGATTTCATGGATGAGTAGCTCAGAAGAAACTTTAGATTATAGGGATCAATCTAGATTTGTTACAGTTTGCCCACAAATATTCTGTTACAGCTTTGCGAAAAGGTTTTCTTGGTAAAAATTTTAGATCAATGAAATTAATGAGACTGCTCGCCATAATTTCAAGTCTCTTTTGAGCTATAAACCCATTAAACCCTTACCTTCTTGAACTTGTTCGAACAGTTTCTGTGTGCTTCGATATCCAATTGAGTTTCGGTAATTTTAGTCAGTTTAGGAGCACGGAGATTCAAGATCCTTTTAATATATGGTACCAATAGAACTCCATATCTGGCTCAAATAGCCTCCGTATGTTTTTTTTTTAAATACAAAATACCCACTCCATCAACGATATATAAATTTTCGGAACTTCTCTTGGCGCATCTTCACTAATTAATTCCGGCCTTTATAAATGTAAACTGGGCCAATAATGACAATTCATGCTGAATATTAAAGAGGATACTTCCCTGGACGTTAAGAACCAACAATCTCCCAAAATTAGTTACTGTGTACAAAAAGTTAACTGCCGTTTTAAATACAACTAGCTTATGGCTGATTCAAACTACAAACAAATAAGATTAGGTCTTCATTAAATGTGTCAGCATCGTATTACATAGATGGGTTTCATTCGTAAGTCACGAAATTCAAAATGTACCGTAGAATACACTTGAATTATTAATTTTATTCGCTTTACAATGAGATGTTGCTCTGTGGCCGTGATCGTTCGGTCGCCACTCTGTAATATACAGATTCATAGAGAAACGAGTTTCCAAACTTGGCATGACCCGTTGCAAGTTTATTATTTAGAAAATAATAAGAAATATTCTTATCGTAAAATAAAAATCTAACAATGCGAGTAAGAAGTCACTGTTTCACACTCCGAATTCAGTTTTCGTTGAAACTTTGACGTCTACACACGTTAGTCGTCAACGCATTCCAGGTAGGGCAAATCAAGAAAATTTAGTTTCTACTCAATCTTGTCAACAGTGTTCATCCCCTATTATTAAAAAAACGGTCGTTTATTAAAATTTCTGTCAATTGTAAACAACCAAGGTTTCAATGGTATCATGTGTACGTAATACAGTAACTTGCCTAAACGGACTCGGACATTTGAAAACAAAATGATCGCACATAGATTAGAAAAAATCTTCGAATAAGCTGTAAAAGTATGGTTACCGATCTTGCATTTGTTTGATTTTATTATCATCAATTAAAAATTAGGATTGAATTCAAATTAGTTTCACTGGAGCTTACAGTTGGTTTTGAAAATACACAGGTAGGGTCATATTGACCCCTGTTGTGCATTTCGGGGTGGTTCAAGTTTTTTGGCTAAAAATCTAAAGTTATTCGTTATATCGGGGAAAATCTTGCGGCATAAGGTCAGTACATGTTACTCCTTATATTGGTAAGATTTCAACCTAAGTCGTGCACGCGTTAAGAAGTTATTGGATAAAATTACACCTTAAGGCCATGTCTCAGGTGTTCCTCCAGTGGTTAGGGACGATAAATAGACGTTCTTGGTCGGAGCGACTTAAATTTTCCACAAAAATGATCAAGTATATTTTGACCCTATTCGGAAACGAAGTCTTGCTGGGAAGTTTTGAATTCGTTCTCAACACCCAATAAACCATAAGAAACAAAAAAAACACCTCATTCTCAATCAATCTCAATCTCAAGTATTTACTCTTTTTTCACCTTTTTATTGAACACTAGCTAAGAGAGCTCGCTTCGCTCGCAATTTGACACTAATAACATGTTCACAGTGAGGGAAATCATGTAATTTGGGGCTATTTTCATGTTTTCGAATGAAAACAGCCCGAAAACATTTGAATTCCCATACAAATTGACACGTTGAAAATACGCTAATTTGCGTGTTTTCTATGAAACCTTGATTTTTTTTTAAATGAAAACGTATAAGCACCCAGGTCTCAAACCTAAATTCCCATATTCAGCACATTTCGGCTCACTCCAATATTTTAACTGACACCCGACCAAATTGTTCAGTTTCGTGTGTTTGCCAATGTTCTTAATTTCTCAATGATAAGAGAATGGACGGTGGAGTGACGAAATATGTTGCAAATTACTATCGATGACTGCACCAGGACATTTTTAAACTTAGAACGATTTATAGGCAAAATATTATTGTCGGTTGTCATATGAAATTACAAACAGTGCACTCGCACTGTGAACACTTTTCGGTCATTTCTGAAAACGTACGGCGAAATCAATCCGTTTTCGTCCACTCTGGATATAATATAATTTAACTTTATGAGCGATTTTCAATGCCAATCAACCTTCTAACTATAATTTATTGAGATCGACATATCGATGGTGAAACCAAAGTGGATATGGAAACAAAGCTATAGATTTACGTTGCGCCAATACTTCCTTTATTGCTATAATCGCGAAACACACTCATTTATTCAGTCTTAGCCAATAATGGCAATAATTTAGCTTCTTTCGTTTGTTTCTAGATAGAGACATATTGATGTAAATTTGGCTAGGATAGAACCTTAAATTAAACATTTTTCTAAGAAAATCATAGTTTTGGAGGTGGGGTTTCTATGCTGTGCACTAATCAGGGAAGAGGCTCCAATGGATGAAGTTGATTGTGAAATTGCTGTGACAACATCCAGGACGTATGTACGTAAAAACGTAGTCACCTTGAATACAGTTTATTGGAGTTACACTGTATTTTATCCAATGACAATTAAATATTCCCATTAACTTTAAATGTTGTCGATGAAAACTTGATTACAACTGGTGACTCTCATACAAAATGGAATTTCGATTTACCGCCACTTCCTTTGATATTGTCACAATTTTCTCGGTCTATAAACCTTCTCCAGCGTAAGACGGATTAAACAAGAGAAGAATCATCCAAATCGGTCAAGTGGTTTAGACGCCTACAACCCTGTAGGAAAAATGGCAACTGGTCTAGGAAATAAGTAGTTTTAAAACTATTTCCAATGTAACTACTTCCGCGACTAGTTCAAAAGTAATGCAGATCGGAACAGTTTGGTATCTTTTTGGACTAGCCATCAACTTTTTATTAGGAATCGTCGTGAGTCGTTCATATTCGTTTCATTTTGACATATGGTGTCAACTTACAGTGAAAAAAATTCTTTTTACAAAGTAGTGCGAGTTTTATTTTAAGAAATGTGAAAAAGGGCATTGCGATGAAAAAGAGCGACAACGGAAGAATGCAAGTAATATTTGTAATTATGTATGTATGTTATATTAATTGATCTCACGGTCCTAATTTTTTATATTTGTTTTTTTTTTTCTGGGTTGATTTTTTTTCAAAATCCAATAAGTATTATTCCAACTATTTTATGTCTATTATTATGCAATTTTTTGCGTTTAGAGCATCTTAAACGTATACCTTTCTTGTTTCTTCTGTCTAAACGATTTCTTTGGAATGAAAAAAAAGTGTAATCGAATTTCTATATAAATAGAAGGAAGAAACGAAACTGAGGCTAATTTCGGGCACCGCCCTTCATTCTCTTCGGGCTGAAAGTTTTTTTTTTGGGTGTACCTATGACTTGTGGTTAACGCCCTCTTCTTTTTCTTCCGTTTCCAAGTAAGTTCCATGGCGGCGGTTTGGTTGGAATAAGCAGGCAAATAAAAACCCTTGTCTTAGAAAACTTTCTTGGGGAAGCAGGAAGGGAGCATGGTCCAGCAGTACGATTGCATTTATGATTTTGTTGTTTCGATTCATACCAGGTTTTGCGAAATTGGTGTAAAAAACATTTTCTTGGCCTGGCCCCTTTCGTTCCATTCTTACATACGTTTTGTGGCATCAATAGAAATACATTTTTATGAGGTTTGGTTGAAATTGGTGCAGAAATAAAAAGTTTTTCTCAGAAGAATCTAATTTGGGGAATTGGGTTTGTATGGGAGCCCCATGACCCCCCGTCCGATTCCATACTTTCTTACATATCTTTTGTAGCTTCAATAGAATCACCTTTCCACATTTGTGTAGAGTTTGGCTGAAATTGGTGCGGAAATAAAAAAGTTTTCCTAGAAAACCCAAATTAGAGGGATTGGGTTTGTATGTCAGCCCCGATGTTAGCAATTCAAACTTACAAACTGCTTGCAATGAAAAGAAGTATGTGTGCAAAATTTCAGCCCGATAGCTTTTAAACTGGCGAAGTAAAACGTGTCACAACAGACGGACATCGTCCAATCGGGTCACCTCGTCATACTGATAATAATATACCCTTTCACTCTACGAGCGAAAGGTATCGGTATCAGCTCTCTCAAGAATTTCTTTTTTTTTTATCAACACTAGGGACAATTACCTTACTATATCTACCATATAACGGACAATGTCTGAAACACAAAAGTTCGAGTTATGAGAACAGATAGCAAAAGAAGCCGCTGGAATATTGATGGTTTTTTATAAATTTGTTTGTCTTTAAGTTTTTAAAAAATCAAAATAACGCTGACAATTATGAATAAAATGTAGCTTCGGTAGCTCAGTGGGTAGATATTACACTCTTTCTTTGAATTGCTGGAAGCTGGGTTTTAAAACCGAACAGTTGCCATTTTAGATAACAGGTTTCATCTGTTCGATCACAAACAGTCGGAAGAACAAATCGGGCAAATATAGAAGTCGATATGTTGCAGGAAGGTTTTCTGGAACTACTCTTTTATAACGAGGAATTTCTTTTTATAAAAGGGCGCCGTTTATAACCAGTTAAAATTTACAACAAAGAGCACACAATTAGCATTAATAAAGGGTCCCTAATCTTTGTATTTGGGGTAGCTGGGAAATGAAATTAATTGATTTTTCGGTCTCTTTCCTGTTCCCATATCGAACCTTAGGAACAAAATATGTATTTCTGGATAGGATTCAGATTTACAATGTAGAACAAAACATTCTGTCTGATGAAATTAAGTCGACGTATCCCACAAGCCCTTCCAAAATAAAACAAAAAATCTTAGATCCAGCGAATTGTCGCCTTGACCGATGCGGTATAAGTGCTACAGTGGGTGTTGTAAATACAGACACAATCTTTCGAATGTAATATTCAGTCCCTCAATTGATAACAATGCTACTAATTCTTTAAAAGTGTTTTTGAAACCATTTCAGTACCAGTTACAATGTAATGCGAAACGCACCAATCCTCTTACTGATAACAGTCTTACTAGTTCTTGAACTAGTATTTTGGAACTACTTCCACTACTAGTTGATTAGTAATGCAGGAGGAGTCAACACCGACTCCATCCTATGACAAAGCTTAATTAATGTAGCTAGTTGTTTGCATATAAATGGAATCGAAGTCGGAACTAGTTGCACATCTTTGAGAAGTGGTTCCGAATTAGTTAAAGAACTAGTCCATTTCCCGACTGGGTAAGTAACAGACACAAATACACATTCATTTTTATATATTACATATACATACATAGATAGATATCTATACAACTTAATAATGAATACTAAAGCCACAGTCACATTTGGCGAGCTACTAGTACTAGTAAAGTTACATTCGAGAAATCACCATAGGCGACGACACGTAATAAACAACGAAAACAGTGTCATGTAAATGGGTGACTATGCGTTGTTACGACGTCGTCACCGAAAGTGTGATGCAACTAGACGCGCAACTAGTCACCCTATATACAGGAGTTAGTTGCAAACGTGAAATTACTACGGTGACGACGTCGTAAACAATCAACAAACTGTTGTGCAATTTGACTAGTAGCTAGTCAACAGACACATTTCCTAGATACTAGTGGAATAGGACATGTTCAATTCGACTAGCACCCAGCCAGCGAGTGAATATACGCTAAAATTATTTTTCGGTGGATTTCGAATTAACTGCTCAACCGATCGACACGAAATTCAGTGTCAATGTGTAAAATGGTAGGGTATTTGCTACGAATGCCTTCGAGATTACGAAATGGTAACAGGGTGTCCGAGACGAGGTGCGAAAGTCGATTATTCTATTTGTCATCGGAAAAGGGTGTATCGGCTCGTATATCGACATGAAATTCAGTGTAAATTTCCAGAATGGTAGGCTATTTGCTACAAACACCTTTGAGATTACGAAATATCAACAGGGTGTCCTAACAAAGGTGCAAAAGCTGATTATAATCGGGAATAAATTTTGTTTGAATGTGTAGAATGGTAGGGTATTTGCTACGAATGCCTTCGAGATTACGAAATGGTAACAGGGTGTCCGAGACGAGGTGCGAAAGTCGATTATTTTATTTGTCATCGGAAAAGGGTGTATCGGCTCGTATATCGACATGAAATTCAGTGTAAATTTGCAGAATGGTAGGCTATTTGCTACAAACGCCTTTGAGATTACGAAATATCAACAGGGTGTCCTAACAAAGGTGCAAAAGCTGATTATAATCGGCAATAAATTTAGTGTGAATATGTAAAATGATAGGGTATTTGCTACGAATACCTTCGAGATTACGAAATGGTAACAGGGTGTCCGAGACGAGGTGCAAAAGTAGATAATAATCAGCAATAAATTTAGTATGAATGTGTAGAATGGTAGGATATTTGCTACGAATACCTTTGTAGTCGGGAAATGTTATCAGGGTCTCTCAAACGAGGTGCAAAAGTGGTTGTCATAATCAGCATACCCAACAAACAATGGCTAACAACACAATACAAAAATTCGAAAAACCTGCGGTTACAGAAAACATTCACAAAAAGTGACTGTTTGCTGTGCATTTTCGTCGAAGGGTCGCTACCCCTATTTTTTCTATAGTCTGTATCTGCGACTAGTGTCATTTTAGCATTTCAAATAGACAAGGCAGAGCCAGGCTACTTTTAGTGTTTTGGAATCAGTAGAGGGCCAGGTGTCTAAAAACTGTTTTTGGTAAAAAAAAACATGTTTATCATATTTATTTATAATTGTGACTGGCATATAAAGAAGAAGAAAACACATAAAAAGAGATGGAATACATTGCATATTAATTACTAGTTTCCTGTTTAAAACAACCACATTGGAGAGGATGGGGTCAGAAAAAAATTATATGAAAAAGACTTGCTTTATCTTTTTTATTTGAAATACTAAAATCGGGCTAGTCGCAGATAAAGACTATAGAAAAAATAGGGGTAGCGACCCTTCGACGAAAATGCACAGCAAACAGTCACTTTTTGTGAATGTTTTCTGTAACCGCAGGTTTTTCGAATTTTTGTATTCTGTTGTTAGCCATTGTTTGTTGGATATGCTGATTATGACAACCACTTTTGCACCTCGTTTGAGAGACCCTAATAACATTTCCCGACTACAAAGGTATTCGTAGCAAATATCCTACCATTCTACACATTCATACTAAATTTATTGCTGATTATTCATGTCGATATACACCATTTTCCGATGACAAATAAAATGAACCGGCATATACAAACACTGGTCATCAGGTAAATCCATTTAACCATTATTAACAAAATGATCTACTTTTGCACCTCGTTTGGGACACCCTGTTAACATTTCTGATTCTCAAAGGTATTCGTAGAAAATACCCTACCACTCGATACATTCATACTAAATTTATTGCTGATTATTATCTACTTTTGCACCTCGTCTCGGACACCCTGCTACCATTTCGTAATCTCGAAGGTATTCGTAGCAAATACCCTATCATTTTACATATTCACACTAAATTTATTGCCGATTATAATCAGCTTTTGCACCTTTGTTAGGACACCCTGTTGATATTTCGTAATCTCAAAGGCGTTTGTAGCAAATAGCCTACCATTCTGCAAATTTACACTGAATTTCATGTCGATATACGTGCCGATACACCCTTTTCCGATGACAAATAAAATAATCGACTTTCGCACCTCGTCTCGGACACCCTGTTACCATTTCGTAATCTCGAAGGCATTCGTAGCAAATACCCTACCATTCTACACATTCAAACAAAATTTATTCCCGATTATAATCAGCTTTTGCACCTTTGTTAGGACACCCTGTTGATATTTCGTAATCTCAAAGGTGTTTGTAGCAAATAGCCTACCATTCTGCAAATTTACACTGAATTTCATGTCGATATACACCCTTTTCCGATGACAAATAAAATGATCTACTTTTGCACCTCCTTTGGGACACCCTGTTAACATTTTCCTACTTCAAAGGTATTCGTAGCAAATACCCTACCATTATACACATTCCCACTGAATTTCGTGTGGATCCGTTGAGCCGTTAATTCGAAATCCACCGAGAAATAATTGTAGTGTATATTCACTTCCCAGTAGAATAATTGAACATGTCCTATTCCACTATTAAATACATTTTACTACTTACTAGTAAAATTGCATAACACTTTTTTGATTGTTTACGACGTCGCGTCGTCACCGTGGTAATTTCGCGCATACAACTAATTCCTAGGTAGATAGGGTGACTATTCACGCGTCTAGTTGCACACACTCTCGGTAACGAACGTCGTAACAACGCGTAGTCACCCATTTATATGACACTGTTTCGTTGTTGACGTCGTCGTCACCGTGGAGATTTCTTGTATGCATGCACTAGTAGCTAGTACTAGCACGGTCTGACTGTAGTTTAAACTTTCACGGCTCATCTTTTATTGACACAACCACCTTTTTTGCTGTCTGTCAAGTTAGCACTACCACTTTTAAATTTCGATGAACGCTATAGTGCATTAAATGTCGCGAATTTGCCGTGATTCAATGGCAAAATCAAAAAATTTTCCGCGCCCCTCCTTCCCCTTAAAACAACCCCTAAGTGTTTTTCAAGCCCCATAGAGCGTATGAAGCCTTAAAACGCAAGTTTAAGGCATCGCAATATAACAGATTGTACGCACAAGCATGCAGAAGAGCTTACTTATATTATCTGCACTCATACAAAGTTTTCCGCACCCCACTACACCTTCAAAAACTACCCCTAAGTCCGGTTTAGCCCCATACAAAGTTTATGGCGTAGAAACTCAAGTTATACGTATAGTCATAAAACAACATTTATTCAGTCAAATGCTATAGGGGTTAATGATGATATCTGCACTCTTAAAAAAATTGCCGCGCCCTCCTTCCCCTTAAAACAACCCCTGTCAAGTTAGCACTACCACCCTTGTAACGCCGAAACTAAGAATTTGCTTGAAACCAAAAGTTTCCCTGAATTTGCCGCAGGGGTCACTTATAATACCTGAACTTTAAAAAAATTTGCCGCGCCCTTCTACACCCCTAAAAACTACCCCTAATTGCTTTAATGGTTATAGCGCAAAAACTCAAGTTTTAAACACCGTCATCAAACAAACTGTAATTGGTTGGATCCTTTAGGTGTAACTAAAGATATCTGCCCCTTCAAAAAATTCGCCGCGTCCCTCCTTCCCCTTAAAACAACCCCTGTCAACAATTACTGTATTAATTCTGATTCCCAAATTTCGTGGGTTCGAATTTTAACTAATTGTGACTTATCGTTCCATTCTATACACCAACTGCGGTGCATGTCTGTAGTAATTATGGCATGGCAACTTACCAGCTCTATGGGAACTACGCGGAACTTTGTCTGTTTGGAGGAGAAGAGCCCCAACGGGAGAAATATCGAGTTATTCAATTTCGGAAATGTCACATTGGAATCTTTGCACTTGAGACCTCTAAGCGTCTATAGCTCAGTAGGTAGAGTTGCTGACCTTGTGACTGAAGGTCGGAGGTTCGAATCCCGATTGGGACGAAACTTTTTTCCCTCAATTTCCTCAATTTTTGGTATTTTTTCCCAAAGTTTTTTGTGGTTTCGTACAGATAGACACACTCATCAGGTCTTGTGTCTGTTGTCTATCTGTGCACAAGACGACCACTTGAATTTTAGCGGGAGAATTCTATGGAGATTTGATTTGCCGTGAAGGCTACCACCATGACGCTCGACCGTGCAGGTCTGTACCGGTGTTGAATGCTCACATTGCTTTGGGAGTTGTGATCGTAGTTAGATATTTTTCCCTCTCGAATTTACAATTACTGTATTAATTCTGATTCCCAAATTTCGTGGGTTCGAATTTTAACTAATTGTGACTTATCGTTCCATTCTATACACCAACTGCGGTGCATGTCTGTAGTAATTATGGCATGGCAACTTACCAGCTCTATGGGAACTACGCGGAACTTTGTCTGTTTGGAGGAGAAGAGCCCCAACGGGAGAAATATCGAGTTATTCAATTTCGGAAATGTCACATTGGAATCTTTGCACTTGAGACCTCTAAGCGTCTATAGCTCAGTAGGTAGAGTTGCTGACCTTGTGACTGAAGGTCGGAGGTTCGAACCTCCGACCCGTTGGGGCTCTTCTCCTCCAAACAGACAAAGTTCCGCGTAGTTCCCATAGAGCTGGTAAGTTGCCATGCCATAATTACCACAGACATGCACCGCAGTTGGTGTATAGAATGGAACGATAAGTCACAATTAGTTAAAATTCGAACCCACGAAATTTGGGAATCAGAATTAATACAGTAATTGTAAATTCGAGAGGGAAAAATATCTAACTACGATCACAACTCCCAAAGCAATGTGAGCATTCAACACCGGTACAGACCTGCACGGTCGAGCGTCATGGTGGTAGCCTTCACGGCAAATCAAATCTCCATAAAATTCTCCCGCTAAAATTCAAGTGGTCGTCTTGTGCACAGATAGACAACAGACACAAGACCTGATGAGTGTGTCTATCTGTACGAAACCACAAAAAACTTTGGGAAAAAATACCAAAAATTGAGGAAATTGAGGGAAAAAAGTTTCGTCCCAATCGGGACTCGAACCTCCGACCTTCAGTCACAAGGTCAGCAACTCTACCTACTGAGCTATAGACGCTTAGAGGTCTCAAGTGCAAAGATTCCAACGTGACATTTCCGAAATTGAATAACTCGATATTTCTCCCGTTGGGGCTCTTCTCCTCCAAACAGACAAAGTTCCGCGTAGTTCCCATAGAGCTGGTAAGTTGCCATGCCATAATTACTACAGACATGCACCGCAGTTGGTGTATAGAATGGAACGATAAGTCACAATTAGTTAAAACCCCTGTCAAGTTAGCACTACCACCCTTGTAACGCCGAAGCTATGAATTTACATAAAACCAAAAGTGTCCCTGAATTTGCCGCAGTGGTCACTTATAACACCTGAACATTAAAAAAATTTGCCGCGCCCCTCTACACGCCTGAAAACTACCCCTAAATGCTTTTATCGTTATTGCGCAAAAACTCAAGTTTTAACATCGTCATTAAACAAACTGTAATAAGTTCGATCCTTTAGGTGTAACTGAAGATATGCACCCCTTCAAAAAATTTGCCGCGCCCCTCCTTCCCCTTAAAACAACCCCTGTCAAGTTAGCACTACCACCCTTGTAACGGCGAAACTAAGAATTTACATGCAACCAGAAGTGTCCCTGAATTTGCCGCAGGAGTCACTTATAACACCTGAACTTTAAAAAAATTTGCCGCGCCCTTCTACATCCCTAAAAACTACCCCTAATTGCTTTTATGGTTATAACGCAAAAACTCAAGTTTTAAGCATCGTCATCAAACAAACTGTAATTAGTTGGATCCTTTATGTGGAACTGAAGATATCTACCCCTTCAAAAAATTTGCCGCGCCCCTCCTTCCCCTTAAAACAACCCCTGTCAAGTTAGCACTACCACCCTTGTAACGCCGAAACTATGAATTTACATAAAACCAAAAGTGTCCCTGAATTTGCCGCAGGGGTCACTTATTACACCTGAACATTACAGTAGTAGTAGTAGTACAGACGTATATAACCCGAATCGATATAAGTGATAACATATTAAAACACTATAACTAAACTGACATTCGATTTCAAGTAAACATAATACATAATTTGCATTGCGAATAATTTAAAACAATTAAAACGTAAAAAGTACACTCATTACGTGCGTAAATTTATAAAATGCAGTGTGAACAGTGCAAAGCCCCTATACGTTCAAAAAATGAAGCATTAGTGTGCCATTTCTGTAAAAACCTGTTCCACCCAATATGCACGGGAATCACACTATCCAAATATCGCAGGCTAAGTCCAGAAAAAAAGAAAACTGTTTTTGCTCTACGTGTAAGTCCGAGACCCCCAATAACGTTAATAACTTATCAAGTAAATCCGTCGAAAATGATTCTGATTCAGATTCATCAGAGATTAGCAAGTTAAAATCAGAAATGCTGGATCAATTTTTGAAAATGAAACGCGTTCTAAAAGATGAGATTGCGGACTTACGAAAGACAATGGAATTCTTCAGTGACAAGTTCGATGAATTCGATATGAAGATAAGTGCATATGACAAGCATGTTGGGGTTGTTTTAAGGGGAAGGAGGGGCGCGGCAAATTTTTTGAAGGGCTGCATATCTTCAGTTACACCTAAAGGATCGAACTTATTACAGTTTGTTTAATGGCGATGCTTAAAACTTGAGTTTTCGCGCAATAACGATAAAAGCATTTAGGGGTAGTTTTTAGTGGTGTAGAGGGGCAAATTTTTTTTAATGTTCAGGTGTTATAAGTGACCCCTGCGGCAAATTCAGGGACACTGTTGGTTTTATGTAAATTCGTAGTTTCGGCGTTACAAGGGTGGTAGTGCTAACTTGACAGAGGTTGTTTTAAGGGGAAGGAGGGACGCGGCAAATTTTTTGAAGGGGCAGATATCTTCAGTTACACCTAAAGGATCCAACTAATTACAGTTTGTTTGATGACGATGTTTAAAACTTGAGTTTTTGCGATATAACCATAAAAGCAATTAGGGGTAGTTTTTAGGGGTGTAGAAGGGCGCGGCAAATTTTTTTAAAGTTCAGGTGTTATAAGTGACCCCTGCGGCAAATTCAGGGACACTTTTGGTTTTAAGTAAATTCTTAGTTTCGGCGTTACAAGGGTGGTAGTGCTAACTTGACAGGGGTTGTTTTGAGGGGAAGGAGGGGCGCGGCAGTTTTTTTAAGAGTGCAGATATCATCATTATAGCATTTGACTGAATAAATGTTGTTTTATGACTATACATATAACTTGAGTTTCTACGCCATAAACTTTGTATGGGGCTAAACCGGACTTAGGGGTAGTTTGTGAAGGTGTGCGGAAAACTTTGTATGAGTGCAGATATTATAAGTAAGCTCTTCTGCATGCTTGTGCGTACAATCTGTTATATTGCGATGCCTTAAACTTGCGTTTTAAGGCTTCATACGCTCTATGGGGCTTGAAAAACACTTAGGGTTTGTTTTAAGGGGAAGGAGGGGCGCGGCAAATTTTTTGATTTTGCCATTGAATCACGGCAAATTCGCGACATTTAATGCACTATAGCGTTCATCGAAATTTAAAAGTGGTAGTGCTAACTTGACAGACATCCTTTTTTGATATATTTCAATATGCTACATATGTGGACACATATCACTATCGCACATTTTTAAATAAAAGGTGTGAAGTATTGTACATCAATGCAAAGTAAATCTTATGTATCTTATGTTATTTTGTTTTCGATATATATATGTATTACCGAATTACATAATCGCAAAAGCTGACAAACAGTTTTAATTGTTTGTAAGTGTCCTTAAACAACCATAATTTTCCATCCAGCCCATTGTATTTTAAAATTAAATGAAAATAATAGTTAACATCAGAAAATAGTCAATTGCTAATACATAGATAATAGATAATAATTATTGACTTTTTCAAATTATTATTTCCCCAATCAGATAAACGAAGTTTAAAATTTAAACTACATACCGTTAACTAAACGGTGGTTTAAGCCATGATTGGCTTGATCATTGAAAATCGGTTGAACATTTATACCTTCATCTCGATGCATTTTTATCATACAGTCTTGACTCGGTAATCCGGATGATTGCGCCTTTGCAATGATTGTTCCGGATTATCGAGTCGAGACATTTTAACGTTCGGGAGCAAATACGTCGAATTATCAATAACCGCATCAATAATATTGTCTTCTTACAGTTCTTCTCCATGGGATATCGTTTATATCAGTGTACTCCGCAAGTGTCTCGGAAATTGTGCAACAAAGGAACAATACACATCATTCGCTATTGCCACCATTAATGGTACCTTCTAATGCTGCACAGAGCAACGAAACAGTCATTAATGTTTCTTCGAAAGTAAAGGTAAAAAAATATAAATTATGATTAGCATCTTAATTTCATTTAATAATCCTATGTAATGTCAAAAGTCCATTTTGTTTATAATGTATATGTAAAAAGATAGATAAAGTCGTTTAGAATATTTTAAGATTGTACAGGGTGTTCATAAACTACCGCATAAACGCACCGGATTGTGATTCCTCGTGTCGTTTTCAGCAACATTTTTGTACAGAATATACCCCCAATTCTTAACCCTTTAATTGCCACAGACATTGTGAAGATTTTTAAAAATATCATTTTCTTGTACGTTTTAAACCTCAATATCCCCAAAGCTAGACTAGCTAAAATAGCGAAATAAGATGATTACTACAGCCTACAAATTTACCTAAATTAAAAATCAACCACACTAAAATCGGACACAAGGTTTGGTTTTTACAGGGCTTCAAAGTAAAATTTTTGTGATTTAACCCAAAAACAACATATTTTTCCATCTCATAATGCTCCAACTTCTGTTAAGATGAGGTGCTTGTACGATTCTTTCAAAAATTGGCGCTTAGTCTTGCAATCATATCTTCCTTACATCATTTTATTCTATGTCCATTATCTCTAACAGTTTTGATACATTCATTGTAGAAAACTAGGGTTAACCCTTCACCGAGCACGTGGGGTCTTTTGGGACCCCAGAGGGTATTTTTAAATATTACTTTTAAACGGTTTAGCCCATCGAGGTGAACTTGTAGGACATCTAATCCAACAAAATTATGCTCAGAAATATGATTGAAAAAAATCCCAATTCTTTTCAGAAAAAAAGTTTTGATAGGCAAAAGTACAAATTTGCAGGAACGGGCACGTGGGGTCTTTAAAGACCCCATGAGTACCAAGGCCTTAATTGTCCTGAATATCCCGGAAAGGAAACTCGGAACCATACCCTATGTTGAGACCTTTTTATCTCCACTGTCTCGATATCTTTACTATTCTTCCCCGGTCGTTTTATTGCGTCTTTTCACACTGAGCTGTAGGCAGAAGTAAGCCTCATATAATTCTTAGCTGCAATGAAAGTAAAGGAAGAGATTATACCATGGATCAACTGGTCAGAAATTATCCTGGCTTAAGAAATTCACGAAAACAGCTACTAGCTTTGTTCTTCAATTGCTGCGATAGCTTCTTCTTCTGATATAGGACGGAAAACACGCCTTGACTGTAGCAAATCTGAAAAAATTATATCATAATTTTGCCTCCCCTAATTCTTACCACAGCTTATTCTATGTCAAATGAAGTCGCAGGGGCATCTAGAAAAAGTTGAAAACAAGTTTACAGGCATTGGCTATTTCATATTTTTGAAATTTGTTGTAAAAGTTAGCCTCACTACTCTAGAAACAAAGTAGTTTTCCTTGAGTCCACGGCAGAGGGACAAAACAGTAAAAACGTTGATCGCCATAGGCGCTTCAAATGTGTACAGCTTACGATATGTACAGCACATTTTGTAAATAATTGTCTCAAACATGTTCAAAACATAACACAGTACTTATAAATTTGTTTTTTTTTTACAATTTGATACATGTTCAAGGATCAGTTCATTAAACTTTGGGGTCCGAAAAGACCCCACGTGCCCGTTCACGTTGATCGCGTGATGTGCCTGGCGAAGGGTTAATTTTAGCTTGAATTCAATTCAATTCAAACTGCCCCTAAAGTTCTGCAGTTTGGAAAAAATACTAAAATAATGTCAAAATCGAGCCAAAATTAACCTTAGTTTGCTGCACTTATGGCATAAAAACTGTTAGAAATAATAGAGCTAGAATAAACTGATGTAAGAAAGTTATGATTGTAAAACCAAACCTCTTATCCGATTTTAGAGAGGTAAATTTGTTGACTGTAATAATTATTATCTCGTTATTCTAGCTGGTCTAGCTTTGGAGATATTGAGGTTTAAGTCGTGCAAGAAGATATTTATTTTTTTAAATCTTCAAATGTCTGTGGCAGCTAAAGGGTTAAGAATTGGGGGTATGTTCCACAGACGTTTTTGGTGGAAATCACACAAGGAATCACTATCCGGTGCGTTTATGCGGCAGTTTCTATACACCCTGTATATAAACATATATGTTATTATTTATTTTAGTAGTCTTGCTGGTACAGTGGTTAGTGCGCGCACCTTCCGTGCACAGGGTAATGCGTTCGAGATTCACCGTGAACGAATTCAGTCGATGGTGTTTTTCGAACTCACGATCCATGTTATGGACTATGATCTCACTCATGTGATGAGCGGGTACCCATTTATGGGGATAAATAACACTGCTGAGCGTGCTGTTTATCTCAACACCTCAACAAAAAAAAAGCAGTTAAGATCTTGGAAATTGGATGACACTAACACATTTGCGGCCTTAGTTCAATGCTGGACTGTCGTGTCTGATATTTATTTATTTATTTATTATTGCTGTTTTTTATACTTAAGGTTTACGTTTTTTTATGCCACGCTTACTTGGTTGAGTCGCACTCTACGATGCTAGTAATCTAGAGGTCCGTAGATCGAATCTCGGCGTGGTCCGAAATTTCCGTACGTTTGCGGATAGGAAATATATAGTAATTGCAACATTATATACACTCCGAAATTATATGCAATGTAACGAAATAGCCTATAAACGGCTGAGTGAACGCACCATGCCTCACAAGGGGTTACGGTAAAGAGAGAGAGAGAGGTTTACGTTTTAATTATTATAGTTTTTAATCGCTGGCTAGTATTAGGTATTATTACGTGACGAACGGGTGATGAAGTTCACACAATTCTCATCGACCATAAACACTATATTAAATAGATTTATTAGATATCACCGTTGTTGAGAGTCTTCCCTCGCCCTCATATTACATAATATGTACATGGGTTTATTAAATCTGATTACCACTTGTATGGGGCATTCGGTAGCTCAGTGGCAGAGATGTCTATCTCTGAGTTGCCGGTGAGTGGGTTCGAATCCCACTGTGACCCATGGATGTTTGTGTTGTCCATAAAAATGCTCCTACGGCAGCCGGTTCTTCGATGTAAATCGTCGCGGAGCTACCCGTTGTTAAAACGGCCAAGAGCTGCCAAGTCCCCTTCGATTCATGAGAAAAAAATCTCTTGAATCGCTACAACAACAACAACAACCACTTGTATAGTACATCTCTTAAATTTAGTGAATAAAGGTTAGTACTATGTTCGCCGAGCGAAAAACTTGCGTTTATGTTTCGATGAAAAATATTCCGTAGAGACTTGTCTTTTATTCACTAAATTTAAGGAATATGTGCACTCGCACTGATTGATTGTCGACTACACCTTTTCGCTGTGAAATAAAGTGCAACTGCTTGAAACAAACCAGAACCAGCATTACAGCGGACGTGAATTATCATATTAAATGCGTTCATGCGATAGTTTCTGTTCAACCTGCATAATGTACAATGTGCTCAAATACCTATATATATATATACATTCACAAATATTTATTGATTAATTATGTTAAATTTTTATTTGTCTCTTGGAACTTGATATCTGGATATTTGAAATATCGATTTGGTGTCTCATTGAGACAGACCATCTTATCTGTTCAGTTGTCAGTTCAATAATTTTGTATTGTCTTTAATAAGAAACGTGCCAAGGCCAACATTCTACTCACTGATATTATGTACTTATCTACTTTTGTATTTAATTACGAATTAGGTAGGACTCGACTCCATTGTTGCAAGTCAACGGTATACAGGGTCAAACCATGCCATTTAATCATGACGAAATAGACACTTCAACAACTCCTGCAAATTATTCTGTTTTACGTTTTTCATAAGAGTTCCATATTTTGCCAGTTGGTGGACGATGAGACCATATAACTTACACCTATCTATTCAAACATACTAGTACTATCCAAAAGGGTTTTTGGGAGTAGATAATTTTTTAGTACCTTTTCATGTGTGTTAGTGCTTATGCCGACCTAGTTTCTTGTTCAATTGTCGAGCGCTTATATACCGGCTCCTAATTTAAACTATCTTAAAGCATTTTTGGAGATAGTACCTTTTCCATAGGGTGAATATACCGTCCTAGTCTAGTTCGCGTATTAACTTCTTCTTCTTTTTATTCGAATTGGTTGTGGAATGTGCAGAAGTTTATCTGACATTTTGATTATTTGGACAATATTATAATTGGAATTGGTTAAGCCTCAATCGCAATACTCCGTTCCGTTCCGTTCAGCTGTCAAAAGTAGACCTTACGGACTGGGCATGTTAATGCACACAATCGTTGTAACGGAACGGATCGGAAGAGTTGACCAAAATTCAACTTTTACGGATCACATAACCTCACTTTATGGAAAATGACAGTTCAGGAGCATAACAAACGGATATGGATATGGATGACGAGTAGTACATCGAAGCCGTACATTAGGTACAGTAAGTATAAATGATAAAACAATCCAACATTTCAAGAAACTCCGACAAAACGTATGACAACTGCCAGAACGGAACGGAGCATTGTGCTTTGCACTAATATTTTGACAAAACGGAACGGATTGGATGGTTGACGGAATGGAACGGAACGGAGTATTGCGATTGAGGCTTTAATCTCGCGTTTTTTCTTACCAGAAATTTCATATCAACTTTGTAGCGAAACGAAAATCGAAAACAATATAACCCCAATAACAAGACGACTTCGCTCTTCCTGGATAAATTTCAGAGACAGTCGCTTGTCTAGGCATAATGGATTGGCAAGCACCTCGCCATCTGTTACGAGTGGGACTCAATTTAGTTTCGATTAGTTAGTGCAGCCCGTATATACACTCCGCGACACTTGAATAGGCCACCGTAAAAAAAAAAAACATTCGAATCCATATATCGTCCACATAAATGCAAACAATCAACTTTTTTATTTTTTAATGAAAGTTTATTAAAGTCTAAACAATACAAATAAAAAGTATTTCCAATATCTTTAACAGAGAAGTTTTTCTATTTTTTTTTTATTAATAACATCATAAAAAGTGTTTCAAAAAATGCGACACTTGAATAGGACACTCTTTAAAAACAATATCTTCAGATATAAAAAAACAAACGAACATAATTTTTTTCCACATTTTAGCCAAGTTCAAGTATGTATACAGGGTTATTGGTTAAGTCGACCTATTCCCTGCAACACGTTATAATAGGGTCAAAATGCAACAAAATGAGGCCATAAATGTTAGGCCGATTTTCAACGGTCACTGAGATATATGAATTTTTAGGTTTTTTTGAAATAACCTAGAATTTTGCCATTTAAAGTAAGAATTAAAAAAAAACTACTAAGGTAATGGGCTTAAACTTATTTTTGGATTTTTGTCAACACTATAGCAGACATTTCTTATTCATTTAAAATTTCAAAAACCCATCACAATTCGAAATTTTTAATTTTAAATAAAAAATTTCTTAAATTTTTTTAAAGATATTTTTTAATGTAGTATTACTAAAAAAAATTATATGACATGGAGTCTGCAGACCGCTGGAAAAACTTACGCGTGTTGTCAGCTTTCCAAAAAGGTGTCAATGTCAATACAAATATTTGAAATAATTGAAACAGCTAGCTGCAACTTGTTCGGGGACCATCATTTCGTTTGATAAAAAATGAAATAAATGTCATTAAATTCAAAGTGCATCGTACGAGTACGTATAGTATACTGCTTTATTTCATTTTTTATCAAACGAAATGATGGTCCCCGAACAAGTTGCAGCTAGCTGTTTCAATTATTTCAAATATTTGTATTGACATTGACACCTTTTTGGAAAGCTGACAACACGCGTAAGTTTTTCCAGCGGTCTGCAGACTCCATGTCATATATTTTTTTTTAGTAATACTACATTAAAAATATCTTTAAAAAAATTTAAGAAATTTTTTTTTATTTAAAATTAAAAATTTCGAATTGTGATGGGTTTTTGAAATTTTAAATGAATAAGAAATGTCTGCTATAGTGTTGACAAAAATCCAAAAATAAGTTTAAGTCCATTACCTTAGTAGTTTTTTTTAATTCTTACTTTAAATGGCAAAATTCTAGGTTATTTCAAAAAAACCTAAATATTCATATATCTCAGTGACCATTGAAAATCGGCCTAACATTTATGGCCTCATTTTGTTGCATTTTGACCCTATTATAACGTGTTGCAGGGAATAGGTCGACTTAACCAATAACCCTGTATATAATAATGGGTTGACCCCCCCCCCCCCCCTTGTGTAGAATTACTTCATAAACTCCATTGGGAAGAGAGTCATAAAGTTTTTTCACATATTCGAGCGAAATAGTCGACCATGCCCTTTTAATAGCTTGAATTAGTTCTTTTTCATCGCAATATTGACTTCCTGAGGAGTACACGCTTCGAGCTAGCCATCCCCAAACATTCTCTATAATGTTGAGGTCTGGCGAATACGGTGGCCAATCTAAAAGGCTGACATTCTGGCTACCAATCCACGACTTGACAACCCTGGCATTGTGAATCGGAGCATTGTCCTGCTGGAACGTCCACTTCAGAGGTCCAAAAATGTTGCTGAAAACCGTAAAAGCCTTTTGGAACACGCCTTTATAACACTCTGCGTTCATGGTCGACGTTAAGAAATGGAGCTCATAAGTTCCATAATAGGAAATTGCTCCCCACACCATAACACCCCCTGCCCGGCTGTGAAGACGATCCAATTGTTGCTCATCCTTCCGCAAATCGTGGAAATAATAACTGAACCCATCTGGGCCTTCCAAATTAAATTTTTTTTCGTCGGAAAAAACGACGAGTCTCCAGTTGCGTTTCCACGTCATGTGCTCGCGACAAAATAGCAAGCGCATTTGTTTCCGCTCAGGTGTTAGCTTCGGTTTTTTTTTCAATTTAAGTCTCCTTATGTGAGGAGCTTTCGAAATCACCCGTTGAACAGTTCTAATGCTCGCTTGAACACCTGTTTTTATTTTAATTTTCGACGCAGGGTCGCGTGAATTCGATGCTGCTCGAAGTATAGCTCGCCAATCTTTGGCCGAAGTCGCAAATTTTGAGCGCCCTTCATATTTTTCCCATAATTCAAATCATCTGCAAGGAAATTTCTTATGACATGACGGCTTCTTCCGATTTTCAATCCGATTTGATTAATATTTAGTCCACAATCCCAATAGGCTTTTATGGATGCCTTTTCCGCTTCAGACAAACACTTTCCACGGCCCATTATAGTCCTATTGTAAGCAATATATTCCGCTAGATACTAGATATTTTTTCCGACCACTTGCTCCGCGCACTTACAGAAAGAAACTGAAATAATAACTGATGTCCTATTCAAGTGTCGCAAAAAAAGCGAATGTTTTATGACCAAAAACAAAACAAAGTAATAAAACAAAAGAACGGTATACTTCTAGTATACGATTTTGCTTTCAAATAAAGGGTGTATAGAGATGTAGAAAAGGAAAAAAAAATCACACACTAGACAATTGAATGTTTCGAGTAATGCGCAGTTATAATTGGGATTATTTAAGTGTCGCGGAGTGTATGATTGCCAATTGATATGCCTGGTGCGGCTTGTTTATGTCGCTGCATGCTATAATAGTATAGTGACTTTAGCTCTAGACCCAAACATCCAAAAAAAGAGCTGACTTTTGATGCCAAATTGTTGTATGGCCTGACCGCATTACGCAGTAAAAAGTTAGACTTTTTTGCGCGTCACATTTGGGGGGGAGGGGGTGGCAAAGGGGTGAAATTATGATTTTTCGCCAATATCTTGTTAACTGTAATATTTACAGCAAAATGTTCTGAGGACGATTTAAACTACACAAAATTTCCTTTCTAATGATATATTATATCATATACCTTCTCTTGGCAGATTATATACTAGACCTTAAAACATTTGGTGTAATTTAGATTTTTTGATAGTTACATTTGGCGCTCTAGCTCCTGAAGTAATTAAATTGGAGCCATGGTAATTGGGATAACTATTCCTAACAATATATAGCTGTCCCACACGGAGACTCAGGCTGCCCCGACAAAGCATCCCCCTATACTCCCTATTAACATTTAAAAAAAAGACATGCCTGTAACTTTTCGCCGAATCACAGCAGGCGGGAAAAATTTTGGTAAACGTTAAGGCTAAGTCCCATTAGACCCTCCACCAAATATTACCTCGATCGGATTAAAACAAAGGGTACCTCCCATACAAATTATTCAAATTCAATGCCACTAGTTTAATAAGAAATAAGGGAACAAGTCAACCAAAATTAAAGTTTTGCTCGTAGGCAATTTTCCGGTCATTTTGTATGGGAGGTACCCTTTGTTTTAATGCGATCGAAGTAATATTTGGTGGAGGCATCAAAAGTCTGCTCTTTTTTTGGATGTTTGGGTTTCATCATTTTTTCAGCTAAAATCACTATACTATAATGTTTTTGATTATTTTTTTTTATAGTGCTTCAGTATAAACATCAACTATTTGTATGTATCTGCCAGGTCCACTATAGTGCCACTAGGCTAGAATTCAGGTCGGAGTAAAAATGAAATAGTGCTAGCACCAAAAATGATTTTGGATACGGTATATCCATGCAAAATAAAGATTAGAAAGAGCATCTACCTATGGTTCCGAAGTCCGAAAATCTTTCAAAGATAGTCAAGATCATTCCCCTAATAATTCATAATGTAGTCATTACGTAATTTCGAATTGCAAAATATGGTGGATATTTTTTTTTTCATATGTTTTTGGGGTGCTGAGCTCGAATCCGGAGCTTGCCACCAAAATTTAATTGCAAAACAGGACCAAAATCAGGGAAAACCCAACATTTTCAGAATTTTTTCATCGTCGTATACTGTCCAATCGGTTGTTCGATCGATATGAAGATGCATTGCAATCCAAATTTCTGGCACACTATTATTTATCGTACAATCTAAAATGGCAGTATAGCGATCCCCACAACACGGCCAAAATAATATATTTTGTGGCGATGGAAAATGGATATCCATCCATTCATGCTACTCAAACCGTAAATTACTGGAAAATTGGCTCTGTACTGCTTTCGAAAACGCTAAAGATCTTGATATAAGAAATTGAACAGTGCATTATTTGATTCGTGCAAAAACTAAATAAATGCCTTCATTTTAATACTTTACGGACCTGTACTGTTTATTAAAGGATGTACTGCAAGGATTCTCTGGTAATTAAAATAAAATATATGTTAAACCTTAAATTACTGGAACATGTTTTCCGTATTGTAAACTAAATTGAAAAAATACCAATAAATAATTGAGTAATTTTATTATCTATGGTACTTCTTTTTGGTTTTAAGAATACATCTAAATCAATCCTAAACGGTGGTAAAGCATTGTAAAACAGCATATGCTATAGAGAAGAAACGAGTATTGCTTTGAATCTGATCTGGATCGACATTCATGTTGGTGTTTGTCTCATAAATACCAAAATCGGACTGCTCCGAACAACCTTCTCGCTTTTAACGTTTCCCAAAAATGTTTACATACTTGGCACATATTTATTTTCCATTCTTCGTAAGTAGCTCCAAACTATCTAAAATAATAAAAATAACAGATGCGACAGTCCAACATTGCAGATTTGTTAGTCACATCCAATTTCCAAGATCTGAACTGTTTTTTTTTTTTTGTTGAGGTGTTGAGGTCAACAGCACGCTCAGCAGTGGTATTTATCCCCATGAATGGGTACTCGTTTAGCATCTGTGTGAGATCATAGTCATAGTCACATGGGATTCGAACCCACGATCCTGTGCACCGCAGGCCACAACCACAACATCAGGTAGACAACATCTCTAAATTTAGTTTTCATATAATTCCTGTAATTACCACCACATATTTCATTTAATCTACCATGTAATCTTTTTGCAATTATTTCAGGCAAATAGCGGTAATAATGGTCCAGGAAAATTGAGTAATTTACGCAATACTTCAGAAACAAATAATAAGAATACAACACCAAAGCCGGCTCATAGAGAACCAATCGAATCTGATTTTGATGAAGTTGCTGAAAATTTGAAGGAAGAAGTTGAAGAAATTCAAGTTGATACCGAGGAAGACATTGGACTCGAAGAACAATTTCAGTATGTTGCAGCCGACTTTATTTATTAGTGAATGGATGCATTCAACAAATTAATGTGATTTGCAGCAAAAAAGGTGTACGGGACAATTCTTAACTCTTTAGCTGCCAGAGTCATTTGAAAATTAAAAAAAAAAATCCTTTTCTTCTGAATACATATCTCCAAAACTAGACTGATAAGAATAGCGAAATAATATGATTTGTAGAGGATTTAATGAAACACACAGTGATAAGTTCAGCTACACTTTATTGACTGTCCACGACGACGACCGGAGCCAGGGTGATCGAGTTAATTTGAGAGAGCATTACACTTTCCCCTTTTTAGTCCAGTACAATTGGTTCAAAATAGCCCCAAACCTAAACATCAAAAAAAAAAAAGAAATTTTTGATGCCAAATTGTTGAATACACTGCCTAATATACGCAGTAAAAAGTTACACTAATTTGCGTCATGGGTTAAGGGGGAGGGGGTGGCAAAGGGGTAAAAATTCAGTTTCTTGCAAATATCTGGAAAACTATGAGTCTGACATTAAAATGTGCTGAGGCAAAAACAAACTACATAAAATTACCTTTGTAAAGATATGTAACACTCTAGACATTTTCTCAGAAAATTATACCCTAGACCCAAAAGTATTATAGTGAATTTTAGATTTTTTGAGTTTTACATTTCGCACTGTAACTCTTGATAGAATAGACCTACCGTTATAAGGTCTTGTGCATATATTGATAACAAAGTTTATTTGATTTGTAAAAAAAAATGGAGTGCTCCGACCATTGACGCCCCCCTCACTCCTCCTAACAGTTTTCAAAAAGGCATGCGTGCAGCTTCTTTCTAAATTGAGCCAGCCAGATCAAATTTGGTGGGCTGCCTAGTCTAAGCTCCATTATGCTCATCACCAAAAATTATTATCATCCGATCAAAAATAAGGGTACCCCCATACAAAGTGACCCAAATTTCTAACAAAGTTCACATTTTTTCACTTCTAAATTCTATCTAAAATAGAAAAAAAAATTATCTCTTAGAATGTCCTTAAGACAGTTAACTGTAGTCTTCTGAATGTATATCCAAAAGTATGTACCAGAGCGGGCCTTACAAGTACGTAAAATCGGGTTTGAAGGTTGCTAGTACACGACCTCCAAATATTCGCAAATAGCATTAGAACTGGTATCACTGACCTTCAAACCCAATTTTTTGATACTTGTAGCGTACGCCTTGGTACAACCTTTTGAACATACATTCACAAGACTACAATTAACTGTTATAATGACGTTCTAAGAGATAAATTTTTTTTTCAATTTTACGTAGAATTTAGAAGTGAAAAAATGTGAAATTTGTTAGAATTTTCGTTCACTTTGTATGGGGGGTACCCTTAGTTTTGATCGGATGGTAATAAGCTTTGGTGGGGAGCATAATGGAGCTCAGACTAGGCACCCCACCAAATTTGATCTGCCTGGCTCGATTTGAAAAGAAGCTATCGGCATGCCTTTTTGAAAAATGTTAGGAGGAGTGAGGGGGGCGTCAATGGTTGGAGCACTCCAATTTTTGGTACAAGTCAAATAAATTTTGTTATCAATATATGGACAAGATCTTATAACGGTAGGTCTATTCCATCAAGAGTTACAGTGCGAAATGTTAAACTCAAAAAATGTAAATTCACTATAAGACTTGGGTCTAGGGTATAATTTCCAGAGAAAATGTCTAGAGTGTAGAGTGTTACATACCATTACAAAGGTAATTTTATGTAGTTGTTTTTGTCCTCAGGACATTTCAAGCTCAGACTCATAGTTTTACAGATATTTGCAAAAAAAAAAAACTGAATTTCCACCCCTTTGCCACCCCCTCCCCACTTAACCCATGGCGCAAATTAGTGTAACTTTTTACTGCTTAAATTAAAATTCCTTTTTTTTTATGTTTGGGGTTTGAGCTATCTGTACTAGACTATTTGGAAAAATGATTGAAATTATATTTTAGTAGTATAATGTTTCAATCATGCTGGCGCCGGCCTTCATTTACAAAATTACATAATTTTTATTTTATTTTTGATTTACGAAAATATTTACATGTGAATTAGTTATACTCGGATTGCTATTGGACCTTTGGTTTACGGAGTTAAGATTTTCTGCATCTTTTCTCTGTTTTTTTTAGTAGTGGATCTGGTTTGTACCACTAACATTTGTTTTGAATTTGTAGCTATTTCCTTGATTTCCTTAAAGTCGATGCGAGACAAAGCGTCCGCACCGGTATTTTCAGTACCTTTATGTATTCTATAGTAAAGCGCACCCTCGTTAATTTCGAGGATGGGTTTCTCATAGAAAACAGATAAACTAGTGGTCTATGGTCACTTTGGACAACGAATGAATTGCTAGAAGCTCTTGCTCTATTACAGACTTATTCTGTTCTCCCTTGGTAAAAGATTTTGAAGCGAAAGCCACTGGCATCTCTCTTCCATTATATTCTTATGAAAGAATAGCCCCACAAGATATTTTACTAGCATCCGTTGTTATATAAAATACTTTCCCAAAGTCTGGATATTTCAGAATATTTGGCGATAATAGTGACTGCTTCAGATAATCATATGTTGGTCAATTCAAAAGGTACATTTTTCCTTGTCAATCTTGTTAAGTGGTATGAATGTTCAGCGAAGTTTTTAATAAACCGCCGATAATAATTTTTGAAGGCTACAAACCTTTTGACGGAATTAGCATCGGCGGGGACTGGATAACTCATACTGAGTATGAAATTATACTAATTTTATACTTTTCGTCATCTGGTTGAATGCCATCGGATGTGCATTTATGTCCCAGAAACGTAACCTCATGCTTAAAGAAAAAGCATTTTTCAGGATATAATTTTAGTTTCTTATCGTCGCATATCTTAAAAACTTTTTCTATTTGCCTAATCATGTCCTTTTCGGATGTTCCGAAAACAACAAGATCATCCATGTATATAAAAGCATGATCAGTAGTGAGCCCTGTGAAGGCAAGTGACATCATTCTTTGAAATGAGTTGGGGGCAACTTTAAGACCAAATGGAAGCCTTGTAAATCGAAAGGACCCCTCATCTGTTGAGAAAGATGTTATGTCTGTGGTATCTTGGTCCAGTTGGTCCAGTTTTTCGTTCACTTTTCTATCTAGGGACGCGGGAGCGTCCCGCCCGCCAAAGAAAAGCGTCCCGCCCGCCAAAGAAAAACGAAGAAATTTGAACAAATCAAAAGTGAGAAGCGACTAAGACTATGTTTACACGACGGAACAAGTACGGGTTATCGGACCTCTGTAGCTCAGACTCTGGTTGGTCCTGAGTGTTCAAATTCGGTAAAGGTTGTCGTTCGCGCCGTCTTACGAAGTGTAGAAAATTTCAAGAAGATACGATTAAAACCACTGGAGATATAAGAGTTTGAAAATCGCATTTTTTCGAAAATCTTGTTCTCGTTGTTCTCGTTGTTCTTGTCGTTCATTGACAGGGCTACAGCCTTGCAGAGGGCATCTCGGGATTTGGTATCTTTTCCCATTGAAAGAGTCTGTCGTGAAGGTGTGCATAGGCTATCGTTTGCTCCGATCCGTGGAGTAGAAAAAAAGATACAGCGGAAAATGTGAGAAATACATTAGAGTTTCTCGCTTAAATCTTTTTATATGTTTTAAAGGAAGCATTTTGCAAAAGTCGGGGATTGGCCCGAAAAATGCCTAGAAAAGAATCGTATAGTTTTGTTATTTGGCAGGACTGTTTCGAACAATCCCTTGTATATGTTTTCTAAAGTTTTCAGTTGTAAAGTGTCTGCAAGAGCGGCGGCAAGGGCTCAAAGTTCCAGATTTGGTTTGTCTCTTATACGATTACGTACATATTAATATAATATTGAATGAACAAATAACATCCCGATGATCCTAAAGCTTCCAGCAAACGGTAGAGGTTCGCAAAACACACACACCTCAGGTTACTAAGGACGCTAAGGTTACAAAGGTTACCAAGAGGGTTATTTATTGTTATTATGTTCTCAAACATGGTCGTGATAAAAGGACAGTGAATATCGTCTTCATTTCAAGAAAATAAACGCATTCATTTATTGTTATGTTAAGTTGATTTTGTCAATTGAAAACTGCAAAAAAATATGATATCTCACAAAAACAACTCTGTTGTAAAAAGTTTCCGCCAAAGAAAAAGTTGTCAGCCGCAAAAAGGATTGATATAATACAATCCCGCCAAAATGCTCGCAAGGATATGCATTCAAAAGTGATTGAATTAGTTAATAGTTTCCACCAAAACAGCGTGGTGCGGTATGCGTCAGAATTTGTGAAATAATTTCCGCCGCGATAGACCACGCTGAATTTGCCAATTCGTGTGGAGTCTGTGTTGTGTATACCGCGTAACGCACCCGCGCTGGTTTGGTGGAAGCTAATTTCTTGCAATGCTGTTTGGCGGGGAGCTTTCATAGGGGTAATTGCAGGATAAAACCAATCTTATGAAAATTACGAAAGAACTTTATTGTATAAAAAAGGGAAAAGTCGTCTATACGAAGGTAAGCAAAAAAAGTTTGTAAAACACATTTTATTTACAAGGCTGGAAGATTCGAGATTAAAACTGATCAAGAAAAGAGCATAGCAGCAAATAGCACCCTCGTCAGCTCCTCGCCAATAAGCGTTGAAAGAAATTAGCTTCCACCAAACCAGCGCGGGTGCGTTACGAGGTACACACAACACAGACTCCACACGAATTGGCAAATTCAGCGTGGTCTATCGCGGCGGAAATTATTTCACAAATTCTGACGCATACCGCACCACGCTGTTTTGGTGGAATCTATTAACTAATTCAATCACTTTTGAATGCATATCCTTGCGAGCATTTTGGTGGGATTGTATTATATCAATCCTTTTTGCGGCTGACAACCTTTTCTTTGGCGGAAACTTTTTACAACAGAGTTGTTTTTGTGAGATAGTCTATTACGAGTGAAAAATGTGTGTTTGGACGCAGCCTCCGCATCATCGTCAGTTACGATGGGCCACTCGCTGCCGTCCATTTGTCCATGATGTGGACAACACGATTCAAATGTACCTACAAAAATTGTGTTTGGGAATGTATGTCCCCTTTCGGGGATGCAAAAATGTGTGTCAACCGGTTTCGACCGACAGTGTATGGAGCGTCTCATCAGGTGCCTTCTCAGCCGCTCCATGCACTGCCGGGGAAGGCACTACCGGGACAGATTCCAGCCAGATGGAACTTGCACTTTATAGTGTCGACAAACATTTCTAGGTGCGAATTATGTTTTCTAGACTAACCAGTTGTTAGTCTCATGACCCGCCACTCACCAACAAGCGTTTCTAGCGTAGCGCTAGTGCACACTTACCGAGTGAAAAATGTGTGTTTGGACGCCGCCTCCGCATCATCGTCACTTACGATGGGCCACTCGCTGCCGTCCATTTGTCCATGACGTGGACAACACGATTCAAATGTATCACGGTAGAAAATCTTGGACTAAATTTTAACATTTTCTGTGTTACATATAGGACAACACCAAAATAATATTAACTTTTAACACTTCATAAGTATTAAAACTAGATCTATTCCCTATTCCGACTTGCAATCTAATACTATTGAGTGTTAAATAATGTAATACTAGTAGTGTTAAAATTAATTACTTTAAGGAATACATTCTAATACGAATTGTGTTAGAAAGAATGCCAAATTCAATACTAAATTGTAATCAAATTGGATTATAATTTAAACCAAAAAATATTACTTTTTAATACTGGCAATGTATGCAGTTTACTACATCCAGTATTAAATTAAATGTGCACGTTCTGTAACCTGTAGTGAAACCTATATTAGAAATGAAAACAACACAAGATAATTAAGAAAATCCAAATTTTGTAGTTTATTATTTAAATTCATTCATTTAAAGGCTCCGCCAAAAAATATAAATTATCATTTACATTATATAAGCCTTTGGGATCCGGCTCATAAAAGAAGAAAGGAAATGTTGTTTTGGTATCGATTGGTTCCAAGCACATGACTTTTCTAAGATCCAATGTTTTTTTCGGCTTATCTTCAAGCACATGTCGCTGTTCACAAACGACACAATTTTTGAAAAAATCCAAAATCCATTGCTGATTACGTTATGTGATACAATTGGTTAACTTTCGGGAATGACCTTGGGATCGCCTTCTATTCTTATCCGCTTTGCGTTGAAGTTTTTAACCTGGCTGCAATGTATGCCGTGTTGTTTGCAGGGTTGTAGAATATTTCTGTTAAAGTTATAAAGTCAGGGGAATATCTTTATAATATGTTTTATTATCAACAGGATATATATTCAACTAACAGGATAATATTTTTATATAATTTATTTTACATATGACTTCAATGAATACTATATAGTTTAAATATTAAACTCTAACACTTCCCCTCAATGTCTAGTTATTTCTTCTAATCCACGTTTTTCATTTGAAGTAAATATAGACATTGATTATGTTTTGGTGAAGGAAGTCCTTTGGTTAAAATATCCGCAGTCATATTTTCTGTACTGACATGACTAATTCGAATTATACCGTCTTCCAGTGCATTTCTTACAAAATGATGGCGTATGTCAATATGTTTTGTTCGAGAGTGATATATGGGATTTTGAGCGAGCTTTTGTGCTCCCATATTGTCGTTGAACACTTCCACGTCGGTCAAATCGTTAAGTCCCAGTTCTGTAACAAATTTCTTCAAATATATGCCTTCCTTTGTAGCTTCTGTGAGAGCCATATATTCAGCTTCTGTCGAAGATAACGCTACAGTTGGTTGCTTCTTTGATTCCCATGATATAGGGCCTCCACTTAACGTAAAAACATATCCGGTATAAGAACGTCTATCCACAGTGCAGCTTCCCCAGTCCGCGTCAACAAAACCACATATTGATTTGGTGTTTGGTTTGAACGATAATCCAAGGTTCATTGTACCTTTCAGATAACGAAGTACGCGCTTAGCTGCAATCCAGTGGGATATTCCATAACAATTGTTATATTGTCCTAGCATGCTTACAGCATGGGTAATATCCGGTCTTGTCGAAACTGCCAAATATGATAATGCTCCTACAAGTTGTCGATACGGTAAATTGTTCTCTTCTGAGGTTGAATCTATTTGTTTTTCTAATTTTGAACCATTTGTGATAGGAGTACTAACTGGGTTTGAATCTGTCATTCCGTACCGATCAAGCAGATCTCGTATATATCCTTTTTGATGCATTGTTATTTCATTCTTGCTTTGATTAAATTCGACTCCCAGACAATGATGGATTCTTCCAAGGTCCTTTACTTCGAATTCACTTGATAATTTGTCCTTAAGTTTTGCTATTTTTGTTTCGTTTTTAGATGCGATAATTATATCATCGACATATACAGTTACTAATGACAATTCATTTTCTTCGTGATTGAAATAAACGCAGGGGTCGGAATTCATTTGTTGGAGATTCATTTTCGATAATACTTCGTTAAGTTTTATATTCCACTGTCTCCCCGCTTGACGAAGACCATATAGTGCCTTTTTTAATAGACATACCTTATTTCCGGATCTTACATTTTCAAGCATTATCTTCGCCTTCCGATAAATGTCACTAGATTTTCGTTCTTCTTTAATAATGGTTTCTAACCCTTCTTCGATCAAATCCGGGGTTTCCATGTAAATTTCTTCATCAACTGTTCCATTCAGATAAGCTGTCGTTATATCAATCTGATGGATGTTCATTCCGTATCGCGCTGCGAGAGCCATAACAAGCCGAATAGAACTCATTCGAGCTACTGGAGCGAAAGTTTCGTTAATGTCTACACCAGGTCGTTGAGTGTAACCTTTCGCTACTATCCGTGCTTTTCTTCTTTTAATAGTTCCATCAGGATTATATTTATTTTGAAGTACAACTCTACTTCCGACGATTTGCTTTTCTTGAGGTCGATCAACCATTTCCCAAGTGTCATTTTTTATTATTGATCTCATTTCTGATCCAATTGCTTGATACCATTCCATGGCATCTTTTCCGGAAACAGCCTCTCTAACTGATGTTTCAGCAGTGTATCCAAATTCTGCGTTATTTGTCACATATTCGTGGTAATCTTTTCTCGGGCGCCCTTTTCTACCAGTCATAATTCTCTTGGGCCTCCCTCTACCTCTGCGTATTTCACCTGGTTGATTTTCGGATGACTGTGACTCTTCGCTTGAAGATAGCTGTGACTCTTCGCTTGAATATGGCTGTGACTCTTCGCTTGACGATGGCTGTGCCTCTTCCCCTGGCTGAATATTTTCTTCTTCCATATTTTCAGTTGTTGATTGATTATTATTTTCATTTGGAAATATTTCTTCATTGTTTGAACTCAGTTCTATTTCAATTTTTCTTCTTGTTTCATTTTCAATTCCATTTCTTGTGTCATTTTCATTTTCTATTCTTGTATCATTTTCGTGAACTGGTTTTTGACATTTTAGAAATTTGACATTTCTGGTTATTTCAATTTTCTTTTTGTCAGGAATCCATACCCGATATCCTTTCGATTCACTCGAGTATCCCAGAAATATGCATTTTCGTGACCTTGAATCGAATTTTCCTCTTGTTCGGTCGTTATTATACGCATATCCAATTGATCCAAATGTTTGAAAGTAACTGACATTAGGAATTTGGCCAGTCCATTTTTCATAAGGTGTTCTTCCATCCAGCTTGCTTGAAGGACATCGATTGCGTATATAATTTGCTGTTGACATTGCTTCAGCCCAAAAAGACTTCGGTAGCTGTGAATCTGCTAGTAGACATCTCGTTACTTCAGTAAGAGTACGATTCTTTCTTTCAGCTACTCCGTTTTGCTCTGGATTATGAGGAACTGTTAATCTTCTTTCGATTCCACTTTCACGTAAATACTTATCGAATTTATCATTGACATATTCTTTGCCGTTATCTGTTTGTAAATATTTAATTTTTCTCCCAGTTTGATTCTCGGCACTTGCTTTAAAGGCTTTGAAAGTTTCAAAAACTTCATCTTTTGTTCTAATGAATTTGACTTCGCACCATCTTGAATAATCATCAATGAATGTTACTGCATATCTTGCTTTCCCGTTTGATTCAATACGCATAGGACCACATACATCACTATGAATTATTTCTAATAATTGTGATTCACGGTTAGATTTCTTCGGGAATGGATTTCTCGTCATTTTTTCTGATAAACATACTTCACAGTCCAATTTTTCGTTTACTTTTTCGAAACTTAATCCACGAACTGCTTTATTACGAAGGGATTCTTCTAAACTTCTCATATTTAAGTGACCCATTCGTCGATGCCAAACTTCAGATGAATTTGAAAAATTTTCATTTACTGTTTTACATTCAAATTCTTCGTTTTCTTGAATATAATACAATTCTCCAATTCTTTTGGCTTGTAAGATTGACTTTCCATTTTTATCTATGATATTAGCAGTATTTCTTGTAAATGTTACGACATATCCTTTATCAGTTATTTTTCCGACTGATAGTAAATTCGTGCGTAAATCAGGAACATATAGAACATTTTTGAGACTCACATTCTTTTGCTGATCTTCTAATGAAACTTTTATTTTTACAGTTCCTTTGGCACTAATCGTCGTAGATGTATTACTTGCAAGATTCAATTTTGCATTTGAAACATCTGTTAAGTTTTCAAATTTGTCTTTATCTTTACAAAGATGTGTGGAACATCCACTGTCCAAACACCATGCTTCATTAACATTTTCAGCTTTCAATGCAGAAATATATAATGATACGTCGTCAGCATTTTTTGCAAAATGTTTCTTCAAGTTTGATTTATTTTTCTTCATCTTATACCAGCACTCAGTCGCTTTGTGACCAATTTTGTTGCATATAGTACATTTCGATGCAAATTTATCTTGATCGTAATAGTTCATTTCACTCTTATTTTCCTTTCGAAATTTCTGATTTTTGTGTTTCTTGACATATAAGGCGTTGGATATTGAATTATGTTTCCTCGCTTCGGCTTCTTCCATAATTTTTATTTTCAATACATCAGGTGAAGGCAATTCGTCACGTGATTCTATGGCACATCGAAAATTTTCATAACTTGATGGTAAACTGTACAATAACATAATTGTTAATAAATCTGGATTTATATCAACATCCATTTCATCAAGTTTGTCGACTGCATCAAAGAATTTCTTGATGTGACTACACATTTCATCATTTTCCTCCATTTTTTGAAGAGTAAGTTGCTTAAGTAACGTCGCTTTACGAGCTGGTCCTTTGGATTGATATATGGTTTCAAGTTTCAACCAAACATCTCTTGAACTTTCACATCCTTTAATTTGTTTTAATTCGGAAGGGTTGATTGATAATACGATATCGGACTTTGCCTTTTGATCTTTTTCAATCCATGATTTTTCGGCAGTAATCGAGATTTCGTTTCCGCTTTCAGCTGCAGGCTTCCTTATTGATCCGTTAACGTATCCCCAAGCATCGTTTTTGATTAATAAGGCTTCCATCTGCATCTTCCACGTATCGTAATTGTCCTTACAAAGGACCTCCATATGAACGCTCATGATTCTTCGTGCTTATTTCATGCACAATTTTCAATATTTAATTTATCACTATTATTATTTATTTAGTGATTTATTAATTATATTTATTGATTACGAGTTGCTCCTGGGCCCATAACCTGTTAAAGTTATAAAGTCAGGGGAATATCTTTATAATATGTTTTATTATCAACAGGATATATATTCAACTAACAGGATAATATTTTTATATAATTTATTTTACATATGACTTCAATGAATACTATATAGTTTAAATATTAAACTCTAACAATTTCCTATTTAAAAAAAAAAACATGTTTAAATTAAAAAAAAATAAACTAGGAGCACTAGTTAATGTAAAATCCTAACTTACGATTCCTCCGGAATTTTTGTTAGTCGTCGTGTACGAGAAAACAGCTTGACGATTGCCTTCGCCAACGTAATTTGTTCGTGCTTGGTGGGGTAATATAGTAATATCGGATATGTGCCTCGTCGCGGTCCTTAATTTTGAAATCGGTATTTTTATCAATTCCGGGAAAGCATCGACTACTAAAGCGAAAACAACGACAACATTAAAAGTTTGAATTGTCCACAAAAATTTAGCATAAATTCTACGTCTACGCGATTCGTTAATTTTTAAATTACTTCACTTACTGCAAAAGGCACTATCATTTCCAGTTGCTGATGATGATGATTCGTCAAGCACAATCTTCACAAATTTCACAATTTGGTTCACCTCTATATTCACAAACATTTTTTTAGAATCAATTACACGCGACACACTTAGCATGACAGCACATGGATGCCTTGATGAGCAGTTACGTTTACACCAAAGCAGTTTCATTTTTAATACAATTTTATTAAAATGTAAACCAACGAAAATTGCATTTTAATACATTGGTGGGAATGAATTTTTCATTCTGGCTTTAGGAATACAATCTACTACTTGCGATAATTATTTTTAACATTGAAAAGATTGATTTTAACACTATCCATACTACAATCACTTTTATATTATAAATGTATTAGAAACAATGCCAAGAAGTATTAAAAATCAGCCTAATATATTCTAAGTATTACTTTTTAATACCACGTAGTATTAAATATGATTCTATTCCTTGGTTTGGTTTAGAAAATAGTCTAAGATTTTCGACCGTGTACCTACAAAAATTGTGTTTGGGAATGTATGTCCCCTTTCGGGGATGCAAAAATGTGTGTCAACCGGTTTCGACCGACAGTGTATGGAGCGTTCCATCAGGTGCCTTCTCAGCCGCTCCATACATTTCAATCGTGTTGTCCACGATGATTGCATATTAACTTCCTCTTTATGCATATTAACTTCCTCTTTATGCGATTGGGGAATCCTATAGTTTTTAACGTATACAGGCGTTTCATCTTTCACACGGAGTTTCTATCTATAGAAATTGTTAACAGTTAATTTATCGTCTGGCATAGCAAATATGTTTGAATATCTTTTACAAAGTTCGGTTCATTCTGGTTTAATAAAATCCGGGAAATTAGGGGTCAATGATTGAATTTTTGTTTGTTCTGGCGGTATCAATATTATTATTAAGAGTATAGATGTCATAGTTTCTTAAAGATTCAGATATTATCGTGTTATCAGGTATTTCTAATATTTTATCTTGTGTATTTAAGATCCGAACATAGGGTCTGACCCTGGATATTACGCAGCGGGCCACGAAAACTTCAGGAGAAACCTCTTGCTCGGGGATTAATATTTCGTCTTCTGTAGAATTTATCTTATTTTTTCGAAAGACTTCGCAACGAGATGGTATTGTCAACGGACACTAGGCGGCATATGTATTTTTACATTTGGTACTCTCGAGCCAAAATACTGATTTTGTTTAACTAGAGCGAATAACGGTAAATTTCTTATAAGGAAATCAAAGTACATATCAACAACAATAAATATGCTCAATATTTTTCCTGTCCGTTTTCGCACTCTCTTGCTATAAAGAAGAGAACAGATTGGCGCGAAATTTTGGTGCGGCATAAGTATTTTGACAATATGTATTTTAATCTTTGATTCTACACCAATTTCTCTGGAAAAAATGGATAAAACATAATTTTGTTAATGATTTGTGTTTTATACCACCATCTTTAAATGTATTGCATAATGATGATATAAGCTTTCCGGAAAATACTTTAAGGATGTTTTATCGGATCAAAATATTACTTTAAGCGATGTCAAACGATAAATGAATTTCGTGGTACTATATGATTGCTACAGTATGGAGTTCTTCTTTAAAGCAAACGAATTGTTGCTTGGGTATGCATCCAATGCGTAAATTCATCATGAATGCGACTGATTTACTTTCAGCTTAAACTAGTGACGGAGGGCGGCAGATCGACTACTGCCCAGGGGCGCTACAGAGGGTTAATCCGGCCCTGTACCTCAAGGCACGTTATTATCACCGTTACTTTACCTTATATTTGCGAATGATCTATGCAAAATGCCCCTTTATAATAGCAAAATAGTTGCATTTGCCGATGACACGGTCCTTTTCACTTCTTCTAAATCCTGGCGGCAATCATTTCAGTATGCACAACAAGATTTTGAGTTGCTAAAAAGTTGGTTCGAATCACACTATCTTCAATTAAATATGAGTAAAACCAAAGCCTTAACATTTTGTTTAACATTTCTGGGCAACCGAGCCGTAGTTCAATAAAAATTTATATAAATAACTGTAGCATGCAATCATACGAACACGGACACGAAAATTTATGCAGTTGTCCCCAAATTGATTGCGTCGACAGTGTTAAATACCTTGGTGCTCATATGGATAAATTCTTCAAATGAAACATCCATATCGAACAATTAATAAAAAAGATTCGCAAAACCTTACATGTATTTAAAATAATTTGATCTACTATTACAGTAAAACATATAAGGGAAGCATATTTTGTACTAGTACAATCTATTCTACAGTACGCTATAATTGCATGGGGTGGTGCTTACGATAATTATTTACGAACTTTAATAACTATCCAAAAATTAATCATAGAAACGGCTGTTAATCTTCCAATATGTTTCGCTTCTGAAAATGTCTATTCGTTAGCAAACTTTCTTCACATCAAGAAATTATATGTAAAAAGCACACTTTCTTATTTGAGCAAAAAATCTAATTTAAATCTCATTTCGCACCAATATAACACGCGGCACAGTAACAATAGAGCTGTAATTCCCCAAGTAAGAAAAACTTCTTTTCAAAGATATCACACATATACGAGACCTTACTTTTTTAATTCTCTTCCTAACAATATCAGAATAGAATTCCATAATATACAACGCTTCAAATTAGCAATCAAATTTTGGCTAATTAACCTACCGTTAAGTTCATTTTATCAAATATTTGATCATCATTGTAATATAAATTCTAAATATTTCTCCTCAATGATTTCCTGTTATTCCTCCATCTTTTAATCTAATTTATGAATTATTTAAAGTAGTTATTATTTTCTTATTTTTTGATAATGTAACTTCTGAATGTAAATTAAAATGTCACTTAGCTTCTAGATTTAATGGTTAACCTAACTTTTCTTCTCGCTCGAGCTCAAGGCTTTAGAGAAGAAAAGCAAACATTATATGTATTTGCAACATTATTATACTAGTTTTGAAGAGCAACCATTGCAATAAATTGAAAAAAAAATTGAAATTGCCTCATAAGCAGTGTTGCCAATTTAGCCGTTTTCCGGCCAAATTTAGCCGGAAATCGTGCTGTTTAGCCGGAAGAAATTTCTAATTCCGGCCGGCCGGATTTTTAGCCGGAATTGATTTTCTTCGACCGTTTTTTCGGCTAAATTTTTTTTAATGATTTTTTTATGAAAAACTTTTTCATTTATGAACCAATCTTAACGAAACTTCGTATAAAAGGATCCCTATGAATGTCACAAAAAATGCCATACAAACCTAACCCCCCAAATTAGGTTCTTCTAAGAAAAACTTTTTTTTGACACCGATGTGAACCAAACTTCATGAAAATATATTTCTAATGATCCCCTAAAACATACGTAAAAATAAGTGGAATCCAATAATGGGGCAATGGGGCTGCCATACAAACCCATATCCTCAAATTTGGCTTTTCTAAGAAAAACTTTTTTATTTGGACGCCAATTTACACCAAACCTCATAAAAATGTATTTCTATTGATGTCACAAAACAAATGCAAAAGTCAATGACATCGAACCATGGGGTCATGGGGCTGCCATACAACCCCCCCCCCCCCCTTAATCAAGTTCTTCAAAGAAAAACTTTTTCATTTGTTCACCAATTTCAAACAAACTTCATACAAATTTATTTCTATTGATGATTACAAACGTAAATATTAATGGAAAGGTTCCATGGGATCAAGGGGCTGCCGTAGAAACCCTCCCCCGCATGTTGGTTCTTCTAAGAAACATTTTTTGCTACACTAATTTCACCAAACCTTTTATTAATGAGTGCATTCAGCGAGCACATATTGTGATGTGCTACATATCCCCACCGCAAGAAATTGGAAAACTGCTAAGTTTGTGTTCGCTGAATGGAAATACATGAAACGTCAGTTCTCTCTAACCAGCTGATACATCCGCAGACATTGCGGCAATCAAAAATTCAAAAAACCTAAAACTGCAACTTTTCTTTTAAAATACGTACTCTCATCGCACAATATTATAACGTTTACTAAAACCTGGCTCAGAAATGACATTTGTCTGCTGAACTGTGAATAAACAATTTCCAGTATTGATGGTCGAGCAGCTGTGCGTGACAGTTGATCGAGCAGTCCAAGTAGCAGCTACACATCTAAATGTAGCATTCCAATTCAACGCTAAATAGGGGAAATTTTCGATACATCGCATATGGACCAATTAGCGGGTGAGTGGGACGCGGGGAGAGAACACTTTCCAGTAGCTCTTTCCAATATGTGCTCGCTGAATGCACTCAATGTGTCGTTATCGAAACAAGAAAAAACTTAAAAATCAGTGGAATTTTACTAAGGGACCATGTCCCCCGCTGCCCCATAATAAAGTTGTGTAAGAGAATATAGCCTCGGTCTCGTTTTTTTATTTTGAAACTAGAATAAATTTTTCGATATTCGCAACCAAAATAATAACTCGCCGTGAAATGATTTCTACATACACTTATTGTCGTGTATTAGGGTAAGTACCTACTATGTCCACCAAGGGAAAACTTGCATTTATGTCCCCTGGGAAAAATGTGCCACTTGTCTCCACTTGCCTTTTTTCAACAAATTTAGGATAATGGGTTTCACGTAAACTGACGATTAGTATACCTAGTCTAAGCATGTAATTTACTAACCACTAATATGCTGAATAATTTGCAAAATTGAAGTCACTTTCTTAAATAAAATTCTTTGCTGAGCAAGTCTTAGAGCGTGCACAAAAGCTAAGTGCTGAAGAAGGGGGTAATTTACCCCTGAAATATATAAACACTTAAATTTAATTTTTGTAGTTTACTGGGCAAACTAGGCTTGACTCACGCTAATCCGGACCACTAAATGTTTCCACTATGTATTCTATAGTCCGGATTTCGGCAGGAAATCTGACTCTGTAATCCAGATATTTGAGATTTTCAAGGTGAAATGGTAGATTTGGTCTCGTACTTTATTACGGGACGGTTTGGCAAATGACACAATGCTGACTAATTTCAAAGAAATAATACATTTATCGCCTTTTGCTCCTCTTTTTTATTTATTTGGACTGTTTTTCCTCTGAAAAAAAGTGATTGCGCTAATCAGGATGTTCCGATAGTCCGGATTACCCATTGCAATAATTGATCCGGATTATCGAGTCAAGACTGAACTTGCACAACGTCAGATGATTCATAGAACCCACGCATTTAAAATCTATACCATTTCCCGCCCAAGCTCATAATTTTGGAACCTCAATTTCCTGCCTTTGGAGCATCAAATTTGTAATTATGGATCATCAACAATGCCCTTGCCCATTGTTACGCATTGGACGTTCCTTCTAAGAATTGTATGTTCCACAATTTCGAACCTAATGTGGTTATGAACTTGACCGAGAAATTGTACAACAATTTTGACTAGTTGAGCTATCTAATTCCGAAAAAAGTAAATTTTGACTGAAATGGCAGCGATTGGAGCATATATGTATGTAATAAAACTAAAAAATCTGCCTAAAGCATAGTTTACGGGTAGTACTCCAGAAAAGAAATAAATTTATTAAAATCAGTTTTTCACTATATTTTTTCGCAATGATATTGTTTTATATGATTTAGCCGGTTTTTTGGCCGTTTTTCTGACTGAAATTGATTTAGCCGAATTTTTAGCCGTTTTTGAAAAAAATATAGCCGGTTTTCCGGCTAAATTTAGCCGTTTTCTAAATTTCCAGTTGGCAACACTGCTCATAAGGATGACGATGACTAAAGAAAAGACTGGCAGTTATATTTGAAACTCCTACTGGACTCAACCCGGGCACCAACTCTCTTTAAACTTGCTGTGGAATATGTATTTCGAGCCATAAATATAGACAGCAGTTGAACGCTACTCATCAATTCCACACAATTAATAGCCTACGCCGACGGCGACGCCATCAACATCAATTTGTCAAAGGACCCCAACGAAACAGATGAGATAAAGCGATGGAGACAACCCAATAATGAAATCGAAGGTGGTGTGCATAAACACGGAAATCCGCGTGTATAAAACATTATCCCACCTGTGCTTTGGTATGGCTGCAAAGAATGGGCCCTAACCCAAAATTCTGAAGATCTATTGAACACATTCGAGCGAAATGTTCTTCGAAGTATCTTCGGGATCGTTTGCGAACGAGGTGAATGGCGCGTCCGGTATGATCATGCGTTGTATCAGCTGTAAGATGAGCAACAAGTGCCGAAAATCGTCGCGCGACCGCGACAGTTTTGAGGTCAACCATCCAGGCGGCTACGGTCCGACGTCGGGCTATCGTAACATTAAGAGAAAAAGAAAGAACCTTCCTAGCGCCATATGGTGCCCATTTCTTGAAACATCTCGCACTTCTTAACAGAAATGACTTGACAACCTTTTAGTCCTTTAATCATTTTTAATTTGATTCATTTCTACATACCAAAACTTAAGTAATGAGTCATCTTTATTCACTGGATTTCCATTTTAAACCTCTTTCTACTCCGCAAATAATAATGAACTTTCCCAATTTCAATATTTAAGGAGAGTATTCGTACCCTACGATATTCCCAAATCCAAAAAAGGTTTGTGTTTTACACAATCGACGATTTTCCAAAGTATGTACATAGTACGAAGTTGGTCGTGCAATTGCTGAGACCAACATCTAGGATGACGGTTATCTCCTACCCCCTGTACACTGATCGAGGAAGAAGCTTCGACGACCCATTAGATAATTTTGTGGTTAGTCCGGCTACACCTCGATCGTGTTCTCGATGAAAACTTGATTGCAGCAGATGACTCCCATACAAAATGAAATTTCGATCTACCGCCACTTCCTTTCAGATTTTAAAAATTTGTTCGGTCTTTAAACCTTCCCCAGCGTAAGACGAATTAAACAAAAATAAGAATCATTCAAATCGGTCCAGTGGTTTTCTAGTTTATGCATGACAAAGGAATGAAGTTCAATTTTTATACAGGGCTTCTACAGAGCTTCAAAGTCAAATTTGTGTGATTTGACCCAAAAACAATATATTTTTTTACCTCAAATTTCTTCAACTTCTGTCAAGGATGCATACTTTTAATAATTGGCGCATAGTCTTACGATCATATCTTTCTTACATCAATTTTTAAAAGAATCGTACAAGCACCTCTCCTTGGCAGAAGTTTGAGAAAATTGAGATGAAAAAATAGATCGTTTTTGGGTCAAATCACACAAGTTTGACTTTGAAGCTCAGTGAAAACCAAACCCCTTATCCGATGTTAGTGTGATTATAGTTTTATTTTTTAGGTAAACTTGTTGACTGTAATAATCATCTTATTTGACTATTCTAGCTGGTGTAGCTTTGGAGATATTGAGCTTTAAGTCGTGCAAGAAAATGATTTTTTTTCAAAAATATTCAAATGCCTGTGGCAGCGAAAGGGGGTATGTTCCGTACAACTTTTTTGCTGGAAATCACATGAGGAATGACAATCCAGTGCGTTTATGCGGCAGTTTCCGGACACCCTGTATATAAGGAGAAGATAAGACTATAGACCTATTTATTTTTCTTAATTTCAGCAAACAACCAAGTTCAAATCTTCAGGCTAATCCCGAATTCGCAGAGGATATTGAGACAAAAACCGATAGCTTTCATGGTGGCCACATAGCAGTTATATTTGCTGGTGTTGTAACTTTGTTAGCTATTGCTATTTACGTAGGTCTTATCACGTGGAGATCGTATTTGGAGTAAGTTATTGTTTAACTGTGATCTTTCGGCAGAACTATTTAATATAAATAAAAATATTTAATATTTATTATATAATATATTTAATATTTTTTTACAGGAAAAGATATGGAATGCGGGAGCAACTGGTAACGGAGGATGATTACTACAATAATAATGATATCAGAAATTTCACTGTAAGCACCAAATATGCATTTTTAATGTAATTATCATTTTACGCCGACGCCGGGTAATCCATACAAACGATTTTCCATTATAAGTGCATTTCATTGTTCAGAAAAAGACCGGATAAACTTTCTGTCCAAATATGGCAGAATCGAGTTTGTATGGTTGTGCAAGTTATTCTATCTTGCTATTATTATTTAGTGATAACATGTAATAGAAAAATCCATCTCGACAGTGCTTCTCAAAACTTCTACAACAGTTACATACTACTACTATACAACCGATGTGACAAGAAAAATCGATTGGACGATGTCTGTCTGTCTGTTATGTTATGCTGCTATGTAAACCAATCTCTCAATTTTGAAGCTATCGAGTTGAAATTTTGTTCACAAGTGTTATTCTGTTGTACGCTGTATATATGTCGGAACGAATGGAATCGGGGCTACAATAGAAACTCTTTTCTTGAAAATTAGGCCCTTATAAGACAATTTTTTTCTTTATGGGCCGATCTTGACTTTCAAGGCCGATCTCACTCACTCAAGTGTGTATATAGTAAACCCTCAAACCATGATCACGAATTGTAGGTCTGTCATATAAACCAAACATCCAAAATTATTTTCTCCAAAGTAAAAATATTTCCTTTACGATCCAAACCTAACCAAACTTCACCCAAATATGTATCTAATCAAACCCTAAAACATAACCATAACATGGAACTCTCATGTAAAACAAATATCCAAAATAAGCTTCTTCTTGAAAAATGTTCCTTTCTACATGCATCTTAACCAACTTTCATTCATTTTTAGTGACGCCTCAAAACATATTCTCCAACATGGTCCTTTTCTCTCTTCACTTTATTTATTTAAGCTCGCAGTAAGGAACATTATCTTTGAAGGGGTTCCTCGTTCGTAGTTTTTAGTTTTCTTTTTTCTTCCTTTATTCTTATGTATTTTTTCTTTAATTTAATAATAATTTTTTATTTCTATTTTCCGAATTTCATTTCCCTCTCATGCATTATTTTCTTTATCGTCTAAATAACTTCATTTTGATATATAATTATTCTTTCTTTTTTGTCTCCTCATAGTAACTCATTAATCATTGTATTATTATACCCTTCGCTCATAGAGTGAAAAGTTATATTAACTTTGTCATGAAATTTGTAACGCATTGAAGGAAGCATCTCCGACCATATAAAAAGTATACATATATGATCAGCATGACTTGGGGAATCGATTGGGCGATGTCCGTCCGTCTGTCTGTTGCGACGCGTTTTACTCGGCCAATTTAACTCATTGCCGGACACAACGCCAAAATTTGACACGATTTGTATGTCAAATGCTCAAAATTGGACGTCTATAGACGTTCTGTCCGGGAAAGGGTTGAAAGCTCTGAAGCTGAAATTTTGCACAAATGCTTCTTTTTGCTGCAGGCAGTTTGTATGTTTGAATCAGTACAATCGGACAATGGGGTCATGGTGCTGCCATACAAACCCAACTCCCCAAATTAGGTTCTTCTAAGAAAAACTTTTTTATTTGTGTACCAATTTCAATTAAATTTCACACAAATGTGTTTCTATTGATAACACAAAACATGTGTAAGAATGAATCAAATCGGACCATGGGGTCATCGGGCTGCTATACAAACAAAACCCCCCAAATTAGGTTCTTATAAGAAAAATTTTTTTATTTGTGTACCAATTTTAATAAAATTTCACACAAATGTGTTTCTATTGATAACACAAAACATGTGTAAGACTGAATCAAATCCGACCATGGGGTCATGGGGCTGCCATACAAACCTAACCCCCCAAATTAGGTTCTTCTAAGAAACACTTTTTTATTTGTGTACCAATTTCAACCAAATTTCACACAAATGTGTTTCTATTGATATCACAAAACATATTTGAGAATGGATCAAATCAGACCATGGGGTCATGGGGCTGCCATACAAACCTAACCCCGAAATTAGGTTCTTCTAAGAAAAACTTTTTTATTTGTGCACCAATTTAAACCAAATTTCACTCAAATGTATTTCTATTGAAGACGCAAAACATATGTAAGAATGGATCAAGTCAGACCATGGGGTCATGGGGCTGCCATACAAACCCAACCCTCCCATTTTGGTTCTTCTAAGAAACATTTTTTACACCAATTTCACAAAACCTTGAATTAATGTGTCTTTATCAAAGCAACTGAAAAGGTCAAAACAAATGGAATCGTACTATGGGGCCATGCTCCTGCATCTCCCAATAAATTTTCTGAGTAAACATTTTTATTTGCCCACTTATTCCAACCAAACCCCACACAAATATTGTTTTGCCGACGCAACGGAACTTTTGTGAAGACAGAAGGAAAAGAATGGGGGAGTTGGATTTAATACAAGTCGTAGGTACGCCTGTAAAAACTTTTAGCCCGAGGGGTGGGAAGGGTATCCAAATTTCGGCCGCGCCAGAAATTAGCCTCGGTCTCGTTTTTATTTTTAATATTTTACTTTTGTTGTTCTGTAATTGGGGCCTATGGACTCTGTTGAACATCCTCTAATAAATAAATAAATAAATATCTGTAGTGTTCCGGTTTCACCCAACCATTCCGATTGCATCCAACCGGAACACTCTCTGGTTTCTGTTAACCCCTTGTGGGGCATAGGGCATCAACTACGTCTACTTTCCACCTCGTTCTGTTCTGTGCAATCGACTTCAGGTCTACCATCTCTTGTTTATTGAAGCAGCCTCGCTAACAACCGATCTTCTCCACGTGTTTCTAGGTCATCCAACACGGCGGCTTGCATTGGCTCCTTGTGGGTTCCAATCCAGGGCCTACTTAGCAATATTGTTTGTCCTATTCGGAGGGTATGACCTATCCATTGCCACTTTCGTCCTTTGACAGAAGTGCCTATCCAATCTAGGCCTGTTACATTAAGGAGATCATCATTCGAAATAACTTCTGGCCATTACAAAGACTAACTATACGGGGTGTCCCATTCATGGTGGAGAATATTTTAATGGTAGGTAGTGTGGCTCATTTGGAGAAAATTAATGTACAACGGGACCCCTCTATTTTTAACCGTTACAATGTTATAGCATTTTTTGTCAAAATGCACGACTTGCTGAACTAAATCAAAATTTGCCACACCACCAATCATTTCATCCGAGATATGACTTCACTTTCTGAGACTACATAAAATTTCCAATAAAACGACACCTCGCCCGTTACGAAGTTGCTCGTATCTTCCGAGATACACCCGTTCAAACTTTAAAGAAATTGTAAAATTGTTTTTTTCATAAAAAATTCAAATAATAAAATCGTATGCAATTTTAAAATTTCTTTAAAGTTTGAACGGGTGTATCTCGTAAGATACGAGCAACTTTGTAACGGGCGACGTGAGTTATGGTCCGAGAAAGATCTCAGCTCTGATACTCTCCATTGTTCCACCTTAAATTTATCATTGTCTAACAGGAGTGTTAGATCCAGGACCTCTTCCCATCCCGCGTAGTTATCCGAACTCGGAAAAACGAAGGTTGGATGGTCTCCCGTATTACACACTGTCAGGTTAGTATTTAGTATAACATCAAAAAGCGACTCACCTCTTTCATTTATTTCAGTACTACCCCACAATGTGTGTCGTGCGTTGGCGTCGCATCCTATCAGTAGGGTTGACTTCCTGGAAGTTGTGGAAGATACCAACAACTCCAGCTCTTCCGGTGGTGCTGGCCTTCCATAGGCCATATAGGCAGAGGAGATATATAGCTCTCCCATGTCTTCAACCTCCAATCTAACAACTGTCAGATCGGAAGAACTAAAGTGCGGACAGAGAAAGGCATTAATACATTTTTTGGCTAAGATGCAAGTTCTTGGCTTACCTTGGTCTAGGCATATACAAATAATACATATATGTCCAAAGCTCACTCAAAATCGGGTACACATTTTTTTGGCCATGTCTTCTGATCGGCACCCAATGTCACAAATACGACCATACACGTATACATGCTATTAAAGCTATTTGCTCTTTTGCTACACAGTTCAAGTTGAAGAGAGTTTAGATACTCTGCCAGAGCAGGTTTTCGTGCATTTGGCGACCTCATGAGTGTATCTTCTTCCACTGACCCATGCCATGGGTCGGGGTGGCTTACGCAAAAGTATCTGCGCCTGCGAAAACTGCGTATTGAAAAAAGATGAAAGATGATTTGATCACAATGCATTTCTTGAGGTTGCGGAACAGGTTGCCATGCGTTCATTGACCTCATTAGTGCATTTCGTAAGTTGCATGCCGCGCTGTTAATGCAATGTGGTGGTAGCATGCGGTAGAGTGAGTGGATTTAGTGCAGGAGAAGGTAACACAACTTCCATACACATTTGAAAAGAGTTATATTTCTATACAGAACATCAACTGAAAATTTGTATGCAGGTTGTTCTATCTAGTTCTGTACTCGATTCAATTAGAGGGATATGAGAACGAGAATGAGTTGAGTATTGATCAAATAGATATACGATATTTGATCGGCAAAAATCGTATATCGCTGGATTTTTGCAGGATGGTTGGTGATGCTGATGGCGTCCTGATTATGGAAAAAAAAACTCCCCAACGATTGGAGGGCTCCAACCTTGGAAAAAGGGGATAGGGGAGTATTTTTTTACTTTTTAGCAAACATTTTAAAACCGACAAAATACATACATATACAGAAAAATGGTCTGAGAACGAAAAAAAACACATAAAATTACCCTTGCAATTGTATATAATACATTGAGATTTTAGTGAAAAATTTGTCGCTAGACTAAAAAATAAATTAGAATATTTTCATTTTAGACTCTTCTAAAAACCTCCATAGCTCTGAAAACGCAAGTACGCCTCCCTCCTTTTCAAGGCTGCAAACCTCTAATCTGTTGGGACTCCCCATAATCAGGAGGCCATCCCCAAAAATCCATCAATGTAAGATTTTTGTCGTTCGACGTCCATATTTTTTTTCTTCGGCTATAATAAGATCATATTGATTAAATTGTTTGAAACAAATCAGAATGCCCACTTTAGTATGAAAGTTTGTTAACGAAATTTGTATCAGAAGTCTGAAAACGCAAAAGTCTCTATTGGAGAGTAAGGAATATATGAGTTTCAATTTTGGATTGATTTTGATATAATTTGAATAAATTTTACCAAATTGCAGATCTTTAGGGGCAGTTTCAATTGAATTGAAATAGAGCTAAAATTAACCCTAGTTTTCTGCACTTAAAGGTCCATCTAGATTAGTCGCCAAATGGCGACACGAACAGCCAAATGGCTGTTGTAATTCCATCCAAACTAGTCGCCATTTGGCTATGCGTCCAGTTTTGATATTCAATATGGCAACTCAACCAACCGCTTGTCAATTTCAAAGTGACAATTTTACAACTTTTGTTCGATCTTTTGTGTCAAATTGAATAATTATTGAATGGCCATGTAATAATTCAAACGCGCAGAGTCCGATTTTGAAAATCAAATTTTAAAAAATCACCAAAATGAAATTTTGGTTATGTCATTTCCTGTCTCCAATTGGCTGCTACAGTGTGGCTGCTAAGGAGCACGCGATGCCAGTTTTTGGACGCGCAGCCATTTGGCTGCTAGTCTAGATGGACCGCAAGGCATTAAAACTGTTAGAAATAACAAAGTTAAAATAAAATGATGTAAGAAAGAAATGATCTTTAGACTATGCGCCAATTTTTAAAAGAATCGTACAAGCACCTCACCTTGGCAGAAGTTGGAGAAAATTGAGATGTAAATATATTTTGTTATTGGGTCAAATCACAAAAATTTGACTTTGAAGTTCCGTAAAAACCAAACCTCTTATCCGATTTTAGTGCGGTTAGTTTTATTTTTTGGGTAATAATCATCTGTACCTAATAATCATCTTATTTTGCTATGCTACCTAGTCTAGCTTTTGAGATAATGACGTTTTAGTCGTAAAAGAAAATGATTTTTTCAAAAATCTTCAAATGCCTGTGGCAGCTAAAGGGTTAAGCTAAGAGGGTATGTTCCGTACAACTTTTTTGCTGGAAATCACAAGAGGAAGCAAAATCCGGTTCGTTTATGCGGCAGTTTCCGGGCACCCTGTATATTTTCTTAACTTACAACTAATAAAAAAAAAGCTATCGGAAAATTGGTTTTGATACCGAAATTTATACTTTTAGGCCCGTATTTATAGACATATGTCCCTTAACTCAAGGCGACCTTTAGTCAAGTATGCCAAAATTCAAAAATTAGATGTCATGTCCAGTAGTTTTTCATTGAAATAATTTATATTTAGAAGTCAATGCATCCTTGATTTAGACGAAACTCAAGGAGACCTTAAGCTTTTAACACAAGTGTAATATAATAATAACTCAAGGTAGGTAACTAGCTACATTGACTTCAAGTGAGGTTGACTATTGCAAAATTTCAAAGTGTCCTTGAAATCGCCTTAAGTCAAGGATGCATTGTCTCGAGAAAATAAATTATTTCGATGAAAACTACTGGAAATGGCATTTATTTTAAGGTAAGGTATGTTTATAAATACGGGCTTTCGTTTTGGCTAATTCTTGCTATGCTTGTTGCGGCCGGCATATCAATAAACAATACTATGTATACTATAAATTGAAAAATCTAGAGCTGTCTAGACGGGATCGCATAAATGCAAATTTAGAAAAGGTATTGAATAAATTGGTCGCAACATGTAGGAACAGCTTCTTCCAAAAATAATATGTGCAAAATTTGAACTTCCTTTATTCTGTCACAAGTTATGGAGTGAGTAAAATGCCCGAAGGGACTAACAAAGAAGGTATTTTTTCAGACACTCCATGTCTTTGACCCTAAAACTCACCTACATTTATATTAATTATCGTCTCCAATAGAGACTTTTCATTTTGACATCGGCTCAGATAATCTGAACCTCAAAATATAGATGCACGTGCCACAGACGAATTTTAAATGGTCCACTTATCTTGCGCGCGCCGCGCCGCGGTGCCATACATCGCACACCACACAAGACGCGGGCGGGACGTGGCAGTGAATGAATTTCATAATCATTTCTGTGTTCATAACATAACATATTGTCCGCAACGGCAAGTTGCTCTCTTCCTCGGCCCCACTCGGTCCACTTGTCATGCGTCACGGAGTACGGAGATATCCATCACACACCACGGAAGTCGCAGGCAATGGCAAGCGATGAGTGATTCTTAAAAGATACTATAAAAAGAGTCTCTTGACTCTCTTGAACTGGAAAACGTTCTCTCAAATTCACACGCACACAGGCTCATGCGATTCACTTGAAAGCTCTAGGAAATTTCAGATACATTTTCATAGGAACAACATTTTGTACCAATTTGGACATATATGTATTATTTGTATATGGTCTAGGTTGCTAATATTGTAGAATAGATTGTATTGCTTATCCACGAGCCCCTTCATAGATTCATCGTGAATCCAAGGCTCCTGAACAAGCCCGATGTCGATGTCTTCCTCCCTTAGGAAGACGAGCAGATTATCCGAGGCAAGCTTAGAATGCTGGAGATTAATCTGCACTATCTTCATTTTTGTCATGAGTTTCAGCTGCTCCGATACACATGTCTTCTAGCAAGAGGTCGGCCCCGTCCACCGGATCCTGCTCTTCACCAGAGTTTGACCGAAACACCTTTATCTTGGCATTACGTATGCCGAATCGTAGCTTGAAGTCCGCCTCTTCTAGTGCCGGCAGGCACTCATCGTTTATGAGGAGCATATACGACTGACTTTGCTTTTGCGGCTCCTCAGCTTTAAGCACAACCCAGTCGTTCATCGGCACCTTCGGGTTTTGGAGTCGCAGGGCTAAGAGGAGCTTCGACCCCTCCATCTGCATAATGGGTAGCCATATGCGAGCCCTTGGCCTCTTCGGCACCTTATTGGTCGGGATGAGTTCGATCTTCGAACCCTCCCAATTATCACTAATCTTAGTGACACAGGCACTGATGAAGTCTTTGGATAACTCATCCTCGCAAGTTATCACCCGGTAGCCTCTTATCATCGAAGATGAGTCGAAAGAGGGCAATGGCTCGCCCTGGTTGTTTATGACGTATTCGACCGTCATCTCTGACAGCTTCAGATTCATACGCTTTAAATTTCTATACGTGTACTAAATCAAATCGAACCGGCTTAAGGATATGATTTTATCGAAACGGCTGAACCGATTTCTATGAAATGTTGTATATATCCTTTCTAGGTATGGTAATCGGTCGTAAGCTATATTTCATGCCCCGAAGTGCCCCCCTCTTCTTTTTATTGTTATTTTACTATTTTGTACAGTAAGTGATTAAACCTACTCGATTCATTCGCTTTAAATTTTTATACGTGTACTAAATCAAATCGAACCGGCTTAAGGATATGATTTTTTCGAAACGGCTGGACCAATTTTTATGAAATTTTGTATTTATCCTTTCTAGGTATGGTAATCGGTCGTAAACTATATTTCATGCCCCGAAGTGCACTCCTCTTCTTTTTATCGTTATTTTACTATTTTGTACAGTAAGGGATTAAACCTACTCGATTCATACGCTTTAAATTTATATACGTGTACTAAATCAAATCGAACCGGCTTAAGGATATGATTTTTTCGAAACGGCTGGACCGATTTTTATGAAATTTTGTATATATCTTTGCTAGGTATGGGAATCAGTCGTAAGTTATATTTTATGCCCCAAAGTCCCCCCTCTTCTCTGTATCGTTAATTTAGTATTTTGTACAGTAAGTGATTAAACCTACTCGATTCATACGTTTTAAATTTTTATACGTGTACTAAATGAAATCGAACCGGCTTAAGGATACGATAGAAATATGATGATATGACGTAGTGTAATGGAGCCATAATTATCCAGAGAATTTTTAACTGTACTAGAGGTGGGTACATCAACTGTTAAATACATAAACAACACACTTGATAGCGTCACTTCCAGTATAGGAAAAACTCTTAGGATAAAGTTAAACTAGTGTAAAGTTGTGAGCCAAGCGAACAACGCGAGCGCAGCGAGCACTAGATAAGAGAGCGAGCGAAGCGAGCTCTCTCAGCTAGTTTACATATAAAAGAGAGATAAAATTACAATTTAGAATTACAAAGAGTTTATATTGCAATCATCATCAATGTGGCACGATATAGTTCAGTAATATCGTGTCGACTTAGTACCAATCCGTGAAAAAAATACAGAAGTTTTTTTTCTCACTCTTTCTTTATGTATTATGGGGCGCTGATTCCGATTATGAACTTTGCACCCTAAAAAACGTGCCGCAACCTTTAAAAAGGGGGGGAAAGGGGGCAGTTTTTTCGTTTTTTTGCGATTATGTATTTCAAAAACGGTAAGAGATACAGAAAAATGATCTGAGGACGAAAAAAACTACATAAAATTATCTTTGCAATGATATATAACACATTAGAGTTTAATTGAATATTTCGGCGTTAGAATAGAACATAAATTAGAATAGAATAGAATGGGGGTCCTTGATCGGAGCGACTCAGCGTTTACGTTAAAATTATCTTAAACTTGCTGTTAATACTTGTACAAAATTTTACGGCTGAACTAACATTCTTTGAAAAGTTATGGAGCTTTTAAAAAATGTCTAAAATGAAAATATTCTAATTTATGTTCTATTCTAACGCCGAAATATGCAATTAAACTCTAATGTGTTATATATCATTGCACCGATAATTTTATGTAGTTTTTTTCGTCCTCGGACCATTTTTCTGTATCTCTTACCGTTTTTGAAATAATCGCAAAAAAGCGAAAAAATGCCCCCTTTCCCCCCTTTTTTAAAGGTTGCGGCACGTTTTTTAGGGTGCAAAGTTGATATTCGGAATCAGCGCCTCAAAATACATATAACAAAATTGAGAAATAAACTTCTGTAGTTTTTTCCTGGCGAAAATACGATATTATTGGACTAATAGCCCGACGTCGGGCTTTGGCCGCCAGAATTGTTGACCTCCAATTGTCGCGGTTACGTGACCTTGTCCGCCAGTTTCGGAAGCCCAGCAGCTGGTGGGCGTCTTCACCTACGGAGTTCTCCCAGCGAGCACTCGGTCGTTCACGCATCCTCGCTCCGTCAATTCGTTGTGCGTTCATTACTTTCTTATATTGCAATGATGATGGAATATTTGAAAAAAACAAAACTAGAAGTAGGTTAAGTAGCCGAAATTTTGTTAGTATTTTCAAACGTTGGACATTCAATAATTCTATTCTTATAAGGTTTGGAAGAGTATTAAAAAAGTATGGGCCTGTTATGACCGGTATCTTTGCGGGGAAGTTTTCCTTACTCGCGGGACTATAAGTCTATAGTTATTGTGTCGCGTGTTAGAATGATGTGAAACAAAGTTAAAGCTTGAGTGTTTGTACATATAAAAAAGCGTCATTTTTATACCCTTCGCTCATAGAGTGAAAGGGTATATTAACTTTGTCATGAAGTTTGCAACGCATTGAAGAAAGCATCTCCGACCATATAAAAAGCATCAGCATGACTTGGGGAGTCGATTGGGCGATGTCCGTCTGTCTGTCTGTTGTGACGCGTTTTACTCAGCCAATTTAAAAGCTATGAAGCTGAAATTTTGCACAAGTGCTTCTTCTTGCTGCAGGCAGTTTGTATGTTTGAATCGGTCAAACCGGACAATGGGGTCATGGGGCTGCCATACAAACCCAACTACTCAAATTAGGTTCTTCTAAGAAAAACTTTTTTTATTTGTGTACCAATTTCAACAAAATTTCACACAAATGTGTTTCTCTTGATGACACAAAACATATCTAAGAATATATCAAATCGGAAAATGGGGTCATGGGGCTGCCATACAAACCTAACCCCCCCAAATTAGGTTCTTGTAAGAAAAACTTTTTTATTTGTGCACCAATTTCAACCAAATTACACACAAACGTGATTCTCTTGATGATACAATACATATCTATGAATTGATTAAATCTGACCATGGGATCATGGGGTGGCCATACAAACCAAATCCCCATTTTGGTTCTTCTAAGAAACATTTTTTGCACCAATTTCACAAAACCTTGAAATAATGTGACTTTAAATGTGACTTTACCAAAGCAACAAACAAATTAAAAACGAATGGAATCGTACTGTGGGGTCATGCTCCCGCAACCGCAATAACATTTTCCGAAGAGAGCGAAGGGTATCCAAATGTCGGCCAGGCCCGAAATTAGCCTCGGCCCCCGGGGGTTGGCGAGCGAAGCGAGCAGGGGGCCAAGGCCCCTAGTTACTTATAATTTTTTGATGTGGAGTACGTTTGCTACCGCGTAGACGTGTTCGGAAGAGAAAAACATGTGCAAATTGAAAAGTTTGCGGCCGTGATTTCGAAGAGGTAATGAGCACCGTGTCATCTGCAAAAGCGATGATCTTGCTATTATAAAAAGTCATTTCGCACAGGTTATTCACAAATATAAGATATAGTAATGTGCCTTGTGGAAGGCCGAAATGTTTTTTATGGATCCATTCACTATACGTGTCACCAACTTTTACGCATTTCCTACGATTGTCTAGATCAGTGCTTCCGCGAAAAAATTGTGGAAATTTTGAAAATTTCAATAATGCTGTAAACACAAACAAATTCTGAAATTATTGCCATCAGTTTTCGCGTTAACTGGATTGGCAGTTTTAAGGAATTTGTGTATAAATACATGAGAGACATAATAGTACACCGACACACTACGATATATAAAAAACCGTAAATAAAAACCGTTGTATGTACATTGTTTACTTGCTCGTTCTGTTAGAGTAAGCTGACCAGATTTCCGGAGACCCAATGCTGTACACATGCTTGCGGAATGCAGCTTCACGCCGATTTGGAGAAACACGAGGCCACCACCATGATGCATGCCATAAAATTATCTAATTTTTCTTCCCTTCATATATGATATCTTCGTAAACAGAATTGAGAAGGAATAGTAGCCGATATTCTCGGAAATATGTGGTAAACCTTGGGATGACAAGGTTCTGTTGATACTAAAGAGGGAGCCCTAAAGTTCTCAATGGTGACCTCAGTGGCGTAGATAAGCGGGGATTGATCCCCCTGGTCACACATATTTATTATACTAAAATAATATAACTTTAGTTCTTTTCTAATAATTGATTACATTTTGTAACAATGTCTTCCATAATGCCATTTTCAGGGTATTTTGGAATCAACCCTATTACCGTATTTTCAATTGCATAATTGTTACTGTCTTGGCTAGAATTTTGACAATTCCTAGCGTATACTATCGTACATGAGATTTAGATTTCTCCAAGCGCTGATTTTCAAATAGTGCGGCTGCCACAAGAACAGATCAGGTAGAATTTACTAAGACAATTTTGCATTATAACGCACATCAATATTGTGGGATACCTAGTGATAAAAAAAGGTTCTTATTGAGCAGCATTACGGCACATGCTGGAGTAACTTGGTTTAACAATACTGCATCATGCTATCCGATATGTAGTTAAGAAAGGTTTTTCTCGTCCTTACGTCTTGCATCCTCGCTTTGCGCTCGGTGTTGCAGACAAACCTTCAGTTTTAAGTTCACCCCACAACTTTCCAGGATTGAACTTTCAAGTTCCTAACACCGGTACATTGGTTTAAGACCGGTGTTCAATCAGTACCGGCACCAATATTTCAAAGTACAAATATGCCGATTTTTTGTCCGGTTTTTTCAACCATGGGCCGGTCCTGATTTAACCGGCTAAAAACTGGTACTTGAATAAAACCCGCTCATGGTTGAAAAAAAAACCCTGTACTGAAAAAAACAGCTCATGGTTGAAAAACCGACAGGGGCCGGTGCATCGGGTATGGTACCGGGTACTGAAGAAAACCGGTATCCGATATTGAAATCTGAACACCGAACAGGCCTACTTTCAAGGTAGTTAGGTACGCAGAATACAATACTGCGTGCTTAAAATCTGTAGGCGATTCACGGTTCTTCCTCGCTGTACCAAACTTATTCCTCCAGAATCTCAGCTAAACAAGCAGAATAGAAACAATTTAAAAACCTTGAATCAACGGCCTCCTTTTAGATCTTAGGGCTTCTAAAGTTCATTTATTGCACTTCCTCTGTCCTGAAAAAAAAATTCACTCCCTCTTCTGAAAAGATATTTACGCCACTGGTGCTCATACAAACGTATGTTTAACCACAAAAGGTATAGCAAGGAAGAATTCTCGAAATAAGATTCATTATACACATAAAACTGAAAATATTTTTCTGTAATCTATCGATGGCTGCAATGTTTGAATCTTGGAAGCTAGAGCCTTGAAATATTCAAAAAATATGGACAGTGCGATGCTCTACAAGTCTGCCAAATTTAAAAACTCCATTAGAAAACACAATAGCGTGGTTTGGGCAGTTGTAACTTCCGAACGCGGATAGGCAGGACCTTGAAAATTGGAGTCAAGTCAAGTAGCTCTACAAGGGTGCCAATTATCACCAAATATGAACAGTACGGTGCTATGCAAGTTTTCTAAATTTTAACATTTTTCGCTCACGAATTTCAGAGTTGTGGACAATTTTCAATTAGAAAACACAAAATTGAAATTTGGGCAGACCTAACTTCCGAAGGCGATTAGGTAGGACCGTGCAATTTGGAGGAAATGTGAGTGTCAAGTAGCTCTACAAGTGTGCCAAATTCCAAAAACATAACAGCTCGGTTATCTGGCTAAATATTATATAACGTACAGGGGTCAAATTTTACACCTTAAAGGTTTGTGTTCGTAGAGACGACTCATGGGATGATCGCTCAGCGATCGAAGTTTAGCATCCAATTCCTAGCCCTATTTGCATATTTTTTGAATGTGGCTTCCTTATCTCGGCTGTGACCTGAAGGAACATGTCTATATAAAAAATGTAAGCATATAGTGCTCACAAATGGTGGTTTAACTGCGATCGCTGAGCGATCATCCCATGAGTCGTCTCTACGAACACAAACCTTAAAAGCAGTCAAGATTGATCGCAGGCTTCACCGAGGAGCTTATCATGAAGTAATCAGGTTTCATTGTGTGACTTGGGGAATGCTGTACATTTTGCTGTACATTTTCCAATGCTGTACGGCAGGTCGAAATGCTGTACTGTACAGCAAAATGCTGTACGTCTGGTCAGCTTATGTTAGAGAGTTTCATAGCATTCCTTCAGGATGAAAGTTGGCGCTGCATTTTGGCATATTTAGCAGACATTTTTGATTTTTTCACGTCGGTCAATTCAAGGTAAGGACGAAAAAATAAGTGCAAACTATTACTTTGAAGATGCACCTTCATGTGAATGTTCAATGGAACATTCAATGGAAATGGTTCCATCCCCCAATACCGAAAGTGATAAAATCAAAAATGTAATAGTCGAGCATTTGGAAACCTAAAACGGTTGAAAAATATTTCCGCTATTGTTAGACACACAGCAGTTTGATTAGATAAGAAATCTCTTTATGGCATGCAATATTTCAAATTTCACCTGGCCGGAAGAAGAAGAATTAACGTCGCTTCCCTTTGATCGAGGTTTAAGATTAAAATTTGCAGAATGATCGCCTGAAGAATTTTTGATATCCGTCAAGGAAAAATTCCCTGTTTTGTCAAAAAAAAAAACTGTAAATATCCTGCTATTGTTTTTAACTTCATATTTATGTATAATCGGATTTTCAACTATCATCATCAATCTGGCACGATAGCCCGACGTCGGGCCTTGGCCGCCTGAATCGTTGACCTCCAATTGTCGCGGTTACGTGACCTTGTCCTCCAGTTTCGGAAGCCCAGCAGCTGGTGGGCGTCTTCACCTACGAAGTTCTCCCAGCGAGCTCTCGGTCGTCCACGCAACCTCGCTCCGTCAATTTGTTGTGCGTTCATAACTTTCTTTGGCATGCGATTGTCGTCCATCCGTTGTACATGCCCCGCCCATTGCAGACGTTGAAGCTTCACGATTTTTGATACTTCCAGCTCATCGTACAATTGATACAACTCATGGTTGTATCAGATACGCCATTGGTCTCACTCGCGAACGGCCCCGAAAATTCGCCGAAGGACCTTTCGTTCGAATCGGTCTAGCAAAATTTCGCAGTCTTGGGTAAGGGTCCATGTTTCGCAGCCATAACATATCACGGGTCGGATGATCGTTTTGTACACGCGGAGCTTCGTGTTCCTGTGCGCAAGTTTCGAATTAATTATAGGGAGGACCGAGAAATATGTCTTATTGGCTAGTTGTATCCGTCGCTTAATTTCGTCGGATTCGTTCGGCATCCTTTGATAAGTTACAACCCAGATAGTTGAAGTTGTCTACATACTCGATATTAAGGTCCCCCACTGTGATGCTTGAATTTGCTGGCATCCTTGTTTTCGATTGCATCATGGCCTTTGTTTTGCTTTCGTTGATATGTAGTCCAACTTCCTTTGTGGCGTTATTGAGGTTATGCAGGAGGCTTTCTGCATCACCCAACCTTCGAGACATGATGATATCGTCGGCGTACGCTACTAATTGAGTCGACTTCTCCATATTCATGGCTCGAATTACATACTCCAAAGCCAGGTTGAAGAGCGTCGGCGCCAGCCCGTCGCCCTGCTTGAGTCCAGTACGAGTTTCAAATAGGTCAGTGAGTCGGTTCTGCACTTTGACCTGCGAGACGGTATTAGTCATCGTCATCCTTGTGAGTCGCACTAACTTTGCCGGTATACCAAAATTCAGCATAATGTTGTACAGTACACTTCGATCGATACTGTCGTATGCCTGCTTGAAGTCGACAAAGATTTGGTATACGTCGATGTTATATTCCCAGCACTTTTGGAGTAGTAGCTTCACTGTGAAAAGCTGATCGGCCGTTGAGCGACCAGGTCTGAAGCCGCCTTGATACTCGCCAATGATTCGTTCTGCGTACGGATTAATTCTCTTTTCAAGAAATTTTGATAATATCTTATAGGCCGTACAAACTAATGATATGCCACTGTAATTCTCTCACTTCAGCTTGTCACCCAATTCAACTATGCTCAATATAAAAACAAAGAAAACGTGACAGCCTCAGTAGCTTGGAGGAGGATATGCGAGTGGCTCTGTCATAAACTCGGCCTGGTATCACTGAAATATGTAAGAATCACCAGGCACATGTTTCTCATTAAATTGCTTCATTTTTTTAATAACAGCATACTTCAACTAAATATTGATACTTTTCTCTAATAACACATTTTTCTCCTTGTATGGGTACTGTAATATTTGTATGAAACGCAATGACTCGTTTGACTGCCTTTATTCAACTGGCTTTAACAATATCAGTTACATGTTTTTAGTAGATAGTGTATTAGAGTAAGAACATTAGAGAGGTGCATACATGACATCTCCCTTTCTTTAAAATTAGAAATTGATGTACTTATTGTATCATTCCAATAAATAAAATTACCCACTGAAATATTCGGGTTAATTCATTGTTATTGCTGGAAGATCTATTTTCAGTATGTTGGTCACTGCTACCTGATTGATTTGAATTTCCGGTACTTAGTAAATTATTACTTTGTTGCCTGATACTACGAGCGTTAAACGATCTTCGCAATTGTTGTGTATTTCTGCGTAGAAGGTTATTTTGCTCATTTCGAATAATGTAAGAACGAGGCTCTGTACATTTACTTTCAACTCTTGCTGGTTCCCACTTTTCCCCCTTTCTATATAAAACCAGATTTCCTGGTTCAAAGCTCATTTCCTTTAAATTTGCATTTTTATCGTAATAAAACTTTTGTTTGGTTTTTACTACGTTCATTTTGGCCAAAGCTTCACTGGATACTACTTTAGGAGATAGATGGGTATCTGATATTGGGTGTTTTGTACGAAGTAGCCTACTCATCAGAAGCTGTGAGGGTGTATATCCTAAACTTGGAATGAGTGTTGACCGGTATTCTAACAAGATAAGTTGCAGATCAGATTTACTCATATGTGCTTTCTTTAGTATGCCTTTAGCTATTCCCACAGCTTTTTCTGCTTAGCCATTTGATCTGGGATAGTAAGGACTCGAAAATGTAAATTTAAAATTCCATCCCGAGGCAAACTGTCTGCATTTGTATGAATTGAATGGCTGATTGTCGCAAATAATTTCTTCCGGGATACCATGAAAAGAGAATATATTCTTTAAAGTTGCTATTATCGTTTCCGCCGATTTATTTCCTATTTCTTCAATATCGAACCATTTCGAGAAATAATCCACAGCTATTAAATAATTCTTATTTCTAAAATCGAACAAATCGCAACCAATTTTTTGATATGGCCGTTCAGGCACATCATGGGGAAGTAGTTTATGCTTAGCATTTTCAGGTTGTAATTTCTCACAGACTACATCTGCTGATTGTATTTTGAATATCCCTATTCATAAAAGGCCAATAAAAAAGCGTCTTTGCTCTTTTTATTGTTTTGGTAATCCCAAAGTGACTTTCATGAAGCTTTTCGAGGGTACTAGGTATTAAGACCTTGGGGACATGAATTCTATCTTCAAAAAGAACAAGGTCTTCTTCAACGTACAACTTGTCTTTAATACTTCAGTAGAATTTTAGTTCATCTGGAACCTTATCTTTAGAAATCGGCCACCCATTTTTGTAATAGTTAATTTTCTTCAAAATGTTATCTTTTCCTGTTTGTTCCTGGTATATTAATTTAGCTTCGTTACCCATGTTCACACTATGTACAACCTCACTTAAGAAATTTCCAAATAATATTTGATCATCTTTCATTGGGTTTCGTGATAGAAGGTCTGCAATAAGGTCGTATTTGCTCAATTTTAATACCATCCTTTGAATTCGAACCGAATTCGCCGATGAAATGGGCCTTGTTAAAATGGATACCAATGGCTTATGGTCTGTATGTATCAGGAACGTTTTGCCGTAAATAAAGTCATTAAATTTGTGACATGAGTAAACTATAGCCAAAAGCTCTTTCTCGATCTGAGCATAATTCATTTCAGTGACATTTAGACTCTTGGACGCATAAGCTATTGGCTTACCACTTTGCATTCAACAACATCCTAATCCATGTTTCGATGCATCTGTCTGAATAATTGTAGGAGCTTTAGAATCATAGGCATGTAATAAAGAAGAGTTGTTTATGGCATTTTTTATTTTATCCAGGCACCTAGAATGAGCATTTGTCCAAAAAAAATTCAACGTTTTTCTTAAGTAACTCACGTAACGGATAATTCAATTCTGCCAAATGAGGTATAAACGCCCGCAAATGATTGATGGTACCTAAAATTTACTGTAACTCATTTCTATTTAAAGGATCCTTAATGTTACTGATAGCCAAAACTTTATTTGGATCGGGTTTCATACCTTCGGCTGAAAATATATGCCCTAAGTATTGGACTTGTTTGTAGTCTGGCTGGTCGAGCGGTTAGTGCGCGCACCTTCGGTGCACAGGGTCATGAGTTCGAATCTCACCGTGAATCATGGTGTTTTTCGAACTCACGAGCTTGTGACGGACTATGATCTCACTCAGATGTTAAACGAGTACCCATTTATGGGGATAAATAACACTGCTGAGCGTGATGCTGATCTCATTACCTCAACAAAAAGCAGATAAGATCTTGGAAATAGGATGTCACTAACACATCCTGCGGCCTTAGTCCAATGCTGGATTGTCGCGCCTGTTATTTATTTTATTGGACTTGTTTCTGCTTGTACTGTACTTTATTCCTACTAAATTTAATATTCAAATTCCTAGCTCTCTCTAAAACCCCTTTTAGATTAGCATCATGTTCTTGTTCTGTCCTCCCGGCGATGATAATATCATCTATATAAACGAATACTCCGGGTAATTCCCCAAAATATTTATAATTCAGTTTTTGAAACTTCTCTGGAGCAACTTTAATCCCAAATGGCAGCACATTGAATTGGTAAGATCCGAAAGGAGTACTAAATATTGTCAATTTTTTAGAATATTTATCTAATCCAAGCTGCGAGAACCCCTCCTTAAGGTCCAAAACCGTAAAATATTCCATGCTATTCATTTTTTGACGAAAATCGTCTAAAGTAGGAATTGAAAAATGTTCTTCTAGAAGATTAGAATTTAATTCATGGGGATCTAAGCAATTTCTTAATGATTTATCTTTTTTTCGACTATAACTATAGGATGAGACCATTCAGATGGTCACTCTATCTGAGAGATGAAACCGCGTTTCTCCATTGCTTTTAACGTATCCCTTAGTTTTTCTAATTGCTAACGGAATCCTTCGTGAAGCTTTGTTAACCGGAGATGCAGTTTCTTTTAAAGCCAATGTACATTTGTCCGGAAAACGACCTGTCCCTGAAAATATATCTAAATTCTTTTCCACAAATACTTCTTTCCGTTTCAATTCTGAAATTAAATTCACTCTTTTTATTAACCCCAAATTGGCACACGTATCTAAACTTAATAAGGGCTGCGTTTTCTTGTCAACCATTACAAAAAAGAGTTTATGCTGCCTATTCTCATGACTTATCATGCATCCAATACATCCCAGAATTGGTATCTGAAAGCCCCCATATGCTTTCCTTTCTCATGGGATGAATTACAATAGGTACATCTCTCTTTTTCACGGGATTTTCCACTGTATGCATCTTTCTTCACATTATGGCTAGAACGATATTTATTTTGTTTATTATTATGTTTTTTTATTATTTGAATTAAATTTATTAATAGCAGCTACGGAAGACAACTTTCCTTCTCCTTGCACGACTTTTGCTTGCTCCTCCGTAATTTCGGCAATTCGGCAAATTTCGATGGCTTTCTCCAACGTTAATTTCTCCACTTGTAATAACTGGCTTTGTGTGGTGCTATTCGAAGTACCGATAACTATACGATTTCGTATCATGGTTTCTTTTTGAGCGCCAAAATCGCAATTATCCACAAGCGTTGAAATATCTTTCAGGAAATGATCGAAAGGCTCTCCTTCTTTTTGGCTCCGCTTGTAAAATTTGTAGCGTTCATATACTACATTAGTACGAGGATTAAAATATTCCTCTAACTTTTTCATCACCTCTGTCAGATCCTTTCTTTCTTCGTCCGTTAAATCGATCGTTTGAAAAAGTTCGATTGCTTCCACTCAGGCGCAACTTAAGAATCTTGCCACCTGAATACTTTGTTCTTCTTTATTCGTTTTCGTAGCGGTTGCATAGATATCGAAATGGATTCGAAACCTTCTCCAGTCTTCCCGCATATTTCCATCGAAATTCAATTTTTCAGGCTTGGAAAACTCCATTTTGCCGTAAGATCACTCCACTGTACCGTAAGATCACTATGTCCAAAATCCGTATCTTCCATTTATTTCAAAACGAATTCACTTTCGTTTTGATCTCTGATTCCAGAAAACTAGTTTCGAAAATATCCTCGAATTGACTCGTATTTTTCCACAAACTCGACTAGTTTTCACTATTTTTTCAAATTGCCAGGCACTAGTTCTTTACACCGGCTAGCTGCGCCATGTAATATTTGTATGAAACGCAATGACTCGTTTGACTGCCTTTATTCAACTGGCTTTAACAATATCAGTTACATGGTTTTAGTAGATAGTAACTTTGAGTATAGCATCCTCCGCGCTTGACCCGTTTCTAAAATGAACTGGTTTTGAGACAATATATTGTTATCGGAAAGGAACGGTTCCAACCTTCTTTTAATATACTTTTCAAAAAATTTTGATATTACTGGAAGCAGTGACATAGGCCTGCAATTCAATGGATTGGATTTTTCTCCCTTTTTATACAGGGTGTCCCATTCATGGTGGAGAATATTTTAATGGTAGGTATTGTGGCTCATTTGGAGAAAATTAATGTACAACGGGAACCCTCTATTTTTAACCGTTACAATGTTATAGCATTTTTTGTCAAAATGCACGACTTGCTGAACTAAATCAAAATTTGCCACACCAGCAATCATTTCATCCGAGATATGACTTCACTTTCAGAAACTACATAAAATTTCCAATAAAACGACACCTCGCCCGTTACGAAGTTGCTCGTATCTTCCGAGATACACCCGTTCAAACTTTAAAGAAATTGTAAAATTGTTTTTTTTCATAAAAAATTCAAATAATAAAATCGTATGCAATTTTAAAATTTCTTTAAAGTTTGAACGGGTGTATCTCGGAAGATACGAGCAACTTCGTAACGGGCGAGGTGTCGTTTTATTGGAAATTTTATGTAGTTTCTGAAAGTGAAGTCATATCTCGGATGAAATGATTGCTGGTGTGGCAAATTTTGATTTAGTTCAGCAAGTCGTGCATTTTGACAAAAAATGCTATAACATTGTAACGGTTAAAAATAGAGGGGTCCCGTTGTACATTAATTTTCTCCAAATGAGCCACACTACCTACCATTGAAATATTCTCCACCATGAATGGGACACCCTGTATATTGGGATAACCACTGCTTCTTTTAGAATATTTGGAAAAGGTCCCTCCTTTATACATTTATTCACTACGATAGACAAAGGTATTTTAATTTCGTATTTCATTTTATTCAGAAGATTCGAACTCATGTTATCAATTCCGCAGGCTGCATTACCCATTTTATCAATAATTGATAGTATTATTTCTTCACTACTTATTCTACTAATGTGGAAATAAGATTGACATGAAGGTTTGATTTTTTGAAACGATAGGTGTCGAGTATGAATAATTATATTGTTTCAAAAAAATATGATCTAAGCATGTGGAGGATGTTTGACTTATTTGCCTTGGTTTATTAATGAGTGAGGTAAACTCAAGTCGGGCAAGACAGTTCAGATAATCAATTGTAGCAGCAGAATCGTCTAATATATTTATATTAAGTCAGGTTTGGGTAGAACTTCATATAAAAAAAATTACACTTACTCAGGTAAAGTTCACGCGTGCAACAAACCTACACGGGATACGGGATAGAGATTAGATGAATCAAATGTAGATGGAGGACGCATAGGGGAAATATGAGGGAATTTGTTTTTTCAAACCAAATGTGAGAGTTTTTCTCATCACGAGAAAAGATTTTGCAAAGAAATAATCATCTTTTGTGATAAAATCCACCACATCTAAAAAATAAGCCGACGAAGGTGAGTCAAAGATGCGAAAAAAACTGTCAAATGTCATCTGTTTGATCTTAACCGGGATGTTACCCGCGATCGTTTTTTTCGAGTCAGATTTACCCGCGATGCGAAAAAAACGTCGCTATTATAACGTTCATTAAAACCTGGCTCTGAAATGATATTTTTTTCTGCTGAACTGTGAATAAACAATTTCCAGTATTGATGGTCGAGCAGCTGTGCGTGACAGTTGATCGAGCAGTCCAAGTAACAGCTACACATCTAAATGTAGCATTCCAATTTAACGCTAAATAGGGGAAATTTTCGATACATCACATGTGGACCGATTAGCGGGTGAGTGGGACGCGGAGAGAACACTTTCCAGTTGGTTTTTGCAATATGTGCTCGCTAAATGCACTCACTGATGTCACTAATTAAGATGTCGGTTGAAATGGTTGAAAGTTCAAATATATTTTCTATAAAAGATGCAATATATAGAAAGATTTGATTTGTCTTTAAGAGAAAAATCTACCACAATGCCTGTTAAGTAATCATTTGATATTTCTTTCCATTTGTACTCTAATGATTCTTTATTGTAAAGTATTACGCGATTATTTTTATTTAGCTTAGTAAAATGAATACTATGCCCAGGTATAGTAAAGCTTTCAATAACTTTATCGATTTTCAACTATACAGGGTGTGCCATTCATGGTGGAGAATATTTTAATGGTAGGTAGTATGGTTCATTTGGGGAAACTTAATGTACAACGGGACCCCTCTATTTTTAACCGTTACAATGTAATAGCATTTTTTGTCAAAATGCCCGACTTTCTGAACTAAATCAAAATTTGCCGCACCACCAAACGTTTCATCCAAGATATGACTTCATTTTCTGAAAGTACATAAAATTTCCAATAAAACGACACCTCGTCCGTTACGAAGTTGCTTGTATCATCCGAGATACACCTGTTCAAACTTTAAAGAAATTTGAAAATTTTATACGATTTTATCATTTGAATTTTTGATGAAAAACCAATTTTAAGATTTTCTTCATAGTTTGAACGGGTGTATCTCGGAAGATACGAGCAACTTCGTAACGGGCGAGGTGTCGTTTTATTGGAAATTTTATGTAGTTTCTGAAAGTGAAGTCATATCTCGGATGAAATGATTGCTGGTGTGGCAAATTTTGATTTAGTTCAGCAAGTCGTGCATTTTGACAAAAAATGCTATAACATTGTAACGGTTAAAAATAGAGGGGTCCCGTTGTACATTAATTTTCTCCAAATGAGCCACACTACCTACCATTGAAATATTCTCCACCATGAATGGGACACCCTGTATATTGGGATAACCACTGCTTCTTTTAGAATATTTGGAAAAGGTCCCTCCTTTATACATTTATTCACTACGATAGACAAAGGTATTTTAATTTCGTATTTCATTTTATTCAGAAGATTCGAACTCATGTTATCAATTCCGCAGGCTGCATTACCCATTTTATCAATAATTGATAGTATTATTTCTTCACTACTTATTCTACTAATGTGGAAATAAGATTGACATGAAGGTTTGATTTTTTGAAACGATAGGTGTCGAGTATGAATAATTATATTGTTTCAAAAAAATATGATCTAAGCATGTGGAGGATGTTTGACTTATTTGCCTTGGTTTATTAATGAGTGAGGTAAACTCAAGTCGGGCAAGACAGTTCAGATAATCAATTGTAGCAGCAGAATCGTCTAATATATTTATATTAAGTCAGGTTTGGGTAGAACTTCATATAAAAAAAATTACACTTACTCAGGTAAAGTTCACGCGTGCAACAAACCTACACGGGATACGGGATAGAGATTAGATGAATCAAATGTAGATGGAGGACGCATAGGGGAAATATGAGGGAATTTGTTTTTTCAAACCAAATGTGAGAGTTTTTCTCATCACGAGAAAAGATTTTGCAAAGAAATAATCATCTTTTGTGATAAAATCCACCACATCTAAAAAATAAGCCGACGAAGGTGAGTCAAAGATGCGAAAAAAACTGTCAAATGTCATCTGTTTGATCTTAACCGGGATGTTACCCGCGATCGTTTTTTTCGAGTCAGATTTACCCGCGATGCGAAAAAAACGTCGCTATTATAACGTTCATTAAAACCTGGCTCTGAAATGATATTTTTTTCTGCTGAACTGTGAATAAACAATTTCCAGTATTGATGGTCGAGCAGCTGTGCGTGACAGTTGATCGAGCAGTCCAAGTAACAGCTACACATCTAAATGTAGCATTCCAATTTAACGCTAAATAGGGGAAATTTTCGATACATCACATGTGGACCGATTAGCGGGTGAGTGGGACGCGGAGAGAACACTTTCCAGTTGGTTTTTGCAATATGTGCTCGCTAAATGCACTCACAGATGTCACTAATTAAGATGTCGGTTGAAATGGTTGAAAGTTCAAATATATTTTCTATAAAAGATGCAATATATAGAAAGATTTGATTTGTCTTTAAGAGAAAAATCTACCACAATGCCTGTTAAGTAATCATTTGATATTTCTTTCCATTTGTACTCTAATGATTCTTTATTGTAAAGTATTACGCGATTATTTTTATTTAGCTTAGTAAAATGAATACTATGCCCAGGTATAGTAAAGCTTTCAATAACTTTATCGATTTTCAACTATACAGGGTGTGCCATTCATGGTGGAGAATATTTTAATGGTAGGTAGTATGGTTCATTTGGGGAAACTTAATGTACAACGGGACCCCTCTATTTTTAACCGTTACAATGTAATAGCATTTTTTGTCAAAATGCCCGACTTTCTGAACTAAATCAAAATTTGCCGCACCACCAAACGTTTCATCCAAGATATGACTTCATTTTCTGAAAGTACATAAAATTTCCAATAAAACGACACCTCGTCCGTTACGAAGTTGCTTGTATCATCCGAGATACACCTGTTCAAACTTTAAAGAAATTTGAAAATTTTATACGATTTTATCATTTGAATTTTTGATGAAAAACCAATTTTAAGATTTTCTTCATAGTTTGAACGGGTGTATCTCGGAAGATACGAGCAACTTCGTAACGGGCGAGGTGTCGTTTTATTGGAAATTTTATGTAGTTTCTGAAAGTGAAGTCATATCTCGGATGAAATGATTGCTGGTGTGGCAAATTTTGATTTAGTTCAGCAAGTCGTGCATTTTGACAAAAAATGCTATAACATTGTAACGGTTAAAAATAGAGGGGTCCCGTTGTACATTAATTTTCTCCAAATGAGCCACACTACCTACCATTGAAATATTCTCCACCATGAATGGGACACCCTGTATATTGGGATAACCACTGCTTCTTTTAGAATATTTGGAAAAGGTCCCTCCTTTATACATTTATTCACTACGATAGACAAAGGTATTTTAATTTCGTATTTCATTTTATTCAGAAGATTCGAACTCATGTTATCAATTCCGCAGGCTGCATTACCCATTTTATCAATAATTGATAGTATTATTTCTTCACTACTTATTCTACTAATGTGGAAATAAGATTGACATGAAGGTTTGATTTTTTGAAACGATAGGTGTCGAGTATGAATAATTATATTGTTTCAAAAAAATATGATCTAAGCATGTGGAGGATGTTTGACTTATTTGCCTTGGTTTATTAATGAGTGAGGTAAACTCAAGTCGGGCAAGACAGTTCAGATAATCAATTGTAGCAGCAGAATCGTCTAATATATTTATATTAAGTCAGGTTTGGGTAGAACTTCATATAAAAAAAATTACACTTACTCAGGTAAAGTTCACGCGTGCAACAAACCTACACGGGATACGGGATAGAGATTAGATGAATCAAATGTAGATGGAGGACGCATAGGGGAAATATGAGGGAATTTGTTTTTTCAAACCAAATGTGAGAGTTTTTCTCATCACGAGAAAAGATTTTGCAAAGAAATAATCATCTTTTGTGATAAAATCCACCACATCTAAAAAATAAGCCGACGAAGGTGAGTCAAAGATGCGAAAAAAACTGTCAAATGTCATCTGTTTGATCTTAACCGGGATGTTACCCGCGATCGTTTTTTTCGAGTCAGATTTACCCGCGATGCGAAAAAAACGTCGCTATTATAACGTTCATTAAAACCTGGCTCTGAAATGATATTTTTTTCTGCTGAACTGTGAATAAACAATTTCCAGTATTGATGGTCGAGCAGCTGTGCGTGACAGTTGATCGAGCAGTCCAAGTAACAGCTACACATCTAAATGTAGCATACCAATTTAACGCTAAATAGGGGAAATTTTCGATACATCACATGTGGACCGATTAGCGGGTGAGTGGGACGCGGAGAGAACACTTTCCAGTTGGTTTTTGCAATATGTGCTCGCTAAATGCACTCACTGATGTCACTAATTAAGATGTCGGTTGAAATGGTTGAAAGTTCAAATATATTTTCTATAAAAGATGCAATATATAGAAAGATTTGATTTGTCTTTAAGAGAAAAATCTACCATAATGCCTGTTAAGTAATCATTTGATATTTCTTTCCATTTGTACTCTAATGATTCTTTATTGTAAAGTATTACGCGATTATTTTTATTTAGCTTAGTAAAATGAATACTATGCCCAGGTATAGTAAAGCTTTCAATAACTTTATCGATTTTCAACTATACAGGGTGTGCCATTCATGGTGGAGAATATTTTAATGGTAGGTAGTATGGTTCATTTGGGGAAACTTAATGTACAACGGGACCCCTCTATTTTTAACCGTTACAATGTAATAGCATTTTTTGTCAAAATGCCCGACTTTCTGAACTAAATCAAAATTTGCCGCACCACCAAACGTTTCATCCAAGATATGACTTCATTTTCTGAAAGTACATAAAATTTCCAATAAAACGACACCTCGTCCGTTACGAAGTTGCTTGTATCATCCGAGATACACCTGTTCAAACTTTAAAGAAATTTGAAAATTTTATACGATTTTATCATTTGAATTTTTGATGAAAAACCAATTTTAAGATTTTCTTCATAGTTTGAACGGGTGTATCTCGGAAGATACGAGCAACTTCGTAACGGGCGAGGTGTCGTTTTATTGGAAATTTTATGTAGATTCAGAAAATGAAGTCATATCTTGGAAGAAACGTTTGGTGGTGCGGCAAATTTTGATTTAGTTCAGAAAGTCGGGCATTTTGACAAAAAATGCTATTACATTGTAACGGTTAAAAATAGAGGGGTCCCGTTGTACATTAAGTTTCCCCAAATGAACCATACTACCTACCATTAAAATATTCTCCACCATGAATGGGACACCCTGTATAGCTATCGTGCTTCCGAGATAGCCGAATTCGTTAACTTTTCCGACTGCCTGGCCAGAAACACAAATTCCGCTTTGTCTCCCTGGATCAGTGCTTAAGTACTTGGTCTTGGCAGCATTTATCTTGAGTTGAGTTGAGCTCAGTATTACGATTTTCGCAATGCAGAGCAACGGCTATTTGAGCTACATAAAAAATAACAGGCGCGACAATCCAGCATTGGACTAAGGCCGCAGGATGTGTTAGTGACATCCTATTTCCAAGATCTTATCTGCTTTTTGTTGAGGTAATGAGTTCAGCATCACGCTCAGCAGTGTTATTTATCCCCATAAATGGGTACTCGTTTAACATCTGAGTGAGATCATAGTCCGTCACAAGCTCGTGAGTTCGAAAAACACCATGGAACACGGTGAGATTCGAACTCATGAGCCTGTGCACCGAAGGTGCGCGCACTAACCGCTAGACCAGCCAGACTACATTTGAGCTACATCCTCCTTCTTATTTGATAGAAGACAAATATCGTCAGCCTACTCCAGGTGGTGAAGGTGATCAAATATTTTCCATGTTATATCTTTCGCTCACTAGAACATCGTTAATGGCTACGAGGAAAAGAATAGGTGTCGCTCCGCTGATCACCTCAAAATGATCTGAATGCTTACCCTTGTGTAGAACGTGACATCGGGCTCCCTGATAGGATTCCTTGATCATGGAAATTATTTTATTTGGAAAGCCCCTCCTACGAAGGGCTCTTCAGATACTCTCCCCGTCAACACTATCGAACGCCTTTTCAAAGTCGATGTACATGAGGTGTAATGGGGATCTCCACTCGGCGGATTGTTCAAAAAATAATTATGAAATATGGTTACTACATGAAAAACCCTCGCGAAATCCAGCCTTTTCATCACCTAAAGTGCGATCATCTGCATCCTAGATGCGGTTCAAAATAACTTTAGCCATCAGCTTGGAGAAAGCTGGAAGTAGGCAAATTCCACGACATAGGGTTACCCTTTTTTAGAATTTGATGAGAGGAAGCAGAATATCCGCTGTAGCATTTGACTCTTCTTTAAATAATTCATCCGGAATTCCATCTATCCCCGAAGCCTTACCGGCATTCATAGATTCGATAACCCGTTTTAATTCCGTCTTAGATGGTGGTCTGGAACTAATACCGGTTATTGGAAAGAACGTCTTCCTCTGCCGATGAAGATGCACTTGAAGATCCGAAGCAGTTGTTTACGACCTCAAGCAAGTGCTATTCCCATCTTTGCAGCTGCTATTCATCGGTTTGCCTAGTGGCGATCGTTGGATCGCTGTCGTTCGTAAGCAAAATTTCGCGATATTTAACGAAAGAGTAATCAGTTGTTCGTTTGCAGCACTCAGGCGCAGCGGTGCTTATTCCAAATATCACATCATAAATGAAATAACCTAGCTGTTAGCGGTGTTACCCACTACCGTTTCCGGGCGCCGACAGGGAGGACCATTGAAGAAGGCGTTTGCCCCCGAACGAAACTCAGGAGAATTTTATTCTCTCCTATCCCTTCAGTCGCCTCTTTCGACATGCCACCAATGCCACAGGGCACACCGGAACTAAAAAAAAAACATTTTCTTACGAACCAAACTTAATAAACTTCACCATAGTATGATGTCAGTAAAGTCAAAACATTTATTTAGGAACGGATGAAATTGGAACACTACGTCATAGGGTTGTGGTTGAAATGATTAACCGAAGGTAAGCTTAAATTTTATTCAAATGTGAAGGTTATTGTTTTGGCTACGCCGGAAATTAATCTGGTTCCTTTACGTATAAAAGTCGGCATCTACTGTCTAATCGATTGTACAATAAAGGTAATTTTCTTAGGTTCAACTACCGACGTCGCTTAAGAAAATGATAATTCTCCAAAGATAATGAGATTTATTGTACCATCGATTGGACAGTGTATGCCGGTTCCAATAATTTTATTTATCTTCCGTTAAGGGAGTTCTAATCTTTTTTCTGCAAATAGTTTCTATTTGAACTAAAAGTCTCGTTAAAATAAATAAAAAGTTACTGAAAATGGCATTATTTTTCTTGACTTAAGGTCTCGCCAACCCGTTCCTTGAGGTCGTCTTAAGTTAACACTTAAGGGTACTTTTATAAATTAAATACGGGCGTTCTTTATCTCTGATTAAATGAGTTCAGCATTCAAAACGCTCCTTTATTAACAATGTTTGGACGTGAATATATACTGTCTAAGTGCCGATCCGAAACTCAATGTTATTGTTATTAGGCATTATTAACACTAAGAGGTTCAAATATTAACCTAATGAAGTATTTTTAATTAAATGTTGTTTTTTTTTTCAGCTGTGAATTTTTCTGGAGTAATTTTATGACTGCCTTTAAAAATTGACATTCGTATTTTTGGAAAAATGGTGCCATTACATACATTGCATATTTATTTATTTGTGGTACTTGTTTAACTATTTGTACGATCTTGTTATTGTTAGCTAAAACGCACATACATCTTAGTACGCCCAAATGGCTGTGATATCAGTATGGAAACAATATTTATATATTCATAATATATAGTTGCTGTTGTTGTTTTCCATAAAATAAAATATAAAAAAAATTAAAAAAGGATTTTTTTATTTTCTAAATGTTTACCTTACTACAGAATTTTAGGTCGCAAATACACGACAAGGAAAGAGTAGGTACTAACATCTAAATAACATTATCCTCTCGTAACAGCCGACCAGATATTGAAGAGACAGTCGGGCTCCTTAGCTGTTTGAATCATATCCTTTTCGAAGTTGGTGTCTCTCTCGATTGAAGTTGGATTGTTCCTTTTCGATGTTTGCTGCGGAAGTGGAACGTTTGATGAACACAGCTGGTCGATGTGCCGTTTGAACGTATATCCGTCATCTAGCTTAACCTTGTAATGCAGTTTCCCAAATTGTTTTACTATGGTCCCTTGTTTCCAGAGATTCTTATTGTTGCTATAATAACGCGCCTGTATTCGTTCTCCCACGCTAAATTGACGCGCCTTTTTAGATGCAGTCGATGATTTCTGGAATTTCATAGGTTTCAGGGTGTCCAGTTGCATTCGTATAGTGCGGTGCAAGTACATTTCTGCCGGTGATTTGCCATTGTTGAGGGGAGTCGCCCGATAGCGGAAAAAAATTTCACTAACTTTCTCGCGCATTGACAATGGTTCGTCCTCCATTGCTAAAATTCGATTTAAGTAAGTCCACCGATTTTAGTATGGTTAGTTTTATTGTTTAGGTAAATTTGTTGTTAATAATATTTCGCTATTCTAGCTAGTCCAGCTTTGGAGATATGTATTGAGGTTTAAGTTGTAGAAGAAAATGATTTTTTTTAAAAATCTTCTAATGCATGTGGCAGCTAAAGGGTTAAGAATTGGGGGTATGTTTCGTACAACTTTTTTGCTGGAAGTCCGGTGCGTTTATGCGGCAGTTTCCGGACACCCTGTATATAAAAATGGAACGTGATTTCTTTGTCACGCATAAACTCGAAAACCCCTGCACCGATTTGAGTTTTTTTATTAATCCGTCTTACGCTGGAGGTTTAAAGACCGAGAAAATTTTGTAAATCTCAAATGTAGTAGCGGTAAATTGAAATTGCATTTTGTATGAGAGTCACCAGTTGCAATCAAGTTTTCATCGACAACATTTGAATTTAATGAAAATATTTAGTTTTCAATGAATCAAATACAGTGTAACTCCGAAAAATGGTATTCAAGGTGACTATGTTTTTCCGCACACACAGCCTGGATGTTGGCCACAGCAATTCCACAATCAACTTCATACTACTTCGGAAATCCATCGATATCTCCGCAATCCTTTTGCGGAGCAATACGATTGAGGTCTCTTCCTCGATCAGAGATAACCGTCATCCTAGATGTTGGTCGCCGCAATTTCACTATCAACTTCGTACTAGGTACTTTGGAAAATCATCGATATCTCTGCAATTCTTCGGCCGAGCGATACGATCGGAGTGTCGCCGGACTCGCCACAAAAGGGCAATTCATTTGTGTAAAACAGTCCAAACACTGAGTACCTTCTATACTATGTATGTCTGCAACCAACAGTGACTACGATTACTATCGTATTCGAGTAGGTAATCAATCGTCATTGTAGTTTTGTATGTGTTTCTTCAAAAGCAACGATTACTCGGAATAAAAGTAGCGAATACTCAGAATAAAAGTAACGAATATCACAGACACCAAAGTGACCCATCAGGAGTTTGTTCTACGTACTACTCATTCTATAAACTGTAGAACAAAGTTGTCTTGGGTCACTTTGTATGGGAGGTACCCTTAATTTTTATCCGAATGAGCTGATTTTTGTTGGGTGGGGTGACTATGACCTCTAATCGCAACAAACCAAAATTTAGCAGTCTGCTCCAATTTAGGCGGGAGTTATGGATATGCCGTTTTGACAAATTCAAATGGAGGGATAATGGGGTTCCTTGGCCGGAGCGACTTAATGTTTACCTTAAAATGATCTTGAACTTATTGTGAATACTTATTCAAAATGTTCCGGCTGAGCTAGCATTCTTTCAAAAGTTATGGAGCTTTTAAAAAAGGTCTAAAATGAAAATATTTTCTAGTCTAACGCCGAAATGTTCAATTAAACTCTAATGTGTTTTATATCATTGCAAAGATAATTTTATGTAGTTTTTTTCGTCTTCAGACCATTTTTCTGTATCTCTTACCGTTTTTGAAATAATCGCAAATAAAACGAAATAATGTCCCCCTTCCCCACTTTTTTTTTAAGGTTGTGGACCCCCAATCGGTTGGGACTTCTAATGTTATAATCTGGGGACCATCCCCAACCATAATCCAAAAAAAATTCCAATGTAGGATTTTTGACGACCAAATATGCCATTGCTCATAGACTATACAGGGTGTCCGGAAACTGCCGCATAAACGCACCGGATTGTGATTCCTCATATGATTTCCAGCAAAAAAGTTATACGGAACATACCCCCTTAGCTGCCACAGGCATTTGAGGATTTTTGAAAAAATCATATTCTTGCACGACTTAAAGCTCAATATCTCCAAAGCTAGACCAGCTAGAATAGTGAAACAAAAAGATTATTACAGCCAACAAATTTAAAAAAATAAAACTAACCACACTAAAATCCGATAAGAGGTTTGGTTTTTACAGAGCTTCAAAATAAAATTTGTATGATTTGACCCAAAAACAATCGATTTTTTCATCTCAATTTTCTCCAACTTCTGCGAGGGAGAGATGCTTGTACGATTCTTTTAAAAATTGGCGTCTTACGATCATATCTTTCTTACATCATTTTATTCTAGCTCCATTATTTCTAACAGTTTTTATACGTTAAGTGTTGAAAACTATGTCGGGTTAATTTTAGCTCGAATTCAATACAATTCAATTCACACTGCTCCTAAAGATCTGCAAACGAATTGTTGCTTGGGGGTGTGCTAATCTGCTTTTTGCTAGTGTGGTTTGTTCCCGCGAGTGAACTGACTGTGAATTTCATCAAGTTAACACATCAAGTTTATACTTTAATAACTATTTAACAAATAATTCGCTTTTTCTTTTTCGGCATTTTTTTCTATTTTACCGTTTGATGCGCGCGGACCTGCTTCGTGCGTTGTTCGCCGTGTTAGTGCATAGTGGTACGCAAGGCGACTCCGTTACAACCTTTTTTTTTATATATACATACATGCGACACGCCTGTGTAGTGCGTACTCAGTTAGTGTTTTTCGCGATTCGCATTCGTAGTTTTTCAACTTCCATTCGTTTCACCACGAAAAACTAATACTATTTCTTTGGTGCATTTTTCCATATTTTTCCGAATTCTTCTTCACGATCCTCCTTGCGTTTCGCCCATTAAGTTTTTGTGTGTTAGTGATCTCGGGGCCAGTGTGGTATACATGTATGCATTATCATTTTGATTGGGGCGCGTGAACCTCCGTCGTGCGTTCGCCCGCTAAGCTCGCTAAGTTCGTGAGCGTTGATGAAGTTTTTGGCCGGTCGTATATACACACATACATACACACGTATATATTCCTGCAAGGCGGCTCGCCGGCAGTGTGTTCGCGGCTGTGTGCTACACCGTGCAGTGTCTAGTGTCGTCATCAAAGCCACCTTCACTAGAAGCCGGGAAGCAGCAATACATGCACACAAAACGAGCCTATGAACATGTCGTATATATACGTTGCACGATGCACTAACACAAGCACAGCGCATGTAAAAAAACCGTGTCTGCTCTGATAAAAATCGCGAAAACATGTGGAAAATTCACTTTTTGTCGGGATTTTGTTCTTTCACTGCATTCTAGACACTTTAATTCACGACACATTCCACTTTTCGCGACGAAAATCGACCGGGAACCAATACTTTTCGTGTAAAGTTTTTCGCGACCCAACCCGATTTGCCTTTACCGCAATGTAAATTTTCGATCTGAACAGGCCTATGATTTGGCGCTTAAGTATATGAACGTGTTCTGCTTCCGGGCTTTGTATAAAGATGGCTTTGGTCGTCATCGTTATATTGACTCATCAGCTGATCGACGTCTAAGTTTAAGCGGGTCGCCTTGGCGGCTCTGCGTGACTTTGCCGAAATTTGGCAGCTTCTTTTTTCTGTTGTGGACCGCAACGACAGGTAAACTGGGCAGTGGCGTCATTGTCAACAATACACGGGCCCAGTTTTTCTCTTTTCTTTTTCTTTCCACCTTTATTTTTTTTCAGCTAACTTTCGCTGTATTCGCAAGGTCGTTGCAATGGCATCGAATACTGAGTGTAAATGGACTGCAGCCTGTCAGGAGGTCTCGTTAAGAGCCTCATCCGCTGGCAGCGTTGTCAGTCAGAAAGTCCCGTCAAGGGTTTCCGCTTCTAATGCGAGTTCCCGGGAGGAAATTACCTTTCGGAAGAGTAATGACTCAACGGGTGCTCGCCGCACGCAGGGAGACTCGTCAAGAGCTTCCACTCTAGATACTGCATCCAAATCTGGTGCTGGTGTCAAACCGGGACCGAGTGCACAGGATGGAGCTCGTAAGCGCATCGCCCCATCAAAAGCTAATTCGCGCATGACGAACAATGCCTTTCGTGTTCGCGACTTTATCTCAAAAGTCGAGGAGTCACAAAGAACCGATAAGCAGAGGGAGTCGCTCAAGTGGGCTCTTGGTGTCATCGCTGATCTTCCTGTCGATAAACAGGGTTATTAAACGGCAACGTTCGTCGGAAGATCAGGTGGAGGAACAGAAGCGACATAAAGTCGCTAAATCTAACAATTCGGCTTCATCTTACGCGGATGCGGCAAGAAGCTGGATCGAAGTAGCTGTTATCGACCGCAGTGATGCCGATGGTGGTATGTCGGTTGATAAATGGGTTATGGTCAAAGGCAGCATCATCAATAATTTTCAGCGTGCCATGGAGGCTTTCCCTGGTCCGCCTCCAGTACGTGAAGATGGAGGCTGGTTTCAAAGTCGTGTGAAACTGATGAAGTTCGCCGACCTGAGATCGGTTTCTATGTTTAAATTCACTATCGGCAAAGCCGGGGAACTATAGCCTGGCGCTAGATTGGAGGTAGTCGCAAAGGAGGATATTCCATCGCGTCCAAGGGCTCGTGTGAACCTCCCATCTTCAGTAACCGACAAGGATCAAATATTGCAAATTATTCGTACTTGCAACCCTTCCATTCCAGCTGATGATTGGCGAATCGTCAAGTTTGAAGAACCGGTAAATAATCACAGGTGTACGATTATGTTGCTAAATTCACCAGCGTTAGCTCCGCTAACCAAATCAGATGGAGTCATAAGCTTTGGGTTTGTTAAGTTAAAGCTCAGAGTTTATAAGTTTATAATAAGCCCGTATCTGCACCTGCTGAGCATGCTGATCGTATGCACTCCGTAACTGATTGCCAGTCTCTCGAAGCGGCTAGGTCTACAGTTGAGATTTTTGAGGACGACAGCCTCTTATTCTGCTCAGACTTAGCTGCCTTAGATACGGCGTCTCATGTGTCGTTACTGACCGACTCCGCTGAATCCCAAACGGATGATGGAGAAGACATAATGGTGAGGTTCCTACAAATGAATCTTCACTATTCAAAGGCTGCGTCAGCTGCCGTTCTCTATCGTTTGTCTCACAGTAATGACGATGTCGTTCTTATTCAGGAACTCTGGGTTGCCCATAAATTGGTCAAGGGTCTGGGGTGTTCTGATTTCACCATGTTTTACGTCAGAGGACCGGGTAAACCGCGTTCCTGCGTTCTTGTAAGGAAAACCGTCAAGGCTTTCTTGTTACCTAATCATAGTGATAAGGATATGGTCTTCGTCTGCTTGGAGCTACAAGGTAAGATATATTGGGTCGCTTCTGTATACATGCCCTATGATGATACTATACCTCCTCCTAATTTAAAGAAAGCCATTGCGGCAGCAAAGGTTTTAAAAATAAGTGTTATCGTCGGATGCGACTCTAATGCGCATCATGTAGTCTGGGGCAGCTCAGATACAAACGAGCGGGGTGAATTACTTCTAGAATACCTTCTGGGTACTGATCTCCTTATTTGCAATGTGGGCCTTGAACCTACTTTCATCACAAAAAACCGGCAAGAGGTTTTGGATATCACTCTATCATCAGAGGATACGATTCATTTGATCAAAGACTGGACAGTATCTCCTTTTCGGATCACCGATATTTACAGATCAGTCTGACGGAGCGCCCTATTGTGAATCCGCCTACTGTCAATCGTAGAAGGGCAAACTGGTCTAGATTTCAAGAGGTTCTCCTAGCAGAGTTACCTTCACTACCGGACATACCAAACAATGGACAGGAATTGGATAACATGGTTGACCTTTTCACGGAAGCTATGAGGTCTGCGACCGCTCAATCATGTCCTGTTACTCGTTTCGAGGAAGTTTTTGTAAGACCATAGAAGGGTCTTCAGAGACATCTAGATTTACGAAAGTCTTGGCGTCGAACCCATCCGTGCCAAGCTTTCTTCAAAAAGAGGATGGATCATGGACGTCATCAAGTATCGAAAATATTGAGTGTCTGTTTGATACGCATTTTCCTGGAAGCTCAGCTATTGACTCATCTGACCTCCGGATTGGTCGAACAGAGTCTTGTGATACGAAATCTATACTCGACCGTGAGAAGATTATCTGGGCAATATCTAGCTTTGAGCCCTTCAAATCAGCTGGACCTGATGGCATCATCCCTGTGGACCTGCAGCACTGTGTAGACATCCCCTACCCATGGATAGAGGGCATACTAACAGCTTGCCTAAATTTGGTTTATATTCCCCGTGTCTGGAGAGAGAGTTACGTTTATTCCGAAAACTGGCAAAAGTTCACATGCTAGTCCTAAGGACCTGCGGCCCATCAGCCTCTCGTCAACTATGCTGAAATTGCTGGAGCGACTAATCGACACTCATCTACGAACGTTTATCTCACCTAACCTATTATCTACATATGTCACAACATGCATATTGGAAAGGGAGGTCAGTTGATACAGCTTTACATTCGCTGGTAAGTTATATTGAAAAATCACTTCATCATAAGGAATACACGATGGTCGCATTCTTAGATATTGAAGGCGCATTCAACTTTATCAAAACCAGGGCAATCACAGATGCTCTTCAGGGTTTACATGTTGAGGGTCCAATCTGTACCCTCGTAAACAAGCTTCTTACATCCAGACGCATATGCAGCACTTTAGGTTTAGGTACTGCGTCCGTATCTAGGTATGTATGTAGGGGCACACCACAAGGAGAAATTTTATCTCCTTTACTCTGGAATGTAGCGATTAATCAATTGCTTTTGAATCTAGAAAGGATTGGATGCAAAATCACTGCCTATGCTGATGATGTTGCTATCGCCGTTAAAGGTAAATGTCCTGAAACCCTTAGTGGGTTATTGGAGAACGCGCTATCTATTTTAGCGGAGTGGGCAAGTTTCAGTGGGGTTGGAATCAATCCAGCCAACGGAGGTTGTCCTCTTTACAAGAAAGCGAGCGATTCCTATTATTAACCCCCCTTTGCTAGGGGATTCCCAACTTGTGATTGCTGATAAGGCAAAATTTCTTTGTATCATTTTAGACAAGAATCTAAGATGGAAGCCCAACATTGAAGAAAGAGTGAACAAGGCCACCGTTGCACTATACTCTTGCAGGAAGGCTATCGGGAAAACCTGGGGCTTACAACCGAAAGTTGTGTTTTGGTTGTATACTACTATTGTCAGGCCAGTTTTACTATACGGAGCTAGTGTTTGGTGGACAGCACTTAGCAAAACCACCTTTTATAATTTGCTTGTCAAAGTACAAAGGTTGGCTTCTCTTGTCATAACAGGAGCCTTTCGCACCACCCCTTCAGCCGGATTAGATATGGTACTGGGTCTGCTTTCATTGGACCTCTTTGGACAACGACTTGCTGCAAACACGGCCCTACGCTTACGGGAAACTGGCCTATGGAGAGCACTAGTCTATGGGCACTCATCGATACTGGGTAACTTTACGCTACCTTTGGAGACTGATTACACTATCCCCAAGTATTCTTTTGGTAAGAACTACAATACCTTGATCCCGTCGAAATTGAAATTTGAAATTTTTAAGGCTCTCACTGGCGGTATCACAATGGACCTATTACTGGTCTAAGTGCGCTGGTCTCAATTCCGGCGGCCCCATTACCTAACCTAACCTACCATACAAATCATTTGCACAATTCTTTCATAAACATTAATTCTGGCCGGTCCAAAACTTACACTACTTTTGTGAATTTTTAACAGCCGCTCCTAAACTATTTAAAGTGGATGCTAGTGCGGTTCACATTTTTAGTTTTAAAGAATTTTAAAGAAGAATAATAATTTAAATAACTACAAACCCACCAATTTGCTTAAAAAACGGATATTACATATCATTCGCATAAATTAAAAAAGAGCAATAAATAATCTTTTTGCGCAATATTTATTTTTTCGACTGTCATTTTGTTATTTAGTCACTTGTTGCCATGATTGTATACACCGAAGAAAATTCACTTTAATTCCTCAAAATACACTCAAACTTATCGCGTGCAAAAATCACGACAAAATGCGCGCCGATGATACGGAATACCTCTTTTGCTATTCAGAAAGCTCTCTCGTGAAATTGTTAGTATCACTGCATTGTCACGGAATCGCATTTCGAAATTTGCGATGTACACCGCTTACTTGCAGAATCGCATTTTCGACATTCAACCGTGATTTGTGGAAGAAAATTCATTGCACTTTTGCAGAATCGCATATTCGTCGGTGTACACCGCAATATGTGTGCATCACCGAATTCATTCTTGCGGTATCCGGCCCCTGTTGCAATCAAGTTTTGATCGACAATATTTGAATTTATTGGAAATACACCCAGCAAACAATTTCCCCGTAAGGGGGAGGATAAAGGTTGAAAGGCTCCGGCCGATTCCTATATCCTTTTCAGTTGTGGCATAACTGATTCCTATATCCTTTTCAGTTGTGGCATAACTTTTCAGTTGTGGCATAACTGCAGGAGGAGCTTCATAGGGTGAGCGGCTCCGGCCAATTCCTATGTTTCTCTACGGGGCGTTACTTTCCCGCATTATCCGAGTAAACGCTGCGCCTGAGTGCTGTATTAACAACTTCAGCGTCTCAGGTTACTAAACGTAATAGGGTGGGTGACATAAACCGAATAGTCAATCACCGAAGCAGCACCTTCCGTAGGGGGGAGGATAAAGGTTGAAAGGCTCCGGCCGATTCCTATATCCTCTTCAGTTGTGGCATAACTGCGGACCCTTAGCTATGCAGGAGGAGCTTCATAAGGTGAACGGCTCCAGCCAATTCCTATGTTTCTCTACTGGGCGTTACTTTCCCGCATTATCCGAGTAACCGCTGCGCCTGAGTGCTGTATTAACAACTTCAGCGTCTTAGGTTACTAAACGTAATAGGGTGACAAAAACCGAACAGTCAATCATCGAAGCAGCACCTCCGAGGCCTCTCCATGATGGACCTCTTTCGTTTTACGAATACTATCATGGTTAAGCGATGGGCCGACAACCCATCCTTGGAAAAAATTCTACGTCAAGAAACCTGGAATGAAAGCCTCGGATTGGACGGATACAACCCAACGACGACATCGCAAACGAACAACTGATTACTCTTTCGAAACCTGGAATTTACGCTCCCTGAATAGGCCAGGGGCCTTAAGGGCCCTCTTGGATCAGGTCGAAAAATATAAGCTGAGCATTGTTGCACTCCAGGAAACTAAATGGCTTAGTAGCGAGATTGATGACCGAAATTCGTACACAATTTTCACAAGTGGAAAACCTTCGGGCCACAGGGAGTTTGGAGTGGCGTTCATTGTAAACAATCAACTTAAGCCGCATGTTATCGACTTCAAACCCATAAACGAGCGGCTGTGTGCGATTCGCATTAAAACCCGGTTCTTCAATCTCCGGCTCATAAACGCGCATGCCCCCACCGAAGTCAGTGAAGACGTAGTTAAAGACGAGTTCTATCACCGCCTAGAAAATCTCTTCGATTCACTTCAATCAAATGATGTCAAATTGCTGCTAGGGGATTTTAACTCCAAAGTCGGAAACGAAAGTTGGCATAGGGGGATTACTGGAGGGTACAGCCTCCATGAAGACTGTAACGACAATGGCCAACGACTAATAGACTTCGCGACCAGCAGAAATATGGTCATTAGCTCTACCTGTTTTCCGCATCGTCGCATTCACAGATCAACATACCGTCAACCAAATTGACCACGTCCTTGTCTGCAAGAGATGGGCATCGAGCATAATGGATGTTCGGTCCTATCGTGGAGCAAATATTGACTCTGACCACTATGTATATGGTGAAGGCGACTTATAGGTGCAGAATTTCTTCGGTGCATCATTCGAGGTTCAACCCGGCAAAAATTTTTGCGGTTGACAAATTGTTGGATGAAGCCACGGTGGTCACTTATACGACTGCCCTTGAGGAGAAGCTGACGCCCTTGCTAAGTAACATCAGCAACAAAGACGCCCTTGAGATCTGGGATACACTCAAAGACACCATCAAAGAGGTCCCAGAGGAGGTTGTGGGATACAAAGCCCGGCGAGCCCGAAATGATTGGTTTGATGAAGAATGTCAAAATGCGGTAGATACTAAAAACGAGGCATATCGCCAATGGACTGAACGCGCAACTAGAGCCAAAAAAAAAAACAAAATATGACGAGCTTCGACGATTTTCGAATAGGTTAATTAGGCGTAAGAAACGTAAGCATCTTGACGAACAGTTGATGCAAATAAACCAAAGACTAGTTAGTAGGGACAGTAGACAAGCGTACAAGCTGATTAATTCAATTAAAAGTGGATACCAACCCAGGACCAGCCTCTGTAAGGATTAGGATGGCAATATCATTAGCGACACCGATAGCGTTGATAAACGCTGGGCCTCACATTTCGAAGAGCTCCTCAATGTTCAACCGAACAACCCCACACAAGAAGCTCCGGAGCTGATGGCTGAACCAGGCCTTCCCGTTCAACCCCCAATAGTAGAAGAAGTTGATCTCGCCATGTAAGCACTAAAACATAATAAAGCCCCGGGCGCTGACGAGATTCCAGCTGAACTGCTAAAGCATGGTGGGGAGAGCCTTGTTAAGGCTATACACACACTTATCGTTAAAGTATGGAACGACGAAATAATCCCGGAAGATTGGCGTAAAAGTATCATTTGCCCAATCCACAAAAAAGGGGATAAGGTGAAATGTGAGAACTACAGAGGCATCTCATTAGTTTGTACGACTTATAAGATTTTATCTATGATTCTGGAAAGTAGAATTAATCCGTACGCAGAAGAAATCATTGGCGAGTACCAAGGCGGCTTTAGACCTGGTCGTTCGACGACATATCAGCTTTTTACAGTGAAGCTTTTACTCCAGAAGTGCTCGGAATACAACATCGACGTAGCATACCAAATATTTGTTGACTTCAAGCAGGCATACGACAGTATCGATCGAAGCGTACTGTACAACATTTTGCTGCATTTTGGAATACCGGCTAAGCTAGTGAAACTCAGGAACATTACGCTATCAGCTTCGCAAGAAGAATTTTCTTGTTCTTGTTATCGACACTAGCGACACTTATCTTACCGTCCGCCATATAGCGGACATTTAGCGGAAAATATCGGAAACACAAAAGTTCCCCCTATTAAAGCGGATAGCAGAACATGCCGAAACTCATAAGGATGACGATGACTAATACCGTCTCGCAGGTCAAAGTTGAGATCAGACTAACTGACCTATTTGAAACTCGTACTGGACTCAAGCAAGGCGACGGGCTGGCGCCGACGCTCTTCAACCTGGCTCTGGAGTATGTGATTCGAGCCATGAATTTGGACAGCAGCGGAACGCTACTCATTAAATCCACTCAACTAGTAGCCTACGCCGACGACATCAACATCATGTCTCGAAGATTGGGTGATGCAGAAAGCCTTCTGCATAATCTCAATAACGCCGCCAAAGAAGTTGGGCTACATATCAATGAGTCTAAACCCAAGGTTATGATGCAATCAAAAACTAGAACGCCAGTAAATTCAAGCATCACAGTGGGGGACCTCAATATAGAATATGTAGACAACTTCACTTACCTGGGTTGTAATTTGTCAAAATACGACAACGAAACAGATGAGATAAAGCGACGGATACAACTAGCTAATAAGTGTTACTTTGCGGTCCTCCAAATTATGAATTCGAAGCTGGTGCACAGGAACACGAAGCTCTACGTGTATAAAACCATCATCCGACCTGTGCTATGCTATGGCTGCGAGGCATGGACCCTAACCCAAAACTCTGAACACCTGTTGGACACATTCGAGCGAAAGGTTCTCCGAAGAATCTTCGGGGCCGTTCGTGAACGAGGTGAATGGCGCATCCGGTACAACCTTGAGTTGTATCAGCTGTATGATGAGCTACAGGTGTCGAAGATCGTGAAATTGCAGCGATTGCAATGGGCGGGTCATGTACAAAGGATGAACGACGAGCGCATGCCCAAAAAGGTGATGAACGCGCAACGAGTGGACGGAGCCAGATTGCGTGGACGACCGTGAGCCCGATGGGAGCATTCTGTATGTGAGGACGCCCACCAGATGCTAGGCTTTCGGAATTGGAGGACAAGGTCGCGTGACCGCGACAATTGGAGGTTTTCAATCCAGGCGGCCAAGGCCCGACGTCGGGCTATCGTGCCATAAAGAAGAAGAAGAAAAAACAATTTCTATCGTCGAATTTAATTCGCCTGCACGAAAACATTTCTCGAATTTCGGATTAAAGTCGTCACTCCCTTCGGGAAGGAATAGTGACCGATATTAATTCGCCAGGACGATAATTTGGCAATACTCGACTAATGCATAGAAAAAGTGAAAAGAAAAATATTTTTTTTTTCTACTTTTTCCATTTTTTTCTATCTTTTCCTTAACTTTTTTTACCTTATTAAACTTTACAGTTTTACACTTTTTTTTTTCAATTTCAATTCAATTCATTTTATTTACTCCTTTCACAATAAGTCGTAACTTGTGGTATGAAAGGAGGAGTTATCTTTTACAATTTGTATATACATAATTCAATTAAGTGAAATAAAGTACAAATACATTAGATTAGATGTTTCGTAATTTGAATTCAATGTGTTAGTGGCGATATGTACCTATAGTTTAATTGCAATGATTTTAATAAAGAAGTATTAGGATGATTTCAGAAAAATTTTAACAGATGATAAAATATTTTGAATTATTACAATATATAATACTTTTCCAACTTAAGTTTATAATTTGTTTTTATAATTTGGGTGAGAGACGGTAAGATAATTAATAAATTTGTTCTATATGTCTATTTAATAAATACCATTTTAGATGCCTTTTAAAGTGCTCTGTATTGGTTGACATATTTTTAAGATATGAGGGAAGCTCATTTTAAAGTATAGGCGCTTGATAGGTAAAATGTTTCTGTTCCAAAGTTGTAGTTGCAAAGTTAACGACCATGTTTGTCCTGTTAGCCCTTGTATTAATGTTATGGTCGATTAAAACCAGTCTGTTTTTTTTTCGTCATATATGTAAGTACCCTTAGAGAATACAATTCTTGAATATTTAGTGCATTAGTTAGTGAATAAATTTGTGAAGATGGATAATTTTGCGCAACTCCTGCAATAATTTTTAACACTTGTTTGTGTGTCCTTTCTATGCCTTTTAAATGGGTATCAAAAGTTCCTCCCCACGCTATATTTCCATATGTTAATACTGCGAGAAATAGAGTGTCATACATATGTTTTAATTCTCCAAAGTGCAGGATGAGTCTAAGGTTATAGAAAATATATATAAGACTACTTAGTCTCTTTTTTAGGTTGAAAATATGTTGCTTCCATCTGAGTTGGTTGTCTATAGTGATTCCCAAATATTTTGTTTCAGTTTCGTTCTTTAGTTCAGTTGTGTATATAATATTGTCTTTTTTTGTTTGAATTTTAATTTTGAAAGTATCATCTGGGAGTCCATCTTTTCTAATTGCAAACGGTACTATTTTGGTTTTGAGGAGATTTAGTTTTAATGAATGGTTATTTGTCCAATTCACTATTTGATTAATTGCGTTGTTGGCATTATCATAACAGTCATTCCATGTTTTTCCTGTTACAAGTGCAGCAGTCATGTCTTAATTGCTTCTACTGGGAATCGAATCGGGCACCTATCGTTTCGTAGTCCTACGTCCTACACTCGCGCGAATCATCGAACTGATTACTATACTTAAGGAGTAATAAAATCAAATAAAATAGTAATAAGCCTTGCAATAATAAGACGATAATTCGTTAATAGGAGTCACATTCCTGGCATATTGATGATGAAAAAGCGATTTTTCGTCGGGGGGATATCGTTTTCGTATAATTTTTGTGATTTTTCGAAAAAAAAAACGATAAAAGTGTTTGCTGTGATCACAGAAGGGAGAGTATAAGGAAACGAAAAACTACGTGAGAGATGAACGAATTCGGTTGTGGAATGAGACGTGAAGTGAAAGGTAGGGATTAAGTTGTCAAACCAGATTTTTCGGAGGCGTGGGTGAGGGTCCATGTTTCGCAGCCATAACATAGCACGGGTCGGATGGTCGTTTTGTACACGCGGAACTTCGTGTTCCTGTGAGCAAGTTTCGAATTAATTATCGGGAGGACCGAGAAATAGGTCTTATTGGCTAGTTGTATCCGTCGCTTAGTTTCGTCGGCGTCCTTTGATAAGTTACAACCCAGATAGTTGAAGTTGTCTACATACTCGATATTGAGGTCCCCCACTGTGATGCTTGAATTTGTTGGCGTCTTGTTTTCGATTGTATCATGGCCTTTGTTCTGCTTTCGTTGATATGTAGTCCAACTTCCTTTGCGGCATTATTGAGGTTATGCAGAAGGCTTTCTGCATCACCCAATCTTCGAGACATTATGTTGATGTCGTCGGCATATGCTACTAATTGAGTCGACTTGATGAGTAGCGTTCCACTGCTGTCCATATTCATGGCTCGAATTACATACTCCAAAGCAAGCTTAAAGAGCGTCCGCGCCAGCCCATGGCCCTGCTTGAGTCCAGTACGAGTTTCAAATAGGTCAGTGAGTCGGTTCTGCACTCTGACCTGCGAGACAGTATTAGTCATCGTCATCCTTGTGAGTCGCACTAACTTTGCCGGTATACCAAAATGCAGCAAAATGTTATACAGTACACTTCAATCGATACTGTCGTATGCCTCTTTGAAGTCGACAAAGATTTGGTATAAGTCGATGTTATATTCCCAGCACTTTTGGAGTAGTAGCTTCACTGTGAAAAGCTGATCGGTCGTTGAACGACCAGGTCTGAAGCCGCCTTGATACTCGCCAATGATACGCTCTGCGTACAGATTAATTCTCTTTTCCAGAATTTTCGATAAAATCGGCAGATTATGCTTTTGCGCCAATCTTCGGGGATAACCTCGTCTTACTTTGGAGCGACTGTATGGCGAGACTCACCTCCTCTACTGTTGGGGGTTGAACGGGAGGGCCTGGTTCGGCTAACTGCTCAAGAGCTGGCTCCGTGAGGGATGTTGATGGTACATTGAGGAGCTCTTCAAAATGCGAGGCCCATCGATTGTTAACGCTTTCGATGTCACTGATGATGTTACCATCCTTGTCCTTACATAGGCTTGTCCTGGGTTGATAGTTGATATCCATTCTTGACATTATTTATAAGTTTGTACGCCTATCTATTGTTCTTATTGGCAAATCTTTGGTTTATTTGCTGTAACTGCTCGTCAAAATGTTTGCGTTTCTTACGTCTAACTAACTTATTAGATACTCGACGAAGTTCGTTGTATCTTTCTTTCTTGGCTCGGGATGCGCGTTGTGCGTATTGGCGATAGGCTTCATTTTTCGCTTCAAACGAGGCCCTGCATTCGTCGTCAAACCAGTCTGTTCGTCTGCGTCGGCGTTTATAGCCCACGACCTCTTCTGCAACTCCTTTGATGCTGTCTTTGAGCTCCTCCCAGAGCTCATGGATGCCTAGATTGTTGATGTTATCAAGCATGGGCGACAGTTTTTTCTCTAGTGCACTCATTTATGGGGATTTTTATTTGGATGGATAAATATGTATGTATGACTAATCGACACTATGTGTAACATGCCACTGATTTATCGGAGAGCTTCGCAACGACGCACAGTGGGCGGAATCAATGATTTTTCGGATATCGCATATTTTTGAAGTTGTCCTGTTGTAAAATGTATAATGTAAATTACTGTAAATTGAACTTGTTTCTGCTCAATCGAATGGTGGGCTCCATTTTCAAATATGTCCTGTCCGAAAGAAGATATAGCGGTTTTAAGGATGCTATCGCCAATCCCATAGTATAGATAATTTACCGTTCCTCCTTCCCGATGATACAAATGATGTTAATAGATAATACGGTCCATTTAGATAATAATATTATCTGGCCATGAACTCATTAGGAAAACTGGAGTTATCAAACAAAGCCCAAATTTATTCCGTCCTGCTTTGTGCAATTTAGTATTTGGGTTAAGGTCCTAAAAATGTATACATTCGATGTAATTTGACTGCTCCCCCATTGAAAAACTCAATGTTATTTCGAAGATATAGTAATTCAAACTTCGAAAACTACAAAATTTGTTTGACATAGAAAAGGCAAACGCTAATATCATAACGGTTCTTTGAACGGATAAATCTGAATAATTCACAAAAGTTACTCTTTTAAGTAAGCTTTACAGGAGCTTGTAACAAGTTATAAAAAATATGCAAATACCGAATCAAACGACTTTTCCCTTCGTGAATTACGAGCCACTAAACCCATTTTTCTGGTAAAGTTATCTTTTTTAGGGGAGGTGGTGGAACCTTTGATTTGATCAAACCTGTATTTAGTCCTGTCGAAGGATATTCGATTAAAAACTTATTAGAATAATTTGAGCGTATTGGCTTAATTCAGCCAAAAATTGGGACTAATTTAATGTTTTCTACCTACAATTTACAGGGGAGGTGCGAGGCCTGTTGCTGAGATTTTCAGCATTTTCAGTACCAGACGAGCTTATATCATTGCAACATGTAAACACAAGTTAAAGTCCAAGGCTACATCAGAGTGGAAGTTATTATGCAAAAAGGAAAACATGAAAAGCAAAGGTTAGTCGATAAAAATATTTACTGTAGCCGGGGTCGCAGGTGGTCACAGCCAAACTCTGTGTTTTTATGGACTCCCCAACTAACAATTTTGCTCTGATAACACTCTACAAGAGCCTTACAAGAGCAAGCATCAAGACATAAACTCTTGAAATTTAACTCTTCAAGAGTACTACAAGATCCTTATAAAAGTCTTATAAGTATTAAATGGCGCACTTTCCAAGAGTTATTTGAATCTTGTAGCAAGAGTTACAATCTCATTATAGGAGATACACATGTCTTATAAGAAGTCTTTAACGCTTCTTATTGGCGTAAATGTTTACTCTTGTAAGAGTCTCAAAAAATACAATACACTTGATATGAGACGCATGCTCTTCTAATAGGTGTAGCGAGAAAGAGTGCGCATGATATTGTCACATACACCTTCCAATTTAACTCGCAATCAAAAAATCTCTTCAATCGATCGGCAGCTTTGTTATTCTTTTGTGAACATATCACGGAATGAGCGCCGCGCCGCCGCCTCGTTCGAAGTGAAAATTTACGTTCTCCATAATGATCCTAAGCCTGGGAGGATCATCATTTTTTAAATTCTAGTAATTTTTTTAAGTTTTCGTCGAAATGCGGACGATTGCTAAAACTTTTCCCCGTCGAATGTCATGTTCTCATCAAAGACTTTGATAGATTGTGTACCTTTTATCAATCGTGTACTCACAACACTCTCCTTATAAGTGTTTAAGTATACATTTCTTATAAAAGTATTATAATAAGATGTTCAAAACCTAAGCATTTATAAAGCTCTCATTATAAGAACAAATCTCTTGTAAGAACATTTTTATAAGATTTTAAGTCTTGAAGAGTTATGTTTGAAATACATTTGACGCGTCAGCATCGGCAACGGCATCAGCATCGGCATCAGCAAATTTCAATTTAGAACACACGCATTTGCCTTTGATGACCCACATTGACAGCAGCATGCCGATTGATATGCTGCAAAGAGTGGAGACGAACTTAAAAAATCTTATCAGTGTATGCACAAAGGGGGTCGCCATTTAACTCATTGCCGGACACAACGCCAAAATTTGACACGATTTGTATGTCAAATGCTCAAAATTGGACGTCTATAGACGTTCTGTCCGGGAAAGGGTTAACCGATGTCATTTTCATGACTGTATGAAAAAAAACTTGGAATATTGTATTCTTAAATAGAAAGAATTAAAACAATAACAATACAATACTTTTGTTTTTATTGACCCTTCAAATAAGTAAGTTTCTCTGGCGCCCCTTATAGTCATAAGGAGAGTGTTCGATAATATGTTTAAGGGCTGAAATTTGAAAACGCAATTTTTTATAGGGGACAAGCAGGGATTTGGAGCGACACATTTTTTCGCTCCGCTCCGCTCCCGCTCCGACTAAATTTTTTTCGCTCCGCTCCATTATAAAAATACAACAAAACTTCATTGTTCTTAGTAAATATTTATTATTTTCCGCGAATTAATCAATTCAACGTATATCTACCCACGTATTGTAGAATATAACTTAATAGGTGCGTTTTATCCGATCAAGTACAGAACAGGATAGCACCAATTTCGTACAAATTTGAGCATGAAATTGAGTTGTTCTAGATAGGGTGTCCGGAAACTAAACTATCGCTTAAGCGCACCGAAATATGATTATTATGAGAATATGCCGAATTCTTAACTCCTTAGCTACCAAAAGCATTTAAAGATTTTACAAAAATAGTACCTCTGTGGGAAATTTTTTTTTATATGCAGTAAGATTACAAAATTTTGTCTTTGAAGCTGTGTAAAACCGTAAAAACTAAACTGCTTATCCGATTTTTATGGGGTTTATTCTTGAGAAAAATTTTTGGCCAAAAAATATGAAGGTAGTATGAGCATAGAGTAGGAATAGAGTTGGAACTCCATACAAAATTAAAATCGGCTGAAAAACATTTTACCTTTGAGTGTGTACTGTAAGTAACGTGTACATACAGGAAGATATTGAATAATCGAAGCCTTCCCCTTAGCACCATTTAAATCCATAAGAATGAATAGACTAACTAGCTTAACGATTCGATCTCTTTCTTAAATGTAAAAAAAAATCTCCTCCTAAATAGTCCACCTCCACTCTCCCGCTACAGGCACACAAATTGACCGTTTTCAGTACTGGGTCGAGATGGGTGGAGTCTCCATCTAAAACTGGAAATGCCCCGTGAACAAGCACTTCATATTTGTTTATTGAGGATGAAGATCATATTCGTTATATTAACGTATTATAGAAAATTATGTAAAAAAAACACAAACTATCAACATTTTTCGTCTCAAGTGGATCTTCACGCAAGTGAACATAAAAAAAATGCATGCAAAATGTCGTATTGTTCACGAAATGGTCGTGTAAATTTTCGTCTACATTACAGTTGCCGTGTAATATTATTTTCCTGACCACAAATGGATTGTCTTCAACACATAACATCAAATGATACTATTTTACGTACAATAAAACGTTTATCGACAATTTAGGAACGTTTTTCTATATAACAACCACTCTAAATAATAAAATAATAATCTCAATTGAAATTTTTAAGAATATGCACACTACGCTATTGTACATACCGAAATGGTAACACCAAGCATCCATTGTTTTTAAACGAAAATGGCACCGGGGCGGGGTTTGTGTCATTTTCGTTTCGTTTTCGGTGTTACCATTTCGGTATGTACAATAGCGTAGTGCGCAAATTGTTAAAAATGTTAATTGAAAAGTGTTATTTAGAGTGGTAGTTATATAGAAAAACATTCTTAAATTGTGAATCGATTTATTGTACGTAAAGAAGTATGATTTGATGTTATGTGTTGACGATAATCCATTTGCGGTCAGGGAATTGATATTACACGGCAACTCTAAATGTCGACGAAAATTTACACACTAATGCAATTCATTGAAAAAGTCAACGCACACGACTGCAATTAATGTTTTCGACCACGCATACACTTAAAAGTAAAACTTGATGACTCTCTGGTAAACAAAAATTAGCTATAGCTGTCTTTCTCAATACAATGGGCAGTTTAATGGAAATTATATTCGTCTCACATTATTTATTTGTAGTGGTTTCCCTCTGGCAAAATTATTTTGTTCTAAGTTCCTGATCTATGTATATCTGATCTGTGGTATGAGTATTAAATATCTGAAAAATCTTTAAATGTGGTAGCTGAAGAGCTAATAATTTTTTTATACTCCTTTTTGCTGGAAATATCACGAGGAATCATATTTGGGTGCGTTTATGCGATAGTTTCCGGACATTCCGTATAGAACGAGATCTGTCAAATTGTTATGAAAGCTGCGCTGTCCTGTACTCCATTCAATAAAACGCACCTAATAACTAATTTAAATTAAAATAAGTTATTTTATTATTGAGAATGCTAAAAACTCAAAGGCCCTCGGACCCGATGGCATTTCGATGACCATGTGTAAAATGGTGGTCGCACCAGGCGACCGGGGGACGGAGCTGATACCAAGGATCGAAATCGCTCCTCTACGAGCAGGCAGCGGCACGTGCTTGTATGCTCAGCCTAGTAGAGATGCGGGCGGGGTGGTCGCCGCTCGGAGCCCCCTTATTCCACTACACTAAAAAAAAAACATGTGCCTTCAGGAACTCACATATCACAAACATTAGGAACTAAAAATGGGGAAAAGCGTAAAAGAGGTTGGCGTCGGCCAACTCAAGAAACATCTTTTTATGCCTGGGGCCCCGATGTTAGTGAACCCCGGCCATCTTTACCCTCAAACATAACCTACAAACCCGACCATGCGGTCCCCAGGGCCTAACCAGATGTAATATAATATTGGGGAACCGCCCTTAACGCGCAGCGAGATGAGACCCACGTCAGATCATCCCGGGAAAATAATCGGAACGGGGGTTAGGGGGACACATTCACACCTCACACTTCAAAACGCATAATGGACACTTTCACACAGGCGGTACTTATCCTTATTTGAAGCTTCAACATCGGTAACGCGATTTTTCTTCCTTGGGCTAAAACACTTTACACATATTCCTTTACTTCTAAATTCCGCGCGCGCGAATCTTCACTTATGCCACATGTGACACGGGAACCGTTACTTTTTGTTCTTTCTACGCGGTGGCAAGGTGTTGTTCCTAAGACGATTCAAATCCGACTCCCCGAATTTCTCCCACGACATCGCTTACCCAAAATTCTCAGGTGAGACGACGGCAACCTGTTTTCTTTCTCCCAAGACTTTGTTGCTGGGATCTTGAGATGGCTTATCTGTGCCGCGATAAGTAATCTTCCCGTCGTCATCAAATCAAATTTTTCAAAAATATAGCCAGCGACTCGCAATTGCATGGCAATCATTACACATGTTGAAACATCTCGACCTTCCAGCCATTGAGTATCTCACGGCAGCCATTAACTTGTCGATCTCTAAGCTTGCCATCCCTGAAATCTGAAAAACAGGACGGATTGTTCCCTGTCTCAAGCCGGGAAAGAGCGGTGGTCTCGGTGAATCCTACCGACCCATAACAATTCTATCTCCTGTCGCAAAGACGCTGGAGGCCCTTATTTACCCCACTCTTGTTAAGCATGCTAAGCTAGAACCTCACCAGCATGGCTTCAGGAAAATGCTAGACCACCACTGCCCTCGATGCGATCACTACACGCATCCGTGATGGGCTAAACCAGCGACGTCCTTGCCACAGATCGATTCTTGTGGCAATTGACCCAACGAGTGCATTTGACAATGTCAATCACTCGATGCTTCTCGCAAACCTACTGAATATGCATATCCCTGCTCAAGAGATTCGTTGGATTGCCAAATTGCCAACTATCTACATAGCTGGTCGGCATTCCTTCACTGAGTTTCGTGGCAAACGTTCTAAGCTGAGGAAAATCAAATTAGGAGTTCCACAGGGTGGGGTACTCTCCCCCACTCTGTTCAACATCTACATGTCCGGCCTCCCTACACCACCGGAAGGAATCGAGGTGATTTCCTACGCTGACGATTGCACCGTGCTCGCCACAGCGGAGGATAAGGATGAAATGCGCCTCCAAATTAATTGCTATCTTGGGCGATTACAGGCTTTCTTCTAAAGCCGAAACCTCACCATCTCCGCGTCTAAATCTTCTGCGACATTTCTTACCACCTGGTCGGGGGATTGTCGGTGGGAGGTTGATATACATATTGGCAACAATCCAATTCCTACTGTTGCGAATCCTAAAATTCTCGGGCTCCATTTAGAGAGCATGATGACGTCAGCTCATCACGCAGCATCCGTTTGCGAAAAGAAACGGCTGATCCAACTGTCATTTTTTTATATGAAGTTTCGTTAGCCAAACCTACACGGGATAACCAAAAAAACACACCTAATATAAAACGTGCCTAATAGCGACGTTTTTTTCGTATCGCGTGTAAATCTGACTCGAAAAAAACGATCGCGGGTAACATTCCGGTTAAGACCAAACAGCTGACATTTGACAGTTTTTGCGCATCTTTGACTCACCTTTGTCGGCTTATTTTTTAGATGTGTTGGATTTTATCACAAAAGATGATTATTTCTTTGCAAAATCTGTTCTCGTGATGAGAAAAACTCTCACATTTGGTTTGAAAAAAAAAAACAAATTCCCTCATATTTCCCCTATGCGTCCGCCATCTATATTTGATTCATCTAAGCTCTATCCCGTGTAGGTTAGTTGTACCAACGCCATCTAGAAATATCATAGCCGCAACTCAGCTGCACAATGACGTCATAGTTTAGCTCTTAAATTTTGGATTTACACGAACAAACAACAAAAACAAGCAATGACGTAATAAAAAGCAAAAACAAAACAGTGCAACATTGGCGAACATAACCAAAAATTATAAGCTGATTTTGACGTCTAAGATTCTACATTGCGGCCTTAATATATAGACGGCGTTGGTTGTACCACTGCCATCTAGATAGACAGGCCGAACTGCAGAAATTTGTTCGTCTACAAGTGGACAAAGTGCGTTCGTGACCAGTGACAGTTGACATTTGTGAAGCCCACAACCTCCAGTGCTTCTGAACCCAAAAGTTTAAATATGCCGAGCGTTTATTACGAAACAAATGTTATGGTTTGCTTTAATGTGTTTTTGATATGCAAGTGGTAAAATAGTATACATCAACATCGTACTTACCATATTTATCTCAATAATCAACGCACTGGCATGTGTATATCATAGCAAGTCACACTAAATGACAGGCTGACAGCCACTGATATTTGGATTGTGGACAATTTGTGGATTGTACTGAGCGGTACTTTGGCAGTACTAAGCGCGGACCATGACCAACCATGGCACTACTAGTGTTGCATGACCACTGACAGATCAGCTGATAATCCGGCCTGTCTATCTAGATGGCAGTGGTTGTACCACCGCCGTCTATATATTAAGGCCGCAATGTAGACTCGTAAACGTCAAATCCGCAGTTGAAATTGTCGTCATCATCTCAAGTAGTGACGTCATGGTGGCCATATGGCATTTAGCCAGTGGCTTGTTACTTTTTATTTATCTGTGCGGTTGTACGATGGCAGCACCGCCGTCGAAACGTTTTACGTACTTACTCGTTTTTTTCCTACAATATCCGTACTATCTATTCGCGATCACAAATAAACTGATTGGTATCCCTAAATGGGGAAATCTTTCACTCTATGACACATTCTCCATGCACTACATTTTGAGTATAAAAACTTCTGCACACTGTCAATAACCCACATAACCACTATCTTTTTAATTAATTGTTTGCCGTTCAAAGAACACATTTTCTAAACGAAACTCGCGAAAAAAAGTACACTCGCCCATCTGTGTGCCACTTTGTAATGTTTAGTCTCACTGCCTTGTTCTTGCTGTTGATGACGTGCTTATGTTTGTTTCTGTTTTTTTTTTGCAGCCGTCAATAAATTGAATACGGATCCATGGCGTCATTATCCAGCTGAGTTGCGGCCTTGATGTATCTAGATGGCGTTGGTTGTACGCGTGAGCTTTACCCATGGAATAGACAGCTAAACGGAAAGGAAAATCCGCTGTCATCCCATACAAACTGCATGGTCCGGTTTGAAACCACTGCCATCTAGATAGACAGGCCGAACTGCAGAAATTTGTTCGTCTACAAGTGGACAAAGTGCGTTCGTGACCAGTGACAGTTGACATTTGTAAAGCCCGCAACCTCCAGTGCTTCTGAACCCAAAAGTTTAAATATGCCGAGCGTTTATTACGAAACAAAGGTTATGGTTTGCTTTAATGTGTTTTTGATGTGCAAGTGGTAAAATAGTATACATCAACATCGTACTTACCATATTTATCTCAAAAATCAACGCACTGGCATGTGTATATCATAGCACGTCACACGAAATGACAGCCACTGATATTTGGATTGTGGACAATTTGTGGATTGTACTGAGCGGTACTTTGGCAGTACTAAGCGCGGACCATGACCAACCATGGCACTACTAGTGTTGCATGACCACTGACAGATCAGCTGATAATTCGGCCTGTCTATCTAGATGGCAGTGTTGTTGTTCCCTTTCTGTCAACGCTTGTCAGCTGTTACACGTTCTCCAAATTATCAAGAACATATTTGTCGCGTCGCGCGTTTGTTTTTTGTGATAACGTAATTCTTATATCATTTCAGTGTTTTTTAAGTGAAATCCAGTTACTGAGTGTGAGTTTGTGAAGTGAATTTCGCGCCTACATTTCAATGTTCCCTTTATGTCAAATACATGGCCATTAGTGTCATTTCAAAAACTGGACCATTTGAGTTTGATTCGGGCCTATCCTTTAGTTCTTTAATCAATGGCTTTACCTGGTTAAGTGTCATTTTTTTATATGAAGTTCTACCCAAACCTGCATGGGATAAACACAATGGGTGAGGTTATAAGACACCATGTTCGCGTAACGTTGCGCGTTTTCCGAAACGTTTCCTATTGTGTTCTGTAAACGCATAGATCCGGATCAGACTTGGTGTTACCATCGCCATCTCTCGGAAAGTGACAAATGTGACAATTGACACATCACAGCTGATACGTTTTGCTCGGAAATTAAAATTTCCAGTTTTAAACGAGATGCAGATACATTTTACATTGATTATAAATAGTTTAATAAATAAATGAGGGCGGAAATGCACGGTTCGACGGCAGATTGTAAATTTCTGTCAATCAATCAAGCTATGCCTCGCAAGGGGATCTGTTTGTAGGGAGAAGTTTCTGATCCGTAACGGCCGGTTGATTTGAAACGTTGCGCGAAACGTTGTGTTTTATAACCTCACCTAATGAAACGTACGTTTAAATAACAGTTTCAGTCGTGCATGAAATTGTCGGAGTTTGCAATTTAGACGGATTGTACTGTACTGTCAAGTCGTGGAACAAGATTACGACCATCGTGTGAACAGCATACGAGATTACATAATCTACGTAGATTTTGCGGCTATATGTGTAAAGCGCTTAACAAATTCAGAGCAATGCTATACGGGCTGGCGTAAAAAATAAATAATTTCTTCCGTTTTCGAGAGTAATGTTGGAAATAGAATGGAAGGAGCAGCAGCGGCTCAACGCAATTTAAATGGTTGGCAGACTGCCATCTAAATAGACAGGCCGAACTGCAGAAATTTGTTCGTCCACGAGTGGACAAAGTGCGTTCGTGACCAGTGACAGTTGGCATTTCTAGAGCTCACAAACTCCAGTGCTTCGGAACCCAAAAGTTTAAATGTGCCGAGCGTTTATTGCGAAACAAAGGTTATGGTTTGCTTTCGTGTGTTTTTGATGTGCAAGTGGTAAAATAGTATACATCAACATTGTACTTACCATATTTATCTCAAAAATCGACGCACTGGCATGTGTATATCATAGCAAGTCACACGAAATGACAGGCTGACAGACACTAATATTTGGATTGTGGACAATTTGTGGATTGTACCGAGCGGTACTTTGGCAGTACTAAGCGCGGACCATGACTCACCATGGCAGTACTTGTGTTGCATGACGACTGACAGATCAGCTGATAATCCGGCCTTGGTGGCAGCAAAAGCTCTTTACAGCTTTTGCTGAGATATTCTGATTGATTGTCGATGAAATCTTTTCACTGTGTTATTTCACAGTGAAAAGATTTCATTATTATTTTCGCTGGCGAAATGTCAAAAACCGGTGTGGAGACTTTCATGTGAAGTGAGTACAACCAAGAGAATTCGATTTCACGATCATCAAAATTTGGCATTTTGCATGGATTTCACGTGAACTGACGATGTTAGTACCTACTTTTAGTACCAAAATAGTTTGCATGCAGTTAAAAAAAATCAACATATTTTGCAATTCAAATTTTTGCGCCAAATGTGTGCCCCCATCGTATGAAAAATTAACGGCGCCTGTGGTGTAGTTGATAGTATGTTTTTGTTTTTGTGATTGCGTTATAAAAACCTAGACAAAATTCCCCTTCAGGGCCTATCCAAATCTACTTATCACTGTTGGTGAAACATACCTGTTCCACATGTCCAATTAAAAAAATGGTTTAGATGGCCAACCTTCCAACTTATCTGACGATCAAAGATATTGTTCTATCGATTGGAAGGTCTATGGCGAGTTTATGACTTGAAATCTGGCAAACGTGCAAAATACAATCAGCTGTTTTAAGTGGTTTGATATGAGAATTTGACAATTCGATTTTCGAGTTGTCACTACATTTCGATGGTTATTCTGCTGTTTGGTGCGCTTGTCTACTTTTATCTCAGCTTAAGCGGTTTTCGTTGCCTACAATCAATTTCTATTAATTTGATTGTAACCGTCTGTTTTCTTTCTGTGCCAAGACTTTAGTACATTGAACATTAGTTTGTATATATATTACATCAGTGACGGTCGTGTTCTTTATTAGATCAAAGTTCAGTTGGATCGAGTTGCGTCCGTATCAATTTTGAAAAATGGCACAAACGCATTGGGAGGAATTCTATGCTACACATTTGCCACCAGCAGATTTCGAGGATAATCGATCGCTGTTGAAGGAGTTTTGTGACCGTCACAACAAAATAAAGAATAATATTGTCCTAGTTACGGTAAGCAGAGAAGTGAAGGGGAAAAGGTTGAGGAGTTTTACACTAAGGGTAAATTCACCCATTGCAGTCATACACTGCCGCTCACCAGAATAGATAATACAATAGACAACCGACTGCACAATATTGATGAAATACATTTTGATAGTCTAAAAAGTTTTTAATGAAACACGAGAGTTTGGTGTTTGAGACATACACTGGTCGGTATTTATGTATTTTGACATCTCATACTCTCGAGCCCCACACTGATTTTGGTTAAATGAAGCGAATAACGGTAAATTTCTTTTATCGAAATTAAAGCAGATATCGACAGCAATAAATATGCTCGATATTTTTCCTGTTCTCTTTTGGACTCTTAAGGTTTGTGTTCGTAGAGACGACTCATGGGATCATCGCTCAGCGATCGTAGTTTTGCATCCAATTTCGAGCCGTATTTAAATATTTTTTTAATGGTTCTACTTTCGTAGTATCTACTATGGACTAAAGGAACATGTCGATATAGAAAATATACCCATATAGTGCTCAAAACCGGTGGTTTCACTTCGATCGCTGAGCGATGATGCCATGAGTCGTCTCTACGAACACAAACCTTTATTCTATAGAAAAGAGAAAAGATGGAGGTGTAATTCTGGTGCGGCATAAGTATTTTGACAACATTTAACCTTTGATTGCACCCATTTATTCGTAATGGTTGAAATACATTTCCCGCGTCAGCATCGGCAGAGGCATCGGCATCAGCAGAAATTTAGAACACACGCATTTGCCTTTGATGACCCACATTGACAGCAGAAGCAGAAAAATGCTTTTTTTTTACAAATGTACTGAAATACGAATATGTATTAGCTTAAAAGACTTTTTTCCGAAAGTTGCAGTGGCTTGAAATTTTTCCTTAGTAAAAGAGGTTTGCTTTTGATGGTTTTTTAATCTTTCTTTGGTTTCACTTTATCTGCGTATGCATGCAATTTGCCTTTTTTTACTTCTAGAGCGATGGTGGTCGTTATTTTCTGTGTCTCCGATGGGACATTCTCCATATCCATAATATCCTTTGGGTCAATAAGGACATTTTCCATAAATATTTGGCAGATTTTTCGGTAATTATTCGATATTCACATCCCCTTTCTGTGATTCATGGAATAGTTTTCTATTTCTTTTCACTTTCGGTGTTTAATAATGAACAGTCTGCCGTTTGAGATTAAATTCAATTGCAGCGTCTCCAACATTTAAACCAGGGTTGGGAACGTACTTGTGAATAGAATTCAATAAAATTGTTTTAAAAATTGTATAACTTTCAATAAGGTTACTTTTCGATATAACTGGAGCCCAATCCATATTAAAAAATGTTGAATTTAGTTTTTCAAATTGGGCTTTTTGGAAATTTCTAGTAGGAATAACTTCGGGCTCTTCTTCAATGTAATCATAAAAAACAAACTCAAGAAGAAGAGCACTGTGATGCATTGAATTGGGCAAAAATGGTTTATCTACCTTAATTACAGAAGCATTCAAGCAAGTACTAACAAAAATTATATCTAAAATTCTACCAATCGAATTTTTAACAAGATTCATTTCCATCAAATCCATTGCAAACAAACAATCTGTTAGAACAGATTCACGCGGCAGAATTTTTTTCTCGTCGTCGTTCCAGTATCCCCAACAACGAACAATTTGTCTTTTTCCTCAAAAGATGCAAATAGCTTGGAGATATTATCTACATGTTTGTTATAAACATCAACTGAACTCAAAGGTGGTAAATAGCTATTAAAAATACATATATACTTTTTCGCTGCGAGAAACATTGATAGAAACACATATCTGTTTCACGTCCTTATGAAAAAGCTCAACTTCATGAGATGGGAATGTTGTTTTGATAGCTACCAAAACACCACCTCCTCTCTTAGTCGAACCCTCATAACGGTGGCGACGATAGACATCATAGTTTCTTATGAAAAGTTCATTTGAAATATTTGTGTGAAGCCAAGTTTCAGTTAAGCAAATGGCAGCATAATCTTCTTGTGAAAAGCAAGGTAAAAATCATTTGTTCTCGAACGAAGACCACCAGCATTTTGATAGTAGACCGAGAAAAATGCATTGGAAATTATGTGTTCTGCTGGGCAGTGTTTTATCGTTTTTTGAAAAATTGAATGGTGGTACATTGACTCCCTTGGGCCAGAAGTTGGCACAAAACACTTGCTTTGAATATTCTTGAGGAAGTTTCAAACCAAAACTGATTGAAACCAACTTGGATATATGTATCACAATCTTTTTTTATTAGAGGATAGACCGAAAGAAAAGTATCATCTTTTAAATCAAGTTGTTTCATTACATATTCCTTCAATTCGTCTGCTTTTACCGAAGCGTGCAGCTTTGAAACATGAAATACTTTGAAACTAGGGACACTTCGAAGAGACGCATTAGCTTCTTGGATGCCAAAGATTCTTTTGTGTCGCCTATTATTATCAGCCTTTTTGGGAATAACTTCACCAACAGGAGCTTTTTTGATATTTATCTTTTTCTTACGTACTGTGACAAATTTATCAATCGGAGATTGATTTTTGTCTACATTAGAAGGAATTATAGAAGCTGATGATTCTAAAATAACTCTAGATGTCCCCGCTACTTGGCTACCAGGAGGATGCTCAGAAAATTACTTTCTTAACATTTTTTCATTTCTTTCCCTATATTACTCTTTTTATTTTTCACGTTTACGTTTTTATTTCGTAATTCATTGGAATTGTTCTCACAACAATTTACAGAGTTCATCAGGGATCTCAACTTGCTTAGTTGGCTCTGCAACGACGAAACGAGCTGAGATAAACCGTCAATTTGTACTTTATAAAATTGCTCGCAAACCCAATTCATTTTACTTTAAGAAAAAAAAAACAAAACTAATAAATTACACAGGGCCTGACGGGCGTGAATCTAACACGTTACCACTGAGCTGTATACTACTTTGAAAATTGTTTTCCAGATAACTCAGTTAAGCTAAGTTTGAACCCGCTACTGGACGAAATCAAACAAAGAAAACAAAGACTACACGAGCGGCGGTGAAAACAATGCACAATCAAAACTTTCGAAGTCAATATAATTTGTTTCACTGCACAAATCTGTGAATCCACTTTTATTGAAATAGCAAACGAGCAAATCAAGAAAAAAATGCCGGATTTAGTAATTAAAATTATAAATTAAAGCGAAAATTTTGATTTTAATTTAGTGCAAAATTTGGCTGTGTGTCACTCGATAAACGTCAAACGTTCGAAATGTTCGAAAACGTTCACAAAACCTTGAATTTGTGTCTTTATCAAAGCCACTAAAAACGTCAAAACAAATGGAAATGTACTATGGGGCCATGCTCCCGCATCCCCCAATAAAATTTTCTAAGTAAATATTTTTATTTGCCCTCCAACCAAACCCCACACAAATATTGTGTTGTCGACGTAACGGAACTTTTGTGAAGACAGAAGGAAAAAAATGGGGGGGGGGGGGGATTAAATACAAATCGTAGGTACGACCGAAAAACTTTTAGCCCGAGAAGAGTGAAGGGTATCCAAATTTCGGCCGCGCCCGAAATTAACCTCGGTCTCGTTTTTATATACATATATTATATATATTATCATAAGAATGGTTTCTTTTATTTATTAAGTGGTTCTATGCAACGGGCTTCAAGTGCCGATCCTATCACTAAAAACACTTGGAATGCCGGCATACATTCAACATTAAATTTGTTAATTTGTTAATGCATTTAATTAGTTTTTTTGTCTTTTTAGTCTGGTGGCACAACAGTACCTTTAGAACACAACACAGTACGTTTTGTAGACAATTTCAGTGCGGGCACACGTGGGTCAGCTTCGGCTGAATATTTTCTGGACCATGGTTATGCTGTGATCTTTATGTATAGACTTAAATCCTTGGAACCGTTTACTAGACACTTTACTGGTCAGCAATTTATGGATATGCTGGAATTACAAGAGAGTGGACCAAGTACAACGATAACCGTTAAGCCAGATGATGTCGATGTTTTAGCACCTATCCTACAAAAGTACAAAAATGCTCGAGACGGCCAAATGATATTGTACATAAGCTTTACAAGTGTCGTTGACTATATGTGGTTGCTGCGAGCCGCTTGTGAATGCTTGGCTTCGTTCGAACAACGGGCACTTTTATATTTAGCCGCCGCTGTTTCTGATTTTTACATTCCATCCGATAAAATGGTACTGTTGAAATTGTTTAATTGGTAGTATCTGTGACTGATATAAGGTTTCTTTTCTTATTTGACAGCCAACGCATAAAATGCAATCTGGACAAGGAGCGCCAATGATTTCGTTACAATTAGTGCCAAAGATGCTTGCACCGCTTGCAAGTTTATGGGTGCCACATGCCTTTGTTGTATCATTCAAATTGGAAACCGACGAAAATCTGTTAATAACAAAGTCTAGAGATAGTTTAAATAAATACAAACACAAGGTAAGTTTAATATCTATTATAGTAAATGCATTAACATAAGGCCTGAGATGCTGGTGCTAATTGAACCCTTCCCAATTATATGAATTTTGCCTGAAATTTGTTGCGCATTGAAGGAAGTAAGTCCTAAAGCTTAGCACTGCTTACTAACAGTCACCGAATGTCCAATTAATTGTACAATAAAGCTAATTTTCTGTGGATAAAACTTAGCGAAATCGATATAATAACAGGCGCGCTAGTCCAACATTGGACTAAGGCCGCGGATGTGTTAGTGACATCCGATTTCCAAGATCGTAACTGCTTGTTGAGGTGTTGAGATCAACAGCACGCTCAGCAGTGTTATTTATTCCCATAAATGGGCACTCGTTTAACCATCTGAGTGAGATCATAGTCCGTCACATGAGTCGTGAGTTCGAAAAACACCATAAACTGAATTCGTCCACGGTGAGTCTCGAACCCATAACCCTGTGCACGGAAGGTGCGCGCACGAACCACTACACCAGCCAGACTACAGTCGGTATGTAACCTATCACCACAGCCATAAGAACTAGGCAGATATTTCACGTAGTACAAAGAAATGGCATCAACATTTTACATCAACGAAGAGAAGCTACACGTTGCCTTGCAATTCGTACCTCCATGCGAAGAGAGCTGATTTGTTCTCTTCAACAATCTATGTGTATATCCCGCGTGGTGCCGCGAGTATGCCAAGTAGCGCTGTGTAGTCCCATGTAGGTCCGTGCATGCCGGAAAGATATTTTTAGCTACATTGCGGTCATTGCGGTAACGTTGATTGAGAGAACGATATAAACATTTAGTAATCCTCTTAAATGTAAACAACTGCCGTTGTCATGGAGTACGCGTAGTAGATGCGAAGGTATTCATAGATTTGTAATTATGTGCGTATCTATTGCATTCTTATGATTGGCAAAGCAAGCAAATATTTCTTATTTGTTGATGAATTAGAAGGACGATGGAGAATTCACATTATAAAGAGTGAAATAATTTTTCATGAGATTTTAAATGGATTTTTTTTCATGTGCTTTTTTAATCGAATTTTCAAGTAAAGTCTTGACTCGATCATCCGGATTAATTATTGGAAGGGAAAATCCGGACCAAGTCCAAAAATCCGGATAAGCGCAATCTTTTTTTTCTGTAGAAAAACCGCCGAAAAAAATTAAAAAGAGGATAAAAAATGAATAAATGTATTTTTAAAAGTAGTCACCGTGTTATTGCTCAAACTACTCCATAAGTAAGTACGAGACCAAATCTGCCATTACACCTTGAACATCATAAATATCCGGAGTGAAAAGTCAAAATTACCTGCCAAAATCTGGAATATAGAATACATTGTGGTAACTTTTAATGGTCCGGATTGAAGGTGATCCGGGCTACCGAGTCAAGACTGTTTCGTGAAAAGAAGAAAAGAAATTTTCGCATTTGATGAGTATATATTGCGTTTTCAAATTTTAGTGGAATCGACTACGCATCATCACATTTATCCCGTTTCGATGACATTGTTTATTATTTTCATCTGATTTTTCGTAAAGCACTTACCGTACCGTTGTATTTTCCGGGTACGCAGCGGCCATACAGTTACAATTCGTAACATATGTATATTTTTCTATTTCAAATAAAATTAGAAATATTGACTAGGAAAAGGACTAAAACTTTTTCCTCATTTTAGAATGATAATGATGTATGTATTTAACACTCATATGAAGATCGCCTACAATGCAGTTAATGTCAAAACCAGATTTCATACATAACATTAAATTAATTAATGGAACTTGGGGAGAAGAACCCCTAAATATAAAAATTGGAATATAATAGGCAAAATGAAAGAAAACCCCTGTTCGGACCCCAAAATGGGTCGCTCTGCCTCGTGTATATAAAAGAGCTTCTCATTAATTAAACCCAATTTCCTTTTAAGTCTAAAACTATACATCTTATGATTGGACCACATGTTTTGAATTATGTCAACGTTAAGTTTTTATACCCTTCGCTTATAGAGGGAAAGGGTATACAGGTATCCCTCGACTTAGGACGCTTCGACTTAGGACATTTCGACTTACAACGCGTGAACAATTTAGACCACGACTCGAGTTACAACAATTTTTGTTTCGACTTACAACGCGATTCGAAAAAAAGAATCGTTTAAAAACACACGTGCAAATATCAGAATTTTTTTTCCGGTTTGTACTCAGTTTCCTCCCTGGGGCATAAAGCTTCTAATTTATTTGTTGAGATGATATTTGAAGAAGAAATTTTGTTTTGGCAAAGAAAATTAGCTGGTTCGTTAAGGACCTTATAAAGAAGTACATTTCAACGCTAGTGTAAAGGATTGGGCCAGCATAAGTCTATCAAAAAATGCTGCAGTGGCGGCAAACAGTTCCTGATCAATCATTAAAACTTAAGAATTAAACATTTTTGAAACGCAGAGCGCCACGCCGTATGCCGGAAAAGGAAGCATACATCTAATGCCGGCCCCACACTGTCCGGGGTTTGTCAAACCACGTAGTACAAAAAATCAAAGTTGTGGAAAACAAACGCTTGGAAGAGACAGAGACGATGGGGGGATTCAACAAAAAATAACGTTTGTTGAATTCCCGCATCGCCTCCGACTTTGCCTGGCGTATGTTGTCTACTACGGGGATCTTTTGTACCACGCAGTTTGGCAAGCCCCGGACAGTGTGGTTGTAATAGAAAATAAACAATATCCCATAGCTAGGCAAAATATAACCTCGTAAACATGTATAAGGTGCTTGAGCGTTTCGAATGTGACCTAAATTTTGATTGATATCGAAAATACATAAAATCAGCAACATACAATAGAGAGTTTTAGCAAGTCGTGAAAACCGTGGTGGTACGACTTGGCAGAATACTTCCTTAAATTGGTAGCGATAAAATTATGAATTGTTATTGAATTTAATTCTTCTGTCTTAAATTAAGCCGAACACACCATTCACGGCTATAGGATACGACAGCAAATAAATATTTCAATTTTTATTTAACCTTTTTAACGTTTGCACGACTCGCTAAAAGTTTAGCTGATGTAGTAACTCCGAAATAACCTTTATCTCACAAAAACAACTCTGTTGTAAAAAGTTTCCGCCAAAGAAAAAGTTGTCAGCCGCAAAAAGGATTGATATAATACAATCCCGCCAAAAAGCTCGCATGGATATGCATTCAAAAGTGATTGAATTAGTTTATAGTTTCCACCAAACCAGCGTGGTGCGGTACGCGTCAGAATTTGTGAAATAATTTCCGCCGCGGTAGACCACGCTGAATTTGCCAATTCGTGTGGAGTCTGTGTTGTGTGTACCGCGTACCGCACCCGCGCTGGTTTTGTGGAAGTTAATTTCTTTCAACGCTTATTGGCGGGGAGCTTGACGAGGGTGCTATTTGCTGCTATGCTCTTTTCTGATCAGATTTAATCTCGAATCTTATCCAGCCTTGTAAATAAAATGTCTTACAAACTTTTTTGCTTTTCTTCGTATAGACGACTTTTTTATACAATAAAGTTCTTTCGTAATTTTCTTAAGATTGGTTTTATCCTGCAATTACTCCTTTGAAAACTCCCCGCCAAACAGCATTGCAAGAAATTAGCTTCTACCAAACCAGCGCGGGTGCGGTACGCGGTACACACAGCACAGACTCCACACGAATTGGCAAATTCAGCGTGGTCTACCGCGGCGGAAATTATTTCACAAATTCTGACGCGTACCGCACCACGCTGGTTTGGTGGAAACTATAAACTAATTCAATCACTTTTGAATGCATATCCATGCGAGCTTTTTGGCGGGATTGTATTATATCAATCCTTTTTGCGGCTGACAACTTTTTCTTTGGCGGAAACTTTTTACAAGAGAGTTGTTTTTGTGAGATATCAATTCTTTTTTGCAGTTTTCAATATTCACTGCTCTATTGTCACGACTTTGTTTGAGAACATAATAACAATAACAACCCTCTTGGTAACCTTTGTGCCCTTGATAACCTTAGCCTCCTTCGTAACCTGAGTTGTGTGTGTTTTGTGAACCTCTACCGTTTGCTGGAAGCTTTAGGCTCATCGGGATGTTATTTGTTCATCCAATATTATAGTAATATGTACGAACTCGTATAAAAGACGATTAAAAACTGGAACTGTGACCCCTTGCCGCCGCTCTCGCAGACGCTTTACAACTGAAAACTTTAGAGAACATATACAAGGGATTGTTCGAAACAGTCCTGCCAAATCACAAAACTTTACGATTCTTTTCTTGGCATTTTTCGGGCCTATCACCGATTTTTGCAAAATGCTTCCTTTAAAACATATGAAAAGATTTAAGCGAGGAACTCTATGCGTTTTTTCACATTTTCCGCTGTATCTTTTTTTCTACTCCACGGATCGGAGCAAACGATAGCCTATGCACACCTTCACGACAGACTCTATCAATGGGAAACCAAATCCCGAGATGCTCTCTGTAAGGCTGTAGCCCTGTCAATGAACAACAAGAACAACGAGAACCACGAGAACAAGATTTTCGAAAAAATGCGATTTTCAAACTCTTATATCTCCGGTGTTTTTCATCGTATCTTCTTGAAATTTTCTACACTTCGTAAGACGGCGCGAGTGACAACCTGTACCGAATTTGAACACTCAGGACCAACCAGGGTCGGAGCTACAGAGGTCCGAAAACCCGTACTTGTTCCGTCGTGTAAACATAGTCTTAGTCGCTTTTCACTTTTGATTTGTTCAAATTTCTTCTTTTTTCTTTGGCGTGCGGGACGCTCCCGCGTCCCTAGATTACTTATTAGACTCCATTGAATTATGTATTAATATAAAAAAATATAATTTGTACACAGAATTTGCAACTTATGGAAAAATGAGGAACAGTTTCTTTAAATGTAAGAAATATAATACCCTCTGTAAATTTTCTATAATATATGTAGAAATTTAAATTATTTTCCATAAATTAAATATATACTTCGAATAGTATGAAGTTATATTTTGCTCCGTATCACCTTTAGATTTAAGTGAACTTTTGTACTGACCTTCTGCAATAGAGTCACTTTGGAATCTACCTCCATTTGCCAAACGGTAATTTATTTTGAGATCCTTTTATATTTTCGAGATTGATAAGTGGCTGTATGCTCCCTGATTTTTTTCACTAGCTTTTTACAATATGGTATTGCTTTCTACCTTGAGCTCGAACTAAACTGCTAATTGCACAATTTTAAGCCATTGTGATGAGAATGAGAATTTTGTCTTAAAAGATAAAACGATCATCTCAACAAATAATAATAATAATAATTTATTGCCAAAACTTTTAACATAACAATGTTCAATCAGTATAGTAAATTAACAGTAGTAAAATTAATAGTAAGAAGTTTTCAATACCAGGGTTTTCTAAATTAAATTCTTAGATAGGAAAAGAGAATTATATACCTAAATACTTATGTCACAACAAAAATTGTCCCGACACCTTCGCCAGTTCAAAATAAGAGAGCCCAAGGCGGCATATGCAAAATATTACGCAAATTAGTCAATATGTGTTACATGCAAATTTATTTTGAATGCTCCTTTTTCTTATAAAACTGTATCATTAAGTAAAAAGTGTGGAGTTTTGAGCTGTGACTGTGTTCTTGCCTACGTGCAATATGGTTATTCGACTTACAACGTTTTCGAATTAGGACGCATTTTCCTGGAACCAATTAGCGTCCTAAATCGAGGTATGCCTGTATTAACTTTGTCATGAAGTTTGTAACGCATTAAAGGAAACATGTCCAACCATATAAAAAGTATACATATACATATGATCAGCGTGGCTTGAGAGTCGGTTGGACGATGTCCGTCTGTCTGTCTGTCCGTCTGTTGCAACGCGTTTTACTCGGCCAATTTAAAGGCTATGAAGGTGCAATTTTGCATAAATGCTTCTTTTGGCTGCAGGCAGTTTGTATGTTTGAATCGGTAAAATGCGACAATGGGGTCACGGGGCTGCCATACACACTCAGCCCCCCAAATCAGGTTATAAGAAAAACTTTTTTATTTCTGCACGAATTTCACACAAACGTGTTTCTATTGATAACACAAAACATATGTAAGAATGGATCAAATCGGACCATGGGGTCATGGGGCTGCTGTACAATCCCAACCCCCAAATTATGTTCTTCGAAGAAACATTTTCATTCTAAGAAAATTTTTTTTGCTACATTAATTTCACCAAACCGTTTAATATGTCTTTATCGAATCAACAAAAAACGCAAAAGCGAAAATACTAAAGAACCATGTCCCCCACTTTCCCCCAATAAAGCTTTTATTTATTTGTCCAATAATTTCTAAGAAACCTTATTCAAATACGGTTTTATAGGCGCCACGAAACTTATGTGAAAACGGAAGAGGAAGAATTTTATACAAGTCATAAGTACGCCCGAAAAAACTTTTAGGCCGAGGGGAGTAGAGGGTATTCAAATTTCGGTCGCGCCCGAATTTGCCTCGGTCGCGTTTTATGTTTGTCTATACAACTGCGTTAAGTTTTTAATATGATTTGTTATGAGACTTTTAGTGAAAAAAAATAGACATGACATACCCCAACATTCTCAATTCTCAACAGCCGTTTTAAGATTTTCTGAAAATTCACATTTAGTATAGTACATATAGCTTAGAACCCGAACATAGAAAAAAAGAAATATTTGTTACCAAATTGTTGAATAGACTGCCCAGTTTACGCTGTAAAAAGTTACACTAATTTGCGCCATGGATTAGGGGGGGGGGCAAGACTAGACATCCAACCAAATTTGATCTGCCTGGCTCAATTTGAAAAAAAAACTACAGACTTGGACTTTTGAAAAATATTTGGAGAAGTCAATTGTCCGAGCCCTTTAAATTTTGGTTTAAATCATATGAATTTTATTAGCAATATATATAGATAAGATCTTATGACTCCAGGTTTATCGAATCAAGAGTTACGGTGCGAGATGTAAAACTCAAAAAATGTAAATTCACTACTATACTTTCGGGTCTAGGGTATAATTTTCTGAGAAAGTCTAGAGTATTATATATTATTACAAAGGTAATTTTGTGTAGTTTGTTTTGTCCTCAGCAGATCTTGCGCTCAGACTCATAGTTTTCTAGATATTTGGAATTTTCACCACTTTGCCACCCCCATCCCCCTTAACTCTGCGTATACTTGGCAGAGTATTCAACAATTTGGCATCAAAAATTTCTTTTTGTTTTGAATGTTTGGGTTTGGGCCTTTTTTGAGCCAATCGTACTATACTAATTTTAGGTATACTAAAATCTCATTATTTTTAATAGGTACTTGCTACAATACTAAAATAAAAAGCTTATCATTATCACAACAAATTTATGTAGAAACAAAATTAAACCCAGTCGGCTTCAATTAATTACACAGTCATTTATATATATTGTAATAGATATCAACATAAATGCTTTACTCGATTTCGTTTAAAATTTAGGTATGTGTTATTGGGTCGAGTACAGGACATAAAAACACAGCTTCCACACAATGGTCTATATAGAACATCTTCTGTATGAAAGTTTTTCACCATTACACTCATTTCCTCCAAGGGAAATATACTTATGCATGTATTTTATTAGTCAATCGCCACCCTCTTCCTTTTATAACCGAGCATGGGACCGGGTTCGGCGGAATTAAAACGATGTGCCTTTTCAAAACCCAACAAAAATGTAGCAACAGATTTAAAAGATTTTTGTCGCGTTGGACCCTCAGTTTCATTTTCCGAGTTATCCAAATAAATGTAATAAACAAACAAGATGATATGAAGATGAGGGGAAAATTTTATTAGTTACACACGTACGCTCATCTACGTGAAGTCTACATAATCTCAGCCCCAAACCAATAAATTGATTCTTATGATATAACTAATTTTTCTCAAACGTTTGGATGTCTCATAATTAGAGGTATGGAAATTTCGTTTTTACGATATAGATGCGAATTTCGGCGAAAATCGTTAATTTTTTGCGAATAGATGCGAACTGTTATAGTTTGTCCTTCTATCCGTAAAAGGTTCATTTTTCTCCAAAAAAAAAATCAATTATGGAAATCATTTCAGTTTGATTTTCTCCTGTTAACTAGAATTTAATGGGTTCGCAGAATCAGGAACACGATGGCTTACACAACACCGAGCCAGCGTTTTTATTGGAGCTTTGAAAAATGAACTTTGTTTTCTTAATGCGAGTTTGCTAGGAAGATTTTTTGTTTGTTGTTCGCCAAGCCTTAAAATTTAAAGAGAGCAATATTAGTGTGCCTATACCTCAGCATTTGCTTATCGGAGTGCTGTCGACTAGTACTGCGAAACACGTTTCTTCGACAACTGAATACAGAGTATGAAGCAGTTGATAGCCACACTGAAAAAAAGGCTGTTCATAATATTAATGAATTTCATTCATTAAAAAATATTCATTGTATGTATGCAGAAATCATTGATATTTCATTGAGATTTTCGGCATGGCTATGAAGGGTTTCTTATATTTAATGAAAGAGAATCATTGGTTTCACCTTTCCATATTTCTGGTGAAATATCCATATAATTCGTAAAACAATTTAGTTTTACATGAATTCAATGAAATAAATTTAGAATTAATGAAATTATTTCAATGAAATATATTTGCTAAAAGCCTCTCCTATCTATGACTACATTGGACTAATGATATTTCTATCTTCTGAAGTTTCCACCAAAGCGCATATTAATGAATTTTTCATAACAATAATTAACGCTATTCATAACTCTGACTAATACTTTATGTGTGTCTATAAACCTTCATCACGTATAGTCTGGTTGGTGCAGTAGGTAGGGTGTAGGTCTTGAAATCATAGGGTCCCGGGATCAAATCTGATTGTAGCTAGGTAGGTTCAATTTATGATGCTTTATGCTTTATGATGCGTTTATAGGCAAAAGAAATGTGTGCAAAACTTGTACCCGCCTAAATTCAATGTTGAACTCCAGAAGCTTTTTTTTATTTGAAAATAAATGAAAAAAAAACTATAAAACCATCATAGGTAAAGTGAATATTTTTCATTAAATCAATGACATTTTTCATTACATTTTAAAATAATGTAAAATCAATGAACTGAATTCATAGTAACCATGAAAGTATTCTTTGGCTGAAAATGAATGAAAAATTCATTGCATACACGAAAAATTGCATTACTATTATGTAAACATTTGGTTCAGTGCACATAGTTCTATAGTGATTTTTTTATTTTTTTCTTATTAAATATTTGCGTAAATTAAAAACACCATGAATCTCTAGAATTTCCATTGTAAAACTAAGTTTAACAACAACAAAATGTAGAAATATTATTTTTATGTGAATTTTAGCGAAATTTCTAACCTTGGAATTTAATTTATGCGTAATTCCTGTTTTTTTTGCGAAATTCCCGTACCTGTCCTCATAATATTACATACATACGTATGTATATCTCTGTAGGCATAATTTACCTACATAAGTACGTATTTCATGAAACTTACAACCAATCGATAAAATCAATATATCAATTGTATAGTATCATTGCAATCTTCAATGAACATAATTTCAACATCAAAAACATTTCCATTCATATGCACATTCGTCGAATTTTATCTCGTGTTCTAGCCCAGTTAAAAAATGTCTAATTGGTAGCAAACGTCTTGTTATTACATACGTTTATTGCCTGTGCTATTTATATTGTCTCTCTGTCGTCAAAAACTATAGACTACTAGATCATGCATTGCGCAGGAATGTTATTTCATCCGATACGAATTTGACAGTCGGCTATCGTGCTGTGACGTCACACTAGACAAAAGATACAAAATTCAGACTCATTCGCAAAGGGGTGAACATTCAGTTTTTTGTAAATATCTCGAAAACTGTGTGTCTGGCCGCAAAACGTCTTGAGTACGAAATTAAATACATAAAATTACCTTTGTAATGATATAGAATACTTTATACGTTTCCTCAGAAAATTATACGCTAGACCCAAAAGTATAATAGTGAATTTACATTTGAGTGTTACATTTCGCACTGTAACTCTTGATAGAATGGACCTAGAGTCATAAAATTTTGTCCACATATTGCTAACAGAATGCATATGATTTGAACCAAAAGTTGAATGGCTCCGACCATTGACATCCCCCTCACTCCTCCTACCATTTTTCAAAAAGGCTTGCCTGTAACTTCTTTTTAAATTGAGCCAGGCAGATCAAATTTGGTGTGGTGCCTAGTCCACGCCCAATTATGCTCAACACCAAAAAACTATTACCATTCGATCAAAACCAAGGGTACCCCCCATTCAAAGTGAACCAAAAATCGAACAAATTTTACATTTTTTCACTTCTAAATTCTATCGAAAATAGAAAAAATCGATTTATCTCTTAAAAAGTACTTATAACAGTTAATTGCAGTTATGTGAATGTATATCCAACATTTTGTACCAGAACGTGTCTTAAAAGTACGAAAAATAAGGTTTAAAGGTTGCTAGTACACGTTACTCAATATAAATATTTGGAAATAGCCTTAGAACTGGCACCATTAAGCTTCCAAGTCAATTTTTTGACACTTGTAGAGTACACTTTCGTACAAACTTTTGAACATACGTGAAGAAGACTACAATTATATGTATATGTTACGACCATTTATGTAACACCTCAAAGGAGCCACCGGAGGTGAAAAATGTAAATTCCAATTAAAAGTCTGATGATGGTTAATGATTTTGAATTATTTATTTAGCGACCGCTGGTTACACGTCTAGTATGTATGACAATCAAAACCGGAAGGGTGGTAAAAATGTCAAAGTGAAGTTATCTCAACGCCGTCTAGATATTAAGGCCGCAATGTAGAATCTTAGACGTCAAAATCAGCTTATAGTTTTAGGTTATGTTCGCCAATGTTGCACTGTTTTGTTTTTGCTTTTTATTACGTCACTACTTGTTTTTGTTGTTTGTTCGTGTAGATAAAAAATTTAAGAGCTAAACTATGACGGCATTGTCCAGCTGAGTTGCGGCTATGATATATCTAGATGGCGTTGGTTATCTGCATGCGCAGATGCAGTGGTGCTCAAAGCACTCTGCCCGCTGGTAATGCCGCACCGCTGTATTAAGTTGAGCCGCTATATTTCCGTGAACAGAAGTTATGACAAAGTACAGTACGACCTCGATTATTGCAACTAATAAAAACTGGGGCAGTGGCAATAAGTGAGTTGTTGCAATAATCGAAGCAGTGAAGAAAAGCAAAATTTATGAAAAAGCTTTAAGTTTGAAGTTTTCAACCGAGTTCTTTTACTTTATTGTGAAGAATGCTTAAAAATGGCGTATGCCGTGAGGCATAGGGTGGGGTATACATTCATAGTGCTTTAATTATGTACTTAATTTCGTGCTCAAGACGTTTTCCAGATATTTGCAAAAAAATCTGAATTTTTCCCCCTTTGCCACCCCCTTAACCCATGATGCAATTTAGTGTAACTTTTTACTGTGTATACTTGGCAGGGTATTGAACAATTTGGCATCAAAAAATTTCTTTTTGTTTTGAATGTTTGGGTTTGGGTCTTTTTTCAGCCAATCGTACTGTACTACTATAAAAGGATATTGAACAATCTACCCATATTCATTGAAATATTGTTCTTTCGAGCGACAATGTTTTTTTTTAAATCAGGAAACTAAATAAGAAATAGAAGAAAGCATCTACAAAAATATATGAAAACTGCATAAAATTACGTCATAATCGATTGTTTTAGATTATAAATTTAAAATAGCAATTCATTTGAGAGGGGTGACCAATAGGTTTTTTTTTGCATTGAGCACTCTGTCCCCGTTAAATGATTCAAAAGCAGCTAAAGGGTTAAGAATTGGGGGTATTTTCCTCACGACTTTTTTGCTGGAAATTACATGAGGAATTACAATCCGGTGCGTTTATGCGGAAGTTTCCGGACACCCTGTATAACAGATACATATAAGAATGATTTTTTCTTTAAAATGTCCGCAAACAGCCGAAAACGGCATAAGAAATTTATTTCCCATGTTGTTTCCAATAAAAGGTGTACGGAACGCACACCAAAGTGAGGTAGGTGCTTGTAAGATTATTTTAAAAATTGGCGCACATCCTTAGGATCATATCTTAACAAAACTAAGGATTTTTTTTGGCAATATTTGCATAATGTTACCAGAAAACATGAGGAAAAATTTATACTGTGTTTATCCAATACTTTCTCGACACCCTGTATAACAAGGGATAAAGGAATGTTTCTTGCGAGTGCTCTTTTTGTTTAATTTGTAGATGAATTTGTTTTTTTGTTCTACAAAATCGAAAAAATTCTATGCGACAAAATCATTTGTATTACGGCTGAACAATCATTTTTCCGGGGTTTCCCTTCGGCATTTGACTTAACAACTCCTCACCTCCAGAATATACAAAATTTGCGGCCGTCTAAGTAGCAATTACACTTTTCTTTACAAATTTGTTCGTGAACTTAACAATTCTAGTATATACTACTCATATACATACTATAGGTCTATTGTGACGTAGATGCGCAGAACGAAAAATTTTCGTACAGCTATCCGCGTGATCTAGTAGTCTATAGTTTTTGCTCTGTCGTGATAAAACGGCCACACATTAAACAAACTATCGCCAATCGGCCAACGTGTACATACTGTTTCCGTAGCAACGCGAATAAACAAAATGTGATACGCATATAAACAAAATTAGCATCGTGAGAGCGACGCGAAATAGAATGACATATAAGAGACGAAAATACCCTCTACTCAAGAGAAGATTTTATTTCTGGCAAAATCGTTTCTCTTTGGACGCACGGTGCGTCCAACTTGAAATTTTACTTGGGACAAGTGCTTATATGGAGTTGGCATCTCTGTCTAGTTAATTGGCTCTGTCCCAGCCAGCATTGGCATCATATATCGTAAACATAGACCAAAATAATCTTTACTTCATGCATCACAAATCGACGTTCTGTATCGATAGACCACGCTGTTGAAGTGCAACACATGATGGCCAGCTGAAGGAATGCCCACGCATCAGCTATTCACTACAATGTGTAGCATTTTTTTTTCTTTTCATTTGAAACCCACTATTTGGATATTGGATGGGCTTAGTTTTCGTGATTTCTTCCGTTCGTTGAGACTGCGTACCTAAGTTCGCAACAATCGGATGAAAAAAACAACTTTTTTTTTAACGAAAGTGTTTAAAAAGTGTGTACGTCGCGATTGCAGTGAAGTAATTATTTATTTTTGATGTATGTACTTTTGCTCAGTATTGTGTTTAAAATGTTTCTTTTTTGTGCGTCTGAAATCATAACGTTGCAAGTGAGTGATACTTTATTTACCTAGTTCCAAAACTCAACAGATTAGTTTATACACATTACTCTTGTACATAATCTAATGACTATAAAAAAAACTTTAGATAAAACATTTACTTACAATCCTTCTACATTCGGAAATCGTAAGCCAGGTGATTTTTAGATAACGTTGAAATAACTAGTGATTCACAGCGTAGTATGGTATTGGGCGCAGCTCATATTGTCCCATTGGTCTTCATTTTGATACCTCGCAAAAACGAATTTTTATACTCTTCGCTTAAAGCGAAAAGGGTATATTAACTTTGTCATAAAGTTTGTAACGTATTGAAGGAAGCATCTCCGACCATATAAAATATGTATATACACATATGGCCAAAAAAACAAGTACACCCCTCATTTACTATTTTATGCCAAATTTGCATAGCCTTTTTAAAATTGAATTACAAATAGATAACCATTACAACAATTAGGATACAACAATGCCAACGGAACCGAAAAACTAAATGACATCCCCCTATTATCTTAGTCCCTCCCGATATTAGCTTTGAAGTGGGGTTTCAGCTTGTACAAAGTAATAAGTACACCATCGGTTTTTTAAATTTTTTGACAACAACTTACTATTTTCCGTAAGGATTTTTTTTTATTCATTGGTGTATGCAACAAGCGTTAAATTAAAAACAAACAAAAATTCTTAAGGGGTGAAAAACGCATGGTAGGTACGAAAAAAGACGTTTAGAGTCCGAAAATTTGAAATAGCGGAAAATTTATTCTCTCATTAACGAAATAAACCAGCTAAACATTGTTTTTACTGTGTAATTCATTAAACTAAATAAAAACAGTCTCAAATGCGTCAAATAGGTCCATGTAAGGGCCTTAAGGTTAACTGTTGATCTCATTATCACTATGGCGAGAAAAGTTCCCTTAGCTTGACTGATGATTTTCGCGGTAAATATTGAAAATAGAGAATCCATTTGAAAAGTTAATCGGAGAATACAAGAAGTAAAACAGTTTTCGTAAAAAGTTTAGAACTTTCCATGGCGATGTCAAAAAGTGTTGACAGTACAAGAAAATTTTGTATGGATAGTTCTTCTTGTTCCAGACCGAACAATGAAAACTCACAGAATATTTTGTTTTATTTATGAAATCGTAATAAATTTGATTGGAAACTCATTCAGGAAAAAAAATAATATGATATACGGTACATCAAATCAGGGGCGAACCCAAGGGGGGATTTGGGGGATGAAACACCCCCGGAAATTTTAAAATGAAAATTATAGGTATGAATAAAATTCACACAAAATATCTTTATTGAATACCTAAGTGATGATTTTCACTATGCCCGACGTCAGACTATCGTTTTAAAGTGCCCATAGACCTTCCAACCGATTGAAGAAATTTTTGATTGCCCGATAAATTGGAAGGTGTATGTGACCATCTAATCAATTTTTTTTATTGGACGTGTGGAACATATTGCCATGCAATTTTTCATACAATCTGTCATGATAATCATGTGTTTTCAGTTGCTGATTTATTGACATAAACCAGTGGTCATTCTTCATGTTGTGGTTGTGGCGGTCATTGGCTATATCCACACATGCGCGCTTTTTTCAATTCAATTCAATTCAATTTTATTGCAAATTCATCTTATATCTAATACAAATTCTAGTAAACTATGTGTTTTTATTTGCTTCTCTCCTCAAGAGCAATGCTCGTGCGAGGTGAGAGTTGAGTAAGACATTATTATATAACTAAGTGATTTTAGTGATTTACTTTAAATTAATCAGTATACTCGTAACATAACAACAAAATAATTCAAAGTAAGTTAGTAAGTTCTAATTCTATAATTCATAGCAATTCAAATATACTGTAAAAAGTAGTAACATTTAGACTAAAAAGCCAAAATTTTACTCTTACTTTAAAAGTACGTGTTTCAAAAATAACAGATCTAATATTAAGTGGAAGAAGATTAAACATATATGGACCAGTGAAAAAACGATACCTCTGGGATATGTTTTTTTTTACATAAGGAACAAATAGTCTATTGTTGTTATGGCGTGTATTAACGGTGTGAGAAATAAAATTTATGTTTGAATTTAGGTTTCTTGATAAGTAGCAAAGCGTGGCTTTCACATAAAGTTGTTTTAAGTGGAGCACACTAACTGTCGCGAATAGTTCATTTGAGGGAAATCGTAAAGGTAAATTAAAGGCGGTTTTTAGAATGAGTTTTTGAGATATTAGTAACATCCTTAAATGACAATCGTATGCACCTCCCCATACTGTAATTCCATATTGAAGAACTGACTGTACAAGCGCAAAATAGATTTGTTTCATTTGCATACTTGTGAGTGAGGATCGTATTACTTTAAATACATATAACATTTTACGTAATTTTTTAGTCAACTCTTCAATATGTTCATTCCATTTTAGGAATTTATCGATAGTTATTCCCAGATATTTGATCTTGTCTTGACAGTTAATTGAGAGACAATTACATGGTTGGGACCCTAAACCATTGCAGTTAAGGTCGTGTAGCTTCAAAATCGTTTGCGTTGGTTGAGCAGAGTTTGTCAACGAGAATGTTATCGCTTTAGATTTATTAATATTCAAGTGGAGAGAGTTTCTATCGAGACATGCCTTAACTGTTTGTAAGTCTTGTTCGGCGTAGAGAAACGTTTCCGACCAAGTCTTGCTAGATGTAAATAAAACTGTGTCATCTGCAAAAGCGATGAGTTTGCTCTTCGCAAGGTTCAATTTGCATAAGCTGTTGGCGTATATTAAGTATAGGATTGGAGAAAGTACGGTACCTTGGGGGAGGCCGTAAGGGAGATTATATGCCCAACTGCTATATACATTGTCGATTTTCACACATTGTTTTCGACCCTTTAAGTAGCTGATGAATAGCTTTAATGGAGTGCCACATATACCTATTTGTTCTAGTTTAGAAGACATACGATGGTGGGGTATACTATCAAAAGCTTTGGCCAAATCCATAAAAACAGCAATAGGTTTTTCGTCCTTTTCTAAATGAGAGTGTAGGAAATCGCAAAGTTCTATTATGGCATTTTCGGTGCTCATTCCAGATCTGAAACCAAATTGGTTAGAAGATAGGATAGCGTTCTCAGTAATAAATTTTTCCAGACGGTCTTTTAGACATCTTTCGAATAGCTTAGACAGAACAGAGAGCAAAGCAATGGGTCTACAATTTGTTGGGTTGTTTTTTTCGCCATTCTTGTAAATTGGGGCTATAACTGCTTCCGTCAGCAACGATGGAAATGTTCCTTCCCTTATGCATTTATTAAAGAGTGTAGCCAATGGTGATTTAATTTCACGCTTAATTGCCTTTAGTACTTCGGAACTGATATTATCTATTCCCGGAGCAGTCTTACGTAAATTATTAATTCTAGATTCAATTTCTTCAGAACTAATTCGACTAATATAAAAACTTGATTCTTGTACGATATTGGTAGGCTCTGACATTTCAGGAGTTTGTGAATGCGTTCCGATACCGGTAGCAATGTTAGTGAATGTCCAGTTCATTACTTCAGCAGCCTCTTCAATTGTACTTACCACTGAATTTGTGTTTGGGTTAATGATTTTAGTCCAATCGGTTTTGTTAGCATGGTTCCTTCCAGACATTTCGTTGACGGTTTGCCATAGACGTTGGGTGGGGTTTTTGCTATTAATTGAATCTTGAACGTAAGCCCTTTTGGCTGATTTGATGATCATTGATAGATTGTTTCTATACCTTTTAAAATAGTTCAGTAGGCTAGTATTGAATGGTTGCTGGTCTAACTTGCTCTTCAGTTTGTCTCGTTTTCGTATTGAATGTATGATTGACTCAGTCATCCATGGTTTTAGTGGCTTGAATTTCCTTTTTATGGAGTGTGTTTCTTGACTTTCTTCGATCGCTACTTTTAATTGGTCATGAAACTTTCTAGTACTGATCTCGGCATTCTCGTATGGAGTAATTATTTGGGACCATTGAATACTCTGCAATTTTTCTTTTAGTAGGATAAAGTTGGTTTTTGTTTTAGTGTTTAGCGAATTAGGAATTTGAGTTCTTATGGGATCTATAGATATCGCTAGTAAAATTGTTTTGTGATCAGTTATGGAGGTATTAAGTATTATCGGTGTGTACGGTCTATTCTGGTTATCTTTAATGAAAATGTGGTCAATACATGTTGCACACGTTTGACTTTGGCGCGTTGGTTTATTGATAAGCGAAGTATACCCTAGCATAGCAAGGGTGTTGAGGTAGTCGTTAGAGATGATGGAGTTTTCCAGTAAATTTATATTAATATCTCCTGTTAGTATGGTTATGGAGTTTTGAGAAGTCAATGGGGTTATGCTTGGTAAATGGTTGATGAAGTTATTGGGATCAATGGAAGGGGATTTATATATTCCTATTAGCGACAATTTTGTATTTTTATTTAAACTAATATTTACTTGAATACCAGTTAAATATTCGTTTGATATTTCATGGTATGTAAAAACTAATGTATTCCTGACGTATATTATAACTCCATCGTTTTTATTTCTGTTCTGTTTGGTGAAAAGGGTGTGATAGCCTTGGATTTCAAAACTTTGTAGTATTTTTTCAAATTCAACAATATAACTCGAATGTTGGGTCTCGGACAGAACGATAACATCAAAGTTGGTGTTAAGTTCGTGAATTAGTATCAATAGTTCGTGAAAAATTTTTTTTATACTACGGATGTTTAAATGAATGATTTTAAAGTTACGAAAATTATGGCTTAGTAGTTGGTTGTAATTAATTGACGTTAGTTCTAGCGTTTCAATTACATTTGTATTAATAGTATCAGTTGGAAGACTAATCATGGTTTAAATGCTTATTAATAATATAAGGACAATTTTGTTGATTGTATCTACACTACTTAGACTAATTTATTCGTGTTTAGTTCGGATTCGAGAGAAATCGTGTATATTTTGCTGGCTTCGGATTTCCTTATGCAGATGTTGTTGTTTCTTACCCATACGAATTTAAAATTATTCTCACGTGCGAATACTTTCGTTTTAAACAACAATGCTTTGTTCGCTCTCGTAAGATGAGCATTGATATATATGTACTTTCATACGCGCGAAGCTGCTATGGACCTTATCAGCAGTGAGACTAGCTTTTTTCGGCTTAGTTGCATCGAGCCACTTATTTCGATCGGCTGTTGAGTGGAATTTTACAATAATGTTTTTTGTGTTTGCTTCGCGCGTTTTGTAAAATTGTCGTGTGTACTCGCTTGGTGAAATATTCGTCTTAAGTTCCATTGCATTTTCGATACTGGAAAATAGTGCAGCAAGATTTTCATTTTTTGTCTCAGGTATTCCAGATATTTCAACCTCAGACGCCAATAGATTCTGTTCAATTTTATTCACATGAGATGTTAATACTTGAACCTGTTGTCTTAGTTCGATATTCTCTTTAGAGAGTTTCTCGCATATTTGTGTTATATTGTCCATTTTTGGGCAGTACTGTGACATTTTTAAGTCGAAGTCATCAACTTTAGAACAACAATATTCTAGAGATTTGCGATACTCTTTCATATCGTTTTTAAATGTTGTTTTGATCTCAGCAATCTCACTTTTGATTTCTTTCATCATTTCGTTGGCTAGGCGGTGGTCTTGATTCTCATTATTTTTGGCAGTAGTTACTTCGGTGATACGGCATGTTTTGCATGTCCAAGATTTCTTTCGTTCACTGAAAAAATTGGGCTATCTAAAATTAAGAAACTCTTTTCTCATTTGCAAAATTCCCGAATTTAGACAAAATTTCTCAAAATGTGACAATTTCTTCTTGAATCGATCCCATTTTCAAGACCTTCTTTTGAGAAATAGGAAGTAGATTCAAGCCTAAACTATTATTCTCAATTCAAGCAAACAAATCCTTGATAATAATTTTTTTTTTACATTTTCCATGCAAAGCTCGTGGAAAAGCTTTATTTTAGCTTCAGCTTATATTGGAGCGTTGTAGTAGATTAGTCAGAAGTGTCTATGGTTCAGTGGGTAGCGCGTTTGACTGGGAAGAATGGCGTTATGTGTTCGATGTTGGTTGGATGCAAGTTTCTTTTTTTATTTTTGTTTAGATTCTCTTGTCTTTTTCATAAGAAAAGTTTGCTTGATTCAAAGTTACTTTTCCTTAAAGCTCCGCTAATGGCATTTCACTTGGATTAGTGTGACTAATTCTCAAATGAAGAGAAATATTTCTTGGCTGTTTTTTATTGTCTTTTTTTCTTGATTTGAGCCATATTTTCTTTACTTTAGCAGGCGATTTGGTTCAGTGTTCCTTGGACAATCTTAGAGAACTCGGTTCCGAATATTCCGTGCAGTGTGTGTGATATGACTTTTTGCATAGTGTACACTTGATAACCTCAGATTTATCCGTGATTTGTTCATTACAGTGAACGCAGTTCATAATTATGAAATGAGAAATTACCTCGATTGGTGACAGTAAGATCCTGAGCGGAGTGTCGGTCGTTGTTGTTAATAGCCTGTTAGTTGCCTAGATGTGAATCGTCAGAAGAGGAATACTTCTATCTGCAAACTAGCTCGGATGGAAGAATCGCTTTCGGTGGTAATTATGTTTTGATGAAGCAGCAAGTTTATCGTTAATTGCCGGATTTGATTATCGTTCCCAGAATTCTCCGTGGGGTGCCTATCGTAATGGCCGTCTGACAGTGGGCCAGAATCAGAAGCGCCAAAGAAAGAACCTTTTTCTGCAATGTTACAGGACAGCCTCGATGAAACGATCAATTGAAGATGGAATTTAAAGATTGCTTATCTATGTCTGCACAAATTATCGGAAAATGCAAGACTAAAACAATCAGATTATAAGATATTTTACGGACTTATATAAAATGTATCTGTCACTTAGTTTGACGTTGACGTTGTTTTGTCTTCCCTATGGTCTTCCCTATCTTCTTCAAGCTCCTTTTCCACTTTCAACATTGAACTGATTTCGTCAAGTAATCAGAAGAGATGAATGCTTCATTTAATCCACATCTGTTCATTATTTATCGTTAGATGTGTGTCGCGGCTTTGTTCAGAACAGATTAATGATCAATTCTTTCGTTAATAGTATGAATAGATGGTGACTTGTTGACATATTCAACATTTGCAATCGCGTTCAAGAATTAATACCTTTCTTAAATAGTGCAGACCTCCCAAGTTTCAATTGCCGAAATGACGAAGACGAACGAAAATTGAGTGTCTAGACAGGTCCATTCTCCATCGAAAGTAGCAATGGATCTTCCATCGCCACAAAATATATAATTTTCGCTATGGTGTGTTGTCTCGTCATTTTAGATTGCGCGATAAATTGCATAGTGTATGTGCTGTACGATCGATTGGTCCATCGATCGGACAGTATATGGGCACTCTTAAGCCTAAGATCTAAGAACATTTAAAGCGTTGGATTTGATGAGCAACTTTGCAAATACAAATCACACCCCGAAATAAATTCCTGGGTTCGCCCCTGCATCAAATGGCTATTTCCCATGGAGTCGGAAAAAACTTAGTCTATGGCTTAATTTTCATAGTTTGGTTTCGTTCAAATGTACCTAATAACCGTTACTATGAGGCAATTTCCATATAAGAAATGTTAGTTGATAGTCCCAGAATATTTTACTGATGAGCCCATATACTTCAAATGGGGATTTCAGCAGGATATTAACCCTAACCATACCTCACAAACTGGTCAAGGATCCGCTTCATCCAAATTGAGTGGCTTTTCACGTTGCTCTAGTAACAAATTGAATCCGGAATGTTTAGGGAGAGTTGAATCAATGAACTAGAAACAAAGTTTTCAGAAAACGGACCAAATACGGAATTTCCTGGAAGTAACTGGATATATGGATGTATGGGAACTTAAGAGTAATTCTTCACCAGTGGGCCAATAAAAAACTTTTTTTTTTCAAAAGAATGGATCATTTACTTTTAAATAATAGAATAAATCAAATTCTTGAAAATCAGAACATAATGTTTTTATTAAAACCAGTTTAATCAAATTAACTGACATGTACTTATTATTTTGTCCAGCCTATTTTAGTCAGTTCGTACTTTTTTAAGGTAGATGAAAGCTGTTATTTATTAAAATATGCTTGTTTACATATTATTTGATTCCTCACCAATTAAGTATTTCAATCTTTCCATATGATTTTATTTACTCAAATAACTACTTGGCTACAGGGCGATAAGAAATATTCGTATAGGTGTACTTATTTTTTTGGCCATATGTGTATATGATCAGCGTGACGAGCTGAGTCGATTGGACGATGTCCGTCTGTCCGTCTGTTGTGACGCGTTTTACTAGGCTAGTTTTTTGTTAATTTACATATATACAGGGTGTCCGGAAACTGCCGTATAAACGCACCGGATTGTGATTCCTCATGATGTATTTTCCAGCAAAAAGTTGTATGGAACATACCCTCTTAGCTTAACCCTTTAGCTGCCACAGGCATTTGAAGATTTTTGAAAAAATAATTTTCTTGTACGACTAAAACTTCAATATCTCAAAAGCTAGACTAGCCAGAATAGCAAAATAAGATGATTACTACAGCCAACAAATTTACCTAAAAAATAAAACTAACGGCACTAAAATCCGATAAAAGGTTCGGTTTTTACAGAACTTCAAATTCAAATTTTTGTGATTTGACCCAAAAACAATATATTTTTCCATCTCAATTTTCTCCAACTTGTGCCAAGGTGAGGTGCTCGTACGATTCTTTTAAAAAATTGGGCATAGTCTAACAATAATTTCTTTCTTACATCATTTTATCCTATCTTCATTATGTATTTCTAACAGTTTGAATGCCTTAAATGCAAAAAACTACGGGTTAATTTTAGCTCGATTTCGACATACTTTGAATAGATTTTATCAATTGCAGATCTTTAGTAGCAGTGTGAATTGAATTGTATTGAATTCGAGCTAAAATTAACCCTAGTTTTTTACACTTAACTTATAAAAACTGTTAGAAATAATGGAGCTACAATAAAATTATGTAAGAAAGACTATGCGCCAATTTTTAAAAGAATTGTACAGGCACCTCTCCATGGCAGAAGTTAGAGAAAATTGAGATGAAAAATTGACTGTTTTTGGGTCAAATCAGACAAATTTGACTTTGAAACTCTGTGAAAACCAAACCTCTTAGGTTAGGTATAGTAGCAAAAACTATGCGAATGAATACTAAAATTTCCTTCAAGAAGCTTTGTTTATATTAAAAAAAACTTAGAGTTACACTGTTTTCATACAAATACCTATAATCCTATTTTCGGTCGGTTTTTTGTATCCGGCCGATTTTCTCCATAAATCATCAGTAAGCTTTGATAAAATTGGTACAAAATAAAGATGAGACATCAAGCTTTAATATGATATGCGACTTTAAGGTAACCAAGGCCAACTTGTAAAATATACTTGAACACATTTAATTTGATTCAAGTGTTCATATATTTTCAATTCCATTGAAGAATATCGTCTTAAAAACTCTATCTCTCAAAAAATATATCATTCATTCCATAATATTCAGTAATCATATAAACCATTATAAATACATGTAGAATAATTCATTTTTAATCTCCACGAATCATGCATTATTGATCCATTTCGTATAAGCCATTAACATTCTTTACGAGCAATGCATTAAAAATATATGTTACATAAGTATTGCGTAATCTTTATGACTAACGATTATGTAGTCTTTACGATTGATGCATTAAAAATGTATGCAACGTAACTATTACATAATGCTTACTTTGTAAATGAATTTCAAATAGTATTAATCTTTCACTTTGCACATTATTATTGAATTAATTTATAGTTTAGCCCTTTAGTCATTTGTTATTTTGCTTTGTTTGAATGCTTTCTTTGAATCTATAATGTATAATATTTGTAAATGGACTCTGTCCGTGAATAAAGTAAATAAATAAATAAATAAATAAATAATGATTATCCGTAATAAGGCGCAAATGCGTATATATGTACATGAAATAGGGGGACATCGTCATATATCACGATGTCCCCCTATTTCATGTGTATACGCATTTGCGCCTTATTACGGATAATCATTATAAAATCGTTATTCGTAAACATTATGTAATAGTTAAGTATCATATATATTCAATGCATCAATAAATAATTAAAAAAAAACAAGTGCGACAGTGAGCCTCGAACTCATAATCCTATGCACCGAAGGTGTGCGCCCTAACCACTACTCCAGCCAGACTATACGAATGATCATCTTTTATTCGCGATTCTAATCACCCCAGCAACAAAAATCACACTTGAGGAGAAAACCATTATATTTCCTATATGCATGATCCGTCGACATTCCTTCAGCTGACCATCATGTATCTAACTTTCAATGCGTCCTATCGATACATAATGCCGATTCGTGATTCATGAAGTAAAGCTTATTTGTGGCTATGTTCACGGTACATTACGCCGATGCTGGCTGGGCACCAGATATCATCTGTAATCTGTCGAGCTTTCGTTACGATTTCTTTTGACCGCCACTTTATTATCATTATTATTACATACTTACGCCGCATAATCGTCTAAACCTGGTCGCAAGTTCTTCGCGTCATCCATCGCGAGTGACACAATTGAAGTGAAGTGCCTGTGTGCCTTGTAAACGCTAAAGAACATTTAAAATCCTGATTAGTGCAAGATTGCAATTCTTCACCCATTGGCTGAATTCAAATTGTAAGACAAAACCGGACGGGTAAACTTGCAAGACAAGAACCATCGTTCTTACAATCTGAATTGCAGAATGCTTGTCTGCTGGCCACTACAAAAGCTCTCGCCGGGTGTTTGTTTGTGCTAATAAACGGACGGCGAGAGCTTTTGTAGTGGCCAGCAGACAAGCATTGTGCAATTCAGATTGTAAGAACGATGGTTCTTGTCTTGCAAGTTTACCCGTCCGGTTTTGTCTTACAATTTGAATTCTCCCAATGGCTGAATTCAAATTGTAAGAAAACAACCGGACGGGTAAACTTGCACGACAAGAACCATCGTATGATCATTTCACACTATCCGATCAAAACACGGACCGGCGAACAATAATCACACAACAAGTATGTATAAATGTTGCCATGCACGCTCCAAAGTTAGTGTACAATGAAGTGACGAGTCGACAAGATTAAAATGCAAGTAAAACACGCGCTAATTGTCTTTGCAGAACGCCTGAACTATTGGTAGATGCAATCGTCTTATCGATCGTACGATTCTTACGAAAGAAAAACAATCGTGTCACGATTTTTTTCTTTCGTAAGACGCGTTCTTACAATGTGAAATGCACAATGCTTGTCTGCTGGCCACTACAAAAGCTCTCTTGTCTTGCAAGTTTACCCGTCCGGTTTCGTCTTACAATCTGAAATCAGCCATTGGCTGAATTCAAATTGTAAGACAAAACCGGACGGGTAAACTTGCAAGACAAGAACCATCGTTCTTACAATCTGAATTGCACAATGCTTGTCTGCTGGCCACTACAAAAGCTCTCGCCGGGTGTTTGTTTGTGCTAATAAACGGACGGCGAGAGCTTTTGTAGTGGCCAGCAGACAAGCATTGTGCAATTCAGATTGTAAGAACGATGGTTCTTGTCTTGCAAGTTTACCCGTCCGGTTTTGTCTTACAATGTGAATTCTCCCATTGTGTTCTCCGTTATATCTGGTTTCATTAGTGCCGAGCTTTGATTTTGTAAACAATAATTTGCCTACCTACCGGCGCTCCTACCAGTGACTGTACATCCGGTTTGTGTCCTTGCTGAACAATCTTTGCGCCTTGACTTTAATACACTTGTAGGGTTGTGTTCAACGTATATAATTTCAAACATTTATTTTTTCCAACCCGTATCTAATTTTCACTCCGTGCTTTCTTTGCCTTAACTATGGCTTTATGTTCGCTAAAAACTTGTCTCGACAAAGACAATTTTTCACCAATAATTGTGTGCGCGGGCTTCTGTGAGAAACCGTATTACAGTCTGGTCCAGTCGGTGACTATATACGTAAGGCTGATTCAGGTGTTCATTGGTTTTGCAAAACGTGTAGAGCCAAATCGATGTCAACATTCGTCGCCAAAATGATTACAACTAAACAAGTGCTTGGGGGTATAACCACCGACTTCCAGGCCGTTTTGACTCGTCTTCAAAATTCTTTCGATAACGTTGCGGCCTTTATTACTTCTGACGCCACCGACGATACTGGCCCCAACAAAATTCCTACTAAGACGGGAGCCGATTCCATATCCTCTGAGCATATTGGTGTCACCACACGTCTCCGTCAGCAGAAGGCTCAGAAGAGGAATGAAGTATCTCAACACGCTAACAAGCTTCAGCTACTTGAGCTCAGTGCCAAGGGCCTCTCGAAATCCCAACCGCAACTTCAACTGCTAACTCCGTCCAACGACTCAACTTTTCAACAGCCTCAACTTGCTTCGTCGAAACATTTGCCTAATGATGCTCGAATTCTGCAATCCCAGGCATCACTATCTCAACAAGAGCCATCATCTTTTGTGCTGCCTTCGGTGCATTCTGCATTAACAACTTCGCCTTTTGTTTCGCAGAACATTCACTTGGATCAGCAGCATCTATTTCATCCGTCAGCGTCTCCTACACTTTCACTTCCAACTGCGTCGATATCTTCTGCCTCGTTGTCGCCATCTGTTCTTCATTCAAATCATCTTTCGCCTCGACAACCTACCGTTTCTTCCTACCAGCATCCGTTGTCTTTTAATTTGAACATACAGACGACGCCAACAATTGTTCCCACAAAGGGTTCCCAGAGTGCTTCAACAAATGGTACGTCACAAATTTCGCTTACTTCACAGCAGCATAAGGGTCGTTCGCCAACCGCTTCATCATCTCAATGTAGTTTGAGAGTGTGTGTTCCGCCCACTCAAGTCTTCATTACTAGACTTTCGTACGACACCACTGAGGCTGAGGTTAAGGATTACATCATCAAGAAGATCGGATATGAGCCTGCCATCTTGAACGTCAGAAAACTCACGAAGGACAATATACCTAATCGCATTGTTGCCTCCTTCAAAGTAACTATTCATGACGATTCACCGGTCTGCGAACCCAACTTCTGGCCGCATGGTATCTTAGTTAAGAAATTTGAGAATAAAACAAATTTTTCCAGGCGTCGTTTAACAAAATTTTCAAAATAAAGGAATTTTCTATGTACATACTATCAGAATGTACGCGGCTTAAGGACTAAGCTCCAATCTTTAACGCATCTGCTATACTTTGTTCCCACGACTTCATTTGCATTACGGAAACTTGGCTTAACTCTAATATATCAATAATGGGGAGCTATTGGAAGGCTTCACTGTCTTTCGTTGCGACAGAAATACTAATCTTTTTGGTAAATCAAATGGAGGTGGTGTACTCATTGCCGTCAAAGACCACATAGTATGTTCTTTTATCTCATCAACAGAGTCTGAGCCCTTTGATTGTGTTACCATTAAAGTTCAAATTTCAGGTTCGTCGGCGCTCATACTTTCTTGCGTATACGTTCCGTGTGCCTCTCCAAATTCTGTATTCTCTGATCTTTTTGCATACTATTGTAATCTTATTAACATTAGCTATCCTGATTCGAACATCAATATCTGCGGTGACTTTAATATACCCAACGCTTTCCATACAATCTCCTATGTTCCCTGTGACTCTTATCTCTTACCATCCTGCCATTTCTCATGTACTTCTCCTCAACATTTCTCCTTCTCGGTACAAAAATAAACTTCCACGGTTTAATTATTTCAAGGCCAATTATGAAGTGATTAATGCTAAATTGAGTCGGATTAATTGGTCGAGCGTCCTTGCTGATCTTAACTGCGACTCTGCGGTGGATGCATTCTATAATATTTTATACGAAGTCATTCAGGAAAACGTTCCGCTTTACTCCACTAAACCTCGCATTGGTCCTATATGGTTCACGCCTTATTTGCACAGGCTTATAAGGAAAAAGAACAAAATTCGTTTGCGTTATAGACGTTACAACAGAAACTGTGACCTAATTGCATTTCGCCGAATTAGAGCCAAAACGAAAAAAATGATAATGGCAGCACGTAATGCTTACATTATTAGCATAGAAAACAGCGTCAACAAAGGCGAAGGTAAACTGTTCTGGTCATATGTTGGAAATATGCGCTCGTCATCTTCACATCCTTCTAACCTTTCATTCGACCAGTTAACTGCAAGCAATCCAAAAGACATATGTGAATTGTTTGCCCGGTACTTTGCTATCCATTTTAGTCAAACCTGTAACTCTTCTGCTTATACTACTTTTCATGAATCACATAATCACCTTCCTTTTTTCCCTAATATTCAAGAAGCTTATGTGGGCACAATTATTGCATCATTTAAAAACAATCCTTCTTCTGGTCCCGATGGAATCTCCAATTACTTCCTAAAGAAGTGCAGCCTGTCTTTATGCTTACCTCTTGCGATAATTTTCAACAAGAGTATTAGACAAGGGGTTTTCCCTTCCCTTTGGAAGATATCCTATACCGTTCCCATTCCGAAAAAAGGTGATTCAAGCATTGCTTCAAATTATCGCCCCATATTCAACCTCATTTGGGATTGTTTTAGCCATCTTATTGTCTCGAACCAACATGGTTTCTGTGCAGGCAAATCAACGGTCACAAATTTAGTTGAGTTTGTCGAGTATGTAGGAAAGTCCTTCAATAAACGTTGCGATGTCCATGTGATTTACACCGACTTTTCTAAAGCGTTTGACGCAGTGGATCATGGTATCCTTCTTCATAAACTTGGCATTTCTGGTTTCCCTCCCATTCTTTTAGGTTGGTTAGCTTCGTACCTTATGGATAGAAGCTCATCAGTCGCTTTTACAGATTTGGTTTCTTCGCCGTTTTACCCGTGCTCTGGGGTACCTCAAGGGTCAATATTAGGCCCATTACTTTTTTTGTTCTTTATTAATGACCTGCCTCCACTTCTGAAAAACCATTCTTTATTATATGCTGATGATTGCAAGCTATTCACGTCGGTTTCAAGGCTGGATGACGCTATCTCGTTGCAAGCCGACCTGGATACCTTATCTGAATGGTGCCTTAGGAACGGTCTACACCTAAATGTTTCTAAATGTGCTCAGATGATATATTCCCTTAAACCTTATCCATTTTCCTATCGTTATCAAATTAATTCCCTTCCTCTTAAATGTGTTTCAACAGTTGACGACCTAGGCGTAACCTTTGAAACTAAGCTGAAAGTCAACGTCCATATTGAAAATTTGGTTCTTAAAACATCTCAACTTTCTGGTTTCGTATTAAGATGTTCCAGTGATTTTCGTAACTGCTGTAAGACTATTCCTTTCGCTTGTACGCAGTTTACTGAAATATGCGTCTGTTATTTGGTCACCATCTGCAGAACAAAACAGAACAGACTTAGAATCAGTTCAACGTAGATTCACTAAATCTTTATATTTTAAATATGGAATACCTTACCTGCAGTATCCTCAACGTCTTACCTTTTTAAACATTATGTCCTTGGAGAAAAGAAGGTGTTTTCTTGACCTTTGTTTTCTTTACAAAATCTGCAAAGGGCTTATAATTACTTCTACGGTAGAGGATATTGTGTATAGACTTCCCAGTTATAGGACTCGTAGTGTAGCCATTTTTAACCCCCCTACTGTTTGTCTTTCCACTTACATCAACTCGTCTATTATCAGAATGATGCGCAGTTACGACGATTTGGAGCTTGGTCCGCTGCCTTCTTCCATTTATGCATTCAGGCGCGCTCTGTTGTCTAAATTAAATTAATATTTTTATCAGTGATTATAAATATATTCTAGTTTCCATACTCGATTTTGCATGTACAATTAATTTCTTGCATTTTGTTACCTATTTAAATTCTTGAATTTTACGTTTTTGCTTTCTTACTCCTACAATTAGTTTAATAATATTTTTCATTTTTCCTCTTCTTTTCTATAACTTTAGATAACAGTTCTATAGTTTCTTAAGGTGCTGTGTTATTAGAATTATTGTTGTTCTGTTCAGCTTGCCTATAATAATAAATAAATAAATAAAAAAAGCTTTATCGTACAATCAATTGATAAATAAAAGTTAGTTTCTAAAATATTTTTGAAGCTTCCCTCATGCATCACTTGTAACACATTAATAACGTTCTTTTTTTTCTATTACACAGCTTGTAATTGCAAACATTCTACAAACTCGTAAACATCGTGTAGTATTTGTAACACCTTCAACATCCTATGAATTACATTTAACACGGGAACAGTCGCTGGCTGGGCTAGAAATCGAAGAGCCCATCGTTGCCGATGTCGTAAGTTTATTAGTATTTTTTTGGGTTCAATTGTGTTTAGTTTTCGTGTACCTGAAAATAATCCAAGCCTTTTATTCATATATGTACACAATAATTCTATCATTTTATTAATTTAATTATAAATTTCAAAACTGATTTCGATTAAGTTGTTTACTAATTTCCGCTTCGAAATAATACTGTTACCTTGGAGAACAAATTTTTGTCCGTTTTTCTTACGGCACAATAGTGTCATAACTCATAAGTCATGCGAAATATTTTTCCGGTCGGTATTTTTTTCTATTTCTCGCACCGTAAGTTATTTATTTCGTTATTTTTTGAGGAAAATACACTAATCGGATCTAATCAAAACTAAACAAAGACAATTTAATAATTGTTTTTTTTTTTTTTTTATTTTGTATAACATACCGTGGAATAAGGTGCAATATTAAGATATACAGATTGCCCACACCCATGAAGTGTCTCCAACGGTGCCGACACCACGAACTTCGGCGGGAAGTGCAAAACAGTTATTTCCAGTGTTCAGAATAAATTAAATGTAAAAGGCCCCAATCATCATCAATGTGGCATGACAGTCCGACGTCGGGCTTTTTTTTGCTTGATTGATTACTGATTACTCCCAGCGAGCTCTCGGTGGTCCACGCATCTCGCTCCATCAAGCCATTGTGCGCTCATCAACTTCCTTGGCACGCGATTATCGTCCATTCGTTGTACATGCCCAACCCATAGCAATTGTTGAAGCTTCGCCATTTTCGTTACTTTCAGCTCATCGTACAATTGATACAACTCGTGCTTGTACCGGATGCGCCATTGATATCGCTCGCGAACGGTCCGAAAACTTTCCGGGGGGTATCTTTCGTTCGTGTCTATCTAGTAAAGCTTCGAAGGGGCTTGGGCTAGGGTCTATGTGTCGCAGTCATGGAATATCACAGGATGGCCGTTTGATACTCGCGAAGCTTCGTGTTCCTGTGCGCATGCTATCAATTAATAAATTGGGAGGACCGAAAAATACGTCTTAATTGCTAGTTGTATCCGTGGCTTAATTTTGTCGGTTTTGTTGGCGTCTTTTGATAAGTTACAACCAGGGACGTAGCCAGGATTTGGTTACGGGAGGGGTCCAATCCTGGATGTCAGAAATTTTGGTTATTATCGAAATCAGTATTTTCGTGTTTGTGGATAAGTGAGCCTACAGCTTTTTTTCCATAACTATCGGACGGTACAAGTGAAAACACTTCATTTCGAACTAGAAATCAGTTACATATCTTACATTTTGAGGCATTTCAAAAATACCAAAATAATTTTGAAATACGAATAAATACACATTTTTGATAGGCAGTTTTTTTTTATTTAGTTCAGTGGCTTTGCCGTATTTTTAATAATCTTTAACTAATCAGCAAAACCACATTATGCGTAAAAAAAAAGCTCCTTTGGAGCAGGGACGTAGCCAGGCATTTGTTTCGGGAGGGGTCCAACGCCCTAAGTTTCAACATTATTACAAAATTAAAATTTTCTTGCTGATTAAGGAAACTAGTATTTCGTTTGCCATAACTATCCCAAATGGCAAAGAAAAACTAGAGCAGTCTTCTCCATTTTTTGACGTATATACCTACCAACGAGCAGGACCCGTCGTCTTTCTTTCCGACCTTGAGTGGTTCAGAAGAAATTAAAACTTATTTGATTTCTCTTTACAGAGACACACAACTTAAAAAACTTGTTTTTTTTTTTTTTTTTTAATTAGTAAGCTTAAAACTTTTATCAAAACTCAAGACCGACTGTTGAATGGACCCCTGGAGAATAAGCTAATGAATGAAATCCATCTGCTGGGTAAATTTCACAGTAGGCATCTATATGGGGAGGCATGATATCGGGTATAGTTGCATCGAGATCGAATTTTCGATTGAAGGAACGGCCGAGACATGGACGTAACAGGACCTCACAATGCTCGTCGCACGGTAGTACCATGGATCGGGTTTACAGCTACCCCTAACAAAGCTTACTAAAGGTATAACATATCGTCAACCAGCGGTTGTCCCATTGTACTGTTTTTGCACCGAATTCAATACTATTGCTTGGCGAGGCTCTCTTACAACTCGGGCGAGCAGGGGCGTACGCAGAAAAATACTTCGGGAGGGAGTTTAGCAAAAAGTCAAATTGATATTTTAAAGCTGATGAGCGCGATCAAATCACTGTGGAAGTATGGAAGTTATTTCAATCCGTTTTCATTTACTTAATATCACTACAGCTTCAAACCAGTTGAAACCGCTTCCAAGCCTAATAATAACCACTATTGTTGATCTATGCAGCTTAAATCCACCAGAGAATGCTAATGCACCGAAGGACATAATTCCCAATTAACTGCAGCTCCTAGAGTATGTATCAATAAGTTACTGGAAATATGGTGCAGCAGTGATTTTGATTGTACCAGTTCAATTGTCCTACTTCCGAGTAGCCAATGAAGTCATTGGCTTCTCTACGAGTACTACAAAAATAATTTTGCCAGCACATCATTTTCATGATGCTGAGTTCCTTGCTCATTGTTAGATGACTTGAGAGATTTCTGGTACGATGGGTGCAAAATCTCTGTCCGTCTGTTGCAGGGACGTACCCAGAAATTGGTTTCGAAATGGGCACAGCTAAAATAAATGTCCATGCTATAACATTTTGATTTTAGTTTCATTGAATTAAGTCGATGAAAATAGGCGTAGTTACAATTGTCGACGGGTGAATCTGATTTCTCTTTTTATTTAGTTAATTTCACTTTACCCTGACCAATTTTATCAGGAAACACCAGGAAATACTTCAAAATAAAGATTCTGGGGAAAATTAAAAATTAAAATTATTAGAAGTGCGGTTAAACAATAATTTATGGCATTCCGCCATGCAATAGTAATGCTCAAGATCGTCAAGCGGATTGAAACTAAGGAATTGATCATCACATTTCACAAAAATGCATCAAGAACGCCCAGGACCGATGCAGAGGAAAGTTAAAAGCTCAAAGCTCACATGCATCTACTATCTATTCCCGTGTTAGGGAAAATTTGCAGAATGTTTCTCTCAAATTCGTGTTGGTTGGGTCTGATTGTCTGTTCTGTTTTTTTTTTGTAAATATTGATATCCGTATAACAATATTTCGATCATACGCTAACCGGGGACGCAGCACCACCTCTAATGAAATCAAGATACACATGTTCACTATTTATCATTTCTTATTATTATTATTAAAATTTAAATGAATTTTTGAATCTCTTCGGGAGGGGTCCGGACCCTTGGACCTCTCCACTGGCTCTGGTCTGTCGGTTAAAATTATTGTCTTGAAAAATGTCCTGTTTTTTATTACCCGTATTTATCAACCAAATGATTCAAACACTATTACAAACATCAAACAATTTCGGAGGGGTTTTGAACCCCTAAAACCCCTACGTAGGATCGCCACTGCGGGCGAGTATACTTAATGGTCAATATGATCAGGAGAAAACATTGCAGAAAACCTCTTTCCTGTAAAAGTATCGAAGCGCCCATGGATCATGGTGTTAGCACGGTTGCTTACCAACCGATATAGAGGTTTACCGAGTGACGATATAGGGGTTCAACGCTATTGCAAATATGTACATACAAATTTACCTTACCTTAAAAATTACTGTATGCTTTGGGTTACACTCTCGGTGCCCGGGCCCCTACCTTCGCACGACTCTGAGTCTTCATTACTTACTAGGAAAAAATATTTCAAATAAAAAATAAAAATATTTCCAGTTTCCATTCTGAATGACTATCGTAGTCTTACTTTACCAAATTTTTGCCTTTCTAATTTGATTTGTTTATTATGTATTCACGGTTTAGTTCACCTTCATCCAGATGATGATAACCAAAATTCAGTTTTGACAGCATTCTGAAAAGTACTAGGTTTGGGAACCGTTTTAGTTGAAATAGATTACACGCGTCAGCAGCAGCATCGGCAGAATTTCATAGCTGACAAATATGCTGAATTCCAAGTATTCTGCCCAACATTTTTGTCAGCAAGGTAAAATGCATTGGACTTGACGTTTCGCGATGCCGATGCTTCTGCTGACGCGTCTAATCTATTTCAAGCATTTACCTTGTATTATAATTTATGTGAATATTGATCTCACGTCTGTGTGGGAACTCTTACTGAGGGTGTTTCAGAATTTCATACTTAGATCCGTTTGTGGAAGCGCCCGTAATTCGGGCCTTATCGCTGCGCGTTTTTTGCTCTTGAAAGTTTTCAGTGAGATGGGGTCAGCAGTACAAGCCAGAGTGCTGTTGTTTTCATCTTTGCTTGCTGGTGCTTAGTAAATGCTTGCTTGTAAGCGAACTTTTTGTTCTCGATCTAAAAAGGGACATTTCTATTTTTTCCGTTAAAAGAGAAATAAATGGCCCTAGTATGCGAAGGTAGCAGGCAACCATTCCATCTGAAGCCTGAGGCACATTTTAACATCAACGAGATCCCCCATAGATTAGTGTGTGTGTGTATGGGTTGCCGTGTCTGGAGATAACCGGCGGACGTAAAAGGAAAGTCCATAAATTTACTTCTTTCCACACACTAGTGCCAAAACACAACCTTTCTCCAAAAGGTGTAAAAAAATGGAAGGCCTTATGGAAATTCACGCAAATACAAGCACTACCACGCCGGGCACTACTTCTGCTATGCGGTTGAGTGATCCCGGGGCGAAAATAATTTGCGCCAGAGCTCGACGGTTTCCGGGAGCGAGCACTATAAGGCAGTCCAACTACACTGTGGAGAAGCTGAGGGTTCCAAGCTGGAATGTAGGTTCCATGACGTCGAAGAGCGAGGAGATTGAGGATATCATGAAGCGAAGGAGGATAGACATTATGTGCGTGCAGGAGACGAAGTGGCGAAATACCCATATCGACAGAGCCCGGTTTCTTACGAATTCCAAGAAGTACAAATTGTACTACTATGGAATCACAAATCAAAGAAACGGAGTTGGCATTATTCTGGCGCCGTCTTTGCTTGGCATCATAATAAGTGTCGCGAAGAGAAGTGATCGCTTGATCAGCATCAAATTGGTTATCTGCGGAAGGGTGTGGAACGTAATAAGTGCCTACGCTCCCCAAGTGGGACTGCCACCAGAAGAAAAAGAGGCCTTTTGGAACGACGTTGACACCCTGATTCAGACCATACCAGATACCGAATTGGTGTTCTTGAGAGGCGACCTAAATGACCATGTAGGTGAATCAAATTATGGTTGCGAGGATTGCCATGGTGGAAAGGGTAGCCCTTCAACGGTCAGAAATAACGAAGGTGAAGCTATTTTGACTATGAGCAGATCGCACGGTTTGGTCATCCTAAACACATGGTTTGTGAAAAACGAGAGACACCTACACCTACAGTAGTGGACACGGAGATAGGAAACACGAAACGCAGATCGATTACCACCTCTAATTCGATTTTATGAGAAGGTGGGTAAAAGACTGCAAGGTTATCTTGGGTGAATCTGTCGTTAGCCAACATCGTTTGCTCCTGTCAGAATTTATTCTGAAAGTAGGAGGAGCAAGAAATAGAAGAACTCCCAAGCCTGTCGAACAAATCAAGTGGCACAATCTCACAAACGACAACTTTGAACATGTAGTAACTCCGTTCATTGATAAAATGACGGAGTGGTTTCAAAACAACACCAACTGCACCGAGCACAGTCCAACAGAAATGTGGAAAAATTTCGCTGAAATGTCAGTAGGTGAGGCGGAAAAGGCACTTGGAGTTTCGAAAGGTCCACTCCACACGAAGAAAGAAACATGGTGGTGGAACACCGAAACTAAGGAAGCAGTGCAAGCCAAATCGAACGCATTTAAGGCATGGACGAAATGTGAGTCAGGCAGTGAAACCGAACGGGTTCAACTTCGCGAAAATTATATGCAATGCCTGAAGAACGTAAAGCGCTTGGTAGCCCAAGCAAAGGCGAAGGCAGCTGAGAAATTCTACCAAGAATTAGAGACTCAGACTGCGACCGAAGGACCGTCTTTGCGCGAGAGATCTAAGCACGACGCCAGGATATTTAGGGTCGCAGCCCAAAGGAGAAGGAACGCTCGGGAAATACAGGTGCCAAAGTACGTGGAGGACTCGCAAGGAATGTTGCTGATTGACGATACGGCAATTTGTAGCAGGATGCGACAGTATTTTGACGAACTTCTAAATGAATAATTTCCTCGAGCAGCTTTTCAAGATGTTGAGCCAAATACCACCAATATTAAAGATATCTCAGAGGAAGAGGTGATGGAGGCAATGCATCAGATGAAACGCGGAAAGACAGCCGGACCGGACAAAATCCCCGCGGAATTTGGTTGAAAATGGAAAATGTCGGGCAGTGTATTGAGTCCGTTGCTCTTCAACATCATCATGTGCTACTTATTAACACGTATCTCCGACGGCCTAGAAACATCTCTTCTTTTTGCCGATGATATAGTCCTCAGTAGCCCAAACATCGTTGCCTTGCAAGCTGCTCTTACAAAATGGTGTGACATTCTGGATGTTGGGTGGATGACGTAGCGAGAAACTCAGGAGTTTTCTGCGATAAGAAAATGCAACTGAAGCTAAAGGGCAAGTTGTACAAAACGGTTGTACGTCCCGCACTCATGTATGGATCAGAATGCTGGACCATGTATGAAAGTTACGCGAAAGAAATGACAGCGACTGAAATGAAAATGTCACGCATGTCAGTTGGTGTAACCAAAAGGGACCACATCAAGAGTAGCTACATCCGAGGCAGCTTGTCCATAGACCAACCAATCACCGAAAAGCTCGAAGACCGACAAATGGATTGGTATTGCCATGTTCAAAGGCGTTCGCCTGAGAACCCCGCAAAGAAAGCGATATTAATGGAAGTTCCACTTGATGGACCCAAGGCCAGAGGCAGACCGAAGAACACCTGGATATGTCAAATGAAAAAGCAACAACAACGCATTGGTCTCGGCGATGACACGATCCAAGATAGAGCTGCCTGTAGAAATATGCTGAGAAATTATCGCCAAAACGGGCGATGTGCCTACACCGCAGGTCGAGCAACGCGAAGTCGTGGAGCGGTATAAAGAACGAGGCAAGGAAGAAGAAGAAGAAAAATAAATAACGGATCACTGAATTTTCAAGTACAATTGAAATCATTTCGGGAGGGGTTCGGACCCCCTGGACCCCTCCCCTGGCTACGTCCCTGCTTTGGAGCACTACTTGACCAATAGAGAAATTCCTGGCAAGATTTCTAAAAAAAATTTCTAGTGTGTATAGTGGCAGTATATTAACGTTAGGCTTAGTATAGATGCCAGAAGCTATGTCGTATATTAACTTACCTCAGGTGGTTCCTTAGCCGGCTACTTTGCCCTTATACAGCCAAGGTTCTTGGATAAGGACTATATCCAGACCCTCGGCTGCGATGAGGCGACTTAGTGCTGCGGTTGCAGCTTTATTGTGCAGAAGGTTGATCTGGATCACCTTCAGCATCATGAGGCCGCTTAGATATCGCCTTAAATGTTATCTGGTTTAGGACAAAGTAACCTATGTGGTCTCTGGCCTCCAGCGCCTTCCAGCTAGTTTCGTCGATCCAGGCGATCAGATTTAGTCCGGTTTTATCTTTTGTGGATGCGACGACATTCCATTCCTCGGTGTTCAGCCCCTGGTATTGGGTTTTGAGGAGCGTCAAGATCTGCTTCGGATCCTCCGTACCAACTATGTCCGTATTCGAAATCCGAAAGATAATTTTGCTGGTTTTGACCACTTCCCTCGCATCGCCCACGCGAAGGATTGCTCCCTCCCCTGGGTTAATGAAAGGTATTGTGACCTTTAACCAGTGGTTGGCCTCCTGATTTGCGCAGGTTACGTAGAGGACGCCCATGTCCGGGTAGCTATTGGTGAAGAGTGGGGCCTTGGATGGCTCACACTTGAAGACCGCTGTCACGATAGCTGAATGTCCTTTGTCTGCTCAGTGGTGAGTTTTTCGGCTGGGTATCTGTCCAGGACCACAGCCATTTTGAGGGAGCAGAGGGCTTCCTTGAAAGTATTCCCTGATGGACCGGGTTTTGTCGACGGAGTTTCTCTACGCCCGGTGTTTGGCCGTTTTTTCTCTGCTCCTTCTGCGGGAGATTGAGATTCCGACCTAGTTCTCTTGGGGGGGATGTTTTTGGGCCCCGCAGGCAGGTCTTGGGATTTTCCGTGGGACCGCTTTTGTCGCGGCCTTATGGGTTCGCCCCTTTCCCTCGCTTTTTCAATGGCGATCTTCCGTCGCTGGGCTCCAGAAAGTGTCGGCTTTCTCTTTTTGAGGGTTAGTTGGCCCATCTTTGTAGTCGTGTTTACCACATTGGACCTCTCTTGTCTTGTGCAGGATGCACTTCCCTGAGAGGGTGTGTTTAAGGCTTGGGACATACGGTATCCATTTTGGTCCCACGAGTACGGCGGTAAAAAGTGGTACACGTGCTCAGTGACCCCTTAAGCACGCAAAGCTGGTTATTCTGAGCAGAGTTGTTCGAGATATTTACTTTACGTAGTTTTTTACATGTAAAAAATTCAATTTTTTACATGAAGAGTTTTTTACATTATGTAAAAGAGGGAAATGTAAAAAACTACATCCAATACCATTTTTTTCACTTTCTGTTATCGGAATCGGATATACAAATTCGTCACCGATTTGGAGTGTGATTGATTATTTGTAATTAATGATGCATCAGAAATACATATGACTTAGCATAATGGCTGCGTTTTATTCGATTAAATAAAGGACAGGATACTGTTTCAGCTATGTAGCCGGGCAGTACATTTTTATCGTGCGCGCGTTCACATGTTAAGAGTACGACTTTATGCCTACACGCAGTGGCGATCCTAGGTAGGGGTTTTAAGGGTTCAAACCCTCTCCGAATTTTTTTTTTACGAAATAAAGTTATAGACATAGTGATTACAAGTGTTCTTCTACATTTTGGAAAGTAGATCGTCTTAATAGAAAAGGAGGACATTACTCACTACAGTCGTTTCAATAGACGAAAAGCGAGAACATTTCGCCCCTGGCATTTGATGAATTCCTCAAGCAATCTAACCGACATTGAGCAAGGAAACGTACTGCTAACATGTTTTCTGCTATTCAGAAGATGATTCCAGTATCACAAAAAATGTTCAGGTTGATTTTTTGATCCGGCTATGAATCAAAGTGTCTCTAAGTGATGTGGTCACACTTAGCAGCTATATATACTCGCTATGAACCTACACGACCAACATCAACCTCTTCCCTAAAACCCCTCCTGAAATATTTTTCTGCATACGCCCCTGCCTGCACGGAACGTGAGCAACAGCATAGAGCCCAACAAATTACCGGGATCAAATCGGTTTCAAAAGTTTCCACATTGTTTTCGTTTGCACTTTCCCGACTCCGTTCTCAGCACCCTCCCACCTCTTCAGTATTTGTACAACGGTTTCTGAAGGAAAATTGGGCAAATTTTGCGAGTAAAGGGCTGAATTAAGCTCGAGAGTGAAATTTATTCCGCTGCGATTATATCAATAAAAATGAATACTTACAAACATGTCACAAACGATGGAGAATACCATAAGCTACAATCCGAAAACAGTTTCATAATTTTTCTCAGCAATGATGATGATGTAGTTTTTTTCGATTCCCCGGTCATTTGACTTTTCCAATAAAAAAAAAAAACAAAAAATGCCAAGAAAAATTATGCAACTGTTTTCTTAACAAACAAAAAACGCGGCCGAAATTTTGATACCCTTCACTCTCCTCGCGCTAAAATTTTTTTTTGGGCGTACCTACGACTTGTATCTAATCACTCCCCCCCCCCCCCTCCCCATCCATTCTTTTCCTTCCGTCTTCACAAAAGTTCAGTTGCGTCGACAAAACAATATTTGGGTGGGGTTTTGTTGGAATAAGTGGGCAAATAAAAATATTTACTCAGAAAATTTTATTGAGGGATGCGGCAGCATGGCCCCATAGTACGATTCTATTTTTTTTGACCTTTTTTGTTGCTTTGATAAAAAAAACATTAATTCAAGGTTTTTGTGAAATTGACGTAAAAATGTTTCTTAAAAGAACCAAAATGGTAGGTTGGGTTTGTATGGCAGCCTCATGACTCCATGGTCCGAATTGATCCATTCTTACATATGTTTTGTTTCATTAATAAAATCATATTTGTGTGACATTTCATCGAAATTGGTGCACAATTTAAAAAGTTTTTCTTAGAAGAACTTAATGTGGGGGGTTGGGTTTGTATGGCAGCTCCATGACCTCATTGTCCGATTTTAGTGATTCAAACATACAAACCGCCTGCAGCAAAAAGAAGCATTTGTGTAAAATTTCAGCTTCATAGCTTTTAAATTGGCCGAGTAAAACGCATCGCAACAGACGGACAGACTGACATCGCCTAATCGACTCCCCAAGTCATGCTGATCATATGTGTATACTTTTTATATGGTCAGAGATGCTTCCTTCAATGCGTTACAAACTTCATGACAAAGTTAATATACCCTTTCACTCTATAAGCGAAGGGTATAATAAGAATTTACCTATGTGTAGACAGCCGAGAACTTGCGGTGTTTTGCAATACTTTGTGGCAAATATTGCAAATACCTTTTGCTTTCAACCCTTTGAATTTGGTGGTGGACGGTTTTCCTGGGTTCATTTTTACGAAATATTTATCACAAATGCAAACGGCAGCTTTAAGCACAATAATACAAACGAAACTGTACCACTTAGTAACAGTTGGAAGTCGAAAAATAGTATTTTTAAATCTTTTTCCAATTCTTACATTTCTTACGTGCTTTTTACATTTTTTAAATATTTTACCTATTTTTTACAGTAAATATGTAAACAATTGTTTTTTACGTGAAAATGAACAACTCTGATTTTGAGGTTTCGCCCGTTTCCTCAGAAGCTCCGTTTGTGACACCATTTGTCCCTAGTGCCATTCACCCATCGGCACGGATCGCATTACACCTTAGGTTTAGGATTTGGAAGATGTTAGTTGGCTGTGTGTTGAAGTTCTGAAGTTCTCCACCAAGATCTGTGCCAATGGCGGCTCCATGCAGGCTCACGCCAAACACTTCAATGCACACCATTGCACCCTCCTACTCACTAAAACTTCAAAATTTATTAAATAAATTTAATAAAGAATTTGTAAGTGTAGTGTCCTAGTGTTTATTTATTTTTTTTATTAATTATTTAAAACTATTTACGGACAAAGTCCTTTTATAAACATAATAACAAATGGTATTCACTATAACATAATATCTACTACTTAAAAAAATAATTCAATAATAAAGTAAAAACAATTCAACAAAATTACATATTAAAGTGATATTTAAGTATATAAATTTCTCACTAAAGCCTTTAATTCAGAATGGTTTGTATTAAAAATATCAATTTGGTTTGAAATTCGGTTTCCTGTAGCTTTGATTTTTTCAATGGGCGAAAATTGAATGTAATTAGTTCTACATATAATTCAGATGAAAAATATTAGTACTTCTCGTCACCCTAGACGGCACTCTAAGGGTAATATTGCTTAAAATATCCGGTACATCCACTATTCCATTTAATACATTAAATAAAAACACTACATCGTAAAGCATCTTCGTTCTTCAAGTGTGGACGTATTAAGCAGTTTTAATAAAGATGAATAATCAATATTATCTCGGTTAATATGAAGTTTATAGGCAATAAATCTCAAGAACTTCTTTTGTACTCTTTCAAGCATGTTACAATAGGTTCTATAATAGGGACTCCACACAACTGATGTATATTCAAGCTTACTTCTAACCAATGAAAAATATAATGTTTTAAGTGCATGAATATTGCTAAAATTTGCACCAATCCTCATTATGAAGCCTAATGTACGTCGTGATTTTTCACATATATTAGAAATATGAGCATTAAAGTTTAAATGTGTGTCAAATGTTATGCCTAGGTCATCAATTAATTGAGCTTGTTTCAAAGGGAGATTATTAATTTTATAAATATATTGGTATTCAAGACTCGTTCTATTAAAAATGATGAATTGACATTTATCAATGTTTAAAATTAAGCCATTATTTATACAATATAAATGAAAATTATCTAAGTTAGACTGCAAAATCATTATGTCATTATAAGATGAAATGGATTTATAAAGTTTCCAGTCAACAGCAAATAGCAGAAAGTCTACACCATTAAAGATTAAGTTCATATCATTAATAAATATTAGAAATAATAGAGGGCTTAGATGGGACCCTTGTGGAACTCCTGAGGTTGGACAAAAGGGACGAGATGAAACTTTTTGAATGAAAACATTCAATTGTCTACCTCGAATATAATCATCAAGCCACTTAAGAATCATACCATGAATGCCAAAATTAGAGAGTTTCCTTATCAAAAGATCAAAGTTTATTTTGTCAAAAGCTTTTGAAAAATCAGTGTAAACGGAATGCACCTGTAAATAATTACTAAAGGATTTACATATATTATTATTATATATTTACATATATTATTATTGTGATATGAAACCAAGTTGGGTGATACCGATTTACCACCACAAAATCCATGTTGGTTATGCATTATATAAGGTCGAATTGCAGGAGTAAGAAAATCCGTTACAAGACTCTCAAAAACTTTTGGTATGGAGGAAAGAATGCAGATCGGACGGTAATTTTTAATGTCAGCTTTGTCACCTTTCTTGAAAACCGGAATAATATAACTTTCCTTCCATTTAGAAGGAAAAGTACCTGTTGATAGTGACTTGTTAAATAAACGGCTTAAAGGAAAGACTAGATAGTGGGCACATCTTTTAAGAAACACTGTTGGAATCCCATCAGGGTCAGGACCCTTAGATTCATCCAATTCTATCAATTTTTGCAAAAGCGATTCACTGTCGATTGAATAAGTTGAAATATTTAAGGTATTGGAAAATACTGGTGGATCAAATGTATTCGGTTCAGCACTATATACGGTAGAAAAATAATCAGCAAACATATTTGTAATATCATTTAAATTTGAACTCCATTATCATCTAAATACATTGAATTTGGGATACCAGGTTCTTCCATATGTGACTTCACATGCCTCCAAAAATATTTCAAGCTATTCGGTATTTGACTCTCAATCTTACTTATGTGTAGTTTGAAATCAGTTCTGTGGAGATTCTTACATCGGGCTCTTAAAGTGGAAAACAAATTATAATCACTTAATTTGCCAGATGATTTATATTTAACATGGGCAGCTTTCTTTTCAAGAATTGTTGCTTTTAGTTCATGAGAGAACCATTTGGGAAAATTATCATTTCGAAAACTAACTACAGGAACATGAATTTCAACCAGACTATGGATAATATTATAAAAACAATTTACAGCGTTATCATTTGCAAGGTAATCTAATTCCGACCAATCCATTGCCATAAGTGCTAAATTGATACTATTATAATCAGCATTTTTAAAATTTAAAAATTTAGTAAATGTTACATTATTGACAGGATTCTGACTATGATACATGTTTAAATTAATGTTCAATGCTGGATGGTACTTATCAATAGGCAAGTATGGAGAACGGTTGCAATTAACTTCAATATTTTCATAATTTGAAAAAACTAGATCAAGTATGTTATCATTCGAATTCTTAACATTATTGAGTTGATTGAAGTTCAAAAAGGAAAAAGACTCGATAATATACGAGCTCTTAGTATTACTATTGAGATTGTTAATCGACCATGCATTTTTACACCAGTTTATACTAGGTAGATTGTAGTCCCCAGTAACAATAAATGTCTCCGCGAACAATTTCCCTGAAATTTCCCATATGTCAATACGTTATTTAGTATTTTTGGTTTGTAAACTTTATTCAGAGTTTATCATTTTAATATTTCTTGAGACTTTTCCTTTTAATTGTATCTCAAACGGTGCATAATTAGAAATGCAATTTGTAATTCAGAATATTGCATTGGGGACAGATTACACGATAGTCAGCTGTTACCGATTTAGGAAATTTTGATCCGATTTCATTCGACTTGGACAGGATCAATGTCCGCTTCAGTCGAATAGGGCTATTGATCCTGTCCAAGTCGAATGAAATCGGATCATAATTTCCCAAGTATCGAGTATGTAGACAACTTCAACTATCTGGGTTGTAACTTATTAAAGGACGCCAACGAAACCGACGAAATTAAGCGACGGATACAACTAGCCAATAAGACATATTTCTCGGTCCTCCCTATAATTAATTCGAAACTTGCGCACAGGAACACGAAGCTCCGCGTGTACAAAACGATCATCCGACCCGTGCTATGTTATGGCTGCGAAACATGGACCCTCACCCAAGCCTCCGAAGTTTTGCTAGACCGATTCGAACGAAAGGTCCTTCGGCGAATTTTCGGGGCCGTTCGCGAGCGAGACCAATGGCGTATCCGGTACAACCATGAATTGTATCAATTGTACGATGAGCTGGAAGTATCGAAAATCTTGAAGCTTCAACGTTTGCAATGGGCGGGGCATGTACAACGGATGGACGATAATCGCATGCCAAAGAAAGTGATGAACGAACAACGAATTGACGGAGCGAGGTTGCGTGGACGACCGAGAGCTCGCTGGGAGAACTCCGTAGGTGAAGACGCCCACCAGCTGCTGGGCTTCCGAAACTGGAGGACAAGGTCGCGTAACCGCGACAATTGGAGGTCAACGATTCAGGCGGCCAAGGCCCGACGTCGGGCTATCGTGTCACATTGATGATGATGATGAAGTAAAGATAGGTGGCTCTGGACCACAGAGTAAATAGCGCAAATTTGCTGTTCATACCTGTGCTTTGTGGAATGCAAGAGCTGTCAACCGTTTAAATAGAAACATTTTAAAAGGCTTGCATACTTCACCGTAGCTTGACGAAATTGACAGAATTACGCTGAATTGGCCAATGCTTTGCAAAACAACCAATCATGTTAAAAAGGAGAACATTTGAACATGTGATGATGCATCTGTTGCATATTTCATTCAAGAATTCTATTCTGCTCACGCACGATAAACACTCAATTAAGTTCTTTTATAAAATAATGAAATAATCTTTGAGTTCTACCAATGGTAATAGGAATGCGTTTTAGCGTTTTCAATTGCTATAGTTTTTCTTAACAAGAAAACGCAACAACCTTTATAGGATGAATTCGAAAACGAAATCTTTTCCACGAAAACTCAACATTTTTCAAAGTTTTGAAAGTTCCCGCTAGAAAGATGTTACATACACTAGCCGGCATATGTATTTTGACATCTGGTACTCTCGAGCCAAAATACTGATTTTGTTTAACTAGAGCGAATAACGGTAAATTTCTTATAAGGAAATCAAAGTAAATATCAACAGCAATAAATATGCTCAATATTTTTCCTGTCCATTTTCGCACTCTCTTGCTATAAAGAAGAGATATTTATTGCTGTCGATATGTGCTTTAATTTTGATAAAAGAAATTTACCGTTATTGGCTTTAGTCAAACAAAACCAGTGTCGGGGCTGGAGGGTATGAGATGTCAAAATACATATGCCGACCAGTGTACATGTTACATGTGACATACCCTAGTTACTCAGCCTTTAAACTTGCAAATAGGTCAAACGCAGATCGCATTAACAGCAAAATTGCAAAACAGTGTCGAAATCGCGAAAAACCCAAAATTTTCGTTGTTTTCCGTTTTTTGGCTCTTAACTCCGAAACTATTAATTTCTGCGAAAAACTCTCCAGGAATATGTTAGAGAGAACATGACTACGCTTCCAAAAAGACATAAATATTATAAATCCGTTGAGGGGTATTACTACAATTGATAATTTATATTTGCCATATTTAGCATAGTTCCATATTATGAATTAAATTTTGAGATTGAACGGTTTTTTTCATTTTTGGTCGCAAAAGTTGCATTTTTCTTGTTCTTTATGTATGTTGACATTTCGTTTCGAAACAGGGTCAAAATTGCCAAAAAATGACTATCAATTTGTAGCAATACCGCTTAACGCATTTTAAAGATTAATATCGCGTTAGACTCGCAATCATGTTTTCTCTAACATGTTTATGGACTGGTTTTTGGAGAAATGTACTGTTTTGAAGTTATAAGCCAAAAACGGAAAAACTCCGAAAATGTGCATTTTTTTTCGGTTTTGGTCCTGTTCCGCAACGAAATTTTGGTGGGAAGCTCCGGATTCAACTCAGCTAAAACTAAATCTGATTGGAAATTTTTGCTGTTGCTGCTTACTGCCCATAATCTATCATTCGCGTAACGTAACGACTTATATTTTCTGCCCGCCATATGTTTTTTGTGAGTTAGAGTTAATACCGTTAATTGTTGAATTTATAAGAGAAAACTTGCAAAAAAAGCATACAAAATCCAAAAGATGTGTACTTGCCTATGGTCGCTTTATACGGGCACATCGCATTTTTTATGGTCTCTAATAGAGGTGGTCATTTAAAAAGGGTAAAATTTGTATGGACAAATAAGTGATGTAGTGGTCGTTGGTCCGACAACAGGTGGTCGCTTAATACGGGGAACAAATGTATGGAGTTGTATGGAAACGAATTCCGTTCCCGAAAAAATCGGTCGCTTAATACAGGTGGTCTTTTAGAAAGGTTTCACTGTATTATATATTACATATTCAAGGATACCTTAATTCAAGGAATGTCATTAGAGTTTTAGCATGTCGTAAAAAATAGTGTAAATAGGTTTCGACATTTTAAAAGAAAAATACGCTTGCCTAGCATCTTAGAGAAAGCATGCGTTAGTACAGAGTGGCCATCAGAAAATAAAAATGGCACCGTTCTCACACTAGTGCAGTTCATAGTATGCGTGAAAATTTTATCCAAACGTCAATTTTTTTTTTACAATTGAGAATATAAATTCCGCGTAATATTTATTACTCTCTTTAAATGCCGACTTGATAATTAACCCTTCTCTCGGCACATAGACCTAAACAGACCATTGGTACTACATCTTGATGAAAAATATCGTTCAACAATATTTTCCACCTCTTTCCATATAAATTTCAAAGGAACCGACGGCCACAAATGCGATCAAACGTTCGGCGAAATGTAAACTATGTCTAAAGAATCGAAAAAACGGCGCATCATCGTAAGACACAGTATGTAAACTGTTTCTAGAACCAAAATTAGACCTCTTCAAAAAATAAGATTGATTTCACAGAAGATTCAGCTACACCTTAGGCATAATAGCTCGTAGGCGGCGTCAGAAGGGTTAATAATTGCATCGACAATATTTTGACATTTGAATTATTTCGTGGAGTGTAGTGTAATAAATTTGGAGTCAAACACATATGAGTTGTGTGATCACATAGCCACTCTGGACTAACGCATGGCATGGGTTACTATGTTTTCTCTAAGCCTAGCATATATAGGAATATTTTTATCTAAATAATAATTTATTTTCGAGTATTTTTGTTCCAATATAAATTCTTTGAGGATGTAAAGCTTAACAATTTGAGAATATCTTAAGTCTAGGGTGCATTTATATATTTTTTCAGTTTATTTATCCTTCGTTAGGGTGCACAAAATACTGAAAATGACATTTCATTCCTTGAATTAAGGTATACTTGAGTTAAGGCTTTCTTAGGATTTGTTTATTAATACGTGCGTGAAATATTTAAATGTTTGTGCTTTAAGTTAATATACAAATAATTTCTAAGATATTGTAGTAGGATGAGTACGCCTAAAAACAGGGACAAATGGTTAACTTCACGTTTAGGCGTCATTAAGATGCATTTACAGGGTGTCCCATAAGTGAACGTCAGCCGAAAGTGAATAATTCAAAGTTTAAAAAAGTATTTTAATAATTTAAACAAAATTAATTTAATCAATTTTAAAACTTAATTTTATTTTATAGAAAAACGCACTAAGATATTTTTCCTGTAATTTACACGATTTAAGTAGTATACATATACGTTTTTTGAGTATTTGTGCACTAACAATTTTTTGTAATAAATTAAATTAATTTTATAATTTTTTAATTGAGACTCAATAATTGCAGAGACCTTTTTCAATTATGAGTGTTTGTATTAATTCAAAATTGAATCTTTGGCCAAAACAAAATCAATTATTTTCACTTAGTAATTTTTCCGCAGTGTTACTTCAAATGTCGAAATATGAGAGCACAAAAACCTAAATATCTCAGTGACCACTGAAAATCAGCCCCACATTTATGAAGGGTGTTTGTTTTTGAAACCATAGAACTTTTAAATAAAACGAGTTCTAATCGTGCACGAATAGCACGATGAGTATACACTGCTCGTCATCAGATTAGCACACCCCTTCACATGAATAGCTTCGGATGATTTCCAAAAAAACTAAAAACGCTAAAATTGCAAAATTATTACTGTTGATGACTATCAACAGTAATAATTTTGCATTAATTAATGCTAAGTTAATTAAAACAAAAAGTATTGTGTCTTCATTTTCGTTTAATATTGTTTTATAATTGTTTTTTTTTTAAAGAACACAAAATAGCCATTTAAAATTTGTCACCAGGATAGCACATGCAATTTCTTTTATTTTCTATCTTCCACATTTCAGAACGTAGAACATCCAATTTTTTGTTGTTTGATTAATATATTAGCTTTAATATGGATAAGGGAAAATCATTGTCTGCGGAAGAGGGATGTCAAAATTTGCCCTAATCTTTGCGACCGAGTCATAAGGGCTGGCTTCTCTCAATATTACTCTCTTATAAAGATTGACAAGCATTCAACTTTTATCGCCTCTCTTTTTTACTTTAACGCTACTTTTTGCACACGAGTTCGGCTCCGACTTATCTACTTTTATTAGTTTTTTCTCGAAATTACACTTTTGGACCGCCTTGACTTCTTGCAAGCTTCAATTTTTGATCCCTATTCCGCAGGTAATGATTTTCCCTCATGCATATTTAAGCTTATATATTACTCAAACAATAACAACAAATTAGGGTCCTACATCTTCAAATGTGGAAGATCGACAAAAAAGAAATTGCATGTGCTCTCCTGATTGCAAATTTTAAATGACTATTTTGTGTGTTCTTTTTCGAAAAACAAATAATAAAACAATATTAAAAAATGAAGACACAATACTTTTTGTTTTAATTAACTTAAGAATTGAATATCAGTAATAATTTAGAAATTTTATCCCTTTTAGCTTGTGTGGAAATCAGCCGAAGCTATTCAGGCGAAGGGGTGTGCTAATCTGATGACGAGCGGTGTATACCCCTATACCCATGTACCAACCTGGAAGGCATGCAAAACCCAAGACATTCACTTTCAAGTTTTTCGGAGAGGAGGAAGGGGTAGATGGGTCGGATCTCGCACATCTTTAATATTTTATAAACATATCCAATATCTATCATTTGCAACAAATTTAAAGTTTTTCGCGATATTCGATCTATATATATAGCTGAATATAGCTTTGAAGCACGAGTAGGGGTGGGGCTAGTCAGACCAACACCACTTTCCATGAACTCAGAGAGTATGTCATTATTTGGCGTTGATCAAAATTTCAGGTCGTTTACGATATTCTTTCGGAAATTATTGCCAAATTAAATTATCATGTAGGGGTCATTTGTGTGGGAGGTAGAGGAACTCTTGGTTTGATTTAGCCCATTTTCAATACCGTCCAAGCTTTTATCAAAACAAACATTTGACCAACATTTAAAATCGCTAGCTTCACTATTTCGCAGTGATCGTGCAAACTGACAACTGAACTTGTTCGAATCAGGGAGCGATCGATCCTGATCATTTCTATATGTATGTACACTTGCCAGAAAAAGTCTCCGTACATAAATGTAAGAAAAACTGCATATTACGGAACCACTGGGAAATGAAACCTTAGATTAAAATTTGTTATCTAAAATGTTTATTTAGTATGTTAACTAATATTTCTACACATTATTTTACTGAAACTCAGCTGTAAACAAAATTTTCTAGAACAAAAACAAAAACACAAAAACGAACTAGAAAAAGTCTCCGTACACGACCATATTTTTTACAATTATTCAGTTTTTTTTCACAGAATTTCGAAGAGCTCACTAGCTTGAGGGATAACATTTTCAAGGAGGACCTTCATGCTTCGATTAAACATGGACTGGATCAATTTGGCCGAGCCCTTGCCTGTTATTTTGCCCCTTTTGAAGAGAATGGCGCTTTGAAGCATTCCCTTGTAAGTTATGATGTGCTGACGGTACCTGTGCGCCTTCAATTTCTGAAAATGTTCGGTGGGATTAGGCCAGTCATTTAACGATTTTAGGTCACAAAAAATTGCTCGGCTCTGTTGTTTTTGGGATATTGTTAGGATAGATACCAGAAGTGTACCACCAAGTTTGCAACTTCGAAAAACCTGTGCTAACCCCGTAACCCTCAAAAAACCTCAAAATTTTCGGACTTTTTTCATATTTTTGTTTGTAATTTCTAAAAGGTGCTTCCTAAAAGTAAGTCGTCCACTGCACTTTTAAAGCTAAGAAAATCTGCTTTAATTTGAGTGTAAATTCAGCTTTGTAGGTACAAAGGATCCCAAGATACAGCACTTTAAAAAATGTGTTTTTTTGTGAAAAAGTCCGAAATTGTTTTGAGACTTTACTAGGAACACATTTGGGTGAGGTTTGGTTAAGATTGGTTCATAAAGAAAAAAGTTTTTCGTAGAAGAACCTAATTATCAGGGGTTGGTTTGTATGACAGCCCTATGACCTAGTGTTCCGATTTCATCCGTTTCTAGATATGTTTTGAAGCTTTACTAAAAACCACATTTGGGGGAAGGGTGGTTAAGATTGGTTCATAAAGAAAAAAGTTTTTCTTAGAAGAACCTAATTTCCAGAGGTTGGTTTGTATGACAGCCCTATAACGTAGTGTTCCGATTTCATCCGTTCCTAGATATTTTTTTGAGGCTTAACCAGGAACATACTTGGGTGAAGTTTGGTTAATATTGGTACACAAAGAAAAACCCCATGGTCTGCCTTCATTCGTTCCGACATATATACAGCTAAGTAACTGGTTTATAACTTCATGTCACATGATATTCAGCTCGGAACATGACTGAACCCAGTTAGAACAGAATCGATAATTCATCGATAAAGAATCGAAGGCCTTCTACTAAGGAATCGATGACTTTCTCGATCAAACTATGGAGACATTTGTATGGGCTTGGCCGTTTTTTCGATACCGCAAGTGAGAACTAGAATCGATCTTATTCCGAAGACTGGTCGTTGATGTAGAATCGACCACTACGGACTATGAAGAATTTTTGGAGAAACAATGACTGTGGTGAAAAATTATTATTTTTTATTTTTTTATTCTTTCTTTCTTTCTTTTTATCTATTTTAAACTTTTACCTTATTTTAACTTAACCTTTTTTACATTTTGCTTCTACTGGGAATCGAACCGGGCACCTATAGTTTCGTAGTCCTACGTTCTACACCTAAGCTATCTAGGATTACTAATTACGAGAATAAGTTAGTCGTTTTATTTTTTGACAATTTCAATCTAATTCAGAGACATTTAGATGAAAGTCATCGATATGTGATGAAGACATTTCGATTAGATGGTCTATGACAAATGGATAAGAAGTCATCGTTTTCGGATCGATTACTCTTTGATGCCAATGATATCGAAGACAACTGAATGTAGGTCTTCGATTTGGGATCGAAGACATTTCGATTCTGTTGTGTATCGGAGACAATTGGATGTAAATAATCGAAATTGGATCGATTCAGTAGGTTATTGAAGACATTTCGATGGCAGTTATCGATTTATAATCGAGGACTTATCGATTCCGTTGGGTATCGGAGACAATTGTCTAGCTGGGATATTTCGGTTTATTGACTGGCCTAGATTACGCTCTCGAAATTGGGATAGCGTATGCGACTTACGTTCTGTTTTAAAAAGCGATAGAAGCGTCACAATTAAACCCAAGTGCAAGGGATCATTATTTTCTGTGAACCAAGAAGCCTCGCAAAGCCCCCTCTGTTAAGCGCCGTGTCTCCTTTTAGTTTTCAGAATGCGTAAAGAAACGTATTGATCCATTGTTGACTCTGTAAGAATAAGTACGCCTACTCCCTGCGCCAACATTCACTCCCTGATCATCATGACCACATTTGCCACGTTAGGCAGCTTGTACAAGAGATTTACTTTATCGATGGTATAGACCTCTCCACCCTGCATAGTAATGATAAAATTACCTAATTTCGGCAAAGAGTGGGTTTTGTAAGTGGCAGAAAATCGGCTCTACTCTTATAAGAAAAATCAGGCATTAACTGCCTAAGATGGCAAAGGTGGGCATGATGACTACGGGTTGTATATTGGCGGGGGGAGTAGGCTTACTCATTTTTACGGAGTCAACAATGGATTAATACGTTTCTTTACGTATTCTGAAAACCAAAAAGAGACACGGCGTTTAACAGTGGGGGCTTTGCGAGGCTTCTTGGTTCACAGAAAATAATGATCTCTTGCACTTGCATTTAATTGTAACGCTTCTATCGCTTTTTAAAACAGATCGTAAGTCGCATACGCTATCCCAATTCTGAGAGCGTAATCCCACCGAACATTTTCAGAAATTTAAGGCGCACAGGTACCGTCAGCACATCATAATCTACAAGGTAATGCTTCAAAGCGCCATTCTCTTCAAAAGGGGCAAAATAACAGGCCAGGGGTCGGCCAAATTGATCTAGTCCATGTTTAATCGAAGCATGGAGGTCCTGCTCCAAATGTTATCCCTCAAGCTAGTGAACTCTTCGAAATCCTGTGAAAAAAAATGAATAATTGTAAAAAATATGGTCGTGTAGGGAGACTTTTTCTAATTCGTTTTTGTGAAGTTTTTTAGTTTTTGTTCTAGAAAATTTTGTTTACAACTGAGTTTGAGTAAAATAATGAGTAGAAATATTAGTAAACAAGCTAAATAAACATTTTAGATAACAAATTTCAATCTAAGCTTTTCATTTTGTAGAAGTTCCGTAATATGCAGTTTTCCTTATACAGTAAAACTTCGTTATAACGCTCTTCTGGGGTCTAAGCCAAAAAAGCGCTATAACCGGGAAAACGCTATAGCCGGGAAGTATACTTCATAGACGCATACACCTTTTAGTTGACAAAATTTATTATTCGATTGATACATGAAAAGAAATAAAATAAGGAAATCACAATCAATTGATTGCTGACTTAAAAAAAAAACATATTTCTTTTTTTTTAGACTGGCAACACACTTCAGTAATACTGAGGTTTTCAATTTATTGAAAGATCCTTCCTCTATGGCCATGTTATAGGCAAAAATTGTTCGAATCTTCTTTATTGCAACTAGGACTGCAAATGTTTGCATGCTTGACGACTCTTTCTTGTTCTCTTCGGTGTCGGCGGATGCTGATGCAATTACGAGACCTTCAGTTATACTTTCAATTGTTGGTTATGTCTTTCCCTTTTCCACGAAATTTGACCTTGATATGAAATAACGGAACAACTTGTGCATCATGGTCTTGTTTGTGATTATTTCAATGTAAAGATAGACTACGTGCTGAATTATTCAAATTCAATGCCACTAGTTTATTAAGAAAGAAGGGAACAAGTCAACCAAAATTAAAGTTTTGCTCGTAGGCAATTTTCCGGTCATTTTGTATGGAAGGTACCCTTTGTTCTAATCCGATCGAAGTAATATTTGGTGGAGGGTCTAATGGGACTTAGCCTTAACCAGTGGCGGCTCCTCAGATGAGGCAACTGAGGCGGCGCCTCACCTTTATTTCCGTCGAGTTATACTTTTTAATTTATTACAAAACACAATTCATTAAATATGATAAAAAACTCTAAAGTTATCTTTAAACTCACTTACAAGTTCCTTTACATAATCGTAAAATACTTCACATAGTTTTTGTACACCAATTCATACAAGTGAGGCGATAGTTTTTCTGCCGCACAATCCCGAACAACAACTCAACGCGTATCAATACATTCGCCCTATTCTCTATGGGAGAATGTACAGGAAAAAAACTACCACTGAGGCGAAACAAAAATCGCCTCAGCGTGTGTATCTGAACCGAAACAGTGCGACGATTTGTTCTCGCTTTGTTGTATGCTTTGCGCATTGAAATGTAGCTGTGCAAAATGAAGTTGAGATAAGAACTTACTGAGCCCAGTTTCGGGTTTCTATTGTATTTTGGTTAAAATAGAAAAAGGAAAATATTAGGTGATGTTGCTTATTGCATATTAGTGCAGTCAAAATATCCCATTTCAGGCCTCCAAATAGAAAAAAATAGAGTAAGGCTAATTCTTGTGGTTTTTGAATCAGTGGGCTCCCAGGAATCTAAAACTCATTTTGCAAAAAAAAAATTTATCGGAAAGGTCCCAAAAAGGACAAAAAAGGATACTCTTTAATCCTTGACCGGAGGTCGGCATGTGGGGTATCAAATCAAAGGGGACGTCAAGTACATTACATATCCGGTGGTTGTTCCATGTTTCAAGGATCCTCAACGGAATAAATCGAGATTAAATATAAAATTATTGTGTTTTCCGTGTATCTTTCCAAAGCCATAACTACAAGAATAATTCAAGTTGTCACTACATTTCTCACTTTTCCGAATCTATAATAAGTTAAGATTCTACCATTAAATCTGCTAAGAAAAAAGTTGTCGGAAAGCTCTGAAAAAGGACATTAAAGGACACTAATTACAAACCTTGATCGAACGTTAGAATTCGGGGTGTCATATCAAAAAGGGACGTCGAGTGCATTGCATATCCGGTGTTTGTTTCCTGTTTCAAAGACACTAATTGGAATAATTCGGGCTTAAATGAAAAATTACGGCTTTGGAATGATACATATACGAGAAACACGAATATTTTCCATTGGATCCCAATTTTCTCCTGTGAGGGTCCTTGAAACACGTAATAAACGCCGGATATTATGATTATGCCGGAACGCCAAATATTTAAAATGGAATATTATGATGCGTTGAAGAAAATTGTAATTGTAAAATAATATAATGTGTTTTTATACCCTTCGCTCATAGAGTGAAAGGGTATATTAACTTTGTCATGAAGTTTGTAACGCATTGAAGGAAGCATCTCCGACCATATAAAAAGTATACCTACATATACTCGTATGATCAGCATATGACTTGGGGAGTCGATTGGGCGATGTCCGTCTGTTGCGACGCGTTTTACTCGGCCAATTTAAAAGCTATAAAGCTGAAATTTTGCACAACTGCTTCTTTTTCCTGCAGGCAGTTCGCATGTTTGAATCGGTCAAATCGGACAATGGGGTCATGGGACTGCCATACAAACCCAACCCCCCAGATTAGGTTCTTCTAAGAAATTTTTTTTTATTTGTGCATCAATTTCAACTAAATTTCACACAAATGTATTTCTATTGATGACACAAAACATATGCAAGAATGAATCAAATCGGACCATGGGTCATGGGGCTTCCATACAAAACCAATCCTATCATTTTGGTTCTTCTAACAAGAAACATTTTTTACTCCCAATTTCACAAAACCTTGAATTAATGTGTCTTTATCAAAGCAACAAAGAAGGTCAAAACAAATTGAACCGTACTATGGGACCATGCTCCCGCATCCCCCAATAAAATTTTCTGAGTAAATATTTTTATTTGCCCACTTGTTCCAACCAAACCCCACACAAATATTGTTTTGTCGACGCAATGGAACTTTTGAGAAGACGGAAGGAAAAGAATGGGGAGGAAAGGGGGATTAAATACAAGTCGTAGGTATGCCCGAAAAAAACTTTTAGCCCGAGGAGAGCGAAGGGTATCCAAAATTCGGCCGCGCCCAAAATTGGCCTCGTTTTTTTCGCCTCACCTATTTCCATAGGCACGAGCCGCCACTGGCCTTAACGTTTACCAAAATGTTTCCCGCCTGCTGTGATTCGGCGAAAAGTTACAGGCATGTCTTTTTTTAAATGTTGATAGGGAGTATAGGGGAATGCTTTGTCGGGGCAGCCTGAGTCTATGTGTGGGACAGCTATATATTGTTAGGAATAGTTATCCCAATTACCATGGCTCCAATTAAATTACTTCAGGAGCTAGAGCGCCAAATGTAACTATCAAAAAATCTAAATTACACTAAATGTTTTAAGGTCTAGTATATAATCTGCCAAGAGAAGGTATATTATATAATATATCATTAGAAAGGAAATTTTGTGTAGTTTAAATCGTCCTCAGAACATTTTGCTGTAAATATTACAGTTAACAAGATATTGGCGAAAAATCATAATTTCATCCCTTTGCCACCCCCTCCCCCCAAATGTGCCGCGCAAAAAAATCTAACTTTTTACTGCGTAATGCGGTCAGGCCACAGAACAATTTGGCATCAAAAGTCAGCTCTTTTTTTGGATGTTTGGGTTTCATCATATTTTCAGCTAAAATCACTATACTAATATAGGTTAATTTTGGAACAATGGAACATCAAATTTATAGCTATGAAAAATCGAATTTATATCTTACCGTGGCATGTTCTGCTTTCCGTTCTCATAGGGAGAACTTTTGTGCTTCCGATATTTTCCGCTATATGGCGGACGGTATGATAAATGTCGCTAGTGTCGATAAGAAGACCAAGAAAATTTTTCTTATGAGAGCTGATAGCGTAATGTTCCCTCTCTCGCAAAAGATTTTTTTTTTCGAAGAAAGAATCGTATTTAAATTGGTAAATAAATTCGCAAATGGCGTGGACATGAAAGCCCCCCCCCCCCCCCCGATAACAACGAATCATTTTGTAAATTGTTTACATTGTTTTTCGAAAATATTTTCACTTTTGTTTTATGAAATGAAAATTTACAATCAAACTTTTGAGTGATTAATTTAAAAAATAAAACTAATCAGTTCTAATATAAAACACCCCACGCACAATCCGATCTTGTTTTTGTACAAATTTTATTGCGTCATAAATAAATTGTAACGAGTGAAGCTTCAACTCGTTTTCGACTGGCAGTACACGGCCCTTCTTTGCATTTCCTTATATATTCTCCTGAGTTCTGGGAACAGAGCGTTACAAAAAACAAAAGGTGTGTTTTTTTGGTTATCCCGTGCAGGTTTGGGTAACGAAACTTCATACAAAAAAAATGACAGGTGCGTCAGCTGTCATTTTTTTTATATGGAGTTTTGTTACCCAAACCTGCACGGGATAACCAAAAAAACACACCTAAAGTTAATGTGATGTTATAAACATATTGCATACTATAAACATATTTTAATAAGATATCTATTTTATTAATTCCCTTTAATTTAATAGGTTCGCAAGCACGACGATTTTATAAATTCGGCTGCACATCAGTGACCCTTAAGGCATCCACGGCATAATATTCAAGTAGATTGTCGCGTGACATCACCACATTTTTGTCGACTGCTTAATCCTGGAGTGAGCCGCAAATACTAAAAAGGCTATATGAACACCTGAATAAACTTTTAACCAAACATAACTAATCAACAAGTGCACGGAAGACACAATTGGCACTATATAGAAATATATAAGGTGTCCCAAAAGTCAACGTCAACCTGGAAGTGGATGATAGCGCATATGGTGCCACAAGGAAAAACAATATGAATTAATTACAATTACAGTTAAGAAAGTCAAAAGAATTCACACCTTGTTGTGTTTGCTCATGCATTCAAAACTTAAAATCTTAATACGTATATGTCCCCATTTTTCTATACTATAACTATAACGACAACAAAATTGCAATTACAGGCCAACCCGGAAAGTAACTGTTTTGGTATTGGAAAAAATTTCACCGAGAGATGCACCATGACTAAAATTAGTAGTAGTAATGATGCAAATGAGTTCTTCTTGTAAAAACTTTTATTTATGGACCAACTTTCACCAGGCCACTTCAAAATTCGTCTCTATCGTCGTTACAAAATTGAACATGATCTTCGGAGGAAATTTTGTTTATGTATGGATTAATTTTCATATTATTGTTTTTTTTTTTCGAATATGCAAGAGAGTAGTTGAACTATGGGGCCTCGCTCAAAAGCAAGTTTTAATAAAAGAAAATTTCCATTGGCCCATCCAATCCAAACCTCACATCCTTATCGGAGTCGCCATACATACGTGAAAATTGGTGAGGTTACGAAACGCAACAGTTGCGTATGTTCCGCAAACATATTTACCTTTCTGATCCCCTAACTGTCACTTTGCGGATCAAAAATAATGTCCGCTTGTTTTCGTTAACATATTCCACAAAGGCAGACAATGGAAGAGAATCGGAGATTATTTCTCATCCGCAAAATTGCAGATAGGGGATCAGAACCACCCATTGTATAAAATCTGCAATCTGGTGTCATGTGGCTGCAGCAGAAGCCCCACCCCCAAAAGCAGGTTCCGATGTTTAAGTAGGAACCAGGTTATATGGTTTTAGCTCGAGAAAAAAGTGAAGGGTAAAATTTCGGACGGGCCCGATATTAGTCTGGGTCTAGTTTCGGTTTTCTTTTAACTTTGTATATTTCTGTAAAATAGCCAAGTGAAATTTGTTTATATGTTTTCTCAGTGGGCATATCTACTTACGGCTTGACGTTGACTTTTGGACACACATATAATATAATGTATTAATTATGGTAACTTATTGTAGAGGATATTCTACTAATTGCATTAAATGTATGATAGATGAAAATGGATTATCGAATTAGAATACGTACACAGACCAAAATTTTACTATGAATAACTAATGAGATTTTAATACGATAGCCATTTTAGGAGCTTTTCACACTTACGCCCAAATCACGTAATCTGTGCAAATTACTTAATTTGAACTTGCAGATTCATACAATTTGAAATTCACCCCTCAGATAACGTAATCTGGGCAGATAAAACTCAAGTGTGAAAACCTTGTTAGACTCAACTGAACTTATTTTAGTATGAATGTATGAATTATACACGAGCTTTTCATAAAAGTTAACTTTAAAGAATTTATCTAAAGTAGTTGACATTAATATCAATACAATTAAGTGTTTATACATGTTTTTAATTTTCATACGGGTTTTTTTTTAAAGAAGCTTAACCTTTTATTATGCTGTACATTAAATATCACTACATATTCAAACTATGATAGTATTTAATTTCATTTGGTCCATACATTTTATAGAAAAGAATACATTCAAATAGATTTTGTAAACTATGAGAAAGATGGTGATAATTTTTTATGAACGTCTCAATGTTAATTTGATTGTCGCCCTAGGACGTTTTTTCCATAAAAGAATGGGAGACTGAATTGGAACTTCTTGTAAAACTTATCAAGTTTGTATAATAATGGTGACATCTTTTGTGAAAAAAGTGAGTAATTTCTAGAATGATATGATCGTAAAATGCAAAAATATCAACAAATAAATAAATCTGTTCACCTGCATAGCCGATAAGAGAAATACCAACACTTACCTTTTATATATAACGACCTTTAATGTCGTAGTGAAACATTTTTTTAAATAGAATTGTAGCCCTTATACTGGTATAAATTTAAAATCCAATGTATGTAGTGGAGAAAATAGTGATAACATGTATGAATTTATTTGCTGCCGATTTAATAATGTAAATTGCTTAATGTTAAAATCAGTCCATCACAACATTTTTATTTATTATGGGCAAAAGGTAATTGAAAATCAAAATATAAAGTAATGGTAACAATTAGTAATCCTACAAACCATTACAAGCGTGAATACAACTTTTTTTCATTGTGCCTTTTCTGTGTTAACTGTGAAACTTTATTAGTAAAATGTGTTGTTAATACATATTGCCCTTTTGTCTCTCTTTTTACTAGAGAGAAAATCGCCAAATAAATGTAAAAAAAAATTTCACTGTAAGCCTTTAAGCCAGAGCCCATAGGGTTCTATTAATTAAAATTTCTGACGTAGAAATAATTGTTGATGCTTAATAATTTTAAAATGTTTTTTTTTTAGTCATTTAAGTATTAATATTCACAGCTTGTATTAATTTTGAAGTGGGATTATTATAAACGATGATTTTAATAAACTGTTTCCAAATTGATTTGATGTTAATAAATAAATATTAGTATAATACGTGATTTTTTAAATTATTAATTCTTTATCCAATTGCGTGAATTTAACTTGGAACTTGCTAGATAATATAAGCTATTATAGGTCGCCTATATGAATAAATAAATAATATAAAAATCAGAATGAATGCTACTCCCATCGTCTTCACACAGCTCTGTGATGACTTTTTCCTACCACTTTTTCTTACCCGCATGTCAATTTTCATCTTTAATTTCTTTCTCATGCTGGACTATTCGATTTCTTTAAATTGGGATCAATTTATTCAGCAATTTGGGATACAAAAGTCAAAACTAGAAGTTGTTTATCTAAGAAAGAACTGCATATGTATGTATGTAGGTAAGTGTGTATGTATATCGTAGCTGCTAATTGTTTGCAAAATTTTCCATGGCCAGCTATGTACTCTACAACTCTCCACTTTCGTGCGAGTTTCAAATGCAAATATTCGCGCGAGAAACTGATTACTAGCCTTAGGGCTCCATGACACAGTCATATTTATATTCATATTTCTAGACATATCATCAAGCCTACTCGATTCATTCGGTTTCAATTTTTACACGTGCACTAAACGAAATCTGGGGGGCAAAAGACTTCTCCATGTGTCCTCCGCGCGGGCGCCCCCTGGTAACGGTATTGGGTAAAACCTCTAACGGCTAAGTCAAATCATCTGATGCGACATTTGGAAGAAGCACCGCTGCGCCTGAGTCCTGTATTTACATCTGCAGCGTCTCAGGTTACTTAATGTGATAGGTGACAGAAAACGTCTAACTCAACCACTAAAGCAGCATCTTCGAGGCATGCCCATGATGGCCTTTACTAAACGATTAAACCCTATCATGGTTTAGCGATGTGCCGACAACTCATCCTAAGAAAAAACTTCAAGTCAAAAAACCTGAAACAAAAGCCTCGGATTGGACGGATACAAAACAACGACGACCTCGCAAACGAACAACTGATTACTCTTTCGGATCCTCGAATGTACGCTCCCTGAATAGACCGGGGGCCTTAAGGGCCCTCGTGGATCAGGTAGAACAATACAAGCTGAGCATAGTTGCAATCCAGGAAACTAAATGGCTCAAAGGCGAGATTAACGACCTCAATTCGTACACTATTTTTACGAGTGGTAAAGAGGAGGGCAACAAGGAGTTTGGAGTAGCTTTCATCGTGAATAAGCAGCTCAAGGACCACGTTATCGGCAACCCATCAACGAGCGGCTATGTGCGATCCGCATTAAGACCCGTTTCGCTAATCTCTGGCTCATTAATGCGCATGCCCCTACAGAAGTAAAAGAAGACGCGATTAAGGACAAGTTCTACAACGACCTAGAAACACTCTTCGACTCACTTCCATCAAACGACGTCAAGCTGCTGCTAGGAGACTTTAACGCCAAAGTCGGAAACGAAAGCTGGCATAGGGGAACTACTGATGGTCATAGCCTCCACGACGAAAACAACAACAACGGTCAGCGACTTATCGACTTCGCGAGCGGTAGAAACTTGGTCATAAGCTCTACATGCTTCCCTCATCGACGAATCCATAAGCAGACCTGGAAGTCTCCAGATGAATACACCGTGAACCAGATCGACCACGTACTGATCAGCAAGAGATGGGCTTCTAATGTCCTAGATGTTCGATCCTATCGAGGAGCCAACTGCGACACGGATCACTATTTGGTGAAGACGACCTACAGGTGCAGAATCTCTTCGGTGCACCTAACGAGAATCAACCCTGCCAAGATCTTCGAGGTTGACAATTTGATTTATGATGCCACGGCGGCTGCGTATACTACAGCACTTGAGGAAAAACTGTCGCCCGTGCTTGATAACATCAATAATCTAGGCATCCATGAGTTCTGGGAGGAGCTCAAAGACAGCATCAAGGGGGTCGCAGAAGAGGTCGTGGGCTATAAAGGCCGGCGCAGACGAGCAGACTGGTTCGGGCAAGGTGACTGGTGGGCAAGGCTGCCAAAACGTTGGGCGAGTGGCAGTTGACGGACGATAACTATCGTGAAGCCTGGAATCGCTTGAAACAGTTATACGTTCGGAAATATATTAAAAAAATTTATCAGGCTGCCTGTGTTACAGTTGGTAGCCAGACCAGATGACCCTACAAGAATGTCGAACACGACACATGAAGTGCTAAGGCAACTAAAGGCGCAAGGTCTTACCCTTGAGCATTGGTACATGATAATAGTGCATATGCCACATGAAAGGCTAGATGCTGATACGAGCAAGCAATGGGAGCTTGACCGAGAAAGTGAGACTCCCACGGTGTAGGAAATGCTGAGCTTTATTGACAAGCCAGCGAGAGCGTTGGCAAATATATCAGGAGCCAGAGAGCAAGGAGCGTCGAGCAGCGTCATCGATCGAGCAAGAAGAGCAAGGCCAGAGCGAGCAGCAATGGTGTCAAACCCCCCAAGAGTGCAAGTAGATGCGACGTGCAAGAAGCACTACCCATGCGAAGTTTGTGCAGGAGACCATCTGCTATACCGATGCCCAGATTTATTAGGAATCGGGCTAAGAGCATGAAAAGAATTCGTGGAGCGACGTAATCTGTGCCCGAACTGCCTGAAGCGCGGGCACAATGTTAGCAATTGTTTCCGTGGTCCGTATGCAAGGTGCCCTGGGAAGCAGGAACATAACAGCGTGCTATGTCCGATGAGCGAGCCGAACAAGCAGGTGCTAGTGGCAGACGAAAACGAGAAGAAAAATGTGAAGCGCAAGGCCAAGTCAAAAACCGAATGACTAGACATGGCAAGAGCAGAGAGCAAGATAGCCGAGCAGAAAACTGAGCAAGTAGAGGAGCAAGCGAGTGCGAAGAGGGCGAAGATGTGCAGGGGTTCGGAGCAAGAATATAATTTTAATAATGTAACTAATGAGCAAGAATTAAACAGAGAAGCTTTGTTTGCATTCTACGCAAATTGTTTCACTATCAGATATTTCATTGATGCCGACGGTTAATAATATGTTCACAGTGAACGAAATCATGTAATTTGGGGCTATTTTCATGTTTTCGTATGAAAACAGCCCGAAAACATTTCAATTCCCATACAAATTGACACATTGAAAATACGCTATTTTGCGTGTTTTCTATGAAACCTGGATTTTTTTTCAAATGAAAGCGTGTAAGCACCCAGGTCTCAAACCTAAATTTCCCTATTCAGCACATTTCGGCTCACTCCAATATTTTAACTGACACCCGAAAAAATTGTTCAGTTTCGTGTGTTTGCCAATGTTCTTAATTTCTCCATTATAAGAGAATGGACGGTCAGTTTGAAGTGACGAAATATGTTGTAAATGACTATCGATGACTGCACCAGCACAATTTTAAACTTAGAACGATTTATAGGCAAAATATTATTGTCGGTTGTCATATGAAATTACAAACACTGAACACTTTTCGGTGATTTCTGAAAACGTACGGCGAAATCAATCCGTTTTCGTCCACTCTGATTAGAATATAATGGTGAAGCTGGAGGTTAATGGTGCAAGATTAGGGCCAGTGCGAGCAATTTTAGACACAGGTTCTCAAATGAACTTGGTCAGTCACAAGATTCAGCGCAAGTTTAAAATCCCAACTCATTCTACTGCTAAAGGGATGGTAGGAATCGATGGTAAGCCATTCATGGTTAAGAGCAAGGCAATGCTAAAGGTATGTTCTTGGTATGATTCGAGCATATCTATCGAAGACGAGTTTTGGATATTACCAAAAGAGAGTGCATGGGAGCCGATTTTACCCGCAAGGGACATAGAGCGAGTTGTAGTGCCAGACATCAAAAATACACCACTTGCGGATCCGGAATATTGGAAGTCCGGTCTGGTAATGCTATTGTAGAGCGTAGACTTTTTTATTCTGCAAGTATCTACCCAAGGTTTTAGAAATTTAACTTTCTTGGAGACGAAATTGTATTATTCGGAGCACGTGGGGCAAACGTGCAAGTGTGCGAGAATGTGGTACACCCAACACACAGTGCACGAAAAATACATTAAATTCATGAGAGAATATGAGGGCATGGGGCATATGGTGCGAGTAAACGAGCAAGAACCGCATAGTGAGATTGTATATCATATACCTCATCACTGTGTGACGAAGAAGTTTCGCGTCGCTTTTGACGCAAGTTGTAAGACTGACAAAGGCATTTCATTGAATGAAGTGCAGAAATTGGGCGAGAAATTACCGAGAGATTTGTGCGAGATTTTTTTGCGTTTCAGACGCAATCGAATTGCCATTAGTGCAGACATCAAAATGATGTTCAGGCAAGTGCAAGTAGCAAGGGGTCAATGGGACTTACAAAGAATATTCTGGAGAGAGCAGTGATTTGCCACTACCGCATACAATTCAGTAAGAGCAGTTATACAATGTGCAAGAGAAGCGAGCGAGCAATATCCAGAAGCAGCTCAAATAATTGAGCAAGATTTTTACATGGATGACTATGTTTCTGGTGCAGAATCAGAGTCCGAAGCCATTCGGCTAGCCAGAGATATTGATACCGTGCTAAGAAGTGGAGGTTTCCAATTGAGGAAGTGGAAATCAAATTCTAAGGAGCTGATGAAAGAAATGAGCGCAGAAAGTGAAGATTCAATGTTACTTCACGAAGAAGAAAGAGTATACATATATAGAGCATCAGTGCTAGGGCTTAAATGGTTGATTGAGCCAGATAAATTTACATTTGTCGTGAAATTCCTGAGCTGGAGGGCAAGTTAACAAAACGTAAAATTTTTAGCAGCGTAGCACAGCTTTATACGATCTAGGGACGCGGGAGCGTCCCGCACGCCAAAGAAAAACGAAAAAATTTGAACAAATCAAAAGTGAGAAGCGACTAAGACTATGTTTACACGACGGAACAAGTACGGGTTTTCGGACCTCTGTAGCTCGGACTCTGTTTGGTCCTGAGTGTTCAAATTCGGTAAAGGTTGTCGTTCGCGCCGTCTTACGAAGTGTAGAAAATTTCAAGAAGATACGATGAAAAACACTGGAGATATAAGAGTTTGAAAATCGCAGTTTTTCGAAAATCTTGTTCTCGTTGTTCTCGTTGTTCTTGTCGTTCATTGACAGGGCTACAGCCTTGCAGAGAGCATCTCGGGATTTGGTCTCTTTTCCCATTGATAGAGTCTGTCGTGAAGGTGTGCATAGGCTATCGTTTGCTCCGATCCGTGGAGTAGAAAAAAAGATACAGCGGAAAATGTGAAACAATACATAGAGTCTCTCGCTTAAATCTTTTTATATGTTTCAAAGGAAGCATTTTGCAAAAGTCGGGGATTGGCCCGAAAAATGCCTAGAAAAGAATCGTATAGTTTTGTTATTTGGCAGGACTGTTTCGAACAATCCCTTGTATATGTTCTTTAAAGTTTTAAGTTGTAAAGCGTCTGCAAGAGCGGCGGCAAGGGCTCAAAGTTCCAGATTTGGTTCGTCTCTTATACGAGTACGTACATATTACTACATATAATATTGAATGAACAAATAACATCCCGATGATCCTAAAGCTTCCAGCAAACGGTAGAGGTTCGCAAAATACACACACCTCAGGTTACGAAGGACGCTAAGCTTACAAAGGTTACAAAGGTTATTGTTATTATGTTCTCAAACATGGTCGTGATAAAAGGGCAGTGAATATCGTCTTCATTTCAAGAAAATAAACGCATTCATTTATTGTTATGTTAAGTTGGTTTTGTCAATTGAAAACTGCAAAAAAATATGATATCTCACAAAAACAACTCTGTTGTAAAAAGTTTCCGCCAAAGAAAAAGTTGTCAGCCGCAAAAAGGATTGATATAATACAATCCCGCCAAAATGCTCGCAAGGATATGCATTCAAAAGTGATTGAATAAGTTAATAGTTTCCACCAAAACAGCGTGGTGCGGTATGCGTCAGAATTTGTGAAACAATTTCCGCCGCGATATACCACGCTGAATTTGCCAATTCGTGTGGAGTCTGTGTTGTGTGTACCGCGTAACGCACCCGCGCTGGTTTGGTGCTAGCTGCTAGCTAATTTCTTGCAATGCTGTTTGGCGGGGAGCTGACGAGGGTGCTATTTGCTGCTATGCTCTTGTCACGTCTTGCATAAGGGCAAGCTTTCAGATCTTTTTGAGGTGCACAGTGGAGTGAGACAAGGCTGTATTTTGTCACCTATTCTCTTCCTTATTGTTATTAGTGATGTACTCGGCTCTGCACTTCAATTACATCGTAACAAAGGTATCATATGGAAATTGTTTGATCACCTTCAACATCTTGACTACGCTGACGACATTTGTCTTCTATCAACTAATACGGATGATGTCGCTCAAATGACAGAAGCTTTAAATTGCGCAAGTCGTAATGCGGGGCTGAAAATCAATGCTGCCAAGACTAAGTTCTTGAGCACATATCCAGGGGGGCAAAGCGGAATTTGTATTTCGGGACAGGCAGTCGAAAAAGTTGATGAATTCTGCTATCTCGGGAGCGTAGTTACAGCAGATGGTGGAGCGGATGCTGATGTAAAATCACGGATAAACAAGGCTAGGGCGGCTTTCTTCAATTTGACTCCTTTCTGGCTAAACAACAATATTTCCAGACGCACCAAACTTCGAGTCTTCAATTCCAATGTGAAATCCGTACTGCTATATGGCTGTTCAACCTGGAAGGTGACTAAAGAGATTACTGATAAGTTGCAAACTTTTGTAAATCAGTGTCTACGGCGCATCCTACATATTCGTTGGCCGGAGATCATTTCGAACGAGGATCTCCTCACTATAACTGGCCAAGAAAGGATAGGCACTTCGATCAAAAGACTTAAGTGGCAATGGATAGGTCACACCTTCCGAAGAGGGCCCAATAACATCGCAAAAAAGGCCCTGAACTGGAATCCACAGGATTCCGGAGCAAGACGCTGTGTTGGACGGCCAACGAACACATGGAGAAGATCGGTAACAAGCGAGGCCAAAACGCTAAATCTTACATGGTCGCAGCTAGCGCCGTTGGCGCAAAACAGAACGAAGTGGAGAGTAGGCGTAGTTAATGCCCTATGCCCCACAAGGGGTTGACAGGAACTAGAGAGAGCACAGCTTTATGATCCGAATGGATACATATCGCGGGTAGTTATCAGGGGCGAGATTCTTATTCAACATTTATGGCGATTGGGTCTTAAATGGTACGAGCAAGTGCCAGACGAAATAGAAGAGCAATGGAAAGGCCTTTGGGAAGGTATGAATAAGCTAGAGAAGTTTTTGATAGACGGATGGATTGGTACCAGCAGTGATGTGAGAATCGAGCTTCCCAGATTCTCAGATGCATCAACTGTAGCATATGGTGCTGTTATCTATGTGCGGGTAGAGCATGGCGATGGGCAAGTTACGAGCAAGTTACTAATGTCCAATAAAGACTATTACTGTACCAAGGCTAGAGCTAGCTGCAGCTGAACTATTAGCAAGATTAATGCAAAGTGTGTGCAAGGCGATAGAATGGTCTGTGGTACCATATACATTGTGGACAGGTTCTCAAGTAGTGTTGCATTAGATAAGGAAACTGCCATGCAATTTAAAGACATACGTGGCGAATAGAGTATCCTCCATTCAAACGAATATTGATATCCAGAATTGGCGCAAGATTGGTTCTAAAGAGAATCCAGCAGACCTATTAAGTAGAGGTATGGGGGCAGAGCAAATTGTGCAAAGTAATTTATGGTTATATGGTCCTGAGTGGTTGACTCAAGACTCGAGGAGTTGGCCGAGCAAGGAGCATGGGCAAGCTGGGCAAGATGTGCAAGAACAGATAAGGAGCGAGGTGAAAGTATTTTTTGTGCAAGAGCAGAAGGAGCCTTTGGGTATTTATGTGCCAAGTTTGGGGCAGAGTATCGAAATTATTCATTATAAATCAAGACTAGAGCCCGCAATACGCGTTGTCGCGTATGTTCTTCGCGTCATAAAATTGTGCAAGACAAGACGAGCTACAAGACGAACCAGAAGACGTTCGAGAAGAAGAGACAATACTTTGATTCAGCTTACAACTGTTGAAAGAGCGGCTGCCTTTGAGTATCTATTACGCAAGGAGCAAGAGAAAGAATTTGGTGCAGAAAGAGCAGCTATAGAAATGGGCAAGTCACTCCCAAGAGCAAGATTGAATCTCTAAAGCTAGTTATGGATTCAAAGCGGCTTCTACGAGTTGGTGGAAGACTGAAGAGAGCAGAGTGCGATCATGAAATGAGACACCCCGTCATAGTGCCGTCTGAACTCACGACCACTACACCCGTTGAGCGATGATCCGCAAGATGTGCAAGTCTTAACACCAGGTCACTTTTTGGTCGGCGAGCCGCTAGTGCTACCGCCACCATTCAGCTTTGAAGATCAACCCAGTGCAAGAGGAGCCAAGTTCTGGAGCGAGCGTCAGGCAATGGTTAAACACATCTGGCAGAGATGGGTGCAAGAATGTCTAACAACTTTGCAAGAGCGCAAGAAATGGAGAAAAGAAAGGGAAAGTATGTACATGTTGGTCAGTTAATTCTCATTAATAGTGATAATTTTCCCCCAGGTCAATGGGCAACTGGAAGAGTGTGCGAGTTAATAAGAGGGCGAGATGGCCTCGTCCGGAATGTGGTAGTGCAGACCGGAACCAACAAGCTGACGAGGCCCGTGCAAAGGATTTGTATTCTACCCATAGACACAAGCGAGTAAGGTGCAAAGGCGAACGAAGAACAAGTAGCATGAATGACCAACAAGCATGACGCATCATCGAACAATTATCAGCAAGGTGCATAGAGGTGCAAGGAGCATGAAGCCTCGGTCTGCCAATTTCCAATTGTTGTTCGAAGCTGTTCCTTAAATGACTAAACGCTTTTTCATGCTTTGTCGTTATCGACTTCTCCGAACTCGCGATTCGTTCGTTCAGCTTGCTCATTGCCTCCTTGAACTCCGCCTTCATGGATATTAGAAATTGCATCAGTTGATCCGCGACTTGTTCCGTACATACTTGTCTCACTGGTATCTTGCTCCTATCGATACTGTACGTACGTCAATCAGCCGAGCATGCTCACGTTTCAACTTGGCTGTTGTTAATTGCGAGATATTACGCGACAGTTTGTTTCTGGACATTTCTCTCCACAGTACACTATTACACGTTTCGAACTTTCGAGAAAGCTTTCGAAGTACACTAATCCACTTTCGAGAAGTTTCTCAAGTTCACTGGATCTGTCCACAATAGTTCGACGCAAATGCTAAAGTTCACTTTCCAGAACCTTCCAAAGCGAACTATCCCGAAAATTCTCGTCGAGTTGTCGAATATTTCTGAATGCACTCGACACTCGCAATTTCTCGTTTACCGAATCTGTCCACACTAGTTCGACACGAAGGCGTAACCTCACTTTCCAAAACTTTCCAAGGCGAACTATCCCCAAAATGCTCGTCGAGTTCACGAATATTCCCGAATGCAATCGACACACTGAATTTCTCGTTTACCGGATCTGTCCACCTAGTCCGACACGAACGCGTAAGTTCACTTTCTAAAACATTCCAACGCGAACTATCCCGAAAATTCTCGTCGGGTTCTGGAATGTCCTTGAATGTACTCGACAACTCGACACACGCAATTTCACGTCGTATATACCGCGCACGAGTTACACCACCACGTTATTGAAAATCCCACTGCCACCAATTGTAATATTTCTCGTATTTTCTAGACGTCTCAGTGGGTTGGATCGATTTTCGTGTACACATTAACAAATATAATAGCACTCGCATTACTATGTAACACTATTTATTACAACACACGGATGTACGACCACACCTAACCGATTGGCGCTGCTACCAGCAAATTCAAATGTCAACTACAATGTATGAATCGACTATGATTTTGTATAGCGTCCTAGCCCACACAATGAATGAAACACTCTTGATTCAGTTAACCGATATATTTCGGGCTTTGGAGCCCATCATCAGGGTTATAAAATTCTGAAGACAATGTATGAATTTCTCAATGGAGTCGCCATTGTTAAATAGATCAGACGTAAAATTTTAGCTCTGTGTTTTCATTAATATCGTGGTTTTCAAGTGCTAGCATCCTGCCCTCTTATTGACGATTACTTTAGCGGCATCCATTGCCACTAAAACTGGTGACCCCGTCGAACAATTCAACTTCGCTAAAAGTGCAATTTCGATTTGCGTGTTTCTGGTCGTGTGACTGTAAAAATTCCAGTTTTCACACCACGCGACGCCATATTGGCCAGCAACAATGGCCACGGATGAAAAATTTTCGGATGCGATAGACGAAAAACCGACCGTTTCACAGGAAAATACTGCGATATGAATGGCATCGTCATGCCAAAATTGCCGACATTCTGGAAATCGCGACCCGCACTCTGCTTCGCGAAGGTGGAGGCTCAATTCCGAGCACATCGCATAGCCAGGAACACCATGAAATTCGACCAAAGGGGTGGCAGACAACTTCAAAGTCGTTAATAGTTGCAAATATTTGCAACTATTTTCTTATTTCTTACCATATTATACCAATCAGTGGTATTGTGACCTGTGGTGTTTTCATGGTGCCTATTTCGATGTTATAACCTCAGGTTTAGTGTAGGCAGGTGGATCTATCCTGCATCTCGATTGCGTAATTACCGAGTTCAATGCGTTATTGAGGTTTTTTCTTTTCATACATCCACGTGTTTATCGGTCTGCCTTGGCCCTGGGTTCTTCAAGTGAAAAATCCATTGATATCGCCTTCTTTGTAATTCCAATCCATTCGTCGGTCTTCGAGCTTTTCGGTGATTTGTTGGTCAATGAGCGAGCTTCCTCGGTTGTAATTACTTTTGATGTATTCTCATAATGTAGTTTGTATGTATATCAAATTTAAAAATTAATTTTTCGAGCTCGAACAGTGGCAATTTTGTCTAAAAGTTCCGATTCAATTGATCTTGCGCCATGGTTGATCGCAAGTAAGTTTTGATAAGCTTCAGTTTCGAAAAGCTTCATTCACCCGATGCTACCGTCACTGGTATTGTTAAAAACTCGAAGAGCAATGGTTACGTTGGGGAGCAGATGTTGCAATTTGTTTTCCAAAATGGAAGCAAGGCCAGCGATTGTAGTGCTCTTCTCGGGAATTAAACAATTCAGCACACATATCTTGGGGATCAATGTCCGATCCCGATGCGTCTTTTAAAACATTGCTCAGCTTAACAGTTGTTTTCATTTTCCCATAGTCAGTAAGAAGTCCAAAATTATTAGTATTGACTTTTAACCGATTAAAGCGTTCAGTGAGAGACATTAGTGCATGATCTAATAAAATGTTGAAAAACTCCACTTCAAATTTATTTTTTGGATCCGTAAAAGGGTCATCGTCGGCTTTATACGAAAAATGTTTTTTAGTTTTACGTCTTCTCATGGTGCTTGTTACAGGAAAAATCATTTCTTCGGCCGTCATTTCAAGCTCCTAAGCTAATAGTTTGGCAGCATTTTTGGCCAATTCAAATCCAGTATCTTTATAAGATTCCAAGCATACTTTAGTTTGCTCGAGACATTTCATGGCAATATCAAACTGCATATCCTTACTTTGCATTAGCTTACTGATAAATTTTATTTGCAATAAAATGTCATACCAAATAACTAATGATACCAGGAATTTGAACGACTTTACTTCCCTTGCCAAGGATAATGCTTCCACTCGAGCTTTAACGTCATTAGCAGATTTGACACATCAATTACCGCGTCGTATACTGCAGCAATTTGGAACCGAATCGCTTTTACGCACTCGATTCTACATTCCCATCGAGTGTCTGAGATGGGCTTGACAGTGAAATGCTGCATATATTTATTCCAAATCTCCCACCTTTGTGGAGATGCAGCGAATAGCACGTATATTTTCTGTAAAATGCCAAATAAAGTTATTGCCGTCACAGACGATTTGGCGATATCCCCTAGCAATAAGTTTAAACTATGACATCCGCATGGAACAAAAAAGGCTTTCGGACTTATGTTCAGAATTTTCCTTTGTACACCTGAGTGACAACCTCGCATATTTGCACCATTGTCGTAACCCTGACCGCGACTGTTTTTAATGTCCAAATTAAATTCTTCGAGTTTTTTAGGACAAACATCAGCCAATTACTGTGCTACTTGTAACATGCAAAAATCCAACAAGAAATTCGTTTATTTTAGGCGGTGATTCGCTTATATCGACAATCCGAAGAACCATTGTCATCTGTTCTCGATGGCTTATATCTGGAGTGCAATGGAGTATGATGGAAAAATATTCAGCATCGTTAACTTTTTTGATGATTTTAGCCAGCACTTCATCTCCCATTAGTTTGACTATTTCATTTCGAATTTGTTTCTCTAAATAATGATCATGAATTTCGTCACTCTTAATAACCGATGAGAACTCCCTATGTAATGTCTTTCACATGGGGGCTGATTCCTATGCTGCTTTTCTTATTAGCTTTGCATGGGAATCAGTTTCTACCTAAACCGAACAGAGAGAATAAGGAAGTAATGCCACCGTATACTTACACGAAATTCTGTGAAGCAGTTCCACTACTGCACTCTACCCGCCCGGTCCATATGCTCGATATATCATTGCACCGACTTGTCAACCTAAAATTTCCCCTCGAACATAAGCGCAGTATAGACCTCGGGCGGAATGAAAATGACATTTTTGTCCGCTGCGATTTTTTCAATGAAAATGCATGCTTACTGTCGTGGAACATGTCGGAAATGATGGGGAATTCCATAAGCTACAATCCTAATATGGTTCCAACATTTTTCTCGGCCATTTTATGTATTATTTTTCGATTCCCCGGTCATTTCACCGTGAAAAATATCTAATGACGGGGGAATCGAAAAATAATACATAAAATGGCCGAGAAAAATTTTGGAACCATATTCGGATTGTAGCTTATGGAATTCCCCATCATTACCGACATGTTCCACGACAGTAAGCATGCATTTTCATTGAGAAAATCGCAGCGGACAAAAATTTCATTTTCATTCCGCCCGAGGTCTATACTGCGCTATATGACTGGAGATTGTTGCACCAGCATGTCATATTAATGTTAAAAATCAGTTTTATATGCAGTGGCGCCGATGAAACGGGGGACATAGTTTCTTTTGTTTTTTTTTGTTCATAGTTTATATGGCAGTTCGTAGTAAAAAAACATTAAACTGGATGTATGTATATCGAACAATATTGACATGTACAACGTCATTTGCAGTGATTAGAATCAATACTGTTGTTTGAAACCAATGTTTTTCCTTCAATGAATGTTGTTTTGTCGCAGTGCAATTCGCGGATTGAAAACCCGAAATTATATAATATGTACATACAGTTTTTTTTATAATCTTCGCTCGTAGAGTCAACCGAAGGGTAAAATAACTTTGTCATGAAGTTTGTAACACATTAAAGGAGACATCTGCGACCATATAAATATATGATCAGCATGACGAGCTGAGTCGATTGGGCGATGTCAGTCTGTCCGTCTGTTGCGACGCGCCTTACTGGGCGGCCGTCTTAAAAGCTATGATGCTGAAATTTTGCACACATGCTTCTTTTTCCTGCAGCCAGTTTGTATGTTTGAATCGCTAAAATCGGATGATGGGGTCATGGGGCTGCCATACAAACCCAAACCCCAAAATTAAGCCCTTAAAAAAAAATTTTTTTATTTGTCCACCAATTTTGACCAAATTTGGCACAAATGTGTTCCTATAGATAACACAAAAAATATCTGCGAAAAAATGGAATCGGACCATGAGGTCATGGGGCTGCCATACGAACACAAAACTCAAAATTAAGATCTTCTAAGAATTGTTTTTTATTTGTGCGCTATTTCAACCCAAAACTCATAGAAATGTGTATTTTTTGCAAGCTACAAAATAAATGTCAAAGTCGATGGAATCGGACCATTGGATCGTTATGCGCCAACCACCCATAACCCCTAAAATTAGGTTCCCCTGAGATTTTTTTAACTAAATTCCAATCATATTTAGCTAAATTCCAATGAAAACTTATCAGTGTGTCTTTATCGAAACTACAAAAAACATGTACAAACAAATATATTCGCACTAAAGGGGGATTTCGGCCGCGCCCGAAATTAGCCTCGTTTTAATTACTAACTGACTCGAGAGCTGTTACTGCTTCGAATAGCAGCAGCAGCGGAAGCATTTCATTACGCATATGCTGGTTATGTTCGCAATTTTTTCACTGCATTGATCTTGCTTTTAATGACGTCATATGATTGTTTTTGTTGTTTGTTCACACTTTAGTAGGCAGCTTTGACGTAATTGATCAGCTATTGGGCGGCATACAGATAATATCAACGCCATCTAGATATATCATAGCCGCAACTCAGCTGTACAATGACGTCATGGATCCGTATTAAATTGTTCGTCGGACACGGGCAAACAACAACAATGTCATGAGAGGCAACAACAATGCAATGCAATTTAAACTGCGGATTTGACGTTTACGAGTCTACATTGCGGCCTTAATATATAGACGGCGGTGATAATATCATTATGATCATATCTCTTTAGAGCGACGGCACACTACAAACTTTTAATCGGCCGATAGTTTGATCATTCTTCTAATCAGCACGGGACCATATGGAAGTGCGCACACTTGAACGCTTATGGTCTCGTGCTGATTAGGAGAACGATCAAACTATCGGCCGATTAAAAGTTTGTAGTATGCCGTCGCTTAGTGATCAATGCGGGAACAAACTTAGACAAGATCAGAACGTTCAGATAGACGCGAAGATGCAAGACCTGAAGAGTGCATCTATCTGGACGGGCCATGCTAGGAGCAGATTTTCAGGTTTACTCCACATCATTTCTATTCCCAAAATTGTCGTAGATAACGTTACAGACATGCATACATTCATATTTCCTTATGTTAATTTTTTCAGCATCAAATATATGTATTATCATTAGTGTTTTTTTTCTATTTATTATTAACAATATGTATACATGCAAATTATTCAGCATTATCAATGTGGTACGATAGCCCGACGTCGGGCTTGACCACTTAATGCAAATTAATCACACATTTTAAATTTCCCGCCAAGCCCCCTCATAAGGCACTCAAATTTTACGGCGCCTATGCATAATTTCCCATGTACTAACACTAACCAAACTCTTCAGCAAAATTGCTTCAATTCTCTTGCACGATATTACTTCCTTATTATCTTTTTTTCTGAGCTCTTAATTCGCCGGAGATGTTCTTGTAATACAGGATCATATTGACCCCAGGAAATTACCAATATTTGCTTGGAATAGTCGATCAACACTGCCACGGAATGCAAGATTTCTTTGGGCTAAGAACTTCGCAGTGGAAATAATTCGTTTCCTCCAGTGCATTCTTTCTTGATCAATTAATTGCTGGCTATGCTTATCGATTGTTATTTTCTTCCTTAATCTTAACTCTAGTTCGACCCATAGTTGCACGCTAGCCGTATTTTTGGAAGACGCTTCGTGATCTTGCAATAACGTGGCCATGTGTTTCCAATCATTACTGCCCCCAGTCGTTATTTTGATTTTCTAATCAGAAAATAGTTTACAACAAAAGCAAAATACGACGTCATTTGATTTTGAGTACACTAACCATCGGCGATTTGCACTCTCACCATTCGTCATTTTACGTTTATAATAATCTTCAGAAAAATGACGCGCTTTGCTATCTTTTGGAAAATCGAAGCTCCTGATTTGAATGGGACCATTCTCCACTAAAAACAACCGCAAACTCTCAGTTACTGTGGATGGCCAAAACGAAGGGTCTTCCATTTTATTCTTCATTGCAATCGTACTTACCGCAGCATCATCAAAAACTTTAGACTGGGATGTTGTTGTTACCTCTGCGATAAAGCTTGAACCTGCCTGCTGAGGATTATTAGACGGCGACATAGTTTCTTTCTCTTTAACTACGAAACCTTCAATGGTGCCCTTTTGATAGATAGATAGATAAGTTGTTTTATTCAAAAATTCAGATTTGTACATTTAGTTCATTCAATTCAAAACAAATTTGCGGCGTGGCTTTTGCCGTCTGCCTAATTAGTTTGATGTATTTAGATATATTATATTATTATATTGAGTATATTATTATTTAGTAATATATATATATTATTCGCGTTATTTTAATGTTATATGTTTTATTTTTTTATTTTTATTTTAATCCAGTATTATTTCTATTTTGTTTATTGATGGATGACTAGTTCTATATGTTAGCATGTGAAAGGAACCGGATGATGAAGTTCACCCAACTCCATATTCTGGGTGTTCATCTACCCGAAATTCCCTCCTTATGCGTTTTTTATTATAATGGTTTTTATATGCTTTCGTTCACTATCCTGTATCTGTAACTTAGCGCTATTTCACAGAAGTCGTATAAACTCTCCCAATTCGGTTGTCCATTTAGAGTTGCATATATTTCGGTATCACTCAGTACATCTTTTCCAAAGAACCAACGTCTGGTCTCCTTTAGTATAGGGCATATTCCAAGAAAGTGCCGTGTATCTTCTCTCGCTCTCATGTTGCATAAGCTGCATAGCTGTGGCAGATCATCGCGATGCGGTTGATAGTTGAGTGGCAGCAATTCTCCCCTGGCTCGGAAAATGATAGAGATTTTCTTTGACGGAAATTCATTAAGGAGATACGTGTTAACGTTGAGATTGTGATTTAGGCGGGAATATAACTTATGGATTTGTTCCGCGTATGATTGAAAAAAATATATTAGTTAATTTCATTAATCTTTTATTGTTCCCAAACTACTGACAAATGAACTTACGTGTCTATGATACTTAAATACTAATTTTGCTGATTATGATAATTTCGAATTACATTTCTCCTAACACCAAAGTTCATTGCTGTTTCGCAAGAAACATAAAAAATGATTCATAAGCAAAGAATAATAATATCGATTTAGGTCATTGTATGAAATGAAAATGATGTGTAAACAAATCGGATACCTATTCGATTTACCTAAATGAATTGGTTTAAAGGGGTCATTACATGGCTAAATGGGCCGTGATAACTCTTCCCTCCTTAAAAAATCTGTGTCCCATAGATTTACTTTTTGCTGAGAGGATCTATTACTGGATCGGGGTAAGTGTATGCAACATTTAGCTTAAGTTTGGAAGAAAAACGTTTTGAGTACAACCAATAGGATATTGAAGCAAGGATAAACATTAAAATTACTATAAACGAGTCCGATATGATGGATGTAATATTATTGGATGAAAAATTTTCAAGTTTTTTGACATTGTCTAGGTGCAATTTGTGTAGATACTCTAGGTCGATCGTTACGTCCCTTTCAGTAAGGTTACCCCGCAGTATCGGAGGAAGGATGTGTGAGGTCTGCATTTCCTCGCTGCTGTAGGTTACGTCATTAATTTGAATTGTATCATTTTGAAGACTAATGACGAATGTTCCGTTAAGGATTTGGGTTTTGTTCTGTTGACGAAGTACTCCGACGAAGTTGCTAAGGTATATCGTGTTTTCATTCACTGTTTCCACCACGGGTTTGTTAAAGTATTGGTAACTGCATTCAGCATCTACTCCATCAAGGATTCGCGAAACACATTCGTGCGGATCCAACTTTTGAATTTTATTTCTATTGCAGATTGTAATATTTTGCATGATGGCACAATCACCTTTTATACCATATCGTAACTGCTGTGTTACGAATAAATTTGAGAAGTTAAGGAGAGTTCTTTTATTGTTAAGCACAACAGGGCGGACTAGGATATTGCTAAAAATCGTGGTTTCGGTCGTAGGGAGGCAGATGACGTAAAGGAGTAAAGACTCTTTTACAAGAACCATAGGTTCGGCGTATTCGATCGCCTGGATTTCATTATCATACGGCAGAGTATCGACCCGTGAAATTATGGCTCGAATCTCGGAATTATCCAATAAGTTTGAATTTACAATGCCGCGTTTAGCAAGCTGACATGCAAGTGTTATTTCCCTTATTTCGTCCTTCAAAAAGCTCAATTTGTTAAAAAGCAATTGCTCGTACTTGTCGCTACTGTGACTGTGGATGTCCTATACAATTCGATTGTAGTTGTCGATTAGCGTAGTCGATAGGTGTGTTAGATGTTCGTTGATTTTGAACTGCTTGTTGTTGTTGTTAATTACGTCATTTTGACTTTTAAGGATACTATCCCAATCGGTAGCATCTGGATTTCCTGCGATCCATTTCCAAGCGGATCCAATCCAATTAATAGATCGTTTGGGTCTAGTTGAGCGGAGCTGATTAAGTGGTGCTTCTGTCTGGGATAATAGATGGAGAAGTTGTGGGACCAGGAGGCTAGATCTATTTACGTCGCGTCGTATTGTAAGTCTTGCGTCGTCCAGTATGGTTTCGTACGTCGTTATGTTGATAGTATGAATTATCTTAAAATTGCCGTCAATGATTCTACCAAGTCCTAGTCGTATAGTCACTATAGGTCCGGAATATTCGTACACGTTTACAATTGCACGTGCTGTCCATAATGTCAACCTGAAATGAACTGATTTTTAGGATGCGTGATTTTATTCGGGTTCGGGTGGGATATTTTTGAGGTGGGATTTGTGTATACGCTTGCCGGTCGCGGTTGTCACTGTGACTCGATTGTCCTTAGTGACCGTTTCCTTATCAAAAAGAGGTTTTGTTTTTGCCTTTATTTGCTTATTTTTCCTAAACACTACATCTCCAGGACTATATTGTCTGGGCTTGGATCTCTTTACATTATGCGTGTCTAATTGAGTTTTCTGTTTTCGTAAAATTTCCGCTTTTAGGTCTTCGTGTAATTTGGTTTTAAAGTTTGTTAGATTTTGATAGTTAATGCGTTGGCTTCTGCCGAAAAAAATGTCTGAAGGTTTGCGTTTAGTGACTGAGTGAATGCTGTTGTTATATTTATCCACAAAGATGTTAACTATTTCCTTAAGGGTTAAACTCGGGTTTTCCTTTTGAATACACCTAATAATTTCTAGGATAGTAGAATGTGCACGTTCAATAGCGCCGTTCACCTCGCTCTTCTGCGGTGGTGCCAAGTACACTAGTATCCCTAGACCTTCTATAAAGTTTAGAATTGTTGAACTGATGAAGCTTCCTTCATTGTCCGAAACGAGCATTCTCGGAATGGTAAAGTAGTGCAAGAGTTTTGCAATTTTATCCCGCAAGTGTAGAGCGGAGCGGTTTTTAATGCGGAAGTATTTGACAAATTTGCTGAATTTGTCGACGCACGTCAAGAATTTCTCCCCATTGATTGTTGTTATGTCCATGTGCAGTATTTCGGTTGGGTACTGTGGAATAGGTGTCTCCTGGAGTTCTGGTTTTTGGGGGTGCCTGTCGTATTTACATGTGTTACAGATGTCACATGTTGCTACATACCTCTTGATAAGGTTGCTCATGGATGGGAACTAGTATCTTTCGAGGATTTGCTCTTTGTTTTCTTTCCAGTTCCGATGGGCTCTGTGATGCTCATCCTGTATAGCTTTGAACTTATTATCGTCGTTGGAGATATCCTGAACGACCCTCTGCGTAATGCGAATTTTGAAATTTTGAAAGTGTTCCCTATAAATCTCCTGAAGCTGCTGGATGAATGCTTCTGGAATTTTTAAGCCGTTAATAACATTTGGGTTAAAGCATTCCCTCAGAGCTTGAGTCAGGTTTTCCTTGTTTATTCTTTCTAATCGAATATAATATCTGTGATAGTGGGGGTGAGGTTCCTCATGCCCTATCACGTTTTTACCCTCGGAAAAAATTAGTTGCCTCTTGAATACGTTAATAGGGGCTTCTGTACAAGGAATTAAGTCACTGCTATCCTCATCTGCGCTGTGAGCTGTTCCAGAGTCGCTTGTTAACACGTTGACTTCCAAAGGTAGCCTGGATAGTGCGTCCGCAACAACGTTTGTCTTGCCGGGCTTGTAAACGAGCTCATAGTTGAATTCCTCTATTCGAGACTTCCATCTTTTCAGCTTGGCGTTGTGATTTCTGTTTCCTAAGGCAAATGTAAGCGGTTGGTGGTCTGTAAGAATTTTGACCTTTTTTGCCCCATAGAGGTAGTCCCTTAATTTTTCTAGAGCCCAAACAATCGCCAAAAGTTCCTTTTCACCTGTGGCGTAGTTTTCTTCGGTTCTATTTAAGGATCTAGAAATATATGCGATTGGTCTATCTTTCCCCATTTCCCCTTGCGATAAAACGGCTCCAATTGCGTGGTAAGAAGCGTCGGTTGTTAGCATAAACGGTTTATTGAAGTCGGGAAAAGTTAGAATTTCAGAGGATGTAAGTTGCTTTTTAAGATCTTCAAAAGCTTTCTTCTCCGGCTCTCCCATTGTGATCTTGGCTTTCTTAGATTGGTTGGCTTTCACCCGCGCGTTATCGCCTCGCGTTAATTGCGTTAGAGGCTTCGCGATTTTTGCGAAGTCCCTTACGAATCTCCGGTAATAAGACGCTAGGCCGAGGAAAGCTTTTAAATCTTTGAGATTATCGGGTGTTTTGATGTTCTGAATAGCTAGTATTTTCTTTGGGTCAGGAAGGATGCCTTCCTGTGAAATAATATACCCCAGAAAGTCAACTTGAGTCTTGAGAAATTTGGACTTTTCCATGTTTATTTTAAGATTAGCCTTTTCCAATTGTGCGAATATGGTTTGTAAATTTTGAAGGTGCTCATCTTCCGTTTTGCCAAGGATGATTATATCATCAATGTAAACAAAACAGATCTTGCCGATGTACTGCCTTAGTACATCGTCGATCATTCTTTGGAAGATGGCTGGTGCATTTTTGAGACCGAATGGGAGTCTCGTAAATTCATATTTCCCATTCGCCGTCGAAAATGCAGTCTTTGCTATATCGGTCTCTTTCATCCGAATCTGATGGAATCCGGATGTGAGGTCTATGGTAGTAAAATACTTAGAGTCTCCCAGGCTCGCTAAGGTGTTGGTTATATCCGGTATGGGATATGTATCGGATATGGTTACAGCATTTAACCTTTTAAAATCTACAACTAATCTGTACTGTTTTTCCCCAGCTGCATTTGCTTTTTTCGGTACTATCCACAAGGGTGAATTGTACGGGCTTTTTGAGGGGCGGATAATACCGTCCCGAAGCATTTTTCCAATTTGATGTTCAACCTCACTTCGAAGGGTAACCGGATAGGGATAGGCTTTCGTGTATATTGGATCTGACGTGGATGTTCTAATTTCGGCTCTAACATTGGTGTTGATGATTTCATTGTCGCTAATAGAACCAAAAATCTCAGGAAATTCATTTAAAATGCTGTGCAATTTAGCATTGAGACCGCTACTTAAGTGGTCGCACTTTATGTCAATAGCGTTCACCTGCCTAGACAACTTAGACTTTAAAGGAATTTCTATGTTGGGATGAATTTTGAGAATGTTGTGTTTTCTATCTATTATTGCCTCCAAATTTTTGAGAGTATCGTCGCCAATAATCCCATCGAACCAGGTAAGTCCTGGTAGGACGTAGAAATCCATTATTGTGTTATTCCCCAAATTTTTAAAGAAGGCTCCTCTTGTTTTTAGTTTTATTGAAATATTCCCTGCAGCAGAATGAATTTCAAACGGTTTCAATAAAGGTTTCGCTCCTTGTGATAGCTTTGTTGCGATAAAATTTTTGTTTGCCCCGGTGTCGATGAGGAATTTTAAAATTGGGCCGCCTTTTGATCTGTATTCTATGTATGGAACGCTGGATAGGTGTCCACCATAAAATTTACATCAAAGCCATCCGCGAGAAGTTCGTGCTCAGATTCCGTTTCAGACTCAATTAAATGATCAACATGAGTTCCCTGTTCTTCTGCAAGGTACTCAGTGTTTTCTTCGGATGTTTCAAGGTTAAAGAGTCTTTGTGATTTTCTAGGATATTGGATGGAGTGATTATTGGGGCGCTTAATGGGCTGAGGATAGGAGGGTCTGTTTTGATAATCGATTTGACGAGTCTGGATAGTTCTATCAACTTCCATTGGTACTGGGGGTTTGGGCTGGGCGGGTCTAGGTGGTGGGTTGTCGTAGGATGCAACGAAATTGGAATGTGGGTTTTTATGTATGTTATAATTTCTAATCCGATCGGAAAGCGTAGATTGGCGAACTCCTGTTGAATATTGGTTTCCGGTTTGATTTGGACGAGAGTTAAATATTTGGTTTATGGGAGCGGATACAGTATTTCTAAAATTTCTTGAATGGATGGGGGCGTTTCGAAAATTTAAGTTCTGAAATTCGAGGCACGATGCGTAAGCCTCGGGTAACGTTTGAGGTTTTTGTATGACAAGCATTCGAGCAAGGTCTCCATTCAAACCTCGAATAAACACGTCAAGGGCCCTATTCCTATAATTTTCAGTAAGAGCCGTCACGGTTTCCGGCAAATGATCTTCGGTTTTAATTTTGTTGATTAGGAGCGAAAGTTGGTGGTTAACATTAGCATAGAATTCGTCCACGCTCATGTTCCTCTGACACATAGTGTGGAGTTGATGCTCCAGTGTTCTAACATCGCGCTTGTCCGCATAATGAAGAGACAAGCACTTTTTGATGCTGGACCAATCCTCATCAAAAATATTGTATGAAACGAGAGCTGCATCAGCAGGTCCTCTAACTTTCTGTCTAATATGTCTGAGAATAGCCCTGAAGATGGGCTTATCCTCCACAATTTTGTAATCCTGCAAGACTGTCTCGACATTGTGTATCCATGAGACGTAATGCACTGGATTACCCTCAAAGGGTTGCAGGTCCCTAACTGAATCGGGGAGCTTCCTAATTGCATCTAGATCAAGCTCTGTTTTTGGGCGTACTAAGGGTACCTGAGGTTGGATGATATCTTGCTTATTTTCTAATCTGTTAATCCTTTCTTCAAAATTCAATGCCTGGAATCTTTCATCCATAGCTGTTTTAAATTGGTTTAGTTGTGCCTCTATATTTCCAAATCGATCAGATCTTTCTTGATCCAACCTATTGAATCTTTCTTCCAAACCTCTTATTCTTTCTATCTGGGCGTTTACGGCCCCGGTCAGTTGTACTAGGGTGTTGCGGACTTCTTCCATTTTAATTAATTTTTTCAGGAGTCGTTAACGCGTGACAGAAAATGTAATAACAAAAAGAGTGGAAATAAAAAGATTGGACACAATCTGAATCTAAACTCACTTAATAAATTGAACTGTGTCTTTTGAAAGATCAAATCAATGAACTCTGGTTTTCAATAATCTTCACAATAAGAGACGTAAAAATTCAACACTAACTATTATATACTATATTAACTAAATTTATCTCGTGATTTCTCGATACTTTTTCTCCAATATTATGATTCGTGTAATATGTATTTTGTGTATTTTCGCACTACACTTAATGCCTTTGAAGCGACTTACATAAACAGAATGATCCTTGCCATTGATGTGTTTGATTCGCACTCCACAGATTCCTTTTTAGCGCCGTCCGTTGAAGGTTTTCTGATGAATATGTTGATACGGGCCTACTAGGGTATGAAATTTGCGTTGCCTCTTCTGGCCTTGTTTGGTTCCTTTGCCTTAAATTGCACTGACGGGGTCTTCCTTCCAGGTCGGATCCCACTTGATAGTCACTTCCTAAATCACTCTTTAAATTTTTTATTTTACAGCGACAGCTATATGCATTTATTAATTTGGTTTTTATTTTAACGATTTCCGTGTAACTTTTGATCGGGTTTCGCGTTTCAACTTTCGCTCGATCTCACGTTTTAACTTATTTCTAAATTTCACGTTTTTAATTTTAACTCGGTATTCACGTACTCGGTTTTCACGTTTCTAACTTTTGCTCGGGTTTTTAACTTTTGCTCGGGCGCCACTTATGGATTTGTTCCGCGTATGATTGAAAAAAATATATTAGTTAATTTCATTAATCTTTTATTGTTCCCAAACTACTGACAAATGAACTTACGTGTCTATGATACTTAAATACTAATTTTGCTGATTATGATAATTTCGAATTACATTTCTCCTAACACCAAAGTTCATTGCTGTTTCGCAAGAAACATAAAAAATGATTCATAAGCAAAGAATAATAATATCGATTTAGGTCATTGTATGAAATGAAAATGATGTGTAAACAAATCGGATACCTATTCGATTTACCTAAATGAATTGGTTTAAAGGGGTCATTACATGGCTAAATGGGCCGTGATAACTTATATATCGCGATGCTGCGACGATAGCGCCCTTTCAGCTGTTACTACACAGTTCAAAATTTTGGTTTAAAAAGTAACCTTAGAGATATTGTATATAGGTCTACACCAAAAATTTATTACTTTTTAATAGTGGGCTTGTATTAGTTTGAAATGGCTAATACATACTATCTTAAATTTCAATATAAGATATTATTATAAGATAATAGCTAAGACTATTATATTTTAATATTATGTAACTTAAAATCAAATATATTGTTATATTGATATTAAGTACAGATATATTGAAAATTTAAAACTAATAGTCGATTAAAATATAAAACCGTTGTATTATGGGTTGTCATATACTGTTAGGTTAAAAACTAATACACATAAATTTAAATTTAACACAATAATGTATTTGGCAGTTATACTTACCACATTAAAATCCGAATTATCTGGGCCAATAAAATAATATAAATGAAAATCCACGCGTTTAAGAGAAAAATATTTATTTAATAGTTATAAGTAAATCTTAAAAATAAACGATACATCTTATAATTTTCACAGATTGTATTGCTATTGAAATGGCCACCTTCTTGTCCCTGTTTTGATCGCAAATATTCTTCTCCTTTTTCTCACGTAAAATTGAGACGCAGTGATTGCTTATCAGGTGTGATTTTAATGACTATAAATCAATTAAATTAATATTTTCAACCGAAAAGAATCTGTTTCATTCAAACTTACCTCGCTGTTTTTGCAAAGATTTGCTCCAAAAGTGTGTCGTGGTAAATCTGCATTTTTGTCTGCACTAACTTCATTTGCACCTAGAACAAAACAAATTTTAAAAATTTCTTCCTTTTTCTAAATAAATTCCCGCACCATCAAGCAAAATCACCTCTAACGTAAAACAACAGGAAAATTTAAATTGGTCAAACAGCAAAACCTTCCAAAGGAATTGCAACTCCATGATGATCATTGAAAATGGGCTTTGCGTCTGGAGGAAGTTCAAAGTTATCGAGAACTGCGAATTAAATTAAAAAATAACTCGTATAAATTCACTATCACTCTCATGTAAGAAACTATAAAACTCACTTGATAGCACTATATCACTGGAAGTAATTAGCAAACTCGTATTTGGCAATTTTAATGTATTTTGTTGAACTACAACTTTTAACTCGCAAACAAAATTCACTGGAGACACAAACGACGCTTTGCTCTTGCTCCATTGTTATCGAACTAACATTTTTCAGACGCCATTATATTTTGCTCAAAAATTAGTGATTTAATATAATATGGTCTAAAAAGTAAACCCTTCTGTATTAATCACACAACAAGTTTGAACAAAACGAATCAACGCTGGATTAATATTTAATCTATTTTGGATTAATGCTACACGAATAGTAGTACAAATACATAGTTAGAATAGTAATATATGTTGGTTTAATTTTCAGTGCGGATAAAAATTAGAAGAACAGTATTAATTTTAAATCCATATGAATTAGCTTTCAATACAAGAATACTAAAAGTTAATGTTATTTCCGTATTTAATGATACAATTTAGCTTTTAGTCTATTTTAAACTATATTTTAAGCGAAAATTATATTTAAAAGTTAATAATCTAATGGAAGTATTACTTTTTAGTTATTTTTGGATTAAAATTAAAAGTAATACAACGCATGGATTGAAAAAAAATCCAAAATTTTGGACTGTGTATTCTTGCCTTTTTATTAGCCTCTTCCATTAGAGTAAAAAGATCCTTGATCCATTCCAATTAAACTGCATACCCGTGGTTTCTGCTAGCGCCTGCAAGTCAGCATAAAATACATTTTTCGAAGATACCTCATATGCCAGTAATATCTTAGGTAGGCGTTCGTTATTCATAGCTGCTATTTTTTGAAGATACCTCATATGCAATTTTAAGTTTTCGGAGAAAAGCTTAGGCAGACTAGTGCCTTGTAGCAGCATATAGTTTGGGGTGTTCATTGGTAAGTGGAATACTCTTTTTAAGAAATATCTTTGCAGTTTTTCAACTTCATCATATTCTACTCCTCCCCACACTTGGGCACCATAAAGTAACACTGACTTCGACACAGCTTGAAATATGCTGTGCTTTGCGCTATGTGATAAAACTGGGTTGCTGAAGCAATTCTTCCAGATGCTATTCATTGACCATTTTGCTTCCTTGAGTCTTTGCTTCAGATGTGGCTCCATTGAAAGGTTACTTGCGATTAAGATGCCGAGATACTTGTATTCTTTCACTACTCCAATTTCCTGTCCACCATACGTCCACCTCTCGTCCTGTGCTAATGCAAATCGCTTCTTAAAAATCATAATTTTCGACTTCTGCAGGTTTATCGTAAGACTCCATTGTATGCAGTAAGCTTGTATATGGTCGATCATGCGCTGTAGTTCTTTCGGTGATTGGGCAAGGAACACCATAACATCTGCATTTAGGAAAGAAATAGCCCGATAACATGCCGGATCGTTAACTTCTCCTTTCTTAAATATGGGGAAAATGATTGAGTCGCAGAATTCACTAGGGATATCCCCCGTATCCATAATTCGATTGAACTCTTTAGTCAGTGAGGTCTTAAGAATTTCAGGGCCGTACTTATAAAATTCAACGGGTATCCTATCACTTCCTGGAACTTTTTCATCTTTGCATTTCGCTAGGGCCGCTTCTACTTCTCCAATGGTTACAGTTGCATCCAATATTTGGTTGACCCAATTTGGTCTTGCAAATTGTATCACATTAGTCCTGTCTGCGATTTGTAACATTTCAGTGAAGTGAGACTTCAACCTTTCCACATCAATTCCATGTCCAATTGTGTAGGCATCTACTCCATTTAGACGCCTAGCGGCTTTCCAAAAGTCCTTCCTATTTACGCAGTTACTTAGTATCACTGCTTGCTCCTGATAGAAATCTCTTTTCCTTTGTGCGCATATTCCCTTAAATCTTTTATTGGCTTGGTGATACATGTTTCTCGTGCGTTGTTATGCTTTCTAAAAAGCTGAAGGCATGCGAATGAGCGCTTTCTACCTTTTTCGCACTGCTGATCGAACCAAGGCTTTTTGTAGGTTTTGTCACGGCGAATAGGAGCCATAGTAGGGTTAATTGTTTTTATTATTTCTGCCAGGCCCGCTAAATTTAAACTGTCTTCTTGTCTGATGCACTGCGCTAGACGTTCTTCATATTCCGCTGCCATATCGTTTCGCCACATGATCTTTGGCAAAAGGTTCATTTTTTCCACATTCTGTCCGATACAATCTAACCCAATCGTTGTTATAATTGGGAGATGATCGGAGAAGTGTTTTTCGTCAACCGTGAAATCCGTAATGAGAGGCAGCCAGTCCCCTCCGGCCAGGCATAAGTCAATCACTGAATGTCCTTGTTGACCAACGAATGTACATTCCCCATAAGAATCGCTCGTTGTGCACCCATTGAATATCTTCAGTCCAAAAGAGTCCATCAACTCTAATGCCTTTCTCCCACATGTATTTATTATACAGTCCTTGGTGTTCCTGCTAATTTTCTCCATTCTATTCGCTACTGGCTGTTTGTCACCAATTCTCGCATTTAAATCGCCCATTATCAGTAGGTCGTTGCTTTCCAGTTTAATTAACATATCCATGAACTTGTCGTAATCAGCGTTCCAGTTGTTACAATTAATATACATAGGAAAAAGTATAAGTTTGGTGTTACGATATGTCAGCAGCAAGTAGCTCCAATCATCGATATTTTCAAATATGCATTTAACTTGTAGCTCCTTTTTAAAACCGAATAAGAATCCTCCACTTGGCCTGCCTCTTTCACTTCTTCTTTTCGCAGAAATCCATTTCAATTCATAGTTCTTAATTTTTCTTTCATATAACTCATAATCATTTTCCATTACAAAAGTTTCTAGCAGCATAAAAATATCAAAGCAATTTATATATTCGAAGAAATCGAATTCTTCAATCCGGCAATATTATATGCTAAAATTTTTAATTCTTTTGTTTTCATATCACAGACGGCAACACTTTCCTATAGCACAATTTATGATGTTCTGCATGCATCAGTTGTCTCTGCGACGATGCCCGTTCGTATCCTTTTGTGTGACGATAAATGCTTCCGCCCCGGAAATGGTGCCACGAGAGATAATTGTTGTTTTTCGCAAAATTCCACTTTTTGCCCCATTTAAGGGCTCGTCTGCTGATCGTCCTTTTAATGCTTTATGTCTGCCTTTGGAAATATATACTAAGCATGGTGCCCTGAATGATATACCGTTAAAAAAGAAACGCTGCTGAGGGCCATCCGTGTGATATTAGGGTAAATGCTGCCACGAGAGATAATTGTTGTTTCTCGCAAAATTCCACTTTTTGCCCAATTTAAGGGCTCATCTGCTGATCGTCCTTTTAATGCTTTATATCTGCCTTTGGAAATATATACTTAGCACGGTGTGCTGATAATATACCGTTCATAAAGAAACGCTGCTAAGGGCCATCCGTGTGATATTAGAGGGAAATGCTGCCACGAGAGATAATTGTTGTTTCTCGCAAAATTCCACTTTTTGCCCCATTTAAGGGCTCGTCTGCTGATCGTCCTTTTATTGCTATATGTCTGCCTTTGGAAATATATACTTAGCATGGTGTCCTGAATGATATACCGTTCAAAAAGAAACGCTACTGGGGGCCATCCGTGTGATATTAGGGGGATATGCTGCCACAAGAGATAATTGTTGTTTCTCGCAAATTTCCACTTTTTGCCCCATTTAAGGCTCGTTTGCTTTTAACGCTTTATGTCTGCCTTTGGACTTAGCATGGTGTCGTAAGTGATATGCCGTCCAAAAAGAATCGCTGCTGGGGGCCATCCGTTTGATATTGGGGAAAAATTCTGTCACCAGAGATCATTGTTGTTTTTCGCAAAATCACACTTTTCGCTCCACTAAAGGCTCGTCTGCTGATCGTCCTTTTAAAGGCTTTTGTCTACATTTGGAAATATAAGCTCAGCACAGTATTTATTTTCAATGATATCCCACTCAGAAGGAATCGCTGCTGATGGCCATCCGTGTGATATTAGGGGAAAATGCAACTATTTATATTCGTTTGCTGTACTATATTGCCTGTGAATTTACTCGAAAAATATAGGCCAGTCATTTTATGATTTTAGGTCGCAAAAAATAGCTCGGCTCTGTTTTTTGGGATATTGTTAGGGTAGATACCAGAAGTGTACCATCAATTTTGCAACTTCGAAAAACCTGTGCTAACCCCGTGACCCTAAAAAAACCTCAAAATTTTCGGATTCTTTTCATATTTTGGTTTCTAATTAGCAAAAGATGCTTTCTACAAGAAAGTCGTGTACTGGATTTTTAAAGCTAACAAAACCTTCTTTAATTTGAGCCTACCTCAAGCTTTGTAGGTACAAACGATCCCAAGATATAGTATTTTAAATATTGATTTTTGTAAAAAAGTTCGAAATTGTAGTTTTAGTCATCTTCCGAAGTGCTGCTTAAATGCGCATTTTACGTGGAAAGTCATGTGACACGAAGTTATAAACCAGTAACTTAGCTGTATATATGTCGGAACGAATGGAATCGGACCATGGGGTCATAGGGCTGCCCCTGAAAATTAGGTTCTTCTAAGAATTTTTTTTTTCTTTATGAACCGATCTTAACCAAACCTCACCCAAATGTAAAATGTAAAAGTAGGTACTAACACCGTCAGTTCACGTGAAATCCATGCAAATACTGTCAAAATTTTGATGATCGTGAAATCGAATTCGCTTGGTGGTACTCACTTTACATGAAAATCTATACACCGGTTTTTGACATTTCGCCAGCGAAAATAATGCAGTTGCACTTTATTTCATAATGAAAAGATGTCATCGACAATCAATCAGAACGCGAGTGAACATTTATCTTACATTGAGTGAATAAAAAGCAAGTCACCACGGTACTGTTTTCACGGGAGACATATATGCACGTTTTTCGCTCGGTGAACTCAGTACATACCTTAAAGCCTCAAAACATATCTAGGAATGGATGGAATCGGAACATTACGTCATAGGGCTGTCATACAAACCAACCCCTAAATATTAGGTTCTTGTAAGAAAAACTTTTTTCTTTTTGAATCTTAACCAAAATTCATCCAACTGTGTTCCTGGATGCCTCAACGCATCCGTATGAACTATTTTTATTCTCAATTTATTTTTCCATCTCAATTTTTTCCAATTTCTACCAAAGTGAGGTGCTTGTACGATTCGTTTAAAAATTAGCGCATAGTCTTACGATCATATCTTTCTTACATCATTTTATTCTAGCTCCATTATTTCTAACAGTTTTTATACGTTAACTGTAGAAAACTAGGGTTAATTTTAGTTATTCCACCTTTGGAGATATTCAGCTTTAAGCCGTGCAAGAAAATGATTTTTTCAAAAATCTTCAAATGCCTGTGGAAGCTAAAGGGTTAAGAATAGGGGGTATGTTTCATACAACTTTTTTGCTGGAAATCAATTGAGGAATCATAATCCGGTGCGTTTATGCGGCAGTTTCCGGACACCCTGTATACCATTTCTCGGTCAAGCTCATAGCTTTGGAGCATCAAGTTCGTAAGTTTGGAACAATGAAGAAGAAGGTTTGGAACATCAAATTCGATATTTCCGGAGCTTAAATCGTAACTGTAAATGCATATTTGAGCGCTGAACTTTTTGAATTTTAATAAAGATATAAAATGATCTATCTTCGATAACAGGGAAGATATAAACTTGGTTGTCCGTAGTTACGAATTTGATATTTCAAAGTTATGAACTTGATCAAGAAATGGTATATACACCGTACAAATTAGTTTCAACTAAGTTCAAACGCGAACTATTTTGTTCGTGTGAAAACAAAACAGGTACTATCTTCAAAAATGTTTTAAGATAGTCTATTATTTCAGAGGGACCTAAAGAATCGTTTTGGCCATATGGTACTTGCAATGAAGAGGGTGGGTTGGATTACAAACCGCAGCTATAGTTACAGTTACAGCAAATGCTACAGCCATACCAGTATCAAATTTATCCCATGATGGAGGCTTATAAGGTAAAGGCGTTCATAGAGCCGAAACCCAACTTCTTATCTATCTATCTTTAGGGATGGGCCCACCTAGGTATAATGTGCAGAAGCTCAAAATTCCATCAACCAAGCGTGCGTTCTCCACCGCTTTGCACGAAAAAGCTAATGCACCACCACCAAATGAGAATCCGACAATTGAAGATAGATGGAAAGTCGCTAAGGATTCATCTATTGCATGTGGCGAAGAAATTGTAGGACGATTGGATCGCGGTAGGAGACCATTTATTAGCGACTCTACTTGGTCTCTTATCTCAGCACGCAAGAGAGTTAAGGAGCAGATTAACTCAGCTGCTGACGACTCAGCTAAAGAACGATACAGAGCTGAATACCGTTCGCTCCAAAAAGGCGTTCAGAGGAGTGTAAGACGTGATAAGCGTAACAATATCAACGCACTTGCGAAGGAGGCAGAGGATGCGGCTCTCCGCGGTGACAGTGGAACACTCTTCAAACTTATTAAGCCATTAACTGGCAGATCTTTATTAACGGAACATCCTGTGAAAGATAAGGAAGGTGTTCTGCTCGTTACCGAAGAACAACAGCTAGAAAGATGGAGAGAACACTTTTTAGAGGTCCTGAATAACACTTTCGGGCCTGCAAGTGTATCTTCGTTGCCAGCAGAAGACGTCCCTCAAATAGACGGCATTAGTTCCGGTCCACCATCCAAAAAGTGTTCATCAGGGGTTCCGCAAGGAAGCCATTTAGGACCACTTTTCTTTTTAGTTTTCATAAACGATATCATCCAAAATTTTAAATTCGTGCGTGTATGGCAGTATGCCGATGATATGAAAATCGCTATGAAAATACGCAACATTGATGATTGCCTTAAGTTGCAATCCGATTTAGAAAAGCTGCAATTTTGGTGCCGCGATAATAATTTAAATTTAAATGTTAGTAAATGTAAAGTACTTAGCATATATAAATTGAAAACTCCGGTCTTCTTTGAGTACTCCTTAACAGGTAGTGTTCTTGAAAGGGTTGTCGAAATATCAGATCTTGGTGTAATTTTCGACCATGAGCTTTCATTTCGACAACACATTGATTACATTATTTCAAAAGCGAATAGTATGTTAGGATTTGTTAAACGTAATGCGCGCGAATTTAATGATGCTTTTACTTTAAAAATATTGTATGCAGCTTTCGTTCGTTCGCACCTGGAGTATTGTTCTATTGTGTGGAATCCGTTCTATAAGGTGCATATCGAGCGTATAGAAAGAATTCAACACAATTTTACACGGTTTTCCATTTATCAAATTGGCTGGCGTTTCAAGCCAGATTATAAAACTCGCTGTTCCTTATTGGGTTTACAAGCCTTAGATTATAGAAGAACATTTTTAAACGCTATGTTTATAAGAGACCTGTTTTGCTCTCATATTGTTTGTGAAGATATATTAAATAACTTTCAAGTGAGAAATATTCCTCACAATTTACGGCGGAACAACCTTCTTGTTCAGCCTTATCATAGAGTAAACTATGGGCTTAATGAACCAATTACAAGGTCAATTATTCTTTATAATAGTTTGAAGGACTTAGTTAATTTTAATTGTACTAATAAACTAATGTTTAAAAGAAGTTATTGTGATAAATTTCCTTATTAATATATTTTGTTTTCAGTTTTTTTTACGATCTGCTAGAGTTTACACTCGATTGATTGATTAGTCACTTACGTACGGATAGTAAGTAAAGTGATGCCGAGAAGCCTAGTCCCGGGACAAAAGTTTCTGTGAGGCAAAAAAAAAAAAAAAAAAAAAAAAAAAAGGAACTAACAGACGCTATCAAATCAATGGACGCCGGTAAAGCCCCGGGGATTGATGGAATTCCGACAGAATTTTTAAAAGCGGATATTAACGCTACAGCGGATATTCTTCTTCCCTTAATCCGAGAGTGTTGGGAAACTGAAACTCTTCCCAGTGAGTGGAAAAAGGGCCTAATTATTAAAATTCCGAAGAAAGGTGACCTGAAGAATTGTAATAATTGGCGTGGGATCTGCCTACTTCCTGCAATTTCCAAGTTGATGGCTAAGATTGTTTTAGGACGAATCAAGGAAAAAGTCGATAGCACTTTGAACGATGAACAGGCTGGCTTTCGCGAAGGGTTCTCCTGTAGCGACCACATTAACACCCTCCGTATTATCATCGAGCAATCCGCGGAGTGGAGATCACCATTACATCTCATGTTCATCGACTTTGAAAAAGCCTTCGATAGTGTTGATCGTCAGTACATCTGGGATGCCTTACGAAGACGAAATATTCCAGATAAGATAATCTCCATCATTAAGGAATCCTACAATGGAGCCCAATGTCACGTCTTGCATAAGGGCAAGCTTTCAGATCCTTTTGAGGTGCACAGTGGAGTGAGACAAGGCTGCATTTTGTCACCTATTCTCTTCCTTATTGCCATTAGTGATGTACTCGGCTCCGCACTTCAATTACATCGTAACAGATGGAAATTGTTTGATCACCTTCAACATCTTGACTACGCTGACGACATTTGTCTTCTATCAACTAATACGGATGATGTCGCTGAAATGACAGAAGCTCTTATATTTTGTGAGTGAGACTTCAACCTTTCCACATCAATTCCATGTCCAATTGTGTAGGCATCTACTCCATTTAGACGCCTAGCGGCTTTCCAAAAGTCCTTCCTATTTACGCAGTTACTTAGTATCACTGCTTGCTCCTGATAGAAATCTCTTTTCCTTTGTGCGCATATTCCCTTAAATCTTTTATTGGCTTGGTGATACATGTTTCTCGTGCGTTGTTATGCTTTCTAAAAAGCTGAAGGCATGCGAATGAGCGCTTTCTACCTTTTTCGCACTGCTGATCGAACCAAGGCTTTTTGTAGGTTTTGTCACGGCGAATAGGAGCCATAGTAGGGTTAATTGTTTTTATTATTTCTGCCAGGCCCGCTAAATTTAAACTGTCTTCTTGTCTGATGCACTGCGCTAGACGTTCTTCATATTCCGCTGCCATATCGTTTCGCCACATGATCTTTGGCAAAAGGTTCATTTTTTCCACATTCTGTCCGATACAATCTAACCCAATCGTTGTTATAATTGGGAGATGATCGGAGAAGTGTTTTTCGTCAACCGTGAAATCCGTAATGAGAGGCAGCCAGTCCCCTCCGGCCAGGCATAAGTCAATCACTGAATGTCCTTGTTGACCAACGAATGTACATTCCCCATAAGAATCGCTCGTTGTGCACCCATTGAATATCTTCAGTCCAAAAGAGTCCATCAACTCTAATGCCTTTCTCCCACATGTATTTATTATACAGTCCTTGGTGTTCCTGCTAATTTTCTCCATTCTATTCGCTACTGGCTGTTTGTCACCAATTCTCGCATTTAAATCGCCCATTATCAGTAGGTCGTTGCTTTCCAGTTTAATTAACATATCCATGAACTTGTCGTAATCAGCGTTCCAGTTGTTACAATTAATATACATAGGAAAAAGTATAAGTTTGGTGTTACGATATGTCAGCAGCAAGTAGCTCCAATCATCGATATTTTCAAATATGCATTTAACTTGTAGCTCCTTTTTAAAACCGAATAAGAATCCTCCACTTGGCCTGCCTCTTTCACTTCTTCTTTTCGCAGAAATCCATTTCAATTCATAGTTCTTAATTTTTCTTTCATATAACTCATAATCATTTTCCATTACAAAAGTTTCTAGCAGCATAAAAATATCAAAGCAATTTATATATTCGAAGAAATCGAATTCTTCAATCCGGCAATATTATATGCTAAAATTTTTAATTCTTTTGTTTTCATATCACAGACGGCAACACTTTCCTATAGCACAATTTATGATGTTCTGCATGCATCAGTTGTCTCTGCGACGATGCCCGTTCGTATCCTTTTGTGTGACGATAAATGCTTCCGCCCCGGAAATGGTGCCACGAGAGATAATTGTTGTTTTTCGCAAAATTCCACTTTTTGCCCCATTTAAGGGCTCGTCTGCTGATCGTCCTTTTAATGCTTTATGTCTGCCTTTGGAAATATATACTAAGCATGGTGCCCTGAATGATATACCGTTAAAAAAGAAACGCTGCTGAGGGCCATCCGTGTGATATTAGGGTAAATGCTGCCACGAGAGATAATTGTTGTTTCTCGCAAAATTCCACTTTTTGCCCAATTTAAGGGCTCATCTGCTGATCGTCCTTTTAATGCTTTATATCTGCCTTTGGAAATATATACTTAGCACGGTGTGCTGATAATATACCGTTCATAAAGAAACGCTGCTAAGGGCCATCCGTGTGATATTAGAGGGAAATGCTGCCACGAGAGATAATTGTTGTTTCTCGCAAAATTCCACTTTTTGCCCCATTTAAGGGCTCGTCTGCTGATCGTCCTTTTATTGCTATATGTCTGCCTTTGGAAATATATACTTAGCATGGTGTCCTGAATGATATACCGTTCAAAAAGAAACGCTACTGGGGGCCATCCGTGTGATATTAGGGGGATATGCTGCCACAAGAGATAATTGTTGTTTCTCGCAAAATTCCACTTTTTGCCCCATTTAAGGCTCGTTTGCTTTTAACGCTTTATGTCTGCCTTTGGACTTAGCATGGTGTCGTAAGTGATATGCCGTCCAAAAAGAATCGCTGCTGGGGGCCATCCGTTTGATATTGGGGAAAAATTCTGTCACCAGAGATCATTGTTGTTTTTCGCAAAATCACACTTTTCGCTCCACTAAAGGCTCGTCTGCTGATCGTCCTTTTAAAGGCTTTTGTCTACATTTGGAAATATAAGCTCAGCACAGTATTTATTTTCAATGATATCCCACTCAGAAGGAATCGCTGCTGATGGCCATCCGTGTGATATTAGGGGAAAATGCAACTATTTATATTCGTTTGCTGTACTATATTGCCTGTGAATTTACTCGAAAAATATAGGCCAGTCATTTTATGATTTTAGGTCGCAAAAAATAGCTCGGCTCTGTTTTTTGGGATATTGTTAGGGTAGATACCAGAAGTGTACCATCAATTTTGCAACTTCGAAAAACCTGTGCTAACCCCGTGACCCTAAAAAAACCTCAAAATTTTCGGATTCTTTTCATATTTTGGTTTCTAATTAGCAAAAGATGCTTTCTACAAGAAAGTCGTGTACTGGATTTTTAAAGCTAACAAAACCTTCTTTAATTTGAGCCTACCTCAAGCTTTGTAGGTACAAACGATCCCAAGATATAGTATTTTAAATATTGATTTTTGTAAAAAAGTTCGAAATTGTAGTTTTAGTCATCTTCCGAAGTGCTGCTTAAATGCGCATTTTACGTGGAAAGTCATGTGACACGAAGTTATAAACCAGTAACTTAGCTGTATATATGTCGGAACGAATGGAATCGGACCATGGGGTCATAGGGCTGCCCCTGAAAATTAGGTTCTTCTAAGAATTTTTTTTTTCTTTATGAACCGATCTTAACCAAACCTCACCCAAATGTAAAATGTAAAAGTAGGTACTAACACCGTCAGTTCACGTGAAATCCATGCAAATACTGTCAAAATTTTGATGATCGTGAAATCGAATTCGCTTGGTGGTACTCACTTTACATGAAAATCTATACACCGGTTTTTGACATTTCGCCAGCGAAAATAATGCAGTTGCACTTTATTTCATAATGAAAAGATGTCATCGACAATCAATCAGAACGCGAGTGAACATTTATCTTACATTGAGTGAATAAAAAGCAAGTCACCACGGTACTGTTTTCACGGGAGACATATATGCACGTTTTTCGCTCGGTGAACTCAGTACATACCTTAAAGCCTCAAAACATATCTAGGAATGGATGGAATCGGAACATTACGTCATAGGGCTGTCATACAAACCAACCCCTAAATATTAGGTTCTTGTAAGAAAAACTTTTTTCTTTTTGAATCTTAACCAAAATTCATCCAACTGTGTTCCTGGATGCCTCAACGCATCCGTATGAACTATTTTTATTCTCAATTTATTTTTCCATCTCAATTTTTTCCAATTTCTACCAAAGTGAGGTGCTTGTACGATTCGTTTAAAAATTAGCGCATAGTCTTACGATCATATCTTTCTTACATCATTTTATTCTAGCTCCATTATTTCTAACAGTTTTTATACGTTAACTGTAGAAAACTAGGGTTAATTTTAGTTATTCCACCTTTGGAGATATTCAGCTTTAAGCCGTGCAAGAAAATGATTTTTTCAAAAATCTTCAAATGCCTGTGGAAGCTAAAGGGTTAAGAATAGGGGGTATGTTTCATACAACTTTTTTGCTGGAAATCAATTGAGGAATCATAATCCGGTGCGTTTATGCGGCAGTTTCCGGACACCCTGTATACCATTTCTCGGTCAAGCTCATAGCTTTGGAGCATCAAGTTCGTAAGTTTGGAACAATGAAGAAGAAGGTTTGGAACATCAAATTCGATATTTCCGGAGCTTAAATCGTAACTGTAAATGCATATTTGAGCGCTGAACTTTTTGAATTTTAATAAAGATATAAAATGATCTATCTTCGATAACAGGGAAGATATAAACTTGGTTGTCCGTAGTTACGAATTTGATATTTCAAAGTTATGAACTTGATCAAGAAATGGTATATACACCGTACAAATTAGTTTCAACTAAGTTCAAACGCGAACTATTTTGTTCGTGTGAAAACAAAACAGGTACTATCTTCAAAAATGTTTTAAGATAGTCTATTATTTCAGAGGGACCTAAAGAATCGTTTTGGCCATATGGTACTTGCAATGAAGAGGGTGGGTTGGATTACAAACCGCAGCTATAGTTACAGTTACAGCAAATGCTACAGCCATACCAGTATCAAATTTATCCCATGATGGAGGCTTATAAGGTAAAGGCGTTCATAGAGCCGAAACCCAACTTCTTATCTATCTATCTTTAGGGATGGGCCCACCTAGGTATAATGTGCAGAAGCTCAAAATTCCATCAACCAAGCGTGCGTTCTCCACCGCTTTGCACGAAAAAGCTAATGCACCACCACCAAATGAGAATCCGACAATTGAAGATAGATGGAAAGTCGCTAAGGATTCATCTATTGCATGTGGCGAAGAAATTGTAGGACGATTGGATCGCGGTAGGAGACCATTTATTAGCGACTCTACTTGGTCTCTTATCTCAGCACGCAAGAGAGTTAAGGAGCAGATTAACTCAGCTGCTGACGACTCAGCTAAAGAACGATACAGAGCTGAATACCGTTCGCTCCAAAAAGGCGTTCAGAGGAGTGTAAGACGTGATAAGCGTAACAATATCAACGCACTTGCGAAGGAGGCAGAGGATGCGGCTCTCCGCGGTGACAGTGGAACACTCTTCAAACTTATTAAGCCATTAACTGGCAGATCTTTATTAACGGAACATCCTGTGAAAGATAAGGAAGGTGTTCTGCTCGTTACCGAAGAACAACAGCTAGAAAGATGGAGAGAACACTTTTTAGAGGTCCTGAATAACACTTTCGGGCCTGCAAGTGTATCTTCGTTGCCAGCAGAAGACGTCCCTCAAATAGACGGCATTAGTTCCGGTCCACCATCCAAAAAGTGTTCATCAGGGGTTCCGCAAGGAAGCCATTTAGGACCACTTTTCTTTTTAGTTTTCATAAACGATATCATCCAAAATTTTAAATTCGTGCGTGTATGGCAGTATGCCGATGATATGAAAATCGCTATGAAAATACGCAACATTGATGATTGCCTTAAGTTGCAATCCGATTTAGAAAAGCTGCAATTTTGGTGCCGCGATAATAATTTAAATTTAAATGTTAGTAAATGTAAAGTACTTAGCATATATAAATTGAAAACTCCGGTCTTCTTTGAGTACTCCTTAACAGGTAGTGTTCTTGAAAGGGTTGTCGAAATATCAGATCTTGGTGTAATTTTCGACCATGAGCTTTCATTTCGACAACACATTGATTACATTATTTCAAAAGCGAATAGTATGTTAGGATTTGTTAAACGTAATGCGCGCGAATTTAATGATGCTTTTACTTTAAAAATATTGTATGCAGCTTTCGTTCGTTCGCACCTGGAGTATTGTTCTATTGTGTGGAATCCGTTCTATAAGGTGCATATCGAGCGTATAGAAAGAATTCAACACAATTTTACACGGTTTTCCATTTATCAAATTGGCTGGCGTTTCAAGCCAGATTATAAAACTCGCTGTTCCTTATTGGGTTTACAAGCCTTAGATTATAGAAGAACATTTTTAAACGCTATGTTTATAAGAGACCTGTTTTGCTCTCATATTGTTTGTGAAGATATATTAAATAACTTTCAAGTGAGAAATATTCCTCACAATTTACGGCGGAACAACCTTCTTGTTCAGCCTTATCATAGAGTAAACTATGGGCTTAATGAACCAATTACAAGGTCAATTATTCTTTATAATAGTTTGAAGGACTTAGTTAATTTTAATTGTACTAATAAACTAATGTTTAAAAGAAGTTATTGTGATAAATTTCCTTATTAATATATTTTGTTTTCAGTTTTTTTTACGATCTGCTAGAGTTTACACTCGATTGATTGATTAGTCACTTACGTACGGATAGTAAGTAAAGTGATGCCGAGAAGCCTAGTCCCGGGACAAAAGTTTCTGTGAGGCAAAAAAAAAAAAAAAAAAAAAAAAGGAACTAACAGACGCTATCAAATCAATGGACGCCGGTAAAGCCCCGGGGATTGATGGAATTCCGACAGAATTTTTAAAAGCGGATATTAACGCTACAGCGGATATTCTTCTTCCCTTAATCCGAGAGTGTTGGGAAACTGAAACTCTTCCCAGTGAGTGGAAAAAGGGCCTAATTATTAAAATTCCGAAGAAAGGTGACCTGAAGAATTGTAATAATTGGCGTGGGATCTGCCTACTTCCTGCAATTTCCAAGTTGATGGCTAAGATTGTTTTAGGACGAATCAAGGAAAAAGTCGATAGCACTTTGAACGATGAACAGGCTGGCTTTCGCGAAGGGTTCTCCTGTAGCGACCACATTAACACCCTCCGTATTATCATCGAGCAATCCGCGGAGTGGAGATCACCATTACATCTCATGTTCATCGACTTTGAAAAAGCCTTCGATAGTGTTGATCGTCAGTACATCTGGGATGCCTTACGAAGACGAAATATTCCAGATAAGATAATCTCCATCATTAAGGAATCCTACAATGGAGCCCAATGTCACGTCTTGCATAAGGGCAAGCTTTCAGATCCTTTTGAGGTGCACAGTGGAGTGAGACAAGGCTGCATTTTGTCACCTATTCTCTTCCTTATTGCCATTAGTGATGTACTCGGCTCCGCACTTCAATTACATCGTAACAGATGGAAATTGTTTGATCACCTTCAACATCTTGACTACGCTGACGACATTTGTCTTCTATCAACTAATACGGATGATGTCGCTGAAATGACAGAAGCTCTAAATTGCGCAAGTCGTAATGCGGGGCTGAAAATCAATGCTGCCAAGACTAAGTTCTTGAGCACATATCCAGGGGGGCAAAGCGGAATTTGTATTTCGGGACAGGCAGTCGAAAAAGTTGATGAATTTTGCTATCTCGGGAGCGTAGTTACAGCAGATGGTGGAGCGGATGCTGATGTAAAATCACGGATAAACAAGGCTAGGGCGGCTTTCTTCAATTTGACTCCTTTCTGGTTAAACAACAATATTTCCAGACGCACCAAACTTCGAGTCTTCAATTCCAATGTGAAATCCGTGCTGCTATATGGCTGTTCAACCTGGAAGGTGACTAAAGAGATTACTGATAAGTTGCAAACTTTTGTAAATCAGTGTCTACGGCGCATCCTACATATTCGTTGGCCGGAGATCATTTCGAACGAGGATCTCCTCACTATAACTGGCCAAGAAAGGATAGGCACTTCGATCAAAAGACTTAAGTGGCAATGGATAGGTCACACCTTCCGAAGAGGGCCCAATAACATCGCAAAAAAGGCCCTGAACTGGAATCCACAGGATTCCGGAGCAAGACGCCGTGTTGGACGGCCAAGGAACACATGGAGAAGATCGGTAACAAGCGAGGCGAAAACGCTAAATCTTACATGGTCACAGCTAGCGCCGTTGGCGCAAAACAGAACGAGGTGGTATGCCCCACAAGGGGTTGACAGGAATTAGAGAGAGATTCCAAAGTAGTCCAAAACATTAGTACTGTTGACTGGGCTCCCATAATGTGTAGTAAAGATGGAGAAAATGGTATTAACATGTTTTTTGAAATTCTTGACAATGTTATGCAAAACTCTTCACAATATTTAATATTAGACAATAAACATATGAGTGCAAAATTTCGACCAGTTAAAGATTGGGCATCACAAGGAATAGTTGTCTCAATCAGAAAAAGAGATAAACTTTCAATGCTTGTTAAAAAGTTTCCTGGCGACATTAACTTATTAGCCCAATATAAAGAATATCGCAATAAACTTAATTACATTATTCGTTGCGCAAAAAACTTCTACTATAGCCAGGAAGTTGGTAAAGTATTGGGTGATAGCAAAAAATTATGGGACAAAATTAATGAAATCACGTCGCAGAAAAACAAGAAAACTACTTACACTGTTTCTAAAATTCGTAAAGATGATGGGCTCATAGTTACAGATCAAAAAGAAATTGCTAACATAATGAATAATTACTTCACTACCGTAGGGGAAAAATTGTCACGGAATCTTGAAAATTTTCCTGTGAATTCCAATAACACATACCAAAATGGTTTCAGTTCTGTATGTAGCTCACTTTATCTTTTTCCAGTTTCGGTTATAGAACTTTACCAACATATTAAAGAATTAGATTGCAATAAATCACCTGGTATAGATGGTTTTAGTAGTCGATTCCTGAAAACAATAGTAGATCATATCACCATCCCTCTTACTCACATATTCAACTGTTGTTTAAGAAATGGTATTTTCCCCACTAAATTGAAACGCGCGATTGTTATACCACTGCATAAAGATGGTGATGCCACAATATCTAATAACTATCGTCCGATTTCTTTGATCTCGATTGTGGCTAAGCTACTTGAAAAATGTATCAAAACCAGGTTAGATCAATTTCTCCGGGAAAACAATATTCTCGAATCATGCCAATATGGTTTTAGAAACGGCGTAAGTACTCAAGATGCACTTTACGATGTCACTGACTTCATTTCGACCGCTTTGGACAAAAATGAGAAGCCGTTAGCGATTTTTCTTGACCTGCGAAAAGCCTTCGACACTGTTAATCATTGTCTGCTCCTAAAAAAGCTGGAGAAACTGGGAATTAATAACACAGCTCTATCGCTTTTCAGATCATATTTATCAAATAGATCTCAAGTGGTAAGAATCGGGGATGAAATAAGTACTCCTTGCAAAGTTGAGTGTGGAGTGCCTCAGGGAACGGTTCTGGGTCCAATTATTTTTCTTATTTATATCAATGACCTTTGCAAATTGAGGACGGCTATTAATGGGCATATAGTTTCTTTCGCAGATGACACTGTGTTATTATTTAAAAGTTCAAACTGGGACAATACAATGAAATAAGCTAACGAAGGACTATATACGGTACACGACTGGTTAGCAAGACATAAATTATCACTTAATTTACAGAAAACCAATTATATCAAATTTGCCAAGGCAGGTGTTGTCACTTCTACCCATCCGATATCAGTTAATAACACAATAGTAGAACATACAACAAATGTTAAATACTTAGGAGTTGTAATTGACAATCTGCTAAAATGGGAAAATCAAATAAATTTAATGTGCAAAAAATTAAGAAAAACTATATATATTTTTTATCTTTTGCGAAAGATAGTCAGCCAAAAAATTCTAAGACAGGTATATTATGCTGTTTTTCAAAGCATTGCGCAGTATGGCATCATTGCTTGGGGATCTACATACACAGCTATACTCTCTCCTTTAAACAATCTTCAACATTTGGTGATTAAGATATGTTTACATGTGTCAAAATATTCATCCACAACCCTTGCATTTGATACTTTCAATGTCATGAATATTCGGCAGCTGTATACATTTACACTTTACAAATATATGTTTCTTAACTATGGAAATTTCAAAAAAATTTACATAAAATATTCTACGCGAAGTCAAGCCCATGAAAGGCTTAAAATAAACAAATGTAATAAATTCGTCAGACAATCTCATTCATCTGCTTTAGGACCAAAAGCATTTAACTTACTGCCCATAGAAATCAAGCTTCAGCTAACACAACAGCATTTCAGAAATATTTTAAAAAAATTCGTCAACAATCGGAAAAATATATATAATGAAATATCACTTATAATAACCTAACTAAGCTGCACAACATAATAAATAGAAAATAAACTTAAAGCCATTGTAAAATTTTATTTATTTTTTATCTTCTCTATTAAATTATAATATTGAATTGTTTTATTACTATTTATCATAATTATTATTTTTATTTTTATTATTATATAGTGAATTTTACAAAGTAGTCGTTTAGTTCCAGCGCTCACACTCAAGCCCTTCTGGCTTACGTGAGTTGCAAGTAATCGAATTTATATATGTACTGATATTGTTACTTGAATTAATTCTGAATTACTGCAATAAAGATTATTATTATTATTATTACTTATATTTGTTGGAATACCAAATAATATGTAATTAACCAACATAGTAGCCATACATAATAAAAATGAGTAAAAATAGTAGGCTACGTGTTAATGATTTTTATATAAATATGTCACTAAACATTTACAATTTTTATTCTAATTCTGATTTCCATTGAGTTCAAATATAACTGGTGTGAGAGAAAAGTTATTTGTGTTTTAATAATTAAATACTTAATTCAAAAGGTTATGGGCCCAGTCCCACGTTAATCAGTGATAAAAAAAATAAATAAATAAAATAAAATATTATATTATATAAAGTGAAAATTATAATAGTGAAAAGTGTGATTGGTCGTCTTTTGTTTTTTTTTTCGTGAATAAAAGAACATTTTTTATTTTTGTCCGGTCGGTTAATATAAATATTATTCGGGTATATATCATGGAGAAAAGAGAACGAATAAAAGAATTCAATGGAGATAATTATTTAAACTGGAAGCCGAGGATTCTAATAAGAATGAAAGAATTAAAAATTCTTCACGTAATAGATGAAGAGCGACCGCAGCCTATAACAGAAGAATGGAAAGATGCGGAAGATAGAGCCAGGAGTGTAATGAGTGAGGTAATGTGTGATTCTTTATTTAGAAAATTCGTAAGTGAATCGAAAACACCGAGAGAGTCCTTCCAAGAAATGGATTTTATTTATGAAGCGAAAAACTATGGAAATCAAGTCAAGATATGATCGAATATTCTAAATTTATATGAGCCACCACTTATGTCCCACTTGGACAGATTTGAAAATTTAATAGATGATTTAATAGCAGCTGGTGCTGATGTAAGTGAGCCTGGTTGGTTGTTAATATGAGTAGAACATTAACCCTCATCCAGCGGCAGATTTTTACAACGCTTGCCGGCGGCAAAGGTACACCTGTACCTTAGTAACATTTTGTATGAAAATCTTCACTATTTGTATGAATTTTGACCGTAAAACCGTTATATTATGTTGACTAGTCACAAATTAGTAACTGCTTTTTGCCGAAGTGAATGTTTTAAGAAGTTGGGTTTATGTGGATTTAATTTTTGGAGTGGGTAAATTTAGGAAATAGGCAAAATTTTAAAAAGAAAATTGAAAAAATGGGTTGCTTGGAATTTTAATTTGACGAAATCTAAAATTGATTTACAAATGAAAAGTAAAAAAACGGTTCAAATTAAGTCATTAATGATTTTAGAAGAATTTGATATGTTTGATTTGCGATTTGTGAAGTCTTAGGTTAAAATTTACCCCCCTGCCCCCAATATATTATTCTGTTACTAGAACCCGTTATCGCTAACGAAAAAAAAAGTCAATAATTATCACATTCTCGTTATTTTCCATAAAACAACAATATTTGAAGCAATAAATATATTGGAGAAATGAGTAAATGTGTTATTATAAGAAAGAAAGGTCCTGTCAAGCAACAAGCAAGTAGAATCGGCTAGTATAATTTTCAGTCTCTAATCTTTGTAAATCTAAACTGAGGCCAATTCCTATAGTAGAAAAATATCTAAAATGTTAATTGTGATTGTTGTTGGTTAGTTGTATCTAATATATTTGCTCGTATATGTAATTAAATCCAAGGATCGATTGAAAAATTAAAACAAGAAACCGAAGACATTTGGCATATTCTATAGCAGTTATCGGTATCTATATATTGTACCGACGTACAATTCAACCAAGTTTATGTACCACCCAAACATCCGTTTAGAAATTTGGTTGGATGCTTCTGCTGGTTTTCAGCCGAAACTTCAAAAGGAACTCGGGTGGAGGTCCCGAATTACACAAATAATAAATATTAGGTGATGGAATACAAATTATTGGAATTTGTGGCAAAGAAAATCAACCGCTAAAATCCAAAATTTTAGCATTTGTTACAAACCTAATTTCACTAGATGTTATGGGGGAAAGAAGGCGTAATACATTGTATTGGTTGGCCCAAGCCATTACTTCAAAAAGTTTGCTATGCCAGTAAAAGTCTTCAGTCAAATAACCAAAAACCGCTGTGTGAGTTAGATTAGTCCTTATAGATCGATATCCCCAAGGACCTTGATCATTACAAATAAAATTCGTAAATCAAATACTTCTGTACATCACTCGATTCTCAACTTATTGATGCTATAATAAATCTCTCTAAGCATGAGCATTCACCAAAAATATTTTATTTTCGTTTTTTGTAAATTTTCTTTCATACAAAATATATGAAGGTACAAATGTACCTTTGCCGCCGTTAAAGGGTGTAAGATTAATTTTGCTCCCTAACTTGGGGATGGGTGGTCACACATTTCTGAAATTCGGAATACATATTTTAAACTAAAATCGTAGAGATGTCAGAAAATTTCAGCCCGATCCGACCCATAGCAAAAAAGTTACGGTGTTTTAAAATCGAAAAAGGTACACCTGTACCTATCCCGCTGGATGAGGGTTAATGTAAGCGAACGTAGATTTTGTTGTTATTAGTTTATTTTAAGAAATTTCACAAGTATGAAATAAATAATATAAGTATTTTTTGGTTGAAAAAAAAAAATTATCCAAAGTTTGTTTGTTTTGGGAATGGTCAAGAACTGATTATTCTTTCTTAAATAAAAAATAAAGTTGTACAGGAACCTGACAATTATTTTGAAAACGATGTATAAATGCTAAATACACTAAAATACCCAGAACAGTTGTGGAATTCAAATAAAATTTTTTTTTAATTTCATTTGTGCATTTTCATCACTACACTCTTGGAGTCGTTTCCAGTAAATTTACTTCAATTTCCATTCGGTAAAGAAGAAGTTTATTCAGGAATAATAGCAGCGCAGTTGGCATTCCCTACCAAATTGGACGAGTAGACGTTAAAGCGTAATATCCTTGTTTATAGTGCGAGTTCCGTAGACCCTTAATTATTCTTCGGAACTCATCTGTTCCTTCGCGTAAAACCATATTGCATTAACTGAAAAAAAGTTCGAACAAAGCGGTTTCAGCAAAATGAGGCCACAGTGTCATACTCTGCAAATTTCTTTTCGACAGGGTCGCAAACACATATGCTCAGACAACGGACGAATCAAAGTTGATCTGCTGCTGAAAGTTTAAGAAAATTGCTGAAAACGGCTCTTAAATTTTAGTGATGAAAACGAACAGCATTTTGTTACACTAATTCTTTTTGAAAGCATGTCATCTAAATTCTGCAGTGTTTTAGTGGCCAAAAAATTATAACATAACTTTTTCACGACGCTTTTAAAATCGTTAGTTTCCCGTGTGCTATTCTGTTAGATACACGTAAAAATCGTGGCAATTTTCCTTCTTGAATGTTTTTTTTTTGTCCAGAAAATAAAATATTTGTATATCCCATTGCCATTTATTTTCGCTCACTTTGTTTTCTTTTTTATTATTACCGGCTTTGTGACACCATATTTTTCAATAAGAATGAATAGCTCACATTCCCTGATTTAATTTTATCCAAAATTTCTTTTTTCTCCAAAAGTTATAGACATGAATTGCTATTCAATTATGTAGTAGAGTATATAAGTGAATGGTCAGTTAATATACAAGGTGCCTAATTTGGAAGGTCCTGGTGTTAATAAAAAAGGATGTAAATATAAGTGAGCGTTAATATAAGTGAGTGTCTACTGTAATTGGAATAGAGATGGAACTCCATATAACACTCTCTCTCTTGATTACCGTAACTCCTAGTGGAGCTAATGATTCTCTTCGAAGTGTCCCCAGTTTCAAGGTATTCCATGTTTCTAAGCTGCATGCTTCGGTAAAAGCAGACGATTTAAAGGAATATGTAATGAAAAAGCTTAATTTAACAGATGACAGCTTTCTTTCGGTTTATCCTCTGATAAAAAAAGATTGTGATATTTCCAAATTAGTTTCAATCAGTTTTGGTTTGAAACTTCCTCATGAATATTCTAAGCAAGTGTTTTGTGCCAACTTCTGGCCTAAGGGCGTCAACATATCACCCTTCAAATTTTCAAAAAACGACAAACGCCAAAACAGTGTCCAGCAGAACACATAATTTCCAATTCATTTTTCTCGGTCTATTATCAAAATGTTGGCGGTCTTCGTTCAAGAACAAATGACTTTTACCTTGCAGCTTCACAAGAAGATTATGCTGCCATTTGCTTAACCGAGACTTGGCTTCACACAGACATTACAAATGAAGAACTTTTCATAAGAGACTATGATGTCTATCGTCGCGACCGTTATGAGGCTTCGACTAAGAGAGGAGGTGGTGTTTTGGTAGCTATCAAAACAACATTCCCATCTCATGAAGTTGAGCTTTTTCATAAGGACGTGGAACAGATATGTGTTTCTATCAATGTTTCTCGCAGCGAAAAAGTATATATTTTTAATAGCTATTTACCACCTTTGAGTTCAGTTGATGTTTATAACAAACATGTAGATAATATCTCCAAGCTATTTGCATCTTTTGAGGAAAAAGACAAATTGATTGTTCTTGGGAATTTCAATCTTGGTAATATAAGTTGGTACTGGAACGACGACGAGAAAAAAAATCTGCCGCGTGATTTACATCTTGAGTGTGAATCTGTTCTAACAGATTGTTTGTTTGCAATGGATTTGATGCAAATGAATCTTGTTAAAAATTCGATTGGTAGAATTTTAGATCTAATTTTTGTTAGTACTTGCTTGAATGCTTCTGTAATTAAAGTAGATAAACCAATTTTGCCCAATTCAATCCATCACAGTGCTCTTCTTCTTGAGTTTGTTTTTTATGATTACATTGAAGAAGAGCCCGAAGTTATTCCTACTAGAAATTTTCAAAAAGCCCAATTTGAAAAACTAAATTCAACATTTTTTAATATGGATTGGGCTCCAGTTATATCGAATAGTAATCTTATTGAAAGTTATACAATTTTTAATTCAATTTTAAATAAATCTATTCGCAAGTACGTTCCATTAAAAAAGAACAAAATAAAAGCAAAAAATCCTTGGGCTACCAAAGAATTGTTCAAACTTAAGAGAGCAAAAAATAAGGCCCATAAATTATACAAGAAGTCATCCTCTCTTGCCAATAAAGAAAATTTCTTTAGATTGAGAAGAGAGTATGAATTAATGAATAAAAATCTTTACAAACAGTATATTGCGAGAGCTGAAAATAATATAAAGAATGACAGTAAGACATTTTGGAATTTTATAAACAGCAAGCGTAAGAATACGGGAATCCCAAAAAATTTAGAATTCAATGGCAATTTTTACAAAGATGTTCAATCGGTTTGTGACGGATTTGCTAGATTTTTCAGTTCAGTTTACAAAGTGCCAGACTCCGTTTCATCAGAAATGAATGCTAACATCAATGGAAGTCAGAGTGCATTGGTCCCTCGGATAGCTCAGGAGGACCTTACGAGTGCTCTTGAGATTTCTGAGGATGACCTATTGAATGCTATGCGTGATCTTGATGTTAGTATTCAGGCCGGACCTGATGGCATTCCTAATATATTTTTGAAGAATTGCATGCAATCGTTATGTCGTCCTTTAGCCTTTATTTTTAATTTGTCCTTGACTTCAGGTATTTTTCTTGATGAATGGAAAGTTTCATACATAACGCCTGTTCACAAAAAGGGTCCGAAGCATCTTATTGATAACTATAGACCCATAGCTAAAATATCTGCAATACCGAAGTTGTTTGAAATGCTTATTAAAAATAAAATAGATGTTTTAATTAGCCGTTTGATATCGCCATGTCAACATGGATTCCTGAAAGGAAAATCAACTTCAACAAATTTGGTATCATTTACTAAATTTGTTGCTGATGGTATTGAGCAGGGAATGCAGGTTGATGTGGTATATACCGATTTTTCGAAGGCTTTTGATAGAGTAGATCATAATATTTTACTTAAAAAACTAGAACATTTAGGAATACAGTCAATTTTTCTAAGCTGGGTGAGATCCTATTTAACGGATAGGACTCAGTTGGTGAAGTTAAATGGCTGTACATCTCGCTCTGTTATAAATCAGGGGTTCCGCAAGGAAGCCATTTAGGACCACTTTTCTTTTTAGTTTTCATAAACGATATCATCCAAAATTTTAAATTCGTGCGTGTATGGCAGTATGCCGATGATATGAAAATCGCTATGAAAATACGCAACATTGATGATTGCCTTAAGTTGCAATCCGATTTAGAAAAGCTGCAATTTTGGTGCGGCGATAATAATTTAAATTTAAATGTTAGTAAATGTAAAGTGCTTAGCATATATAAATTGAAAACTCCGATCTTCTTTGAGTACTCCTTAACAGGTAGTGTTCTTGAAAGGGTTGCCGAAATATCAGATCTTGGTGTAATTTTCGACCATGAGCTTTCATTTCGACAACACATTGATTACATTATTTCAAAAGCGAATAGTATGTTAGGATTTGTTAAACGTAATGCGCGCGAATTTAATGATGCTTTTACTTTAAAAATATTGTATGCAGCTTTCGTTCGTTCGCCCCTGGAGTATTGTTCTATTGTGTGGAATCCGTTCTATAAGGTGCATATCGAGCGTATAGAAAGAATTCAACACAATTTTACACGGTTTGCCATTTATCAAATTGGCTGGCGTTTCAAGCCAGATTATAAAACTCGCTGTTCCTTATTGGGTTTACAAGCCTTAGATTATAGAAGAACATTTTTAAACGCTATGTTTATAAGAGACCTGTTTTGCTCTCATATTGTTTGTGAAGATATATTAAATAACTTTCAAGTCAGAAATATTCCTCACAATTTGCGGCGGAACAACCTTCTTGTTCAGCCTTATCATAGAGTAAACTATGGGCTTAACCCATTAACGACGAGACCCTAAAATCTTACCGATTGAGCTGAAATTTTCCACGTCGGCTTAAAATGGCTAAAAACACATTTTGTAGAAAAAATTTTTTTCCCCGGATGCCGGGTTCAGGCTCCCGGCACTGTTACATATATGTAACATCAGGCACTCGAAGTACTCGAGGGTGTTACATATATGTAACATCAGGCATGATACGGGGAAAGTGTATTCAAAGTATATTTTTTATTTTTTTTCAAAAAGAAAACATTTTAGTAAATTTTTTTTAATAAAGCAAAAAATATATGAAAGCCGATATTTTACATGAAGTTTGGAATGTAGATAATGCAACAATAACGTAGAAATAATACGAAATGTGTGGAAAAATATTATGTCAAATATTGTATTATTTTATTTCATTATATAATGTGTTTTTGCATGTGGAGTTGTTGTTGTTTCATTGAGAAGTTTCTTGAACACCCACAAAACTAATAGATTTTACAGTTTGTGAATGGGAAAAAAGTTTATAGAACTACAGTAGTTACCAATACAGATTTTGAGGATTATGGAATATTTGCCAGTAAATTATAAAATTATTGTTTAAATTTTTTGTCAATTTGTCCATCCGCCCAATTTGTCTTAAAAGGACTAAATATAAAGCCTATAATTCGTCCTTGTCTATAATTGTCTATACCATTTCTTCTTTCGTAGCTCAAAATATATCCTTTTAAATATTATATTAGCAGAGTTAAATAGAATAACTAATCCTTGGCCTCATGAAAATAAAGCTGACTCCTTGCTCCGGATACCCTTGAATCCGGCTATCATTTTAATCCACATAGGACAACTAATGTATCCATATTCCGGATTTCTAGAGCAATTCTAATTCCGACTCTTAATATTTTTGGTACGTTATGCCAAATATGGCCGCTCAATTTGCCAGTCAAGAAAACACAAGGGTCTAGAAAATCATGTGACATGACTAATTTTAAGGAAAAACCTAAATAATAGCATTTTTTTTCTTTTCAATTTTAACATTTATGAAGACTAATAATGCTAGTTTCCTATATAAAAATGTCTTGTTAAAATCCGGAATTTTCGTTAATCCGTATATTTTGAGAATCCGGACTTATTTTTTTTTTATAATTTATCCGGACTATCGCATCAATAGTGTAACAAATCCATAAAATAAAAAAAAACACTAAAAAAGTACATACTCATACACCTCGTATACGAGAAGTGCACTTTCCCCATATCAGGACGGATGTTACATATATGTAACAGTGCTATAAAAGTACTTATAAAACGTAAACTACGGACAATATTTATTTCATTTATTTTTTGTATTGTTTCAAAAAGACCATGTAATAACATACCATTAATTTTTTCTCAATTTTTTTCATACAATTAAATCTAAAAATAAAATTCCTCTACTACTTTTGCCATCGTGACGATTTTCGTCAACATCGAAAAAACCATCAGAAATAAACCTCTATAACTTCCACAATAGTGAATCAAATTGAGCTAAATTGATTTCTATGAATAGCTAATAGTGTCCAGTACAGGATAAAACACTTTTTAGTGCCGAATTGATATCCTATTCCTTTAGCAGCCGTTTGAAACGAAGGATGTCTTACTGTTACATATATGTAACATCAGGCATTAATGGGTTAATGAACCAATTACACGGTCAATTATTCTTTATAATAGTTTGAAGGACTTAGTTAATTTTAATTGTACTAATAAACTAATGTTTAAAAGAAGTTATTTTGATAAATTTCCTTATTAATATATTTTGTTTTCAGTTTTTTTTTTACGATCTGCTAGAGTTTACACTCGATTGATTGATTAGTCACTTACGTACGGATAGTAAGTAAAGTGATGCCGAGAAGCCTAGTCCCGAGACAAAAGTTTCTGTGAGGCAAAAAAAAAAAAAAAAAAAAAAAAAGCATTGTGCGTTGATGACTACCGTGTGTCATCAACGTAACAAAGACAATTGAGTTCGGAGTGTGATACGGTTGTCAGCCATACCACTTCCTAGTCGCATTGTTAGTTTATTATTCTACGATAAGAATATTTCTTATCATCTTCTTCTGAATAATAAACTTGCTACGAGTCGTGCCGAGTTTGGAAACTCGTTTCTCTATGAGTGTCTATTTCACAGAGTGGCGACCGAACGATCACGGCCACAGAGCACGACAATAACAATATAACACTAAAATCTACATTTTACCTTTGAGTGTGTGCTGTTTGTAACGTGTACATACAGGAAGATATCTTCGTGTATACAGGGTTATTGGTTAAGTCGACCTATTCCCTGCAACACGTTATAATAGGGTCAAAATGCAACAAAATGAGGCCATAAATGTTAGGCCGATTTTCAATGGTCACTGAGATATTTGAATTTTTAGGTTTTTTTTTAAATAACCTTGAATTTTACCATTTAAAGTAAGAATAAAAAAAAACTACTAAGGTAATGTGTTAAAACTTATTTTTGGATTTTAGTCATTTTAGTCAACACTATATAGCATACATTTCTTAATCATTTAAAATTTCAAAAAACCCATCACAATTCGAAATTTTTAATTTTTAATAAAAAAAAAATTTCTTGCATTTTTTAAAGTTGATTTTTAAAGTAGTATTACTAAAAAAAATTATATGGCACGGAGTCTGCAGACCACTGGAAAAATGTAAGAACAATTTTTTTTATTAAAAATTAAAAATTTCGAATTGTGATGGGGTTTTGAAATTTTAAATGATCGAGAAATGTCTGCTACAGTGTTGACTAAAATCTAAAAATAAGTTTTAACCCATTACCTTAGTAGTTTTTTTTAATTCTTACTTTAAATGGTAAAATTCAAGGTTATTTCAAAAAAACCTAAAAATTCAAATATCTCAGTGACCATTGAAAATCGGCCTAACATTTATGGCATAATTTTGTTGCATTTTGACCCTATTATAACGTGTTGCAGGGAATAGGTCGACTTAACCCATAACCCTGTATACACGTTACTTACAGCACACACTCAAACTAGAACTATATCGACAAATCCACGACTTTGTCAGCCAGGGATACGCGCGTATATTGGACCCAGAAGAGGAGTCGTTGAATTCGGGCAGGACGTGGTATCTTCCGATATTTGCCGTCGAGAATGCGAACAAGCCGGTTAAAGTACGTATCTTTTGGGATGCAGCCGCGACTGTAAATGGAACTTCATTGAATTCAGAGCTTCTCAAATGTCCGGATCTTACTTGTAATTTGTTAAGCGTATTGTTCAAGTTCCGCGAAAAATTTGTTGCGATAATCGGAGACATACAACAAATGTTTCACCAAGTTCGCGTGACCAAGTCCGATGAGCAAGCACAGCGTTTCTTGTGGCGATTTGAGGACGACGAAGAGCCTAAGACTCTTGTGTTAAGAGTTATGACACTTGGAACAACTTGTTCGCCATGTATAGCCCAATATGTAAAAAATCTCAACGCTAAGCAGTTTGAAGCGTCATTTCCTCGGGCGGTTGAGGCCATCATCCAGCGCCATTACGTAGACGACTGGCTAGACAGTTTCGATTCAGAGGCTGAATGTTTGGCAGTAGCAAAGCAAGTCATCAACATTCACAAGACAGCAGGTTTCAACGTTCGAAACTTCGTTACAAACTCCAAAACAGTAGAAGCGGAACCACAACATATATCATCTGAATGTACGAAACCACTCATCGACGGCAACCCCGAATCCAAAGTACTTGGAATGTGGTGGGACGCAAGCACTGACGCGTTCTATTTGAAGGTCAACTTTCACCGAATGGCCGCTGAAGTTAAATCTCAAATGCGAAAACCAACCAAGCGAGAAATACTAAGTACAGTTATGGCGATGTACGATCTTCTAGGACTTATAGCTCATCGAATAGTCCTTGGGAAAATGCTAGTTCAGGACGTATGGAAGTCAGGCATCGACTGGGACATTGAAGTCAGAGACGAAGAGTATACGAAGTGGACGCTTTGGTTGTCAATTCTACAAGATCTCGATAACATACGAATTCCGCGGTGTTATTTCAATGGAAATTTATCTGAGGTCGAGATGCACGTTTTCGTGGACGCTGTGGTATCTTTCCGATTTTCATGCGGAAACAATGTCAGACTTTCACTTGTCAGTGGAAAAACGAAGGTGACACCAATTAAATGGCTATCAACCCCGAAGATGGAGCTTCATGCGGCAGTAATTGGAATGCGACTTGCAAACACCATACGTGATTCCCACACCATAACTATAAGCAGGCAAGTTTTCTGGTGTGACTCAAAAAACGTCATCGGCTGGATAAGATTATCAACCCGAAAGTTTATGCCGTTCGTAGCACACAGAATCGGCGAAATATTGGAATCCAGTCATGCATCTGAATGGAGATGGATTCCATCCAAGGAAAACAATTCAATTAGCGGATGTTGCAACTAAATGGAAAGTTCACAAGCAAGATACTGACCGGTGGTTCAACGGACCATCATTTCTATTGGGTGACGAGTAGGGTGGCCAGATGCCCCGTATTTTACTGGTTACCCCATTTTTCGGGCACGGAAAGTCGAAAAACCCGTAATCCAAAAAATAAAATACGGGGCAAACAATGGATGATTCAAGGAAAAAACTCCATCCAAGGGTTAGGGACAACTTTTTATTGCATTAAAGTCAACCAAATACTTTGAAATTTGCCGGGATACGAAAGTGACGTAATCAAGTTAACACTTTTAACATAGTACCAGTGGCGGTTCTTCAGGTGAAGTAGGTGAAGAGCCCCTTCACTACAAAATATAATTGAAAATTTCTTCTAGTACTATTATTTTAAAAATATTAAAAAGTAGCTTCTAACAATAAACAACTCCTCAATAAATCATCAATGAAAAACCATAATCAAAATGTACACAAAATACATATTTTGTATATCACAAACCGAAATTTTTCTACTTCAAATTCTGTGCCCTTGCACAGCAAAATTTCTCCTATCCATAGAATAATTAACAAGTGAAGAGATAATCGTGTCACAGCTCCACCTCTTCACTTCAGATACACGATTCTACTGCAACAATGTATTCAGCACGAAATGTGTACACTGGATTTTCTTAGCAAGTGAATAGCTTTTTGGCTGGTATGTACCTCATCTTCACTTCCGTATCGTATGAGGTGATTCTTTGCGATTTCTCTTGTGTTTTTAGTTGATGCAGAATTTTATTTGTGGACAATTTTGAAATTGATAAATTGTTTTGGATGTACAAATTTGTTCGGTTGAGTTATGCAAGTCAATGAAATGACAAAGATAGTATTTTGCCTTTGTAAAACAAAAGGTTTGAGAATATCATTTACATTATATCGATCCTTGTTTTAATGGTCACTTCACCTACTTTTGGAGCCACGAGCCGCCACTGCATAGTACATACATGAATGCGTTGCAGTATTCGGAATCAGGATTTGATTTTGCCGAACACACTTACCTGTACTGTCTGCAACCCTTAAATTTGCAGCACGAACTGAAATTTGAGCAACTGGAGAGAATAGTCGGATGTCTTAACATATCTACGGTCAACTTGGATGAACTTTATGAGGAATTTTGTGTGATTTCGCCCCTAATTAATAAATATGTTCAGGAGATGAAGAGTTGCCGATGAAGTGATAAGCCCTGACTCACGGACAAAATTATTAACAGCTGTCAATGATAGCAAAATATGATTCGAATTTTGAAACTGGTCTTTTCTATCCTGGCAGCGTATTTAGGAACCCTAGATCAGTTCGTCCCAACGCAGGTGACGAAATCGATCTGCTTTTCTAGTGGCTAAGTACCAAAACACTTTATCGATTTCGTACTGAAGTGGACGAGCTCGCATAGGATTTCGGTACATTTTACGTCAAAAACGGCCAAAACCCTTGTTCAGCTCGAACGAACCCGTAAATCGAAGGCAGGCAGGTGGTCACCCTAGTGACAAGGCAGAGTGGCCCAGCTACTTCGGAAAGTATTGTCTTGAAATATGAAGACAAAATAAAGAACGTTCGTTTAAATGTCAGTTGTGCCGAATTCAGTTATACCGGAAATGGCCCAGCTACCGCAGTGCAGACTAGCAGCATATAGTCCTCCTTTCACTTTTACGGGTGTGGATCTGTTCGGTCCTATAGAGGTTGCTCTTGGACGTCGGTCGCGTCGAAAAGAGGTGGGGTGTTATATTCACCTGCCTCACATCACGGGCAGTGCATCTGGAGCCTGTGACATCATTATCAACGGATGCCTTCATCATCACGCTGAGGTGTTTCGTGGCACGACGTGGTCAGCCTCGCAAGATTTACTCGGACAGCGGTACCTACTAATTTTGTCGGAACTAGCAACGAATTTAGCAAAATATGGTAACAGCAGAAGTAAGGAACCTTTTTCAGCATATTGATTGGGAGTTTATTCCACCAGGAGCCCCACATATGGGTGGAGCTTGGGAGCAGCTTGTCCGTTCCGTCAAACGCGGCCTTAATCAGCATTGCGTACGAAGAAGCCTAGCGATCGTCTTCTACGAGCAGTTCTCTACGAGATCGAGAATATCGTCAACAGTCGACCATTGACTTACATAGGCGAGGACGATCAACTTGTTAGACTCACACCGAATCACCTGATTTTAGGGGGCGTTGGCTCCTGTAAGCCTATTGCGCCCATGGATGACATTGCCTTCGAAAGGGTTGGCAGTATCAACAGCATTTGGTCGCCGTCTTCTGGCGACGATGGCTATCCGAGAGGTGGGATCCCGTGCGACCGCTCTGCGAAGGGGACGTTGTAGCGATTGCCGATGAGAGCTCAGTAAATAAGTGGACGCTTGGAATCGTACAGTCGACAATAAGTGCAAAGGATAGGAAAATAAGGCAAGCCATAACATAATACGAACAGCAGACGATTTGCGACGGAGACCTGTTAGTCGCCTTGCAGTCCTTGTGAATAGCGCAGAGGGTGAAAGCAATCAGCTTTTTCACCGCGGGGGAGTGTTGCGGACAGCGGCGACCAACAAACACCGCTGTAATTTAATTAAGATGTTGAGTACAGCGGCTACTAACGACGAATGAATTGAGCCAGTCGAAAAGTGGTCGTCGTGCGAGAAAGCACAAATTTAAAACGTAAAACGGAGAAGGAATCCAAAAATGTTACTTATATTCTAATAAAGCGTGTTCAATTTAAATATACTCCGCGCGTTTGATTTGCTTTTCAACAATCTGGTAGAGGAAAATACACTTACGGTCAAAAGTATCGACTCAACCTAAAAGCGCGTGTATTTGTACGTGTTTTTCGAAAAGTATAGCAGTTATCCATAAAAATCGTATGTCATTGAAAAGCTTAAGGCCTCAGCTTTACGTTGGTACCATTTTAACCAATATTTGGTGAGCACTTTTAAAATTGATGCTCTTTGAACGAAAACGTAGCGAAAATGAGCAAATATGAAAATGGATTTTGGTTAGGTTTTTTGCAAATAAAACAAAAACTGTTGGAAAATAAGTTAAGTATTTATTATTTTAGTATTTGGTATTTCCTCCTCTTGCTCTAATGACAGCTTCCAGTCGATTCTGCATTGATTTGATCAAGTTGCTGATGGTATCTTGAGGAATACCGTTCCACTCCTCTAATACGGCTGCCTTCAATTCTTCAGTGGACGAAGGGACTGGATTTCTGGCTCGGACTCTTCTCTTGACTTCGTCCCATAAGTGTTCAATGGGACTGATGTCGGGAGTGCGCGCAGGCCAGTTAAGTGACGACATATTGGCTTCATTCAAGAACTGCCGAGTGAGGCGACGCATGACACCGGGCATTGTCGTGCATCAAAGTAAAGTTCTCGCCAATAAATGCTGCATAGGGCACAACGTGGACACGGAGAACATCGGTAACGTATCGCTCAGCTGTCAGCCCTCCTCCTCGGCCTCCTGCGGGCACGAATACGAGATCCGTTTTTCCCTCCAATGAAATGCCAGCCCACATCATACAGGAACCGCCGCCGTATGCAACCGTTTCAGTGAAACAGCACTGCGCAAATCGCTCAGTTGGACGCCTGTAGACTCGACATCTTCTGTCACTGCCATGCAGACACATTCTCGACTCTTCAGTGAACAATACTGAGCTCCATTCCGTATTGCTCCAAGTAAGATGATTACGAGCAAATAAGAGGCGCGCTTGTCGGTGTCGTGCAGTCAATTTGGGGCCCCTGGCAGGCCGTATTGGATTAATATTCGCTTCCCTTAATCGTCTCCTTACTGTGCAGACACTAACAGCTACTCCGCGAACACGCCTCAGGTTCCGCTGCGCAGAAACACCCGTGAGGAAACGATTTCGTAACGTACTTGTTACAATGAAACGGTCGTCTCCCTCTGAAGTGGATCGAGGGCGGCCCGTTCTTGGTCTCGAATTATAGCTACCAGTCTCTCGAAATCTCCTGCTAACTCTCGAGACAGCAGACTGACTCATTCCAAGACGGCGAGCGACGGTTCGCTGACTATGATTCTCCGACAATAGGGCTACAACTTGTGCCGCCTGATCTGGCGTCGTATCCATTGATGAGAAAACAGTGATTGAAATTACTTCAGAGGTAAGTTACCTAACTTTCCTGATGCAACTGATAATGAGAAACCGATTACGGGCGCTTTTATAGGGGTAGTTTACCTGACCTGACCTTTACCTGAAACTTCAATTTTTCTGTTTTTTTGTTACAAGTGGCAATAATTTAAAAAGTGCAAAGCAAATGTTGATAAAAAGGGTACCAACAGGTAGCTAAGGTTTCGAACTTTTAAACGACTTACGATTTTTATGAATAACTATCATACTTTCCAAAAAACACGTACAAATACACGCGCTATTAGGTTGAGTCGATACTTTTGACCGTAAGTGTATAAGTAGAATTCGTATCCAAATTTTGGTCCGCTCATTTGTGCGTGAATACGGTGAATCCACTGAATGACGAGGAACAAAGAAATCCTTAGAACGAATTATAATACAGCATATCAGCTCTTAATTGACGTAACCCTTAGCGTGGTCACACATGAAGCGTCCGAATTAATTTTCTGGATTCTTCGTTCTGTCTAACTCCATGTGAAAAAGGCAGCATGCACAGCTGTTATTTGTTTATACAGTAAACCCTCGTTTATCCGTGCTAATTTGTTCCAAGGCAAGGCAAGGCACGGGTAACGTGAATAAACGGTTAATCGAGAGTTTTAATTTATTCGCGGAAATATCCCAGCGTTTAACCAAATAATTGATGTATATTGTTTCGCATTTAATTTACTATGTTTAAAATAAATTCAATAAAATAAATGAAGTTAAAAGTATTTTATTTGTTAACACATTGTACATTTGTATTGGATATTTTTACACCATTATTGAAAATTAATAAACCATAGAAGAGGAACTCGTTCCCGGTTTCTCGAAAAATGATGTAATGATGTAATTTTAGTTTGGCTTATTTTTCTTGCAGGCTTTGAACGACTTCTTAAAATTTAAACAATAAAGTTGAATTATAAAATTGATTATAGTTTTCGGAATTTGACGAATCAATGAATCGTATTAACAAATCCAATAATTTAATTTAATTTTTCCTCAATTAGCGTTTCTTCAGATGAATCGTTTTCCTCCGAAACAATATTTTGAGCGTTGGAGATATGTTCCGCGATTTTCTCAGTCAGAAAAGTGTAACCTGGGTAGTTCAAATGCTCTTCCAACCATTCTTCAACGCCTTCAATTGTGACAGCGTTTTCACCTGCTGATGCCAGTACTTCGTGAAAATCTAAGGCAGCCAGGCCCTCATGGATTTCATCACCGCGGCCTCAATATTGTCGTTTACCTCAATATTGTCGTTTAACAATTTACCCCAGCCAAGAATCAGTGTGGTCTTCTTTTTTAAAAATATGCAATTCTAACAAAAATATACGTCTGATACGAGCAAACTGTACCAACTATGAGACGAACAAGTTTCGCAAGATTTGCTAATGCACGTGCTCATAGTCAAATACGGAATAACGGTAAACTACATATCTTGCAAACAATATGACTTGAAGAGAAACTGGTTTCAAGTAGGAGAAATGCTTTAATTCATATTTTGTTTTGTTTCCCTCGCTTATCCGTTGATCAGACGGATAACTGAAGGAGGAAAATTCGAAAAAATTCAGTGAACGGGTAAACCGAGAAACGGGTAAACGAGGGTCTACTGTATTTTATAATTTTACTTCTTTTCCTCTGATACCAGGAATCCATGGACTCACCATGGATTGCAATCCATAAAATGGATTTTCTATCATAACTCAAACCCCAACGACTGCGTCAGTTGGAATAGCGAAATAAACTGTATATCACAGCTAATAAGTTTTACTAAAAGAACTAACTACACTAAAATAAAATAAGCAATTTTGTTTTTTCTGAGCTCCAATGTCAAATTTTTATTATTTAACCCTGAAACCAATTATTTTTCCATCTTAATTTTCTCCAACAACACAACAAAATAATTTAAAATACATACATATTATCCATTGTTAATTTTTACTTAAATATTCAAACGCCTTTACTTTTATAAAGTAAATACAAAGTCAACATTTCATAAATAATAACAGTAAAATAAAAGGGCATTTTTAAACCAAATCAAATAACAAAATATTCTCAAAGTAAAAAATTGGCACTGTACTACAAAAAGAATATTTTTTATGTTTATGTGCCATGTTAATGTGTCATATTTGAACATTTAATAACACATGTAAGGCGGTTTTATTCGTATTCTTCCTTCTTAAAACTAGATACTACTTTCGCAGCTTCGTTAATGATTCTAGCGTTTGACCGCACTAAAAACATAAGATGACATTCGTCGTAAACAGTTAGCTCAACTCTGGTTCGAACTAGACCGTGAAGAACTGTCGCACGTTCCAAATCAAGCCAGCGCTGTAGCGCTAATTCTCGTTCCTTTGTTGTACCACTAAGGTCAACATCAGACGGACCCCATAGTACATATTCCAGCACGGACTTAGCTTTTGAAAGCGATTCGGAGCGCTCTTGGAGCAAAATATTGGAAAGAATTGGCGTCAATTTCGTGGTTGGCAACATGTCTGTCAAGGCGGCATGAGCGCATTTGCATAGCGTTCCGGTTGGTTCATCCTCATCATTCTGCATACTAAAAAGATAATAGTAGAAAATCTAGAACATGGTTCACTAAATTACAATTTGTACACCTACCCATGAAGAATACAAAGCCTTGCTTGCGCATCCCTATTTTCAACATCTTTACAAAGTATTATGTTGGATAATGTCAAAGGCATCTCCTCAATAGCTTTTGCCTGCAAGTTCTTCAATCCGTTTATAATTTGCAGCATTACAAATCCGATTTCTCGACACATTATGTCCTCGGCCATTATATGTTCTCTCTTCTCTTCATTCAATGTTAGATTTTGAACGGAATTAACATTACGCAAAGCGGCGGATTTCTCCTTTTGAGCGTCAGCAAGGTTTGGAATTGATCCACGGAAGCTGCCTCGTTTCTCCATGACATTTCTACTCTTCATCATACTTCCAATAGATTGTAAGCTATCGATTTGCAATCGAGGCAGAACAGAAATAGTAGACTGCAACATTCGCACTTCTGTACTTGGTATCAAAGGTAAGTGGTAGCTGGGTACCAAATCAAAGAATTCTGTTATGGGGTTCAGTACTTCACACACACCACCGGAGATTTGACTAAGGTCGCCGCTAACACTAGATATTTGATTGCAGTCGGATGATAGTGCTATGGTCACGGGATTGTTAGCCCATAAAGCCGAATGGAATGCTCTTTTACCGACGACAAACGCCTGAGATCCTTCGAGTATGGAGAAATCTTCAAAGCGAAGGCTCATTGAATTCGCGAGGGGACGAAGTGGGACCGGTACAGTTAACTGTTGTTGCAACTGAAAAAAAAAATCACAAACAAATTATAAACAGTCTTTAATATCAATAGATAATCGTCAATGACTTTTCTAGCTTATGTACTTCTAATTATTTTAAAAAAGTTACAATGTTTCGCTTTTATGCAAGAGAATCATCAGGTATTTTTTTTACGAACAACTATCGCTATACAATCTCTAATAGTCAGTCCTATTTAACTCTGCTATTAGAATAGACTTGTTAGGAAAAAATATACCTGGATAAGAGGAAAACGTTGCAACTACTGTAATTAAGAAAAAAAGTATATAGGCTGGAAAAGTGAGTAGAGGATTTTCTATCTATACGGATAGTGAAAAGAAATAAAAATACAAAACAATTAAATATGTTGCAATTGTTGATCTGAAAATATCTTACATTTTGTTTTTAGGAAAATATTCTAAAATCTTATTATATAAAAATGGAACAAGATTTCTATGTAACGCAAAAACTCGAAAACCGCTGGACCGATTTATATGATTCTTTTTTTGTTAGATCCGTCTTACGCTGGAGAAGGTTTTTAAAAATTTTGAAAATCTCAAAGGATTTGGTGGTAATTCGAAATTCCTTTTTGTATGAGAACCACCTGTTGTAATCATGTTTTCATCGATCACATTTGAATTAAATAAAAATATTGAGTCCTTAGTAAAGCTATGAAAAAATTGTCACTGAAACTTTGTATATAAAAAATACACGGTACGCTGTACAAAAGGAATTAAAATCTCATAGCTTCGAAAGTCGACAAATTGCCTTTTTGAAACGAATGCTGAAGTAGTGCAAGGTCAACTTTATGGTACACTGTCAACAAGTTCTTATATACGTATTTTAGACTATAAATGCCATCGAAAAACGACCAGATTATGTCGTTGCAGTCAGCCAACAAGGCGTCATACAAATTTTCTTAGGCAACGATTAATAACCAACCACTCTGCTACATCCAACAACCAACGTAAACGAGCGGGGGGGGGGGGGGGTGCAATAACGTCAAGCGAATTAATGTCAATTAACGTTATTTCGTCGGAAAAAGGAAATAATGGCAATTGACATTAATTCCTTTTGCCAAAGGGAAATAAAATCAGTTGATATTAATTCGCTTTTGAAAAAAACAATGTTCCCTCCCAGTAGATAGGCATGTATTAAATATATTTTGTTAGCACATCACGAAATGAAGCTTTTATTTTATATGCTCTGAAATTTCCGAATAAAATTTTCGCTATAGTTGATATGATTCCTGGGTTCATGTAAACTAAAGTGGGAATCTGCTTGAAGGAACCGAACCGAAATAATGTACTTGTCTTCATTGGACTTCTTAGGTTCCTATGGATTTCCGCTTTACATCAGCGGAAATTTATTAGATCTCTGTTTTACTTCGATTTGAGTGTTGTTTCGCCTCGAAAGCTTGAAGAAAAGCATCGATTCCGACAAAACAACAACATTGAATGACATTTTCTTCCAATAACACTTAAATATCTCTGTTTTATTCTTTGATAATGAGCCCAGAAAGACAAAACAAGGTATGTACTTTTCCGTATTGGACTTCTTCGGGTCGTATTAAGTAAAGCGGAAATCTAATGGAAACAATGCGAAAGTAAAACATTTTGAAGCGCATCTACTTACATGACCAAGGAGCAATATGGACGATGAGCAATTGTTGATACCCGCAGGATGGTATCATTCAAACCCAACTGATTTACAAGCCAATATCAAGAATTGACTTTATTTCGCTTTAGTAGTTGACAGTACTTCGTTTTCAAAAACGAATTAATGTCAATTGACATTATTTCGCATTTGGGTGGGAAATAGTGTCAATTGACATTAATTCGCTTGACGTTATTACACCCCCCCCAAACGAGCACGACAATGCCAGCATGATGTATTTTGTACAACTGCAACTTCGGTAGTCCTAGAACGAGCTGCTTTTAACTATATAATCCTGAAATCGATTATAGTTCCGATTTAGCAGTTATGATTGGAGGCATGTCTGCTTTTTGCCGGTATTGTAAGGCGTTCAAGTTCATCGGCGAGCCTCAAGGATTATGTTGTGCTGGTGGAAACACTAAATTACCACCATTAGTGCCTCCACCAGAACCTCTATGCTCATTGGTCTCTGGAACATCAAGAGTTGCGGCTCATTTCCTGACAAATATACAAAAGTACAAAAATTGCTTCCAATTTCATGCCTACTTTCAAGGTAATTGCAAATCATTAATTAATTAATTAATTAATCATTAAAGGCATATCAAATCACACTTTTAGATCCAGGGGCAAATATATCATTTAATGGGGGCCATATTGCCACAATCGGATTTGGAACACAAGTTTTTACAAATTTATTTCATGGGCAATACGAAGTTCGCTGGGAGCGTCCAATAAAACGTTGAAATTGACCGCTTCCTCCAGGTCTCTCAATTCGACAAGAAGTATGTCCCGAGAATCGATTCTGTCTGATAAGTCTGGGCAAGCAACTAAAAAGAAAATACTCTGCCTGCGTTCACATCCCCGCAGTTTCTGCAGATATCATTATACGGAAGGTGAAGCCTTCTGGCTTAAGGGGATGGTTGAAGTGAGCGGAGTGAGCACAGCTTGTAAGGAATAATTATTATTAATTATAATTATTCCTTTATGAAATCTAAATTTGTAGTCTGGCTGGTGTAGTGGTTAGTGCGCACACCTTCGGGGCACAAGGTCATGGGTTCGACATTCACCGTGAACCAATTCAGTTTATTGTGTTTTTTGAATTCACGACATGTGACAGACTAAGATCTCACTCAGATGTTAAACGAGTACACATTTATGGGGATAAATAACACTGCTGAGAGTGCTGTCGATCTATCTCACTACCGCAAAAAAAAGCAGGTAAGATCTTGGAAATTGGATGTCACTAGCACATCTGCGGCCTTAGTCCAATGTTGGACTGTCGCGCCCGCTATTTATTTATTTATTTTATGAAATCTAGGCAAAATTCCAGAGGTTTCAAATTCAGTAGCCGCAAGATCCCGGTGCAATTTTTTTGACAGTACAGGTCTTTGAACTTAGACGAAAAAATGAATTTTTTTCTCTCGGTTTTACAAAGAAGGTCACATTTCTCTCAAAACCTAACAGTTATTTGAGGTGCACCAAATAGAGCGGTTCGTTGTTGCAAAAGGAAAATTTGAAAAATATAAGGATATGCGAACGGATCCTAAATGCGCTATCACCTGTAACCGACATGTCGTTGAGTAGAGAGAGGGACACCCTGTATAAAAAATTTAACTGTGCGTGTCTCATAATGCATCTCCTCCTAAACTACTGAACCGATTTGATGTGTAGAATCGGATCCTTAGTATTGGGGGAATGGAAGCTACAAAAATGTATGGTACGTGTTCATGGTCATGTGTCATGGGGCTGCCTAACAAACTTTTTTATTTGTGGATCAATGTTTGCCAAATTACTTTAGTGTAAATCTAGGCAAAATGCACAAACTTTTAAAATGAATTACCGCAAGGTCCCGGTGCAATTTTTTTACATTAAGAAAACATGTATTTAACATATGCAACTATATACTGTAGTAATGCCTTTTTCTGCAAAAGAACTGAACCGATTTAGCCGATATTTGGAGCCCAGGATCCTTGATGTTTTCACGATCCAATATAGAGGAGTACATGTTGTAGGTCATAGGGCTGTCATAGAAACCCAACTTAAAAAAAAAAAAAAAAAACAATTTTTTCTCCTAAGAATAAGATTTTTCTTTGCGGGTCGACGTGCAGTATCTACATGACGCTTTAAAAGTGAAACACATTATGGCCAGCTGTCTGGCTGGTCTAGCGGTTAGTGCGCTTACCTTCGGTTCACAGGCTCATGAGTTCGAATCTCACCGTGTTCCATGGTGTTTTTCGAACTCATGAGCTTGTGACAGACTATGATCTCACTCAGATGTTAAACGAGTACCCATTTATGGGGATAAATAACACTGCTGAGCGTGATGCTGATCTCATTACTTCATCAAAAAGCAGATAAGATCTTGGAAATAGGATGTCACTAACACGTCCTGCGGCCTTAGTCCAATGTTGGATTGTCGCGCCTGTTATTTATTTATTTAACTATATACTGTAGTAATGCCTTTTCTGCAAAAGAACTGAACCGATTTAGCCGATATTTGGAGCGCAGGATCCTTGATGTTTTCACGATCCAATATAGAGGAGTACATGTTGTAGGTCATAGGGTTGTCATAGAAACCCAACTTACAAAAAAAAAAAAAAAAAACAATTTTTCTCCTAAGAATAAGATTTTTCTTTGCGGGTCGACGCACGTGCAGTATCTATATGACGCTTTAAAAGTGAAACACATTATGGCCAGCTGTCTCTCCAACTCTAAAATCTACCATAGGTCTATGTCGAACTGGTTGCGGGGCACTCTGTATTGTAAGAAACGAAACGCCATTTTACCAGATTATAAACTTTCGGCTAAATGTAACCAGAATTTAGACAAAAATACAGTAGACATTCGAAAATCTTACCTAGTTTGTTTTTGGCTGGTTACGATTTCTGAAATACTATACATACTGTGAGAATCAAAAGTGATGCCACACTTCGAAACCCTATTTTTTATTCAACATAATTTTATGATCGTAAATCGTTTAGAGAATGGGGATTTTTTTAATCTTAAAGCGGTATTCATTACAAATAAAATTTATAAAATCCATTCAAATCCACACAATAGTTTCAATTTAGCAAGGACAAATTCAAAAATAGTCATATTTTTATGAATCAAAAGTAATGGCACACTTGCAAATTTCCTTAATATTAATATCTTTTTGAACCGTTTTTGTTATTCACATAGCATGGTGGTGTATTGTTATGAAAACCGGTTATGCTATTTTGTTTTTTAATAATCCATAATGTCAATTTTTGAATTGTTTAGTATAAAAGGCTTTTTAGAAAAATGAGGACCGAAACTCAAGTGTAAATCCGAAAAATTATAATACATGTATGAAAAGAGAGAAAATCGTTTCGTGAAATCGGAAAAATAGTTAAAAGGCATTATTCCACAGCGAGAAACATCATTTCGATACATAAAACTTGCCAAAAACTAGCAAATTCGCCGCGTTCTGGACGACCTAAAAAGCTTACTCCGGTTCAAGTTAAAAACATTGTTAAGGAATTAAAAGTTAATCCGAGGGCAAGTGCTGTAAAAATTGCTGAAAATATTACCCGTGATTCCGGCCAGACAATATGTGCATGTACGATCCGTCGGGCATTAAATGCTAATGGCTTGCATGGACGAGCCCAAAGGAAGAAGATTTTATTTCGGATAAAAACAAAAAGAAGTGGAGACAGTATGCAAAAAAGTATGGAAATTGTGGCGGTCTGTCCTATTTATTTTTGGCGCTAAAAAGGCTCAAAAATTTGGCGAAAGAAAAATTTCGAGTGTGAAGAAAAAAAAACGTTACATCGACAGTAAAGCATGGGGGAGGTTCAGTTATTGTGTGGGGGTGTATGTCGGCGGCAGGGGTAGGAAATCTCGTGTTCATAGACAGCACTATGGAAAAGGAGCAATATTTATCAATATTGCAGGATAATTTAGCTCCTAGTCATTGAATTTATCGAACATGGAATACGCTTAGACGAATTAAAAAGGGTCCCAACATCTGGGTAAACTTTTTTGGTCTAAATTTTCAGTGCAATGACTAATCAATGAAAGTTCAATGAAACTGTGTCATTCACTAGTCTAAATATCCGAGCTTTCAAATTGACAATTTCGGTCTGTCAGTGAAATTTTTGAAATGTTTTTGGTCTTGAACGTAGTCGCGGCTCACGTTTCGTCGTCATTCTCAATGAAAATGTATACGTAGTGTCGTGGAATAATGTATCAATTGCTGGGAAACTCTATAAGCATTAATTCGAAAACGGTTCCGTAATTTTTCACGGCCATTTTACGTATTATTTTTTGATTGCCCGGTGATAAGATATTTTCAACGATGAAGTGAAACGTTTTCGGATGGTAGCTTCTGAAATTCCGATTCCCCAGCATTTGCCACATATTCCACGACAGTAAGTATACATTTTCATTGAGAAAATCACAGTGGACAAAAATTTCACTCGCGAGGTATTCATCCCTATAGTCTCAAGCGACACGAACGTAGCAGCTGCAATAGTCCCATAACGCCCTCGGAGTGTGGATAGTGGGTGCCCAGCATATGATAGAAGGACGGGGTAGATGAGTGCTTCGAGCGTTTTTATTCGGCAAGTTTCACGCTTTTATCGGGGTTTAGAAAGGGAATGATTAGACATTTGTTCAAAAGCATCGTTAAACTTTCTTGAAGTCCAATGTAGTCAAAAGGATAGTTTCCTGATTGACATGTGGTAAAATGGGTGCCGGGAAATCAAGCACAGATGGTATCATAGGAGATGATTCTCCTCTCTCTCACTTGGAAAGGAATATGAAACTATGTAATCGATTTCTTTAGTTTCTAACCAATTTATATTTACATGTACGTATATTATGAAAACAAACAAATAAAAAAACTATTGATTCGAAAATAAAACAAGCCTTGTGTTAATACTTCTTAAATAATGTTCAATATTGCTTCTTCTTTCTTCTTCGTGATGTATCCGTATGGTAACATACATATTAACTATAAATTCTACCAGCGAAATATAATGTTGTTCATATTGATTTCCTTTTCGCCTAACAACTCGTTGCAAACCTCGTTTTTCCTTACGAAGTTTTTTAATAGTTTTCAGAGCCATATCATAATATTTTCTGGCTCTTCGTGGCGTTGATAAATGGTCTATTGAAAATGTTCACTAAAAATCAGCATTGTTCGGGAATTTCATTTATTATGACGTTTCGCCTACTATTGCTTCGGCATCTTCAGATATTTCTATAAAATATTCGGTTTTGCTATTGAGAGAATTGTTATAGTGTTGACTTATGTACATAGCCTCTTTTATACGTATTTTCTCTTTGTTTATATCACTATCTACAATTATGGGATTTTGAAAATCCATTATATGTTTCTCACTAGTTTGGCGTGTTACCAATTTACTATTATGATTTTGTGCTTTTTTGGAAGGGCATTGATGTTCTGCTAACCTAATTTTTAAGCTCCTACTTGTTGAACCATAATATGCGATATCCTTGTTATTGTTTTTGCACGTTAAGCAAGGTATCTTATATATGACATTACTCTTGTCCATTTTATCAATCTTTTGTTTTAAGTTAGTATATAATTTATTTTTAAATTTATTTTGGGGCTTATACGCTACATTTATCTGCATGGTTTCATTATTATAGTTAACTGTCGTTTTAGGGATACAAGCTTTGATTTTCTCAGTCAATTTTGGTATATCTGTTAGGCTGCTATAAGTATTTATTATATTATTGTTAACATTGAGATTGTTATTACTATTATTATTGTTATTGTTAATAATATTATTAATTATGTTCACGTTTCTATTGATATATTTATTTATTATATTTGTAGGGTAATTATTCATTTCAAGGTTGTAATATATGTCATTTATTTGTTCCCTCCAAAAAGTTTTATCACTTAGCATTAATCTTCTATAAACATAATTATTTACTGCATTATTCTTCATGAAAGAGGGATGTTGTGAGGTGTAATTTATTATATTAATATTCGATGCTGGCTTCTTAAACCATTTGGTTTTAATGTCATTATTGTTACCCCTAATGAGCGTTACATCTAAGAAATTAATCTTTTTATATTGTTCAGTCTCAATTGTAAACTTTAACTTCTCATCTATGTTATTCAATTTTTCAAAAATTTCATAAATTTTGTCTTTATGTATGATTGCTATTACATCATCTATGTATATTTTCATATAATCTATATTATTTTTGTATTTATTATATATGTATATTATTAAGAATTTGCTGCATATATATGTCCGCTGCTGCTACACTCAAATTGTTACCCATCATAAGCCCATTTCATATTTAAAATAATTATTTGTTAGGCAGAATGTAATTATTTTCATTATGAAATTATCCGGTATACTCGTGTTAATCATACTTATGTTATTTTTTATTAACTCAATAACTTTATCAATAGGAATGTTACTGAACATGTCCTTTACATCGAATGATACTAATATGTAGTCATTCGGTATTCTTATTTCATGTATTTGTTTTACTAATTCATAGGAGTTAATAATATTAAAATTATGCATATTTTTTAAATTGTTAATTATGGGTAATAATAATTTACATATCTTTGTTGTAGGGGTGTTCGAACAATCAATTAGTGGCCTCAAGGAACATTTTCCTTATGAGTTTTGGGTCTGCCCTGTATTCTAGGTGCTATTGCGCTATAATTAATATATTTATTCTTCGTATTAAAATCAATTAGTTTCATTCTGTACAATGTTCTTATATATTCATTAGCTTGGTTTTGTAATTTTGTTGTGGGGTCTTTGTTTATTAATTTAAAGTTACTATTATCTAGTAACTCTTTCATTTTAAGTTCATATATTGTGTTTTTGTCATTATAACCACTTTATTTCCTTTATCACTCTGGGTTATAACGATGTCACTGTTATCTTTTAGGAATCTGTTAGTTTTATTTAATAAGTAATCTATATGTGTTATTCTATGTTTATTTCGATTTGTATTCTTTTTATAGTTTTCTATTATTCTTACAATTTTATCTCTAATAGTGTTTCTTTCATTTTCATTATATTTATTTATTATAATTTCTATGTTCGATATCACTTGTATCAAGGTTTTATTGTTAATGTTTTTTACATAATTATGGTTAGGTCCTAGGCTTAGAGTTTGTATTACATATAATGGTATATTATGTTCACTGAGATTTATTACTCTATCATTAACTATTGCATTATTAAATTTGATGTAAAAATTATTGGATATTAATAGTTTTTCAAACTTCTTTTTTATTTTAGTTTTTATTTGTAATTAAATTATTTTATAGAAATATCTGAAGATGCCGAAGCAATAGTAGGCGAAACGTCATAATAAATGAAATTCCCGAACAATGCTGATTTTTAGTGAACATTTTCAATAGAGCATAAAACGAACATCAGTGAAGAATAACACCCAAATTAATCTACATAATGGAGCTACAAACCATGAGAAAAAATCTCAAAGCATTTAAAAACTTAGGCATAAAGTATTGGAAAATGAAGAACCGTTTAACATACTTGATAAAGTGCCGAAAACATAGTGTATATCCTAAGTATTTGGACAATATAAATTTGTCAATTAAGCATAATATAGATATTAGTGAACATTGTGAATTTATGTTAGATAAAACCTTGCATTTTTTTTAAAATAATATTTTAAAAATTCAAATTAAAGACACTATTAATAGGATAAATATAATAAATGAAAAATATAATAAAATTGATAATGAGATTAAAAATAGAGTAACTACAACATTCTATAATCAAATTAAAGTAAGGAATGAACGATTATATAAAACATAAATATAACCCTAAAAACTAAAATGAAAAAGAAGTTTGAAAAACTATTAATATCCAATAATTTTTACATCAAATTTAATAATGCAATAGTTAATGATAGAGTAATAAATCTCAGTGAACATAATATACCATTATATGTAATACAAACTCTAAGCCTAGGACCAAACCATAATTATGTAAAAAACATTAACAATAAAACCTTGATACAAGTGATATCGGACATAGAAATTATAATAAATAAATATAATGAAAATGAAAGAAACACTATTAGAGATAAAATTATAAGAATAATAGAAAACTATAAAAAGAATACAAATCGAAATAAACATAGAATAACACATATAGATTACTTATTAAATAAAACTAACAGATTCCTAAAAGATAACAGTGACATTGTTATAACCCAGAGTGATAAAGGAAATAAAGTGGTTATAATGACTAATATGAACTTAAAATGAAAGAGTTACTAGATAATAGTAACTTTAAATTAATAAACAAAGACCCCACAACAAAATTACAAAACCAAGCTAATGAATATATAAGAACATTGTACAGAATGAAACTAATTGATTTTAATACGAAGAATAAATGTATTAATTATAGCGCAATAGCACCTAGAATCATGGGCGTAGCCAGGGGGGGCAGGGAGAGGCGGTCGCCCCCCCTGGTCGATGAAGATGGTAAAAAATCCTTATCGATGTAGTAGAAAAAATCGCTGCACTATACAACATTTTCGAAAACTGATGGAGGCTGCGTACGTGCACACACATTTCACTTGTGAGTGTGCTTCTGTGGCTGTTTTATTTCATGGCTTCTGAGCTGGAGTACACAATTTCAACCGATAGGTCCCTTCGGGAAGTTAGTGGAATTAAAATTATTTTCATATGAAAGGGTGACAAATGATATTTGCTTTGTTAGCCCTGGAAGGTCATGCTTCGTCGAATCATAAAATTTATCCGATTTTTCGTGACAATTCTCATTATTTGGAGCTGAGTTTTCGTACAGCACTTACCGTGCCGGGTACATTGTGGCTAGACGAAGTAAGCAGGGTAAGTTGGATTTTTGGAAATTGGCGTCGTCGAAACGACGAAGGATGAACTTTGTGTAACTTTTAGAACTCTAGTATTTCTTATGGCTGGTTGTCGATTCGACGATAAGTCTGTGTCCATACAACTAGCTCGTAACAAATATGTTTATTTTTAAAATGTGGACCTATTTTTTCAAAAATTATGGAAAAAATATTGACTAGGACAAAAATAGGACAAATCAGAAAAATGGCTCAAAATTTTTCCTCATTTTAAGAAGATTGCATTTCTAACTCATAAAAATCGGCTCCAAGGCACTCAATGTCAAAATTAGACATCGTACATAGAATTAGAATTAATCAAGGGAGCTCGGGGAGAAGATATTCTAAAATTTACTGTAAATAATTCTACAATCCACTGTAAAAACGGAAATAGGTGAAGTGAAAGAAAACCCGTGGTGGGACCCCAAAATGGATCGCTGTGCCTCTATTCATTCATTAAACCCAATTTCCTAGTACGTTTAGAATATGTGTTTTATGATTCGAGCACATTTTTTTAATTATATCAACGGTAAGTTTTTATTTATCTCATTTTTAAACTTAGGGTGGAATTCATAGTCCTCACTTATACTTAATTCATACGCTATTCATAGTCACTCAATAAGCAAACGCTTAAGGGTTTCCTAAAGGGTTCCCTTATTCGTTAAGGTTCATATCTAGTAACCTTATATGAACTCATATATTTGTTGACATATCCTTATTCAAACACTTTGAAATTTTTTAAAAATTTTGAATTTTTAACTACTTGATATTTTTTTATATTTTATTTGTCACTTTCAATAGATATGACAAATAAGTGAATCGTTTATTTAATAAGTGATGTCTATGAATACGAAGCTCCCTTATATAGAGAAAGCCCTTATTCCTTAAGGGAATGCTTATTACTTAAGTGGGGACTATGAATTCCACCCTTAGTGTTTTATGTTTCGGGCCAAATAACATTGAATTAAGAAAATTTGATTTGTAAATCAATTTCCTTACAAAATTACTCAAAATCGATGTTTTTCCATTGTAAATAAACTAACGATTGAAAATCTGTCAAATTTTATAAATATTTTGAGAAAGGGTGATTTGTATGAGGCGTCAAAGTTGAGCGTCGTCGAATCATGACCTTTCCATGCTAAAAATAAGCATGACCTTCCAGGGTTAAAAGGACCGGGTTTCATATTTCAGTGTCTTTCAAGTTCTTCTTTTTCTTCTTTTTCTTCTCAGTACCGTATAGTTCCTTGTGGGGCCATGGTGCGTTAACTCAGCTTACAGTCAGTATCACTTCCTATATTTGCGTTATTTCTAAAAAATGTGCAAATATGTACGACGTACAGACCTTAGATTTCAATGTTTTTATTTAAAGTGTCACATTTCCAAAGCTCAATGAGTTTATCCTGACATTCATAACCCGCATTCGACTAGTGTGTCATGCTATTCGAGTTTATGAAGCTCGGAGCTTTTAGCGGTTTATGAAACGAGGTTATCCCCTAGTGTGTCAGGACTATAACCGTATTTCAATCAATAAAGGATTTATAAATATTCTAACTTTGCTAAGTTGAAAGTGACAGACAAAACAAACTGATTTCGCAAGTGCAATATGCAGTCCGAGATACAGAAAATGCACTGAAAATAGACAAGCTACGCTCTAAAAAGCAGATATTGGAGGCCAGTTGAATGTAATCAGAATGCAGAAGAAAATCATTCTCATCTCCATTTTAAAAATTTTACTCTAAAATTATCAAAAAAAAAAAAAGACATAAGATGCGTGGCAGTCCACCAGTAAACTATAGGGCCGCAGATGTGTGAGTGACATCCAATTTTTAATATCTAAACTGCTGTTTTGTTGAGGTCTTGAGATCAACAGCACACCCAGTAATGTTATTTATATATTTATATTATTTATAAATGGATACTTGTTTACAATCTGAGCGACATCATCCGTCACGTAGGTCGTGAGTTCGAAAAACACCATAAAATGAATTGGTTCACGGTGAGTCTGGAATCCATGACCTTCTGCACCAATCCAACCACAGGCCACTCTAAAATTTGCTAACAATATTTCTGCGACCGGAAATTTCAACTCCTAAGAAAATCATGATGTTGAAAAAGTTTTGGGCTTGCCCCCCCCCCTGACCGAAATCCTGGCTACGCCCATGCCTAGAATACAGGGCAGACCCAAAACTCATAAGGAAAATGTCCCCTTGAGGCTACTAATTGATTGTTCGAACACCCCTGCAACAAAGATATGTAAATTAATATTACCCATAATTAACAATTTAAAAAATATGCATAATTTTAATATTATTAACTCCTATGAATTAGTAAAACAAATACATGAAATAAGAGTACCGAATGACTACATATATTCCTACTTAAGTCATTGGAAAAGCTCGTCGATAAACATATCAGGGAAAGGTGCCTGTCGCTTTTCCCGTTGCACCCAAACCAACATGCTTATCAGACAGGGAAATCATGTGAATCAGTACTACACCATCTAGTTGGGAAGATTGAGACCACATTAGAAATCAAAGAAATAGGGCTCGCGGCCTTCCTAGATATAGAGGGGGCCTTCGACAACACTTCCTTTGAATCTCTTGTACACGGCGCCTCGAGTCATGGAGTTCAAAACACCCTATGTCGGTGGATAAAATCAATGCTTCAAGGACGACAAGTACATGCAAAATTATTCGGTGAAACGATGTATACAGCTGTCCTCAAAGGTTGCCCACAGGGGGGTATACTTTCACCCCTCCTGTGGAACTTTGTAGTGGACAGCCTACTGGTCCAGCTAAATAATACTGGCTTCTATACCCTAGGATATGCCGATGACATCAGCATCCTTATAAGGGGAAAATTTCCAGGAGTTATTTCGAAACTCATGCAACAAGCTCTAACCCAAGTGGAGGATTGGTGTAGGAGGGCAGGCCTATCGGTCAATCCCGCCAAAACAACATTAATAACCTTCAGTCGCAAATGCAACTTGGAAGGGCTCAACGCTCCAACATTATTCAACCAACAATTGCAGTTTACCACGGAGGTAAAATATTTGGGAGTCACCCTTGATAACAAACTCACGTGGAACAAGCAGCTGCAAAACACAATTGCAAAAGGCAAACAGACCCTATATGCTACTAAAAGGCCAATAGGAAAAACGTGGGGGTTAAAACCACGAATGATACACTGGATATACGAAGCTGTGGTCAAACCCCGTCTGACCTATGGCTCCAGAGTCTGGTGGACTAAAATCAAGCAAAAAACAGCAGCAGCGAAGTTGGGATCAGTACAGAGACTGGCCTGCGCAAGCATAACCGGCGCAATGCGCAGTGCACCAACTTTAACTCTAGAGAAACTACTAGACCTGCCACCACTGGACCTCAAAATCACAGAAGAGGCTAGACTCGCAGCGTACAGACTCCAATCATCGACACCACAAAGGGTAGGACACTGTACGATCACAGAAATCATTGCAAACCCAATCCTAGATAGCGCAGCGACTATACCCCGGCCATGTACACCTTCGACTCCAACATCCAAACCTCAACGGTTAGGGAAGACTGGAGTAAATGGAACGACAACCATCTATCAAATCACATTGTGTGGTACACTGATGGGTCGAAGACAGACGAAGGAACGGGGGCAGGAGTCTATACTAAAACCAACAACTATAGTATCTCCAAACCCCTAGGTCAATATACAACTGTCTTCCAGGCAGAACTTATAGCCATAAACCTTGCAGCAGGGGAGAATACTCGAAAGTAGGGATGTCAAAAACCGGACGGTTAGTCCGAAAACCGGTACTTTCAAAACGGGTAACCGGTTTTTTCGGTTTTTTTCATCCTCCCGGTTTTAACCCGGACGGTTGTTTGCCCATCCGGTTAAAAAAGAAAAAAAAACTTTGCAAATTCATAAAATTTTTATATTTTCTTGATTGAAAAATTTCGTATTTCCGTAGTGCTATTATTCCAAGAACCATCGCTTCGTCAAACTACCGCTCCTTGCATTTTTCCTGTCCAAGGCAGATATTGTCTACGTTGCGTGTCACACGTGTATCTTTTGTGCGTCGTGAATGTATATGTGTATCAGATCAGTGCATTTAGAGTTCATTGTTATAGGAAGACGAATCGGCAGTTGCTACGCCGACGTCCGTGTCCACATCGATATCCGCGTCCACTTCAACATCCGTCGTGTCCACAAAGACTTCGACATCTACATCATAGTGCAGTCATAATAGCATTTCAAATAGAAAAAAATAGAGTAAGGTTAATTCTTGTGGCTTTTGAATCAGTGGGCTCCCAGGAATCTAAAACACATTTTGCTAAAAAATTTGATCGGAAAGGTCCCAAAAAGGACAAAAAAGGATACTCTTTAATAAACCTGGATTATTCTCGTAGTTATGGCTTTGGCAAGATACACGGAAAACACAATAATTTTCGATTTAATCTCGATTTATTCCGTTTAGGGTCCTTGAACCAGGAAACAAATACCGGATATGTAATGTCCTCGACGTTTCCTTTGATTTGATACCCAACATCTGACCTCCGGCCAAGGATCAAAGAGTATCCTTTTTTGTCCTTTTTGGGACCTTTCCGATCAAAATTTTTTTTAGCGAAATGAGTTTTAGATTCCTGGGAGCTCGCTGATTCAAAAACTACAAAAAATAGCCTTACTCTTTTTTTTTTCTATTTGGAGGCCTGAAATGGGATATTTTTGCTGCACTATATACATTGTCTAGCAATAAAACTCAGTTAACTAATTTTGAAACATTATTGATACTTCTGACAATTTCATTTGATTATCATTTTTGTTCAACATGTTTCTCTTTTAGGGCTCCATTACACATTCATATTTCTATAGGAACATCAGCTTAACGAAGGTGTATGCATTATTTTGCTAAAATTCTAAGCAATTCAATGAAAAACCGGTTAACCGAAAAACTGTACTTTGAGCCCGGTTAAAACCGGACGGTCTAACCGGCTTTGCGAAAAAACCGGAAAAACCGAAAACCGGCTTATGGGCCGGTTTTTGACATCCCTACTCGAAAGGGATATACCAATAAGACCAGTCCGACAGTCAAGCTGCTATAAAAGCAATTGCAAATCCCAAAACAACCTCTAAATTGGTTTGGGAATGCCAACAAAATCTCAAAAACCTAGCAATCCGAAACAGAGTAACTCTGAAATGGGTGAAAGGACATAAGGGGATCGAAGGAAATGAGAAACAAAGTAACTCTGAAATGGGTGAAAGGACATAAGGGGATCGAAGGAAATGAGAAACAAAGTAACTCTGAAATGGGTGAAAGGACATAAGGGGATCGAAGGAAATGAGAAAGCGGATGCCCTTGCAAGAGAGGGTTCCGAACTACCCTTAACTGGTCCTGAACCTGCAATCGGGATCAGTAAATCTACTGCCAGAACCGTTGCCAGACGATGGACCGAGGATAAATTCCAAGACCGATGGAGACTCGCTGAAGGGCTCAGGCATAGCAAGCGCATGCTGGAATCTAACTGGCATACCATCTGCACCGAAGCCCTCAGTCTTAGTAAAACGAACCTCAGGGCAGTGACAGGCCTTATAACCGGTCATTGCACCCTACGAAAACATCTGCATACAATAGGGATCTATACACAAGACCCACTATGCCGCCTCTGTAACGAAGATGAGGAATCAGCCTCGCACGTTATTTTCGAATGTCCCGCTCTTATGAGCTGGAGACAAAACTTCTTTGGGGCTCAAACCACCAGTATGGGTGCACCCAAAGTAAACCTGGTTAACTTTCTTCTAAGCCTTTTACGTAGGACAGAGCTCATAACCTGAAATTTTCTCGCTTAGATGGGAAATACAATAAGCCAGCAGGCTGCAGTATCGGGCGCAACCAGCCCAACCTATCTCAGCGCCATCCATCCATCATTCGATGTAAAGGACATGTTCAGTAACATTCCTATTGATAAAGTTATTGAGTTAATAAAAAATAACATAAGTATGATGAACACGAGTATACCGGATAATTTCATAATGAAAATAATTACATTCTGCCTAACAAATAATTATTTTAAATATGAAAACAATACATATATAAATAATGGGCTTATGATGGGTAACAATTTGATTGTAGCAGCAGCGGACATGCAGCAAATTCTTAATAATATATATAATAAATAGAAAAATAATATAGCTTATATGAAAATATACATAGATGATGTAATAGCAATCATACATAAAGACAAAATTTATGAAATTTTTGAAAAATTGAATAACATAAATGAGAAGTTAAAGTTTACAATTGAGACTGAACAGTATAAAAAGATTAATTTCTTAGATGTAACGCTCATTAGGGGTAACAATAATGACATTAAAACCAAATGGTTTAAGAAACCAGCATCGAATATTAATATAATAAATTACACCTCACAACATCCCTCTTTCATGAAGAATAATGCAGTAAATAATTATGTTTATAGAAGATTAATGCTAAGGGCTCCATTACACAGTCATATTTATACAGGCGTCCCCCGCTTTTCGCCGTTCCGCTTTTCGCCGATTCGGTCTTTCGCCGCTTTTCAAAATTCACCACAATTCGTCTATTCGCCACAAGTTCCACTCTTTCGCCATAATTAAAAATTGCCAATTTTGAGGAATGAATACCAAAAACTTTTAAATCGTTGTTCCCAATGCAACTCATCATCCTGAGATAAATTCCGTTTAAATAAATTTTGGTGGTTAACATTATCGGTTTTTAAACAGAATCCATCTCCAGATGATGAGTTGCATTGTGAATGCCGGTTTTTTCGTATTTACGAGTATTCCTGAGAATTGTGGGAATTCAAATCGGTTTAGAAATCGCCTTAGTGGCACTTTTGGGTTATAGTAAGCGGTTAATGTTAGAGTCTGTAGCCAACACTGTTAAGTTTCTTTTACAACTGTGTGTTCTTCTTCGAATCGCGTTGCAAAATTGTTCTTGTTTAGTTGTGAAGGAATTTTGTTTTAGACAAATTTACGTCGCGAGTCGCTTTGTTTTTGTTTAGAATCGCAGTTTTTTTTCTTTACTAGGTGTCGCAGTTTTTTTTTTCTTTACTAGGTGCATCGTGGTAAAGAAAGAGTCAAAAGAACTCATAAAGTGCTAACGTTGCAGGAGAAATCGGATTTGATAAAGCTCGCCGAAGGAGGGTTGTCCTCGAAGAACAGTGGGCATAATTATAAAAAAAAATAAAACTAAAGTGTTGGACGAGATAAAAAATTCCACGCCTGTCCATTCAAAAATAATAGGAATAAACGACAGTATAATTGCCGAAATAGAAATGCTTTTAAGCATCTGGATTCAGGACCAGACTCATTACAATATTCCTCTGAATACCTCAGTTATACAGACCAAGGCTTTTAAGTCTTTTTAACACCAAGGAATGAAAGAGGAGAGACGGAAGAAACATCCGTTGCTAGTAAGGGGTGGTTTAATAGATTTAAGGGGCGTTCCAATCTACATAACATTAAAATTGATGGGGAAGCGGATAGTGCCGATACAGTGGCAGCCGAGGCATATTCCGCGGAACTAAAACAAATTATGGATGAATGGAGATATTTGCCAATACAAATTTTTAATGTGGACGAGACGGCATTATTTTGAAAAAAAAAACCTTCATTTGAAAGGAAGAAAAAACGATGCCAGGATTTAAAGCCGGTTGACCCTTTTGCTGGGTGCCAACACAGTTGGCAATATGGATTTAAAACCGATGATTTACCATTAAGAAAATCCTAGGGCACTGAAAAATTATCTAAAAGCAAGTTGACCACTGCACTATCGGTGGAACTCAAAGGCATGGATGACGGCCGAATTATTTCGAGCATGGTTTAAGGAGTCGTTCAAACCGAGTGTGGAAACTTGCTGCGTCGCTTTGTTTTTTCTCTCCCTCAGAAGCTCACGATAACAGCTTATCTGGTTTGGGGGCCACTGTTGACTTTTGAGCTCCTTTCAAAATTTGGGTCCACCATTTCCCAAAATGCCATAGCGTCTTCAACCTTTAAAATATCTTCCTCCAGTTGCTCGGTGTTGTTGCTTCTTCCTCATTGAATCTTCGCTGCTCTTCTATTGACATAAGATCTTCGTCAGTTAACTCTGTATTTTGTCAAGAAAGCAACTCCTCCGCATCTTCCGGATAAACATCTGAATCCAACTGTCTCGCCATCACTACAACATCAGATGTTGCATAGTTCACAAGATTCCCACTAGCTTCAATGTCGGCTGATATCCACTGTAGTTTTTTCCATGCGCCTTTTGGGCGCCACATACCTAGCGATTTATTGGTCAATCGATTGCGCACAATCGATCTGCCGCCCGTACAGCACACACACTAGGCAACTTATCGGGCAATCTGAAATTGACAGTCTCACGGTCCACAAGACACAACACGAAATAGCGAAAATTATACCGATTTTGGCGATGGAAGATGGACATCTGTTGCTACTTTTGATGGAGAATGACCGCCACAACCACAGCATGAAGAACGACCACAGGGTTATGTCAAAAAGCCAGCAACTGAGAACCCAATCGAAAAATCTCGCCCATCGATCGGAGGGTCTGTGGCGCTTCTTTAACATATAAAATTTATTAATGTATGAGTTAAGTGATTATTAAATTAGTTCACATTTCAAAATTGGTTCATTGATTTCCCTCCATGCATCTCTAATTGTTTTGATTACATCCAAAATTGTAAAGTTTTTCCAAAAAGATTTCAGCTTGTTGTGTTTTGGCACATTAGATCAGAACTATCGAGGTCTATTGCCGCTATCGCTTTTGAAAAAGTGCGCCGTAGTTAATAAGATTTGATGGTGACAATTACGTCTGGTCCATTGGCCGCAAATGGATGACGTGTTTGGCGGAAGGAAAATCTCTTCATATAAATCACTTAATTGTTTCGGATGACAGGGAGCATTATCCATAAATAGTAAGACTGTGAACGGGATTTTTTGCTCCCTACAAAAAGTTTCCACACTCGGTATGAATGACTCCTTAAACCATGCTTGGAATAATTCGGCCGCCATCCATGCCTTTGAGTTCCACTGGTAGTGCAGTGGTAAACTTGCTTTTAGATAATTCTTCAGTGCCCTAGGATTTTTTGAATCGTATTTTAAACCAAAAACTCAGCCATTATCAACCACATCTAACCACATGGAATGAACTTGTCGATTTAGTATATAAATGAAGTGATTGAAATCAATTTTTGTGCAATTTTGTTTTTATTATTGTTTACTTTGGATTTGTGAAGTTTTTGGATATAAAATACGAATTTTAATTATAGCTCTTAGGGCATCATATGCACTGAAAAGTCTCCGCTTCGCCTTTCGCCGAAACCCGCCTTTCGCCATTTCTCCGGTCCCTAACCCGGCGAATAACCGGGGGACGCCTGTATTATAATATGTATGTCATATGCCTAAGCCTACTCGATTCATTCAGTATAATTTTTTAGACGTGCAGGAAGCGAAATGAAGTAGGCTTAGGGATATGATAATATCTATTATAATATATATTACCAATATATGACTATGTAATAGCGGCCTTAGTGATAAAACTTTTTGGAGGGAACAAATAAATGACATATATTACAACCTTGAAATGAATAATTACCCTACAAATATAATAAATAAATATATCAATAGAAACGTAACATAACATAATTAATAATATTATTAACAATAACAATAATAATAGTAATAACAATCTCAATGTTAACAATAATATAATAAATACTTATAGCAGCCTAACAGATATACCAAAATTGACTGAGAAAATCAAAGCTTGTATCCCTAAAACGACAGTTAACTATAATAATGAAACCATGCAGATAAATGTAGCGTATAAGCCCCAAAATAAATTTAAAAATAAATTATATACTAACTTAAAACAAAAGATTGATAAAATGGACAAGAGTAATGTCATATATAAGATACCTTGCTTAACGTGCAAAAACAATAACAAGGATATCGCATATTATGGTTCAACAAGTAGGAGCTTAAAAATTAGGTTAGCAGAACATCAATGCCCTTCCAAAAAAGCACAAAATCATAATAGTAAATTGGTAACACACCAAACTAGTGAGAAACATATAATGGATTTTCAAAATCCCATAATTGTAGATAGTGATATAAACAAAGAGAAAATACGTATAAAAGAGGCTATGTACATAAGTCAACACTATAACAATTCTCTCAATAGCAAAACCGAAATAGATGAAACAGTACATAAGTACAAAAAACTGGTCGACGTAACATAGCTAGTTATAAATCAACGATTCTAACATTACAACATAACCAGACAAGCAATTGAAGTACATATAAAATTATAAATTATAACAACGATTTAATAAGATAAAAGTAAGTCAAAATTATATAACCCTATTAATAGTTTAGACAAAAATTTGTAATTAAATTATTTTATAGAAATATCTGAAGATGCCGAAGCAATAGTAGGCGAAACGTCATAATAAATGAAATTCCCGAACAATGCTGATTTTTAGTGAACATTTTCAATAGAGCATAAAACGAACATCAGTGAAGAATAACACCCAAATTAAGTTGATAAATGGTGACTGCTTATGTATGTCCCCAGGAAAGCGTGGGGTTCTACAAGCCAGTCCAAGTTCGATGTTAAGGGCACAAACGACCTTTTCATTCTAAAGAAAATTTAATAGGATAAGTATTCCAGGATATTAAAAGAAAAGTAGAGGCTTTTTAAATTATGTCGTTTTATTGAGTTTTATTCTTACATTAAAATACATTAAAGTTTGTCGCATTAATGAAGAACACATTACACGCCTTCATTAATTCATAATGTAGTATTCTACGTTATGTTTGAAATAAATATGACCCAGCAGCAGTATCAGTAAAATTTCATAGCAGACAAATTTTCTGAATGCCAAGCTTACTGCTCAGCATTCTTGTCAGCACTGTAAAATGCTTTGAGCTTGAGATTTCGCGATGCTGATGTTGCTGCTGATTCGTCATATGTATTTCAAGCATTAAAGCGACGTAATTTTAAATCTGACTAGTATTGGTTATCTTCTTCTTCCTTGCCTCGTTCTTTATACCGCTCCATGGTTTCGCGTTGCTCGACCTGCAGTGTAGGCACATCGCCCATTTTGGCGATAATATCTCAGCATATTTCTATCTTGGATCGTGTCATCGCCGAGACCAATGCGTTGTTGTTGCTTTTTCATTTGACACATCCAGGTGTTCTTCGGTCTGCCTCTGGCCTTGGGTCCATCAAGTGGAACTTCCATTGATATCGCTTTCTTTGCTGGGTTCTCAGGCGGACGCCGTTGAACATGGCAATACCAATCCATTTGTCGGTCTTCGAGCTTTTCGGTGATTGGTTGGTCTACGGACAAGCTGCCTCGGATGTAGCTACTCTTGATGTGGTCCCTTTTCGTTACACCAACTGACATGCGTAACATTTTCATTTCAGTCGCTGTCATTTGTTTCGCGTAACCTTCATACATGGTCCAGCATTCTGATCCATACATGAGTGCGGGACGTACAACCGTTTTGTACAACTTGCCCTTTAGCTTCAGTGGCATTTTCTTATCGCAGAAAACTCCAGAGTTTTCTCGCCATGTCATCCACCCAACCTTTGTGCGATGTTTGATGGCATCATCGCATGTAGCTCCGTTGTTCACCATCGAGCCAAGGTACTTGAACTTGGTACAAGACTTAAGCTGCTCTCCTTTGACGTACATTTCTGGTATCGGTGCACGTGGGTCTGAGAATGGGCAGCATAAGAACTCAGTCCTTGTTATACTTACCCTCAGTCCATGCTCCTCCAGAATGTCACACCATTTTATAAGTGCAGCTTGCAAGGCAACGATGTTTGGGCTACTGAGGACTATATCATCGGCAAAAAGAAGAGATATTTCTAGGCCGTCGGAGATACGTGTTAATAAGTAACACATGTTGAAGAGCAACGGACTCAATACACTGCCCTGGTGTACTCCGACATTCACCGGAAATTCTTCTGATTCACCGGCTGTGCATCTAACCTTAGTCGTAGCTCCATCGTACATGTCTCGTATCATCCTGACATATGCCTCAGGGACATTAAGTGCTCTCAAGGCCAACCATATCAGATCACCAGGTACTCTATCGAATGCCTTTTCCAAATCGATGAACACAAAGTGCAAGTCCTTTCGTGCTGCTCTATACTTTTCCATTGCAATACGAATGCACTGAATCGCATCGACTGTAGATCGACCTTCAACAAAGCCGCATTGATTGTCATTCAACCGCACAATCTTTCTCAATCGGTTGCAGACAACTCGCTCGTAGATCTTTAGTGTATGAGGTGTTAACTTTATAGCCCTATAGTTGTTGAGTTTGCGTGAGTCTCCCTTGTTCTTATAGAAAGGAAGAAGAAAACTTTCCCTGAAAGCATCAGGCATCGGTTGCCCGCCTTTGATTTTGTTGAAGAGAACTGTGAGCCAACTAAGCCCGACATTTTCCATTTTCAACCAAAATTCCGCGGGGATTTTGTCCGGTCCGACTGCCTTTCCGCGTTTTATCTGATGCATTGCCTCCATCACCTCTTCCTCTGAGATATCTTCAATATTTGTGGTATTCGGCTCAACATCTCGAAAAGCTGCTCGAGGAAATTCTTCATTTAGAAGTTCGTGAAAATACTCTCGCATCCTGCTACAAATTGCCGTATCGTCAATCAGCAACATTCCTTGTGCGTCCTCCACGTACTTTGGCACCTGTATTTCCCGAGCGTTCCTTCTCCTTTGGGCTGCGACCCTAAATATCCTGGCGTCGTGCTTAGGTCTCTCGCGCAAAGACGGTCCTTCGGTCGCAGTCTGAGTTTCTAATTCTTGGTAGAATTTCTCAGCTGCCTTCGCCTTTGCTTGAGCTACCAAGCGCTTTACGTTTTTCCGGCATTGCATATAATTTTCGCGAAGTTGAACCCGTTCGGTTTCACTGCTTGACTCACATTTCGTCCATGCCTTAAATGCGTTCGATTTGGCTTGCACTGCTTCCTTAGTTTCGGTGTTCCACCACCATGTTTCTTTCTTCGTGTGGAGTGGACCTTTCGAAACTCCAAGTGCCTTTTCCGCCTCACTTACTGACATTTCAGCGAAACTATTCCACATTTGTGTTGGACTGTGCTCGGGGCAGTTGGTGTTGTTTTGAAACCAGTCCGTCATTTTATCAATGAATGGAGTCACTACAGGTTCAAAGTTGTCGTTTGTGAGATTGTGCCACTTGATTTTTTCGACTGGCTTGGGAGTTCTTCTATTTCTTGCTCCTCCTGCTTTCAAAATAAATTCTGACAGGAGCAAACGAAGCAGAGGTGGTAATCGATCTGCGTTTCGTGTTTCCTATCTCCGTGTCCACTACTGTAGGTGATCAGGTGTCTCTCGTTTTTCAAAAACCATGTATTTAGGATGACCAAACCATGCGATCTGCACATGGTCAGAATAGCTTCACCTTCGTCATTTCTGACCGTTGAAGGGCTAGTATTCGTTATATATTTACAAATATGTGCATAATAGTAAATATACATATGGATATTTCGTAATTACATTCACGTATTTGTATATTGTATTAGGAAAATAAATAGATGTCCATAATATAAAGAGAGGCCTTCAAACGGATATCAAATAGCATTGTAAACTGGCGTAGGTCTTGATGCGGTCACGAAACATCGTATATTACTCGTATTTTCGGAATCTTAGCAAATCGCTTAGTGGGCATCCTCATCTTCTGAATATTCCAATCAGGCTCCCGTCCGTTTACGGAGTCTGGATCCGTCAAATTGTTGGACATACTTCTAGCACTTGAATTGACGGTAGTGACACTAAATATGAATTTTTGACGATGACAACGACGCGCTAACTAGTAATGTTTGAAAATCTGGTCTAAATATGGTCTAAATATGTATTCAAAAAGTTTAGGAGGTTTTCACACTTGCGCCAGATTACGTAATCTGCGGCAAATTACGTAATCTGGGCCCTAATTAAGCTGCAGATTACGTAATCTGCTTATTGCAAATTAAGTAGCCAGAATGACTTTATCCAATTCACCACGCGGTTGAGGTGAATTTTAATTAATTTTTCGGTCATAAATGTCAATTGTAATGCATGAAATGTCTATTTTAATGTCATAGATTTCATTCTTCATGTAAAAAATCTTATCCTGTCCAAGCAATTAATTACACGGCTGATTAACGGATCGGAAATACATATATATTTTAAAGCAATATCCTAAAGCGCAGAGAAGTGTTTCGAGAGCAGGTCTTCGAATGGCAAAACATGCCGAAGCATTGGGCGATTTGTTTAGGCTCATTCGCTCATTTAATTTTTAATTTGTAAAAAGTGTTCCTCGTATATACGAGTATATGTACATGAAGTGGGATTGGACCGACTCAAAATTAGAAAAACGTTGGTTAACTAGGGAGTCCTGTCCAAGCAGCAATGCGCGGCCGCACATCTCGTCAGATGCCAATTCATTTTCGTTGTGTCGTCACTGTTTCAACGTTTTTCCAATTTTTAGTCGTCGCAATTTCGTCGTTTTAGGTAGTTTCGCGGTACGTACGACTTCTTCATCAAGTTTGATGCGCTGCGCAATTTCTGGCTGGCTATTTCTCAAACATCACTTGAGTAACTTCTCTATGCGCTGTTATAGTGTAGTTCCGAGGTGATTTCAGATTACAAAGTGTGGTGGAGAAATTTTTTTTTTTGTTTCTTATGTTTTTTTGGGGTGCTGAGCTCGAATCCGGAGCTTCCCACCAAAATTTCGTTGCGGAACAGGATCAAAACCGCGAAAAAACCCAAAATTTTCGGGGTTTTCCCGTTTTTTTTGTTTATAACTCCGAAAGTGTACATTTCTCCGAAAACCTGTCCATGAAAATATTAGAGAAAATATAACTGCGGGTCCAACGCGCCATTAATCATTAAAATGTGTTAAGCGGTATTGCTACAATTGATAGTCATTTTTTTTGGCGTTTTTTGCAATTTTGACCCTGTTTTGCAACGAAATTTTGGTGGGAACTTACAGATTCAGGTTCTGCACTCCAAAATACACAACGTACAAGATAAATGCAACTTTTGCGACCAAAAATGAAAAACCGTTTAATCTCAAAATTTTTTTCATAAAATGGAACTGTGTTAAAAATGGCAAATTTAAATTATCCACTGTAGTAATACCGCTCAACAGATTTTTAATATTTATGTCTCTTTGGACGCGTAATTATGTGCTCTCTAAAATATTCATGGAGAGTTTTTTGCAGAAATAAATAGTTGCAGAATTAGGGGGCGAATAACGGAAAAACAGCAAAAATTTTAGGGTTTTTCACGATTTTGACCCTGTTTCGCAACGAAATTTTGGTGGGAAGCTCCGGATTCGTGCTGAGCACCCCAAAAAACATAAGAAACAAAAAAAAATTTGTCTCCACCACATTTTGCAATCTGATGTACTAGGTTTATCACGTAGTAACTACACTATTAATCGCAATATTGAAAATCTTTTAATATTTTTAAAACATATGAATTTATTTATGGTAAACACTTATTATAAATGCACTTTTACTAATTAAATAAAAAAAAACATTTAAATAAATTCGTCCGCCTCTAAATCGTATAAATGTCGTTTGACATATTTATCACTAAAAATATTTTTTTACGTCAAAATGACTTCATTCTTGATCAAGTAGGTATAGTGTGAACACTAAATTCACCACAGCTTGATTTGCCTGATTAGGTTCCGCAGATTACGTAATCTGGCGTAAGTGTGAAAATCTCCTTATGGAGTCGAATGGGCAATGTCCGTCCGTCTGTTGCGACGCGTTTAACTCGGCCAATTTAAAGGATATGAAGCTGAAATTTAGCACAAATGCTTCAACTGCCGCCAAAAATAAAAAATTCGAGGTAATTGAGCGATGCAGATGAAAGGTTGTTTCAGCCAGGCCCTTGATTTTTCATTTTATTCGATGTCTTTCACAAGAAAAGAAGCCGAGTGTCCGGTTCGATTAATCGAGTGTTCGATAATCGGCGTTCGGATAATCGACGCTCTACTGTAATTTGAATTGAAAGTTAGAAGGGCTAATAACTTCAGTATATTTAAAGCCGTTTTCTTTGAAATTTCCAATTAAATTGTCTTCGGACATGTCAAATGTTGGACACTTCCTTACAGCAAGACGGAGCACCTTTCCATATCGAGCGATCTCTAGATTGAACACCTGCAGATTTTTTTTTGTGGGGTGTTAATAAATTCAGGGCCGTTGCGGTACTAAAAGAAATTTTGCCCTGTGGCATGGGTCGCGAATAATGCCACCGCCTTTCCCGGCGTGTCGTAGAAGGCGACTAAAAAGGGACCTAATCCAAGGTGGATCAGCATGCGCCGAGGGATGCATGGTCAAGAGGGTGCTTGGCCGCTAGTATGCGAAGGTCGCAGGCAACCATGACATCTGAAGCCTGAGGCACATTTTAACATCAACAAGACCTCCCATAGGTTAGTGTGTGTGTGTATGGGTTGCCGTGTCTGGAGATAGCCGGCGGACGTAAAAGGAAAGTCCATAAATTTATTTATTTCCACACACTAGTGCCAACATACACAACCTTTCTCCAAAAGGTGTAAAAGAATGAAAGGCCTTATGGAAATTGACGCAGATACAAGCACTACCCCGCTGGGCACTACTTCTGCTATGCGGTTGAGTGATCCCGGGGCGAACCTAGTTCGCGCCAGAGCTCGACGGTTTCCGGGGGCGAGCAATATAAGGCAGTCCAATTACATTGTGGAGAAGCTGAGGGTTGCAAGCTGGAATGTCGGTTCCATGACGTCAAAGAGCGAGGAGATTGAGGATATCATGAAGCGGAGGGGGATAGACATTATGTGCGTGCAAGAAACGAAGTGGCGAAATACCCATATCGACAGAGCCCGGTTTCTTACGAATTCCATGAAGTACAAATTGTACTACTATGGAGTTACAAACCAAAGAAACGGAGTTGGCATTATTCTGGCGTCGTCTTTACTTGGCAGCATAATAAGTGTCGCGAAGAGAAGTGATCGCTTGATCAGCATCAAATTAGTTATCTGCGGAAGGGTGTGGAACGTAATAAGTGCCTACGCTCCCCAAGTGGGACTGCCACCAGAAGAAAAAGAGGCATTTTGGAACGACGTTGACACCCTGATTCAGACCATTCCAGGTACCGAATTGGTGTTCTTGGGAGGAGATTTAAATGGCCATGTGGGTGAATCAAATTATGATTACGAGGATTGCCATGGTGGAAAGGGTAGCCCTTCAACGGTCAGAAATGACGAAGGTTAAGCTATTCTGACCATGTGTAGATCGCATGGTTTGGTTATCCTAAATACATGGTTTGTGAAAAACGAGAGACACCTGATCACCTACAAGGAAGAAGAAGCGGTACTAAAAGAAATTATTCGTTCAGAAATAAGAGCTCTAAAGCCAGTTTGTATGTTTGAATCTGTGAAATCGGAAAATGGGGTCATGGGACTGGCATACAAACCAAATCCTCCAATTTCGTTTTTTTTTTAGGAAAAACTTGTTTATTTGTGGACAAATTTAAACCAAACTTTACAAAATATATGTACAACCAGAAAAAAAACGTGTAATAAAACCAATGAAGTTTTTTTAAATATAATTAATTAAAAATGTCATTGGGTCAAATACACTTTCATAAAATTTATGACGTCAGTCATAATGGTTCCGTCGCCACTCTGTGAAATAGAGAAACGAGTTTCCAAACTCGGCACGACTCGTCGCAAGTTTATTATTCAGAAGAAGATGATAAGAAATATTCTTATCGTAGAATAATAAACTAACAATGCGACTAGGAAGTGGTATGGCTGACAACCGTATCATAATCCGAATTCAGTTGTCTTTGTAACGTTGATGACTACACTCGGTGGTCATCAACGCACCATGCTCCACTAGGAGTTACGGTAATCAAGAGAGAATAATAGAAGAACGTTGAAAACATTCCCCATCTCGTGACATGGCAATGTGAACGGACTTAATTGAAAATTCATATTTTCAATGAAATTTCCATCATTGTCCCAAAAAGTCTATTTCATCACCTCCAAATCATAGCCAGAATTTCATACGGCCTATGTAATTTTTCTTTAATAAAAGTCATTTTTTTCTGGGTGTAACAATAGATGGAATCGGACCATGGGGTCAAGGGGCTGCCATACAAACCAAACCCCCTAAATTAAGTTCGTCTAAGAAAAACTTTTTTACTTGTGCAACAATTTAAAACCGAACTTCACACGAATGCATTTCTATTCATGCTATACAAAATATAATATATGTAAAATTTGTTGAATTCAACTATGAAGTCATGGTACGCCCCCCCCCCTTTATAAGATTTTTTTTTGCGCGCCAATGCTAACCAAGCGTCACACAAATGTTGTATATCTGAAAACAGTGTATGGTTAGGGTTTTTGGAAAATGGAACAAAACTTCACTTACATAGGATTACTGTAGTGTACTACTTTAGGATTATTAGCAGTTTCATGTCGATCAAAAGTGGTTTTGATATCGTTTGGGGTGGTTTTTTAAGGACTACGGTACAATTTTCCTTATTTCTCCTCTGAATTTATCAAAAGATTAAGGCATTGGATTTTTGTCTCAGACTCCTACGTTATCAATCGTATTCATGTCTGGACTGAGTATGAGCAAGTCAATTTCGGGTACCCTTCTTTCGAAAAGGGGCCGCTGAGTGAGATTTGATTAATACTAACGAGAAACGCCTAAGTCATTATCCGACCTATTATTGCCACATAGGGAACGATAAGGACACTCAGAACATTGTAAAATAATGAATATCCGCAATCTATCCTCCTCCATGTCAGGGAGGGCAAACAGTAACATGTGGTTTTCCTCCAGCATACATTATCCAGAAACGGACCCAGCATGCTACAATTGTCGCGAATTAGCTCACTTGAACGCTTAAAAACTAAGCATGATGTATACGACAATAGTATAAAGTAAATGAAAGGCTTGCTTTGTGGGGCCCCATGACTAATTTTGAACTCGGCACAGTCCGTTTTAAGGTCTTTTGAATGTGCACTCACCGATACTATCTTGTGAATGTCGGTCAAGTTTTTTAACCTACTTTTGCCAATTAGACGATCATCCATTACTAAAGTAGACCGATAGCGGGCCGCAATTGGTATTGAATTGAAGCTATCCGTTCTTCTGAATCACCATCCAGACTAGTCCATTTAATACTAGCGAGCCATAAATGATATAAATGTATAACGAAATAGTGGTTGTCATTTCTTTAAATTCATGTAAGTAAACTTTTTAAATGCAAATGACTATTAAAAATCGATTGCAGTTTCATTTACAGGGGTAATTTACCTGGTCATGAACATTTAACATTATCGCACTTTTTTTTGTCTCTGGGCCCCATTCTCTTCGCAAATGTACTTTGTGACGGCAAAATATTGTTATATTTTTCTTGTCTTTTCTAGACGTTCCAGTGGGTTCGAAAGATTTTCGCGTACACAATAATTTACACTCGCTTTACTGTAACACTATTTATTACAACACACACACGGATATATACACGATTTACAATTTCACTAATTACTGATTAGTTTATTGATCCGACATAATTCACAAGTAAAACTATACTAACTTGTCGACACTAGTCCCTTATATCCCTTATCTCTTATATACTCGTTACCACTGCTCCAGAAACTTCGGTGACGCACTTTCCGGAAACTTCCAGAAAGTTGTTGTTGTTGTCGGTCAACCCTATTCTCGCTAGCGACACTAGCCTCATCTGGTGCCAAGTACGGAAATCCAATTTGGGTTGACCTATAGTCTAGACTCTAGGCACATCACAATATTTTCTTGCACCCTTAGGATTCTCTTGTCATTACACTAAACGTTATGTTGGTTAGAAGGAAAGGTATATTAAAAGCACTGAGTATAGACTAGCTAAGGTCTAAAAACATAAGGCGAATTGGATGCAATTAGCATCACTTATCGTTAAACAGTTATAAAGGAGAATCTCGATTGTCCTTTCATGAAATTGGCTTTAAAACTATATTTTATTTTTCAGTCGGCAATTTCCCCAAGAAAATTCAAAGCTGATCATGAGGTTGTAAAAATGTTAAAATGTAAAAATTGGTGCAAACCCGAAGCCGGAATATCGAAATTCCGGATTTTGGAGGTCCGGATTATCGGGTCCTACTGCAGTAAAATTACAAACTAGTATGTAATAGCCGCCATATAATATGCGTTCCATCATCGGAAAAATGGTACCGAAAATTTCAAACTTCTTTACTATACTATTGCTATTATCCATACAATTACGCACAGACCGTGACAATCCATCATCAGATGGATTGCATAGTGTATGGCGGCTGTAAAAAACACAATTTTTGTCACAAAATGAAATAATATACTTACTGTTTCGAGCACCTGAGCCAAAGCTTCATGATTTGCCACAACAACTGCATTATAATTATCTTCAATATTTTTGTGTACAACACTACGTCCCTTGCGCATTCTAAGCCGATTCGTTGTTTTCATTCGAAGTTTCGATGACTGTAAAAAAAGCATAAAATGTAATGCATATGACTGAAATACGTTATAACAAAACTTATTTTACCGGAGATGTTCCCCAAGCACCATCGTGTATGTCATTAGATATATCACCTCCAGATTCACTTCCATAGAAACTGTACGGCGAGTACATGTCCGATTCACCCATTTCACTTCCGCAGTATGAAGCCGAAACTAGTCTTGGTATGTTTGCTACAGAAATCGATAGGAAATCAAAATGCAATATAAATTAGAAGTCTTGAATATGTATAAGATTTTTAAACACAAGTCATAGGTGCGCCTGAAAAAACTTTTGGACCGAGGAAACCTTTTGATTCTCTCTTAAAACAACCTCTTTACAAAATAAAACCATTAAAATGATTTGCATAAAATGATTATTATCAGGAAATATGGGGAAATGTATAAATCAGTTTTTTGGCCTTACGACAATCGTCAAACCTCTCTAAAATTTCATTAAAAATAACATCCCAAAACCAAAAATTTCACGCTGGAAAAAATCAATTAGGTATTACACTATTGGGAGAGTCTAATATCACACAAAAAGTTAAAATTTATTTCTTACATTTTCTATGAAAAATCATAAAATTTCATCATGCCATATGGAAAGGGTTAAATGTAGAACGCAGTTGTTTATCCACATTGTGAGAGTTAGTTGGTTGTTTCCTTAGAAGCGATCGATTTAAAAAAAAATAGTTTGATTGTTGTGTAATTTTTAAATTTAGAGGTAAGAAGATGTCAATGTTCCCGGTTTGTGACCATTAATTATTGCTTTCAATGAAAGACGGAAAATGAAAATATTAATAAACGCTGTGTTTTTCTCTAATTTTGTACACTAAACAGCAATAAATGTTTGTTCCGATTTGATATAAAAGCAGCAATAAGTGTAAAATACACACGACTTCAGCAATTAACGATTAAGATATTTATCGGTCCCGAGATTTCCATTACATTTTTGGCTTATAGAACTAGTACGAACTTACTTTCTCATTCACCGTAAAATCATACGGACAAAACAGGTAGTAAAGCAATGCGCAGAAATGTTGTATCTAAGGGCGTTCGCATTCAAACTGGGGTAAATTTTTTTCCTGACTCTTTTGTAAGGGTATACGCTTTATATTGTTTTTATAAATTCATAAAAGACGTGTGTTATTTTTTTATAATTTGTTACTAATTTAGGGTTTTTTTTTCGAAAGATAATAAAGGTAAATAGTGTCTGAAAGCCTAAGAAATATTTGGCAGACTGTATCTTTTTAAATTTTCGGCTTTCGACTCTCTTGTTTCGTTGACGTTAAATGTGTTGTATGCTGAATTGTCCTTTCAAATGATGTTTTAAAACCAGCAAAATTGGAACGACATTTAAAAACAGTTCATCCGAAAAACTCAGATTCTTCACGGGATTTTTTTTCAAAATAAACTTTCATGTTTAAATAAAATGAAACTGGATCCCAGTGGTTCTCGTTATGCGGAATCCGAAATAAAGTCTAGTAGCCTCATTCGAAATTGCAAAGTTAATTGCTAAAACAAAGAAGCCTCACAGCATTGCCGACACTTATGAAACCTTGTATGCTTCAAGCGTGCAGCATAATAATAGGCGAGGAAGCTCAAGCAAAGCTCCGCCAAATTCCATTGTCAAACGATACCATCAAAACTCGGATCGAAAAGATGTCGGGCGATATCGAGGAGCAATTAATTGAAAAATTTAAACTAAGACCCTTTTTTGCTTTGCAATGTGATGAATCCACCGAAATAGCAGAACTGCTAGTTTTCGTTAGGTTTTTGGGCGAAAATGAAATCTTCAAGGAGGAACTTTTGCTTTCAAAAACATTGGATACCACAAGCAAGGGTTCTGATGTGATGGAATTTTGAATGTTCACTTCGAAACATACGGTTTACTGTGCGAAAAGATGGCTGGTATGTGTACAGATGGAGCTCCTGCAATGTTTGGATCACATTCTGGTCTTGCAGCATTAATAAGACAAAAAAAATCCGTATGCAATAACAACCTTGCTTTATTGCTTTATTCACTGTCAAGCCCTAGTAGCGAAGACGTTTCCTGTTTTTTTTTGCAAATATCATGGACGGAGCTATAAAAATTGTAAATTTTATTAAAAAAAAGTGCGCTCAACACACGATTATTTAAAAATATGTGCTGTGATTTGAAAGCCAACCACGAGACACTTTTTTTCCATACTGAGGTCCGTTGGCTCTCGAAAGGAAATATGCTGGCTAGGCTCTATGAATTACGAGAAGAAGTCAAAACATTTTTGTCCATTAAGCAGAAACGTGATTTGATAGAACAGTTTGATGAAGTCCAATTGCAAATGCATTTTATTTATTGTATTTAGTTGACTTCTTTGGCCATATTAAATAAATAACAGGCGCGACAATCCAGTATTGGACTAAGGCCGCAGGATGTGTTAGTGACATCCTATTTCCAAGATCTTATCTGCTTTTTGTTGAGGTAATGAGATCAGCATTACGCTCAGCAGTGTTATTTATCCCCATAAATGGGTACTCATTTAACATCTGAGTGAGATCATAGTCCGTCACAAGCTCGTGAGTTCGAAAAACACCATGGAACACGGTGAGATTCGAACTCATGAGCCTGTGCACCGAAGGTGCGCGCACTAACCGCTAGACCGGCCAGACTACATATTAACAAGTTGAATTTACAACTACAAGGATCGGGTTCAGGCGAAGGTTCCTGCAATATTTTTATTTTTGAAGACAAATTAAATGCTTTTATATTAAAAATAAACCTCTGGATAACTAAAGTTGAAAGCGATAACTATTCTTCGTTTGAGACGGTGCACGGTGTCCTTGGAGCCTTGGAGTTTTGGGCACAAAAGGCAATTACGCTTCCAAAAGTTCGCGAAATAGTATTACGTTATTTATGTCTATTCTCCACAACGTACTTATGCGAGCAGGGGTTTTCAACTCTTTTAACAATAAAAAATAAAAACCGTAACCATTTGGACGCAAGTGCCGATATGCGTTTAGCTTTGACCAACACTGAACCGCGGATACAAAGGTTGGTCAAGGCTATGCAACTTCAAAGATCACATTAGGTTCAAAGTTCACTTTTAGAAGACGATGATAGTAATACATCATGAATTGGAAACAAATGAATTGAACCTTTAAGTTTTTCTTCATTTATTTAAATATTTTATTTCTTGTGCGATTGATTTAAAAAAATAAGGATTGCTGTTGCTTCGTGCATTGTAATAAGTTTATAAAGTGGAAAAGTGTTTAATTTATGAAAAGATTTTTTTTTGTTTCCTAACTTCTTCAATCGAAATTGAATGTTACTACATAGATTTTAACACACCTGTATTAAAAAAGTATGTCATCGAATACATTAGATCAAAAATGTAAATATCAAAATTGGGGAAAATTGCATTTGTTCTCTGTGTTTGACACGAAAAAAGCATTTAACTTTATTATCACATAGTCGATCAAGAAAAACACATAAAAAAACAAAAATAGTACATTGTTCTTCCTAATATTGGTGTCTATGGAAATTGGTGGTCCGCGGCATCTATCAATATACTAAAGGTGGTCCGCAGAATGAAAAAGGTTAACAACCCCTGGCCTACACTAACCTTGCGTATGCTTACAACAAGCTCACGCTAACAAATCATTTGCAGTTGAAGAAAACACAACAAGTTTAAAGCCGGCCCCACACCGACCGAAGTGTGGCAAACACCGCACAAAAGATTGATACGAAAAATCGTGCAGCAGCAGTGCAGCAGTGTGGTTGGGCGACTCCAAGGCATCATTCTCGGAACCGGTCTTTTGTGCGGTGTGTGCCACACTCCGGTCGGTGTGGGGCCGGCTTAAAGTGATGCCCTCACCGGCGCGTCAGCGAATATTCGCGGCGTCAAAATTGTAACACACTGCGTTGCATGGAGATGCCATACCAACGCGAATATTCGACAGTTTTCTAGTATTTTTCCGCCGCGATTATTCGCTACCTAATGTCATTTTATTTAAATAATTTATTTGACAGGTGCAGTGTAGTATAAATCGATGTTGGCGTACTCGAAAATACACAAATAAATTGCCCTATTCTGACAAGTCCGGCGACACCCCGATCGTATCGCTCGGCCGAAGAATTGCAGAGATATCGACGATTTTCCAAAGTGCATTAGGCCAGTCAATAAACCGAAAAATAAGGCGTTAGGTCGCAAAAAATTGCTCGGCTCTGGTTTTTTGGGATATTGTTAGGATAGATACCAGAAGTGTACCACCAAGTTTGCAACTTCGAAAAACCTGTGCTAACCCCATGACCCTTAAAAAACCTCAAAATTTTCGGACTTTTTTTCATATTTTTGTTTGTAATTTCTAAAAGGTGCTTCCTACAAGTAAGTTGTACACTGCACTGTTAAAGCTAAGAAAATCTTCTTTAATTTAAGTGTAACCCCAGCTTTGTAGGCGCAAAGGATCCCAAGATACAGCACTTTAAACATTGTTTTTTGAAAAAAAGTTCGAAATTGTAATTTCAGTCATGTTCCGAGCTGAATATCGGCTTAAATGCGCATTTTACAGAGAAAGTCATTTGACATAAGTTATAAAACCAGTTCCTTAGCTGTATATATGTCGGAACGAATGGAATCAGACCATGGGGTCATAGGGCTGCCCCTGAAAATTAGGTTCTTCCAAGAAAAACTTTTTTCTTTATGTACCAATATTAACCAAACTTCACCCAAGTATATTGCTCGTTAAGCCTAAAAAAATATCTAGGAACGGATGAAATCGGAACACTACGTTATAGGGCTGTCATACAAACCAACCTCTGGAAATTAGGTTCTTCTAAGAAAAACTTTTTTCTTTATGGACCAATCTTAACCACCCTTCCCCCAAATGTGTTTTTTAGTAAAGCTTCAAAACATATCTAGAAACGGATGAAATCGGAACACTAGGTCATAGGGCTGTCATACAAACTAGAGATGAGCATCGAAAGAAAAACATCGATGGTTACCATCGAAAAAACATCGAGACGAAACCATCGATGGTGAGAAAACATCGAACCAAAAACATCGACATTTTGGGTTTTTTGAGTACTCATAAAAAATAGTCACTTTAATAGCAAAAATTAACCTGATTGAATAGAAATATGGTTTAGTTTATGGTTTTCCTTCATTGCCTCCTCCACATACCAGAATGTAAGCGTTTTTTTTTTGTATAATATGCATTGTTATCGGGCCCACAGCCCACCGCATAGAGCAACCAGTGGTACCGCGCGGAATCTGTGAATCCGTGTGACGACGACTTGGAAAAGTACGCGACGGGATGGCAGTGGCGCGCTGTTCTCCTTTATCCATAGTCTCTGATCACTGAGGGAGAAAGAACGATAATAGCAAACATCTTTGGATTTTGAATAGGATAGTTGGGGATGGCCCCCTGATTATGGAAAAAGTTGTTTAGTGTTTTTAGCGATTATTTAAAAAACGGCAAAAAACAGACAAGTTTACCACCTACGGGTATACCGTCAGGGGAGTACTTAGGCTTTTCGCCCTTATCTCCCGGCGCCTCGAGAGTTTTGGATCTTCGGCATTTTATTGACTTCTTATTGTCAAATGGAGATTTCTTCATCCAGCGAATGCACTTACCTTCAGAAAACTAAACCCCGGGGTTACAACACTAGCTGGTTACTCGGGTAACAACCTACAGCCACCTTTATGGGCAAGGACCATGGTCCCCTGGGCACACCCATCCCCGAGGTACACTATTCGCTGAAGACTCCTCTATAGCAGATGTGATCCTCCTTCGGCCTCACATAAACACTCAGACGTGCATGTCCCAGGCTCGTTGAACCTGTTGTTACTACTCGTCTGCTTAAAGCAGACTCGTAGCGCTGCTCAGGTACGTGGTGACGCAACTCACCAAAGACCTGTGTCTCACTACACAGCCGCGCTGTGTCAGAGGTACCCAGACCCCCTGCGGGAAAAAGATACAGACAAATGGTTCAGAACAAAAATAAGTACATAAAACTGCTTTTGCAACCATATATAAATACATTCTAAATTTATTGTTAAATTCGGCGCTAGACTATTTCTGCTCCAAATATTATGTTGCATTTTTCGTTCTTAAACCATTTGTCTGTATCTTTTGCCGTAATTGAAATAATCGTTAAAAACTCAAAAATGCCCCTCTTTTCCCTTTTTTCAAGGTTGCGTACCTCAAATCGGGAAGGACTTTTTTCCCATATTTAAGAGCCATCCCCAACCATCTTGCAAAAATCCAAAGATGTTTGAATTTTGCCGACCGAATATCGTATTCTTCTTAGACAATAATTGAACATACTTCGGCCGTCCGTCGGGCTGTTTACGGTATTCGCATTCACTTATAAAGACAAAGTTTAGTTGTAGAAAAAAAAATATGTTGAGGAAAGAAACATCGATGGTTGAAAACCAATTACCATCGATGGTGAAAACCATCGAAACGCAAACCATCGATGGTGAAAAACATCGACACAAAACCATCGATGGTAAAAACATCGACCATCGGAAAAAAAAAAATTAATGTTTTCAGCACATTTTTTAAAGTGCTGTATCTTGGGATCCTTTGCACCTACAAAGCTGGAGTTACACTCAAATTAAAGAAGATTTTCTTAGCTTTAAAAGTACAGTGGACGACTTACTTGTAGGAAGCACCTTTTAGAAATTACAAACAAAAATATGAAAAAAGTCCGAAAATTTTAAGGTTTTTTGAGGGTCACGGGGTTAGCACAGGTTTTTCGAAGTTGCAAACTTAGTGGTACACTTCTGGTATCTATCCTAACAATATCCCAAAAAACCAGACCCGAGCAATTTTTTGCGACCTAAAATCGGTAATTGACTGGCCTACATAGTACGAAGTTGATCGTGAAATTGCTGCGGTTAACATCTAGGTTGACAACTAACAAAAGCATACATTTTGTGAATTATTGTACTTATCTCGGTTATCCTGACGCCCCTGTGAGTTGCGCAGGAAAGCTGCATCGACGCTACTTTAGTGAATTTTGTTGCGAGTCCAGCGACACATCGATCGTTTCGGTGGACTCAAGGATTCAAAAAAATATCGACGGATTTCCGAAGTAGTACGAACCTGATTATGAAATTGCAATAGCCAACATCCAGGCTGGCGGTTATTTCTGACCACCCTGTGCACTTATCGGAAAAATAAAGAGGATCCGATGACCCTTTAGGATTACAGAGATATCGACGAATGAATAGTATACGACAGGAAATGACGATCCTGCTGGTTCGATGCTTGCGTATGATCCAGATTAGTTACATACAAGCTTGGATATTCTATTGAATTGAATATTCCATTGAATTGAATGTTTACATTGCATAGTTACGCCATATTTTGCTTTGTTATGCCATCGTTTGGAATCACGTAAGGATTCTACTAAAAATTATAACGCATGTAACCAATCAAAATTCGACGTAACCATGCTAAGTAAACAAGCACTGCACTGAATATTTCCATCAATTTACGCATTGCAATGATTTTATCCTTAGAATAAGTAGAGATGTAACGGATGTCCGCATCCGCATCCGCAATCGCGGATTATCCGCATAAAAATTTAACTCCGCATCCGCATTCTCATCCTCATCTTATAAATATTTACATCCGCATCCTCATCCGCAATCCTCATTTTTGTATGCAGACAATTAGCGGATATATGCGACCCACGTGCTACTTTGTAACTATAAAGAAATGCATTGAGACAAATTGTATTCTGTGTCCTATACACAACTGAGCTTCAGTTTGTCCGTCAGCACAGCAGGAACGCGTTCCATTTATATGATCTAAGTAGTCAGCGATGACTACAGCTTCGACTACGAGTGAATTAAGGAACGCACTCCGGTTCGCATTTTTGTGATTAGTGTTTGAGTGGTTTTGTTTTAAATGAATTGAACTGAGGCGGGTGAAGTGCGTTTTTTAAGGTGAAGCGAAGTAAGGAAGTATGCAACTTTTTCATTTTTAACCACACTAATCAGAGGAATTTCAACTTTTTTTCATCTTCATGAAAAGTGTGAAACCTAAATATTTTTGTCTACATATTCGATCATATCCTCATCCGCATCCTCAAAAATTTCTCCATTAATATCCGCATCCGCAACCGCATCCTCAATGTTATACTATTTTGCATCCGCATCCGCATCCTCATCCGCCAAACAAGATCCGTTACATCTCTAAGAATAAGTATAGACATGGAGAGGTAAAATGTCGAATTTCACGTTGATTTTTTCCCCTAACGTTTTTTCATAATAAGTAAAGATGCCGCGACATGTTGATATAGTGCACGAACATTTTTTTTTTGCCTCACAGAAACTTTTGTCACGGGACTTGGCTTCTCGGCATCACTTTATTTACTATGCGTACGTACGTAAGTGACTAATCAATCAATCGAGTATAAACTACTGTGTGTACTCTATCGTAAAAAAAACTGATAACAAAATATATTAATAAGGAAATTTATCAAAATAACTTCTTTTAAACATTCATTTATTAATACAAGTAAAATTAACTTAAGTCCTTCAAACTATTATAAAGAATAATTGACCTTGTAATTGGTTCGTTAAGCCCATAGTTTACTCTATAATAAGGCTGAACAAAAATGTTGTTCCGCCGTATATTGTGAGGAATATTTCTGACTTGAAAGCTTGAAAGGTCTCTTATAAACATAGCGTTTAAAAATGTTCTTCTATAATCTAAGGCTGGTAAACCCAATAAGGAACAGCGAGTTTTATAATCTGGCTTGAAACGCCAGCTAATTGATAAATGGCAAACCGTGAAAAATTGTGTTGAATTCTTTCTATGCGCTAGATATGCACCTTATAGAACGGATTGAAAAGACAAATAATATCACAAGAATTTTCCTTTTATTTCAAACCGTTATTCATCTATAAAGGAAAATCTGAAATTCCAGTCTTTCATAACTATAGCCGCACTTGAAATTAGTATGGCAAAAACTGATTAAAAATGGGAAATTTAAGAAGTAAATAACCGAAAAAAAAAAACTTTTTTAAATAAAATTGATTATATTATTTATTTTTCAATAAATAATTATAACGGTTTTTCGTGTTTTTTTGCTTATTGACCTCTCAGTAACGATATCTGTTTATTTTACATAGAAAACTTTTCAAAATTGTGTTTTTGTTTATGAATTTTACGTAATAATGTTTCTCAAAGATTTTCTGTTTACTGTCTACTTTTGATAAAAGATGTTAGGCCACCTCCGTAACATTTCTTACATTTGAAGCTCCTTGAAGTGTAATGATTGGTGGGAGATGATGTTACCTCTTGCTACAAAATCCGTTATGTGCCACGTCTTCTGTATTAAAACGAAAACAGTTTATGATCAGGATATCCAGAGAAGTTTTTACTCTATTAGAAGTGGTTACATCAACTTTTAAATACATAAACAACCCAGCTTAACACTATTAAGGAACTCTGTCCAAAATTTGTATTGAGATCTATGAAAATCCAGCAAGTGCTCATTAAATTTATTGGCCAGGGTAGTCTTCCAATAGGACACTTGATTTCGTTACTTCCAGTATAGGAAAAATTTCGTAGGATTGTCCTGATAATAAACTGCTTCAATTTTATACAGAAGATAGGACACATAACGGATTTTGAGGCAAGAGATTGCATCATCACTCACCAGTCGTAGTAGCTAAAGTTGGTTCCAATGTTATAAATGTTAGGAAGGGGGCCTCCAATTGATCGAAATTATACAGGGAACCTTGAAGAAACATAATTACGTAAAATTTACAAAAAAACACGATTTCAAAGAGTTTTCTATGTAAAAGCAGCGGTTGTCGATGCTAAAAAATTAATAAGCAAAAAACTAAAAAAAAAACTTTCAAAATGATTTCGTGAAAAATAAACAAGACAATTCCTCAGAGTCTATTTTATTCGAAAAGGATCTATTCCGTTACTAATTTCCTCAATCTCCGCTTTTGAATCAGTTTTTGCCATAATAATTCAAGTGCGGCTATAGTTATGACGGCCCGAAAGTTAAATTTTTCCTTTATAGTGAAATAACGGTTTGGAATAAAAGGAAACTCGAGTGCTATCAGAATTTTCTTCCCCAGTATCCCGCCTTCCAGAATATGATCCAGCGCGTGCAGCAATCTAAGCATCTCCGCCTGATATAGCGATACATACTCTCCTAGACGAAGTGAGCATGCAAGGTTTAGCTCCTCGGAATATATTCCAGCCCCCGCTCTTCCGTCCATGAGAACCCCTCAATAAAAATAGCAACATCACGTGGATACTCCTCGTGTACCCTACCATCTTCTATGAGAGTGATGTGATGTCTTTCGACTATCCTACATCTTCTCATACCACCCAAAGGCATATGAGTCTCCCTGACATTATCACGAACAATATCAAGGATCCTCTTATGACCTCCGTTGCTACCAAAGTTATGCCAAGTGCCATCTCTTACCATTCTTATTGCTGTGAGCGCCGCACTTTGCTTTATAAAGAGATCCAGTGGCAGTAATCCCAGTATAACCTCCCTAGCATGTGTTGGCCTAGTTCTCATTGCACCACATATGCTTATACATGCTATGCGTTGAATCCCATCAAGCCGTTGCCTAGTAGTTTTCTGGCTACCCTTGGGCCACCAGACCACTGCTGCATAGGATATAACGGGCCTAACCATCATTGTATGGATCCAATGTGCCGCTTTTGGTGATATACCCCACCTACGTGCACACACTCTCTTACACTGATGCAAAATCCTTGCTGCTTTTTGTGTCTTTTTGTTAACATGAGAGTTCCAAGTAAGATTGGGATCTAAGGTTACCCCTAGATACTTCACCTCCTTGGACTCTTTTATCTCCGAACCAAAAAGCAGCATGGGAGTGGTTTCTACATCTTTCCTTTTCAGAGTAAGGACTGTAGTGCTTGACTTGCTTGCGTTTATAGTTAGCTCTTGTTCATTACACCATTCTTCAGTTGCTTTGAGAGCTTGCCTCATGCAACCTTGAATAGTGTCTATGAATTTGCCCCTGACCATAATTGCTAAGTCATCAGCGTATCCTACTGTATGTACGCCCATCGAGTCCAATTTCCAGAGAAGAGAGTCTACGGTGATGTTCCACAGTAGAGGCGAAAATACCCCTCCTTGTGGACAGCCTCTGACTACCCTTCCCCTTATTCTGGCACATCCATTACTAAGATTTACTGCCCTCCCACTAAGCATCGAATCGATCCATGTTAATATCAGGGGCTCGATCTCCCGCTCAGTTAGGGCATTTCTTAGTTTGCTGTATGAGATCTTATCAAAAGCACCCTCTATGTCCATAAAGGTTGACATATCGATACCGCTGTTGTTAACCTCTCTTTCTGCTACCCGCACTACTTCATGCAGAGCGGACTCAGTAGATCTACCTGCTTTATAAGCATGTTGACATCTACTTAGAGGTATATACATCAGGGAGGTATTCAATAGAAAAGAGGTTAGGCTAAACGGCCTGAATGACTTCGCTTCCGTATAATCCTTTTTTCCCGGTTTTGGTAGAAAGACAACTTTAGTCTCTCTCCAAGACATTGGGATATACCCTGTCGATAAACAGGCAACGAATATGTTCCGGATCTTCTCCAGCCGAGCTGCCATGCCCCATTGTAGCAGTGCCGGAAATATTCCGTCCATTCCAGCCGTCTTATATGGCTCAAAAGTATTGATAGCACTCCTGACACCATTTGAAGTTATTATCCTCTCAGCTTCTGTCGTCCGGTCGCCCCTACCAATTTACAGGTTTGAGTCCACGGATTATTTGACTTCAAGCTTCCTGGAAAATGGACTGCCATAAGCGACTGCAATGTCTCCTCCATTGTTTCCGTCATAGTTCCATCCGCCTTTCGGATTAGTCCCAATTTGGAAACGCTGTCTTTCGAAATCAGCTTCTGTAGTCTGCATACATCGGATGTATTCCTCATATTCGAGCAAAATTCCCTCCATGAACTCCTTTTACGTGTACGTAGTCTTCTTCAGCTCTCTCTCTTTTTATCCTTATATAGATCCCAAGAGCGAGGGGTCCTCTCTCTCATGTACCTATATTAAACGCTTTCCTTGTCTCTTTCTTCATAGATTCCAATTCATTGCACCACCAGGGTGTTGGATCCTTTTCATCTATGATTACAGCGGGACAAGCCAGTTTGAAAGAGTGAGTTATTGCGGAATTCATTTGTTCCACCGATCGCTCTATCTCAGTCGTGTTATTAGGTATTTCCTCTGAAATTTCCTCGATTTGTTCCAATAAACACATTTCACACACAGTATTGTGAGCGTTGGCATCACAGCCTAATATCAGACCTATACCTCTTTCTTTACAGTATTTTACCAGGTTCTCAACTTCCATTGAAGGAGGTGGTTCTGGTGAGTCGTAAGGAAGGTACGCTGACGCGATTATAAATTATCCTGCCCGACTTCCGTTCATTACTGCCGTGATATCGGGCGAGCTTAGATGCGTCATTTGTACCGCATGTACACCTTGCCGCACCAGGATACAAGTCCTTACCTTTCCACCCATCTGTACATAGTACAAATTGGCGGACTGTTGCGACAAAACCCTTAATTTTAAAGTAAAAGGATCATTAAATTCACGCGCGTTATGTTTAACAAATCCTAACATACTATTCGCTTTTGAAATAATGTAATCAATGTGTTGTCGAAATGAAAGCTCATGGTCGAAAATTACATCAAGATCTGATATTTCAGCAACCCTTTCAAGAACACTACCTGTTAAGGAGTACTCAAAGAAGATCGGAGTTTTCAATTTATATATGCCAAGTACTTTACATTTACTAACATTTAAATTATTATCGCGGCACCAAAATTGCAGCTTTTCTAAATCGGATTGCAACTTAAGGCAGTCATCAATTTTGCGTATTTTCATAGCGATTTTCATATCATTGGCATACTGCCATACACGCACGAATTTAAAATTTTGGATGATATCGTTTACGAACACTAAAAAGAAAAGTGGTCCTAAATGGCTTCTTAGCGGAACCCCTGACGAACACTTTATAACAGAGCGAGAAGTACAGCCATTTAACTTCACCAACTGAGTCCTATCCGTTAGATAGGATCTCATCCAGCTTAGAAAAATTGACTATTCCTAAATTTTCTAGTTTCGTAAGTAAGATAAGTAGGTCAAAATCTACTCTATCAAAAGCCTTCGAAAAATCGGTATATACCACATCAACCTGCATTCCCTGCTCAATACCATCAACAACAAATTTAGTAAATGATACCAAATTTGTTGAAGTTGATTTTCCTTTCAGGAATCCATGTTGACATGGCGATATCAAAAGGCTAATTAAAACTTTTTTTTTTTATTTTTAATAAGCATTTCAAACAACTTCGGTATTGCAGATAGTTTAGCTATGGGTCTATAGTTATCAATAAGATGTTTTGGACCCTTTTTGTGAACAGGCGTTATGTATGAAACTTTCCATTCATAAAGAAAAACACCTGAAGACAAATTAAAAATAAAGGTTAAAGGACGACATAACGATTGCATGCAATTCTTCAAAAATATATTAGGAATGTCATCAGGTCCGGCCTGAATACAAACATCAAGATCACGCATAGCATTCAATAGGTCATCCTGAGAAATCTCAAGAGCACTCGTAAATTCCTCCTGAGCTATCCGAGGGACCAATGCACTCTGGCTTCCACTGATGTTAGCATTAATTTCGGATGAAACGGAGTCTGGCACTTCGTAAACTGAACTGAAAAATCTAGCAAATCCGTCACAAACCGATTGAATATCTTTGTAAAAACTGTCATTGAATTCTACATTTTTTGGGATTCCCGTATTCTTACGCTTGCTGTTTATAAAATTCCAAAATGTCTTACTGTCATTCCTTATATGATTTTCAGCTCTCGCAATAAACTGTTTCTAAGGATTTTTATTCATTAATTCATACTCTCTTCTGAAGCTAAAGAAATTTTCTTTATTGGCAAGAGAGAATGACTTCATGTATAATTTATGGGCTTTATTTTTTGCTCTCTTAAGTTTAAACAATTCTTTGGTAGCCCAAGGATTTTTTGCTTTTATTTTATTCTTTTTTAAAGGAACGTACTTGCGAATAGATTCCAATAAAATTGATTTAAAAATTGTGTAACTTTCAATAAGATTACTATTCGATATAACTGGAGCCCAATCCATATTAAAAAATGTTGAATTTAGTTTTTCAAATTGGGCTTTTTGAAAATTTCTAGTAGGAGTAACTTCTCTCTTCAATATAATCATAAAAAAAAACAAACTAAAGATGAAGAGCACTGTGATGCATTGAATTGGGCAAAAATGGTTTATCTACTTTAATTACAGAAGCATTCAAGCCAGTACTAACAAAAATTAGATCTAAAATTCTACAAATCGAATTTTTAACAAGATTCATTTGCATCAAATCCATTGCAAAGAAACAATCTGTTAGAACAGATTCACACTCAAGATGTAAATCACGCAGCAGAATTGTTCTACGTACTATGTACTCATTTTATGAACTGTAGAACAAAGTTGTCTTGGATCACTTTGTATGGGAGATACCCTTAGTTTTTATCCGAATGAGCTGATTTTTGGTGGGTGGGGTGACTAGGACCTCCAATCGCAGCAAACCAAAATTTAGCACTCTGCTCTAATTTTGAGGGAGTTATGGACATGCCGTTTTGACAAATTTAAATGGAGGGATAATGGGGGCCTTTGACCGGAGCGACTCAATCTTTAACTTAAAATGATCTTGATCTTATTGTATAATACTTATACAAAATTTTACGGCTGAACTAGTATTCTTTCAAAAGTTATGGAGCTTTTAAAAAAGGTCTAAAATGAAAATATTCTAATATTTTTTCTAGTCTAACGCCGAAATATTCAATTAGACTATAATGTGTTATATATCACTGCAAAGATAATTTTATGTAGTTTTTTTCGCCCTCAGACTATTTTTCTGTATCTCTTACCGTTTTTGAAATAATCGCAAAAAAAACGAAAAAATTGTCCTTTCCCCCTTTTTTAAAGGTTGTGGACTACCAATCGGTTGGGACTTTTAATGCCATCATCTGGCGACCAGCCAAATTCAAAAAAAATTCCCATGTAGGATTTTTGCCGACTAAATATGTATGCCATTTTTCTTAGACTATGTGACGGGTTTTTCTTTTTCGTATTTTATTATTTGTTTTGCTGAGTTGGATTTTGTTACCCTCGCTGTCCTTAGTAAAAGATCCGAGTTTGTCACTCAAGTCCTTTAAATCATAAAAGTCTTGATGTGACATTTCGTTTACATTATAGGGTGATCCACGTTTCTTGGCACTTCGTCACTTTCACTAGAAGGTTCTTCGTATTCAGGATCAGCTTCCGAATCGTCGAATGGTGAATTGGACCGATTTGATAAAGAATCAAAAGGGTCTTAAAACTGGTTGTGAAGAAGATGCGGAATACGATGCATTTCATGAATGGAAGAACTGGGCTGACCTCAAGACATTGATTATTACCATTATAATATCACCGAAGAACAAACTACGTTACAAAAGCAATTTCATAAAGAGCTGCGTGGTTTATAATAAATTTGAACCCATTCTTACCGCATTTACTTTCATGAACTTTAAAACAATCAAAAATAAAAGAAAAGCGCTTAGCGTGAGATTGTGATAGAAAAATACACAAAAAATACATAGAAAATAGAGAGTTTTAGCTTATCGTTTGGAATAAAACGACATAATTTGACATTCCATATAAAAATTCGCTTGCTTACCGTATACGAAACAAAATATCTTAATTTTGCATGTCCTAAGTAGGCATAGGTGTAAAAAACGACAAATTATTTCGCCAATTTCGACTGTTTCCAGAGAATGAAATATACGGAAATACGCCCATGCCTACTTGGGACATGCAAAATTAAGATATTTTGTTTCGTATACGGTAAGCAAGCGAATTTTTATATGGAATGTCAAATTAAGTCGTTTTATTCCATACGATATGCTAAAACTCTCTAATAATATGAAATAAAACTGTAACATTTTTATGCCGAGAATCGTTTTTATTATACAATGTAACGGCCACACAACTCATTTGTATGATATTTCCTACTACCCCAGGAAAATTGGCATTTCACTTCGGAAAAATTAAAGCAAAGCTGGATTTTTGCATGAGCCTTCCTTTCGAGGTCCTAAACAAAACCCTAAAAGTCCCCGTCTCTATGAGTGCCGCTAGCGGTGCTACAGAGGGTCAAAGACCCTCGAAAACAGGTTTTTCTGAATAACTCGATAACGGTAAAGTCGTGTATGGCAAATTTGAAGGTCTTGTGCTTTTTCAATAAACAATGGATACCGAATACGTTCGGGTACTCCTAAGGGTGCCAGGAGGTCTAACGGTATTTTTAACAATGTTTCACAAAAATCTCTATAACGGTAACTCGTACTAAAAGCTTTTGCATGGAAAATTTGTAGTCTATGTAGTTTTGAATAAAGCGGTCAAATTTCATATCAATACGTGCAGCCCTAAGGCCGCTATGGGGGTTCAAACCTTAAAAAAAGGTGTTTTTTTTTCGGGTTTTTCGTGGATGGCGCTAATACGGGGGAGTGTACTCTATGGTCTTCTCGGAGAAATCTGTAGCTTCTGTGGCTGCTAGTAAGACGCCAAAAGTCCCCAAAGATGGGAGCCCTCCTAACAAAGTTATGAGGGTCCAAAGATTCAATTAAACTGTTTTTGGGGAATATCTCTATAACGGTAACGTGTACTGAAAACTGTTATATGGCGAATTTGCAGCTTATACAACGCTTAGCTAAATATCCGAATTTCAGATCGATGCGTGCAATGCTAAGGGCGCTCTGATGGTCAGAACTGTACAATAACGGTACTTCTCGTTTTTTCGTGAATATCTTCATAACGGGACCGCGTTCGAGAGGGAGGCCTGTACCAATTTGTTGCGTCTGTAACCTCAACTTAAAATACCAAAACAACTCATCTATGCGGGCACCCCCAACGAAGCTATGAGGGGTCGAAGAGATAACAAAAAAACGCTTCTCAGAAATTTTTTAATAACGGTAACCTCTTGAGAGAACCAGTCTATTTGTAGCTCATGTGGCTGTTAGTAACGGGCCAAAAGTCACCAACGATGGAAGCCCCCCTAGGGAAGTTATGAGGGCCCAAACATCCAAAAATGCAGTTTTTTGGGTATATCTCTAGAACGGTCATGTGCACCGAAAACAGTTATATGACGAGTTTGTAACTTATACAACGCTTATTTAAATATCCGAATTTCAGATTGATGCCTGCAATACTAAGGGCGCTATGAGGGTCCGAAACGCACAATAACGGTATTTTTCGTTATTTTCGTGAATTGCTTTATAACGGGAACGCATTCGGGATGGAAGCCTGTAATAATTTGTTGCTTCTGTATTTTCAAATTAATATGGCAAAATAACTCATTTACGCGTAAACCGCCAAGGAAGTTATGAGGGGTCAAAGTTAAACAAAAAGCCGCTTCTCGGAAAATTTTTATTAACGGTAACCTCTAGAGGGAAACCGTCTGAGGCAAATTTGTATAGCTCGTGTGGCTGTTAGTATGACGTCAAAAGTCCCCAACGATGGGAGCCCCCCTAGCAAAGTTATGAGGGGCCAAACATCCAAATAAGCAGTTTTTTGGAAATAAATCTATAACGGTAATGTGCACCGAAAACTGTTATATGGCGAATTAGAAGTTTTTACAACTCTTAAGTCAATGTTCAAATTTCAGATCAATACGTGCAGTACAAAGGGTAACGTATACCGGAGGCAGTCTGTAAAAATTTGTTGTTTGTATGGTTCCAAATAAAATGCTCCAGCGATATGAATGCACCTGAGGCAACCATACTTGTTGCACACATACACTACATACTACACATACCTTCCTAAAAAATTAGTTAGTTTAAACGTTGTAATGCACGTATGGTTGCCTCAGGAGCATTCAAATCGGTGGAGCATTTTATTTGGAACCATACAAACAACAAATTTTTACAGACTGCGTCTGTACTACGTTACCGTTACAGAGAATTTCAGAAAAATAACTAAAAATACCGAAATTGTATGGTTCGGACCCTCATAGCCCTTAGCATTGCGAATATTTATTAAGCGTTGTATAAGCTACAAATTCGCCATATAACAGTTTTCGGTGCACATTACCGTTATAGAGATATTCCCAAAAAACTGCATTTTTTGATGTTTGGACCCTCATAACTTCCCTACGGGGGTTTTTATCGTTGAGGACTTTTAGCCCCTTACTAACACCCACATGAGCTACAAATTTATCTAAGATGGGTTCTCTCAAGAGGTTCCCGTTATTAAAAAAAATCCGAGAAGCGGTTTTTTGTTTAACTTTGACCCCTCATAGCTTCGTTGGGGGTGCTCGCATAGATGAGTTCTTTTGGCATTTTAAGTTGAGGTTACAGAAGCAACAAATTGTTATAGGCCTCCCTCCCGAATGCGTTCCTGTTTTGAAGAAATTCACGAAAACCGAAAAATACCGTTGTTGTACGGTTCAGACCCTCATAGCGCCCTTAGCATTGCACGCATCGATCTGAAATTCGGATATTTAGTTGAGCGTTGTATAAGCTACAAATTTGCCATAAAACAGTTTTCCGTGGACGTTGCCGTTATAGAGATATTCCCCAAAAACTGCTTAGTTGAATCTTTAGACTCTCATAACTTCGTTAGGGGGCCCCCATCTTTGGCGACTTTTGGCGTCTTACTAACAGCCACATAAGCTACAAACTTCTCCCAGAAGACCAGAGAGCACACTCCTCCGTCTTAGCGCCATTCACGAAAAACCCAAAAAAAAAAACACCTTTTTCAAGGTTTGAACCCCCATAGCGCCCTTAAGGCTGCACGTATTGATATGAAATTTGACCGCTTTCTTCAAAACTCTATAGGAAAATTTTCCACACAAAAGCTTTTAGTACGAGTTACCGTTATAGAGATTTTCTTGAAAAATTGTTAAAAATACCGTTAGACCTCCTGGCACCGTTATTTTTTATTTTGAAAATTTTTTTTTTAAGTGCTATAGTTAAAAAATTAGAGCATGATACCATATGGCATCATTGGGACTGAAAGGGCACTTAGCAAGTTCCGTGTGAAAAATGAGATATTTGGTCGGCAAAAATCCTACATCGGAAATTTTTTTGCAGAATATCTTTGCGATGATATAAAACACATTAGAGATCTATTCAATGATTCGGCGCTAGCTTAGAAATAAATTAGAACTTTTTCATGTTATACCTTTTTTAAAAGCCCCATAACTCTTGAAAGAATGTTAGTTCAGCCTTAAAATCTCGTACAAGTATTCACAATAAGTTCAATATTATTTTGGGAGAAACATTCAGTCGCTCCGTTCATCGACCCCCATTATCCCCCATTTGAATTTGGCGAAAGGGCATGTCCATAACTCCCCCAAAATTAGAGCAGAGTGCTACATTTTGGTTTATTGCGATTGGAGCTCATAATCACCCAGCTCATAATCACCCACCAAAAATTAGCTCATTCGGATAAAAACTAAGGGTGCCTTCCATACAGCAAGCAACTAGCATTTATATGAATAGGGGACTTGCTGATTTGCCGTTCACGCCCAATGATGCCATATGGCATCATGCTCATGAAAAACCACTTTATAGGGTTTTCCTAACAAAAAATCGAAAAATCTTTTGATTTTCTCTTACAACAACCTCTGTACAAAATAAAACCATTAAAATGATTTGCATAAAATGATTAGTATCAGGAAATATGGGGAAACGGATAAATCAGTTTTTCGGCTTTACGACAATCGTCAAACCTTCTCTAAAATTTCATTAAAAATAACATCCCAAAACCAAAAATTTCACGATAGAAAAAATCAACCACTCAAAAAGTGAAAATTTATTTCTTACATTTTCTATGAAAAATCATTAAATCTCATGATGCCATATGGCATCATTGGGAGCGAAAGGGTTAATGATACTCATTCATAGTGGTGTTAATAGTGTCACCTGTGGTTTTCTAGTAAAAACTGTATAAACCATTTGTTCGTGAGTTTTAGGGATTAAAATTCACGAATTTTGAAGTGAAGCTATGAATGAATATCATTGAGCGAGAATAGTGTCACATCTTTGTTATCCTCAATCTGCGATCGTTAAAGAATCGTTGTTTTACTTGCGAAACAGTAAATATTTCACGGCAAATCTAAAAATTTAACTGGCTTATGTGCCGAATCTCAGATTTTTTTTTCAATGATCCTGCCAAAAATTAGTATTCTTTTATTATTAATACATAGTATGAAAAATCATAATAATTGAGTTGTGTGACCTTGTATAATAAAGACGATTCTGGACATCAAAATGTATTTTTTATACCCTTCGCTTATTAAGCGGAAAGGGTATATTAACTTTGTCATGAAGTTTGTAACGCATTGAAGGAAGCATCTCCGACCATATAAAAAGTATACATATATGATCAGCATGACTTGGGGAGTCGATTGGGCCATGTCAGTCTGTCCGTCTGTTGCGACGCGTTTTGCTCGGCCAGTTCAAAAGCTATGGAGCTGAAATTTTGCACACATGCTTCTTTTTGTTGCAGGCAGTTTGTATGTTTGAATCGCTAAAATCCGAAAAGGGGGTCGTGGGGCTGCCATACAAACCTAGCCCCCAAAACTAGGTTCTTCTTAGAAAAACTTTTTTATTTATGCACCAATTTCAATCAAATTTCACAAAAATGTGTTTCAATTGGTAACACATAACATATGTAAAAATCGACCAAATCGGACAATGGGGTCGTGGGGCTGCCATACAAACCTATTTCCCCAAATTAGATTCTTCTAAGATTTTTTTTTTATTTTCTCATTGATTTCAATCAAATTTCGCACAAAAATGTTTCTAGTGATACCACAAAACATATGTAAAAATGGACCAAATCAGACCATGGGGTCATGGGGCTGCCATATAAACTTAGCCCCCCAAAGTAAGTTCATCTAAGATTTTTTTTTATTTATACATTAATTTCTACCAAACTTCACACAAATGTGTTTCTATTGATGACACAGAACATATGTATGAATAGATGGAGTCGGACCATGTGGTCATGGGGCTACCATAGAAACCTAGCCCCCCAAATCAATTTTTTCTAAGAAAAACGTTTTTATTTGCACACCAATTTCAATCAAACCTCAGAAAATTATATTTCTATTGATGCTACATAACAAACGTGAAAATAAATGAAATCGGACTATGGGGTCGTGGGGCTGCCATACAAACTTAACCCCCCAAATTAGGTTCTTCTAAAAAATACTTTTTTATTTGGACACAAATTTACAAAACATATGCAAAAATGTAAGTAAATGCGGTGATAATGGTGATATTGCATTTGTAAGTAATTTGGTCTTCGGTGATATTATAATGATAAAAGTCAATTGCAGATGTCTCGAGGTCAGTCCAGCTCTTCCATTCCTGAAACGGTCTTCCGCATCGTTTTCACAATCAGGTTTGGAAGACCCTTCTGAGTTTTTATCAAATCGGCCTACTTCACCATTCGACGATACAAAAGCTGACACTGAATACTAAGAAAATCCTTCTAGTTAAAGTGACGATGACGTTTTTTTTACGAGTTTTGGTCGAATCAGGGAGATAACTCTTCTTCAAGTAACCTGGAGGATAGTTATGAAAGTGACTGTATCATTATCAATCCTGGTAGTGGTAGGAAAAGATTACTTCAAACTAGCGAAATGAAATGATAAAGAGTTTGTAATTGTTTTTTAAGAACACTTTTGGAAATAACGATAGGCATATTCGCACTGTTATTGAAAAGGAAACGAATGGTTTTACTCCAGGAGATAAAAGAGGAAAACATGAACACCACAAAAAAGTAGACGAAAATATGAAAATTGCTGTACGTGAGCATACTAAGTCCATTCCTAGAATAGAAAGTCATTACACTCGCGCCAACTTCTCTTGAGAGCACATTTTAGGCGAAAAATGCTTCTCTGATCTGTTCAGGGACTACAAAAAATGCAAGAAGAGAGAAGTGAGCCAGTTGCGGCTTTCACGATGTAGCTTTTTCTCCCCAAAAAAGGATTTATTTATTTTATGTCAGCAATTTATAAATTTAATTAGATAATGGAGAATTTAAAAAAAAAGGTGGATAAAAAAATTTAAGTAGACTATCAAAAGACGAAGACGAGAAAAAAATTTCAGAGAAGTTTTTCGTTGCAAAGTCTTTCGAGGGATATATTTTTGACAAAGTGACAGAAAAATAGTAAAAAATGCAAAAGACATAATATGAAATATAAGTGTACTGTACATTTTGAGATAGATTTCCAGATTCGGCGCAAAAAATATTGTTTTTCCAGTAAAACGACAACTTTGTATCGACCGCACGTTGAGTACAAAAAGATGTGACACTATTCACGCTCAATAATATTCATTCATTCGGCATCAATAGTGTCACATGTCGGTTTCTAGCGAAAACTATACTAAATATTTATTCGTGAGTTTTACAGAATAAAATTCATGAATTTTACTATCTGTTAGTACCATAATCTCAAAAGTGAAAAATTTTGAGTTGTGTCAGTATTCTTGCCGGAAGGCGTATGACGATAATTATCGTTACCCATAAAGATGATGTAATAGTATAGGTTTAATACATCGCTCTTGAAAAAAATATTCATGACTTACGCGAAATGAATGAATGATAAATTAAAAATGCTCACCGCGAAATAAATCCATATCAATTTCACGTCAAAATGATGATTATGCAAATTTCGCATAATAAAGGTACGTTGTCCTCGGCACTACCCCAGCGGCTCTAGCGACTCGCTCATTCCATATAAAAACTCGTTTTGAGAAAGAGAGGAAAATGAGTTTTTATATGAAATGAGCGAGTCGCTGTCGCTAGAACCGATGCAGTCGTGTCGAGGAAAATGTATCTTAACGAGATATGGCGTCAATTCGGGCCAATTTCTGATTTAGCGGGAGTAAAAAACACACTCGGGCATGCGGGCGAGTGACCTATACACTTTTGCAAAAAGTACAACCTTCAAGTTACGCTTCTAAAGCCGGCCCCACACCGACCGGAGTGTGGCAAACACCACGCAAAAGATTGATACCAAAATCGTACAGCAGCAGTGCAGCTGTGTGGTTGGACGAGTCCAACGTATCAATCTTGGACCGGTTTTTTGCGCGGTGTTTGCCACACTCCGGTCGGTGTGGGGCCGGCTTAAAATTCTCATTGTTTATGGTGTGATGGCCAACTTATCACAGCGCGTAACGCTCTTGCGTTGGCACACTCACGCCAACAACATAAATACGTAGAAAATCAAGCTTTCGTTTTTCGTGTATTGCAAGACGAATGGGAATCATTTTCTAGATGAAAAGAACCCATACATTCAAGCCAATTCAATCCAAGCAATTACGTCCAAAAATAAAAATAGAAAGAAACGGCTACATAGTAGTTTTCATTTCAAAGCGTCCTATCGATACAACACGTCGACTCGTGATGCATGAAGTAAAGATAGTTTTGAGTTATATCGCCGATTTATGACGCCAAGGCTGGTTGTGATTTACATGTTATGTACTTTATTCCCCTTTGATACGTTTTATTCAATTATGTACTTGCAGGACTTTTATATTATGTATATAATTCGAGAGGTTACACAATGAAGTAACTATAATCGGGTGTATCACGCAAGAAATGAAAACCATGAATACCTATGTCTAATCATCATTCATTTTGTTGAAGAGTTTGTCTACTTTTATAATGTGGTGTGATTTATTGAATAAAAACCTTGAAAATAATAGTTTTCCCCTTTTTATGAAAACTCAGCTAATTTTGGCATTATTGTGTATTTCTTTTTCTTCTGTTCCGGCTATGGGGATGCATATTTATGATATACACATATGGACATGAAAATAATGCCCAATTTTCATACCCATCTTAAAATTGTAATACTCCAAATAGGTAGCCATTATAACAATTAGAATACAACAATGCCAAAGGACCCGAAAAACTAAATTGCATCCCCCTATTATCTTAGTCCCTACCGATATAAACTTTGATGTCTGTCGCTGAAGAACTCATAACCTTTAAATTGGGATTTCAGCAGGACATTAACCCTAACCATACCTCACAAACTGGTCAAGGATCCGCTTCAACCAAATCGAGTGGCTTTTCTCGTTATTACTAGAGTTCAATTGAATCGGGAAAGTTGAATCAACGAATTAAAAAAAAATCAGCCACAAAACGGGCCAATTACTGAATTTCCTGGAAGTAACCCGCGGATATATGGTATGTATGGGAACATGCCGAAAGAACCATTTCCAAAATGCCCAAAAAAAATTATTTTTTTCAAAATAACGGACAGTTTATCGCGAAATAATCAAAGAAATCAAATTCTTGTCGAATCAGATCACAATATTTTAATTAAACCCAGTTGTAATCAAATTAACCGAAATTAACTTATTATTTTGTCCAGCTTTTTTAGGCGGCTCGTCCTTTTTTAAGGTAAATGAAAGCTGTTATTTATTTCAATTGGCTTATTTATATGTTCTTTAATTCCTCACCAATTAAGTATTTAAATATTAACATATGATTTTATTTACTGAAATTACTACTTGGCTACAGGGCGCTTCGCTCGCCAACCCCCGGGGCCGAGGCTAATTTCGGGCGCGGCCGAAATTTGCATACCCTTCGCTTGGGCTAAAAGTTTTTTCGGGCGTACCTATGACTTGTATTTAATCCCCCTCCTCATTCTTTTTCTTCCGTCTTGGCAAAAACGATTCCATTCGTTTTGAACTTTTTAGTTGCTTTGATAAACCCACATTAATTCAAGGTTTTGTGAAATTGGTGTAAAAAAATGTTTCTTAGAAGAACCAATATGGAGGGTTTGGTTTGTATGGCAGCCCCATGACCCCATGGTCCGATTTGATTCAATCTTACAAATACGACGTGTGTTTCCTTTTCCACTCTTCGTACTTGCGTAGCTCATACTTATCGACAAGAACTGCAAAAAATGCAGCTATGCACTCCTTAGTTAGATCAACTTAACTAGATTCCAATTCGACGTCCAAAAACAGGACAACGCCGACAAAAGCACGGCTTTTGACAGATTGGCACCATAAATAGGACGAATACAACCATTATGATATGATATGATTGTGTAGTTGAGCCCTATTGTATAAAAAATACAGTTCAGCCCTAAGCACTGACTTTTGCGGAAAAAAATACAAGGAAAGTTCTTTTTCGATTCATTTTATTTTATCGCTAATATTTTAAATGATATCTATATGTAATTCCAAAAAAGATATTAGTAGACTAGGTCTATTTTACCGTTTGCTCCAGGGAAATACATGTGATTAAACCTAGGCATTTGTTTGCACATCAAAACATTTTGATTGCAATTAAAGCAGAACTTTATGTTAATGATTTGCATTGGTGGTGTTAGCAAAGTTGGGTTTAAAAATCTTTAACTTACCCAAACTGTTAAAATCATACCGTCTGTGGTATTCACTGCGTGTTAAACCAGAACTATGAACGGAAGCGGTTTCATTCATACTCATTCGTGAATGCCGTTGTTGCTGTCGCGAAGATCCCATTCCTTCGCATTCTCTTCGTAAATCGAAATCAACGTTTTTCATAGTACCACAAGAGGAATCTCCATCGAAATCACGTTTATCCTTTAGATAACTATCAACCGTGGTATTGATTTTCAGTAAGGAATTCCTAAGACCGTCGATGTTTTTGGTCTTGCCACTTTCCGATACACAAGTAGATGATACTTTTTCAAATAAATCCAATTTGCTGGCTATTTTACTCTGAACATTGAATTTGTCACGACGTTCAAATGTATTCATCTTGTTTGACTCTTGCGTTTCACTACTTTTCCCTTTAGTTTTAGGCATGTTTATCTTCGAATTAGTTGCTAGTTCACGTTCTATAGCTGAAGATGAGCATGTCTCATTAAACGAAACGTTATCTCCGTTGGACGAACAAACGGAAATCGTATCGGGATTTTCAACACTGGGACGCTTTCGGGCTAATTCCAATTGGGCTTCACGTTCACGCATGCTAGCAGTTCGTTCTGGTTTTCGGGGTGCGATAGCTGAACGAATTTCTCCTGTAGGCATAAGAAATGAGCTACATTAACAATAAATAAACGAAATAATATGTTATGTCGCCATATACATATATGTATCGCAACAATACTTGCTCAACTAAGTTCTCGAATCTGGAGACAAAGCATTTTCCGAGATACACCCGTTCAAACTTGAAAGAAATTTTAAAGTTGTTTTGTCATCAAAAATTCAAATAATAAAATAGTGTACAATTTTAAAATTTCTTTAAAGTTTTTACGGGTGTATCTCGGAAGATACGAGCAACTTCGTAACGGGCGAGGTGTCTTTTTATTGAAAATTGAATGTAGTTTCAGAAAGTGAAATCATATCTCGGATGAAATGTTGGTGGTGTGGCAAATTTTGATTTTGCAAGTCGGGCATTTTGACAAAAAATGCTATTTCATTGTAACTGTTAAAAGTAGAGGGGTCCCGTTGTACATTAGTTTTCCCCAAACGAGCCACGCTACCTACCATTAAAATATCCTCCATCATGAATGGGACACCCTGTATATGTATAGGGTTACTGGTAATTTTACCTATTCTTTGCAACACGACCCTTGAATAATAATTTAAAAAAATAGCAAATTTTCGCGTTTGACAAAAAACGGTATGGCTCAAAGGACCTGACTAACTCAAATTGTCAGCAGTTAAAGTTCAGAAAATCAAGGAAACTGATATTTTCATACTTTCTGTACGTTGCTCATGGGTATACCTGATTCAGAATCTCTTGGAACAGCAATTTTAATTTTCAAATATTCCTGATCATGATCGCACAGCTACAAGGTATTGGTAATTGAGAGAATGTGGGGATTATTTATGAAAACCAGCGTGGGCTAAATATTTAAAAAAAAATTGTATTAATATATGTATGTACATATGTAACTCATTATCCTAGATGGTATTTTTACTAGATTGATTCTAGTGCATAAATTCACAAACTTTCTAGTGATTTTGATAAAGTATAACTAGATATTCATTAGTTCTAACTAGATTCAGTGCAAAGTTAACCGAATCTGACTCATAACATAGATATCCAGTACAGTTTCACCAAAAACTATAGACTACTAGATCACGCGGATAGCTGTACGAACATTTTTCGTTCTGCGCATCTACGTCACAATAGAACAAATTTTTCTGTAGGGAAGGAGTTGTTAAGTTAAATGCCGAAGGGAAACCCCGGAAAAATGATTGTTCAGCCGTAATACAAATGATTTTGTCGCATGGAATTTTTTCGATTTTGTAGAAAAAAAACAAATTCATCTACAAGTTAAACAAAAAGAGCCCTCCCAAGAAACATTCCTTTATCCCTTGTTATAAAGTATCGGATAAACACTGTACACATTTTTCCTCATGTTCTATGGTAACATTATGCAAATATTGCAAAAAAATCCTTAGTTTGTTAAGATATGATCCTAAGGCTGTGCGCCAATTTTTAAAATAATCTTACAAGCACCTACCTCACTTTGGTGTGCGTTCCGTACACCTTTTACATGGGAAATAAATTTATTATGCGTTTGTTCGGCTGTTTTCGGACACCCTTTGTATAACATTCATTTTAAAGAAAAAAAAACCTTCTTATATGTATCTGTCCGGAAACTTCCGCATAAACGCACCGGATTGTGATTCCTCATGTAATTTCCAGCAAAAAAGCTGTGAGGAATATACCCCCAATTCTTAATCCTTTAGCTGCTTTTACATATTTCTTTGTTATTGCTTTTGAATAATTAAACGGGGACAGAGTGCTCAATGCAAAAAAAAAACATATTAGTCAACCCTCTCGAATGAATTGCTATTTTAAATTAAGGGCGGAATTCATAGTCCCCACTTATACTTAAGGGAACCCTTAAGAGATTCCTTATTAATTTCGCGATTCATAGTCGTCAATACTTAAAAAATAAAATTGAAATTGGATACTACTAGATAATTTTTTGTATTTTATTTGTCAGTTAATATAATTGGGCTCCTGAATTAAATTATTTTATTGAATGCGGCAATGCCTTTATTAGTGACGTTTTGCATTCCCTTATACTTATTCCTTAAGGGAATCCTTATTCCTTAAGTGACGACTATGAATTCCGCCCTTATAATCTAAAATAATCGATTATGGCGTAATTTTATGCAGTTTTCATATCTTTTTGTAGGGGCTTTCTTCTATTTCTTTATTTAATTTCCTGATTTTAAGAAAACATTGTCGCTCGAAAGAACAATTTTTTAACCTTAATATTACAATGAATATGGATAGATTGGTCAATTTCCTTTTATAGTAGTATAGTACAATTGTCTCAAAAAAGACCCAAACATTCAAAACAAAAGAAATTTTTGATGCGAAATTGTTCAATACACTGCCAAGTATACACAGTAAAAAATTACACTAAATTGCGTTATGGGTTAAGGGGGAAAAGGGTGGCAAAGGCGTAAAAATTCAGGTTTTTTGCAAATATCTGGAAAACTGTGAGTCTGACCGCAAAACGTATTGAGCACGAAATTAAGTACATAAAATTATAGCACTATGAGTGTATACCCTATACCCATGCACAGACCTAAAATGCGCGTAAAATCGAAAATATGCAATTTAATTTTTTCAAGGAGGAAGGGGTTGATGGGTCGAATTCACATACATATTTAATATCTTATAAAGGCATCCAGCAGCTATTATTTGCTATAAATTTGAAGTTTTTCGTGACATTCTTTCAAAAGATATGACGGAATATTGCTTTGTAGGGGATGGAGGGGTAGGGGTAGTCAGACCTTCTCCACTTTCCACAGCGTCAAGCATATGTCACAATTAGGCATTGATGAAAATTTCGGGTCGCAAGCGATATTCTGTCGAAAAATATGGCCGAATTAAACTATCCCGGAGGGGTCATTTGTATGGGAGGTAGGGGAACCCTTGGACCGATTAGGCCCATTTTCAATACCATCCAAGCTATTACCAAAAAAATCGTCTGGCCACAATTTAAAAACGTTAACTTCATTATTTCGGGAGTTATCGCGCGAACTGACAGACAGACATGGCTTATTCGAATCAGGGACTGATCCTGATCATTTATTTCTATGCTTTGTCATACGTACCTCCGGTGGCTCCTTTGAGGTGTTACATAAATCGTCGTAACAAAAACAATATACCCTATACCATCTTATGGGTATAGGGTATAAAAATATTTATCCGTTAGAACATGCATTCTCAAAGTGGTCCCTACGGACCCCTTGGGGTCTGCGAAGCCGTGAAGGGGGTCCGCGGGAGGTGTGAGAAAATTTGGGGGTCCGTGAAGCCGATTAGGGAGTCCGAGAAAGATTTCGATAAAATTAAATATTTACTAACCATTCATTCCATGTATTCCATTTCAAATTAATTTTTACGAGTGACACTTTTACCCCAGGAATTTTGAATAACAATTTAGGAAATTATGAGAGAGATGTATTTTTGCATGAGCCTTCCTTTCGAGGTCCTACACAAGATCCCGAAAGTCCCCGTCTGTACGAGTGCCGCTAGCGGTGCTACAGAGGGCCAAATATCTTCTAAAACTGTTTTTTATACCCTTCGCTCATAGAGTGAAAGGGTATATTAACTTTGTCATGAAGTTTGTAACGCATTGAAGAAAGCATCTCCGACCATATAAAAAGTATACATATATGATCAGCATAACGAGATGAATCGATTGGGCGATGTCCGTCTGTCTGTCTGTCCGTCTGTCCGTCTGTTGCAGCGCGTTTTTCTCGGCCACTATAAAAGCTACGGAGCTGAAATTTTGTACACGTGCTTCTTATTGTTGCAGGCTGTTTGTATGTTTGATTCACCCAAATTGGATCACAATTGGATTGTATTACAAACCAAACCAATTTGAGTTCTTCTAAGAAAAACTTTTTTATTTGTGTACAAATTTCAACCAAATTTCACACAAATGTGTTTCTATAGATAACACAAAATATATGCAAGAATGGATCAAATCGGACCATGGGGTCATGGGGCTGCCATACAAACTTAACCCCCCAAATTAGGTTCTTCTAAGAAAAACTGTTTTATTTGTTCACCAATTTCAACCAAATTTCACACAAATGTATTTCTATTGTTGACACAAAACATATGTAAGAATGGATAAAATCGGAGCATGGGGTCATGGGGCTGCCATACAAATCCAACCCCCCAAATTAGGTTCTTCTAAGAAAAACTTTTTTATTTGTGCACCAATTTCCACAAATCCTTGAATTAATGTGTCTTTAGCAAAGCAACAAAAAAGTTAAAAACGAATGGAACCGTACTGTGGGGTCATGCTCCCGCAACCCCAATAAAATTTCCGAGTAAATATTTTTATTTGCCCACTTATTTCAACCAAGCCCAAAACTTTTGTCAAGACGGAAGAAAAAGAATGAGGAGGGGGATTAAATAAAAGTCATAGGTACGCCCGAAAAAACTTTTAGCCCAAGCGAAGGGTATCCAAATTTTGGCCGCGCCCGAAATTTGCATCGGCCCCGGGGGTTGGCGAGCGAAGCCCCCGAGTTTTTAATATCTCGGTAACGGTAATATGCGCTGAAATGTCGTGTACCTATGTCAAATTTTTAGCTTTCGAGCAGGTCAAACGGTATTTTTAAAAAGGTTTCACGAAAATATTTATAACGGTAAATCTGGCTATAAGATGTATGGGTAATTCGTTGCAAATATGGTTCTGAAGAAAGTGTCCAAATTTCTCATCAATATGCACACTCTTAAGGGTGCTGTCTCTCTCTGGTTCATGTTAACCCCTTGTTAACCCCTTGTGGTGCATAGGGCATCTACTACCTCATTCTGTTCTGTGCCATCGTCCTTAAGTCTAACTACTGTGTGTTTAATAAAGCAGCCTCGCTATTAACCGATCTTCTCCACGTGTTTCTTGGTCGTCTTGCATTGGCTCCTTGTGAGTTCCAATCTAGGGCCTGCTTTGCAATATTTTTGGCCCTCTTTGAAGAGTATGACCTATCCATTGCCACTTTCGCCTTTTGACAGAATTGCCTATCCAACCCAGGCCTGTTATACAAAAGGAGGGCATCATTCGAAATAATTTGTAGAATGCGCCTTAAGGGTGCTACAGCGACTCAAACCTTAGAAAAACTAGAATTTTTGTTTTTTTTTTTTGTGAACATCTCTGTAACGGGGGTGGATGCTGTAATGTCGTCTATGACGAATTTGTAGCTTCTGTAGCTGCAAACATCTTTAGAAGGAGACGATTATGACTTAAAACTCAACTGAATAAGTATTAAGTTAGAAGCAGCTTACATGACCGACATATTCGGTAAGTTTAATGAAATCAATGGGGTGATAAGTTAAATTTAATTCAAACTAAAAGTATTATATCCCCGTTTGTGACGAAGCTTGTATTGTTCAAGCAGAACATAGGGAGAGGCAAATGCTCTCAATTTCGAAATCTTGCAAATTTGCCTAAAAAAAAATGAAGAACTTTTGGTTAACTGCGAGCACCTTGAGGAACTTCATTCGGATTTAAAAAAAAAAGTTCGAAGATATTCTTAAACTCAATATTCCTCATTGAATGTTGAATCCGTTTTCATATAGTCAAGAAGCAGACATTCTCAAGCAGGAGCCTATTATTGAGTTGTCAACGAATGAAGAGTTGAAATCTAAATTCGAAGGAGGGTAACTTCAAAAAAACCATACCAAGTCTGCCTCCTGAATTGTGGTCCACGGTTGAGTTCCTTTTAATCGGTTTACCCTCATCGTATTTAGTTGAATGTGGTTTAAGAGCCGTTATGAGGCTTGCAAATAAAAACAGAAACTGATTAGACATAAGTGCTTGTGTGGAATTACGGCTTTTATTAACAAACATGGAACCCGACATCGTCCCATCAAGTGCACCCATCTCACTGAACATTATGATGCATGGATGGATGGATATGGCGCTGAGATAGGTTGGGCTGGTTGCGCCCGGTACTGCAGCCTGCTGGCTTATTGTATTACCCATCTAAGTGAGAAAATTTCAGGTTATGAGCTCTGTCCTACGTAAAAGGCTTAGAAGAAAGCTAACCAGGTTTACTTTGGGTGCACCCATACTGGTGGTTTGAGCCCCAAAGAAGTTTTGTCTCCAGCTCATAAGAGCGGGACATTCGAAAATAACGTGCGAGGCTGATTCCTCATCTTCGTTACAGAGGCGACATAGTGGGTCTTGTGTGTAGATCCCTATTGTATGCAGATGTTTCCGTAGGGTGCAATGACCGGTTATAAGGCCTGTCACTGCCCTGAGGTTCGTTTTACTAAGATAGAGGGCTTTGGTGCAGCTGGTATGCCAGTTAGATTCCAGCATGCGCTTGCTATGCCTGAGCCCTTCAGCGAGTCTCCATCGGTCTTGGAATTTATCCTCGGTCCATCGTCTGGCAACGGTTCTGGCAGTAGATTTACTGATCCCGATTGCAGGTTCAGGACCAGTTAAGGGTAGTTCGGAACCCTCTCTTGCGAGGGCATCCGCTTTCTCATTTCCTTCGATCCCCTTATGTCCTTTCACCCATTTCAGAGTTACTTTGTTTCGGATTGCTAGGTTTTTGAGATTTTGTTGGCATTCCCAAACCAATTTAGAGGTTGTTTTGGGATTTGCAATTGCTTTTATAGCAGCTTGACTGTCGGAGAGAATATATATGGTCTTATTGGTATATCCCTTTCGAGTACTCTCCCCTGCTGCAAGGTTTATGGCTATGATGCAACTCTTTGCTATATTTTTGAATATGGAAAGTGTATTAATGTATGTGCTATACTAATAATATTATGCACAATAAAAAAATTGTTAAAACATCATGACTTTTTTTTATTTTGTACCTACATATTTTTAAATATTAAAATAATGTAACCATTCAAGGCTTGGAATTCAGTCGGGGGTCCCTAAAAAGGCTTCTCATGTGTGAAGGGGTCCGAAGTCAAAATAAGTTTGAGAATGACTGCTTTAGAACGTCATTATAACAGCTAATTGTAGTCTTTTTCACGTATGTTCAAGAGTTTGTACGAAAGTGTACTCTACAAGTGTCAAAAAATTGGCTTGGAAGCTTAACCCTCTAACCCGTAAGCCCGCCCTGAGGCGGGTATCACAAAATCCTCATCGGTGAGTTATTCTATGCATTTTCTGTAAATATATTCAGTTATCTCGTTACATTACTAAATAACAAACTCATTTTTGTAAGTTTTCATTGTACCGAGCTAATAGTGTGTCAGTTTTAAGCAAACATAGGAGAAGAAGTGTGATAAAAATACTTTCTAAAAATTGCGTAAGTCAAAAGTGAAAAAAGAGTATTTAAAATCGATAAATATTACCCGGAATTTTAGAGAGCATGGGTAAAAAGGTTGTTTATGCGATTATTTATTAATTTTTGAAAAATTTAAAATTTGGAGGTGTTAGTTGACAATAAACCAATACCCGCCTCCAGGCGGGTATGCGGGTTTAAGGAATTTTTCATTGAATATATTCCATATAAAATGCTCAAGTATTTTGATAAACAATAGGGGTACTGCAATAACTTCATGATGGCATTAAGTTGGCTTTTAGGTTAAAAGCAGTTTTAGACTTAGTAATTAATGTATTGTGTACTTGAAACCCCCAAAATATTCAATGGCTGCAATAGAGTCCCCCTTGGAATTATGGGGCTGTTTGCTAATTGTTCCAATACGTAAGAAAATGATCTAATCTAAATACTGTACTTAAATCAACATTAATAAAAATGCATTTAACATATAGTGAATCGTTTGCTTTCCTCAAACCACTACTTTGCCGACACGGTCTTTTTGACCCGGGACGCTTGAGAGGCAACTATCACCTTTGTCCGTAATGACCTTCAACCAGATTCTAATTCATCCGGATCTATTTTATAGAATGTTAGGCATTAAAGCTTTGTTCTGCAAACAATTAAACATGTGAATAAATTTCTATGATTTTTTAGTGCAATCCAATGCACAAAATTAGCGCGATCTTCTGAAGACTTTCCGTATTACACAGTCATTTACATATCATTTACCAGAACATACTTATACTAAATACAAAATTATTGTATAAATATTTCTTGCCATTAAAGGTGGTATTACACTATCAAATAAAGTTTGTCCAGTGGGTCACACAAAATTTGTCCAACTTTTGCAATGACCAAAAGTGTTTTTCGATACCTATTACACTATTGAACAAACAAATGACCAAATAGTTTGGCCAACGACGTAGTCAGTCGGGTTTTAGGTCACCAGTTTGATCAAGGCAAATTTGCCTATCACACTAGTATGACCGTTAAAAAAAAAATGACCAAAGCTAAGTTATATTCAATATGCATTTAGTGGTTATTTGGCATTGTTTCATTTCTTTGTCGAATTTGCAAAGGTTTATTTCAAAAAATTTTTTATATAGGAAAACGGTTTAATTTTGCTTGAAGGCGTAATCTTGTAAGCTTGTTATTTAAAAGGACTCGTATTAATTCATCAATCATCAATGTGGCACCTCGACCACGGGCTTTAGCCGCCTTTGTTACACGACGAAAAATGGCCCCCGGGAGAATAAAAAGTAAAGTCTGGCTTCGTAAATGTTAGCAACAGATTAGAGAAGCACCCACCTATTTTCACAAATTTTCTGTGTGTTTCATGCAGGGGCGTATGTAAGAAAACATTTCGAAAGGGGCTTAGGAATAAGGTTGACGGAGCTCATATTTTATAACTGCTCTGTGCATTCAAATCACTGAACTTACACTAAAGAGCACTGGAAAATTATCTTGAGAGTTATATGGATCATCCGATCCTTAAACCTTCAAACAATTTTCTCCGCCTTCTCGTTTGTAGCTTGAAAAATATGGTCCTCTTTTATTTCTAAAAAACAAATACTTGTTTTCGATCAATAAAGCGAACGTATTACTAAACTTCCATACTAGCAACTAATATAGGTCAAGGTCAAAATCTCGTGTTTCGTGTTCCGAGATCCTCGATACAAGAATAAGTATTCCATTTTCTATTAGTATGAATAATATTGGATATTTTGTTCGCCGCTCTATACGGTAGTAAAGTAAGCATTAAAAGCGCTGCCAAGATTCATAGTAGTTGGACGACCCTTGGAGCTTCTAATCACTATCACAAATTTAAGAAACACCGGAGAGTAGTTTCAGTTGTCCTATTTCTAACCTGAGAGACCCTACAATCAATCTTTGTCCAGTGGTTCATAATAAAATTCGGAAATTAATTCCGTGATTATTTTTGTAAAGAAGAAACACCTCTGAAACAGCAGAAACATCTTGATAACATCCATGTAATGTTGTATCCCTTGCTCTTGCTGACTGTCAGATTCAGTGGCGTAACGTACGGTGTTCCATGTGTTCGGTCGCACACGGGCCCCCAACCCACAGGGGCCCCCTAACGTAGTCAAGAGGAGTGGACAATTTTGGACTGTGATTAAAAAAAAATTTCCTAGACACACTGAAGCTATAGATTGGAAACGATGAACAAGTTAGGAGTGCTCTTAAATGACACATTTTTCTTGGAACATTACGCTATCAACTCTCGAAAGGGGAATTTCTTCTTCTTTTTGTCGACACTAGCGACAAATCAGCGGCAGCCGCCATATTGCGGAAAATATTTGTAACACAGAAGTTGAAGCTTCGTCCACCTGACTTAGCTTATCCGTATAATATGAATGGGTCTTCTGAACTGCAGAATCCCTGTTAAAATCTTTAATTAGTTTTTGGATGAAGTCGCCGGTAACTTGTTGCCGCGCGACTAATATCTCAAACGTCTCCATTTTTCGTTTGTTAGAGCTGTCTCTGGCTTACTAATATGTGTAAAGGTCGCCTCGTTGACCTATCCAGTAGAACGTATTTGTCGATTTAAGTGAGCTTCCCCCGTTGGTGGGGTTCGCAAGAATTTGTGGAGTTCCACTTATAGAACTACCACTAACGAAAGAGGAACTAGCCTGTGCTATTGTCCTAGCTGGACACCTTCCTGATTGAAGTGTCCACAGAGAATTTGCGATGTTTGTGTTATAGAACGGAGAATAGCCTGTGCAGCTCTCTTAGCTATACACCTCCTGATTCGAATATTCAGACAGTTCCCTGATTGAACTGACCACTGGAGATTTAAACACGATATCGTGATTCAGATAATAATCAGACAGAAGTTCTTCTTATGAGAACGGATAGCAGAACAAGCCTTTGTTTTTGTCATCTGTGGCGTGGTGCCTTGCCCTGTCTGCTCCTTTTCTCCCTAAATATTGATACAACATATTTCTAAGTAATTATTCAAAAATATACAAAAATCATAATTAAGATAATTTCAGAAAATATGTATGTAATCTGAATAAAGTGAACAGAAGAAATGACTTCACCCATTAACAGCTCTGATACTAAACGTAAAATCCAATTAACAGAAAAAAATTCACCGGGTTCAAAAACAAAATCCCTGACTAAATCTATAAGAAAGCTTGGTAAAATGTGGTTAATTTCGCCTATGTTGAAAAAAAAAAAAAGTTTTAGTCATGCATCAAATATTTGGAATGTACATTTGAACGGATTCTACTCTACTCTCAAGTTGTGTAAAAAGTTAAGAAGATAGTCTGAACATGGTTCGAGATTTCATAATAAACCTAAATCTAAATCGCATTTTTACACAGATCCTAATAACCGCCTACAAACAAATCCTGGATTTGAACTAAAAAAACAAATAATTTCGACCTGCTTACTCGATTGAATCGTGAGGTTTTAGTATATACTGTTGATAGTGTAAATCCTCGCATGCCAGTTGGTGTAACCAAAAGGGACCATATCAAAAGTACCTAAATCCGAGGTAGCTTGTAAAATAACAACCAATCACCGAAAAGCTCGAAAATCGACCAATGGATTGGTATTGCCATGTTGAAAGGCGTCCGTCTGATAACACCACAAAGAGAGCGATATCAATGAAAGTTCCGCTTGATGGACCCAAGACCAGAGGCAGACCGAAGAACACAAGAAGATGTGTGAAATGAAAAAGCAACAACAACGCTTTGGTCTCGGCGATGACACGATCCAAGATAGATCTGCCTTTAGAAATATGCTGAGACGTTTTTGCCAGAACGGGCGACGCGACGCCATGGAGCGGTATAAAGAACGAGGCAAGGAAGAAGAAGTGTAAGTCCCTTTACAATGTAGTCCTGGAGTTACTTGTAACTTCAATATTTTTCCAAATTTACAACAGCGCGTACTAATCAGCAAAAAAAGTGGTTTCAACAATTTTGTTTAATTATAAATTACCCTTTGTGGGGGCCCCCATTTGGATCTCGCACACAAGATATTTTAGAAACGTTGTATTACTTACTTGTATGCTGGGCTCGAAATTTTGACGTTGTTCCTTTGAAGGTGCAGTGCGAGTTTTATATTAACCCGATTTCTCATCCAAACATCATTACCAAATTTCGGAGGGGCTCGGAACCCCCAAACCCATATACACATATGTTGGATTGCGACTAGTTTCAAGTCATAGTTTTATTTTGAGTCTGTTCGGCCATTAAAAGAAGCTACCATTCTGAGCGAAATAATTGGAGCATGGGAGCGGTTTATCGTGACATTAAGAGTGCCAACGACAACGATCTCCGTTTTCGATTTATTGCGATTATCTGGTCCCTAAGGGTTAAACCAAATTTGCAAATAAATGAATATTTTTCATTCTTCTTTAATTTTTTTCACATTTTTAGTGGGAAATATGTACTTTCTTTCCTCTGGAAAAAATTTAATATTAATTAAATATTATATTAAATATTAATTCATTTATAAAAAAAAAAAGTCGAGAAACTGATTGAAGCGACGTGCGTCTACCAAAATTTTTTGATAAAGATGAGATCGCCAAACTAGAGTTTTGCACTGCTATTATCTAGAGTTCAATTTTACTATCAAAAACATTTTCTTCGATGTAATTCCACGGGTTAATTTAAATTTACAATTTCCCAATATCCCACAGTTTGCAAAAAAGCATAAAATTATCGTTATTTTTTATATTGACCATTAAATGCACCGAATCGAATCATTTCGTTTGACCACCATAGGCCACACAATAAATTGGTAATTTTTGAATGACCGAATGACCAAAAACGCAAAATAAATTTGACCCAAGATGTGTTTTGTTATTACACTAAGTTCATATGTTTGACCAGAAATGCATGACCACGATGGTCATTCATTTTTGGTCAAACACATTTTTGGTCATTTATTTTGCTATTACACTAGTGGGACAAACTTTTTGCGTCATTGGTCAAATTTTATTTGATAGTGTAATACCTCCTTAAGAGTTGCGGGTTTGAGGGTTAATGGTGCGAGTTCTAAGGCTATTTCCAAATATTTATATTGAGTAAATTGTACTAGCAACCTTTAAATTCAACCAAACCATTTTTCGTACTTGTAAGACACGCTCTGGTACAAAATTTTTGATATACATTCACATACCTGCAATTAACTGTTTTAAGCACGTTTTAGAGATAAATAGATTTTTTCTATTTTCGATAGAATTTAGAAGTGAAAAAATGTAAAATTTGTTAGTTTTTTGGTTCACTTTGAATGGGGGGTACCCTTCGTTTTCATCGGATGGTAATAATTTTTTGGTGTTAAGCATAATTGGGTTTGGACTAGGCACCACACCAAATTTGATCTGCCTGGCTCAATTTAAAAAGAAGCTACAGGCATGCCTTTTTGAAAAATGGTAGGAGGAGTGAGGGGAGTGTCAATGGTCGAAGCCATTCAACTTTTGGTTTATATCATATGCATTTTGTTAGCAATATGTGGACAAAGTTTTATGACTCGAGGTCTATTCTATAAAGAGTTACAGTGCGAAATGTAACACTCAAATGTAAATTCACTATTATACTTTTGGGTCTAGCGTATAATTTTCTGAGAAAATGTATAGAGTATTCTATACTGCTCAAAACAAAATAAGGGCCACTAATATTTTTCTGATTATATTTCTGTGGAAAAGTAAAATCATAGTTTTGTTGGTCTAATTTAATAAAACAATATGTTTTTCATTAAATATAATGAATTTTATTGAATTTTGACCAAAAGTTACACTTTTTTTTAGCATTTTTTCGGATTGCTTACTTTTTGCGGTCATGTAATCCTAACAATAACAATTAATTTGAATGTCTACTCTGTACAAAAAAATTTATTCTTTGTTTTTTTTAGTTTCGAGTAGGGCCTCTACTTTTTGATATGCAGTCTCGAAGCCTAGACGGAACGCTTACAATAAGCCGATCAACACTTTCTTTTGACATCCCGTCCCAACACATTTTTAGCTTTTAGATCAGCTGTTGCTGATTGTGTATGTCCTCTTCAGCGGTCCGCATTTGGCGTTTTAATTGATCCCAAAGATATTCTATCGGATTTAGGTCCGGACTGTTGGCAGGCCACTCCATGACCTCAATATTGGCCTCCTCGAAAACAGACATTGTCGCCCGGGCTGTATGTGTTCGTGCATTATCCTGCATGAGGATAAAACCATCCAACGCCTGTTGTGAAAAAGAAATGATATGTGGCCTAACAATCCTTTCAATATAACTTTCGGACGTAATTGTCCCGTTATTTAGGATAAGAAGGTCAGTTTTGCCTTGCAACCTAATTCCGGCCCAGACCATCACACTGGGACCGCCTTGCCTCTCAATTTGATCAATGCAAGAATCCAAAAATGCTTCTCCGGTTATCCGCCAGACTCTTATGCGTCGTTCGTCATTAAAAAATGTTACTTTGCCCTCATCCGAGAAGAGCACCTTGCGCCATTGTTGCATGTCTCATTGGATATGTCGACGAGCAAATCTTAAACGATTCATACGATGCGTCCTGGTCAGTTGTGTTCTGGTAACACGTCTCCTTGACCGTTGTTGGTCTTCGTGCAAACGATTTCTGATTGTTTGAGGGCTAAAATGGTCCCAGTCGTCTTTAATAGCCTACTTTGTAGTACACGAGCACGAATGGTACGATCCCGTCGCGCACAAAGTCTCACATATCGGTCTTTTCCGGGGGTGGTTATTCGAACTCGGCCTGAACCATGACGACGGGAGACACTTCCTGTCTCCTGGAAACGGTTCCAAAGATTTTGAATGGCTCTTCGCGAATACCCTAATTGCAGGGCCACAGAACGTTGCGCACGACCTTCCTCCAACATTTCTAAGGCTCTGGACGAAGCATTTAAATTTAAATGGCGCCGAATTGCTGGCATTTTGTATTTTACAGATTCTCCTTATCTTTAAAAGTGCAAAAACTAATGTTGCAGTTAAAGAACTTGGCGAAAACTAACTCTAAATCAAAATTAGAAATAAACAAAACTACCAAATGTATGACTCGTAACTCCAAAAGAACTGTTTAAGTCAGTTCCGTTAAAGCGAATGTTGAAGAATCATACTGTGATAACTCACATCACATTCAGGTACAGAATGGCATTTTTGAAATTAATTTTCACACTAACAATTCGCCGAAAGATGTTGTTAAAGTCAACGGACATTAATGGCCCTTATTTTGTTTTGAGCAGTATATATTATTACAAAGGTAATTTTATGTATTTCATTTCGTACACAAGACATTTTGCGACCGACACACAGTTTTCGAGATATTAAAAAAAAACTGAATTTTCACCTCTTTGCGAATGAATCAGAAAGTTGTATCTTTGGTCTAGTGTGACTTCACAGCACGATAGCCGACTGTCAAATTCGTATCGGATGGAATAACATTCCTGCGCAATGCATGATCTAGTAGTCTATGGTTTTTGAAGTTTCACTAGTTTTTCAAAAAACATGTAGCATGTTCCTAGAAAAAGCAATTCATTTAACTGATAGACTACTACATTTTAATGGAAAATAGTTTTATAGTAGTACCGATTTCAATTTTGCATAAGTGCATCAATCGGTATTTATACGAACAAGACGTGTCGCGCCGGTTGCCCATATGATAAAATGGCTTGAAGTTAAGTTGCAAAACTCAAGTGCGAGAATCAAATACTTGTTACGATTTTACTGAATCTGTTACTAGATTTTTGACAAAACATACAAAGGTCTCTTTTTCAGTAAATCCTAATTTTGCGTTCAAATTCGCTTAAACTTGCCATGGAATTCAAGACCACAATGTCAGCCAAAATTTGTTGTATCAGCTTTTCATCTGTGTTTCTTTCAAAAGTAAGCAGAACTACTTTTTGGCGGAATTTGGCAAAATTTCGGACGATGTATGAAATTTCTCTTCGAAAGAAAAGTGTTCCGTCTGGAATCCGTTTTGTCATATGGAAACAGTCTCTTCGGTCATTGCATTAATTCCATAGCCAATTAAGTACATATTCGTAAAATTTCTTTTCGGCTTCAGGCTCCTTCGAACTACACTACGCAAACTTTTTTAAGTCCTCCGTATTTAGGTTCAGGAAAAGCCAAAAGCAGTTAATGAGTGTTATTCTAAGATCTGTCAGGAAAACTAAACTTTTGGTGTAATAAACCTGAAATGCAAAAGACTCTTAGGCCCGTACTTATAAACATACCTTAACTCAAGGAGACCCTGAGTCAAGGATGCCGAAATTAAAACAAATGTCATTTTCCATAGTTTTTCATAGAAATCACTTACATGCATATATTCACGAGTCAATGCATCCTTGATTTAAGGAGAAACTCAAGGAGATATATTATATTTCAAGTCTATTGAAAACTTAAGGTCTCCTTGAGTTTCGCCTTAAATCAAGGATCAACGATCCCTCAGTCTTGCCAATATTTTCCTATGTAGCTGCTCTCGGGTATCGCCACACCAACATTTTATGTAACAAATTAGCCCCGTATTCTGTGCCCCCCTTTGAGAATTTTCTAAATACGCCACTGTCATCAACGCACCATGCTCCACTAGGAGTTGCGGTAATCTAGAGAGAGATGAATGCTCTTTTGGTTACCGACCACTTCATGCCGTTTGTGCATTAAAATAACTTGATTTGTTTACCTTACAGAGTCATTTTGGTCCATGGTTCAGATAATTCAGTTCTTAAACCGTTTTGTTGGATCTTTCCCGTTTTCGGATGTTTGTATTCAAAATATTTAGTAACATACAAGTTAATCGACAGTTTCGAACGCTATTTGTTATGCCAAAAATTTGAAGTCATGGCCTGTATATTACATCTCACAAAAACAACTCTGTTGTAAAAAGTTTCCGCCAAAGAAAAAGTTGTCAGCCGCAAAAAGGATTGATATAATACAATCCCGCCAAAATGCTCGCAAGGATATGCATTCAAAAGTGATTGACTTAGTTTGGACTTGGAGTTTGTGTTGTGTGTACCGCGTACCGCACCCGCGCTGGTTTGGTGGAAGCTAATTTCTTTCAACGCTTATTGGCGGGGAGCTGACGAGGGTGCTATTTGCTGCTATGCTCTTTTCAGATTTAATCTCGAATCTTCCAGCCTTGTAAATAAAATGTGTTTTACAAACTTTTTTTGCTTTCCTTCGTATAGACGACTTTTCCCTTTTTTATACAATAAAGTTCTTTCGTAATTTTCATAAGATTGGTTTTATCCTGCAATTACCCCTCCCCGCCAAACAGCATTGCAAGAAATTAGCTTCCACCAAACCAGCGCGGGTGCGGTACGCGGTACACACAACACAAACTCCACACGAATTGGCAAATTCAGCGTGGTCTACCGCGGCGGAAATTATTTCACAAATTCTGGCGCATACCGCACCACGCTGTTTTCGTGGAAACTATTAACTAAGTCAATCACTTTTGAATGCATATCCTTGCGAGCATTTTGGCGGGATTGTATTATATCAATCCTTTTTGCGGCTGACAACTTTTTCTTTGGCGGAAACTTTTTACAACAAAGTTGTTTTTGTGAGATATCATATTTTTTTTGCAGATTTCAATTGACAAAATCAACTTAACATAACAATAAATGAATGCGTTTTTTTTTCTTGAAATGAGGACGATATTCACTGTCCTTTTATCACGACCATGTTTGAGAACATAATAACAATAATAACCCTCTTGGTAACCTTTGTGCTCTTTGATAACCTTTGCGTCCTTCGTAACCTGAGGTGTGTTTATTTTGCGAACCTCTACCATTTGCTGGAAGCTTTAGGATCATCGGGATCAGGGACGTAGCCAGGGGAGGGGTCCAGGGGGTCCGGACCCCTCCCGAAATGTTTTGAATGGGCTTCGAAATTTCAGTGACGACATGAAACATGGACACTGTAATAAGTTACCATCGGGATTTTTCTATGGAGATTCCTTCCCGTAATTTACTCTTTGCTATAGTGAAAATACAAGGTGGCAAGAGCATAAGCATTAATGGGGCGACACAGTCCAGTGTAATTATAATCAGCTGTGGCTGTGACGCGGCTTGCAGTTCTAAGTCGGTTCTCCTCGTTTCTATCTCGTTTGACTAAATTGATTTGCTCGAGATTGCAAATTTGATGCAGTTTGATCTAACGAATAAAAAACATTAAATTCATATTTAACCGTTTCCATAAAATTTGGACTAGTATTCGGCTTACGACGAGGGTAACTACATTCATATGCAAATTACTTTATCATAGATTTTATGTCATTTTCAATTAATGGCCATTACTTAAAAACTAATGATTCACTTTAGTTCGTTTGATATGTTCATTGAAAGATTCCATCAGTTGTTTCATTGTGTGTGGTTTATTTCATCAAAATCGCTAATCCATGAACGCCTCGGCAAAAAATTCGACGGAGTGTGACATGGGCATTGGGTAGATCAAGAAGACATTCTTCCTATGAATTGCCGGAGCGTGGGTTCGAGTTTCACTGCCACCATGGACGTTTGTGTTTTCTTTATCAAAATGCTCCTATATACGACAGCCGGTTCTTCGATGTAAAGCGCCCTAGAGCTACCCGTTGTCATGTGGATAAGAGCTGCAAAAACAATTGAGGCTATTTCCGCAAACGCCTTCGTTGATGAAAGAACAGCATCTCACGTATGAATTTTTAGAATTTTTTATCAATTTTTGAATCAAATCTTCCGCTTTTCAATCTGTTTAAAGGTTCCCGCGATACGTGAGATCATTATAGTAGGTGGGTTTTTTTTTTCTATCGGGTACAGGAGAGAACAGCACAAATTCCTTACAAATTTAACAGTTTTGTTCTATATAGAAAAACTCGTAACCAACTTCATGTTCAAATTTGTAAGAGAAGTTGCTCTGCCCCGTACTGGATAGGCAGAAAAACCGTGTCAAAGTCATGATTTTCGTGACTCTAAATTGTCACGAACTATGCGTTTTAAGAGTTTCAAATAAATGAACGTTACGAATTTTTCGGAAGAGAACTGTTGTGGTTCCTTTATTGCCCGTTATATGGCGGATGGTGAGGTAAGTGTCGCTAGTGTCGATAAAAAAGGAATTCGTATATCGAGAGCTGATAGCGTAACGTTCCCTAAATATTAAGTCAGTGTAATTCGTGAATATATTATTGGTCAAATAAAATAGGTCGAAATCTAGATGATCAATGGAGGCATGGTTCTTCTGAAAATTGCGAAAGGTTTAATAAAGTCTCAAAAATTTGAAACCACTTTTTTTTTCTCTTAATAAATGAAGTGACTTTTCCTGAACGATCGGATAATACTATATCCTCTAGAATCAATACCAAAACTCTAATTTCAAAAAAAAAAATTCTTTACCTGGTATTGAGCGTTGGACCCCTCCCGAAACCAAATCCTGGCTACGTCCCTGATCGGGATGTTATTTGTTCATCCAATATTATAGTAATATGTACGTACTCGTATAAGAGACGTACCAAAACTGGATCTTTGAGCCATTGCCGCCGCTCTTGCAGACGCTTTACAACTGAAAACTTTAGAGAACATATACAAGGGATTGTTCGAAACAGTCCTGCCAAACCACAAAACTATACGATTCTTTTCTAGGCATTTTTCGGGCCTATCCCCGACTTTTGCAAAATGCTTCCTTTAAAACATATAGAAAGATTTAAGCGAGAAACTCTACGTATTTTTTTACATTTTCCGCTGTATCTTTTTTTCTACTGCACGGATCGGAGCAAACGATAGCCTATGCACACCTTCACGACAGACTCTATCAATGGGAAAAGAGACCAAATCCCGAGATGCCCTCTGCAAGGCTGTAGCCCTGTCAATGAACAACAAGAACAACGAGAACAAGATTTTCGAAAAAATGCGATTTTCAAACTCTTATATCTCCGGTGTTTTTCATCGTATCTCCTTGAAATTTTCTACACTTGGTAAGACTGCGCGAATGACAACTTTTACCGAATTTGAACACCCAGGACCAACCAGGGTCCGAGCTACAGAGGTCCGAAAACCCGTACTTGTTCCGTCGTGTAAACATAGTCTTAGTCGCTTCTCACTTTTGATTTGTTCAAATTTCTTCGTTTTTCTTTGGCGTGCGGGACGCTCCCGCGTCCCTAGATAATTTTTTATTCGAGCCATTTTTTCCGCAATGAATTTGTCCCTACAAAAACCCTTCTTCCGAGCTCTCAAGTAATTTGCATTAGCAAATTTCGGAATAATTTGTCTCAATAAACTCCAAGGTTTTTACCTCCAAACGCGGACGGACAGGTCAAAAAATGATGCTACCAACACCGTGTTTGACTGTAAATTTCGAATGGATGTTTTGGCATGTTTGTATTCGGCCTATGCAGAACTTAGGAGGCTTCATCAAAACCGAATATATTAGATGCTTACTCATTATTATTATAACGGTGTTTCAAAATGCAAAATTTTTATCCAACGGTCCTTTTTGTCAACTTTTAAACAACACTTTTGTTTCCTAGTAATTATATATGGCTTCTTCGTCACTATTGCGTCATTAAACCCATGCGGTTGTAGGAAATGGTTCAAGGTTTTTGACTGGCATGCTTTTCCCAACCCAGCCTTGAATTCTCTGGTAATTTTCAAAGCTTTTAGTCTTGGGCTACCTTGTATTTCGCAGACCAAATAGCGTTTGTTCGATGAATTGAAAATTTTATTCGGTGCATTTTTCTCTTCGCGGAGGTTTTTATCTTTGTAGACAAATATGTGAGTAATGCTCTGAGAAGCAAAGACTCAAATAAATCAACAATTTCACCGATTTGCATTTTTACATGATCAAAATCACTGAGAACGGTCCCTTATTGTTAAGGCTTCACCTGACAACACAATTTACAGTTTTTGTTTAATTTATTTTTTTTAAATGATGGAAACTTAACTTGAACACACTACAAATATAATAATTCACATGTAGACATGCAAAAAAACTGTTAAACGGCACCATAAGATGTAATCTGACAGCTGTAAAGTATTTGGTTGAAATAAGCTGTGACATTGTTTTTGTTACTTTTTTGTTGTTTAATTTTTTTAAGCATTGAATAAATAAAAAAATAAAAAAAATTAATAAACGATAGTGATTCGACCCTTAAATCTGCGATTAGCAAAAATTGAAATCTTTTATTTAGTTTTTATGCGCAATTTATATCTTTAATATGTTGTGGTTGAAATCAGCTGTGACCCACTGTATGTCTATTCAACTTTCTTTAAATTTTCAGATGTGAATGATATGAACTTACTGGATTATCTAGTACATTCAGCAGTAATCTAGTAAAATCTACTAAATATATTTTTTTAACTTTCAACTAGAGTTCTAGAGAATATGTCTAGAATAACTCGTTTTTTACTATAGAAATCCAATGTAGATATTCAATAGACTTCCAGTTATTACTTTCTAGATTTACATTTATCTTAACTAGTAGATTTCCATTATAATTTTTTTTTTTTTTTTTTTATTAATATTTTTTTTCACTAGATTGTCAACTAGAAAATCTAGGAGCTCAAGTCTAGTTGCGAATTACTATATTCTAGTTGAAAAAAACTTACAGTGATGCCTAAAGGAATAAAGCTTATAAAGGGTCCGCCAATAAACGCGCTCGAACTTTAAAATGAAATAAAGCAAGTTGTGTGACAGGTATAAATGAAATTTATTTTTTGTTTGAAAGAGTATTCGAAGGCATTATGTATGGAAAATAACATCGTTCAAGTGGCCACCTCGGCTTCGCTTGGTCGCGCGCATACGAGAAGTCCAATTTTCAATGACTCTGGCGCACAAATCGGGCTGTATTTCATCGATGGCGTGGCGTATGTTGACTTTGAGGTCATCAGTGTTTTGCGTAGACCTGCGATTTAAGAAAACCCCACAAGAAATAGTCTAGTGGGGTTAAATCGCACGATCTCGGTGGCCAGTTGATGTCGCCTCCGCGCGAGATAACCATTCCTCCGAAGCGCTCGTGCAGAAGATCCATTGTGGCGCGCGCTGTGTGGCTCGTAGTGCCGCGCCGTCCTGCTGAAACCACATATCCTCGACATCCATATTGTCGATTTCATGCCAGAAAAAGTTCGTTATCATGGATCTGTATCGTTCGACGTTTACCGTGATGGCCACACCATCGTCGTTCTCGAAAAAATACGGCCCGATGATGCCTCCGGCCCAAAATCCACACCAAACAGTTACCTTTGCTGGGTGCATTGCGACCTGGTGGAACTCCTGTGAATTGTTCTCGGTCCAGTAACGGCAATTCTGCTTGTTGACATTCCCATTTAACAAAAAATGTGACTCATCGCTGAAGATGATTTTGCGACCAAACTGCTCTAAAGCCCAATCAGCGAAGATACGGCGCTGTCTATGGTCGTTTATTTTGAGCTCTTGTGTCAGCTGGATCTTGTACGGATACATGCCCAAATCCAGATGCAAGATTCGGCGAAGTGATGTTTCCGAAAGGCTGAGTTCCTGTGCGCGACGTGAAATTGACTGTCGCGGATTTTCACGCACACTATCGCGCACAGCGGCGGCATTCTCGGCAGATCGGACGTTTCGACGACGCGTCGGTGTTGGCTGATTGTTCACCGAACCGATTGCCTCCAATTTGTTTATCAAACGACGGATAGTCGACTCAGCAGGACGACCAATTGCACCGTAAAATTGGCGGAGCGCGCGGAACGTTGCTCGAACCGATGAATGATTTTCATAATAAGTTTTATGGATTTGCACATGTTGCTCGCGGCTGAATTGGTTCATGGTGATTTGTGAAGATACACTGAATAATAACAACTAGGTTTGATAACTCTACCACAAACAACATGGCCGCCATGAGCTGTCAAAGATGGAGCGTCCCTATTGGCGGACCCTTTACATTACAAGAATTAGTACTGGAATTTCTTGTTGAAGAATGTGAAGAAAAAAACGAGACCGGGGCTTATTTCGGGTGCGGCCGAAATTTGAATACCCGCCACATATGAATGAAACTTAAGCTTCTTTTGTGTTAACAATTTCTACCGCAGCCCTATGACGTGTTCCGCTTCCATCTGTTCCTAGATGCGTTGAGGCTGGACACGGATGAATTTTGGTTAAGATCCAAAAAGAAAAAAGTTTCTCTTAAATGGACCATATATATGGGGGTTGGTTTATATGATAGCCCTATTACATAATGAGCCGATTCCATTCACTTCTAGATAAGTTTTAAGGCTTTGTTAGGAATACATTTGGGTGAAGTTTGGTTAAGATTAGTTCATAAAGAAAAAAGTTTTTCTTAGAAGAACATAATTTCCAGGGGTTTGTTTGTATGACAGCTCTATGACGTAGTGTTCCGATTTCATAAGATCCTAGATATGTTTTGAGGCTTTGCTAGGAACACATTTAGGTAAAGTTTGGTTAAGGTCGGATTCAAAAGGAAAATGTTTTTCTTGGCAGAACTTAATTTTCAGAGGTCGGTTTGTATGGCAGCCCTATGACGTAATGCTGGGATTCCATCTGTTCTTAGATATGTTTTGAGGCTCTACTAGGAACACATTTGGGTGAAGTTTGGTTGAGATTGGTCCATAAAGAGAAACGTTTTTTTTAGAAGAACCTAATTCTTCGGGGTTGGTTTGTATGGCAGCCCCATGACCCCATGGCCCGATTCCATTCGTTCCCACATATATACAGCGCACACAAAAACAATTTTGTATACAAAGTTTCAGCCCGATTGCTTCAAAACTGAGAGACTAGTTTGCGTTGCAACAGACGGACAGACAGACAGACGGACATCGCTCAATCGATTTCTTTCGTCACACTGATCAATAATATATATACTTTATATAGTCGGAGGTGCTTCCTTCTGTGTGTTGCAAACTTCATGACAAAGTTAATATACCCTTTCACATAGTGACGGGTATAATTAACATTTATTTTGCATTTACGTTTAAACTGTTTATATTAAAGTAGATAAATTTTAAACTAGCACACTGTAAATTTACCGTAACAATATGTGACAAATAATTCCTGGTTGGAGCTATGTATGTATAAAGTGAAACGATTGATTTAACCTTCGGATGGTTCAGTGAAGTGAAACGTTGAAGCCTCACTATTTTCGTTACTTCCAGCTCATCGTACAATTGATACAACTCATGGTTGTACCGGATACGCCATTGATCTCGCTCGCGAACGGCCCCGAAAATTCGCCGAAGGACCTTTCGTTCGAATCGGTCTAGCAAAATTGCTAGATGTTTTGCAGCCATAAAATAGCACAGGTCGGATGATCGTTTTGTACACGCGGAGCTTCGTGTTCCTGTGTGCAAGTTTCGAATTAATTATAGGGAGGACCGAGAAATATGTCTTATTGGCTAGTTGTATCCGTCGCTTAATTTCGTCGGTTTCGTTTGCGTCCTTTGATAAGTTACAACCCAGATAGTTGAAGTTGTCTACATACTCGATATTAAGGTCCCCCACTGTGATGCTTGAATTTGCAGGCGTCCTTGCATCATGGCCTTTGTTTTGCTTTCGTTTATATGTATGTTGTCCAACTTCCTTTGCGGCGTTATTGAAATTATGCAAAAGCCTTTCTGTATCACCAATCTTAGAGACATGATGTTGATTTCGTCGGCGTACGCTACTAATTGAGTCGACTTGATGAGTAGCGTACCGCTGCTGTCCATATTCATGTCTCGAATTACATACTCCAAAGCAAGGTTGAAGAGGGTCGGCGCCAGCCAATCGCCCTGCTTGAGTCCAGTACGAGTTTCAAATAGGTCAGTGAGTCGGTTCTGCACCCTGACCTGCGAGACGACATTAGTCATCGTCATCCTTGTGAGTCGCACTAACTTTGCCGGTATACCAAAATGCAGCAAAATGTTGTACAGTACACTTCGATCGATACTGTCGTATGCCTGCTTGAAGTCGACAAAGATTTGGTATACGTCGATGTTATATTCCCAGCACTTTTGCAGTAGTAGCTTCACTGTGAAAAGCTGATCGGTCGTTGAACGACCAGGTCTGAAGCCGCCTTGATACTCGCCAATGATTCGTTCTGGTACGGATTGATTCTCTTTTCCAGAATTTTCGACAGAATCTTGTAGGTCGTACAAACCAATGATATGCCCCTGTAATTCTCACACTTCAGCTTGTCACCCTTTTTGTGGATTGGGCAAATTATGCTTTTGCGCCAATCTTCGGGTACTACCTCGTCGTTCCATATTTTCAGCAGTAGCACATGTATAGCGTTGGTCAGGCGCGTTCTACCATGCTTCAGCAGTTCTGCTGGGATCTCGCTTTCGATGTCGCTGATGATGTCACCATCCTTGTCCTTACATAGGCTTGTCCTGGGTGGATATCTGTTCTGGACATTATTTATAAGTTTGTACGCCTGTCTAATGTTCTTACTGGCTAATCTTTGGTTTATTTGCTGTAACTGCTCGTCAAAATGTTAGCGTTTCTTACGTCTAATTAACTTATTAGATACTCGCCGAAGTTCGCTGTATCTTTCTTTCTTGGCTCGGGATGCGCGTTGTGTGTATTGGCGATAGGCTTAATTTTTCGCCTCAATCGAGGCCCTGCATTCGTCGTCGAACCAGTCTGTTCGGTTGCGCCGGCCTTTGATGCTGTCTTTGAGCTCCTCCCAGAACTCATGGATGCCTAAATTGTTGATGTCATCAAGCATGGGCGACAGATTTTCCTCTAGTGCTGTAGTATACGCAGCCGCCGTGGCATCATCATCTCGTTAGGTGCACCGAAGAGATTCTGCGCCTGTAGGTCGTCTTCACCAAATAGTGATCGGAGTCGCAGTTGGCTCCTCGATAGGATCGAATATCTAAGACATTAGAAGCCCATCTCATGCTGATCAGAACGTGGTCGATCTGGTTCACGGTGTATTCATCTGGAGACTTCCAGGTCTGATTATGAGGAAAACATGTAGAGCTTATGACCAGGTTTCTGAATTGAGGTCGTTAATTTCGCTTTTGAGCCATTTAGTTTCCTGGATTGCAACTATGCTCAGCTTGTATTGTTCTACCTGATCCAGGAGGGCCCTTAGGGCCCCCGGTCTATTCAGTGAGCGTACATTCCTGGATCCGAAAGAGTAACCCGTTGTTCGTTTGCGGGGTCGTCGTTGTTTTGTATCCGTCCAATCCGAGGCTTTTGTTTCAGGTTTTTTGACTTGAAGTTTTTTCTTAGGATGAGTTGTCGGCACATCGCTAAACCATGATAGGGTTTAAACGTTGAGTAAATGCCATCATGGGCATGCCTCGAAGATGCTGCTTTAGTGGTTGAGTTAAACGTTTTCTGTCACCTATTACGTTAAGTAACCTGAGACGCTGCAGATGTAAATACAGCACTGAGGCGCAGCGGTGCTTCTTCCAAATGTCGCATCAGATGATTTGACTTAGCCGTTAGAGGTTTTACCCACTACCGTTACCAGGGGGCGCCCGCACGGAGAATACATGGAAGAAGTCTTTTGCGCCCTGCATTCGTTGATTGGGAAATTAAATTTATTTAATTGCAAGTCAATATTTACAGAAAATGAATAATTTACTTGTTTTGTTTTTAGATTTCCTCGAGAACAATACCTGCGTGCGGAGTGGATAAATGCGACGGGTTTAAACGACAGGCCAATTACAAAAAATACATTGGTCTGCTCGAAGCATTTTCAAGATATGGACCTAATATGTCTAAAAAAGCGGACCCTATTACAGCAAGGACCAATTAAATATACGGTGAAAATGCATGATTACATTTACGCGTGCTCCCATTTATTTTTTTTTCGCTTTACAGTTGTTCACTGAAGAAGCTGCTTAGGACGGTTCGGATGGAGGCTTAGTGAATATGGACGCTAATGGACACCCAACTCGAGCAACGGTAATTTTACATGCAGTTTCAATGTATTATATGCATTCAATACATTTGGCTATTTTTATTTTTAGGTACTTTTCAAAGACCTCTCAAATAATATGAATATGAATGATGGAGGTATACAGGGTGTCCGGAAACTGCCGCATAACGCACTAGATTGTGATTCCTCATGTAATTTCCAGCAAAAGAAGTTGTACGGAACATACCCCCTTAGCTTAACACTTTAGCTGCCACAGGCATTTGAAGATTTTTGAAAAAATCATTTTCTTGTACGACTAAAACTTCAATATCTCAAAAGCTAGACTAGCTAGAAAAGCAAAATAAGCTGATTTTTACAGCCAACAAATTTATCTAAAAAATTAAACTAACCGCACTAAAATCAAATAAGAGGTTTGGTTTTTACAAAACTTCGAAGTCAATATTTTGTGATTTGATCCAAAAACAATATGTTCCATCTCAATTTTCTTCAACTTCCGCCAAGGTGAGGTGCTCGTACGATTCTTTTAAAAATTGGCGCATAGTCTAAATATCATTCTTTCTTACATCATTTTACTCTAGCTTCTTTATTTCTAACAGTTTTAATGCCTTAAGTGCAGAAAACTTTGAAAACTTTGAAGTTCTGTAAAAATCAAACCTTTTATCCGATTTTAGTGCGGTTAGTTTTATTTTTGAGGTAAATTTGTTGGCTGTAATAATCATCTTATTCTGCTATTCTAGCCAAGTCGTACAAGAAAATAATTTTTTCAAAAATCCTGTGGCAGCTAAAGGGTTAAGCTAAGGGGGTATGTTCCGTACAACGTTTTGGCTTATTCTGCTTTCCGTTCTCATAAGGAGAACTTTGTGTTGCCGATATTTTCCGCTATATGGTTGATGGTGCAGCAAGCGGCGCTAGTGTGAATAAGAAGGCAATGCAAATTCTTCTTTCGAGAGCTGATAGCGTAATGTTCCAACTTTTTTGCTGGAAATCACATGAGGAATCACAATCTGGTGCGTTTATGCGACAGTTTCCGGACACCCTGTATATAGCTGCGACATTTTGAGTGAAAACCAATGTGATATCGGAAGCGATGATGAGTTTTAAACAAATTTAAATAAATTACATATAGGTATTTAGATTTAAAATCTTTTGTCGCTAGGAAGTACATAGATCTTAGTGCACCCGAAACGTATAGCGTTTTTATTGATGTTCCAGCGCAGTTCCGGTGGAAGAAACATATTACTCCAATCAATAGAGACGAAATAATAGGGGTTAGCGTGCAAAAATTGGGGATGTCTTAAATTTTTTATATGTTATAAAGACAGGTGGGGTAAGTTAAAATCCAAGTTTGCGTCACTTCCCCCCCCCCTGTGCTCCCGCCGCTATCTTGAAAAAAACCATCTAAAATGGGCCCTTTCATCAGTTTTTGGCCTGTAACTTCTTTACAGTCCATTTGCTCAAATGGACCCAACAACCTGGTTGTGTCAGCTTCAAAAATCTCAGCATCGACTCCCAACGCCTCAAGTTCAGGGTCGTCGTCAGTTTCAAATATTTTAAATGTTCCACCGCCAGTTTTAAGGGCTTCTCTTTTTTGTGCACTTAACACCGATTTTCGTTTTGTTTTGATATTCTCCCACATTTTTTTTCAGCTGGGCAGATGTGCGCTTTTTAATGAAAAGAGAAAAAAAAATAAGTCTGTACCTATATTTTCCTCTAAAATAAAACATAAATAAATGTGAATGCGCTAACATTGAACCCGCCTCGGGCCTTAAATTCTTTGGAAATATCTTCCCATGCAGCTCTCTTTTTCATGATGCTAGCCGTGTCCGACTTCTTAATTTCTATAACGTACCGGCGTTTTAAAACTAACTCGCGGAGAACTAATTTTTCTTCCGAAAAATGCTTTCCTTTGCCCATTTCAATATTTCAGTTGAATATTTTTTTTCAAGTTGAGTATTGATTGATTTTAGTTAAAATTAATATATTCACGTATGACGATACTGCTTCGTTTTATACAGATCATAGGACACCTAATGCTGAAGAAGGTTTAAAGACCGAGAAAATTTTGAAAGTCTCAAAGGAAGTGGCGGAAAATCTAAATTTCATTTTGTATGTATGAAATATTTAGTTGTCATTGGATCAAATAAAGTGTAACTGTAAGGGCTCCAGTACACAGTAATATTTGGTCATATTTCTTTTATAATATGCTTAAGCCTACTTGATTTCGTTTTCTGCACGTCTAAAAAATTTATACTGAATGAATCGAGTAGGCTTAGGCATCTGACATACATCCCAGCAAACAATTTTATCGTTTTATTCGAAAAATCACAAAAATTATACAAAAACGATATCATTCGAATGAAAAATTTATCGTAAGCTTGTCTCCCCGAAGAAAAATCGCTTTATCGTCATCAATATGTCAGGAATGTGGCTCCTATTAACGAAATATCTTCTCATTATTGCAAGGATGATAAAATCGTAATTCTTCCCAACGAGCGAATTACGAAATTGTCAAAATATAAAACGACTAATTTATTCCCATAATTTGTAATCTTAGATAGCTCAGGTGTAGGACGTAGGACTACGAAACGATAGGTGGGATATTACCCAGCAAACAATTTTATTGTTTTTTTCGAAAAATTACAAAAATGATACGAAAACGATATCATTCAAATGAAAAATTTATCGTAAACTTGTCTCCCCGACGAAAAATCGCTTTATCCTCATCAATATGTCAGGAATGTGACTCCTATTAACGAAATATCGTCTTATTATCGCAAATATGATAAAATAGTAATTCGTCACAACGAGAGGATTATGAAATTGTCAAAAAATAAAACGAGTAATTTATTCCCATAATTTGTAATCTTAGATAGCTCAGGTGTAGGACGTAGGACTACGAAACGATAGGTGCCCGGTTCGATTCCCAGTAGAAGCAAAGTGTAAAAAAGTTAAATTAAAATAAGGTAAAATAAAGAGAAGAAAAAAAAAAATTAGAAAAAAGGGAAAAATAAAAAAAATAAAAATTTTTCACTTTTTCTATATGTATTAGTCTATTATTGCCAAATTATCATCCTGGCGAATTAATATCGGTCACTATTCCTTCCCGAAGGGAGTGACGACTTTAATCAGAATTCGATATGAAATTCGAGAAATGTTTTCGAGCAGGCGAATTAAGTTCGTATCGCGGACGATAGAAATTGTTTGCTGGGTATAATAGAAATATGACTGTGTGTGTAATGGAGGCCTAAGTGGTGGTAAATATCGAAATTACATGTTGTATTAGAGTCACCTATTGTAATCAAGTTTTCATTGACAACATTTAAATTGTATTTAGTTGTCATTGGATCAACTACAGTGTCGCTACGAAAAATCGTATTTAAAGTGGCTACATTTTTTCGTACATACCTTCATCCTGGATGTTGTCACAGCAATTTCACAATCAACTTCGTACTACTTCGGAAATCCGTGGATATCTCCGCAACTCTTTGGCGGAGTGACACGATTGAGGTGTCGCCGGACTCGGAATTCGGTATATGACTCAGTCATATTTTTTTTCCACATTTTCCGTTCGTTGAAAAAATGTTTGTTCGAGTTCGTTTCGTCCTCACTTTCTGGATTCCCTTCCATTCGTTGTGAGTCGGAGTTCGTTTCGTCCTCACTTTCTGGATTCCCTTCCATTCGTTGTGAATCCGAGTTCGTTTCGTCCTCACTTTCTGGATTCCCTTCCATTGGTTGTGAGTCCGAGTTCGCTTCGTCCTCACTTTCTGGATTACCTGCCATTCGTTGCGAGTCCGACAAAACTTTTGATCTCGTTCGTTCAGCTATGCTCATGGCCACATTTTTTTGAATTATATACTCACGACACAATCAGAACACAAATACGGGTGAACTAGGGCACAATCCCACTTCTGAACTATAAAAGTTTAAATAAAAACTTTTTTCTCCTTTATATACAGGGTGTCCCGCATTAGGTGGTCAATACTGTAAGGGTTGATAGCACAACTTGTTTCAGCAAGAAAATTACCAATACAATCGGATTTTCTTACCGTTACCTTGTTATCGCTCTTTTTGTGAAAGCCATCGAAAGTCGTGACTTGTCATGCAAACTCATAATTTGCAGCCCTCCTGATAATTTAATCCAAGATTTGATTTCAGTTTCAGAAACTAAACAAAATTTCACAAAAAATGAAGTTTTTCCTGTTGTCAAGATTATCGCCACTTTCAAGATACAGTTACTCAAACTTAATAGAAATTTTAAAATAGATTTTTCATCGAAAATTCAAACAGTAATTTCATAACGGTGCCTTATACGTACAACTCTGCAAAGTTGATAAAAGTTGCTTCAACATGTTGGCTTTCAACGGTATATCACTTTTCATATTTACATTTCGGAATTTTGGAATTACACATATTGGATGTAAAAAAGCAAGGTAATCATTTTCTTATTCATTATTCAAACTGAAATTTTATTCTTTTATTTTTATATTTTACTATCGCATTTTAAAAATTTGTTAAATAAAAATGAAAATAAAGTTTCGAATATGAGAAATAACCAATAAACTAAAAACATTAACTAATGATTAAATGGGTCTGTATGATGAATTGGAATAATGCTGCTGGAATTAGCCTCCTCCGTTTTGTATGCAGACTCGACACCTTCGGCGCATGGAAGAAGGATTTCAGGAGGGGTTTCCTTTACGTTGTCACAAGCATCATTAATTCGCCGCAGCAGCTGTTCCCGGGAGGTAATCGGCTCGGAATAGACATTGTCTTTTAAGTTACCCCTAAATAAAAATCTAGGGGAGTAAGGTCGGGACTTCTCGCGGGCCACGCAACTGTCCCAAATCTGCCAATCCACTTTCCGGGAAATTCGTATTCCAAATTTTCTTTGATAGATCTCGCATTATGAGCGTCTATCTGCCATAAATAGCAAATATTAAATTTGAACTGTTATAAGTATCGTTGCATTTGCCAAACAAGGTACAAAATTTCAAATATCTTACAGTTCTGGTCAAAATAATGTAGCGAGATTCTATCTCGAATTATAATAGCCTTTGTTTGTCTTTTTCGAGTAAAGATAAAATTGTTAGCGATTCCACTGAAGTCTTGAATTTTTACCATTCAATGCGTGTTTTCCTAAAATTCTGCAATGTAAATATAAAAGGTGATATACCGTTGGAAAGCCAACATGTTGAAGCAACTTTTATAAACTTTGCAGAGTTGTAGGTATAAAGCACCGTTATGAAATTACTGTTTGAATTTTCGATGAAAAATCTATTTTAAAAATTTCTATTAAGTTTGAGTAACTGTATCTTGAAAGTGGCGATAATGTTGGCAACAGAGAAAACTTCAGTTTTTGTGAAATTTTATGTAGTTTCTGAAACTGAAATCAAATCTTGGATTACGTTATCACGAGGGCTGCAAATTATGATTTTGCATGACAAGTCACGATTTTCGTTGACTTTCACAAAAAGGGGGATAACAATGTAACGGTAAAAAATTCCGATTGTATTGGTAATTTTCTTGCTGAAACAAGTTGTGCTATCAACCCTTACAGTATTAACCACCTAATGCGGGACACCCTGTAAAAAAACTATCGAGGGTAGCATCCCGGTTAAATTTCAAAAATGTCACGTAGGCATTGCCATTAATTTCAAAACATTGCTCATAAATATTAAAGCCCCGTTTTCACTTTACAAACGCAAAAGTTCAAATGTAATTTTTTTAATGAAAACATATTATTATGTATGAATCATAATTTTGTTAGAATAAGAATTTGACGAACAACATTTTTAACATGAATTTACAAACAAAAACTATTTTTTTGGCACACACTTGTGTGTTGCATGTAAACTATACCTTACAACTTTTCAATTTAAAATTTAATTTTAGCTAGTCATTGGAAAACGTACTAGAAAACAATTGGGATTGCATACATTTAAGCTCTTTACACACTATAGAAGATTTTATATAATCTAGAGATTTTACAAAATCTAGGCGAAAATCTTGTAGATTTTCCATACATTTTCATAGATTTTGTACGGAGATTATAACCAAAATCTCGGAGCATGGTGAAGTGTGGTGAGCTTCGCATTTGACAACTTTACAGTAGAGATCATCTCATCCATTTTCGCTTGGCACATGGTTTTGTACACAAAAGTGTGATGTTTTCACCTATTGACGAACATAAATCATTGACATAATTCCTATAAGATAGATTCTGCTTCTTGTTTTAACAAATTAATATAAATAACAGTTTCAGTCGTACATGAAATTGTCCGAGTTTGCAATTTAGATGGATTGTACTGTACTGTCAAGTCGTGGAACAAGATTACGACCATAGTAGATAGATAGATAGATAGATAAAGTGTTTTATTCAAAATAACAGTTTTATATACCTACATCCTTTTTTTTTTCTTATTTCTAAAACAATTATAAGGCATGGCTAAGCCGTTTGCCTGGTTCAGTTAACGTTTTCTTCAAATTTTTTTTTTTTTTTTAGTTGCACATTTATTTACATTTTTTAGATAATTATTATTTATTTGTATATAAACAATTCTAATGTAACAAATTTTGGTTTAAGGTAAGAGTTAAAAAAACAAAAAATAATAATAGAAATAAAATAAAGTAGGTACTCCATAATTTTTCCACCTTTCTCCGGTGTGTATACTCGAACTTTCCATTGGATTATTAGATCAAAGCAATGCTGGGTCCCTTAGCGTTGGCTGGCTTTAATAACGACTATGGGGTATTTGCTTGAGCGCGGGGCGATGAAGTTCACACAACTCCAGATTCTGCGTCTTCATCTGCCCCGCGTTCAAAACACCTCACATACTCTCGTTTATTATATTCTGCCGATATTTGAGGGCAATGCGACAGTAATCATACAAACGGTCCCAATTTAATCCATTAAGCAGTTGTCGCACTTCTTGCTCGTTCAATGCGTCTTTTCCAAGGTAAGATCTCCTGGTTTCTTTTAAAATCGGACATATGCCGATGAAATGCATCGTGTCTTCTCGAACTCCCATATTGCATAGACTACACATTATTGGTAGCTGGGGCCTGTGTGGTCTGTAATTCAAGGGGAGCAGTTCTCCTCGTGCTTGGAATATAAGGGATATCTTGTGAGCTGAAAAATCATTATGAAAGTAGGATCTTTCACCTAAGGCATGATTCAATTGGACATATGTGGTCCTGTGTAGTGATGCAGTTGCTCTTTCTGCCGTTTTTTCCATCCCTTACAAGCCTTTGTAATATGTAGCTAGTGGCCGTTGTACCATCCCAATTAAATTGCGTGTTGCTTTCCGATGCCAATTCAATCAGGTCACTATAGAAGGCATTCCTTCTCTCTATTGTATGCATCAGTATTTTCTTTGGTATCCTGTCATCGCTCATTGCCGATATTTTTATAAGGTATTTTACAAAAGTTGATAAGGTTTCCAAGAAAAGTGATGTTAGCCCTGTTTCCTGCTGCAGCATATAGTTCGGCGTTGTTGTCGGCAGATAGAATGTCTGTTTCAGGTAATACCTTTGAAGTTTTTCTACTTCCTCGTATTTGCTTCCACCCCAGGTTTGGGCACTATATAACATGACGGACTTTGATACCGCTTGAAATATTTTATACTTCGCCGTATGAGTTAATGTTGCAGAATTAAAACATGTTTTCCATACTGAGTTTATCGCCCACTTTGCTTCTTTTAGCTTCTGTTCCAAATGGTGCTCCATGCTTAAATTGCTCGCAACCCAAACTCCCAAATATTTATATTGATTGACGACCTCAATTTCGCTTCCCTTGTACCACCATCGCTCACCTCTGGCCTGTCGAAAACGTTTTTTGAATATCATAATTTTCGATTTTTCTAAGTTTATGGTTAGGTTCCATTGCTCGCAATAACCTTCCAAGTAATTAATGATTTTCTGTAAGTCCGCGGGGTTCTCTGCGAAGAACACCATATCGTCCGCATATAATAGTCCTTTCAACAATAAATTAAAAGCTGTTGCTCCACCTGGCATATCATCTAAGATGTCATTGATATATACAGCGAACGCTTCGGGACTGAGTTTGCAACCTTGGCGTACTCCGCAGTTGGTAAAAAATGTGTCGGAGAGATTTGATCCATTCCATATTGCAGCTGTTGTGTTCTCATATAGTTTCTCAAATACCTATCCAAATTTTGAAGACATTCCATTATTGTATAGTTTGTAGAACAATGATAAACGGTCAACAGTATCAAAAGCGGCTTTTAAATCTACAAAAAAGGTATACAATCTTCGTCCTTCACTTAGAAAGTGTCGAGCCCAGCTGAAGAGTATGAAAATGTTATCGTGTGTGGAATATGTAGAACGAAATCCAGCTTGATATTCTACTATTAGTTTCTCCGCTGTCAGCCATTTTGCGAAACGCGCTTGTAGTAGGGTAGTAAATATTTTCCCGGATGTATTGAGAAAAGATATGCCACGATAACTGGTAGGGTTATTTATATCACCCTTTTTAAAAATAGGGAAAATTACAGCATCTCTGAAGCCATCTGGTACATCACCGCTGTCGAAAATTCGGTTATATTCGTTACATAGCGCATCTGTCAGAGAGTCTGTGCCATATTTGAAAAATTCGACTGGGATTCTATCACTTCCAGGCGCTTTGTTGTTCTTGCACTTGGCATCGCACACCTCTGCGCGAGTTATTACTGCATCTAACACATTGTTATACAATTTAGGTCTTGCGAATTGCATTTTGTTTTCGTACTCAATATTCAACATTTGATTGAAGTGACTTTTTAATAATTCAATGTTAATGCCATTCCCAATACACTCTAAAACAGCATTGTAAATTTAAACCCATTTTACACTTACTAATATTTTACAAATACACAATTTTCGACGTGGAATTATTTTGGTGGCGTATTTACACCCTTTCAAATGGTGCAATCTAATATTTTTCACCTTTCTACGTAAAAGTACACAGAAATTTGCCCAAAATGCCTATCTAATGATTATTTTTAGATGTTAAGTGTGTAAATTTTAACAGTGATGTCAATTTACGCAGGAATAGTGTAATTAAGAGTTTTCTAGGCATTTTGTGTGTAATATTTTACTTGATTTATAGAGACTTGCAATAATTTCTATTGTATCTCATTTCCATTTTGAGTGTGAAGTTATACAGTTCAGTTGGTGATTGGTGAAGAAAGTGTAGAGTTAAGTTTAGTTGTAATAATATATCTGTGGTCATTATGAAAAACAGCTTAAGTCGACTTAAGACAAAATCGAGTTAATGTGTTCACTGGATTCGCCGTATTGGACTCCACCTCTACACAAAATTTGGTTAATTTCGGATTATTTTTGAGCGAGCTACAGCGATTGGTTTTTCCGCCTATCTCAAGTAGACCCTCAACGACATAAGGAAAAGCGACTTAACTTAACATATTTCTTACTAAAATATATATATATTTTTGAAAATTGGCTTAAATTAACTTAAGTTATTTTTCCAAATATGAAATTAACTCAAATGACTCTTTTACCACTGAATTTCGAAACAGCCTAAATCGACATAAGCGTTTTTTCCTTAACTCCAAAACAAATTCAGTCTTCCTCATCTTGAGTTAAGTTCTTATTCCAAATGATTTTCTTTCCGTAGAGAGCTCTTATATGGCTTTAGCGTTTATTCCTTATCAGATTTACGGAAAGTCCTGTTACAATGTCTATGTAAGCGGTTGTTTCGCATGCATTCATGGTGAAATTGAGTAGATAAGTCACTGTTAAATGAGTTGTTGTTCAATCAAATTGCTATTTCGTGAACGTGAAGTTAACTATTGAGGGTATGTAGGCTTGTATACCGCGTACCTGAAATTTACTTTACACTCGAAACATTAAACGAGCCTCGGATACCTCCGAATGATTCAACGGCAACGACTTTTGGCTATAAACAACGGACTAAAGGTACGTTTTCCTCGACGCGGCCGCACGACAGCGACTCGCTCATTCCATATAAAAACTCGTTTTTAAAATGAGAGATAAACGAGTCTTTATATGGAATGAGCGTTGTCCTCGACGCGGCCGCACGACAGCGACTCGCTCATTCCATATAAAGACTCGTTTATCTCTCATTTTAAAAACGAGTTTTTATATGGAATGAGCGAGTCGCTGTCGTGCGGCCGCGTCGAGGACAACGTACCTTAAGATAGGTTTTTGGAACGTTGGGACTATGTGGGGGAGTGTAATAAAACAAGGCTGACAGAAGTCGAACAGAAAATTACCGCATACAACATCGCTGTACTAGGACTGAGCGAAACACGATGGCTCGGATCGGGGGCGACTTTATCACCAAGCTCTCCTACTGTATTGCTCTACTCTGGAAGTGAAGACGATAATACACCTCGGCAACCAGGCGTCGGAATACTGTTGAGTAGGAATGCCGATCCCTAATCGACTGGAAACCTATTTCGGATCGTATCATCACAGTCAGATTCAAATCCAGAGTACGAAACATTACGCACCGACTGAACTTGCAGATCAATCAGCAAAGGACGTTTTTTATCAGCGACTAGGCGACACCTTTGATAGGGCTCCCAGGGGTGACATCAAAATTATTATGGGGGATCTCAATGCCAAGGTCGCTACTGATAACTTAGGCTTGGAACACCTTATGGGCAATCACGGGCTTGGCGACAGGAACAACAATGGCGAAATGTTCGTGGAGCTCTGTAACTCTCGACAACTAGTCACTGGCGGAACCTTGTTAAAGCACCTAACCCTGCCACCAAGCAACTCGGGTTTCTCCTGATGGCAGAACAGAAAACCAAACAAATTGACCATATTGCTGTTTCAAAGACATGGAGAAACTGCCTCTTGGACATCAGGTCGAAGCGTGGGGCTGATATTGGCAGCGACCATAATCTTGTTATCGCGAAATTTCGTTTACGAACGGCAGCGATCCAACGATCTACTAACGCACGAATCGCGCCACGTTTTAATGTGCAAAAACTAAAAAATCCATCAATTAAACGCGCATAGTCTACCGCTTTGCACGAAAAAGCTAGTACAGCACTCTTGAGAATCCTACAATTGAAGATAGATGGAATTTTTCAAAGGATTCTTTCATTTCGTGTGGCGAAGCGACTGTGGGACGATTGGATCGAGGTAGGATACCTTTTATCAGTGATGCTACTTGGTCTCTTATCTCAGAATGTAAAAGAGTTAAGGAACAGATTAGCTCCGGTGCTGATAATTTAGCCAAAAGTCAACTCCGAGCTGAATACCGTTCACTACAAAAAGGCGTGCAGAGAAGTGTCAGGCGCGATAAGCGTTACTACATCAACGCTTTAGCGAAGGAGGCAAATGATGCGGCTTACCGTGGTGGAAGTGGTACCCTTTTCAAGCTTATTAAGCCACTAATTGGCAAATCGTTCACTACTGACCATCCTATGAAAGACAAAGAAGGGTTACTGCTTGTTACCGAAGAACAGCAGCTTCAGAGATGGAAAGATCACCTTTTTGAGGTCCTTAACAACAAGTAAGACAGTGTCTATTTATCGAACATAAATTTCTAACTGTAGGTCATTCCCACATGGAGTGTGATGCGGATCACGCCTTAATCGAGAGAAAGAAAAAAGTAACGAACACAAAAATTCATCCTCGTGATTGGTTCGATTTTGTACGAACAGTTGGTGTCTAAAACCAATTTCATGTAATCGAAATGGATTCCGGGACGCAAATTCTGAAAACTTTCATTGAAAAAATGTTAAATGGTTAAGACACACAAAAAATGATTTTGGAAAAGTTCATTTCAAAACAACCCTAAATGTAGAACATCCATTTAAAGTATTAGACATCCAAAAAAGAGGTATAAATTCAGGAAGTATATCTGAAATTTCTAACTTACCAGAGGAACTACGTATATCTGTAAAAAGGAAAAAGGATCTATTGGATCTTCTTCCTATGATTGCTCCTTTCTTTCACGACTTTTACAAAATCCTCCCCCTTGATGAAATTTCGGATATACACCTCGACCTAGTTGAAGAAGACAGCAATCAAAATCACGTCTGTGAAGTCGTTTTTTCTGCATTAATTCTTTCGAAGAGGCTTTATATTATTTGTTTATTATAATAATTACTTTTCCTTTCATTTTTTTTACGAATAATTCCGTAAAATAAAAAGAAATTAAAAATTTATTAAAAAAGAGTTTAGATTTAAGATTCATCAACTGTATAATGGTAATATGGAAAAAGAACCTATGTCCTCTTAAGATAATAGTTTAAGCACAATATAATTGAGAATAAAGGCTTAAGTGGAATTAAGTTTTGTCAACACCTATTGCGTCATACGGAAAAAACTCTTATTTTGTTTTTTGTCATATTACAATCAAACTGCTTTATTTTTGGAATAAAATTATAGTAGGATACATTAGCCCTATTCGACTCACTGGATCATTTACAGATTTATTGGAAATCCCATACAAAATGATGATCCTGAAAATTGATCCAGGGTATGACTTGGATCATCTGCCAAACTAATCCCCCAGATGTCTCCGCGAACAATTTCCCTGAAATTTCCCGTATGTCATTTTGTTATTTAGTATTTTTGGTTTGTAAAATTTATTCCGAGTTAATCATTTTAATATTTCTTGCTACTTATCCTTTTAATTGTATCTTGCACGGTGCATAATTACAAATGCAATTTATAATTTAGAATATCGCGTTGGGGCCAGATGACACGATAGTCAGCTGTTACCCAATTGGGAAATTTTGATCCGATTTCATTCGACTTGGACAAAATCAATGATCCAGTCAGTCGAATAGGGCTATTGCTCACATGATAATCTACAGAAATGTATTAGTCTTTGGATTTGAAAACTGCATAGAATTTTCACAAGTCGTTTTAAAGTTTAAAATCGCTCTACTGAAAAACTATGAAAACCGACTTAAGCGATTATTCATAATCACCACAGATATTATGTATTTAGCATAAGTACTCTTAACAAAAAATAGCGATACAATAAAATATATTGAAAATGGACATCGCTTCGTTTTATTCAATAAATAAATTTTCAGATATCTTATCATTTTCCTTTTCAGATTTGCATGGAATAGATTGATAATTGAAAATTTTTTGTTTCTCACACTTTTCAGGAGTAAATTGGTGACCACAGGAAAAGTAGGTAAGTCGAAAATGATAATTTTTCAGGCCAACCACTTTGAGGAATATAGAAAACGTGCATTCGTAGTTTGCGTCTAAAAGTGTAATACACAATTTTGTGGAAAGTAAGCCTCAAAATAGCTGCCCTGAAAAGTTATTTTTTTCGAACTTATCTATATCTTTCCTGTGGTTATGGAAATGACAGATTGAATAATACATATTCTAGTTGAAAATTACACACTTCAATGTAGTATATTAACGACAGAATTACTCTATAGAGACCTCATCCAAAGACGCATTAATTCGTCCAAAATGTCTAAAAACACACCATTGATTAAAAACCACTTCAAAACCATGCCAAATTTACACAAACTGTTGCTTAAAATTAGACAATTCCTATGCGTATTTTCTTACGACCAAAATGTGTAAAATACTGCGTTCCAAATTTTGTGTAAATTTACGGTTATAAAAATAGGAAACTTTCCTAGTATTTTGCGTGTAAAATTCAACTAAATTGTTTTAGAGTGTAGAATACACGTCGTTTCCGTTGATTCGCCTTGCTATTTGCCAGAAGCTTTTCGAATTTGTACATTTAGCTAATAATTCCGCCTGTTCTTGGTAGAATGTTCGCTTTTTTGTTCTGCATTCACTCTTATATTGTTTATTTAATTGGAGGTACATATTTTTCGCTGATAGCGTGTTGTGTTTCTTGAATATATTTAACCAAGCAAATGAGCGTTTCCTAAGCTTATCGCAATCCTCATCAAACCATGGCTGTTTTGCATTTCTTTTGCGGTATTTACAAGAAGGTGCACTTAGTTTTATACACTCTGCTATTCGGTTAGTATCTATTCTTTGTTCAGACTGTGACAGTTGCAAATCCAGGTTTCATTGATACTGCAGGAGATGTTCCTCACTCCATTTCATTTTCGGCAGGAGATTCATTACCGTGGTGTTTGTTCTACCGATACAATCTAGCCCAATCGTTGATATTATTGGGAGATGATCGGAGAACTGTTTACTGTCGACCATGAAATCCGAGATGAGAGGAAGCCAGTCCCCTCCGGCCAGGCACAAATCAATCACAGTGCAACTATTATAGCCAATGTAAGTGTACTCTCCCTGCCGATCACTATTCGAACAACCGTTTAAAATTTTAAGGCCATAGGAATCTGCTATTTCCAAAATTTTTCGTCCACATAAATTTATTGTCGGATCTTTTGTTTGCCTGTTTACACCATTCAATGAGTTTGCAATTGGCTGTTCGGAACCCGTTCGAGCATTAAGGTCGCCCATAATAAGCAAATTGTTATTATTTATAATCGCTAGGGTATCATTCAGCCTATTATAATCATCCGTCCACTTATTGCAATTAAGATACACTGGTACTATTGCCATTTGTTTATTATTAATCCGCAAATTAAAATAAATAATACCATTGCATTCATTGAACTCGCACTTAATTAGTCCATTATAATTTGATTCTTTCTTAAAACCAAGAATACATCCACCACTAGCTCTTCCTCTTTCATTTCGCCTCTCCGCAGCAATCCATCGTATTTCATAGTTTTTGAGCTTTTTCTCGTAAATTTCAAAATTCTTCTCCACATAGGTTTCTAATAATATAATTACATATATCAAATTGGTTAACATATTGATAAAAATCAGCGAATATACTTTTACTTTTCAGACCAGCAATATTGTAGGCCAAAACTTTTATTTGTTGATTTGGTTGGCAAACGGCTACTCTCCCCTATGCGATGTTTTGCTGAGATAACATAGCATAGTTTGACGTAGATGGGTTAGCGCCATTGTTGTTATTTGTTGACATCTCGACAGATAAAAGTGAATTCAACTCAGTCTGCCCGTCACATTCGCCGTATTGTAGCTTATTTTCCTGCAAATTCCAAGTGAATTGTCTACCCAAAATCAACATAATTTCGTCTCTGATATACACCTTTATATCCGGTCGTTCTTCTGCGAGTTACTTCTTGATGGCTATAAGAGCGTTTCTTTTTTGCCTTGTTTCATATGGTAGGTCTTTCTGTATACTTATGCCGGTGTTTTTTAATGCTTTTGAATTCTTTAGCGCACGAATCACTGCTTGCCTTTCATGAAGGATGACCCTGATGTTCGTTCTTTGGCCTGTAGAACTTCTAAGGCGTTGGATTTGACTGTCAGATATGGTGCTGCAACATTGTAGAGTCTTAGTACACAATTCCTTAACAGTATCGACATCATTTGTAAAACTATTGGTTGGCATTTTTATTATTAAATTCCTTTCTAAAGCACTTTTTTCTAGTTTTTCAATTTGTCGGGCTTGCTTCTCACACATCTTCGTAATTTGTCGGATATCATTTGACAGCTGCTGGTTACGGGACTCTAAGTCAGCTATCTTCGAAAATAACTCCTGGATATCACTCTTTTTTACCACATCCTTCAACTGCTCCTCTAGCTTATCAGAGAACATTGAGATTAACTCGAGCTTGTCCGCCGGGGTCATTTTGGCACTGGCTTTTTTGCTTGTAGGAAGTGTATCGGGCGATATCTCGGATAACGGTCGTTTGGACATTTACCTTGATTGCTGATTTAAATTCCGGAAATTTCGTAGTTTCCTTGTTTGTTTCGGTTTTCGATCACGTTTATGCGATAGCTAAGTCCAATATGAGCTTCTGTACCAAAATGTGTCACTAACTATTCACTTTCACTGTGAAAAATATCAGATTTATGTAGAGCGCAAACAGTAAACAATGTGTTCAGAACTAGATCTGTCAACCGAATCTATAGTATGAACAGCATACGAGATTACATAATAAACTACGTAGATTTTGCGGCTATATGTGTAAAGCGCTTTAGGCGAGTGGAAAGCTCATTAAAACTGGATATCAATATAGTTTCTATTCTGAATAAAGTCACAGGTTAGCGTTTGTATGAAAATTACCCCGTATAGTGTAGGTTAGCTGATTAAAAAACACGGCCAATATTACTTAATGATTTTCGAAATAACTCACGCTAATAATAACACTCCTAATATTTTTGAAGGGCAAGTGCAGTCTCATCAGTCAGTCAGGGGGTTGAGTAGGTTGTTGTTGCCTTGACCCCTTAAGAAATATTGGCGCGAAGTAAATCTCTCTCTTTGTTTCCTTATCCAGTTTGGTTTCACCATCGATACAATAAATTATAATTAGCAGGTTGATTGGCATTCAAAATCGCTCCTAAAGTTAAAATAGTGTCAAGTTGTCAGCGAAACGAACAACGCGAGCGGAGCGAGCACTAGATAGTATAAAATATATACATATTAGATATTCCAATTTCATTAAGTGGTATCTGGGTAATCATTTAGGATAGAGAAACATCATAAAAACATTTTTTCATGAACATACATATTTGTCATAAAATAATCGCGGAAAAAAGGTATGGTTAATCAAAGTAAAAACTGTCAATTTCGAATGATTTCTTTGATATATGTATGTAGTTGCACGCACACAAAGGGCTCGCAAGGTCGAAAACTTGGATTTAATATTATGGGACCTTCCTATAAAAAATATTAAAACATTGGAACTACCAGAATAGTTCCGATCGAAATACTGCATTTGGGCTAGTAAAACATAGTGACGAATCTTATCCAAATATCAATTACTTACCTAAATTTGCATATACGTTGTCCGATTTACATTTTAAACCCGTCTCAACGGAGCATGGACTGAAACCATTCTTCTGTTTTTTGCGCAGCTCGGCATTCTTTGGTGGTGGTGGTCTAGATGGTTTGTGCTGCTCAGAATGACGTTGCGGTGGAGCCGGCGGTTTGCCTGTAACTAATGGCATATTTTCAAGCGGCTTGGTTATATCCTTCACCACCACGACTTCGCTTTGATTAATATCAATCGGATGAATGATAACTAGGCGTGGCTTTCCAACTATTCCATTATCATCCGTAGCGGGAATCTCTGAATATATACCGTCCTTTTTGTGTAAGTTGTCTGTCGTCTTGCTGACACCTATACGTAGAAATTTCTTTATGGAAAATTTATTTTTCTTTTTCTTGTCATCTGCAAGACATTCCTCCGACATTGAGAGCATTTTGCGGGGCGCTGGTTCCGGTGTGATTGATTTGACAAGCTGAGTCTTTTTGTTTGAACTAAACGTGTTCAAACTGCGGAATTTGGGATTAATTGTTGCTCGTTCTCGCCTGTCCTTCTCGCGGATAACTGGTGAGTTCGAATTTGGACTTATCATAGGATTGCGTGCATAAATTGATGTATGAGAATCTTCAGACCCCTTGTGTTGCTGTAGGTTTTGTTTAAATGCGTCCTTCAAATTTTCCGATTGGGATTTTATTTGTGTTAACTTCGATTCGTAAAAGAAATGATCAGTTTGTTCTTTGTCTGTTTCATTTGGGTATTTAGTACAACTTGTAGCGGGTGGGGATGGAGGTGGATTTGGCGCTCGTCCTTTTTTCAATAGCTTAGAATACTCATTTCCATCTTTCCTTCCCAATGTTGAACTTGTTTCAATCAAGTTCCCCTCTGGGGATTGCATTACATTTTGCAACTGATTCAGTACATTGCTTTCAATTGAATTGGTAGGACGCTTGGCAAATGTTTTGAGAATTGTTGATGGCTTGGCAGGTACATCTGGTTTTTTAATTTGTATATTTTTTTGAATTCCATGTAGAAATGAAACCCTTGAGTCAACAGTTGGTGGAGGCGGTGATTTGGGTAAGGCTGGTGCCTCAGCAGCTCCGTCAGGATCTGCTGAACCATCTGGTTCCCCGGCTAACTCTCGACTCTTCTCAACATTAAACTCTTCTTGTTTTTCATTTGCTACGTGAGGAATAATTTGTATGTCTTCATAGTCAGAGGAACTTGTTTTCGTCTCCACACTGTCTTTTGCTTTTGATTGATATTGACTTGCGATGGAAATTCCAATTCCACTATCGGATTCACTGCGATTTATGATGTATGAGGTTTCCTCGTCACTGCTGCCTTCGAAACTAGATCCAGAGGAATCGATGGGGTCATCTGAATTACACTTGGTAACGATTAATCCATCAGATGTTATTTTGCTGCTCAAAAAATTGCAATCTTGCATGGAATAAGAAGCAATATACGCTGAAGCTGACAACGTCTTCTCGGTGCCCGACATTCTTTCTTCGCTCTCTGCTTCTCTGTAAATTCCTGGAATATCACTCATTCCCCCTGTAGACTCGACTACATCGTAATACGCGGATATCCCATTTTCGGAATCAGAAGCGTTACTTTCCGAATCAGAATATTTGTGGAAAATGTTAACCATCGGTTTATTTTGATCCTTAGCAATGGGAGTGTGCCTCGTAATTGATTTCTTGTTATCACTATATACTTCTAGCTTACTTTTATCAACTTTGTCGACTTCTATTCTGGCGGCTTCTTTCTTTTGTCGCTCGAGAGTCTCCGATATCTCATCCAAAAGTGATCGCTCCATTGCTCGTTCCAAGGGGGGGCTGTCATGTATATTGCTTTCTTTGCGTTGATCTATTTTAACTTTAACGTTATTATTTTCAGTTTTAGATTTTGAGGTACCTGCTGTCTTTGTCGAATTATTAGATTTTGTGGGAGCTCCGAAGGGTGTCACTGATATTTTTAAAGTCTGTTTCTTTCCATCAGAATCCATTTGAGGCTTGCCAAGCTTAAGAGCTGCAAACGATTTTATGATATTTTCTTCCGGATCTCCAAGCAGGTTGCCGTTAATTGTATTGAAATCTGTATTAAGTTTTGTCAATTTTCGAAGTTCTTTTTCGTCCTCGTCGCCGGAAGCAATATGCTCTTCATGATCGGAGTGTTGAGTACTATCATCCTCGTCTGTGCTGGTTTCATTCTCTGACCATTCACCTCCAAAACCAATGACCTCTGACAAATCTTTGGGAAAGGATACTTTATATTTCCTGGGTTTTTGTTTTGCTCCCTTTAAAATTATACTTTTTGTTGGTAGGTTCACATTTTTCACATCAATTTTTTTTGAAGACACAGTTTGTGCTTTCTCTTTCGCTAAACTCATAGCTTTCTGATGTTCTTCGCGGGATTTAAAGCAATTGGAACATAAATCCTTCTTCCACGCATTTTGCGAAAAATGTGGACATATGGCAGACATGTTGGCATTGATTCTCTTTTTATCAAATGTTGCTTTCAAAGTCTAGTCATCTTCCTGTAAAGACAGCAAAAAATATAATTAGTGTGAAATACGTATACATACTTTGATGAAAAAAAAAAAATAAATAGGACCAAGGAAACTTAAGGTTAGGTTAGGTACAATGGCCGCCAAGTGATAAAACACTTAGCGCACTTAACCCAAAAGTAGGTCCATTGTGATACCACCGAGTGTACCTTACCATCTAAGCTGAAAACCAGCCCGTGCTGGCAATAAATTTGTTGAGCAATAGTGGGCTCACCCTCACATCACGCAGATCATCTGTATCGTGAAAATACATTGAGCCAAGAAAACGTTTAGGTTTCTCGGCCAGGGCCGGGCAATGGAAGAGAAAATGATGAACACTTTCTTCCTCTTCTTCGTCATCGCAACTGCGACAGAAGTCGTCATAGAATGCTGATCCTCCTGGCGTGCTCCCCGATAGGACAGTGTCCCGTTATGATCCCGACCACCTTGCCGATATGTTTCCTGTCTACTGACAATAAGTTGCTTGATCTGGACACGTCAAGTCGTGGCCAAATTAATCTTGTTGTAGAACATGTAGTACCGTTAGACCACCTTGAATTAGCTCTTCTTGAAAATGTGCATTACAGTTATTTCTATTGTCTGTTTACAGGAAGCTATTGGTAATTTTATATTATTTCGGTCGGCCTCAAAGGTCATAGTGGCCGCATTACGAGCGAAACGGTCCGTATTGTAGTTTCCTTCAAATCCACTATGACTTGGTATCCAGCAGAGAACGATGTTAAGATATTGACCCATCACTCTAAGCGCTGAGCGACAGCTATCAACAGTTTTCGATGTAATCAGCACAGATTCGAGAGATCGAATTGCAGCCTGACTGTCACTATATATGATGACATCCTGCATCGTGAATACTTGATTTCCCAACCAGGTTATGGTTTCCATTATTGCAGAAATTTCCGCTTGAAGAACACTACAGTGGCCAGGTAGACAATGTGACAGTGTGACAGTTAATGTCTAGTCCATCCGAGTGGATTCCAATTCCAACTCCTTCATCTTTCTTAGAGCCATCTGTATAGAATACCAAATACCCAGTAGAGGGGAGCATTGTTATCCCAGTGATCCCTTGACGGAATCAAACAATCGTGGTTTTTGCCAAAAGCATACTTGGGACTAACATAATCAGTCTACAAGGGGAGGTTAAAGTTTCGAAGTATCGTTGAGTGGCCGCACTCTAGGGTTTGCCACTGACTAGTTTCACGTAAGCGTAGTGCCGTGCTGGCAGCCATTTTTTGGCCAAATGGATCCAACGGCAGCAGATTGAGCACAGTGTCAAGTCCAGCCGAAAGTGTAGAACGCAAGGCTCCAGTTATAACAATGGAAGCCACTCTTTGTACTTTCGCCAGCGGGTTATAATAAGTAGTTTTACTGAGTGCCGACCACCATACGCAAACGCCGTACAGTAGAATGGGTCGTACGATTGCAGTGTAGATCCAATACAGTGTTTTTGGTTGCAGGTCCCAGTTTTTTTCCTATTGCTTTCCTACACGAATAGAGTGATATAGTTGCTTTATTCACCCTCTCTTGAATGTTGAATTTCCAGCTTCCTATCGAGCAACAGTCCAAGGAATTTAGCCTTTTCAGCAAAAGTGAGTTGCTTATCCCGTAGCATGGGAGGGTTAACAGAAGGAATGGTGCGTCTTCTAGTGAAGAGCATCAACTCAGTTTTAGCTGGATTAAGTCCAACCCCGCTGAGGTTTACCCAGTTTTCCAAAATAGACAAGGCGTTCTCCAAGAGTCCGCTAAGTACTCCCGGGAACTTATCTGTCACACCGATTACAACATCATCAGCATATGCCGTGACCTTGCAACCAATATCCTCGAGATTTACAAGCAATTGATTGATAGCTATATTCCAGAGTAGGGGGGATAAAATACCTCGTTGTGTACCTGCACACGTACCTATTTACAGATGACGAGCCCAGTGTGATGTGAATTCGTCTAGACGAGATGTTAATAGTGTATTTACGAGTGTGCAAATGCAAATGCATTTTTTCACTTAGAAAGCGAAGGTTATAAAAACCAGGCGAGAACTCCATATTCAGTGTTGTTAGATGGGGATCTCCACAGTCCCCGCCGGCTGTTACCCAGACTATAACTGGTTCTTGCCAGCTCTTATCCTTACTCCATTCTTTGTGTTTCATTGCTGAATGGATCTTTTTGTTGGACCCGGTCAAAAATAAAGTGAAACTAAGTTGAAAACGTATTTCAGACGAATTCCTTTCTAGAAAGTGAAATTTTCATTGTTATTTGATTTACTGTGCATTCATTCTTCTCTTTAACTGTTCGCCTACTTGACATCGGCATAATTTGTAAAACCAGAAATTTCCTTCCTTGGTTTTGTTATTGCCGATTTGAAGTCCGAACAACAACCGTTTTTGCGAACCAATAGTCGTAGTAAACTATCGCTTCTCGGCCTTATGGCTAAGATCAAAGTGTAGTCGTAGTAAACTCTTGTCTATCATGGTTTCATTTCTTTTTGAGAAAAAAGATATTCGGATATTTATCTGATGTCTCATTGGAGTTTTCGCACCACAATGAAGAAAGCAGACTTGCGGTTGTTGAAAGTGAACATGAAAGCGTGAAGCGTAAAGGTATTGTATGTTCAACAATACATACAATATTTTCAATTTTGCCTACGCCTTGATCGTGTTTGAATATATGTGTGAACAATTTGATTTTGATCTCAAAATTTTCGACAAATGTCCCCTCTCCCCTTGGTTGCAGATTCCGTTTCTTGTCAGCAATACCACTTCTTAGTCCCATTCCTTGTTTATTATTCTACTATCGACAGGGTTATCAATTTCGATTTGAGATAGTAGAGCATGGAATAGAGAAATAAAAAGGAATGGTAAATCAGCTGTCACCCATACAAACTGCATGGCACGATTTTAAAAAGCGGTTGTCCCCATCTGTCAAGTGTTATTGTGAAGTTTTTACGAAGTAAGTGGGGGGAAAGATTGTTGCTGGAGGAAGTCAGGAAGTGTATCTATAAAATGTAATAGTCATATCGCAGTTTCAGTGCGACACAAAGGTAAAAAAGACGAATTGTCCCCACCTGTCAGATCCAGTCTGATATGAAAAATTCAATCTTTATCGTTTCTACGGGGCAATCCTCTTAGTTGTTAGGATCAGTGTAGTAGAGCCTTGCCATCTGACAACTGTCAGGTAAACTGGTGATGTCAAAGGGACACGTCAACGTCAACATACTAAACACTGTCTAGATATCTCTGTACTACATTTGGAAATTAAATTAGCCGCACTAAACCATTTGTTATAATTCGTGAAAGAAAAGCAGCCACTAGCACAGCGATTTTGTTAAAATCATCACTATCACTATAAGTTCTTCTTACTCTTTGCAAAACAACAATCAACGTCTGGGGTAAAAGAAAGTCTGCATTGTCGCGAATCCATGCACATACATATTTTGTATACTGAATAATAGTCATCGACCCACATCGTGAGGAATTCTTGCGGAACAGAAGTATATTATCAGTATATAAACCAATTACTCCGTACATCATTAAATTAGGAATTAACAATCACTCACATTGCGATCATTTCACCGAAAACGAACATTATCGCATTTTGGCGGCAAGCGAGAAACACCTGTCAACGAACACCTGCGACACGATAAGCATCCACGAAGCCACAAAGTCACAAGCAAACAAACATCAAATCAAAATGAGTTTAACTTATGCAAAAACTTATCTCACTTCTACTGTCTTGGTTACACGGAGGCAATCTTCAGAAGACTCAGTAAAGAGAGAAAAGACAATTATCAATGCAACAATTGCAAAAAGCCAGCTGATTTTATAGCTCCGATTATACAAAAGGAATTATCAGGCTATATAGTCTAAGAAAATTGGACCAAAATATGGCCATCGAACGGCAAAAATCCTACATCGGAAATTTTTTTTTGATTATGGTTGGGGATGGTCCCGAGATCATGGCATAAAAAGTCCCAACCGATTGGTGGTCCGCAACCTTAAAAAAAGGGGGGAAGGGGGCATTTTTTCGGCTTTTTGCGATTATTTCAAAAACAGCAAGAGATACACAAAAATGGTCTTAGGACGAAAGAAACTACATAAAATTACCTTTCCAATGATATAAAACACATTAGAGTTTAATTAATCATTTCGGCGCTAGCCTAACAAAATAAATTAGAATATTTTCATTTTGACCTTTCTAAAAAGATCCATAACTTTTGAAAGAATGCTAGTTCAGCCGTAATGTATATGTACAAGTATTCACAATAAGTTCAAGATCATTTTAAGGTAAACATTGAGTCGCTCCGGTCAAGGACCCCCATTATCCCCCATTTTCATTTGTCCAAATGGCATGTCCATAACTCCCCTCAAACAATTTTGGGGGGAGTTATGGGCATGCCATTTTGGCAGAGTGCCAAATTTTGGTTTGTTACGATTGGAAGTCATAGTCACCCCACCCACCAAAAATCAGCTCATTCGAATAAAAATTAAGGGTACCTCCCATACAAAGTGACCCAAGACAACTTTGTTCTACAGTTTATAAAATGAGTAGTACGTAGAACAAACTCCTGATGGGTCACTTTGTATGGGAGATACCCTTAGTTTTTATCCGAATGAGCTGATTTTTGGTGGGTGGGGTAACTATGACATCCAATCGCAACAAACCAAAATTTGGCACTCTGCTCCAATTTCGGGGGGAGTTATGGATATGCCGTTTTGAAAAATTTAAATGGGGGGATAATGGGGGTCATGAATCGGAGCGACTCAATGTTTACCTTAAAATGATCTTGAACTTATTGTGAATACTTATAGAAAATTTTACGGCTGAACTAGCATTCTTTCAGAAGTTATGGAGCTTTTAAAAAAGGTCTAAAATGAAAATATTCTAATTTATGTTCTAGTCTAGCGCCGAAATGTTCAATTAAACTCTAATGTGTTATATATCATTGCAAAGATAATTTTATATAGTTTTTTTCGCACTTAGACCATTTTTTCTGTATCTCTTACCGTTTTTGAAATAATCGCAAAAAAACGAAAAAAATGCCCCCCTTTCCCCCTTTTTTTAAAGGTTGCGGACCACCAATCGGTTTGAGACTTTTAATGCCATAATCTGGGGACCATTCGCAACCATAATCCCAAAATAATTCCGATGTAGGATTTTTGCCGACCAAATATGCCATTTTTCTTAGACTATACAGGGTGTCCGGAAACTGCCGCATAAACGCACCGGATTATGATTCCTCAGTTGATTTCCAGCAAAAAAGTTGTACGTAACATACCCCCTTAGCTTAACCCTTTAGCTGCCAAAGGCATTTGAAGAATTTTGAAAAAATCATTTTCTTGCACGACTTAAAGCCCAATATCTCCAAAGCTAGACCCGCTTGAATAGTAAAACAAAATTATTATTACAGCCAACAAATTTACCTATAAAATAAAACTAACCACACTAAAAGTGGATAAGAGCTTTGGTTTTTACAGAGCTTCAAAGTTTAATTTGTGTGATTTCACCCAAAAACATTCTATTTTTTCATCTCAATTTTCTCCAACTTCGGCCAAGGAGAGGTGCTTGTACGATTCTTTTGAAAATTGGCGCATAGTCTTACGATCATATCTTTTTTACATCATTTTATTCTAGCTCCATTTTTTCTAACAGTTAAACCTTAAGTGCAGAAAACTAGGGTTAATTTTGGCTCGATTTCGACATTATTTGAATAAATTTTTCCAATTGCAGATCTTTAGGGGCAGTCTGAATTGAATTGTATTGAATTAGAGCTAAAATTAACCCTAATTTTCTGCACTTAACGTATAAAAACTGTTGGAAATAATGGAGCTAGAATAAAATGATGTAAGAAAGACATGATCGTAAGGCTATGCGCCAATTTTTAAAAGAATCGTACAAGCACCTCACTTTGGCAGAAGTTGGAGAAAACTGCGATGGAAAAATAGATTGTTTTTGGGTAAAATCAAACAAATTTGACTTTGAAGTTCTGTAAAAACGAAACCTCTCATCCGATTTTAGTGCCGCTAGTTTTATTTTATAGGTAAATTTGTTGGCTCTAATTATCATTTTGTTTCACTATTCTAGCTGGTCTAGCTTTGGAGATATTGAGCTATAAGTCGTGCAAGAAAATTATTTTTTCAAAAATCTTCAAATGCCTGTGGCAGCTAAAGGGTTAAGCTGAGGGGGTATGTTCAGTACAACTTTTTTGCTGGAAATTAACTGAGGAATCATAATCCGGTGCGTTTATGCGGCAGTTTCCGGACACCCTGTATAGAGAAGAAATTAAAGAGCTGAAAATCTTTTTCAAAAATGAGTTTGCAGAATATAGAAAATCTCTAGAATTCTGTTGCTCTAAGATTGATGATTTTCATCTGAAAATGAATCAATACGATGAGAAAACAATAAGCTTAAAGAGTACATGTGAAGCGCTTTAAACGGAAAACAAATCCTTAAAAAACCATTAAATTATATCTCCTACCAAGTGAACCAGCTTGAACAGGAAAAATTAGGGGACCGTTTAGAGATAATACCTAGGTATTACTGAAACACCAAATGAAAATGTCACCGATATTATCGAAAAAAATGCATCCCTAATTAAAATAACACCCGAACAAGTCAAACCAATTTCCGTGAAACGACAACAAAGACAAAATGGCAACAATTCTACACTTAAACCAATAATCCTAAGTTTCAACTCACAGGAGGATCGTGATCTATGATTGAATAAGGCGCACTCAGCGAAATCTATCTTAAAATGAAACAACCTCCATGAAAGCTTTACATCTACGAAATCTTACATTAATAGCTGCATTACGAGTACACTTAGAAAATTACTGTACAACACGAAACATTTTGCTAAGCACAAGGCGTTCAAATTTGTCTGGATAAAAAACGATAGCATCTTAATTCGAAGTCCGAAACATCCAAAATTTATAAAATTAAAACAGAATCTGACTTAGATGTTAATTTTTTAAAGTAATTTGATTTATTTATTAATTAAATTAGTAATTTACAATAATTCTTTAACTTATTCTAACATGGAAAGATTTTTATATAGCAATAATATATTTGCAATTAATACAATAACTACTAATAACATCGAAACGACCAAAGAATGTAAAACGGTATTAACCAACGTAAATAATGAGGGTACATATTAGAATTTTATTGTTAATACTGATGCACGAGCTCGATTATAATGTTGATATATTAGTCCTCACAGAAACCCAACACAACAGCTATTCCTCCAGTATATGTAGAATCCTTCTTACCAATTCTCCATATACCAAATTTCGTAATGCACTACACAAAAAACTGTAGAAACAAAAATGATGGTGTAATTGCATATGTAAAAAAAATCATTTAAATTCACCTGTGTAGAGATAACACCAAGTGAAATTACAGGACTTCAAATAAGCATATATGTATGTATCTTACCAATAATGAGATTGCAAATATTTATGCCATCTATAAATTCTATGTGAAATTTCTGATTTTTAAATTAGCTATATCGGGATAACTGTTAGGAATTCGACTTATGCATGTCAGATAAACTTTATAGGAAATTGTGTTAGCATTCACTCTTACTCAGACATTTTTTTTTGTAGAATTCGCGGTTTCGGAGATATAGCGGAATAGAGCTGATAAGCACAACTTCATTCATGCCTGAAGAAATTACAGCCGATCTTATAAAAAAGGGCACTGGACATTAACTTCGCATGGTGGAATTGCAAAAACTTTGCAACGGCTTCGAATTCTGTTTTTTTTTTGCCTAATATGGTGAAGCAAGTCCACGACTATGTCAATTCTTGTGATATCTGTAAACAGACTAAGACCCCGAATAATAGTTTACGTCCTCCTATGGTAAATGAATTCACGTTCGAACGCATATTTCAGCGCTTTTATATGGATATGAACGGTCCTTTCCCAAAGTCGAGGAGTGATAACATTGGACTCTACTAGACCATCTTTCAAAATTTGCGTTTTATGGGCCAATCAAAGAAGAGATTATAGAGAACATTGAAGGGGATGACGATTTTTTTCTTCGGTATTTTGTTAGGAGTAGTTAGGAGGTAAAGGTTCTAATTTTACTCGGACCTGAGGGGTGCGCTAACGCGGGGAGTGGGGGTTAAAGGTGCAATTTTGTGCAATTTTTGGTGTTTTGGGCTATATCTCGAGACCGGTGAGTTGCAGAGAAAAAAGTTGTCAGTAAGCATTAAAGCTTTCTAAATATCCTATTTATTTGCCCATACTTGCATATGCAAAACTCCTAACGGTTCTTCCGATATTGGTTAATAAAACTAAAAAAAATTTTTTTTTGTATTCCATTGTCTAGTGTCTCATCGGATTGTTTTTCCAAGAACTTTTGTAGGGCAATAAGGGGTGCTTGCGAGAAAAACATACTAAAAGCACGCGGTCATGGGGAGTGCGCTAACGTTGGGAGAGCGGGTTCAAATATCCCATTCTTGTGCTTATCAGCTCTATTCCGCTATATCTCCGAAACCGCGAACTCTACAAAAAAATGTCTGAGCAAGAATGAAAGCTTACACAATTTTCTATAAAGATTATCTGACATGCATAAGTCGAATTCCTAACAGTTATCCCGATATAGCTAATTTAAAAATCAGAAATTTCACATAGAAAACATCCACACACCATAATTGGTATACGTGTATCTTAGAAAAAGCATAGTAACCCATGCCATGCGTTAGGCCAGAATGGCTATGTGATCAGTGATCACACAACCCATATGTGTTTGACTGAAAATTTATTACACTACACTCCACGAAATAATTCAAACGTAAAAATATTGTCGATGCAATTATTAACCCTTCTGTCGTCGCCTACGAGCTATTATGCCTAAGGTGTAGCTGAATTTTCTGTGAAATCAATCTTAATTTTTGAAGAGGTTTAATTTTGGATCTTGAAACAGTTTACATACTATGTCTTACGATGATGCGCCGTTTTTTTTTTCGTTTCTTTAGACATAGTTTACATTTCGCCGAACGTTTGATCGCATTTGTGGCCGTCGGTTCCTTTGAAATATATATGGAAAGGGGTGGAAAATATTGTTGAACGATATTTTTCATCAATATATAGTACCAATGGTCTGTCTGGATCTATACGCCAACAGAAGGGTTAAATAGCACGTTGGCATTTTAAGAGAGTAATAAATATTACGCGGATTTGATATTCTCAATAGTAAATAAAAAATTGACGTTTGAATAAAATTTTCACGCATACTATGAACTGCAATAGTGTGAAAACGGTGCCATTTTTATTTTCTGATGGCGACACATGGGTTACTATGCTTTCTCTAAGACGTGTATCTATAGATTGGCTATATGCATGTACGCTGTGTTGTGCTATGTGCTGTGCTGTGTTTTCTATGTGAAATTTCTGATTTTTAAATTAGCTATATCGGGATAACTGTTAGGAATTCGACTTGCATGTAAGATAAACTTTATAGGAAATTGTGTAAGCATTCATTCTTGCTCAGACATTTTTTTGTAGAATTCGCGGTTTCGGAGATATAGCGGAATAGAGCTGATAAGCACAAGAATGGGATATTTGAACCCGCTCTCCCAACGTTAGCGCACTCCCCATCCCCGTGCCCGCGTGCTTTTAGTATGTTTTCCTTGCAACCACCCCTTATAAGTTCATGAAATAAAAAACCGTCACCCCCCCTCGCGATTTTCCAAAATGTTGGATCTTTATACTTATAAATGGGAAAAATTAAATTTGGAAGTTTGGTTTAAGCTCTTGAAGTTTTGACTGATTAAAGACCAGGCAACAGGAAGTATATCAAATGAAATCAAATTGCACACTGCACAAAATTGTCTTGCAAAGTTTTACTGAAAAACGATCCCGATGTGCAACTTCAGTGGATGTTGAAATAAAAAATGTAAATTCGATTATACGATTACAACGAGGGCCCTTTATAAGAATAAGCGAACCAACTCTTTGAATTCAGCAAGCATCTACGTCAAAATCGCGAACTCTTCCACATTTCAGAATTCAATAAATTCTGATATTAATTGATTTCATAAACAAAGGTGAATCTTTAACACTTTAAGGGTGGATTATTCATACATTTTATCCAATATGAATAAGCTCACTGCCATCTAGATAGACCGAACTGCCGAAATTTGTCCGTCCACGAGTGGACAAAGTGCGTTCGTGACCAGTGACAGTTGACATTTCTAAAGCTCGCACACTCCAGTGCTTCGGAACCCAAAAGTTTAAATGTGCCGAGCGTTTATTACGAAACAAAGGTTAAGGTTTGCTTTAGTGTGTTTTTGACGTGCAAGTGGTAAAATAGTATACATCAACATTGTACTTACCATATTTATCTGAAAAATCAGCGCACTGGCATGTGTATATCATAGCAAGTCACACGAAATGACAGGCTGACAGCCACTGATATTTGGATTGTGGACAGTTTGTACTGAGCGGTACAGCAAAAAAGTTGTATGAACATACCCCCTCAGCTTAACCCTTTAGCTGCCACGGGCATTTAAAGATTTTTGAAAAAATAATTTTCTTGCACCACTTAAAGCCTAATAGCTCCAAAGCTAGACCAGCTAGAATAGTCATATAAAACGATTATTACAGCCAACAAATTTACCTATAAAATAAAACTAACCACACTAAAATCGAATAAGAGGTTTGGTTTTTACAGAGCTTCAAAGTAAAATTTGCGCGATTTGACCCAAAAACAATCTTTTTTTTCCATCTCAATTTTCTCCACTTTCTGCCAAGGTGACGTGCTTGTACGATTCTTTTAAAAATTGGCGCATAGTCTTACAATCATATCTTTTTTACATAATTTTAATCTAGCTCCGTTACTTCTAACAGTTTTTATACGTTAAGTGTAGAAAACTAGGTTCAATTTTAGCTCGAATTCAATACAATTCTATTCAGACTGCCCCTAAAGATCTGCAATTGGTAAAATCTATTCAGAGTATGTCGAAATCGAGCCAAAATTAACCCTAGTTTTCTGCACTTAAGGTACTAAAACTGTTAGAAATAATGGGGCTAGAATAAAATGAAAGAAAGATATGATCGTAAGACTATGCGCCAATTTTTAAAAGAATCGAACAAGCACGTCACCCTAGCAGAAGTTGGAGAAAATTGAGATGGAAAAAAAGATTGTTTTTGGGTAAAATAATGCAAATTTTACTTTGAAGCTCTGTAAAAACCAAACCTCTTATTCGATTTTAGTGTGGTTAGATTTATTTTATAGGTAAATTTGTTGGCTATAATAATCATTTTATTTCACTTTTCTAGCTTTGGAGATATTTGGCTTTAAGTCGTGCAAGAAAATGATTTTTTCAAAAATCTTTAAATGCCTGTGGCAGCTAAAGGGTTAAGCTGAGGGGGTATGTTCCGTACAACTTTTTTGCTGGAAATCACATGAGGAATCACAATCCGGTGCGTTTATGCGGCAGTTTCCGGACACCCTGTATAAGAGTATGCCTTTATACCTGCACGCAGTGGCGATCCTAGGTAGGGTTTTGAGGGCGATCCTAGGTAGGGGTTTTGAGGTTCAAACCTCTCAGAAAGTTTTTTACGAAAAAGAGTTATAGACATAGTGATTACAAGCGTTCTTCTACATTTTGCAAAGGAGATTATATTAATAGAAAATAAAGACATTACTCACTACAGCCGTTTCAATAGACGAAAAGTGAGAACACTTCGCACCTGGCATTTGAAAAATTCCTAATGCAATTTAACCGACATTGAGCAAGGAAACGTGCTGCTAAGATGTTTTCTGCTATTCAGAAGATGATTCTTGTACAAAAAAAAATTGCAGGATGATTTTTTGACATGGAAATGAACAACTCTGGCTTTAATACTGCCATACAAATACATACTCTCAGGAGATTAAGTAGAAAACCTGCAAAAATTAATCCTTAGCCCGCCCTTCCCACGTTAGCGCACACCTCATGACCGCGAGCTTTTAGTATGTTTTACTCCGAACCAACCATTATGGATCAATGAAATAAAAAACCGTCACTCCCCTCTCGCTTTTTCACAATGTTTGTCTTTATCCTTGTAAATAGAGAAAATTTAATTCGGAAGCTCGGAATTAACCGGAAGCTCTTAAGCTTTTGACTGATTGACCGGACAACGGGGAGTATACCAAATGAAAGCCAATTAAACATCGTACAAATTGGTCGTGAAACAGTTTTCCGAAAAAGAATCGCGGGAGACACCAAAGCCAAACAAATAAAAAAAACGATTTTTTAACAATTTTCGGATTTCAATAACCTGTATCGGGGGAACCGTTAGGAATTCGGCATTTGTATGTTCAAGTAAGTTTTTGGAAATTGAATGGGCTTTAATACTGCCATACAAATACTCTCAGGAGGACTCACCCCTTCCGAGATATTTCCGAAATTAAGTCGAAAACATGCAAAAATGAATCCTTTAGCCCCCCCTCCCCACGTTAGCGCTCACCTCATGACCGCGAGCTTTTAGTATATTTTACTCCGGACTATCCCTTATAGATCCGTGAAATAAAAAACCGTCACTCCCTCCCGATTTTCCACAATAGTTGTTTTCATTCTGATGAATATAGAATATTACTTCGTTGAGACTCTTTTAACTCTCGAATGACAGGGGATAAGCCAAGAAGAAGTGTATCAAATTAAAGCAAATTTAACGCTTACTAACTTTGCCCTACAAAAGTTCTTGGAAAAACAATTGTGTGAGACAGTAGAGTCAATGGAATGCAAAAAAAAATTTTTTTAGTTTTATTAACCAATATCGGAAGAACCGTTAGGAGTTTTGCATATGCAAGTCTAGGCAAATAAATAGGATATTTAAAAAGTTTTAATGCTTACTAACAACTTTTTTCTCTGCAACTCACCGTTTTCAAGATATAGGCCAAAACATCAAAAAATTCCACAAAATTCCACCTTTAACCCCCTCTCCCCGCGTTAGCGCACCCCTCAGCTCCGAGTAAAATTAATACCATTACCTCCTAACTACTTCTAACAAAATACCGAAGAAAAAAATCGTCACCCCCTTCAATGTTCTCTACACCCCCTTTTTATGCTTTCATTGCTTGGCCTAATAACCTATTAAGAAATTCACGGCTGATACTATTTCCCAGTGGCTTGAGAGAAGAATCTTGCACGTTTATGGTGTTCCTGAATCCATATTGACTGATAATGGCGTTCAATTTAACACCTTGGCTGCCATGTATCACCGGTGAACACACTAAACTCGATTCCCCACAGGCCAATGTGTCACCGGTGAACACCACACAATTATTCCTCCCAGGCCAAGCAATTTTTTTCAGGTTTTCGGCGGATTTTAATGGAATATTTTTTAGGGTGTTTACTGATGATAAAATGGCGTAGTTTCAACTCAATTTCAACGTGTGTTCACCGGTGACACATTGGCCTGTGGGGAATAGCCTGTTTTATAACAAATAAACTTTGTATCACCGGTGACACACACTACAGAAGGGCAAATTTAGTTTGCGTTGTTTGTTTCCTCTTTCTAGTATTTTTGATCCTTGAAATCATTTGTCTGTCTAGTTAAAACATGAAGTGAAACCCATTAAAAACACCACAAAAAAGCAAATTAACAATGTATTAAATTATTCACCATAATATCGTGTTCACCGGTGAACACAAATTGAATTTTCTTTTCTTTCAAACGATTTTATATATTGTTGACTTCAATCAATTAAGCAATAATCATAAATGGCATAGAAAACGTCAATCAGCTATATTGCAAAAAAACAACTTACGAGTGCTTTCTTCAGTGTAAATCAAAGTAAGAACGACGAAATTACGTTTTCTAACTTTACTCCTAATTTAGTTTGCGAATCATTTTTCGAATGAGACCTAGAGGCTTATTACAATACAATTTATTAAAAATGCTATTCAGTTATTCAAAAACTAAATTTAATATTATTTTTGAGTAAAATGTAAATTCAAAAGAAGACTACAAATGTGTCACCGGTCACACATTGGCCTGTACAGAATGTCTTTCTCTGTGTTCACCGGTGATACATGGCCTGTGGTGAATCATTTGTGTGTGTTCACCAGGGACACATTGGCAGCCAAGGTGTTAAAGCTAATATATTTAACTCGTTGCTGACTAAGTACGGCGTTTATCACATATACACCGCTCTTTATTCACCGCAGGCTAATGCCTGTGAACGTGTAAACCATTCTATAGTGGCCGCAATCAGAGCATATATACATCCCGATCAAAGGGATTGGGATGCACACATTACTGAGATCAATTCCGCCTTACGGTCAGCATACCATTCATCCATAAAAACTTCACCGTATTATATGCTGCTTGGACAATCTATGATAACTCACGGTCAATCGTAGTCTGTTAAGGAATCTGAACCATCTAAATGAAAACACAGATAGGCTTGATCCATCGGACAAGCTAACACTCTTAAGCTTAAGGCAGCAAGTGCAAATTAACTTCCGCGATGCTTTCACCAATAGTGCTCAGCGGTATAACTTGCGTGCAAGAAATATAGAATTCCAACCAATAGAGTTCCGCCGAAATTTTGCCAAAAGTGATGTTTTAGCGCACTACAATTCTAAGCTGGATTCCAAATTTTTGAAGAGTCGAATTGTAAAAAAGGTCGATAATGGACGTTATTTACTATCTGATTTAGATGGACTCCAATAGGAATCTTTCACGTCAAAGATTTGAGGCGTTAGAGTGCTATGTAGTATTCTATAAAAAAAAAGATTGCTTCTGTGCAGAGATAACCGTCAACCTGGATGTTGGCCACAGCAATTTCACAATCAGCTTCGTACTGCTTCGGAAATCCGTCGATATCTTTGAAATCTTTGAGTCGAGCGACACGATCAAGGTATCGCTGGATTCGCAACAAAATTCTCTAAGGTTCCGTCGGAGCATCTTTCCTGCGCAGTGATATATCTTAACGAAGAAATGAATTCGTTAATCATAATAGATTTTAAAATTGTAATACTATTCTGTAAGACAATAGGGCACAAGTTTAACAATTTTTTTTTACTCACACTCACATGCTGCTCCCCTCAAGACTGCCATTGTTTGACTGATCATCTGTAATTTTTTAAAAGTACACTGTAAGTGTTCTTCTTCTTCTTTATGGCACGATAGCCCGACGTCGGGCCTTGGCCGCCTGGATTGAAAACCTCCAATTGTCGCGGTCACGCGACCTTGTCCTCCAATTCCGAAAGCCTAGCATCTGGTGGGCGTCCTCACATACAGAATGCTCCCATCGGGCTCTCGGTCGTCCACGCAATCTGGCTCCGTCCACTCGTTGCGCGTTCATCACCTTTTTGGGCTGCAATTTCACGATCTTCGACACCTGTAGCTCATCATACAGCTGATACAACTCAAGGTTGTACCTGATGCGCCATTCATTCGTTCACGAACAGCCCCGAAGATTCTTCGGAGAACCTTTCGCTCGAATGTGTCCAACAGGTGTTCAGAGTTTTGGTTTAGGGTCCATGCCTCGCAGCCATAGCATAGCACAGGTCGGATGATGGTTTTATACACGTGGAGCTTCGTGTTCCTGTGCACCAGCTTCGAATTCATAATTTGGAGGACCGCAAAGTAACACTTATTAGCTAGTTGTATCCGTCGATTTATCTCATCTGTTTCGTTGGCGTCTTTTGACAAATTGCAACCCAGGTAAATGAAGTTGTCTACATATTCTATATTGAGGTCCCCCACTGTGATGCTTGAATTTACTGGCGTTCTAGTTTTTGATTGCATCATGACCTTGGTTTTAGACTCGTTGATATGTAGCCCAACTTCTTTGGCAAATGTTACTTTTACGCCAATCTTCCGGGATTATTTCGTCGTTCCATACTTTAACGATAAGTGTGTGTATAGCCTTAACAAGGCTCTCCCCACCATGTTTCAGCAGTTCAGCTGGAATCTCGTCAGCGCCCGGGGCTTTATTATGTTTTAGTGCTTGCATGGCGAGATCAACTTCTTCTACTGTTGGGGGTTGAACGGATGGGCCTGGTTCAGCCATAAGCTCCGGAGCTTCTTGTGTGGGGTTGTTCAGTTGAACATTGAGGAGCTCTTCAAAATGTGAGGCCCAGCGTTTATCAACGCTATCGGTGTCGCTAATGATATTGCCATCCTTATCCTTACAGAGGCTGGTCCTGGGTTGGTATCCACTTTTAATTGAATTAATCAGCTTGTACGCTTGTCTACTGTTCCTACTAACTAGTCTTTGGTTTATATGCATCAACTGCTCGTCAAGATGCTTACGTTTCTTACGCCTAATTAACCTATTCGAAAATCGTCGAAGCTCGTCATATTTTGTTTTTTTTTTTTTGGCTCTAGTTGCGCGTTCAGTCCATTGGCGATATGCCTCGTTTTTAGCATCTACCGCATTTTGACATTCTTCATCAAACCAATCATTTCGGGCTCGCCGGGCTTTGTATCCCACAACCTCCTCTGCGACCCCTTTAATGGTGTCTTTGAGTGTATCCCAGATCTCCAGGGCGCCTTTGTTGCTGATGTTATTTAGCAAGAGCGTCAGCTTCTCCTCAAGGGCAGTCGTATAAGTGACCACCGTGGCATCATCCAACAATTTGTCAACGGTAAAATTTTTTAAGTAAGTTTTGATACTTACAAATCATGCAAAAGAATAAGAAAACTGGTCTGCTGGCGGAACTTATAATTATCAATTACACTCACTCTTCTATACAAAGTACAGCAAAAGGCTCTTACGACTGCATCTCACAAGTCGCACCCCTTTTGCTGGTGTCAAAAAGCGCAACAGCTGTCACCGCGCCCTTATTGCATCAAATTATAAAATTCTTGACACCACAAGACATAACAATAACACAATGAGACACGAATAAAATAACACACTAGGACAAGCTCTTACGGTGGCATCGCACTCACCGCACCCTTGTCCCAGTATTCCGCGTATAAAAATAGTTCCACCAACAGATTCCGCAAATACATTAACAAACAATTAATCTCACACGTACTTACAGGACACTCATGCAAATCGGAGAAGACTGGTGGAGCCTATCACATTCATATCGCATCAACCAATTTAACATCAATATCAACCAATTCAACATCAATCATTTCACAACTTGAATGAGGTATACGATAGCTCTCACGGTGGCATCACACACACCGCGCCCTTGTCGTATAAAATATTCCTCATTCCACAAAATCAAGATAATTACAGATAGCCAAGCTCTTTCGGTGGCATCGCACTCACCGAACCCTTGACTTACATTTAAAACCAAAAACATACAGGCTCTACCAACCGAATCTCCTAAGCTAGTACTCATGCCATAAAATTTTAAAATATCAATTTCTACTCTTAAAAAGTATAACACCAAATTGCAAAGCAATATAAATACTAAATTTACCAAATAATCTCTACAGTACCAAGTAAATATCAGAAACTTAGTGAGATGACTCACCCTTATAGTTCTTTTTAAATCACAACTAACACTTTTCACAGGCTACAATAATTGAATTCACAATTTAACACTTTCTTTCCACCTTAAGACTCGACTCGAACTGATCGAAGACTTCTATCTCGATCCTAGTTCTCAATCGATCCGAGTCCAAGATATTTCGTAGCCTGATCGAAGCGTTCATTAAATTCTTGACTGTCGTATATTTGTCTAATCAAAGAGCCTAAACAAAGAATATGTCTATACGTTTGGATGTTAACAAAGTTCCAGTCATAATCAACAATGCTACGTAGACATATTCTAATCGATGCGCCTCTAAGTGGAATAATCATAAATAACACATTGTGTTTCAATAACGATCCACTTGAAATTTTGGACCGAAATCCTACCGACATCTTACAATACAAAGACTGTACTATGTACTAGAATAAGTAATAAACCACTTCCGTGTACTCTCTATAGGAAGTCAGACGCGTGTTTAATTTATTCTGCCCGCATCCTATAATAACACAGCATATCTTGGCGACGAGGATAAAAAAAGCAAGAAACACAAGTTTTCTATAGATGTTTGTTGTTGTGTTGCCTCTCTGGATCCTGGATCTGGATCCTGGATCTGGATCCAGAGAGGCAACACAACAACAAACATCTATGAAAAATATCAATCCCGGCAATTTACAAAAAACATAGCCTATTTTAACATTTAGCTTATTTTACAAGTTTTCTAGTTGTCACAGTGTTTATTAGTGGCCGATCGCAAAATTTTATCAGTTTTATCAATTAATATAATTGACTGAAAAGGTGCTGAACGTGTCTAATAGTCCCCTCAAGTGAATGTTATGGTGAATGAAAGTGGAAGTGCTAGTTCCGATATTAAAAACGAAAATATTAAAATGTCTGCTCTAGTGGGAACAATGGAATCGTATATTCCAGGTGAATCTTTCATTGAGTAATCACACCAATATTATCTTATGAATGACGTTCCACAAAGCAAAAAAGTGGCATTTTTAATTACAGTGATTGGCAGTGAAACCCACAAAATATTAAAATCTTTAATTATGCCTCATACACCCGCAACTCAATCATATGAAAAACTAATCAAAACTAGGGATGGGTATCGATTAATTTGTTGAATAATCGATGTTTTTTTAATTGATTGCCTTAGGGTCAAACTAATCGTTTAATCGATTATTTCATACGGATTATTAAATTTTCCTTTTTGCTAAGATTGCAAATATTAAAATTGATTTGAATTTCTTTTCCGATGAGATTACTACTTTCTTCACTCTACTTTCATGACATCTTCATATCTTCTTCTTATTTGTGATAGCTTAACTATGCCTTGCATTTTTTTTTTGTAATCTACTGTAGATACACAGAACAGGTTTTCGCAACAAAAGCGCGACGCTCTATACACGGAGAGAAAAATGTGCAATGAATTCAACAAAATCATACAATAAAATTCACAACATATAATTTCACTAAATTTGTAGTGAAAGTTATTGAAATGTAGTGAAATTAATTACAATGCAGTTGTTTTTACTGGTGTTAGCCTATTGTAAAAACGATTGCAGTGTAATGACAAAAATCATTGCATGATAATTGTATGGATAGTTACATTTATTGCATTTGAGGTAATTTTCACCACAACCTGTAATAATTATTACTGCATGGTGTAATAGTTTTCATTGTTTCGTACATGAAACAAGAGCGCGTAATAATTATGAAACTGTCAAAAAATAAAACGACTAATTTACTCGTATAACTTGTAATCTGTAGGTGTAGGACGTAGGACTACGAAACGATAGGTCCCCGGTTCAATTCCCAGTAGAAGCAAATTGTAAAAAGGTAAAGTTAAAATAGGAAAAAAGAAGTTAAGGATAAAACAAAGTAAAAAATAAAAAAGGTAAAAATAGAAAAAGGAAAAAATAAAAAAAAATCCCTTTTTGTATTTTTTCTATTATCGCCGAATTATCTTCCTGGCAAATTTTACTATCAAAATTGCACAAACAAATTGTTAATTTTATTAGAGCGCAATGACATTTTTCATTACAGATGTAATAACTTTTACATCAGTTGCAGTAGGGCCAAAAATCATTACAAATGCAATAGTTTTTATTACAGTTTTAATACCTTTCATTGCATTTTTTCTTTCCGTGTAGTGATGTCTTTGCCAAGCGCTGCGAATGTAAAAAATAGGAGAGGAATATCCAACATGCATCAGCGTCCGACAAAAGGCCCTTCCAGAAATATATTTCTACTCTAAGGCACAGCGTTGGTGGCGTCGATTCTACGTTTCACTCCTGCTACATGGTCAGAAGAAACAGGTTGTGCTTTTCGTTTGTATGTTCGCAGTAATTTGAGTTGTTTGAGTTGAGTTGTTGAGTTTTTTTTACTAGTTTTGGCTTTTTTTACCAAGATGCCTCCGAAAAGTGCGGTATGGAAACATTTCGAAAAAATGGACGATAAATGCTCCAAGTGTCGACACTGTGGGGTGAAAATAAAAATTTGTGGAAACACGACAAACTTAAAACCACATTGAACACAAACATCCTAAAATTATTTTGAAGAGGCCAGCCCCGAAGGAAACAAATACCGTGGAAGCCAAAAAAACATAAGAACCATGCGCAAGTTCTTCGTCAGTGCCAGTTAGTCAACCTCTTATCCAGACTGTTTTGGAAAAAGTTGTTTCTCACAAAGAGGGCGGGTCTTTGAATCACAAGATTACGCAGAGCATTATCTACATGATTTGCAAAGATATGTAGCCTTTGTTAATAGTTGAGCACGCTGGATTTCGGAGGGTTTTGAAGACGACTTCCCCTCTTTACTTAATGCCCACTCGCAAAACCATCCGCAGTGCTATAATTGAGAAGTACAATCTTGTATCCTCGTCCTTTAAAACTGCGCTGAAATCTGTCGAAAAGTATTGCTTCACCACCGACATTTGGGCGGATTTGCAGAATCGAAGTTTTTTGAGCATGACTGTTCATTATCTTGACGCTGACAAAGGGCGAGTCGTTAAAAGAACAATAGGCATATTCCACCTTATCCAGCGGCACACTGCTGAATATATTGTGCATGAAATGAAATCAGTTTTCGAAAAATAGGAACTTGACTCTGAAAAGTGCAGTAATCACTGACAACGCAGCAAATCGACTTAGGACGCTTCGACTTAGGACATTTCGACTTACAACGCATGAACAATTTAGACTACGACTCGAGTTGCAACAATTTTTGTTTCGACTTACAACACGATTTGAAAAAAAAAAGATTCGAATAAAAACACACGCGCAAGTATTAAGACAGAATTCTCACTTCTGTTTTTACATTTCTTTCTCGGTGCATAAAGTTTCTAATGTATTTGTGGAGCTGATATTTGAGGAAGGATTTTTTTTGTAAAGGTAATTAGCTGTTCCGCTAAGGACCTTTTAAAGAAGTAAATTTCAACACTAGCGTAAAGGATTAGGCCAGCATAAGTCTATCAAAAAGTTCTGCGGCAAACAATTCCCGACCAAAACTTAAAAACTAAACGTTTTTGAAACGCGGAGCACCGTATGCCGGAAAATGGAGCATACATCTACTGCCAGTCCCACACGGTCCAGGGTTTGCCCTACCGGACAGTGTGGTTGCAGTCTAAAGTAAACAATAGCCCATATAACAACCTAAATGAGAGATATTAGCTATAGGCAAAATAACCTCGTAAGCATGTATTTATTAGGTGCTTCAAAATAGAAGAAATCAGTTTTAGCAACCGTGGTGATAGCTTTTGGCAGTGTACGTCCTTAAATTGGTAGCCGTAAAACTATGAATTTTTATCGAATTTAATTTTCCTGTCTTAAATTAAGCCGAACACCCCATCCTGGGATACGATAGCAAAGTAATATTGCAATTTTTATTTAACCTTTTTAGCGTTTAGCACAAGTCTAGTTAATGTGTAGTAAATCCCAAATAACACTTTATAGGTACTTACTTGAATTACATTTATAAAAATATATAATTTGTACACAGAATTTTCCATCTTATGTAAAGAATGTGGAGCAGTTTTTCTACCATTTCTAAAAAAAATTAGAACATTTCCGCTTTACACATTGGGGAAAGAGTTCGATGCTATCAAAATTGACGTTTTACCAATTCGGCAAAGATGTTAATAATACATATGAAAAGTCGAAATATATTTGCGAGCAAGAATTGTAAAATTTGCTAGACAGGGAGGCAAATCAAATGTAAAGATTTATTTTTGGTGCAATGCTATTGATTCACATCAATATGTAGTAAAAATAACCCCAATTTCCCATTAAAAACTCAACTACCCCATATAAATGTCAAACTTTGACATTGAATATCTGAAGAAGTATTACGATTTCGCAAAAAGGATTGCAGATTCGGCCGTTTCAGGCCAATATTAATGAAATGGCATCATCAAAATTTGGCACCGCAATACTGAAATCGTGCCTCTGCAATAGCCGTCTCTTTGGAATCGACCTCCATTTGCAATACGGTAATTTATTTTGCACTTTTTTCACTAGCTGGGGATTAATGTTTTACAACTGTTGACTTTTACTTTGAGCTCAAACTAAACTGCTAATTGCACAATTTTTCGTCAATATTTTAAGCCATGGTGATGAGAATTTTTTCTTGAAATAAAAAACGATCACTGCAACAAATAAAAAGAAGTTTTCTAAATCAAATTGTTAGATATAGGAAAAGAAAATGAAGAAGAAGAAAAGGAAGTAGTCCAAGCCCTAAGATGGACTATCGAAAAGAGGACCACTTTCGGTGTTCTCCTTCTCTTTCTATCCTACGATATGTATTGTTAGTCATTCTTAGTCTGGCTGTCATCCCAGTATATTGGTTGAATGAATGAATGAGATAGCAAATGGTCCCACATTTTGAGTCTATGACTATTTGCTTCTATTTTCTTTGTCTGTGGGAAAAGAAAATTCTGCCTAATAAATACGAATGTCACAACAAAAATTGGCCCGACGTCTTCGCCAGTTCACAATACGAGAGCCCAAGAAAGGGTACGAAAAATATTACGCAAATTAGTTAATGTTGAGTGTACATGCATATTTATTTTAAATGCTCTTTTTTCTTATAAAACTGTATCATTAACTAAAAAGTGCCGAGTTTTGAGTTGTTTCCGTGTTCTTGCCTACGTGCAATATGGTTATTCGACTTACGACGTTTTCGACTTGGGACGCCTTTTCCTGGAACCATTTAGCGTCCCAAATCGAGGTATGCCTGTAGATACCTTTTTAAAATTTTAAAAGAATCTCATTAAAACAAAAAGTAAATCTCTTGTTTTCAACAAGACTATCTAAGAGTTTCAATAAGAAACTATTTAGAAATCAAAAAGATACCTTTTTATAATTATATTTTTTCACTTGAACAATAAGAAGAAGATATTCTTTATGAAGCCTTTAAAAAGCCTTTCTAATTGGATGAAAACCATCTTTTAAATGTTCTTCTATTTTATGTGGTAGATTTCGCTCTGTGTACAAGTTTCATAGGAATCAACAGCAATCTTCAGAAACTGAGTCAGTGTATATTATATCCTTCAAGGCCTTAGCGCATTCCTGTGACTTTAAATCGTTTTTAAATGAAGCGCTACGAGATAAGTTCGTGTGCGGGATATACAATTCTAAATTACGGACACAGTTGTTAAATGTGAAAGACCTAACTTTTGAGAAAGCGTGTGACATTGCATTAGATTTCGAAATGGCCGATTCAGAAAGTAATGCATTGCAACCCATGTCCCAATAAACAGTCAATGCTGTTAATAAAAGTCATAAATATAACCAATCTAATAGTCATCAGAGTAGTCTGGCTGGTCTAGCGGTTAGTGCGCGCACCTTCGGTGCACAGGGTCATGAGTTCGAATCTCACCGTGTTCCATGGTGTTTTTCGAACTCACGAGCTTGTGACGGACTATGATCTCACTCAGATGTTAAACGAGTACCCATTTATGGGGATAAATAACACTGCTGAGCGTGATGCTGATCTCATTACCTCATCAAAAAGCAGATAAGATCTTGGAAATAGGATGTCACTAACACATCCTGCGGCTTTAGTCCAATGTTGGATTGTCGCGCCTGTTATTTATTTTTTTTAATAGTCATCAGAATGGGCCGAACTCAAAAAAGAAAACATGTCATCTTTGCATCCAAGCGCATTCTATAGATAAGTGTCCGGCAAGGTTTTCGGAGTGTTTTAAGTGCAGAAGAAAGGGACATACATCCGAAGTCTGTCAAAGTACGCGAAAGTCGAAAAATTTTCAACAAAGTCAACAAAATTGTCATCGGTGTCAACAATTCAAGAAGGATAAAGTCGGCCGTATTTCGTCTGCGGATCTTGTCACGGAAATACAGAATAGTATGTATCACCTAAGTGAATAATCGACCAAACCCCTAGAAGTGACTGTTATCGTCGAGAATCAGGAGTTGGAAATGGAAATTGATACGGGCGCAAGCATATCAGTTATATCGAACGACATACAGGTCTATGTTTTCTCATTTACCAATTAAGAAAATTTGTCATACACAGTATTTTTCAGTTACTGGCGAAACTATTGTAACGAAGGGAAAAATCATGGTCAGAGTGAGGCTACCGGCTACAACAGAGGAAAACGTTCTCGAGCTGATTGTGTTGGAACGCGTTAAAAACTCCGCGAAGTCACCGAAAACTTTGCTTGGCAGTTCATGGCTAAATATTTTGTTTCCGAACTGGTTATCATTAATTTTACACCTTGATCGAACGTGGGCATGCGGGGTGTCATATCAAAAAGGACGTCGAGTACATTCCATATCCGGCGTTTGTTACTTGTTCCAAAGGAGAAGATTGGGCTCAAATGAAAAAGCCGTAATTTTCCATTTAAGCCTGAATTATTCCATTAAGTGTCCTTGAAACAGGAAACAAGCACCGGATATACAATGCACTGGACGTCCTCTTTGATATGACACCCCGCATGCCCACGTTCCGTCAAGGTGTGTAATTAGTGTCCTTTTATATCCTTATTCAGAGCTTTCCGATCAATTTTTTTCTTAGCAAATTTATTGGTAGAATCTTCAGCGATTATAGATTCTGAAAAGTGAGAAGAGTAGCGACAATTTGAATTATTCTCGTAGTTATGGCTTTCAAAAGAAATACGGAAATCACGATAATTCTCCATTTAAGCTCGATTTATTCCTTTGAGGTTCCTTGAAACACGAAACAAACACCGGATATGTAATGTACTCGACGTCCCCTTTGCTATGATACCCCACTTGCCGACCTCCGGCCAAGGATTAAGGTGTATCCTTTTTGGGGCCTTTCCGATCAATTTTTTTTTAGCAAAATGAGTCTTAGATTCCTGGGAGCCCACTGATTCAAAAACAACAAAAAATTGCCTTACTCTATTTTTTTACTATTTGGAGGCCTGAATTGGAATACATATTTTGACTGGACTATTACAATATTGACGCTGACGGCCCGGTGTGGGGACACTTTATGTGTGTATATATGCATAGAAGCATTTCACTGTTAAAAAGTGAAACCATATCATCTTGGACCCCAATTCTGATCAGCTTTCATATTTCTGCATACATACAGACTCACATGATGTCTGCCCACAAACAAGTTTGAAGCCCGCCAATGCAGTAAAATGTATGTATTTTTTGAAAGAAAAGATACAGTGGGACAGTCATAAATGGAAAGAAAGAAAACTTGGAGAGTCAATGGACCAAAACCGCGACAGTCGTAGTGAAGTGATATGTGATAGTATAGTACTCATACTAACACCGAAGAAACAAATGCAGACGTTATATATTTTCCGTAATAGAATCTCGTAAATAAAGGGCGAGTTTCACGTACATCTTATCTAATGGTTAGTCTTATCGTATAGAGGAGACACACACAATTTTCAGAAAGCTTTTCCATTATATTGAATTGAATTTTGGCTTATTTTCCATTGTTACGCTATCATCTGAGATTGACAAAAATATTGCGCAATTTCATACAACCAGTGGCGCCGGAACGAATTTTCTATTGGGGGGGGGGGGCAAGATTTTTTTTTCTCAAATTTATACTAAATTAAGCGGTCACCATATACCGGACCTCTACCACTTTGATATCCTGTGAAACAATACCAAACATATTAGAGAATAACAGCGTTCAATCCCTGTGAACATGGAGAAGGATTAGATGTGTCAGACGTTTTTGTGTCGTTGTTGAACGTAGACATGTTTTAAGACGTCGCAAAGCACTGAACGACCTTTCTGATGATGCTGGGACAGTCAGCAGTAATGTTATAGGCGCCACAGACCTCCGATCGATTGAAGATATTTTTTGATTGCGAGATAAATTGGAAGGTTTATGTGACCATCGAAGTAATTTTTTTATTTGCAATTGCATGCAATGCAATTTTTCGGACAATCTGTCATGACAATCATGTGTTTCCATTTGCTGATTTTTTGCCATAAAACGGTGGTCATTCCTCATGCTGTGGTTGTGGCGGTCATTCTCTGTCGACAGTAGCAATAGATGTCCATCTTCCATCGCCACAAAATAGATAATTTTCGCTATGTCGGGTTGTGTTGTGAGGACCGGGAGACTGCCATTTCAGATTGCGCGATAAATTGCCTAGTGTGTGCTGTATGGGCGTGAGATCGATTGTGTGCAATCGATTGCTCAATCGATTGACCAAGAAATCGCTTGGTCTGTGGTGCTCCTTACTAGCCGTATTACCTTGCTAAAAAGACATTTGGCTGTGTGTGGCGATATACTTCGAAAGTGATCAGTCATTTCTGAACATATAGGTAAAGCTCCCGGCATATTCTTCCTTTTCGTTGATCAACGGTCAATGGTTTAGCTCTCGTTAGCCTTGTCGTTAATTTGAGGTACTCTGGTTAACGAAGAAGAAATAAAAATGAAATGATCATGTGCATACTCGCAGTATACATACGTATGCAACTTTCTGCGAACCAGGTATTCCATCACGTAAAAAAAGTATCCACTAAAATAATAATTGAATATATACATTGTACATATATGTGTAAAAAATATAAAATAAATTATTGTTTTTCTAATATAGTGCAATATATGTAGAAATTGCCACCTTAGCCAAAATATTGGAGGGGCAGTTGCCCCCGCTGCCCATTGCATGAAAATAGCCCCAAATCATATGTTATCGGTCACTCTGAACAAATTATAACTGCACTTATCGTGCACTACACCAAAATATCGTGGTACCTTTTCTTATTATTTCAAGGGTAAACGGAAGGAATCGACGTGAGATTCGGCACTTTACCTCTCCAGGCATATATGTACTTATTCTATTGCAATCCATTGATTACCCATGTGTGTCCGGTCTTAAAAGAACAAAACGCAAAGGTTTGTTCATTGTATTGAATTGAATGTTTGTTTACATTGCATAGTTACGACGTATTTTGCTTGGGTACGCCATTGTATGAAATTGCGTAATGATTTCGTTAGTAGAATAATCACGTAATTTCATACGATACATATATTTCATAAACATTCAATTAAATACAATCTTCAAGCTTTGCGTCTTGTCTATACGATAATACTGGAAACAGAATGGACGCAGCAGCAGCAACGATAATGCAGTCCAATGCAATTTAAATGGGTGCCGTCATGTTGGCAGCAAAATGCCACCCATTTAATTTGCATTTGGCCGTTGCTGCATCCATTCTAATTCAAGCATTATGTTTGAAACAGATTTGACGCGTTGCATGCTGCCGAAGAAAGCAGCACAATGCATTTTAAATTGCTGACATGATTTTTGCTGTTACTCTGTTGAACAGCAGCAGCAAACATGTCAGCCATTTAAAATGCGTTGCGTTGCTTTCTCCGGCAGCATTTAACGCGTCAAATCTGTTTCCGGCATTAGACTATATATATTTACATATAAATACATGTCGAATCGGTGCGGCAGAAACATTGAGGTAATTTTGGGTCGATGGATCTGAATTTGAGCTAAAAAACAAGAAAAAAATTGGGATTGCTAGCCCAAGAGTGGTAACTCAGTTTTCTCAGTAAGTACTCGTCGAATCAGCATGGCGAAAACGCTATAAGGCAATTTTGTGTTGCTGATTCCAAATTTGAAGTAAGAAAAATTGGGGCTGCTCGCCCTAGAATAGTACCCCTCTTTATGCATGCATACTTCACAAGTTTCACCTGGCTACCAAATGCCAGTCGGGAAATGGTGCCATCAAAAATTCATTTTGAAAGTTTTTATACATTTATTTATCAAAATCGGACACTGTGCTCGTGTTAATGTTAGGTCATTCGGCAATTTTATAGTTTAAAACAAAAAACGAACAAAAGTTGCAAAATGCTTACTATGTATTCGATAAATGGTGCACCCCTGTACAAATGACAACTGAATGATACACCACTGCATAAATAAATTGGATATCTAAATTTGGCAGCGAGTGAGATTGTTGCTGGTGTTGAAGCGATGACTGCTTCCAACTGACTTCACGAGCTACCAATTGGCAGCCCGTGTGGATATAACAGACAGCAGAAACTGTCAAATTTGACGGTTCAGATATTTAGACCAGTGAATGCCATATGATTTATGGATTTTAGACCAAAAAAGTTTACCCAGATGTTGGTACACTTTTTAATTGGTCTAAGCGTATTCCATAGTCTAGAAATTCGATGTTCTTTCACTCATCCACTAATACCATACAACAGTTCATTCGAAACTTAAATGCCCTATCCGTCAATAACGAAACCACTCATTCCAAATCTAAATCTTTTTCGGGTACACCAACATCGAGTTGTACTACACTGCACCTTTCATATAAATTGTTTCAATAAAATGACAGTAGGCAGTAAATATCCACGGCGGAAAAAATGATGCAAAACTGGCGAATATTTGCGTTGGTGTGAACATCTTCATACAACCCAGTGTGTTATAATTTTGGCACCACCGAAAAATCTGCCGCGAATATTCGCTGACGCGCCCGCCGGCGAAGGACGCTTAACTATGCAAAATAAACAAAATAAACTCTCTATAAGATAAGACTAACCATTAGAGAAGATGTACGTGAAACCCGCCCTAAATCTAGCTGAGTAGAGCCAATGACACAAAATTGGAATATGTAATTAATAGAAAATACCATAGTTTAAATTATGGCTGTTGAAATGAAATTTCGCATACCTACACGATGTATGATAGAAATATGATGATGTATGGTATAGAACTGGTCATGGTTTGCCCAGACTAACTGGAAACCTATGTATGTATGTAAATATATGCTTTTGTTGGCTTGATAGAAGCGACGAATGTGTTCAGTTTGAGTGAAAGCGATCAAGGTGGGATAGGGTTGATGTCAATATACATACACTGCGCGACAAATGCTTAGGTTCATGGATATTTTTCTTTAAAATTATATAATTTCTATGTACAGTGCGTACTCGATAATCCGGACTAATGAAAACCGGGGTCGATCCGGACTACAGAGGAATTCGGACTACTGGAAGCCTTTAATGTGCTCTAAATTTCGAGGAAATGGACGAATTTAATCAAATTGTTCCTAGAATCTGTTTTCTATTTTCGAAGAATTTCACTCTTTTATTCTAGATTTTGTTGTTTCCAAGAACAAAGAAAAATGTTGTTTTTATTTCGGACAATAATATCACTGTTATTATGAGAGAAAAAATCAGATTCGGATTAGAGAAGCTCTTGAGATTCGGACTACAGAGTGTACAATGCAATCTTTGAGGTGATCCGGATTACTGGAAATTCGAGGTTTCGAGGCTTCGGATTATCGAGTACGCACTGTACTCTGATCGGAAATAATTTTTAAATAATGCTCTCTCAACTAACGGTTATTTTAATAAATATTACATTTCTATTAAGCAACTCGCATAGCTAACGGAATTTAAAAAAATGAAAATCGCAATTTCCACTGCGACAATTGTATAGGTTCACTTACTTTAAAGAGTTATCTCGTCCTGGTGAGAAGTGTTTGTGGAAACATTTTTTTTTCGCGTTATACTCTGTGAGTCGTATAGTGGATAATGTCAAAAGGAAATCAATTTTCTGCCGAGGAAAAGGCGACAATTTCCATACTAAATCAAGAAGGGTATTCAAACCGACAAATTGCAATACGGATTCAGCGGAGCTTGAACCTTGTTAATAATTTTATACGAGATAGTGGAAATTATGGCCGACGATACGCAGGAGGCAGAAAAAAAGCGATTTCCAGTGCATCAAGGCGAAGTCTCTTAAGAGAAGCCTCGAACTCGCCCTTTACTGCGCGTAAGCTTGGGGAGATTTCGGTGTTATCAGCAAGTGTAAGGACCATCCAACGAGTTCTTAGATCTTCATCTTGCTTAAAACGTTTACGATTAAAGAAAAAATAGCCTTAATCTCGCAACATCGCCTACAGCGCCTGGAATTCGCCTTAAGATTCATGAACGGGACATCACAATGGAGGCAGGTAATATTTACGGATGGAAAACGGCTTTGTGTGGACGGTCCAGATGGGTTCTCCTACTATCATGATTATATAGGAAGGACCCTATGTACCTGTCACGCCATCACTTCCGAATAGGTTCCGTTATTGTATGGGGAGCCATATGATATCATGGAACTATCGACTTGGTCATTCTACGAGGTTACCCAACCAGTTCATCTTATAAACAGCTCTTAGAAGAGGAAATCCCTATGATAAATGTCATGTACGGAGGCGATCCTTGGATATTGCAACATGATCTTGTCCCAATTCATACAGCGAGGGTTAATTAAATCGCTTATTGAGGAGAAAAATGTGGCTTTGTTAGACTGGGTGCCCATCTCCCCTGGCATTAAACATTTGGGGGTGGCTTGTTCGGGAGGTTTACAGTAGTGGTAAACAATACGACTCTAAAGAAGAGTTAATTCATGGAATTAAGACAGCTTGGTCTAAAATACCGATATCTGTGCTGCATTCTTTACACGATTACCTGCCTCGAGGGCTTTATGAAATTATAAATAAAAATTAAGAAAATACATACTATTAAATTACAAAAAAAAATGCTCCTGTTTTTTCGTATTTATCCTCTTTCATACTTTTCTGAAATATTTTTTAGCGAAAACATTATGTAAAACGGTAAAATCGTCCCTGAACCTAAGCAATTGTCGCACTGGAAATTGGCTCTTTGAATTAAATCAATTACTGTAATTTAAGGAAAATGTCCTGTGGGGATTCAGTCCATTCATTTTGTTTGTGACATTTAATGCTTCAAAAAATAACATTTCTTGAACTGGTAAGGTTTTATTTTACCGCTTCATGGAAGGAAATATGAGTGAACGTAAGCATTTGTCGCGCAGTGTATGTGTGTGTACATGAACATGCAAGCAAAAAAACTGAATCTAAGCAAAGGCATGTTATGTTTTCTTTCAGATTGTATGTCACCGGGCGGTCGCACGGAGCGCCAAATTTTTATGGCGGTTTTTTGGCTAGCACTCGAATAAAAAAGGTTAAAACCCCCAGAGGAGAAATGTCAATATCAACATCAATTTCTTAACCCTGGAACTTACTGTAACTCTTAGAACTCCAGTATTTATTATGGCTGGTTGTCGATTCGACGATAAATCTGTGTGGGAAATGTGGGACCAATTTTTTCAAAAATTATGGAAAAAATATTTACTATGACAAAAATAGGACAAACCAGGAAAATGGCTCAAAATTGTGAAAACACAAAGAATAACAGCTTTTAGATTATAAATAGCAAATATTGAATTTTAACTTTATAAGTACCGTTGTATCTGCCAAACAATGTACAACATTTCAAATATTTTACAGTTCTGGTCAAAATAATGTAGCGGGACTCTATCACGAATTATAATTACCTTCGTTTGTCTTTTTTCGAGTAAAGGGAAAATTTTTAGCGATTCCACTGAAGCCATGATTTTTACAATTCAATGCGTGTTTCCCTAAAATTCTGCAATGTAAATATGAAAAGGGATATATCGTTGGAAAGCCAACATGTTGAAGCAACTTTTATCAATTGTGCAGAGTTGTACCGTTATGAAATTACTGTTTGAATTTAAAAATTTCTATTTTAAAAAATCTATTAAGTTTGAGTAGCTGTATCTGGAAAGTGGCAATAATGTTGGCAACAGGAAAAACTTCAGTATTTGTGGAATTTTATTTAGTTTCTGAAACTGAAATGAAATCTCGGATTAGGTGATCAGAAGGGCTGCAAATTATGATTTTTCATGCCAAGTCACGATTTTTGATGAGTTTCACAAAAAGTGCGATAACAAGGTAACGGTAAAAAAAACCGTTTGTATTGGTAGCCTTCTTGCTGAAACAAGTTGTGCTCTCAACCCTTACAATATTGACCACCTAATGCGGGACACCCTGTGTATATATATATATATACAGGGTGTCCCATTTTAATGGGAGGTAGCCTGGCTCATTTGGGGAAAATTAATGTACAACGGGACCACCTAATGCGGGACACCATGTATATACATATATATATATATATACAGGGTGTCCCATTTTAATGGGAGGTAGCCTGGCTCATTTGGGGAAAATTAATGTACAACGGGACCCCTATATTTTTAACCGTTACTATGTAATAGCATTTTTTATCAAAATGCCCGACTTCCTGAACAAAATCAAAATTTGCCACACCATCAAACATTTCATCCGAGATATGACTTCACTTTCTGAAACTACATAAAATTTCCAATAAAACGACACCTCGCCCGTTACGAAGTTGCTCGTATCTTCCGAGATACACCCATTCAAATTTTAAAGAAATTTTAAAATTGGTTTCTCATCAAAATAAAATCAAATCAAAGAATAAAATTGTATACGTACAATTTTAAAATTACTTTAAAGTTTGAATGGGTGTATCTCGGAAGATACGAGCAACTTCGTATCGGGCGAGGTGTCGTTTTATTGGAAATTTTATGTGGTTTCAGAAAGTGAAGTCATATCTCGGATGAAATGTTTGATGGTGTGGCAAATTTCGATTTTGTTCAGGAAGTCGGGCATTTTGATAAAAAATGCTATTACATAGTAACGGTTAAAAATAGAGGGGTCCCGTTGTACATTAATTTTCCCCAAATGAGTCAGGCTACCTTCTATTAAAATATTCTCCACCATGAATGGGACACCCTGTATACAGGGTTATTGGTTAAGTCGACCTATTTCCTGCAACACGTTATAATAGGGGAAAAATGCAACAAAATGAGGCCATAAATGCTAGGCCGAATTTCAACGGTCACTGAGATATTTGAATTTTTAGGTTTTTTTAAATAACCTCGAATTTTACCATTTAAAGTAAGAATTAAAAAAAACTACTAAGGTAATGGGTTAAAACTTATTTTTGGATTTTAGTCAACACTATAGCAGACATTTCTTAATCATTTAAAATTTCAAAAACCCATCACAATTTCGGAATTTTTAATTTTTAATAAAAAAAATTATCTTACATTTTTTTTTAAGTTGATTTTTAATATAGTATTACTAAAAAACATTATATGACACGGACTCTGCAGACCCCTGGGAAAACATACTCGTGTTGTCAGCTTTCCAAAAAGGTGACAATGTCAATATAAATATTTGAAATAATTGAAACAGTTAGCTGCAACTTGTTCGGGGACCATAATTTCGTTTGATAAAAAACGACAAATCCATAAAACAATAAAAACAAGTCTGTCAAGTTAGCACTAGCACTTTAAAATTTCGACAAACGCTATAGTGCATTAAAAGTCGCGATTTTGTCGTAATTCAATGGAAAAAAAAAACAAAATGGTCGCGCCCCTCCTTCCCCTTAAAAACTACCCTTAAGTGCATTTGAGCCTCAGTTAACGAAATTCGAGTTCCAAGAATCTCCCCAATGCTAAAGGTGTCCAGTAAGATATCACAGGGGCTGCTTAAGAGACTTCCACCCTGAAAAAAAAATGGCGCGCCCCTCCTTCCCTCAAAACCTACCCCCGTCAAGTTAGCACTACCACCCCGGTAGCGGCCAATTCAAGCATTTCCGTAAAACAAAAAGTATCCAATTGATTGTCGCAGGAACCGAAAGGCATATTGCACGCTTCAAAAAATTTGTCGCGCCCCTTCTACCCCTTAAAAACTACCCCTAACTGCATTTCAGCCTTAGTTCGCCAAACTCGAGTTCCAAGAATCGCCCCTATACTAAAAGTCCAGTAAACTCTCACTACGGCTGCTTAAAAGATTTCCACCCTGAAAAACATTGTCGCGCCCCTCCTTCCCTTAATAACTACCCCCATAAAGTTAGCACTACCACCCCTTTCGGTTCCTGCGACAATTAATTGGACACTTTTTGTTTTACGGAAATGCTTGAAGTGGCCGCTACCAGTGGTCGTGCTAACTTGACGGGGGTAGTTTTTAAGGGAAGGAGGGGCGCGACAAATTTTTTCAGGGTGGAAATCTCTTAAACAGCCCCTGTGATATCTTACTGGACACCTTTAGCATTGGGGAGATTCTTGGAACTCGAATTTTGTTAACTGAGGCTCAAATGCACTTAAAGGTAGTTTTTAAGGGGAAGGAGGTGCGCGACAAGTTTTTTTCTTTTTCCATTGAATTACGACCAAATCGGGACATTTAATGCACTATAGCGTTTGTCGAAATTTTAAAGTGGTAGTGCTAACTTGCCAGACGTGTTTTTATTGTGTTATGGATTTGTCGTTTTTTATCAAACGAAATTATGGTCCCCGAACAAGTTGCAGCTAGCTGTTTCAATTATTTCAAATATTTATAGTGACATTGACACCTTTTTGGAAATCTGACAACACGAGTATGTTTTCCCAGGGGTCTGCAGAGTCCGTGTCATATAATTTTTTTTAGTAATACTATATTAAAAATCAACTTTAAAAAATTTAAGATATTTTTTTTTGATTAAAAATTAAAAATTTCGAATTGTGATGGGTTTTTGAAATTTTAAATGATTAAGAAATGTCTGCTATAGTGTTGACTAAAATCCAAAAATAAGTTTTAACCCATTACCTTAGTAGTTTTTTTAACTCTTACTTTAAATGATAAAATTCGAGGTTATTTAAAAAAAAACCTAAAAATTCAAATATCTCAGTGACCGTTGAAAATCGGCCTAACATTTATGGCCTCATTTTGTTGCATTTTTACCCTATTATAACGTGTTGCAGGGAATAGGTCGACTTAATCAATAACCCTGTATATACAGGGTTATTGGTTAAATCGACCTATTCCCTGCAACACGTTATAATAGGGTCAAAATGCAACAAAATGTGGCCATAAATGTTAGGCCGATTTTCAATGGTCACTGAGATATATGCATTTTTAGGTTTTTTTGAAATAACCTAGAATTTTGCCATTTAAAGTAAGAATTAAAAGAAACTACTAAGGTAATGGGCTTAAACTTATTTTAGGATTTTAGTCAACACTATAGCAGACATTTCTTAATCATTTAAAATTTCAAAAACCCATCACAATTCGAAATTTTTAATTTTAAATAAAAAAATATTTTCTTAAATTTGTTTAAAGATATTTTTTAATGTAGTATTACTAAAAAAAATGATATGACATGGAGTCTGCAGACCACTGGAAAAACATACGCGTGTTGTCAGCTTTCCAAAAAGGTGTCAATGTCAATACAAATATTTGAAATAATTGAAACAGCTAGCTGCAACTTGTTCGGGGACCATCATTTCGTTTGATAAAAAATGAAATAAATGTCATTAAATTCAAAATGCATCGTACGAGTACGTATAATGTACTGCTTTATTTCATTTTTTATCAAACGAAATGATGCTCCCCGAACAAGTTGCAGCTAGCTGTTTCAATTATTTCAAATATTTGTATTGACATTGACACCTTTTTGGAAAGCTGACACGAGTATGTTTTTCCAGTGGTCTGCAGACTCCATGTCATATAATTTTTTTTAGTAATACTACATTAAAAAATATCTTTAGAAAAATTTAGGAAAATATTTTTTTATTTAAAATTAAAAATTTCGAATTGTGATGGGTTTTTGAAATTTTAAATGATTAAAAAATGTCTGCTATAGTGTTGACTAAAATCCAAAAATAAGTTTAAGCCCATTACCTTAGTAGTTTTTTTTTAATTCTTACTTTAAATGGCAAAATTCTTGGTTATTTCAAAAAAACCTAAAAATGCATATATCTCAGTGACCATTGAAAATCGGCCTAACATTTATGGCCTCATTTTGTTGCATTTTGACCCTATTATAACGTGTTGCAGGGAATAGGTCGACTTAACCAATAACCCTGTATATATATATACATAAAAAAATTGTATGAGAGTCACCTGTTGCAATTAAGTTTTCATCGACAACATTTAAATTTAATTTATATTTAATGGGAATATTTATTTGTCATTGGATCAAATACAGTATTAACCCATATTGTCCGGGGGTAAGAAGGAGTTATGCTATAGTATTACGAAAATTCGCACAGTAGTTTGGCATAGGAAGAATATGCAAATTTTGAAGAAATGTTTTTTTAAATTTTTGTACTTTGGGCTGGGGAGCATGTTGCGAAAACGCTAGGACTTAATGTTTACTTTTTTGGTCATAGAAAACTATCTTCCATACACCTAAAATGTCTTATTTTTTATAAATAAAAGCCTTAAATTTAGAAAAAAGCAATTATTAGTATTAATTATAGATCACCCCACCAATTTAGTCGTCGAAAATAATCGCCAAGTTTTCTGGGGGAGTCAGCATGGGGATGCGTAACCCCCTAAATCTCTGTGCACTTTCGATTTTGTTTGTTGGAGTCACCAACCGGTGCTGGATGTTATGCCCAAACTGCCTTACTTATATCAGATAGGTGGAACTAGGCCTGTTCGGTACCGAGATTTCAGTACCGGGTTTCGGTTTTTTTCAATACCCGGTACCACAAGCGGTTTCCCTGACTCAGGTTTTTTTTTAGTACCGACGGTTTTTTTTAACCATAAGCCGGTTTTTTTGAGTACCGGGTTAAAAACCGACTCAGGTTTTTTTCAGTACCGACGGTTTTTTTTTAACCATAAGCCGGTTTTTTGAGTACCGGGTTAAAAACCGGTACCAAAAAACCTGAAAAAACCGGCTCATGGTTGAAGTGAATCGTTCTTTTTAACTCGGTACCAAAAAAACCGACTCGTCGGTCGGTTTTTTTAACTCGATACCAAAAAAACCGGGATATCGGTACTTTAGAATATCGGGTCCGGTACCAAGTGAACACCGGTTTTGTACCGGGATCCCGGTTTTTGGAACAGGCCTAGGTGGAACTCCTCCTTAGAATGAAATCTGGATATGAGGCTCCCTCCAGGAGTAGTGCATCTTCCCTTTCCATTTGTATAAAGTATTTCTATGATAAACCTAACTTCACAATGACATATCTGGATTCTATTTTACGCAAAGTTTTAACTTCACACCCTATTTGAAGAATATTGGGCCGTTCAATCGGGTGAAATTTGGAAACGATCATTTCGCTGATAATAGGTAGTTGCCGCGTCATAAAACCAAATAAATTAGATGTTCTAATTAAACTTTTTGATTTGCAAAGCCACTTTTTACTAATATTTCTTAACTTTATCGAAAACTTAAGAAAAATGTTTACTCCGCTTTATCTCAAGAAGTTAAACAGAGTCAAACAATAAAAGCATAAATTAATTAAATAGCATCAAAACTGAATCTGTAGTAAAAATGATAGAAAATCTGTCCATAGGATAGGAAAAACATAGGATATCGTTATAGTCCAGCGTTGTGTTTTCGCAACCTTAAATTTAGAGCGTATGCTCTGCGCTCATAATACAACTTTTTGATTAACTCTGTATACTGTCGCATCTGTTGCTGTCTTTCGTATGTTATTTCCTTAGATTTCAGGAAAATATTTGATGTAAGTATTTTTATACACAAATTACTAGCATTCGTACCTAAAAACATGGAATTTTTACAATTTTCAAACCCTAAAAAATCATAGAAAATATCAAAATACATCTCTGAGCAAAAACAGGTCGATTAGATAATTCCTAAATGAACCTTTCTTCCTCGGGGATCAAGTTGATATTTTCTACCAGAAAAGCGTGAAACATGAAAATGTAAAGCGTTGCGAAAACGCAACCGTAGGACAAAATGGGTTAATTGTAGTCAAGGTCACTCGAAACTCCTTCGAAACGGCTGGACCGATTTTTATGAAATTTTGTACAGTTGAAATCGGTTATACCGAACATCAAGGGACCAGCAATTTTTGTACGTTGTAGCCGGTGTTCTCTTTAAGCGATTTATTGGTTATAGTGAACAGTTCGTTATAAACAATTTTATGTCAGATACAGCGAATAGTTCATTGTAACCAATGCCATTTGGCAACTATGTACATATGTACATACATGTAATAAATAGTAACGACAATCTACTTTTAATGCATGCGTTTATTTCACAAAGAAAAATATTATTAGGTTACAAAAGAAATAATTCAGAGATAAATTAATTTTTATTTGCAATAATTACATATGTATATCTATATTATTAGGAATTCAAATGTTGCATATTCTGGTTTAAGTGAAAGTTAAATTTATTATGAATTGAAAAAAATCAGTAATTTTTGCTTGGCGTCTTCTTTGTATTTCGTCATTAAATTTTTTTCGATTGACGCATACAAGGTCGAGAAGGATTCTTTAACACTCTGGGAAGTTTCTGTTTGCAAAGGAACGTTCTTATAGTTGAACATGCAGCGTATACCTCAACAATCTTGGGAGTTTGGCCGAATTCTTCGATATCTTGGTCTGCTCCAGACTGCTCCTCGTCAGTAGTCTGAAGGGTTGAAACAATATCAGCATCTGACAATTCTTCGCATGTAATAATATCGTCGTCCACATGTACATAATCCTCGGCAGAGCATTCAGTATTGAGAATAGAAACCGAATCCCGAAGTTCGTTATTCACATGGTCATCGCTTCTATGGTGCGGGTTGTGAATCCGCAGTAAGACTGGGAGCCCGGAAACAGTTCACTATGGTTTCTCCTCGTACAGATTCCCATGCTTTTGATACCATTATGATAGCATCGCGAACCGTTATTTTAGTTTCATCCTTAATTTCTGCCTTTTCAATGAGTTTATATACTAACTCTCTGCGAAACGAAGCTTTAAGACTCCGAATAACACCTTGGTCCATGGCTTGAAGTACAGACGTACAATTCGGAGGCAGGAAAACTAATTTTATTTGTTTCAGTCCGTTCACTGGGGGATGAGATGGACAATTGTCTACTAGTAACAAAATCCGTTTCTTTTCTTTTGAGATCTCGAGATCCCAATTTCTCAGTGTCTTTTCAAAAATAGCCGATGTCATCCAGGCCTTTTTGTTAAAATCGTAATCCACTGGAAGAGTTTTAATATCTTTAAAGCAGCGGGGCATTCTGCTTTTCCCAATAACTAACAGCTTCTTTTTTATGGTCCCCGCCATATTAGCCGCAACGAGCTCTTTAGTTTCAGCCATACATTTTCAACCCAACCGTTGGTTACAGTTCGGTCAACTGCAGCAGATTCGCCTGCGATTTTTCCATAAATAATATTATGTCGCGAACGGAACCGTTGAATCCACGGTGTGCTGCATTTGAAGGATTCTTTTTTTAAAGAACAGCAAAGTCGTCCGCTTTCGCCTGAAGCATTGGTCCGCTGACAGGTATGTTATTGGCACGTTGCTGTTTGAACCAATCAAGTAACGCCTTTTCAATGTCAGCATGTTGCGAAGAACGAGCACGCTTCCCTTTTTCACCCTTACTAAATTGAGCAATTATTTTTTCACGGCGCTTTATCATTCCGGAAATTGTTGACCGTGATGTGTGAAATTCGCGGGCGAGTGAACTTCCGGAATCAACTGAGTCCGCACGACAAATTATTGCAAACTGTTCCTCAATTGAAAATTGTTGACGGGACATTATGCTGCTTTAAGAAACGTAAGAATGTGTTATGTTGAATTGCCTCTTGTCGCTTAAAAGCAAGAAACTCAACTGAAACAAATTGTAAAATGTTTGCCAACAGAAAGAAATGTTCCGTTACTTCCAGACATAATTTTTCTTTCGAATTTTAACGCCTGCTGCCTGTAACCGACATTTCAACATTCGAGCTCCTCTAATGTGTTCGCTGTAACCGAAATTTTCTGTATAATCTTTATCAATAGAAAAATGGTACATGCACCGAATGTACGCTATAACCGACATTTCAACCGTTCGGTTCCTCGAAATATGTTCGCTATAACTGACATTTTCTTTATAACCGATGTGTTCGTTATAATCAAATCTAATGGAATTTTGTATGAAGATCCAATAGATCGAGTCATTTTTGTACACTATATCCGATTGTTCATTGTATCCGGTGTCGTTGTAAACGATTTTGACTATCCTTGCTAGGTATGGGAATCGGTCGTAAACTATATTTCATGCACCGAAGTACCGGACTCTTCTTTTTTATCGTTAATTTTAGTATTTTGTACAGAAGTTATTAAGCCTACTCGATTCATTCGCTTTAAATTTTTATACGTGTGTACTAAATGAAATCGAATGATAGAAATATGATGATATGACGTAGTGTAATGGAGCCATAACTATATATTAAAATTAAATACATACATACATACGTTTATTTCCCAAAGGGTCATACGGCCATCTTTCCCGATCAAAATGAATGTTGGCCACAGGAAGTTTACAATTAACTTCGTATTACTCGGCTATATGTATCTCTGCAAGCTTTTATCGGAGCGACACTAATGATTCCGATCAGTGCCCAGGGTGGTCAGAAATAACCATCAAAATGAATGTTGGCCACAGGACTAGGCCTGTTCGGTACCGAGATTTCGGTTTTTTTCAATACCCGGTACCACAAGCGGTTTCCCTGACTCAGGTTTTTTCAGTACCGACGGTTTTTTTTAACCATAAGCCGGGTTATTGAGTACCGGGTTAAAAACCGGTACCAAAAAACCTGAAAAAACCGGCTCATGGTTGAAATGAATCGTTCTTTTTAACTTGGTACCAAAAAACCGGGATATCGGTACTTTAGAATATCGGGTTCGGTACCAAGTGAACACCGGTTTTGTACCGGGATCCCGGTTTTTGTAATAGGCCTACACAGGACACAATAAACTTCGTATTGCTTCGAAAATCAGTCAATATATCTGCAATCCTTAGGCGGAGCGACACGATTTAGGTGTCGCCGGACTCGCAACAAAAGTACTTTATCTTGGCGGAGCGACACTATTGAGATGTCGCCGGGCTCGCCACAAAATTGTCTAAAGGGTAATTGCACCCTCTTTCCCAATTAGAGCACAGGGTGGTCGGAAGTCCGTCGATATCTCCGATAAATTGCATTCAAGGTGACTACATTTTGACGTACATAAATCCTGGATGGTGTCACAGCAATTTCACAATTAACTTCGTACTACTTCGGAAATCCGTCGATATCTCCGCAATCCTTTGGCGGAGTGACACGATTGAGAGTTGAGTTGTTGTTGTTTCTTGACCCCGTAAGAAGTAGTGGCACGACGCAAATTTATCGCTTTGTTTCCATATCCACTTTAGTTTCAGCATCGATACATCGATCCCAATAAATTATAATTAGCAGGTTGATTGGCATTCAAAATCGCTCATCAACGAAAAAAGCGTTTTTTGTCTGCACCATATGTACGAAACGAGATATCATCATTGAAAATTTTGACCATCTAGTCAAGGATCTGCGCCGTGAAATTGATGGGCTCAAAGCGGAAGTGGAGTCTTTTAAACAGTCTTCCGCCCAAAATTTACGAATGGAAGACGATATTTCGGAATTGGAGGATTGTATCAAGAGGTCGTCCAACCTCATTATTCGTGGGCTTAGTGAATCGGTTCATACACAGTATGCATTCAAAATAGTTGTGGATGTATTAAGTGTTAAAAGTTCTTACAAAAGATAGTGATTTTGTCTTAACCATTTTAAGATCTAAAAACAATTCAGAAAAAAAGTACGTATCTTAAAAGCTTAAATATAAAAATATTCGCAGATTTAACCTTAAATCAACGCAATCATTTAGTCAATTTAAGATCAGAGCTAACTAAACAAAAAGAAACAAACCCTAACCATAAAATACATTAATGGTAGCCCCAAAATAGTTCCCATGCGAAATGTAACAAACAATTGATGCTAAATATGTATTACCAAAATGTTCGCGGAATCCGTTCAAAACTTATTACACTTCGCGAATCAGTTCTTCTATGTGATTATGATATAATAATATTTACCGAGACCTGTTTGAACTCCGATATTCATTCGTATGAATTGGGCTTAACGAACTAAACTCGGCGTCAATGAAACCGGGCCACACGGTAAGCGCGAACTCTAATCAAAACAGGCAAATCGTTTGTAATGTGAGTTAACGGTACTTCAGATAAAAATCATAGTCATTTGAATTGCCATTGCAATGCACTTTCCGTAGATATAACTTTCATAGTTGTAAGTTTCCTACTTTTTGAGAAAATTTAATTTGAGTCGAAAGTGGCGAGTGGCCCAATTTTTGTGAAGCCGAGTGTATAATATGTCCCGTCGGGATTGAGACATCCTCTAAATCACACGGTGGTGGAGTTTTGATTGCCATTAAGAAAGATATAACTTGCCAAATGTTAACGCCAATATTTACCAACTTGGAGCAATTGCATTTAATCGTTCGAACTGGTTCCAAACAAATCATATTATATTATTTATATCCCACCCCACTCTGATGTCAGCATCTATGAACATTTCGCCGAGGAAATGTCCAATTACACAATCATCTTTTCGAACGCAGAAAATGTAATCTGTGGTGATTTTAATTTGCCTCACTCAGCATGGGATCATCTAACGTGAACTCCTCCTCAAAACTGCATCGCAAGCAACACATTCATTGAACATTTCACATATTTAAATTTTATGCAACTTAATAATATTGGTAACGTTTCTGGTCGAACTCTCGACTTAATTTTTTCATCTTTATTTGATTATAAGGTTTTTAACTGCCTTAATCCAATGATGTTTATCCTTCAAGTACACGCGCTATTTTTGGTAACGTTAAATCACGCGTGGGGTCCAGAGTGACCCCAATAATGTTTATCACATATTTTAAATTTTTGTTGACAATTTCTTAAATATGAATTCAGATTATAAGAAAAGACATATTAGTAATTAGGGAAAAAATTTATTTTCAAGAAAACATTAAGTCAATACATAATTAGGATCATTTTAAGAAAAAACCCATATACTGAATATTTTTAAGGAGCTTCACTAATACACAAAAGTTGAACAAAACTGTCAACTCAAAGCTAAACTAATTATTTTTTCTGATAATACAGGAACAAGAAACATGTAATAAAAGAGAAAATAACGAATGATCATCATAACAAGAAAAATGATAATGTCTCAATTTGGCCTCGTGCACAAAAATAAAAAAAGAATATTCCTTAAGTTGACATGACAAACAATACTCAATTTCCATTGAGTGAACCTTGCAAATAATTTTATTACTACCTTTACAAATAATAATACCCTTCTTGTCCTTAGATTTTGGGCGAATATCGCATCTTCGCTTAATTTTCGGGACATTCTCGACAGTCTCGCCTGAACTAGCCAAAGGCTACTATATATTTTGAGTTTATCTTTCTCGCTGTCAGTCATGAAAAATCTTGTAAGATGTGTTCTCTGTCATGATCCGAGAGTCCGCTACTCATTTTTGATGATTTGGAACGCTATTTTTTAACAAAAATCGCTAAAAGAATCCTGAGTAAATAGAAAATAGTTGCTACGTAGAATCACGGGCGGGAATCACAGAGACCCCACATAACTAAAATGCGAACTTATCTTAGCAGCAGCCTAACGTACGTCAACCTGTCGAAAGCCTCTATATAGGCCTGAGATTAGCCGAAAGCACGAGCTCGTAGCTGGTCAATTCGAAAAAATATAGTTAAGAAAAACTCGTTGGGGTCTGGCCAGACCCCGCCCGTGACGTTAAAGGTTATCACCCAGCAATAGAAATTGATTTTGTCATCAAATACTTTTAAATTAACGAGCATAATACCATTGAACCTTCACCAAATTTCCAAAAAGCTAATTATATTGCTAACGATAATGAATTACAAAATTATAATTGAATAGAACTACTGTGCAACAAAAATCTCGATGAAGCTTTGAATATTTATTTTAGTGTATTACACAATATTATAGATAGCTAGCTGAGAGAGCTCGCGCAACTAATTTAACATTATGAGCTAATCAACCTGCTAACTATAATACAGGTTGACGGTTATCTCTGACCATCCTGTGCACTGTTCGGGGAAGAGGGTCCGATGACAATTTTGTGGCGAGTCCGGTGACACCTGAATCGTGTTGCTCCACCAAAAGATTGCGGAGATGACCAACATCCAGGTTGACGGTTATCTCTGACCACCCTGGTGCACTGATCGGGGAAGAGGGTCGATGACACTTTAGGCAATTTTGTGGCGAGTCCGGCGACACCTCGATCGTACCGCTCCGCTAAAGGATTGCGGAGATATCGACGGGTTTCCGAAGTAGTACGCGAATTTGATTGTGAAACCGCTGTGACGCTCTATGTAAAGGGTCGTTGGACCCCCATCCCTAATAAGACTACAGGGTGGTCGAAAATCCGCCGACATCTCCGATAAATTGCATTCAAGGTGACTACGTTTTTATGTACATACATCCTGGATGTTGTCACAGCAATTTCACAATCAATTTCGTACTACGTCGGAAATCCGTCGATATCTCCGCAATCCTTTGACGGAGTGACACGATCGTGGTATCGCCGGACTCGCCAAAAAATTGCCTAAAGGGTCATCGGACGCTCTTCTCCGACCAGTGCACAGGGTGGTCAGAGATGACCGGCAACATGGATGTTGGCCATCTCCGCAATCCTTTGGCGGAGCGCCACTATTGAGGTGTCGCCGGACTCACCACAAAATTACCTAAAGGGTCATTGGACCCCCTTCCCTAATAAGACTACAGGGTGGTTGAAAATCCGCCGACATCTCCGATAAATTGCATTCAAGGTGACTACGTTTTTATGTACATACATCCTGGATGTTGTCACAGCAATTTCACAATCAACTTCGTACTACTGCGGAAATCCGTCGATATCTCCGGAATCCTTTAGCGGAGTGACACGATTGAGGTGTCGCCGGACTCGCCACAAAATTGCCTAAAGGGTCATCGGACCCTCTTCTCCGATCAGTGCACTGGGTGGTCAGCAATAACCGTCAACCTGGATGTATGATGGTTTCTGGGTTAGTATAAACAGTTTTCAGTTTTACTGCACATTTCAGTAAGCTTGGCGAAAACTGAGTAAATGAACGTGCTTCGTGATTATAGCAATAAAAACGTGTGATGTATGCAATTCCTCACATTAAACTGACATATATAATTGAAATTTAGTTTTTGATTATGCCTCCCAAACGACAATCTATCGGTCGATCACCATCGAGTATTTCTTTCATTAATTTACCATCTTGGAATCAGTAATATTAATCTCACAAAAACAACTCTGTTGTAAAAAGTTTCCGCCAAAGAAAAAGTTGTCAGCCGCAAAAAGGATTGATATAATACAATCCCGCCAAAATGCTCGCAAGGATATGCATTCAAAAGTGATTGACTTAGTTAATAGTTTCCACGAAAACAGCGTGGTGCGATATGCGTCAGAATTTGTGAAACAATTTCCGCCGCGATAGACCACGCTGAATTTGCCAATTCGTGTGGAGTTTGTGCACTGCCATCTAGATAGACAGGCGGAATTGCAGAAATTTGTTGGTCCACGAGTGGACAAAGTGCGTTCGTGACCAGTGACAGTTGACATTTCTAAAGCTCACAAACTCCAGTGCTTCGGAACCCAAAAGTTTAAATGTGCCGAGCGTTTATTACGAAACAAAGGTTATGGTTTACTTTAGTGTGTTTTTGATGTGCAAGTGGTAAAATAGTATACATCAACATCGTACTTAACATATTTATCTCAAAAATCAACGCACTGGCATGTGTATATCATAGCAAGTCACACGAAATGACAGGCTGACAGCCACTGATATTTGGATTGTGGACAATTTGTGGATTGTACTGAGCGGTACTTTGGCAGTACTAAGCGCGGACCATGACTCACCATGGCAGTACTTGTGTTGCATGACGACTGACAGATCAGCTGATAATCCGGCTTGTCTATCTAGATGGCAGTGGTTTGTGTTGTGTGTACCGCGTACCGCACCCGCGCTGGTTTGGTGGAAGCTAATTTCTTTCAACGCTTATTGGCGGGGAGCTGACGAGGGTGCTATTTGCTGCTATGCTCTTTTCACATTTAATCTCGAATCTTCCAGCCTTGTAAATAAAATGTGTTTTACAAACTTTTTTTTTGCTTTCCTTCGTATAGACGACTTTTCCCTTTTTTATACAATAAACTTCTTTCGTAATTTTCATAAGAATGAGTTTATCCTGCAATTACCCCTCCCCGCCAAACAGCATTGCAAGAAATTTTTTTCTACTCCACGGATCAGAGCAAACGATAGCCTATGCACACCTTCACGACAGACTCTATCAATGGGAAAAGAGACCAAATCCGGAGATGCCCTCTGCAAGGCTGTAGCCCTGTCAATGAACAACAAGAACAACGAGAACAAGATTTTCGAAAAAATGCCATTTTCAAACTCTTATATCTCCGGTGTTTTTCATCGTATCTTCTTGAAATTTTCTACACTTCGTAAGACGGCGCGAGCGACAACCTTTGCCGAATTTGAACACTCAGGACCAATCAGGGTCCGAGCTACAGAGGTCCGAAAACCCGTACTTGTTCCGTCGTGTAAACATAGTCTTAGTCGCTTCTCACTGATTTGTTCAAATTTCTTCGTTTTTCTTTGGCGGGCGGGACGCTCCCGCGTCCCTAGATTAATGATTTTCGAAATATCTCACGCTAATAATAACACTCCCAATATTTTTTAAGGGCAAGTGCAGTCTCATCAGTCAGTCAGGGAGTTGAGTATGTTGTTGTTGCCTTGACCCCTTAAGAAGTAGTGGCGCGACGCAAATCTATCGCTTTGTTTCCTTATCCAGTTTAGTTTCACCATGGATGCGTCGATCCCAATAAATTCAAAATCGCTCATAAAGTGAAATTAGCGAGCGAAGCGTGCTCTCTCAGCTAGTTTAGAATATTTTCATTTTAGACCTTTTTAAAAGCTCCATAACTTTTGAAAGAATGCTATTTCAGCCGTAAAATTTGGTATAAGTATTCACAGTAAGTTCAAGATCATTTTAAGGTAAACATAGAGTCGCTCCGGTCAAGGACCCCCATTATCCCCCCCCCCCCATTTAAATTTGTCAAAACGGCATGTCCATGTTTACCTTAAAATGATCTTGAACTTATTGTGAATATTTAGACAAAATTTTACGGCTGAACTAGCATTTTTTCAAAAGTTATGGAGTTTTTAAAAAAGGTGTAAAATGAAAATATTCTAAACTAGCTGAGAGGGATCTTTCCCAGCAAACAATTCTGCCGCGTAATTTACATCTCGAGTGTGAATTTGTTCTAACAGATTGATTATTTGCCATGGATTTGATGCAAATGAACTTTGTTAAAAATTCAATTGGGAGAATTTTAGATTTGATTTTTGATAGTACTGATTTCAATGCTTCTGTAATTAAAGTAGATAAACCATTTTTGCCCAATTCAGTTCATCATAGTGCTCTTCTTCTTGAGTTTGTTTTTTTATGATTACATTGAAGAAGAGGCAGAAGGTACTCTTACTTACTAGAAATTTTCAAAAAGCTGACTTTACAAAATTAAATTCAATATTTGTTAATATGGATTGGGCTTCAGTTATATCAAATATAAATCTTGCTGAAAGTTATACAAATTTTAAATCAATTTTATTGGAAGCTATTAATAAGTACGTTCCTTTACAAAAGAAAAAAATAAAAGCAAAAAATCCTTGGAGTACTAAAGAATTGTTCAAACTTAAAAGATCTAAAAATAAAGCTCATAAGTTGTATAAGAAGTCATCCTCTCTTGCCAATAAAAAACATTTCTTCAGATTGAGAAGAGAGTATGAATTAATGAATAAAAATCTTTACAAACAGTATATTGCGAGAGCTGAATATAATATAAAGAATGACAGTAAGACATTTTAGAGTTTTATAAACAGCAAGCGCAAGAATACAGGAATACCCAAAAATTTAGAGTTCAATGGCAATTTTTACAACGATGTTCAAACGGTTTGTGACGGATTTGCTACATTTTTCAGTTCAGTTTACGAAGTGCCAGACTCCGTTTCATCAGAAATGAATGCTAACACCAATGAAAGCCACAGTGCATTGGTCCCTCGGATTGCTTAAGAGGACCTTATGAGTGCTCTTGAGTTTTCTGAGGATGACCTATTGGGTGCTATGTGTGATCTTGATGTTAGTATTCAGGCCGGACCTGTAGTCTAAGAAAATTGGACCAAAATACCCTGCTAGCCACAATCGGTGAACGATTAATCCAAAGAGACGGGGGAATGCAAAAATTGTCGTAGTATTCGTGAACACTCTCTCATCCACACGCGTTGGCTTATGTACTTCGACTGAATATCCATCACCCGATGACTGTCTCGATGGAGATTGAAGAATCGGTGCCAATTCATCGAGAGACATTTTCTTGAAATTTCGGTCAGTTTCGCTTCCTTGACGTCATTTTGCGCCGATGGGTAATATTTTTCTTTGTATAGCGGAACCTTTTTCACTTTAAAGTTGACCTTCGTAGTGTGTGCCTCTGCATCGAGTAAATTTAATATATTAATAAATTCTTCTTCTCTGTACCGTAACTCCTTGTGGTGCATGGTGCGTTCACTCAGCCTTTTATAGGCTATTTCGAGTCAACGTTACATTGCATATAATTTCGGAGTGTATATAATGTTGCAAGCACTATATATTTCCTATCCGCACATGTACGGAAATTTTGGAACACGCCGAGATTCGATCTCCGGATCCAGTGAGGCACAGAGCGTGCTAAATGAATAAATTATTAATGCAACTACTCGACTATTTCATACGTTGTTCCTTTAACCCTTCTGTCGGCACAAAGGTCTGCCCAGACCTTTGACACTATATTTTGGTCATAAAAGTATAGAAGATGAAATCGCAGCGACTTCATATTTCATGATATCCTAGAATAATATGAAGCATTTTCCAAAAATTTGAAAAAATGGTTGAAGTTTTGAGAATGTTTTTGATGATTTTCAATTTATAGTGCTTTTTGATACCCAATAGGTCTGGCCAGACCTATAGTCCCCCCCCCCCCCATTCTTCTCTTGAGGTAAAAAGTGCAAATATGAAATTCTCTTGAAATTCTGCTATTTATGATGTAACAATGTCATTAAAATTCAATTTGTACTATAAACGATAAAAATTTCTCAGATTTTTCTTTTAAAAGCCGTGAAGTTCGAGAAATAAGTATGCCTAATTTCATCACGTTTTATAACATCATCTAATTAACTGAGATTTGATTCAATAAAATTCATTCAATAAAATTCAAACCAGTTTTATTTCCTTTGTAATAGTTAGGACTAAGAATGAGAGACTTACGAACGTCTTTCCGTATAGATTTGATCAAGAAATTAACGAGTAATTTAGAATGATATGATTCTCGCGCTTGGAAATTCCCTATTTCTTTCCACCTGCTTCCCTAAATCTACAGGCTAATATCGAGGTAAAATCTACTAACAAAGCGCCAAATATTTGCCCAAAGATATTGGTACTGAAAAATGCGAGCAAACTTATTCTACTAAATACATATACGCCATGAATATAGAGAAGCAAAAAGAGATGAAAATAAGGCAAAAAATGATTATAATAATACCACCTCAAAATACGTCCACTTAAAAACGTCACTAGAGTATCTACAAAAGTGATTTTAATACTTTTATTGATTAAAAAATGGCAGTAAAGAATTGATAGAATGATTCTACCGATAAAAATTTAACCTTTTCTAAAAATTAAAATTTTTTTCTCAGTAGGTCCAGCCAGACCTATTGGGTATAGAATATGCATATTGTAGTAGGTGCCGACAGAAGGGTTAAGAACGCATGAGGGAAATTCAACGATTACTTCATTAGGGCGAACTTGATGAACTCTTCGGGGAAATTCATTAAATTTGTCATCAGTTCCAGCATGATGAATTCGCCAGTGAAAATCATCGTACTTTTCATCAGTTCCTTTCTGATGATTTCATTGATGATCCGCACCGCATCTATCATCAGTACCTCTCTAATGAAATCATGAGGGAAAGTCATGTTTGGGTTCACTTGGTCTTCATGCAGTCGTTCACCATATCTTTCAAAAATATATAAGGGAATTTAGTCCCGCGGCTAGAACAAATGGAATGATTCGGTTCATCTAGAGATTCATGATGCCGGCATCGATGCATTAATTTTGATTGTAGAGTACAACATCTTAGATTAAATTTGTTGGAAATTTTGTCCTCTACAAAATTGTCTTGGCAGATTTTGTTCTCAAATGGACTGTAAAGCAGTTACAAACCAAAAACTGATGAAAGCGCGGATTTTAGATGGTTTTTTGAAGATTGCGGCGGGAGCACAGGGGGGAAAGTGACGCAAACTTTGATTTTACCTTACCCCAGCTGTCTTTATATCATATCATAAATTTGAGAAATCCCCAATTTTTGCACGCTAACCCCTATTATTTCGTCTCTATTGATTGGAGTATTTATACATTTAGCACGCTATGTGGCTCACTTGGTTGAGTCGCACTCTACGACGCTAGTATTTTAGACGTCCGGAGATCGAATTTCGGCGTTTTCCTAAATTTACGTACATGTGCAACAAGCACTCCGAAGCTATATGCAGTGTAACGTTGACTCGAAATAGAATTTAAACGGCTGAGTTAACGCACCATGCCCCACAAGGGGTCACGGTACATAGAAGGAGAATTTATTCATTTATTAAAATTACTCGATGCAGAGGCACACACTACGAAGGCCAACTTTAAAGTGAAAAAGGTACCGCTATACAAAAAAAAATATTACCCATCGGCGCAAAATGACGACAAGGAAGCGAAACTGACCGAAATTTCAAGAAAATGTCTCTCGTTGAATTGGCACCGTTTCTTCATCGAGACAGTCATCGGGTGTTGGAGATTCAGTCAAAGTATACCCTACAAACAAAGTTGTGAGGAATATGCGAGTAACACTCTCGATCTCTTTCAGTGAAAATGGATAGGGCACCGGGACAAAATTCACTTATTTACTTCCAATAATTTCCAGTTTTCCCCACGTACATGAATACGCCCTACAAACCAAGTTGTGAGGAATATGCGAGTAACACTCTCGATCTCTTTCAGTGAAAATGGATAGGGCACCGGGACAAAATTCACTTATTTACTTCCAATAATTTCCAGTTTTCCCCACGTACATGAATACGTGTGAGCGAGCTTTTCGCTGCAAAATGACTGAGCGTTCTTTAATAATTATAAGAGAATGCTATGTAAAATTATATGAGAAGCGACACAATCTTTATTGCAGAATGCTCCGTAGAATTATATGAGAAGCGACACAATCTTTATTGCAGAATGCTCCGTAGAATTACAGTGGTCGCCGGTTATTGTAATCACTGCTTATTAGAATCAGCCGCTTATTAGAATCAAGCTGTAAAGGCCCGATCGAAATGTATGCAAACAACTTCGCTTATTGGAATTGGATCTCCGCTTATTAGAATCAGCGAGAGGCTGATTTGAGGATTTTTTCGTAATTTTGCATGGCTGAAACTTGCTATCAGAAGAGTTTCGTTATTTTTACTCATGGCCTGTCTTGTATTCTCATTTCATCGTCGATTAGCTGAAGCGTACGAAGATAAAAATCTACACGAACTTTCTCTTTAAGACAAACAGGTCGGCTATCACTAACAGCTTTCAAGCTCTCCCGTGTAAATTGTTTGCTGGTTGGCTTGTGGCGGGCTTAGCTGAGGCGTACGAAGATAAAAATCTACACGAACTTTCTCTTTAAGACACACAGGTCGGCTATCACTAACAGCTTTCAAGCTCCACCGTGTAAATTTAAATTAAACGGCCGCGGTTGAAAGTTCATACAAGGAGGAAAGGAGTACAAAGGCGAAGTTAGTTGGAGCTCTGTGTGTAGTTTGTGTAGAATTAAAAAAATATGGGATTTTTACAAGCAGTGCTGTGTTTTATCATAAGTGTGAAATTCCATTTGAACAAAAAAATGTCATCCAAACGGAAAGACCTCTCGGTTACCGAAAAAAGGAAAATGTTGAAACAATACCATGATTTGACTAAAAATCGTCAAGTGACACAAAGGGAGGCAGCGGCAACGTTAAAAATTCCACAACCGACGCTATCTAAGCTGTTGAAAAATCGTGAAAGGTTGGGCGAGTATGCTGCTGAAACCAGTCAAGGACGAAAAAGGAAACGCTGTGGAGTGAATGAAACCATTGAAATCGCGTTATTAGAGTGGTTCAAACAAGCGAGTGCAATGAATGCTCCCATAAATAGGGGCATCCTATTACAAAAGGCAAATGACTTTGCAACCCGCCTCAACATCACCTTTAAAGCTAGCGATGGTTGGCTGGAAGAATAGGCACGGAATAGTGTACAAGAAACTTCACGGGGAGAATCAAGACAGTGACGTGTCAGCCGCACATATCTGGCTGGAGCAAAAGTGGCCATCAATTTTACAAAGGTATAACCCCGACAGCATTTTCAATTTAGACGAGTCGGCGTTATACTTTAGAAGAGCAACAAAAGCTTCTGGAGGTAAGAAAATTAAAGATCGAGTTACTGTTTTACTTACGTGTAACATGACGGGGTCAATTAAACTGAAACCACTGATCATCGGGAAATTTAAAAATCCCAGATGTTTCAAAGGTGTAACGAACCTTCCCGTGGATTATATCAACAGTACAGATGCTTGGATGACATCAAGTATTTTTGAACGGTTTTTGCGAAAATGGGACCGTCAGCTAATAATAGAAAAAAAACAAAATAGCATTGGTTTTGGACAATTGTCCAGCACACCCGCATATTGAACTCCAGAACATTGAGTTGGTGTTCCTCCCACCTAACACAACGTCAATTACACTGATGTATGTGGACCTCTACAGGTTAACTCGAATGGCGGTGCACGGTATTATTTATTGTTAAAAGATGACTATTCCCATATGCGATTTGTCTATTTCCTAAAAGCAAAATCTGAGGTAGCATCAAAAATTGTGACGTTTGTGGAAATGGTGAGCAACCAAACAGAATATAATATAAAAGCAATTCGCTCAGATAACGGTACTGAGTTTCTCAATCGTACATTAAAGCTCTTTTTGGAAAGTAAGGGAATCAAACACGAGCTTACTGTGAAGTATACGCCCGAGCAAAATGGCTCAGTAGAAAGAGAAAACCGAACTATTATGGAGGCGACGCGTACCATGCTGCATGAGAATAATTTGGATTTTAAATTATGGGCCGAAGCTGTTAACACCGCCGTCTATGTTATCAATAGAACAGGAACAAGCTCTGTTCTAAATAAATCTCCATGTGAATTATGGTATCATGAGCAGTTAAAATTTCAATTTTTCAAAGAATTTGGAACAGTTGTTTATAGTCACATACCGAAACAACAGCGGCGAAAGCTTGATCGAAAAGCTGATAAGTGTTTATTCGTCGGATATAATGAGAATATTAAAGGCTATAGAGTTTACAATTTGAATACCAAGAAAATAAGTGTCGCCCGCGACTTGATCTTTACAAAACATGAATTAAAGATAAACAGACAACCGATTGCTTTGAGGAAAAGTTCTAATCTCAATATTGGAGAAGGCGAAGTGACTGTACGATTGGATCTTACCGAGGACAACCTGGACAATAATCTACGAATTGAGAGTAATACCGAGCATGAAGATTTGGACTTGGATTCATCATCGCAGTCAGTTTCATGTGATGTGTTTGAAAGCGGCCAAAGCGACAATAGTATTGCAGATAATATTAACATCGAAGAGTCAAATGAGGAAAGTAAAAATTTTTGTGATATAACCGCTTCTAATATATTGGATGGACGTTTGCGAAATAAGTCCTCAAATATCGTTGATAGTTGCGCTTTTTTGACATCAATTGTAGAGCCGAGTAGCTACGACCAGGCAATTCAATCTGACGAAAAAGAAAAATGGATAAAAGCTATGCAGGAGGAATATAATTCCCTTAATGAAAATCATACATGGATATTGGTCGAAGCACCAAAGGATCAAAAGATTATTGACAATCGCTGGGTGTACAGAATCAAAACAAATCCTGATAATACTATCGGCAGGTATAAGGCCAGGCTAGTCGCCCGCGGATTTTGTCAAAGTTATGGAGTCGATTATACGGAGACATTCAGCCCCGTCGTGAAGTTTGCATCAATACGGACCCTGTTAGCAATCGCAGCGCAATACAAGATGTTCATTAAGCAGTTCGATGTTCAAACCGCTTTTCGAACGAAATGCAGTTTTCCGTATCGTCAAGCTGTTGGCAGTTTGCTATATTTAGCAATCGGCACGAGACCAGACCTTAGTTTTGCTGTTGGTTACGTAAGCAGGTTTATGGAAAACCCTTCGAGAACACATGTAACAGCACTGAAGCGGATCCTTAGATATTTAAAAGGAACATTCGATTATGGTATACTTTTTTCGAGTAACGCTAAACAATTTAAGTTCTCTATTTACAGTGATGCCGATTATGCTGGTTGTGTTCAAACAAGAAGGTCTACTACTGGCTATTGCTTGCTGCTAGGACCTGGCATCGTTAGCTGGTGTTCCGAACGTCAATCATCGGTCTCACATTCAACGGCTGAATCCGAGTACATCGCGGCATCACAGGCGTCCAGAGAACTTATATGGCTTAAACGTTTATTGATGGAGCTAGACGATCAGTTAGGATCAGAAAAACCCATTCTATTCGTCGACAATGAAAGTGCTGTAAAATTAATTAAGAACCCAGTTTTACATAAAAGAACTAAACACATTGAAGTTAGATACCATTTTATTCGTGAGAAATATGAACAAAAATTGTTTGATGTAAAGGGAATTTCTACTCAAAATCAATTATCTGACATATTTACTAAAGCTTTGCCAAAAGTAAAATTTGAAGACTTACGTTTAAAATTAAATATAATTAGTAAAAGAAACCTATAAAAAAATTTTTTTTTTGGAAATTGTATTATTTTGAAGTTATAGACTAAAATTTGAATTATGAAATTAATTTGTTACTAAAATAATCATTTATAACAAAATGTGGGAGAATTGAAGTTAACTGTACATAAATATTGTTATAAATTCTCTCAGTTGGTTCAAGTCCGTCGTTGAATAAAGACGTATACATACAAGTCGCCGCTATTTATTTCAACTACAACCCTTGGACTAGGGAATTATAAAAACATTCAAAACGTTCTATAGAACGCAAATGAGAGTTAAGATCATTGAAGCAATTGACGCTGGAAAGGGGACAACTTCTGAAATCGCGAAAAAGCTTACGCTCTTAGATGCACTGCATATAACATCAAATGCGTGGAGTAAGGTGACTGAATTCTGCATCCAAAATTGTTTTAAGAAATCGAAATTGACTCAAGATGCTACTCCTGAAACCGAGGAAATAATTCAAATACCCAACGACATGACTGAACACGATTTTTTGGACTGGGTTAACATTGACATCGATGTGGAAATTGCAGCCCCACTCACTGATGAAGAAATAATCCATACAGTTTCCGCTGAACAAGGACAAGAAGCTTCCGAGGAATTATTAAAAATTTACAAACTGCGCCGCACTTTGAATTTGCTTTGCATGCTGCAACACGACTACTGCACACGCAACCACGCATGACTTTCGCAACAAGTGCGATCTATTTACCTGGAAGATCGTCACGTGCGCTTCCCCGCCATCATGTCATATGCAACTCAAATGTAAGAACTTTATAAATTTTAAAAGGGGTAATTAGCTTTCTTGAAATTGAAATGAGAGCACTAACACAATGTCAGAAACCATTCGATAGTATTTGTTATTACATAGGATTATAGGAAAATCTTGGGAGTTTGGTTTGCAGGGCGTGTGAGCGAGCTTTTCGCTGCAAAATGACTGAGCGTTCTTTAATAATTATAAGAGAATGCTCTGTAGAATTATATGAGAAGCGAAACAATCTTTATTGCAGAATGCTCCGATGCAATAATTATTGAGGACGTGATATAATAATTATTTTCGCCATTCTAGAAGAAATATATGGGTGGTTCATTAAAAAAAACAATAGGTTGGTTAATATTTTGTTTTTTTTTAACATATGTATAAACAAACACATCAAATTTTAAAAAATCGGCGATGCAAAGTACATTCGCTCAATTTCACAAATCACACCTTACACTGCTGTTTTCTTCTTTGGTTTTTGTTTGTATGAACATCGATGCACGGTTTGAACCACCGATTTTTAACTCACAACAGTCAACACAGTCACAATAGATAAATTTTTTTTATTAAAAAATTACAAACCGCGCCGCACTTTGAATCTGCTTTGCATGCTGCAACACGACTACTGCACACGCAACCACGCATGACTTTCGCAACAAGTGCGATCTATTTACCTGGAAGATCGTCACGTGGGCTTCCCCGCCATCATGTCATATGCAACTCAAATGTAAGAACTTTATGACTTTTAAAAGGGTTAATGAGCTTTCTTGAAATTGAAATGAGTGCACTAACACAATGTCAGAAACCATTCGTTAGTATTAGTTATTACATGGGATTATAGGAAAATCTTGGAAGTTTGGTTTGCAGGGTATAAGCCAACGCGTGTGGATGAGAGAGTGTTCACGAATACTATGACATTTTTTGCATTCCCCCGTCTCTTTGGATTTATCGTTCACCGATTATGGCTAGCAGGGTACGAAGGTCAACTTTAAAGTGAAAAAGGTTCCGCTATACAAAGATAAATATTACTCATCTGCGCAAAATGACGACTAGGAAGCGAAACTGACCGAAATTTCAAGAAAATGTCTCTCGATGAATTGGCACTGATTCTTCATCGAGACAGTCATCGGATGATGGAGATTCAGTCGAAGTACATAAGCCAACGCGTGTGGATGAAAGAGTGTTCACGAATACTACGACTATTTTTGCATTCCTAAAACTTTTGGATTTATCGTTCACCGATTATGGCTAGCAGGGTGGTTCCAACATTTTTGATAAATATTAAATCGCCAAACTGAAGTTGTATGCTGAGCCTAAGAGGAATCATTGTAACCCATTCCATGCGTTAGTACAGAGTGGGCATTAAAAAATAAAAATGGCACATTTTTCACACTATCGCAATTCACGATCACGCAATTCACGCATACTAAATAAAAACACAAACGAATTTGCTTCAAATGTCAAACATTTGTTTACAATTGAGATATTTACTACTCTCTCCAAATACACGTCGGCAATTAACCCTTCTGTTGCCACATAGATCTAGAAAGACCATTGGTACTATACAGGGTGTCCCGTCGCTGGTTAGCCATAGACCTATGGTAGACTCTACAGGATGTTTTAGGAAAAATGTCGCCAAAATTATTTCTCTAGCCTTTACCGTTAAGGAGTAAACGCATTTCTTGTTATTCTTGTAAAAAAAACACGACTTTTTTTCGAAAAACTCGTATTTTCTAGCTTCCTGTTTACCCAAATCAATGTTTTTCATAGTCTTCTGAAAGTCACTAAATTTCCAATAAAGGGAGATATCGAACGTTTCGAAGGGTCACGTATCTTCCAAGATACGACTTTTTGAATTTTGCAAAAATTTCAATTTCAACTTTTAATGTCGATATTATACCTGAATTTCATAACGGTACATTGTAGTGGCAAATCTGCAAAGTTGACAAAAGTTGACCTATTATCTTAGCTTTTCAATAAATAAAGCACATTTCGGGCGCGGCCGAAATTTGGATACCCTTCGCTCCCCTTGTGCTTAAAGTTTTTTCGGGGGTACCTACGACTTGTATTTAACCCCCCCCCCCCCATTTTTTTTCTTCTGTCTTCACAAAAGTTCGGTTGCGTCGACAAAACAATATATTTGTGTGGGGTTTGTTTGGAATAAGTGGGCAAATGAAAATATTTACTCAGAAAATTTTATTGGGGGATGCGGGAGCATGGCCCCATAGTACGATTCCATTTATTTTGACCTTTTGGTTGGTTTGATAAAGACACATTAATTCAAGGTTTTGTGAAATTGGTGTAAAAAATGTTTCTTAGAAGAACCAAAATGGGGGGTTGGGTTTGTATGGCAGCCCCATAACCCCATGGTCCAGTTTGATCCATACTTACATATGTTTTGTGTCATCAACAGAAATATATTTGTGTGAAATTTGGTTGAAATTAGTGCATAGTTGAATTTTCTTAGAAGAACCTAATTCGGGGGGTTGGGTTTGTATGGCAGCCCAATGACCCCATGGTCCGCTTCGGTCCAATCTAACATATGTTTTGTGTCATCAACAGAAATACGTTTGTGTGAAATTTCGTTGAAATTGGTGCTAAAATAAAAAAGTTAAGCTTAGAAGAACCTAATTTGGGGGATTAGGTTTGTATGGCAGCCCCATGACCCCATGATCCAATTTGATCCATTCTTACATGTGTTTTGTGTTATCAATGGAAACACATTTGTGTGAAATTTGGTTGAAATTGGTACACAAATAAAAAAGTTTTTCTTAGAAGAACCTAATTTGGGTTTGTATGGCAGGCCCATGACCCCATTTTCCGATTTAACCGATTCAAACATACAAACTGCCTGCAGCAAAAAGAAGCATTTGGGCAAAATTCCAGATTCATGGCTTTTAAATTGGCCGAGTAAAACGCGTCGCAACAGACAGACAGACGGACAGACTAACATCGCCCAATCGACTCATCTCGTAATGCTGATCATATATGTTTACTTTTTATATGGTCGGAGATGCTTCCTTCAATGCTTTACAAACTACATGACAAAGTTAATATGTATACCCTTTCCCTCTATGAGCGAATGGTATAAATATATGTACACTTCGGACTATGGTTTTTTTCCCTTTTACACATATTATTTGCAAACCGGATGGCTCAGTGATTTATTCTTATGTATATGCCATTCGAAAGCTTAGGAAATGGGTTAACTTTTGTGAACTTTGCAGATTTGCCACATAAATGTACCGTTACTTATTGGACTTCTGCAAAATTCAAAACATCGTATCTCGGAAGATACGAAACTCTGCACCGTTCGATTATTTGAAATTTTGTGTACTTTCAGAAAAATATGAAAAACATTGATTTGAGTTAACTGGAAGCTGGGAAATAGGAGTTTTTCCAAAAAATTCGTGTTTTTTGCAAGAATCACAGAACATGCGATTACTCCTTAACGGTAAAAGCTAGAGAAATAATTTTGGCGACATTTTTCCTAAAACATCCTGTAGAGTCTGCCATAGGTCTATGGCTAACCAGTGACGGGACACCCTGTATATTTGGTGAAAAATATATACATGCATACATACATAAAGATATCCCTCAACAATATTTTCCATCCCTTTCCATGTATTTTCCTGAATTGATGGACCAATAATAAGGTTAAGCACATAGTTACATTTGATATTATATGTATGTATGAGTTATCAAATTAACAAAGTTTTCCGATAATACACCCCTTGTGCACTCCTCTTGGTAGCCCTAAAAGGACAAAGTACAGTAAAAATGTAGATTGCCTAATTTTATGAAAAAACCCTTGACTAATTTGGAGTAAACGAACTTCTGTCAATATCACTTTGAAAATATGTATGTATGTATATCGAACACCCACTTAATACAAAGTTTTCACCCACGAGTAACATCTACAATTCACTCAATATGTATGTAGTATTCACAAAATGTTAGTTCCAATTAACCTTTGGAAACAAATCTGGTTTAAACCATATTAGAGTATATTATATATATAATGCTACTTTAATCTTATTAATTCGCCAATAAACTTCAATGTCAACGTTGCTAATTGAATCTGACTAAATGGTAAGAAAATCAAAAATGAATTTTAAAATAAGCCAATTATGAACATATTCAAAGAAAACATAGTCGTTATTAGGTGGGTATGGGATATACATTAAAAAGAATATGGACGTAGCCCCCTGGTCGATGATCACGGTAAATTTATTTCCTTATTTCTTTTCTCTTTAAAAAAAATCGATACATGAGGATGGAAACCCTAAAAATGCAGGTTTGACTCCAGGCAAGACATACAAATTTTCTAAAACAGGCTACTGCCTGTTCTCGATCTGTAATTTAAGGTTTAAGCCTAGTATTGACCTCGAGAGTGAAATTTTTTTCCGCTCCGATTTTTTAATGAAAATGTAAGTATTCTTACTGCCGTGGAATATGTGGGGAATTCCATAAGCTACAATCCGAAACCACTTCCATAATTTTTTCGGCCATTTTATTTATTTTCTTTCACGATGAATGACCGGGGAATCGAAAAAAAAAATACACAAAATGGCCGAAAAAAAAATTATGGAACTGTTTTCGGATTCTAGCTCATGAAATTCCCCAGCATTCCCCACATATTCCACGACAGTAAGAATACATTTTCATTGAAAAAATTTCAATCTCGAGGTCAATACTAGGCTTCAAATCGAAAGATTTCTGACTTGGGGTATCGAATATCCCGAGACAGAACACAGAACTACCATTCACACACTATTGCCGAAATTCGCAGGCTCGAAGGCTAAAAATACCTTTGGAGCAGACGAGACAAACATCAACCCATATATGTATGTAATGTTCTTAAGCCTTTGATATGCGTGAGCGTGACTGCGATACTCACGTGTATAGTATAATAATAAATAATAATGATGTTTCAACTCACTCTTTGTTTAAACAAAAAGTATGAACAGTTAAATGTCGTTGTTCGTGACCTACTCCATTGGAACTATCAAGTCCACTACCATTATGAAATCTAGTTGACATTAAAATAAGCGAAAGATATTCGTCTGTACCGTTTGATTTATCTTTCGAAACTAAATTGGATTTGCATTCAACCTTGCTAAAATAAAACTAAAAATTAAATATGCGTTTTTTTCCAACGTGCAGGGTTACTGGTATTTCGACGTATTCCTTGCAGGTCGTTCAAATAGTGCCGAAATGCAACAAAATGGCATATATGTTTCAGTCATTTCTGAGATATGTAATGAATTTTTTGGGTTTTTGAAAAAATCGAGGATCTTACTATTTAAACTATCATAATAACAAAACTACCCCACTAGTCATGGCTCTCTCTTGATTACCGTAACTCCTAGTGGAGCATGGGTGCGTTGTTGATGACTACCGTGTGTAGTGTGGTCATCAACGTTACAAAGACAACTGAATTCGGAGTGTGATACGGTTGTCAGCCATACCACTTCCTAGTCACATTGTTAGTTTATTATTCTACGATAAGAATATTTCTTATCATCTTCTTCTGAATAATAAAGTTGCGACGAGTCGTGCCGAGTTTGGAAACTCGTTTCTCTATGAGTGTCTATTTCACAGAGTGGCGACCGAACGATCACGGCCACAGAGCACGACAACAGTCATGGCTAGAGGTACCGAAATTTCGCAAATAAAAAACAGGAATGTCGCATAAACTCATTTTGAATATTAGAAATTTCGCTGAAATTCGCATAAAAACATAATTTTGTACATTTTGTTATTGTTATTGAGGGTAAACTGAAAATTCTATACATGACTGTCAACTGAATTACACTTCGGGCTCGGATTCAGTTGTTGAGAAATGTTTTTGACAATGCAAATAGTCAAAAGCGCTCCTCGAGGAGTAACTGTAAAAGGGAGACTTCTGAGGCAGAAGTACACCCACATTTTTACGCTTCTGTCTTTTTTATAGATAGTTCATTTCAACTTTGCGGTTCGTCGAACCACGATAAAAGCCTTTTCTAGGGAATTCTCATTGCAGAAACAAAATGTATTCATCGAACCTCCGACTACACACCGAGCTGGATGTTTGGCAAGTTATATTGTGCTCGTGATTCTACGAACACCGTGCATTTAGAAATGTCTCTATTCTCATTAATGGGAATCTTATGAAAAAAAATCAATTTGAGATGAAAAATATATTTTCCATAGTAGAATTTTTGGCGAAAAATGAACATTTTCGTGGAAAAGTACAAATTAGTAAATTTCGCATCTATTCGCAAAAACGAGCAATTTTCGCCGAAATTCGCATCTATTTCGTTAATACGAAATTTCCGTACCTCTAGCCATGGCATAAGGAATGCATCGATGCAGGCATCATGAATCTCTAGATGAATCGAATCATTCTATTTGTTCTAGCCGCGGGACAAAATTCCCTTATATATTTTTCAAAAATATGGTGAACGACTACATGAACCCCACGTGAACCCAAACATGACTTTTCCTCATGATTTCATTAGAGAGGTACTGATGATAGATGCGGTGCAGATCATCAATGAATTCATCAGAAAGGTACTGATGAAAAGTACGATGAGTTTCACTGGCGAATTCATCATGCTGGAACTGATGACAAATTTAATGAAATTCCCCGAAGAGTTCATCAAGTTCGCCCTAATGAAATAATCGATGAATTTTATTTATGCGTTCTTAGATGAACAACGTATGAAATAGTCGATTAGTTTCATTAATTATTTCATCAGTAATTTATTCATTTGGCACGCTCTGTGGCTCACTTGGCTGAGTCGCACTCTAGGACGACGCTAGTAACTTAGACGTTCGGAGATCGAACCTCGGCGTGTTCCAAAATTTCCGTACATGTGCGGAAAGGAAATATAATAGTGCACGACAACACTCCGAAGCTATATGCAATGTCACGTTGACTCGAAATAGCCTATAAACGGCTGAGTGAACGCTACATGCCCCACAAGGGGTTACGGTACAGAGAAGAAGAATCAGAATTTATTCAAATCACTCGATGCAGAGGCACACATTACGAAGGACAGCTTTAAAAAGAAAAAGGTTCCGCTATACAAAGAAAAATATTACTCATCGGCGCAAAGGGACGACAAGGAAGCGAAACTGACCGAAATTTCAAGAAAATGTTTCTTGATGAATTGGCACCGACTCTTCATCGAGACAGTTATCGGGTGATGGAGATTCGAAGTACATAAGCCAACGTGTGTGGATGAGAGAGTGTTCACGAATACTACGACAATTTTTGCATTCCCCCGTCTCTTTGGATTTATCGTTCACCGATTATGGCTAGCAGGGCAAACTGTGCTGCTTTACTCTGGTAGTGAACTTGAAGCCTCACCCAGAATGGCTGGAGTCGGCATCCTTTTGAACAAGGAAGCTCGCCCATCTCTTATAGATCGGAGGCCTATTTCCGACCGAATAATAACTGCCAGATTCAAGTCCAGAGTAAAGGCTCCAGTACACAATCATATTTGGTGATATTTCTATTATAATATGCTTAAGCCTATTTGATTTCGCTTATTGCACGTCTAAAAATTTATACTGAATGAATCGAGTAGGCTTAGGCATCTGACATACATACATATTATAATAGAAATGTGTCTGTGTAATGGAGGCCTAAGAAACATTACTATTATTCAGTGCTACGCCCCGACTGAGTCAGCCGACCAGCATGCTAAGGACGCCTTTGACCACCTGCTTGGCGACACCTTTGACAAGGCTCCCAGAGGTGACATAAAAATTATTATGGGAGATCTCAACGCTAAAATTGGGTCTGACAATGTTGGATTGGAACAGCTAATGGGCAATCACGGTCTGGGTGTAAGGAACGACAATGGTGAGTTGTTCGTAGAGTTCTGTAACTCTCGTCAGCTTGTCATTGGCGGCACCCTGTTCAAACACAAACCTTGCCATTTAGCAACCGGGATACCTCCAGATGGCCGAACAAAAAACCAGATTGACCATATAGCCATCTCCAAAACGTGGGGAATTGTCTCATGGACGTCAGGGCTAAGCGTGGTGCTGATGTAGGAAGCGCAAAAATTCGCTTGCGGACCGCTGCTATTTATCGCACACAAAACGAGCATATTGCCACGATTCAATGTGCAAAAGCTTAAAGAACCATCAACAATACGCACAGTTTCTAGCGCATTGTGCGAGGTAGCTAATGCACGTCAGATGCTTCTTCTATTGATGATAGATGGACCATTGTGAAGGAAGCTTTTCTATCGTGTGGCGAGACATTTGTGGGCAGACTACAGCGAGGTAGAAGACCATTTATCAGTGATGCTGATGATACATGGTCTCTGATAACTGCACGGAAGAGGATTAAAGAGCAAATAAATTCGGCTACTGACAATTCAGTCAAGCAACAACTGAGGACCGAGTACAGTCAGTTCTCTTCAAAAAAGAGTTCAGAGGAGCGTTAGACGTGATAAACGCAAAAACATCAACGCATTAGCTTTGGAGGCAGAAGATGCGGCTTACCGTGGTGACAATGGAACCCTTTACAAGCTCATTATTGAAATATGCATTGAATGCACTTAGATTGTAGATTGACACAGATAGATTGACCATTCACATTTATAACGCTTTAGTATAACACTTTTATACCTTTCGCTAAATGTCAAACTATCGTTCTTCTTGAATAAACTTCTGAACTAGAAAGACGTCGCTGCCGAAAATACTTTAGGTTATGGGCCCAGCCCACGAGAAAATAAGTTTGAAAAACGCGTAGTTATTCAAGAAGCAAGGTTTGCTCGAGTTCCGATTTAATTGTAAAATTTTAGTTGTCCGGACAATTTTGCAATTTGGAGGTTAAGTTAACCTCACTCGCCATACATGAGTAGTTCCAGCCGTAGTAGCAGCGATAGCGAACAAGTCACAGAAGAGGAGATAAAAATCGAATCGGACACAAAAGCCATTGGTGACCAGCGAGTTGTAATTGAAGATACAGACGTAGCGAATATGTCAACGGGTATTTTGGCGTCAATCGAAAAGCTGAAGGGTCGGGAGAACTTCGCATCTTGGAAGTTTTCAATCGAAAATTACCTCGCATTGGAGGATATGTCGAAATGTTTGGACGGAACCGAAACGAACGAGAAAAAGTGTGCGAAGGCTAAAGCAGCTATAAGTTTGACCATCGACAGAAGTGTTTTCGTTCATATCAAATCCGCGAAAAATGCTAAAGCAATATGGGCAATTTAACCAGCACATATGAAGATAAAGGCGCGGCACGTCAAGTTACGTTGATGCGAAAGATATGGAATACAAAGCTCGAAAGATGTTCTTCAATGGAGGAATACGTCAGCCAGATCATGTCGACGGCGCAAACATTGAATGATTTGGGTTTCACAGTTAGCGACCAATCATTAGCCGTGTATTTGTTGTGTGGCCTCACCGAAGAATATCAGTCGATCATTATGGCCCTTGAAGGCATGGGTAAGGCACTTTACAGTGACCGCATCAAAACGAAACTGCTGCAAGATATGTCGACATCAACGCGAAGTGATGAAAAGGCGCTATTAGCCAAGAATAGATATCGTAACAAAAAAACTTCCATTACGTGCTACACTTGTAAGCAAAAGGGACACAAATCTTTTGAAGGCCCTGAAAAAAGGAAGAAGCCTTCTTCATCGAAAGGTACGACTATCTCAGGTAACAAGAGTAAGGCATTGCTTGCTTTCAGTAGTGCATCTCATAATGACAAATTTGATGCGAACAGTTGGTATTTTGATTCTGTTGCGACTCGACACATGACAATGCATAGAAACTGGATAAACAAGGAACGGAACTATGGAAACGAAAGTATTCGAGCAGCGAATAACGAAGTGATGAAGGTAGCATGTTGCGGCGATGTGGATTTCATGGTGAAGCGGAATGGAGCGATAAGCGAGATCCAAATGAAGAAAGTACTTTGCGTACCGAAACTAACTACCAACCTACTATCAGTGAGCGAGATAACAAGTAAAGGAAACACAGTGACATTTTCTGGGTCTTCAAGCGGAAAGTTGATGGCAACCGCGTAAGGCATAAAACGAGACTTGTTGCAAAAGGCTACACTCAACGTGAAGGCATTGACTTTAGTCACACATTCTCACCAGTAGTGCGGTTACTTATGGAGGCTTACGATGATGGTAGCGGTCGTTTCTGTAGATTAAAGAAACCGTTATATGGGCTTAAGCAAGCGAGCCGCCAATGGAATGAGAAGCTCAACGGAGTTTTGGAAACAGCGGCTTTTGTTCGATGCAAAAAGGATTCTTGTGTATATGTAGGTCGCAATGAAAAATCAATTGTCGTCATTGCGGTCTATGTAGATGATCTGTTGATATTTTACAACAACGATGGATGGAAAGTAGAATTGAAATCGACTTTGAAACAGAACTTTCACATGAAGGACTTGGGTACTGCGACGAATGTCTTGGGAATTCGAATCAACTACGATCGTGAAGCTGGAACATTTAGTCTCGATCAACAAAGATACACTGAAGACATTTTGCGGAAATTTAAGATGTTTGACTGCGATCTGGTCAAATTACCAAGCGATCCAAATCAAAAGCTTACAAGGGAAATGGCCAACAACCAACTTACTAGGAAAGTACCTTACCAGGAAGCAGTTGGCTGTCTTTTATATTTGGCACAAGGCCCGATATTTCGTTCAGCGTAGCACACGTGAGTCAATTCCACCAACTGCATGGGCAAGCTCATTGGGCAGCAGTGAAACGCATATTTCGATGAACGCATATTTCGATGAACAATGAACAAGCTGGTTTTCGTGAGGGTTTTTCATGTAGCGATCATATCAACACCCTTCGAATTATAATTGAACAATCCGCTGAATGGAGATCCCCGTTACATCTCTTCTTCATTGACTTCGAGAACGCGTTTGATAGCGTTGACCGGGCTTAAATCTGGACAGCCTTACGTAGGAGAGGCATACCAGAGAAACTTATTGCCATCATAAAGGAGTCCTATAACGGAGCCCAATGTCACGTCTTGCACAAGGGCGAATTGTCTAGTCCTTTTGAGGTGAATAATGGAGTTAGACAAGGCTGTATCTTATCACCAATTCTATTCCTTACCATCAACGACGTAATCTGCGACGCTCTAGGCGACCATAAAAGTAAGGGTATCAGGTGGAAATTATTTGATTACCTTCAGCACCTTCTTTCAATCATCTGTCTCAAATGACGGATGCCTTGCATCGTGAAAGTCGAAGTGCTGCTTTAAAAATTAATGCCGCTAAGCCGAAATACCTGAGCTTGACATCAGAAAGGCAAAGAAACATTTCTATCTCCGGACAGCCGATAGAAATAGTCGAGAACTTTACTTACCTTGGGAGCGTAGTAACAGCGGATGGCGGGGCTGATGCTGATGTAGAGTCGCGCATAAATAAAGCCCGAGCAGTATTTTTCAGTTTGACTTCTCTCTGGCAAAACAAAAACATCTCCAGAAATACCAAACTCCGGATCTTCGAAAGCAATGTAAAATCCGTGCTTTTATATGGGTGTTCCACTTGGAAGGTGACCAGTGAAATCACAACCAAACTACAAACTTTCGTGAATCAGTGCCTTCGACATCCTACAAATTCGTTGGCCTGAGGTCATCTCTAACGACGACCACCTCCAAATTACTGGCCAAAATAGGATATGCATCGACATCAAAAGGCGGAAGTGGCAGTGGATAGGTCCCACACTTCGAAAAGAGCCAAAAAACATTGCAAGACAGGCTCTAGATTGGAATCCTCAGGGAACCGAAGCAAGGCGTCGTGTGGGAAGACCCAAAAATACACGGAGAAGACCTGTTGAGGCAGAGGGAAAATCTATAGGCAAATCGTGGGACCAGCTAAAGGCGATGGCTGTGGCTGGTAATAGGCAGATGTGGAAAAGAGGCGTAGTCAATGCCCTATGCCCCATTAGGGGTTAAAAGGAACTAGAGAGAAAGAGATAAAATAAAATTTATCTGCATCTCGTTTGAAACTGGAAATTTTAATTTTCGAACCAAATGTATCAGCTGTGATGTGTTAATTGTCACATTTGTCACTTTCCGAGAGATGCCGATGGGAAGACCAAGTCTGTGGCCATCATGGACACCACTTCTACCGTAGCACGGCGCTCACATCAACAGAGAGTTTCTCGACATAACAGCTGTGAATGCACTTCTCTCCCCATTCATTCTTTTGCTGACAAGTAGACACATGTGAATTGAATTTTTGTAGTCATTGTCGTTTAATATACTTTAGTATGTATACCTTAATCATAACCAAAGTGGTTTTAGTCAAAGTACAAAGGCGTTAGTTCTCGCTGAATAACGAAAACGCCTCAAGTCTGATCCGGATCTATGCGTTTACAGAACAAAATAGGGAACGGTTCGGAAAACGCGGCACGGTATGGAAACGTTGTGTTTCAGAACCATACCCAATGTCAAATGAGCAATGCTTGTCTGCCGGCCACTATAAAAGCTCTCGCCATACGTTTGTTAGCCGTCCAGTTTCATCTTACAATGTGAAACGGCCCAATCTGTGTTGTGCAAAGTAAACAAAAATACGTAAACGTAAAATACAAACGTTGTGTTTCAGTACCATACCCAATGGCTGATTTCAGATTGTAAGACGAAACCGGACGGGTAAACTTGCAAGACAAGAGAGCTTTTGTAGTGGCCAGTAGACAAGCATTGTCCATTTCACATTGTAAGAACGCGTCTTACGAAAGAAAAAAATCGTGACACGATTGTATTTCTTTCGTAAGATCTTTCTTACGATCGATAAGACGATTGCATCTACCAATAGTTCAGGCGTTCTGCAAAGACAATTAGCGCGTGTTTTACTTGCATTTTAATCTTGTCGACTCGTCACTTCATTGTACACTAACTTTGGAGCGTGCATGGCAGCATTTATACATACTTGCTGTGTGATTATTGTTCGCCGGTCCGTGTTTTGATCGGATAGTGTGAAATGATCATACGATGGTTCTTATCGTCCAAGTTTACCCGTCCGGTCGTTTTCTTACAATTTGAACGAAGCCAATGGCTGAATTCAAATTGTAAGAAAACGACCGGACGGGTAAACTTGGACGACAAGAACCATCGTATGATCATTTCACACTATCCGATCAAAACACCGACCGGCGAACAATAATCACACAGCAAGTATGTATAAATGTTGCCATGCACGCTCCAAAGTTAGTGTACAATGAAGTGACGAGTCGACAAGATTAAAATGCAAGTAAAACACGCGCTAATTGTCTTTGCAGAACGCCTGAACTATTGGTAGATGCAATCGTCTTATCGATCGTACGAAAGGTCTTACGAAAGAAAAACAATCGTGTCACGATTTTTTTCTTTCGTAAGACGCGTTCTTACAATGTGAAATGCACAATGCTTGTCTACTGGCCACTACAAAAGCTCTCTTGTCTTGCAAGTTTACCCGTCCGGTTTCGTCTTACAATCTGAATTCAGCCAATGTCAAATGAGCAATGCTTGTCTGTCGGCCACTATAAAAGCTCTCGCCGTACGTTTGTTAGCCGTCCGGTTTCGTCTTACAATGTGAAACGACCCAATCTGTGTTGTGCAAAGTAAACAAAAATACCTAGCAGTTGCAATCAAATAGTGTGTGTAATGGCGGTAACTCAGATCCGTGCGGAAAAGATTATCGTTTAACCTGCCACTGATTTTTCGAAAGGCTTCGGAACAACATAACCATGACGTGTAGTTACTCGGGAGCTTTTTAAGCTTAAGTGGCTACATTACGGCCTTAATATCTAGATGGCGTTGGTAAAATGTCACTGTAGGACCGTGTAAGCGACTAACGCGACATCTGTATTTAAGCTCGATATGATTCACACGGTCCATATATGAACGCAACTCGTTCACTTGTTCGGGAGTGGTTAGAGTTACAGGTCGCAACACGCTGTTACAGCCCTGGTATATTTTAAATTTGTTTAAATATATCTATATGTTCGTAAAGTTGACATCGCGAGTGTTTTTCATTCTGGTTTGTTAGGAAGTCAAGTGAATTGACAGTAGCGAAATTGAGGACTTCCTACAGTGGTGACACCGCCGAAACGAAATCAAAAGCACGCTTTGCAGAACATTTCGTCACATGTGAAATTTGCTGCGTAGAAAAGAAAATCGGCATTGTACACACAAGTCAAGGTATTTAATCTTTTATTGGTTTGTAAAACAAAAAAAAAATGTCAACACCAGAGTCAACGAATATGGAGGCTCAGCCTAGCGGCGACTCTCATGCCACACAACCTCACATGGGGGCGACAGGCCATTCGGCAAGGCAGTCGGCCATTTTGAAAACACCGACGACACCATCTCGTTCCACGTACACACCCTTGTCCGCGACAGATACTCGGCAATACTATCCACCGGCATATATTGATTCTGTGCAAACCAAAATTCCCACATTTTGGAAGCAACCGATTCTTCAAAATTTTACGCGGTCGTGGCGGCGCTATACATTTCTGTGTTGGACGAAGTCGCCGACATAATTGAAAACCCGCCTAAGGACAAGTACGCGGAATTTAAAAACAAGCTAATCGCGAGGTTCGCTGATTCGCCGGAAGACTGTTTAGCTAAGGCGTTGTCCGAGCTTGAACTGGGCGACATTTGACCTTCCCAGCTCCTGCGCCGCATGAAGTACCTCGTAGGCGAACAATTAATCCACGACAGTCTGAGAATGTTTTGGCTCAAGAAGTTGCCAACCCGGGTTCGCGAAATCCTCAGCATCACCGCCCACGTTGAAGTCGACGCGCTGGCCGAAATGGCAGACGAAATTCTCCGGGAGAAGGAGGATGCAACTTCGGTGGCTTCCGTTTCGTACAACGAGAACTCATGTGCGAGTCCCGACATAGCGAATTTGGCGAAGGAATTCGCCGGCATAACGAACGTCTTAGCAGATTTGAAGCTCGTTTAGGTAAGACAAAGCCTCACGATCGTAGGCGATCGCGTTCCCGTACTCCGCGAACACCTTCCAACAAGGGAGCCCGTAGACAACAGTCGTCAATATGTTATTACCACCGTCGTTTTGGTGCTGACGCCCGGAAGTGCACTTAGCCGTGGACGTTTTCGGGACACGAGTAGCCCCGCCGCCGGTAAACGCGGTTGGTAGCGACGGGGCAACCAACAACTATTTCTAATCGACACCGGCGCGGATGTCTCGGTGATTCCACCCAGTAAAGGCATGTCGTGCTCTGTGGCCGTGATCGTTCGGTCGCCACTCTGTGAAATAGACACTCATAGAGAAACGAGTTTCCAAACTCGGCACGACTCGTCGCAAGTTTATTATTCAGAAGAAGATGATAAGAAATATTCTTATCGTAGAATAATAAACTAACAAAGCGACTAGGAACCGACCGACGAATGGATTGGTATTGCCATGTTCAAAGGCGTCCGCCTGAGAACCCCGCAAAGAGAGCGATATCAATGGAAGTTCCACTTGATGGACCCAAGGCCAGAGGCAGACCGAAGAACACCTGGATGTGTCAAATGAAAAAGCAACAACAAAGATAGAGCTGCCTGTAGAAATATGCTGAGAAATTATCGCCAAAACGGGCGATGTGCCTACACCGCAGGTCGAGCAACGCGGAACCATGGAGCGGTATAAAGAACGAGGCAAGGAAGAAGAATGCGACTAGGAAGTTGTATGGCTGACAACCGTATCACACTCCGAATTCAGATGTCTTTGTAACGTTGATGACACACGGTAGTCATCAACGCACCATGCTCCACTAGGAGTTACGGTAATCGAGAGAAAGGCATGAAACGAAATAAAACCTGTTGGCGCGAAACTGTTTGCAGCCAATGGATCTACGATCGATACATATGGCGAACAGCTTCTTTTGTTGGACTTGGGCCTGAGGCGACCATTTAAATGGTCATTCAGGATCGCGAACGTGTCTCGTCCCATTCTCGGGGCAGATTTCCTCAAGCATGACGGCTTACTTGTGGACGTGCGACGCAAAAAGCTCGTGGATTCAATGTCCAATATGTCGTCAAACGCCGAAACCTTTGGCGGAGGTTCTGGGACGATTTCAACAGTCAACAGAAACGACAACTTCCATGCAGTCCTCGCTGAATTCCCACAGCTGACATCAACCACGATGTCCTGCGAGCTCGTAAAGCATGATGCACGCCATCACATCGAAACGCACGGTCAACTCATCGCCGACCGTCCTAGGCGACTGCCTCCTGACAAATACAAGGCAGCACGGTTGGAATTTGAATATATGCTCGAGCAAGGCATTTGCAGACCAGACTGAAAGGAAACAGCTTCGATTCTTGCACCCCTCAATGTCTACCTACAAGGCAGCAAGCGGAAGGACAAAAGCGTGATCGAGTGGAACACGGAATCTCTGCACGCGTTCGAGCAAATCAAACAATTGATCGCAAATTTGTCCTTATTGGCATACCCGATCAACGGAGCACCACTACGTGTTTCTACGGACGCTTCTGACACAGCTGCAGGCGCTGTACTCGAGCAGCTCACTTAAGGCGAATGGCGACCGCTCACTTTTTATTCCAAAAAGTTCACGCCCGCACAGATACGCTACAGTGCATACGATCGCGAACTTTTGGCATTTTTTTTTATTTTTCTTTAGTTTACAAGGACAAGGAAAATAAGGGATCAGCTTAGCTTTGTCACTCACCAGATAAGTTATCTTTAGACATGTTATCAAGTTATCACCATTCCCTCGGAAGGAAAAAGGAATGAGGCGGGGTAGTGGACAATACACATTTTATTATACAATGTACTAATCTACATTACAACAAGAGGAGCACAAAGGTTGTTATTGTATTACATATACCCATCCCATTATTAGTCGAGGCAGGATTAGTAGGTGACAAAGGCTAACTACCAAAGGAGAAAAAAAACATTAATTTAAAAATTTAGAAATTAAACTTGTTTTGCCTCCCAGACAATGTGAACACTGGTATAAGGGAATGCAAAGAAAAGTATTTTTCATCATAATAATTTCGCTATTAATTAATGCAAGTCGCGCTAATTAATACTATGTCTGGTGAATGCACATGTTTCGTTTGGTGTTAAATATTTAGTTGCTATTTTTTAATTTATTTTACTATAAATAAAAAGAGAAAAATTAAACATATATAATTAGATTTTATTTAATTAAGGTATTGCTTATGTTTTCGTTTTAGTTGGTCTTATGTTTCTTAGATCTTGGGGCAAGGAGTTAAATAAAGTAAGAGAGGATCTTATCGGGTCTTGGAAGAGTCTATTGGTATTGGCTGCATAGGTTCTAAAATTCTCAGCACTTCGAGTGTTATAGTTGTGAACTTCTCTATTTAAAGTTAGTGTAATAGATGTTTGAATTTTTTTGTTAATTATTTTCCAACTAATCTTAACCTTCTCTGCAGTTATAATTTTATCTATCGGAGTCTTACCACTCAGTTCATAAATTGCTGAAGTAGGTGTCCTTGGATGAAAATTATGAACTGCCTTAACTGCTTTATTAAGCATTATTCCCACTGTTGTTATGTTTTTTTCCGCGGTTTGACTCCATTTCATAGTCCCGTATGTTATATGAGGCATAACATGTGAGACATAGTTCTAGATCAGCTTTATACTTTTGTTTAAAAAGCATAAAACACGTTTTTTTAGATTGATCTGTAGTTTGTTACCTTGAAGCCATTGCCGATAAACTTTCATATCATTGTTTATCATTTGCTCTGCATCAGATTTGTCTAAATGGGCATAAAGCAGCAGGGTGTCATCTGCATATGTTACATATTTTGCACTAAAGCCCCGGATAGAGTTCGAGCGGAATGAAAATGAAACGGTAATGAACCGGCATAAAAACCGTGGTGAATTTAAAATTTTAGCTTCGAAAATTGCTACAAAGGCGTTTTACGTCCTAAATGATCTTAAAAATAACTAAAAAAAATAATTTCCCCCTTGTCCGAATGCATTTTCAACGTGAAAATGAGTCGACTCTGAAGCATATTCTCCGTCGGGCGTGGTGAGTTTTGCAAACGTCAAACCGATTCACTGTCCACGACGAGTTCATCGTGGAAATTATCTAATGACCGGGGAATCGAAAAATAACACATAAAATGTCAGAGACAAATTGTGAAACCATTCTCGGATTTTAGTTTATGGAATTCCCCAGCATTCACCACATATTCCACGACAGTATGTATGCATTTTCATTGAGAAAATCGCAGCGGACTAAAATTTCATTCTCATTCCGCCCGAGGTCTATCCAGGCCTTAAGGCCAGTATTACAGAGATTGTTTACATAGAGCAAGTATAGCGTAGGACATACATAGTATCTTATTTCATTTCGGAACTCAGTTACGATGGGTCGATCTTTCAAGTAGCTCTTTATTAAAGTATTGGCAATTCGTCTAATACCAAGTTCGTTCAGTACTTCAGACAAGACTTCATGGTTTGCTGTGAAATTCTTCGGGTTCATGATTGAAGGCCGTCAGGTCCAAATCAGGACCGACCACAAGCTAATAACTTTTGCATACCGACAGAAAGCGGACCGCGCGACACCAATTCAGAGCAGATATCTTCAGTTTATCTCTCAATTTACAACTGAAATCGTTCATGTGTCGGGCGCCCAAAACATCATTTCCGATAGTCTTTCACGCACAGAACTGGATGCCATTACCCAGTCGCGATTGATTTCCAACAACTCGCCGACATGCAGAAGGACGATCAAGAACTTCGCGATATCCTCTCATCTAAATCATCGTCGCTTGAATTGAAGCAGATGGTTGTAGATTTGTGTTCCATGTACTGCGATGTATCACAAAAGCGAATTCGACCCTACATCCCAGCAGGTCTGAGGAAGACTGTTTTTGACTTGGTGCATAACCCAGCACACCAGGGCGGCAAGTCTACAAGTCCCCAGCTTCGGAGCAAATACGTATGGCTAGGAATGGATCGAGACGCGAGATCTTGGTCAAGTCAATGACAACAATGTCAAAGTCAACAGGCACGTACGTAATCAGCCGATGAACTTCGATCTGCCCAGCAGCCGTTTTGTGGATGTGCTCATGAACATTGTGGGACCATTACCACTTTCAAATGGCTTTAGATATCTGCTGACAATGATAGACCGTTTTACGAGGTGGCCAGAAGCTGTGCCATTAGAAGACATCACTGCCGAATCCGTCGCAACTGCTTTTTACTCGACATGGATATCCCGCTTTGGCGCGTCGAAATCGATTGTGACGGATCAGGGTTCACAATTTAAATCCGCACTATTTCGCCGATTCTTGGAGCTAGCTGGTTGCAAGAAATCGAGAACGACCGCATATCATCCCGAGTCGAACGGGATAATCGAGCGCTGGCACAGAACATTGAAGGCAGCTCTTGCGTGTCACGATCCTGAACGATGGTCTGAGACTTTGCCAACAGTTTTGCTGGGTTTATGGTCAGCGTACAAAGCGGACTTAAAATGTTCGCCTGCCGAATTGGTATATGGTACAACGCTGACCCTCCCTGGCGAATTCTTCATCAATAGCGATACTACCATCGCACCACACGTCTTCGCAGACCAAATCCGACGGGACATGGAGAGCTTGCGGCCAGTTCCAGCCACATCATTCACATCATCCTCAGGTGAAAGTCTTCGTGCTCAAAAACATGCAGACGTGCACACATGTTTTCTTGAAGCAGGATGCAGCTAAACCTCCATTGAGGCCACAATATGCTGGGCTTTATAAGGTTGTCAATCGAATCAGCGATCGAGGTTTCACTATACTCGTAGGGACGAAGTCGGTTAATGTTTCGACCGAACGTCACATGCCGGCACTAATTCCGAACCACGATTTTCAAGATAGCGATTTGACCCGAGATGTGAGCCAACCGAAACCGATCAAGACGTACAGCGGTCCAGCAGCGAAACGAGTGAGATTCAACTTGTAAACTAACAACTGAATTTCATGAATTTATTTTCTTAACGTAACGTAACATTAATATTTTCCAATGTTTGCTTGATTATTTTGAATTTTTATTGAAATGTAAATATCAATGTAACTCCAAGGGCGGTCATGTTAGCGACTAACGCGACATCTGTATTTAAACTCGATATGATTCACACGGTCTCGTTCACTTGTTCGGGAGTTAGTTCAGTAATATCGTGTCGATTTAGTACCAATCCATGAAAAAAATACAGAAGTTTTTTTCTCACTCTTTCTTTATGTATTATGGGGCGCTGATTCCGAATATGAACTTTGCACCCTAAAAAAAGTGCCGCAACCTTTAAAAAAGTGGGGAAAGGGGGGCATTTTTTCGGTTTTTTGCGATTATTTCAAAAACGGTAAGAGATACAGAAAAATGGTCTGAGGACGAAAAAAACTACATAAAATTATCTTATATATAACACATTAGAGTTTAATTGAATATTTCGGCGTTAGACTAGAACATAAATTAGAATATTTTCATTTTAGACCTTTTTAAAAGCTCCATAACTTTTGAAAGAACGCCAGTTCATCCGTATAATTTTGTATAAGTATTCACAACAAGTTTAAGATAATTTTAACGTAAACATTGAGTCGCTCCGGTCAAGGACCTCCATTATCCCCCCATTTAAATTTTCAAAACTGCATATCCATAACTCCCCCCAAAATTGGAGCAGAGTGCTAAATTTTGGTTTGTTGCGATTGGAGGTCATAGTCACCCCACCCACCAAAAATCAGTTCATTCGGATAAAAACTAAGGGTATCTCCCATACAAAGTGACACATCAGGAGTTTGTTCTACGTACTACTCATTTTATAAACTGTAGAACAGTTGTTGTGAAGTTGTCTTGGGTCACTTTGTATGGGAGGTACCCTTAGTTTTTATCCGAATGAGCTGATTTTTGGTGGGTGGGGTCACTATGACCTCCAATCGCAACGACGTCAAGCTGCTGCTAGGAGACTTTAACGCTAAAGTCGGAAACGAAAGCTGGCATAGGAAAACTACTGGTGGTCATAGCCTCCACGACGAAAACAACAACAACGGTCAGCGACTTATCGACTTCGCGAGCGGCAGAAACTTGGTCATAAGCTCTACATGCTTCCCTCATCGACGAATTCATAAGCAGACCTGGAAGTCTCCAGATGAATACACCGTGAACCAAATCGACCACGTACTGATCAGCAAGAGATGGGCTTCTAATGTCCTAGATGTTCGATCCTATCGAGGAGCCAACTGCGACACCGATCACTATTTGGTGAAGACGACCTACAGGTGCAGAATCTCTTCGGTGCACCTAACGAGAATCAACCCTGCCAAGATCTTCGAGGTTGACAATTTGATGGATGATGCCACGGCGGCTGCGTATACTACAGCCCTTGAGGAAAAACTGTCGCCCATGCTTGATAACATCAATAATCTAGGCATCCATGAGTTCTGGGAGGAGCTCAAAGACAGCATCAAGGGGGTCGCAGAAGAGGTCGTGGGCTATAAAGGCCGGGGCAGACGAGCAGACTGGTTCGACGACGAATGCAGGGCCTCGATTGAGGCGAAAAATGAAGCCTATCGCCAATACACACAACGCGCATCCCGAGCCAAGAAAGAAAGATATAACGAGCTTCGGCGAGCATCTAATAAGTTAATTAGACGTAAGAAACGCAAACATTTTGACGAGCAGTTACAGCAAATAAACCAAAGATTAGCCAGTAAGAACACTAGACAGGCGTACAAACTTATAAATAATATCAAGAACGGATATCAACCCAGGACAAGCCTATGTAAGGACAAGGATGGTAACATCATCAGCGACATCGAAAGCGTCAACAAACGATGGGCCTCGCATTTTGAAGAGCTCCTCAATGCATCATTAACATCCCCCGCGGAGCTAGCTCTTGAGCAGTTAGCCGAACCAGGCCCTCCCGTTCTACCCCCAACAGTAGAGGAGGTGAGTCTTGCCATACAGTCGCTCCAAATTAATAGAGCGCCCGGCGCTGACGAGATCCCAGCAGAACTGCTGAAGCATGGTGGAACGTGCCTGACCAACGCTGTACATGTGCTACTGCTGAAAATATGGAACAACGAGGTAATCCCCGAAGATTGGCGCAAAAGCATAATCTGCCCAATCCACAAAAAGGGTGACAAGCTGAAGTGTGAGAATTACAGGGGCATATCATTAGTTTGTACGCCCTATATGATTTTATCAAAAATTCTTGAAAAGAGAATCAATCCGTACGCAGAACAAATCATTGGCGAGTATCAAGGCGGCTTCAGACCTGGTCGTTCAACGACCGATCAGCTTTACACAGTGAAGCTACTACTCCAAAAGTGCTGGGAATACAACATCGACGTATACCAAATCTTTGTCGACTTCAAGCAGGCATACGACAGTATCGACCGAAGTGTACTGTACAACATTATGCTGCACTTTGGTATACCGGCAAAGTTATTGCGACTCACAAGGATGACGATGACTAATACCGTCTCGCAGGTCAAAGTGCAGAACCGACTCACTGACCTATTTGAAACTCGTACTGGACTCAAGCAGGGCGACGGGCTGGCGCCGACGCTCTTCAACCTGGCTTTGGAGTATGTAATCCGAGCCATGAATATGGACAGCAGCGGAACGCTACTCATCAAGTCGACTCAATTAGTAGCGTACGCCGACGATATCAACATCATGTCTCGAAGGTTGAGTGATGCAGAAAGCCTCCTGCATAACCTCAATAACGCCGCAAAGGAAGTTGGACTACATATCAACGAAAGCAAAACAAAGGCCATGATGCAATCGAAAACAAGGACGCCAGCAAATTCAAGCATCACAGTGGGGGACCTTAGTATCGAGTATGTAGACAACTTCAACTATCTGGGTTGTAACTTATCAAAGGACGCCAACGAAACCGACGAAATTAAGCGACGGATACAACTAGCCAATAAGACATATTTCTCGGTCCTCCCTATAATTAATTCGAAACTTGCGCACAGGAACACGAAACTCCGCGTGTACAAAAGGATCATCCGACCCGTGCTATGTTATGGCTGCGAAACATGGACCCTTACCCAAGCCTCCGAAATTTTGCTAGACCGATTCGAACGAAAGGTCCTTCGGCGAATTTTCGGGGCCGTTCGCGAGCGAGACCAATGGCGTATCCGATACAACCATGAGTTGTATCAATTGTACGATGAGCTGGAAGTATCGAAAATCGTGAAACTTCAACGTCTGCAATGGGCGGGGCATGTACAACGGATGGACGACAATCGCATGCCAAAGAAAGTTATGAACGCACAACGAATTGACGGAGCGAGGTTGCGTGGACGACCGAGAGCTCGCTGGGAGAACTCCGTAGGTGAAGACGCCCACCAGCTGCTGGGCTTCCGAAACTGGAGGACAAGGTCACGTAACCGTGACAATTGGAGGTCAACGATTCAGGCGGCCAAGGCCCGACGTCGGGCTATCGTGCCACATTGATGATGATGATTATTAAATAATTAGAGACGAACAAACGAAAATAATTGACGAACAATCACGAACAAACGTAACCGGCGAGCAAACGGTTATGAGCGTAATTTGAGAATGTGGGAGGGCTAACTTCACATAATTATCACCATTTGGTTACCATGACGTTTAGTTGGTGGGAGCTTTTAAAGCTTAAGTGGCTACATTCCGGCCTTGATATCTAGACGGCGTTGGCTGTGTACGTATTTTATTTCCATGACATGGTAGTTTGTATTTCACAAACTGGAGCTGTTTTTTTCTTATTGGACTCTATGGACAAAAAAACAGTCCATAAAAATGCTGTTTCCCTGTGAGTCACTCGAGAGGAATGATAGGCGATTTCAATTTGGAACAAAGGCAGTTGCAAAAGGTAGGTACACCGAGCGGGAAACTTGTATTTAGGCCGTTCGGTACCGATATTTCAGTACCGGGTTTCGGTTTTTATCAATACCCGGTACCGGGTTAAAAACCGGTACCAAAAAACCTGAATAAACCGGTTCATGGTTTAAATGAATCGTTCTTTCTAACTCGGTACCAAAAAATCGACTCGTCGGTCGTTTTTTAACTCGGTACCAAAAAAACCGGGATATCGGTACTTTAGAATATCGGGTCCGGTACCAAGTGAACACCGGTTTTGTACCGGGATCCCGGTTTTTGGAACAGGCCTACTTGTATTTATGTCTCCCGTGTGTGTCGTGGAGAATTTCACGTGACCTGACGATGCTAGTATGTACCTACTTTGAGCGGAATGACGAAAACATGTGAGAATAATAACAGTGACACACAAATATCTTCGAATGACGCAAATTATTATCACGCAAATTTATCATTTAGCACGAGTTCCAGATTACACATTTGGACCATCATTTGCTCAATAATGACAGGAGACGCCATCTGTTGAAAATTGAAATTCATAATGACAGGAGACGCCATCTGTTGAAAATTGAAATTTTTTGCAAAAATATTAAATTTATTATCAATCTTTACACATTCCTATTCAAATTCTTCAAGAAAAGTGTGTCTTCAAATTATTTAACAGAATATTCTTCAAAATGCCGCTATTGTGAGGGACATTTTCATCATTTACGCAAACGTCAAAAGTAATTTATGGCGGATGCGAACAAAAACAAGCATATGACGTAATTAAAAGCAAAAACAAAACAGTGCAACTCTGGCGAACTTAACCAAAATTTATGAGCTGATTTTGACGTCTAAGATTCTGCATTGCGGCCTTAATATATATACGGAGTTGAATAAAGTGCAACTGCATTGTTTTCGCTAGCGAAATGTCAAAAAGAGGTATGGAGACTTTCGTGAAAAGTGAGTACCGTCATAAGCGAATTCAATTTCACGATTTTCAAGATTTTAACAGTATTTATATGGATTCACATGAACTGACGAGGTTAGAACCTATAAACTAGATCCTTATTGGAGGCCCAACAAAAAACTGGCATCGTGAGCTGCCATTTGGCAGCTACATAGCATTCAAACTAGCTACCAAATAGGTGGCTGCCAAGCAGGAAAATGATTTTATGAAACTTTGATCTTTGGGCGCTTTCTCAAGACTGTGCGTTTTAGCTTTTATTGGGCCATTTAAATATTATGCAATTTTACACAAAAGAACGAACAAAAGTTGCAAAGTTGTCACTTAAGAAGTCGATATGCGGTAAAGTGTCAGCTGCCAGTCGATTGAATATGAAAATTGGACGGCAAACTAAATGATAGCTAGTGTAGATATGATGGCAACTGCCAGTTAGCATTGCAAGCTGCGATGGCATTCAGTGTGGATACAGCTTAAGACCTAAGGTAAAAGACCCTATTTTCGTCATGTTAAGGAAATTTCTGCGGTTTCCAAATAACAAGGGAAACAAATTGGGTTATTTTTACACACTATGGTCATGAAAATAAAGTTTGGAAAGTTTACTATGAAATTATAAAATCTAAAAACCGCAATTGTTTTATGATATACAGTTTTTTAGAAAAATATAAAATTACTTCAGACTCCCTAATTTCGTCATAAAAAATGGTCGTGTTCCTAACTTCGTCATGGCGGGCACCTAATTTCGGCTATGAAAAACAACTGTTTCTTTTTAAAGGTAATGTCAATTTATTACCGAGACCGAGGCTAATTTCAGGCGCGGCCGAAATTTGAATACCCTTCACTCTCCTCGGGCTAAAAAAAATGTTCGGGCGAACCTATGACTTGTGTTTTATCCTTCCCTATTCTTTTCCTTCCGTTTTCGCATAAGTTCCGTGGCGTCGATAATACAATATTTGTGTGAGGTTTGGTTTGAATAAGTGGGAAAATAAAAAAAAAAAAATCGCAGAAAAAAATCTCAGAAAACTTTATTGGGGGGATGCGGGAGCATGGCCCCATAGTACGATTCTATTTGTTTTACTTTTTTGTTTTGTTTTGATAAAGACGCATTGTTTTTTTTTTTAAATTGGTGTAGAAAAAATGTTTCTTAAAATCCAAAATGGGGGGTTGGGTTTGTATGGTAGCCCCATGATCCCATGGTCTGATTCCATTAATTTTTACATATGTTTTGTGGCATCAATTGAAATGCACCTTTATGAGGTTTGGTTGAAATTGGTGCTCAAATAAAAAAGTTTTTCTTGGAAAAACTCAATTTGGGGCTGGGTTTGCATGGCAGCCCCTTGACCCCACAGTCCGATTCCATCCATTCTTACATATGTTTTGTGGCAACAATATTATAAACACATTTGTGTAGTTTGGTTGAAATTGGTGCACAAACAAAAAAGTTTTTCTTAGGAAAACCAAACTGGGGGGTTGGGTTTGTATGGCAGCCCCACGACCCGATTTTAGCGATTCAAACATACAAACTGCCTGCAATAAAAAAAAGCCTTTGTGCAAAATTTCAGCTCGATAGCTTTTAAACTGGCCGAGTAAAGATTTTGTTATAATTTTTTATAATAATTATTGAGTCCAAGTTCTATTTACAAAGATGACGAGTTAAGGAATACTTTGAATTATCTCAATTTCGTCATAGTGACGAACTAAAGTTGTACTGTGCCGAATCTCGTCACCATTGATGCTATTATTTGAAAGCATATTTTTATATTTTATTTGTAAGAGTACTTTAATGTTATTGTTACTGAATGCTTCACTTAATTATTATTCGTTAGTATTACAAATTAAACTTAATATAAAGATTTTCTTGAGCATCTACGGTGAGTCTGTTTAAAAAAAACTGATACGAATTATGGCCAAACCTATCGAAAATCGGTTGAAATAACAGTGACGAAATTAAGTTTTAGGTTTATTTGTACTTTTACGGAGATTTTAACACCAAAATATGACTAATTTTTTAATGATGACAAAAGAAATATTGCATTAAAAATTTTTTATTCAAGACCTAATTTCGTCATCATGACGAAATTACGCTCATGCCAATTATCACTATGTTTTAACTTCGTCATCCTTTTTTTTTAAACTTTCACAATAGAATGCAAATTTTTATTCGATAAATAGAATAACAAAAGCATATTTCGTTCAAAACACACAAATAAAAGAATAATTCACTTACTATTTCACGAACAGCACTTAAGAACAACACATTAGTCCACTAGTCGAAACAACAACTGACACTGCGCAATTCACGCATTTCAGTTCTTTCGACACTCTGTGTTCTTCTTAATTTACGAATGTAGTGCAATAATGTTAACAAATAGGTGATATCGATTGCATATTACCTCTATATTCAGAAAATAATAACGGTTTTTAGTAGGTGCATTATATGTTCCTATTTTATTTGAAAATATCAAATGTGACGAAATAAGGTACCCTGACGAAATATGGTTCATTTACCTTAATTGGAGACCCCGTTCGTCCCTGTAGTAAGTGTTGCTGGAAACTCAATGGCACAATCAGAGCCCGTTGTATGTACATATTTGTATTGGTTAACTTTCAGATTAATCAAAGAAAAATACGATATTCGACCGACAAAAGCATGTATGTATATCTCTGGATTTTTGCAGGATTGTTGGGGACGGTTCCCCTATACATACCTATGGGTGAATTCAGATTGTAAGACGAAACCGGACGGGTGAACTTGCAAGACAAGAACCATCGTTCTTACAATCTGAAATGCAGAATGCTTGTCTGCTGGCCACTACAAAAGCCGTCCGTTTGTTTGCGCTAATAAACGGACGGCGAGAGCTTTTGTAGTGGCCAGCAGACAAGCATTATGCATTTCAGATTGAAAGAACGATGGTTCTTGTCTTGCAAGTTTACCCGTCCGGTTTCGTCTTACAATTTGAATTCAGCCTATAGCATATCATTTATAATTAATAAAAATGATTCAATAAAAGCACTTACCGTAACAATTTTTAAGATTGCTGATCCACTGAAGTGAATGCGCTTATATAATGGAAACTATCTGAAACAGGACACCTTGTTTACCATGTAGGTAATACTATTAACGTGCTTCATTAGACTATTCCAAATCCATCGAACACTAGCATATTTTAGTAAAACAGAACATTAAGAAACCACAAATACCGTAACGGCCTTAAAACACATTCAACTAACAACAGCACAAAAAACAAGAAACTCTAGAAAGTAGGTTATTTACTTTTAGCATCTGAAGACGTTACGCATATTTTACACAGAAAAGATTCTAACAAATCTTCACAACAATGTTGATATTTTCCATTTACATTATCAAATCCCATATACACTTTTTGAAAAATCAGTCCTTTAAAAGGCACAATTTAATATAACTATTGATTAGTGAAAGGAAATTGAAAAATAATGTTGATATCTCCGATAAGGAACACTGGACGATCAACTCCACTCAATTTTGTGAAACTTCGAACCAATCACAGCATACCGACCCACGGGCACGTTTCGCGTTACTCAACTCTCAACGTCTCAAGAAACACTGTTTCACTAAGCGAACAAGGTCTTTACATTTTCCGGCTTGTGCTGTACCACACCACACTCTGACGCGGTAGAAGAAGAAAAAACAACAAAGCAAGCGTACTATGGTCAACTATGGTGCACCCATCGTAAAACGGCTGCCTCCCTGGCCAGGCCGTATAAAACAAGTTCCGCTATTCGAACTCGCATCGTTCGTAAGTCTGTCTCATCATAGCCAGCATCATAATACGATACATACATACATATTATGTACAAATGCACATGTATGTAATATTACAGTCGCCATACACCAGACCAACCAATCGATCTTCAGATTATTTAAAAATATTTTGATCGTGGAATGGATTAGAGATGGTGTATACGACTCATTGCACTTCTAGAACTGCCTAAAATTTGATGATGTGTCGGCTATCGTTTGCATCTTTTGATTCGGCCGTTTTGTAGCTCATATTTCGTATGCTTTAAAGAAGCACTTTACCCTGTAGTACCTAATCATATTATTGCAGTCATATTAGCATTTCAAATAAAAAAAAAAATAGAGTAAGGCAAGGCTAATTTTTGTTGTTTTTGAATCAGTGGGCTCTCAGGAATCTACAACTGATTTTGCAAAAAAAAAATTTGATCGGAAAGGTCCCAAAAAAAAACAAAAAAGGATACTCTTTAATCCTTGACCGGAGGTGGGCATGCGGGGTATCATATCAAAGGGGATGTCGAGTACATTACATATCCGATGTTTTTTTCCTGTTTCAAGGAGCCTTAACGGAATAAATCGAGCTTAAATGGAAAATTTTCGCGTTTCCCGTGTATCTTTTAAAAGCCTTCTACGAGAATAATTCAAGTTGTCACTACTTTTATCACTTTCCAGAATCTATAATAGCTGAAGATTTTACCATTAAATTTGCTAAGAAAACAGTTGATCGGAAAGCTCTGAAAAAGGACATAAAAGGGCATGTGGGGAGGAAAGGAGGAAATTGGGCTCAACTTAAAAATGATTGTGTTTCAAGTATCTGTATCTTTCTAAATCCGTAATTTTCCATTTAAGCCCGACTTATTCCATTTAGTGTCCTTGAGACAGGAAACAAGCACCGGATATGCAATGCACTCGACGTCCTCTTTGATATGACACCCCCCATGCCCACGTTCGATCAAGGTGTGAAATTATCTTATGTCTTTTTTCAGAGCTTTCCAATCAACTTTTCTCTTAGCAAATTTAATGGTAAAATCTTCAGCTATTATAGATTCTGGAAAGTGATAAAAGTAGGGACAACTTGAATTATTCTCGTAGTTATGGCTTTGGAAAGATACACGGGAAACTCGAAAATTTTCCATTTAAGCTCGATTTATTCCTTTGAGGGTCCTTGAAACAGGAAACAAACACCGGATATGTAATGTACTCGACGTCCCTTCATGGGCGTAGCCAGGATTTCGGTCAGGGGGGGGGGGCAAGCCCAAAATTTTTTCAACATCATGATTTTCTTAGGGGTTGAAATTTCCGGTCGCAGAAATATTGTTAGCAAATTTTACAGTAGCCTGGCTTGCGGTTGGATTGGTGCACAAGGTCATGGATTCCAGACTCACCGTCTTCTTCTTCTTCCTTGCCTCGTTCTTTATACCGCTCCATGGTTCCGCGTTGCTCGACCTGCGGTGTAGGCACATCGCCCGTTTTGGCGATAATTTCTCAGCATATTTCTACAGGCAGCTCTATCTTGGATCGTGTCATCGCCGAGACCAATGCGTTGTTGTTGCTTTTTCATTTGACACATCCAGGTGTTCTTCGGTCTGCCTCTGGCCTTGGGTCCATCAAGTGGAACTTCCATTGATATCGCTCTCTTTGCGGGGTTCTCAGGCGGACGCCTTTGAACATGGCAATACCAATCCATTCGTCGGTCTTCGAGCTTTTCGGTGATTGGTTGGTCTATGGACAAGCTGCCTCGGATGTAGCTACTCTTGATGTGGTCCCTTTTGGTTACACCAACTGACATGCGTAACATTTTCATTTCAGTCGCTGTCATTTCTTTCGCGTAACCTTCATACATGGTCCAGCATTCTGATCCATACATGAGTGCGGGACGTACAACCGTTTTGTACAACTTGCCCTTTAGCTTCAGTGGCATTTTCTTATCGCAGAAAACTCCAGAGTTTTCTCGCCACCTCATCCACCCAACCTTTGTGCGATGTTTGATGTCATCATCGCATGTAGCTCCGCTGTTCACCATCGAGCCAAGGTACTTGAACTTGGTACAAGAGTTAAGCTGCTCTCCTTTGACGTACATTTCTGGTATCGGTGCATTTGGGTCTGAGAATTGGCAGCATAAGAACTCAGTCTTTGTTATACTTACCCTCAGTCCATGCTCCTCCAGAATGTCACACCATTTTGTAAGCGCAGCTTGCAAGGCAACGATGTTTGGGCTACTGAGGACTATATCATCAGCAAAAAGAAGAGATATTTCTAGGCCGTCGGAGACACGTGTTAATAAGTAGCACATGATGATGTTGAAGAGCAACGGACTCAATACACTGCCCTGGTGTACTCCGACATTCACCGGAAATTCTTCTGATTCACCGGCTGTGCATCTAACCTTAGTCGTAGCTCCATCATACATGTCTCGTATCATCCTGACGTATGCCTCGGGGACATTAAGTGCTCTCAAGGCCAACCATATCAGATCACGAGGTACTCTATCGAATGCCTTCTCCAAATCGATGAACACAAAGTACAAGTCCTTTCGTGCTGCTCTATACTTTTCCATCGCAATACGAATGCACTGAATCGCATCGACTGTAGACCAGACTCACCGTGAACGAATTCATTTCATGGAGTTTCTCGACCTCACGACCTACTTGACGGACTATGATGTCGCTCAGATTGTATCCATTTATGGGGATAAATAACATTGCTGGGCGTTCTGTTGATCTCAACACCTTAACAAAACAGCAGTTTAAATCTTGGAAATTGGATGTCATTCACACATCTGCGGTGCGGCCCTAGTTTACTGGTGGACTGCCACGCATGTTATTTAATTTTTTTTTTTATTTTAGAGTAAAATTTTCAAAATGGAGCTGAAAATGATTTTCTTCTGCATTCTGACTACACTCAACTGGCCTCCAATATCTGCCTTTAGAGCATACTTTGTGTATTTTCAGTGCATTTTTTGCATCTCGGACTACATATTCCATTTGCGAAATCAGTTTGTTTCGTCTGTCACTTTCATCTTAGCAAAGTAGCAACGTCAGAATATTTATAAATCCTTTATTGGTTGAAATATGGTTAACGGTTTTAATAAGATTTCCTCTAAATTTATCAAAGTATTAACAGTGGCTAAATTTTATTGCTGGTATGATTCAGCTCGAAAATAAATTTTGATTTAATAACTTGAAAGACCCGCTATGTGGCTCACTTGGTGGAGTCGCACTCTACGATGCTTGTAATCCGTAGATCGAATCTCGGCGTGGTCCAAAATTTCCGTACATGTGACTGGAAATATATATATGTAGTGCTTTCAACATTATACACACTTCGAAATGATATGCAATGTAACGTTGACTCGTTGCCTATAAACGGCTAAGTTAACGCACCATGACCCCACAAGGAGCTATACGGTACTGAGAAGAAAAAGAAGAACTTGAAAAACACTGAAATATGAGACCCGTTCTTTACAAGGTCCTTAACCCTGGAAGGTCATGCTTCTTTTTAGTACGGAAGGTCATGCTTCGTCGATTCGACGACACTCTACTTTGACGCCTCATACAAATCCCCCTTTCTCAAAATATTTATAAATTTGACAGATTTTCAATCGTTAGTTTATTTAGAATGGAAAAACATCGATTTTGGAGCCGATTTTTATGAGTTCGAAATGCAATCTTCCTAAAATGAGGAAGAATTTTGAGCCATTTTCCTGATTTGTCCTATTTTTGTTCTAGTAAATATTTTTTTCCATAATTATTGAAAAAATATATCCCACATTTCCAAAATAAACATATTTGTTACGAGCTAGTTATATAGATACAGACTTATCGTCGAATCGACAACTAGCCATAAGAAATACTGGAGTTCTAAAAGTTACACAAAGTTCATCCTTCGTCGTTTCGACGACGCCAATTTCCAAAAATCCAACTTACCCTTCCCAACTAACAAACTCTCAAGAGTTAGGATTTCATCGACCACTGCTGGTTCTCAAAAAGCTTTAATAACGCTTTTCGAGACTCTCGTAACCAATGTTTTCTACCAAAACTCAAAAAGATACTGGTAGCATTATTGATATGAATGTTTTAAGTTTGTAGTGCTTGTGAGAGATATATTCTTTTAATGGATTATCTTGTCACTCTTATTAAACCTTTTTTTATAAGACTTTGCATCTGAAGAATGCCACTCGCATTAATTGCCGCTTATAAGAATACGAGTGTATAATGGATCATACTAATACCTTAACTAGAATCAAAATGGTTAAATAGTCATTGGAAAACTTTTATAAGTAGCAATGCTCATTAGTCGACAGTTGTAAGAATATGAAGAGTGTACGTGTTAAACTGATTTCTTATAATACATTTATAAGATAAACTGTGAGTGATTATCATTTGACGTTTGCCAATTTGTAAAATCAAGGATTGTGAATGTAGTGTGCAAGAAAAAATGGAAAAACAGCTGTGGCACAAAGTTAAAAGATCAACGAGTTTTCGTAGGACGATAAATAAGTTTATCAGGATCTTAAAGGCAAGACTTTGAAACGCACAAGAATCCGGAACCAGCTCCTTTTAATGGCGATACATTTTTGCAACAGTTCCCGTAGATAATATTGCAACAGGCCGGGCTGAAGTACGAGTAAGTTGAATTTTTTTGGGGGTGTCTTAAGGATTTTAGCAAATTTAAATGTTTTTTTTCAGATACATAGTTATAATCTTGTCGCAAGAACGCATTGGTCTCGGCGATGACACGATCGAAGATAGAGCTGCCTGTAGAAATATGCTGAGATATTACCGCCAAAACGGGCGATGTGGTCGCAGGTCGTGCATCGCGAAACCATGGTATAAAGAACGAGACAAGGAAGAAGAAGATATAGTTATAATGTTGAATCGGAAGGCAGCGGCAACGATAGTGAGAGTGAAAATATGTATCGCGGAACCCAATTTTAAATTAAATGAAATATATAATACGCACTAGAAAACAGAGCATTATTTTTGTATGGAAATTAATAGTATCTTACGAAAAATAGCATGTTTACAGTGGGGTCTTTAATTTTGTAAGAAAACTATATTCAACTTAAAATTTTCATTAAGAAAGTAAAGTTTTCAAAGTGAAATTTATATTTTCATTAAAAGCATTTCAAGTTAGCGGCCATATTTTTCCTGATTATTGGAAATTTTCGACTACACTAAGAATTAAAAAATTGTCAAAGAAATGTATTTTTTGTGTTAAAAAGGCAATAGTTATGATCCCTTATAATCGTAAACTTCGTTCCGTAGCTTTTGCACAAAAATTTGTAAGTTTTTAAGGCGACACAATTTTTCTGGTTATGAAAATTTAACCCATATCACTTTTAAATATCGATTATTATGAAAGGGCTTTGATTTTTTTCGAAGTACAAAGGCCATTATTATCGATAAAATTTTAATCGCATACAACTTTGCGCCAGAGTGTTCCAGAAAAAGTTATTTATTGCCACCTTAATACATTTAATATTAATTTTGGTATTAGCAGCCATATGGTTGTTAGATAATGCTTGCTCTTTCTATCAACAATCAACAAAGTGTAAGAGTGTATTCACAAGTTGGCAATGAGCATATACGGTTCTATGAAAAGAGTTAAATTCTTAGGAGAAGTAGCATTTATGTATTAACAGAATGAGATTCTGCTTTTGTAAGAAGACCTATATTTTCCTTTTAAAACTTTTATATCTCTTATAAGCAGATATAAATTGTTGTTATAGGATAATTTTAGTTTTCATAAATGCGCCATTTAACGCTCCTAAGAATATAGTTACATTCTTCAAGCACTCTATCAGGATGATATTAACAGAATGTTAATCTCACAGACATTCAGTTTTTACTCTCACAACCCACTGTGAGTGCCTTTTAATAATCAAAATGTTAGTTGGGTGCTTACTTCGTCTAGCCGCAATGTACCCGGCAAGTACTCGTACATCGGCACGGTAAGTGCTGTACGAAAACTCAGCTTCAAATAATAATAGTGCAGTCAAAATATCCCATTTCAGGCTTCCAAATAGAAACGAGACCGAGGCTAATTTCGGGCGCGGCCGAAATTTGAATACCCTTCACTCTCCTCGGGCTAAAAGTTTTTTTTGGGCGAATATATGACTTGTGTTCAATCCTTCCCCATTCTTTTCCTTCTGTGGCGTCGATAAAACAATATTTGTGTGTTTTTGGTTAAGTGGGAAAATACGAATATTTACTCAGAAAACTCTATTGGGGGGATGCGGGAGCATGGTCCCATAGTATGATTCCATTCGTTTTAATTTTCTTTTGTTTTGACAAGAACGCATTAAGTTGTTTTGAAATTGGTGTGGAAAAAATATTTCTTAGAAGATCTAAAATGGGGGGTTGTGTTTGTATGGTAGCCCCATGACCCCATAGACCGATTCCATTCATTTTTACACATGTCTTATGGCATCAATAGAGATGCACTTTTACAAGTTTTGGTTGAAAGTGATGCACAAATAAAAAAGTTTTTCGTAGAAGAACTCAATTTGGGGGGTTGGGTTTGTATGACAGCCCCTTAACCCCATTGTCCGATTCCATTCATTTTTACATATGTTTTGTGGCATCAACTGAAATGCACTTTTATGAGGTTTGATTGAAATTGGTGCACAAATCAAAAAGTTTTTCTTAGAGAAACTCAATTTGGGGGGTTGGGTTTGTATGACAGCCCCATGACCCTACAGTCCTATTCCAACCATTCTTACATATGTTTTGTGGCATCAATAGAAACACATTTGTATGAAATTTGGTTGAAATTGGTGCACAAATGAAAAATGTTTTCTTAGAAGAACTTAATTTGGGGGATTAAGTTTGTATGGCAGCCCCATGACCCCATAGTCGGATTTTATCCATTCTTACATATGTTTTGTCTTATCAATAGAAACACATTTGTGTGAAATTTGGTTGAAATTGGTGCACGCATGAAAAAGTTTTTCTTAGAAAAACCAAATTGGGGGGGGTTAGGTTTGTATGGCAGCCCCATGACCCCACGGTCCGATTTTAGCGATTCGAACATACAAACTGCCTGCAATAAAAACAAGCATGTGTGCAAAATTTCAGCTCGATAGCTTTTAAACTGGCCGAGTAAAACGCGTAGCAACAGACGGACAGACAGACAGACGGACATCGCCCAATCGACTCAGCTCGTCATGCTGATCATATATATACATATTTTATATGGTCGGAGATGCTTCCTTCGATGCGTTACAAACTTCATGACAAAGTTAATATACCCTTTACTCTACGAGTGAAGGGTATAAAAATAGAGTTTGTGTTTTTTTGTTTGAGTTTTTTGGGGTTTTTGAATCAACGAGCTCCCAGGAATCTAAAACTCATTTTGCTAAACAAAAATTTTGATCGGAAATGTCCCAAAAAGGACAAAAAAGGAAACTCTTTAATCCTTGACCGGAGGTCAGCATGTGGGGTATCAGATCAAAGGGGACGTCGAGTGCATTGCATATCCGGTATTTGTTTCCTATTTCAGGGACACTAAATGGAATAATTCGGGCTCAAACGAAAAATTACGGCTTTGGAAAGATACATATACGAGAAACACGAAAATTTTCCATTGGGTCCCAGTTTTCTCCTGTGAGGGTCCTTAAAATAAATAACAGGCGCGACAATCCAGCATTGGACTAAGGCCGCAGGATGTGTTAGTGACATCCTATTTCCAAGATCTTATCTGCTTTTTGTTGAGGTAATGAGATCAGCATCACGCTCAGCAGTGTTATTTATCCCCATAAATGGGTACTCGTTTAACATCTGAGTGAGATCATAGTCCGTCACAAGCTCGTGAGTTCGAAAAACAATATGGAACACGGTGAGATTCGAACTCATGAGCCTGTGCACCGAAGGTGCGCGCACTAACCGCTAGACCAGCCAGAGGGTCCTTGAAACAAGTAAAAAATACCGGATATGGAATGTACTCGACGCCTTTTTTGATATGACACCCCGCATGCGCACGTTCGATCAAGGTTTGTAATTAGTGTCTTTTTATGTCCTTTTTGAGAGCTTTCCGATAATTTTTTTTCTTAGCAAATTTAATGATAGAATCCTTAGCTATTATTAATTCGGAAAAGTGAGAAACGTAGTGACAACTTGAATTAATTGTGATTCCTCATGTGATTTCCAGCAAAAAAAGTTGTACGGAACATACCCTCTCAGCTTAACCCTTTAGCTGCCACAGGCATTTAAAGATTTAAAAAAAAAACATTTTCTTGCACGACTTAAAGCCTAATATCTCCAAGGCTAGACCAGCTAGAATAGTGAAATAATATGATTATTACAGCCAACAAATTTACCTATAAAACAAAACTAACCACACTAAAATCGGATAAGAGGTTTGGGTTTTACAGAGCTTCAAAGTCAAATTTGTGTGATTTTACCAAAAAACAATACTTTTTTCCATCTCAATTTTCTCCAACTTCTGCCAAGGTGAGGTGCTTGTACGATTCTTTTAAAAATTGGCGCATAGTCCTACAATCATATCTTTTTTACATCATTTTGATCTAGCTCCATTACTTCTAACAGTTTTTATATGTTAAGTGTAGAAAACTAGGGTTAATTTTAGCTCGAATTCAATACAATTCAATTCACACTGCCCCTAAAGGTCTGCAATTAGTAAAATCTATTCAAAGTATGTCGAAATCCAGCCAAAATTAACCCTAGTTTTCTGCACTTAAGGTACTAAAACTGTTACAAATAATAGAGCTAGAATAAAATGATGTAAGAAAGATATTATGATAAGACTATGCGCCAATTTTTAAAAGAATTGTACAAGCACCTTACCTTGGCAGAAGTTGCAAAAAATTGAGATGGAAAAAAAGATTATTTTTGGGTCAAATCACGCAAATTTGACTTTGAAGCTCTGTAAAAACCAAACCTCTTATTCGATTTTAGTGTGGTTAGTTTTAGTTTACAGGTAAATTTGTTGGCTGTAATAATCATTTGATTTCACTATTCTAGCTGGTCTAGCCTTGGAGATATTAGGCTTTAAGTCGTGCAAGAAAATGATTTTTTCAAAAATCTTTAAATGCCTGTGGCAGGTAAAGGGTTAAGCTGAGGGGGTATGTTCCGTACAACTTTTTTCCTGCAAATCAACTGAGGAATCATAATCCGGTGCGTTTATGCGGCAGTTTCCGGACACCCTGTATAAAAATATTTAGTTTTATTTCATATTATAATCTAATATTATTAGTTCATCGTATTAATGTTTGTTTATGATTTTAAATCCACTTTGTTGTTATAATTCATAGTTTAGGCGGTCTGATAAGAGAGCTGGGCGATGATGTTCCCACAACTCCAGATTCTGCATGTTCATCTACCCAGCTCTCACAGCAGTGGCGGATTTACCAGTAGGCTGAGTAGGCTGGAGCCTAGGGCGGCAGATTTTACGGGGGCGGCAAATTTGGAGCAAATAACAAATTTGAACGTCACGCCATATAGCACTTATTCTTCTCGTGAAGTGTGTTTGTACCTCAGTGAGACACATAAGTGAAAAACTTTTTGTCACCGTTATCTCAGAGCTTCAAACAACGAAAAGATTTATTATTTAAGACGAAAAGCGAAAAGGCCTCTTATAACTTGCTTACAGGCTTAAATTCGCAACAAAGCTCTTTTGTAGGGTTTTTTAGAATTTTTTTTTTCGAAAAACCCTTATGAAATCGATTTGGTCCGCCAGTTCACTTGAAATTTGGTAGAAATGTGTAGAATGGTAACAGTCTTCGGCACGAATACCTTAGAAGTTGGTACGGCAAAGATAACAGGGTGTCCCAAAGAGGTGACTTTATATTTGTTATCGGAGATGGACGTATAAATAATCAAATCAAAGGATTCTAAGGACATTTTATATCAGCCTTTTTTTTCCAGTTTCAAGTAACCTCGGTTTTTCTAAACAGTTATGGTATGAGTACCTATATGAAACTTTGCACATAGTTAGTATGACCTGATATACGTTGAATACCAAGTATGCTTACATTTGCTAAGAAGAAGTAAATAGAAGTAAATTTGTGAAATACTAAGTCCGTTTACATTTGCTAAGAAAAAGTAAATAACAGTAAATTTGTGAAATCTCATTTGTGCATGCGTAGCCCCTCTTAGGTCTGCAAATATGAAAATTTTGATGAAGATTTTTAGGAAATGACATAAGGAAAGGTCTGTCTTTTCATGCGAATAACTTTATCTAAACCGGAAATATAATATAAAAATAACAGGCGCGACAATCCAACATTGGACTAAGGCCGCAGGATGTGTTAGTGACATCCTATTTCCAAGATCTTATCTGCTTCTTGTTGAGGTAATTAGATCAGCATCACGCTCAGCAGTGTTATTTATCCCCATAAATGGGTACTCGTTTAATATCTGAGTGAGATCATAGTCCGTCACAAGCTCGTGAGTTCGAAAAACGCCATGGATCACGGTGAGATTCGAACTCATGACCCTGTGCACAGAAGGTGCGCGCTAACCGCTAGACCATCCAGACTACTACTACTACCGGAAATATAGCGAATCTAATATTTCACAATACCGGGGCAGCGTCTTAAGCATTTGTTCCCTGCATTATCTTGTGACATCTTGTGAAAACAACTTAAAACTGTATTTTAGAAGTGGCGTTGGTAAAAAATATTTGAAATTGAAAAAAAAACAACATTGGGCCATCACTCAAACCTTGATTTTTTTCCAATGAAAACGTGTAAAAACCCATGTCCCAAACTTGATTGAAATCAATCGGTTTTCGACCACTCCGAACATATTAGCTTAAAATATGGCTTTTTGTGCAGGAAAATATTAATCTCCTTCGTAAAATAGTTTTGTCCTAAAATTTGGTTCAGAAAAATTATAGTGGCTTTGCCGATCTCGATAGTAACTTGCGACGTTTGCAATATAATTCGTTTGCAACCTTTCAGATTATGGGACGAGAGTATCTTGAATTAATATTTATTTAAAAAAGACTCGAAATGCTATATTTGGTGTGGAAATAGTAAATGTAAGCATTACAATTTCATTCCCATCCCATTTAGTTTATCAAGCTTTACTGTTGCACGCGTTTGTTTCACACCACATCACAAACTAATTTTTGCAGGTGTGTGAAGTTGGCGACGTCATTTTC